>OZ012739.1:250354034-253068794 GCA_963859935.3 Lathyrus sativus
ATAGTTCGCATATGCTCTAAGAGCTCCGCCGAAGGAGGAAGAGGTGCAGGAATCTCTGTACCTCACTGGTCTTCTAGAAGGGGATGTGTTGTCTAAGCTTCAGCACGCCTAGAATGGCGTCAGTAAGAGGGGAAAACCATTGCTAAGGAGAAGCAATAATCAAGCCTACCCTCCGTATGTGACTTGGATCAGAGCCAGATCAGATACTATAGGGATGCCGTTTCTTCCTGCCAAGCCAGAAAGCCCTCCAATGATTGAAGAGCCTACTACTGTGCCCATTCAGCAACATAATCAGGTGTTAGCTGAGCGAGACGAGTTGAAGCGGGCAAACGAAGAACTGGAGAAAGAATTAGCTCAGCTTCGAAGCGAGAGAAAAGAAGTCGTTCATTCCTTCAAGAGGCAGACCGAGCTGGTGAACCAGCTGGGGACAGACTTGACTAAGCAGATAGCCGAGCGTGAACGCATGGGTCAAGACTTCAAAGCTGTCAACGACGTACTGGCTACGAAGAAGCAGCACTTGGACGAAGCGTATCGGAGGATATCCAAGTTCAACCAGCACTAGAAGGCCTCCCTAGCCACCAGGAAAGAGCGGGAGGATAAGCTGATGCTACAGATCTCCAAGCTGGAAGCCTAGGTAAAGGCTAGCGAGAAGAGGTTTGATGAAGAAACCGCTCGCAGATACGCCGCTGAAGGCCGGCTCAACAAAGCTCTTGCTAACCTGAAGGAGCGCAAACTGACATTTGAATCCAAGAAGCGGAAGCTAGAAGATTGTTTCGGCGAAGGAGCATGGGAAGATTCGGTCGAAGGTCTTCAATACACCATTATGCAGAGGGAGTTACTCGTCGAAGGGTTGCTCACTCGGCCTGATCATCCTGAAACGAAGGGGTTGTTAGAAGAGTTTCGCGCCCGTGGCCGTGCTTGACTATTTGTATTCCTTTTGTTTTGATCATTGTTGTAGGTTGACCATCACCAGGCTTGTTGGCTGGGGTCATGCTATTGATTTTTCTTGTACTCGCTGATGTTGTGTACTGCCTTGATGGGCTTTCTTTATATATGAGATGTTTTTTCCATGATTGGACTCGGACTTCTTATTATTATCAGCACTGGCACTCAGGCACTAGGATCGGGGGAGATCTCCTTAACGCACAGACACACGTTTGCATTTGCATGAAGCATTCGCATAACGAGCACTTTGTCGTTTTTTTCCTAACCCTTTTTGTGTTTCCAGGTTGTTTCAGGTGATTCCAGGATTGATCAGAGACCTATCCACCACTATCCGACCAGAGCAAATCAAATCAGAATCATGGAGCAAGTGCAAACTGATGTTCAGGAACTCCGCGAAAGAATGGATCGCTTCATGGAGCTCATGCAAGTGGTCGCCAACGGCCAGGATCAGCTCAGAACCTTGGTTCAGCCTCTGATTTCAAGGGTCGATAGCAATGGCATACTCCATGGTGGGACTTTGCCTACTCCTCCACCAGTTGAAACTCCACAGAATGGTGTTCCCGTGACCGGGGGAAATGGCAGTGCCAACGGCAATGTGATGGCCAACATGGGACTCAATACGACGGGCGTCGGTAATGGGAGTCTGGAAGCTAATGTCAATGCTGGGCTGGGCAACGGCAATGCAGGTGTTGGGAATATGTTTGGGCCTTAGCCATGGCTAGAGGATCGTCAGGACGATGTGTTCTCTCAGAGAGGTGCTGAAGGGGAGCTGACTGCTGAAGCACGTCTAAGGTTCAAGGCACTTGAGGATAAGATGAGAGATATCGAGAACCAGAACACCCTGGGCGTTGATATGTCCAAGTTGGGACTGATTGTTGATTTCAAGGTGCCTCCCAAGTTCAAGGTACCTGACTTTGAAAAGTATAAGGGAACCACTTGCCCTCACGTCCACCTGAGATCGTATTATAGAAAAATGTCCGCTCATTCCGAGGACGAGAAGTTGCTGATGCACTTCTTTCAAGACAGTCTTTCCGGGCCATCCCTCGAATGGTACATGAGTCTGGAGCCTACCAGTGTGCGCACGTGGAAGGATCTTGCTGAAGCATTTGTGCACCACTACCAATACAATAGCGACTTGGCCCCGAACCGAGTCCAACTGCAGAATCTGTCGCAAAGGAGCAATAAAGGGTTTAAGGAATACGCCCAGCGGTGGCGTGAGTTGGCAGCCAGGGTTCAGCCGCCGAAGGTTGAGCGTGAGCTTGTGCAGATGTTCATAGCCACCCTCCTAGGGGTTTACTATGAGAAGTTGGTCAGCGGTATGTCTGGAACATTCTCGGATCTCATTATCACGGGTGAGCACATCGAAAATGGGATCAAACTTGGGAAAATTCAAGGTGAGTCATCCTCAGCTGGAGGAGGCGGAAAGAAACCTTATGCTGGCAAAAGACGGGAAGGAGAAGCGAGCGTTGTGACCAACGCTCGAAGGAAGGGTAAAGGCTCTCACCAGCAGGTGGCCAGTATAACTATCCCGGCAGTTCAACAGCCACCGCAGCAGCAACCGAATCAACAAAGGTACAGAAAGTACCAGAATCGGGCACCTCTGTCGAGCCGTCACCTCGAGACTCCGCCCATGTCGTACGCGCAACTACTGCAGACTTTGCTCCAGTTACAGTTGATCCAGAAGAGAACCTTGGCTCCCTTGACAGGGGCACCGCCGCCAGGTTATGACGCAAATGCAACTTGTGAGTTTCACTCAGGGGCACCAGGCCACACAATAGAGAACTGCAAAGCCTTCAAGCACAAGGTGCAGGACATGGTGGACGCTAAGATCATCAACTTCTCGGATAATGTGCCAAATGTCACGAAGAACCCCATGCCGAATCATAGGGGAGGTGGAGTGAACGTCGTTATCGAAGACGAGAGTGTGGACTTGTTGACTGACGTCAGAGATCTGAAGATGCCGCTTAGCTTCGTTAAAGCTAAGTTGATGAAAAGAGGGTTCTTTCCAGGTTGCGGAGAGTTGTGTATGGACTGTGCCACACGTTCTGATGGATGTGAACAGTTGGTAGAAGGAATCCAAAGTATGATGACTGAAGGTATTTTACAGTTTAGCCGAAGGGCCGAATGCGGATCAGGGGAGGTAGTGCTAAAGCAAGATGATGAGGTTGCCACCATCACCATCCCTCGCCAGACGATAACTATTTTTGCGCCCAGACCGCCCATGATTACTATCACCAAAGCTGGGCCGATACCCTTCGAAAGCACTAATGTCGTCCCGTGGCATTATGGGGCTGAAGTCTACTGCAACGGACAGAAGTTGGAGCTAGAACCGTTTGGGTCGACTATGGAGAACCTTGCGAGAATCAGTGGTATTACTCGCAGCGGGAGAGTGTTTGCACCACCAGAGGTCGTGGCGGATAGAGCAGTCAGAGCTGATGCGGCTGATAAAGGTAAAAGTAAAGTCATTGAAGAGATCCCGTGTGGGGTAGAAAAAGACTTACTTGTTAAAGACGCCGAGGAGTTTATGCGGTTGATTAAAAAGAGTGACTACAAGATTGTGGATCATCTCCATCAGACACCCTCGAAGATTTCCATCCTGAACTTATTGTTGTGTTCTGAAGCACACCGCAACGCGCTGCTGAAGGTGTTGAATGCCGCATATGTACCGCAGGAAATATCGGTAAATCAGCTAGAAGAGGTCGTAGCCCACGTAAATGCCGGAAATGGGCTAGGATTCACTGACCTAGAGCTGACGCTGAAAGGGAGGAACCACAATAGCGCTCTGCACGTCTCGATAGAGTGTAGGGGCACGATTATGTCGCACGTGTTGGTGGACACGGGTTCGTCGCTTAATGTTCTTCCGAAGAAGGCATTAATGAAGTTGGATACTCGTGGAGTGATTTGCACACCCAGTGATCTGGTTGTGAAGGCGTTCGATGGGACTAAACGACATGTTTTCGGGGAGGTGACCCTGCCAATCCAAGTCGGGCCAGAAACGTTCGACGCGGTCTTTTATATTATGGACATCATGCCTGCCTACAGTTGTCTCTTGGGCCGGCCGTGGATCCATGCTGCCGGTGTCGTGGCCTCCACGTTGCACCAGAAACTCAAATATGCTGTCGGGGGTAGTATCGTAACTGTTTGTGGCGAGGAAGACATAATGGTGAGCCATTGGTGTCCTTTAAGTATGTTGAGATGGATGGAGAAGTCCATGAGACTCTATGCCAAGCGTTCAAAGCTGTCAAAGTGAAGGACGTAGCTCCTGTAGTCACTGAAAAGCCAGAGATGACTCTCTCCTCATTCAAGGAAGCTCGGGTCGTTGTCCAAGCTGGATCTACCCCGGGCTGGGGGCGAATTTTGGAGATACCTAACAAGCAAGATAAGTTTGGGTTGGGATATTCTCCTGGAGCTGAAGCTTCTTCTGCTAGCAGTGCGTCGCGAGGTAAGGGGCCGATCCAGTTTACCAGTGGCAGAGTGATTTTCGAAAGCATCAACGCGGTGTCTGAAGACAACGGAGATAGCGACTGTGACCTCGACTCTTGGATCCTGCCAAGCAAGCCAGGCGAGGGCCTCACCAACTGGTCCATCAAGAATATCATCCAGATGACGAGCGAAGAGTAATGATTTACTTTTTTCCAATCATTGTACAACCCTATGTCCTACCCGGGGCATAGTGGTTTTATTGTCAGGGCCTTGTTGGATTATGTACATGCATTTTGTTAATAAATCAAAGGCGTTTTTCGTATTCAAATATTGTGATCTCTGTTATTCCTGTTTTATATTTGTTTTGAAAAACAATAAAATGGCAATGGGGTTTGTGCTAACCTGCATATCCTTGTTTTAAGCTTAACCCTTGTTATTGCAGGATCCACATAGCAGATGACATCAACTCTGGACCTTCTACGGCTCGCTTCGACTTCGATTTCCCGGTCTATCAAGCCGAAGAAGAGATTGATGAAGACGAAGACCTTCCTGAAGAGTTGGCCCGCTTGTTGAAACAAGAGGAGAAAATTATTCTGCCTCATGAAGAGGAAATTGAGATCGTGAATATGGGTTCTGAAGAGCTCGTCAGAAAAGTCAGGATAGGGGCTGCGTTGCAGAGTGATGTCAAGCAGAGATTGGTCGATATGCTAAGAGAGTATAGTGACGTCTTTGCTTGGTCATACGAAGATATGCCTGGACTTGATACTGACATCGTGGTCCACCACTTGCCGTTGCGAGAAGATTTTCCTCCCGTTAAGCAGAAGCTTAGGAGGACGAGACCAGATATGGCCGTTAAGATCAAAGAAGAAGTGCAGAAACAGCTTGATGCTGGCTTCTTAGCGGTCACTACTTACCCTCCGTGAGTCGCCAACATAGTGCCTGTACCGAAGAAGGACGGTAAGGTACGAATGTGCGTCGATTATCGGGATCTGAATAGGGCGAGCCCTAAAGATGATTTCCCGCTGCCTCATATTGATGTGTTGGTCGACAATACAGCCCAGTTCTCCGTATTTTCGTTCATGGATGGCTTCTCCGGCTACAATCAGATCAAGATGGCGCCGGAGGACATGGAGAAAACTACGTTTATCACACCCTGGGGAACATTTTGCTATAAGGTAATGCCTTTCGGTCTGAAGAACGCAGGGGCCACTTACCAACGAGCAATGGTTACTTTGTTTCATGACATGATTCATCATGAGATTGAAGTCTATGTTGATGACATGATTGCGAAGTCCCAAACGGAGGAGGGACATCTGGTCAATTTGCTGAAGCTTTTTGAGAGGCTTAGGAGGTTCAGGTTGAGGCTGAATCCTAACAAGTGTACTTTCGGAGTACGGTCCGGAAAGTTACTGGGATTTATCATGAGTGAAAGAGGCATCGAGGTTGATCCTGCGAAGATTAAAGCGATACAAGAAATTCCAGTGCCAAAAACATAAAAAGAAGTTCGTGGTTTCTTGGGCAGAATAAACTACATTGCAAGGTTTATCTCTCAGCTCACGGCCACGTGTGAACCGATGTTCAAACTACTAAAGAAAGATCAGGCGATTATCTGGAATGAGGATTGCCAGAAGGCATTTGATAAGATAAAGCAGTATCTTCAGGAACCTCCAATCTTGATACCCCCAGTGGCTGGACGACCTCTAATCATGTACTTGACAGTTCTTGAGAATAGTATGGGGTGTGTTCTCGGTCAGCACGACGAGACGGGCAGAAAGGAGCATGCCATTTACTACTTGAGTAAGAAATTCACAGACTGTGAATCTCGTTACTCGATGCTGGAGAAGACGTGTTGTGCACTAGCCTGGGCTGCCAAACGTTTACGACAGTACATGCTCAACCACACCACCATGCTAATTTCGAAGATGGATCCGATCAAGTACGTCTTCAAGAAGCAAGCTCTTTCGGGCAGGATTGCCAGATGGCAAATGGTGTTGACGGAATATGACATTTAGTACGTTTCCCAGAAGGCCATCAAGGGAAGCGTATTGTCTGAATACCTAGCCGAACAGCCGATCAAAGATTACCAGTTGATGAAATTTGAATTCCCTGACGAGGATATCATGTTTCTCAAAGCGAAGGATTGCGATGAGCCGTTGCCCGACGAGGGGCCAGATAGGAAATCCCAGTGGAAATTGATATTCGACGGGGCGGTTAATTCTTACGGAAGTGGCATTGGGGCGATCATCACGACTCCCCACGGATCCCACATCCCGTTCACTGCGAGACTGACGTTTCCAGTCACCAATAATGAAGCGGAGTACGAAGCATGCATCATGGGTCTAGAAGAAGCAATTAATTTGAGAATCAAGAACCTAGACGTATATGGTGACTCGGCGCTTGTGATCAACCAGATTAAAGGGGAGTGGGAGACTCGTCAATCGAATTTGGTGTCGTACATGAATTATGCCAGAAGGCTGCTTCCGTTCTTTGATCGAGTGGAGCTCCATCATGTGCCCAGAGCTGAAAATCAGATGGCTGATGCCTTAGCCACGTTGGCTTCGATGTATAAAGTCAATTTTTGGAATGAAGCTCCAAGAATTGTCCTTTCCTGTCTTGATAGACCTGCATTTGTCTTTGCGATCGAGGGAGCCGCCGACGGCAAGCCATGGTTCCACAACATCCAGACCTTCCTTATGACTAAGGAGTATCCGGCGGGTGCGTCAACCCAGGATAAGAAGACTCTGAGGAGGCTATCTGGAAATTTTTATCTCAATCCTGATGGAGTTTTGTATAAAAGAAACCACGATCTCGTGCTACTCAGATGTGCAGATGAGAAAGAGGCGAGTATGCTCATGGAAGAAGTCCATGAAGGCACATTTGGTACGCACGCCGGCGGGCATGCTATGAGGAGAAAGATCCTGAGAGCAGGGTATTACTGGCTGACGATGGAGTCGGATTGCTTCAAATTCGCGAAGAGATGTCATAAATGCCAGATTTATGCTGATAAAGTTCATGTGCCGCCGTGCCCTTTGAATGTCATGTCCTCCCCGTGGCCGTTCTACATGTGGGGCATCGACATGATAGGCAAGATCGAGCCTACTGCATCTAACGGTCATCGCTTCATTCTAGTAGCTATCGACTACTTCACCAAGTGGGTGGAGGCAGCCTCATATGCTAATGTGACCAAGCAGGTGGTGGCTAAATTCATAAAGAGGGATATCATCTATCGTTACGGAATTCCCGAGCGGATCATTACTGATAATGGTTCGAACCTGAATAACAAGATGATGAATGAGCTGTGCCGGAGTTTCAAGATTGAACACCACAACTCATCTCCTTACCGGTCGAAGATGAATGGCGCCGTTGAAGCGGCCAATAAGAACATTAAGAAGATTGTTCAGAAGATGGTGGTGACCTATAAAGATTGGCACGAGATGCTGCCATTTGCACTGCACGGTTATCGTACAACGGTACGTACGTCAACCGGGGAAACTCATTTCTCCTTAGTGTACGGTATGGAGGCTGTCCTACCGTTAGAAGTGGAGATCCCTTCTTTGCGAGTTTTGGTTGATGTGAAACTCGACAAGGCAGAATGGATTACGAACCGACTGAACCAACTCAGCCTGATGGACGAGAAGAGATTAGCATCGATTGCGCATGGTCGTCTGTACCAAAGCCGAATGAAGAAAGCCTATGATAAGAAGGTGCGTCCTAGGATCTTTCAGACGGGTGATCTCGTCCTGAAGAAGATTCTTCCTCCATACTCCGATCATCGGGGCAAGTGGACCCCTAATTAAGAAGGTCTGTACGTCGTCAGCAAGGTCTTCTCGGGAGGAGCTTTGTTGTTATCCACGATGGATGGTGAAGATTTTGCATCCCCGGTGAACGCGGACGTAGTTAAAAAATACTTTGCTTGAAAGCGACCCGCTAGACAGTAAAAAGAGAGTCCAGGCAAAAATGGGGCATCCCGGCGAACCATAAAAAAGGAAAAAGGTTCGGGAAAAAAATTAGGGATATAAATTGAAAAAATGTACACCTGCAAAGTCGAAAACCCGGATGGGCGACTTTGGAAAAAAAGGGTATCCCGGTGAACTGAAAACCCGCAAAGGGCGGTTCACGCAAAAGTTAGGGATTTGAAAAAGCAAATGACTGCGTTCCACGTGTGGCCTTTCATTGTTTAGTGGTTTGGAAGACCTGAGGGACGTTTATCTGAATCAATCTCTTCTGAAGCTGAAGCGTCGGAGAGGTATCGAAGTCGAGTGGGTCATAGAGGGATCAACTCATGGTGTTCGTCTACGCCTCGTTGCCGACATGTGTATATACTGATGTATATTTATGTTTTTATATTTCCGCAGCTTCCTCATTCCAGGAGTGTGCGTCCGTTGTAAAACATTTTTACCCATTCAGGGGTTCGTTATCAATAAAATGTATACTATTCAACAATTCTGCTTGTCTGTTTAGCATTTATCTGTTTTGTTTGCGAAAAAGAACGCTGATGTTTTTGACAAAATGCGCATACATAAACTTACTGGCCTAGGCCACTGATTGTTGAAACAATGAATTACTTAAACATTGTCACAAGATGATAACCTTGATAGGTCCCTTTGAGAAAGGTGTCTTGTCTGTTTGTTTGTGTTGTCGCAGGTGTAGCATATTCCAGGCGGTACGCCGTATACGTCCCCAAGCAGGATGATTCCTCCTTCTCCAGCAAAATTCAGCATCCTCTCCCCACAGAGTCTGAACCGGAGATCGTCAAGCATTGATATGTGTCCCCAGGCAAAGAAGATTCTCTCCCTAGCCAAGTACATCCTGAAGGAATGACATCTCCCCAGCTGAGTCGTTCACTAAAGTATGCAGCAATTGATAGTTCCAGACTGAAGTCTCCAGCGGAATTGAGATTCCCCGCAGAGTTGTACTCTTCCCTGTAAGCAGGATGATTCCTTCTTCCCCAGCCGAGTTTGCAGATCCCCAAGAGAGCCGAGTCCTTGGAAGCAGTTCGGGCCATGATTGGTCGTCCCCAGTAGAGTGTTGAATAACTGATGTTGTATTTCCCCACCGGAGTCGTTACCTCCAGGAAGGTTGGCTGCGAACGCCGTGCAGTTTATTTCTGCGATTGACATCGCTCTCCTCAGCAGGTCCAGGTTCTCGTAGAGCTTCATTCCCCTGCAGCAGTCAACTGAAGTTCACTTCCCCACAGAGCCCGATTGAGATTGGTGTGACTTTTTTCTCCTCAGCAGGATGATTCCTTCCCCTATCAGAGTGGTTCTTTCTCCTTGACAGGGGGACTCTCCCTTCGGCATTTATTTTGCTGACGGGGCCGTAGCATTTTGCATGATGATCGCATAGCATCTATCATAAATGCACAACATTTCCACCGTGTGAAGCATTGCGCCATTGTCAAAGCATATGCATATGAAACATGAGCTAGGTTGTTACCATTCTTGTTTTGCAGGTGTTCCTCCGCAGGTCGGTTGCTCGAGATGATTCTTGAATTCTCCCCCGGCAAAGTCGTTTGCTTAAGATGATTCTTAAAATCCCCAGTGCAGTCGCCAGAGTTAGTTGCTCACGCGGACGCTTAGAGTCCCCGGCAGAGTGTTCGCTCAGGATGATTCTTGAAATCTCCAGCATAGTTCAGGATGATTCATGAAGTCCCCACGAATTTATTTGTCCAAGATGATTCTTGATGTCCTCAGTAGAGATGATTCGTCCAGAACGATTTCTGGATCCCCGAAGTGGAATTACTTGATAGTCCTTCAGAATCCCCAGCGGAGATGCGTCATCCCCGGCAGGTTTCCAAACAGTGAAGTTGAAACTTCCCCCGAAGACTTGATGATTGAAGTCCAACCGTGTTAACGAAGCAGTTCCCTCAGCTGATACAGAGTGCCCGGTGGCAAAAGTTTGGATATCCCCAACTGGTTCATGATTGATCGAGAATTCTATTCCCGACTTACTGATGAAGTCCGGCGGGTGCCCGAGAAATTTCTTTGAATGCCCGACGACATGATCAACGTGATTGTTGACCTGATGAGTCCCGAGGAATCCTGATGCCTGATGGCATGATCGACCATGTATCACCGGTTACCGTGTGACCAATTCCCCAGCTAGTTGCAGTTTTCGAAGATTTGTTCCCGTCAGAGTATCGTGTACTCGTGCAGTTGGCAAATTTCCGGGTTTGTCGGTATTCAACCGTCTCGCACCTTGATTGGTTGAAAGCCACTCGCTTCTCACCCAGTCAGGTTCAAGCCGTTTGAATAGGGGCAGTTGTTGCACCCCAAAATTTGACCAACATTTCTTTGCCTAGCTTATGTTGCATTTCATTCACATTAGCATCATCATTTGCATTTCATTGACATGTGTGCAGGAGATCAAGAGGTATGATTACCAACCAAGAGCTACACAAGAGTTTGAAGCTAGCTAAGAAGGTTATTCAAGTTTTCAAGGGTTGATATCTTTGTCAGAGAAATCAGAAGGTTCTCAGAGATAAATGGTTGAAACCAAGAGCGTGTGTCTCATAACTTGAGAGTTGTGGAAAGACCTCAGATGATTCTGAAGCCATGAATGTACACTTGAAGCCTTGAGAGAGCTTATGAGATGTCTTGAAAGCCATCATGAAGCCTAGACAGGTCATTGTGCAAGATTAAGAAGACTCAGCCATGAGTGGTGTAATTAGGGTTTGACTGGGTCAACCCTAGGTCAACTGATGATTTGAACAAGGTTGAGACCTAATTCAAAGGCCATGTGATCATGGATTGATGCATTGAGATGATATAAGGATGATTCCAAGGTCAACTCATCATGATTGTAGAGTTTGAGAAGTTTCAAGCTAGGGTTTCTAAGGCTTGACAGTGTAAAATCCCCTAGTTTGACCCCTATCTTCAGGG
The DNA here is from genome assembly GCA_963859935.3 of Lathyrus sativus. Classification (NCBI taxonomy): domain Eukaryota; kingdom Viridiplantae; phylum Streptophyta; class Magnoliopsida; order Fabales; family Fabaceae; genus Lathyrus; species Lathyrus sativus. The sequence goes on from OZ012739.1 coordinate 250,365,284, forward strand.
CAGTCTATCTCAATATGTGATTGTAATCTCATCTTACCCCCAACATAAATGTTGTATAGCTTGTTCTTAGCTTTAATTTGAGTACTAGAAGTCCTTGATAGGATTTGTAGAACTCAAGTTATGACTTTGACAAACAGAATTGAGATGAATTTCATAGATTCAGATGAATTTCAAGTTGCAAACAGAATTGAGCATGGCATGATAAGTGATTCAAAATCTCATGACATGAGATGTGTAAAATCTCATTGGAAGGATCTAGAGGGTTCTAGATCATCCAAACTTCACCTATATATTGAGTAGAATGCATCCATGGCAAGGGTTGGTGATCATTGAAGGTTTGAGCATAGTTTGGAATTGAGTTTTCATAGATTGCAATTGAAATCGGTTTCATCAATTTCCTCAATTTTCTTCCATTTTCTTGATTGCTTCTCCTTCCATGAGCATCAAGGATTGATTCCAGATCATTTCCAAGGAGAATTGGTGGCTAATTGGTACTCTTGAAGTCAGAATTTCCCACCTGCAACTCTTCATCGTGTTTCAAGATTGAAGCACTTTCCATTGAATCTTTTGCATACAGAAGTGAGGAGGAAGTTCAGTGATCGTGTCCAGAAGATTTGAGAGCTTGAAGTGAAGATTTCTTGCATCTGTTATTCAAGAATTTCCAGGTTTGTAACCTTCTTCCCCTAGCTTGATTTAGGTAGAATTAGGCTGAATTAGGGTGTTAAATTAGTTGTAGAATGGCCTAGAATGGTTTTCAGATGGTTAATTATTAAATTAGAAACAAAATAGGAAGATCACCATTTTCGGTTGAGATTGGGAGATGATGATTCTTGGGGTTTCAGAAGAAACTAATGGCATGATTGAGTTTGTGGCAAGATTTGGAGTGTGTTTCGTGTTTTGACCATTTGCATTGGAGGCCTCTAGGAAGAACTAGGGTTGGGGAAGACGACCGGAGCTCCATCGGCGGTGGCCGGAGCTGGGCGCGAAGCTCAGAGCTTTGAATTGGAGAAGATGAAGTCCTCACCATCAGATCATGTTTTGACCATTGACTGGGAGAAGATCCAAGGGCTGTGTTTTATTTCTGAGTTGTGAAGGATTTCAATTGAAACGATGCGTTTCATTTATTTGGTGCTTTGGGCTTAGTAATCTGAGTGTTATCCACACCCCCCAACAAGCCCAACCCAGAGTTTTAACTGAAAATGATTTCTATTTGCACCGTGTCTTTATTCATTTTTATTTGATTTTCATTATTTTTTATTTAATTCATGATTCTTGGAAAATTCATAACTAATTGAATATTAATCCAATCAAATCCATTCTTTTTGCATATTACTCATGATTGAGTCTATTATTTTTTAGAAAAATAAATATTTTCATTTCATTTAATTTCTTATTTAATTGGAATTTTTTATTTTAATTGATATTAAAATGTTTATGTTTGATGCATATTTTTGTAGAATTTTGTGTGATCTCATAGTGATGATTCTTGGCCTGATTTTTTGTGTGTGATTAGGTTAGATGTGTATGATCCCATAGTATTTTTATAACATTTTTGTGATGAAAATAGGTGTGCTTTCTAGATTGATATTTAGAGACTTCCTTTTTAGGGGTTTAGGTTGATACCTTAGAATGTAGGATTTAGTTCTAGGTCCAAATTGATGATTTGATCTTTGAAACTAATGTGATAGAGTCATGATTGACCTAGGTTCCCCTAGTAATTTTTGTAGGATTTTACAATTGATTCTAGTATTTTAGTTAGGACTAACTTTAGTGCTAGGTTTTAGGTGATCCTAATTAACTAATTCAACTAGTTTAACTCATTTAGTTCCCTTATATTATGGTTTGTGCTTGGTTTGCCTTGGGATGAGATTGAAGACAAGTTGAAGACAAGGTGAGGATGCTTGAAGTGGCTTGAAGTTGCTTGGAGCTTTGGATTCTGTGGGTGCCTGAAGGTGTCTGATGAAGATTAGGAGATAGGACATAGGGAGAGCTTTGTAGTCAGGATGATTTCTTTCACAAACATGGAAAGCATCTTGTGCTTCCATTCCTCCCAATGATTAAAAGTCCTTCCATGGTATTCACCTCCCTCCTTTGGAGGGATAAGTGATGGTACCTAGGAAGTAGAACTTTTGAGGGAACCATTCTTCTGATGTTAAACCCTTATAGGCCTCCTTTAGTGGTCAATAAGCAGTTTAATATCCTAGCTTATCCAGTTAAGTGATTTCTTCTGGCTTGAGTATCTTGAAGATGTTGGGCTTGGGTGTGAAGATGAAGACTTCATTGAAGAGTATGGAAGAGGATGATTCCCTGAGCATTGCCATTGCAGCTGAGGCTTGGAAAGCAAGAAGAACAAGTTGATACTTGAAGATCCAATTGGGATTGAGTGAAGAATGAGGAGTTCCTTGTTTGAAGAAGATTGAAGGGTGAAGTTGACACTTCTAAGTGATTAAAGACTACTCAGAGAAGCTGAAGCTTGTAGGAAGAGAAAACCAAGTTGAGACTGGTAAAGCAAAGAGAGATGAAGCTTGAAGACTAAGTTGATACTTATGAAGAGGATTCAATTGAGATTGAGTGTAGAGCTGAGGCTTGAGGAATAAAAGATAAGTTGATACTTACATTGAAGCTTTGAGAGCCTGAAGGGATCAAGCTGATACTTGCAGTTAAGAGTGAAGCCTGAAGGTAGAATTGACTGAGAAGCTGAAGCTTAGAGATGTGAAGATAAGTTGATACTTATGTTTGGTGGATTGAAACCTGGAGAAGCAAGTTGATACCTGGCATGAAGGGTGGTTGAAGTCTGAAGACTGGATTGCTGTTAGAAGAGCTGAAGCTTGAGTTGGGAGGGAAGCTGTTGATCTGTTTCTTTCTTGTCTATTTTCTTTTCTGTATTGTTGTGACTTGTTTGACTTGCTTGATGCATTAGAATAAGTCCATATCTAGACTAACTTTAATTTAGGAGCATGATTGCACTAGAGGTTGAGTTGCTCCCTCTGCTTGTATTATTACTGTATGGCTTTGCTTGCGGGTATTCGGTAGAGCCTAGCTCCCTTGCCCAGGTGGTTTATTTTGCTTGATAGCATTCCATTTTATTTCATTTCTTTTGTATGATTGCAGTTTACTGTATTATTTCCTCAGTATGATTACTGTTATTCATTCTGGCTTGAGGTTGAGATGAGCTTGTGGAGGCTGCTGCCCCACACACATTTCCTCCCTCGCTTGCAGTGCATGCATTTTACAATATTACTATTTACTGTTTAAGCTGATGCTTTACCTGTTTCTGTTTATCATTGACATTATCCCTTAGGACTCTCACATCCTTTGATAAGGAAGTGATGATAGAACTTTAGGTTGAAACCTATGCATGATAACTTCTAGGAGTTCCCTGTTTCAAACCTCAACTATAGGATGAATCCTTGGCATGACAACAGTAGGACTTGATAGTCTCCCCGTAGTTGAGCATGTTCTCCTCTCATCTCAAAACAGCTTAAGATACAGTAATCATGAATGATTTCTTTCGTACGTTACGAGCCTTAAGCTATCTGAGAAAGGATTGTTGGAGAGCTTCTTTCCAACAGTTTGAATGTTTAGTATGGTACCGTTTGGGTGACATGCGACGCATTCGCTCTCAGGTCATAGCCTCTAGTGCGATTGAAATTGCAAACAACCATAAAAAACACTTCTTTCGTAAAAGACAGAAAACAAACTGCAAACCTTTTTGCCCCGTGGGCCCATAATTCAAAGGAAGCTTTTCTGAAGAAAAGAGTGTCGTTAACTCCTCGTTCTACCGCAAACAGGCTTTGTCCCTAACTGCTGGAACTATTTGTTAACCCTACTCGATAAAACAGATGAATCTGAATCCCCGTAATCCGTATTATCCCGAACTACGTAAGCTCTGATCTCTCAAGCCTGTTGAGAGTACATAGGCACAATACTGACGTATTGGCGAGCCACCTTCCCCATAACCCCGTAGGCCGAACTACGTTGACTCTGATTTCTCATTCTCTGATGAGAATACGTAGGCATAAAGCGCGACGCTTTGCCGAGTCGTTTTCTTTTCTGTTTAAGCCAGCCTTGATAGGTAGATAGATAAACCAACTCGTCCAGTAAACACAACAAGCGTGGATCCCGTCGAGTACGACGGACGTGAGGGGTGCTAATACCTTCCCCTTGCGAAACCGACTCCCGAACCTAGACAACGGTTGCGACGACCTTGTCTTACCTTTTCGTCAGGTTTTTTCCGATCGTTTCCTTTCCCGCTCTAAGGGATAAATAACGAAAGGTGGCGACTCTTCTGTTTTGCCGGCACCTTATTTTCGCGGAAGCGACACACACCCATGACATGTTGGGTTATTTTTGTAACATTTTTACCCCGGGTTTTATAACCATTTGGTTAGGGTTTTAGTGTGTTTTTTAGGACCCTCGATGTGCACTAGTTTTTAGGGTATCCCTTAGAGCTTGCCCTCTATTTGCCTAGCCTTGTTTAGGCTTTTTCTCCATAGCTTTGGCCCATGGTTCCTAACACCTTAGGGGCCATCTAGGATTTTATTTGGTATTTTTTGGATATGTGTGCTATTTTTAGTGTATTTTACATTCTAGCCTACCCTTGTAGGGTTTTCACCTTGATACATGAACTTGTTTGTGTTTTATTTGGGTTTTGTGCAATGTTTGAGCCTCTAATCTTTGTGTATTCATGTCATATACCTAATAAGGTGTTTGTATGTCCGATTTTGGGTTCTAATTCTGTTCATAACTTGCTTAAGTTTGGCTTTCTTTTAGACCTTTCTTTTAGGGTTTTTCATGTATACATGCTGAATGTTTACACTCTTTTACATGATTCCTTTGCAAATCTTTGTGCATTTCTTTTCAAATTCTTTGTGTACACTCTTTGATTCCATCTCTCTTTGTCCTAGGACTTTAGGATCCTACTCATGGAAGCTTAGTTCCTCCTTTGGAGAAACTAGAGGCATGCCATAAGTAGTTGAACCTTTGAGGACTACGTATGTGTGTTTGTGTGCATTTTGAATGTAGCATGCTTGGTTGAGTAGTCCTTGTGAGTTCCCTTGGTTCTCACTTTGCCTCCCATCATCTCGTTTAATCCTCTCCTTCTTTCCATGTCATGTTGTATGATTTTGTGAATTAGGATATAAGTATGCATGTGTAAGTTTTTCCCTCTCTTTTCTTGCTTGCATTAAAAGGTTGAGATGAGCTTGTGGAGGTTTTCACCCCACACAATTTCCTCCCTTTGCTTGTGTGTTGTATTGCATATGCATTCATTCATTCCTATTTCATGTCTTATTTCATGTTGCTTTCTTCTTCTCTTTTCTTACCATGCTCCCTTAGGACTTCCAATCTCCTTGTTTAAGGATGATTGTGATAGACTCTAGGATTCAAACCATGTATGAGAACATTAAGTAGAATTTCCCTTCAACCTCAACTGTAGGTCCATCTTGCATGACAACTACTAGGTTTTGAACTAGTTTCTCTTTAGTTTGTCCTCTCTCTCTTTCTCATCTCAAAACAACTTCAAAATACTTAATAAAGGCTAATGAGTATTGTGCATTACGAGCCTTAAGTACTTGGGAAATGGTTATTGGGGTGGGGGGGGGGGGGGGGGTTCCTCTTGATGGCCTAGAGTGTTTAGTGTTCACCCTTTGGGTGATGTGCGACGCATTTGTTCCCAGGTCATAGTCTTTAGTGCAATATGAATTACAAACAATTCAAAAAATACTTCTCCTTAAAAGACACAAAAACAAATGATCAAACTTCATTTTGTCCCTTGGGACCCTTAACAATGGAAAACCTTTTTGTAAAAAGAGTTTCATTAACTCCTAGTTCTACAGCAAACAGGTAACGCTTAAGTCTCCAATGGTCGAGCTGCATACACCTAACTGCTAGAACTGTTTTTTAACCCTACACGGTTAAAAACTTTTGAACCCACCGGTGTTCTAGTTAGCCCGAACTACGTTTGCTCCGATTTCTCATACCAGATGGGAATACGTAGGCATAAGACGCGATGTCTTGGCGAGCAACCTTTCCCCACTTTTTTCACCCGTAGTTAGCTGAACTACGTGGACTCTGACTTTCCCATTGCATGAGGGAATACGTAGGCACAGAGCGGCGATGCTCTGCCAAGTCACTTTTCTTTTCTTTTGTCCCTGAGACCTTTAGTTAGATAGTTTCAATCACTATTTTTAGATATACAACCAAGCGTGGATCCCGTCGAGTACGACGGACGTGAGGGGTGCGCATACCTTCCCCTTGCGTAACCGACTCCTGAACCCGAGACATGGTTGCGATGACCAATCTTATCCCGTTTTTGCAGGTTTTCTCTGATCGTTTCCTTTCCCTCTTGTTGGGATAAATAGCGAACGATGGCGACTCTTCTGTCATTGTCGACACCTATTTTTGCTATAGCGACATAGAGTTTAGGTCGACTCAAAGACCTGAAACATCAAAAATGCCTAAATTCATATTTTTGATTCTCTTACATGAAAGCTATGATAGACCAATTGAGTTAGACTCGTATGATGCATATTTTGACAACTCTAAATGCAATACTCAGATATTTAGTGCAAGCAAATAAACATGAGAAATAAGGTATGCTTATGCATCATGGTGATAACACCAAATGACTATTCTTCCATGTGGCTCGGTTTTGACATCATCGAAACACGCATATCAAGTATCTGAGGCTTTGCCCTCACAATTATTTCCTTTTTCTCTTGAACATGTTTTAACATGTTGGATCTTTTCCTTTTTTGGATCCCTATTCTCTCTGTTATGCTGGTTTTATACATAGAAGTTGCAGATTCGTATTCTGCATTTAACGTTACATTCCTATTTCGAAAAACCTGTTTGGATCTTTTTCCTTTTTCATTTTTGTGACATCGATGATATTCCTTTTTTGTCTCTTGGGCCCTTGATGATGATATCTTGTTGTCTGTTTCTAGATTTGGATATTGATGGCTGTTGAAATCCATTTTCGTTTTTTTTTTATTGATGATGGAGATACTTTGCTATTTGGCTTTTGACGGCTGTTGGAACTCTGTTGAATCCTTGGGCCGTGTTTGGAAGAAAAATCATTTTTCTAAAAATTCTTTATTCTTCTTTCATGGACAAAATTGATTATTGCCTTGACTTGCCTAGTTGTTGTTAGGAACACGGAGGTTGGCAACGAATTTCCATTGCCCTTCCAAAATGCTTAATGATGAACTCTTTTCTGAGGGCTGTTTTAATAATAATTCAAAGCCCTTTTCTTTTTTATTTATGATTCTATCTTTCTGACATTCTCGTACTGTTTTGCAGGTCTTGAGCAAGTTATGGAGCTTGAAGATAGAACTTTTAAGATTTCATAGTCTTAGGATTAGAAATTTTGAATACATGTTGTAACTTGAAATTCATATGTAAACTCTCACAAATTGTACTTGGCAAAGGACCTTGAATAATGAACTTCATAGTGCAATTCAAATAGTTTCTTGTTAAATTCCAAGCATTCAAGAATGAGACTTAAACTAATTTCTTGATCTTTAGTGAAAACCAAAAATAGTAATAAAGGTTGATGTTCTCTTACTTGAACATAACAAAAGTCTAGGAATTGATTAGTATTCAAACTTCCATCTGACGGCTGATAATTCGCTTCTCAAATAGAAGTGAACTGTACTGAGGAAAAATCTAACATCCATACTGCCTTAGAACTCCAACCAGTTCTCAAACCAATATCTTGCAATTCAGGGGACAGGAGACCCTAGTCCTTCTTAGGGATCCTCTGAGAAATGATTTGGCCTTGTAATAATCAAAGACTGTAATCCAGTGGCACTCTCTTATTCCACATTCATCATGACTTAATGGGCACACGGGATTACTTTCAAATTTCTTCGACACACCTGCAAAATGAACAAACTAGGCAAACTGGTTAAACGGTTAGCTAAAACAAAAGATGATGAAAATGAAATGCAAATGATCACTAAATCTAAGGGTAAATTTTGGGGTACAACACCATGGCTTTGATTATGAAACACACCTTTGCCTGACTGACCAAGATTTAGCTAGAACCATTTAAACTTTAATCAATACTGTATGCACAAATGATCCGGTAGCCTTGCCTGAAATTTAACTCTTCCTTGTAACCACTTGAACTGAAAATAATACCATACACACACACACACACACACCTATCCTAACAAACCTCAAATATACCCCAGTTCATTCTTGCATACAACAAGAAAAATGAAAACAACATCACATTTTTGGGTTTTTTTCTAAATAATGGTTAGTGGGTTGATGTACAGATGAAAGTTATATCATAAAAAAGAGTCACCATTTCCTGCTGATAGGTTACTCCAACATTTTTCAATCCAAAGGGCATCACATTATAACAGAACATCGCCCACGGTGTTATGAATATTGTTTTCTCCATGTCTTCTAGGGCCATCTTGATTTGACTGTACCCAGAGAAGCCATCCATGAAGAAAAACACAGAAAACTGAGCAGTATTATCCACTAACACGTCAATGTAAGGGAGCGGGAAATTGTCTTTTGGGCTTGCTTTATTCAAATCCCTGTAATCAACACACATCCTGACCTTTCCATCTTTCTTAGGCACAGACACAATGTTAGCGTCCCACGGAGGATAATTACTCACAGCAAGAAACCCGGCGTCTAACTGCTTTTGAACCTCTTCTTTGATTTTGACAGCCATATCTTGTCTCGGTCTTCTCAACTTCTGCTTGACCGGGGGACACTCCTATCTGAAAGGCAAACAGTGCATAACGATGATTTTGACAGCCATAACAATGTTCGTGTCACATACTCTTAGAGCATTTCAACCAATCTCCTCTTGACACTGTCTTCCAATACGGACCCAATTCTGACTTCCTTCTTTGCATCCTTAGTACCCAGATTAATGATCTTAACATCCTTCTAGCGAGGCCGAGTACACCTCTCCTCCTGTTAACAGTCTGGCCAATTCCTCAGGAAGTTCACCGTCTTCATCAGTCTTCTCTTCAACATGGTAAATAGGATTGTCAAAGTCATTCTGAGTCATAGATGAATCATTACTAATGGGATATGATGGAATGGATCTGTATGAGTGGTATTTTATGCCTTATTAAGAATGCGAAGATGAACAAAAAAAAACAAAAACACATTGCCATTTTGAAAGATGCAAAAGAAAAATGAAAAACAAGGAGCGTAACATTTGAATTCAAAATGTACTTTATTCATGATAAAATTGAAACTAAAACATGTGTGGCCCTACAAATGAGTCGCTACGCCTTGGGCAGAGTGTATGACTTGACAGATGTAAAAAATAAGAAAAATTACTCTTCGCGAGTGACCAGGATGACTTCCTCGGAAGACCAGTTGCATAATCTTTGGCCTGGGATGCAGGGGCGGATCCAGCTATCCATGTCGCAGTCACTATCGACCTCGTCTTCCCCTATTCAATGAATCTGATAAAAATGACCCCGTCGCTTGTGAACTTGACAAGACCCTTGAATCCCGGCGGAGCTTGTGACGGCTTGTACCCTAACCCAAATTTATCATTCTTCATCGACACTTCAAGAACCTGGCCCCGTCGTTGGGAATTGCCAGCCTCAACCACAACACGAGTTTCTTTTAAAAAAGACATTGAAACCTCAGGCTTTTTGTCCTCCACGGGAGGCTCCTTCTGAATATGAACTACTTTGAAAGCTTGATAGAGGGTCTCATGTATCTCCCCATCGACCTCAACATACTTAAATGAAGAAAAATGGCTAACCATAATGTCTTCCTCTCTACAAACCGTGACAACCCTCCCCTCAACCATGTACTTGAGCTTCTGGTGTAAAGTTGAGGTAACTGCTTCGGCAGAATGTATCCAAGGATGGACTAACAAACAACTGTAGGCAGGCTGAATATCCATGATGTAGAAATTCATACAAAAAAATTTTGGTCCAACTTGAATAGGCAAAACCACCTCACTAAATACAGACCTTTTAGATCCATCAAAGGCTCGCACTACCAAATTATTAGGCCTGCAAATCACACCCTGCGTATCCAACTTCATAAGAGCCTTTTTTGGTAACATGTTCAATGACGATCCAATATCTACCAACACACGGGACAACAAAGAGCCTTTGCACTCGATGGAGACATGTATGGCCTTATTATAATTCCTTCCTGCTGGCGTCAAATCCAGATTGGTAAACCCCAGACCATTCCCTGCATTAACATGGGCAACTACCCCTTCAAGCTAATTCCCTGAAATCTCTTGAGAAACATAGGCAACGTTCAACACCTTCAGCAGTGCATTTTTGTGTGCCTCATAACACATAAACAATGACAAAATGGAGATCTTGGACGGTGTTTGATTCAACTGGTCGACAATCTTGTAATCACTCTTATGTATCAACCTCATAAGTTCCTCTACATCTTTTGAGAGAGAAGCATCCCATGATTGTTGTTGCAAGGAGTCATCCACAACCAACTTTCCTTTACCCTTATCATATTTGTCAACAATAACATTTGGCAGAGAGAAGACCCTGCCACCGCGCGTGATACCTTTGGCACCAACAATATTGCCCACGGTAGACCCAACATCCAAAGAACCCAACAACTCTTATTTTTGTCCATTACAAAATACCTCAGCTCTGTAGTTCCACGGAATTTCTTTGGTGCTCTCATATGGTATCGGCCCCGGAGTAGTAATAATGACAGGTGCTCATCGCACAGGTGCTGAAATACAGACGGTCTTGTACGAAATTGATATCATTGCAATGCCCCTACCATCATCGTTAACCTCATCGTTAGCACCATCAACGCCATCCACAACACTAGTTCTGTCAAACTATAACTATCTACCATCTATAAGTTTCTATATACCATCTCTTAATAGGTCACAACCCTCAGGCTGCAATGCATATCTCTGACAATCGAAAGCATAACCTGGGAAAACATCCCCCTTACGCAAACACTCTTTAACAACCGAAAAAGGAGTCTTCAACTCATCAACTTTGGCCACCAAATTTAACTTCTCCCCATCTCCAATAGCATTGGCCCTTGCCACACCATGATTTGGAATAGGGGTTTGGATCACATTGGTTCCATCATTACTGAAATTAATGGCCTTGGAGTCAAGCAAATCTTGCACTTTATGCTTAAATTCCTTGCAGTTATTATTATTGTATCCGAGCGCCCCAGAATGAAACTCACATTGAGCATTGGCATCATATCCTGGTGGAGGAGTGCCAGTGAGCGGTGTCAGTGTTCTTCTTTGAAACAACTACAACTAAAGTAAATGTTGTAGCAATTGAGAGTATGGTATAAGCGGAGTCTCGAATTGCCTATTTTCCATCCTTGGTTGATTTGGATATCGACGAGGAGCATTATGTTGTTGCTAAGATGTAGCCAGAGTGGCCACAGTAGCAACTTGATGTGTATAATTTTGATTGGCTCTTCCTTTACCCCGATAAGAAGAAATAGAATTAGTGTCCCCTTCTCTCTTCTTAGAACCTCCAGCACACATCTTCTTATTTCCTCCAAACGAGGAACCATTACTATTCTGATCTTCCCAGCCTTGGTTCCACTTTCCACTCTCTCTCTCTTTCTCTAGCCATTACCAAGTTTAAGAACCTTGCTGATGCACACCCAACCAACTTCTTGAAATAAGGCCCTTGAAGGGTACCCGTTCACACGCAGTTTTCGCGCGAACAACATCTGACCTCCTAACGCAGGTTTACTTGCGGGACCGATCAAACAAGTCCCATAATGCTTGGTTGGGGGGTATGGGAATAATGGTGGTGTGGAGTCTATCTGAATCTATTTGCTATAGACTGGGAGTTCATTGGAAGTGAGACTGAAACTTAGACAAACTATGCAAAGGAATGGGAAATAACTTGTGTAAAAAGATTGAAAATAAAACAAACAAAGAAAATGCACATCTGGAATTAATAACATAAACTACTTAGAAAAAGGGAAAAAGGTGACACTATCGTACATCTTGTAGGAATCAAAAAACTCTTTTCTCGATACGCTTTGGTACGTAGAGTGTTTTCCTTACAATCTTACAAAAAGTGCCCCTGTTACTAAACCACACATTGCTTTAAATAGAGAAAATAAATAACTGTCATGTTGAATCTGATGATGGCATGTGTTCCCCCACCACTTCTATAACTTGCCATGTCTTTGCATTTCAAATCCTTTTCTCGCTCAAACATACGTCCTTTTGCATGGTCTATGGCCGTCTCGATCGACTGACACCACCAGGGGTCGACCCCACGATCTTCTTCCTGTTGATGTCGACCTACCTCCTGGACGGGCTATTGAGCCTGTTAACCGACTGTTGTGTTGCCACTTTTTCTGGTCGAAACTTCCGGTCAACAAGACGCCTCCCCAAAACCTAGTTTCGATGGGATACTCTGTCGATCAAGAAACTAAGCGTTTTGACTCCTATAGAATTTCGACCGTGTTTGTGTGTGATACAATAAAATCGTCACTGCTTCTTGTCAATTTTTCCACGCATCGTTTCTAGTCAGAAATAATGATGGCGCTTTTCTGCGCCACATTTCCCGAGACACGACTAATCATGGTGGTCACATCCTAACGTCATGGGTCCTTGAACCACCCCACTAACTTCCATAATTACAACTGTTTTACCTCTTTACTTACATGCAGCTTTGCCTATAAGTACGCACTCTCTTCACTTTGTATCTCTTTCTCCACTCTAATCCCACTTCTATTTTTTGAAAGAAACTCTCTCATCTTCACCCTTCTAAAGTTCTATCTGCTTCAATGGCTTCTTCTACCATATCCAAAACCATACTACTGGAAATAAAACAATAGATTTTGTCCTTTCCGAGGCTAATTCCCTTAAACCTCTCCCCAATCCTATGTCGGTTGACGAAAAGGTGGTGGCAACATGGAGGCGTCAGATGGTCGTCCCCTTTATCATTGTCGGAAAAATACACGCCTTTCATGGGCCATATCCTGCAAGTAAACCCAGCCACGAGGAATTACAAGCATTTTTTCCTTGTTTTCTGCCTACCATTCCCCCAGCCTTTCAGAAAGGAGGAACCCTCGATTTGAAGTTCATGGCCTCAAAAGCTCGTGTCTTTCGGTCGATGCCCACCCTAGGTAACAAGGATTACCTTTCATGGCTGAACAAAGTCCAAAACAAATGTCAAGAACAGTGGAAGAAAGTTGGCATCTTCGATGCCATCCAGTTGTGTCGAAATGCCCACAAGGTCAACCCATGTCTCTTGCTAGCTGCAACATTGTTTTGGGAAGGTTCGACTAATACCTTCCAATTTCCTTGTGGCATGCTAACGCCAACTCTTTTCGACGTGGAGGCCATTATAGGTCTCTCTCCTCTGGGTGAGATGTTCAACCCAACTTTGGAGACGGATGCCACTTTCGATTTCGACAAGGTTGGCTTCTAGAATTACATAGAGGATCACCACAACAAGGGTTCCCTTGAGGTATCAGAAGAAGAGCACATTGCCTTCCTGACTCTTTGTTTGTCATATTACCTCTTCTACCCAGGCTCACTACAAATAGCCAAAAGCTACATTAACTTTGCCATTCAGATACACGAGGGTCAACAAGTCTCTCTGGGTAAATTGTTGTTGTCCTCTCTCTACCACTCTCTTGGCCTGTTGGCCTTAAAGATAAAACTTCTTCATGATACTGTCAAATCTCTAAACGTCTCAGGACCTATGTGGTTGTTACAACATTGGCTCAATGCCACTTTTGAGCACCATATAGGATATCCCGTGTCTGCCACTATGCAATGTCTCAACACGGATTGTCCAGTCGAAGGCGTTCGACTTGCCTTGATGACGACACAGGAAACCCCCAACAAAACCCGCTTTACAAAATAACTCACTATGGTTCCTGGTATGGCCCCCTTTATGTACCAAAAATTTAGTTCGTCATAGTTTAGAAACCCTTTTCCTGGTGCTTCACCCCAGGCAGCAGCCGTGTCGAATTCAGTATGATGGGCATTCCTGACTCCTACCATGTTGTCGTTTTGAATTGAAACGCGGAATAATGGTTTTGGCTTTATGAACTATCAGCCCAACCTGGTGGTATGCCAATTTGGTTTAAGCTAGATGCTACCAAAGTCTATGGTACAACATACCCCTGCTATCATGTAGGCTAGTCGACGGTTGAACTTTGTTGTACCCCAAAATTTGCCCAACATTTCTTTACCTAGCTTATGTTTCATTTCATTCACATTAGCATTATCATTTGCATTTCATTGACATGTATGTAGGAGATCAAGAGGTATGAGTACCAATCAAGGGCTATGCAAGACTTTGAAGCTAGCTAAGAAGCTTATTCAAGTGTTCAAGGGTTGATATCCTTGTCAGAGAAGTTAAAAGATCCTCAGAGAGAGTGGTTGAAACCAAGAGGGTGTGTCTCCTAACTTGAGAGTTGTGGGAACATCAGATGATTCTGAAGCCATGAAGATGGACTTGAGGTCTTGAGAGAGCTCATGAGAAGTGTTGAAGATCACTTTGAGGCCTAGACAGGTCATTATGCAAGATTAAGAAGACTCAGCCATGAGTGGTGCAATTAGGGTTTGATTGGGTCAACCCTAAGTCAACAGATGATTTGAACAAGGTTGAGACCTAATTCAAGATACATGTGATCATGGATTGATGCATTGAGATTTTATAAGGATGATTCCAAGGTCAACTCATCATGATTGAAGAGTTTGAGAAGTTTCAAGCTAGGGTTTCTAAGGCTTGACAGTGTAAAATCCCCTAGTTTGACCCCTATCTTCAAGGCAGTTTAGCTCAAGATGTGATTGTCATCTCATCTTACCCCCAACATGAATGTTGTATAGCTTTATCTTAGCTTTAATTTGAGTGCTAAAAGTACTTGATAGGATTTGTAGAACTCAAGTTATGACTTTGACAAATTACAGGTCATCTGAGGTATGTGAATTTGGGGGCTTGAAAGTTGCCCAACTTGCATGAAACTTTTGCCCAAGAAGGATGATTCCTATGAACTTTTGGTCAACCTGAATGTTGTTCCTTATCCTCTTAGCTTTCTAGAGAGTACTAGAAGTCCTTGATAGGATTTGTAGAACTCAAGATATGGCTTTGATAAGTCAAAGGCATTTTGGTCATTTGGAGATTATAGGTCATCTCAACCATAAGGCCATAACTCCCAGTTCCAAGCTTCAAATGGGAAAATGTTCAAAATCAAACTTGTTCAAAATGATGTTTTAAGGCTAGTAATGAGGTCATGAGATGTTTAAATTACTTGTAGCTCAAAGTTGTAAAAATGACCTAAATTAAGGGTATAAGTTAAATGAACCAAAGTTGGAAATTGATACTTTTGATCTACACATCCAAACCAAGGCATGTAATAGGTCATTTTGACTCTAAAAATCATTTTAAGAACATTGGTTTAGCCACATTTTTGAATTGAGGTCTAATTTGTGTACTTGCTTTGAAAAGTAGTTACTTACATTATAAGTAACATGTGCAAAACTCAAATTCAAGGCATGATCAAGATCCCTTGCAAGCCAAACACTTCCAAAATGTCATGAGGGGAGAAATTGGGAGGGATTGAGATTGGTTTCAAGCTGTTAACAGAAGTTGTGCATACAATGGCATATCATGAGAATTCAAGTGAACTTCTCATGTCATGAGAGATTGATCTTCTCCTTGGAAGGATCTAGAGGTTTCTAGATCATCCCTACACACTCTATATATGGAATAGAAGTGGTTCAGATAATTTTTTTGGTGATGATTGAGAGAGAAAACTGAGCTTGCACTTTGAACTTTCTCATTGCAAAACAAAATCGGTTACAAGGTTAGAGGCCATTTCAGTCCAAGAAATTGATCTCAATAGCTTGCTCTGAGGTTGGTGATCAATTCCAGATCAAATTCAAGGCACTGTGGTGGAATAATCGTGAAGTAGCCATTGGAGAGTGAAGCTTGCAACTCAGAATCGGATTTGATAATTCAAGGAGATTCAACTCCTTTCTTTGCATACAGAAGATTGATTGTGATTCAGTGGAGGTTTCTGCAAGTTCTTGAAGGCTGAGTTGAAGATTCAACCCTTCTGTTTGTTCAAATTTACCAGGTATGTAACTCTTGTGCCATGGCTTTAATTAGGTAGAATTAAGATGAATTGCTATGGTAGATGCATAGTAGGATGGTGTAGGAAGATTTCTGGATCATCAATTTGGAGATTAGCGACCAATTAGGGTTCATGGAATTTTCGGTTGAGATTGTTATTCTTGGATTCTTGAACTGATAGCATGATTAAATGGCATAGGAAGATTCCTTGTGAAAATTGGAGTGAGTTTCATGTAGAGACCTCTTGGAATGGAGGCCTGTGGAGAGAGTTAGGGTTGGGGACGATGACCGGAGCACCACCGGAGGTGGCCGTGTCTGCGCGCGAGGTTCAGAGATTCAAACGAAGAAGATGATCTTAGAGCCCTTGGATGGGGCTGAGACCTTTGACCAGAGGAAGATCCAACGGCCACGCGTGTGTTTCATTTTGTGAAGGATCTGAACTTTAATGAAACGCATCGTTTCATTTAGTTGTGTTTTTGGGCTTAAGGATATAACTGATAACCACACCCCCCTGATGGCCCAATCCATGGAATGAACTGAATTCTATTTCTATCTGCCCCGTGCATTTATTATTTTCTTTGGATTTTCATATTATTTTTCACTTTATTCATGGTTTTTGATAAAATCATTAAAAAATGGAAATATAGCGCAATTGACCCCATTCTTTTTGCATTAGATTCATGATAGGGTCTAATATTTTTTAGATAAAAAATATTTTTATTTCATGCATTTTCTGATTTTAGGGAAATTTTCACATTTTAATTGATATTAAAATGGTCATGCTTGATACTTGATTTTGTGGAATTTTGTGTGATCATGCGATGAGGATTTTGATCTTGATTTTTTGTGTGTGGCTAGCATAGATATGCATGATCCCCATAGAATTTTCTCACATTTTTGTGATGAACATAGGTGGTAGTTTAGGTTGAAACCCTTAGAAGCTCCATTTTTAGGGTTTATGGTTGATACCTTTGGATTTAGGACTTGATTTTAGGACTTAATAGATGATTTAGTCCCTGGTTTTTGTATGAGCCATTCTTAATTGAATTAGGATCCCTTAGGAATTTTTGTAGAAATTTACAAGATAGTTTGCTATTTTTGATTGATTTTAGTTTAAGTGCTAGTTTTAGATGATTCTAATGCACTAATTCAACTAGATTAACTTCTTTAGTTCCCTTAGATTAGGGTGTTGCTTTGCTTGTTATTGGATGGTGAGGAAGGCAAGTTGAAGATGCATTGGATTTATTGAAGAGGCTTGGATTTGAAGATCTTCCCTTCTTGTGGTGTAATTTTGATTAGGCTAAGATTAGGGTTTTGTAGGCAGAGCTTCTAGATAGTTCTCTTTCTTCATAAACATGGAAAATGTTGATCAATTCCATTCTTCCCTATGATGTAAGGTCCCTTGTAAAGGCATCATCCCTACTTTGGTAGGATGTGTGGCTCTTTGCAAATTGGTAGAACCTTTGAGGTTCCCTTTCTCTGATGACAGGATGCTTAGTGGTGACCTTTGGTCTTCACTCTGCTACCAGTCATCCAACTTTGCTCTTGATAGATGAACCTTTCTCCCTTGTTAGAGGATGGAGTCCCTTGCTTGAAGAAGATTGAAGGATGAAGTTGATACTTCTTTGTGGTTGAAGATTACTCTAAGGAGCTGAAGCTTGTAGGAGAAGAAGACCAAGTTGATACTGGTAAAGCAAAGAGAGCTGAAGCTTGAAGACCAAGTTGATACTTGTGAAGAAGATCCAATTGAGATTGAGTGAAAAGCTGAGGCTTGAGGAATAAATGGTAAGTTGATACTTATGTTGAGATATTGAGAGCCTGCAGGAGCCAAGTTGATACTTGCTATTGAAGGTGAAGCCTGAAGGTGGAATTGACTGAAGAGCTGAGGCTTGGAGAAGAGGGAATAAGTTGATACTTATGTTTGATGTGTTAGAAGCTTGGAAAAGCAAGTTGAAACTTGCTATTGAAGATGATAGTCTTGAAGGACAGTTACAGACTGAGGATTGAGATGCTGTCAAGAGAGCTTTGTTGTAGGAGTGGTTGATCTGCTTTCTGTCCTACCTGTTTGCTTTCTGTGCAATTGTATTGATGTGACTTGTTTGATTTGCTTGATGCATTAGAATAAGTTCATATCTAGATTGATTTAGACTAGGAGCATGATTGCACTAGAGGTTGAGTTGCTCCCTCTGCTTGTATTTTTACTGTATGGCTTTGCTTGCGGGTATTCGGTAGAGCCCAGCTCCCTTGCCCATGTGGTTTGTGTTTGCTTGATAGCATTTCATTCCCTCTGTATGATTGCAGTCACTGATATTTTGCTTGATAGATTGTTATTTCCTATGTATGATGGCAGTTATTCATATCTGGCTTGAGGTTGAGATGAGCTTGTGGAGGCTGATGCCCCACACACATTTCCTCCCTCACTTGCATTGCATGCATTTTACAGTCGTTAATTGTTTACTATTTAAGCTGATGCTTTACCTGTTTTCGTTTATCATTGACATGATCCCCTAGGAATCTCATTTCCTTTGATAAGAAAGTGATGATTAGAACTTTAGGTTGAAACCTATGCATGACAACTTCTAGGAGTTCCCTATTTCAAACCTCAACCATAGGATGAATCCTTGGCATGACAACATTAGGACTTGATAGTCTCCCTTTAGTTGAGCCTGCTCTCTTCTCATCTCAAAACAAATTAAAATACAGTAATAAAGGTTAACTGACGTCGTATGTTACGAGCCTTAAGCTATCTGAGAAAGGATTGTTGGAGAGCTTCTTTTCAACAGTCTGGATGTTTAGTATGGTACCCTTTGGGTGACATGCGACGCATTCACTCTCACGTCATAGTCTCTAGTGCGATACTAGTTGCAAACGACAATAAAAAACAGCTCTTCCGTAAAAGACAGAAAACAAACTTCAAACCTTTTGCCCCGTGGGCCCATAAGTCAAAGGAAGCTTTTCTGAAGAAAAGAGTGTCGTTAACTCCCAGTTCTACCGCAAACGGTAACGCTTAAGTCTCCAAGGGTCGAGTTGCGTATGCCAAACTGCTGGAACTGCTGTTTAACCCTACTCGATAAAACAGATGAATCTGAGTTCCCGTAACCCGTATTAACCTGAACTAAGTAAGCTCTGATCTCTCATACCTGTTGAGAGTATGTAGGCACAATACTGATGTATTGGTGAGCCACCTTCCCCCATCTGTTACCCGTAGTTAGGCGAACTAGTTGACTCTGATTTCTCATTCTCTGATGAGAATACGTAGGCATAAAGCGCGACGCTTTGCCGAGTCATTTTTATTTTCTTTTCAGACCGGCCTTGATAGGTAGATAGATAAACCAACCCGTTATATAAACACAACAAGCATGGATCCCGTCGAGTACGACGGACGTGAGGGGTGCTAATACCTTCCCCTTGCGTAACCGACTCCCGAACCCAGACAATGGTTGCGATGACCTTGTCTTATACCTTTTTCGTCAGGTTTTTCCAATCGTTTCCTTTCCTGTTCCGAGGGATAAATAACGAAAGGTGGCGACTCTTCTGTTTTGTTGGCACCTTACTTTCGCGGTAGCGACAGCTGGCGACTCTGCTGGGGACTTGATAGTTTCCTGGGATCCAACATCCTGTATGCGAGTCAGTTTGGGGGTCCAACGTCCCTGCGAGAGTCAATCCTAGCGCTTGTATGATTACTTGTTGGGTTGTATTTATTTATCATTTTATTTCCCGCACTTTATTTTCAGTATGATATGATTATCTGTGCTGTTGTGGGAGGGGCATTCTGATGAGTGAGAAGCCAGACCCAGGCTTGAGTGAACATAGCATTAGTTGTGGAAATTAGTGGGCGCGTGCTTGCTTGGCAGGCACTAGTGTCTCATGAAATCCACGCTCAGACGAGGTTCTCCCGGTTGACTTCTTTTTCAACCCTTTGAGTTGAGGGGGTTGGTGGTTTGGAGGATTGTCGACTCTGGGGACCGATCATTTGGGATTCAGCCGAGTGAGGCCGCTTCATGAGCTGGTGATGCCACACCTTCCGGGTATCGTGTCACCCCTCTTGAATGTCTGTGACGCTGATGACCGCATAGGATGTCGAACCTGTGTCAGTTTAGGTTCATACTTGTGAGCAGGGTTGGGTTTGTTGCAGGAAACCTTAACCTTCAGACTACCTGGTTTTCTTGATAGTGAATCAGTTTCGTTGGTACCAGAGGTTCTCATTACCAGATATATGATTGTTCTTGACAGAGCAGAGTTATGGTCCTGTATCAGGGGGCCTTATTTTCAGATGTATGTTTGTTCTTGACAGAGCAGAGTTATGGTCCTGTATCAGAGGACCTTATCTTTAGAGATGCACGTTTGTTCTTGACAGAGCAGGTTTTTGATTGGGATCAGAGGATCTTATCAGCAGATGTATGGTTGTTCTTGACAGAGCAAAGTTTTGGTCCTGTATCAGAGGTCCTTATTATCATATATGTGTGTTCTTGACATAGCAGAGTTATGGTCCTGTATCAGAGGACCTTGTCTTCAGAGATGTACGTTTGTTCTTGAAAGAGCAGGTTTTTGATTGGGATCAGAGGATCTCATCAGCAGATGTATGGTTGTTCTTGACAGAGCAGAGTTTTGGTCCTGTATCAGAGGTCCTTATTATCAGATGTTTGTTCTTGACAGAGTAGAGTTTTGGTCATGTATCAGAGGTCCTTATTATCAGATGTTTGTTCTTGACAGAGCAGAGTTTTGGTCATGTATCAGAGGTCCTTATTATCAGATGTTTTTTCTTGACAGAGCAGAGTTTTGGTCCTGTATCAGAAGTCCTTATTATCAGATGTGTGTTCTTGACATAGCAGATTTGTGGTCC
Source organism: Lathyrus sativus (assembly GCA_963859935.3). Taxonomy (NCBI): domain Eukaryota; kingdom Viridiplantae; phylum Streptophyta; class Magnoliopsida; order Fabales; family Fabaceae; genus Lathyrus; species Lathyrus sativus. The sequence goes on from OZ012739.1 coordinate 250,386,197, forward strand.
GACACCAGGGATTTCTTCTCGTCAGATCTATGGTTGTTCTTGACAGAGCAGTATTATGGTTTTGTTAATACAGAATCTCCACAGCACAGTTGCCTTGATCTGCTGCTGCATGATTGCATTTTGCATTGCTTTGCATACCCATTTGCATTTCATTAACGTGTGTCTGTGTTGCAGGTACCGTTTCCCCCGATCCAGGATTTCTTGCCTCCTATTGTGTTATTATGGGTTCTCTGAGGAAGATCGTGGCTTACAAGCTCCCTGCTCCGGATGTTGTTCAGCTGACTGGTTTGATTGCTTTAGCAGATGATTCTGTGAGAGATGAGTTCAGAAATTCTTACGGCAGACTGCTCAGTTTGGTTCGTAAACCCTCTGCGTTTGAGTTGAACGGGTTGCATGCTCTGCTGTAGTTCTACGACCCTCCGTTGGGATGCTTTACTTTCCGGGACTTTGTTCTCGCACCTACGCTAGAGGAGTATGTTGATTTGTTAGGTGTGCCTATCAAGAGTCAGATGCCCTTCGTTCATAGGGAGGCTGAGCCTAATCTGGCTAGTCTAGCTCCGTCACTTCATCTGGATGCCTCCGAGTTGGTCTTGTCTAGTTGGAACAAGGTTCCCGGATTCTCCTTGTAGTTCTTAGTGGGAAAGGCTCAGCAGTGCGCCAAAGACGGATGTTGGGTCGTGTTCAACGCCATTCTCGCTCTGTGCATATATGGCATCATTCTGTTCCCCAATATGCCCGACTTTGTGGACTTTGATGCCTTCCACATCTTTGCTTCAGGGAATCCAGTCCCTACCTTGATAGGAGATGTCTACTACTCCATCCACTACAAAAACGAGAACAGAAGGGGTAAGAATGTCTCGTGCTGTGTGCCCTTGCTCTATAGATGGCTTGATAGTCACCTACCCAAGAAGGGTCCCTTTGCTTCGTCTGCGGCCACAGCTGAGTGGTCCGAGTGTTTGATGAGTCTATCTGCAGAGGATATTGCCTGGTTTGACAGAGATAGGTTGGGTACCGATATTATCTTCAGCTGCAGCGGATTTCCGAACGTGCCTTTGATAGGCAGGAAGGGCTGTATAAACTATAATCCGTCTCTGCTGGTCTGACAGTTTGCTTATGCTTTGAGAGCTCCGCCGAAGGATGAAGAGGTGCAGGAATCTCTGTACCTCACTGGTCTTCTAAAGGGGGATATGTTATCTAAGCTTCAGCGCGCTTGGAATGGTATCAGTAAGAGGGGAAAACCATTGCTGGGGAAAAGCAATAGCCAAGCCTACACTCTGTATGTGACTTGGATCAGAGCAAGAGCAGATGCTATAGGGATGTCGTTTCCTGCCGCCAAGCCAGAAAGCCCTCCAGTGATTGAAGAGCCCGCCACCGTGCCTATTCAACAACATAATCAGGTGTTAGCTGAGAGAGATGAATTGAAGAGGGAAAATGAAGAACTGAAGAAAGAATTGGCTCAACTCATAAGCGAGAGAAGTGAAGTTGTTCATTCTTTCAAGAGGCAGACAGAGCTGGTGAACTAGCTAGGTACAGATTTGACTAAGCAGGTAGTTGAGCTCGAGCGCATGGGTCAAGACTTCAAAGCTGTCAACGATGTACTGGCCACGAAGAAGCAGCACTTGGACGAAGCGTATCGGAGGATATCCATGTTTAACCAGCATTGGAAGGCCACCCTAGCCAACAGGAAAGAGCGGGAGGATAAGCTGATGCAACAGATCTCCAAGCTGAAAGCCCAGGTAAAGGCCAGTGAGAAGAGGTTTGATGAAGAAACCGCTCGCAGATATGCCGCTGAAGGCCAGCTTAACAGGGCTCTTGCTAACCTGAAGGAGCGCAAACTGACGTTTGAATCCAAAAAGCGGAAGCTAGAAGATTGTTTCGGCGAAGGAGCATGGGAAGACTCTGTGGAAGGTCTTCAATACACCATCATGCAAAGGGAGTTACTCGTCGAAGGGTTACTCACTCGGCCTGATCATCCAGAAACGAGGAATTTGTTAGAAGAGTTTCGCGGCCGTGGCCGTGCTTGACTATTTGCATTCCTTTTGTTTTGATCATTATTGTATGCTGACCATCACCAGGCTTGTTGGTCGAGGTCACGCTATTGATTCAGCTTGTACTCAGTGATGTTATGTACTACCTTGATGGGCTTTCTTCATATATGAGATGTTATTTCCATGACTGGACTCGGACCTCTTATTATCAGCACTGGCACTCAGGCACTAGGATCGGGGGAAATCTCCCTAACACACAGACACACGTTTGCATTTGCATGAAGCATTCGCATAACGAGCACTTTGTCGTTTTTCCTAACCCTTTTGTGTTTTCAGGTTGTTTCAGGTTGTTCCAAGATTGATCAGAGACCAATCCATCGCTATCCGACCAGAGAAAATCAAACCAAAATCATGGAGCAAGTGCAAACTGATGTTCAGGAACTCCGCGAAAGAATGGACCACTTCATGGAGCTCATGCAAGCGGTCGCCAATGGCCAGGATCAGCTTAGAACCTTGGTTCAGCCTCTGATTTCAAGGGTCGATAGCAATGTCGTACTCCATGGTGGGACTATGCCTACCCCTCCACCTGTTGAAACTCCTCAGAATGGCGTCCCCGTGACCGGGGGGAATGGCAGTGCCAACGAAAATGTGATAGCTAACATGGGACTCAATGGTAATACGATGGGCATCGGTAATGGGAATTTTGAAGCTAACGTCAATGTTGGGCTGGGCAACGACAATGCGGGTGTTGGAAATCTGTTTGGGCCTCAGTCGTGGTTAGAAGACCGTCAAGACGATGTGTTCTCTCAGAGAGGTGCTGAAGGGGAGCTGACTGCTGAAGCACGACTAAGGTTCAAGGCCCTCGAGGACAAGATGAGGAATATCGAGAACCAGAACACCTTGGGTGTTGATATGTCCAAGTTGGGACTGATTGCTGATTTCAAGGTGCCTCCCAAGTTCAAGGTACCTGACTTTGAAAATTACAAGGGCACCACTTGCCCTCGCGTCCACCTGAGATCATATTACAGAAAAATGTCCGTTCATTCTGAGGATGAGAAGTTGTTGATGCACTTCTTTCAGGACAGTCTGTCTGGGCCCTCCCTCGAATGGTACATGAGTCTGAAACCTACCAGTGTGCGCACGTGGAAGGAACTTGCTGAAGCATTTGTGCACCACTACCAATATAACAGTGACTTGGCCCCGAACCGAGTCCAACTGCAGAATCTGTCGCAAAGGAACAACGAAGGGTTCAAGGAATACGCCCAGCGGTGGCGTGAATTGGCAGCCAGGGTTCAGCCGCCGATGGTTGAACGTGAGCTTGTGCAAATGTTCGTAGCCACCCTCCCAAGGGTTTATTATGAGAAATTGGTCAGCGGTATGTCTGGAACCTTCTCAGATCTCATTATCACGGGTGAGCATATTGAAAATGGGATCAAACTTGGGAAAATTCAAGGTGATTCATCCTCAGCTGGAGGAGGCGGAAAGAAACCTTATAGTGGCAAAAGGCGGGAAGGAGAAACGAGCGCCGTGACCAACGCTCGAAGGAAGGGTAAAGGCCCTCACCAACAGGTGGCCAGCATAACTATCCCGGCAGTTCAACAGCCACAGCAGCAGCAGCCGCAGCAATAACAGCAACCGAATCAACAAGGGTACAGAAAGTATCAGAACAGGGCACCTTTGTCGAGCCGTCACCTCGAGACACCACCCATGTCCTATGCTCAGCTGTTACAGACTCAGCTCCAGTTACAGCTAATCCAGAAGAGAACCCTGGCTCCCTTGACAGGGGCATCTCCGCCAGGTTATGACGCGAATGTAACTTGTGAGTTTCACTCAGGGGCACCAGGCCACACAATAGAGAATTGCAAAGCCTTCAAGCACAAGGTGCAGGACATGGTGGACGCTAAGATCATCAACTTCTCAGATAATGTGCCAAACGTCACAAAGAACCCTATGCCGAATCATAGGGGAGGTGGGGTAAACGCCATTATTGAAGACGAGAGCTTGGATTTGTTGACTGACGTCAGAGATCTGAAGACACCGCTTAGCTTCGTTAAAGCTAAGCTGATGAAAAGAGGTTTCTTTCCAGGTTGTGGAGAGCTGTGTATGGGCTGTGCGACAAGTCCTGATGGATGTGAACAGCTGATAGAGGGGATTCAAAGTCTGATGACCGAAGGAATCCTGCAGTTTAGCCGAAGGACCGAAAGCGGATCAGGAGAGGTAATGCTGAAGCAAGATGATGAGGTTGCCACCATCACCATCCCTCGCCAGACGATAACTATTTCCGCACCCAGGCCGCCTACGATTACCATCACCAAAGCTGGGCCGATACCTTTCAAAAGCACTAACGCTGTCTCGTGGCACTATGGGGCAGAGGCCTACTGCAACGGACAGAAGTTGGAACTAGAGCTGTTTGGGTCATCTGTGGAGAACCTAGCGGGCGTTAGCGGAATTACTCGCAGCGGAAGAGTGTTCACACCACCTGAGGTCGTAACGGATCAAGCGGATAGAGCTGATGCAACTGATAAAGGTAAAAGTAAAGTCGTTGAAGAGATCCCTTGCGGGTAGAAAAAGACTTACTTGTTAAAGACGCTGAGAAATTTATGAGGTTGATTAAAAAGAGTGACTACAAGATCGTGGATCATCTCCATCAAACACCCTCGAAGATTTCCATCCTGAACCTGTTGCTGTGTTCTGAGGCGCACCACAACGTGCTACTGAAGGTGTTGAATGCCGCGTATGTACCGCAAGAAATATTGGTAAACCAGTTAGAAGAGGTCGTAGCCCACGTGAATGCTAGAAATGGGTTAGGGTTCACTGACCTAGAGCTGACGCCGAAGGGAAGGAACCACAATAGCGCCCTGCACATCTCGATAGAGTGTAGGGGAACGATTATGTCTCACGTGTTGGTAGACACAGGGTCATCGCTCAATATTCTTCCGAAGAAGGCATTAATGAAGTTAGATACTCGCGGAGTAATTTGCACACCCAGTGATCTGGTTGTGAAAGCGTTCGATGGAACCAAACGCCATGTGTTCGGGGAGATGACGTTGCCAATCCAAGTCGGGCCAGAAACATTCGATGCGGTCTTTTACATTATGGACATCATGCCTGCCTACAGCTGTCTCTTAGGCTGGCCATGGATCCATTCCGTGGGTGCCGTAACCTCCACGTTGCACCAGAAGCTCAAGTACGCTGTCGGAGGTAGCATCGTGACTGTTTGTGGGGAGGAAGACATAATGGTGAGCCATTTGTCGTCCTTCAAGTATGTTGAGATGGATGGGGAAATCCACGAAACCCTATGCCAAGCGTTCGAAGCTGTTAAAGTCAAGGACGTAACTCCTGCAATCACTGAGAAACCAGAGATGACTCTCTCTTCCTTCAAGGAAGCCCGAGCCGTTGTTCAAGCCGGATCTACCCCAGGCTGGGGACGAATTTTGGAGATACCTAACAAGCAAGACAAGTTCGGGTTGGGATATTCTCCTGGAGCTGAAGCCTCCTTTTCTAGCAGTGCGTCGCGCGGTAAAGGACCGATCCAATTTACCAGCGGCGGGGTGATATTTGAAAGCGTCAACGCAGTGTCTGAAGACAGCGGAGATAGCGACTGTGACTTAGACTCTTGGATCCAGCCAAGCAAGCCAGGCGAGAGCCTCAACAGCTGGTCCGTCAAGGGTATCATCCAGATGACAAGCAAAGAGTAATGATTTACTTTTTCCAATCGTTGTACAACCCTATGTCCTACCCGGGGCATAATGGTTTTATTGTCAGGGCCTTGTTTGATTATGTACATGCATTTTATCAATAAATCAAAAGGCGTTTTTCTTCGTATTCAAATGTTGTGATCTCTGTTATTCCTGTTTTATATTTGTTTTGAAGAACAACAAAATGGCAATGGGGTTTGTGCTAACCTGCATATCCTTGTCTTAAGCTTAACCCTTGTTATTGCAGGATCCACATAGCAGATGACATCGACTTTGGACCTTCTACGACTCACTTCGACTTCGATTGCCCGATCTATCAAGCCGAAGAAAAGATTGATGAAGACGAAGACCTTCCCGAAGAGTTGGCCCGCTTGTTGAAACAAGAAGAGAAAGTTATTCTGCCTCACGAGGAGGAAATTGAGATTGTGAATCTGGGTTCTGAAGAACTTGTCAGGAACGTCAGGATAGGGGCTGCATTGCAGAGCGATGTCAAGTAGAGATTGGTCGAGATGCTGAGAGAGTATAGTGGCGTCTTTGCTTGGTCATACGAAGATATGCCCGGACTTGACACTGACATCGTGGTCCACCACTTGCCGCTGCGAGAAGATTGTCCTCCCGTTAAGCAGAAGCTTAGAAGGACACGGCCAGATATGGCCGTTAAGATCAAAGAAGAAGTGCAGAAGCAGCTTGATGCTGGCTTCTTAGCGGTTACTACTTACCCTCCGTGGGTCGCCAACATAGTGCCTGTACCGAAGAAGGACGGTAAGGTACGAATGTGCGTCGATTACCGGGATTTGAATAGGGCGAGCCCTAAAGATGATTTCCCGCTGCCTCATATTGATGTTTTGGTCGGCAATACAGCTCAGTTCTCCGTGTTTTCATTCATGAATGGCTTCTCCGGTTACAATCAGATCAAGATGGCGCCGGAGGACATGGAGAAAACTACGTTTATTACTCCCTGGGGAACATTTTGCTACAAGGTAATGCCTTTCGGTCTGAAGAACGCAGGGGCCACTTACCAACGAGCAATGGTAACTTTGTTTCATGATATGATTCATCATGAGATTGAAGTCTATGTTGATGACATGATTGCGAAGTCCCAAACGGAGGAGGGACATCTGGTCAATTTGCTGAAGCTTTTTGAGAGGCTTAGGAAGTTCAGGTTGAGGCTGAATCCTAACAAGTGTACTTTCGGAGTACGGTCCGGAAACCTACTGGGGTTTATCGTGAGTGAAAGAGGCATTGAGGTTGATCCTGCGAAGATAAAAGCAATACAAGAGATGCCAGCGCCAAAAACAGAAAAAGAAGTTCGTGGTTTCCTGGGCAGAATAAACTACATTGCAAGGTTTATTTCTCAGCTCACGGCCACGTGTGAACCGATGTTCAAGCTGCTAAAGAAAGATCAGGCGATTATCTGGAACAAGGATTGCCAGAAGGCATTTGATAAGATAAAACAGTATCTGCAGGAACCTCCGATCTTGATACCCCCAGTGGCCGGAAGACCTCTAATCATGTACTTGACAGTTCTTGAGAATAGTATGGGGTGTGTTCTCGGTCAGCACGACGAGACAGGCAGAAAAGAGCATGCCATTTACTACTTGAGTAAAAAGTTCACAGATTATGAATCTCGTTACTCGATGCTGGAGAGGACGTGTTGTGCACTAGCCTGGGATGCCAAACGTTTACGATAGTACATGATCAATCACACAACCATGCTAATTTCGAAAATGGATCCGATCAAGTACGTCTTCGAGAAGCAAGCGCTTTCGGGTAGGATTGCCAGATGGCAAATGGTGTTGACGGAATATGACATACAATACGTTTCCTAGAAGGCCATCAAGGGAAGCGTATTATCTGAATACCTTGCCGAACAGCCGATCAAAGACTATCAGCCGATGAAATTTGAATTCCCTGATGAGGATATCATGCTTCTCAAAGCGAAGGATTGTGATGAACCGTTGCCCGACGAGGGTCCAGATAGGAAATCCCAGTGGAAATTGATATTTGACGGGGCGGTTAATTCTTACGGAAGTGGCATTGGGGCGATCATCACGACTCCCCACGGATCCCACATCCCGTTTACTGCGAGACTGACGTTTCCAGTCACCAATAACGAAGCGGAGTACGAAGCATGCATCATGGGTCTAGAAGAGGCAATTGATTTGAGAATCAAGAACCTAGACGTATATGGTGACTCAGCGCTTGTGATTAACCAGATTAAAGGGGAGTGGGAGACTCGTCAATCGAATTTGGTGCCGTACATGAACTATGCCAGAAGGCTGCTTCCGTTCTTTGATCGAGTCGAACTCCATCATATGCCCAGGGCTGAGAATCAAATGGCTGATGCCTTAGCCACGTTGGCTTCGATGTATAAAGTCAATTTTTGGAATGAAGCTCCAAGAATTGCCCTTTCTCGTCTTGATAGACCTGCATTCGTCTTTGCGATCGAGGAAGCCTCCGACGGCAAGCCATGGTTCCATGACATCCAGACGTTCCTTATGACTAAGGAGTATCCCGAGGGAGCGTCAACCCAGGATAAGAAGACTCTGAGGAGGCTGTCTGGAAATTTTTATCTCAATCCTGATGGAGTTTTGTATAAAAGAAACCACGATCTCGTGCTACTCAGATGTGTAGATGAGAAAGAAGCGAGTATGCTCATGGAAGAAGTCCATGAAGGCACATTTGGTACACACACCGGCGGGCATGCTATGACGAGAAAGATCCTGAGAGCAGGATAATACTGGCTGACGATGGAATCAAATTGCTTTAAGTTCGCGAAGAGATGTTATAAATGCCAGATTTATGCTGATAAAGTTCATGTGCCCCCGTGCCCGTTAAATGTCATATCCTCCGCGTGGTCATTCTCCATGTGGGGCATCGACATGATAGGCAAGATTGAGCCCACTGTGTCTAACGGTCATCGCTTCATTCTGGTAGCTATCGACTACTTCACCAAGTGGGTGGAGGCAGCCTCGTATGCTAATGTGACTAAGCAGGTGGTGGCTAAATTCATAAAGAGGGACATCATCTGTCGTTACGGAATTCCCGAGCGGATCATTACTGATAATGGTTCGAATCCGAATAACAAGATGATGAAGGAGTTGTGCCAGAGTTTCAAGATTGAACACCACAACTCATCTCCTTACCGGCCGAAGATGAATGGCGTCGTTGAAGTGGCCAATAAGAACATTAAGAAGATTGTACAAAAGATGGTTGTGACCTACAAGGACTGGCACGAGATGTTGCCATTCGCATTGCACGGTTATCGTACGATAGTACGTACGTCGACTGGGGCAACTCCTTTCTCCTTAGTGTACGGTATGGAAGTTGTCCTACCGTTAGAAGTGGAGATCCCTTCTTTGCGAGTTTTGGTTGACGTGAAACTCGACGAGGCAGAATGGATTAAGAACCGACTAAACCAACTCAGCCTGATGGACGAGAAGAGATTAGCATTGATTGCGCATGGTCGTCTATACCAAAGCCGAATGAAGAAAGCTTATGACAAGAAGGTGCGTCCTAGAAGCTTTCAGACGGGTGATCTCGTCTTGAAGAAGATTCTTCCTCCACACTCTGATCACCGGGGCAAGTGGACTCCCAATTACGAAGGCCCGTACGTCGTCAGCAAAGTCTTCTCGGGAGGAGCCTTGCTGTTATCCACGATGGACGGTGAAGATTTTGCATCCCCGGTGAACACGGACGCAGTTAAAAAATACTTTGCTTAAAAATGACCCGCTGGAAAGAAAAAGAATATCCAAGCAAAAATGGGGCATCCCAGCGAACCATAAAAAAGGAAAAAGGTTCGGGCAAAAATTAGGGATATAAAAGAAAAGAATGTACACCCGCAAAGTCGAAAACCTGGAAGGGCAACTTTGGCAAAAAAGGGTATCCCGGTGAATCGAAAACCCGAGAGGGCGATTCAGGCAAAAGTTAGGGATTTGAAAAGCAAATGACCGCGTTCCGCGTGTGGACTTTCATTGTTTAGTGGTTTGGAAGACCTGAGGGCCGTTTATCTGAATCAATCTCTTCTGAAGTTGAAGCATCGGAGAAGTATCGAAGTCGAGTGGGTCATAGAGGGATCAACTAATGGTGTTCGTTTACGCCTCGTTGCCGACATGTGTATATACTGATGTATATTTATGTTTTTATATTTGCGCGGCTTCCTCATTCCAGGAGCTTGCCTCTGTTGTAAAACATTTTTACCCATTCAGGGGTCCGTTATCAATAAAATGTATGCTATTCAGCAATTATGTTTGTTTGTTTAGCATTTATCTGTTTTGTTTGCGAAAAAGAACGCCGATGTTTTTGATAAAATGCGCATACATAAACTTACTGGCCTAGGCCACTGATTGTTGAAACAATGAATTACTCGAACATTGTCACAAGATGATAACCTTGATAGGTCCCTTTGAGAGGGGTGTCTTGTCTGTTTGGTTGTGTTGTTGCAGGTGTAGCGTATACCAGGTAGTACGCCGTATGCGTCCCCAGGTCAGATGATTCCTTCTTCTCCAGCAAAGCTCAGCAGCCTCTCCCCACAGAGTCTGAACGTGAGATCGTAAAGCATTGATATGTCTCCCCAGGCAGAGAAGATTCTCTCCCCAGTCAGATGTATCCTGAAGGGTCGTCATCTCCCCAGCTGAGTCACATACTGAAGGGTGCAGCAATTGGTAGTTCCGGACTGAAGTCTCCAGCGGAATTGAAACTCCCCACAGAGTTGTACTCTCCCCTGTAAGCAGGACGATTCCTTCTTCCCCATCCGAATGTGCAGTTCCCCAAGAGAGTCGAGTCCTTGGAAGCCGTTTGGGCCATGATTGGTTTTCCCCAGTAGAGAGTTGAATAGCTGATGCCGTATTTCCCCACCGGAGTCGTTACCTCCGGGAAGGTTTGGCCGCGAATGCCGCGCAGTTTATTTCTGCGATTGACATCGCTTTCCTCAGCAGGTCCAGGTTCTCGTAGAGCTTCATTCCCCTGCAGCAGTCGACTGAAGATCATTTCCCCAGGCGGAGTCCAATTGAGATTGGCGTGACCTCTTCTCCTTGGCAGGATGAGTCCTTCCTCCACCAGAGTGGTCCTTTCCCCTTGACAGGAGAATTCTCCCTTCGACATTTATTTTGATGATGGGGTCGTAGTATGTTGCATGATTGCATAGAATTTACCCTAAAAATGCGTAGCATTTCCACCGTGTGGAGCATTGCGCCATTGTCAAAGCATACGCATACGAAACATGAGATAGGTCGTTACCGTTCTTGTTTTGCAGGTGTTCCTCCGCAGAGTCGCTTGCTCAAGATGATTCTTGAATCCCCCAACAAAAGTCGTTTGCCCGAGATGATTCTTGAATTCTCCAGCGAAGGCGCTCGTTTAAGATGATTCTTAAAATCCCTAGTAAAGTCGCCAGAGGGAGCCGCTCAGGATGATTCCTGAAATCCCCGACAAAGTGTTTGCTCAGGATGATTCCTGAAATCTCCCGTGGAGTTATTGGTTCATGACGATTCTTGAAGTTCTCGACAGAATTATTTGTCCAAGATGATTCTTGAAGTCCTCAATAGAGTTTATTCAGGATGATTCCTGAATCCCCGAAGCAGTGTTACTTTATAGTTCTCCAGAATCCCCAGCGGAGGTGCGTCATCTCCAACAGGTTTCCGAACAGCGAAGTTGAAACTTCCCTCGAAGACTTGATGATCGAAGTCCAGCCATATGGACGAAGCAGTTCTCTCAGCCGATGTGGAGTACCTGGTGGCAGCAGTTTGGATATCCCCAATTGGTTCATGATTAACTGAGAATTCTATTCCCGACTTAGTGATGAAGTTCGGCTGACGCCAAAAAAAAACTTCTTTGAACGCCCGATGGCATGATTAACTTGATTGTTGACCTGATTAGTCCCGGGTAATCCTGATGCCTGACGGCATGATCGACCATGTATCACCGGTTACCATGTGACCAATCCCCCAGCTAGTTGTCGTGCAACTAATATTTCAGTTTTCAAATATTTGTTCCCATCAGAGTACCGTGTACTTGTGCAGTTGGCAAATTTCGGGGTTTGTTGGTATTCAACCGTCTTTTACCTTGATTGGTTGAGAGTCGTTCGCTTCTCACCCAGTCAGGTTCAAGCCGTTTGAATAGGAGCAGCTGTTGTACCCCAAAATTTGCCCAACATTTCTTTACCTAGCTTATGTTTCATTTCATTCACATTAGCATTATCATTTGCATTTCATTGACATGTATGCAGGAGATCAAGAGGTATGAGTACCAATCAAGGTCTATGCAAGACTTTGAAGCTAGCTAAGAAGCTTATTCAAGTGTTCAAGGGTTGATATCCTTGTCAGAGAAGTTAAAAGATCCTCAGAGAGAGTGGTTGAAACCAAGAGGGTGTGTATCCTAACTTGAGAGTTGTGGGAACATCAGATGATTATGAAGCCATGAAGATGGACTTGAGGTCTTGAGAGAGCTCATGAGAAGTGTTGAAGATCACTTTGAGGCCTAGGCAGGTCATTGTGCAAGATTAAGAAGACTCAGCCATGAGTGGTGCAATTAGGGTTTGACTGGGTCAACCCTAAGTCAACTGATGATTTGAACAAGGTTGAGACCTAATTCAAGATCCATGTGATCATGGATTTATGCATTGAGATGTTATAAGGATGATTCCAAGGTCAACTCATCATGATTGAAGAGTTTGAGAAGTTTCAAGCTAGGGTTTCTAAGGCTTGACAGTGTAAAATCCCCTAGTTTGACCCCTATCTTCAAGGCAGTTTAGCTCAAGATGTGATTGTCATCTCATCTTACCCCTAACATGAATGTTGTAGAGCTTGATCTTAGCTTTAATTTTAGTGCTAGAAGTCCTTGATAGGATTTGTAGAACTCAAGTCATCTGAGGTATGTGAATTTGGGGGGCTTGAAAGTTGCCCAACTTGCATGAAACTTTTGCCCAAGAAGGATGATTCCTATGAACTTTTGGTCAACCTGAATATTGTTCCTTATCCTCTTAGCTTTCTAGAGAGTACTATAAGTCCTTGATAGGATTTGTAGAACTCAAGATATGGCTTTGATAAGTCAAAGGCATTTTGGTCATTTGGAGATTATAGGTCATCTCAACCATAAGGCCATAACTCCCAGTTCCAAGCTTCAAATGGGAAAATGTTCAAAATCAAACTTGTTCAAAATGATGTTTTAAGGCTAGTAAAGAGGTAATGAGATGTTGAAATTTCTTGTAGCTCAAAGTTGCAAAAATGACCTAAATTAAGGGTATAAGTTAAATGAACCAAAGTTGCAAATTGATACTTTTGATCTACACATCCAAACCAAGGCATGTAATAGGTCATTTTGACTCTAAAAAGCATTTTAAGAACATTGGTTTAGCCACATTTTTGAATTGAGGTCTAATTTGTGGACTTTCTTTGAAAAGTAGTTACTTACATTATAAGTAACATGTGCAAAACTCAAATTCAAGGCATGACCAAGATCCCTTGCAAGCCAAACACTTCCAAAATGTCATGAGGGGAGAAATTGGAAGGGGTTGAGATTGGTTTCAAGTTGTTAACAGAAGTTGTGCATACAATGGCATATCATGAGAATTCAAGTGAACTTCTCATGTCATGAGAGATTGATCTTCTCCTTGGAAGGATCTAGAGGTTTCTAGATCATCCCTACACACTCTATATATGGAATAGAAGTGGTTCAGATCATTTTTTGGTGATGATTGAGAGAGAAAACTGAGCTTGCACTTTGAACTTTCTCATTGCAAAACAAAATCGGTTACAAGGTTAGAGGCCATTTCAGTCCAAGAAATTGATCTCAATAGCTTGCTCTGAGGTTGGTGATCAATTCCAGATCAAATTCAAGGCACTGTGGTGGAAGAATCGTGAAGTAGCCATTGGAGAGTGAAGCTTGCAACTCAGAATCGGATTTGATAATTCAAGGAGATTCAACTCCTTTCTTTGCATACAGAAGATTGATTGTGATTCAGTGGAGGTTTCTGCAAGTTCTTGAAGGCTGAGTTGAAGATTCAATCCTTCTGTTTGTTCAAATTTACCAGGTATGTAACTCTTGTGCCATGACTTTAATTAGGTAGAATTAAGATGAATTGCTATGGTAGATGCATAGTAGGATGGTGTAGGAAGATTTCTGGATCATCAATTTTGAGATTAGCGACCAATTAGGGTTCATGGAATTTTCGGTTGAGATTGTTATTCTTGGATTCTTGAACTGTTAGCATGATTAAATGGCATAGGAAGATTCCTTGTGAAAATTGGAGTGAGTTTCATGTAGAGACCTCTTGGAATGAAGGCCTGTGGAGAGAGTTAGGGTTGGGTACGATGACCGGAGCACCACCGGAGGTGGCCGTGTCTGCGCGCGAGGTTCAGAGATTCAAACGAAGAAGATGACCTTAGAGCCCTTGGATGGGGCTGAGACCTTTGACCAGGGGAAGATCCAACGGCCACACGTGTGTTTCATTTTGTGAAGGATCTGAACTTTAATGAAACACATCGTTTCATTTAGTTGTGTTTTTGGGCTTAAGGATATAACTGATAACCACACCCCCCTGATGGCCCAATCCATGGAATGAACTGATTTCTATTTCTATCTGCACCATGCATTTATTATTTTCTTTGGATTTTCATATTATTTTTCACTTTATTCATGGTTTTTGATAAAATCATAAAAAAATGGAAAAATAGCGCAATTGACCCCATTCTTTTTGCATTAGATTCATGATAGGGTCTAATATTTTTTAGATAAAAAATATTTTTATTTCATGCATTTTATGATTTTAGGGGAATTTTCACATTTTAATTGATATTAAAATGGTCATGCTTGATACTTGATTTTGTGGAATTTTGTGTGATCATGTGATGAGAATTTTGATCTTGATTTTTTGTGTGTGGCTAGCATAGATATGCATGATCCCCATAGAATTTTCTCACATTTTTGTGATGAACATAGGTGGTGGTTTAGGTTGAAACCCTTAGAAGCTCCATTTTTAGGGTTTATGGTTGATACCTTTGGATTTAGGACTTGATTTTAGGACTTAATAGATGATTTAGTCCCTGGTTTTTGTATGAGCCATTCTTAATTGAATTAGGATCCCTTAGGAATTTCTGTAGAAATTTACAAGATAGTTTGATATTTTTGATTGATTTTAGTTTAAGTGCTAGTTTTAGATGATTCTAATGCACTAATTCAACTAGATTAACTTCTTTAGTTCCCTTAGATTAGGGTGTTGCTTTGCTTGTTCTTGGATGGTGATGAAGGCAAGTTGAAGATGCATTGGATTTCTTGAAGAGGCTTGGATTTGAAGATCTTCCCTTCTTGTGGTGTAATTTTGATTAGGCTAAGATTAGGGTTTTGTAGGCAGAGCTTCTAGATAGTTCTCTTTCTTCATAAACATGGAAAATGTTGATCAATTCCATTCTTCCCTATGACGTAAGGTCCCTTGTAAAGGCAGCATCCCTCCTTTGGTAGGATGTGTGGCTCTTTGCAAATTGGTAGAACCTTTGAGGGTCCCTTTCTCTGATGACAGAATGCTTAGTGGTGACCTTTGGTCTTCACTCTGCTACCAGTCATCCAAATTTGCTCTTGATAGATGAACCTTTCTCCCTTGTTAGAGGATGGAGTCCCTTGCTTGAAGAAGATTGAAGGATGAAGTTGATACTTCTTTGTGGTTGAAGATTACTCTAAGGAGCTGAAGCTTGTAGGAGAAGAAGACCAAGTTGATACTAGTAAAGCAAAGAGAGCTGAAGCTTGAAGACCAAGTTGATACTTGTGAAGAAGATCCAATTGAGATTGAGTGAAAAGCCGAGGCTTGAGGAATAAATGATAAGTTGATACTTATGTTGAGACATTGAGAGCCTGCAGGAGCCAAGTTGATACTTGCTATTGAAGGTGAAGCCTGAAGGTGGAATTGACTGAAGAGCTGAGGCTTGGAGAAGAGGGAATAAGTTGATACTTATGTTTGATGTGTTAGAAGCTTGGAAAAGCAAGTTGATACTTGCTATTGAAGATGATAGTCTTGAAGGACAGTTACAGACTGAGGATTGAGATGCTGTCAAGAGAGCTTTGTTGTAGGAGTGGTTGATCTGCTTTCTTTCCTGCCTGTTTGCTTTCTGTGCAACTGTATTGACGTGACTTGTTTGATTTGCTTGATGCATTAGAATAAGTTCATATCTAGATTGATTTAGACTAGGAGCATGATTGCACTAGAGTTTGAGTTGCTCCCTCTGCTTGTATTTTTACTGTATGGCTTTGCTTGCGGGTATTCGGTAGAGCCCAGCTCCCCTGCCCATGTGGTTTGTGTTTGCTTGATAGCATTTCATTCCCTCTGTATGATTGCAGTCACTGATATTTTGCTTGACAGCTTGTTATTTCCTCTGTATGATGGCAGTTATTCATATCTGGCTTGAGGTTGAGATGAGCTTGTGGAGGCTGATGCCCCACACACATTTCCTCCCTCACTTGCATTGCATGCATTTTACAGTCGTTAATTGTTTACTGTTTAAGCTGATGCTTTACCTGTTTCCGTTTATCATTGACATGATCCCCTAGGAATCTCATTTCCTTTGATAAGGAAGTGATGATTAGAACTTTAGGTTGAAACCTATGCATGACAACTTCTAGGAGTTCCCTGTTTCAAACCTCAACCATAGGATGAATCCTTGGCATGACAACATTAGGACTTGATAGTCTCCCTTTAGTTGAGCCTGCTCTCTTCTCATCTCAAAACAAATTAAAATACAGTAATAAAGGTTAACTGATGTCGTACCTTACGAGCCTTAAGCTATCTGAGAAAGGATTGTTGGAGAGCTTCTTTTCAACAGTCTGGATGTTTTGTATGGTACCCTTTGGGTGACATGCAACGCATTCACTCGCAGGTCATAGTCTCTAGTGTGATACTAGTTACAAACGACAATAAAAAACAGTTCTTCCGTAAAAGACAGAAAACAAACTTCAAACCTTTTGCCCCGTGGGCCCATAAGTCAAAGGAAGCTTTTCTGAAGAAAAGAGTGTCGTTAACTCCCAGTTCTACCGCAAACGGTAACGCTTAAGTCTCCAAGGGTCGAGCTGTGTATGCCAAACTGCTGGAACTGCTGTTTAACCCTACTCGATAAAACAGATGAGTCTGAATTCCCGTAACCCGTATTAACCCGAACTACTTAAGCTCTGATCTCTCATACCTATTGAGAGTACGTAGGCACAATACTGATGTATTGGCGAGTCACCTTCCCCCATCTGTTACCCGTAGTTAGGCGAACTACGTTGACTCTGATTTCTCATTCTCTGATGAGAATATATAGGCATAAAGCGCAACGCTTTGCCGAGTCATTTTTATTTTCTTTTCAGACCGGCCTTGATAGGTAGATAGATAAACCAACCCGTCATATAAACACAACAAGCGTGGATCCCGTCGAGTACGACGGACGTGAGGGGTGCTAATACCTTCCCCTTGCGTAACCGACTCCCGAACCCAGACAATGGTTGCGATGACCTTGTCTTATACCTTTTTCGTCAGGTTTTTCCGATCGTTTCCTTTTCCGTTCCGAGGGATAAATAACGAAAGGTGGCGACTCTTCTGTTTTGCCGGCACCTTATTTTCGCGGTAGCGACAAACTTGGCAGGTCACAAGAGCTGTCTTAAATTTGCCAGGTCGACCCAGCACCTTGAGCTGCCAGTTTTTTCTTATCAGCCATCCTTCTATACTACCGAAGCTTTTAATGTTTGGTGGTCTGAATACCAAGACCAAAATTTTTACCGCGACCTCTTTCTAGAGAACGTAGTCGATGCTTTCGCCGCTCTAGAAGACGAAGCCCCTGAAAAAACAATCTTCATTCCTGTTGAACACCCTGCAAAAACTGGTGCCTCTGAGGATCCCAAAAAGGTACCTTCTTTACTCTTCTTCTGTCTTTTAAACTGTCACCATCTTACTCTGTCTACCCCTTTTTTAGGGTCGAAAAAGGGAGCCTCTTGTAGCGTCGACCTCCACCAGAGTGGCGAAGAAACCGAAAACTCTCAATCCTCAAGTATTACTTGTTTTCTTAGTGGCTTGTCTGATTGTTCATTCTTGTTTACTTACTGTTGTTCGTCTAGGTTACTGAAAAACCACCAGCCACTGAAGGTGGTGTTTCTGAAGAGAGTGCCCAATCTTGGATCTTTCGATCTGATCCGTCAAACTCTCTGCCTGCCTCCCCTCTGGTAAAAAAGAAAAGAGCTGTTGTGAAGAAGACCCCTTCAAAAATGGTTACCTCGATGGTGAAGCCCGCTGTTCCTGAAAATTCGACTAAAGTTTTTCCTACCATAGCCATTAAATCCTCTTCAGGCCAAGACACTGCTGAGGTATTTTTGGTGTCCCTCTCAACATTATGCATTTCCCTTTTCCACATAGGTGTCTCATTTATGTTGTACTATGTAGGATAATATGGTTGACACAACTATTAATGCAGTAGGTGATCAAGCCACAACGACTATTGTCCATCCTATTGATTTGATGCCTTTGTTTAGCCCTCAAAAGGTTGACGAATTCCAAGAGGCGTTGACAGAGGAGAATCCAGTAGTGCAACCTACCTCTGTTGATCATGCAACCGAGACTGATAGAGGAAACGTGGCCATTGGTGAAAAGGAGAATCCGGTGATCATTCTAGCCACTGTCGAAGGTTCCTAGTTCCCTCGAGGTCCAAACTAAGGTGGCCCTTCTGTTGAAAAAATACCTACCCCAGCAGAAATTTGGGTGTTGCGGTGAGAATCAGATGTCAAGCTATTGATTAACTTGAATCTTAATTCATTGAAATTCACCATCGAGCTTTGATTTATCCAAAGGAAAGGTTAAAGAACAAAAAACCTTTTGCGTGATGTAACAATAATGCTAAAGATTCGGGGAACGGGGATTGGTTATGCCTAGGGTAGGTATTTCACATCCTAGACATATGTAGTACTCTACAGGAACCTTTTGTATATGTGTATGCTAAGTTATCTCAGTTGTTTGCTAATGTTATTGGGATCAAGGTTAAGGTAAAGTTGAGGTAAAGACCTAAGGATAGTGTTAAGTTTTCTCGCAAAGATATCGCATCTTATGCCTACGTATTTTGACTAGGATGGAATTAGAGCAATCATATTTCTCCTCACTAAGTTTGAGGAGTACTTGACTATGGTCAAGACTCCAGGGGGGAACAAACATAACAATGTTTGTATAGATTTTGACAAAACTCTATATATCTAAGTTTAACACTCAAGAGGGATTGACTTTTACAAAAGCCAAGAATGGATTAAGTAATCATGACAATGATCCTTACATAGAGTTAACAAACTCTATCTTAAAGTTCTAATTGAAGGATACTCCTAACAAGGGGTAGGATTTAGACTTAAAGAAAAGTCTAATGGATATAGCTTCTAACTTAACTAAGTTAAGGGACCTAATGACTTAACCAAGTCAAGGGGAGGGGTAATGAGCTATCTATGACTGGGAAGTCAATAGAGAAACTTTCCTTTGGAATAAAGGAAGAACAAGGCAACTGGATGAGAACTAACAAGTTCCATCACTTGGGGAAACTTAATAAAGTTAAAGCACATATAGGCATTCATTCAAACATGATGAAGATATATAAGACCATGGTAGCAATCAAGAAATATTTAGGGCAAGTATGTAACAAACATATGGCAACCATAAAAATGAAAGAATCAAACCAAATGGTTACAACCAAAGATAGACAAAGATGTTACAAAATCTAAAAGGGGATGGGGATAAAGTTTCTTACAATACCTATCATTTCAGGCATCAAGCATAAGTCAAGACATTACTTATCATGGCAAGGTTCAAAGATTATGAAGATAACAACCAACCAAAGCAAACATGAAACATGTGTGGCAAAAACAAGTTCATTAATGATAGGCCAACAAAATTCATTCATACAAGTTACAACTTGGTATATGAATCAAATAAAGATAAATGTAACAACATTCAATCATTTTTAAGACACATTGATGACAATGAATCATGGATAAGCAAGAAAAGTGCCAATAGTTCAAGCATGGATTCAAGCTTCACAAGGGGAGAGATGAACAAGATTTAAGGTAACAACCAAGGAAAGGAACAAACCTAAATATGTAATGGTTCTAACAAGACATATAAACAAGTAATATGGGGGCGAAGGATCATGTTCATGAGGTTACAACATCAAGAAACATGCCATGGTTCACAAAGAATTTTCAAGGCATACTGTTCATATTCATGCATTCACAAAGGCAAGTATAATCTTGGTCAAACAAAGAACCAAGTGTTTTCAAACATATAAACATGTTATTCATTCAACAATGATTCATACAAGATCAATCTTACAAGAAAAATCAAGTACCATGTCAAGAAAGTTCGTGAAAACCAAAGAAAACCCTAAAAGGGACCATGCCATTCAAGTGGACCAAAGTGTTTCAAAAATAACAATTTTTGAATTCTTTCTTCACACATTGAAACTAGACATAATAAGGAGAATATTTCAAAAAGAGTGGCATCAAAATGATAAAAATCAAAGAAGTTACACACAAATCAATTTGCAAAGAAAATCATGAAAATTAGTGATAAAAAATATAGGAAATGCATCCTATGGGGTTTGAACCCACACAATAGGGCGAAAAGGTCAAAACCTTACCAACTCAGCCAACACGCGCATGTGAAAATCAAGTTGAACAAACACAATACATGGTAAAATATCAAAATATCACAAAAATGGCACAAAAGGTTGATCCGCAGGATTGAACCTAGGACTGGCAAGGCAAGGAGAGTATTGAAAGCGCACGGTAAACCACTAGGGTGGTGATAAATCCATTGTATCACCACCACCCATAAAATGAAGTACCTAAACATGGTCTGAGGCTTCCCCTCATGCGCCATAGCTCCTGGGCAAGAACCTCATAATTCAGGTTTGCAAAACAATCCCTAACTCTCTCACTTCTCTATGAAATTTAATGATCCAAAGATCAAACTTACTCAAAATTTCACAAGGATCATAATGGTACAATTAGTTTTTGCTAAAAGTGCCACTAATTCAAAACCCGATAGTAACATGAAAATGACACCAAAATTGCAATTTCAACAGCATAGGCTTATTCAGACATGATAAGCATCAAAGGGTGGTTCAAGCACATTACACATAACATAACAAACATGTCTATAATCAATATACATCAAGGTATAGTATTGTAGAAGCATGCTTCAGTCTCAAGTTTTGATGATGTCAACACTACTCAAGGTCATCTCTTGATTGCAAAAAGACAAGCCTTTCAAAGCTATCAAGATCAAGTCAAGCTATCTTTCAAGTCAAGCTACATATGGAACTATGATTCTTCAAGACTTGGATGCATTGCGGGTATATCAAATTCTACCCTTATAATTGATATACAAGTGTTCAAAAACATCAAGCATTTTAGCATAATACATGAGCATGTTTTTGAAACTTTAAAATTGGTATAACATTTATTTTTAAAATCATTTTTCTGAAAAATAGCAGTGTTAACCGATTAACCATATAGGTTAACCGGTTAACCATTTCAAATTTTAAATAATCTGGGCTAATGTTCCAGTGTTAACCGATTAACCATATAGGTTAACCGATTAACACTGAACGTACAGTGAAAAATAGCTTTGTTTCAAGTTCAAAAATTGTTTGAAAATTATACCATTTCATATTTTTGAAATCTACTCAAATATACCTTTTTGAAAGGGTATTTTACTCATATAAATTCTGAGTTTTTCAATTTTGAAAAACACACACACTCAAAAACTTCCAATCTCCAAACACTTTCTACATTCATTTTCAAATTGTCTTAGAATCAAATTCACCATTTTTTCAAAATCTTTTCTAAGTGTCATATGTGCATAAATTTCATATTCATCTTTGAACACTTGTGTTGAAAATTATAAGAGTGAATTTTGATCATTTGGAGAAGATCAACTTTGATATTATTATTCTCAAATCAAAAATCTTTACAAGTATTTGTATTCTGACTTGTGATCCAGGATTGTTAGACACAAGGGTGAGTGTTTACAAGAGGATTGTTCTTGTACACTTGTTAGTTTTATTGTTTGATAGTAGGCCTCACCGGTTGATGGTGTGATAGGTTGTACTTTATTAAACAATAGTGAAAACTCTCTTTCGTGTTGAAAGGGGAGTGGAGTACTCTCGGATTGTGAGGGGAACCACTATAAATCCTGGTGTCCATTGTTCTTTTACTTTCTACTGCTTTCATAACCAAGAACACCAACCAGTAATATTTCAAGAAACCATAAAAACCGGAAAAATTTCTAAAGTCCTAATTCACCCCCCCCCTCTTAGGCATACTCTATACTTACAATTGGCATCAGAGCAGGTTAAGGTAACCTGTTCCTAATGATTTAGTATGGCTTCCGCAAGTACCAACCCGGTTTTCAAAGATGGTGGAAGTAGTAACAAGCCACCACTCTTTTCTGGAGAATACTTCGATTTTTGGAAAATCCGTATGAAGGCACATCTTGAGGCTCAAGGAGATGGTATATGGGAAACCGTAGAAACTGGTCCACATGTTCCTACAAGCGTGGTAAATGGTGTTGGAACCCCAAAGATTAAGTCCTCATATGATGAAGATGACAAAAAGAGAATCTTGAATGAGAAGAAAGCAATCAATATACTTTAAAGCGCTCTCAGTATGGATGAATTCTTTCGCATATCACAGTGTCAATCGGCAAAACAGATTTGGGATACCTTGGTAGAAACGCATGAAGGAACAACAGAAGTAAAAAGATCAAGACTTAACACGTTAAGTCAAGAATATGAGATGTTCCGTATGCAGCCCGGTGAATCTATTGTCGCCTTGCAAAAAAGGTTCGTTCATCTAACAAATCATATGATTGCTCTCGGGAAGACCTTCACCAATGATGATCTCAACTTAAAAGTCCTAAGATCCTTGACAAGAGAATGGCAACCGAAGGTGACCGCCATTTCGGAAAAAGAAAAGTCTTTCAACAATGACATTCGCTTCATTATTCGGGAAACTTCAAGAGCATGAACTGGAACTTGGAAGGCTTGAGAAACATGAAAGTCAAGACAAGAAGTCCAAAGGAATTGCCTTGAAGACTAACACAAGGGATGATAAAAATGACGAATCTTCCGAAGACGAAAATTTCATGCTTCTAGTAAAAAAGCTTGGTTAGTTTTTTAATAATAATAAAACTTCTTCTTTTTCTAAAAAGAATAGACATTTCGGGAAAAAGGAGGCACCCACATCAAACCAAGAAATTACATGTTACGAATGTGGGAAACAAGGTCACATAAAGCCAAATTGCCCGAAACTCGCAAATAAAGGAAAATTCAAGGGCAAGAAGGATTTCAAAACGAAGAAGGATTATGTCGCATGGGACGACAACAAAGTGAGTTCATCATCAGAATCAGATAGCGATGAATGCGCAAACATTGCCTTAATGGCCTCTCACCATTCTGATGACGAAAATGAGGTTAGTAGTAATTTTTCTGTCTATGATAATGATGCACAAGAAGTTATAGATGAACTTCTAAAAGAGTGCAAGACTTTGTATAAAGACATCTCATCACAAAAGAAAAGAATTTTACTTTTAGAAAAACAAAATTCTGATCTCTTGAAAAATATTGAAGATGAAAAACAAAAAGTGATGGATGAAAAACAAAGTCTTGTATGTAAGAATTGTGAGTCTTTGTCTTTTCAAATTGTTCAACTTAAAAGAGTTTTAGAAAGATACGAAAAAGGTCAAATTGGCTTGGAAGAAATTCTTAAACATCAAAAGTATCCTAATGATAAAAGTGGATTGGGATATTCTAAATTTTCAAAACCAAGCACCAATAAGACCATTTTCGTAAGAGCAAGTGAACAAATTGTTAAAGAAGAGACAAGCACTTCTAAAATTCAGCATCAAAATCATAACAAGAAAAGAATTGATAAGAAAAAGAATTATATTCCTAGATATATAAGTCATTTTCAACCTACGTGTTTTTATTGTGGAATTAAAGGGCACACACCCAATGCCTGTTATGTACGTAATATTGGTGTTGCAAAGGGGCATTATGTGTGGGTTGAAAAGGGTACTAACTATCAAGGACCCAAAGCAATTTGGGTACCTAACACTACCTAATTTTGTTTTGTAGGTATGCTTGAAGACAACCACAAATCAATGGTATCTTGATAGTGGTTGCTCGAAGCATATGACGGGAGATATAAACAAATTTTCAAGTCTATCATTAAAGGCCAAAGGATACGTCACTTACGGTGATGATAATAAAGGAAAAATTCTTGGAGTTGGAACCATTGGTGCACCTCCATGTACAATCATCGAAGACGTTCTTTATGTTGAAGGCCTTAAGCATAACCTGCTTAGCATCAGTCAATTGTGTGACAAAGGGTTCAAAATCAACTTCACAAAGGAGGAATGCTTGATCGAACACGAAGTCACTCATGAGATTCTGCTAAAAGGTAAAAGATATAATAATATTTTTATGATCTCTTTTGATGATTCTTCCTTGAAGGTAAAATGTCTTATGGCAAACAACAACGAGGCATGGCTTTGGCATAAAAGATTTGCTCACATTCACATGGAGCATCTAAACAAATTAATCAAACATGATCTGGTTGTTGGGCTTCCGAAGATAAAATTCATCAAGGATAAATTATGTGATGCATGTCAAAAGGGAAAACAGACCAAGACAACTTTCAAATCCAAGCAAGTGGTTTCTACATCAAGACCACTTCAATTGTTGCACATGGATCTTTTTGGTCCATCAAGAACAAAAAGCTTCGGAGGTAGTATTTATGCTTTAGTTATTGTTGATGATTTTTCTCGATATACCTGGACAATGTTTTTAGTGCAGAAAAATGATGCTTTCAAAGCATTCAAAAAGTATGCAAAACAAATTCAAAACGAGAAGTCACTCACTATAGCCTCCATAAGAAGCGACCACGGTGGAGAATTTCAAAATTCAGACTTTGAAGAATTTTGCGAAGAACATGGAATTTCTCATAATTTTTCGGCACCAAGAACTCCTCAACAAAACGGCGTCGTAGAACAGAAGAATCGTTCACTAGTTGAACTTGCTAGAACAATGCTCAGCGACACAAATCTTCCAAAATATTTTTGGGCAGAAGCAGTATGCACGGCGTGTTTTGTAAGCAACCGCGTGAATATTCGACCGCTACTCAAAAAGACTCCGTATGAGTTGTTCAAGGGAAGGAAACCAAATATATCATTCTTCCACATATTTGGCTGCAAATGCTTCGTTCTCAACAACAATAAGGACAATCTCGGTAAGTTTGATGAGAAGTCCGACGAAGGTATATTTCTTGGTTACTCTCTTTATAGTAAAGCATTTCGAATTTTTAATAAAAGGACTCTTACCATTGAAGAGTCTATTCATGTTTCGTTTGATGAGACTAACCCCTCGAAAGAGGATAATATTGTTTTGGATGATGATGATGATTTTGTAGATACTCCACAAAATGAAGAAATTGTTTCAAAAGATCAAACAATATTACAAGAAGATGTTACTCAAGAAAATCAAGATCTTCCGAAAGAATGGAGAACACACAGAGATCACCCAATTGATAAAGTTATTGGTGATATTAGTCAAGGCGTTGCAACTCGACTTAATTTAAAGGATGCTTGTCTCAACATGGCGTTTGTATCTCAAATTGAACCATCAAAGATCGATGAAGCTTTAGGCGACGACCAATGGATTATAGCAATGCAAGAAGAACTTAATCAATTTGAAAGAAATCAAGTTTGGACTCTTGTACCAAGACCAGATAATAAGCATATCATAGGAACCAGATGGGTGTTCAAGAACAAACTTGACGAGAATGGGATTATAGTTCGTAACAAGGCAAGATTGGTCACACAAGGCTACAACCAGGAGGAAGGAATTGATTTTGATGAAACATTCGCTCCGGTAGCAAGGTTAGAAGCAATTAGATTACTACTTGCTTACGCTTGTTCTATGAATTTTCAGTTGTTCCATATGGATGTCAAAAGCGCTTTCCTGAATGGGTACATTAATGAGGAAGTCTACGTCAAACAACCTCCAGGTTTTGAAGACTTCAAAAATCCCTCACATGTTTTCAAACTGAAGAAGGCTCTCTACGGTTTAAAACAAGCACCACGAGCATGGTATGATCGCCTTAGCAACTTCCTATGTGAGAAAGGATTTACAAAAGGAAAGGTTGACAAGACGCTGTTTATAAAGAAAATCAAGGGTAACACCCTGTTGGTACAAGTCTACGTCGACGACATCATATTCGGATCAACAAACAAAGAACTTTGCGAAGAATTCTCACTCATGATGCGAGAAGAATTCGAGATGTCCATGATGGGAAAGTTAAATCATTTTCTTGGACTACAAATCAAGCAAACCAAGGATGGAATCTTTCTCAACCAATCCAAGTACTGTAAGGAATTAATAAAGAAATTCAATATGGATAGTTGCAAGATGATGTCTACTCCTATGGGATCCGGAACGTATGTTGATCAAGATGAATCTGGTACTCCGATTGATATTACTAAATATCGAGGTATGATTGGTTCATTACTATATTTGACGGCAAGCCGTCCTGACATTATGTTTAGTGTTTGTTTGTGTGCACGCTTCCAAGCAAATCCGAAGGAATCGCATCTCACTACTGTGAAGAGAATTATCAAGTATCTCAAAGGAACGACCAACGTCGGATTATGGTATCCTAAAGGTAGTACTTGTTCTTTAGTTGGTTATTCTGACGCTGACTATGCAGGATGCAAAACCGATAGAAAAAGTACAAGTGGTACATGTCACATTCTCGGAAATGCTATAGTATCATGGGCTGCAAGAAGCAAGCTTGTGTAGCACTCAGCACCGCCGAAGCAGAATACATCGCCGCAGGAAGTTGCTGTGCACAGATTTTATGGCTGAAACAACAACTTCTGGATTATGGTGTTGACCTCGGATGCATTCCTCTACGATGTGATAATACTAGTGCCATAAATATCACGAAGAATCCGGTTATGCATTCCAGAACAAAGCATATTGATATCCGGCATCACTTCCTTCGAGATCACGTATTGAACAAAGATGTTGATGTTACTTTCGTCGACACACACAACCAACTCGACGACATCTTTACCAAGCCTTTGGCGAAAGAATCGTTCTACAAAATTCGGAGAGAACTTGGGATTCTTGATGAAGGTGACATCTGACCTTTTCTCTAATATGTGTATGCATCATTTGTGATACGTTTTCATATGTTTTCATTCTGTTTTTAAGTATTTTTTTCAAAAATTTAGTGTGTTAACCGATTAACCTATATGGTTAACCGATTAACACTGTTGAATTTTCAATTCTGATTAAATTTTTTAATGTGTTAACCGATTAACCTATATGGTTAACCGATTAACACTGTTAATTTTTCTAAAAATCAGAAACGAAAATCATTTAAGTTTTTGAAAATATTATATATTATAAATGTATTTTTATGTGGTCCATATTCTCTCAAATATCCAAATCCATATCCAAAATCCATATTCCCTCTTCAAACCATAACTTCTCTCTCCCACTCTCTAAAGTTGGAAAACTCCCCACAACTTCTCAAACCCTAACTTCCTCAGAACCCACAACCTCAGTTCTCTCAAACCTTCATCCATGGCTTCAGCATCAAATCGCGGCAAGGGGAAACTACCAGAACATCATTCTGCATCAGAATCTGATGACGACAGCATTCCAATGGAAACCACCAAAAAGAGGCGGATGGATTTCAAAGTTCGTGTTCGCCAACTTATGCCGGTAAAGTACGTAAATCTTCGAGCTTTTCCTGCAATATCCTTTGATTTTCCTACTCTTTTTGAATATCAGCGTATCGACAAGTTCGTCACCGACTCTGGTATTATTTATCCTGATCTTGTTAAAGCTTTTATGAATAAAATGTCTGTATATCTGGACATGGATGAGAACCACATGATCCGTTCCACAATTAGAGATCATGAGTTTGTTGAGAATTTATCCACCCTTGCTAGACATCTTAAGATTCCATCAAAAGGCTGCTTCCTGAGGAAAGGTGTAAACCATGTAGATGGACCCTGGGCAAATTATGATAAAATGGAGTATTACTATCAGAGTTGCAGGTTCCCAAAAGAAACCGTTATTGCAAACTCTCGCACCGCTCGTATGCTGTGCTATGCCAAGAATCTGACAGTATCTGATCGAATGCTTCACTATATTATCTGCTATGTCCTCATTCCAAAGGACTCAAATCACTCTCAGATCAACGACTTGGAAATGCAGCTGATCTTTGCTATTAAGAATCGCATCAGAGTCAATTGGATTTTGACTATTATGTATCATCTGCAGCAACAACTTCATTGCATTACCCGGCTGCCTATGCTCGCTTGGTTTTTAGAATTCTGGAATTAACTGAACTTGACCTCAACAGAGAACCATCCTCCAAGATGAAACCTACAACTAATGAGATTAATTAGATTAATATTGTGAAGAATACTAGAATCATCAAGGCGGCTGACGGTACCTACAGGTATACTGATGACGGTCCTGTTCATCACGCATATCCAATGCCTGAAGGGGGTCTTACTAGTGAGTTTCTCTATACAACCATGATGAACCAGCATCGAGAATCCATGAATATGCATAGAGAGACCTCCCGAGCAATTGCCTCCCTCAGAAACCTCATTCTTAACCCTCCACATTCCAACACCCGAGTTGTGGACGAAGAGATTGAAGAAGAGGTTGATAGTGATGAAGAAGAAGAGGAGGAGGATATGGAGGATGAGGATTCTTAGAGAATATGTTCCTGTTGTTGTTTTTATTGCTTTGCTTTCTAGTCTTAAGTTTTATGCTTCCATTTGAACTATGTTTTATTGTAACAAGTACAATTTCTATTTGCTGCATTTTATATGTACTACTGTTTATGCTTTGTGTTTACTTGGCTTCGCATGTGCTTATTACTATATATGCTGCTATATTGTGATTTCTTTGAAAGCTCTTCCTTTTTGCTGATGTCAAAGGGGGAGAAGAGCTTGGTTCTGTTAATGTCTCTCTGTGTGCAGATTTTTTTCTTCTGTTAAGATAGGGGGAGTTGCTAGACATAGGGTGAGAACCAGATCAAGAACCAAGAGATAGCGCACAACATTTTTGATTGCCATCATCAAAAAGGGGGAGAATGTAGAAGCATGCTTCAGTCTCAAGTTTTGATGATGTCAACACTACTCAAGGTCATCTCTTGATTGCAAAAAGACAAGCCTTTCAAAGTTATCAAGATCAAGTCAAGCTATCTTTCAAGTCAAGCTACATATGAAACTATGATTCTTCAAGACTTGGATGCATTGCGGGTATATCAAATTCTACCCTTATAATTGATATACAAGTGTTCAAAAACATCAAGCATTTTAGCATAATACATGGGCATGTTTTTGAAACTTTAAAATTGGTATAACATTTATTTTTAAAATCATTTTTCTAAAAAATAGCAGTGTTAACCGATTAACCATATAGGTTAACCATTTCAAATTTTAAATAATCTGGGCTAATGTTCCAGTGTTAACGGATTAACCATATAGGTTAACCGATTAACACTGAACGTACAGTGAAAAATGGCTTTGTTTCAAGTTCAAAAATTGTTTGAAAATTATACCATTTCATATTTTTGAAATCTACTCAAATATACCTTTTTGAAAGGGTATTTTACTCATATAAATTCTGAGTTTTTCAATTTTGAAAAACACACACACTCAAAAACTTCCAATCTCCAAACACTTTCTACATTCATTTTCAAATTGTCTTAGAATCAAATTCACCATTTTTTCAAAATCTTTTCTAAGTGTTCATATGTGCATAAATTTCATATTCATCTTTGAACACTTGTGTTGAAAATTATAAGAGTGAATTTTGATCATTTGGAGAAGATCAACTTTGATATTATTATTCTCAAATCAAAAATCTTTACAAGTATTTGTATTCTGACTTGTGATCCAGGATTGTTGGACACAAGGGTGAGTGTTTACAAGAGGATTGTTCTTGTACACTTGTTAGTTTTATTGTTTGATAGTAGGCCTCACCGGTTGATGGTGTGATAGGTTGTACTTTATTAAACAATAGTGAAAACTCTCTTTCGTGTTGAAAGGGGAGTGGAGTACTCTCGGATTGTGAGGGGAACCACTATAAATCCTGGTGTCCATTGTTCTTTTACTTTCTACTGCTTTCATAACCAAGAACACCAACCAGTAATATTTTAAGAAACCATAAAAACCGGAAAAATTTCTAAAGTCCTAATTCACCCCCCCCCCCCCCTCTTAGGCATACTCTGTACTTACAAGTATGGTTTGCAGAGCTCAAAGTTCAAAGGAACTTACCTCTTGAAGCTAAACTTGAAACTCCAAGAAAGTTGCTTACAGAAAAGATGTGATGCTTTGGACAACTCCAATACTCCTTTAGAAAGTTGTTAGGATGCTCAGAATCAAATAAAGATTACGGGAGCAGAGTCTCCCTTCCTTCTTGCAAAGATGGAACAATGGCCAATATGGAACTTCAAGGAGATGAAGCTACAGATCGAAAACTTGTTTTGGGACAGCTTGGTAATGATTTATGGAAGGTGTTTGATGTGCTTAGAGGTTTGGAAATGGTCTAGACAGTGACTTGGCTTTGAAAATGCAGAAAAACAAACTTTTGTGGATTGATAGTTGACTTTTTGAGTGAGAGTGAGTGTTTGAACAACTTCAATACATCATATGTGATGTGTTTGAAGTGTTGGTAAAGGTGTTTGATGATTGGAAAGAGCTTTGGAAGAGTTTGTGCAAAACTGATTTTTGCTTCACAAGGAAGTCACTTCCAATGCTTGCAAGAAGGTTGTGACATGTGGAATAGGAGAAATTTTTCTTGGTTTCTAGCTCAATCTGTTGTAGTTTGGATGTGAAGATAATGCTCTATTTATAGGCAAGCTTGGAAAGCAAGTGGTATGGGCATATTGGATCATCTTGCCAACTTTGTCCTTTTTGGAGGCAAAATGTGCAAGATCAACTTGAGATCTTTCTTCTGAGTTTAAGCCACCTCTCTATGAGTTTGATCATCACCTATAGCCTGTAAATAGTGGTTTTGAAGTGAAAGGAAGGGAGAAGCTGATGTGGTTGCTGAGTTGTGACAGATCTTGCAAAAAAGTTTCTCTCTCATGCCACTTGCATCCACTTGCGTGATTAAACAATTCATTTAATCCAAAATCTGAGTTTCCCTCATGGCTATGAATTCTAATCTCCTCAATTAGATCCATAAGCATCAAAGGATGAGTTAATCAAGGGATTAGAAGATGTTTGAAGGGTTTATGCAAGAAAATGCAAGTGCTGAACTTGGTTTTGTGACATGAAAAATTCCCAACTTGCCTTCTTCGATTCTCCCTAACCATAAAGGTTGAGAAAATGCTCTTGTAATTTCTAAAAAGCCCCAAACACGATCTACAACATTCATCTTCTACACAAGTTCAAATTCCAAAGGGAACTATGTCAAAAATCCTCTTGAAGTTTGTTGCAAAAGTCGACTTACAAGCCAAGAAACATGAAAAAATTTTAAGTGTTGAAATTCTTCACAACTTGATGAGCTCGCAACTCAAATTCTATGCATTTTTGGGTCTCAACCCCATAGGACACTTTTGTAGGGCTTCTGAAGAGCTTTCTAATAAACTTTGGACCACTCCATTTGGATGTGTGGTTAGGAAGTTATGATCATTTCAAGTTGGCTTAAAATTAGGGTTTTTCATGAACCCTAGTTTCTTGATTTGCAAGTTATCCATCAATCCTTGATTAAACCTTTACCAAACTCACTAGTTAGGCACATAATGATGTTGGAAGACTTGCTTGCTTCAATTTAGGGTCAAAACCCTAAAAGTCAAAGAGTTGACTTTCTAGACAGATGAACCGAACGGCTGAAATCTTCAGGATCGATCCTCAGTGTTATGGGTTCTTTGAGCCTTTCAAACTTCTTGAGGAGACTTTAATAAGTCATAGAAGTACCATGGATCATGATTTAAGCTTTGGAAAACCATCTAAGCCAAAATTCAAACTTCAATTGACTTTTCCCACTAGAAACCCTAATCAGGGTGTTGTACTGCACTGCTCTCATTCTTTTGGTAACAACCTCCAAAAACACTTGTTCTTGCCAAGATGTGATTATATTTGATGACATGAAGATTTGGTTTGTAGAAGATCAATCCAAAACCTTGACTGATCAGCCCACAGGATCCTTAATTTTGACAGCGTAAAACCCTAATTCATCTGCATCTTGACAAAGATCAACTTGAAAAAGGTTAAGGTTAGGTAACACATGCTTGATGCTCCTAAAATGATGCCTTCTTCACTCAGCTGGTGAAAGACCTGTTGATGTGTAAGTAGGCCGACGCCCAAATCAGAGGTAAAATCAACGAGATGAAACGCGTGTGGTATCTCAGTTCTGTTTGCGGGAAGAAACTCGAAGATTTTGAAGCCACGAAAAAGAAACGTTCTGACAAACGTCAAGCCCTCGACCAACAAATATCTGACTATAGAGCCCAAATGGCGGAACTAGTGAGGAATATTGCTAAGGTTGAGAAGCAAAAAACCTATTTGGATTTCGACGAATCCCTGCGAGCTCAGGAGGCAATCGATCAGGAAGTATCCCAAGGGATAACTCATGTCAAAAACACCATGGCACTCAAGAAGACCATTGATCAAATGCGGTGGAGGAAATTTCTTTTGGAACACAGGGTGGATCATGAGAGGACCTTTTTTGAAAGCTTCAAAGCCAAATTTCCTGCATAATCTGTATTGTTTTAAATTGTATTAATACTTGTTTTAACTCCATGTTGGAGACGTTTTGCAACTGTGTTGGCTTTCTACCACCGTAGACCATTTATTAATGAATATCATTTTGGATTCTAACTTCTTGCAACATAGGTCTATATTTTTTCAAATACTTCCCGTTTATCCTTACGACCCGTTGGCCTTTACCAATTTCTCGAATCTCATATGCATTGTTGTTGAAGGTTTGGGTTATCTGGAATAGTCCTTCCCAATTCAATTACCACTTTCCTAACCTTTGATCTCGCCGATCTATTGGCAAGTACATTTTCCATACATAGTCATTATATGCAAAGGTCTTTTCTTTGACCTTCTTATTGTACGCCCTGGCGACACGTGCCTTTTGGTGTAACAACCTGTCTAATGCCAGCATCCTTTCTTCGTCTAAGTCGAACATTTTGTCTAGCATCATGCTCCAGTATTGCTCCGACGGGTTCTCATGTTGACACTGTATTCTTATGGTTTGTAGACAAATCTCCGCTGGTAGAACCGCATCATGACCAAAAGTTAGACGAAAGGGAGCCGAACTAGTCGACTCCTTAGGTGACGTTCCATAGGCCCATAGAATGTGATCCAACGTCTTATGCCAGTTCTTGGGCCTTCCAGCAATGTGTTTCTTAATGAGCCTGATTAACACCTTGTTGGCCGCTTCGACTCATCTATTCGCCCGAGTATAATAAGGTGTTGAAGTGATAAATTTAAACCCTATCTCCTCTGCAAATTCTTGCACCTTTCGGCTAACGGATATGGAGCCTTGGTCCGTTGTGGTGGTTTCAAGAACCCCAAATCTATATAGAATGAGGATTTGGATGAATTTGATTACAGTGTCTTGGCCCACTTTTACCAAGGGCACAACCTCTACCCACTTTGTGAAATAATCTATCCCTACAAGGATGAATTTTTGTTGTTTCGACGAGGCTGGTCGAATATCCCCTATAATGTCCAGTGCCCACCCACAAAAGGGCCACAACTTGACAATGGAATGCAACTCACTAGCTGGCATATGCTGGATGTTTGCATGTCTTTGACAATCTTGGCATCCTTTTGCAAATTATATGCAATCCTTGAGCATACTTGGCCAATACATTCCCTGTCAAACTAGTAACCACTTCATTTTGTGGCCAGCATGGTGAGCTCCACATGTCTCACTATGGACTTCTCAAATGGATAAATATGCATCTGCGTTCCCTAAACATCTGAGCAGCACCCCCTCTGGCGTCCTTTTCCACAACTCATTCCCCATCAAAACGTAGTTTAGGGCTCGATACTTAATATTTCTATCAACTATCCCTACTGGATTTTCCAAATACTCGACAATTGACTTCCTCCAATCTGATGGTGACAGATCGCTGATGGTGAAAATATCGCAGCTTCTCATACTGGCGACAAATTTCCCCGTCGAGCTATCTATTATGTTGACTTCTGATAAGCCAGATGCCAATGGCGATACCTTAGCCACCACCTTCTTCTTAACTTCGATAAAGTCTCCCGATTTTTCCGCCGACACTTTGTACCTAGAGGCGATTTGTGCTAACTCGTTAGCCTCGTGATTCTCTATCCTGGGTACATTTGTAATACTAACGACCTCGAAGTGTAACACCCCATTTGAATTATTTAGTCATTTTATACTTTGTTGTGTGCGTATTTGTTGTGATGTCCTTAATTAAGGGTATGAGGTTAGAAGCGAGAGTGATAGCTGACCTTAGTTGGGGTAATTTGGACCTAGAACAAGGGATAATTTAATAACAAGATTAAGAGCATTATGATTATTAATATTATTATTTCAATTATTATTAATAGGATTATGGTTATTATTATTGTTATTATTATTAGTATTATTATTATTATTAGTAATTAAATTAAATGAATTAAAATCTGATTAAAAGGGTTAAGAGAGTATTAGTGGGATTAAACAATTAACATTCGTGAAAAAGGAAAAGGCAGAGAAGGGAGAGCTAGGGCAAAAGAACCAAGATTCCTCCATTGTTGTCAAGAAAGAGATCAAATCTAAGGTAAGGGGGGAGAATGGATTTCAATATGGGTGATTTAACGTGAGAGGGTAGTGAGAGGTCCTTTCTCTTGTAGGAGTTGATGTTTGTTCTTGCTTATTAGCCTGATTTTCGTAACATTATGATTTTTCTTGTGATTGCTGTCATTGCTGAATATTTCTTGTTTGATAATGGGTGAATGGATCTAGAACTGATACGAAAATCGTGTGGAAATCCGTTAATGTTGTAATGTAATTCTGACAGTTAATAAATCTGAGAACTAAGGGTTTAACCATAATCGAAATTAGATCTGATGAGTAGAATCTTGAAAGAATAGAAGATAGGATTAATGAAATCGATCAAAATCTAAGTTT
Source organism: Lathyrus sativus (assembly GCA_963859935.3). NCBI lineage: Eukaryota > Viridiplantae > Streptophyta > Magnoliopsida > Fabales > Fabaceae > Lathyrus > Lathyrus sativus. Next base: position 250,421,069 of record OZ012739.1, read on the forward strand.
TAGGATGAATGGGAAGGTAGAATGATGGATCTGGAGTAGAAACTCGTGGTAATCCTGAGATCTAAGTTTTTGACAGATCTGTTGGTCATACGCGTATTGGAGGTGTCAATACGCGTATGGGGGACTTCCCAAGGGCTGTACGCGTAGCAGACGTGCCTTGTCCCCAGTGCCAGCACGATCATCTGGTGATACGTGTATGGGCTTAGGCAATACGCGTATGGGCGATAGTCATACGCGTAAGGAGTGTCTCTGAGAGATTTTGGATGGAGACACCCTCTGGCCATACGCGTAAAGGAGTTCCAATACGCGGATGGCAGCTGGCAATGCGTGTAAGGACCATGTGGGTACGCGTATGGGCAGGCCTGGGATGACTTTTTCCCATTTTCGCGATTTCTGCCCAGATTTCGCTTGGAACGCAGTTCCGTTTAATCGGTAGAATTAATATGACTAAAATGAACCTAAGGAAGATTAGTAATGAATTTAATTAGGGAGGATGTGTAAATTTATGTGTTGCCTTAGGGGTGTGATTGATATGTGTGGGCCAGGACCGTCCAGTATGGGCGATCTGGTGTGATGATGGTAATTCCCGAGAGGATTACAGTGAGCGGATGGCTCGTGTAGATCATTGATGATCGTGAATTATGCTTGAAAGTTGTTATATTGCATAATTGTGTTGTCATGTATTTCATGTCATGTGTCTTGTGGAGATGACTGGATGGAATCCATGATGGGTGCCTAGTTCATCTGGACTTCATGTGAAAGTCGATGTGGAGATAAGTTGTAGTTCAGAGGAACGTATACGACTTATCCGGATTCCGACAGGAATCGGGTTCTAGGGTGAACCGTATGTATTTGTGTTGGTACCACATGCATTGTGTCGAGTCAGTGAGTCACATTGCATATTGGTATTTGAATATGGGCTATTGATGTCGAGTGATTAAGGTGGCACGTGTATGTGCATTGTATGTGTATGATTGTATGTATGGCGTGTAACTACTCCTTAGCATGTGTATTTCACCGCTTATTTATTGAATGTAGTTCTCACCCCTTTTCTGTTTGTTGCGTCTGTGCTCCTTGGGGAGTGCAGGTGACCAGGTACCTGAGTAGTGCTTGAAGGGTATTGCTATTTGATTGAGTCCTAGGAGTCGCTCTGATATGTAACATGGGGTGACGAGTGTCGCTACTCGAAAAATGCAACGACAGAGAGGCGAGAATGAAAGACAGAAGAGTCGCCATCGAACTTTATTTATCCCATGAGGGGAAGGGGAAACATTGAGAAAACCTTGAGAAAGAAACAAATAAGATGGTCTTGCAACCAAGAACGGGTTCGAAAGCCGGTTATGCGAAGGGAAGGTATTAGCATCCCTCGCATCCATCGTACTCAATAGGAACCATTTGTTTGTCTATGTGTGATGATATCTGCTAAAGGGATATTGCTATAAAGAGTGTTCTAAGGGGAAAGAGAAAGGTTTGTAAACGGGGAAAGAAAGGTAAATGGGGAGAAGAGACTCGGTAGGACTTCGCAGTCCTATGCCTACGTATTCTCAACAGGTATGAGAAAGTCAGAGTCAACGTAGTTCGGGGAACTACGGGTAAAAGATGGGAAAGTGTGCTCGGCGAGGATTGGGGCCCTTGTACCGACGTATCTTTACTTAAAAGAAGTAAAGAATTAGACCAGCCGTAGTTTGGCCTATGGTTGAAAGGTGTTTTTGTGGATGATGCTAACATGCACATTCTAGCAGTTAGGTGTATTGCAGCTCGCTTATTGAGTCTTAGGCGTTACCTGTTTGCGGTAGAACGAACGTAACATATCCTCTTTAAAAAGATTAGTTTTCACTATTCGAGGCAAGATGTCACATTTGATTTGTGAGTTACTTTTAGGGACGAAATAGGTCCTCGGATAGTAACCCCTTATGGGTAGTACCCAATTCTTTATCTCAAAAGAACTATTGTGAAAAGTTGTGGCGAATACAGTCACATCTTCGTATTGAAAGACGAGTATCGGGACCACACGCTCTACAGTAAGTATCCTGACACTCGGAGAGGAAGAAATCTACACTCAATCCTCTCTCTTTATTTCAATACAAAGAAAACTTCATTCTTTTATTAAAAATGTTTTTGATCTTGAATGGTAAGCGCTTCATGACAGTGAACCCTAAAGGTAATGTCAAGCACTCGGGATAGGAGAAGGCCTACGCCTAACCACTCCACAACCATTCAGGTTTTATTGTGAAAAGAATTTGAAAATGCACTTGGCACGAGACCAAGATTTTAAGAGAAAAAGTTGTAAAAGAAAACAGGTGGTGAATTTGTTTTACAGTTTGTTGAGAAAATCCGCTTGACGTTGGATCAAGGGTTTGACTTGTATTTGCGTGCAAAAACATGGTGGAATGGAAGTGAGTTTGAAAATACCTCGCCTATAAGTCGAGGGTTTAGGCGTGAGACACGATACTAGTCCCTGGGGGTGCTCCTAATATCGAGTTCACAGTGAAGTGCAACAGTGTGTGCGATAGGTTGACGGCGAATGCGGACAAGCACTCGACTTACGAGGGGTGTTTGAAAATTACTCGATGATGAATTGAGAATTAGTTTGAAAACAGTTATACTAGTTCCTAGGGGTGCTCCTAGAAGATAAGTCGCAATCAAAGAAATACGTACATCGGAAATGGGAGAGGGGTACATGCAAATTACACGGGATTGCACGAAATAAAAGGTCTCATTGTTAGGTAGCCCAAGAGGAAGCCGTGTATGTACAATGTGTCTTATACTACGGCTTGAGTGAAAGTCGCGCATAACTCCATGCTAGGGTTCCTGAAAATGTCCAAAGATCCGACATTCGGACCAACAACCAACAGTCCACCAATTTATGGTTTTATGGTTTCAATATTTATTAGGTGTCTTGAAAGAATGTGAAGTGAATATGAATATATACAAGATATGAATAATATACAGGATAACAACATATATACAAGAATATTCACAATAATATATCAAGATAAATTTCAGTGAGTATATGGATAGGATAATATTGACTGAAAAATAAAGCTTTGTACATTTGACAGAAAAATAAAAGTTAGTCATCAGTTTGTTAGTGAATTGAATCGGGACAAAATGTAACGCTAAACCGTCGTAGCTCGACTTATGATGGAAGTCGAACAATAGGAGGTCGCATAAATTGATATCCGTGCTATGAAAAAGATAGATAAATGATATTGAAGATTATTCTCCGATTTAATCGTGTGGCACGGGCCAAAGAAAGGCGGGATCTCGTCTTAATCGCAAACATCATGTTGATTAATCAAAGGTAGCCTATCACGATCCCAATGTAAAGAAAATGACCCAAATAGTCATTTTCGATAGATTTGAAATTGCGAAGGTTATCGACTTCGATAAATTGACGCTTACAAATCGAAAGACTTCATAGATCGAGAAGATTTAAATAAAATCGAAAATGAAGAAGAAATTGAAAGAGAAAAGAAGGTGGTCTCGAAAAAACCGTTATCTATCAATAATTTGACCGATAATGGCTTTAGAGGTCTCGTCATCGATCCAAAATAAAATAATACAAAAATCGAACGTCAAAGATAAATAAAAACACCAAAATCTAGCTTTAGAGAAACATATTAAAAATTCTATAAAAAAACTTATTTATTTAAAAAAGGTTAACAATTCTAAAAAATAAATTAGAAAAAAAACATATATAAAAACTTCTAAAAACTAATTTGGAAAAACATAAATAAAAACTCTAAAATACTTATTTAGGAAAATATTAAAAAATCTAAAACTGGTTTATAAAATATATCCTCTAAAAAACTAGTTTAATAAAATACTAATGAAACTACCAAAGTATTATTAATTAACTAAATTAAAAAAGTTAAGAAAAGAACTCTCTACAACAAAATTGATGAAATTGTTTTTTTATATTATATTGTCTTAAAAAGAAGAGAGCAAAACATTTCTTCAAACATTTCTTAAAGAAAATAGAAGATTTTTTTCAAAACAAAAATTAAGAGAAATGGGCTAGGGATTGGAAGTGAGAGCCCAAGCAGGCTGTGGCTAAGAACCCGGGTCGGACCAGCTGAGTCCAAACCCGGTTCAACTTTAGTGAAATAAGGGGGGTTCAAGTAAACCCTATCAGCCGCTCTCTATCCTCTCTCAACCACACACCACGCGTTTCAGAAAAATGAAAAAAAGGGAGAGAAAAAAGTTCAGCAATGCATCGCAAAGAGGAAGCGAAATCACTCCATCTTCAATCTCCTTCCTTCTCACTCGTTTTTTTCGTTCAACCCAACACGACGGCGCGATTGTGATTTGTTTGGGATTCAATTCATTATTGATTTCAGCTCTCTCCTTCTCATATTCTCTTCGTCTTTCTCTCCATCTATTTCATATTTTCTTTTGCTTTTCTCTGGTCTGGTGTATGATTGTGGTTGGAGAAGATTGGGTTTAGTGGATTTGAAGGTCGATCGAAGACAAAGATTAGGTTCTGTTTTTTATTGGGTTTGTTGAATGGTTGAAAATGGGTTTTTTTTTTTTTTCAGGTTTTGGGTTTTGGATGGAAGTGGAAGTGGAAGAAGGAAGAGGAAATTGATTCGGTCGAGGGTTTTTAAGCTGAAGGTTTATGGATGTTGGATTTGTTTCCGTAAAGAAATGAGGGTAGGATTGCCGGATTGCAGAAGAAGTGCTGCCTTTTTGTTTTGTTAGTTTTTTGTGTTGTATTTGTTTTGGCAAGATGGTACGGTCTGTATGTGAGGCATATGGTTTTTTTGTGTGTGGGATCACAGATGCAGGTTTTGTGGGTTGTGAATTGCAACAAGCCATCCCCGCTTTTGCTGTGTACGTTCAATATATGGACTGCTTGGCAATATGTGTGGTTCGCTATTTTATTTATAGGAGCAGGTTTGTCGATTTGTGATGCCTAGTTGTACGTACAACCTTGGGAGCAGATTAGTGCTGCTGTGATGCGTAAACGGGGTTTTCTGCGGGTTTGGAATTGAAATATATTATTACTGCTGCTTTTGGTTTTTACTTCAATTTGCTGCGTGTGCTGTGAAAAGCGTTGGAGTTGGAGTACGAGATGCGTTGCGCGACTCTGGTGTGGGGTCGTCAGCGTACGAGATGCAAGGTGCGTGAGACGATGTTGCGGAGTGGTCCGTAACAAATATGTGGTTTCTATTTTTTTAATTACCAAAAGCCATCTTTACCGCAAGCTCACGTGGGTCGTGAAATTCACCGTTTTTTTTTCTAATTGTGCAGGTTCTTGAAGTTCTGGCCAACAAATTCCTGTTCTTGTGACTTTTGTAACACCCTTCTAAACCCCGCAGAATCTATATATAAATAATCAGAGTAAATCATCATGCATTCACAAAAGGGTGTCACACATAATTTTCAAAACATCAAAAACCACTTGTCATGCTCAATAACACTTAAAATAAATTCATGATTTTCATACACTTTCACATTAGCATATAGCAGCGGATTTAATTTAGTCATAATTGACGTAATGAAAGTCTCATACTCATCTCACTCATAATCAATTCTTAGGCATAAAAGCCAATATTCCATATAATTCAAATAAACATAATGACATATAGAAGAGTACATGATGTATCTCTCAAACATAAATCGAAACGATCCCAGTGTTACATGATCAGAGCACGACTCGACCCAACATAAATAAATACACTAAGCAAGCTACTCCAATAGCTACCTCTCGCTAGAAGCAACTATACTCCTCGGTACCTGAGCGATGTCATATAAAACATCATTCCAACAGAAGGGTGAGAATTCACATAATTATCAAAATTATAAGATAATGAATAATGTAAAGCATGTCAACACCAACACCAATATTCTCACACTTCAATTTTTCTCAGCCAATATCATTCAACAACCACACTTTAACAACCCTCAATTCAATAAGTCATACACATACACATACTGTCGTACAACAATTATATATGCCATGAGACTTGATGCAAACTCAATGCAACTCATGCCATGTGGTACCAACACTTGTTATTATTTTTTTGTTTTTACATTTAAACCGGGTCCGTCCCCTAGACCAATAACAAACAAAAGCCCGTCCCCTAGGCTTTCAAACCCCACTCTAGGTTTGGGACAAGTCACTAGTCTCCACGAAACTATCAAGCATTGCCTCTTGACAACAAATGATGCGTATGCAATCAACAACCATATGCACTTAAGACCGTTCTCACATCTTAATCCCATGCATTCTCAAATAATTCATCACACAAGAATTATAACATGATTGCACACACAACACATTTCATAATAATCAAAGTATTCATACTTTCAACATCATCACTACATTTATCAAGTAATGCACAAGAATCAATTATATTCAATGACACTTGAATTATCACACAATCACACATACTTGCACATTTTTATCAATCATTCTCACACAATTCATTTTCAATGGTATACAATGCATTTTACAATACAATCACAATAATATTATCATTACAACAAGCAATAACTATCATGAATTTCATGTTGTCACACATCAAAATATACTTATACAAGCATACATACAGTATTCGATAAATTATCCATAAATAATTTCACAACCGGCAACAACAGTGCAACAATTGGATAATAGAACATATACATAACTGACTTCCCAAACATATTAGATATAAAAATATTTGGCAAATGATTATAATATCTATACTATGTTATAGATCTATTCATTATCTTTCCAACGCTTCGAACGGGGACTAAAACCAACTTACGGATCAAAAGTTATGGCCAAAACCATCGGAAAAAATTTTACCAATACGCAGCCTTGAGTCGACCGCTGGTCGACGCATGGGAAGCTGAAACGAAATCCAGAAAAACACAATCAGTATGCGTCGACCGCTGCGACGTATGAGTCGACACAAACAACGCAGAATGCATAATTTTCTGAGTTTTCCACCGTTGGAGGCCTTCCAGACCTCCGATTTCAATTCCGTAAAAAGCCCTAGTTCCAGAATTCGAAGTCTTACCATTATATGACAATTATAACAGCCCAAAACAAATATTTAAGGATCTTATCATCATATATCATGTAATCATTAATTTTAAAACCATGGAAATTAGGGATTTTTATCCTAAATATGATACTACCCATCATACATTATCATACAATCCCAATAATCATATAAAAACTCACCCTTACCTTGGGTTTTGGATGATTCTTGAGCCCTCTCTCTTGGTTCTTCTTCTTCTCCACCCTTCCTTCTCTCTATCCTCTTTCTTTCTCTTCTTCTCTTCTATGCTCTCTCTATTCTCTTTTTCCCCCTTTTCTCCTTCTCTTACTAACTTCTCTTCTCTAAAACCTTAATTCTTAAGTTATTGGGCTTAGCCCAATTCACTCACTATTCACACACTACACTAACTCACTAATCCTAGAAATCAATCATGTCACCAAATAAATAAGTAATTATCTGATAACTCAATTAATTAAAATAGTCCTGTTGCGGTGGAAATAGGATATCAAACTATTAATTAGTTTGAATCATAATTCTTAATTCACAACCGCTCTTTGATTTATCCGAAGGAAAAGGTCAAAAGAGGGAAAACCTATTTTTGCATCGTAAACACAATGCGGGGAGAGACCTAGGTAAGGGGTTGGTTAAGCTTAGGGAAGGTACTATCACCCTAAACTTCTGTAGTACTCTACATGAACCTTTTGTTTATTGTATGCCTTCTATTTATTATCTGCTTTAATACATATTGAGCTAAGGGATAGAGTGATCTAAAGACCTAAGGGTTAGTCCTAAGTTTACTCGGCAAGACGTCGCATCTTGTGCCTACGTATCCTGGATAGGGAATGGAATCCGAGTAATCGTAGTTCCCCTCGAAAGGGAGGTTAGAAACTTCTTGACTGTGGTCAAAGTTTCAATGGGGAGTAAACGTATCTTAAGGACACGCTTACATGGAGTTTTGAAACTCCTATTTCTATGTTGAAAAGATGAATTAAAATTAGAGTTGAAATCAAGTATTCCACGGCGGGAAACCCTAAAGCAGAGTACGACGACTCTTTGACCTAAAAGCTAGGGTAAAGGGCGTTTTCGTCCACGGCGGGACGCCTAGGCTAAATAGGGTTTAAAATAGTCAAAGGGTTAGGGTTATTGACTCGGCGGTCAAACGGCTAGACCTAATTCCTTCGGAGGGTGATTAACGGTAAAACATGCAAGCAAGGAAAAATACTATATGGCGGAATTTAAAATGCGGAAAGTAAATAAAGTGGGGCGACGATCACTCGCGTAAATTACAAATCCCAACAAATTCAAAAAATAAAATAAAATAAAATAAAAACCGCGACCATGGCCTCGCGTAAATTACATCCATGGAGCCACAATAACTCGAAATAAACACGAATCGGAATCTATGTATGATTGGAAGAGAGAAACAAAGACTATTAATGAAAAATGAAACTGAAATTCATGGCGAGCAGCTACTATTGACGGAAAGACAAAAATGCAATATGGAGTGAGAGTTTGAGTAATTTTTAAAAGGAAAAAAAGGGAAGTTTAATAAAAAAACAAAATTAACCTTAATTTTAATTTTAATTTTTTTAAAGAAAAATCAACTCAGAATTTAAAATGTTTTTGTTTTAATAAAGAAAATTCTCTAGTTTTAATATTTTAGAAAGAAGACAAAATTCAATTACATTTTTTTAAAAAAAGTTTTAACTTTAATTTTAAAGAAATGTTTATTTTTTATTTTAAAAAACTGTTTTAGTTTTAATACATTAAAAAAGGGTTTTAATTTTGATTAAAAACAAATTAGTTTTAATGTTAAGAACTTTTAATTTAATATCCTTTTTTTTAACAGAAGGATCTGTTAGCTTAAAAGCTAAAAATTTCCATATTATAAATAATTTTTAAACAGAAAAATAAATAACAAACAAAACATTAGAAATAAAATAAAACAAATTATGAAAAATATAGGTTGGGTCGGTCACCACTTCCGGACCCAACCCGGTCCGATTGCACATAAGAAGCTTAGGGGATTTTTTTAGGGTTTGAGAACCCTCTTTGCGCAAGCAGCCGCGGTGCCGTTTCATGCTTCTTCTTCTTCTTTCCGCATCCTCTTTCTCTTTTTCTCTGTTCTCCTCTCTTTCATGGCCATTCTTCGTTATCTTCCTCATCTGTTCTAAAAAAACACAAAGAAATGTGAGAAACGAAATCCCGACGGCTTACCCTTAACGATTTTTGACGGTGTTCTTGATGATGAAAGGCCGGTGATGAAGTTTTCTGAGGCTTATGACGATTGCCTGCCATTTGGAAACGGCGAAGGCGGTCTTCGATTGAGTTCGCGATTCCGGTTTTGAAAGATGATGATTCTCGCCGGCGATGATGACTTCACGGAAGTTTGAGCCGCGCCGCCGTTTTCGTTCGGTAAGTGCTATCGGAGATTCTTCGGTTAGCCGCCGCTTTAATCTCCCCTCTCCACTCGATTAGGGTTTCGTCTCTTCTTACGGTCATCTCCCTCCTTTTCTGTGATTTGTTCCTTTTTATATTCTTTTTCTGACCTTCTTGTTGGGCCTGGACCTCTGCTCTTGTTATCATCTCACGATCTTGGTTTTTACCTACTTAATAGCTTTTCTGTTGTGGCTTTAGTATCTTGGAACAAAACAGTGGAATGATTCATGGAGCTCTTTTCTGCGTTTTATCCGGAGTTACGAATACTGCATGGTTTGATTTATCCTGGTACTGTGCTATTTTATTTCGGAGACTTTGTAGGTTGAATCTGGAGTTACTGTTGCTGGATTTTCGGTTTAGCTTGAACTGGTTTTTCAGTTCAGTTTGAACTGGTTTTTTCGGTTTTCTGGTTTTGGATTTTCTGATATGGATTTGATTATTTCTGATGAACTGGATTTCTTTTACAGTTATCTGGATGCGGATTTGGTTGGATTTTTCGGTCTCATTCATAACCCTGATTCGGTTTCATTCATAAAATGTCCATGGATTTGCTTTGTGATTTTTTCCTGATGTAAAGCAATTTTGGGTTTAATGCAGGTTCAGTTTTAGCATATCTCGATGATTTACTTGATAAACCCAGCTGTTACTTTGATTCTGGATCCTGGATTTGGATATCCAGCTATCTGGTCCTAGATTGGTTCGGTATTGGGTTTGGCACTCTGGATTCTGCTTGCCGACGCAAATTAATTCTTCTGAAACAGCTCGGGTTCAAACCTATGGGCATCTGGGTTTGAAGTCGGATTTCCAATTATTTACTTGATAGAAACCGAATATGGATTAACATCTGTTTTGCTGGCAAATCCATTTCCGAAATAGACGCTTATCCGATAATCCTTTCTGGTCGGAAGTACTTTTTTTCCTCTTCTTCTCGGCTGTCCCGCAAGGACAGATACTACCGGTTCGACGCCGAGGTAGAGGATTGGAATGGGGGTCGGTCGCGGCTTTTGTCGTGCCCTCCCGACACCCGATGATGTGTAACTGAGGGTGTCACAAAAATAATTTTTTCCTAACGTTAACATTGTTTGTCCGGTTTCGTGTCGGTTTTTTGCAGGTATCGGAAGAACAATGGGGGTTCGGAATACTCAGAAGAACTTTAGAAAGAAATAGGAAATTATGAATAAAATGTATTTTTTAATTCTCTTTGTAAATTGTAGTAGAAATTAAATATGAATAAAAATTCAATATATTTCTATCCAAATTACTTTCCAATTCCCTTTTTCCTAATTTTAACTTTGTCCTCCGAATCACCACAAAGAAATATCCGAGTAAATTGAACTGACTAAGTTCCTTTGAATAACTTCCATCAATCACAGATGAATCTTAAACCAGTGGAATACCCTTCACTTAAACGAAACCGTATGAATAAGTTCCAAGGAAAATAAATTGCATTAACCTTATCATTCTAACCTGTGCCACTCCACTTAAAACACGATGGAATCTTCAATTCTCAACTCAATTTAAATTGCGTCCGATGGTAGAATCGACAATAGTCATGAACGGAATAAAATAGAGCAGAAACAGAGAAATTCGATTAGCGGTGAACCAGAAGTATACTTCGCACTAAAAATTCCATTTTATGTTCCCGATTAATAAATCCAATGCCATAAACCAACTCGGCCAAAAATTTCAATTAAATAAATGTAACAAACCCCGACTTGAGCCAATTTTGTACCGCCTTCCTTTTGAGAAATTTAAGTGGCAGGTAGCAGAAGAAACAGAGAATAACGGTCTGTTGAAACCAAATTCCACATAATGGATTCTTGCACCCACTTGAACTGAACCAAATGGATATGTCAACTTAAATCAACCCATATGACAAAATAAATGTCTTAGAAATCCACTGGCGACAGAGACTCGGCCCATTGACATAATTACCGTAGCTCGAACATCCTGATGCGAAAATTACCGTGGCTTTCTGTTTATCTTCAAAGAAAATAAAGATCTCGGAGACGGAGGTTTTGATTACTAAAAAAAAACCCTGGCGACAACTCATCTTCAGAAGTAGTCAGCAAACAAATATGAAAATGACCATTTTGCCCTTTAGCAACTAAAGTGTACCAAACGCGGTTCCTACAAACGAAACAAGCTACGTAACCTGTTAATAGTTAGCTGATGCGAAAATGAGATTACATGCGACCTGAATCGACTAATTCTGAGGGTAAAATTTGGGGTATTACAAGTCCTAACAAATCAATTAATCCAACCAACCCAAATAATTTAAATAATTTATATAAATCTAATAAATCAATTAATTCATATAAATCAAAGTAAATAAATTAATTCAAATAAATAAATAATTACTAAAAATTGGGGTGTTACAACCCTCCCCCACTCAAAAGATTTCCGCCCTCGAAAATTACCTTAAACGAATAACTCGGGATAAGACTCCCTCATCTGATTCTCAAGCTCCCAAGTCACGTTTCCACCAGCCGGTTCTCCCCAAGCAACCTTCACCAAAGCAATCTCTTTACCTCGAAGCTGCTTCAACTCCCGATCCTAAATTTGCATAGGTGACGTCTCCACAATTAGATTATCCATCACCTGCACATCATCTACTTGGACGACATGAGACAGATTCGCAATGTATTTCCTCAACTGAGATACATGGAACACGTCATGGAGATTAAAAAGTGACGGCGGCAAAGAAACACGATAGGCTACCTCTCCTATCCTCTGCAAAATCTGATAAGGACCAATAAAATGCGGCATTAACTTATGCGACTTCAATGCTCTACCAACACCAGTTATCGGAGTAACTCGAAGCAACACATGATCTCCCTCTTGAAGCTCAAGTGTTCTCCTCCTCTTGTCATGATAACTCTTTTGAAGACTTTGAGAAATCTTTATCTTCTCTTGAATCATCTTAATCTTATTAGTAGTCTGCTGGACTATCTCGTTCCAACCGCGTCACTCTCTTCCGACTCATACCAACAAAATGGTGTTCTACATCGCCTACCATACAATGTCTCAAATGGTGCCATTTGAATACTCGAATAATCTTTCTGGTTTGAGGTTTTTAGTGATCATAAGAGTCACACCAAATGGCATCACAGAATACTCATAATGTCCATACCTCGTTCTAAAAGCAGTCTACTGAATATCTTCAGCCTTCACACAAATCTGATGATACCCAGATCTCAGATCTATCTTACTAAAGACACTCGCACCAACCAACTGATCCATCAAATCATCAATGCTCGGAAGTGGATACTTATTCTTGATGGTCACCTTGTTCAATTGTCTGTAATCCACACAAACCTCATATAACCTTCTTTCTTCTTAACCAACAGAACCAGTGCACCCTATGGCGACACACTCAGACGAATAAACCTCTTCTCAAGAAAATCTTCAAATTGACTCTTCAACTCTTTCAATTCCGATGCGAACATACGATATAGAGCCATTGATACCGGACTAGTTCCAGGAACTAAGTCGATTGAAAACTCCATTTCATGTTCCGGCGGTAAATCACTTATCTCATCAGGAAATTTTTTTTTTTGGAAAATCACAAATAATTAGAAAACCACCAACTTCACCACTTTTACTAACACTCAAAGTTTCCATTAACATAAACATCTCAACACCATCCTGCACCAACTCACCAAAACAATATGTAAGAACTTGGTTTAACTTCAAACAATTCACTGCACACACCATCTAAGCTCGCAAAATAAGTCTATTCCAGCCAACATGATCTCGTCCACTATCAACAAGAGATTAAGGGTGATTAGTTCCTCAATTTTTCAATAGACAACCAACAATCATAATGGGGGTATAAACCATCTTTACCAAACTATAATAGAGTTTAACAACACATTGAGCCACCACTTCCACACTTGAAGCATCTTGGAGAAGCACAAGCTTCTCCCCCACTTATTTCAATCCCACTCCTACAGACAAGGGTTATAAAAATGGACATGTACCGACAGTGTTTTCACACACATGTCGCATACTAGGGAACAAAAGACATTAGACAACCTGGCCAGATGGACCGACCTGCTCTGATACCACTAATGTAACACCCTTCTTAACCCCGCGGAATATATATATAAATAATCAAAGTAATTATCATGCATTTCACAAAAGGGTGTCACATATAATTTCAAAACATCACACAAATACCTGTCATGCTCATTAACACTTAAAATAAATTCATACTTTACATAAACTTTCACCTTAGCATGTAGCAGCGAGTTTAATTTAATCATAATTGACATAATGAAAGTATTGTACTCATCTCATTCATAATCAATACTTAGGCATAAAAGCCAATATTCCACATAATTCAAATAAACATAATGACATATAAAAGAGTACATAAAGTATCTTTCAAACATAAATCGAAATGATCCTAGTGTTACATGATCAGAGCACGACTCGACCCAACATAAATAAGTACACTAAGCAAGCTACTCCTCGATACCTGAGCGACGTCATATAAAACATCATTCCAACAGAAGGGTGGTACAACTTTCGCAGATGCCTCCTTCATGTCACGCGGCTGGCTCCTTGTTGCAAAATTGTAGTTGTGATGGGAATTACAAGTGGGCCTTCTTTTGGTCTCTTTAAATTGTATTAGTTTTCCTTGATGGGCTTGTTGGATGAAACACATTTTTGTGATGAACTTTCTAACTTTGTTATGAATATCGACTTATTGTAATAAGAAAAAGAACTCTTATTTTCTAACTTGGCATTTGATTTCTTTTTTTATGAACAAATAACTTTTCTATTTTTTGATTTTTTTTTTGTGCTTATTGTAACATGGAAAAAAAATAATTGGTTTTTAAAAAAAGAAAGGACAATTGGATTTGATACTTATTGGATTAAATGGATACATGATGGTTATAGTGAATATGTGGACATGAATTAGACAAAGAACCGAACTTGAAAATGGCATGAGTTATTGAGAATAATATGGATATTGAAATGAATTGGAAAAGTGGTTTGGAAATGGACTTAAATTGGAGATGAAATCAACAACTGGAACGGAAGATGGGTTAACCTTGAGAAACCATGAATCAATTTTTGGACTTTTGAACTCAAAACCATTAACCCAATCTCAAGAAGAAACAAAACACACATGAATCAATTCCCAAATCAATCCTGAATTTTACCACTTACATATTGAGGAACTAAAATATTCACTGTGGAATATCTTGCACTAAGTCCTCGAAAATTAGGATTTAAAATATGGGTCATGCAACACAAAACCTTGACTGGAAATGAACTAGCCCTTAATGGTCTTAAATTGTGAAAGAACTAAAAAACCTGGCGCATCCTGGCGACTTGACTTGGCATAATAACAAATTCTTTAATTTTGAGCATAATAATTAGTAAGTGAATGTACACGTGAAGACTATACACAAATATGACAAATTTGGGGTATGACAACGAGATTATGTTATATTTTACTTATTTTCTTGATTAATTGTTACGTATATTTTAACTGTTGGATTAAGGATGTATGATCACCCATTTGTGGAAACTATGTTTAGACAATTGACTTATTCCGCTGTTTAATTGAAAGCCAAATAACATTAGTTTTTTTTATGGTGAATGAAGCAACTTAGTGTGACATCCTACTTGTTTTGAGAACTCTGATGTGCTTTTATGTAATAATTTCCATATATGTTTTATAATACGCGTACGGGATAGAGTGAGGTGTTACAATTGGTATCAAAGCAGGTCGGTCTACCCGGCCAGTGTTGTAGTAGAGTCTGACTATAGGGTGTCTATAGTCGTGTGTTTCTTCTAACTTGTGTTTTCATGGATGTTAAGCAGTATGACTGGTAGGAATGATGCTGCGATGGCTGCTGTGTTACAAGTTGTTGTGCAGGCAGTGGAGAACATTGGTCAGAATATCAATCGGAGTGCTGGAAACAAAGAGTTCCTTAATTTGGAGAAGTTCTAGAATAATAAGCCACCTAAGTTCGAAGGCGGACATGATCCAGATGTAGCACAGAAATGGCTGAGGGATATTGAGAAGATCTTCAGAGTTATGGTATGGTCTGAGGATCAGAAGGTACATTTTGGTACCCATATGCTGGAAAGTGAGGCTGAGGATTGGTGGGACAATGCCCGCCAGAGATTGGAAGCTGGCGAGGGTCCCATTAATTGGACAATGTTCAGGGCAGAGTTTCTAGAATGATATTTTCCGGAAGATGTTCACAAAAAGAAAGAGATTGAATTCATTGAGTTGAAATAGGGGAACATGACAATGCCAGAGTATGCAGTTAAGTTCAATGAACTCGTAAAGTATTGTCCTCATTACAATACTGATACAGCTATGAGTTCGAAGTGCATCAAGTTTGAGAACATGTTGCGTCCTGAGATCAAACTGGGTGTCAGTTATCAAAAGATCAGGTACTTTCCTGAGCTGGTGAATAGGTGTAGAATCTATGATGAAGACAACAGAGCTAGAATCGCTCACTATAACTATCTAAGTGACAGAAAAGGAAAACAAAGGCATGGGGGTACACCTTACCGTGCTCCGGCTGATAAAGGAAAGCAGAAATATGTTGCTGGGAAGAAACCAAGTGGGGGAGGAAATCCTTCCAATCCTCTCAAGTGTTTCAGATGTGGTGGCGCAGGTCACCGTGCAAATGAATGTAAAAATGAGGTGAAGAAGTGTTTTAAGTGTTGTTACACCCCAAAATTTGACCAACCTTTTCTTAACTTGGTTTATATTTCATTTCATTTTCTACTAGCATTTGCATTGCATAAAATTTTTCATTTATCAAGGGATCAAGAGGTTGTGCATAACAAGAGGAGGTTACCAAGAGTTTTGAGCCTGAGCAAGGAGTTTTACTCAAGTATGAGTGGTCATCAAGTCACCAAGAAGTGGTCAAAGCTTTGTGAAAGAGTTGATGGGTGTATGTGGATCAGCTCCTAACTTGGAGGCCAATTGAGGATCATCAGAAGGTTGTGAATTCATGATTATGGATATGGTATGTTAAGGAAGCTCATTGAGTGCTTTGAAAGCCATGTTGGAGTTTATTCAAGTTGTTATGTCAAGTATAAGGAGCCACAGTCAAGGTAGTGCAATTAGGGTTTTCATCTGGTCAACCCTAAGTCAACTATGAAATTGAAGGAGATTAAGACTCAATTCCAAGTCTTTGTGATCATGGAATGTTGTGTTGAGATGTTTAGTATATCATTTCAAGATTAATTTATCAAGAATCAAGAGTGTGAGAAGTTGCTAAGCTAGGGTTTCTAAGCTTGTCAGTGTAAAATCCCCTGTCCGGTGCTTAACTTCAAGACCACATATCTCAAGATACAAGTCTCATCTCATCTTGAACCCAACATGAAACTTGTATAGCATGTTTCTAGATTTATTTTGAGTACTAGAAATCTTTCATCTGATTTCTAGAACTCAAGTTAAGGTGCTGGCAAGTTACAGGTCATCAGATGAATGTGATTTTGGTCAACAAAAGTCAACCAACTTCCAAGCCATTTTTGACCCAGAAGGATGTTTCTCCTCACTTTGAACCAAACATGAAAGTTATTCCTCATGATCTTAGCTTTCCAAACAGTATTAGAAGTCCTTCATCTGATTTGTAGAACTCAAGTTATGAAGCTTGCAAGAGCAGGGGTGTTTTGGGAAAGTAAGATTACAGGTCATTCTCATTATAGGTCCATTTCACTATCTTGCACACTTCAAATGAAACATTTCTCAACATGAAACTTACTCCAAATGGTCCCAATTTCATCTTGAAACACTCATTTGTGAGGGATTTGGCTAGGGTTTGAGGTTGGTGTGAGACTTTTTCATGAAGAAAGCTTAAAAAGGAGAAAATGAAATTTATTGATTTTGAACCATTACAAGGCATGTTTATACATTTTTTGACTCACAAGGATGTAATAAACAAGATGCACACATTGGATTTCAGTTTTGATATCATTTTCACGTGTAATTTCATGGCCACTTTAGGTGAAGTTTTTGCAATCCAATCTCAACCATTTGATCAAACCAAGGGATATTTTCAGTCCATGTGATCAAATTAAGTTCCCAGCAAGCTGTTTGAATCAAAAAACAAGGTGAATTTAGGCATTTGGTATGTGTGCATGAGCATGAAAATCAGAATTGGGAAATTTCACGATTCTCAGATTTGAGCCACAATTGGGCCTCCAAACCTTCACCAATCCATCCTATATAAACTTCAGATTGATTTTGAGCATTCATTCATGCGTTTTCGTGCTTTGGGAGCTCAAGAACAGTTTGAACAAGCAAGCAAAAATTCCAAATCGTGAATCTTAATTGAGCTGTTTTCAAAGCAATTCAAGGTCAGAATCATCTTCAGCAAGCTTCCTTGAACGTGTCTGGATCATTTTCTTCAAGGTTGAGCCACTAAGAAGGTCCAACGGAGCTATTCCGTTAGGTAAACTTCAGATCCAAATTTTATTTGTTTATGCATCTATCTTGCTCCATTTTTGTTTCATTCTGAAGTCCTACTTGTGTAGGCAAATGCTGGTTCATTGTTGTGCTTGTTTATTGCATTTTCAGTGTTGAGCTTGAATTTTAATATCTTCGATTTGACTTGTTCTTGCTTGATCAATGAAAACGGGTGGTGGATTTGAGATCTACATGATCTGGAGATCAGTTTGGACTATGATTTTGCGCATTTTGGTGAAGTGTGGTTCCACCTGAGTTTTTGACTCATCGGAGAAGATGACCGGAGCTGCCGTGCTCCGGCCACCTGGTTTCTCCATCTTTTTCTTCATTTTAAATCCTTGCATGTCCACATGTGTTTGTTTAATCCATTGGATCTGATGACTTTTCCATCCAACTGCCACAAACACGCCTCACCGTGTGCCTCTTTTGACCAAACACACTTGATCCATTGAAACTATGTGTTTCATTAAACGCTTGTTGGATTTGGGCTTCTTTTTGCTTTTAGCACACCCTAGCATGCAGGCCCACAGATTTACACGTGAATTCATTGCTTTTCACACCACTGCTTTATTTATTTTATTTTATTTTATTTTCTTTTTTTGTTTTGCAACTGTTTTGATTTAATTCCAAATAAAATACTTCCAAGCTTGATAAATTTCTACAAAAATATGTTTAAGACCTTTTAGGATGTCTTTTATTTTTAGAAAATTTTTATTTTATTTTGTGGTTTATTTTTCATTTAAAAATGGAATTATCAATTGGAGGTATTTTATTTGAATTAATTCTTGACATTGTTTTGTTTTTGATTTGTTTTTGCTTCTTCCTTTTGATCCAATGACTGAAAATCAATCCTCATATCCATGATGAGTTGATTGATTTTTAAGGACCATTTTCCCCTGTTTGGTTGACTTTTGGTTTGACTTTGACCTTGCTTTTGTTGACCCTCGATAACCCTCTCTCAAATTGGTGCATCCAAGTGAATCAATTTCTTTGATGATGATTTGAGATGACTTTGGTTATGATTTCTTGGCCTCTGTTTGCCAACATGTTTATGTACTTGTGACATTTTATCTGGCCCTTTTTGAATCATTTTCCTAATTTGAGGTAACTTGCAAGTCAAGTTACCCCAAAGGGAGGTTCATACATACACATTGACCTAGTTTATCTTGGAAATGACTTTGATGAATCCTTTGAGCCTTCAATTCCTTTTTATTCATGTTGTTAACATGTTAAGGTTGCTGGTTGCTCAATTTTAGGTCATGAAATTATGTTTTGCTTGTTCAAACTTGTGTTTCTTTTTGAGTTTCCATTTAGGGTTTCCATATGTGGCTTGTTTGCTTTCCTTTATGTATGAAGGGGTTGATGACATGGGTTTGTTGAAGTGATTCAGTGTTGCATGGGTACACATTCACCGCGAGGGTAGAGATGAGTTGGGTAAAAAGAATTGTATTACGAAAGAAGCTACAGACAATGGGTCAAGGAACGAGTTCAAGCGACTTTGCTACCATTTCCTTCCGAGTCTTCTGTGCATGTCAAGCTTCCTGAACTTACCATTGTGCCTCCTTCCGAAGTTGATCAAATTAAGCAGATTATTGAGAATTTAAAGAAGGAGAATGTTGATCTCCGTTTCAACCTTGATAGAGTCATATCCGAGAAGGAGAGCTTACAAACGGATCTTCGCCAGAAGAGAGAGCTCATGAGCAAAGAGGTGGAGGTTGAGTAAAACAAATGCCAAAAAGTAGGTGATTCTTTGAAGAGTACTTACGAAGGACTTTCCTCAAAGAAGAGACAACTTGCCTACGCTCAGTATCAAGCCCATAAGGATGAGTTAAGCTACAAGAAGTAACTTGCAGATCTTCGAGCAAAGTTATCAGAATACAAGACAAACTTACAGAGTGAGTAGGATCATGCTGACTAGTTGATGAAAGATCTTTCTCAATGCCAAGCCAAGCTTGACCAAGTCTTCAGTGATGTTCAGGAGCTACAGGTACAGGTACATCAGGGATGAGAGGAGACCAGTCAGTCTCACTTCGAGAGTACTCATTGGGAGCATCAGAACCGTCATCTGCAAGTCCTCTTAGATCAGAAGGAGGCATTTCTGCAGGATCTTCTTCATGGACCTAATCATTCTTTATTGCACAACCTCGTGAAGGATGCAAAGTATTAGAGTGAGAGGCATGGTCATCTAGCCATATTTGTCGAGCATGCATTAGAGGACTTACCAGGGTTATTAAAGGATGCTTAGGCTGATATGCTGCCACACCAGACTCCTTGGGCTGTTTTCCACTTCTTGTCTGTTTGTAGGGTTATATTTGACAGGATTCATGTTGATCTTGTTGTAGCCCAAAAGGAAGATATTTGAGTTGTATCGGAGCTTGTACTTCTTTATCTCATCGATTTGAATGAAGTTTTTCTCTTGTCAATTTATCTTTGTACCTTTACTTATATGTTTTATGATTATTGCTAATAAAGATAAAGCTCACGAATTCCTGGAATTTAAAACTTTATTTTTTCATACACTGCATCCAATTATATTCATATGCATGTCCTTCATCCGAAAACCATACGCTTACACTGTCCATCATACCTTGTAGCAAGAAGATGACTCGGCATCGCTATCTCGCTTTCTCAAACAAGACTAGGATCATGGTTGATATTGAACAAGAGAACGCTGCCTACAAGGAGACTTTGGCTCAGTTTCAAGGTAGGATGGATCATTTCTAGACTAACATGGACGTTATTATGGACTTCCTTCGTGCTCAGAAGGACGCTGATGCTGCTACTTCTGTTGTTGCAACTGTTATTGATGCTATTGTTATCACTCCTGTGGTAATCCCTACTCCTGTCATTGCTTCTTCTCCAGCTATTGCAGAAGCACTAGTTGAAACTGTTGTTCAACCTTCTCTTAATCTACCTTCTATTCAGCCTGGTTTGAATAGAATGCATATTGCTTTCCCGTGGGGAATGCCTCCGAATTTCACTCTTCAAATTGCCAGTGGTAGTGCTTTTGTTCCACATCAACCTTTTGTTGCACCCATGCCCAATGGTAATTCTGCTGCTCATCCTCGGGGCATACCTACTCCAATTCCACCTCCTGTGGTGAATCATGATGATCACAAGATTCCTCATATGCAGGTTCGCCAGACGCCGGTGTCTACTGATGTTGAAATTCCTGAGGAAGATGAGCATGTGTATATGGGCCCTCCTATTCATGTTCCGGTCTTGTCTCAGCCTACTCAAATTGTGGTTCAAAATATTCATTCTATGCCCTACCCTGGGGCATCTTCTGCTACTATGGTTTTTCCTATAGGTTATCCGTATGGTTTTAAATGGGTCAGAATCTTGGTCAGATGGTAAATTATGGGTTGGTGTATCTGTCTCACTTTGCTTCCCCATAGATACCTGTTCCAGCTGCATCACAGCCTCCAAATCCTTAGGATCTTGTCAGACACCCTGATCATAACAGACTTGCTGAGTATAAGTTGTTGGATGAAAGAATCTGTGTGATTGAAGGATATTTTGCTTTTGGCGTGGAAGCCAAAGAGTTGTGTTTGGTACCCAATGCCGTGTTGCCGCAAAAATTCAAGATTCCTGAGCTTCCAAAGTACAAGGGTTTGAGTTGTCTTCATAGTCATGTGACCATGTACTGTAGGAAGATGGTGTCCTATATCGACAATGATGAACTGCTGGTGCATTGTTTTCAAGATAGCTTGTATGAAGCTTCTCTAGATTGGTATATGGGTTTAGAATGTAGAAAGATTCGCTCGTGGAGAGACCTATCAGAGGCGTTCTTAAAACAATACAAATATAATCTTGATTTGGCTCTTACTAGATTGCAGTTGAATGATTAGTCTCAGCGTTCAACTGAAACATTCAATGAATATGCACAAAGGTGGCGTGAGATGGCTTCTCGGGTTCGACCTGCTCTTTCTGACAATGAACTGGTTGACATTTTTATGGGTACTTTGCAAGGGTTGTATTATGATAAAATGGTGGGCATTTCTTCGACAAATTTTGCTGATATTGTGACTATTGGCGAAAGAATTGAGATTGGGCTGAAAATTGGTAGGATTGTTGGTTCCTATGTTAAACAACCAACCAAGAAACCTCAGGGCATTCACTCAAAGAAAAAGGAAGGTGAAGCAAATACTGTGATGGTGAAGGTCTCTCCTCAGTATCACGTTCCCATGACTCTCATATTGTATTATCCATATCCTTATGTTGCTACTGCTCAATATCAATAACCAGCGTATCAATATCATCTACAACAACAAGTTCATAATTCTTAGAATCAAAATCAACCTCAACATCAACAGTCTCAGCAAAACAACAGAAATCAGCATCAGAACAAGCAGAATAACAACAATCAGGACAACCGTAAGCAGATGAATTTTGACCGAATTCTTGTGCCTTATACAGAGTTGTTTCCTTATTTGATTCATCAAGAGGCAATAGTCCCCAGAGATATTGCACCTGTAGTTCCTCCTTTTGGTCCGAAGCATAATCTGAATGCATTATGTGCTTACCATGCTGGGTACATAGGACATGCTACTGAAGATTGTATTGTTCTCAAGGCCAAAGTTCAAGAGCTTATTGATCAGAAAATCCTGACATTTTCTGAGGAGCGTCCTAATATACAAACTAATCCCTTGCCTACCCATGGTGGACATGCGGTTAATATGATTGAGGAAAATTCAAGGGTTGAGTTGATCAGAGATGTCGACGAAGTGAAAACTCCGATGACTGTTGTGATCAAGAAGTTGAAAGAACAAGGGTTATTGAGAGGACTTCATGGGAAATGCCAGATATGTGACGACAATACTAATCAGTGTCAAAAGTTCAAAGGCTATATTCAGATCTTGATGAATCGAGGTGTAGTTCAGTTTTCCAAAGCCAAGTCTATGGAAGAGGTAGCTACTATCAAGCCGTTCATGATCGTATATAGGAAGGTTCTTGTGGAAGCTCCTAAAAAGAAGATTTAGTATATCACTGTCTGTGTTCCAAAGCCATTTCCGTATCAGAATTCGAAAGAGGTTCCTTGGAAGTATGGTCCAACCGTGATCTCTAGGGGTCGAGATATCCAGTTCTCAGAATTTGAAATCATTAACGTAACTGCCACTAGAGGGATGACTCGTAGCGGGCGAGTGTTTGCTCTGAAGGTCGTATCTAAGCTAGTGCAAATTCCAACTGTTGTTCCTCCTAAGGAGAAATCTACTTCAGCAACCCCTATTGTACAACAAGGGGCATCAACTGCAACATCAGTTCCATTCATTTCATCTGCGGATGTCACCAAAAGCAAAGAAGTCATGGATGATCAAGAGTTCCTCAAGTTGATAAAGAAGAGTGACTTTAAGATTATGGATAAGCTAGAGCAAACTCCATCGAGGATTTCTATCTTATATTTTCTCATGAGCTTAGCACACGGATTAGCTTTGTTGAAAGTTTTAAACACTGCTCATTTGACGATGTCGTCGCAAACATAACTGCTAGTCGGTACTTGGGTTTCAACGAGTCAGAATTGCCTCCTGAAGGTACTGCCCATAATAGAGCCTTGCATATCTCAGTGACATGTATGGACTCTTTGCTATCTCATTTTTTTATGAATACCAGTTCTTCTCTTAATGTGATGCCTAAGGATATATTGAGTCAACTATTGGTAGAGGGCAGCGAGATGAGACTAAACACTTTGATCGTTAGAGCTTTTGACGGTTCTTGAAGACAAGTCATTGGCAAAGTGGATTTACCCATTAAAGTTAGGCCACATTTGTTTACCATTACTTTTCAAGTGATGGATATCAATCCTACATACAATTCTTTATTGGGTAGACCCTGGATTCATGCCGCATGGGAAGTTACATCAACGTTACATTAGAAGCTGAAATTCATGTTGGAAGATCACATGGTCGTCATCTGTGGTAAAGAAGATTTGCTAGTAAGTGAGTTATCATCCTTCCAATATGTCGAGACTGATGAAGGTATAGCTGAAGTGTTGTTGCAATGTCTCTAATTTGAAGATGTCAGCTCGACTTCTGTCAATTTTGGTAGACTACCAAAAATGGCCATGTCATCTGTCAAGAGTGTTAAAGAGACCATTGAGAAAGGTGCCTTGCATGGATGGGGGAAAATCCTGGATGTGGTTGAAAAGCATGATCGCTTCGGATCAGGATACGATCCTGATCAACAAGCTAGTTCACGTTGTCATCAGAAATGCAATTTGATCAAGTTCACAAGCGTTGGATTCCGAGAGAGGGATATTATATCAGCCATTGGCGATGCAGGTCCTAGCAGCCGAAGTACAAGCTTTGTACGCAAATGTCCGTCGGGTTTCAAGCTCAGCAACTGGACATCTACTTTGATTCCCGTGGTTTTTCCCATAAACATGTAATGGATTTTGTTTTCCTGTTCCCTCGTCCTCGCTCGAGACGAGTGGATAGCTTGTAAGGGCCTCGTGTTTTTGAAACATTATGTGATCAATAAATAAATTTTTTTTTCATTCAAATCATGCTCTTATTTCTTTCTTTATTTTGTTTTTCACAAATAAATAAATGGCAAAGTTTCTTTTATTTTTCACTTTTCAAATAGCTTCATTCTAAACATAATTCATAAACATGCAGAATAAATAATTACATTGATAACAATTTGGAAAATATCCATTGTAATTTTGGGATTCCAATTAACCAAGCCGAAGAATATGGTGAGGGAGAATGTGAATTACCGACTAAACTAGCAAGGCTCCTTGAGCAGGAGCAGAGAGAGGTTTAGCCACACAAAGAGCCAGTGGAGGTTATCAATCTTGGTATTGATGAAGTCAGCAGAGAAGTCAATATTCGGGCATCCCTCACTAAGCATGTACACTCTGAGTTGGTCAAGCTATTGAAATAGTATGTTGATATTTTCTCCTGATCTTATCAAGATATGCATGGGTTGCATACCAACATCGTTGAACATCACTTGCCACTCAAGCCTGATTTTTCTCTTGTCAAGCAAAAGCTCAGAAAGATCATATCCGACATAGCACTTAAAATCAAAGAAGAGATAAAGAAGCAGTTTGATGCTGGATTCCTAGCCACTTCCGAGTATCCTGAATGGATTTCCATCATCGTCTTGGTTCCAAAGAAAGATGGGAAGGTTCGAATGTGCGTGGACTTTCGAGATCACAATAAGGCGAGTGATCAGTACATCTTCATACACATTCTTCCATTATTATACTTAGGCAATCCTACTGTTTATTTGAGTATTTTTATTATTTTAATGTGTTTTCATATTTAAGTTTGTTTTTACCATAATTCTATTTTCGCAGCTTATTTTGAGCATTAAAAGCTATTTGATACTTGACAACTGTTCAGATCATAACTGGAGCTTCGAGAATCGGATTGACGCATTCTAATAGGATTTGGAAAGCTAAGACATAGAGCTATAACTTTCATGTTTTAGGAAGAAGCTGATTCAGAGTATAGAAGGCAAATAAATTTTGTTGAACTCAGGACCCGAATTCTGCCATAAGAAATATTTAGTTTTGGACCGGGTTTTTTATGTTTTTTGACCCAGTTGGGTTAGAACCGGATTTTGTGATGCTTCACTATACCTAGTAGCAGCCGTTCTACTAGGGAGGATCTTTTTTTCACGGTTTTACTTTGCTTTTTACAATTCTAATGGAGAACTAATTCCCACTGACATATCCTGTTGTGTACGGTTCCATCGCTTTGAGGTTATTCTAATATCAATTTAAATTCGATTCCTTTCAATCCTTTTCTATGAAGTCATTTTCTTAATTTGATTGCAATTGTTTGCTTAATTCAATTGATGTTCATAGGGTATAATTGATTAAATTTGATTGTATGCATGTTCCTAAATTTAATTGCGTGTTATCGTTTGCTTAATTCGTTAACTCGTCATATTCTTAACAGTTTGCTTAATTCAGTAAATAGGAACATAATTCATTTTATTTTGGTAAGCGCTTGTCTAATTGATATCATAATCGAATAGGATCGAAGCCGCTTAGGGATTGGTGTTATAATAGCCGATGATAAGTCGAAATCTGAATTAGTAGGATTAGCCCTTTTAGCTTAAATGATAATCACTTATTTTAATCACTTGTTATCTTATTTTATAAATCTAAACTTAAAACCCCCATAAAATTTTACTGTAATTGGTTAATTCATTACAAGAATCCTTGTGAGAACGATACTCGAGTTGTTGTTACCGTTATTACTGTTTTTTAAAATACTCAGTTTTGATTCGTGCGCGACAGCGGATCACATTGGTGCCGTTGCCGAGGATTCTTGTTAATGTTAGCCAATTTTAGAATTTTAGTTTAGAGTTTTTGTTTTTTGTTTTTTTGTTTTTGTGTGTTAATTTTCAGGGTTGCAAAATAGGGGTAAGCGTTTCAGCCTATCAGGTAAGTTGGAAGCTACTGTTTCAATTTGCTCCGATTTTTTCCATAAAATCAGGAAAAAAAATCGACGAACAATACTCATTTAGAATAACATTCTAAAAGATTTTGACTCTGAAAATTGCAAATTCCTTATTTTTCTATTTTATTTGATTTATTTTTTATTTTTATATTTTTAAAAAAATCCGAAATTTTTTGTAGAGACTTATTCTGATTTGATTTGATTTTTAGTTATATTTTCTTAATTTTTAGATTTTATTTTATTCGCTTTTCTATTTTTCCATTATTTTTCTTAATAGGGACATTGTTGGTATTTTCCTAATTGTTGCTGCATTGTTGAATTAGTTATGTGTTTTCTTTTTCTTTGTTGATTTTCCTATTAAATTTAATATGGCTAACCAAATAACTCTTAGAGAACTTGTTGCCCCTGATGTGAATTATAATTATTTATGTATTAAATATCATGTTGTTACTGTACCTTTTGAATTGAAACCTGGTTTAATACACTTGTTGCCAATGTTTAATGGTCTTGAAGGTGAGGACCCGTATAGGCATCTGAAGGAATTCCAGGTTGTATGCTCTACAACTTTGAGACCAGAAGGGATCACAGAAGATCACATCAAGCTGAGAGTCTTCCCGTTTTCACTACAGGGAGCTGCTAAAGATTGGTTTTACTATCTTGAGCCTAATTTTGTCACAACCTGTAATGATTTGAAGAAAGTCTTCCTACAAAGATATTTTCCTGCCTCAAGAACTGCCTCAATAAAAGAAGATATATGTGGTATTAGACAGATTGACATAGAATCATTGTCCGAATACTGGGAGAGATTCAAACAGTTAGTGTCCAGATGCCCCCAACACCAGATTATCAAACAGTTACTTATCCAGTATTTCTATGAGAGATTGCTACCAATGGATAGAAACATTTTAGATGTTGCTAGTGGTGGAACACTTATTGATAAGACCCCAGCTGCTGCCAAAGCCTTGATTGAGAATATGTCACTCAACTCCCAACAATATACAACTAGAAACAATTATGTCTAAACAAAAAGGGTGAATGAGATTTAAGTTTCTTCTTACAACAAAGCTCTAGAAACCAGACTTGATAAGCTTACTTATTTAGTGAAACAACAATTAATGTTAACATTACCACCACCACCACATAACCTTCCACAAGTAACCACCTATACACCTTCTGGACCTTCACTAGAGGACCTTGTCAAGCAAATGGCTGTAAATGATATCCAATTTCAGCAATGGAAAAATTCTAGTATTCAGACCTTACATACACAAATTGGATAACTTGCCACTTCAATGAATTCCATACAACAAGCTCAAGGATCAAACTAACTACCTGCCTAAACAATAGTAAATCCTAATGTACGTAACCCTAATGTGAGTGCAATGTTCTTAAGATCCGAAAAAGTTGCAGAACCGGCCCTAGAAAAAAATAAAGTTGTTGAGGTCACACATGAACCTGAACCTGAACCTTTCGTTGTTGTTGAGCCTGAAAAAGAGTATGTACCACCGATTTCTTTTCCATATAGAGTACTGAAAATTAAAAAGATTGATTAGGAAGAAGAGCATTCTATTTTTCACATTGAATTGATTTCTGAGTTGGTTGATGATACTTGTACTAATTTGTTTGTAGCTGATTTTCCATCATTGTTTGATTTTGATGATAGTTACTCATGTGATGAATGTATTGACACTAACCTTTGTGTTGAGAATGAGGTTGCCTTGTAGGTTAACATTTTTCCTACGGATGGAGTTGTAGAAGTTGTTTATACAACTGAAGCCCTAGACATCCCGGCTGCCCCAACCAAACATTCCACTGAACAACCACCTTTTGAACCACTTCCTGAGGATTTATATTATTCAGCAAAGCTTCAATTTGAGCAGGAAGAAAAGTTATTGCAGGAACATAAGAAGGAAATTGGATGGACCTTGGTTGACACTCGTGATTTTAGCCCATCCATGAGTATGTGTAGGGTCTCAATTAAAGATGGAAGAAAAGCTGTGAGGCAGCCCCTTAATCCTTTGATTCTTGATGTTGTGGAAAAGGAAACCACTTTCACGTGCCCATTCGACACTTTTATTTATCGAAGATTCTTTTTTGATCTTGGAATAAAAGGAGAAGACATTAATAAATATTTCAAGGTTAATGGGTGCTACCCAAAGTTACTTTATGACATTCCCACTTTGGAAGAGGAGCCTGTAGAAGATCTCTCTTTAGGAAAGGTTGCTTATGTGATCACCTTGACTACTCGGGTGTATTCTTTCCTTTCTCTCACTCTTATTTTATATTTTGTTCTTTCATTGAGGATAATGTGTGTTTTAAGTGTGGGGGAGGGAACCATTTCTTTGTTTTGTTTTCTTTCTAATTTCTTTTCTTTGTTTTGTTTTCTTTAAGTTAAAAAAAATAGACTTAGAAACACAATGCATATTTTGAAATTTTTAGGCTATAGATTAATTTGAGGTAAGATTGTGGAGATTTGGGAAAAATTCATAAGATCGGTACCGTTTTAACACCTTAAGTTTCCCGAATATGGAAATTGATTTAAATACTTGTTATGACATAGCCTTAAGTTCTCATCCTTTAACAGCTCTTAAGCAGTTTATCTAGCAGTCAACACCATCTAGAAATCACACACAAAGTAATTAAGCTGATGCAAATAAGTAAATGATCTCGTGCTTAATAAGAAGTCTAAATAGGAATTCTCCTTTTAAGTTAGGTGACCCTCACTCGGTCACTTAGGCTAACAGTTGTGAAACCTTCAAAAAAACATGGTTAATTTTGAATTGTTAAAAATATATGGATCATAGTCACTAACAAGCTTATTTATCATGTGTGTGAATAGATAAAGGGCTTAATGTGATTGCATTAGAATGAAAGAGAGCAAAAAGGAGGATGCATAAGTTAGACTTAAGCATAATAACATAATTTGGATTGGTTTGCATAGGAGGGAGCTTTATGACCGTACAATTGTAGATTTGTGTTCTTACGATATCCTTAGTATGCAAAATTAGCACCTATCGATGCAATCTTCATCGAAGAAGAGTTTACAGCCTAGAATGAGTATCTGAATGCTATTGTTTTCATGAGTCTTGATAATATTTTACTTGGAGTGTAAAAGTTTAAGTGTGGGGGAATTTAATCAGTACATCTTCATACACATTCTTTCATTGTTATACTTAGGAATTCCTACAGTTTATTTGAGTATTTTTACTATTTTAATGTGTTTTCATATTTAAGTTTGTTTTTACCTTTATTCTATTTTCGCAGCTTATTTTCAGCATTAATAGTTATTTGATATCTGTACACTGTTCGGATCATAACTAGAGCTTCGAGAATCGGAATGACGCGTTACAATAGGCTTTGGAAAGCTAAGATATAGAGCTATAATTTTATGTTTTAACAAGAAGCTGATTCGGAGTGTAGAAGGCTAGAAAAATTCGTTGAAGTCAGGACCCGAATTCTGCCATAAGAAATATTTAGTTTTGGGCCGGGTTTTTTATGTTTTTCAACCCAGTTGGGTTAGAACCGGATTTTGTGATACTTCACTATACCTAGTAGCAGACCTTCTACTGGGGAGGACCTTCTTTTCACGGTTTTACTTTGCTTTTTACAATTGTAATGGAGAACTATTCCCACGGGCAAATCCTACTGTGTACGATTCCATCGTTTTGAGGTTATTATAATACCAATTTAAATTCAATACCTTTCAATCCTTTTCTATGAAGTCATTTGCTTAATTTGATTGCATCTATTTGCTTAATTCAATTTCTGTTCATAGGATAGAATTGATTAAATTCGACTGTATGCATGTTCCTCAATTTAATTGCATGTTATCGTTTGCTTAATTCCTTAACTCGTCATATTCTTAACCGTTTGCTTAATTCGGTAAATAGGAACATAATTTATTTGATTTTGATAAGCGTTTATCTAATTGATATCATAATCGAATAGGATCGAAGCCGCTTAGGGATTGGTGTTATAATAGCCGATGATAAGTCGGAATCCGAATCAGTAGGATTAGTCGTTTTAGCTTAATTGATAATCACTTATTTTAATCACTTTTTTATCTTGTTTTATAAATCTAAACTTAAAACCCCCATAAAACTTTACTGTAATTGGTTAATTCAATACAAGAATCCTTGTGAGAATGATACTCGAGTTGTCGTTACCGTTGTAAGAGCACAGATTGTGTCTTAGTAATATCTCTATGTTTTGATGATAACATTAATGATAATTTGTATACAAGAATTATACTCTCTAAATTTGTTCTAAACTGTTTTCTACAGGCACAAAAGATTTTAATCTTAAAGAGCAAATTTGATGTGAACAATAAATTCTGAATGGCTCAAGAACATCTGAAGATTAGAAGAATCTGAAGTATAAGAGCTTAGTCATCAAGATTCTGAAGATACAACACGTTGCATATATTATCAAGAATCTGAATGAAAGAAGACTCTGAGTGAAGAGACTCTGAATGAGAGAAGACTCTGATCTGAGTGAAGACTCTGATCTAAGAGCATGTTACGCTTCAAGCACACAGCTGCACCAGACTCTGATTCAGCAACATCTGAAGAACATCTTAGGCTCTGAAGTTTCCAGAAGATTCTGAAGACTGAAGACTCTGATATTGATTGTTGATCTGAACTATCTGAAGAATTATTTGAAGAAGATTATTTTAATATATCCGTTGGAATATGCCAGCAAATCTTTCCTTAATTGGGATAGACATAAATCTCTGCAAGAAGATTATTCCTCTGATACATTCCATATATGGTATATTCACAGCTCAGCAGACAATTGCTACACCCACATTTTGTGCGCCGTCTCTCTGCTGCAATAGTACAAAGGACAGTACTATTTGATATTGGAAATATCTTCTCCAACGGTAAAATATTCTCTCCAATATTCAAGTGGCTATATAAAGGACATCATAGCTCATTCTTCAAGTGACGAAATAATTGCAAGAACACTCTCAAGCGAAAAACTCTCAAGCTCTCATATTCTTTGCTGTTCATACATTGTTCTAAACTTAGAGAAATAACACAGTTGTGTTTATAGCTTTCATAGAAGCAATTTATTACTCTTACATTGTATTACATTAATTTGTAAAGGAAGTTTTCCTTAAGA
Source organism: Lathyrus sativus (assembly GCA_963859935.3). Lineage (NCBI taxonomy): Eukaryota > Viridiplantae > Streptophyta > Magnoliopsida > Fabales > Fabaceae > Lathyrus > Lathyrus sativus. Next base: position 250,452,496 of record OZ012739.1, read on the forward strand.
GGATCTAGGTTAGATCAGTAGCTCTTGAGAAGACTAAGAACAGTTGTTCTTAGGTGTTGCTATTTGTAATCAGTTGATTTGAATAGTGGATTAAGTCCTTGTTGAGAAAGGCAAATCACTCTTGAAAAGGGTGGACTGGAGTAGTTGAGTTCAACGAACCAGGATAAAAATACTTGAGTTTTTATCTTTGATTATTTTCTGTCATACTTATTCAACCCCCCTTCTAAGTATTTTCTCACCTTCAGTTGGCATCAGAGCTCCGGTTCTGAGTGTGCATTCACTTAACCGTGACAGATAAAGATCCAGTGAGAAGAATACTCTGTTATTTATTTGGTTGCTAATATGGGTGATATTCCTACATCAAGCAACAAATATGAAGGAGACAGAATCAGCACCAAACCTCCAATGTTTGATGGAGAAAAATTTGATTATTGGAAAGATAGACTTGAAAGTTTTTTCTTGGGGTATGATGCTGATCTCTGGGATTTAGTCATTGATGGATATGAACATCCTACTAAGGATGGCAAAAAGATTGATAGAAAATCAATGACTGAGGAGCAGAAGAAAGAATTCAAGAATCATCACAAAGCCAGAACCATACTTCTTAATGCAATCTCTCATACAGAGTATGAGAAGATTACCAACAGAGACACTGCTCATGATATGTTTGAGTCTCTCAAAATGACTCATGAGGGAAACTCTCAGGTGAAAGAAACAAAGGCTCTGGCGCTGATACAGAAGTATGAAGCGTTCAAGATGGAAGAATCTGAGAACATTGAGACTATGTTTTCCAGATTTCAGATTCTAACAGCTGGGTTGAAAGTTCTGGACAAGGGCTACTCAACATCTGATCATGTCAAGAAGATCATCAGAAGTCTTCCTACCAGATGGAGACCTATGGTGACTGCATTGAAGCTGGCCAAGGATCTGAACAAAATCTCATTAGAAGAACTCATCAGTTCTTTGAGAAGTCATGAGATTGAGCTGGAGGAAGATGAACCCCAGAAGAAAGATAAAGGTAAATCCTTAGCTTTTAAATCTAACAAATCTGTTAAAGCTTTGCAGGTAAATGAAGAAAGCTCTGAGGAATCTTCTTCTGAAGAAGAAGATGAACTATCCATGCTGTCCAGAAGGATCAACAAACTCTGGAAGCACAAAGGGAAGAAGTTCAACAACTTCAGAAGATCTGATCAAAAGAGAGAATCTTCTGGACACAGAAGATCTGGCAAGAAAGAGGTCACTTGCTTTGAATGTAAAGAACCTGGACACTACAAGAGTGAATGTCCCAAACTTCAAAAGGAAAAACCCAAAAGGAAGTTTGATAAAAAGAAAAAGGTTCTGATGGCTACATGGGATGACTCAGATGAATCTGAATCATCTTCTGAATCTGAGGAAGAATGTGCAAATGTTGCGCTGATGGCCAACACAAATGATCAAGATGAAGGAACGTCATCATCTGAATCTGAGTCAGAATCAGACTCTGACTCTGAAGAGGTATTTTCTGAACTCTCCAGAGCTGAACTTGTTGAAAGTTTATCTGACATGTTGGAAAGCTACAGCAAGATTAAACTCAAATACAAGAAGCTGAAAAGCAATCTTGAATCTGAGATTGATCTTCTGAGAACAGAACTTGTTGAGCAGAAAGAAATAAATTTAAAACTCAAAAATGATTTAGAAACAACTCAACAAGAATCTGATACTGAAACAGAGTCAAGTGAAAATATTTTAGAAAAATATGACTCCAGTTTTAAAAGATTCCTCACTAAAAGCATAGACAGAAGCAAAATGGCTTCTATGATCTATGGTGTTAGTGGGAACAACAGAAGAGGCATTGGATGTGAATCTTCCTCTGGAAGCAATCCAAAATCTGTTGATAAACTCTTCATCAAGAAGACTCCTCTGTATTCTCATTTTAAGTTTGGTCATCTGAATGATATTAAACATACAAGCTCTAAAAAGAGTACTTATGTGTTTAAGCCAAGGGCTAGCCAGAATAAACACTATGTTGAAAAATAGAAGTTTAGGCAAAACCACAGAACATCTAACCCCAAAGGACCCAAGAAGATCTGGGTACCTAAAAGTAAAATTATACCTGTTGCAGATGTTCTTAGCAGCAAAATCCAGACACCAATCATGGTACCTGGACTCTGGATGCTCACGACATATGACGGGTGAAAGGTCTATGTTCCAAAGCCTGGAACTTAGATCTGGAGGGGACGTGAAATTTGGAGGGAACCAGAAGGGCAAGATCATTGGCTCTGGTACAATAGGTAATGGTAACCTACCCTCTATTTCTAATGTTCTGTTAGTTGAAGGATTGAAACATAATCTATTGTCCATAAGTCAATTAAGTGACAATGGTTATGATATCATCTTTAATCAAAAATGTTGCAAAGCTGTATGTCAAAAGAATGGTTCAATCCTATTCAGTGGAAAGAGGAAAAACAACATTTACAAAATTAACCTTTCAGAACTTAAAGTTCAAAATGTAAAATGCCTTTTATCTGTGAATGATGAGCAATGGGTCTGGCATAGAAGGTTGGGACATATTAATATGAGATGTATATCTCAGATTAATAAACTCAATCTGGTCAGAGGACTCCCTAATCTGAAGTTCAATTCAGATGCTCTGTGTGGCGCATGTCAAAAGGGTAAATTTTCAAAATCTCATTTTAAACCAAAAAATGTTGTTTCCACTTCTAGACCATTGGAATTACTTCATATTGATCTGTTTGGACCAGTGAAAACTGCATCCATCAGAGGCAAGAAGTATGGGTTAGTCATTGTAGATGACTACAGCAGATGGACATGGGTAAAGTTTCTAAAACACAAGGATGAGTCTCATTCTGTGTTCATTGACTTCTGCAATCAAGTCCAGACTGAAAAAGAATGCAAAATTATTAAAGTCAGAAGTGATCATGGTGGTGAATTTGAAAACAAATATTTTGAAAAATATTTTTCTGAAAAAGGAATTGCACATGATTTCTCCTGTCCTAGAACTCCACAACAAAATGGAGTTGTAGAGAGGAAAAATAGAACATTGCAAGAAATGGCCAGAACCATGATCAACGAGACAAATCTGGCAAAATACTTTTGGGCAGAAGCAATAAATACAGCATGTTATATTCAGAACAGAGTGTCTGTAAGACCTCTTCTGGAAAAGACTCCCTATGAATTGTGGAGAAACAGAAAGCCCAACATTGCTTATTTTCATCCATTTGGATGTATTTGTTATATGCTTAACACTAAAGATCATCTGAACAAGTTTGATTCCAAAGCACAGAAGTGTTTCATGCTTGGTTATTCTGAACGCTCTAAAGGCTACAGAGTATTCAATACTGAAACACAGATTGTGGAAGAATCTATTCATGTTAGATTTGATGATAAGCTTGGCTCTGAAAAGCCAAAGCAAGTTGAAAGTTCTGCAGATAGAGAAGTTATTCTCACAGACTCTGAAGGCTCAGAGGCAGACAAGACTGAAGACAAAGACTCTGAAGCAAACCCAGATGCTACGCCTCTAACTTCCCAACTTGACAATCTGCATATTTCTGAAAGACCAACAGTCAGAGGATCTTCTTCCAGAATGAAAGCTTCTCATCCAGAGGATGTGATAATTGGAAAGAAAGATGATCCAATAAGGACAAGAGCATTTCTCAGAACTTCTGAATCTTCCTTCTGTGGCTTAGTGTCAATTATAGAACCAACATCTGTTGATGAGGCTCTGGAAGATAATGAATGGATTTTAGCTATGCAAGAGGAGCTGAATCAATTCACAAGGAATGAAGTCTGGGATCTGGTTCCAAGACCTAAAGGTTTCAATGTCATTGGAACAAAATGGGTTTTCAGAAATAAACTTAATGAAAAAGGAGAAGTTGAAAGAAACAAAGCAAGACTGGTTGCTCAAGGCTACAGTCAACAAGAAGGCATAGACTACACAGAAACATATGCTCCTGTTGCAAGGTTAGAGTCTATACGCTTGCTTATTTCATTTGCTGCACAACATAACATCACTCTTTATCAGATGGATGTTAAAAGTGCTTTTCTTAATGGAATTATAGAAGAGGAAGTGTATGTCCACCAACCTCCTGGTTTTGAAAATGAAAATTTTCCAGATCATGTTTACAAACTGAAAAAATCTCTTTATGGACTAAAACAAGCTCCCAGAGCTTGGTATGAGAGGTTGAGTAATTTTCTTCTGAAGAAAAATTTCATCAGAGGAAAAGTGGATACCACACTATTTTGTAAAACCATTAAGAAAGATTTGTTGATTTGTCAAATTTATGTAGATGATATTATTTTTGGATCAACAAATATTATGCTTGGAAAGGAGTTTGCTAAATGTATGCAGGCAGAATTTGAGATGAGCATGATGGGAGAACTGAGATTCTTTCTGGGAATCCAAGTAAATCAGACTCCAGAGTGCACCTACATACATCAGACCAAGTATGTTAAAGAGCTTCTGAAGAAGTTTAACATGCTGGATAGCAAAATGGCAAAGACTCCAATGCATCCTACAAGCACTCTAGGTAAGGAAGAGGTAAGTAAGAAGGTAGATCAGAAACTCTACAGAGGTATGATAGGATCTCTTCTTTATTTGACTGCTTCTAGACCAGACATTCTGTTTAGTGTTTGTTTATGTGCTAGATTCCAATCAGATCCTAGAGAATCACACTTAACTGCTGTTAAGAGGATTCTAAGGTATCTGAAAGGTACTGCTAATGTTGGTTTGTGTTACAGAAGATCTGACGAATATTCACTAGTTGGATTCTGTGATGCTGACTATGCTGGAGATAGAGTTGAGCGCAAAAGTACTTCTGGAAGCTGTCAGTTTCTTGGAAGTCATCTGATCTCGTGGTACAGCAAGAAGCAACCAACAATTGCACTATCAACCACAGAGGCAGAATACATTGCTGCTGCTGGATGTTCCACTCAGATGCTCTGGATGAAGAATCAACTAGAAGATTATCAAATCTATGAGAGTAATCTTTCTATCTTCTGTGATAATACTTCTGCTATATGTTTATCCAAAAATCCAATTTTACACTCTAAGGCCAAACATATAGAGATTAAACATCATTTCATCAGAGACTATGTTCAGAAGGGTGTAATAAATTTAGCCTTTGTTGATACAGATCATCAATGGGCAGATATTTTCACAAAACCCCTTGCTGAAGATAGGTTTAAGTTTATTCTGAAAAATATTTGTATGGATTTTTGTCCAGAGTAATATTTCTCAGAGTCAACTTCTCAGATGCTAAGTGTTTAACACTCTGAAGTATTTCATCTGTATTGCTTGTTTAATTTATCTGTGAATTATTTTTTTTTGTGTGAAACTCTGAACTGACCATCTCAGAGGATCTGAAAGTTGAAAACGTTTCATTTCTTAAGAGTTATAGAATCACATGCAAGCAAACACGTGTCACTCAGAATCTGAAAAGATGGAGTACACCTACTGATTATGACGTTTAAGGTATTGCTTTGAAAATCTCAATCTGTCTTGATTTTCCCCCAAATGTCATATCATAATTAAAAATGATTACTTTTCATTTAATGCAAACGTGCGTATGTGTCCTATGTGTGTCTGTTGTGTTTCCCATGCTTGCTTTATTTGTCTATATAAACCACTCTCATAACACATTCACACTTTTCACATTCTCAAACACATATGCGCTTTTGTTTGTTGTTCTCTCTCTTTGCAAACCCTAAAAGAACTCAGAAACCTTCATCTTCTTCATCATCGTCAACAATGGCATCTACTTCAAACGCTGTTACTACCAAGAATGCTACCACTGTCGAAGAACCAGTACGCACTCTCCTAACTGCTGTTGATTCACTAGAAGTACTGTGTGAAAGTTTCGTGGACTTAGAAGATCTTGCTGAAAATGGGTTTGATCTGATTTCTTCAATCAAAGCACAAGGCTGGGACGGTTACTTTGACAGGCTTATGGGTCCTGTGTATCCAAAGTTAGTGAAGGAGTTCTGGATCCATGCATTTGCTACTCCAAAGTTCATTCACTCCTCTGTGCTGGGAAAAAAGATAGTTATCACTGAAAACTTGATAAGGAAACTCATAGGTTTTAAGGCAACTGATGGAGTAACTTCTCTGTCTTCTGCGCGTGAAGACCTGAAAGATGTATGTCAAGAAATCTGTACTACTGGTGAACCTTGTAAGAAGGTTAAGTTCTTGAAACCCACTTACAAGATATGGGCTAAGATTTTCATGAACACCATCTTTCACAGACCCTCTTCAAACTCTTCTGATTACGTTAATGCTGAACAACTTTACTTCATGTATTGTTTACACCAAAACATTCAGATTGATCTTCCATATTTGTTGTTTAATCATCTGGTGTCTCACGTCAAGGAAACAAGGGAAACAGCCAGAGATAAATCTGGAAAAGTCAGAACATGGATTCCTATGGGAAGGCTGATTTCAGATATTCTGATAGAAAACCAACTTGTGGCGCATCTGCAAGAGGCTGGGTTGACAGAAGATCTGAATTATATCATTGGCTCTGAAATAAACGGTTTAACTCTGAGAAGGATGAAACTGGTTGATGATTTATCTGAGAAACCAAGGAAAACTAACTCTGAAGAAGTTAAGGGAAGAAGGATTCCTGTTGAGGATTTTCCTTTATTCACCTCAGATGAACCTAGAGAACTTATTGCTGAGTATGTTGCTCGCTGCATAAGAGATGGTGTTGAGATTCCTGCCAATCTTGTGCAGAAGGAAGGCCAAGTTCTTCCTGATTTGACAAGGGAAAGAAGACGTAAGAGAAAAGATGATAGTGAAGGTCATCAGAAGAAAAGGAAGCATTCAGATGCTGAAAAGAAGAAGAAAAGGAAGAAGCTGAAGAAGGTTCAACCAAATCCTCCTGCAGCAACTTTTGAAGAAATTAGAGATACTCTGAAACAGGTATTTAACACTGATTCTAATCCTGTTCATCATTCTGCTAACCCCACACCATCTGACTCACCCCTTATATTTAAAAGATCTAAACCATCTTCTGTCCCCCCTCATACACCACAATCCAAGCAACCAACAAACATACAAACAGAAATTCCACAACAAACTCAACAAGCAACACCACAACCACAAAACACTATCCCACAAAACACCATTCCAGAGGATGTTCACCCTGAACACTCTGACCAACCTGAAAATCTCATTGATCCTAATGAGATATTAGATGTCACACCTTTAAACCAGTCTGTTATTTTATCTTCAACTTCTGAAAAATCTAACCACTCTGATACATCATCTGATGATGAATCATCTGGTTACATTAATGAATGCTTGAATGATCTCAAACAACCTCGTTCTGAGAGTGTTTGGAAACAGCTATTTAAATCTCCAACTTCTGAACATCCACCTTCTCCACAAAATTCCCCAACTCAAACTCTCACTCCACAACCAATAGAAACCCAACCAATTCCCTCAATACCTCAACCACAACATTCTGACCAACAAACATCTGAACCACAAACCAACCAACCAACATCTGAACCACAAATCAATCCTCAAACTTCTGAACCACAAACATCTGAACATCCATCTTCACAACCTCAACCTTCTGAACAAACACCACAAACACAACTAACCCAACCAAGAAAACCCAGAATCCCTGATGAAGCAGAATTGGGATCAAGTGTTTATACTCTGTTAAGAGATTTTGATAAGGATAATGTCTCAGACTTTGCTGACATTATGGATGTTTGCATGACTACTATGGACAAAGAGGCTGCTAATGCTGTTTGGAAGAAATATCTTTACAGACTGAATAGGGAGGCTTTGAAAATCAGGACTCAATGTCTTAGATTATCAAAAGTAAGGTTTGCTGCTTATCAAAAACGGATTAAGAGAAACACTCCTCCTATTCTTCTTCTAGAAGCTCCTCCACCTCCAGAAATTCCTGCACCTGATGTTACTCAGATTGTTTCAGAATCTACTGTTCCAGAATCTACTGTTTCAGAATCTACAGATCTTCAGAAGGATGTCAAAGAACTTAAGGATTTTATGGTTGATCAAAAGAAAACAAATGAAGAAATAAAAACTTGGATGGCTAAGCAAGATGAAAATTCAGAAAGGATTACAGCACTGCTGCAACTCATTGCTTCTCAACAAGCCTCATCTGCTAAACCTTCTGGATGTTTTGCACAAGTTTTTCATGTTTTGCTTTGTTTTGATTTTCTTCTGATGTGTTTTGTTTGCTTTTATCTGAATCTGGATGTTCTCTTGACTTAATGACAATGATCTTTTTGCTTATCTGGATATGTGTTTCTTCTGCATCTTTACTGTCTTTTAAAATTCTTTTTGATTATGACAAAAAGGGGGAGAAACAAAATAGAATCTGATTGTTCAAATCTATAAGCAATTATCTGAACTAAGTCAGACATGTTACTAACATTCTTTGAATTTAACCAGACTCTGACAAATTTCATTGAAGTTTTTCCTGAGATCTATCTTTTCAGAACCTGATCAAAAATAGCTAAATCTGAGTAGACCAGACTCTGATATCTAACCTTGAGTACTATGATCTAAAAGATAACTCAAGACAGGAAATGGCAAGATAAACAACCAGGTGTTCTGAAGTTGTTCATCTGGCATCAAGCTTTAATATGGCATCAAGCTTTGACTCTAGAAGTCAAACATATGTCAACCAGGCTTCAATCAGGCTCTGAATCTGAAATGTAATCAGGCTCTGAATCTGAAATGTACTCAACCAGAAAGGGAAGTATCTAATTCCATTAGAGTATTCATTTCAGGGGGAGATTGTAAATCTCAGGGGGAGTAATTTTAATTCATATTTTTTATTGAACAAATTTCTCATGTTTTGTCATCATCAAAAAGGGGGAGATTGTAAGAGCACAGATTGTGTCTTAGTAATATCTCTATGTTTTGATGATAACATTAATGATAATTTGTATACAAGAATTATACTCTCTAAATTTGTTCTAAACTGTTTTCTACAGGCACAAAAGATTTTAATCTTAAAGAGCAAATTTGATGTGAACAATAAATTCTGAATGGCTCAAGAACATCTGAAGATTAGAAGAATCTGAAGTATAAGAGCTTAGTCATCAAGATTCTGAAGATACAACACGCTGCATATATTATCAAGAATCTGAATGAAAGAAGACTCTGAGTGAAGAGACTCTGAATGAGAGAAGACTCTGATCTGAGTGAAGACTCTGATCTAAGAGCATGTTACGCTTCAAGCACACAGCTGCACCAGACTCTGATTCAGCAACATCTGAAGAACATCTTAGGCTCTGAAGTTTCCAGAAGATTCTGAAGACTGAAGACTCTGATATTGATTGTTGATCTGAACTATCTGAAGAATTATTTGAAGAAGATTATTTTAATATATCCGTTGGAATATGCCAGCAAATCTTTCCTTAATTGGGATAGACATAAATCTCTGCAAGAAGATTATTCCTCTGATACATTCCATATATGGTATATTCACAGCTCAGCAGACAATTGCTACACCCACATTTTGTGCGCCGTCTCTCTGCTGCAATAGTACAAAGGACAGTACTATTTGATATTGGAAATATCTTCTCCAACGGTAAAATATTCTCTCCAATATTCAAGTGGCTATATAAAGGACATCATAGCTCATTCTTCAAGTGACGAAATAATTGCAAGAACACTCTCAAGCGAAAAACTCTCAAGCTCTCATATTCTTTGCTGTTCATACATTGTTCTAAACTTAGAGAAATAACACAGTTGTGTTTATAGCTTTCATAGAAGCAATTTATTACTCTTACATTGTATTACATTAATTTGTAAAGGAAGTTTTCCTTAAGAGGATCTAGGTTAGATCAGTAGCTCTTGAGAAGACTAAGAACAGTTGTTCTTAGGTGTTGCTATTTGTAATCAGTTGATTTGAATAGTGGATTAAGTCCTTGTTGAGAAAGGCAAATCACTCTTGAAAAGGGTGGACTGGAGTAGTTGAGTTCAACGAACCAGGATAAAAATACTTGAGTTTTTATCTTTGATTATTTTCTGTCATACTTATTCAACCCCCCTTCTAAGTATTTTCTCACCTTCAACCGTTACTACTGTTTTTCAAAATACTCTGTTTTGATCTGTGCGTGACAGCGGATCAGCAAGCCCAAAAGATGATTTTCCTCTACGTCATATTGATGTTTTGGTAGAAAATATAGCACAGTTCTCTGTCTTTTCGTTCATGGACAGTTTCTCAGGATATAATGAAATCAAGATGTCTCCAGCCGATATGGAGAAGACTACTTTCATCACGCCTTGGGGTACATATTGCTACAAAGTCATGCCATTTGGTTTGAAAAACAATAAGCCAACATACCACTGTGCCATGACAACCCTCTTTCATGACATGATCCATAAAGAGATTGAGGTTTATGTGGACGATATGATTGCCAAATCAAGAATTGAAGATGATCATTTGGACCATCTGAAGAAGTTGTTTGACAGACTCCGAAAGTTCAGACTACGGTTGAATTTGACAAAGTGCACCTTTGGAGTTTGATCTGGAAAACAGTTGGGATTTATTGTGAGTTAGAAGGGTATTAAAGTTGATCCTGACAAGGTTCGAGCAATTCAGAACATGCTGCCTCCTAAGACAGAAAAAGAAGTCTGCGGCTTTCTGGGCCGACTTAATTATGTTTCCAGATTCATTTCTCATCTGATGGCTACCTACGAACCAATTTTCAAATTACTAAGCAAAAATCAATCGGTTGAATGGAACAATGATTGTTAAGAAGATTTTGATAAGATAAACAAATATTTGCAAGAACCACCGATCTTAATACCTCTGGTTCTTGGTAGGCCTTTAGTCATGTATCTCATTGTTCTCGATGAATCAATGGAATGTGTATTAGGTCAGCATGATGACACAGGTAGAAAAAAATGCAATTTACTGTTTGAGCAAGAAGTTCAAAGATTGTGAGACCAGATACTCACTATTGGAGAAAACTTGATGTGCTCTGACTTGGGATGCTTGACGCCTGATATAATACATGATTTACCATACTACTTTGTTGATATCCAAGATGGATTCGGTAAAGTACAGTTTCCAAAATCATACTGTCTCTGGACGAATTGCCCGATGGAAAATGCTGTTGACTGAGTATGATTTTCAATATGTTACCCAGAAAGCAATAAAAGGGAGCATTTTGTCTGACTACCTTACTCATCAGCCTGTGGAAGGTTATCAACAGATGAAGTTTGACTTTCTTAATGAAGATGTTTTGTTCATCAGAGATTATGAGACTCCAGACCTTGATATAGTACAAGAACCAGGGACGCAATGGACGCTCGCGTTTGACGATGCTGCCAATGCTAAGGGTCGTGGAATTTGTGCTATCCTCATCTCTCTGATAGGTTTTCATCTTCCCTTCACCGCCAGATTATGCTTTGAATGCACCAACAATATGGATGAGTACGAAGCATGTATCTACGGTATTAAAGCAACAATTGACATGAGAATCAAGATTCTTGAGGTCTACGGAGATTCTGCCCTGGTGATTGGCCAAGTCAAAGGGAACTTTGTAACTCAAGATTCCAAGCTGGTTCCGTACCAGAAACACATCGCGAAATTGGTTTCCTACTTTGATGAAATCTCTTTTCATCATATTCCTAGGGAAGAAAATCAACTAGCTTATGCTCTTGCCACCCTGGCGTCCATGTTCAAAGTCAAGTGGAAGAACGAAGCTCCTTCTATCCACATTTATCATTTGAACAAACCAGCACACTACTTAGCAATCAAGGACGAGTCAGATGATAAGTCTTGGTTCTATGACATAAAAAGATATCTGGAAAAACAGGAATATCCCGAGGGTATCACTATCACTGATAAGAAAGCTCTCAGACGGCTATGCGCCAAGTTCTTCTTGAGTGGTGGTGTACTGTACAAGAGGAATTATGATTATGTATTGCTGAGATATGTGGATAGATATGAAGCAGACACAATCATAAGGTCCATACATGAAGGTTGTGAGGGTGTACATGCCAAATGTGCTGCTATGGCTGAAAAGATCCTTCGAATTGGGTATTATTGGATAACAATGGAGGTAGATTGTTACAACTTTGCCAAAAGATGTCACAAGTTCTAAATCTACCGTGACAAGATCCACGTGCCACCAACTCCATTGAATGTTCTGACTTCTCCTTGGCCCTTCTCTATACGAGGTATTGATATGATTGGAATCATCGAGCTGAAGGCTTCCAACGGCCATCGCTTCATTCTAACTGCTATTGATTATTTCACCAAGTGGGTTGAAGCTGCTTCTTATGCAAATGTTACACGCCAAATGGTTGCGAAATTTATCAAGAAAGAGATAATTTGTCGCTACGGTATTCCTAGCAACATTATCACTAGCAATGCAAGCAATCTGAACAACAAGATGATGCAAGATTTGTGTCAAGAATTTAAGATCTAGCACCACAACTCTTCACCATATCGGCCCAAGATGAATGGCGTAGTCGAAGCAGCAAACAAAAACATAAAGAGGATTGTCCAGAAGATGGTCATTACTTATAAGGATCAACATGAAATGCTTCCCTTTACACTACATGGATACAGAACTTTAGTTCGTACTTCCACTAGGGCAACTTCGTATTCGCTTATATATGGTATGGAGGTTGTTTTACCTATTAAAGTTGAAATTCCTTCGCTCAGGGTCATCGTGGAAGTAGATCTTGATGAAGCTAAATGGGTTAAATCTAGATACAACCAGCTGAATCTCATCGAAGAGAATTGTAACACCCCATTTTCCCGAAGTAAATAAAGTATGATTAATTCGAATAAACATCATAGTTCTCCACAAGAGTGGGATATCACATCACATAACTCGACATACTCTTCATTAGAAGGTTTTCACAATAAAGCAGCGGAAAATATTCATTAGTTCATCATTCTCGGCCATCCGCCAATACATGAAAATATTCATTAATAAAATGCACCAACACAAGATACGTCACAAGAAAGTAAAACAAGTTCAACTAAACCAAAAGAAAACGCCCAAGTCCCGTGCTACGTATCAGAGCATCCTAAGACTCGACTCACACACCTCTATCCAAGCTAGCTAAGTACCTAGATTATCTGTACTTCCGAAGAAGCATAGACCACAACAACAACAACAAAGGGGTGAGAAAACATGATCAAAATTATCGGTAATACAATACATGAAATAAAGGTAATAATCATATAATTCATCACCCAACATTCATCAAACACGACCTACTGTCCAACATCAACACAACACACCATAATGCAATTATGCAACTCAACACCATGCATGCGGTACCGACTCATTGGTTCATTCAATCGAACCCATGATAGATCACATACACCCATCCTTGGCCATGATCTGTCCCCACCATTCTCCGCAATGGAGTACGGATGAATCACATACACTCCTCTTGAGCAATGATTCGTCCCACCAAACACCATGATATGCATAACACCAAATGCACAATAAATGAACTCAAGCACACAAGGCGCACACGATCCCCTGATCACATCACCATACATCATACGTACGTATTATTCACCAATTTATTATTTTAATTAAAGTCATACGATCCCCCTGATACCATCACCATACCCCATACATATCTCACACCCAATCTACTTATTTCAATTAACTTCAATCACTACATAATTTCACCTTTTAATGTCAAGTATACACTCTTCACCACTAACCACCATATCTATACTGGTCACAACTCAAGGGATATTACAAAACGAGGTCACAAGGCAAAACAGTACAACGTCACTTTTCTATCACGCTCACTGGCTCGTTCGCTTAGCGAAGCCCTAGCAAACACTCGCTAGCTACTCGCCTAGCGAACTCCCAAGCGAAGGCAGAAAATAGCTACTGGAAGGGTTCGCTACCTCATTCGCCTAGCGAACCTGCTAGCGAAGTCACCGGGAGCTTTGCATGGCCGACGGTGAGAATTCTGGCGGGTAGACGCGTGGCAGAGGGAGGAGGGAGGGAAGGACACGTGGGAGTGGAGAGAGAGGAGAAGGAGACGCGTGGGTGCTAGGTGGCGGGTTCAGAGAGTGTGTGAGAGTGAGGTGGCTGAAAATGGAGCTGCACGCGTGGCATTCCTCTTTATAAGACATGCGGCACGAAAATGGACCCTCTGACTTGGGCTATGGACTTGGATAATAGGCCCAATTGGACTGATCTCAGATTAATGACCCCATTAAAATGCTAATGACCTAATTAACTAAACTAAATGAAAATTAAACCTAATTAAGTAAATAAAATTTAATAACAAAACTCTAATTAACATAAAACGAAAATTAACTAAAACCTAATTAAAATCCCTAATTAAACCTAATTAAAGCCTAAAACGAAAATTGAAAATAAAATCCTAATTAATCTATTAAAAAAAACATTATTTAATATCTAAAAACTATTTAAAAAAACTATTTAAATCTGGAAAAAAAAACAAATAAAAATCTAAAACATTTAACCTCTATTTTTAAAATCCATTCTTATTAAATTTGAAAAAAAAACAAATAAAATCTAATAACATCTAAAACATGAATATCTATTTAAAAATCTATTCTTATTAAAGAAAAATGAAATCTAGTTATATCTATTATTATTATTTTTTTTAAATCTATTAAAAGGAAAATAATATCTAAAAATCTTTTAAATCTATTAAATCTCTAAAAAAAGAAAAGAAAATCTATTTAAAACTCTAAAAATTATTAAAAAAATCTATTAAATTATATAAACCAAATATTAACCTATTTACTATCTAAAAAAACAACTAACCCTATAAAAAAATCTATAAAATGCATTAAAAATCTAAAAGAAAAAACCTAAATATTGCCAGGAGGCCGATTAAATGGATTATAAAACGATTGCGCAACCCTAATGAAACCCGAACCCCGAGAGGGCCTGAAAACACAGGGAACGAGCACCAGTTCTCAAAATACACTTATTCAAACCGGCCTGAACTGCCTGAAACGCCAGGGGCTGCAATCCCGATAAAATCAATCCGACTGAGAAAATGCAATGCATGAAGTATGCGAATGCGAATGCAAAATGCGTTGAAATATAGACCAGATACGGGAACTGGTTGGTCAAATTTTAGGGTGCAACAGCTGCCCCTATTCAAGCGGCTTGGACCCGACTGGGTGAAGAGCGAACGACCTTCAAACATTCGAGGTATGAGACGGTTGAATACTAAAGAAACCCTGAAATTTGCCAACCGCAGAAATAAACTGCACCACTGCTTGCGGAACTGTCATACCCTAAATTTGCCTGCCAGCTTTTGTAAATATTTTTGCATTTTTTATTTCACATTTTTCACGCCGTTTAGACATGTGTCCACCCCGATTGGGCGTTTTTCAGATCTTGACTATTTTTTTGCCTAGTAGAAGCGTGACACGTGGCCTAAGGGCATTTTGGCAAATTTTGTTTCATTTTCTCATTTTTCTTTTCAAATATTAAATTTTTGTCCATATTTTTATTTTATCATTTATTTAATTCAAATAGTTTGTTTTATTACATTTTTTAGAATTAGAATAGTTATTTATTTTTTTCTTTAGAATAGATTTTATTTTAATAGTTTTTATATAGAATTTTAATTTAGTTAGAATTTTTATTAGAAATAGTTTTTTCTTATTTAGAATAGAAATAGATTATTTTTATAGCATAGAATTAATTTGTTTTTAGAATCATTTTAGTTTTAGAATTAATTAGATTTGATTTAATTATAGAGATATTTTAGGAATTTAGATTTAAGTTAGTAATTATAGAGATATTTTAGGATTTTAGAATTAATTTAATAATTTTAGAGATATTTTAGGATTTTAGAATTAAGTTAGTAATTTTAGAGATATTTTGGGATTTTAGATTTAAATTAGTAATGTTAGAGATATTTTAGGATTTAAATAGTTTTTAGATTTTGATTTTGATTTTAGAGTTTTAACCGTTTTTAATTTTATTAGAAATAGTTTTTATTTTAAATAGATTTAATTATATAGTTTAGAAATAGTTTTTAGGTTAAGTGTAATTTTTTTAGTGATTTTTATTATTAGGAGTTAAATAGAGTTTTATTTTGTTCTTACATAGAATTTTGTTTTGTGTGAATTTTATTAAGTTTTTTTTTAAGAATTAGTTAGAATTATTTAGAGTTTTTAGCTTATTTATTTGTTTATTATTTTATTATAATATTTAATTTGATTAGGGTTAATTGTTATTTATTATTTAGATTTTTATTTTATTTTTATTTTTTTATTTATATTAATTATTAATTACGATTTATGGTATTTATTAGTATTATTAAATTATGATTTATGGTATTTATTAGGATTTTTAAATTAAAATTAATTTGTTTTATTATTAATAGTCAGATTTTATTTAGTTAAATTTTAATAATTTAGATTCTATTTTATTTGTTTATTTAGTTTAGGTTTTTTAGGATTTTGTTTTGATAGTAGTTAGAATTATTTAGGTTTATATAAGTAAATATTAATTAGGTTTTTATTTTCATTATTTAGACTTAAAAATAGTTTAATTAACTTTTAATTTTAGAATAGGATTTTATTATTTTTTTTACATAGAAATAGAGTTGATTTTAGATAAGTGCTTACTTTTTGAATATAGTTTTTATGTTTAAATATAGTTTATTTATTTATTTAATTTTAAAATTATTTTCTTTTTACTCTAATTACTTTTTATTTATTTATTTATTTTTGTTTATTAGAAAACTTTTTAGTTAATATAAATCAAGTTTTAGTTTAGAGTTTATTTAAAGATAGATTTTGTTAATTATGATTTATTAGATTAATTGCTTTAGATTAGAATTAATAGGTTTATTTTATTTTATTTATTCAGAACTATTTAGGGATTAAATTATTTGTTAATTATTAGATATTATTAGTTAGGATTTGTAATTATAATTAGTCATTATTCTTTAATTGTCATCAGTTTTTTTTCTAACCAACTTTCTCTTGAGTGAACTCACGTTAAGCATTTTTTTAGGCAAATCAATCAGCACTTTTAATCCAAAGTCATTAACCCTACAGTCTGCCACGTGTCAACATTCTGGTATATATACTACTATTCACTGTCTCCTACAGGAGGGCAGAACCCTAATCTGAAAGGGCAGCCTCCAAACCCTAAGGTCACAACCCTAGCCGTCCACATCCTTCCAACATCGTCAGCTCGCCTCACTTCATCCTACCTCATCCACTTCATCCACCTATCAGCATTCAACTCTTCAACAAAACCTTCAATCTTTTTCGAATCTAACACACCAAAATACAAAACTCAGATTTCCATTAACAGAAACATATATCCAAATGATCTTTTTCGAATCTAACACACCAAAACACAAAACTCAGATTTCCATTAACAGAAACATATATCCAAATTCCTCAACCTACCTTACATGACCCATTTCAGGCGAGCCAACAGCTTCCGTTAAAACCCATTTCGGAACCGAACAGAAGAAAAAGAAGAAAAACATTCATAACCTCTGAAGAACCTTTTCTTCGTATTCATCTCCATACACCACAACAAACTTCAGCCATAAAACCCAACAACCTTGTAAATCACCTATGAACTCCAAATCTGACCCATCAGCTCTTCTTCTTCGCTCACCGTCGAAACCCCAACAATCTTTTTTTTCTTCTTCACCCATAATCGCGAACCACTTCTCCATCCAAACCTCTGCGCATCAAATCAACCCAACCAACGTCAGAACTCCTTCAACCATAAACACCCAAAACCCATTCTCCAGAATCACAACAATTCAATTTTTTCAAGCACACACAAATCAAAAACAGAACGAAATGGAAGAGATTGAATCGAAGAGAAATAGGAATATGGAGAAGAAGTTTGGGAAGCGGCGGAATCTGGAGAGAGAGTTTTGTGAGTTGGGATGTTAAACGGCTGTGGGGAGAAGGGGATTGTACGATGTGTTGTTTTGTCCTTTTTTTTTTCATTGATTTATTTTATTGTGCTGGGCTTCACAGCCCGTGTCCCTAGTCTACACACCCACCTGATTTTACTCACAAACTCTCTCTGTCTCTTTTTTTTTACTTATTTTATTTTGTAAATTATTATTATTATTAGTTATGTATATATTATATTAACTGTTGCTTATATATTTTATTTTGTTTTAGTTTTTTTTATAAAAAAAAAACAGTTTGTAATATACTATTATTTTTATTAAGTTAAATATAGTTTATATATATATTTTTTTCATTTTCTTTTATAAATTTTAAGATTTGTTAATCTTATGTTTTATTTGTTATTGGACATTTTTGTTCTATTTCATCTGTTTTGGTCGATGACGACGCTTCTGTAATACCCCAAATTTTACCCTTATATTTAGTCATTCATTTCGCATAGCATTTCATTTTGCATCCGTCAATCACTAACAAGTCATGGAGCGAGTTTGTTTTGCAGGGATTTTTTCCAGGGGGCGTTTTGGTCATTTTATGTTGGTTCTAATGGATTCTGAAAAAGAAGGGTCTTGTGGCTTTGAGGCATTTGGGCCATCATATCTGAGGCGTTTGTTTATCACTTTCTTTTCTCTTAGTAATGCGCAATTTTGGTTTGAAAATGAAGTGGATATTACTGGTTTTGTTTTGAGAAGTTATGTGGTCAGCGAAAGTCAGTTTGAATTCGTTCACGGATTAATCAGATTATTTTTAAGGAGTATTTCAAACTCCATTCATAAAACAAGGTCTCCCTTCTATTATCGTGTTTTTGAGGTTTTCAACACTCAGAGGTGTAAAGGTATTCACAAGGAGGTGCATAGGTGTTAATTTTACGACACAAAGGTGAAGTATTTCAAAGTTTCATAAATCATAAATCATACATGTTCAAGGGAAGATTAAAGGAAAAAGTAGAAGAAGTTTAATGAAAAAGTGGAATTTCATTTCATTCAAACATTTTGTTTATAAATTCCAGGCTACATATTTTTACATCTTTTGGCTATCCTAAAACATAAGGGTCTTCGTGCCATTCCCCCCATTGAGTTGCTTCAGAAATGTTCCTCTTCATACCTGCACAAGAAAAACAAAGAGAATACAAAACAGAACAGAATAGAAAAGATTAGAATTTATGTTCGACACTCTCAGAACATCATCATCATTGAGTGCCGGGAGTGGCACGACCGAGGCCGCATCCTACCCCCGTTACCGATCTGTGCCATTGGCGTCAGATCAGGTGGTTATCGTTCTTATCATACGGGACAGCCGAGAGAGACAAAGAGTAAATGAAGTAGGGACTGAATTGCTTTGCCAAAAGATCATATGCCGAAGTTGGATTCTGTTTCAAAGCCAAGCTAAGTACCATTCCATCAAGTAAACATGGTATCGTTTCCAAACTGATACAAAACTATCAGCTCAAAATATCAGATCAGGCCCGAAGGTCGTTACCACTAAGGCATCAAAACCAATTGGCTCATACCCTAAGGTCATCATCGCCAATAACCTTCACTTGGCCACCTTGACTCAATCGAAGTATCAACATCAGTTCACTGGAAAAAAGAAGAGGAAAGTGAGTATATGTCCCAAATCAATGTTCATGACCGAAATGAATGGAAAACCACGCATCAGCTCAGAAAGAAACAGTTATTTGTTCTGAAAGAACCATAGATGTATCAGTAAAAAGCATATCAATAGCGGCAACAGGATGAACCGAAAGAATGATCCAATCAAAACCATCAGGAGCATCCGAACGACATTGAAGAACCAGACACCAAACAAGGTTGGTTTGAATATCTGCAAAATTCACTAAAAGCATCAGAATGCAAGCAAGATGAGGCAGTTATATCAGAAATGATAAAGGGCTCCAGGATTTATCAGAAAAATGAGATGGTCGAACATCAATATCAGTTCATAAGCCCAGAAGGCTGTTCTGAATCAGTTTTGAATAGCCGCGAACGAACAAGCAAAGGACATAACAGAGAATATCACGGCAACCTGGTTTCGCATATCAAGTTCAGTTCAAAGTAAGCCTCAACCAAATGTGCAGGCCACGGTGGGGAAGCAAAATGCGAAGCCGAGGCTCAGCTACGAACATCATTGCCCCAAACTCGCAGCCACTATCAAGTAAATGTTTCGAAGCAACATTGAGCGAAAACCCGGATGCCTACGGATCTCAGACTAGCCACGAAGAGGCCGAGTTGAACCTGAGTTCACAAGCTGCATAAAATTGAAAAGATCAATTCGATTCAAGAATAAGTAAATCCATAGTTGTCACAGAGAAATGCAAAGAAGAGAGAGTCAGGGGCGTATCAAGTTTGGATAACATGTCTGCAACAAATCCAGAAATCCAAGTCAATACAGGGTATCCAAATCAAAGCAAAACCAACGAAATCCAAATGAAATCAGAGTACAACCGTTTGAAGTCCAAAAGGAGGATATAGGCAAATCAGAAAAGGAAACCGAATCAGAACATATCAAAATCTAATCAGGACAAAAATGGCAAGTTCAAATCACATCAGAAAATCCAACAAAATCAAATCATATCGCAAGATTACAAGTAAAAATAACGCAAATCCAACATTATCAAAAAGCCCACAGATCAGAGAGAGTGGTATATAAAGGAACGAACTCACCCTGTTGAAACCCTAACGGGCTAACCATCAAAGCAGCGGAAAAACAAATGACGAAGCCCTAACAAGACTCATCCGCAGCCGAAAACAGAACCGGTTGAACTCAGAGGAACGAACGCGTCCTATCATCATCGTCCCTCCGTTTTCCATATCACGATATCATCATTCACACGAAGCTTCCAACCATCGAAGTTGCGGCCTCAGAATAACCATCACCGGCCGACGAAACGCCCTACAAAAGATCCTCCATCAAAATCACATCAAACCCAAAAAAGGGTGAGCAAATTTGAGATTGATTTTTTGATTGCGTTTTGGTTTTGTTTTGCAGATGGACATGAGAAGGAGAGGTTTCAGAAAAGAGAGGAAAACACGATAAACAAACAGAAGCCATAAACGGAGAAGAAGGATGAACGAAATCATGATGAGATTGCGAGAGAAAGAGAGATTATGCGGCGCCGTGGAGGCCAAAGGGGGATTAGGTTACCCTAATCCTTTCCCTCCCCCCTTTTCTTTTGTGTTCGCGGACCGGGTTGGGTCCGGGAGTGATGACCGGCCCAACCCATTTGTTTTAAGTTTGATGTTTTATTTTTTTTATTTTTTTTGTTTTTTAAACAATAAACTTTTTTTAAAGGCTAATTTCTGTTTTTTAAAATAAATAACATTTAAATTTTTTTTAATAAAAAAATTAATCATTTTTTAAAAATATAAAATTAAAAACCTCTTTTTTATAATAATATAAAAACCTTTTTTTAAATAAATAAATTAAAATCTTTTTTTCAAAACAATAAAAACTCTAAATTTACATCCTTTCCTGCACTGTCTCATTATCCACTGTATTTATGCCTAACCCTACTAACATCCTCTTGTTTTGTGTTGTTCAACTGATTGTTTTAAATTCGTTTATCATTGGTTAAAATTTTTCATTATCATATTGTATCTGCTCCTCTCATGTAACCTCGCGAACCCTAACAATCGCGCTTTAATTTCTGTCTTTAAGTTTCTGCTTGTATGGCTTACTGTCTGCATTTTATTTCTGTTTGCATGATTCAATTATCACACTTCCACCAATATTTCTGTCACACTACACATATCCGAAGGTCAGGTCTAACTGTTTGATCGTCGCGCCAATAGTCCATAAACCCTCAAAACTACAAACTACAAACCCTAATTTTCACAAACGCCTCGCCGCAGGCAAAATTACAATTTTACCCCTAGCATTAGGTCAAAGAGCCGCCGCGCTCATTTTAGGGTTTCCCGCCGTGGAATCCCTAATTTAACCCTAATTACAACTTAACATTTCAACATAGAAATTTGGAGTTCCTACACTCCGCGTAAGCGTGTCCTTAAGACATGTTTATTCCCCTTGAGGCCTTGACCACAGTCAAGAAGTCTCTAACCTCCCTTTTGAGGGGAACTACGATTACTCTGATTCCACTCTCGTAAGGATACGTAGGCACAAGATGCGATGTCTTGCCGAGTAAACTTAGAATTAACCCCTTAGGTCTCTTTTCTCACTCGTAATCCCTTTGTACATATACCTTAAGCAAATAAATAAAGCAAATAGTAAACATTTGAGCAAAAGGTTTCTGTAGAGTACTACAGAAGTTTAGGATGCTAGTACCTTCCCTAAATTTAACCAACCCCCGAACCCTAGATCTTTCCCCGCATTGTGTTTACGATGCAAAAATAGGTTTTCCCTCTTTTGACCTTTTCCTTCGGATAAATCAAAGAGCGGTTGTGAATTGAATTGTGATTCAAACCGATTAATAGTTTGTGATCCTATTTCCACCGCAACAGAAAATGGCGACTTCACTGGGGAATTTCTAAACTTTTGAGGGTTATCCCTAATTTGTTCATATTTATTACTATTTGTTTACTATTCATTTGCATGTATATATTGTACTTTGATTTTGGGACTGTTCCTTGTATTGTGTGATAAGTCCTACGCCCGGACTAGTGACATTATTATAGGATGGGGATATATTTGATGAGGCTTATAGGGAGTTGAATCCCGACCAAGCTGATTCGAGAATCACCGCTCAGTTGAGACCTTTTCGAAAATGGTTCGGTTGAACGAGTAATCGTGAAAACGTTTTCCATGGTCGATTGGAGTCTGTGATATTGGGGACCGTAGTACCTTTACACCACCTTGGCCTTATTTAGGACGTAGTGCGGGAACTATGTGGGAGTAGTCCTACAATGGTTGCTACGTGATACTACACTCAAAAGAGGTTCTCTTGAGAATATTATTAACCCCCGAGTTAGTCGGAAGGTTGATAATATCTGAAAGATGGGCTGATGACTTTGGGCACTTTTTAGAACCTTGTTCTGCAGGTACAACTAACCTATAGTACACTCCTTTTTGGGATGGGTAGACCTTAACTCCGCTCACGTTCCTTTAACCTAGGACTTTATGTGTTTTCATGCATTGCATCCATAAAACATCATATCGCATTAAGATTTCATGGAATTCAAACTCTATTTATGAACATTGCAGGATACCATGGATCACCATAGAAGGCATACTTTGAAATTTACTTTTAGGGGTTTTAATTTGGAAGTCCTAGAGAAGCTAAAGGATTTGGTTCAAGATCAAGAAAAGTTCCAAAACAGATATGGAAGGCTATTGTCTTTGTTGAAGGTTCAAGTAAACAAAGGACTTCTTGCGACTTTGCTACAGTTTTATGATCCAGATTATCACTGCTTCACCTTTCCAGATTATCAGCTTTTACCTACCTTAGAAGAGTACTCTCAGTTGGTGGGATTACCTATCTTAGATAAGTCTCCATTCCCTTTCTTGGAGGAAGACCCTAAAGAACGAGATATTGCTAAAGCCATTTGTCTAAGGATATCCGATGTCAAAAACAATATGATCACTAAAGGGGGGATCTCCGGTTTTCCCAGGGACTTCCTAATTAAGAAAGCCCAATTTTATGCCGATCATAAAGACATGTTTGCCTTTGAGACAATATTTGCTTTGCTTATTTATGGGTTGCTGCTTTTTCCTAGTTTTGAGGGGTTTGTGGACCTTAATGCAATCAAGACCTTCATGAGAAGAAATCCAGTTCCAACACTATTGGGTAATACTTATCATTCAGTACATCTCCGAAACTTTCATGGTAGAGGAATGATTACATGTTGTGTGCCATTACTATACAAGTGGTTTATTTCTCACTTACCCAAGTCCGGTCCATTCTGGAGACCTAATCAAGAACGTTGGTCGCAAAAAGTTATGGCTTTAACTCACTCTGATATTGATTGGTATAATCGCATGTACGATGGGATATCGATCATCGATAGTTGTGGAAACTTCAACAATGTGCCTTTGCTCAGTTTCAATGGAGGAATTAGCTACAATCCAGTCTTAGCTCGCCGACAGTTGGGATACCCCTTGAAGGAACCGCCTAAAGGTATTCATGTGGAGAAAATTTTTTTCGAAGACGACAAAAAGCTTCAAGATTAGATTCTATCTTCTTGGAATCATCTGCATAGGAAAGACAAAGAAAGTTTGGGAAGACCTAATTGTGTGTCCATGGAACCATACCTTCAATGGGTCCGAGGAAGAGCTATTGAGTTGAAGATGCCCTACTCTCGCCAAGATCCTTTACCTCAAGAAGAAGAACCTGTCCAGTATTTCATGACCGAAGCTGAGACCTTGAAGATCGCTTTGAAGAGATCACAACACGAAACAGAAGCATGGAAGAACAAATACCATGTGATGGCCAGCGAGTACGAAGAACTTCAAAGACAGATTCAGTCGAAGGATGATGAGATACAATCCTACAAGAAGAGGAGGCTCTACGAATATTTATTTTCTTCCGGATCTCCGTCTGCTCACTGAAGTTGTGGAAGATGCTTTCTCTAGGACTTTCTAGGCTTTTAATTAGCTGTTTTGGTTGCCAGAATATTATTTGTAATTTGTCTTCAATAAATTAATAAAAGTTTCCTGGGTATTCCGCAATATTCGTAAATATTTGAATTCCATGAAATCTTCATTTGCATTCACATTTTAGCATCATACTTTTGCATTGCATGTGTCTCCCGATTTCTCATACTTGGTTCTCTCACCTTCCAGTTGTCACCCTGAGTTCTCTGCATTAATACGACCCTTCAAAAGGATGGAAGATCAAAACCAAGAGATCAACCGTGTCAGCCATGAACTCGAAGATCTTCGAGGAAGTGTAGGGCAGATTTTGGAGATGCTACGAGCTCTTAGTGTGAAGGTGGATGCTCAGTCTACTGTTGTTTCTGAGACTACCAATACCGTTATGGAATCTCAACCAGCTGTTACTGTCGAGAATGTACCTCCTCACGGTCTTCAATCCGGTTTGGTGCCTCCTAGTGCTCAACCAGTTCGACGAGCTACCCCTCCAAAGTGCAAAACTCCTAACTCCGACCATGGTAAAGGACCTGCACGTTCGAGGAACCGCAAAACGGCTACTCCTCAACCTAGGCAACATCAGCAGAGTTATGTTCAAGGTTATCCGTTTCCATATGTCCAACAACCCTATGTAGCTACTGTTGCACCTCCTTTCGATCAGCAGTTTCCTACATACCAGCCTGTGCAGTCAGCTCCGGTATATCAAGCACCGGTTTATCAACAACCTTCCGGTTATCCGCCCATGCAAGTTCCTGTCAACAGTCAACGAGTGCCCAACGCTCCTGTTCACCAACAATCACAGGATCAGGTTCCTTATCCCCGTAAGAGGCAGTATAAGCCTTGTCCTCCAATTCCGATAACTTTCACTGAGTTATACCCCCATCTGGTACGACAAGGTCTGATTACCACCCGTGCTTTGGGTCCTCCTCCTAATCCGTTACCTGCAGGTTACAACGCTGCCGCTCATTGTTTATTTCATGAGGGTGCGCCCGGCCATGATCTAGAGAATTGCTACGCTCTTAAGAGTTTTGTCAGAAATTTGCTAGAAACGAAGAAGTTGTCTTTTAGCGATGCTCAGCCGCAGATCGAGACTCCTCTCGGGGTTTCCCGCTTGTCAAGCTTAAAATCTGCAAAGTGTGTTGTCCCCTCAGCAAATCAGCCGAATCCAGTAATTATTCAAAGGCCTAGCTCGCTTCATTTCAGTAACCCTCAAGATGATATGACCGGGATCCACAAAGAATCTGGGAAAGTTATTTTGAAGCAACGACTGAAAACTGTTGAAGATGTGACCAGCAT
Organism: Lathyrus sativus; assembly: GCA_963859935.3. Classification (NCBI taxonomy): domain Eukaryota; kingdom Viridiplantae; phylum Streptophyta; class Magnoliopsida; order Fabales; family Fabaceae; genus Lathyrus; species Lathyrus sativus. The sequence goes on from OZ012739.1 coordinate 250,478,256, forward strand.
AACTGGGGCAAGCCATGACGACTCACAGTGATCATAAACCGGACGTCCTTTCCATTGAGGCTCCGCCAAAGGAAACGGTTACTCTTGAATGCAAGATTTCATAAACATTCAGAAGGATTTGTTCCGACAGTTTGTTTGTTTATTTATATGCACTTCTCTTTGGTTAAGCGTATTTAGCATGTACGAACTTGTTTATCTTTGATTAATTAATGCAACGCATATGTTTGTCTTGAATAAATCCATTCGTTTCACTCATTCAAAAAACGTTTTCATAAATCATAATGCCAATTTACCCGATCTCTTGTTTTGATGGAGAATTGGGGGGAGGATGACGAACCCAAAACGTCAGATTTCTTGTCGTATGCTTTCAATTAAAACCTGCTGATGATGTAAGGCATTGTTTCAAATCCCAAACACTGGAGATATAAGGATGGTAATCCCTAGTCAACCCTTTGAACCTTGAAGTAAGAGTTTTTTCTTTCTTTTAAGAACCTTCATCCTAACCTGGGGCGGGGTAGGTTTCAGTTAAACCGATCGAGCACTTAGATCCTCAAAAAGGAAGAGCAAACCTTCGAGAATTTATCCTTAGCATCTTAAGAAGTCCAATACAATGACTATCCCTCGGTTACCTAAGGAGTGGGGCAGTCACGAGCCTTCCAAAAGATTTACACGACTTGTGCATAAAAGAACATTCAAAAAATAAGAGTCCGCTAAGTCAAAACCTATGAAGGAGACTTAGGAAAAACTGGGGCATCCCGCTGGACTCCAAAGTCAGATGAAAAGACGTCGTCCAGGCAAAAGTTAGGGAATAAGAACAACAAACCAGTAGTTTTTTTAGAATCCCTAATAAAGAACAAAATCGTGTGACCAATTGCCATAGGTGAGTGACTGCCATGTCCAAAGCCTTGATAAGTTCTCGACCATAGCAAATCCGCTTGAGATATGAGCGTTCGTATTCGATTAACTGAATTAGGATTGGAGAACATCATGAAGAAGGGGTGGGTACAAATATAACTTTGAGCCTTTATCCTTTTGTTTCTTAAACCGTGAACCGAGCCACGATACAACCTTTAAAAGACCTAATTGAAGTAGGACTTCGGTTGAAAGCATACTCGACATGATCACGTTTCCTGACTCCTACGAGCTATGCTCAGAAAAATTTCATGTTGGCATTATAATTAAAACTTATATCCTGACTAGTGATTTCGGTCACAAGTTATTGCGATATCTTTTTCAAAACAAAAATTCAAGACAAATATATGTGTACATTGACAAACTCAGGATAGGCATTTCAGGCATGACGACTTTGCTTGATATCTTAGAGATTTACATATGGACATAACCCGTGGAACTTGAAGATCCTGCTAAATAGGGGCAGGCAGTTTCCCAGTTCGCTTACCAACACGAGTCTGACGTTCTTAAGAGCTATTTCTCAAAGATTTCTTCGTAACACGATTAATTTGTGCCAGTTACGTCGAGACCTGACAAATCTCTCAAAGAGTTTGAAAACAGTGGGGCAACCAGACTCCGTGTTCTCTATAAAATCCTCTTGAGATGACCCTACCTCACAACGCAAGTATCCTGGGGCACCGTGTTTTTTAAAAGGAAACAAATGGCGACTACTATAAGGTCTTTCAAGAGCAAAGCCATGTGGTTTCACAACTTTTCTTCATGCACCCGATGGATTTTACTCACGGCGGCCTTCATTCCCCAGTAAATCTCAATGTTGCAACAGGCTCCTAAACTATTGCCTCATCACAGTCCCCAGCGAGACTATAAGCTGACAACTTTTTCTTGGGTAACTCGAAAGTGTCCCTCAGGTTTTCTTCTCCCCATGTGAAGACATGATACTGTGCACCCAAGCAAATTGCCTTCTCCCTAGAGAATTCATAACTTTAAAACCAGATTTGGCTCTACCATTGATCCTTCTCATCCATGATTGACGTATTGGTTGCAGAGAACGCAGGGTATCTCCGTCGAGATGTTTATTTCATCTCTCGTCCCGTCTCTAGTCTGTTTCGTCAGCATACGCAGGGGCATAAGCATCACATGCCTATTTCATATATTCATTTCACATGCTCATTACATATTCATTCCATTGCATCCTGCATATTTAACTACATAGACATTAACATACATTCACATTAACATATGCAGTAACATATGCGTTAGCATTCACAGGTTCATTGTGTTTCGCCATCATTGGTTGTTACCGCCGAGTAACTGGGTTCGTCCATTCTCTCCAAATAGATTGTCAGCCCTAAGCATAAAATACATATGTGTTTCCAGTTTCCCCACAGAGCTCGATCCTCGTGGATGACGGTTACTTCAGCTATCTTTCCTCGCCAGGATAAGATATTTACCCTTCGAGTTCATTCCCTCGATGGAGTCTTGATTGCCATTTTTCTTTCTAGCTCGGTCCTAGATTGAATCTCGGTCTTGTCGGTCGCTGAGCCCAACCGGACGTGCATTTATTTTGCACCGTCTAAAAAATTTCATCCTACCTTGGCAGATACGCGACTGTTCTCGCCTGAGAAGCTTATCACTGTACCAGGATGTGCATTTATTTTGCACTATCTTTCAAGAAAATCAATCACAATCCTTTGCAGATACACGCCAGTTCACGCCTGGAAAGTCTATCAGTACATCTTACAGCATCGGTATGCAACTGTTCTCGCTTGAGAAGCCTATCGGTACAACACTTTACAGTCTCACATCTTCTGCAACGGTATGCAACTGTTCTCGCCTGAGAAGCCTATCGGTACAACACTTTACAATCCTACATCCTTCAGCATCGGTATGCGACTATTCTCGCCTGAGAAGCCTATTGATATAACAACCCTACATTTTACAATCGATCAGCAACTGTTCTCGCCTGAGAAGCCTATCGATATAACAATTCTACATCCTACAGCATCGGTATGCAACTGTTCTCGCCTGAGAAGCCTATCGATATAACAATCTTACATCCTACAGCATCGGTATGCAACTGTTCTCGCCAAGAGAAGCTTATCACAATCGATCAGCAACAGTTCTCACAAGAGAAGCTTATCACAATCGATCAGCAACAGTTCTCACCAGAGAAGCTTATCACAACATTTTACAATCGATCAGCAACAGTTCTCACAAGAGAAGCTTATCACAATCGATCAGCAACAGTTCTCGGTTAAGAAGCTTATCGTAACGTTCTTCAGCAACGGTATGCAACAGTTCTCCACCGAGAAGCTTATCATCATCTGTTATCACCTCTACAAGCAGTTCTTACATGAGAAGCTTATTATTGCCACTCTTGCAAATAAGCGACATTTCTCGCCTGAAAAGCTGATCCTATCTTCGTTATGACTCGCAGCAAATGGCCATCTCCATCGAGCAGTTGGGCTTCCATTTTCCTTGTCGTCTTGAAGTATGGGGAGGTTTGAACCGAATCATATTCTGGAGAGCACAGATCTTGAAGTATGAAGAAGTTCATTTACCCTTTAGTAAAAGAAGGAGCAGAATCATATTCAGGAGAGCACAGATCTTGAAGTATGAAGAAGTTCATTTACCCTTTAGTAAAAGAAGGAGCAGAATCATATTCAGGAGAGCATGAATCTTGAAGTATGAGGAAGTTCAGTTTACCTTTAGCAAAAGAAGAAGTGGAATCATACCCGACGCGCTGTCCTCGGAACTATGAAGAAGTTTGTTTTATCCTTTAGTAAAAGAAGAATCAGAATCGTATTTCAGGCGCCGACCTTAAATATGAGAAGATTTATATATCAGATAAGCAGTAGCCTCTTTATTTGAGTGCTTATCCGCTTTAAGTCCCTTCCAACGATAAGTGACAGTTCTCCCTCGAGAAGCTTATCAGGGCATTTCCCATCAAAGCCCATTTATTTTGGCATATAGCCGGTTTTTACCCTGTATATCTGATATGGATTTCTGAAAAGTCCATTCGATCCCATCACGAAGGATAGTTTATAGAAGCTTGGATGTTATTCTTTGCTCAATGCTCCAGCATTCTGTAATCGATCTTGCAGTCGTGTAGATCCAGTATTATTGTTAGATATTCCCTAGTGGAGGCCGTCTCATAGGTGCCATCTCCATTTAAGGATCTTGTTCTAACCACTCAAAGCCCATTTATTTTGGCATACAGCCGGTTCTCTTCACCCTGTATATTTGCTACGGATTCCCGAAAGGTCCGTTTGATCCTGTCACGAGGGATAGTTTACAGAAGCTTGGATGTTATTCTTTGCTCAATGCTCCAGCATTCTGTGATCGATCTTGCAGTCGTACATGATCCAGCTTTACTTTTAGATTCCCCAGTGGAGGCCGTCTCATAGGTACCATCTCCATTTGAGAATCTCGTTCCTGTTCTAAGAATGACAATTGGTCGTATTCGCACCAGTTGACCATCATTTTAGAATTCCCCGGTGTTGTGCTGTGTCCCAGCGCGTCGTTTTCCCCAGTGTGTTCTTCTCGTAGCGTCCGTCCCTGTGTCGTCGTATTCGTCAGCATTTTGGCATTCATCATTCCAGCCTACGCGTCATATCATATTCATGGCATTGTCTGCATTAGTCCGCTTTCGTTCTGTCTATAACATTGCATATCGCCACATATAAGGGCAAAATTTTCGGTTATCTATATTTAAATCCCTCCACCATGATTCCTCGAGTCTTCGCCACTCAAATCATCCGGTGTAGCTATTTAAATAGGGGCAATTGTAATACCCCAAATTTTACCCTTACATTTAGTCATTCATTTCGCATAGCATTTCATTTTGCATCCGTCAATCACTAACAAGTCATGGAGCGAGTTTGTTTTGCAGGGATTATTCCAGGGGGCGTTTTGGTCATTTTATGTTGGTTCTAATGGATTCTGAAAAAGAAGGGTCTTGTGGCTTTGAGGCATTTGGGCCATCATATCTGAGGCGTTTGTTTATCACTTTCTTTTCTCTTAGTAATGCGCAATTTTGGTTTGAAAATGAAGTGGATATTACTGGTTTTGTTTTGAGAAGTTATGTGGTCAGCGAAAGTCAGTTTGAATTCGTTCACGGATTAATCAGATTATTTTTAAGGAGTATTTCAAACTCCATTCATAAAACAAGGTCTCCCTTCTATTATCGTGTTTTTGAGGTTTTCAACACTCAGAGGTGTAAAGGTATTCACAAGGAGGTGCATAGGTGTTAATTTTACGACACAAAGGTGAAGTATTTCAAAGTTTCATAAATCATAAATCATACATGTTCAAGGGAAGATTAAAGGAAAAAGTAGAAGAAGTTTAATGAAAAAGTGGAATTTCATTTCATTCAAACATTTTGTTTACAAATTCCAGGCTACATATTTTTACATCTTTTGGATATCCTAAAACATAAGGGTCTTCGTGCCATTCCCCCCATTGAGTTGCTTCAGAAATGTTCCTCTTCATACCTGCACAAGAAAAACAAAGAGAATACAAAACAGAACAGAATAGAAAAGATTAGAATTTATGTTCGACACTCTCAGAACATCATCATCATTGAGTGCCGGGAGTGGCACGACCGAGGCCGCATCCTACCCCCGTTACCGATCTGTGCCATTGGCGTCAGATCAGGTGGTTATCGTTCTTATCATACGGGACAGCCGAGAGAGACAAAGAGTAAATGAAGTAGGGACTGAATTGCTTTGCCAAAAGATCATATGCCGAAGTTGGATTCTGTTTCAAAGCCAAGCTAAGTACCATTCCATCAAGTAAACATGGTATCGTTTCCAAACTGATACAAAACTATCAGCTCAAAATATCAGATCAGGCCCGAAGGTCGTTACCACTAAGGCATCAAAACCAATTGGCTCATACCCTAAGGTCATCATCGCCAATAACCTTCACTTGGCCACCTTGACTCAATCGAAGTATCAACATCAGTTCACTGGAAAAAAGAAGAGGAAAGTGAGTATATGTCCCAAATCAATGTTCATGACCGAAATGAATGGAAAACCACGCATCAGCTCAGAAAGAAACAGTTATTTGTTCTGAAAGAACCATAGATGTATCAGTAAAAAGCATATCAATAGCGGCAACAGGATGAACCGAAAGAATGATCCAATCAAAACCATCAGGAGCATCCGAACGGCATTGAAGAACCAGACACCAAACAAGGTTGGTTTGAATATCTGCAAAATTCACTAAAAGCATCAGAATGCAAGCAAGATGAGGCAGTTATATCAGAAATGATAAAGGGCTCCAGGATTTATCAGAAAAATGAGATGGTCGAACATCAATATCAGTTCATAAGCCCAGAAGGCTGTTCTGAATCAGTTTTGAATAGCCGCGAACGAACAAGCAAAGGACATAACAGAGAATATCACGGCAACCTGGTTTCGCATATCAAGTTCAGTTCAAAGTAAGCCTCAACCAAATGTGCAGGCCACGGTGGGGAAGCAAAATGCGAAGCCGAGGCTCAGCTACGAACATCATTGCCCCAAACTCGCAGCCACTATCAAGTAAATGTTTCGAAGCAACATTGAGCGAAAACCCGGATGCCTACGGATCTCAGACTAGCCACGAAGAGGCCGAGTTGAACCTGAGTTCACAAGCTGCATAAAATTGAAAAGATCAATTCGATTCAAGAATAAGTAAATCCATAGTTGTCACAGAGAAATGCAAAGAAGAGAGAGTCAGGGGCGTATCAAGTTTGGATAACATGTCTGCAACAAATCCAGAAATCCAAGTCAATACAGGGTATCCAAATCAAAGCAAAACCAACGAAATCCAAATGAAATCAGAGTACAACCGTTTGAAGTCCAAAAGGAGGATATAGGCAAATCAGAAAAGGAAACCGAATCAGAACATATCAGAATCCAATCAGGACAAAAATGGCAAGTTCAAATCACATCAGAAAATCCAACAAAATCAAATCATATCGCAAGATTACAAGTAAAAATAACGCAAATCCAACATTATCAAAAAGCCCACAGATCAGAGAGAGTGGTATATAAAGGAACGAACTCACCCTGTTGAAACCCTAACGGGCTAACCATCAAAGCAGCGGAAAAACAAATGACGAAGCCCTAACAAGACTCATCCGCAGCCGAAAACAGAACCGGTTGAACTCAGAGGAACGAACGCGTCCTATCATCATCGTCCCTCCGTTTTCCATATCACGATATCATCATTCACACGAAGCTTCCAACCATCGAAGTTGCGGCCTCAGAATAACCATCACCGGCCGACGAAACGCCCTACAAAAGATCCTCCATCAAAATCACATCAAACCCAAAAAAGGGTGAGCAAATTTGAGATTGATTTTTTGATTGCGTTTTGGTTTTGTTTTGCAGATGGACATGAGAAGGAGAGGTTTCAGAAAAGAGAGGAAAACACGATAAACAAACAGAAGCCATAAACGGAGAAGAAGGATGAACGAAATCATGATGAGATTGCGAGAGAAAGAGAGATTATGCGGCGCCGTGGAGGCCAAAGGGGGATTAGGTTACCCTAATCCTTTCCCTCCCCCCTTTTCCTTTGTGTTCGCGGACCGGGTTGGGTCCGGGAGTGATGACCGGCCCAACCCATTTGTTTTAAGTTTGATGTTTTATTTTTTTTATTTTTTTTGTTTTTTAAACAATAAACTTTTTTTAAAGGCTAATTTCTGTTTTTTAAAATAAATAACATTTAAATTTTTTTTAATAAAAAAATTAATCATTTTTTAAAAATATAAAATTAAAAACCTCTTTTTTATAATAATATAAAAACCTTTTTTTAAATAAATAAATTAAAATCTTTTTTTCAAAACAATAAAAACTCTAAATTTACATCCTTTCCTGCACTGTCTCATTATCCACTGTATTTATGCCTAACCCTACTAACATCCTCTTGTTTTGTGTTGTTCAACTGATTGTTTTAAATTCGTTTATCATTGGTTAAAATTTTTCATTATCATATTGTATCTGCTCCTCTCATGTAACCTCGCGAACCCTAACAATCGCGCTTTAATTTCTGTCTTTAAGTTTCTGCTTGTATGGCTTACTGTCTGCATTTTATTTCTGTTTGCATGATTCAATTATCACACTTCCACCAATATTTCTGTCACACTACACATATCCGAAGGTCAGGTCTAACTGTTTGATCGCCGCGCCAATAGTCCATAAACCCTCAAAACTACAAACTACAAACCCTAATTTTCACAAACGCCTCGCCGCAGGCAAAATTACAATTTTACCCCTAGCATTAGGTCAAAGAGCCGCCGCGCTCATTTTAGGGTTTCCCGCCGTGGAATCCCTAATTTAACCCTAATTACAACTTAACATTTCAACATAGAAATTTGGAGTTCCTACACTCCGTGTAAGCGTGTCCTTAAGACATGTTTATTCCTCTTGAGGCCTTGACCACAGTCAAGAAGTCTCTAACCTCCCTTTTGAGGGGAACTACGATTACTCTGATTCCACTCCCGTAAGGATACGTAGGCACAAGATGCGATGTCTTGCCGAGTAAACTTAGAATTAACCCCTTAGGTCTCTTTTCTCACTCGTAATCCCTTTGTACATATACCTTAAGCAAATAAATAAAGCAAATAGTAAACATTTGAACAAAAGGTTCCTGTAGAGTACTACAGAAGTTTAGGATGCTAGTACCTTCCCTAAATTTAACCAACCCCCGAACCCTAGATCTTTCCCCGCATTGTGTTTACGATGCAAAAATAGGTTTTCCCTCTTTTAACCTTTTCCTTCGGATAAATCAAAGAGCGGTTGTGAATTGAATTGCGATTCAAACCGATTAATAGTTTGTGATCCTATTTCCACCGCAACAGCTTCTATAAATCGATTACTAAGTCAATATATTGATAAGTATCGTTGGATCCGAGACCACCCCATTCTCTTCTCATCTCTTCTCTATTTAAATTTCATTTCGACTTATGGATCGATGAAAGCTTTTTATCCGCAAGCATCAGATTTTCGAAGTCGATAACCTTCCCGATTTCAAATCTATGGGGGATGACCATTGGGGTCATCTTCCTTACTTTGGGATCGCGATAGGCTACCTTCGATTAATCGACATTTTGTTTGTGGTTAAGACGAGATCCTATTCTTTCGAATCCCGATTCAATACACTAACCAACTGACGACTAACTTTAATTTTCTGTAAATATACAACTGTTTTATTTTCAGTCATTTATATTCTTGTACATATTATATTTTTATATTATTACTATCTTGTAAATATTCAACACTTGTACATTCTTCCAAAAAATACCTAATAAAATATCGAAACCATTAAAATTTAAATTGGTGGACTGTTGATTATATATCTTGTATATTATCTATTTCTTGTATATATTCGAATTTATCTCATCTCTTTGGTAGGTTATCAAATCTCTTCAATAAACAAATCAATTCTTTGTATTGAATTAAAAAGAGAAGATTGGGTGTAGACCTCTTCTTCTTCGAGCGTTGGGATACCCACTATAGTGAGGGTGGTTTCGACGCTCGTCTTTCAATACGAAGACGTTTCCATACCATCTCTCCTAAAACCTCGGTCTCGTACCGAGTCCATTTTCAAACCATCTTTAAAATAAATTTCTCTTTGTATTGAATTAAAAAAGAGAGGATTAGGTGTAGACCTCTTCCTCTCCGTATGTTGGGATGCCCACTGTAGTGAGGGTGGTCTTGATATTCGTTTTTTCAATACAAAGACGCGACTTTATCCACCATCTCGCTTTCACAACTTCCTTCCACAACTTTCACACCTAAAACCTCGGTCCTGTACCGAGTGCATTTTCAAATCTTTTCATAACAAAAACTTGAATGGTCGTGGAGTGGTTAGGCGTAGGCCTTCTCCTATCCCGAGTGCTGACGTTTACCGTAGGGTTCTCTCTCGCAAAAAGCACTTACCATTCAAAACCAAAAACACTTTAATAAGAGAATGAAGTTCTCTTTGTGTTGAACTAAAGAGAGAGGATTGAGTGTAGTCTTCTTCCTCTCCAAGTGTCAGGATACTCACTGTAGTGTGTGTGGTCTTGATACTCGTCTTTCAATACGAAGACGCTACGTTCGCCACACATTTTTACAACAAAAACTTTGAGATAAAGAATCGGGTACTACCTGTAGGGGTTACTATCTGAGGACCTATCTCGCCCTAAAAATCAATCTCAACCAATCAAACATGATACCTTGCCTCGCATGGCGAAAACCAACCTTTCAAACAGGATATGTTACGTCTGTTCTACCGCAAACAGGTACGCATAAGTCTCCTCACATTCGAGCAGCAAAACACCTAAACTGCTAGAACGCGCACGATAACATCATCCCCAAACACACCGGTTATCCGCACCGTAGGCACGAACTACGTTGCTCTGATTTCTCACGTCTATTGAGAATACGTAGGCATAGGATTTTAACAATCCTAGCGAGCACCCTTTTTCTTTTTCACCCTTTCCCAGAAAGGCATGCTACGTCCGTTCTACCGCAAACAGGTAACACCTAAGTCTCCAACGAGCGAGCAGCAATACACCTAACTGCTAGAATGCGCACGATAGCAGTGTCTACCAAGACTTCCCCGCACACCGTAGGCCGAACTACGGCTGCTCTGATTCTTTACTTCTTTTAAGTAAAGATACGTAGGCACAAGGGCCACAATCCTTGCCGAGCACATTCCCCCCATATATCCGTAGTTTCCTGAACTACGTCGACTCTGACTTTCTCACATCTATTGAGAATACGTAGGCATAGGACTGCGAAGTCCTACCGAGTCTGTTCTTTCTCTTTTTCCCCGTTCTCTCTTTCCTCCTAACTTTCCTGTTTCCAACCCTTCTTTTACCCCGTGGAACATTTTTTATAGCATAATATTTTAGCAAATAAATTCACACGTCGACAAGCAAATGGTTCCCATCGAGTACGATGGATGCAAGGGGTGCTAATACCTTCCCTTCGCATAACCGGCTTCCGAACCCGTTCTTGGTCGCGAGACCATCTTATCCATTTCTTTCTTAAGGTTTTCTCGATATTTTCCTTTCCCCTCATGGGATAAATAAAGTTTGGTGGCGACTCTTCTGTCTATCCTTTTCGCCTCCCCGTCGTTGCGCGATGCATTTTTTCGAGTAGCGACAGCTGGAGACTCTGCTGGGGACCCCTAGCGAGCCAAGCCTAATTTGCTTGTCGCATTTGTGATTTATTTGCTGTTATTATTTATTGTTGTGTTCACTAACCTGTTGGGTTTATTGGATTGGTTTGCGAGGATAAAAGCTTTCTACCTGAGCTTTCGAGTATACACTAAGTTAGGAGGTGGATTCTTTCTGATTTGCGAGACTTAGGACTCGTTGAGTTGGATCGAATTCCACCGCTCAGACGAGACCCCTTTGGGATGATTATGTCTTACGTGTAGTCGTAATGGCGTCTTTATTTCCAACTTGGGAGTCCGTGACTCTGAGGACCTTTTGTAGAACCTTATTCCGAAGGTTCCTAAAACATAACTCTGTGTTCATCCTTTAAAGGGAATACCGTCTTACGAGTAGTCGTTCTGATGGAAAACTTTTGAGGGTTAGTGCATGGGACTTTGTTTAAAGGCCTTTGGGATACCCTCTTATTAAACCAGTAGATTGCCCACCCGAGGGGAGAGATAGCTTTTGTTGTTGTCTTGCAGGATCTGTGACTTTAATCGTTGTTGTGGATCTGTTCTCGTGTGCACTCATTGCATTGCATTTGCATAAGCATATCTGCATCATTTTTCATTTTCTTCCCTAACCAGTGCCAAGACCTTACCCATCCTCTGTTCATAACCCGCAGTTGATTTCCCGACACACCCACTGAACTCGTGAGAGCTGTGAAGCGTTTGAAGTAAGAGGAACATAGACGCCTTGAAAGGCCAATCAGACAATGCAAACTGAGGTAGCTATGCCAGAGAACGACCACCAGAATGTTGAGTCCCCACCAGGGTTTACTGTGACGAATAATCCACTGTATGATCTTCCGCCGGATGGCCATCCTCCGCAAGTAAACGTTCTTACTCGACCCTAGAGGATACAAACGACCGATCCCATGAAAGAAAAGCTTCGTGCCCTTGAGGAGACAATTCAAGCTATGAGAGTGTCTGACATGCCCAGCCTCGATGCTGCTGATATGTGTCTAGTGCTAGACTTGGTGATTCCTCCAAGATTCAAGATACCCAACTTCGAGAAGTACACAGGCTTTAGTTGCCCGAGGCGTCATTTGGTGATGTACTGTCGAAAAATGACCCCCTATACTCATGACGATAAGCTGATGATCCACTCTTTTCAAGAAAGTCTGAGTGGGGCATCATTAAGTTGGTACACAGATTTAGAAAGGAGTCATATCCAATCGTGGAGGGACCTAGCCAGCGCTTTTCTAAAGTTTTACCAGTTCAATTTGGACACTCCTCCCATCCGCATGCAGTTACAAAGCCTATCTCAGAATGAGAATGAACCCTTTAAGGGATATGCACAGCGGTGGAGAGAATTCGCAGCAAGAGTGCAACCACCACTCTCGGACAGGGAACTGATTGACATGTTCATCAACAGTTTGCAGGGCTCTTATTTTGAAAGAATGGCTGGTTGTACGCCATAAAGCTTCTCTGACCTTGTGATTGTAGGAGAGCGCCTCGAAAGCTACCTCAAAAGTGGACAAATCCAGGGCGCATCAGGCAGCCAGGCCAGTGAGATTGAATCTTTCGACGATTTCCATGAGGAAGAGAAGGATGAAACCAGGGCACTCATAGCAAATGTTGAGTATTCTCACGATGTACCAACAAAACTCTATGATCCCTCGTCTGCTCAACAGGCATCATTACCAGTGCCATGTTATCCTCATGGACAATCGGCCATGCCTAAAGCTTTATCCCACAAGCCATGGGTCGCTCCTCATGAAAATCAACGAGTCCATGGCCGAGGTCATCCGAATCAGCGCCAAAATCAGAATAGGCCCAACAACAACTTGGAAAGAAAGACTGCTCCTCTTCATCCAGTCCCTATGTCGCACAGTCAGCTTCTCCCACATCTGATTCAAAACTCATTGGTGGAGCCTAAAACTCTTAAGCCTGTGCCAGAACCTTACCCTCCTGGGTACAATCCCAATGTTCAGTGTGGATATCATGGTGGATCCATGGGGCACTCGACTGAAGAATGCAAAGCCTTCCAAGCCAAAGTGCAACAATTGATTGACAAAGAGTACATATCTTTTCCAGAAGGAGGTTTGGTTGTCCATGTCAACCTCTCAGCTGTCTAAGCTCGAAGATTCCAAGGGTCATCTCCTAAAGCCAGTAGTTCAGACAGGCAGACATCCTCAACGTTGGCAGTCCTTGAGCGCTTTTTATCATTTGCATCTTGTATTTTATTTCCTATTCATTGCTACTTGTTTTTTTAAACATTGATTGTTTCGAATGGTAATATTAATGAAGTGATTATGCATTTTCCGAATCAGTCACGTCGTATACACTCATTATTTCCACTTATCACAGACACATACACTTTTTATCCACTCCACTTTATCACTGTTGTTTTAGCAAAGATTGGAGGGAGGATGACGAAAACGAAATACCCATAATTGCAAACTATATGCTTTCGGATAAAATCTCGTCAATGATGTACAAGCATTGTTTCAATTCCCATAAACACCGGAGATATAAGGAGTTAATCCCTAGTCAACCACTTCGAGCCTAGAAGTAGGAGTTTCCTTTGGATATTCAAACCCTTAACACTCAACCTGGGGCAGGATAGTTATTCAGTTAATCCAACCTCGCACTCAAAATCCAAAGATAAGACGGTTGTTCATCAATGACCCATGACGTGGCAGTCATAATCTTCCAACAAAATTTAAAAAAATCAAAAGCCTGCTAAGTCAAGCACCTCAAAGGGGACTTAGGCAAAAATCAAGGCAATCCCGATGGATCTGACAAGCAAAATCAGTCCATGCAAAAGTTAGGGATCAAAAACAAAAGCAAAAGAGGTCCTCAAACCCTCAACAAAAACAAAATAAGATTCAGTGACCACCCAAAAGGGTCACTGACATCCATCAAAATAAGGTGACTGCCATTTCGAGCAAACCTTGAACCATCAAGCTTACACCGTCAAGAAGATGCAAAATTAACTGAACGTAGGTATGGAGATCATCAAGAAGAAGGGGTGGGTACAAATCATACTTTGAGCCTAACATCCTTTGTTTTATAACCGTGAACCAGACCACGTTACAACCCTCGAAAGACCTAATTGAGGCGAGGTTTATTCGGAAAACATATTATCGCAAGGTTGCGTAAACTGACTCCTCGCATATTTGCTAATCATCAGTATTGGTGTCAATATCTTTGCTATATCTTTCGCACTAATCAAGTTAGCACAACGTTTGGATTAACGGTCCATTCGTTTCACTATCACAACACTTAATAAACGACACTTCTTTCAAAAAACTTGCATGAACTTTGCATTAAAATTACCATTCGTGAACAAACAATTTTAATTGCAAGTCAGTAGTTGGCATCAAGGAAATTCCAACAGAAAGCAATCAAACAGGACTTGACCATTTCAGCAGTCTGGATCAGAATCGAGCATGCTTTGTAGTCCCTATGGAGCTGGGGCATTGTCATCCCGAGAATTTGGAATCAGTCAGTCTGAGGCAAATCCCCAAACATCAGTTGATTATGGGGCAAATCATTCAAGAAGCGGTTGATCAAAGATGAATCATACCAAGCAGGGGCAGGCCACCCAGAGTTTCTTTGACTTGAGGATAGATCCCTCCAATGTTCAATCAGGATAAGTCAAGTCGCTTCAATGCTCTTTCAAGGGCAAGCTACTCCAAAAGTATGTTGAAGCCAACCACAAGAATCAGTTAAACAATGATGAATCTATTCATGGTACAAACTCTGGGGCAAGCCATCTTGAGGTCATCTCATGGCAAGCTACTCAAGCAAGTTCATCCTCATCAGCAACTGTTGAGTTCAAAACGAGTGTCGGGGAATTGTACCGTCATCTCACCCAATAACCTTAACCGTCCGAAAAGGCTTTGTTGTCATTGGATCCTTCATCCCACAGCCTAAACCTGTCACCTATCAAACAAGCCGAAACCTCCAAAGTCCAGCTCCCATCTGGCAAACCTTTAAACCAGTCCTTGTCTGGTCAACCCTTTGCTGAATACCAAGCCCCGTCTTGTATATATCAGTTTTTAAACCAGTCCCATCTGGTCAACCCTTTGCTGAATACCTAGCCCCGTCTGGTATATGTCAGCTTTTGAACCAGCTCCCATCTGGTCACCCTTCCTTCAACCTGCCGTTTAACCAGTTCTTGTCTGGTAAACCTCGTCCCAAAGTGCAGCTCTCATCTGGAATGCCACAAAATTAGCCCTCCTTCGACAAATTAACCTTTCGCCAACCAGTCCCATCTGGTCTACCCTCCGAATACCAGCCCTCATCTGGTACTTCAAACCCAAAGTCCAATCTACATTGGTAACCACCCAAGTCCACCCTGTCGGCACATGCATTTCCATCACCCATCTGCAATCGTGTGCATCATACGCATCGCATTCAACATCATAAGCATCTTGCTTCATAAGCATCTTGTATCATATGCATCCTAGAATCATATCATACTTTTCCCTAGCTCTTGCTTCTCCGCATATTAGCATTTGCGTTTTCATTTCCGTTTATGGAACACCATTATCATCAAGCATCCGTATATGCGAGGTCAGATCCAGGATTAATCTCAAAGATTTTCAAGATCATATTCAGCCCAATCAGGGGCATTTCCGCAAGACCGTGGGCGTTCTCCCACAGAGTTGTGCAACTTTTGTTGGGCAAATTCAAGAGCTTCAATGCAATCATCAGCCCAGTCAGGGGCATTATTTGCAAAAACCGTGGGTTCTCCCACAAAATTCAAGAATATCAAAGCAAAATTCCGCCCAGACAGGGGCACCTTTTCAAGACCATGGGTGTATCACAAGATGTATTTCAACCTCGTGGTTAATCAAATCTTCAACGACAAATTTAGCCCATTCAGGGGCATATCATTTAAAGTCAGCGATAAGTGGCAATCTTTTCGGAGAAGCTTATCTCCCTACATCCTTTTGGGTGTCAGGTTTGTCTGTATTTCATTTCTCAAATTTTTGTTTTCCTTTTTTGGACAAATTCAGGGTCTTCTTTGTATCTAATCGATTTATACCTTGAAAGATGAATGCTGCAGTAATTCATCTTACTCGGTCTAAGCCGATTAGATAGGGGCATCTGTCATACCCTAAATTTGCCCGCCAGCTTTTGTAAATATTTTTGCATTTTTTATTTCACATTTTTCACGCCGTTTAGACACGTGTCCACCCCGATTGGGCGTTTTTCAGATTTTGACTATTTTTTTTGCCCAGTAGAAGCGTGACACGTGGCCTAAGGGCGTTTTGGTAAATTTTGTTTCATTTTCTCATTTTTCTTTTCAAATATTAAATTTTTGTCCATATTTTTATTTTATCATTTATTTAATTCAAATAGTTTGTTTTATTACATTTTTTAGAATTAGAATAGTTAATTATTTTTTTCTTTAGAATAGATTTTATTTTAATAGTTTTTATATAGAATTTTAATTTAGTTAGAATTTTTATTAGAAATAGTTTTTTCTTATTTAGAATAGAAATAGATTATTTTTATAGCATAGAATTAATTTGTTTTTAGAATCATTTTAGTTTTAGAATTAATTAGATTTGATTTAATTATAGAGATATTTTAGGATTTTAGATTTAAGTTAGTAATTATAGAGATATTTTAGGATTTTAGAATTAATTTAATAATTTTAGAGATATTTTAGGATTTTAGAATTAAGTTAGTAATTTTAGAGATATTTTGGGATTTTAGATTTAAATTAGTAATGTTAGAGATATTTTAGGATTTAAATAGTTTTTAGATTTTGATTTTGATTTTAGAGTTTTAACCGTTTTTAATTTTATTAGAAATAGTTTTTATTTTAAATAGATTTAATTATATAGTTTAGAAATAGTTTTTAGGTTAAGTATAATTTTTTTAGTGATTTTTATTATTAGGAGTTAAATAGAGTTTTATTTTGTTTTTACATAGAATTTTGTTTTGTGTGAATTTTATTAAGTTTTTTTTTTAAGAATTAGTTAGAATTATTTAGAGTTTTTAGCTTATTTATTTGTTTATTATTTTATTAGAATATTTAATTTGATTAGGGTTAATTGTTATTTATTATTTAGACTTTTATTTTATTTTTATTTTTTTATTTATATTAATTATTAATTACGATTTATGGTATTTATTAGTATTATTAAATTATGATTTATGGTATTTATTAGGATTTTTAAATTAAAATTAATTTGTTTTATTATTAATAGTCAGATTTTATTTAGTTAAATTTTAATAATTTAGATTCTATTTTATTTGTTTATTTAGTTTAGGTTTTTTAGGATTTTGTTTTGATAGTAGTTAGAATTATTTAGGTTTATATAAGTAAATATTAATTAGGTTTTTATTTTCATTATTTAGACTTAAAAATAGTTTAATTAACTTTTAATTTTAGAATAGGATTTTATTATTTTTTTACCTAGAAATAGAGTTGATTTTAGATAAGTGCTTACTTTTTGAATATAGTTTTTATGTTTAAATATAGTTTTTTTTATTTATTTAATTTTAAAATTATTTTCTTTTTACTCTAATTACTTTTTATTTATTTATTTATTTTTGTTTATTAGAAAACTTTTTAGTTAATATAAATCAAGTTTTAGTTTAGAGTTTATTTAAAGATAGATTTTGTTAATTATGATTTATTAGATTAATTGTTTTAGATTAGAATTAATAGGTTTATTTTATTTTATTTATTCAGAACTATTTAGGGATTAGATTATTTGTTAATTATTAGATATTATTAGTTAGGATTTGTAATTATAATTAGTCTTTATTCTTTAATTGTCATCAGTTTTTTTTCTAACCAACTTTCTCTTGAGTGAACTCACGTTAAGCATTTTTTTAGGCAAATCAATCAGCACTTTTAATCCAAAGTCATTAACCCTACAGCCTGCCACGTGTCAACATTCTGGTATATATACTACTATTCACTGTCTCCTACAGGAGGGCAGAACCCTAATCTGAAAGGGCAGCCTCCAAACCCTAAGGTCACAACCCTAGCCGTCCACATCCTTCCAACATCGTCAGCTCGCCTCACTTCATCCTACCTCATCCACTTCATCCACCTATCAGCATTCAACTCTTCAACAAAACCTTCAATCTTTTTCGAATCTAACACACCAAAACACAAAACTCAGATTTCCATTAACAGAAACATATATCCAAATGATCTTTTTCGAATCTAACACACCAAAACACAAAACTCAGATTTCCATTAACAGAAACATATATCCAAATTCCTCAACCTACCTTACATGACCCATTTCAGGCGAGCCAACAGCTTCCGTTAAAACCCATTTCGGAACCGAACAGAAGAAAAAGAAGAAAAACATTCATAACCTCCGAAGAACCTTTTCTTCGTATTCATCTCCATACACCGCAACAAACTTCAGCCATAAAACCCAACAACCTTGTAAATCACCTATGAACTCCAAATCCGACCCATCAGCTCTTCTTCTTCGCTCACCGTCGAAACCCCAACAATCTTTTTTTTCTTCTTCACCCATAACCGCGAACCACTTCTCCATCCAAACCTCTGCGCATCAAATCAACCCAACCAACGTCAGAACTCCTTCAACCATAAACACCCAAAACCCATTCTCCAGAATCACAACAATTCAATTTTTTCAAGCACACACAAATCAAAAACAGAACGAAATGGAAGAGATTGAATCGAAGAGAAATAGGAATATGGAGAAGAAGTTTGGGAAGCGGCGGAATCTGGAGAGAGAGTTTTGTGAGTTGGGATGTTAAACGGCTGTGGGGAGAAGGGGATTGTACGATGTGTTGTTTTGTCCTTTTTTTTTCATTGATTTATGTTATTGTGCTGGGCTTCACAGCCCGTGTCCCTAGTCTACACACCCACCTGATTTTACTCACAAACCCTCTCTGTCTCTTTTTTTTTTACTTATTTTATTTTGTAAATTATTATTATTATTAGTTATGTATATATTATATTAAGTGTTGCTTATATATTTTATTTTGTTTTAGTTTTTTTTATAAAAAAAAAAACAGTTTGTAATATACTATTATTTTTATTAAGTTAAATATAGTATATATATATATATATATATATATATATATATATATATATATATATATATATATATATATATATATATATATATATATATATATATATATATATATATATATATATATATATATATATATATATATATATATATATATATATATATATATATATATATATATATATATATATATATATATATATATATATATATATATATATATATATATATATATATATATATATATATATATATATATATATATATATATATATATATATATATATATATATATATATATATATATATATATATATATATATATATATATATATATATATATATATATATATATATATATATATATATATATATATATATATATATATATATATATATATATATATATATATATATATATATATATATATATATATATATATATATATATATATATATATATATATATATATATATATATATATATATATATATATATATATATATATATATATATATATATATATATATATATATATATATATATATATATATATATATATATATTTTAAAGTTATAGTTTTATTCATTTTCTTTTATAAATTTTAAGATTTGTTAATCTTATGTTTTATTTGTTATTGGACATTTTTGTTCTATTTCATCTGTTTTGGTCGATGACGACGCTTCCATAAATTGATTACTAAGTCAATATATTGATAAGTATCGTTGGATCCGAGACCACCCCATTCTCTTCTCATCTCTTCTCTATTTAAATTTCATTTTGACTTATGGATCGATGAAAGCTTTTTATCCGCAAGCGTCAGATTTTCGAAGTCGATAACCTTCCCGATTTCAAATCTATGGGGGATGACCATCGGGGTCATCTTTCTTACTTTGGGATCGCGATAGGCTACCTTCGATTAATCGACATTTTGTTTGTGGTTAAGACGAGATCCTATTCTTTCGAATCCCGATTCAATACACTAACCAACTGACGACTAACTTTAATTTTCTTTAAATATACAACTGTTTTATTTTCAGTCATTTATATTGTTGTACATATTATATTTGTATATTATTACTATCTTGTAAATATTCAACACTTGTACATTCTTCCAAAAAATACCTAATAAAATATCGAAACCATTAAAATTTAAATTGGTGGACTGTTGATTATATATCTTGTATATTATCTATTTCTTGTATATATTCGAATGTATCTCATCTCTTTGGTAGGTTATCAAATCTCTTCAATAAACAAATCAATTCTTTGTATTGAATTAAAAAGAGAGGATTGGGTGTAGACCTCTTCTTCTTCGAGCGTTGGGATACCCATTGTAGTGAGGGTGGTTTCGACGCTCGTCTTTCAATACGAAGACGTTTCCATACCATCTCTCCTAAAACCTCGGTCTCGTACCGAGTCCATTTTCAAACCATCTTTAAAATAAATTTCTCTTTGTATTGAATTAAAAAAGAGAGGATTAGGTGTAGACCTCTTCCTCTCCGTATGTTGGGATGCCCACTGTAGTGAGGGTGGTCTTGATATTCGTTTTTTCAATACAAAGACGCGACTTTATCCACCATCTCGCTTTCACAACTTCCTTCCACAATTTTCACACCTAAAACCTCGGTCCTGTACCGAGTGCATTTTCAAAACTTTTCATAACAAAAACTTGAATGGTCGTGGAGTGGTTAGGCGTAGGCCTTCTCCTATCCCGAGTGCTGACGTTTACCGTAGGGTTCTCTGTCGCAAAAAGCACTTACCATTCAAAACCAAAAACACTTTAATAAGAGAATGAAGTTCTCTTTGTGTTGAACTAAAGAGAGAGGATTGAGTGTAGTCTTCTTCCTCTCCGAGTGTCAGGATACTCACTGTAGTGTGTGTGGTCTTGATACTCGTCTTTCAATACGAAGACGCTACGTTCGCCACACATTTTTACAACAAAAACTTTGAGATAAAGAATCGGGTACTACCTGTAGGGGTTACTATCCGAGGACCTATCTCGCCCCAAAAATCAATCTCAACCAATCAAACATGATACCTTGCCTCGCATGGCAAAAACCAACCTTTCAAACAGGATATGTTACGTCCGTTCTACCGCAAACAGGTACGCATAAGTCTCCTCACATGCGAGCAGCAAAACACCTAAACTGCTAGAACGCGCACGATAACATCATCCCCAAACACACCGGTTATCCGCACCGTAGGCACGAACTACGTTGCTCTGATTTCTCACGTCTATTGAGAATACGTAGGCATAGGATTTTAACAATCCTAGCGAGCACCCTTTTTCTTTTCACCCTTTCCCAGAAAGGCATGCTACGTCCGTTCTACCGCAAACAGGTAACGCCTAAGTCTCCAACGAGCGAGCAGCAATACACCTAACTGCTAGAATGCGCACGATAGCAGCGTCTACCAAGACTTCCCCGCACACCGTAGGCCGAACTACAGCTGCTCTTATTCTTTACTTCTTTTAAGTAAAGATACGTAGGCACAAGGGCCACAATCCTTGCCGAGCACATTCCCCCCATATATCCGTAGTTTCCTGAACTACGTCGACTCTGACTTTCTCACATCTATTGAGAATACGTAGGCATAGGATTGCGAAGTCCTACCGAGTCTGTTCTTTCTCTTTTTCCCCGTTCTCTCTTTCCTCCTAACTTTCCTGTTTCCAACCCTTCTTTTACCCCGTGGAACATTTTTTATAGCATAATATTTTAGCAAATAAATTCACACGTCGACAAGCAAATGGTTTCCATCGAGTACGATGGATGCGAGGGGTGCTAATACCTTCCCTTTGCATAACCGGCTTCTGAACCCGTTCTTGGTCGCGAGACCATCTTATCCATTTCTTTCTTATGGTTTTCTCGATATTTTCCTTTCCCCTCATGGGATAAATAAAGTTTGGTGGCGACTCTTCTGTCTATCCTTTTCGCCTCCCCGTCGTTGCGCGATGCATTTTTTCGAGTAGCGACAGGAACGACACTCGTCGAGCGAACCTGATTGTTACAGTAACAACCGATCATTCATTAGAGAATAACTCTGATTTTGACTCCCACCACCCATGTGACACCACAGGTACTGAACTATCTTTGCAAAAACACCTCTGTCTACAACTGGACTAAACTTGTCAACACCAAAAGAGAAACACATTCGTCAACACGAGTAAAGATCCCATCATCACAGGAAAAAACTTATCCACAATTCCCTTAAATTTCGTCAACACGAAAAGCCATAAGTTCGTCATCACGAAGAAATCCTATCATCATAGGAATAAAACTTGCCCTCATCAGGACTCCTCATTCCGTCAACACGGAGAAATCCCGGCGACTTCGTTGGGGATGAGTTGTCCGCATCTCGTCAACACAAGGAGATGACATCTTATTCGCGTCTTATCAACACGAGGAACTCCTATCAACATAGGAATAAATTGTCCATGTCAGGACTCACGCCTCATCAACACGCAGAAATAATAGATTCATCAACACGAATAAATCCTATCATCATAGGAATACCACTCTTGTACATATCTAAACTCCCATTTCGTCAAAACGAAGAAATCCTATCCACATAAGCATAAATTGCCCTCATCAGGACGCACCTTCCATCAACACGGAGAGAGTAATTCGTCAACACGAATAAATCCTATCAACATAGGCATAAATTGTCCTCATCAGGACTCCATATTCCGTTAACATGGAGAAATCAATCTTGGTCCTCAACAGGACTCCATATTCCGTCAACACGGGGGAATCGATTCGTCAACACGAAGAAATCCTATCTTGGTCCACAACAGGACTCCATATTCCATCAACACGGGGAAATCGATTCGTCAACACGAAGAAATCCTATCAACATAGGCATAACTGGTCCTCATCAGGACGCACATTCCGTCAACATGGAGGAAATAATTCGTCAACCCGAATAAATTCTATCAACATAGGCATAAATTGTCCTCATCAGGACGCACATCCCGTCAACACGGAGGAAATAATTCGTCAACACGAATAAATCCTATCAACATAGGCATAAATTGTCCTCATCAGGACGCACATCCCGTCAACACTGAGGAAATAATTCGTCAACACGAATAAATCCTATCAACATAGGCATAAATTGTCCTCATCAGGACGCACACTCCGTCAACACGAATAAATCCTATCAACATAGGCATAAATTGTCCTCATCAGGACGCACACTCCGTCAACACGGAGGAAATAATTCGTCAACACGAATAAATTCTATCAACATAGCTGGGGATATTGTGAAAACCAATGACCGACACCCGTTATGACAACAAGCGACCACTTCCGAAATTTTGATTCATGGAACCCTGAGATGCTACTGTAGCAACACACTTGACAAAATAGTCCGCTGATCGGATACGAGGAAACCTCAATCAGTAACTCTGTGGGGATGATAATAAACTGAATCACATCATCATATGTCTCACGGTGAGACCTTGATTGTCTGAAAAGACATTTGAGCTTTAGAACTCCATACTCCTGTTGAGAAACACACCTGAAAGCAAAAGGTTAACCAACCTGACTTATGTTTCAAAATGCGTATGTTTGACAATGGCGTAATGCTCCATACAGCATGGAAATGCTACGCGTTTTCTGGATGGATGCAAACATGATAATGCATGCAAATGCAAAGGCAGGTTCCGGCTGCTGGGAACAGCTCTGATAAGCTTGCTTCAACACGGATGCTGAGGACAAATACCACCCTGCTGGGGAAGGAACGGGTACCACCAAGTATTCCGGAAAAATAAATGCCAGGACATACACCCAACTCTGCCGGGGAGAGCTTTAAACCTTCGATTTCCACTGGGAGGAAAGAATAACACCTGCTGGGGAGAGAAAACTCCGCTGGGGAAGAAACGGCTCTCTCGGGGAATCTTAACCAACTCCGCTGGAAACAGGGAGTGACTCCGCTGGGGGAGAATAGGTAACCCTAATGGGGATAATGAATTGTCTGGGCACAGTTTACAATTTTGGAATTATCAATCCACTAAAAACTAAGCGACTCCACTGAGGACGAAGAATCCTTTCGGAGAAACACCATTGTCTGAATACAGCTTACAAACTTTAAAGTTATCAAACTCTGCTTAGGGTAAACGACCCTGCTGGGGAAAGTAAACCATCAAGCTACAATTTACAAACTCGGGACTGAGGATAGACATCCTGTGGCGAGCATTAATCTTGACCTGCTGGAGAATATCCTTTGGATAAGCTGCGACCAGCTGGGGAAACTGATCCTTTCTTCAGTAAAGAACATTGTCATCTCAGCTTCCGGGAATGAAGTGCGACCTGCGTGGAGATTCACATTACATAATGATCAAGTCCTTTCGTCAAGAGCCTCGGGTTAGGACTGCAATCTTCTATTCGTCCACTTCATATGGCAAGAAACCTGCAACACCACAAACGAGACAAGACATGTCTATACAATCAAATCTATTCCAGTTAGCGTTAGTGACATCATTTTCAGTCAATTCGAAGTTTTAGCAATCATTGGCAAGGGCCAGCAACGTTATGCAACTACTAGTTTTATCAAAACATTGGCGTTTTTCACATACAAAACAGTAAAGAACAAGCATCAAATACTGAATAACATGCTTTATTGATTAGGCCTCTGAATAGGCGGAGTTTTGTACACTGGATGTTATTCCTGAAAAGAGGAAGTTACACACAACAAACATACAAGTATGCACAGGAAGCATAAATACAATGACACATCAAATTTGCGCATATGTCGGCAACGTGATGCAGACGATCATCATGAGCTAATCCTCCTATGACTCGCCTGACTCTGGCGCTTTCCCGGTATTCAACTTTCGGAAGAGATTGCATCTGATAAACGAAACCCCACAGTATTCTCCCAACCACCAAGCAATGCAGCATCAACTTCGGACCGCAGTCATTTGCTTTTTAAATCCCTAACTTTTGCGTGAACCGCCCTTTGCGGGTTTTCAATTCACCGGGATACCCTTTTTTGCCGAAGCCGCCCAGTGTAGGTTTTCGACTTCGCGGGTGTACCTCTTTTTAATTTTATCCCTAATTTTTTCCCGAACCTTTTATTTTGTTTTTGGTTCGCCAGGATGCCCCATTTTTGCCTGGACTCTCTTTTTTTGTCCAGCGGGTCAATTTCAAGCAAAGTATTTTTTAACTGCGTCCGAATTCACAGGAGACGTAAAGTCTTCACCGTCCATGGTGGACAACAACAAAGCTCCTCCTGAAAAGACTTTTCTGACAATGTATGGCCCTTCGTAATTGGGGGTCCACTTGCCCCTGTGATCTGCCTGTGGCGGGATAATCCTTTTCAGCACAAGGTCGCCCGTCTGAAAGCTCCGAGGATGTATCTTCTTATCATACGCTTTCTTCATCCGGCTCTGGTACAACCGACCGTATGCTAGAGAAGCTAGCCTCTTCTCATCCATTAAACTCAGCTGGTTCAACCTGTCTTTCACCCATTCTGCCTCGTCAAGTTGGACCTCTCATAATACCCTCAGGGAAGGAATCTCAACTTCCAGTGGTAACACCGCTTCCATTCCGTATACCAACGAGAACGGGGTTGCCCCGGTTGATGTGCGTACCGTCGTACGATAACCGTGCAAAGCAAAAGGTAGAATTTCATTCCAGTTCTTATAGGTCACCACCATCTTCTGAACAATCTTCTTTATGTTCTTATTGGCCGCTTCAACAACGCCATTCATCTTGGGTCGTTAAGGAGAAGAATTGTGATGTTCAATCTTAAACTTCTGACACATCTCCTTCATCATCTTATTATTTAAGTTTGAACCGTTATCGGTAATAATCCGCTCAGGGATTCCATATCTGCAAATGATATCTCGTTTGATAAACCTGGCTACCACCTGCTTGGTCACATTAGTATATGATGCCGCTTCCACCCATTTGGTAAAATAATCAATTGCTACCAAAATGAACCAGTGTCCGTTAGATGCCGTCGGCTCAATCTTTCCAATCATATCAATTCCCCACATCGAGAATGGCCACGGTGATGACATCACGTTCAGAGGACTCGGAGGCACATAGATCTTATCCGCATAGATTTGGCACTTATGACACCTCTTCGCAAACTTGAAACAGTCAGTTTCCATAGTTAGCCAGTAATAACCTGCCCGCAGCAGCTTTCTCGTCATAGCATGCCCATCAGCATGTGTACCAAACGTACCCTCATGTATTTCCTCCATGAGCAACTTCGCCTCTTTCTCGTTTACACAACGTAGCAACACCAAGTCATGATTTCTTTTGTACAGGACACCGTCCGGATTTAGATAGAAATTACCAGCCAATCTCCTGAGAGTCTTCTGATTGCGACTGGATGCCCCAGCCGGATACTCCTTGTTCTTCAGGAAATTTTGGATATCAAAGTACCAGGACTTATCATCAGATGCTTCGTCAATGGAAAATATGAATACGGGCCTGTCAAGCCGCGAGATAACAATCCTGGGAGCCTCGTTCCAGAAGTTAACTTTATACATGGAAGACAATGTAGCCAGGGCGTCAGCCATCTGATTTTCTGCTTGCGACACATGATGCAATTCAACCTTGTCAAAGAAAGGCAACAATCTCCTCGCATAATTCATGTACGGTATCAAATTGGGCTGACGTGTCTCCCATTCTCCATTTATTTGATTCACCACCAGAGCTGAGTCTCCGTATACATCCAGGTTTTTGATTCGCAAATCAATGGCTTCTTCAAGCCCCATGATGCAAGCCTCGTATTCTGCTTCATTATTGGTAACTGGAAAGGTCAATCGAGCAGTAAATGGGATGTGCGACCCATGTGGAGTAGTGATGATTGCCCCTATTCCGCTACCATAGGAGTTTACAGCTCCTTCAAAGATCAACTGCCACTTGGAATCTGTCCTTGGTCCTTCATCCGGCAACGGTTCTTCCCAATCTTTCATCTTCAGGTACATGATATCCTCGTCAGGAAAATCAAACCTCATCGATTGGTAGTTGTTGCACCCTAAAATTTGCTCAACCTTATCCACTTGGTTTATGTTTCAATATCATTAGTATTTGCATATAGAGTAATGTACATAGCCTAACCATCTGCATAGCATAAGCATAGCAAGTCATCCAACAGGGGACCAATCATTATTTTCATCTCTAGAGGCTTATCAAGAGGTTATTATCCTGATTTAATCTCATTCAAGTCATCAGAAAAGAATTTGAAAGTTGGAGAAGTCAGTGGATCAAGCATTGAGTCTGTCTCCTAATTGAGGGTATCTGAGGATCAACAAAGAAATTGTGAGCTGTGGGCTGAGCATGGAGAGTATGTGGGCATCATGGGAGATTTAGAAAGTCATTTCGAGAAAGAGACAAGTCATTGGTATGGTCACAAGAATTGCAGTTGAAGACAGTCAACTAGGGTTTCATCTGGGTCAACCCTGGGTCAACTCTAGGTCAATTGATTGATTGAAAGGCATTCAGGTTTATTGGAGAGATGTGGGGTTCCTCATTTGACATGTAAATAAGTATATGGTGATATGCTAAGAAGAAATCAAGAGAAATCAAGGAGAAGAGGAGTTTCTAAATTAGGGTTTCTGTGTAAAATTCCCTAGTTTAGGTCAAATTTCCAAGCAAGATAAGTCAAGATACAAGCTTCAAATGGATCCTTGGATAACATGGAACTTGTAGAGGATCTCAAGACCTTTAATTTGAGTGGTGGAAGACATCAAGGAGATTTATAGAACTCAAGTTATGGTCCTTGCAAGTTACAGGTCATCTGAGGTATCTGAAATTTTGTCTGTGAAAGTGACTTGACTTCCAAGCAATTTTTACCCCTCAAGGATATTTCAAATGAATTTCTGGTAAACATAAGAGTTGTTCCTCATTGTCTTAGATTTCTAGAATGGTATAGTATGCCTTCATATTATTTGTGGAACTCTACTTATGGTCTTGGCAAGCAAAGGGTATTTTGGTCATTTGAGAATTACAGGTCATTTCAAGCCTATGCCCAAAACTCCTACAAGGAAGCTTCAAATGGAAAACTTTACAACATCAAACTTGTTCCAAATGACATTTTGAGTCTAGAAAAGTGACCATGAGAGATTGGAAAGATTCATAGCACAAGGTTTCAAAATTGTTGGATTTAATGAATAAAAATGGACTTAAAAATGAGATTTTTCATATTTTGGCCAAATGAAGCAAAATTATAGGTCATTTTGAATGGAAAGATCATTTTGAGAACATTGGCTAAAGTAGAATTTTGAGCTTGGTTTACATTTTGGGAGTTATTCATGGTTACTTGTAATGGAAGATACATAAACCAAATCCAAGGGAAATCACACATGGGAAGTTTCTCCAAGTTTCTAGGAGGTTCTAAGGACATGTATATATTGATATGAGAGGGTTCATGCCATGGTTGGTGATCACATTTTCTCAAAGCCACAAGTTTCACACACTTTCTCCAATTTGCAAAAGCATCTCAAACTCTCTCAAATCTCCATCAATTCCCACATTTCTTGACTTGATCATCATCTAGATCATTCATAGACCAGAATTCCATAAAAGATTTGGTTGAATTGAGTAAGAATCGTGCTAGCCATCTTCATCATCCAAGTTTCAAGAAGGTTTCAAGTACAAGATTCAAGGTGTTTGCACAAGATCCATTGCATACAGAACTCATAATCAAGGTCACTGATCAATTTCCAATCACTGCAAGCATCAGATCCAAGGGTTTCCATAGCTGTTTTCACCATTTTGCACCAGGTTTGTTTCCTCTTCGAATTGACTGAATTAGCTAGAATCATAGATAGTTATTAGGTTAGAACGGTTAAGCATAGTTAGATGACTGATTTTGGTGAGTTTGGAGAGGTTTCATGAGGATTGGCCACAGAGTGCATAAACTGTTAGAGCTTGTAACATCAAGAATATGGCACGAGAATCTTAGGTTTGCAGCTTAATTTGTTCAGTATGAAGTGTAGATTAGGTTAGGATAATATTTGGCAAGGATTGAGATTGTTGATGACAGGTGATAATAATGGATTCAAGATGTTCTAGCTATCGGGTTCGAGCTTTGATGGAGTTTTAGAGGAAGATTTTGTTCTGGTTGTGTAGAGGGGAAGGAATGGAGCAACCTTGCTCTTTGTAGATTTTGCTTTCATGGATAATTGAGGATGTATAGATGGATGGAAAGTCTGGTCCATAAGCTCGTACATGGAGCTTCCATGGCTGAAACCCTAGCCATTTGGAGAAGAAACATGGTGTCCGTTGGATGGGGTCTTTCTCATTGACTGGAGATCTAATCGTGTGGCTGTGGGTTGAAGTTGAAAACGGAGGGAAGGTTCAAACATCTAAACGCTCCGTTTCATTTATTTTTCTGACTGGGCTCAACTTTGGCTTGCTAATAACACCCTCCCCAATCAGGCCCAATGTGAAATGAACTGGTTTAATTGCTATTCGCACCTTTCAGAGTTTTTTTAAGTTTTTGTTATAGTTTCTGGTTGAACTGGGCCCAGACGCGCTTGCTATGCGCGCCCCCTGTCTGGGCCCATCCTTTATTTCAATTGATTTTTCATACTAGCTGCACCCCTTTCCAACTTTACTTTATTTTATTTTTTCTCAAAAATATTAATTCTTTTAAAAATCATAATAAATCAAAAAATGCATATTTTCAATTGGTTCGTTTTGCATTATTTTCATAATTTTGTCAAGAAAATTCTCATACAAAAAAATTAATAATTCATTTCATTTTCTTATTTTTGGCATATTTTTCTTTTAATTAGGTGTAAATAATATTTTGTTTAGTACATGATTTTGATAAATTTTGTTCTAATAGATGCTTTAATATTTTTCACCCATCCTTTTTAGGTTGATTAGTAGATGAGATTAGCTTGTATATGCAATTTAGTTCCCATTTTTAGGACTTAATTTTAGGTGTTTAGTTTAGGTGTGAACAACATGATCAAAATTAGGGTTTTAAGTGATGACTTAGGAGAATTGAACCATTTCCCTTAGGACTTAGAGATTGAATATGTTAGATATGGGACTATAGGGACTATGGGTAGTTATTAGATCCCTTAGAAATCACTAGGATTCCCCTACTGCTATTGGTATAATACTGTTTGTATTTGATTAATTGGTGTGGTGTGCCCTCTGGAGATTATTGTTTGTCTGTGTGGGTATTGGGATTGTTTGGGGATTGGGAGAGCTGAAGACTTGTGATGATGAAGCCATTGGAGATCCAGAGCTTGAAGACCAACTTCCAGAGTTGAAGAGTAGATTCCTGCTAACAGCTGTTGAGGAGACTAGGGTTTAGGAGCTAGGCAGAACTCTAGATTAGAGGGTTTGTTTCTCAAACATGGAATGCCTTGTCTGCATCCATCCTTTCCCTATGATTCAAAGTCTCTATCAAATACCCACCTCCTTCCTTTGGAAGGATCAGTGAATGTATTTGAAAGATAGAACTTTTGAGGGGAAACTGTCTGTTTAATGTTAACAGTTAATGAACCACCCTTGGTAGGTAATTGACTGTCTAACATTCATTCACTTCATCTTGTTGACTGATATTCCTCTTGGAGATTGAGACTGGAAGAAAAGCCATTGCAGATGGAAGACTGATGATCAAGACCTTGCTGAAAAGCTGTGGAGATGGGGATTGAGGCTTGCTGAAGCTTGAAGTCAGATGTTGTTTCAGAGCTGCTGGTGCTGTTTATTTTTTCTGCTGTATTTCATTTCTGATGTATTGATTGGTTTTCTGGACTGTATTGTTTGCTGTTTACCTTGTTGGGTTGAAAGTGAAGTCTGTTCACTTTTGCCTATTGTTTTCTAGGTTCGAGGTTGAGTGGGACTCCCTTGCCTCGCTTGTATTGCTGCATTCATGCATTTTACCGCTTTACTGTATATATATATCTGATATTGTTTCTGTTTCCGTCTATTCCCTTAGGATCTCTGTTTCTCTCTGTGCAAGAGAGGAGC
This sequence comes from Lathyrus sativus, assembly GCA_963859935.3. NCBI lineage: Eukaryota > Viridiplantae > Streptophyta > Magnoliopsida > Fabales > Fabaceae > Lathyrus > Lathyrus sativus. The sequence continues at coordinate 250,509,311 of OZ012739.1, forward strand.
ATGATAGACACTAGGCCTTAACCCATGCATGATAACATTAGGTTAGTTTGATTCCCTTCGCAACCGTAGGTTAGAGTTCTGTCTCTTCTTTCTCAAAACAAACATAAAAAACACAATAAAATTTCAAACACAATAAAAGACACTTCTTCCGTAAAAGAATGTGAACTCATCAAAACGTCATTTTTGTCCGCTTGGACTGCTAATCAGAAAAACCTTTTTCAGAAGGAATAAAATCAACCAAGACAGACCTGTGTCTTCCGTAGCCCGAACTACGTTTGCTCTGATCTTTCATGCTGTATGAAAGTACGTAGGCATAGGATGCGATATCCTAGCGAGCAACCTTCCCCTCCTTTCCCGTAGGTAGGCGAACTACGTTGACTCTGATTTCTCGTTCCAGACGAGAATACGTAGGCATAAAGTGCGATACTTTGCCGAGTCCGTTTATTTTCTTTTTAACCCCTGACCCTTAGAGTAGATAGAATAACAATCCATACCCGAAAACAAGCGTGGATCCCGTCGAGTACGACCTTCCCCTTGCGTAACCGACTCCCGAATCCAGGTTTTGGTTGCGACGACCATACCTTTCCCGTGTTGTGCGAGGTTTACTCTGAGCGTTTCCTTTCCCTTCTGTGGGATAAATAACGCACGGTGGCGACTCTTCTGTTCAGCCGGCGCCGATTTTCGCAGTAGCGACAGCTGGCGACTCGGCTGGGGATCCAACGTCCCCTGGCTGCTAAGGACGGCGATAGTCCTTATGCATTTGGGATCCAACGTCCCTTAAGAGAGTCAATCCTAACGCTTGTTTTCCCGTCGAGGATTTTGTATGGATTTATATTTCTGACCTTTATTTTCAGCATTATATATATTGATTATTATTGTTGTATTGGGGTGTGATGGGTGGTTCTATGATTGAGAGATAAGCCGAACCTGGGCTTGAGTGCGCCTAGAATTAGAGTAGAAAGTAGTGGGTGCGTGCCGGCTTTGCTTGCATTAGTGTCTCATGAAATCTACACTCGGACGAGGTTCTTCTGGTTGGCTTCTTTTTCTACCCTTTGGGTCGAAGGGGTTGTTGGTCAGCTGAATTGTTGACTCCGGGAACCGATCATTTGGAAGTTGGCTAAGTGAGGCCTCTTCAGGATTTGATGATGCCACTCCTTCTGGGAATCGTATCATCAACCCTGAAAGTCTGTGACGCCGACGACCGCATAGGATGCCATACCTTTTGTCAGTTACTAGGACATCCACCTGTGAGAGGGTTTGGGGTTATGCAGGTAGCTAGACTTTCAGACACCGGTTATTTCTTGATCAGAGATCCTGGGTATTTATGGAGAGTTATGAGGTCTGTCAGAGACCAGTTGGAGATATGATATGAGGTCTACCAGAGACCAGTTAGAGTTATGGTTTGAGGTCTGTCAGAGACCATTGTTGGAGCTTTGTTTTAGGTCTATCTGAGACCAGGGTTTGAGGACTTCTATAGAGTCTATCTGAGACTTCTTGATATGGTTCAGGCTATTCAGCTACGGCAGTTGGTCCCTGTTGCATGTTACTTGCATTGCATTATTGCATACCCATTATCATTGCATCCCATTAACGTGTGTCTGTGCTGCAGGTGCATTTGCATATCCTCCGATTCTAGTGCCCAGACTTCTGAGTATTGATTATGGCTGGTTTGAGGAAAACAGTTGCGTATAAGCTGCCTTCACCTGATATTACTTCTTTGCTTGGTCTGATATCTCTTGCTGATGAGGAGGTTAGGAGAAGCTTTAGAATGAGTCATGGGAGGTTACTAAGATTAGTCTGCAAGCCCACTGCTGATGAGATGAACGGGCTGTACACCTTGATGCAGTTCTATGACCCCGCATTGAGATGTTTTACGTTTGCTGACTTCATTCTAGGGCCTACCATTGAGGAGTATGTGGAGTTTACTGAGCTACCAGTGCAGAACAAGGTTCCCTTTATTCACTCTGCTGCTGAGCCCAAGTTGGAGGACTTAGCCAAAGCCTTGCATATGGACGCTGCAGAACTGTTAGTGACTTCTTGGCTTGGGGTTTTAGGGTTCTCTCTTGACTTCCTGGTTGGCAAAGCTCAGGAGTACGCCAAGAGCGGATGTTGGGTAGTTTTCAATGCTATCTTGGCTCTATGCATTTATGGGATTGTGCTGTTTCCTAACCTGCCCAATTTCGTAGACTTGGACGCTTTCCATCTATTTGCTACCGGCAATCCAGTGCCAACGTTGATCGGAGACTTCTACCACTCCTTGCACTACAAGAACGAAAACCGAAGGGGAAAGGTTGTTTACTGTTGTGCTCCTTTGTTGAATATGTGGTTCAAGAGTCATCTTCCCTTGAAAGGGTCTTTTGTGGAGAGTGCAACCACCGCTAGCTGGTCAGAGCGCCTGATGAGGCTATCTTCCGAAGATGTTGAGTGGTTTGATCGAGACCTGCTAGGGGCTGAGCTTATATTCAGTTGTTCGGGGTACCCTAATGTGCCGCTGATAGGAAGAAAAGGGTGTATCAACTACAACCCATCCTTGTTGGTCCGTCAGTTCGGATATGCGCTGAAGAACCCGCCAAAGGAGGAAGAAGTACAGGAATCTCTGTACGTCACCGGTGATTTGAAGGGGGAGTTGTTAGCCAAGCTGCAGCATGCCTGGACGCGTATTAACCGAAGAGGGAAGCCGCTGGAATCAGCATGTCTGGGGCAAGAGTTCAGAAGCTCCCATGACATGCTGGAATCCAAAAAGAAGGCGCTCGACGCAGCACACCGAGAGATCTCTTCTTGCAATAAGACTTGGAATGCTACGCTCACCAACAATAAGAAGAGGGAGGATAAGTTGAAGCAGCAAATTTCCGACCTCGAAGAGCAGTTGAAGTCCAGCATCAAGAAGTGTGAAGAAGAAGTGATGACCCGGTACAGTCTCCAGAATGCACTAAACAAGGCCATCAAAGGCAAAGATGAAGCCGTGTCTCAGAAGCGTAAACTAGAGGATCGCTTCGGAGAGGGGGCATGGGAGGAAACTGCTGAAGACGTGCGACATGTTCTTAAGAAAAGAAACCAACTTGTTGAAGGGCTGCTTGCTCGACCAAGTCATCCAGAGACCAAGAAGTTGATAGAAGAGTACCAGACTTATGGGAGTGTTTGATCATTTCATGTAGTAATTTGTATGCTTTATTTGCATGGTGCTGACAATCACCAGGATTGTTGGTTGAGGTCATGCCTTCTTATTGTACTCTCAGTGACATCGTATTCTTGGCTTATTGGTTTCTCAGCAATATATGAGGCTTTCTGTGATTCAACTCCGATCTTTGTATTACTAGCACTATCACTGCACCGGCACCTTCACACTAGAATCGGGGAATAAATTTCCCTAATGCACAGACACACACATTGCATTGCATTCATATTCATATTGCATTACAGGTAATCTTTGGATGGTGTCTTATTTCCTGCTCTGTACCAGGTATTTTCAGGATTGCAGATCAGCGCCCGCACAGATATTCCACGCGCACCAACTGTCGGAGAATCATGGATCAAATGCAGAACGAGATGCAGGATGTGCGCGAGAAGCTAGCTCTCTTTATGCAGACCATGGAAGCTATTGCAAAAGGTCAGGAGAATTTGCAAGCCATGGTGCAGCCTCTGTTGGTCAGAAACGCCGGTCACGGTAACGAGGATCATCAGTCTGTGCGAGTCGATACTGTTCATGGGGATGGCACTCCCACGCCAGTGGCTCCACCTATAGTCAATATGCCTGCTGCTAATGTCAACAACGCTACCGCTGCTGGGAACGGTAATGTCGGAGTGGGGAATGAGACTGCTGTCCATAACGTTGGGCTTGGTGATATCAACTTGGGTGATAATATGGGAGGCAACGGCTTCGGCAATACTGGATTCGGGTTCAATGATCAGGGATTCGATAATGCTGGGAAATATGGTTTCAATGCTCAAGGCTTTGGGCAAGATGGTTATGGTGTGGCCAATCAGGGTTACGGAGGTTTCGGAAATGGAAACGGCGCTGGGTTAATGGCTTTTGGGCCTGCTGGAGGTGTTCAAGGGTACGGCAACAGAGGCCGAGGCCCAGTGATGAATCATATTAGAGCTGGCCGCAATAATGAATATGATGGGTATGGAGCTGGGGATGGTATGTGGCAAGAAGATCAGCAGGAGGACGCTTTCTACGGCGGAGGCTTTGAAGGGCCGATGGATAACTCCCAGAAAATCAGAATGCTAGAAGAGCAGATGAGGGGGGTCCTGAACCAAAGTGCTGTGGGCTTGGACATGGCAACAATGGGTCTGGTACCTGGCTTGAGGGTGCCAATCAAATTCAAAGCTCCTACGTTTGATAAGTATAAAGGGGACACATGTCCGAAAGTGCACGTGCGGGCTTATTACAGAAAGATGTCTGCGTACTCAACTGATGAGAGAATGCTAATGCATTTCTTTCAAGATAGTTTGTCAGGCCCTTCCCTAGAGTGGTATATGGGATTGGAGCCAACTAATATCAAGACATGGAAGCAATTGGCAGAAGCATTTGTAGCTCACTACAAGTATAACAACGACTTGGCACCCAACCGGGTCCAATTGGCAGGGCTGTCTCAGAAAAAGGATGAGAGCTTTAAAGAGTACGCGCAAAGATGGCGCGACATGGCTGCTAGGGTCCGTCCTCCTTTAGAAGACAAGGAAATGAATGACATGTTCGTCGGCACATTCACAGGCATGTTCCATGACAAGTTGTTTCATACATCTCTGGCCAGTTTTTCAGATTTAATCCTGATGGGAGAAAAGATTGAACGTAACATCAAGCAGGGAAAATTCCAAGTCGAGGAATCAACTGCATCTGGCAGTAATAGGAAGGCTTTCGGTGGGCGCCGTCAGGGCGAGGCAAGCGCAGTATTTGGAGGCCGAGGCCGAGGCAGAGGCAGAGGTCGGAACCAATATCATCAGCCGCAGCAGGTGGCGAGTGTTACTATTCCATATCAACAACAACCATTTCAGCAGCAGCCAATGCAGCAACAGCAACAGCAGCAGCAGCAGCAGCCACAACAGGGGGCACAGCAGGCTCAGCGAAGATTCCAGGGTGGTAAACCAAGAAGAGTGTTTGAGAAGCCTCCCTCAACGTATGCTAATTTGTTGCAGACATTGTTGGGTTTGAACCTGGTAGAGAAGAGAACTCTGGCACCGATAACGGGAACTCCTCCGTATGGTTATGATGCAAGCAGGCACTGTGAGTTTCATTCTGGGGCTCCGGGCCACGATATAGAGGGTTGCCATGCTTTTAAGCATGTTGTGCAGGATCTTTTAGACAATAAGACTATCAATTTCGGAACGGCAGGTCCGAATATAGTGCAGAAACCCATGCCTAATCATGGGGCAAACGCCATTCTGACTGAGGAAGGGTTGAATCTGATTATGAATGTCGACGATTTAAAGACGCCGCTGAACGAGATAAAAAGCAGATTGTTGCAAGGGGGTGTTTATCCAGGATGTGACGAGTATTGCTTAGAATGTTGGACCCTAGCTGGGGGGTGTGATGATTTGAAGAAAGGCATCCAGGCTTTAATTGATGGAGGCACATTGCAGTTTGACCGAGCAGCGACTGAAGAGCCTGCAGGGGCAGTAGCAGATGATCAGAGTGATGTGGCCACTGTGACAATTCCCCGAAAGACAATCACTATTGCAGCACCGGTCCAGCGACCACCGATCACCATAACTAAGGCCGGACCGATCCCGTACGAGAACACAAAAGCAGTCCCATGGTCATATGGGTTGGAGGTATATTGTGACGGGATAAATATTGATGTTAATAAGCAGCCAGCCGAGACTGTAGACAATGTTGTTGGTTCAGGAGGTATGACAAGGAGTGGTAGGATCTTTATATCACCGGAAGTGGAGGCCGGAAGACTGGCGAAGGGAAAGGGGAAGATGGTTGAGAATGTCCCAGTGCAAGCAAGCGAAAAAGAAGCGGCATCAAAGGATGTAGAAGAGTTCATGCGTTTGATTCGAAAAAGTGATTATAAGATTGTGGAACATCTGCAACAGACGCCCTCCAAGATATTTATCCTGTCATTGCTACTATGTTCTGAAGCTCACAGAAATGCTTTGTTGAAAGTCCTGGATACTTCCTTCGTACCCCAAGACGTCTCCGTGAATCAGCTGGAAGGAGTGTTGGCACATGTGAATGCAGGCCACAACTTAGGCTTCACCGACTTCGATTTGACCCCGAAAGGGAGAGATCATAATATGGCGCTGCACATATCTGTCGAATGTAGAGGATCAGTAATGTCGCATGTATTGGTCGACACCGGATCGTCTCTGAATGTGTTGCCCAAGACGGCGATGATGAAGCTAGATGTTAGAGGAATCCTGTGCACGCCCAGTGACTTGGTAGTCAGAGCGTTTGATGGCACGCGAAGAACAGTCTTTGGATCGATAACATTGCCTCTACAGGTGGGGCCGGAGGTATTTGCGACTGAGTTTTATATCACGGATATACAGCCTGCGTATAGCTGCCTGCTCAGAAGACCCTGGATTCACGGGGCTGGGGCAGTCACATCTACTCTGCATCAGAAGTTGAAATATATGGTCGGAGACAGGGTAGTCACCGTATGCGGAGAAGAAGACATCCTGGTCAGCCATCTGTCGTCATTTAAATATGTGGAGGTCGACGGAGAGATCCACGAAACACCCTGCCAGGCATTTGAAGGGTTGCGTATCAAGGACGAAGGTCCCGGGCCGAGCAAAGTGTCAGAGATAACCGTCTCGTCGTATAAAGAAGCTCAAGCTCTGGTGGAGGCAGAAGAAGCAAAGGGCTGAGGCAAAGTGCTGGATATTCCTGTGAAGATGGACCGATTCGGGCTGGGGTACCAACCGTCGTCATCGACACCTGCTGTGGGAGCACCCCGTTTCAGAGGGCCAATAACCATCTCTGCCAGTGGAGTATGTCATGAAACCATCAACGCTGCTTCGGAGTCTGACGAAGGAGACAACGACTGTGATATGGATGCCTGGATTCAGCCAAGCACGCCAGGACAAGGACTGTGCAACTGGTCCATTCAGGAGCTTGTTCCTGTGACTCTTAAACAGTAATGCTTTGCTTTATTAATTGTTGAATAATCTGATGTCCTGCCCGGGGCATCGTGATTTGCTTAGGGCTGTGTTGTTATGAACATTGCGTATTAATCATTAAATAAATGGTGTTTTTTCATGTGCAAATACTGTAATCTCTGTCTTTCCTGTTTTGTATTTTTCAATAAAATGGCAACGTGGTTATTCACTTTATGCGCATTTTGAAGCACTTAACCATTCCTTTTGCAGGATAACATTTTCAGATGACATCCTTGAACCACCTATGACTCGTCCCGACTTTGAGCATCCGGTATTTCAGGCCGAAGAAGAGGTTGTCGAAGATAGTGACGTTCCTGAAGAACTGTCTTGGTTGGTGAAGGAAGAGGAAAGAGCCATTCTGCCTCACGACGAGGTCATCGAAATTATCGACTTGGGGTCAGAAGGGGTTGAGAAGAATATTCGTATCGGAGCCGCACTGCAGAGCGATATCAAGCGAAGACTGGTTGAAATGCTCCGAGAGTATAGTGATGTATTCGCTTGGTCGTACGAAGATATGCCAGGGCTCGATACATATATGGTTGTGCACCGTCTGCCACTGAAAGAAGAATGTCCACCGGTCAAACAAAAGCTTCGCAGAACTCGACCAGATATGGCAGTGAAAATCAAAGAGGAAGTTCAAAAACAGTGGGACGCTGGTTTCCTGGCTGTGAAAAAATATCCTTCCTGGGTTGCTAACATCGTACCAGTGCCAAAGAAAGATGGCAAGGTTCGGATGTGCGTGGATTATAGAGATTTGAATAAAGCAAGCCCAAAGGACGATTTTCCACTTCCTCATATTGACGTGCTAGTTGATAATACTGCTCAATACTCCGTATTCTCCTTCATGGACGGCTTCTCAGGCTATAATCAAATTAAAATGGCGCCAGAGGATATGGAGAAGACCACTTTCATAACGCCTTGGGGAACATTTTGCTACAAAGTGATGCCCTTTGGGTTGAAAAATGCTGGGGCAACATATCAGCGTGCGATGACGACTCTTTTCCATGATATGATGCATAAAGAGAACGAAGTTTATGTTGACGATATGATTGCCAAATCCCAGACGGAGGAAGATCATCTGGTGAATCTGCTGAAGTTATTTAAAAGGCTTAGGAAGTTCAGGCTGAGACTGAACCCTAATAAGTGCACCTTCGGGGTGAGATCGGGTAAATTGCTGGGGTTTATCGTAAGCGAAAGAGGAATAGAGGTCGATCCTGCTAAGATAAAAGCGATTCAAGAAATGCCGACGCCTAAAACAGAGAAAGAGGTGCGCGGGTTTTTAGGGAGGTTGAACTACATTGCTCGGTTCATATCTCACCTAACTACTACGTGTGAACCATTATTCAAGCTGTTAAAGAAAGATCAAGCTGTAACGTGGAACGAAAATTGTCAAAAGGCGTTCGATAAAATAAAGCAGTATTTGCAGGAGCCTCCTATTTTGATACCCCCAGTGGCAGGGAGACCTTTGATCATGTATTTGACGGTTCTTGAGGGAAGCATGGGCTGTGTCCTCGGTCAACACGACGAGACAGGGAGAAAAGAGCATGCAATTTATTACTTGAGTAAGAAATTTACAGATTGTGAATCTCGATATTCAATGCTTGAGAAGACTTGTTGCGCGCTAGCCTGGGCCGCCAAGCGTTTGAGGCAATACATGCTGAATCATACAACCATGCTCATCTCGAAGATGGATCCTATCAAATATGTATTCGAAAAGCAGGCGTTGTCAGGGAGAATTGCCCGTTGGCAGATGGTCTTGACTGAATACGACATCCAATATGTCTCGCAAAAGGCTATAAAAGGGAGTGTACTGTCTGAGTACCTGGCAGAGCAGCCTATTGAAGATTACCAATCGATGAGGTTTGATTTTCCTGACGAGGATATCATGTACCTAAAGATGAAAGATTGTGAAGAGCCGTTGCCGGACGAAGGACCAGAGTTGGGTTCCAAATGGAAGATGATATTTGACGGAGCTGTGAATGCTTACGGTAGCGGAATTGGGGCAGTCATCACTACGCCGCACGGGTCGCACATCCCGTTTACTGCCCGATTGACCTTTGTCGTTACCAATAATGAGGCCGAATACGAAGCTTGTATAATGGGGCTTGAAGAAGCCATTGATTTGCGAATCAAGAATCTGGACGTATACGGAGACTCAGCTCTGGTGGTGAATCAGATCAAAGGGGAATGGGAGACACGTCAGCCCAATTTGATACATTACATGAACTATGCAAGGAGATTGTTGCCTTTCTTTGACAAGGTAGAGTTGCATCACGCACCGCGGGCAGAGAATCAAATGGCTGACGCCCTGGCCACTTTGTCTTCCATGTACAAAGTCAACTTCTGGAACGAGGCTCCCCGAATCATTATCTCTCGGCTTGACAGACCAGCTTTCGTATTTGCTATTGATGAAGCGTCTGACGACAAACCGTGGTATTTTGACATCCTTAATTTCCTAAAGAATAAAGAGTATCCGGCTGGGGCATCCAGTCAAGATCAGAAGACTCTCAGGAGATTAGCGGGTAATTTCTATTTGAATCCAGACGGTGTCTTATACAGAAGAAACCACGACTTGGTGTTGTTGCGTTGTGTAGACGAAAGAGAGGCAAAGCTGCTCACGGAGGAAATACACGAAGGTACCTTTGGTACGCATGCTGGTGGGCATGCTATGACGAGAAAGCTGCTGTGGGCAGGTTATTTTTGGCTGACTATGGAAACTGACTGTTTCAAGTTTGCGAGGAAGTGCCACAAGTGCCAAATTCATGCTGATAAGATTCATGTGCCTCCGAGTCCTCTGAATGTGATGTCATCGCCATGGCCGTTCTCGATGTGGGGAATCGATATGATTGGAAAGATCGAGCCGACAGCTTCTAACGAACATCGGTTCATCCTAGTAGCAATCGATTATTTCACCAAGTGGGTAGAAGCAGCGTCGTACGCAAATGTAACGAAGCAAGTGGTGGCTAGGTTCATCAAGAGAGATATCATTTGCCGATATGGGATCCCCGAGCGGATAATCACGGACAACGGTTCAAACCTGAACAACAAAATGATGAAGGAGCTCTGTCAGAATTTCAAGATCGAACATCACAACTCCTCCCCTTACCGACCCAAGATGAATGGCGCTGTTGAAGCGGCCAATAAGAATATCAAGAAGATTGTGCAGAAAATGGTGGTGACCTATAAGGATTGGCATGAGATGCTACCTTTCGCTTTGCACGGTTATCGTACGACGGTATGCACATCAACCGGGGCAACCCCGTTCTCGTTAGTATATGGGATGGAAGCGGTATTACCATTGGAAGTTGAGATCCCTTCTCTGAGGGTATTGCGAGACGTTCAGCTAGACGAGGCAGAATGGGTGAAAGACAGGTTGAATCAATTGAGTTTGATGGATGAGAAGAGGCTAGCTTCTCTAGCATACGGTCGTTTGTACCAGAGCCGAATGAAGAAAGCATATGATAAGAAGATACATCCGCGAAGCTTTCAGACGGGCGACCTTGTGCTGAAAAGGATTCTCCCGCCGCAAGCAGATCACAGGGGCAAGTGGACCCCCAATTACGAAGGGCCATACGTTGTCAGGAAAGTCTTTTCAGGAGGAGCGTTGTTGTTGTCCACCATGGACGGTGAAGACTTTACGTCGCCTGTGAATTCGGACGCAGTTAAAAAATACTTTGCTTAAAATAGACCCGCTGGACAGAAAAAAGAGAGTCCAGGCAAAAATGGGGCATCCTGGCGAACCAAAAACAGAATGAAAGGTTCGGGCAAAAGTTAGGGATAAAATTGAAAAAAAATGTACACCCGCGAAGTTGAAAACCTACACTGGGCGGCTTCGGCAAAAAAGGGTATCCCGGTGAACTGAAAACCCGTAAAGGGCGGTTCACGCAAAAGTTAGGGATTTGAAAAGAAAATGACTGCGGTCCAAATTTGATACTGCAGTGAGCATCAATGCGGGAGAATACCTGAGGGGTCGATTATCAGATACAACCTCTTCGGAAGAGTGAATACTGGGAAAGCGTTAGAGTCGGGCGAGTCATGGGAGGATCAGTTCGTGGTGTTCGTCTGCATCCCGTTGCCGACATGTGTACAAAATTTAATTTGTCAAAATATTTATGCTTCTTGTGCATACTTGTATATCCGCTTTGCGTAGCTTCCTCTTTTCAGGAGTTACATCCCGTGTACAAAAACTCCGCCCATTCAGGGGCCCAATCAATAAAATGTGTTATTCAGTACTTGATGCCGACTCTTTACTGTTTTGTGCATGATAAAACGCCTAGGTTTACTGAAACTAGCAGGTGTATAACATCACTGGCCCTTGCCAACAATTGCTAAAGCTTTGAATTAACTGAAAATAACGTCACTAACCTGAATCGATTTGGTTGTATAGGCTTGTCTTGTCGTGTTTGTGTTGTTGCAGGTTTCATAGCCGTACGAGGAAGATGATCAAGAGACTGCAGTAATAAAAGACTCGACCCTCACGCAGGTCATGCATGTTCTTCCTGAAGAAGGATAGAATTCCCCAGCTAGTCGTAGCTTATCCAAAGGACATGCTCCAGCAAAGTCATTTATCCTCAGCGAGGTTCGGCGATTCCAAGATTGTAGGCTGTATTCAGACAGTGTGGTGTCCCCCAGAAGGATTCCCCCATCTCAAGTAGAGTGGTTTAGCCTCAGAAGACTAATATTTCCAACCGGTGAGCTGTATTCAGACAGTTTACTGTTCCCTACAGGGTCATTTAATCTCCCCCAGCGGAGTCAGTTGATTTTCCCCAAGAGAATCGTCCCATCCCCAGCGGAGTTCTCTTTACAACCAGTGTCTTCATTCCTCCCAGTGGAATTCAAAGAATGAGACTCTCCCCGGCAGAGTTGGTGTGGCGCATTGGCATTTATTTTGTCAGAATACCGTGGGATATCAGCTCACTCTCCAGCAGAAGCGCATCTGGTATTCCCCAGCAGGGTGTTACTTCAGCGAGGTGTTTGGTTTAAGTTCCCAATTTCCCAGCTGAGTCGACTTCATCCTTCCAGCATTTATTTTGCTGGAATAATTCTAAAGCATCTGGCTATCCCCAGCGGAGGTGGCATCGTCTTCAGCATTTATTTTGCTGAAGCAGTTCCTGTATCACGACAGTTCAAGTCCGCATTTGCATTGGCATATAGTGTCATACTTGCATCCACCAAATAAAAGCGTAGCATTTCCATGTCAAATGGAGCATTGCATTGTTGTCAAACATACGCATTTTTGAAACATAAACTTGGATGGCTAACCTTTTGTTTCAGGTAATGTTTCTCTTGCAGGTAGAGAGAGCCCTCGCTCAGGTGAATCAATAAACATTCGAAGTTTCGGCACGAGACATTCAACGAAGTGTCAGCTTTGGAACTATTCCCCACAGAGTCAGCAGGATAAGTTTCTCTTTGTCCCCAAGCAGAGTTACTTATTTCCCCGCCAGGGTTTCCTGTTGAAGTTTCTCTAGTCCGACCAGCGGATTTGTTTCTTTCAAAGTTGTTGTTTCGTCAGCGTTAAAAGGTTTCATGAACCAGAATTTCAGAGGCTACCGCCGGTTATCAGAACAGGTGTCCGGAAGGTTAGTTTCCAAATATCCCCAGTAGAGTCAGCCTCAAAGCTGCTGTCACGTCAGTGCTAAGAAGTGCGAGGGTGGGATCGATGGAGCAGTGAGTCCTGACGTGGACAATTTATTCCCATATTGGCGGGTTTTCCTCGTGCTAGAGAGGTGGGGTCCTAACACGGACAGTTTCATTTCTTCAAGTTGACGATGCGTGTTGGTCCTAACGTGGACGGGTTCGATTACTCAGAATTACTTGAATGGGAAGTCCTAACGTGGACAACAGTGGGTTACTCTTCGTGTTGGTGTCCTGACGTGGACAATTTATTTCCAGCAGATAGCTTTATTCGTAATGGTGAAATGTGCGTCCTGACGTGGACAAGTTTATAGTTCTTCGTGATGGTAAGATATGAGAGTCCTGACGTGGACAAATTCATCCTTCTTCGTGTTGTTGGCAGGGTGTGTGTCCTGACGTGGACAAGTCTCACTTCCCCAGCAAGTCGAAGACGTGCAAGTCCTAACGTGGACAGGTTCTATTATTTCATCAGAGGAAGATATGAGTCCTGACGTGGACAAGTTTTATTTCCCTGGCGGGTCAAAGATGCCTGAGTCCTGACGTGGACAAATCAAGACGAAACGTGAGTCCTGACGGGGACAGGTCTAATCCTTACGTGGAAAGAGAAGTTGTTTCCTTACGTGGAAAAGTGCAGTCCTGACGCGGACAGATCCAGAATTTTATTCCTTACGTGGAAAGGTTGAGTCCTTACGTGGACATATCAAGTTGGAGTCCTTACGTGGACAGATCGGGCAAAAATGTGATTCCTTACGTGGAAAGAAATTGATTCCTCACGTGGAAGAAAAGTGGTTTCCTTATGCGAAAAGATTGTATTCCCGACAGGGAAGATTGGAGTCCTTACGTGGACAGATAAAGGAGTTTATTCCTTACATGGAAAGGTTGAGTCCTTACGTGGACGAATCAAGACGATAGATGGTTTCCTTACGTGGAAAAGCGATGTATTCCTAACGTGGAAGGGTGAGTCCTAACGTGGACGAAGTATTCATAACCCAGAGAGTTTAGTCCTGACGTGGACAGATCCAGACGAAGTGTTATTCCTTACGTGGACGGTGTTATTCCTAACGTGGAACGGTGAAAGGGTGAGTCCTAACGTGGGCAATGCTATTACTAACGTGGTCAAGAGTTTACTCCTAACGTGGAAGATTTATTCCTGATGGAAAAAGACAAGTCATCCCCAGCACGGTCGCTAATGGATCAGTGGGTTGCCATAGCAGTCAGATTCAGCTGATGAATGTCGTTCCCCAAGCAGGAGCGCAGTTATTTCTGCGGTTGGCAAATTTCCGGGTTCTTAGTATTCAACCGTCTCGTACCGCGAATGTATGAAGGCTCCGAGCTCTTCACCCAATCGGGTCCAAGTCGCTTGAATAGGGGCAGCTGTTGCACCCTAAAATTTGCTCAACCTTATCCACTTGGTTTATGTTTCAATATCATTAGTATTTGCATATAGAGTAATGTACATAGCCTAACCATCTGCATAGCATAAGCATAGCAAGTCATCCAACAGGGGAACAATCATTATTTTCATCTCTAGAGGCTTATCAAGAGGTTATTATCCTGATTTAATCTCATTCAAGTCATCAGAAAAGAATTTGAAAGTTGGAGAAGTCAGTGGATCAAGCATTGAGTCTGTCTCCTAATTGAGGGAATCTGAGGATCAACAAAGAAATTGTGAGCTGTGGGCTGAGCATGGAGAGTATGTGGGCATCATGGGAGATTTAGAAAGTCATTTGGAGAAAGAGACAAGTCATTGGTATGGTCACAAGAATTGCAGTTGAAGACAGTCAACTAGGGTTTCATCTGGGTCAACTCTAGGTCAATTGATTGATTGAAAGGCATTCAGGTTTATTGGAGAGATGTGGGGTTCCTCATTTGACATGTAAAGAAGGATATGGTGATATGCTAAGAAGAAATCAAGAGAAATCAAGGAGAAGAGGAGTTTCTAAATTAGGGTTTCTGTGTAAAATTCCCTAGTTTAGGTCAAATTTCCAAGCAAGATAAGTCAAGATACAAGCTTCAAATAGATCCTTGGCCAACATGGAACTTGTAGAGGATCTCAAGACCTTTAATTTTAGTGGTGGAAGACATCAAGGAGATTTATAGAACTCAAGTTATGGTCCTTGCAAGTTACAGGTCATCTGAGGTATCTGAAATTTTGTCTGTGAAAGTGACTTGACTTCCAAGCAATTTTTACCCCTCAAGGAGATTTCAAATGAATTTATGGTAAACATAAGAGTTGTTCCTAATTGTCTTAGATTTCTAGAATGGTATTGTATGCCTTCATATGATTTGTGGAACTCTACTTATGGTCTTGGCAAGCAAAGGGTATTTTGGTCATTTGAGAATTACAGGTCATTTCAAGCCTATGCCCAAAACTCCTACAAGGAAGCTTCAAATGGAAAACTTTACAACATCAAACTTGTTCCAAATAACATTTTGAGTCTATAAAAGTGACCATGAGAGATTGGAAAGATTCATAGCACAAGGTTTCAAAATTGTTGGATTTAATGAATAAAAATGGACTTAAAAATGAGATTTTTCATATTTTGGCCAAATGAAGCAAAATTATAGGTCATTTTGAATGGAAAGATCATTTTGAGAACATTGGATAAAGTAGAATTTTGAGCTTGGTTTACATTTTGGGAGTTATTCATGGTTACTTGTAATGGAAGATACATAAACCAAATCCAAGGGAAATCACACATGGGAAGTTTCTCCAAGTTTCTAGGAGGTTCTAAGGACATGTATATATTGATATGAGAGGGTTCATGCCATGGTTGGTGATCACATTTTCTCAAAGCCACAAGTTTCACACACTTTCTCCAATTTGCAAAAGCATCTCAAACTCTCTCAAATCTCCATCAATTCCCACATTTCTTGACTTGATCATCATCTAGATCATTCATAGACCAGAATTCCATAAAAGATTTGGTTGAATTGAGTAAGAATCGTGCTAGCCATCTTCATCATCCAAGTTGCAAGAAGGTTTCAAGTACAAGATTCAAGGTGTTTGCACAAGATCCATTGCATACAGAACTCATAATCAAGGTCACTGATCAATTTCCAATCACTGCAAGCATCAGATCCAAGGGTTTCCATAGCTGTTTTCACCATTTTGCACCAGGTTTGTTTCCTCTTCGAATTGACTGAATTAGCTAGAATCATAGATAGTTATTAGGTTAGAACGGTTAAGCATAGTTAGATGACTGATTTTGGTGAGTTTGGAGAGGTTTCATGAGGATTGGCCACAGAGTGCATAAACTGTTAGAGCTTGTAACATCAAGAATATGGCACGAGAATCTTAGGTTTGCAGCTTAATTTGTTCAGTATGAAGTGTAGATTAGGTTAGGATAAGATTTGGCAAGGATTGAGATGGTTGATGACAGGTGATAATAATGGATTCAAGATGTTCTAGCTATCGGGTTCGAGCTTTGATGGAGTTTTAGAGGAAGATTTTGTTCTGGTTGTGTAGAGGGGAAGGAATGGAGCAACCTTGCTCTTTGTAGATTTTGCTTTCATGGATAATTGAGGATGTATAGATGGATGGAAAGTCTGGTCCATAAGCTCGTGCATGGAGCTTCCATGGCTGAAACCCTAGCCATTTGGAGAAGAAACATGGTGTCTGTTGGATGGGGTCTTTCTCATTGACTGGAGATCTAATCGTGTGGCTGTGGGTTGAAGTTGAAAACGGAGGGAAGGTTCAAACATCTAAACGCTCCATTTCATTTATTTTTCTGACTGGGCTCAACTTTGGCTTGCTAATAGCACCCTCCCCAATCAGGCCCAATGTGAAATGAACTGGTTTAATTGCTATTCGCACCTTTCAGAGTTTTTTTAAGTTTTTGTTATAGTTTCTGGTTAAACTGGGCCCAGACGCGCTTGCTATGCGCGCCCCCCTGTCTGGGCCCATCCTTTATTTCAATTGATTTTTCATACTAGCTGCACCCCTTTCCAACTTTACTTCATTTTATTTTTTCTCAAAAATATTAATTCTTTTAAAAATCATAATAAATCAAAAAATGCATATTTTCAATTGGTTCTTTTTGCATTATTTTCATAATTTTGTCAAGAAAATTCTCATACAAAAAAATTAATAATTCATTTCATTTTCTTATTTTTGGCATATTTTTCTTTTAATTAGGTGTAAATAATATTTTGTTTAGTACATGATTTTGATAAATTTTGTTCTAATAGATGCTTTAATATTTTTCACCCATCCTTTTTAGGTTGATTAGTAGATGAGATTAGCTTGTATATGCAATTTAGTTCCCATTTTTAGGACTTAATTTTAGGTGTTTAGTTTAGGTGTGAACAACATGATCAAAATTAGGGTTTTAAGTGATGACTTAGGAGAATTGAACCATTTCCCTTAGGACTTAGAGATTGAATATGTTAGATATGGGACTATAGGGACTATGGGTAGTTATTAGATCCCTTAGAAATCACTAGGATTCCCCTACTGCTATTGGTATAATACTGTTTGTATTTGATTAATTGGTGTGGTGTGCCCTCTGGAGATTATTGTTTGTCTGTGTGGGTATTGGGATTGCTTGGGGATTGGGAGAGCTGAAGACTTGTGATGATGAAGCCATTGGAGATCCAGAGCTTGAAGACCAACTTCCAGAGTTGAAGAGTAGATTCCTGCTAACAGCTGTTGAGGAGACTAGGGTTTAGGAGCTAGGCAGAACTCTAGATTAGAGGGTTTGTTTCTCAAACATGGAATGCCTTGTCTGCATCCATCCTTTCCCTATGATTCAAAGTCTCTATCAAATACCCACCTCCTTCCTTTGGAAGGATCAGTGAATGTATTTGAAAGATAGAAATTTTGAGGGGAAACTGTCTGTTTAATGTTAACAGTTAATGAACCACCCTTGGTAGGTAATTGACTGTCTAACATTCATTCACTTCATCTTGTTGACTGATATTCCTCTTGGAGATTGAGACTGGAAGAAAAGCCATTGCAGATGGAAGACTGATGATCAAGACCTTGCTGAAAAGCTGTGGAGATGGGGATTGATGCTTGCTGAAGCTTGAAGTCAGATGTTGTTTCAGAGCTGCTGGTGCTGTTTATTTTTTCTGCTGTATTTCATTTCTGATGTATTGATTGGTTTTCTGGACTGTATTGTTTGCTGTTTACCTTGTTGGGTTGAAAGTGAAGTCTGTTCACTTTTGCCTATTGTTTTCTAGGTTCGAGGTTGAGTAGGACTCCCTTGCCTCGCTTGTATTGCTGCATTCATGCATTTTACCGCTTTACTCTATATATATATATATATATATATATATATATATCTGATATTGTTTCTGTTTCCGTCTATTCCCTTAGGATCTCTGTTTCTCTCTGTGCAAGAGAGGAGCATGATAGACACTAGGCCTTAACCCATGCATGATAACATTAGGTTAGTTTGATTCGCTTTGCAACCGTAGGTTAGAGTTCTGTCTCTTCTTTCTCAAAACAAACAGAAAAAACACAATAAAATTTCAAACACAATAAAAGACACTTCTTCCGTAAAAGAATGTGAACTCATCAAAACGTCATTTTTGTCCGCTTGGACTGCTAATCAGAAAAACCTTTTTCAGAAGGAATAAAATCAACCAAGACAGACCTGTGTCTTCCGTAGCCCGAACTACGTTTGCTCTGATCTTTCATGCTGTATGAAAGTACGTAGGCATAAGATGCGATATCCTAGCGAGCAACCTTCCCCTCCTTTCCTGTAGGTAGGCGAACTACGTTGACTCTGATTTCTCGTTCCAGACGAGAATACGTAGGCATAAAGTGCGATACTTTGCCGAGTCTGTTTATTTTCTTTTTAACCCCTGACCCTTAGAGTAGATAGAATAACAATCCATACCCGAAAACAAGCGTGGATCCCGTCGAGTACGACGGACGCGAGGGATGCTAATACCTTCCCCTTGCGTAACCGACTCCCGAATCCAGGTTTTGGTTGCGACGACCATACCTTTCCCGTGTTGTGCGAGGTTTACTCTGAGCGTTTCCTTTCCCTTCTGTGGGATAAATAACGCACGGTGGCGACTCTTCTGTTCAGCCGGCGCCGATTTTCGCAGTAGCGACAGTAGTCCTCAACAGGCTGCTCAACTAGATATTCTGATAACACGCTCCCTTTTATAGCCTTCTGTGAAACATACTGGATGTCATATTCGGTCAAAACCATCTGCCAACGGGCAATTCTCCCAGATAGCGCCTGCTTTTCAAATACGTATCTGATAGGGTCCATCCTAGAAATGAGCATAGTTGTATGATTAAGCATGTACTGTCTTAAACGCTTGGCGGCCCAGGCTAGCGCACAACAAGTTTTTTCGAGCATTGAGTATCGAGATTCACAATCAGTAAACTTCTTACTCAGGTAGTATATCGCATGCTCTTTACGCCCTGTCTCGTCATGTTGACCGAGAACACAACCCATACTCCCCTCAAGAACCGTCAAATACATAATCAAGGGTCTCCCTGCCACTGGAGGTATCAAAATAGGAGGCTCCTGCAAATACTGTTTTATTTTATCGAACGCCTTTTGACAATTTT
Organism: Lathyrus sativus; assembly: GCA_963859935.3. Lineage (NCBI taxonomy): Eukaryota > Viridiplantae > Streptophyta > Magnoliopsida > Fabales > Fabaceae > Lathyrus > Lathyrus sativus. The sequence continues at coordinate 250,528,584 of OZ012739.1, forward strand.
CATTCCATGTTACAGCCTGGTCCTTTTTCAACAGCTTGAATAATGGCTCACACGTAGCTGTTAGGTGAGATATGAACCGGGCGATGTAGTTCAACCTCCCTAAAAACCCGCGCACTTCTTTTTCTGTTTTAGGCGTCGACATTTCTTGTATTGCTTTTATTTTCGCAGGATCAACCTCTATTCCTTTTTCGCTCACGATAAACCCCAGCAGTTTACCCGATCTCACCCCGAAGGTGCACTTGTTAGGGTTCAGTCTCAGCCTGAACTTCCTAAGCCTCTTGAACAGTTTCAGCAGATTCACCAAATGTTCTTCCTCCGTCTGGGATTTGGCAATCATATCATCCACATAAACCTCGATCTCTTTATGCATCATGTCATGAAAGAGAGTCGTCATTGCACGCTGATACGTTGCCCCAGCATTCTTTAATCCGAAGGGCATTACTTTATAACAAAATGTTCCCCAGGGCGTAATGAACGTAGTCTTCTCCATGTCTTCTGGCGCCATTTTAATCTGATTATAGCCCGAGAAGCCATCCATGAAGGAGAATACGGAGAATTGAGCGGTGTTATCGACCAGCACATCGATGTGAGGAAGTGGAAAATCATCCTTCAGGCTCGCTTTGTTCAAATCACGGTAATCTACGCACATTCTCACTTTACCGTCTTTCTTTGGCACTGACACAATATTAGCGACCCATGAGGGATATTTTGCAACAGCTAGGAAACCAGCATCCCACTGCTTTTGAACCTCCTCCTTAATCTTCACAGCCATGTCCGGTCTAGTTCTTCGGAGCTTCTGCTTAACCGGCGGACATTCTTCTTTTAGCGGCAGACGATGCACAACCATATCCGTATCCAGCCCAGGCATATCCTCATACGACCAAGCAAAAACATCGTTGTACTCTTTGAGCATTTCAACCAATCTTCGCTTGACGTCGCTCTGCAGCGCGGCCCCTATACGGATATTCCTTTCAACCCCTTCCGACCCCAGATTGACGATCTCAATGACTTCCTCATGAGGCAGAATGATTTTTTCTTCTTGTTTTACCAACCAAGACAACTCTTATAGAACCTCACCATCTTCAACAATCTCTTCTTCGGTCTGAAATACCGGGTGCTCAAAGTCGAAGTGAGTCATAGACGGTTCATAGATGTCATCTGAAATAGTAATCCTGCAAAGGAAATTGTTAAATGCTTCAAAACACATACAAAGCGAATAACCACGTTGCCATTTTATTGTAAAAATAAAAATAGGAAAAACAGAGATCACAATATTTGTACATGAAAAACGCCTTTTATTTAACGATCAAACAGTGCAATGTACATAACAGAATGGCCCTAAGCAAAATCACGATGCCTCGGGTAGGACACCGGATTGTTCAACAATTAAGAAAACAAAGCATTACTGTTTAGTTGTCACAGGAACAATCTCTTGAATAGACCAATTGCAAAGCCCTTGTCTTGGCACGCTCGGCTGAATCCAGGCGTCCATGTCGCAGTCGTTGTCTCCTTCTTCGGAATCTGAAACAGCGTTGATGGTCTCGTGATATACCCCACTAGCCGTAATTGTTATTGGTCCTTTGAAACAGGGTGCCCCTGCAGTAGGCGTTGATGATGAAGGTTGATATCCAAGTCCAAATCTGTCCATTTTAACGGGAATATCCAAAACCTTGCCCCAGCCCTTGGTCTCGCCGGTCTTCACTAGAGCCTGAGCCTCTTTGTATGACGACACTGCCACCTCTGATGCTTTACTCAGCCCTGGAACTTTGTCCTTGATGCGCAACCCCTCAAAGGCTTGACAGTGGGTTTCATGGATTTCGCCGTCGACTTCCACATACTTGAATGACGACAAATGGCTGACCAGTATATCCTCCTCTCCACAAACTGTGACCACACTGTCCCCCACCATGTACTTCAGCTTTTGGCGTAAGGTAGATGTGACTGCCCCAACACCATGGATCCATGGTCGTCCAAGAAGACAACTATATGCTGGCTAGATGTCCATAATATAGAATTTTGTTTCAAAAACCTCCGGCCCTACTTGCAGAGGCAAAGTTATAGATCCAAAGACTGACCTTCGCATACCATCAAATGCCCTGACCACCAAGTCACTAGGCGTACAAATGATCCCCCTGATGTCTAACTTCATCATTGCTTTCTTTTAGAGCACATTCAAGGAAGACCCGGTATCTACCAACACATGGGACATGATCGTGCCCCTGCATTCAACTGAGACGTGTAACACCATATTATGTTCTGTTCCCCTCGGGGTCAAATCAAAATCCGTAAATCCCAAACTATGGCCTGCATTCACGTGCGCCATCACCCCCTCCAACTGATTTACAGAAACATCTTGGGGTACAAACGACGTGTCCAGAATTTTCAATAACGCATTCCTATGGGCTTCAGAACACAATAACAGCGACAATATAGAGATCTTCGATGGCGTTTGTTAAAGGTGCTCAACAATTTTGTAGTCACTCTTACGGATAAGACGCATAAACTCTTTTACATCTTTCAGTGACGTTTCTTTTTCATTCCTCTGCACAGGAACATTCTCATTCACTTTTCCTTTACCTTTTGCCAATCGTTCAGCCTCTACCTCAGGCGATATAAAAATTCTCCCGCTCCTTGTCATCCCTCCAGTCTCGATGACATTGTCCACAACCCCAGCTGGTTGTTTACTGATATCAATTTTCTCCCCATCACAATATGCTTCCAGTCCATAAGTCCATGGTACTGCCTTGGTGCTCTCATAAGGGATTGGCCCTGCCTTTGTAATAGTGATCGTCGGCCGCCTGGCTGGCGCCGTTATAGTTATTGTTTTCCGTGGAATTGTCAACGTAGCAACATCACTCTGCTCATCAGCTAACACCTCTGCAGGTTTCTCAACTGTCGTTCTTTGCAACATGCCTTCATCTATCAAGGTCTGAATACCCTTCTTCAATTCGGCACAACCCCCAGCTTGGCTCCAACATTCTAGACAAAACTCATCGCATCCCGGATACACACCTCCTTTCAATAACCTGCTCTTTACTTCACACAACGGTGTTTTCAGTTCATCAACATTCATGATCAGATTCAAACCCTCCTCAGTTAAAATAGCATTTGCCCCATGATTGGGCATAGGCTGTTGTACTATATTCGGGCCTGCTTGTCCAAAATTTATGGCCTTGCTATCCAGTAGATCTTGAACTTTATGTTTAAACGCATGACAGGCCTCTATGTCATGCCCGGGTGCCCCGGAGTGGAAGTCACAATTTTTGTTAACATAATACCCATAAGGAAGGGTTGGTCCCATGGGCGGCGCCAAGATCCTCTTTTCAACTAAATTCATCCCCAACAGTGTCTGAAAGAGTTCCGCGTACGTGGAAGGAGGCGCTTCAAACACTCTTTTCGGCTTCGCATTCGGAAATCTTCTTTGGCCAACATTCTGCCCCTGCTGCTGCTGTTGTTGCTGCGGTTGTTGCTGTTGTCTCTGTTGAGGAATCGGAATCGTGACACTGGCTATCTGCTGCGGCTGATTATACTGGTGTCTTCCTCTGCCTCTGCCCCGACAACCAAACACTGCACTAGAATCACCTTGACGACGACCACCAAATGCTTTTCTATTACCTCCCGACGAAGTAGACTCCCCAGCCTGGAACCTTCCCACCTTAATACTATTCTCAATCATTTCACCCATCAGGATCAGATCAGAGAAACTGCCCAACGCGACAGGAAACAACTTCTCGTAGAATATCCCCGTGAATGTTCCAATGAACATATCATTCATTTCCTTCTCCACTAGAGGAGGATGCACTCTTGCCGCCATGTCGCGCCACCTTTGCGCATATTCTTTGAAACTCTCCCCAGTTTTCTGTGACAAGCCTTGCAGCTGGACCCTGTTTGGTGCCAGATCACTGTTATACTTATAATGAGTCACAAACGCCCCAGCCAGTTGCTTCCATGTTTTGATCTGAGTGGGTTCCAGCCCCATATACCACTCAAGTGACGGTCCAGATAAACTGTCTTGGAAGAAATGCATTAGCATTCTTTCATCATTCGAGTAAGCGGACATCCGTCTATAGTAAGAGCGAACATGCACCTTCGGACAAGTGTCTCCCTTATATTTATCAAAGGTGGGAGCTTTAAACTTCAGCGGTACCCTTAGGCCAGACACCAATCCCATTGTGGTCATATCTAAACCAGAAGTATTCTGATTCACTACACCCCTCATTTGTTCCTCAAGCATTTTGATCCTCTGAACCGGATCCACAGACTCATCCATACCCCTACCAGAGAAAGCATCTTCTTGTTGTTCTTCCATCCAATTAACATTCTTATATCCGTACCCATCATACCCATTGTTACGGCCAAATCTAGTCTGATTCATCATAGGGCGCCGTCCTCTGTTACCATACCCTTGAGCGACCCCGGCAGGTCCAAAAGACATCATTCCAGCACCATTTCCATTACCGAATCCACCATAACCCTGATTAGCATTACCAAATCCATCATGTCCGAAACCCTGAGCGTTGAAACCAAACTTCCCATCTTGGTTGACATAATCAAACCCCTGGTCGTTATAGCCGAGTCCGTTGTTACCAAAGCCATTACCTCCATTGTTATCACCGCCCAGATTGGCGTCTCTGAATCCAACGTTGTTAATAACGGTCTCATTACCCATTCCTGTATTACCATTTTCGGCGCCAGCGCCATTGTTCACATTCACAGCAGGTATATTCATCACAGGTGGAGCTACAGGTGTAGGAGTACCATCCCCATGAATGGTTTCAACATGTACAGAATTGTGGTCTTCGTTTCCATTCCCGACATTTCTCGCCAGCAACGGCTGCACCAAAGTCTGCAAGTTTTCCTGCCCTTTCACAACTGTCTCCATCGTCTGCATGAACAGCGCCAGCTTTTCACGCATCTCCTGCATCTCGTTTTGCATCTGGTCCATGACTCTTTTGCAGTTGGTACGAGTAAAGTATCGGTGAAGACGTTGACTTTCAATCCTGGAAAAACCTGGCGAGATGCAGGAAATGAGATACAGTTCAATAATTACCTGGTAATGCAATATGAATGTGTATGCAAATGCAACATGTGTCTGTGCGTTAGGGAATATCACTCCTCAATTCTAGTGCCAATGTGCCAGTGCGGTGACAGTGATAGCAATAAGAAGCTCGAAACCCAATCATAGAAAACATCTCATACATTGCAGAAAATCCCATCAAGTCAGGAATACAATATTCATGAGCGTACAATAAGGCATGACCTCAACCAACAATCCTGGTGATGGTCAGCACAATGCAAATAAAGCATACACATCAATACATGAGATAGTCAAGTGCAACCATACGCCTGGTACTCCTCTAATAATCTCTTAGTCTCGGGATGATTTGGTTGAGTAAGCAAACCCTCGACAAGTAGATCTCTTCGCTTGAGAACACGTCGTAAATCGCCAATAGATTCCTCCCATGCCCCTTCTCCAAAGCGGTCATCTAACTTCCGTTTCTGAGACACAGCCTCCTTCTTGCACTCGATGACTTTGTTCAATGAGTTCTGAAGACTATATCTTGTCATAACCTCCTCTTCATACTTTCTCTTGCTAGCCTTCAACTGACCTTCGAGTTCAGAAATTTGCTGTTTCAATTTGTCTTCCCTCTTTTTGTTGTTGGTTAGCGTAGCATTCCACGTTCTGTTGCACGAAGAGATTTCCCGGTAGGCGGCATCAAGTGACTTCTTCTTGGACTCTAACATATCATGAGCTTCTGAATTCTTTTCCCAGGCGTTCCCGTTTCTTTGTCTCTTCTGTCAGTTCGGCACCTAGCCTGTTTACCAACTCAGTCTGTTGTTGGAAGGAATACACAACTTTGTTCTTCTCACTCCGGATTTGAGCCAATTCTTTCTCTAGCTCTTCATTGATCTTTATCAAGTCTTCTTTTTCTTTCACAACCCGCTCATAGACCTCAATAGCCACAGTAGTCGGTTCCTCAACTGGAATGGGAACGGGACGTGATACTGCTGGAAAAGGCATCTGCACCTGTCTTACCCTCTCTTGAATCCACACCTTGTAAGGCATATAATCTTGACAATCATTCTTGCCTAGTAATGGTTTCCCTCTTCTGCAGATATGATTCCAAGCGCGCTGAAGCTTGGCTAATAATTCCCCCCTCAGGTCACCAGTGAAATACAGAGATTCTTGTATTTCTTCTTCCTTCGGTGGACTCTTCAAAGCATACCCAAACTGTCGAACCAACAAAGATGGGTTGTAGTTGATACATCCCTTCCTTCCAATCAAAGGAACGTTGGGAAACCCGGCACAACTGAAGATAATATCTGACCCCAATAAATGTCTATCGAACCAGACAATGTCATCTGAAGAAAGTCCCATTAGACGCTCAGACCATTCAACTGTATCTGCAGATTCAACAAAAGGACCCTTCTTGGGCAGATGGCTCTCAAACCACATATTCAGCAACGGTACACAACAGTGGACATTTTTCCCCCTTCTGTTTTCATTCTTATAATGCAAAGAATGATAAAAATCTCCAATCAAGGTAGGCACCGGGTTTCCTGCAGCGAAAAAGTGGAATGCATCCAAGTCAACGAACTCAGGCAGATTAGGGAACAGTATAATCCCATAGATACACCAGGCAAGAACAGCATTAAACACAATCCAGCAGCCACTTTTGGCATATTCTTGAGCTTTGCCAACCAAGAATTTGAGAGAAAACCCAGAAACTCCATGCCAGGAAGTCAACAACAACTTTGTAGGATCCATATGCAAAGGAACAGCTAAGTCTTCCAGCTTAGGCTTAGCATCAAAGTGAATGAAGGGTACTCTGTTTTGAACTGGCAACTCTAGAAACCCAGCGTACTCCTCCATGGACGGAGCCAAAATGAAGTCCTGGAACATAAAACACCTCAAGGAGGGATCATATAACTGCATCAATGTGTATAACCCATTCAGCTCATATGTGGTTGGTCTGCAAACTAAACTCAACAGCTTCCCGTAACTCTTTCTAAAACTTCTCTTCACATCATCGTCAGCTAGGGAAATCAGACCCAACAGAGAAGTCACATCAAGAGTAGGCAACTTATACGCAACAGTCTTCCTCAAAGTACTCATAATAACAGATAGAAGCCCGAAGCGCTAGAATCGGGAAGTATGAAAATGCACCTACAGCACAGACACACGTTAATGATATGCACATGATGATGCAAACAATGCAATATGCAAACAATGCAACCAAGGACCAAGTGCCCCTGGCTGAGAAGCCCAATCCACGATATTGGCCTCAAATAGACCCACAAACTGCTCAAGACCATCCACAATGCTCCAACCCGGTCTCTGACAGACCCAATAACACTGTCCTCAAATACCACTGAACCTCAATCAAGAAAACCGGTAATCTGGAGGTCAAGTTACCTGCATGTCCCAACCCCTCTCACAGGTTGGTGTCCTAATAACTGACACAAGGTATGGCATCCTATGCGGTCGCCGGTGTCACAGACTTTCAAGACGGATGATACGATACCCAGAAGGTGTGGCATCATCATGTCCTGAAGAGGCCTCACTTAGCCAACTTCCAAATGATCGGTCCCCAGAGTCGACAATTCTCCAAACCAACAACCCCCTCAACCCAAAGGGTTGAAAAAGAAGTCAACCGGGAGAACCTCGTCTGAGCGTGGATTTCATGAGACACTAGTACATGCAAAGCATGCACGCGCCCACTAATTTCCACTCTTATTCTAGGTGCACTCAAGCCCAGGTCCGGCTTATCTCTCAATCATAGAACCCCCTCATACCCACATCAATAATCACAATAATATAATGCTGAATGTAAATGACTGAAAAGTAAATCCATACAAAACCCACGACGGGAAAACAAGCGCTAGGATTGACTCGCGTAGGGGACCGTTGGAGTCCCCAGCAGAGTCGCCAGCTGTCGCTACTGCGAAAATCGGCGCCGGCTGAACAGAAGAGTCGGCACCGTGCGTTATTTATCCCAAAGGAGGGAAAGGAAACACTCGAAGTAAACCTACCGCAAAGACGGGAAAGGAATGGTCATCGCAACCAAATCCTGGATTCGGGAGTCGGTTACGTAAGGGGAAGGTATTAGCACCCCTCACGTCCGTCGTACTCGACGGGATCCACGCTTGTTTTCTAGTACGGATTGTTATTCTATCTATTCTACAGGTCTGGGGTTAAAAGAAAATAAAATGACTCGGCAAAGTATCGCACTTTATGCCTACGTATTCCCGTCTGGAACGAGAAATCAGAGTCAACGTAGTTCTCCTACCTACGGCATGAAAGATCAGAGCAAACGTAGTTCGGGCTACGGAAGACGCAGATTTGTCTATTTATCTTTTATCCTTCTGAAAAAGGTTTTCTCCTGATTACGGGTCCAAGCGGACAAAAATGACACTTTGATTGGTTTTCAGTCTTTTACGCAAGAAATGTTTTTTATTGATGTTTAACCTCTTATTACTGTGTTTTTGATTGTTTTGAGATAGAAGAGAAAGAACTCTAAAAACCTAGGGTTACAACGGGGAATCAAAATCTACCCTAATGTTAGCATGCATGGATGGAAGCCTAATGTCTGTCATATTTCTCTCTTGCGCAGAGAGGAACAGAGATCCTAAGGGATAGACGGAAAAGAAACAACATATATACAGTAAAGCAGTAAAATGCATGAATGCAGCAGTACAAGCGAGGCAAGGGAGTCCCACTCAACCTCGAACCTGAAAAACAATAGGCAAAGTGAAACGGCTTCACTTCAAACCTAAGGGGAAATTAACAAACAATACAGCAAAGAAAATAAACCCCAAAACCAGCTCTGACAGCACACCAGCTCCTACAGCAGCAGCTCTGAAAAACACCCAACTCTGACAGTTGATAACCAGCAATCTCCCAATGAACCCCAAAGTAAAACTTCAATGGTATCCAAGATACAATAAGCTTCCATCTCCAAGAAATCACCAAGCTCAAGCAAGCACAGAATCTTAACCAGTTGACAGCATCAGACAGCAGATAGCTCCAAACAGCAGTAAACCCTAGCTTTACCAGCTGCACAGTTTTGACATGAATAACCTTCATCTTTGGCAATCTTTGATCTTCATCTCTATATTCAATGGCTTCTTTCTTCAAGGCAAGCTCTCCTAGATGATAATCACTTAACAAGATGAGTTGAATGTTAAACAGTTCATTGACTACCAAAGGAAGCCTACAAACAGTTTAATATTATAGCAGAGTGGTTCTCTCAAAGTTCTACCTCTAAGGTAAGGCCACTTATCCCTCCAAAGGAGGGAGGTGAATACCATAGAGGGACTTGATGTCATAGAGAGGGATTGAAGCACATGAAGCTATCCATGTTTGTACAAAACAATTCAGTCTATTCTAAGGCTTTGCTTATTCCTATTATTTCCTATGTCTTCAATCAACTCCTTCAATCTCCAAGCTCCAAGGATCTTCTTTGGTCTTCAATTAACACCTTTGATTCTTCATGCTCCAAAATCTCAAACCAAGCCCCATACCCCATAGAAAAGCCCAAAAGCCCAAGCAAACAGATATAAACCCCAAGTGGGAACACCAAACAAACACTCCATTTGCAAAATATACTAAAAATAGTAATATAGTAGTTAAAACTCTAAGATTAATTCTAAGGGGATTTCTACATCTATCCTACATACCCTATATGTCCCAGAACCTGATTCATGCTAAAAAACCCAAAATAAAATGTTAGAATGCACCTATATTGAGTTTGAATCCTACTACTATCACCCTAACGTTCTCTAATCAAAACTAATCATGATTAATCCACAAAAACGTGGAATAAATCTCTAAGGGACCTATACTTCTAATCTAATCAACTCAACAAGAATCAACCCAAAATTATTCACCAATTGGTCACAAGAAAATTTACAAAAACATGTATCAAATGTACAAAATTAAAGAAATTAATAAAATGGGAAAAATCAAATTAAATTGAAAAATAGGTGAAAATGAAATTTTTTATTTTCATAAAATCACAAATAAATCCAAGATCATGGAGGTATTTTTGAAATATTTTTCTGATTAATTTTGGATTTATTATGATTTATTTTGTAAACTATATGCAAATGTGAAATAATAAGAAAATTCAATTAAAATTGACAAACAGGGGGTGGCAACAGTAAGTATTTCACTTCAGGAACACATTGGGCCCAGGAAGGGGGGGGGTGCCGGTAGCACACACTGGGCCCAGTCTACTAATTCAGAAAAAAACAATAAAAATAATAACCCAGGGGGGCGAGTAGCGAGGATTCGCCTTGCATTCACGCTTGGGCCCCGAACGGGGGGTGTGAGCAGCAAATCTGCTAGGCCCAAACAAAAATCACACCGGGGAAGGGGTGTCAAAGGAAACCAAAGGAGTATGCTCAGCAATCTCAGATGGGCCTAATGCCCGATCCCACTCCCATTCAGCCTCAGCATTAGTAAACCCTAAACAAAATTCTCCTAACGCTCCCTCTCCGCTACCACTGTTCATCGTTCTCACCCTAACGGCGCTCCAACCATTCTCTGAACCTCTCTCAAACATGCAAACTCTGAACCCAAATCAACAATAACCCTTGTTCTCAACGCCATCACCGATAAAACCTTCGAAGCTCAGTTCAAAAACACTAATCTCTAACATACTCGCCTCACCAACTTCTGATATTCAAACCTAAACACCAAGATTTGCCCTAATCTCATGTCCAACCTAGTGTTGCACCCTAAAATTTGACCAACCGGTGCCACTCTCGGTTTATGCTTCGACGTATTTTCACATTCGCATTTGCATACTGCATATAGCGCATTTCATCAATCATGGTGATTTTATCGGGATTACAGCCCTGTTGTCGCTTTTCGGATATCTCAGACTGGTTCGGGCAATCGGAATTTATTTTGAGAAGTCGCGCGCTTCCTGGGTGTTTTCAGTTCGCAGTGATTTTTGAGATTCTTGGTGTCGGGATTTATTGTTTTGCTTCGATCTGGTCTCGCGCTCTCTTTTATGTTGGTTATTTGCCTTTGTTTGCATTTTTTAGGATTTAATAGCCTTTTGTGGATTTTAAATAGGTTTTTTAGATTTTTCAGAATTTAATATTTTTAATAGCTTTAAATCATTTTTAGAATTTTATAGAGTTTTTAATAGGTTTTAATAGTTTTTTTAATAGTTTTAATAGAATATAATAGATTTTTCTTTTAATAGTTTTAATAGAATATAATAGATTTTTCTTTTATTAGTTTTAAATAGAATTTTAATAGATTAGTATAGATTTAATAGTTAATTCTTCCTTTTAGGTTTAATTAGATCTTAATCATTTAGTTAGACTTTAATTAGAGTTAATTGAGTTTTCATTTAGTTAATTGAGTCATTTAGAATTAATTAGAGTGAGTCAGGTTTTAACTAGTTAATTAGGTTAAATCTTTGATTAGTTTTTAATTGAGTTTAATTAGTCATTAGCCTTATGGTTATCGGGCCGGTATCCATTATCCAGCAAAGTTCAGAAGCCCACTTCAGCAAGGTCCACGAAATGCCATGTGTCGCTATTTAAGCAAGGACACGCGTGCTCATGAGAGAAAGCCACCTCATAATTCACTTCGCCCAGAATTCTGCCACTTCATTTCCACCACATTTACTGCACACACACGTGGCTCTCCCTTCTATCTCTCCCCAGTTCCACGCGGCACACATGCAGGCCCTCCCAACGCCACTTGTCATCACCTGATCCTCACCGGTTGCATGGCCGGCGGCCATGCAACCACCGCCCCCAACCTCGCCGGCCACCACCAACTAACTTCCGGCCAACCCTAACCAACCATTAACCGTCTCCGGCCGCCGTAAACTTCACCAGAAAACTAAAAAAACCCAGAATCTTCATCGTTTTCGCATGATCTTCATCTTCCTCCTCCGGTCAACATCATCAGATTCACCAGAAATCGTTTAGATTCATCTTCGTCCATCGCCGGAAAGCTTGTTACGTCAAGAACTCATCGCTACCGTCACCGGAGACACGAATTTGCAAGAAAGTTCAACAAGTTCTCAAGAACTCTTCTCCAAGATCCGTCTAAGAAGTTTGCTAGAAAGGCTTCAAATGTACATCAACATGTTCATCCAAGGTCTTCAAGAACTCAGTAAAAACCTCAAGCAATTTCCAGAATCGAGATGCTCATCAGCGATCTTCATTCAAGATCTCTCCAAAAAAAACCTTCATGTGATTCATCGAGTGTTGTTCTCGAGTTCGTTTAATCTTTAAAGATCCACACCTTGCATGACCCTCAAGAACACCGTGTTCATCATCAGATCGTCACCGGACTCATCAACCTTCAAAAGACTTTCCCAGAAATCCTTGGAGTTCTTTCAAATCTTCATCGTATTCATATTATTTCAAGAACGACTACCAAAGTTCAGATCTCCTCATCGTTCAACAACAATAATTTCATAAGATCTTCATCAACTGCATCCTTCATCAGGTTCTTCCCAGATTTGTTCCATAGCAGTCTTCAAGCAAAAACGGTGCGTCAATACTCGTTCTTCATCAGATTTACGCATGCAATTGCTTCCTCAAGAATCTCCAGATTCAAGAACCTTCATCCATTTTCCAGAACTCCCTCAATGTTCTCATTCGTTGATCTTCACGAAGGAATCGCGTGTGGTTTCTCTTGTGTTGTTGACAGATTTGGAATGAAGGTAAAGGAAGACGAAGCTGGGAGTTGAAGGAGAGTGAGACTGAGAAAGGTTGAGAAGAGAGGAGATTGGGGAGAATCAACGATTGAGTGAGAGAAGCTGAGGGCGGCGCAAGACTTGTGTGAACAGTAGAGAGGGAGAGAGATGGGAGGCTAGGGTTTCAGAAGGTGGAAGGAGAAGAGGGAGGATCGGACCGGCTTCGTTTGGGCCTGAGAGTCCAAATGCCAGATTTTTTTCCTCTCGGCACCCTTCCGTTTTTTGTGGATATGGGCCAAGCCCAGTGAAGCTTTTTAGATTGCACACCCCCCGTTTCATTATTACACGCCCCCCTCCGTTTTTTTTGCAGCAACAGCTGTTGGGCTGGGCCCTTCTTTTATGTTTTATTTTTCTGCAGGCTTGTATACTCCCCTGTAACAGACTGTACCCCCTCCCCTTGTATTTTCTTCATTTTTATTATTTTCTTTATGAAAAAAAGAATAAAGAAATGTTGAAAAAAAAATAAGAAAAAGAATATTGAGAAAATATACAGAGAAAAATCATATATGAAAAAAGAATAGAGAAAAAGAATATTAAAAAGAAAATGGAGAAGAAAAAATATTAAAAGAAATACATGAGAAAAAAGAAGAGAAGAATATTGAGAAAAATAAGATAATTCAGTTTCATTTCAATTCTTTGAATATACTTTTAGGGAGGTTTATATTTTCATTTAGGAGATTAGTTTCAATTTCTTTTAAAGAATTCAGGTATTATTTTTCCTAATGTATTTTAATGTTTAGCATAGGTTTAGGTGATGATTTCTCTTAGGATATAATTTTTCATAGAGATTATTTTACCTTTTTAGAGGTAGCTGTAGAAGTCCACTTGTTAGGGGACTATTTTCCATTTGATTTTTTTTTCCCAGGATAGTTGGATAGGGTTTTTAGGAGTTTATTTCCTGTATTCAATCATTGTAACCATTTTTCAGAATGTTAATAAAACGAGATTTGAGCTGTGGTCCCGAAAGTAGCCGAACTACAGCTGCTCTGATTTCTCGTACCAGACGAGAATATGTAGGCATAGGATGCGATATCCTAGCGAGCACACTAACCATTAACCTTTTGTTCTCTCGCTGCTGTGCGATCGAGACTTTCCCGCTAACGACTGATGTTACCCTTTTCTCTTGCCCGAGCGCATTTGAGACCAGACCGTAGTTTTATTTCCCATAGGTTCCCGTACCTGTAAAACCAGATTAATATCTCACTTCTGTGTGAGAACACCCTGTTTAGCCGTAGCTAGCCTGAACTACGTAAGCTCTGATCTTCCATGCTGTGTGGAAGTACGTAGGCACAAGACGCGAAGTCTTGGCGAGCCAATTCCTTGTAGTTTCCCGAACTACGTTGACTCTGACTTTCTCTCTTGAGAATACGTAGGCATAGAGTGCGACGCTCTATCGAGTCAATTCCCTTCCGTTTAGATTTAGCAGCCGTAGATAGATTGTTTTTGCATCCTTTAGACAAACCAAGCAAGCGTGGATCCCGTCGAGTACGACGGACGTGAGGGGTGCTAATACCTTCCCCTTGCGTAACCGACTCCCGAATCCAGGTTTTGGTTGCGATGACCATACCTTTCCCGTTTTTTGCGAGGTTTACTTCGAGCGTTTCCTTTCCCTCTGTTGGGATAAATAACGCATGGTGGCGACTCTTCTGTCAGCCGGCGCCGATTTTCGCAGTAGCGACAGCTAGCGACTCTGCTGGGGACTGCGATAGTTCCCCATGCATGTGGGATCCAACGTCCCCTAAGAGAGTCAATCCTAGCGCTTGTTTGCTTGTCTTTTGGGTGTTTATTTTTTCATTGCTATTATTTGTTGCTGTTGTGCTGGGGAGGGTGATACTTTGAGTGATAGCCGGACCTGGGCTGCTTGAGTATGCATTTAGACGTAGTTGTGGAGATTAGTGGGCGAACCTGTTTGCTGAGCAGGCACGAGTTTCCCATGAAATTCACGCTCAGACGAGGTTCTCTCCAAGGTGCTTCTTTCCGATCCTGAGGATCTGAGGGGAGTCCAGACGTGAGGATTGTCGACTCTGGGGACCGATCAATTGGAAGTCAGCTAAGTGAGGCCTCTTCATGAGATGATGGTGCCACTCCTTCTGGGAATCGTATCGTCGCTCATGAAAGTCTGTGACACTGATGACCGCATAGGATGCCATACCTTAGGTCCATACCCGTGAGTGGGGGGTTTTTTGTTGCGAGAAACTTGACTTCCATCCTACCCGTTATCTTGGCGTTCTCTTTTAGAGAGAATGTACTCTGTCAGCTGTGCAACAACATTTAGAGCGTGTTGTGGGGGCTGTGATCCCGTGTTTGCCGCATTGCATTGCATTTGCATAAGCATCTTTGCATCATTTTGCATAGCATTTCTCCGGTTAGCCAGAGTTCTGATCCAGCCTTTGTTTCCTGAAGGTAAGTACCCGGAGTTTGGATTGAGCAATTGTTGATTATCAGAAGACGACCAAGGGGTTGGAACAGACTTGAGCAGATTTGAGAATCAAGCAGTGTAGTCAGTTAAAGGTAATTGATAGTTATGTCTGAAGGCAATTTCCAGTCTCCTAACACCTTGACAGGGTTTACTATGACGTCCAGCCCTCGGTATGATTCTATGGAAGACTTCCCGCAAGCGAACAACGTTACTGCAGACCAAGTTGTACAGCCTACTGTTGAGAACCGAGATCGACATGAGCAGTTTGTTGCCCGAAATGGACGTCCTCCTCCTGTTAACAATCAAGGTGATGTTTTCCCTGAGAGGAATCCACGCAGAGATATCCCGGTAGCCAGGACTGTAAACTCAAGAGCTCTTGAAGGTGATAGAAGGTTCCGAGTATTGGAAGAAAGAGTTAAAGCTTTGAAGGCGAAAGATGCTGTTAACATGAATGCCGCAGACATGTGCTTGGTCCCTGGCTTGGTGTTGCCTTATAAGTTCAAAGTGCCGAAATTTGAGAAGTACACGGGAGATAGCTGTCCGAAGCAACATTTGATGATGTTCTGTCGAAGAATGACTTCGTTTGTGCGAGATGACAAATTGATGGTCCATTGCTTTCAGTATAGTCTGACTGGGGCATCTTTGAGGTGGTATATGCAGTTAGAGAGTAATCAGATTCGATCATGGGTGGATTTAGCCAGAGCTTTCCTGAAGCAGTACGATTACAACCTGGATATGGCTCCTAGTCTCGTACATCTGCAAGAATTATCTCGGGCGGAGAATGAATCATTCAGAGGGTATGTGCAAAGATGGAAAGAATTGGCCGCTAGTGTTCAACCACCGCTTCAGGAAAGAGAAATGGTTGACCTCTTCTTGTGTACTCTGAAAGGCCATTATTATGACAAATTGTTCGGTTGTACAAGCTTTGTGGGCCTGATGAGAATGGGAGAGCTTGTTGAGAGAGGACTCAAAAGTGGAAAGCTTCGAGATGCTCCTTATATCCCAGTTGATAAGAATGAGTCAGTTGTCAGTTCTCAAGAGGAATGGGAAGAAGGAAATGACGTCGTCTCAGAATCTCTAGCATCTCAGGATCAGTTTTCAGACACTTCAAGTCAACGGTCATCCTGTCGTCGATCGCGTCAGCACGCCCAACGAAGACCAAGGAAACCTGAAAGGCAGTTTACTCAGCTACCGGTGTCGTACAGTCAGTTGTTGCCAGATCTGGTCAGAAGTGGATTGATAGTGCCGAAAAAGACTAATCCAATGATTCCACCATATCCTCCAGGTTTTGATGCCAGCGTCCGCTGTGAGTACCATGTTGGGGCACAGGGACATTCAAAAAATGATTGCAAGGTGCTTAGAAGCCAGGTTCAAGATCTGTTAGATTCTAACCGGATTTTCATCGCGCCCCAGGGTTTTGTTCAGATTAACGATTCTCCGTCATCCAGTTGTGTGGGTTCGTCAGTTAATGTCATGGAAGACTCCGCGGGAAGTGTGTGTTATGAAGAATGTCAAACGGAGAGTTCAGTTGAATATGGGAGAAGTTTCTAGAGGTTTCTGTGCCGGGTGTCGCATCTGTTTTCTCTGCCTAACCCGTTTAGCTTTTGTGCATTATTGTTAGCTGACCATCACCAGGATTGTTGGCTGGGGTCATTGTATTCGTACTCATTCGTGCTTACGTGCTACTTTTGTTTGTTGTACATGTGTGGGAGGTGTTTGTCTGGGTGCTTATAGCTTGAGTTTCTCTTTGTCTTGTCATGAATATGTGTTTGCTTTCTGCATTGCATTATCATTTAACAGGTACATCAGAACCGTGGGTCTTATTTCCTCATCGTCCAGTTTGTTGCAGGAGTTCCTTCAGAGATATGGAACAGAATCAGGTTGAATTGATTGAAGTCCGAAGCCAGCTAGGGCAGATGATGAGAGACATGCAGAAGATGCGTCTGGAGCAGAAGATCCTCAAAGAGGAAAATAGTCAGCTGAAGACGCAAATGAGCTTGATCATGGAAGTAGTCAAGAATGTGCTGAGGAAAGAGGATGATCAGCTGTTTGAAGCCGCAGTGAAGGAGCTCGTGCCACCTGTGCCCGGGGAACCTGAGCTTAATGAACGTGTTGACAGACATCAGCAACAACTACAGAGGATACGTCCGGTTCAACGAAGGATTCAGGAGGGAAGGCCAAAGAGGGTGTTTGAGGCGCCACCTTCAACGTATGCTGAGCTCTTTCAGACTTTATTAAGGTTTAAAATGGTTGAAAAGAGAACGTTGGACCCACCCACAGGAGCGCTTCCTTATGGGTAAGATACCAGTAAGCAATGTGAATTTCATTCTGGGGCACTCGGACATGACATCGAGAGTTGTCATGCTTTTAAGCACAATGTTCAAGACCTGATTGACTCAAAAGATATTGAATTCATGCCAAGCGGTGTAGCTGTACGTATTAGTCCTATCCCAGTTGATGCTAAGATGATGGATGTTTCTAAAGCTGCAGTAGGTCGGGAACGTATCCTGGACTCCATGGTGTCAGAATCTCCATACCCACAACTGTTGCCTATTCCTGGGGCAGATCTGAGAAAGAAAATGGCTGAGCATAAGGAGTGTCTTAATCAGTACGGTGGAAGTCAAGAAACCGATGTTGTATTCGCTACGAAGGTTGTTCAACAGTCAACCCGGTATCAGCGACAACAGCAGCGACCTCAACAGCAGCAAAGGCAACAGCATCCCAATCAGCGAAGAGCTCCAAATCAGAGGCCGGTGAGGGTATTTAGTGTGCCTCCGATGCCATATGCCGAACTTCTTCAGGCGTTGCTACGATTACAGTTGGTTGAGAAGAGGAAGTTAGCCCCGCTGACAGGTACGCCTCCAGCAGGGTACGATATCAATGAGCACTGTGATTTCCATTCAGGAGCACCGGGGCACAACATTGAAGATTGTCTGGCCTTCAAGCACAAGGTGCAGGACCTACTTGATAGTACAACAATCAGCTTCGGGCAGGAAGGGCCCAAAATCATCTGAATGAGGAGGAGGGGCTCTATAATTTGGTTGGGTCACTGAAAGCAGATCAGGACAACATCGGGTTGCCTCTAATAACTAATTGTGAAGATGGATGGTTCAGCAGCAGGACAGATGTGAAAGCCCGGTTCTCGGAAGCTGGCATTTTTCTTTGTTTTATCTTGTCATTTCTTTATGTTTGTAGTTTCTTTCCTGTTTGAATTGCAATCTTGTTCGTAAAACTTGTTGTTTTCATTCAATTGATGATAATGAAATAAATATGCATGTTTTGAGTGAATCCATTCGTGTTCACTAATTGTTTTTACAAATGTCCAATGCTTGGTTAAGAAGGATCTGAGGAGGATGACGAAATGAACGACATGCAACTTCCGATATTGTATGCTTTTGAAATAAAACCTGCTGATGATGTACATGCATTGTTTCAAATCCCTAAACACCGGTGATATAAGGAAGATAATCCCTTGCCAACCCCTTTGAGCCTAGTAGTAGGAGTTCTTTCTGAAAACGAAAAACCCTCCATCTTTAACCTGGGGCAGGGTAGGTGTTAGCTAATATTTGGCCGAGCGTTCAAGTTGCAAAAGGAGTGTCCGTTCGAGGATCAATCACACCTCTAGAGGTCGTGCCTAAAAAACCACAATGGTTAAATCAAGGGTGAGACAGTCACATTATTTTCCAATGAGTCAGGCAACCAGTGTCACACGACTTGTTCGGAAAAAGAGAAAGCAAAAGAGAATCAAAAGCCCGCTAAGTCAAAACTTCAAAAAAAATGACTTAGGCAAAAATGAGGGCATCCCGCTGGACTTAAAAAATCAAAAGAAACTCCAAAGAGTCAGTCCAGGCAAAAGTTAGGGATATGAGAAGGAAAAAGATGAAAGGATTAAAAAAGAAAAAAAATCCTTGGACAAATACGAGTCGTGTGACCCTAAGTGTCAAAGACGAAGAGTGAGTAACTGTCACTCCAAAACTCATAGTTTCTCGAACTATCACTCCTATCTTTCAACCTCTGAGAGGTGAGCGCTAAGGTCGAATTAGCTGAACGTAGGATGGGAGAACATCAAGGAGAATGGGTGGGTTAAAATAAACTTTGAACCTCTATCCTTTCCTTCAAAACCGTGAACCTGACCACGTTATCACCTTCAAAAGTCCTAATTGAAGCAGGTTCGTTTCGAAAGCATACTGTGGTAAAGATTGCGTCGAAACTGACTCCTAAAATGGTTCTTCATACCATGTTGGTATTGATGTTGATATTCTTGATAAATGTTTTGTGCATTATATGCCATAAATTGTTTTCCCTTTTCCCAGTGAACAAATTGGATGTCAAAGCTGTCATATGCGTTGCATTAATATGTCTTTTACGCAGAACAACTTGTTTTACTTGTGAGTAAGCGCTTGACAGCAGGAAAGTTTTCTACAATGGAAGGTATGGTCAGGATAGAATACAGAACGCCCGAATGCTCCGCAAGCCAGGGAAAGCTACATCCAGTGATCCCCAGTCAGGGCATCCTTTCGAAGTCAGTTATCCTGGGGCAATCAGGTTGAGATTCGGTAAGTATCTCGTAGTCAGGGGCACTACTCTGAATCAGATAATCAGGGGCAAAGTCATTGCAGTCAGGGGCAGGCCATCTTGAGAGCGCAGAAGTTATTTTTCATTCGAGAAGCATCTGATGTGAAGTATCTCTCCGAAATTCAGAATGCTGGGGCATTTCATATCAGACCCTCAGGGTACAGATTTTCAGATTTCCTTTTGAGGAGCGTCACCACAGAGGTCCCGCAGGCTGGGGCATATCAGAAGCGAAGGGTTTGTTCTTCTCCGTATCATCATAGTTATTCAGAGCTATTCGAGCAGATTCAGCCAATTTTTGAGTGCGAGACGAATGTTGGGAAGTCGTGTTACTATTCCTTGACTCTTCAACCAGAAAACTGTGTATTCAGACAGAATGTTTTCCAGCGTCAGTTGTACCTGACCCATCACAGATAGCCTAAAAGCCCAAATCCATGTTGGCGATCACTGTGAGGCCCATCCGTGTTGGCGCATCAGTTTCCAAATCCAATCTTCATCAGTACGCAGGAAGACTCCGTCTTTTTCCCCCACCAAAAGCCCAATTTTCATTGGCACGGGTAAGCTATCCCTAGAGAAGTCCAATCATACTTGGCACATCTGCTATTCCCCAGCGGAGTTGATTTCACTCTTCCAGCATTTATTTTGCTGGAATGATTCTGTGATATCCGGTTTATCCCCAGCGGAGTTGGCTTCGTCTTCAGCATTTATTTTGCTGAAGTGGTTTTCTGTACCCGACTTTCTCCAGCAGCCCGAGCCTGCATTAGCATATTGCATATATCATCATATTTGCATCATACTTGCATTTCATTTTCAAAATGCGTAGCATTTCCATCCTAAATGGAGCATTACGCCCTAGAAAGATTCAAACATATGCATATGCATACGAAGCATAAGCCAGGTTTTCTATCAGCCTCATATGGCACTTGAATTACTCTGTGATCAGTTCAGGGGCATTCATCCAGCAGCAGTGTTCAGACAATTCAGCAGTGTATTCGTATTTCAGATCATACAACAGTTATGCTTTGATCAATCAGTCATCTGGTATCGACAGGCTTTTCTTCCCGTCAATTCATATTGACGATGTGTTCCTCCAATAAGTGGATTTCTCCGTCTATCAGTAGACGTCTTGAGTTCGAATATGGCTTTCTTCACGTCTATCATTAGACGATGTGAAGTTTCGGGTGATTTGTTTCAGTGGGGTTTTCAAGATGGGGTTTCTCTAGCAAGTGGTGTTCTTTCCGTCTATCAGTAGACGATGTGAAGTTTCAGGTTATGTTTCAGCGGGTTTCTTATTGTCAGATCATACGGATGGTGTGTTTCCCCAGCGGGTCTTCTCCGGTTATCTTTAGATGTTGAGAGGTTTCAAAGCAATCTTTCGGATAGTGGTTTTCTTTCTGTTTATTGGATGAGATGACATTTCAAGAGGGATTTTCTGACCGTCGATCCTTATTGACGTCGAGGCTCTTTGAAGAATGTTCGGTTTTCCTGATTGTCGATTCTTATTGACAACATGGCTCTTTGAAGGTGGTTTTCTTCCCGTCGGTCCTTACTGATGATGTGGCCCTTTTAAGGATATTGTTCTTTCCATCAAATCCCGTAGACGAAAGGATCCTGAAATTTGAGGGATGGTGTTGAAGTGCGTATGGGTGTCTTTCCGTCTATCCTTAGACGATGTGAGTATCGAATTTTCTCCTTCGGGATGGGTGTCTTTCCGTCTATCCTTAGACGATGTGAGTATTGATGTTTTCCTTCGGGATGGGTGTCTTTCCGTCTATCCTTAGACGATGTGAGTATGGATTATGGGTGTCTTTCCGTCTATCCTTAGACGATGTGAGTATCGAATGTTTTCCTTCGGGATGGGTGTCTTTCCGTCTATCCTTAGACGATGTGAGTATTGATTCTTTCCTTCGGGATGGGTGTCTTTCCGTCTATCCTTAGACGATGTGAGTATTGATTCTTTCCTTCGGGATGGGTGTCTTTCCGTCTATCCTTAGACGATGTGAGTATTGAATGTTTTCCTTCGGGATGGGTGTCTTTCCGTCTATCCTTAGACGATGTGAGTATGGATTTTGGGTGTCTTTCCGTCTATCCTTAGACGATGTGAGTATTGATGGTGTTCCTCCGGGATGGGTGTCTTTCCGTCTATCCTTGGACGATGTGAGTATTGATTTTTTTTCCCTTCGGGATGGGTGTCTTTCCGTCTATCCTTGGACGATGTGAGTATATTTTCTCTTCCTGTCTATCAGTAGACGATGTGAGAGGATCAGGTGTTTTGTTGCAACCCTCGGGTTTGTTATCTGTGGTATCACACAGGTAACTGGCGTTAAAACCAGGAGTTCTTTATCAGATGATTGATCAGTTTGTTGCCGTGACGACTGGACTCAGTTTTCTGGATTTTATTCCCCAAGCAATTTTACAGTATATTCTCACGTTTGGCAAATTTTCGGGTTTATTGGTATTCAACCGTCTTCTACCTCTGAATGTTTGAAGGCTGCGCGCTCTTCAACCCTTCAGGTCCAAGCCGCTTGAATAGGGGCAGCTGTTGCACCCTAAAATTTGACCAACCGGTGCCACTCTCGGTTTATGCTTCGACGTATTTTCGCATTCGCATTTGCATTTCGCATTCGCATTTGCATTTCGCATTCGCATTTGCATACTGTATATAGCGCATTTCATCAATCATGGTGATTTTATCAAGATTACAGCCCTGCTGTCGCTTTTCGGGTATCTCAGACCGGTTCGGGCAATCAGAATTTATTTTGAGAAGTCGCGCGCTTCCTGGGTGTTTTCAGTTCGCAGTGATTTTTGAGATTCTTGGTGTCGGGATTTATTGTTTTGCTTCGATCTGGTCTCGCGCTCTCTTTTATGTTGGTTATTTGCTTTTGTTTGCATTTTTTAGGATTTAATAGCCTTTTGTGGATTTTAAATAGGCTTTTTAGATTTTTCAGAATTTAAATAGTTTTTTTTAAATATTTTTAATAGCTTTAAATCATTTTTAGAATTTTATAGAGTTTTCAATAGGTTTTAATAGTTTTTTTTTAATAGTTTTAATAGAATATAATAGATTTTTCTTTTAATAGTTTTAATAGAATATAATAGATTTTTCTTTTATTAGTTTTAAATAGAATTTTAATAGATTAGTATAGATTTAATAGTTAATTCTTCCTTTTAGGTTTAATTAGATCTTAATCATTTAGTTAGACTTTAATTAGAGTTAATTGAGTTTTCATTTAGTTAATTGAGTCATTTAGAATTAATTAGAGTGAGTCAGGTTTTAACTAGTTAATTAGGTTAAATCTTTGATTAGTTTTTAATTGAGTTTAATTAGTCATTAGCCTTATGGTTATCGGGCCGGTATCCATTATCCAGCAAAGTTCAGAAGCCCACTTCAGCAAGGTCCACGAAATGCCATGTGTCGCTATTTAAGCAAGGACACGCGTGCTCATGAGAGAAAGCCACCTCATAATTCACTTCGCCCAGAATTCTGCCACTTCATTTCCACCACATTTACTGCACACACACGTGGCTCTCCCTTCTATCTCTCCCCAGTTCCACGCGGCACACATGCAGGCCCTCCCAACGCCACTTGTCATCACCTGATCCTCACCGGTTGCATGGCCGGCGGCCATGCAACCACCGCCCCCAACCTCGCCGGCCACCACCAACTAACTTCCGGCCAACCCTAACCAACCATTAACCGTCTCCGGCCGCCGTAAACTTCACCGGAAAACTCAAAAAACCCAGAATCTTCATCGTTTTCGCATGATCTTCATCTTCCTCCTCCGGTCAACATCATCAGATTCACCAGAAATCGTCTAGATTCATCTTCGTCCATCGCCGGAAAGCTTGTTACGTCAAGAACTCATCGCTACCGTCACCGGAGACACGAATTTGCAAGAAAGTTCAACAAGTTCTCAAGAACTCTTCTCCAAGATCCGTCCAAGAAGTTTTCCAGAAAGGCTTCAAATGTTCATCAACATGTTCATCCAAGGTCTTCAAGAACTCAGTAAAAACCTCAAGCAATTTCCAGAATCGAGATGCTCATCAGCGATCTTCATTCAAGATCTCTTCAAAAAAAACCTTCATGTGATTCATCGAGTGTTGTTCCCGAGTTCGTTTAATCTTTAAAGATCCACACCTTGCATGACCCTCAAGAACACCGTGTTCATCATCAGATCGTCACCGAACTCATCAACCTTCAAAAGACTTTCCCAGAAATCCTTGGAGTTCTTTCAAATCTTCATCGTATTCATATTATTTCCAGAACGACTACCAAAGTTCAGATCTCCTCATCGTTCAACAACAATAATTTCAGAAGATCTTCATCAACTGCATCCTTCATCAGGTTCTTCCCAGATTTGTTCCATAGCAGTCTTCAAGCAAAAACGGTGCATCAATACTCGTTCTTCATCAGATTTACGCATGCAATTGCTTCCTCAAGAATCTCCAGATTCAAGAACCTTCATCCATTTTCCAGAACTCCCTCAACGTTCTCATTCGTTGATCTTTACAAAGGAATCGCGTGTGGTTTCTCTTATGTTGTTGACAAATTTGGAATGAAGGTAAAGGAAGACGAAGCTGGGAGTTGAAGGAGAGTGAGACTGAGAAAGGTTGAGAAGAGAGGAGATTGGGGAGAATCAACGATTGAGTGAGAGAAGCTGAGGGCGGCGCAAGACTTGTGTGAACAGTAGAGAGGGAGAGAGATGGGAGGCTAGGGTTTCAGAAGGTGGAAGGAGAATAGGGAGGATCTGACCGGCTTCGTTTGGGCCTGAGAGTCCAAATGCCAGATTTTTTTCCTCTCGGCACCCTTCCGTTTTTTGTGGATATGGGCCAAGCCCAGTGAAGCTTTTTGGATTGCACACCCCCCGTTTCATTATTACACGCCCCCCCTCCGTTTTTTTTGCAGCAACAGCTGTTGGGCTGGGCCGTTCTTTTATGTTTTATTTTTCTGCAGGCTTGTATACTCCCCTGTAACAGACTGTACCCCCTCCCCTTGTATTTTCTTCATTTTTATTATTTTCTTTATGAAAAAAAGAATAAAGAAATGTTGAAAAAAAAAATAAGAAAAAGAATATTGAGAAAATATACAGAGAAAAATCATATATGAAAAAAGAATAGAGAAAAAGAATATTAAAAAGAAAATGGAGAAGAAAAAATATTAAAAGAAATACATGAGAAAAAAGAAGAGAAGAATATTGAGAAAAATAAGATAAAAATATTCAGTCTCATTTCAATTCTTTGAATATACTTTTAGGGAGGTTTATATTTTCATTTAGGAGATTAGTTTCAATTTCTTTTAAAGAATTCAGGTATTATTTTTCCTAATGCATTTTAATGTTTAGCATAGGTTTAGGTGATGATTTCTCTTAGGATATAATTTTTCATAGAGATTATTTTACCTTTTTAGAGGTAGTTGTAGAAGTCCACTTGTTAGGGGACTATTTTCCATTTGATTTTTTTTCCAGGATAGTTGGATAGGGTTTTTAGGAGTTTATTTCTCGTATTCAATCATTGTAACCATTTTTCAGAATGTTAATAAAACGAGATTTGAGTTGTGGTCCCGAAAGTAGCCGAACTATAGCTGCTCTGATTTCTCGTACCAGACGAGAATATGTAGGCATAGGATGCGATATCCTAGCGAGCACACTAACCATTAACCTTTTGTTCTCTCGCTGCTGTGCGATCGAGACTTTCCCGCTGACGACTGATGTTACCCTTTTCTCTTGCCCGAGCGCATTTGAGACCAGACCGTAGTTTTATTTCCCATAGGTTCCCGTACCTGTAAAACCAGATTAATATCTCACTTCTGTGTGAGAACACCCTATTTAGCCGTAGTTAGCCTGAACTATGTAAGCTCTGATCTTCCATGCTGTGTGGAAGTACGTAGGCACAAGACGCGAAGTCTTGGCGAGCCAATTCCCTGTAGTTTTCCGAACTACGTTGACTCTGACTTTCTCTCTTGAGAATACGTAGGCATAGAGTGCGACGCTCTATCGAGTCAATTCCCTTCCGTTTAGATTTAGCAGCCGTAGATAGATTGTTTTTGCATCCTTTAGACAAACCAAGCAAGCGTGGATCCCGTCGAGTACGACGGACGTGAGGGGTGCTAATACCTTCCCCTTGCGTAACCGACTCCCGAATCCAGGTTTTGGTTGCGATGACCATACCTTTCCCGTTTTTTGCGAGGTTTACTTCGAGCGTTTCCTTTCCCTCCGTTGGGATAAATAACGCACGGTGGCGACTCTTCTGTCAGCCGTCGCCGATTTTCGCAGTAGCGACAGCTAGCACTCGAAAAGATAAACTAAATCCAGCTAAACAAATCGCATGCATGTTTACAAGTTAGAGAAAGAAGAACAAAAACCTGGAGAATCTGATGAAGACGGAGGTTCTGGGAAGAACTTCTTGAAGATTCTGGAGATGGCTCTATGAAGATCTACTCAGCACGAACGAAACCTGGAAAACTGGTTGAAGATTGTTCGTTCGTTGAAGATCTTTGTTGAAGATATGAAGATCTGCGAAGATCTAAACAGAAAACTGGAGATTTGAGTAATCTGGATGAATTTCTGGGCGAACGATGAATGTTCTTCGTGGATCTGGGAAAAGGTGAGGAACGAACGATGAATGTTCTTCGTGGATGAGCCTATTGATGATTCCTGGAAAATTCAGACGAACGTTGATGTTGACGAACGAACACTTGTTGAAGATTTCTGGAAAATCACTGGTGAATCATGAGAGGTTGATGATTCTGATGATGAATCTGGATCGGAGAAGATGAAGATTAGCGTTTTCCGGCGAAATTGGTTTTCCGGCGACGGTTAGAGGGGTGTTACGGCGGCCGGCGGTGACGGTTAGGGTGGTCACCGGGAGCATTGCATGGCCGGCGGGTAGATGCGTGGCAGAGGGAGGAGGGAGGGAAGGACACGTGGGAGTGGAGAGAGAGGAGCAGGAGACGCGTGGGTGCTAGGTGGCGGGTTCAGAGAGTGTGTGAGAGTGAGGTGGCTGAAAATGGAGCTACACGCGTGGCATTCCTCTTTATAGGACATGTGGCACAAAAATGGACCCTCTGACTTGGGCTATGGACTTGGATAATAGGCCCAATTGGACTGATCTCAGATTAATGACCCCATTAAAATGCTAATGACCTAATTAACTAAACTAAATGAAAATTAAACCTAATTAAGTAAACAAAATTTAATAACAAAACTCTAATTAACATAAAACGAAAATTAACTAAAACCTAATTAAAATCCCTAATTAAACCTAATTAAAGCCTAAAACGAAAATTGAAAATAAAATCCTAATTAATCTATTAAAAAAAACATTATTTAATATCTAAAAACTATTTAAAAAAACTATTTAAATCTGAAAAAAAAAAAACAAATAAAAATCTAAAACATTTAACCTCTATTTTTTAAATCCATTCTTATTAAATTTGAAAAAAAAAACAAATAAAATCTAATAACATCTAAAACATGAATATCTATTTAAAAATCTATTCTTATTAGAGAAAAATGAAATCTAGTTATATCTATTTTTTTTTTTTAAAAAAATCTATTAAAAGGAAAATAATATCTAAAAATCTTTTAAATCTATTAAATCTCTAAAAAAAGAAAAGAAAATCTATTTAAAACTCTAAAAATTATTAAAAAATCTATTAAATTCTATAAACCAAATATTAACCTATTTACTATCTAAAAAAACAACTAACCCTATAAAAAAAATCTATAAAATGCATTAAAAATCTAAAAGAAAAAACCTAAAAATTGCCAGGAGGCCGATTAAATGGATTATAAAACGATTGCGCAACCCTAATGAAACCCGGACCCCGAGAGGGCCTGAAAACACAGGGAACGAGCACCAGTTCTCAAAATACACTTATTCAAACCGGCCTGAACTGCCTGAAACGCCAGGGGCTGCAATCCCGATAAAATCAATCCGACTGAGAAAATGCAATGCATGCAGTATGCGAATGCGAATGCAAAATGCGTTGAAACATAGACCAGATACGGGAACCGGTTGGTCAAATTTTAGGGTGCAACACTCGCCTAGCGAACTCCCTAGCGAAGGCAGACAATAGCTACTGGAAGGGTTCGCTACCTCATTTGCCTAGCGAACCTGCTAGCGAATGCTCGCGACTAGCTCGCCTAGCGAAGGTGCTAGCGAGCGTCTGCGATCTCTCAAAACCCTCATTGTCCAACAATGTCCTCTTGCTCAATTCCAAGCCTATCACTCTACTTCCATCTACCATCCTATCACCACTACAACCAGTACACACCACTCTAGTCCTTATTCTATCAATTTATCTCTAGAATCCACACCTAGGTCCATCAACAGAACTACATAAGTTACTCAGAACCTCACCAAATCACACAGTACGTGTACCCATTCGTCAATGGCAACATCAATCATAAACACATCAACATGCACACGAAATTCATCATAATCAACAAGAATCAAAGACGTATCAACATAACAAACATATTCATCAAATCCCTACGGGGTTAAGGAATCCCCTCTACCCAATTTCATGTAAACACCAATCCCAATCAGTTTCTCCCCCCTTACCTCGATTAATGCTCTGATTGACGAAGAACCTGAAGAATCGTTAGCCCTAGCCTTCTTCTCTTACTCCTTGTTCTTCCCCCTTTGCTCTTCTCTCTAAAACTGACTTTTATCGTGTTCTCATCTCCCCTTTCCCCCAAACTCTTCTAATACCCCTTTTTAATCCTTATTTCATTTTATTAATCAAATAATAATAATAATAATCATAATAATAATAATAATATACTAATTATTAGATTATCATCATTATTAATTATATTTTATTATTTTTAAACTCTATATTTTATTAAATAATTTCCTATAAATTAAGGACACCCAGCAATGCTCTCAGACACACTCCCACACAAAGGATACACCAAAAATAAAATAATACCAAAAGACTAAATAATTAAAATGGGTGTTACAACTCTCCCCCACTTTAATTATTCCGGATATGCTTCCTGCATCCTGCTTTCCAATTCTCATGTCACACTGCCTCCTGCAACACCTCCCCAAGCTACTTTCACTAAGGATATCTCCTTCCCTAGGAGTTGTTTCATTTTACAATCTTCGATCCTAAACGGCATCGTCTCAACAGTAAGATTCTCCCGGACTTGAACTTCATCTCTCGACATCATATGAGATGGGTCTGAGACATACTTTTGAAGTTGCGACACATGAAACACGTCATGTAAATTCGACAGTTCAGACGGCAATACCACCCTATAAGCTACAACACCAATTCTCTGCAAAATCTGATACGGTCCAATAAACTTAGGATCCAGCTTCTTGGATTTCAACGCACGACCCACACCGGTCACTGGGTTAGCTCTTAGGAACACGTGGTCTTCTTCACTGAATTCCAGTTCCTTCCTTCGGTTATCATGGTAACTTTTCTGCCTACTCTGAGATGCTTTCATTTTCTCACGAATCATCTGAGTGGTCTCAGTAGTCTGCTGCACAGTTTCTGGTCCCAATAACACATTCTCACCTATTTCATACCAACACAGAGGAGTTCTGCACCTCCTATTGTATAAAGCCTCAAACAGTGCCATTCTGATGCTAGAATGGTAACTGTTGTTGTACGTGAACTTTATCAACGGTAAATGAGTATCCCACGCACAATCCTTTTCCAACACACAAGCTCTCAACAAATCCTCCAGCGACTGAATAATCCTCTCTGACTGACCATCAGTTTGCGGATGGTACGCTGAACTCAACTTCAACTTAGTACCCAAAGCTTCCTGTAAACTCCTCCAAAATTCTGAAGTAAACCTCGGATCTCTATCCGACACGATACTCGACAGAACACCATGTAGCTTCACAATTACCCAAATATAAATCTCTGCCAGCTTCACCAACGGAAAACTGATATTAATCGGCACAAAATGTGCAGACTTCGTAAGTCGATCCACGATTACCCAAATAGCATCAAATCCTCTCGCCGTATTCGGAAAACCCGTCATAAAATCCATTGTTATACAATCCCATTTCCAAACTGGAACTTCCAACGGTTGCATCAATCCAGAAGGTCTCTGATGCTCTACCTTCGACTTCTGACATGTCAAACAGGCATAAACAAATTGAGCGATATCTCTTTTCATACCGGACCACCAAAATAACTTCCTTAAATCATTGTACATCTTCATAGCTCCCGGATGGATACTCAGACTACTACGAAATCCCTCATTCAAAATTGACTTTTTCAGTTCATCATTATCCGGCATACAAATCCTGCCTCTGAATCTCAACACACCTACACTATCCAACTCAAAATCACTACTGGGGTCGCTCTCTACTCCAGGCATCAAGTCTACCAACTTCGCATCTAGCTTTTGGTTCTCCCTAATCATATCCAAGAAATCGTTGTTCACTTGCAACTTGCCCAATATCACACCATCGGCCGTAGTCTCACAGACCATGCTCAGATCTCTGAACTGCTCAATTAGTTCCATCTCTTTCACCATTAAAGCCGACATATGAATTGCTTTCCTGCTCAAGGCATCTGCTACTACATTCGCCTTTCCTGGATGATAACTTAAGTTGAAGTCATAATCTTTCAAGAATTCCAACCACCTTCTTTGTCTCATATTTATTTTTTTCTGATCGAACAGATATTTCAGGCTCTTATGGTCACTGAATACCTCAAATCTCGAACCATACAAATAGTGCCTCCAGATCTTCAACACGAAAACTACTGCAGCCAACTCAAGGTCACGAGTAAGGTAATTCCTTTCATGCACCCTCAGTTGCCGCGAAGCATACGCTACCACCTTACCATCTTGCATAAGAACCCCGCCTAATCCCATCTTAGACGCATCACAGTACACCACAAAAGGTTCACTCGGGGTCAGCATCCCACAAGAAAACTTGATTCTTTCTCGTCAACTGAGTCAATGGCAACGCCAAATTAGAAAACCCTTCAATAAACCTTCGGTAGCATCTTACCAAACCCAAAAAGCTTCTAATTTCTGTTGTTGTCTTTGGCGGTTCCCACTGCAACACTGCACTCACTTTTGATGGTTCCACTGATATACCATCACCGGATATTACATGCCCCAAGAAACTCACTGTCTTCAACCAGAACTCACACTTCAATAGCTTAGCAAACAACTTATTATCTTTCAGCACCTGCAAAGTAATTCTCAAATGTCCTGCATGCTCTTCATCAGACTTAGAATAAATCAGTATATCGTTAATAAACACCACAATAAATGGATCTAAATAAGAATGGAAGATTCGATTCATATACTCCACACACACTCCTGGCGCATTAAACACTCCAAAAGGCATTACAGCATATTTGTAATGTCCATATCAAGTTCTAAATGCCGTCTTCTGAATATCACCTTCTTTCACTCTAATCTAATGGTAACCCGACCTCAAGTCAATTTTACTGAACACCCTAGCTCCCACCAACTAATCCATCAAATCATCAATCCTTGGAAGAGGATATTTATTCTTAATGGTCACTTTATTCAACTGACAGTAATCGATGCACAGACGCATACTGCCATCCTTCTTTAGCAACAACACTGGAGCTCCCCACGGCGACACACTCGCTGTGATAAACTTCCTATCCAACAATTCTCCAATCTGAGATTTCAATTCAGCCAATTCCACTGCCAACATCCTGTACGACACCATAGATATATGTCTCGTACCAGGACCAAGATCAATGTTAAATTTAACTTCTCTCGTCGGAGGTAATTCCGTAATGTCATCAGGAAACACTTCGGGAAATTCATTCACCAACGCCAACTCTTTCACTGATGTCTTGATGTCAACAGACAACGACGCAAATAAAGCAAACATCTTAGCTTCATCCTCCAACATGGTCCTCAATTCCTTATTAGATAGGGAATCCGCCAACGCTTCCTCTTCTGGAGTAAGAAACAACAACACCTTCCGAAAACAATTGATGTAGACTCGGTTGAACTCCAACCAGTTCATACCCAAAATAACATCTAAATTACCAAGTGGTAGAAAAATCAAGTCTACTCCAAAGTCTCTACCAAAAATAGTCAGTGGACACTTCAAACACACCAAAGAAGTAGTCACTGAACCAATAGAGGGAGTCTCAATAGTCATCCATCGATCAAGAGTAGACAGCACCAATCCTAACCTCTTCACACAATCAACAGAAATGAACGCGTGGGTTGCACCCGTATCAAACATAGCAGTCAAAGGAATATTATTGATGAAACAAGTACCTTTGATAGGACGCTCTTCACTGGCAGCTTGAGTTCCCACGACAACAAACACTTTACCACTGGCCTGAGACGCTTGAGACTTCTTCGGCTTCTCGCAATGCGTACTGATATGACCTTTCTCACCACAGTTATAATAGGAAGGCATAGTGGCTCTGAAATCAGCTATTACATGGCCTGGCTTACCACACCTAAAGCACTTCTTCACCTCATTAGGACACTCATTAGCACGATGACCCACACCACCGCACCAGAAACATTTCAAATCAGCAGATGTTTTCCCCTCTCTCGACTTCTTATTAGTAGCAGCCTTATGTTTTCCCTTATCAGCAGGAACACTGTAAAGAGTACCACCAAATCTCTGTTTACGTTTACGGTCATTCACAGCCTTATAATGTGCAATCCTGGCCCGGTTATCATTATCATAAATCCTGCTTTTACTTACCAGCTCAGGATAATTCCTGATCTTCTGACAAGCAATCCCCAAATTAACTTCCGGATGCAGCCCATTCTCAAATTTCAAACACTTAGAGGTCATCGCGTCTTCAGTATTGTAATGAGGACAATACTGCACTAGCTCTTCAAATTTCGCAGCATACTCTACTACGGTCAGATTACCGTGCTTCATCTCTAGGAACTTTATCTCCTTAGCACTTCGTATGTCTTCCAAAAAGTATTTCTCCAGAAAACCCTTTGGAACTACATCCCAAGTGATCGCAGTTCCTGCAGTCACCCATCTCTGGCGACTGTTGTCCCACCAAGCCTCAGCTTCACCTTCCAACATGTGAGTGCAACCTCACCTTTTGCTCATCACTACAACCCATTATCCTAAAAATTTTCTCAATCGCCTTCAGCCACTTCTGCGCAGCTTCAGGATCTAAAATTCCTCCTTCAAACGTCGGCGGCTTGTTACTTTGAAACTGTGCCAAATCCCCAAATTGCGCACCCGCAGCTTGGTTCTGATAAGCAACCACCTGCGCCATCGCTTGCATAGCAGCAGCCAAAGCAGCATCATTCCTTCCTACCATACTGCTTAACAATAACAACACCAGGTTAAAAGATACACAATCTCTATCCTAAGGACAGACTCAACAACTACACTGGCCGGAAGGATCGACCTGCTCTGATACCAATTGTAACACCCCATTTTCCAGAAGTAAAATAAAGTACGATTAATTCGAATAAACATCAGAGTTCTCCACAAGAGTGGGATATCACATCACATAACTCGACATACTCTTCATTAGAAGGTTTTCACAACAAAGCAGCGGAAAATATTCATTAGTTCATCATTCTCGGCCATCCGCCAATACATGAAAATATTCATTAATAAAATGCACCAACACATGATACGTCACAGGAAAGTAAAACAAGTTCAACTAAATCAAAAGAAAATGCCCAAGTCCCGTGCTACATATCAGAGCATCCTAAGACTCGACTCGCACACCTCTATTCAAGCTAGCTAAGTACCTGGATTATCTATACTTCCGAAGAAGCACAGACCACAACAACAACAACAAAGGGGTGAGAAAACATGATCAAAATTATCAGTAATACAGTACATGAAATAAAGGTAATAATCAAATAATTCATCACCCAACATTCATCAAACACGGCCTACTGTCCAACATCAACACAACAGACCATAGTGCAACTATGCAACTCAATACCATGCATGCGGTACCGACTCATTGGTTCATTCAATCGAACCCCGGATAGATCACATACACCCATCCTTGGCCATGATTTGTCCCCGCCATTCTCCGCAATGGAGTGTGGATGAATCACATACACTCCTCTTAAGCAATGATTCGTCCCACCAAACACCATGATATGCATAACACCAAATGCACAATAAATGAACTCAAGCACACAAGGTTCACACGATCCCCTGATCACATCACCATACATCATACATACGTATTATTCACCAATTAATTATTTTAATTAAAGTCACACGATCCCCCTGATACCATCACCATACCCCATACATATCTCACACCCCAATCTACTTATTTCAATTAACTTCAATCACTACATAATTTCACCTTTTAATGTCAAGTATACACTCTTCACCACTAACCACCATATCTATACTGGTCACAACTCAAGGGATATTACAAAACGAGGTCACAAGGAAAAACAATACAACATCACTTTTCTATCACGCTCACTGGCTCGTTCGCTTAGCGAAGCCCTAACAAACACTCGCTAGCTGCTCGCCTAGCGAACTCCCTAGCGAAGGCAGACAGTAGCTACTAGAAGGGTTCGCTACCTCATTCGCCTAGCAAACCTGCTAGAGAATGCTCGCGACTAGCTCGCCTAGAGAAGGTGCTAGCGAGCGTCTGCGATCTCTTAAAACCCTCACTGTCCAACAATGTTCTCTTGCTCAATTCCAAGCCTATCACTCTACTTCCATCTCCCATCCTATCACCACTACAACCAGTACACACCACTCTAGTCCTTATTCTATCAATTTATCTCTAGAATCCACACCTAGGTCCATCAACAAAACTACAGAAGTTACTCAGAACCTCACCAAATCACACAGTATGTGTACCCATTCATCAATGGCATCAACAATCATAAACACATCAACATGCACATGAAATTCATCATAATCAACAACAATCAAAGATGTATCAACATAACAAACATATTCATCAAATCCCTGCGGAGTTAAGGAATCCCCTCTACCCAATTTCATGCAAACACCAATCCCAATCAGTTTCTCCCTCCTTACCTCGATTAATGTTCCGATTGACGAAGAACCTGAAGAATCGTTAGCCCTAGCCTTCTTCTCTTCCTCCTTGTTCTTCCCCCTTTGCTCTTCTCTCTAAAACTGACTTTTATCGTGTTCTCATCTCCCCTTTCCCCCAAAATCTTCTAATACCCCTTTTTAATCCTTATTTCATTTTATTAATCAAATAATAATAATAATAACAGTAATAATAATAATATAATAATAATTATTAGATTATCATCATTATTAATTATATTTTATTATTATTAAACTCTATATTTTATTAAATAATTTCCTATAAATTAAGGACACCCAACAACGCTCTCAGACACACTCCCACACAAAGGACACACCAAAAATAAAACAATACCAAAAGACTAAATAATTAAAATGGGTGTTACAAGAAGCGCCTGAAAGTCGTCTACCACGGTCAATTGTATCATAGATGTCTCAAGCGAGCTTTTGACAAGAAAGTTCTTCGTCGGGAATTCCATGCAGGCGAACTTGTGCTCAAGAGGTATTCTCCTGTTCATTCGTATCCACGTGGAAAGTGGACTCCAAATTAAGAAGGACCTTTCATTATCAAGAAAGTCTTCTCAGGCGGAGCCCTGATCCTCACCACCATGGATGGGGAGGAGTTGCCCCATCCTGTGAACTCCGATACAGTCAAAAAATATTATACCTGAAAAAACTAATGAATAAAAAGCCCGCTAGATTGACATCCGCAAGGGAAATCTAGGCAAAAATGGGCATCCCGATGGACTAAAAAAAGAAATGTCCATGCAAAAGTTAGGGACAAAGAAAAAACAATAATAGCCCGCTAAGTTAAAAACCCGAAACGGCGACTTAGGCAAAAATGGGTATCCTGGTGGACGAAAAATATATATAGAAATGTCCAGGAAAAAATTAGGGATAAAGGCATTTGATTGTGAACACTTGATCCTATCTTCGTTATGGCTAGACCTCAGACGGGAAATGATCAGTCAAATCATCATCAACAGATGCATAGGTTGGAACCCGGACTTGCAGAGGATGGTAGCCAACATTGTAATCAATGCAAAGTCAAATTTCCCATTGCCATTTACTTTGTTTTTCAATTTTATTGTAAATTTCCTCATCAAGGACTTTTACATCCTTGTACACATCTTATGTATAAAAGCTTTTTACATTCAATAAAATTTTCATCATTTGATTTCTCATTTGTCTCTTTTCAGTATTTTGTTTGCAAATTGAACAATTATTTGTGATCACATAATGCTATAAAGCGTTGAGAATAACAAAAAAGATAAAATCAACCAGGAAAACATTATGCATTGCATGTTTTATCGGAAATTACGAAGGAAGATTGGTAGTTTTCCTTTTTTAACTTGATTCTCGGTGAATAATATCATGATTGGTTAGGAATGCTAAATGAGTTCCTTTTCCTCATCAAGTACCGATTTGGTTCTTTGGAAGGTTTGTTTACCACTTCTCTCCCCAACAAAGCCAAAATTTCACCAATAGGCATCAATTTAGTTCTGGGGAAGGAGTTATCTTTCATTTCCTTAAAAGAGCCGTATTCCCTAAGCAGAGACTTGTTTGCTTCTCCCCAGTAGAAGCAGAATTACTCGCATCACCCTAGCAGATCGACGTTGTCATTCCTCAGCGGTGATGGTGCTTCGTTTTATTTTGATCATCTTAGCTTCATTCTTCCCTAGGAAGAGTTGGTTAGTTGAAGATCATTCATGATTCCTTCATTCTCTAGCCAGGGTCAGCTATGGTTAGAAAGTTCCTTTCTCTCCAGCAGCAGTGTTGGTAATAGTTTAGAAGTCTGAGATTTCTAAGATCTTTCCCCAGCAGCATCGTCGAGTTCTCCAACTGAGGTTGTCGAGTTTATTTTGCTACAATCTCTATTCGTTGGAGAAATTGCATCTCAACCTTTGTCATTGCATAGCATGATATCAAGCATCATATTGAACATCATAGCATATGCATCATAGCAAATTTCTTTTTGACTTATTTATCTTCCCAGCGAATCTCAGCCAAACCTTGCTCTTGAGAAAATCTTTACCTTTTTCCCCCATCAGTCGTCGTCGGCTAAATCTTTCGAGCTGCTTTTTTCATTTAATCTCCTTCCACCTCGAATATCGAAAAGCTGGCGCAATTCGAATATTCAGGTTCAAGAATATTAAATAAGGGTAGTTGTCGTAACCCGAAATTTGACCTCCCATTATGCCTTTTGCATAAGCATGTGCATTCGCATCATTGGCATACGCATTCACACTTTTTATCTATGATTTTTCATTGCAGGAATATTCAAGTTTCCCAAGCCCGATTAATCACATCCTCTCAAAGATATCACATTATCAAAACAAGCATAAAATGAAAGTTTTTATGCATATTCATCAAAGCAAAAGGTCGAAAAATGGAATTCTATGGTTTTCTTTGCTTATTTCTCATCACATATCCATAGCAACAGTTACCAAGGCACTCCTCCGCCTTGTAGGTTGTTAATTCGCACTTGATTTATTGTTTTGATCACTTTCGCACGTTTACGATGTAGTTTGATCATTTTCCAGTGTTGATTGATCATGTGATTGTTTGATCTTTGATCTTCGTATTTAATGCTTTCAATTAATGTTTAATTGATGCCTAAGTGATTTTGAACTTCATTTTTCGTGCTCCAATGTTAATCATAGCATGTGGATGATTGGATAAGTGTTTTGGTTGCTGAAAGTGCTTTTTCAAAAGTTGTTTTTTGCAACTGTTACAGTGGTAACCGGTTACCTATATGTGGTAATCGGTTACCCTGCACAATTTTCATGTGATTTTGCCATTTTTAAGCAGGTAATTGATTACCTGCATGTGGTAATCGGTTACCATAGTGACATAATGCCATTTTTGCCTATTTTCAAGCTTGTTTGCTATTCTTTCCTCATGTAACTTCTATGGCTTGATATGCTTGGTATTTGTGGATATTTTATGAGTTGTTCACCTTTATTTTGAAACATGTATGCAAACTTTCAATGCGTGATTTTTTGATTCTCGATTATTTTCATTTTTGACATTGTATGATCATGATCATTCTTGCACATTCTTTGATCACATGCTACCTGATTTGTGATGCATACTAAATCACATTTGGTACTGTTTTACACTTCCATTCATGTTTGCATTAAGTTTCTTCCTCTTTGGAATGAACTTAATCTTGTATAATCAATAATTCATCCTTTGCTTCAATGATTTTCATCCTTTTGGAAAATTGTTAGCATCTTCCCTCCTTGATTTATTAATCGAAACATCGTTTCAATTAGTCGATTCCTCCCTTTTTTCCGTCTCCTTTGGATATTCTAGAGCTTTTTCCTCTCTTTTCCCCCGTGGAGTTGAAGATTCGCAATGCATTGCAGCACTGTACAAATTTTGCGCCATTGTGTTGTCTGTTCGTTCTTGCACCGCACTTTGGTGTTAGGGAAGGAATGAGAGTGGACAATTCCTACACTCATTCTGACTACTTTGGGTAGGGGAAGAATGACCCTGTGCCTGGAATAGTCACCTATATCTTCTTACTATGGTATCCTTATTTCTCCAGTCGAGTCAATCCTTGATCACTTGCACCCTTATCTCCTCTTTGGAAGTAACTCTCACCTTTCGATTCAACACTCTTTTCTCTTGAGGCCAATCCATTATTGGTTCCCCAGAGTTTTATAATCACTCATTTCCTTGGTTGATCAACCGTCCTTTAGTTTAAAACCAAATTCTCCTCTTCCTCAGCAAAGTCAGTCTTTCTTCTTCGGTTTACACAGCCTTCCTGTTAAAACCTAGTCCTTATCGGAGTTCGCAACCTTCTCTTGGTTCTCTCTCCCTATTGTTTGGTTAATCATTGTCTGATGGTTAAGTACCAATCATCATTTCCTTAGTTAATCACACTCCGTCGCTTAATACTGAATTTTCTTTTGGTTAATCGCCTTCTTCTGGCTAATCACCCAATCTTCGGTCGATCATGGTGTTCCCGTTAAAACCAGTGTTTTCTTTGGGTTACTCACCTTCTCTAGGTTAATCACCCGACTTTTGGTCAAT
The DNA here is from genome assembly GCA_963859935.3 of Lathyrus sativus. Classification (NCBI taxonomy): domain Eukaryota; kingdom Viridiplantae; phylum Streptophyta; class Magnoliopsida; order Fabales; family Fabaceae; genus Lathyrus; species Lathyrus sativus. Next base: position 250,567,359 of record OZ012739.1, read on the forward strand.
CACAGTCTGCCTATTTGAACCAATCACCCTTTTCCCCAGTTAACCACAGTCCGTCTATTAAGATATTGTGTTTCTTTCGATTAATCACAGTTTATCTATTAAACACTGAACCTCATGCAGTTAGCAACCTGTCTTGAGTTCAAATACTGCCAGTTTGGGTTAGTAACCTTTTTTTTCGGTTCAAATACCCTTTCCTTTGGTCAAGTATTATTTGTTCAGTCAATGTACCATTCTTTGGGTCACAACCGTCGCTTGGTTCCACACCCTTTCTTTGGGTCACAACCTTTGCTTGGTTCTACACCAGTCTGTTGGTTTATCACCATTTTTCGGTTAAAACCAGCTCCTTTTCCTTCGGTTAACCACTGTTTATCAGTTAATATACCGATTTCCCCTCAAAGTCGAACACCTCCTTTTGGTTCAATACTCTCTTTCTCTTAGTTTGTCACAGTCCATCTGTTGACACCAAACCTTTTGGCTTTTCCCCGCAGAATCTTTCTCTTGTTTTCTTCGGTTAGTCACTATCTGACAGTTAACACACCGAATTTTCTGCAGATCTTATCCTTTTACTTTGACTCTTTTCCCCGGCTTCGTCTCCATTCTTTTGTTTTCTTCCCAGTGGAGTCATCTCTTTTCTGCTGCATTCCCCGACAGAGTTCTTGCCTCGCTTCTCCATTCCTCAACAGAGTTTTCTTTCATCTTCTTTCTTGGTTTTGACACCATTCATCTTGCATTCCCCAGTTGGGTCTTGCTTTCTCTTTTAGCTATTGGCTTTAACGTTGTTCCTTTTTCTTTTCTTCCCCAGCATTAGTTCCCCGAACTACATAGACTATGATTTCCTCATTGCACTATGAAGGTACGTAGGCACAAGATTCTGAAATCTTAGTGAGCCACCGTCCTCTGTCTTCTTCCATTCTTCTGTCTCTCTGGTCCATCCAAATCCTCTTCTTTCCTTGGTTCCTTGAACTACGAAGCTCTGACTTCCTCATTGCAGTATGAGGGTACGTAGGCACGAGGGCCCCAATCCTCCGCGAGCACTCTCTTTCTTTCTCTTTCTTTTTCTCTCTTTTCTTTCCTTTTTAGCTAGAAGCCTTTAGATAGATAACTTATCCAAGCCTAGAAGCAAGCGAAATGGTTCCTGTCGGGTACGACAGATGCTTAAGGTGATAGTACCTTCCTTTCGCATAACCAACCCCCTTTCCCGTTTCTATTCCCTTGGGTTTTTTTGATATTTTTCCTATCCTTTGGGACTAAATAAAGTTCGATGGCGACTCTGTTGTATCTTTAAGTGTGCGATTCACTTAGGTATAATCCCGCTAGCTCCAACCCTTATTGAAAATGTTGTAGCATGTTTCAAGGGCTTCAATTTGATCTTTGGAACACAAAAATGGTGGTCTAGATTGAAAGTTATGACCTTTCAAAGTTGGCACCAAATTAGGGTTTTTCTTTCCATACTTAGAAAAAAATTCAATTCTTCCACTTTGCCCCTTTTGCAAGAAACCTCTCAATTCTTGATTTTTCATGCTCAAAATCAATTATCAATCATGTTTTCATGAAATTTAGCTTGAAGACTTCAATTTGACCAAAAATCCTAAAAGTCAAAGAGTTGACTTTGACTTTTAAAGCTTGTGCATCTGATGAATTCAAATGTGTGATCTTCAATGATGTTGCATTCTTGAACTTTTAAAACATCATGGATGGACTCCAAGGATGTATTTGAGTGTCTTGAGTCATGTCCCAAGGCTTGAGATCATATTTTGATCAAAAGTCAAAGGCACAGTTGAGTTTTCCTAATAAAACCCTAATTGGTGAACAGACGAAGTTGAGCTTCAATGAACTTGTGGTGAGAACAATTTGCACTTGATTCTTAATGGAGAGAGGACTCTTGAGTGTATGCACACTTGGTAGTTTGATGACCAATACAATACCTTGACTAATAAAATAAACATTCTCTTGATTTAAAACCCTAATTCAGATGAAACAAAACAAAAATTAACTTGCACAAGGTTAGGGTTAGCAATGCAATGTATTATGCTCCTAGAATGATGATGAAATCTAGGTTAAAAATTTGGGGTATGATAGTTTTCCCTATTTAAGTAAATTTACTATATGGCATGAGTGGTGACAACCCTCATGAGATCAAAGTGCCTTAGATGCAATGGCATGCTATGCTAAAGACAAACTAACTCACTCCCATAAAGCTGGGAACAATGCTAACATGCAATGAACTCTAGTATGACTATTTATGATGAATGTTAAATGCATAATGCAGACAAAGGATGACAATGAGTAAATACTCGTTGGGGATAACATAACATTGGGGAACAGAAGCAAACTGGGAAAATCTAAAGTGATTGAGCGACATGTTCAAGCATGACCGAGTGACACTTTAGTAGAAAGGATCCTTACTAGAGGTAGAACCAAAAAGATGGTCCCTGTCATACCCCAAATTTTGACCCCTTAGATCTTCATCATCATTTTAGGAGCATGTTCATATGATTATCTAACCTTAACCTGTTTTAAGCTTGTCTTTATTAAGATACAGGAATCAGGGTTCCGCACAGTCGAGATCGAGGTCTCGAGGGTTAATTAGTCAATGTTTTGGATTGGTTCTCCACATCATCAAATATATTCCATTGGATCAAATATGAATTCAATTTGAGGTTGTCACCCAAGGATTGAGAATAGTGCATTTCAGGGTACCCGATTAGGGTTTTCGAGCAGGAAAAGTCAACTGTGGTTTGAATTTTGATTTAAAGGGTGTTACAATGGTGGGATCATGGTCCATAGTGTTCATATGGCTTGGTAAAGTCTATTCAAAGAGTTTCAAGACTTCAAAAGACCCGGAGCATCAACCGTCGACTCGGTAGTCACCGATCGATTGTTCGGTTGACCGAAACGTCAACTCTTCACTCATAAGGAATATGACCTCAAGATGTGAATAAAAAATGTTCCCAATGACATATTGCACCTGCCCGTAAAATTTCATGACCATTGGATCAAGGGTTGAGGAGTAATCGTTAAAGTCGGGAATTAGGGTTTTGTAAGGGGCAAGACCATAACTCCTTAACCACACATCCAATTGAGTTGGTTCAAAGCTCATTGGAAAGCTCTTGGAAATTCCTACAAAAGTCCCAAAATGGTCCATGATCAGAAATTTCATAGATTTGGAGTTATGATCAAATTCATTACAAGAGGGAAAAATAACTTAGAAAAATTTCACTTTTAGGCTTGTTTTTCAACAACTTTGAGAGGTTTTTTGGGCAAGTTCCTTTGGGAATCTGAAACTCATGAAAACATCAATGTTCTAGAGATACATGAGGGCTTTCCAAAATGTAGTAGAACTCCTTCATAGCCCTTATGAGCTGAGAGTTATGAATTTAGCAAGATGAGCTTTTAACACCTGAGTCCCACATTGACAATTTTTCACAAACTCATCCTTTGAACACTTGAGCTATTCTCAGCACTTGGATCATGTTTGTATCTGATATTTAAAGAGTATAGTGAAGGAAAATGCAGAAGAAGTGAAGAATTTGAGGGGATAGCAAGTTGCAAGCAAGTGGCATCAAGAGAGGAAAGAGAAACTTTTTGACATCTGCACTCTATACCCTATTCAGTCATCTCATGTATCTCATTCCACTTGATTTTCTCCGCACATTGAGCCAAGAGAGTGATGTATGCAGCTGTACCAAACCTCAAGCCAAGGGTTACCTTTTTTCAAAATCCCTCCAAAAGTGCCAAGTTACAAATTTGTCCTCACCCTTCATTTTTCTATAAATAGAGGCTCCCTCTATGTCATTTACACACCAGAGCACTCTTAGAACCAAGAAAAAATCACAGCTCTCATTCCTTTCTCACTTACCTCATTTTTCAAAAATCTCAAGTTTCACCAAAATCTGTTTTGGGCAGTTGGCTGTCCAAACTCATTTCCACACATTCCAAACCACTAAAAACCATATGCACCATCCATAAATGTTGTGTAGAAGGTGTTCATATTCTTAAACCGCTCAAAAACACCATTCTCCCAAAAGTCAACTCTCAAACTAAGCAAGTTTGACTTCATACACAAAATCAAGCAAACCTCTGTCCAGACCTGTTTTAACCATTCTAACCATCCACACACCCTTGATATATGATATATCAACTGTCCATGAAATAAAACAAAACAATCCTCATTTATTTTAAGTTTTGTCACAAGTTACTTCAAGTGCAAGCAATGGCAGTTTCCATCAAGGTAGAGTTGGACAGCAGCTGAAGCTTCCTTAAGGCATTCCTTATTGCAGCACACTTGTTTGGAGTTCTACAAGAGGTTGGTGGTTACCATCCTTTTCACTTTCTGTCATAAGCATTTCTTGACATGTTTGGTGCTAAAAATGCAAAAATGAGCTTGTATGTAAATCTGCCTACTTTGCATTGCTTTGATTATTGTTATATCCAAGTAGTTTGTTAATGAGGTATCTCTGCACCTAGGTCATGTTTGAACTTAGGAGGACTGTTATTTCACAATTGATGTGTGTGTTTTGGTTGCTATACCATGCTATACTATGTTGTTACCATTGTAAATATCCAATCTTTGTCAAGATTTTGCTACCTGCTTTGTTTGAAATAGAACTGGCTAGGTCTTGTCCTGAAAGCTTGCTTTTGAGTCACTATAATGCATACCTTAAATGAACTGCCTGCCATTGTAATGTGCATGCCTGTTTGCTTCTTTAAAGCTTGACTTGTGATTTGTTGACATGAACATTAGCTTCCATTTTATGCACTTCATATCAAATCTGCCAGCATGAGTTTTATGTGCAAAATTTGCAACAGTTGTAAAATATGTGTGGTTGCCTTGTTAGGCATTACATTAGAATGTTGTCAAACTTTGTTATGGTGCCAAATGTTGAAATGAAATTCTGTCATGTATGCTCCATGTATATAGGCCATGATCAAAAACTGTTTTGAGATTTACTGCATTTTGGTCAACCACACTTACCATCAACATGTCATTTTTTGTGCTAAGATGTTTTTCATTGATCTTTGAGCATGAAACCTTTGGTTAACATGATTGGAATTTGTGTGTGGTGTTTGCATGACCTAGCATGTCCTACATTTTTTCAAAACTGTTTTTACACTTTCAATTATGCTTGCCAGCATGTCATTTTCTGTTTTGGATGATTTATGTTTGATCTTTGAGCATTGATTCAGTGGTTAGCATATTTAGGGCTTGTGTATGATGTTTGCATAATCTGAAATTGCTTTGTTCATGACATGATCTCTCTTGCTTCATAATCAATTTTGCCTTGCAGTTCATAGCTGCCAGCATGTCATTTTCTGTTTGGATGATTTATGTTTGATCTTTGAGCATGAAGCCTTTAGTTAACATGATTAGAATCTGTATGTGATACTTGCATGAGTTGAAGCTACTCATTTTGAACTGTGCCAGTTGCATCTCATTCTGCCATGACCCCCTATATGCATCAGCAGCCGATCCCTTGTTTCAACAACCTTGTATTTTGAAATGTGTTTGCAACAGCATATCCAATTCTTGCTTCAAGATGCTCCTGATTGAGCCTTGAGTCTAGGATCTTTAGTTAGCATGCTTAACACTTGTGTGTGATGTTTGCATAAACATGATTGCCTTGACCAGCCATAATCTCCCATGATGCATCATCATCTTAACAGCTTTTGCATTGCATACCACAGCTACACACACATTATACCATATTCTGTTTTAAAAGAGGTGTGACTGAGTTTTGGGCATAAAATCATCTGTTATCATGATTGTAATATGTGTGTGTTGATTACATGACATATTTCTGCCTAGTTTAATCTTTCACTCCCGTGATGCATCATCAATTCAATAGTTTTTTTTTTGTATTTCATTTCACAGCTGCACACACCATACCATTTTGCTGTTTGAAACAATTTTGGATTGATCTCTGAGCATGAGAATATCTGTTATGATTGTAATGTGTGTGTGAACTGAACCTACCCCATTTGCATTTGGACAACCTTCATCCTTTCATGTCATAATTGCAACCATGAACCTCTTTTTGTTTTGATTGATTTGTGTTTGATCCTTGAGTGTAGAAGTGTCTGTTGACACATTTGAAGCTTGTGTGTAATAATTGTTTGATCTGAACTTGCTCAATTCATGCCACGAAGTTCTTTATGCATTTCAACTTCCATTTTGCATTAGCCATCAAATCTCATTTTACGTGTGTGATCTTGAAGAATTGTAGATACCATCTTAATCCTTGTTCAATTCTAAGTAATCTAGACTCTAAGTTTGTAAAAAATGATGCCCTTTTAAGGAAGTTTGAAACCAATCCGCCCCCATGTATGATAGCTTGAAGCCTGGCCCAGAAATATTGCAAAAAGAAGCCTTTTGTATTATTTGGGGTGGCTAAATACACGGATGTATCGCCACCCCAGTGGTTGTCACTTGCGCCCCTAATGCCTTTCATTCCTTGTGTCCTGAGCTCGATCCCTATATGGGACACTTTTTGCTCATTTATTTCTATTTCCTTCACAAAATCAAAAAAATCATAACATGCTCATATTTTACTATTTTCAATCCATTCTTTTTGCAAGATACTCAAAATATTGTCTAGTTTCATGTGATAAAAAAAGATTTCAAGTTGTTCATGTTCATAATGCCTTTTGCCTACTTGGAAATTGCTTATCTTTGAGGGTTGTTACCTTGCTCCTTGTTGAAAATTCTCTTAAACCATGCTTGATTTATCTTGTAAGATTTGTTTGTGATTGATTCCTTTGTGTTTGTTAACATGTTAAAGCTTTGTCCTCTTTTGGTTGTCACCATGAATTTATCTATTTTCCTCCTATTTTGACGTACTTGCTTATTGTAACATGCTTGTATATGCTTGGTTGTAATCATGTTTCTTGTATTCCCTGTTTAATGTTTTTGCTTTGTTAAGTTTAATTTCCCCAAGCGATGGAACTCTTTAGTTCTCATCCAAGTTGCCCCTGTTATCCTTCCAAAGGAAAGTCTCTCTGTTGACCTTTGGGTCATAGATAGCTCATCTGCCCCCGACTTCGTTAAGTCATTCATACACTTAGTTAAGTTGAACCTGTCCTTTAGACTTTGCTTAAGTCTACAAAGCCATCCCTTGTTAGGAGTGCTCTTTCAACTAGAATTTAGGATAGAGTTTGTTAACTCTATGTAAGAATCATCGTCATGATTACTTACTCCGCCCTTCTTGAGTGTTCAACTTAGATCTAGAGAGTTTCCTTAAACTATACACAAACATTGTAATGTTTGTTCCCCTTTGAACCTTGATCGTAATCAAGTGTTCTTCAAACTTAGTGAGGTGAACTACGATTGCTCTGATTCTGTCCTAGTTAGGATACGTAGGCAGAAGATGCGATATCTTTGCGAGCAAACTTAGTGTATATATCTTTAGGTCCTAACCTACACCTTTTATCCAATCCATAGCAAACATTTAGCAAACTTAGCATACCAACAAACAAAAGGTTCCTGTAGAGTACTACAGATGTTTAGGATGTGAAATACCTACCCTATGCATAACCAACCCCCGATCCCCGAATCTCTTAGCGTTGTTGTTACATCACGCCAAACATTCTTTCTATCTTTAGACCTTTCCTTTGGATAAATTAAAGTCCGGTTGTGAATTCTAAGAATTAAAGATTCAAGTTAATCAATAGCTTGATATCACGATTCTCACCGCAACAGAAATGGCGACTTCACTGGGGATGCTTAAACTTGAGGGTTTAGCCTATTTTGTTTTGATTGTGTGCTATGTTTGTGAATACTTGCCTTATATGTATATTTGTTTGAGTGTTGGATATTGGGACCTTTTGAGTGGTGAGACAGTCCTATACCCGGACTTGAGTGCAATTATGATAGGATGGTGGTATATTCAAGGAGGCTTATAGGGAGTTGATTCCCGACCAAGCTAACTTGAGAAACCACCGCTCAATGTAGGCCCTCTTGAGAGTTTAGTATTGTTGATCGAGTATTCGTGAAAACAATGCTACTTTTGACTAAGGAGCCCATGATACTGTGGACTTTTAGATTACATTCTACCCCCACTTTGGCCATACTAGGACGTAGTGTGATGGCTATAAGGAAGTATTTCTGAAATAGTTGATACGCGGTACTACACTTAGACGAGACTCTCTTGAGAATATTATCGATTACCAAGTAATTTGGGAAGTTGATAATATCCGAAAGATGGGTTGATGACTCTGGGAACCATTTAGAATCCTGCTCTACAGGTTTGAAATCCCTAGTACACATCTTTTGGGGATTGGTAGACCTTGGATCGCTCGTCCTTTAAACCTAGGCTTGTGTTTTTGTGCATATGTGTGATCTTTACATTTACCTATGTTTGTGCATTTTGCATTCATAAACATCATATCAAAAAGTATCATGGAACTCAGACTTTTTGTTTGTAAACATCAGAGGTCGCTATGGATGGTGAAAGAAAGAAAACTTTGAAGTACACTTACAAAGGTTTTAAGCTGGATGACCTAGGGAGGTTGGGTACCTTGGTGACAGATCCAGAGGGTTTCCAGAGTAGGTATGGGAAATTGTTGTTACTAGTGAAGATAAAAGTGGACAGTGGACTTCTTTCTACGCTTCTCCAGTTTTATGATCCGCTCTACCACTGTTTCACTTTCCCCAATTATCAGCTAGTACCCACACTAGAAGAATACTCTCAGTTGGTTGGTTTTCCCATTCTTGAAGATTCTCCTTTTCCGATCATGGAGAAGGACCCTAAGGAACAAGATACTTCCAAAGCTACGCGTTTGGAATTGGTTGATATTCAAAAGAACATGACTACCAAAAGGGGAGTTTTTGGGTTGAGTGCAAAATTCTTGGTTGAAAAGGCTCAGTACTACGCAGATCATTTGAGCACGGATGCATTCGAGGCTATCCTTACCTTGCTCATTTATGGCAGCTTTCTGTTCCCCAGCTTTGAGAACTTTGTAGACCTCAACGCCATTAAGATTTTCTTGAAGAAAAACCTTGTACCTACTCTGCTAGCAGAGGCGTATCATTCTGTTCACCTCAGGAATTTCCACAAGGGATGGATGATCACTTGCTGTACTCCTTTATTGTACAAGTGGTTTATTTCACACTTGTCTAAAGCTCACGCCTTTTGGGATCCGAAGAAAGGGTGGTGGTCACAGAAAATTATGGCTCTCACCCACTCTGATATTGATTGGTATAATCGTGAATATGATGGGATAATGATCATTGACAGCTGTGGAAATTTTAGTAATGTACCTCTTCTTGGTGCCAATGGAGGAATCAGTTACAGCCCAGTCCTTGCTCGTCGACAGTTGGGATATCCCTTGAAAGACAAGCCCAACAGTGTTCATGTGGAAAATATTTTCTTTAAAGAAGAGGGTAATAGTCAGGAGAAGAAAGAGAAGATTTTAAAATCCTGGGGTCATTTGCACAAAAAGGGAAAGAAAGATTTGGGAAAACCTAATTGTGTCTCTTTGGAACCTTATCTTCAATGGGTTCGAAAGAGAGCCATCGAGTTGAAGATTCCCTATTCTCGACAAGAACCCATGGCTTTAAAGGAGGAGCATACCCTGATCTTCATGTCTGAGGAGGAGAAGCTAAGGATTGCTTTGAGCAAGGCACGACAGACCGAAGACGCTTGGAAGCACAAGTACCAAGTGGTTGTTGAAGAGAACGCAGAGCTCCAGAAGCAATTAGAGTTGAAGAATGAAGAAGTACTCTCCTGCAAGAAGAGAAATGCGCAAGAAGATTTATTTTCTTCTAGCCCTCAGTCGACTCCATGGAAGTTAATCGTGGATAAGCTCATTCTTGAGAAGGCACAGATGGAGAAGGAGATTGAGAAGCTCAACTTGAGACTGCTAGGAGAACCTTCTTAGGACTTTTATTAGCTTTTATTTAGCTTTCTGTTTAAGACTTTTGTAAGATGTACTAAAAAATTTGTAATCCAATGAAATTCAATCTACGACGTTTTTGATGTTTACTGAATCTGAGTTCCATGATACTTTGCGCATTTGCATTCACATTTATTAATCATTCAAGGAACTAAAGATTGTTTTGCAGATATTATAGGATGCATTCTGGAAAGAAGGCAGAGATTGTGTTCCGAAGCCCAAATTTGGAGAACCTGAAGAAACTGGGAAGTTTAGTAGAAGACCCTGACGCATTCAGAGAGAAGTATGGGAATATGCTGTCTTTGCTAGAAATTCAAGTGGATGAAGAGATGTTGGCAGCGCTCGTGCAGTTTTATGACTCGACTTATCATTGGAAGAATATTCTGCCAACCTTGGAAGAATATTCTGCTCTGATGGGATTGGGCGTCACTCCTAGACCATTTTCTGGAAGAGAATGGACTCCTAGCGAAAGAGTAATTGCAGAATCCGCACACTTGGAGGTGAATGAAGTACGATCTCATATGACTGCTAAGGGAGGGCTATATGGATTTCCAGCTATGTTCCTGTATGAAAAAGCTCAATGTTATGCCGAGTTGAAGAATTCTGAAGCATTTGAGGCCATTCTAGTTTTGCTGATTTACGGACTTTTTTTGTTTCCGACTGTTGATGATTTTGTGGACACGAATGCAATCAACCTCTTCTTAATCAAGAATCTTGTACCTACCTTGTTGGCTGATGTGTATTTTTCCATCCATCGCAGAAACCGTCATGGAGTTGGACAGATTGAGTGTTGCACTGTTCTTCTATACAAGTGGTTTATTTTGCACTTACCAAGGCTTCTAGCACTCTGGGATATGCAGAATGGACTCTCATGGATAGAGAAGTTGTTATTACTCAAACATTCAGACATTAAGTGGTATGACCCTATGTATGGAGGGATTGCTATGATTCAGAGCTGTGGGGATTTCTCGAATATACCACTTATCAGCGTTGATGGTTGCATCAGTTATAATCCCATTTTAGCTCGTCGCTAGTTGGGACACCCAATGGAGAGTGAACCAGACCCAGTTCTTTTGAGAAGTTTCTAATTTGAAGAAGGGAAGGACCCAGCCTACAAGGCTCAGACTGTGTATGCTTGGCGTCACATCCACATAAGGGGAGTAACTGCTTTAGGTTACCACGACACTGCCGTTTCAGAATCTTACTTATCATGGGTGAAAGAAGCAGCATTGAAGATGTTCTATACCCGTTTTGAGCCTGACTCAACAAAACTTACTCTTGTGGAAGAATTGAAAGCTGCTTTGGCAAAAGCTGAAAAAGAAGGGAAAGCTTGGAGAGATAAGTATTTCAAGGTTATGGAAGAGAAGGAAGAGCTTCAAGAGTTGGTCCATCAAGGTGGAAAGAAGAGTCAACCAGAAGACGAAGGACCCTCCAACTAGAAGATCTAGGATCTTTTTGTTTCTTGTATTTTATCATGTATCTGCATTGAAGATTTGTGTTTCAGTTTCGAATTGTTGTTGTAAAACTCTCAGTTATTAATCTATGAAGACTTTGAATTTGCCTTGTTTCCCCATTGTTATAATTTTTGCAAATATTTCTTTGGTTTCCTTGAATGATTAATTTTTCATTTTTGCATCTGCACCCATAGCATTTCATATGCATTTCCTGTGCTGTGTCTCATCTCGCTGTCTTATCTCCAGAATCATACTGAATCCTCGCCATCAATACAACACACGAGCCCAAGCTCGTCAAAGAATGAAAGAACACAATTTGGCTCTGGATAGGGTTGACAACAAAGTTGAAGATTTATGAGGAAGTGTAGGACGAATCATGGAAGTCTTACAAGTCATAAATGCAAAAATGGACACTCAGGCCACTGTAGTTTCTGAGATCACTAATGTAGTTGTGGAGCCGATCCCAACGGAAGTCACTGTTGCAAGTATTCCACCATATGGGTTCATACCAGGTTTTGTACCTCTGCCACCAGTCAGTCAACAATCAGTTCCTCTAGGGGCAGAGATTCCCCGAGCTATTCCGACTTATACTCCAGCCTCTGTACAAACTCAAGTGCGCCCTGTTTTTCACAGCCATCCACCAGTGTTTGAAGTTCCTGATAGGTCTGAAGAAGGAAGTGGACGACATGATAAATTGAAGGAGAGTGTAGAAACTATAGGGAGGAAGGTTAGAGCAATGGAAGGGAATGATATCTTTGGTACTAATGCCTGAGATATGTGTTTAGTGTCTGTATTGGTAATTCCGCCAAAATTCAAAATCCCCAACTTTGATCAGTACACCAGTGCTACTTGTCCTCAGACGCATTTGATCATGTATTACCGAAGAATGGCTGCACATGTAGAAAATGATAAGCTGATGCTCCATTGTTTCCAGGATAGCTTGAAAGGAGCCCCTGCTAAGTGGTATTTGAGTTTAGATCAGTCTCGCATTCACAGTTTCCAAGACTTGGCCGATGCTTTCATGAAGCATTACAAATACAATATGGATTTGGCCCCTGACAGAAGACAATTGCTGAGTATGACACAAAAGAGTTCTGAATCATTCAAAGAGTATGCATAACGATGGAGGGAGACTGCCTCTCAGGTAGAACCTCCTTTAAAGGAGAAAGAGTTAACAGATTGGTTTGTGGATACGGTGAGACCTGAATTTTATGAGAAGATGATTAGCAGTGTAACGTCGAGTTTCTCCAATATAGTGGCTGTGGGGGTGAGAGTAGAATTGGGATTGAAGAATGGGAATATGACTAGTAGTTCCAATGGTTCCAACAACAACAATGTCAAGAAGTTCAGTGGTAATTTTCATAAAAAGAAGGAGGGAGAAGAAAACGCCATAACAGTGGGGAAAAGGAATCAAACTTGGAAGCAGCCTTACCAACGATATCAACGACCTCCACAAGGTTATGTTCAACATCCTCCACAAGGCTATATTTAGCAACCTCAGCAAAATCTGACACAACAAACGATGTATCCAGTACAGTATGCTCAACAACCATATGTGGCAGCTATAACGCCCGCTTTCAATCACCCTGTTCCAAGTTATCAGATAGTGCAACCAGCACCCATGTATCAACCAGTTCAACAACAGGGGTATCAACGAGCGCCCAACGCTCCACCCTATCAGCAATATCAGCAGCCCAGGGCTCAGGCACCAAGGCAGAATTACCAAAATCGAAGACCAGCAACGAGGCCTCCATTCCCTCAAATACCAATGACTTATACAGAGTTATACCCGACTTTGGTGCAACAAGGGTTAGTAACAACACGACCATTGAATACACCTTCAGACACTTCATCACCTCATTACAATCTGAATGCTCATTGTGCCTTTCATGAAGGTGCTGCCGGCCATGACTTAGAGGGGTGTCTTGCCTTGAAGCATATTGTCAGGGAGCTCATAGAGAAGAAGATTTTGTCTTTTGATGATGTACTGCCCAATGTTAAAAGTAACCCATTGCCAAATCATGGAGGAGTTAATGCTATAGAAGAAGCTTCAGATGAAAGGTTAGTTTGTGATGTGTTAGAGATCGAGACTCCGTTAAGGTCAATTCATGAGAAACTATTGAAAGCAAGGCTGATTAAAGGTACCCATGGTGACTGTGAAGAGTGTTTTGTTAATCCTAAAGGGTGTGGTATGGTACAGAAAGATGTGCAACGTCTATTCAATGATGGATTATTGCAAGTGGGGATCAAGGTAAGGAAGGAGGAAGTTTCGTTGGTTGAGCTTGTTTTCAACCTACCAAAGAAAAGCGAGAAAGTTCCTGTGTTCAATATGATCAGCAAGAATGTGAAGCCTGTTTTTGACAAATCTGTTGTTCATCAGCCTCGACCAGTTGTTATTCAGAAGCCGAGATCGTTTCTTTTTGAGAATACAAAGGCAGTCCCATGGAAGTATGATATGGCTGTGTTGGACCAAAGATCTGGGAAGATTATTCAGAATGAGAAGGTAGAGGATGACTAGGTTGATGTGACAAATATTGCAGGAACGAGCAAGATGACCTGTAGTGGCCGAATATATCAACCCAAGATAACTGTAGTTACTCCAAAAGAGGTTACCCCTGCCATGACAACCAAAGACAAAGAAATGCCCATCACAGAAGGAGATGCTGAAGAGTTCTTAAGGATTATTCGAAGAAGTGATTACAAGGTTGTGGATCAGCTCCATCAAACCCCCTCAAAAATATCAATTTTGTCAATCTTGATGAATTCCCCAGCTCATAGAGAGGCTCTGCAGAAGGTGTTAATGCAAGCACATGTGACGAAGGATATAACCCCTGGCCAGTTTGATTCGGTGATAGCCAATATTACAACCTGCAATACTCTGAGTTTCAGTGATGAAGAGTTGCCAAGGGAAGGACGTAACCATAACTGTGCTTTGCACGTATCTATCAGATGCCAATAGGACATGTTGGCGCAAGTTTGGTTGATACTGGATCTTCATTGGATGTGTTGCCTAAAAGGTCGCTCGCAAAGTTAGCATATGCAGGGGCAGAGATGAAGCCGACGTCATTGATTGTGATGGATTTTGATGGTTCGAGAAGAACGGTTGTTGGGGAAGTGGAGTTGCCAATTATGATAGGCCCTCATGTGTTCGATATCATGTTTTAGGTAATGGACATTAACCCGACTTACAGTTGTTTGTTGGGACGACCTTGGATTCACGCAGCAGGAGCAGTGACTTCCACTTTGCATCAAAGGATGAAATTTTTTGTAAATGACAAACTGGTAATTGTGCATGGCGAAGAGGACTTGATGATGAGTAATTTGTCGTCATTCAGATATATTGAGGCAGATGAGGATGCGTTGGAAACTTCTTTCCAAGCGCTTGAAATAGCTAACACGGTGATGACAGAAAACACAGTGGCAAATAGTGGTCCATCTTTTGCATCCTCTCAGAGCATCAAGTCTACATTAGAAGAAGGTACTCCTGCAGGTTGGGGAAAGGTTATTGAAGTAAAGGCAAGACTGGGTCGCAAAGGGTTGGGTTACAAACCAACTCATGTTGAAGCAACAACACACGCCGAAGGACGTCCGAAGACTATACAAGAGGTGTTTATCAGTGGAGGATTCCAAGTTAATGCCGTGGGAGAAAATTTTAAAGACGAAGACGTTGAACATTTGGTATATCATTGCGAAGCTGTTTTAGGCAATTGGGAGGTTGTTGAGATTCCCGTGATCTTTCCTGTGTCGAAGTAATTTGTTTGTTTTTCTTTACTTGTTGTCTTTTTTATCTTTAAACCTCCATAGCCATGCCCAAGGCTATATGATGCATTTTGTAAAGGCCCTGTGCTTTCAAGAATATTATGATTAATGAACTATTTTGTTAAATCCTTTGTTGTTTGTTTCCTTAATTGTTTTTGTTTCTGTGTTAAAAAGAAGATGGCATTTTTTCTAAAAATCATCAAAACATTTTTCTTGTTGTTGTATTTGTCCTCGTGTGTTTTAATAAATTAAGTCATTCTAACATGCAGTGACACCCCAAAACCTGTTGAATCCATTGACTTTGCTTCCCCTCCTGACTTTGACTTGCCAATATACCAAGCCAAAGATGAGGACGAAGATTTTGAGATCCCTGATGAACTGGCAAAAATGGCATGTTATGAGCACCCAAAGTTTCAACCTCACAAGGAGCAGGTAGATGTTATTAATCTTGGCACTGAAGAAGACGAGAAAGACGTCAAGATTGGGGCAACACTCGGGGAAGAAGTCAAGCAGCAATTGGTAAAGCTTTTAAAAGATTATGTGGATGTATTTGCTTGGTCATATCAGGATATGCCAAGTTTGGACACAGACATAGTGGTCCATAAGTTACCGCTGCGACTAGAATGTACACCAGTCAAACAAAAGCTCTGAACAACTAGACCTGATATGGCTCTTAAGATTCGAGACGAAGTGAAAAAATAAATTGATGCAGGTTTCTTGGCAGTATCCAAGTACCCCGAATGGGTGGCTAATATTGTACCTGTACCGAAGAAAGATGGGAATGTCAGAATGTGTGTGGATTATAGGGATCTGAACAAGGCCAGTCCAAAAGACGATTTCCCTTTGTCGCATATTGATACATTGGTGGATAATACGGCTCATTTTGCAATTTTCTCATTTATGGACAGTTTCTTCGGATACAACCAAATCAAGATGGATCTAGACGACATGGAAAAGAATACTTTCATTACTCCTTGTGGAACTTACTATTATAAAGTCATGCCTTTCGGTTTGAAGAATGCTGGTGCCACTTATCAAAGAGCCCTGGTGACCTTATTTCATGACATAATGCATAAAGAGATAGAAGTGTATGTTTGATGATATGATCGCCAAATCTCAGAGTAAAGAAGACCATTTGAATCATTTGTTAAAGTTGTTTGAGAGACTCAGAAAGTATCAGTTGAGACTAAACCCAGCCAAATGTACTTTTGGAGTGAGATCTAGGAAATTACTCGGATTCATTGTTAGCCACCGAGGGATTGAGGTAGATCCAGATAAAGTTCGAGCCATTCAAGATATGCCGTCTCCGCAAACTGAGAAACAAGTCAGAGGTTTCTTTGGAAGATTGAACTACATATCCAGATTTATTTCTAATATGACTCTTACTTGCGAGCCCATTTTCAAATTGTTACGTAAGGATCAGACAGTTGTTTGGAATTCAGATTGCCAACAAGCTTTTGATAAGATTAAATGCTACCTTCAAGAGCCTCCAATCTTAATACCTCCTGTTCCGGGAAGACCTCTTTTCATGTATTTAACAGTACTCGAGAATTCAATGGGTTGCGTGTTGGGTCAGCAGGATGAGTCCGGACGAAAGGAACATGCCATCTATTATTTGAGCAAGAAATTCACCGACTGTGAGAGCCAATATTCACTTTTAGAGAAAACTTGTTGTGCTTTGGCATGGGCTGCCAGACGTTTGAGGCAGTACATGATTTTTCATACTACTTTATTGATTTCAAAAATGGACCCGATAAAGTATATTTTTGAGAAGCCCGCTCAGACAGGAAGACTCGCCCGTTGGCATATGTTGTTATCAGAATATGACATCCAGTATGTGGCCCAGAAATCAATCAAGGGTAGTGTTTTATCAGATTATCTTGCAGATCAGCCAGTTGAAGATTACGAGTCTCTCAAGTTTGATTTTTCGGACGAAGACATTATGTTGGTAAAAGATTATGAAGAGCTAGGTCCTGATGAAGGTCCCGAGCTGGGTCTTTGGTGGAAAATGATGTTTGATGGTTCCTCAAATTACAGTGGGCATGGCGTAGGCGCCATTCTGATGAATCCAGAAGGTGGTTATACCCCATTTACAGCAAGATTAGACTTTGAATGTACAAACAATATTTCCGAATATGAAGCATGCATTCTTGGCCTCGAAGCAGCTATTGACCTAAGAATCAAACTTCTCAAAGTAAGTGGAGATTCAGCTTTGGTTATTTATTAACTTACAGGTGAATGGGAGACCAGACATGAGAATTTGATCCCTTACAGAGCCTACATCGTTGAAATGATTGAATACTTTGATGAGATCACTTTCAAGCATGTTACGAGATCTGAAAATCATATTGCCGATGCTCTAGCCATGTTAGCCTCAATGTGGAAAGTTAGGTATCTCAATGATTCTACTCTCATTCGAATTGAACGCAAGACTGAGCCTGCCTACTGTCAGATGGTTGAAGAAGAAGTTGATAACAAGCCATGGTTCCACGACATAAAAAAATTATCTGTTGAAATAAGAGTATCCATATGATTCTACATCACTTGACAAGAAAACCTTGAGAAGATTGGCATCTAAGTTCTTTCTCAGTAATGATGTGCTATATAAAAGGAATCATGACATGGTTCTGCTTAGATGTGTTGACAGACGAGAAGCAGATTTGTTAATGCAAGATATTCATGAAGGAACATTTGGTACTCACGCCAATGGATATGCCATGTCCAAGAAAATTTTGAGGGCTGGGTATTACTGGTTGACTTTGGAAACTAACTATATTCAATATGCCAGGAAATGTCACAAATGCCAAATTTATGCGGATAAGATGCATGTGCCTCCAACATTGTTAAATGTGTTGACATCACCTTGGTCGTTCTCTATGTGGGGCATTGACATGATTGGGGCAATCGAGCCAAAGGCTTCTAACGGGCATCGATTCTTCCTGGTCGCCATTGATTACTTCACAAAGTGGGTTGAAGCTGCATCCTACGTCATTGTTACTCGACAAGTGGTGGCCCGTTTTATCAAAAAGGAGATTATTTGTCGATACAGAATCCCAAGCCGAACCATAACAGATAACGATACTAATCTGAATAACAAAAACATGAAAGAGTTGTGTGGTGACTTCACGATTGAACATCACAATTCATCTCCTTATCGTCCCAAGATGAATGGAGCGGTCGAAGCTGCGAATAAGAACATAAAGAAGATTTTGCAAAAGATGGTGAAAACATATAAGGATTGGCATGAGATGCTTCCATTTGCCTTGCATGGATATAGAACATCCGTTCGCACTTCAACAGGGGAAACCCCTTTTTCCTTGGTGTATGGGATGGATGCAGTGCTTCCTATTGAGGTTGAGATACCTTCCTTAAGAGTCATAATGGAAACCGAGCTTGAAGAAGCAGAATGGGTGAGGGAAAGATTTGATCAGTTGAACCTCATTGACGAAAAGCGCATGACCGCGGTATGTCACAGCCAGTTATATCAAAAAAGGATCAAGAGAGCTTTTGACAAGAAGGTCCGTATTCGAGAAGGGGAGCTTGTACTCAAAAAGATTTTGCCAATTCACAAAGATGCACGGGGAAAATGGATGCCCAATTATGATGGCCCGTTTGTTGTAAAAATAGTCTTCTCAGGGGGCTCGTTAATTCTCACAACAATGGATGTGGAGCAGCTTACACACCCGGTGAATTCTTATGCAGTACGAAAATATTACGCCTAAAAAGAACCCGATAAGTCGAAAACCCGCAAGGGAGGCTTATGCAATAATGGGTATCCCACCGGACCATAACCTATGAAGGAGGTCCAGGCAAAAGTTAGGGATGAGATAAAAATGATGAACTCGCTAAGTTGAAAATCCGAAAGGGCGGCTTAGGCAAAAAAGAGCGTCCCAGTGGATTGAAAACCTGAAAGGGAAATCCAGGAAAAAGTTAGGGGCAAAGGCATTTCACTGCATCAGATGGGTTGTCACCTCTGCAGAAGATTTTACAGGAAGTCCATTTCAACCGATCTTGTCAAAAGCAAGGTTTTGGGAAGTTTTAGTCATTAGGGGTAGAATTGTCAGTGGATTCAATGTAACCTTCTTTTCATGTTTCCATTTTCAATTGTAAAAGTTCCATGGGGTTCTTTCATTGACAAAATTCCATTCTTAAATGAAATCAGTTTTTGAACCATTCTTTTGCAAATTACTATTGTCTTTATTTCTTTTGTTATGCAAAACATCATTTATTGATCAATGATAATTTTGAAAGCACTAGGTTCGAATTTAAAAATAACTTTTGAAGATTAACAAAACATAAAATACTTTGGCTCACGGAAAGATTCGGTGGAAATCATACCTCTCGAAAGTTTTAATGTGGCAGAAGCTTTGATGTGCGGTCTCAATACACCTCCGATTGAACGTCAGTTGAATTGATTTGTTAGGCTTCTCATTCGGTCGTGTTTAGTTACCAAGATTGAAGACCCTCTCCCCAGGTTTCTTTATGCGATACGTTCTTGTGATGGTGGACTCATCCTCAGTGGAAGCATTCAGGGCATCTATTCTGAGTTACGTTGTCAATTGTGGCCAGCTTCCCTAAAGCTTTATTTCCAAGCGGAGTGGGTTTATTTCCCAAGAATCTACAGACAACTTGGTTTTGTGAATTTAGTATGATTCATTGCGTCCCCAGTGAGATTGATGTGTCTATCTATCTTCCCCTTGAGTCTCCAGATTCTTCAGTCTCTCATCAGAGTCAGCTCCATTATATCACTAATCATTAGCATCATGGCATATCATGTGCATCTGTTTTGACTCTGTTGTCTTTGGATGTTACCTTTTGTCTTGATTGTTTCCTGGTTGTTACCAGTAATCCTGCTTGTTATGCTTTGGGCATCCTCTGTCCTTTTAAGGTGTTGGTCGTCACCAATTTCTATACTTCAGTTGTTACTAAGATTTTTTATAGTTATAGGTCGTCACCTGTACCCCGCTTGTTCCTAGTTGTTACTAGTGCCTTTGGATGTCCTGTTGTTACTGATATCGCTTGCCTGGTCGTCACTAGTTTCTCTCCTTGAAGTCTAGTCATTACTAGAAATCCCCATTGTTCAAGTCCAATGGTAATTGGCAGCTCTTTTGAAAGTCCAGTGGGAACTGGCACTGTATAAAATCCAATCGTTATTGGTATTGGTCGTCACCATATCTTCTGGAAGTCCAGTGGTAATTGGAATTGTTTAAAGTCCAATGGTAATTGGCAACGCTTTTGAGAGTCCAGTGGTAACTAGCACTATTTAAAACCCATTCGTTATTGGTATCGTTGGTCTGGTCGTCACCATATCCTTTGAAAGTCCAGTGGCAACTGGCACTGTTGAAATCCAATCGTTATTGGTATCGTTGACTTGGTTGTCACCATATCTTTTGAAAGTACAGTGGTTACTGGCTCTGTTTGAAAGCTAATCGTTATTAGTACCGAGAGTTGGTTGTTACCAATTTCCCCAGCCGGAGTCCTGTATTGTATCAATGCAATCAGGAGTTCCCAAGTATTGGTTTGATCGTCACCATCACCCCCTGTAAGTCTAGTAGAAACTAGCACCTCTTTGAAAATTTTTGTTGTTCTGGTCGTCACCAGTGATCCCAGCAAAGCGTTGCTTTCCCATTCGAATCTCGGAGATCTAGTCGTTACTAGCATCCCCGACGCGTCTGGTCTTGTTTTTGTTCTTTTCTTGAAGATCCCGTTCGAACTCTTCGTTATAGGAAACTCCTCGTCTGATTATCTCCAGTGAGGTTTGCGGCTCCTTTATTTTGTTTCCCCGGTGGAGAATTTCCTTTTTCCCCAGCGGAGTTTTGTCTCCTTTTCCCCAATGAATATTTGCCTTCCCTGTTGGAGTGTTTGCGTCCCCTGTGTGAAAGATTCCCCTGAGCAGCATCTTTAGTCACGTTTGAACTATTATGCTTGTTTTGCCTTGAATCTTTCCCCAGTGTGTTGGGTCCCCCGTGAGTAGTCACTCGTTGTATTGCCGTTCTTTAATCTTTGCTCGTGTGTCTGCATCTGTCTTGCATTCAAGCATCATGAGGCATCATCTGGATTCACGGCATATTCGCGTTTGTCCTTTTGCATACCATCGGATCTAAGGGACAAAATTTTTGGTTTGCTATATTTAAATACCTTTCACTACGATTCTGCGAGGATTGTCATCTCTCATCGTCATCCAGTGAAAGATATTTAAATAGGGGCAACTTTCATACCCCAAATTTTGACCCCTTAGATCTTCATCATCATTTTAGGAGCATGTTCATATAATTATCTAACCTTAACCTGTTTTAAGCTTGTCTTTGTTAAGATACAAGAATCAGGGTTCCGCACAGCCGAGATCGAGGTCTCGAGGGTTAATCAGTCAATGTTTTGGATTGGTTCTCCTTGAATTGAGTCTCCACACAATCAAATATATTCCATTGGATAAAGTATGAATTCAATTTGAGGTTGTCACCCAAGGATTGAGAATAGTGCATTTCAGGGTACCCGATTAGGGTTTTCGAGTAGGAAAAGTCAACTGTGGTTTCACTTTTGATTTAAAGAGTGTTACAATGGTGGGATCATGGTCCATAGTGTTCATATGGCTTGGTAAAATCTATTCAAAGAGTTTCAAGACTTCAAAAGACCCGGAGCATCAACCGTTGACTCGATAGTCACCGATCGATCGTTCGGTTGACCGAAACGTCAACTCTTCACTCATAAGGAATATGACCTCAAAATGTGAATAAAAAATGTTCCTAATGACATATTGCACCTGCCCGTAAAATTTTATGACGATTGGATCAAGGGTTGAGGAGTAATCGCAAAAGTCGGGAATTAGGGTTTTGGAAGAGGCAAGACCATAACTCCTTAACCACACATCCAATTGAGTGTTCAAAGCTCATTGGAAAGCTCTTTGCAATTCCTACAAAAATCCCAAAGTGGTCCATGGTCAGAAAATGCATAGATTTGGAGTTATGATCAAATTCATTACAAGAGGGAAAAATAACTTAGAAAAATTTCACTTTTAGGCTTATTTTTCAACAACTTTGAGAGGTATTTTGGGCAAGTTCCTTTGGGAATATGAAACTCATGAAAACATGAAAGTTCTAGAGCTACATGAGGGCTTTCCAAAATGTAGTAGAACTCCTCCATAGCCCTTATGAGCTGAGAGTTAGGAATTTAGCAAGATGAAAACACTTGAGTCCCACATTGACAATTTTTCACAAACTCATCCTTTGACCACTTGAGCTATTCTCAGCCCTTGGATCATGTTTGTATATGATATTTAAAGAGTATAGTGAAGGAAAATGCAGAAGAAGTGAAGAATTTGAGGGAATAGCAAGTTGCAAGCAAGTGGCATTAAAATAATCCAAGAATTCAAGAGAGGAAAGAGAAACTTTTTGACATCTGCACTCTATACCCTATTCAGTCATCTCATGCATCTCATTCCACTTGATTTTCTCCACACATTGATCCAAGAGAGTGATGTATGCAGCTGTAACAAACCTCAAACCAAGGGTTACCTTTTTTCAAAATCCCTCCAAAAGTGCCAAGTTACAAATCTGTCCTCACCCTTCATTTTTCTATAAATAGAGGCTCCCTCTATGTCATTTACACACCATAACCAAGAGAAAACCACAGCTCTCATTCCTTTCTCACTTACCTCATTTTTCAAAAATCTCAAGTTTCACCAAAATCTGTCTTGGGCAGTTGGATGTCCAAACTCATTTCCACACATTCCAAACCACTAAAAACCATATGCACCATCCATAAATGTTGTGTAGAAGGTGTTCATATTCTTAAACCACTCAAAAACACCATTCTCCCAAAAGTTAACTCAAACCAAGCAAGTTTGACTTCATACACAAAATCAAGCAAACCTCTGTCCAGACCTGTTTTAACCATTCTAACCATCCACACACCCTTGATATATGATATATCAACTATCCATGACATAAAACAACACAATCCTCATTTATTTTGAGTTTTGCCACAAGTTACTTCAAGTGCAAGCAAGGGCAGTTTCCATCAAGGTAGAGTTGGACAGTTGCTGAAGCTTCCTAAAGGCATTCCTTATTGTAGCACACTTGTTTGGAGGTCTACAAGAGGTTGGTGATTACCATCCTTTTCATTTTCTATCATAAGCATTTCTTGACATGTTTGGTTCTAAAAATGCAAAAATGAGCTTGTATGTAAATCTTCCTACTTTGCATTGCTTTAATTATTGTTATATCCAAGTAGTCTGTTAATAAGGTATCTCTGCACCTAGGTCATGTTTGAACTTAGGAGGATTGTTATTTCACAATTGATGTGTGTGTTTTGGTTGCTATACCATGCTATACTATGTTGTTACCGTTGTAAATATCCAATCTTTGTCAAGATTTTGCTACCATGCTATACTATGTCTTGTCCTGAAATCTAGCTTTTGAGTCACTATGTTACATACCTTAAATGAACTGCCTGCCATTGTAATGTACATGCCTGTTTGCTGCTTTAAAGCTTGACTTGTGATTTGTTGACATGAACAATAACTTCCATTTTATGCACTTCATATCAAATCTGCCAGCATGAGTTTTATGTGCAAAATTTGCAACAGTTGTGAAATATGTGTGGTTGCCTTGTTAGGCATTACATTAGAATGTTGTCAAACTTTGTTATGATGCCAAATGTTGAAATGAAATTCTGTCATGTATGCTCCATGTATGTAGGCCATGATCAAAAATTGTTTTGAGATTTACTGCATTTTAGTCAACCACACTTATCATCAGCATGTCATTTTTTGTGCTAAGATGTTTTTCATTGATCTCTGAGCATGAAACCGTTAGTTAACATGATTGGAATTTGTGTGTGGTGTTTGCATGATCTAGCCTGTCCTACATTTTTTCAAAACAGTTTTTACACTTTCAATTATGCTTGCCAGCATGTCATTTTTTGTTTTGGATGATTTATGTTTGATCTTTGAGCATGGATTCAGTGGTTAGCATGTTTAGGGCTTGTGTATGATGTTTGCATAACCTGAAATTGCTTTGTTCATGACATGATCTCTCTTGCTGCATAATCAATTTTGCCTTGCATTTCATAGCTGCCAGCATGTCATTTTCTGTTTGGATGATTTATGTTTGATCTTTGAGCATGAAGCCTTTAGTTAACATGATTAGAATCTATATGTGATACTTGCATGAGTTGAAGCTACTCATTTTGAATTGTGCCAGTTGCATCTCATTCTGCCATGACCCCCCTACTGCATCAGCAGCTGATCCCTTGTTTCAACAACCTTGTATTTCCAAATGTGTTTGCAACAACATATCCAATTCTTGCTTCAAGATGCTGCTGATTGAGCCTTGAGTCTAGGATCTTTAGTTAGCATGCTTAACACTTGTGTGTGATGTTTGCATAAACATGATTTCCTTGACCTTCCATAATCTCCCATGATGCATCATCATCTTAACAGCTTTTGCATTGCATACCACAGCTGCACACACATTATACCAGATTCTGTTTTAAAAGAGGTGTGACTGAGTTTTGAGCATAAAATCATTTGTTATCATGATTGTAATATGTGTGTGTTGATTACATGACATATTTCTGCCTAGTTTGATCTTTCACTCCCATGATGCATCATCAATTCAACAGTTTTTTTTGTATTTCATTTCACAACTACACACACCATACCATTTTGCTGTTTGAAACAATTTTGGATTGATCTCTGAGGATGAGAATATCTGTTATGATTGTAATGTGTGTGTGAACTGAACCTACCCCATTTGCATTTGGACAACCTGCATCCCTTCATTTCATAATTGCAACCATGAACCTCTTTTTGTTTTGCTGGATTTGTGTTTGATCCTTGAGTGTAGAAGTGTCTGTTGACACATTTGAAGCTTGTGTTTAATAATTGTTTGATCTGAACTTGCTCAATTCATGCCATGAAGTTCTTTATGCATTTCAACTTCCATTTTGCATTAGCCATCGAATCTCATTTTACGTGTGTGATCTTGAAGAATTGTAGATACCATCTTAATCCTTGTTCAATTCTAAGTAATCTAGACTCTAAGTTTGTAAAAAATGATGCCCTTTTGAGGAAGTTTGAAACCAATCCGCCCCCATGTGTGATAGCTTGTGTCTGGCCCAGAAATATTGCAAAAAGAAGCCTTTTGTATTATTTGGGGTGGCTAAATACACGGATGTATCGCCACCCCAGTGGTTGTCACTTGCGCCCCTAATGCCTTTCATTCCTTGTGTCCTGAGCTCGATCCCTATATGGGACACTTTTTGCTCATTTATTTTTATTTCCTTCAAAAAATCAAAAAAATCATAACATGCTCATATTTTACTATTTTCAATCCATTCTTTTTGCAAGATACTCAAAATATTGTCTAGTTTCATGTGATAAAAAAAGATTTCAATTTGTTTATGTTCACAATGCCTTTTGCCTACTTGGAAATTGCTTATCTTTGAGGGTTATTACCTTGCTCCTTGTTGAAAATTCTCTTAAACCATGCTTGATTTATCTTGTAAGATTTGTTTGTGATTGATTCCTTTGTGTTTGTTAACATGTTAAGGCTTTGTCCTCTTTTGGTTGTCACCATGAATTTATCTATTTTCCTCCTATTTTGACGTACTTGCTTATTGTAACATGCTTGTATATGCTTGGTTGTAATCATGTTTCTCGTATTCCCTGTTTAATGTTTTTGCTTTGTTAAGTTTAGTTTCCCCAAGCGATGGAACTCTTTAGTTCTCATCCATGTTGCCCCTGTTATCCTTCCAAAGGAAAGTCTCTCTGTTGACCTTTGGGTCATAGATAGCTCCTCTCCCCCCGATTCGTTAAGTCATTCATACACTTAGTTAAGTGGAACCTGTCCTTTAGACATTGCTCAAGTCTAAAAAGCCACCCCTTGTTAGGAGTGCTCTTTCAACTAGAACTTAGGATAGAGTTTGTTAACTCTATGTAAGAATCATCGTCATGATTACTTACTCCCCCCTTCTTGAGTGTTCAACTTAGATCTAGAGAGTTCATTAAACTCTACACAAACATTGTAATGCTTGTTCCCCTTTGAACCTTGATCGTAATCAAGTGTTCTTCAAACTTAGTGAGGTGAACTACGATTGCTCTGATTCTATCCTAGTTAGGATACGTAGGCAGAAGATGCGATATCTTTGCGAGCAAACTTAGTGTATATATCTTTAGGTCCTAACCTACACCTTTTATCCAATCCATAGCAAACACTTAGCAAACTTAGCATACCAACAAACAAAAGGTTCCTGTAGAGTACTACAGATGTTTAGGATGTGAAATACCTACCCTATGCATAACCAACCCCCGATCCCCGAATCTCTTAGCGTTGTTGTTACATCGCGCAAAAGGTTCTTTCTCTCTTTAGACCTTTCCTTTGGATTAATTAAAGTCCGGTTGTGAATTCTAAGAATTAAAGATTCAAGTTAATCAATAGCTTGATATCACGATTCTCACTGCAACAGTCCCCATAGGGGAATATCCAGAATGATAGATCAACGAGTTCAAACATGACCGGCTAACACTATAGAAGAAAAGACAAAACATGACCCTCATAGAAATAAGATCATGCAAAACAAAACACAATCCTCAAAGCCTTAGGATTTGACTAAAGAAAGACCCTCAAAACCTTAGGATCAAACAAGAGCAACATCCTCAAAGCCATAGGATGAAACAAAGACACAATCCTCAAAGCCTTAGGATTTGACTAAAGTAAGATAAAAGCAACCCCTAAAGCCTTATGATGAAACAAGGACAAGACCCTCATAGCGATAGGATCAAACAAGAGCAACATCCTCAAAGCCTTAGGATGAAACAAAGATACAATGCTCAAAGCCTTAGGATTGAAATAAAGACAAGACGAAATCCTCATAGAAATAGGATTGAACAAAACAGGACCCTCAAAGCAATAGGATCATGCAAAACAAGACAAAATCCTCATAGTAATTGGATTAGACAAAGACACAATCCTCAAAGCCTTAGGATTGGACAAAATAGGATCCTCATAGTAATAGGATGATGCAAGGATAAGGTAGGATCCTCATAGCAATAGGATCAAACCAAACACTGCTGGAGTTTTCAAACAAGACTAAACATCCAAGCCTCTAGAAATTCCTTAAAGTGAAGAGATCAAATGATATCTCCAAGAAACGTCAGGAAAGATACATGGTAGTTAAACTCTTCTGTATGTGCCAAATAAATTGGACTTAAACAATGATGCCAACAACAAAAGGGCTTCAAGAGGATATACTAGTGATAGCCAAAAAGAAAAACCAACAACAATTAGATTCTCAACATGAATGCAACTATTGGACTTGAGATCAAAGAGCTATTGCCAACAACAAAGACATGGATTAATGTTAAATGCACATGATATGACATGATGTGAATGCTCTTGATATGCAAATGCTGACTCTGGAGAGAGACAAGGAATCTGGAGACTCATTGGGAATAGATAAACATATCCATTTTTCTGGTGAAGAAAATAGTCACGAGAAAATCACTAGGGAATGGAGTAGTCTAGAGATTCACTGGGAAATACACATCCACTTCACTTGGGGAAGTATGAAGCCAAAGCAGCTTATTAGGGAAAATAGGATAATTTTAGTGGGGAACAAAAAGATAACTCCATTAGGGAATAAATCCTCAACACTAATAAGCCACGTATCACATGGAGGAAACTAGGGAGATTCTCTTTAATCTTGATAATGACCATGGCCAAAGAACTAATCCAAGAGTGTTGTCAATTTATGCTTCACTGGGACTTTTGTTGAAATGGTCTAAAAGTGCTTCTGCAACCTTAAGATTTCTTGGGGAACAAAAGATTTGCAATACCAATAAATCGGGTTTTCAATGAGCACGCCAGTAAAAATTGGGTTTTAATGGAGATTCATGACTTCAGCGGGTGTCTCACAAAAGAGATACAAGCCGATTGTTTTATGAATAACTCTTCTCAAATAAAGAGAAAAGTCGTCAGGGTCTTCATCAAATTTCTCGGAGAGATTCCATTTGATTGGGTAATGGACTTGCTGGGAGAATCATCACCATTTGTAATAAAATCCTTGCGCATGGATATCTCAAATAAAGAGAAACTACCTGTAGAGTCTCCAACAAATATTCCCTGACAGACTTCCAGGGGGATGCCATTTGTAAATGCAAAGGTTTGAAGGAAATACCAAGGACGGATAAGCTTCTCAAGAGAGACAACCACTTATCATTGTAAAGGTAGGAATGGCAAAACAAGCTTCTCAAGGAGACTGCCACTTGTAGAAAATGACAAAAAAAGCTTCTCAAGGAGACTGCCACTTGTTGTTTGGGTATAAATTCCAAAAAAAATGTTACAACAACATTTCTGGAGAATGTATTTTGTCTTTAATGAGGATCTATAAATAAATTCTTCATACGAGATATAATGCAAAATAAATGCATGCTCAAACTAGGTTCAACAATCTAATTAGGTTCAAAAGCAAAATTGCCAGGGACTTAACGTTCAATCTAGGAACAAGCTAGAGAGAAACAGTCAAACGAGACTCTACCCATTGAAGAATAACCTTAATTAGGGATGTATCTTATCCGAACATGGAAAAGATAACCGAAGCAACCCATCTTCCACGAGGATCAAACTTAGTGGGGAATTAGAAAGGGTGTACACTTTCTACTTAAGACGGACAACTCTATTAAAAAATAAGACAAACCCAGTCACTTGGGGAATAAACACGGCCAAAGTGAACAAAATAGGTAAACACCAGAAGGTGGCAAAAATGTTTATATGTCGTGCATCTCTATATGATGGTATGTATGTCATGTTTATGCTTATGCTGACAAAACAGACACAGAGAAGTAAAACGAAGATGAAATAAATATCTCGACACGGATACTCAACCAACCTTCACTAAATGGGAACATCACTAGGGATGAACAAGAAACCACATGAGGAACCACAATCCTACTTCAAGGTTTTAACTTTCTCTGGGGTGAAGAGTATTCCACTTGGGGGCACAACAATCATGACTTCACCTTAGGGACTACCATTATGAGTCTAATTTCCTTATTAGAGGAAGAAATATCCATGGGGAATTTCCAAGATCAACTGAAGTAACAACTTATTAGGGTAATTGGAAAATGATGTTATGAGAACGACATGATTTTGCATTTCAACTACATAGTGATCATCATAAATGGCAACAGCTCTTTGAAAAATAATCTTCAAATCTCAACTTCCCCAGATTAGCATGGTCTTTGAGAAGAAGCCACTAAGAGGATTTTACAGAAAACATGGCATACAAGATGCTTCAAAGTCTTCAAACTCCTGGAGAGATTCAACGAATCTCGACGTAATTGCCCCAGATTACATGTATTCTGCACAACGAAGTCCTCAAACTTTTCCTTTAGGGATGGTCAGGTTGTGGGAGTAACAACTAGGAAACAAACCTGCCCTTGTTAGTTGGTCCTTGAAGTTGTTATCTTGATGGGAGTTGGGAAACAACTTGCCATAAGATGACCTCAAGACGGCTTGTCTCAATATTTTGAACTTTGAAGAGGTCTGCCCTTGATTGGCCCATTCATGGAATGGTTTTATTTTGATTAATTGACCTTTGCATTCAGCGGCTCATTATGCTCTTGGTGACAGCTCTCTCTAGCCTGAGTGTTGAGAAGGTTCAACCTTTGATTAGCCGACCCTTGAAATGGTTGATTCAGATTGACAGATTCTCAAATTGGTTCGCCCCTAACTGTACTTCTTTTACCAAGTCAAATTTGCTAACTGGCTGTATTTGTTGGAATTCCTTTAATGTTGGGTTGTCTTGTAAACGGTATTGTTCATTTAAAAATTGGCAATTTTAATGCAACATTCTTTTAAGCTTATGAAATCAAAATTTATTGATATGGTGGTGATATACAATGGAATGATCAATGATCAAGATACAAAGTGGATCTAGCCATCCATAGGGTGAAAAATGATGTGATCAACAAATGATTAACAAAGATCATTAGGAGTCAGGTTAACCAACCTTGTTGTAGTATGCTTTCAAAATAAACCCTACCTTAATTAGGTCTTTTAAGGTTTGTAACGTGGCCTGGTTCACATTTTATGAAACAAAGGATAATGGCTCAAAGTTTATTTATACCCACCTAATCTTCGTGATGATCTTCAGTCCTACGCTCAGTTAACTCAGATTATACATTCAGGTTCCAAGAGGTTTGGAATTTGTATTGATAATGATGGTTCAAACGTCTAAGGGACCATTAGGATGGAAGTCACTGCTTCTTTACAACATTTGGTCGTTTTTTCCATAGAGGAATTTCATGGAGAGGGATTTAAAGACTTCCTCTTTTTATTATCCCTGACTTTTGTCTGAACAGTTTTTTTTTTAAATTTATAGTTAGCGGGATGCCCCAGTTTTTCCCAAGTCTCCTTCATAGGTTTTGACTTAGAGTGCTTTCTCTTTTGATTTTCTTTTCTCTATTTTTTTAGAAGGAAGGTGACTGTCTGGTTTAATGATTACGGCGAACCATCATCAACTTTTGGCTTGGAAAACATCTTCGACACTTGCTTGTTATGTGCAAAGGAAAACTTGTGAATGCAACGTTTATATGAAAGGTGTATTGCATGACCACACAACCAAGTTAAACTGAGAACTACCTATCCCAAGGTTTAGATTGTGTTTTTTCTGTAAAGAAAGAAACTCCTACTTCTATGCTTGAAGGGGTTGACAAGGGATTAACTTCCTTATTTCTCCAGTGTTTGGGGATTGAAATAATGCCTTACATCATCAGCCAAGTTTATTTGAAAGCATATTAACAATAATTATGGGTATAACATTTTCGTCATCCTCCTTCTAATATTTTCTTAAACAACAGTTTGATAGAGATAAGTGGATGGGATAAATAGATCTTTTTCTTTTTTTTTATAATAATAATGAAAGAAAATGAGTGAATATGAATGAGTTGATTCAAAAGATGCATAAACATTTCATTAATCTTACCAATTCAAAAAACAATAATGCTTACAAGTAAATATAAAATCAACATGCAAAGAAATTACAACAAAAAATGCCAAAAGATGGCCAACTTTTAGGGAATTGACATCAACAAACTTGATGTATGCTTCAATTTCCATGTCCAGAAAGGGAGGCACTTCCATCATTGGTGACTTATTCCTTGTGGTACAAAATCTTGAGATGCCTCATCGGTCCTTTGTCGTTTGACTTGGAAATTAGGATATTGAAATCTGGCTTTCCTTCTTGGGGTTTCAGCAACTCTAACAAACTTTGCAATATGAGTTTGAAACCCTTGCACTCCTCGACGGGATACCCTATTGTTCTAGTAAGGTATCCACATTTAACCTCTAGGTGGTCTTCCTCCAAGATCAGGTTTTTATCATAGATCAACTCTTGTGCAAAAGCTTCTAGCGCCCAGAATGTATCTAGATCATGTCCTTCAGCCCCTTTATGAAATTCACATGTTAAGTTTGCATTGTGCCATAGTCCCAACACAGGATTGAGAGGTCCATGAGTCACCATTTAATTTTGAATTAGCAGCGGGTAAAACAATGAACAACTGAGTTCCTTGAAACCAAAGGGTTATTCATGAATGCATGGATGTATGCACAAACACACATATACACACATTCACAAATACACGAACATGAGGTTTAGGTTTTGATATCACAAGCATGGAGTCATGGTCTACCCACCCCAAAGGTATGTACTATGGATTAACTGTACTTGCATAACGAGTTCTAACAAGTTCTTAAAGTCATCAGTCTATCTTTCGGATATTATCAATTTCCTAATTACTTGGTAGTTAATAATATTCTCAAGAGAACCTCTTTTGAATGTAGTATCGTGTATCAACTATTTTGGGTCTACACCCTCATAGTCACCGCACTACGTTCCTAACAAAGACAAGTGGGGTTAAAGGTGACTAAAAGTTCTCAGCTTTGTAGGCTCAATCAAGAATAGTATCTTTTTCACAATTTCTTGATCAAAAATACTTATTCTCAAAAGTGCCTCCATTGAGTGGTGATTTCTCAAGTTAGCTTGGTCGGGAATTAACTCCCTCTAGGCCTTCCTACCTTATTTTTATGCTCAAGTCCAGGTTGGGACTTATCTCACCACACACAAGGTAACCACACATGAAAAACAACAAAACAAATAATAGCAACCAAATAATATAACACAAATATAAACAAGTTAGGCTCAACTCCTCTATTCCCCAGTGAAGTCTCCATTTTTGTTGCGGTGAGAATTGGATATCAAGTTATTAATTAACTTGAATCACAAATCTTTGAAGTTCACCACTGAAATTTAATTTATCCAAAGGAAAGTGAAAAGATCAAATAAAACCCTATTTGTGCAATGTAAAAACAATGCTAAGAGATTTCAAGGTTCGGGGGTTGGTTATGTCGCTACGCGAAAAATGACACAGAGTCGCCACCGGATTTTATTTATCCCAAAGAGGGAAAGGGAAATAACAATAAAACCTTTAGGGAAAGAGCATGGTCATCACAACCAAGCCTTAGGGTTCGGGAGTCGGTTATGCGAGGGGAAGGTGTTAGAACCCCCTCACATCCATCATACTCAATGGGGACCTCCTAGGTTGTTCAGTTTGAATGGGTGTTTTAATCTAAAAGTTTGCTTGCTTAAAAGAAAAGAGGGGTTGGTTTTTTATTAGAGTGCTCTCCAAGGACTGTGGTCCTTGTGCCTACGTATCCTCACTTAAAAGAAGTGAAGAATTAGAGCTCCATAGTTCGGAGGCTTATGAAATGGTTGTTTGTTGGTTGATTTTATACCTTGAAAAAGGGTTTTCGGATTGATGCCCTAAGGCGAAAAGAAGTTTGATGAGTTGATGTTATTTTTAGGTTTTGAGAAGAGATTGTTTTTTATTAGAATCACACTAAAGACTTTGGGTAGAGATGAATATTTCGAATAACCAAGTCGAGCGCCTTGTATTCAAAACATTCGAAACGAGTGTAGGATGGTTCCATTCTCATTCCTTCTCCACCATTTTAAAGTTTATCGTGTGTGACTCCAATTGTATATTTATTGTGTTTTGGATTTTTTATGAGAAAAATACCACTTGATGTTGGATCAAGGGTTTTATTGTTTGTAAAAATATTTGGAAGTGATGTGAACAAGGTCGATAGCAAACGCACAAGGAGGTCGACTTACAAGGGTGAAAATGGCTCGATAAAATCGAGAGTTTATTTTTGAAAACAGTTTTTAGAACCAAAAGTCAAAAATGACCATAACAACATCCACGTACGATGATCATGCAACCACATCGGGTTAGTCGGCTTGAAACAACACAAAACACGAAAAAAAAACGGCATGAAAATTTTTTGGGAAAAAACTAGAAAAACTAAGGGAAGTTCGCTAGGCGAAGGCTGTAGCGAAGCTGCCCAGAAACAGCAAGAAGTTCGTTGTACGAACCTCCCAGCAAATGCAAACAGAAGCAAAAGGGGGCAAAGTTCGCTAGGCAAACCTTGCAGCGAAGCTGCTTAGAAAAAACAACAAGAAGTTTCCTGGGCGAACTTCCTAGCGAACGCGAACAGAGACGAAAGGGGACAAAGTTTTCTAGGCGAAGGTGCCAGCGAACGTGACAGCAAGAAAACATCAAGAAGTTCGCTAGGCGAACTTCATGCTGTTTTGCCCAAAATGCTCTTATATATGGAAATAGAGGATAAATGGGGCAAAGTTTGCTAGGCGAACTTGCCAGCGAACATGACAGTAAAGTTGAGTATTTTTCAACTCATCTTACTATGTCAACTACACCATGTTATTTCTCT
This sequence comes from Lathyrus sativus, assembly GCA_963859935.3. NCBI lineage: Eukaryota > Viridiplantae > Streptophyta > Magnoliopsida > Fabales > Fabaceae > Lathyrus > Lathyrus sativus. The sequence goes on from OZ012739.1 coordinate 250,601,251, forward strand.
TTTCTTTGCTCTTTTACAACATTTCTTGGTCATATCAAGACCTTATTACAGTTATTCAAAACAAGAAAAACACATGAAAATTAACATGCAAAAATGTAAACAAGATAAGGTTTGAAGGGAAAGATACCCAAGAGCTACTATCATCCTTCACCAATGGCCTTTGATGGATGTGCTTCTATGGTCCACCTCCTTCTTCTGGTTTTTTTTCCTCTCTTGTTCTCTTAAGGTTTTCTTTTCAAACTCTTTTTTCTATTTTTTCTCTTACTCTCTTTTTTTGGTTTTTTCTTAATGCCTTTTTGCTCTCAATATCTCTCTATGTCAATGTGTAGTGAATGCCCCTTGTTTGCAGCCCCCTATCCTCTTTTATCTCAGCATATTAGGGTTTTCCCTTCTTTCAAAACATCAGATTTTTTCATGGAGAAATGTCTCTTGCCACTTTCCTAATGCCACTCTCTTTCTTTCCATTTCCATGTATGTTGTTGTTGTACCCCAAAATTTGACCAACCTCTTTTCTTATCTTTGGCTTATGTTTCATTGCATTTTAGCATCTTGCATCTGTATAGAACTGTTCTTACAGGGGATCAAGTGATTGTGTGTGTGTGCCCTATAAGAGGAGAGCTTTATTGGCTTCAAGCTCAAGCAGAGGAATTGGTAGAGGTTGTTGTGTGTGTGTCATCATCATGAAGATATCATAGCTCATAGAGAGGAAGGGTGTGCCACAGCTCAATGTCAAAGAACCATCAGATGGTTGTCAAGGGGTCCATGAGGTCTTATCATTGGTGTAAGTATGAGGTGGAAGTTTTTTGAGTACCTCAGAGGTCATTATGGAGTTGAAATGATCACTCAGTTCATCTGCACAATGCCTAGGCAAAGAGCAAGAAACTAGGGTTTCATTTTTAATCAGGATAAACTTGTTTCTTCAAGCAAAAATTGTTTCCATGGTATTCCATATGTCCTAAGGTGTTTAGGGATGAGAGATTGACCATCAATTTTAATCAGAAGAGCTTTAATTGATCAGTTAATTGAAAATCAAGAGATTTGGGGAAAAGTCAATTGTGCAGCAAAAAAGTCAAATCCTGACTTTTTGAGTTCAAGATCATGTTCCTCAAGTTCAATATTACCAATGGATGGAATTTGATCAAGAAAAGCCAAGGGAATCATGAAAAATCAAGAAATGTTGAAAGTTGCTATTTTGAGAAATTAGGGTTTTAGAAACTCTCTATTTTTGGAAATTTTTATGGTTGAAAAAGCCATCTTCAAGGCTATTTTTATCCATGATCAAGGTTTCAAATGGACATTTGACCAACATCAAATTTGTTCCTTGTATTTAAAGCTTTCTTTTGAATACCAATTCATCACCATATGATACTTAGCGCTCAAGTTATGATTGTCGCTACCGCGAAAATAAGGTGCCGGCAAAACAGAAGAGTCGCCACCTTTCGTTATTTATCCCTGAGAACGGGAAAGGAAACGATCAGAAAAACCTGACGAAAAGGTATAAGACAAGGTCATCACAACCGTTGTCTGGGTTCGGGAGTCGGTTACGCAAGGGGAAGGTATTAGCACCCCTCACGTCCATCGTACTCGATGGGATCCACGCTTGTTGTGTTTATCTGACGGGTTGGTTTTACTATCTACCTATCAAGGCTGGTCTGAAAAGAAAAGAAAATGACTCGGCAAACCGTCACACTTTATGCCTACGTATTCTCATCAGAGAATGAGAAATCAGAGTCAACGTAGTTCGACTAACTACGGGTTATGGGGGAAGGTGGCTCGCCAATACGTCAGTATTGTGCCTACGTACTCTCAACAGGTATGAGAGATCAGAGCTGGCGTTGTTCGGGATAATACGGCTTACGGGGATTCAGATTCATCTGTTTTATCGAGTAGGGTTAACAAACAGTTCCAGCAGTTGGATGTACGCAGCTTGACCTTTGGAGACTTAGGCGTTACCGTTTGCGGTAGAACTGGGAGTTAACAACACTCTTTTCTTCAGAAAAGCTTCCTTTGAATTATGGGCCCACGGGGCAAAAAGGTTTGAAGTTTGTTTTCTGTCTTTTACGGAAGAACTGTTTTTTATGGATGTTTGCAACTAATATCGCACTAGAGACTATGACCTGAGAGTGAATGCGTCGCATGTCACCCAAAGGGTGCCACACTAAACATCCAAGCTATCAAGTCCTATTGTTGTCATGCCAAGGATTCATCCTATGGTTGAGGTTTGAAACAGGGAACTCCTAGAAGTTGTCATGCATAGGTTTCAACCTAAAGTTCTATCATCACTTCCTTATCAAAGGAAGTGAGATTCCTAGGGGATCATGTCAATGATAAACAGAAACAGATAAAGCATCAGCTTAAACAGTAAACAGTAAACGACTGTAAAATGCATGCAATGCAAGTGAGGGAGGAAATGTGTGTGGGACATCAGCCTCCACAAGCTCATCTCAACCTTGAGCCAGATATGAATAACTGCAATCATACAGAAGAAATAAGATGCTATCAAGCAAAATATAATAACTGCAATCATACAGAGGAAATGAAATAAACTGCCATCAAGTAAACCACAAACCATATAGGCAAGGGAGCAGGGCTCTACCAAATACCAGCAAGCAAAGCCATACAGTAACAATACAAGCAGAGGGAGCAACTCAACCTCTAGTGCAATCATGCTCCTAGCTTAAATCAATCTAAATATGAACTTATTCTAATGCATCAAGCAAATCAGACAAGTCACACCAATACAGTTGCACAAAAATCAAACAGACAAGAAAAGAAAGCAGATCAACAGCTTCCACAACTTCACAACAAAGCTCTACTCTGACATCCGTTCAGTCCTCAGTCTTCAACTGCCCTTCAAGGCTATCACCTTCAATAGCAAGTGTCAACTTGCTTCTTCAAGCTTTCAACACATCAAACATAAGTATCAACTTATCCTTCTTCTTAAAGCCTCAGCTCCAAAGTAAACCCCACCTTCAGGCTTCAATTCCAATAGCAGGTATCAACTTGTTCCTTCAGGAACTCAATGCATTGAACATACAAGTGTCAACTTGCTTTCCCACCTCAAGCTTCAGCTTCTTCATTCAATCTCCAATGGATTCCCTTCACAAGTATCAACTTGTTCTTCATCTTCTTCAAGCTTCAGCTTCAATGGCAGTCTTCAACCACAAAGAAGTAGCAACCTCTAGCATCTTCAATCTTCTAACAAGGAATTCCATCCTCTAACAAGGTAGAAAGATTCATCTAACCAGAGCAAGATTTGGATGATTGACAGCAGAGTGAAGACCAAAGGTCACCACTAAGCATCCCATCATCAGAGAAAGGGACCCTCAAAGGTTCTACCAACTTGTAAAGAGCCACACATCCTACCAAACGATGGATGAGGCCTTCACAAGGGGACCTTATATCATAGGGAAGAATGGAAGTGATCAACACCTTCCATGTTTATGAAAGAAGAGAATCTATCTAGAAGCTCTGCCTGCAAACCCTAATCTTAACACCTAATCAACACTACACCAAAAAAAGGGAAGACTTCACATCCAAGCTTCTTCATTCAATCCATGGTAACCCAAGCTTGTCTTCAACACCATCCAAGAGCAAGAGAGGCAAAAACCCTAATCTAAGGGAACTAAAAAAGTCATTCTAGTTGAATTAGCAAGTTAGGATCACCTAAAACCTAGTACTAAAGTTAGTCCTAACTAAAATACTAAAACCAATCGTAAAATCCTACAAAAATAACTATGGGACCCTAATTCAATCATGAATCTACCATACAAAATCCAGAGGTTGAATCATCCACCAAGTCCTAGAAATAAATCCTAAATCACAAGGTACTAAGGTTAAAACCCTAAAAATAGAGCACCTAAAGTTTCAACTTAAAATTACCACCTACATTCTTCAAAAAAATGTGAGAAAATTCTAAGGGGAACATGCATATCTATTAATTAATATTCATCAAAACAAGGCAAGAATCAACACCAAATGCTCAAACCAAATTCATCAAAACAAGGTACCAACCATGGTTATCTTAATATTAATTAATATTCAAACAATGCAAATAAAATCACAAATGTATGAATTCTTAATATTTTTAATCTATAAAATTCTAGATTCAATCATGAATCAGGGGAAAAAGTTTGGATTTAATTAAGTTAATCTTCTATCTTTTATGAATTAATCTTTAAGTCACATGAAATGAAGAAAATTAAAAGAAAATAAATGAAATTATTAAGAACGCGTGGCAAATAGAAAAAACAATCAGTTTAACATGTGGGTTGGGCCCAGAGTGGGGTGTTGATAGCAACTAATGTGAAGGCCCATGCGCCTGAATTCATTCAGCTCACTTCAGTTCAAATTAATCAAAAGAAAAAGTGCACATGCCAGGGTTCGAACCAACACGTTCTTGGTTCACATAGCGAAAACCAAAGCCTGAGTTTCCAACTTAAATCAAACGCTGCGTTGAGGGACCAACTTACGTGGCTCAACGGGAGCACTAGGATGAAGAGACCAAGTCAAGTTTTCCACACAAACGGACGGAGGGGATTATCTCTTCCCCAATTTGAATCTCTGCAAGCATCAAACCTGCGCGCGCAGCAAGGCCGTCGCCTGGGACTTCTCCGGTCACCCCTGTGCAACCCTAGATCCCTCTACACTCAACCATTGGCCATGATGTCTACATGAATCTTGACCAGAATTTTCTCAGGAATCCAACCATACCATTTACTCACTCTAAAAACACACGGATCGCGAAAACACAATCTCAACCGAAAATGGCATTCAATCTAAATTGTCACTAACCTTCAAATTAATTATCCAAGATCCATCTATATCAATAGGGGAACCTAACCACATGCTTCTAATTCATTAAAAGTGCATAACCAGTGAGAAATTTCAAGAAGTTAGAACCTAACTTGGAGCTTGAATTGCAATGGATACACGCCTCAATTCTCTTCCAAACCTTGCAGAATTCTTCAAGGATTAATGGAGAATGTTTCTTGATGCTTCACTCTGGATGAAACCCCTTGATTCTCTAGAATGAATTTTAACTTTCAAGCTTCTTTCTCCACCTCTCTCCAATGGCTCCTTCACGAAAAATGATCACCAACCCCTCTCATTCAGTTCTAAATCCCTTTTATGTTCTGTTTCAATGGATTAGAAGTCCAAACTAGGCCCAATTATGGATTTTGGATCTTCACTTTTTCCTCCAAATTTCAATATGGATATATGCCTTCAAGCCTTGGTCATGCTCCAAAATCATTCCAAGCCATTCACTTAAGCATTATGGAGTGTAATGAAGTGGTTTTCTCCCTTTGGTTTCAACATATGGAGTGTATAGGGTATGTTTCTTACTTGTGAAGCAATCATCCAAATGGCTATGTTAAGCAACTCAAATCAAAAATGTGACAATGCCAATCTTTCTAAAACATCAATTCCATTCAAAATGACCACAAATATGACTTGAAAACATGTTAATCTCAATTATTTTGAATTTTCTCATTTTAATTCATTAAAATGGCTTTTATATGGCCTTTCTTCCACCAATGCTTGATATAATCCATATCAATGAACACTTGATGTTTAGAAAAGCTAAAAAACATCATTTTGAACAACTTTCATGTTGAACAAAAATGCATTTGAGGCTTGCAAGATGGTGTAATGGACTCATGATTCAAAATGGCCTGTGATGCCCAAATACCCAAAATACCCTTGACTTGTGAAAGCCATAACTTGAGTTATACAAATCCTATCAAGGACTTCTTGTACTCTCTAGAAAGCTAAGAGGATGAGGAACAACACTCATTTTGACCAAACGTTCATAGGAATCATCCTTCTTGGGCAAAAGTTTCATGCAAGTTGGCTAACTTTCAAGCTCCAAATTCACATGCCTCAGATGACTTGTAACTTGTCAAAGCCATAACTTGAGTTCTATAAATCCTATCAAGGACTTATAGCACTCAAATTAAAGCTAAGATCATGCTATACAACAATCATGTTGGGGGCAAGATGAGATGACAATCACATCTTGAGGTAAATTGCCTTGAAGATAGGGGTCAAACTAGGGGATTTTACACTGTCAAGCCTTAGAAACCCTAGCTTGAATCTTCTCAAACTCTTCAATATGATGAGTTAACCTTGGAATCATCCTTATAACATATTAATGCATCAATCCATGATCACATGGCCCTTGGATTAGGTCTCAACCTTCTCCAAATCATCAGTTGACCTAGGGTTGACCCAGCAAACCCTAGTTGCACCACTCATGGCTGAGCCTTCTTAATCTTGCACAATGACCTGTCTAGGCCTCAAAGTGATCTCCAACACTTCTCATGAGCTATCTCAAGACCTCAAGTATAACTTCATGGCTTTAGAATCATCTGATGACTTCCCATAACTCTCAAGTTAGGAGACACACCCTCTTGGTTCCAATCACTCTCTCTGAGGATCGTTTAACTTCTCTAACAAGGATATCAACCCTTGAACACTTGCATAAATTTCTTAGCTAGCCTTGACTTCTTGGGTAGCTCTTAATTGGTAATCATACCTCTTGATCTCCTGCATACATGTCAATGAAATGCAAATGATAATGCTAATGTGAATGAAATGAAGCACAAGCTAGGTAAAGAAAAGTTGAGCAAATTTTGGGGTGCAACAGCTGCCCCTATTCAAACGGCTTGGACCTGACTGGGTGAGTGTTGCACCCCAAAATTTGCCCTCTTTCAAGACTTGACTCATTTCTTCATTTCTTTAAAATTCAATGACATAAAGGAAATCCATCATGAATTCAAGATTAAAGGCGAGAATATTATAAAGAGAAGTTTTGTGACATTACAAGAATGTCATTTGTTGCAAGATTTTCAACTCTAAGTAATGTTTAGAAATTAATTTATTTCTAATACTTCATTCAAGGCTCTAGTCAAATTCATGTTATGGTAATGCCATACCAAGTCTACATTATGCTTACAAACATCCAAGAAATATGTAAGGATTAAATCAACATTGGATTGTTTTAAGACCAAGATTATGCATGTTAGTCATAAGCAAAATAGCCCCATGCAAAGGTGACAAATTTCCTCATGTCACAAAATCTACATGTCACAAGACCAAAGGCACAACATGTGACAATGCTTCTACACATCAGAATTTTCAAAATGCTGTCAAAAGAGTAGTAGCATTGACCAAGAGCTGTCCAAGCACAAGCCAACAAAATGGGTGCAAGGCACAAGGTGCTGCAGAAAAACAGCATAGAGTAGTGTAGTAAAAATACAGCATAGCACCTTGCATGGAAATGGAAAGAAAGAGAGTGACATAAGGAAAGGTGGTAAGAAACATTGCCCCATGAAAAAATCTTAAGTGTGGGAAGAAGTGAAAACCCTAGAGTGGAGAGATAAGAGGAGGGGGCTGTAAACAAGAGGGGGGATTCAAGATTCATTCTCTACACACATTTGCAAATCCAGAAAATAGAGAGAGCTAACAAAAACCTAAAAAACAGAAAAGATAGAAAAGCTTTGCAAACCAAAAAAAGAGAGTGAGATAAAACCAAGAGAACCACTAAAGAGCAAGAGCCTTCACAACATAGAGTGAGGAGTGGAGCACATTCATCCAAAACCAAGGAGGACTTGCAAGAAGAAGAAACTCTTGGGTATCCATTTTCTCAAACTTTTCTCTCTTTATTTCTTTGCTCTTATATTCATTTTATTTACTCTTTTATGTGTTGTTGAACTGTATATATCATGTAAGGTCCCATAAGGGACCAAGAAACCATTGTCAAGAAACTACGAAAACGAAAGAAAACGTAGAAAAAGTTAGGATTTTGGCTGTTTTAACAGGCTAACGGTCGACCATAGCAGGTCTATGCGTCGACGCATAGCCTGCATTTTTAGACAAATTTTAAAAAACTTACAGTATGCGTCGACGCATGGGTCGGCCGGTGCTTACCCGCCAGTCTATCAAAATAGTGTGCGCCTAGTGTATGGTCGACGCATGGTGTTTATGTGCCGAGCCGTGGGAAAAGGTTGAAAGTCATGCGCTGACCCTATGGTCGACTCATGGCTTCAAAACTTGCAAAAAATGAGAAATTTCTGGCTCTGTGCAGTTCGTGCCGTTTTTATTGGCATGTCCCGATTTTTTTTTTTTAGCCGACTAATCCCATATGTTGTATGATTTTAGTAGGAATGTTGCTATTGTCCTTGGTGACTTTTGATTCTAAAAACCATTTTCAAAAGCAAACTCTCGGTTTTATCGAGCCGTTTTTAACCCTTGTAAGTCGGTCGCCTTATGCGTCCGCCATCGACCTTGCTCGCTTCACCTCAAACCTTTTTAAACAATTAAATCCTTGACCCAACGTCAAGCGAATTTTCTCAAACGATTGTTAAGCCAATTCGCCATATTTAATAAAAGGGTAAAGTTCTCTTTGTATTGAACTAAAGAAAAGGGATTGAGTGTAGACTTCTTCCTTTCCGAGTGTCGAGATGCTCACTGTAGTGTGGGTGGTTTTGATACTTGTCTTTCAATACGAAGACGTTCTCATCCACACCTTTTTTCTCCTAAAACCTCGGTCCCGCACCGAGTGCATTTTCAAACTCTTTTCATAACAAAAATTTGAATGGTCGTGGAGTGGTTAGGCGTAGGCCTTCTCCTATCCCGAGTGCTGACGTTTACCGTAGGGTTCTCTGTCGCAAAAGCACTTACCATTCAAAACCAAAAAAACACTTTAATAAGAGAATGAAGTTCTCTTTGTATTGAACTAAAGAGAAAGGATTAAGTGTAGACTTCTTCCTCTCCGAGTGTCGAGACGCTCACTGTAGTGTGTGTGGTTTTGATACTCATCTTTCAATACGAAGACGCTATGTTCGCCACACCCTTTCATAACAAAAAAAACTTTGAGATAAAGAATTGGGTACTACCCGTAGGGGTTACTATCCGAGGACCTATCTCACCCTTAAAAAAATAATTCAACAAATCAAATGTGACATCTTGCCTCGCATGGCGAAAACTTATCTTTCGAAAAGGATATGATACGTTCGTTCTACCGCAAACAGGTAATGCCTAAGTCTCCAACGAGCGAGCAGCAATACACCTAACTGCTAGAATGTGTACGATAGCATCATCCATAAAAAACATCAACAAATCGTAGGCCGAACTACGACTGCTCTGATTCTTTACTTTTTCAAGTAAAGATACGTAGGCACAAGGGCCACAATCCTTGTCGAGCACATTCTCCCTTATATCTATAGTTCCCCGAACTACGTCGACTCTGATTTTCTCATGTCTATCGAGAATACGTAGGCCTAGGATCGCGAAGTCCTACCGAGTCCGTCCTTTCTCTCTTCTTCCCTGTTACGTCCTTTCCCCGTTTCTAAACCCTTTTTCACTGTCCCGTGGAACAATTTTATAACATAATATTTAAGCAAATAAATTGACACATTCGACAAACAAATGGTTCTTATCGAGTACGATGGATGCGAGGGGTGCTAATACCTTCCCCTCGCATAACCGGCTTCCGAACCCGTTCTTGGTCACGAGACCATCTTATTCGTTCTTCTCTTGAGGTTTTCTCGATATTTTCCTTTCCCCTCATGGGATAAATAAAATTCGGTGGCGACTCTTCTGTCCTTTTCCTTTTTCGCCTTCCCCGTCGTTGCGCGTATTTTTCGAGTAGCGACAATGAGAAGCGAACGGCTCTCAAATAATCAAGGTAAAAGACGGTTGAATACCAACAAACCCGGAAATTTGCCAACTGAACAAGTACATGGTACTCTGATGGGAACAAATCTTCGGAAACTGAAATAATAGTTGCACGACAACTAGCTGGAGAAATACTGATCTGAAGCTCCGTCAGGATGATTCTCTGATTTATTTGATATCAATGCATCCTCGAATCATCAAGTGTTCACCGGTTACACGGTAATTGATGATTTGCCAACCGTACCGGTAAACAGTACTTTGATTGGTAGGAACATCTTCAAAAACTAAGCATGTCAGTTGCACGACAACTCTGCTGGGGAATTGGTCACACGGTAACCGGTGAAAGGTCGAATCTCAAATCTCCGTCAGGATGATCATCTGATTTTGCTGTAGATCTTCGTCCTTAAGTCATCAAGGGATCGCTGGTTACTCGGTAACCGGCGGCACATAGCTGATACTGCCGTCAGGCATTCTGCGACGCTGCGGCAGAAGGATTCCTCGGGACTCATCAGGTCATTGGGAACTCTTAACAATCAAGTTAATTATGCCGTCGGGCATTCAAAGAAATTTTCGGGCGTCAGCCGAACTTCATTAGTAAGTCGGGAATAGAATTCTTGGTCAATCATGAACCAAATAAGGATATACAATCTTTTGCCATCAGGCACTCCGCATCAGCTGAGGGAACTGCTTCGACATCGCAGCTGGACTTCATCAGTAAGTCTTCAAGGGAAGTTTCAACTTCGCTGTCCAGAAACCTGTTGGGGACGACGCATCTCCGCTGGGGATTCTGGAGAACTATCAAGTAACTCTGCTTCGGGGCTTCAGAAATCATTCTGGATGAATCAACTCTGCTGAGGACATCAAGAATCATCTTGAACAAACAACTTCGCCGGGGACTTCAAGAATCATCCTGAACCAATAACTCTGTTGGAGATTTCAGGAATCATCCTGAGCAAACACTCTGCCAGAGATTCTAAGCATCAACTTGAGTAACCAACTCTGGCGACTTCACTGGGGATTTCAAGAATCATCTTGAGCGAACCATTCTGCGGAGGAATACCTGCAAAACAAGAATGGTAACGACCTAGCTCATGTTTCATATGCATATGTTTGACTATGGCGCAATGCTCCACATGGCGGAAATGCTACGCATTTTAGGGTAAATGCTATGCAATCATGCAAAATGCTACAACCCCATCAACCAAACAAATGCTGAAGGGAAAATCCTTCTGTCAAGGAGAAAGAACCACTCTGGTAGGGAAGAGGAATCAACCTGCCGAGGAGAAAAAGCCACACCAATCTCAATTGGACTCCGCCTGGGGAAATGAACTTCAGTCGACTGCTGCGGGGGGATAAAGCTCTACGAGAACCTGAACCCGCTCAATTGGGCATACGATCCACAACTGCTGAGGAAAACAATGTCAATCGCATCAATAAACTGCGCGGCCTTCTCGGCTAAACTTTCTGGGAGATAACGACTCCGATGGGGAAATACAGCATCCGCTATTCGACATCCTACTGGGGAAATCCAATCATGGCCCGAATGGCTTTCCGAGAACTCGGCTCTCTCGGGGATTTGCAAACTCGGCTGGGGAAGGAGGAATCGTCCTGCTTGTCGGGGAGAGTACAACTCTGTGGGGAATTTCAATTCCGCTGGAGACTTCAGTCTGGATTATCGAGTGCTGCACACTTCAGTGTATGACTCAGCTGGGGAGACGACGATCCCTCAGGATACATTTGATCGGGGAGAGAATCTTCTCTGCCGGGGATACATATTAATGCTTACGATCTCATGTTCAAACTCCACGGGGAGGTGCTGCTGAACCTTGCTGGAAGAGGAGGAATCATCCTGCTTGGGGACGCATACGGTGTACTGCCTGGGATATACCATACCTGTAACAACACAAACAAACAGACAAGATGCCCTTCTCAAAGGGACCTATCAAGGTTATCATCTTGTGACAATGTTCAAGTAATTCATTGTTTCAACAATCAGTGGCCTAGGCCAGTAAGTTTATGTATGCGCATTTTGTCAAAAACATCGGCGTTCTTTTTCGCAAACAAAACAGATAAATGCTAAACAGGCAAACCGAATTGCTGAATAATATACGTTTTATTGATACGAACCCCTGAATGGGCAAAAATGTTTTACAACAGATGCAAGCTCCTGGAATGAGGAAGTTGCGCAAATATAAAAACATAAATATGCATCAGTATATACACAGATGTCGGTAATGAGGCGTAGACGAACACCATGAGTTGATCCCACTATGACCCACTCGACTTCGATACTTCTCCGACGCGTCAGCTTCAGAAGAGATTGATTCAGATAAACGGCCCTCAGGTCTTCCAAACCACTAAACAATGAAATTCCATACGCGGAACGCAGTCATTTGCTTTTTTCAAATCCCTAACTTTTGCCTGAATCGCCCTCCCGGGTTTTCGATTCACCGGGATACCCTGTTTTGCCAAAGTCGCCCTTCCAGGTTTTCGACTTTGCGGGTGTACATTTTTCCATTTATCCCTAATTTTTGCCCGAACCTTTTTCCTTTTTTATGGTTTGCCGGGATGCCCCATTTTTGCCTGGATATTCTTTTTCTTTCCAGCGGGTCATTCTTTAAGCAAAGTATTTTTTAACTGCGTCTGCGTTCACCGGGGATGCAAAATCTTCGCCATCCATCATGGATAACAACAAGGCTCCTCTCGAGAAGACCCTGCTGACGACGTACGGACCTTCATAATTGGGAGTCCACTTGCCCCGGTGATCGGAGTGTGGAGGAAGAATCTTCTTCAAGACGAGATCACCCGTCTGAAAGTTTCTAGGACGCACCTTCTTATCATAAGCTTTCTTCATTCGGCTTGGGTATAGACGACCATATACAATCGATGCTAATCTCTTCTTGTCCATCAGGCTGAGTTGGTTTAATCGGTTCTTAATCCATTCTGCCTCGTCGAGTTTCACGTCAACCAAAACTCGTAAAGAAGGGATCTCATCTTCTAACGGTAGGACATCTTCCATACCGTACACCAGTGAGAAAGGAGTTGCCCCGGTTGACGTACGTACCGTTGTACGATAACCATGCAGTGCAAATGGCAGCATCTCGTGCCAATCCTTATAGGTCACAACCATCTTCTGTACAATCTTCTTGATATTCTTATTGGACGCTTCAACGGCGCCATTCATCTTCGGCCGGTAAGGAGATGAGTTGTGGTGTTCAATCTTGAAACTCTGGCACAGCTCCTTCATCATCTTGCTATTCAGATTCAAACCATTATCAGTAATGATCCGCTCGGGAATTCTGTAACGACAGATGATGTCCCTCTTTATGAATTTAGCCACCACCTGCTTGGTCACATTAGCATACGAGGCTTCCTCCACCCACTTGGTGAAGTAGTCGATGGCTACTAGAATGAAGTGATGACCGTTAGATGCAGTAGGCTCGATCTTGCCTATCATGTCGATGCCCCACATGGAAAATGGCCACGGGGAGGACATGACATTCAACGGGCACGGTGACACATGAATCTTATCAGCATAAATCTGGCATTTATGGCATCTCTTCGCGAATTTAAAACAATCTGATTCCATCGTCAGCCAGTAATATCCTGCTCTCAGGATCTTTCTCGTCATAGCATGCCTGTCGGCGTGCGTACCAAATGTGCCTTCATGGACTTCTTCCATGAGCGTACTCGCCTCTTTCTCATCTACACATCTGAGTAGCACGAGATCGTGGTTTCTTTTATACAAAACTCCATCAGGATTGAGATAAAAGTTTCCAGACAGCCTCCTCAGAGTCTTCTTATCCTGGGTCGACGCTCCCGCAGGATACTCTTTAGTCATAAGGAAAGTTTGGATGTCATGGAACCATGGCTTGCCATCGGAGGCTTCCTCGATCGCAAAAACGATTGCAGGTCTATCAAGACGGGAAAGGACAATTCTTGGAGCTTCATTTCAAAAAATGACTTTATACATCGAAGCCAACGTGGCTAAGGCATCAGCCATCTGGTTTTCAACTCTGGGCACATGGTGGAGTTCCACTCGATCAAAGAACGGAAGCAGCCTTCTGACATAGTTCATGTACGGCACCAGATTCAATTAACGAGTCTCCCACTCCCCTTTAATCTGGTTAATCACAAGCGCCGAGTCACCATATACATCTAGGTTCTTGATTCTCAAATCAATTTATTCTTCTAGACCCATGATGCATGCTTCGTACTCCACTTCGTTATTGGTGACCGGAAACGTCAGTCTAACAGTGAACGGGATGTGGGATCCATGAGGAGTAGTGATGATCGCCCCAATGCCACTTCCGTAAGAATTAACCGCCCCATCAAATATCAATTTCCATTGGGATTTCCTATCTGGCCCCTCGTCGGGCAACGGTTCATCGCAATCTTTCGCTTTGAGAAACATGATGTCCTCATCAGGAAATTCAAATTTCATCGGCTGGTAATCTTTGATCGGCTGTTCGGCGAGGTATTCAGACAATACGCTTCCCTTGATGGCCTTTTGGGAAACATACTGAATGTCATATTCCGTCAACACCATTTGCCATCTGGCAATCCTGCCCGAAAGCGCTTGTTTCTCGAAGACGTACTTGATCGGATCCATCTTTGAAATTAGCATGGTTGTGTGATTGAGCATGTACTGTCGTAAACGTTTGGCAGCCCAGGCTAGTGCATAACACGTTTTCTCCAGCATCGAGTAACGAGATTCACAATCCGTGAACTTTTTACTCAAATAGTAAATGGCATGCTCTTTTCTGCCCGTCTCGTCGTGCTGACCGAGAACACACCCCATACTATTCTCAAGAACTGTCAAGTACATAATTAAGGGTCTTCTGGCCACTGGGGGTATCAAGATTGGAGGTTCCTGTAGATACTGTTTTATCTTATCAAATGCCTTCTGGCAATCCTCGTTCCAGATAATCGCCTGATCTTTCTTTAGTAGTTTAAACATCGGTTCACACGTGGTCGTGAGCTGAGAAATAAACCTTGCAATGTAGTTTATTCTGCCCAGGAAACCACGAACTTCTTTTTCTGTTTTTGGCGCTGGCATTTCTTGTATTGCTTTTATCTTCGCAGGATCAACCTCGATGCCTCTTTCACTCACGATGAACCCCATTAGTTTTCCGGACCGTAATCCGAAAGTACACTTGTTAGGATTCAGCCTCAACCTGAACTTCCTAAGCCTCTCAAAAAGCTTCAGCAAATTGACCAGATGTCCTTCCTCCATTTGCGACTTCGCAATCATGTCATCAACATAGACTTCAATCTCATGATGAATCATATCATGAAACAAAGTAACCATTTCTCGTTGGTAAGTGGCCCCTGCGTTCTTCAGACCGAAAGACATTACCTTGTAGAAAAACGTTCCCCAAGGCGTAATAAACGTAGTTTTCTCCATGTCCTCCGGCGCCATCTTGATCTGATTGTAGCCGGAGAAGCCATCGATGAACGAAAATACGGAGAACTGAGCTGTATTGTCGACCAACACATCAATATGGGGAAGCGGGAAATCATCTTTAGGGGTCGCCCTCTTCAAATCCCGATAATCGACGCACATTCGCACCTTGCCGTCCTTCTTTGGTACAGGCACGATGTTGGCGACCCACGGAGGGTAAGTAGTGACCGCTAAGAAGCCATCATCAAGCTGTTTCTGCACTTCTTCTTTGATCTTAACGGCCATATCTGGTCGTGTCCTCCTAAGCTTCTGCTTGACAAGAGGACAATCTTCTCGCAGCGGCAAGTGGTGGACCACAATGTCAGTATCAAGTCCGGGCATATCTTCGTATGACCAAGCAAATACGTCACTATACTCTCTTAGCATCTCAACCAATCTCTGCTTGACATCACTCTGCAACGCGGCCCCTATCCTGACGTTCCTGACAAGTTCTTCAGAACCCAGATTCACAATCTCAATCTCCTCCTCGTGAGGTAGAATGACTTTCTCTTCTTGTTTCAACAAGCGGGCCAACTCTTCGGGAAGGTCTTCGTCTTCATCAATCTCTTCTTCGGCTTGATAGATCGGGCAATCGAAGTCGAAGTGAGTCGTAGAAGGTCCAGAGTCGATGTCATTTGCTATGTGGATCCTACAATAACAAGGGTTAAACTTAAAACAAGGATATGCAGGTTAGCACAAACCCCATTGCCATTTTATTGTTTTTCAAAACAAATATAAAACAGGAATAACTAAGATCACAACATTTGAATACGAAAGAACGCCTTTTGATTTATTGGTAAAATGCATGTACATAATCAAACAAGGCCCTGATAATAAAACCACTATGCCCCGGGTAGGACATAGGGTTGTACAACAATTGAAGAAAGTAAATCATTACTCTTTTCCTGTCACTTGGATGGTATCCCTGATGGACTAGTTGTTGAGGCTCTGGCCTGGTTTGCTTGGCTGGATCCAAGAGTCCAGATCGCAGTCGCTGTCTTCGCCGTCTTCAGACACCGCGTTGACACTTTCAAATATTACCCCGCCGCTTGTAAACTGGATCGGTCCTTTACCTCGCGACGCACTGTGAGAAGAGGAGGCTTCAGCCGCAGGAGAGTATCCTAACCCAAACTTGTCCTGTTTGTTAGGTATCTCTAGAACCTGCCCCCATCCTGGGGTAGATCCGGCTTAAACAACGGCCCGGGCTTCCCTGAAGGAAGAGAAAGTCATCTCTGGCTTTTCGGTCATTACAGGAGCCACGTTCTTAACTTTAACAACTTCGAACGCCTGACATAGGGTTTCGTGGATTTCCCCATCCATCTCAACATATTTGAAGGACGACAAATGGCTCACTATTATGTCTTCCTCGCCACAAACAATCACGATGTTGCCCCTGACAGCGTACTTGAGTTTCTGGTGCAACGTGGAGGTCACAGCGCCAGCAGAATGGATCCATGGCCGGCCTAAGAGACAGATGTAGGCAGGCATGATGTCCATAATGTAAAAGACCGCGTGGGAAGTTTCCGGCCCCACTTGGATTGGAAAAGTCACCTCTCCAAAGACATGGCGCTTGGTGCCGTCGAAAGCCTTTACAACCAGATCACTGGGCGTGCAAATCAATCCACAAGTATCTAACTTCATCAATGCTTTCTTCGGAAGAACATTGAGTGATGACCCTGTGTCCACCAACACGTGAGACATAATCGTTCCCCTACACTCTATCGAGATGTGCAGGGCACTGTTATGGTTTCTTCCCTTCGGCGTCAGCTCCAGGTCAGTGAACCCTAGCCCATTTCCAGCATTCACGTGGGCTATGACCCCTTCCAACTGGTTAACCGATATTTCCTGTCGTACATACGTGGCATTCAAAACCTTTAACAGCGCGTTGCGATGTGCCTCCGAACACAGCAACAAATTCAGGATGGAGATCTTCGAGGGTGTTTGATGGAGGTGATCCACGATCTTGTAATCGCTCTTCTTGATCAACCTCATGAATTCTTCAGCGTCCTTTACCAGTAAGTCCTTCTCTACCCCACGAGGGGTTTCCTTAACGACTTTACTATTTCCCTTATCAGTTTCCCCCGCTTTGTCTGCTTTGTCCGCCACAACCTCAAGTGGAAAAAATACTCTTCCGCTGCGAGTGATTCTGCCAATTCCCACTAGGTTATCCACAGATTTCCCCAAGGGTTCCAATTCTAACTTCTTCCCGTTGCAGTAGACGTCCACCCCATAATGCCACGGGACAGCATTGGTGCTTTCAAAAGGTATCGGCCCAGCCTTGGTGATGGTAATCGTGGGCGGTCTGGGTGCAGAAATAGTGATCGTCCGGCGAGGGATGGTGATGGTGGCAACCTCATCATCTTGCTTCAACATTACCTCTCCAGATCCACATTTGGCCCTTCGGCTAAACTGCAAGATTCCTTCGGTCATCAGACTCTGAATCCCTTCTATCAACTGTTCGCATCCATCAGGATGAGTCGCACAGCCCATACACAGTTCTCCACAGCCCGGAAAGAAGCCTCTCTTCACCAGCTTGGCTTTAATGAAGCTAAGTGGTGTCTTCAAATCCTTGACATCAGTCAATAAATCCAAGTTCTCGTCTTCAATAATGGCATTTACCCCACCTCCCCGATGATTCGGCATAGGGTTCTTTGTGACATTCGGCACATTATCTGAGAAATTGATGATCTTAGTGTCCACCATATCCTGCACCTTGTGCTTAAAGGCTTTGAAGTTTTCTATCGTGTGGCCTAGGGCCCCCGAGTGAAATTCACAAGTTGCATTCGCATCATAACCTGGCGGAGGTGCCCCTGTCAAGGGAGCCAGGGTTCTCTTCTGGATTAGCTGTAACTGAAGCAGAGTCTATAACAGCTGAGCATAAGACATAGGCGGCGTCTCAAGGTGACGACTCGACAGAGGTGCCCTGTTCTGATACTTTCTGTACCCTTGCTGATTCGGCTGCTGCTGCTGCTGCTGCTGTGGCTGGGGTTGTTGGACAGCGGGGATGGTTATGCTAGCCACCTGCTGGTGTTGGCCCTTACTTTTCCTTCGAGCGTTGGACACGGCGCTCGTCTCTCCTTCACGCCTGTTGCCACCATACAGTTTCTTTCCTCCTCCAACTGAGGATAGATCACCTTGAATTTTCCCCAGCTGGATCCCATTTTCAACGTGCTCGCCGGTGATGATGAGATCTGAGAAGCTTCCAGACATACTGCTGACCAATTTCTCGTAGTAAACCCCTGGGAGGGTGGCTACAAACATCTCGACAAGCTCTCGTTCAACCATCGGCGGCTGAACTCTAGCTGCTAATTCATGCCACCGCTGGGCGTATTCTTTGAACCCTTCGTTGTTCCTCTGTGACAAATTCTGCAGTTCGACTCGGTTCGGAGCCAAGTCACTGTTATACTGATAATGGTGCACAAATGCTTTGGCAAGTTCCTTCCACGTGCGCACACTGGTAGGCTCCAGACTCATGTACCATTCCAAGGATGGCCCGGACAAGCTATCCTGAAAGAAGTGCATCAGCAGCTTCTCGTCTTCAGAGTGAGCGGACATTTTCCGGTAGTATGATCTCAGGTGGATGCGAGGGCAAGTGGTGCCCTTGTACTTCTCAAAGTCGGGTACCTTGAACTTGGGAGGCACCTTGAAATCAGCAATCAATCCCAATTTGGACATGTCGACACCCATAGTGTTCAGGTTCTCGAAATTCCTTATCTTGTCCTTGAGCGCTTTAAACCTCAGACGTGCTTCAGCAGTCAGCTCTCCTTCAGCACCTTTCTGTGAGAACAAATCTTCTTGACGGTCTTCTAACCATGGCTGAGGCCCATACAGATTTCCAACACCTGTATTGCCGTTGCCCAGCCCAACATTGACATTAGCTTCAAAATACCCATTACCGACGCCAGTCGTATTACCATTGAGCCCCATGTTAGCGATCACATTGCCGTTACCACTACCGTTCCCCCCGGTCACGGGGACGCCATTCTGAGGAGTTTCAACAGGCGGAGGGGTTGGAACACTCCCACCGTGGAGTACACCATTGCTGTCAACCCTTGAAATCAGAGGCTGGACCAATGTTCTGAGCTGGTCTTGGCCGTTGGCAACCACTTGCATGAGCTCCATGAAGCGGTCCATCCTCTCTCGGAGCTCCTAAACGTCAGTCTACACTTGTTCCATTGCTCTAGCTTGATTCGCTTTGGTCGGATAGCGGTGGATTGGTCTTTGATCAATCCTAGAACAACCTGAAACAACCTGTATACACAAAAGGGTTAGAAAAATGATAAAGCGCTCGTTATGCAGATGCTTCATGCAAATGCAAACGTGTGTCTGTGCGTTAGGGAGATTTCCCCCTGATCCTAGTTCCTGAGTGTCAGTGCTGATAATAAGAAGTCCGAGTCCAGTCATGGAAATAACATCTCATACATAAAGAAAGCCCATCAAGGCGGTACATAATGTCACTGAGTACAAGCAGAATCAATAGCATGACCTTGACCAACAAGCCTGGTGATGGTCAGCATACAACAATGATCAAAACAAAAGGATTACAAACACAGTCAAGTACGACCACGGGCTCGAAACTCTTCTAACAGATCCCTCATTTCTGGATGATCAGGCCGAGTGAGCAACCCTTCGACGAGTAACTCCCTCTGTGTAATAGTGTATTGAAGACCTTCAACTGAGTCTTCCCATGCTCCTTCGCCGAAACAATCTTCTAATTTCCGCTTCTTGGATTCAAACGACAGTTTGCGCTCCTTCAGGTTAGCAAGAGTCTTGTTAAGAAGGCCTTCGGCGGCATACCTGCGAGTGGTTTCTTCATCAAACCTCTTCTCACTGGCCTTCACCTGGGCTTTCAATTTGGAGATCTGGTGCTTCAGTTTATCCTCCCGTTCCTTGCCGTTGGCTAGGGTGGCCTTCCAATGCTGATTAAACTTGGATATCCTCTGGTACGCTTCATCCAAGTGCTGCTTCTTAGTGGCCAGTACGTCATTGACAGCTTTGAAGTCCCGGCCCAAGCGCTCACGCTCAACTATCTGCTTAGTCAAATCCGTCCCTAACTGGTTCACCAGCTCTGCTTTCCTCTTAAAGGAATGGACGGCTTCGCTTCTCTCGCTTCTGAGTCAAGCCAACTCTTTCTCCAGTTCTTCATTTGCCTTCTTCAGCTCATCTCTTTCAGCTATCACCTGATTATGCTGCTGAATAGGCATGGTGGTAGGCTCTTCAATCACTGGAGGGCTTTCTAGCTTGGCAGGAGGAAACGGCATCCCTATAATATCTGCTCTGGCTCTGATCCAAGTCACATACGGAGCGTAGGCTTGGCTATTACTTTTTCCCAGCAACGGCTTTCCCCGCTTACAGATACCATTCCAAGCGTGCTGAAGCTTAAATAACATATCCCCCCTAGAAGACCAGTGAGGTACAGAGATTCCTACACCTCTTCATCCTTTGGCGGAGCTCTCAAAGCATAAGAAAACTGTCGGACTAGCAGAGATGGATTATAGTTGATACAACCCTTCATGCCTATCAAAGGCACATTCGGAAACCCACTACAGCTGAAGATAATCTCAGTACCCAACCTATCTCTATCAAACCAGGCAATATCCTCCGCTGACAGACTCATCAGGTGCTCAGACCACTCAACTGTGGCTGCAGACGAAGCAAAGGGACCCTTCTTGGGTAGGTGACTATCAAGCCATCTATAGAGTAGGGGCACACAACACGAGACATTCTTGCCCCTTCTGTTCTCGTTCTTGTAGTGGACGGAATGATAGACATCTCCTATCAAGGTAGGGACTGGATTCCCTGATGCAAAGATGTGAAAGGCGTCGAAGTCTACAAAGTCAGGCATATTGGGGAACAAAATGATGCCATATATGCACAGAGCAAGGATGGCGTTGAACATAATCCAACATCCGTCTTTGGCACACTGCTGGCCCTTTCCCACTAAGAACTGCAAGGAGAAACCAGGAACCCTGTTCCAACTAGACAAGACCAACTCGGAGGCATCTAGATGAAGTGAAGGGGCTAGACTAGCCAAATTAGGCTCATCATCCATATGAACAAAAGGCATCTGACTCTTGATAGGCACACCTAATAAATCAGCATACTCCTCTAGTGTGGGTGCGAGAATAAAGTCCTGGAAGGTAAAGCATCTCAAAGGAGGATTGTAGAACTGCAGCAAGGCGTGCAACCCGTTCAACTCAAACACAGAAGGTTTACGAACCAAGCTGAGCAGTTTCCCATAAGACTTTCTGAATTCACCTCTCACAGAATCATCTGCCAAAGCAATCAAACCAGTCAACTGAACAACATCAGGATTAGGGAGCTTGTAGGCCACAGTCTTCCTCAGAGAACCCATGATAGCACAATAGAAGGCAAGAAAACCTGAACCGGGGGAAACGGTACCTGCAACACAGACACACGTTAATGAAATGCAAATGAGTATGCAAAACAATGCAAAATGAAATCATGCAGCAGGAGATCAAGACGACTGTGCTGTTGAAGTGATGAAGGTGAAGATCTTGTATCAACAAAACCACAATACTGCTCTGTCAAGAACAACCCTATCTCTGATGAGAAGAAAACCATGGTATCGGACCATAAATCTGCTCTATCAAGAACACACATATCTGAAGACAAGGACCTCTGATACAGGACCACAAATCTGCTCCATCAAGAACACATATACATCCCTGAAGATAAGGACCTCTGATACAGGACCACAAATCTGCTCTGTCAAGAACACATATACATCTGATGCTGAGAACCTCTGATACCAACAAAACTGATTCACTATCAAGAAAACCAGGTAGTCTGAAGGTTAAGGTGTCCTGCAACGAACCCAACCCTGCTCACAGGTATGGACCTAAACTGACACAAGTTCGACATCCTATGCGGTCATCAGCGTCACAGACATTCAAGAGGGGTGATACGATACCCAGAAGGTGTGGCATCACCATCTCCTGAAGCGGCCTCACTCAGCTGAATCCCCAAATGATCGGTCCCCAGAGTCGACAATCCTCCAAACCAACAACCCCTCAGGCCCAAAGGGCCGAAAAAGAAGTCAACCGGGAGAACCTTGTCTGAGCGTGTATTTCATGAGACACTAGTGCCTGCAAAGCAAGCACGCGCTCACTAATTTCCACAACTAATGCTAGGTACACTCAAGCCTGGGTCTGGCTTCTCACTCATCAGAATGCCCCTCCCACAACAGCACAGATAATCATATCATACTGAAAATAAAGTGCGGGAAATAAAATGCGATAAGTAAACACAACCCAACAAGTAAACATACAAACGCTAGGATTGACTCTCGCAGGGGACGTTGGATCCCCAAACTGACTCGCATACAGAACGTTGGATCCCAGGAAACTAGGTATTCCCCAGCAGAGTCGCCAGTTGTCGCTACCGCGAAAATAAGGTGCCGGAAAAATAGAAGAGTCGCCACCTTTCGTTATTTATCCCTTATAACGGGAAAGGAAACAATCGGAAAAACCTGACGAAAAGGTATAAGACAAGGTCATCGCAACCGTTGTCTGGGTTCGGGAGTCGGTTACGCAAGGGGAAGGTATTAGCACCCCTCACGTCCATCGTACTCGATGGGATCCACGCTTGTTGTGTTTATCTGACGGGTTGGTTTTACTATCTACCTATCAAGGCTGGTCTGAAAAGAAAAGAAAATGACTCGGCAAAGCGTCGCACTTTATGCCTACGTATTCTCATCAGAGAATGAGAAATCAGAGTCAACATAGTTCGACTAACTACGGGTTATGGGGGAAGGTGGCTCGCCAATACGTCAGTATTGTGCCTACGTACTCTCAATATGTATGAGAGATCAGAGCTGACGTAGTTCGGGATAATACGGCTTACGGGGATTTAGATTCATCTATTTTATCGAGTAGGGTTAACAAACAGTTCCAGCAGTTGGATGTACGCAGCTCGACCTTTGGAGACTTAGGCGTTACCGTTTGCGGTAGAACTGGGAGTTAACAACACTCTTTTCTTCAGAAAAGCTTCCTTTGAATTATGGGCCCACGGGGCAAAAAGGTTTGAAGTTTGTTTTCTGTCTTTTACGGAAGAACTGTTTTTTATGGATGTTTGCAACTAATATCGCACTAGAGACTATGACCTGAGAGTGAATGTGTCGCATGTCACCCAAAGGGTGCCACACTAAACATCCAAGTTGTTGAAAAGAAACTCTCCGACAACCCTTTATTACTGTCTTTTAATTTGTTTTGAGATGAGAAGAGAGAACAGGCTCAACTAGGGGGAGACTATCAAGTCCTATTGTTGTCATGCCAAGGATTCATTCTATGGTTGAGGTTTGAAACAGGGAACTCCTAGAAGTTGTCATACATAGGTTTCAACCTAAAGTTCTATCATCACTTCCTTATCAAAGGAAGTGAGATTCCTAGGGGATCATGTCAATGATAAACAGAAACAGATAAAGCATCAGCTTAAACAGTAAACAGTAAACGACTGTAAAATGCATGCAATGCAAGTGAGGCAGGAAATGTGTGTGGGACATCAGCCTCCATAAGCTCATCTCAACCTCGAGCCAGATATGAATAACTGCAATCATACAGAAGAAATAACATGCTATCAAGCAAAATATAATAACTGCAATCATACAGAGGAAATGAAATAAACTGCTATCAAGTAAACCACAAACCACATAGGCAAGGGAGCAGGGCTCTACCAAATACCAGCAAGCAAAGCCATACAGTAACAATACAAGCAGAGGGAGCAACTCAACCTCTAGTGCAATCATGCTCCTAGCTTAAATCAATCTAAATATGAACTTATTCTAATGCATCAAGCAAATCAGACAAGTCACACCAATACAGTTGCACAAAAATCAAACAGACAAGAAAAGAAAGCAGATCAACAGCTTCCACAACTTCACAACAAAGCTCTCCTCTGACATCAGTTCAGTCCTCAGTCTTCAACTTCCCTTCAAGGCTATCACCTTCAATAGCAAGTGTCAACTTGCTTCTTCAAGCTTTCAACACATCAAACATAAGTATCAACTTATCCTTCTTCTTCAAGCCTCAGCTCCAAAGTAAACCCCACCTTCAGGCTTCAATTCCAATAGCAAGTATCAACTTGTTCCTTCAGGCACTCAATGCATTGAACACACAAGTGTCAACTTGCTTTCCCACCTCAAGCTTCAGCTTCTTCATTCAATCTCCAATGGATTCCCTTCACAAGTATCAACTTGTTCTTCATCTTCTTCAAGCTTCAGCTTCAATGGCAGTCTTCAACCACAAAGAAGTAGCAACCTCTAGCATCTTCAATCTTCTAACAAGGAATTCCATCCTCTAACAAGGGAGAAAGATTCATCTAACCAGAGCAAGATTTGGATGATTGATAGCAGAGTGAAGACCAAAGGTCACCACTAAGCATCCCATCATCAGAGAAAGGGACCCTCAAAGGTTCTACCAACTTGTAAAGAGCCACACATCCTACCAAAGAAGGGATGAGGCCTTCACAAGGGGACCTTATATCATAGGGAAGAATGAAAGTGATCAACCCCTTCCATGTTTATGAAAGAAGAGAATCTATCTAGAAGCTCTGCCTGCAAACCCTAATCTTAACACCTAATCAACACTACACCAAAAGAAGGGAAGACTTCACATCCAAGCTTCTTCATTCAATCCATGGTAACCCAAGCTTGTCTTCAACACCATCCAAGAGCAAGAGTGGAAAAAACCCTAATCTAAGGGAACTAAAGAAGTCATTCTAGTTGAATTAGCAAGTTAGGATCACCTAAAACCTAGTACTAAAGTTAGTCCTAACTAAAATACTAAAACCAATTGTAAATTCCTACAAAAATAACTATGGGAACCTAATTCAATCATGAATCTACCATACAAAATCCAGAGGTTGAATCATCCACCAAGTCCTAGAAATAAATCCTAAATCACAAGGTACTAAGGTTAAAACCCTAAAAATAGAGCACCTAAAGTTTCAACTTAAAACTACCACCTACATTCATCACAAAAATGTGAGAAAAATCTAAGGGGAACATGCATATCTATGCTAGCTACACACAAAAAATCAAGGCAAGAATCAACACCAAATGCTCAAACCAAATTCATCAAAACAAGGTACCAACCATGGTTATCTTAATATCAATTAATATTCAAACAATGCAAATAAAATCACAAATGCATGAATTCTTAATATTTTTAATCTATAGAATTCTAGATTCAATCATAAATCAGGGGAAAAAGTTTGGATTTAATTGAGTTAATCTTCTATTTTTTATGAATTAATCTCTAAGTCACATGAAATGAAGAAAATTAAAAGAAAATAAATGAAATTATTAAGAACGTGTGGCAAATAGCAAAAACAATTAGTTTAACATGTGGGTTGGGCCCAGAGTGGGGTGTTGATAGCAACTAATGTGAAGGCCCATGCGCCTGAACTCATTCAGCTCACTTCAGTTCAAATTAATCAAAAGAAAAAGTGCACATGCCAGGGTTCAAACCAACACGTTCTTGGTTCACATAGCGAAAACCAAAGCCCGAGTTTCCAACTTAAATCAAACGCTGCATTGAGGGGCCAACTTACGTGGCTCAACGAGAGCACTAGGATGAAGAGACCAAGTCAAGTTTTCCACACAAACGGACGGAGGGGATTATCTCTTCCCCAATTTGAATCTCTGCAAGCATCAAACCTGCGCGCGCAGCAAGGCCGTCGCCGGGGACTTCTCCCGTCACCCCTGTGCAACCCTAGATCCCTCTACACTCAACCATTGGCCAGGATGTCTACATGAATCTTGACCAGAATTTTCTCAGGAATCCAACCATACCATTTACTCACTCTAAAAACGCACGGATCGCGAAAACATAATCTCAACCGAAAATGGCATTCAATCTAAATTGTCACTAACCTTCAAATTAATTATCCAAGATCCATCTATATCAATAGGGGAACCTAACCACATGCATTTAATTCATTAAAAGTGCATAACCAGTGAGAAATTTCAAGAAGTTAGAACCTACCTTGGAGCTTGAATTGCAATGGATACACGCCTCAATTCTCTTCCAAACCTTGCAGAATTCTTCAAGGATTAATGGAGAATGTTTCTTGATGCTTCACTCTAGCTGAAACCCCTTGATTCTCTAGAATGAATTTTCACTTTCAAGCTTCTTGCTCCACCTCTCTCCAATGGCTCCTTCACGAAAAATGATCACCAACCCCTCTCATTCAGTTCTAAATCCCTTTTATGTTCTGTTTCAATGGATTAGAAGCCCAAACTAGGCCCAATTATGGATTTTGGATCTTCACTTTTTCCTCCAAATTTCAATATGGATATATGCCTTCAAGCCTTGGTCATGCTCCAAAATCATTCCAAGCCATTCACTTAAGCATTATGGAGTGTAATGAAGTGGTTTTCTCCCTTTGGTTTCAACATATGGAGTGTATAGGGTATGTTTCTTACTTGTGAAGCAATCATCCAAATGGCTATGTTAAGCAACTCAAATCAAAAATGTGACAATGCCAATCTTTCTAAAACATCAATTCCATTCAAAATGACCACAAATTTGACTTGAAAACATGTTAATCTCAATTATTTTGAATTTTCTCATTTTAATTCATTAAAATGGCTTTTATATGGCCTTTCTTCCACCAATGCTTGATATAATCCATATCAATGAACACTTGATGTTTAGAAAGGCTAAAAACATCATTTTGAACAACTTTCATGTTGAACAAAAATGCATTTGAGGCTTGCAAGATGGTGTAATGGACTCATGATTCAAAATGGCCTGTGATGCCCAAATACCCAAAATACCCTTGACTTGTCAAAGCCATAACTTGAGTTCTACAAATCCTATCAAGGACTTCTAGTACTCTATAGAAAGTTAAGAGGATGAGGAACAACACTCATTGTTACCAAAAGTTAATAGGAATCATCCTTCTAGGGCAAAAGTTTCATGCAAGTTGGGTAACTTTCAAGCTCCAAATTCACATGCCTCGGATGACTTGTAACTTGTCAAAGCCATAACTTGAGTTCTATAAATCCTATCAAGGACTTATAGCACTCAAATTAAAGCTAAGATCATGATATACAACAATCATGTTGGGGGCAAGATGAGATGACAATCACATCTTGAGCTAAATTTCCTTGAAGATAGGGGTCAAACTAGGGGATTTTACACTGTCAAGCCTTAGAAACCCTAACTTGAATCTTCTCAAACTCTTCAATCATGATGAGTTAACCTTGGAATCATCCTTATAACATCTTAATGCATCAATCCATGATCACATGGCCCTTGGATTAGGTCTTAACCTTCTCCAAATCATCAGTTGACCTAGGGTTGACCCAGCAAACCCTAGTTGCACCACTCATGGCTGAGCCTTCTTAATCTTGCACAATGACCTGTCTAGGCCTCAAAGTGATCTCCAACACTTCTCATGAGCTATATCAAGACCTCAAGTCTAACTTCATGGCTTCAGAATCATCTGATGACTTCCCACAACTCTCAAGTTAGGAGACACACCCTCTTGGTTCCAATCACTCTCTCTGAGGATCTTTTAACTTCTCTGACAAGGATATCAACCCTTGAACACTTGCATAACTTTCTTAGCTACCCTTGACTTCTTGGGTAGCTCTTAATTGGTAATCATACCTCTTGATCTCCTGCATACATGTCAATGAACTGCAAATGATAATGCTAATGTGAATGAAATGAAGCACAAGCTAGGTAAAGAAAAGTTGAGCAAATTTTGGGGTGCAACAATGATCAATCAAAGTTGGGGATTTCAATGACTTCAAAATTCTCAAGTTTAGGCAGATTTTTGCACCTCTTTTGCAAGCCAATTTCCATCAAGTTCTTGATGCCAAATGAAACTTTGTCCCAAATGAAAGTTGTAGATTTTATTCCAATATTTCCAAAAAGTCCTAGAAGTCTTCCATATGATTTGTGAAATTCAAGTTATGAAAGCTCAAAGTTGGGGAAAAAGAAGGCCAAAATCCATAACTTAGAATTTTTCTAAGTTAATTTTGGGCAGCTTGCATGACATGATTTTCAACACCATTTTTCATGGTCTTCCAATTCTCAAATCAAGATGAGCTCAACATGAAAATTGTTTCTTTCCATGCCTTCTTTACTAAGAGCTCAAGTTTTAGGCAAATTGATCTTTGTGCACCAAGTTATCATTGCTCAAAGTTGGTGGATTGAACATGTTTTCAAGGCATGTGTTATGGATCATTTTGGCATGTTTTACAAGTGTTCATGCAGCATACTTGCCTTGCCCTAAACTATGCGCATGAATCTATGAATCTTGTGGACAAACATTACCATATCAAGACCAACACAAGCATGTACCCTTTGGCTCCATTTTGAATTTTCTTACCAAAACAAGGAAGAGACAAGTTGCCCTTGTTGTGATTCTTGCAGCCTATCCATTTTGTTCCTTCCACTCCCAATAAACCAACAAGAGTCAAGCATGCTCATGTCCTTGTTTCATCCATACCATTGATTTAAAAACCATGAAAATATCAAGTTAACCATAACATCTCACCCCTTCATTTTTCACCATAATAAAGCCTTTATTTCCATGTTTTACTCCATATATAAGACTAATGAAGAACCAAGAAAAACCCTAGCCACCATTTGCATTGAAAATCAGAAGTTGAACATTTGCACTCTTGGAATCAAGCTTTCGAAACTCACTCATTCTTGAGCCTTTCTCCAAGCTTTTTCACCCTCCATAATCACCATCACATCACCTCTCATCTGTTAGCAAAAAATCACCATTGGAACCAAAACACCATAGTTGCCATTTTCACACTTTCTAAAAATCTCTTCGAGTCTCCCTCAATATTGAATCATTTGACAAAGTTCTTTCCATTCCATCATCACGTCAACATCACCTTGCTATTGTTTGCAAAAGAAACAACTTTGAGCATATTGCATCTCAGCTGCTCAAAATTGTTTTTGGAGTTTGGAGAAGATTAAAGACTCTTGAAGGTTAGCAAAAGCATCTACAAGGTTCAAGTGTCCATTCTGCTTGATTTGGTGAAGTTTCATAGCATTTTGAAGGTGCAGTGGATCACTCTCCACTAGGTAAGCAATTTTAAAATTGGCTCATTTCATGCTCATATTTGCATCCATTTCAAGTGTATTATTCATGCTCGTGCTTGATTTATTATGCTTTTAAAGCTTTTGCCACGTTTTTGTTTGGTTCTTGCTTGAGTTTTAAGTGGAATTTTGACTTGGACCCGAGTCTTTGGTCCAACTTTTCATGGCCTTGGGTTGTTTATTTTAGGATACAATTGGCATGGCTGTAATCCTTGTGTTGAGTAGACCATTTTTGGTCTTTGGATCGTGGCATTTGGTTGAGGGAGAAGAGAGATATGTGGGCTAGAAGATGAGGGTTTCATGTTTTCAAAACACGATGCATGTGGTTTTTCATTGTTGGCTGGAGGTTAGTGGTGATGACGTGACTAGGGTTTGGGGATGAAACACCCCGTTTCATTTAAGTTCCTTTTGTTCCTTTTTTTTGGTTGCTGAACATGAATTATTGGGCTTAACTTTTTTAATTCCAACACCCCCACATTTGGGCCCATGCGTGTTTTAAAAAGAAATCAGTTATATTGTATTTTGCTAGTTCACCCCCCACGTGCAATATTCTTTTCTTTTATTTTATTTATTTACAATTTAACGTTTATTGATTTTAAAATATTTCCAAACATCATAAAAATACCCAAAAATATTTTCTTGACATTTTATCATGTTATTTAATTTTCCAAATTTTTATTTTTTATTTATTATTTATTTTGCTATTTTATTTTGATTTAATGATTCCAAGTGTGTTTTGGCTTGTACCCTAACTTAAATGATTTATTTGGACCCTAATTTTAAATCCCCTATAACCATGGCTTCTCCCTCACTTAGGTAAGGGATTGAGGTTCCTTTTAGGGTTGATTTGGTCCATTGATTATCATTTTTCAATTGGTTTTTCTTTGACTTTAGTTTCCCCTCGATTCATGCTCGATAAAGTGGAGCATCATCAATCCTTGATTTGTTTGGTGATGCTTTGAGTGAAATTATTTCATGAGGTTTTGGCTTCTTTTTATCACTTGACTTGGGTACCTTATGTATTTTTCTTGGGATTTATTGAGGCTTTTGCCTATTTTTGGTGAGTTTTACAAATTCAACTCATTTTGGTGTTGTTTATGCTTATTAGTCTTGACCTAATTCATGGGACATGATCATGAGTGATCCCTTAATCACCTGTTGAGCTTTGTTGGTTCTTTCTAACATGCTTGAGGTGTTATTTTGCTTGCTAAAGGTCAATAGCATGTGTAGCTTGCATCACAAGTCACTTATGAATCATGTTTCTCCACTTGTTTGAGTGTTGAGATTGTGTTAGGACTTTGCTTCCTTCACTTCATTTGATTGTGATTGTGCTTTACTTCTTTTTTTGAGTTTCATTTTGGATCATTTCCTTTGAGTTTCACTTCTTCCCCATGCGGTTTACCACTTGTCCAAGTTGATTTGGTGTTATTTGAAATTCTGGTAAGCACACGATGGATGTTATCACCCAGGTAATAACATCCACTGTGACATTGACTACTGCACTTAATAAATAAACTGTAAATGAAAGTAGTAAATAACACAACAATTGTTCACCCAGTTCAGTGTCAACAACACTAACATCTAGGGGCTACCAAGCCAGGGAGGAATATCACTATCAACATAATTAATTTAGAGTCAAACAACTCAGTTTGCACTCTTCACTTAAAACCTACCCAATGACACTTCTTCCTAGAGACACTCTAGACCTGAGTATACCCACTCACTCCCCCTCAATCACCTCATTGATATACAATTCACAATTACAAAATAAATATGAAGAGACAGTTCATACACACCGTGATCTTGCTTCAAAGCTTTGATCAAGAATCACACACTCTTGCTTAACAGCTTTGAGTGAGACACAACTTAGAACCTACCTAACCAATGCAACATACAGTTGCTTGGTAAACAAGTATTCCTAAGACACAATTCACACGTGAAGACCAGCCTTCTTCACTCACAAGGACTCTTAATGTGCATTCTATAATCTTCTGTTAAGAGCTGCGTTTTTAGGATTGCTTCTTCCTTTATTTATAGCAGCAGTCAGTCCTTGGGCTTGGCCGCATAAATTAGGCTTATCTGTAAAAAAACCTTTCTTAAATAATCTACACACTTTCCATTTAATTCAAGAACATTTTGTTTCGCTTTAGGGCTTCTAAAATGTCTCCTGTCTTTTAGCTTGAGCTTTTAATAAGTTTCCGGATTTCTAGCTACCAAAAAAATTAATCTGCTCGCTGGATGTCATACGATCAGAGTCATGACATTCTGTATGACATTCAACTCAACTAACATTTAGCTAAGTTAACTTATCCTGCACAGTCCACATTATGTATGTACTACCATTAGTTATGACATACATACATACTCTAATGTTTTGCCATAAAATGCAGCTAATCAAGAGCACTTACAAACTCCCCCTTTCGAAATTTTTTTGCTAAAACACTCTGTTATTATACTAGAGATTTACACACAGCAGAAGACTTATCATATGCCCTGTCTTGAAGAATAGTCACTAGCTACACAACAGTTATAACTCATCCTGTTAGCCATTTGTTCGTCACCATTACAGATGTTATACTTTGCTGAGTAACACACTGGGTTACTCCCCCTCAACTGATGCATCTCAACAGCTGAACATTTAACCTGCACACCCTGCAGTCACACACGCCATTAACCTGCACACCCTGCAGTCACACACAAAACATCCAACATGTTCTGCATGTCATGACTTTCAGAATAACATCTTGAAGTTACACACTCATATGCTACTCCTCCTGCAATAACTCAGTACTCAGTAGTCTGAGCTACACAGCAGGCCAAGACATCAATCTTCTTCTTCAGCTGAGCTGGATCTGTCCTCCTCAGATTCTTCATTGCTTTCTTCTGCACCATCAGTGCCTTCTTCTGTAATGGCAACAACTTCTTCAGAGGCAGCTTCCTGACCATCAACATCCCTTGTACCCTCATCATTTGCTTCATCAATGAGTTCAACATCCTCCTCTTGCTCAAGAGATTTCAGTAGTTTCTCAAGTGTCTGTTTCCTCATATCCAATTCCTTGCATGTCTCTTTGATTATTGCCATTACTTCAGCTTTTCTTGTTTTGGGACTTCCTTTGGATGTCTCATTGGCTGTCATGACAATATCTAGAACATGAGTTCCTTGAAACAGCTTGTGATGGAAGGTTAAGGGAGTGTCTCTTTTTCTTGCTACATCACTGTTCTTGAGGATATTTGGAAATTGTGCTAATATAATTCCACAAATGAGCTAAGGAAATGCTATGGGTCCTTTTACGCTATAGCTACCAGCATGCTTCATGGTCTGATCAAAGATGTAGGTTCCATAATCCATTTTGGTCTTGGTCCCAACAGCATAGGTAACTCTCCCCAGGATAGTGGCCACTGATGATTTATGATTAGTGGGCACCCAGTTTGCAGCACCAATCTTGTGCAGCACAACATATTTCACACTTAGTTTGCTGGCAGCAAGCTTCCCTTTTGATGGCCACTTTCTGACTTAATTTCCAGTAATTACTTGGCACATTTTGTTGTCAGAGATGGTTAACTCAGGTTGGGCTTCATTTGATGTTCCAAGGAATTTGCTGATGGTAGTGGGAGTGAAGATGACACCATTTCCTCTAACATAGACTTTCCCAAACTCAGTGGATTTTCTATCAGCACCTTCATCTGATAAATTTACTATGAATCCTTTGACCAAAATTTCATAGCATTGGGAGAACTGAGTTACAGTTTTCATCAAACCAGCATCACAGATGAGGGCCATGATCTCCTTGTTTTCAAGAGCATTTTGTGCAAGATCTCTCTCCAGGGCCAACCTCTTTTGATATACATATTTCCATCTGTTAACACACGATGGATAGTGAAAAGAGATGTTGTCAATTGGCACTTTAGGAACATCTGTGTTGCACCCCAAAATTTGCCTAACCTTTTCTTACTTGGTTTATGTTTCATTGCATTAGCATATCATTGATCTAACATTTGCATAGCATAGCATTGTTCATTGTTCAGGGGATCAAGTATGGAGCCTATCTAGAGGTCTTATGCAAGCTTGAGAAGTCACCATAGTCATCAGGAAGAGGGTTGGGTTCTTGAGAAGTTCAGTTGCTTGTATGTGGTTAATCTCCTAATCTGAGGACTAATTGAAGATCATTAATGAATTGTGAGGTCTTGATCAGGGAGTGAGGGTGTGGATGGAGCTCATAGAGTGCCTTGAGGGTCATGGTGGAGCTCAATCAAGTCCTTATGCCAAGTGTGAAGAGCTTCAGTTGAGTGTGATGCAAGAAGGGTTTTCATCTGAGTAATCCTAAGGCAATTGACCAATAGAAGAGGATCAAAGCTCATTTTTGAGTCTTTGAAATCATGGATAGTTGTGTTGAGACACATGATATGATATTCCAAGATTAATCCAAGAAACGTTCATAGTGTGAGGAGTTGCTAAATTAGGGTTCTCAGGGTAAAATCCCATATTTAGTGCCTAACTTCAAGACCACTTATCTCAAGATGCAAGTTTCATTTCCACTTTTGGTCAACATGAAACTTGTAGATCATGCTCTTAGCTTTAATATGAGTACTAGAATCCTCCATTGGATTTATAGAACTCAAGTTATGGTCCAGACAAGTTACAAGTCATCTGAGGAATGTGAAATTTGTCTGTGAAAGTTCACCAACTTCCAAGGAACTTTTGACTTAGAAGGGTGTTTCTCCTAAACTTTTGGCTAACATGAAAGTTGTAGGTCTTGATCTTAGCTTTCCAAAGTGTACTAGAAGTCTTCCATATGATTTTTAGAACTCAAGTTATGAGGTTTACAAGTTAGGGGTATTTTGGGAAAGTAAGATTATAGGTCATTTGGCATTATAGGTCATTTTCTCCATCTTGCAAGCTTCAAATGCAATTTTGTTCAACACAAAACTTGTCCAAAATGATGTTTTTAGGTCAACCATATACTCATGATGAATTGATTTGGGTTTAGGTGAGACTTGGTTTGAAGAATTTTGAAAAAAGGAAGAATTTAAAGGTATTTGGTTGAAAAATTCATGATCAATTCATTTGTGCTCAAAATGGACCATATGAATACTCATTTTGATCAGAAAAACAATTCTAAACACTTTGGCAATTTTAGAATTTCCGTTTGAGGTCAATTTCATGGTGATATGGTTTGTTACTTCACAAGTAAGTTACACTTCATAATTTGATTTTGTAATAAGTTCAAGCACTCAAATCACTCCAAACACCCTCACCAGACTACAAGGAGTTGATTGCAAGCTTCCAAGGGAAGTTTCAAGTCAGAACATGCATCCACCATGGTTGGTTTTGTGAAGGAAATTTGAAAATTGGTTTTTTCTGTTTTGGGCGTCATTTGGACCCCTAAAGCCCACAAACCAATTGTATTTAAGTTGTGTGAGAGGTTTTGCTCCATTTTGGGAGATCATTTCGCACTAGAACCAAGGATTGAAGTTGGAGATTGAAGAAGAGAGTTGAAAATTATGTTTTCATTTTCAAGCCAGATCCAAGCAAATTGAAGTTACAAACACGTTCCTCATCAAGCATTGAGTGAATCTGCAGTGTTTTGAAGCCAGAATCGTACCCTAGATACCTCAATTTGAAGCTGAAAGTCAGGTATGTAGTTTTCAAATTTACACTGGTTATAGCATGATCTAAGCATGATTCGTATGTGGATAGGTTTTGATTTGAGATATAGATGAAATCTGGATCAGAAATTGGATGTTTAGAGACAAATTAGGTGATGACATAATTTCTGTTTGGAAGTGAATTGATCTGATCTTGAGGCTTTGATTCAATTGGAATAGCATGTGATGATCAGTGATAGATGAGGATTACATTCATACCAATAGTTTGAGTTTTGGTGAGAGTTCAGATTGAAGTGCATTTTGAGATCTTCTTCGTGTTTTAAAATCTAGTAGGATTTAGAGGATTTGAAGGTGATATTTGAGATCAGGACAAAATTTGGAGTGAGATGATGTTAAGTTTGCTGAGTTTCCATGACTTGTAAGTACATGCTCATCGGAGAAGATGACCGGAGGTCATCTCCGGCCGCTGTCTGAGAGCTTCCCTCCATCTGAGAATTTAAATGAGGACGAAGGTTGTGGTTCATTGTATCTGACTGAAGCATTGACAAAGTATCATCATCGTGTGGTCATGACTTGATCTGAGGGTTTGAGTTTTGGGATGAAACGCATTGTTTCATTAATCCTTGCTGGCAGCTACGTGGCGTGTGAGGTGGAGCGTGTGAGATCCTTTAGATTAGATTACTGAGTCCACTGATCCAACGCATGTGATATTTTTTGGCTTATTTGATTTTCTTAATTCATTTTCATATTATTTTAATTGCATTTTCATACTTTAATTCATTTTAATTTTATTATTTGTCAGAAAAATAAAATAAAAATATGCTCATGATCCTCTCTTCATTTGTGATTTTTCTATGCTGTTAGATTTATTTTTTTTGATGATTTTGCAATTTAATTTGATTTTTCTCATTTTCATTAATTTCTTTATTTTTGCATATTGGACACATCTGTTTGTTGATTTTTTTTCTTGCATTTGGTTTGGAATCTTGGGCTTATTTTTTGCTAGATTGTAGATTAGAGATGTATGTTCCCTCAGGAATTTTCTTTTGATTTTTAGATAATCATAGATTCTATTTTGGATTAGGGTTTTAGAGCTTTCCCTTTCATGGTATCCCTTTGGTACTTTCTAATTTAGGATTTTATTAGTGGCCTTAGAAGTTGGATTAAGCTCTGATATTTGAACTATAGGTTCCTAACACTTGCATGTTCCCTTAGGAAAATTTGTAGATTTTTAGAATCTAGTTTGCTATTTTAGATAGAATTTGCAATTAGGTTGTTCATTTGGTGCTCCTAACTTGGTGCTTGCTTTGTTTTGCTTTCAATGGTAGCTTTTGGTGCATGGTGAGCTTGTGCTTCTTCTTGGATGATGTTATGGGCATGTTGTAGCTTCTGTGGAGTTGATTGTGGAGCTTGACTTGGAGTTTTCTTTTCCTTTTGGTAGCTTATAGGAATTAAGGTTTAGGAGAGAGCTTAGAAGTAGTTTTCTTTCTTCTTCAAACATGGATTGCTTTGATTTCTTTCCATTCTCATCCTATGATTCAAGGTCCTTATGTGAAAGCCTCATCCTTCCTTTGGAAGGATGTGTGGCATTTTACAATAGGTAGAACCTTTAAGGATGCCTTTCTCAGATGAGTGGTTGAGTGTCAGGAGGGATTCCTTTGGTTTCCTTCCTGCTTCCCATCATCAACCCAATATTGTTGGAGCCTGAAGATGGAGCTTTTCTTCTCTTGAAGATGGATTAAAGTTGTTTGTTTGCAGTTGTTTGTCTATTTGCTGTTTAGCTGCTTTGCTGTTGAGCTGTTTTGCCTGCTGTTTTTTCTGACTGCTCTGCTTTGCTTGTGTGTCTGATTGACTGTGTGTTGCATTAGAATTAGGTCTCATATAGATGATTATAGGCCTAGGGGCATCCTAAAGGTTGAGAATAGCTCCCTTTGCTTGTCTGCATTAGAGGTTGAGTTTTTCCCTCTGCTTGTATTTTTACTGTGTGGCTTTGCTTGCTGGTATTTGGTAGAGCTCAGCTCCGTTGCCTGTGTGGTGTGAGGCCTTTGTGCTTTGTTTGTTTAGAAGTTGAGTGCGACTCCTTCTGCTTGTTTGTTGCATTGCATGCATTTTATTTACAGTAATTTCTTTACAATTATTTCTTTTGCTGTTTGTTTTCCTTTGCCATGTTCCCATAGGAACTCTGACTTCTCTTGTTCAAGAGAATTTATGACAGACATTAGGGTTCTAACCATACATGATAACATTAGGTAGTTCCCTTCTAACCACAACCATAGGATCAATTTTGCATGACAACTTTAGGATTGGATCAGTTCCCCTTTAGTGCGTCTTTTCTCTTCTCATCTTCAAACAAAATTGAAATACAGTAATAAAGGTTAATTGACGTCGT
Organism: Lathyrus sativus; assembly: GCA_963859935.3. Lineage (NCBI taxonomy): Eukaryota > Viridiplantae > Streptophyta > Magnoliopsida > Fabales > Fabaceae > Lathyrus > Lathyrus sativus. Next base: position 250,638,464 of record OZ012739.1, read on the forward strand.
ACGTTACGAGTCTTAAGCTACTTGAGAAAGGATTGTTGGAGAGTTTCTTTTCAACAGTCTGGATGTTTAGTATGGTACCCTTTGGGTGACATGCGACGCAATCACTCTCAAGTCATAGTCTCTAGTGCGATATCAGTTGCAAACATCCATAAAAAACACTTCTCTAAAAAACAGAAAACAAAGATCAAACTCTTTTTGTCCTCTTGGACCTTTAATCCCTGGAAACCTTTTTTCAGAAAGAGAGTTCTGTTAACTCCCGGTTCTACCGCAAACGATAAACGCCTAAGTCTCCAATGGTCGAGCTGCATACACCAAACTGTTGGAACTGTCTGTTAACCTTACTCGGATAAAAAAGACAAACCTGTGTCTCTCGTGTCCCGAACTACGTTTGCTCTGATCTTTCGTGCTGTGTGAAAGTACGTAGGCACAAGATGCGATATCTTGGCGAGCAACCTTCCCCCCGTAGTTAGGCGAACTACGTTGACTCTGATTTCTCGTTCTAGACGGGAATACGTAGGCATAAAGTGTGACGCTTTGCCAAGTCATTTTCTTTCCTTTTCAGACCAGACCTTTTAGCTAGATAGATGTAATAAACCTGTCAGATAAACACAACAAGTGTGGATCCCGTCGAGACAGACGTGAGGGGTGCTAATACCTTCCCCTTGCGTAACCGACTTTCGAATCCAGACAATGGTTGCGATGACCTTGTCTTATACCTTTGCGTCAGGTTTTTCCGATCGTTTCCTTTCCCGTTCTGAGGGATAAATAACGAATGGTGGCGACTCTTCTGTCATTGCCGGCCTCGTTTTTCGCAGTAGCGACAATTTGCAGCCAGTTTGCTGATAGAAGGTTTCTTTTTAGATTGGATTTCAGTGACATCAACAGCAACACCAGACTCTGTCTCTGGTTCTGAGCTAGCTTCAGCCTTCCTCTTCTTTGTGGCTACTTTTCTCCAACCTTTGGAGGGTATAACCTGAGTCTTTTTAGTTCCAGCCTTCTTTGAGAGAGTGTTCTGCTCAACAGCCTTCTCAACAACCTTTTTCTTTGGTGAACTTTGATTAGCAGCGTTCTTGTTTGGAGAACTTTGATCAATAACTTGACCAGCAACCTTCTTCCCCTTTCTATTCATAAGCCTTTTGGCTATGCTAGGATTTATCTTTGCTATCAGGTCATTGTCAGAATATTCATCTAGGTCTACCAACTCAGCCTCTTTGGTGCCTTGCATATCATCATCTATTTTGTCAGACCCTTCACCCTTGTTCTCCCCTTCTGGTGTGTGGTCTTTCAATGTTTTGACATTGTGAGAGACATCAGCTTGATCATTCTGGTTAGGATCAGTTCTCTTTGTGGTAGATGAAGTGAGTATGCTGAGTGCGCGAGCTACCATATTTTCAATTTTAAGGTGGGTTCGTCTAGCTTCCTCTTCATTTACGTCATCAGATCTAGCAGCAGGAGGGTCTTGACCTGAAACAAGGTTTTTAGATCTTCTTGCATGAAACTTTCTAGGTTTCTTCACCAATAATCCCTCTGGTGTCATCATGCGTAATGGAGCTATTTCAAGAACCTCATTAGGGTTTGAGTCAGCGTCACTAGTGTTCATTCTTGAGGTTGGTTTCGAATGTTGCGACATATTTAGGGACTTTGATTGAGAGAGGAAGACTTTTCTGTGCTTGTTTGAAATGGTATGGCAGCTGAATAGTTTGTGATGGCACCAATGGTGGAGGGAATGTATCGTATATGTGGTAAAGGGGTACGATTTCCCAATAGGAGGGAACTTATCTTTTTGATTTATCATTAAATGATTTAATTTCAAAATGTAATTCCCTATTACTTTTAATTGCTATAACTCATCAATGCCAAAGGACCTCAATTTATGTAGAGAATTTTTAAATTGATGATCCTTGACACTTCTTGCAACCATGTCAGCAATTTTTAAGTCAACATCCCAAAGTTTTACACAAGCCTTTTGACATTGACACCTATTATGCCATGGCATAATAGGTGTCAATGTCAAAAGGCTTGTGTAAAACTTTGGAATGTTGACTTAAAAAGTGCTAACATGGTTGCAAGAAGTGTATGGCTCTCTTGAACTCAACGAAGCTTATAGAGATGGGACTCTTGATGTCACAGAACAAGGTCATGACATCATGAGTGACATTTCTTTCTTTATGCAGGCCATGTTTCATGGACTCCATCATATTCCAATATAGCAGGTCCAGATTTCCTTGAGGTACCTTCTTTGGATATGCTACCTTGGCTTGCCTGTCATCCTTCCATTTACCATATCCTGTTCTTCTTTCTAGACGACCCTTTGGAATTCTCCTTCCTAATTCTTTGACTATGGTCTTCCTCATCCTTTGAGAATGTCTGCTTTTATCCTCCCATATTTGATCCTTCTTTTCTTCATTGATCAAACCAGTTATGTTACTTCTGGGTTCCCATAAGTAACAATTATTCTGGGATCTAGATCCCCTCATTACTTCCTTACCTTCTTCATCGATGACCATACACTTATCCTTGGAAAAGTAGACTTTTAAGACTTGATCACATAGTTGACTTATGCTTATTAGGTTAACAGTCAACCCTTTAACTAGAAAGACATCCCTCAACTCTGAGGCTTTAGGACTGTCAAGTTGTCCAACACCTGTGATTTTTCCTCTAGCTCCATCCCCAAAGGTTACATGACTAGATGAATGAGGTTTGAGTTTTATCAAGTGATCCTCAACTCCATTCATATGTCTGGAGCATCCACTGTCAAAGTACCAATCCTCTTTAGTTGGCATTCTTAGGGAAGTGTGAGCTGCTAGTGCAACAATCTTGGCAACCCATTGTCTTTGCTTGTTAGAAACCTTCTTCTTGGGTTTGGCATAATGCTGCCTCTTGACATGAGTATCGTGTTTGGTTTTTCTTTGGCTAGGGAATCCATGCAGCCAGAAGCACACAGCTTTAATATGTCCAAGTTTTCCACAGTGGTAACACCTGTACCCTTGGAATTGTCTCTTGACTTGGTTCCAGTTTCCGTGTGGTGGATGTTGTAACATTGGTCGTGACATCCTCTTTAACTTCTGAATCTCAGGTTGTAATCTCTTGAGTTTCAAAACAGGATTTTTTCTATCAACAAATCCCAGTTCAGACCTATTTCCTGACTTCTGACCACTCTACAGAATCTCTTCTAGGGTGTCAGTTCCAGGATTAAGCATCCTTATGGATTTTGACATTTAATCCATTTCGGACTCTAACTCATTGACCTTATTCTTGATTGAGTTAATAGTGACTAGATGCTTCCTCTTTTCAGATTCTAACTCCTTGATGAGTTTCTTTTGATGCTCTCCTTGCTGATACAGTTCTATACTTCTGATGTGAAGCTTTTGATATGAGGCTGCAAGTTCCTCAAAGGTTAACTCTTCTTCACTTGAATCACCATCAGATATACACACACTGTTAAGGGCAGTGACATGCTTGGCAGATTCCTCTTCTGATCCACTGTCAGAATCTCCATCAGACCAAGTTACTGTTAAGCCTTTTCCCTTCTTTTTGAGATATGTGGGACATTCCTTTCTAATGTGTCTATATCCCTCACACTCATGACATTGAACTCCTCTGCCTTGGTTGACTTTATCTTCAGATTTCTTTTTGTCAATAGGCATGCTTTTGGTATAAGGTTTAGACTTAGCATCTATCCTTTTGACCAGTTTGTTAAACTGTCTTCCCTGCAAGGCTATGGCTTCTGACAAACTCTCCTTATTTTCACCATCTTCACCATCTAAATCACTTGCAGTGTTTGAAATAAGAGCTATGCTTTTGTTCTTTTTCTCCACAGCCTGCTCACACATTCCCATCTCAAAGGTTTGGAGAGAACCAATGAGTTCATCTACCTTTATGTGGCATATATCTTGGGCTTCTTCAATGGAAGTGACCTTCATTGTAAACCTTCTAGGCAGAGACCTGAGGATCTTCCTCACAAGTTTCTCATCTGCCATCTTTTCTCCCGAAGCTCCTGAGGTGTTGGCTAGTTCAAGAATGTTCATGTAGAACTCATGAATAGTCTCGTCCTCCTTCATTCTAAGACTTTCAAATTTGGTGGTCAACATTTGTAGTGTAGACATCTTAACTTTTGAGGTTTCCTCATGAGTTGTTTTGAGAGTATCCCAAACCTCTTTAGCTAGTTCACAATGGTGTACCAGTCTGAAGATGTTTTTTCTATACCATTGAAGAGTGCATTCAATGCCATAGAGTTCCCAAGAGCCAAAGCCTCTTTTTCTTTGTTCCATTTCTCTTCAGGAATTAACACAGATACTCCACCCTTGTCAGTCTTCACTGGATGTTCCCATCCTGAATTTGCAGCTCTCCATGCCTTTCTGTCTAAAGACCTTAGGAAGGAAATCATCCATGGTTTCCAATAGTCATAATTAGAGCCATCCAAAGTTGGTGGTCTATTTATGAATCCTATGTCTTTATCCATAGTACCAGAATTTATCTTCCCTCGATCTCACCCAGAAACTAACAGGCAGAGTGCCTACTCTGATGCCAATTGAAATTCTAGAAAGCACACGATGGATGTTATCACTCAGGTTATAACATCCACTATGACATTGACTACTGCACTTAATAAATAAACTGTAAATGAAAGCAGTAAATAACACAACAATTATTCACCCAGTTCAGTGTCAACAACACTTACATCTGGGGGCTACCAAGCCAGGGAGGAAATTCACTATCATCAGAATTAATTCAGAGTCAAACAACTCAGTTTGCACTCCTCACTTAAAACCTAGCCAATGACACTTCTGCCTAGAGACACTCTAGACCTGAGTATAACTAGTCACTCCCCCTCAATCACCTCAGTGATATATAATTCACAATTACAAAATAAAGATGAAGAGACACTTCATACACACCTTGATCTTGCTTCCAAGCTTTGATCAATAATCACACACTCTTTCTTAACAGCTTTGAGTGAGATACAACTTAGAACCTACCTAACCAATGCAACATACAATTGTTTGGTAAACAAGTATTCCTAAGACACAATTCGCACGTGAAGACCAGCCTTCTTCACTCACAAGGACTCTTAATATGCACTCTCTAATCTTCTGTTAAGAGCTTTCTTTTTTAGGATTGCGTCTTCCTTTATTTATAGCAGCAGCCAGTCCTTGGGCCTGGGCGCATAAATTAGGTTTATCCATAACAAAACCTTTCTTCAATAATCTGCGCACTTTCCATTTAATTCAGGAACATTTTTTTTCGCTTTAGGGCTTCTAAAATGTCTCCTGTCTTTCAGCTTAAGCTTCTAATAAGTTTCCTGATTTCTAGCTACCAGAAAAACTAATCTGCTCGCTGGATGTCATACGATCAGAGTCATGACATTCTGTATGACATTCAACTTAACTAACATTTAGCTAAGTTAACTTACCCTGCACAGTCCATATTATGTATGTACTACCATTAGTTATGACATACATACGTACTCTAATGTTTTGCCATAAAATGCAGCCAATCAAGAGCAATTACATTATCATTTGTGTTTTGATCTTGCCATGTACATTTATATTGTTGTTTGCATTGTTTTGTTTGCATAATTCTGTGTGGATCTTTAATAATTTTTGGTTGATATGTGCTTGTGGTGGTGGCTTCCTCACACTTTTTCGTCCCTCTTTTCTTTGTTTGTGCATCCTTCCTTTGCATTTCATTTGTTTGCGTTGCATGTTGACTTGTTCAAGTCAACTTTATTTCTTCCATGTTTCATCTGTGATTGAGTTATTTAGTGTTTAATTGGCCTTGTGCCATGATCCCCTAGGATTCCTAGTCCCCCCGTTTAGGATGGGAGTAGGAGAGACATTAGGTGTTCAATCCTATGCATGACAACATTAGGGTCCAGTTTTCCCTTAGTCTGTGTCTTTCTCTTGTCATCTCCTAAACACTTCAAAACACTTAATAAAGAATAACATGTGTTGTACGCTACGAACCTTAAGTACTTGGGAAATGATGGTTGGGTGGACTCCACTCAACTGTCTAGAGTGTTTAGTGTATGCCCTTTGGGTGATATGCGACGCATTCACTCTCAAGTCATAGTCTTTAGTGTAACATGAGTTTCAAACCATAACTCAATTCACTTCTTTGTATAAAAAACACAAAACCAAAAAACATCAAACTTTTTTTTATCCTTTGGGATTAATGAAAAATAATTTTCATAAAGAGAGTGTTGTTAACTCTTAGTTTTACCGCAAACAGGTAACGCCTAAGTCTCCAATGGTCGAGTTGTATACACCTAACTGCTAGAACTAAGGTTTAACCCTACTCGGTTTAAAACACATGAACCTACCAGTGGTCGTATCAGCCTGAACTACGTTCGCTCTGATTTCTCGTACCAGACAAGAATATGTAGGCACAAGACGCGATGTCTTGGCAAGCAACCTTCCCCCCATCACCCGTAGTTTTCTGAACTATGTTGACTCTGACTTTTCCATTGCACGAGGGAATACATAGGCATATAGCGGCGATGCTCTATCGAGTCTCTTTTCTTTTGCCCCCGTGATCCTGTAACTTAGATAGTTTAAAAACCTTTTAGATAAACAACAAGTGTGGATCCCGTTGAGTACAACGGACGTGAGGGGTGCTCATACCTTCCCCTTGCGTAACCGACTCCCGAACCCAAGATTTGGTTGCGATGACCTGTCTTTTCCATTTTCCGTAGGTTTTCTCTGATCGTTTTCTTTCCCTCTCTTAAGGATAAATAACAAACGGTGGCGACTCTTCTGTACTTGCCGGCGCCCCTTTTTCGCAGCGATGTGACAGTTGCTATGCTGCATTTTTGCTGCACTATTGTCGCGGTGAGAATTCGATATCACATTATTGGATTAACTTGAATCTTAATTCATAGTTCACCACCGGTCTTTAATTTGTCTAAAGGAAGGGAAAAAGATCGAATTACCCACAATGCAATGCAAATGAAAAGCTAGAGAGTTATAGGTTCAGGGGTTAGTTAAACTTAGGGAAGGTACTAGCATCCTAAGTTTTTGTGGTACTCTACAGGAACCTCTTGTTTTAATGTTATTTATTGCTAAGGATTATCTGCTTAAGGGTGAAAGACCTAATGGTTTATTTCTAAGTATACTCGTCAAGACGTTGCATCTTGTGCCTACATATCCTGACGGGAATGGAATCAGAGTATTTGTAGTTCCCCTAAAAGGGTTTAAGGAACTTTTTGACTGTTGGTCAAAGTTCTAAAGGGTAAGGGTTTGTTGATTGATTGATTCTAGGAGAAAAGACGAGTTGTCATCTCGAGGGAGAACGCTCGACTTAACCACCACAACCTGTAGGAGATGGTCTTTGCATCGTCTTGCGAGAAGGGCTCAAGCACTCGAATTTAATCGACGAGTACACCACTATCTCTCTCAAGCAGAAAAGATCTACATCTCACGATTGTATTATTATGGGGCAGGAGATTTATCTCGACTGTCAAGATGACTAACATCTTATTCTCTAATAGTTTGAATAAGTTTGAATTGAGTTGAATATGGTTTTATCTATGTTGTAAAAGATAAAAGAAAAAGGTCCTCTTTATGGGATAGGATCTAAACTTAAGCGATCAACTTGAAAAGGATCAAGGATCAAGTGAGGAAAATTATGCAAGATGAGATGCATACGCACAAGTATTAAGTCATGCGTAGATTCTTCCTTTGGACATATGCGATGCGATAAAGTAAATAGCGGTAAAATAAAACGATAATGTAAAAACATGCAAACAGATAAATGCATAAGAGATAGGCCAAGTGTGAAAGTTGCGAATGTTCAAATATAATCGGCGCTAGACGTATAAAGGCGGGATCGCGTGTTAATTAGCTTGAGATTGATTTTAGGAAATTATATTAGCTTAGGTGAATTGATTTTATGATAAGATTATTTGATTATTTTTAGTGAGATTAATTTTAGGAAAACTTGAATTAATTTATTAGTTTTAAATAAAAAGTTGTGAAGGTGAATTCAATTCTACAACTAGAAATTTTAACTAAGAGGATTCTAAAAGGGTTAATTTTATTTTAAAAAAGAGAAATTGTTGAATTTTGATAAAAGTTGTTATTACAAATTAGTTAGATTATTATGAAAATAAGTTGATAAAAAGGGTCTTTATATAAAAAAGAAATTTATCAACGGATAGAGTTTAGTTAAATTATAAAAAGGGTCTTTATTATAATCACGATTTTGTTTGCTAACATAATTAACATATTTTTATTAAGTAAGAGTTTGGTTGTTATAAAAAGATGAAACTTAATTAAAAGGTTTTTATTAATTAATTGGTTAATTGATTAGAAAGCAAAAGATGATTAAATTAAATAAATAAATAAAAAGTGGTTGATTTTCTTTTAGGAATAAATATTAGTTATATAAATTATTTTGAAAATAATTATTTTAATTAATGCATATTAATAAAAAAGGTTAGTGGTTTAATTAAAAGTTAAGGGAGGATTAAAGGGGTGATGAGATTAATTAAGGTGGGAGCGGATTATCGGACGCGTTAGGCTTGTGAGGGTCTATGGTGGGCATGTGCTACAGGACGTGTGATCCAATCTGATGATGGATCATGTGGTTGCATGTGTGGCGTGCATGGGAGTTACGGTGGAGCCACGTGCACATGATTATATTACAATATATAAAAACAAAAAACCATAAAAAAAACCTAATGCGACCCTCCCCTTTCCATTTACTGCGCCGTCGATGGCCCTTTCCCCTTCCTCTCTTTCTCTCCAACTCTCTCTTCGATTTCCTCACGATCTTCTCCTTACGATTTTATCTCCTCCATCCTCACCGCGCCTTGCATGTTGCAATTTCATCTCTTCCTCTCTCAACTGCTATGATTTTCCTACACAAACTAAACTAAACAAAGACAAAATGTTAGTCGGTGGTCTTATGATTTGCGATGTCGGTTTTGGCGGATGTGCGGACTAAGTTACGGTGGTGTTAGGCGTTGTTCTCGGTTTCACAGTGTGGGTGAATCGCGAGCCACAGAGACCGTTTGGAGATGTTGGTGTGGTCGGAAATGTTGAAGGGGTTTATGGCGTTTTCCACGAACGGTTTGTTTGATGTGTTTTCGATTTGGCGATGATGGTTGGAAAAACTGAGCTTTCTAGGCGATGGTGATTTTTCCTTTTTCTGAGCTTTTTGTATGATAATGGCTTTTTCGTGTCCCGATTTGTGATTCTTCTTTTTCTTTTTATATTCGGATTCTTGGACATGCAGTAAAGTTTTATTTTAAAAACGTTTCTCTTTCAAATGATGTTGTCTGCTGAAGTAAATGGAAAGATTTTGGGGCACTCTAATTCTTTCCGTTCTTGGTTGACTGTTGTCTGGGAGATACGGATTTTTCGTTATGTTCTTTGATGATTTTGGATCTGTCTGATCCCTTTCCACTTTCATATCAGACTGTGTTGGAATTTTTTGATGTCGTTAAACTTAAAGTTACTTTTTGTTGCTGGCTGGATTAAAGTTGGATTAATTTTTAATTAATCTTAATTATTGATGTTGTTTTGCTTGTTGAATTTTTTGTTGCTGTTGAGATGAAGAGTGCTCTCACGCGAGAGTCACAGTGGGTCGGCATGTTGGGTTTTGCTTGTTTTCTTTTTTTTTTTGGCCAAAATTCTCTTCTTTGAATTGTTGACTTTGAGATGGTGATATTGGACCTTGACCCGCAGGAATGAATTTTAAAAAAATTGATAAGAACAGAAGTTGCCTTGATGCTGCCGATACTATAATGTCCCTAATAAGAGAAATTGTCCCTAATTTTGGAAGTTTGCGGCGACTTTGGTTGTTACCCTTCCGTCCTGGCCCGGTGATGACAATTTTTTGAGGGCTGAGGCAAAAACAAATAAAACTCTTTTATTCTGAAAATAACCGAAGATAACAGTTGTTCACTGTGCAGGTGTTTCCGTGTCTGATGGAGATAGAAGATTCGAAGCTAGAAGATCCAAGAAATTAGGAACCTTAGGATTGTAGCTTTGGAAATTATGTAATCCAATAATTTGTACGAAAAATATGTAGTTCGATCCACGTAATAAAATGCAAGCCATTCTGATTAATGAATAAGATGTTCTGCTCCAAAAGTCTCGATTATGAATTTCTAGTTTTGATGTGCATGTTGATTTAAAAGCAAGAAAATATCCATAATTGAACTCTCGCTTTCCAATTTAAGAGACACTTTCATAAAAGTAACCGGTCGGCACTTGGATATCTAAAATACGTCCAAAATATTGTCGATTCAACTGTAGTCTTAATTTGCGAAACAAAGTGGCTCGTAAATAATACTTAGGAAGTTTGATTGGAGAGAACTTGATTACTTGTCGAACGAACCAAAACAAAACTGTAATGTCTCAAGAGATCATAAAATCCAAAGCAATTCAACTCGGCTATCCTTTAAAACAGTACTCTAAGACTAGGGGCACTCTTGGTAAAGACTCTGTGTCATACTTAGAAACAACCCAGAGATGGCTTAAAGTGCTTAAAATAGGAGAACCAAAAGACTTACCTGCTTTACATTCCTGCACAAGCTCGTTAGTCGTAAAACAAAAATATAAAATTAAAGTCAAATAACAACAGAAAACGTGCAAAAGAGGTGGGGCCTTATGGTAAAAAAATTAGGGTGTGACAGATGCCCCTATTTAAGTTTCTTCTATCCAAAGATATGGAGATTGAAATCTTCGTCTCAACGTGATTGGATGGACTTAAATACAAACATTGCACGAATTTTTGGCCCTAAGATACCACCAAATGCACATGATATGCAATGATATGAAAAAAAAAGCAAAACAAACGGTCCTGTGGAGACATGATGCCACAGGGGAGAAACACGACACCACCCACGAGAAACACAAGAACAGCGAACGAAAAAGAGATTTGACGAAACGAGACTCCACGAGGAAAGGAAACAAGCAGCACTGGGGAATCTCCAAAGAGTAAAGATATAGTAATACCGCCTAGAGTACAGTAGCTTGAACAATGGCGAGGAACCTGAAAGTGAAGGATAACCTATTATCGATCCTGGTAGCCTAAGCAAAGGTATCCAGTTGAAATAGAGAAACGCGTGTTACCTACTATCAATCGAATGATAGCCTAAGCAAAGGCAACATGAAGAGGAAAGATGACCTACTACCAAACATGGTAGCCTAAGAAAAGGTATTTGTCTAAAAGAGACGGTATATTACCTACTATCAAACATATGATAGTCTAAGAAGAGGTAATAAACCTGAAAGGAGAGATCACCTACTACCAGACATATGGCATCCTAAGAGAAGGTATCTGGCCCAAAATAAGATTGTACATTACCTACTATCAAACATATGATAGCCTAAGCAAAGGTAATAGCCAAAATAAGGTATATTACCTACTATCAAAACATATGATAGCCTAAGAAAAAGGTAATAGACTTGAAAGGAGAGATCACCTATTACCGAACATGCTAGCCTAAGCGAAGGTGTCTGACCAAAAGAAAGATGTGTTACTTACTATCAACATATGATATCCTAAGAAAAGGCATTAGTTCCATGATTCTATGATTGTCCATGGTTCTAAGATTGGCTAAATTTTAGTAAAACATGATTATGCACTGATGTTAAGCAAGATGTCATAACATCCACTTCTACTGTTATGACAGTACTGCTGTCAGGTGTTTTAATCAGGATGTCATTACCAATGTCATGACATTGCTGTCTAGTACAGCAGGAGCTGATGACAATACTGTTGTCATGTGTTTTAAATCAGGATGCCATTACCAATGTCATGACATCGCTGTCTGGTACACCAGGAGCTGATGACAGTACTGCTGTCATGTGTTTTAATCAGGATGTCATTACCAATGTCATGACATCGCTGGAGCTGTTGTTATATATCACTTGACAGAAGTGTTTTGGTTTGATGAGAACCTGTTGGATATACCTCATCAGTTTGTGCAGGCCAAAGAGATTTATTAGGATAAAAGTGCAGATTTAATTGGTGTTCATAAAAAGGATCTTTGAGACTTTTTAGGAAACTATAAAACATTTTTTTCTACTGTTATGAAGAAGATTCTGCAAGAGTGTAATGCAGGGTGAGATTGGTCAGCTAAGAACAAAGTGTGTTGGATGTCATGCTAGATGTTATGACACCAAGCGTATGACATCAGGGAGCGTGTTTAGGTTTACTGTTATATTGCAAGAGGAAGCTCAGGCTATATTTCAGGAAACCTGTTATGGCTCCTTAGTTATCTCAGGCGAGATTCTAGTTAGGGCTGGGCATAACATGAAGCAGTTGTGACCTAATTTGACAGCACCTTGAATTATGGAAAGTGGTTTAACTTGGTTAAACCTAATGTTTGTTACTTTTGACCAGCCCAAGCCCAGTCTACATTGATAATTAAGGAGGCGCAAAAGCAAAGGAAAAAAAGCACTCACATCAAGAACAACTAGAGTGTAAAATAAAGGTTTAGGGTTTGAGAGTCCCGTGTGTGTGTCTTTGTAAGTCACCCTTTGTATCTTTGGATACATTGTGGTAGACATATTTGTGAATGAAGAGTTTTGTTCTTCACATGTATTTTGGTGTCTTAGGAATACTTGTGAACCAACCAATTATCTGCTGCATGATTGCATTGGTCTAGTGTTTTTAAGCTGATTGTTCGCTCAAAGCTTTTAAGCAAGAGTGTATTATCCTGGTTGAAGCTGTTAAGCAAAATCAAATATTGTGACTTTGAAGAGTGTCTTCTAAAGTGTTTTTTTGTATTGAATTGTTTATCACTGTAGTGATTGAAGGGGAGTGGGCGGGGTCTCTTGTCTAGTGGATTCTAGGCAGAAACTGCATTGGGTAGAGATTAAGTGAGGAGTTGTAAACGGGGAAGTTTAGCTCTGAATTGATTCTGCTAATAGTGGATTTCCTTCCTGGCTTGGTAGCCCTCAGATGTAGGTGAGGTTGCACCGAACTGGGTAAACAATTACTTGTGTTATTTATTGCTTTCCATTTACTGCTTATTATTAAGTCCAGTAGTCTGTGTTAAAGTGGATGTCATAACATCCGTGATAACATCCACTGTGTGGTTGCCAGAATTTCAATTGGTATCAGAGCAGGCATCTTGTCTGTTCTAGATGAGATCTTGGGAGATACTTTCTAGTGGTTTAAACATGGAGAAGTTGTAGCTGATTTGCTGATCTTGCTAAATGTTTGAGCTACTGCTTATGGAGTTAAGGAGAAGTGTGTGTTCACTCCTGCTTATGATGGATTCTGTGTATCTGCTGCTATAGAAGCTATTATGACCTGGTGAATGTGTTGCCAAAGGAGGAGAGGCTACTTCTGTATGATGTTCTATAAGATGTTCTGACATCTTGTTTAGGGCATGTTGAAGACGTTCTTCTGGTGGTTCCGTGCATATTTTTCTGATGGAAGAACTCTGGAGGTCCTGTTATTCTTGAAGATATCAAAGCTCTAGTTATTCCATCGTCAGGAGCAATGGACTAAAGAGAGTTGGTTGGTGTTATATGTTATTGTTGACCTCGTGATTGGAAGTTTGGTTTTATCATGAACCTTTAAGGCAAAACAAGAGCTCTACTAGCAAGAGGAAGTCATAGGCAGGTTGAGTCAAGGGTGCCAGCCTTGATGTTTCAACATTAGAGATACTTATACTAAAGAATACTTATGGTATTACTGAAGTATTGTCGCTACTGCGAAAATCGGCGCCGACTATGACAGAAGAGTCGCCAACGTGCGTTATTTATCCCAACGAAGGGAAAGGAAACGCTCAGAGTAAACCTAACGCAAAACGGGAAAGGAATGGTCGTCGCAACCAAATTCCTGGATTCAGGATTCGATTATGCAAGGGGAAGGTATTAGCACCCCTCACGTCCGTCGTACTCGATGGGATCCACGCTTGTTTTCTGGTACGAATTGTTATTCTATCTACACTAAAGGTCTGGGTTAAAAAGAAAAAGAAAATGACTCGACAAAGTATCGCACTTTATGCCTACGTATTCCCGTCTGGAACGAGAAATCAGAGTCAGCGTAGTTCGCCTACCTACGGGAAAGGAGGGAAGGTTGCTCGCTAGGATACGACATCCTATTCCTACGTACTTTCATGCAGCATGAAAGATCAGAGCAAACGTAGTTCGGGCTACGGAAGACACAAGTTTGTCTGACTGTTTTTTATTACCTTCAGAAAGGGTTTTTCTTGATTAAGAGTCCAAGCGGACAAAAATGACACTTTGATGTTTGTTTTGAATCTTTTACAAAAGAAGTGTTTTTTTATTTGTTTGCAATCTCTGACGCACTAGAGACTATGATTTGAGAGTGACTACGTCGCGTGTCACCCAAAGGGTACCACACTAAGCAGCCAGACTACTGGAAAGAAGCTCTCCAGCAACCCTTTCTCAAATAGCTTAAGGCTCGTAACGTACGACATCAATTAACCTTAATATTGTGTTTTTGAGTTGTTTTGGGATAAGAAGAGAAAGAAGCTCTAAAAAGCCTAGGGTTGAAAAGGGGATAAAAACTAACCTAATGTTGTCATGCATGGATAAGAATCCTAATGTCTGTCATAATTCCCTCCTGCACAGAGGAAATCAGAGATCTTAGGGGATAAACGGAAAAGAAAGCAAGCAAATACAGTAAAATGCATGCAATGCAGCAATACAAGCGAGGCAAGGGAGTCCCACTCAACCTCGAACCTGGGAAAACAACAGGCAAAGTGAATCAACACTCACTTCAAACCTAGGGGGCAAGATACACAAGCCAACAAACAATACAGAAAACAAAACCCAGAGCAGAGGAGGCAGCCCAAGCAGCAGTACCAAACTCCTACAGCTGGCAGCCCAAACAGCAGCTCTGGCAGCAATAGGTTGATTCAACAACAAACAGTTGACAGCAACAACCTTCATCTTCATGAATTCTCCTATCCTCGAGCTTCAATAAACTTTCAATCTTCAACAAGCACCAAGCTTCAACAAGCTCCTAGCTTCAACAAGCAACCAGCTTCAACAAGCACAAACTTCAACCAGTAGACAACTTCAACAAGCTACTGACTTCATCTTCAACAAGCAGTAAAACCCTAGCTTCAACAAGCAGCAAAACCCTAGCTAACATCAACCAGTAAATAGCTTCAACAAGCTTCTAACTTCATCTTCAACAAACAGCAACCCCAGCTTCAACAAGCAACCAGCTTCAACAAGCAGCAAAACCTTAGCTTCAACGAGCAACCAGCTTCAACAAGCAGCAACCCTAGCTTCAACAAGCAGACAACTTCAACTTCATCAAGCTTCAATCTCCATAAGCTTTAACAAGCAACCTCCAAGGGAGAATCATTCAACAAGATCAGGTTAAAGTGTTAAGAAACTCAATGACAACCAAGGGAAGCCATTAAGATCTTAACACTGTAGTAGAAAGGTACCCTCAAAGTTCTACTCTTGAAGCATGGCATTCATCCCTCCAAAGGAGAGATGTGACTTCCTTAATAGGACTTTATTTCATTGGATTGAATGGATATGAACAATATACTCCATGTTTGAAGAAAGAAGCAAAACTAATCTAATGCTCTTCCTAAAACCCTGGTTTTTCTAAGCTCCTGACAAGCACTCCACAAGACGAAAAGGCTTCAACTCCAAGCTCCTTCAAGCACTCCAAAGCATCTTCAATTGGTCTTCATATCCATCCAAGCACAAAAGCAACACCACCCTAATCTAAGGGGAACTATTGAGTTAAACTAGTCAAGTTAGTTCACTAGAAACACCTAGAAGTTAGTCCTAAAACTAAATCTAATTAAAATACCAAACGTGATTGTAAAATCCTATTAAAAATTATAAGGGTTCCTAAACCTCTTAAGAATCACACCATACAAAAACCAGGTGGTTAACCATTCATTTAGGCCTAAAACTATGCCCTAAACTTAAGGGTACTATCCTAAAACCCTAACTCTACACCACTTAATGTTCTATATTCAAACTAGCCTAAACTTCTCTCACAAAAATATGAGAAAATTACTAAGGGTACATGCATATCTAAGCTATCTAGTCCGAAAAGAATCACCTCAAAAACACACACCAATCATTCATACCAATATCAACAAGATCATGCATCAACCAAATTCAAAATAAAAGCAATTAAACTATAAAAAATGCAATTAAATCCAAAAATGCATGAATTAGTTATTACTCAATCCTATTAAATTCTACACCCTCTAAGGAATCAAGGGGAAAAAATGTAACCTAAAAATATCATTTTTCCTATTTATTGTGATTTATTTTCTAACTATATGCAAAGAAAGAAATTACGAGAAAATAATACAAAATGAAAAAACCTGCGTGCCAGATAGCAATTAAATCCAGTTATAGTCCAGACATGGGCCCAATTGGGGGTGTGAAAAGCGCTAACTGACTAAGCCCAAACCAACATAAAAAGAGATCAGAAAATAAAATAGAAATTGAGAAATATGCGTGGTAAATAGCAAGAGTTCCTAGTTCAAATTCACCATGGGCCTAAATCTGGGGTGTGAGTAGCAAGAACCACCTAAGCCCAAACAATTACCATTAAGTGAAACGGTGAGTTTTGATAAAACTCATTCTCTTCAGATTTGAAACGCAATCGTGGCCCTTGGATTGAATCTTCAGTCAAAGTCAAGCATGGATCCTAGGGTTGGGAGTCATCGTCCCCAAAATATTTGAAAACTAGGAGGGAAACTCAGACGGTGGCCTGAGCTTTGCGCCACCGTCTTCTCCGGCGTGGCAATCCCAACAAAGCATCAAACGCAACAACTAAACACCTAATCCTCCTCAAAATTTCATCCTGATCACGAATATGCCCTCAGAATTCATTGATTCACCCTCTAAAACCAAACCCGATCCAAGTTGCAGAGAAATCACCAAATCTTGAACATCTCAAATCTTGCAATTAATAAGCCTAAACTCATCTACATGCTTCAGGGATCAAATCTTTCTATCCAAAAGCAATTGTAACCTCAAGAACTAGGAGATATGAGCTTCAACAGAAAATGGCATCACACTAATTTGGTCTCTAATTGTCTAATTCTTGTGCCTAAATCCAACCTAGCATCATCTATAACCTATCCACACATCAAATCCTAACCAATTTGCTATGAATCATGCTGAAAATGGAAAGATGCATACCTGGTGTAAATGGATGAACAGAGTAGGTCATTGCTCGATTCAAGCTCCAATTTCTTCCAGAATCACTCAACAACTCCTTCTAAAGCTTCTGAAACAAATGATTTGCACTGAATTCTCCTTAATCCTCAAAACCGATTCTTGATGCAATGATGAAATTTTCAAATGCTCTCTCTCGATTCTCTCCAATGCTAGCCCAAAAAACTTGCTGAATGCATTGCATTAATTATATAGAGTGTGTTAGAACACTCTAGAACTTTCTGTAACAACCTGAATGAGAAATTGAAAATCTCATTCCCTTTGAAAATCTCATATGCAACAGTCATGTATTGCTCTGTTCTAGCCCTTAATTTCACCTTAATTTCTCCCATTATGACATTTTGAATTGAATGGGAATGATATCTTCCTTGTTTTTGATCCAATGGTGATGTATTGATGTGTGACTTCAACCTTAAGTAACAAAATGGAAATGAGTGAAAATGACCCTAATTCAAAAATGTAACAATTTCATTGTCTCTAAAATGCCTTTTCTGATCAATTTGGTATATAACATGGACTTGTTTGACCATAAAACCAAGAATTCCATTTTTTGACCTTTAAATGACTTATTTTCCTTCCTTTTCAAAATTTCTCAAACCAACTTCTCCTATGAGCCAATTCAAAGCCTCCTTGATGAATGGTCAAGGTTAAAACCCTATTTTGAGAAACTTTCTAGTTGAACAATTTTCCATTTGAAGGTTGCAAGTTGGAGATTTTGGCCCATGCTTGAAAATGACCTATAATCATCAATACCCAAAATACCCCTGGCTTGCAAAGATCATAACTTGAGTTCTATAAATCCCCTTGAGGACTTCTAGTACTCAAATTAAAGGTATTGAGATTCTCTACAAGTTTCATGTTGGCAAAAGATCCCTTTGAAACTTGTATTTTGACTTATGTGGCTTTGAAGTTGGGCACTAAATAGGGGATTTTACACTGAAACCCTAATTTAGCAACTTCCCACATTCTTGATCTTTCTTTGCTTAACCATGGCACAACACCACACATGTATCAACATACCAATCCATGAATCCCATGACCTCAAGGTAGGCTTTGATGCTCTTCAATTTGCACAATTGAATTAGGGTTGACCCAGATGAAACCCTAGTTGACTGCATCTCAAATGTGGCTCTCATACTTGAATCAATGACTTGTCTTAGCTTTAATAGGGCCCTCTAGGCATCCCATGAGATCCATACACACCTCAAATTCACATTCCATGCTTCACATCCCACTAATGATTCTCAATATTCCTCAAGATAGGAGCAAAACCCACATGTAGGCACGCAAACTTCTCAAGACTTCAAATCACTTCTTGATGGCCTGGGTGACTTCTCAATCTTGGATAACACCTCTTGCTAGGCTCTTCTCTTGATAGACACCCTTGATCCCTTGTTGGAGGCATGTTATGCTATGATATGCAAATGATTGGACTATGTATATGATGTAATTATGCAAATGAAATGCAATGAAACACAAATCAGGCAAGAAAAGGTTGAGCAAATTTTGGGGTGCAACAAGTATCTATCAGATGGTCTTCTCAACAAGGTGTATGGATTTAAGATCAGTTGCTATGTATGGACTACACACGTATTTAATTGGTTATCTATGAAGTTCAAGATTGTTGAAGTTCAGAGAAGGATTTGTTATAAGGATTTAAGATTCATTGCTGTTTGAGATAATCTCAAATATTTAATGAATTATCCTTAGTTGATGATCAAGGTGTCTCATCAGTTGTTGCACAAGCATCAGGCCCCTGATCTACTTTTTCTACTTCAAGGATCTGATGTTCAACCAGATGTTGAGACATTCCATCAGTAAAGATTCTGTAGAACTCTGTTGATTCAAGGAGGTATAGTTGGATCTGTATTTATTCTAATAAGATTCTTGGCAAGAAACTAAGGCTAGAATGTAGTACTTATGAAAGTGAAGATGAAGACATGTCTCTTAGATCTGTTGAAGTGCAGCAGGTGCATTCTAGTTTCTACTAGAAACATCTGAGCTTTATCTAGAAAGATTCTTGGCAAGAAACTGATCTAGAAGATGATGCTGGTGATATCACTGCTTGGAGCATGTGACCTTGCACACCTTGGAGGAAAAGGATAAGTGGCAGTTATCCTTCATTTCCTAAAAAAGTCTCTACATAAGGAAAGTGGGAGTCCTTTTATAAAGATTTTTTTCCTTCTCTGAAGAATCAAGCCTTGGCATGTTTGGTTTCTCGAAGAGGAGTTTTTGAAGCAAATGCATTTCAAAGCATTTTTTGTGGTTCACTAAAGCAGAATAGAGGTTGTCTACTCAACTTCAAGTCTATGTACTCTTGTTCTGATAGAGTGATGAGGTTCTTTTAAGTGGCAGAATAAAGGATTGAATTCACCACAGGATGTCTAAATAGATGTTGTGACATCAAGCAGAAACTTCAGGTCCAAGTCTGGGTGTATCAAAGATGCCTTGCTATGGAGGAAGTAGAACAAGTTAGCTTGGTGGAAGACTGTCTAGAGCTCTAAAAGATGTTGAGTAACCAAACAATGGCAGTTGGTTATTTAAGCAGTGTGCTTTTAAAAATTACTCTTGTGCAGAAGGGTAGTTTTTTGAAGACCAAAGGAGGTTTTGGTTCTGTTCATACATTGGAGCTTGTGGTAGAAGCCCTAAGTTACTTATGGAAGATTACCTTCTTTTGGAGATGTTTTTGATCAAGGTGGTGGAGCTGTGTTCTCTGAAGATCTTCATTTGGATTACTAGGCAGTAGTTAGTCCAGTTGTGAGCATATCAAGAACCATTGGATGTTGTCTCTGTGATATGTTAGGATGTCCTAACTAATGTCAGAACATCATTTTTTTATGGACTTAAAGATCTGTTGTGAAACTTGTGATTCACATCTTGACTAAGAGGTACTATATCTTGTCATACGGGAAAATAATGAGGTAAGAGGAGTGTCTTGGAGTATGATGTGAAGGTA
Organism: Lathyrus sativus; assembly: GCA_963859935.3. Classification (NCBI taxonomy): domain Eukaryota; kingdom Viridiplantae; phylum Streptophyta; class Magnoliopsida; order Fabales; family Fabaceae; genus Lathyrus; species Lathyrus sativus. Next base: position 250,658,582 of record OZ012739.1, read on the forward strand.
TTGTACAAGACTGGAGTGGTTCATTGCATCTGGACTATGATGAGTTATATGGAAGTGAATATTCACCAGTTAAACCAGAAGTGTTCTAACTTATCATATAGGAGAATGATGAGGAAAGAATGTCTTGGATTATGAGGTGTTTATCTTGTTCAGTCTAGAAGTCTTGTGGAGGAGTGGTAACTCTAGAAAGAAGTGGAGCAGTTTGGTACCTTCTCACTGTATGAGCATGAGATTGGTCTTGAGATATACTGTGGTGATCTTGGAGCATCTTTTATAGAAGATAGGGGGAGAGCTTCTATCTGATGGGTGTACTAGTTGCCTGTTGTTCAAGTAGTGAGTGAATGAGTTCAGCAGGTGTGTTGAACAAGGAGTGCGCTCTTGAAGACATGAAGATGAGTCTTATGTTTTCCATTCACGTGCTTTTGGAAAAAGAGCACTAGTTATCCTTGATATGAGAAGTTATACTTCTATCTAGGATTTGTTACTACAATAGTACAGTTATTCCTCAAGATTGTTTGTGATTTAAAGAAGTTTGTGATTGTATGTCTCTAGAAGGATGGAATGTCATACCAGATGTTATGACATTATGTTACTGCTCTAGCTCATGGGGTATCAATGGATCAAGTCAGGTATTTGGGCATATATCCAAGTGTTTTGTCTTGTATGACTGGTGAAGATGAAGTTCAAGACATCATCAGCCTTGATCTTGTGTATATGAAAGGACTTTAACCCTGACATTTTGGAGATGTTTCTAGACTTTCAAAACTGAATCTGAGAAATCTTCCAGATAGTAATCCTGCAACTACTTCTGCTATTGGTTCCAGCATGGTTTGTGAAACAAGGGGTGTAGAGTTGCATGTGTTTCAAGTATGTGATATGAAGATGTTAAAGGAAGTCTTCATGTGTTTGGGTCCTCTCTTTTAGGGGGAGTACTGATTATGCATCACAGGGGGAGCTATGTACCTGTCTGATGTGCAACTGCATTATTGTAGCCTGTGCAAAGTTTGTTGGTTCTCAGGCAAGCTTGTGGTCCTGGACCACTGATGAGGTTGTAATGTCAGACAAGATGACTTGACATTATGCTGGCTGGTGTACCTTTCTACCTTAACAAGGTGTCTATGGGGTAAAGTTATATGAGAGTTTATTTCTCTCTTTGATGTTCTAATGTTTGTGATGATTTGTTAAGTTGCTACTGTTGTTGTGTCCTTCTGAGATCTTCATGAAATGTATGGACTACTTTGGAAATAATAAGCCTTGTGGTTGGTGCCTTAAGAACCAAAGTAAAGGAGTTGATGTCATACATGATGGGCTGGAATCAGTACTTATTTTACTGTGTTTGAGTGAGTTCAGCAGGGGGTGATTTGAAAGCTAGAGTTCAACAGTGTTTAAATCCTTGTCCATGGATTGTTGTTGAAGTGGTGCAGATTTATATTGATTAGAGATCAAGCAGCTTGGGTTCTCTCTTGGGAGATTGTGAGATGACTGGATGTTTGGGCACCATGTGCATTTTGACAACTGAGTCTTGCCTTGAAGCACAAACTTAACCCTACATTTACTCCAATTTTTGTCAATTTTTGACTAAACCAAGGGGGAGGAAAGTGTTGTCATTTGTTGCTACTGCTAAGGAAAGAGTAATGCAACTATTGAGGGGGAGCATGATAGTTTGTGAAGCTGGATGTTTGTGAGAATACTACTGCTGCTGACCTGATGTTTGTTTGGTTGTTTTAGCCAAAATTTTCCAAAAGGGGAGATTGTTAGTTCCATCATTCTATGATTGTCCATGGTTCTAAGATTGGCTAAATTTTGGTAAAATATGATTCTGCACTGATGTTAAGCAAGATGTCATAACATCCACTTCTACTGTTATGACAGTACTACTGTCAGGTGTTTTAATCAGGATGTCATCACCAATGTCATGACATCGCTGTCTGGTACAGCAGGAGCTGATGACAACACTGTTGTCATGTATTTTAAATCAGGATCTCATTACCAATGTCATGACATCGTTGTCTGGTACAGCAGGAGCTGATGACAGTACTGTTGTCATGTGTTTTAATCAGGATGTCATTACCAATGTCATGACATCGCTGGAGCTGTTGTTTTATATCACTTGATAGAAGTGTTTGGTTTGATGAGAACTTGTTGGATATACCTCATCAGTTTGTGCAAGCCAAAGAAATTTATTAGGATAAAAGTGCATATTTAATTGGTGTTCATAAAAAGGATCTTTGAGACTTTTTAGGAAACTATAAAACATTTGTTTCTACTGTTATGAAGAAGATTCTGCAAGAGTGTACTGCAGGGTGAGTTTGATCAGCTAAGAACAAAGTGTGTTGGATGTCATGCTGGATGTTATGACACCAAGCGTATGACATCAGGGCGCGTGTTTAGGTTTACTATTATATTGCAAGGGGAAGCTCAGGCTATATTTCAGGAAACCTGTTATGGCTCCTTAGTTATCTCAGGCGAGATTCTAGTCAGGGCTGGGCATAACATGAAATAAGCTTCACCAAACTTCTCGGGAGAGATGCCATTTGATGGAATTAGTCTTGTCTAGTGAACTCGCTAGGGAAATCTATTCCTAAGGAGTATCTCTTGTAGTTGTAAAATGTATGAAACTCTTGAGGTGAAAATTTCTCAAATAAAGAGAAAACATCTGTAAAGTCTTCGACAAACTACTCTGATGGATTTCCGGAGAGATGCCACTTGGAAAGTTGATAATCTTGATAAATCCTCTGGGGATGGACAAATTGTCTAGTGGAGACTGCCATTTGTCATTTTGAATGAAATCCTGGTCAAAACGAGTTGCTCAAATAAAGAGGTCGCTTGTAGTCCAGATGTACATTATTGAGAAAATCTTGTAATATTGTTGAAGAAACATTCGTCTTCAATGGTGATCTTCACAGAGATTCTCCTGGGGAGCAAAGTACAAAATAAATGAACACTTAATTCAGATTCAAAAGTCTGGGGATATCTACAATGTGATTTTCAGGGACCGAAGTTCAATTCAGGAAGTGTCTGAAGAGAAACTGTCATGTAAGACCCAAACCATTGAGGTATGAACTCAAATGGGGTTCGACTAAAACAACTGTCTTCCATAAGGATCGAACTCTGTGGGGAATTAGAAATATTGTGCTCTTTCTGCCTAGGGCTGACAACTCTACTTGGAAGGAGAAAACACACCCAGTCACTTGGGGATAAACACGGCCAAAGCGATAGAACAAACAAACACAAAGATGCAAAAATGCATATGCTATGCTATCTACTTATATAATATGCGTATGCTAACAACAGAGATGAAATAAACATCTCGAGCAAAGAGGCACTCAAGCTAAATCTTCACAGATCAATCATTGCCTGAAGAATGTGCACTTGCTTTAGGAATCCTTTGGGGAACAAAATAACAGTCTTCAACCTAGGATAAAATAAATATCCGTTGTCTCGGGAAGTCTTCATCTGTCTTATACGGGAGATATGATTTAAGGTATCTCCATGAATGAAATAAACATTCATGAACGTCCTTTTTATTATTCATATATCAAGTAAAACAGAAAATATTTGAAAAAGGTTTTAAACTTGTTCTAGAATTTTGCTATCAAGATAAAACATTTAACGTACAAAAGCGAGAGAAAGAAAAAACTTTTCATTTATTGAATGGTAGTCAACAAAACGGCATGACTCCAATATTACAATGATGGAAAATAATAATAGTGATTACATCGAAGGGAATAATAACTCGTTTCTCCCCTAAGTCAACTTGAACTTCCTAGGTTCTAAGCAAAATACTTCTTGACGACATCCACATTTACTGGGCGAGTGATTTCTTCTCCATCCATGGTTGCTAACATCAAAGCACCTCCTGAGAAAACCTTCTTCACCACATATGGACCATCATAGTTTGGAGCCCATTTTCCTCTGGTATCGGTAAGGAAAGACTGAATTTTCTTGAGTACAAGGTCGCTTTCCTTGAATTCACGGGGTCGAACCTTCTTGTTGAATGCTTTCTTCATCCTTTGTTGGTACAACTGACCATGGAACATCGCCGTCATTCTCTTTTCTTCAATGAGGTTCAGTTGATCAAATCTGTTCTGGCACCATTCAGCCTCTGATAACTTGGTTTCCATCAAAGTTATCATAGAAGGGATCTCAACCGCTATCGGAAGCACAACTTCCATACCGTAAACAAGTGAAAACGGAGTTGCCCCAATTGATGTGCGTACTGAAGTACGATATCCATGTAGAGAAAACAGGAGCATTTCATGTCAGTCCTTGTACGTAACAACCATTTTCTGAACTATCTTCTTAATATTCTTGTTGGCGACTTCAACAGCCTCATTCATCTTCGGTCTGTAAGGAGAAGAATTGTGATGCTCAATCTTGAATTCTTTGCACAATTCCTTCATCATTCTGTTGTTCAAGTTGGACCCATTATTTGTAATAATCTTACTAGGTACACCATATCTGTAGATGAGCTGATTCTTGATAAACTTAACAACCACATGTCAAGTCACATTAGCATAAGAAGTTGCTTCGACCCATTTAGTGAAGTAGTCAATCGCCACTAAAATGAATCGGTGTCCATTAGATGCTTTAGGTTCTATCATTCTAATCATATCAATCCTCCACATGGAGAAAGGCCATGGAGACGAGATAACATTCAGCAAAGCTGGAGGCACATGAATCTTGTCTGCGTAGATCTGACACTTGTGACATTTGTTAGCAAACTTGTAACAGTCGGATTCCATCATGATCCAATAATAACCGGCTCTTAAGAGTTTCTTAGCCATAGCATGTCCGTTGGCATGAGTGCCAAAAGATCCTTTGTGAATTTACGTCATTAACATGTCTGCTTCTCGCTTGTCAACACATCTTAGCAAGACCATGTCAAAGTTCCTTTTGTACAACACATCTTTACTCAAGAGAAAATTACCAGCCAATCTTCTCAATGTCTTCTTATCCTTGTTGGAGGCTCCTAAAGGATACTCTTGCTTTCTGAGAAACACTTCAATATCATGATACCAGGGTTTACCGTCTTCAACATCTTCAATGGCAAAGATGTAAGCAGGTATGTCCAGACGTCTTACATCAATCCGAGGACAATCATTCCAAAAGTTTACCATAATCATGGAGGCCAAAGTTGTCAATGCATATGCCATCCTATTCTCATCACGAGGGATATGGTGGAAGTCGACTCTATCAAAGAAAGGTAACAGTCTTCTTGCATAATCTCTGTACGGAATCAGATTATCTTGTTGAGTTACCCACTCTCCTGTAATTTGGTAGATTACTACAGCAGAATCACCAAACACATCCAAGTTCTTAATCCTTAAATACACTGCCTCTTCAAGATCCAAGATACATGCTTCATACTCGGCTTCATTATTAGTACACTTGAATGTCAATCTGGAAGTAAACGGGATATGAGACCCATGAGGAGTCACAATAATTGCGCATATTCCTTTTCCATGAGTGTTGACAGCTCCATCAAAAATCAGACCCCATTGAGAACCTGGCTTAGGTCCTTCATCTGGAAAAGGTTCTTCACAATCCTTTATTTTAAAATACATTACATATTCGTTAGGGAAATCATCATTTGAGGGTTGATAGTCCAAAATGGGCTGGTGTGCCAAGTGATCGGCCAAAACACTTCCTTTAATAGCCTTCTGAGTGTGGTATTTAACGTCATGCTCTGATAACAACATCTACCACCTGGAAAGTCTTCCAGTCAATGGGGGCTTCTCAAAGATATACTTGATAGGATCCATCTTTGAAACTAACCAAGTAGTGTAACTTAACATATATTGTCGCAGACGTTTGGCGGCCCATGCTAAAGCATAACAAGTCTTCTCAAACATAGTGCATCGGGACTCACATTTGGTGAACTTCTTGCTCAAATAATAAGTGGCATGCTCTTGCTTTCTCATTTCATATCACTGACCGATTACACAACCCATCGAGTCTTCCAACACAGTCAAATACATGATTGGAGGTCGTCCTTCAACCGGAGGAATCAAAATAGGAGGTTCAAGCAAGTATTCCTTGATACTATCAAAAGCTTTTTGACAGTCTTCAGTCCATACATAACCCTGTTCTTTCCTCAAAAGCTTGAAGATGGGTCTACACGTAGCAGTTATATTAGATATAAACCGGGAGATGTAGTTCAAACATCCCAAAAATCCTCTGACTTGTTTCTCTGTAGTAGGAGCTGGCATTTCTTGAATAGCCTTCACTTTATCAGGATCCACTTCAATACCCTTTTAACTAACAACGAAACCCAAGAGTTTCCCTGATCATACACCAAACGTACACTTATTGGGATTCAAGCGAAGCTTGTATTCTCGCAGTCAACCAAACAACTTCAGCAAATGTTTAACATGATCATCCTCGGTCTTAGACTTGGCTATCATATCATCCACATACACGTCGATTTCTTTATGCATCATATCATGGAACAAAGTAGTCATAGCCCTCTGATATGTTACCCTGGCATTCTTCAATCCAAACGGCATAACTCTCTAATAGAAAGTTCCCCAGGGTGTGATGAATGACGTCTTCTCTCTATCCTAGGGAGCCATCCGGATCTGATTGTATCCTGAAAACTCATCCATAAAAGAGAAGATTTCATACCTTGCAGTGTTGTCTACGAATATGTCAATGTGAGGCAGTGGAAAATCATCCTTCGGGCTGGCCTTGTTCAGGTCTCTGTAATCCACTCACATACGAACTTTTCCATCCTTTTTTGGAACAGGGACAATGTTGGCTAACCAAAGTGGATACTCAACAGTGACAAGAAAACCTGCATCAATCCGTTTCTATACTTCCTCCTTGATTTTCAGAGCCATATCAGGTCGAGTTCTTCTGAGTTTCTGTTTAACTGGCGGACATTCTGGCTTCAAAGGCAAGTGATGTTCAACTATAGCAGTATCAAGACTAGGCATGTCTTGATATGACCAAGCAAATACATCGACAAACTCTTTAAGCAATTCAATCAACCGCTCTTTCACATCAGACTTGAGCAAAGCTCCAACTTTCACTTCCTTACGGATTTCTTCTGTACCCAGATTAACCACCTCTACCGACTCTTGGTGAGGTTGAATAACTTTCTCTTCATTCTCAAGCAGTATAGAAATCTCTTTCGAAATATCATCTTCTTCATCTTCAGCCTCAAACACAGGAAATTCAATGTTCGGCGAAGGCAGTGGGTCATTATTCCCGAGATGTGATTTATGTAGCAATCTGTGCATGTGATGTGATTTTATTCAGTTTTATAAAGTGGAAAGTGTGTGTATACAAAATGCTACTTATTATTATTTTCCAACAGAATAATAAATAAACAGATAAAAGAACACAAAAATGGAATAAAATGATGTTTTATTAATGGTAACAATGAATCTAAACAACATGCCCAACAAGATCACCTTTGCCTTTGGCAGAGCAAAGGGAATTATTAAAAGGTAAGCCCGCACAACAAATTTTCGCCTTGGGAAGAGCGAAAACTTAAAAACAAATATTTTACTTTGATATATGAACGACAGCGGGGACTTCAACCACACTCCAGTTCTTGACCACCCCTCCTGGCGTCACAAAGTCAGGAACGTCTTCATCAGAATCCTCTTCAGTAACAGCATAGACTCCAAAACTGTAATCAAAGTCGTCTGAGACATACCCTGGATCCTCCATGTAAGGTTCATAATCTTCAAAGGGAATGGAGAGACTCACAGAACCATATGATATGTAGCCTTCTGACTCATCTTATGACACTACATTGATGTGAGGAGGATGGATGATCCCTCCGTTGCGGAATACTTCTTTGATGGATAATCTTGATTTTTGACTACCTGTTGAGTAGAACCGGTAGAGAAGCCGAGACCTTCTTTGTTCTTGTTCTCTGGTAGAAATAACATCTTGCCCCAACCTATCTGAGAACCAATATTCACAACTTGTTGCACGTCCTTAAAGGATGACATGGGCACCTTAGACCTTTGAGCACCATAATCCACAATAGACAAAGCCTGAAACTGTGTACCTATTTCTTCTCCAGCTTCAATATACGAACACGATGATAAATGGCTCACCATTAAAGCTCGTTCCCCATAAACTGTAACCGTTTTGCCTTCAAAAGTATACTTCAACTTCTAATATAGAGTAGAAGTAACTGCCCCAACCTCATGTATCCACGGCATCCCTAACAAAAAACTATAGGCGGCGCGAATGTCCATGACCTGAAAAGTGATCATAAAGGTTTGCAAACCAATGGTCATTGGTAGATCCACCTCACCAATTACCGTTTTTCGAGATCCATCAAAAGCTTTGACAATAACATGATTTGGCCTCATCAGCGGTCCCTAATACGACAGCTTAGATAGAGTAGTTATGGGCATCACGTTCAGAGAAGATCCAGTGTCAACCAACACACTAGACGAAGAGTCATTCCCACAATTCACAGAAATATGCAAGGCCATATTATGTTTTCTTCCCTCTTCAGGAAGATCCTCCTCATTAAACCCAAGATAGTTGCATGAAGTAATATTACTGACAATGTTATTAAATTGCTCCATGGTTACGTCCTGTTCAACATATGCTTGCTCCAATACCTTTTGGAGCGCTTCCCTATGGGCTTCATAACTCATGAGTAACTGCAATACATAAATTTTAGATGGAGTTTGTAACAGCTGATCCGTAACCTTGTATTCACTTCTCTTGATTAACTTTAGAAATTCGTCCGGCTTGGACAAGTCAGATCGACCAGATTGTTCCACAGTTGGAACCTTTGGAATCGATTGCTCAGATGAGACCCCTTTATCTTTTGAAGATACGGACGGATAAACTCGGCCGCTCCTTGTCACTCTACTAACGTCCACGATATTAAGAACTGAAGGCAAAGTAGGCAGAGGTACCTCCTTTCTATATTCCATCATCATAGCGTTATATCTGTAAGGGACCACCTTACTAGAGGTGTAAGGGGTGGGTCCAGGCACATTGGTCACCAAAGGCGTAACAGCCGGTCTTCTACTATCATAAGTTATTTCAATACGCTCCACTTTTTTAAAGTGAGGCACTATAACAAACACTTCCTCGGCGCCTTCACTTGAAACTTTTTGATCATTCCCTTCCAAATAACCTTGGATCATGTTCACGGAGGACGAACCGTGATAGGGTAAAGGATTATCATGCACATTAGGATTGGAGTATCTGAAGGATAAGATTCCGCACTTAACCAATCTTTGAACGTCTGCCTTCAAACCATAACAGATCTCAATGTCATGACCTGGAGCACCTTGATGATATGGGCAAAACCTGTCAGCTTTGTACCAAAACGGAAGTTTCTTGGGTACCTCAGGTGGAGCTTTTGTCTGGATGTGACCTTTGTGGATCAAAATCGGGAACAGTTCAGCGTAAGTCATATGGATGGGATCAAATTTTATTCTTCTATGTGTATGGCCTTGATTGCTGAATTATGGTCGGTTCTGCTGAGGTGATTGCTGATTTTGCTGATGTAGTGGCTGTGGAACCCCGGGAGACTGAGATTGCTGATACGGTTGCGTAAATTGTGGTTGATAAGATGGAGCGATGAGTACTGGCGTTACTGTAGCAACTTGTTGTGACGGTGAATACCCTCTCTTGGATCGTCCCTGATGTATTACACTTACATCCTACTTCTTTTTCTTCACAGAACCACTCCCATACTTTTTGGCATTGTTAGGGGTGCTTCCTTCCTTAACTAGCCTTCCTTCATGGACCCCCTTTTCCAAATGCATACCCATGTTTACCATTTCGGTGAAGTCACTGGGCGTGCTTGCTACCATTTTCTCATAAAACAATGAACTGAGAGTCTTCAGAAAGATCTTGGTCATTTCCTTTTCTTCTAACGGCGGCGTGACTTGGGCGGCTAACTCGCGCCAGCGTTGAGCATACTCTTTGAAATTATCTTTGTCTTTCAGAGCCATGGCCCTCAATTGATCACGGTCAGGAGCCATGTCCATATTATACTTGTATTTCTTGATGAAGGCTCCACCCAGATCATTGAAAGTTTGAATCTTTGCATTGTTTAACCCCATATACCACTTAAGTGCAGCGCCTTTTAGACTGTCTTGGAATTAATGAATAAGCAATTGATCATTGTTGGTTTGCGCGGACATCTTTCGAGCATACATAAAAGATGACTTTGAGGACAAGTACTCCCCTTGTACTTCTCAAAATCAGGGACCTTAAACTTTGGTGGAACCTTAACATTTGAAACCAAGCACAAATCGGAAGCACTTTTACCAAACAATTCCTTCCCACGAAGAACTTTCAATTCCTTCTGAATTTCAGAGAACTTATCTTGAAATCCGTCCATTATTTCTTCAAATCCAACAGTTTAACTTGGTGACCCATGAAAAATTGGCTCGTCTAGAACATACGGGGTAGCATTCACATGCGGAGGTACCGCAATCATCACAACAGTAGTTGCATGAACAGCTTGAACAGTGGTCATGGCAGGAACCTTAAAAACAGGTGGATGATAACCAACTGGAGTGAAATAAGGAGGCATCCCCCACGGGAAACCTGGCGGCATGTTGTAGGTAGGCTCAGCAGTAGTGGGCACCACTGGGATCGGTGCTGATATAACTTCGGAAATAACAGTCCTTTGAATGTCTTGATTATTGAGTGCAGACTGATTAGATAGAGCTTCAACTAACCCATTCAATCTCTCCAAGCTTTCCTTCAGAATTACAACTTCATCACGGAGCACTCTGTTCTCTTGTTCCAGTTGATCCATCTTTTGACGTCGACTGGCTCGAGTGTTGTACCGGTGACTCAGCTTGTCTGTGAAGATGAAGCAAAAGTGAGACCCTAGAATGCAAAGGATGTTATGCTGATGCAAAATGCAGATGCAGAATAAAACATCAAGAAACTCAAAATGTTTCACCAAATATTATAACATAGGATAACTAAAAAAATTATTTTATTAAAATTTGAGAAACATTACAAAGCAAAGTACTCCTTCAAGAGTTTTATTACGTCGAAACAAAAGCAAAAGAAACTTAGTAGTCTACTCCAAAGGTCCCTTCTTTGCATAAGGCTCCTCCCTGAGTTGATTGATACGCTCCTGCAATTTTTCTTTTTCATGGATGAGCTGGTCCACATATTGCTTCCAAGCTATAGTAGTCAGAGGAAGGTCAGCAGTGGTAGTAGTCCTTGGTGAGGTGTGAAGGGAAAATAATTCCTCTCGCACCTTTCTCTTCTTTGGAGATTGTCCTTCTTCGAGTTGCATCTTTTGAGACTTCTCTTTTTCCAGCTTGAGGATGAAGTATTTGTTCTTCCAAGCATTCTTCATCTTCTCAGCTTCATCCAAAGCAGTCTTCAATTTACCTATGTCACTCGTATCGAGCCAAGCAGGATCTCGAAGGGTCAGCACCATGGGTTCATGAAAAGGGAAAGGCATCTTATGTTCGAGAGCCCTTTCTCGCACCCAATGCAGATAATCTTCTGAAACAGTACAGTCGTGGTATCCTAGCGCAGTCATTCCTTTCATGCTGATGTGATTCCAAGCTTGTAGTATTCTAACCTTCAAATTTGGATTCTCTCCTTCCTTAAGAAAGATTCCTTCCAACAGAGTTTGGTCGGGTACTTCATTCATAAGGGGGGCCCAATTGTCTGCGAGCCAAAGCAGGGTTATAACTGATACATCCCTTAGTCCCAATAAGAGGTACATTCGGGAAGTCTCCATAAATGTTTATCATTCTCATGCCTCCATATGCAAGATCATACCACATGATGTCAGAATGGGTAAGAGCCATAACTAGTTTCGGCAAACAGGGTGCCTCCTTCAATTCCCATATAGACGGATACCAAGTCAGGCGAGAAATGAACCATGAATAAAGCAGAGCAGTACAGCAGACTATATGCCCTCCTCCTTCAGCATTTCGCAAATGGATGGAATGGTAAGTATCAGCTAGCAACATAGGAACAAGGTTTTTGAGAATGAATAGCTTGATCGCATCCATGTTAACAAAATCATCAATCTTCGGGAACAGGAAAATCCCATAGGCTAGTAATGCATAGGTATCTTCAAGGATCGAGACCTCTTTCCTTTCAGCATGATAACGAATCTTTTCTATTAAGAAACCGGCTGGAAATCCAAGGACTCCTTCCTTGGTGGTCAGGTGGGTTTGGACATCAGCTAGTCTGAGGCGGGTAGCAATTGCAATCTCCTGGTCACTAGGTGAGTCTTCCGATCCAGAAAACACAGGCTGGGAGGTCACAGTCATCCTTATAAGCTGGGAATATTCCTACAAGGTCGACATCAATTAGTAATCCGAAAAGGTGAAACAATGATAGAAGGGATCGTAGAACTGAACAAGTGTATCCAACAGCCCATCTATCATCCTGAGTTTGAGAAGCGAAAAGACTCCTCCATATTCTGACGAGAACGTGAGACGGTTGTCAATTAGACCTGCTAATTCTCTTAAGCTTTCGATGTTGGGACTCTAGAAGGTATTCTTCAATGTTTCTCTTCTAAAGTCCATTTTTACAATACCTGCAAAACAAAATTGAGTTTCTTGAAGTGATCAGAGAAAAATGCAATGCAGAGATGAAGAGACTTCATGGAATTCCAATATTTATGAACACCGTGGTGCAAAGAAAACATTTTATTAATTTTAATAACGGATTACAAATAAATATTCTTTAAAGAGTCTTAAATAAATAGCTAAATAAAAGCTAATAAAGTCCTAAGGAAGTTTCAAATTATGCTGCTTGATCTGCTCTTCCAGCTGGGTCTTCTCGAGGATGTGCTTGTCCACAATTAACTTCCAAGGGGTAGATGGAGGGTTGCAGGAAAATAAATCCTCCTGAGCTTTTCTCTTCTTGTACGGAAGTAACTGTTCGCTCTTCGACTGAAGTTGCTTCTGAAGTTCTGCATTCTCTTTGACAACCACTTGATACTTGTTCTTCCATGCTTCTGACTCATGTTGTGCTTTTCTCAAAGCGATCTTCAACTCTTCAACTTCATACATAAAAACCAGAACAGGTTCTCTTCTTGGAGGTATAGGATCTTGACGAGGATAAGGCATCTTCAGCTTGATTGCTCTCTCTCTCTCTCTCTCTGACCCAATGAAGATATGGTTCCAGAGACACACAATTAGGTTTTCCCAGACTTTCCTTTCCCTTCTTATGCAAATGTCGCCAAGCAGCCACAACCTTGTCTTGAAGTTCTTTGTTATCTTTGAAGAAGATACTCTCCATATGAACACTCTTAGGTGGCCCCTCCAACGGATACCCTAACTGTCGGCGAGCTAAAACAGGATTGTAACTGATTCCTCCATTAAAGCCAAGTAAAGGTACATTAGCAAAGTCTCCACAACTATCAATGATCAATGTCCCATCATACACACGATTATACCAATCAATGTACGAGTGAGTTAGATCCATAATCCTTTGTGACCAAAGTCCTTTGTCGAGATCCAAAAAGGAAGCAGACTTGGGCAAGTGCGAAATAAACCACTTGTATAATAGAGGCACACAGCAGGTGATCATCCTTCCACCATGAATGTTTTGGAGATGTACAGAGTGATAAGTGTTACCCAATAAAGTTGGTACCAGATTATTCTTCATGAAGATTTTGATGGCGTTAAGGTCGACGAATCCTTCAAAACTTGGGAAGAGTAACACTCCATAAATAAGTAAGGCAAAAATTGCTTCAAATGTATCCATGCTCATATGATCAGCATAGTATTGAGCTTTCTTAATTAAGAAGTCCGTAGGTAACTCAAAAATTCCACCTTTGATAGTCATATTGTTCTTGATGTCGGATACCTTCAGATATATGGCTCTGGAAATGTCTTGTTCCTTAGGGTTCACTTCCAAGAAAGGGAAAGGAGAGTCATCCAGAATAGGTAAGCCAACTAAATAAGAGTACTCTTCTAAAGTAGGCAAGAGCTGATAGTCTGGGAAGGTAAAACAGTGATAAACTGGATCATAGATTTGTAACAAAATGGAGAGAAGTCCCTCGTTCATTCGGAACCTCAACAAAGTCAACAGCTTTCTATACTTGTTCTTGAATCCTTCTTTGTCTTTAATGAAAGCTCCTAACTTCCTTAGGTCATCCAACTTAAGACCCTTAAAAGTATATTTCAAAGTTTTTTTTCTTTTTTAATCCATGAGGTCCTACAATGTTCATAAATAAGGTTGAGTTCCATGAAGTCCAATGCAGTATGATGCTATATGGATGCAACAAACACAAGTAAGCACATAGGGACATAAAGGTAAACAAACAAGAAAACCCTAGGTTGGCAACGAGCATGGAGTAAAGGGTATACCCATCCTCAAAGGGTGTGGACTAAAGGTTGACTGTACCTGCAGAACAAGGTTCTAAAAAGGTGCCCAAAATCATTAGTCCATCTTTTGGATATTATCAATTTCCCGAATACTCAGTGGTTAATAATATTCTCAAGAGAACCTCTTTTGAGTGTAGCATCGTGTAACAACTATTTCGAGGATACTCCCTCATAGTCCTTGCACTACGTCCTAATAAAGGCCAAAGTGGGGTTAAAGGTAACTACGGTCCTCAGTATCACAGGCTCCAATCAAAAATAGTGAATGTTTTCACGAATACTCATTCAACAGTACTAATTTTTCAAGAGGGTCTCAACTGAGCAGTGATTCTCGGGTCAGCTTGGTCGGGAATCACTCCTTATAAGCCTCGTCGAATATATCACCTTCTTATCATAAGTTCACTCAAGTCCGAGTGTAGGACTTATCTCACCACACAAGGATATCAACCCAAACGCAATAAAGCATATATACAAATAATCAAATAAGCAAATATATAACAATAAACAGGTATGATAAAACAAGTTAGGGAAACCCACAATAATAAAATATAAAGCGTCCCCAGTGAAGTCGCCATTTTTGTCGCGGTGAGAATTGGATATCAAATTACTGGATTAACTTGAATCTTAATTCATAGTTCACCACCGGTCTTTAATTTGTCCAAAGGAAGGGAAAAAGATTGAATTACCCACAATGCAATGCAAATGCAAAAGCTAGAGAGTTATAGGTTAGGGGGTTGGTTAAACTTAGGGAAGGTACTAGCATCCTAAGTTTCTGTAGTACTCTACAGGAACCTCTTGTTTTAATTTTGTTTATTGTTAAGGATTATCTGCTTAAGGGTGAAAGACCTAATGGTTTATTTCTAAGTATACTCTTCAAGACGTTGCATCTTGTGCCTACATATTCTGACGGGAATGGAATCAGAGTATTTGTAGTTCCTCTAAAAGGGTTTAAGGAACTTCTTGACTGTTGGTCAAAGTTCTTAAGGGTAAGGGTTTGTTGATTGATTGATTTTAGGAGAAAAGGCGAGTTGTCATCTCGAGGGAGAACGCTCGACTTAACCACCACAACTTGTAGGAGATGGTCTTTGCATCGTCTTGCGAGAAGGGCTCAAGCACTCGGATTTAATCGACGAGTACGCCACTATCTCTCTCAAGCAAAAAAGATCTACATCTCACGATTGTATTGTTATGGGGTAGGAGATTTATCTCGACTGTCAAGATGACTAACATCTTATTCTCTAATAGTTTGAATAAGTTTAAATTGAGTTGAATATGGTTTTATCTATGTTGTAAAAGATAAAAGAAAAAGGTCCTCCTTATGGGGTAGGATCTAAACTTAAGCGATCAACTTAAAAAGGATCAAGGATCGAGTGGGGAAAATGATGCAAGATGAGATGCATACGCACAAGTATTAAGTCATGCGTAGATTCTTCCTTTGGACATATGCGATGCGATAAAGTAAATAGCGGTAAAATAAAACGGTAATTGTAAAAGCATGCAAGCAGATAAATGCATAAGAGATAGGCCAAGTGTGAAAGTTGCGAATGTTCAAATATAATCGGCGCTAGACGGATAGAGGCGAGATCGCGTGTTAATTAGTTTGAGATTGATTTTAGGAAATTATATTAGCTTAGATGAGTTGATTTTATGAGAAGATTATTTGATTATTTTTAGTGAGATTAATTTTAGGAAAAGTTGAATTAATTTATTAGTTTTAAATAAAAAGTCTTGAAGGTGAATT
This sequence comes from Lathyrus sativus, assembly GCA_963859935.3. Taxonomy (NCBI): domain Eukaryota; kingdom Viridiplantae; phylum Streptophyta; class Magnoliopsida; order Fabales; family Fabaceae; genus Lathyrus; species Lathyrus sativus. Next base: position 250,674,641 of record OZ012739.1, read on the forward strand.
CAATTCTACAACTAGAAATTTTAACTAAGAGAATTCTAAAAGGGTTAATTTTATTTTAAAAAAGAGAAATTGTTGAATTTTGATCAAAGTTATTATTACAAATTAGTTAGATTATTATGAAAATAAGTTGATATTACATAAAAAAGAAATTTATCAATGGATAGAGTTTAGTTAAATTATAAAAAGGGTGTTTATTATAATAATGGTTTTTTTTTTGCTAACATAATTAACAGATTTTTATTAAGTAAGAGTTTGGTTATTATAAAAAGATGAAAGTTAATTAATAGATTTTTATTAATTAATTGGTTAATTGATTAGAAAGCAAAAGATGATTAAATTAAATAAATAAAAGTGGTTGATTTTCTTTTAGGAATAAATATTAGTTAAATAAATTAATTTGAAAATAATTATATAAATTAATCCAGATTAATAAAAAAGGTTAGTGGATTAATTAAAATTTAAGGGAAGATTAAACGGGTGATGAGATTAATTAAGGGGGGAGCAGATTATTGGACACGTTAGGCTTGCGAGGGTCTATGGTGGGCATATGTTGCAGGACGTGTGATCCGATCTGATGATGGATCGTATGGATGCATTCGTGGCATGCGTAGGAGTTACGGTGGAGCCGCTTGCACGTGATTATATTACGAAACATAAAACAAAAACCATAAAAAAAAACCTAATGTTACCCTCCCCTTTCCATTTTCTGCGCCACCGATGGCCCTTTACCCTTCCTCTCTTTATCTCCAACTCTCCCTTCGATTTCCTCACGATCTTCTTCTTACGATTTTATATCCTCCGTCTTCACCGCGCCTTGCATGTTGCAATTTCATCTCTTCCTCTCTCAACTGCTATGATTTTCCTGCACAAACTAAACCAAACAAAGACAAAATGTTAGTCGGTGGTCTTACGGTTTGCGATGTTGGTTTTGGCGGATGTGCGGACTGAGTGACGATGTCGTTAGGCGTTGTTCTCGGTTTCGCAGTGTGGGTGAATCGCAAGCCACAGGGACCGTTTGGAGATCTTGGTGCGGTCAGAAATGTTGAAGGGGTTTGTGGCGTTTTCCGCGAACGACTTGTTTTATGCATTTTCGGTTTGGCGATGATGGTTGGAAAAAACTGAGCTTTCTAGGCGATGATGATTTTTCCTTTTTATGAGCTTTTTGTATGATAATGGCTTTCTGTGTCTCGATTTGTGATTCTTCTTCTTTTTTTTATATTCGGATTCTTGGACATGCAGTAAAGTTTTATTTTTAAAACTTTCCTCTTTCAAATGATGTTGTCTGCTAAAGTAAATGGAAAGATTTTGGGGCACTCTAATTCTTTCCGTTCTTGGTTCACGGTTTTCTGGGAGATACGGATTTGTCATGATGTTCTTTGATGATTTTGGATATGTCTGATCCCTTTCCTCTTTCGTATTGGACTGTGTTGGATTTTTTTGATGTCGTTAAACTTAAAGTTACTGTTTGTTGCTGGCTGGATTAATGTTGGATTAATTTTTAATTAATCTTAATTATTGATGTTGTTATGCTTGTTGAATTTTTTGTTGCTGTTGAGATGAAAAGTGCTCTCACGCAAGAGTCATAGTGGGCCAGCCTGTTGGGCTTTGCTTGTTTTCTTTTTTTTGGCCAGAATTATCTTCTTTGAATTGTTGACTTTAAGCTGGTGATATTGGACCTTGACCCGCAGGAATGAATTTTAAAAAAATTGATAAGAACAGAAGTTGCCTTGATACTGCTGATACTAGAATGCCCATGATAAGAGTAATTGTCCCTAATTTTGGAAGTTGGCCGCAACTTCAGTTGTTAACCTTTCGTCCCAGCCCGGTGATGACAATTTTCTGAGGGCTGAGGCAAAAACACTAAAACTCTTTTATTCTGAAAATAACCGAAGATAATTGTTGTTCACTGTGCAGGTGTTTCCGTGTCTAATAGAGATAGAAGATCCAAAGCTAGAAGATCCAAGAAATTAGGAACCTTAGGATTGTAGCTTTGGAAATTATGTAATCCGATAATTTATACGAAAAAAATGTAGTTCGATCCACGTAATAAAATGCAAGCCATTCTGATTAATGAATAAGATGTTCTGCTCCAAAAGTCTTGATTATGAATTTCCAATTTTGATGTGCATGTTGATTTAAAAGCAAGCAAATATCCATAATCGAACTCTCGCTTTCCAATTTAAGAGACGTTTTCATAAAAGTAACCGGTCGGCACTTGGATATCTAAAATACGTCCAAAATACTGCCGATTCAACTGTAGTCTTAATTTGCGAAACAAAGCGGCTCGTAAATAGTACTCGGGAAGCTTTGATTGGAGAGAAATTGATTACTTGTCGAACGGACCAAAATAAAACCGTAATGTCTCAAGAGATCATAAAATCCAAAGCAATTCAACTTCGTTATCCTTTAAAATAGCACTCTAAGACTAGGGGCACTCTTGGTAAAGACTCTGTGTCATACTTAGAAACAACCCAGAGATGGCTTGAAGTGCTTAAGTTAGGAGAACCAAAAGAATTACCTACTTGACATTCCTGCATAAGCTCGTTAGTCACAAAACATAAGTATAAAATTAAAGTCAAATAACAACAGAAAACACGCAAAAGAGGTGGGGCCTTATGGTCAAAAATTAGGGTGTGACAACTACTTGCCTATGCTGTCTTTTTTCTGTTGCACTTTGTATCTTATACCCATTTGTTGGCTTGTGCTTGGACAACCCCTTTTGGTCAATGTTAACCTTTGGAAAAAATTTTAAAATTATGATATTTGATGTGTAGATGCATCACCATGAGTTTATTTCCTTGGTCTTGTGACATGTAATGGTTTTGTAATATAATGCAAATTGTCACTTCTTGCATGGGGCTGTTTTGGATCACATTAAAATTACCCATGGCTAAGCAAACATAGTCTTGATCTTGACATGTTACAATGTTGAGTTGTATCTTAATTATTTTCCTTAGATGTTTGTAGGCACAATGAGTATCATGTGGACTTGATGGGGCATGAAGGATACCATAACGTGAACTTGACTAGAAACTTGAATGAAGATTAGAAATAGATTAATTTCTAAACATTACTTAGAGTTGGAAATTTTGTAACAAATGTGACATTATTGCAAATGTCATGAAATTTCTCTTTGTAATATTCTTGCATCTAATCTTGAATTCATGAATCTTGAATTTGGAATGATATATCTCCCTTATGCCATTGAAATGGAATGAATGAAGCCTTGAATTATGAACTTGTGATCTTGACTCATGCTTTGCAAATTTGAACTCCACTTGATCAAGAATTTGAAACAAAAGTGGATGAAGTAATCTTGAATTATGCATTGCACTTCATGTATATTAGCAATATTGATCTTGAATATCCTAATTTTTCAAGTAACCTCTCCTTGAAGGAATCCACATGAGTAGACTTTCCAACTTGGATCAAACCTTAGATGACGAACCTTCTCTTCCATGTAGCCAAAGATAGACAAATTATCTTATTTGAAATGGAAAACAAACGAATCGACCCAATCCTCACCTTGTGAACCCATATGCGTGATATGCAATAGAACGATGTATGATATGGCGAATGTAGGGTATGAAAGGCTAAAGGTGAAAAATGAGGGTGTGACAAGTTATACCTAGGGAAGGTATTAGCATCCTAAGTATTTATAGTACTTTATAGGAACCTCTTGCTAGTATTTGTGTTATTGTTTGCTATTGCTTTGAGATGTCTTGTATTTGGGTTCTTGTATTTGGGTTTTATTGGGTGAGGATAAGAACCTAAGGGTTTATTACTAAGTATGCTCGCTAAAACATTATCGTCTTGTGCCTACATATCCTTACAAGGATGGAATCAGAGCACTTGTAGTTTACCTCACTAAGGATGAATGAACACATGATTGTGGTCAAGGTTCAAAGGGGAAGTAAGTGTCATAGCCTTAACACTTACATGACTTAAAAAAGTAAAAAAGGTTGCAAATTCTACCCTAAGTATAAGTTGTAAGACTAAATGACTCTAACAAGGTCAAAAGGGAGTTAAGGTAAGGCTAAGCTTCCTATGACATAAAGTCAACAAAAAGATCTTTCCTTTGGATTTTGGAACAAATAAGGATGAAAGCTAGCAAAGCTAACATCACTTGGGGATAAAGTTTAAAGTACAGATGAACAATATGGGTGAACATGGACAAAGATGATATTCAAGCATGATATCAATTGACATTCAACAAGCATGTAAAAGTCAAAGCATTACTTAAACATGGATAAGATTCATAAGACATGTATAAGTCAAAGCATTACTTAAACATGAACACAATCAACAAGACATGAATAAGTCAAAGCATTACTTAAACATGGATACAATCAACAAGACATGAATAAGTCAAAGCATTACTTAAGCATGGATACAATCAACAAGACATGAATAAGTCAAAGCATTACTTAAACATGGATGCAATCAACAGGACATGAATAAGTCAAATCATTACTTAAACATGGATAAAGGCTAAGAAGCTCAAACATGGATACAATCAACAAGACATGAATATTGAAAAAAGAATGGGTCAAAAATGATTTAAAATCAATAAGTTATGAGGGTTTAATTTTGTGAAGAAAATGAAGAAAATAAGTAATAAACATAAAGGGAATGGTCATAATAGGTGTTGAACCCATGCTACCCAGCATGTACCTCAAAACCTTAGCCACTGAACCAAAGCGCACATTGGGACTATGGATGGAAACATACAAAAATATATGAAACTAACTTGAAAATCCAGAAAAATAAAAAGAACTAGGGCAAAGGGGATTCGAACCCTAGTTTTTCAAGTCAAAGGGAAACACACGCGCAGGTCTTAACCACTGGGGTGGTGATACATCCATTGTATCACCCCCATAAATTAAAAGAAATACCTAAACTTAACCTGAGGACTGAACAAAGGCGCCATAGTCATGGCTGGTCACGAACATCTTCACCAACATTTTCAGTTTGCAAAAACCAACATAACTCACTCAAAACTTAATGAAATGAGATGATGTAAAAACCAAAATTGTCTAATTTTCCATAAGCAACACAGTGGTAACAATGGTTTTTTCTAAACTTGCTTCTATTTTAAAACACGATAGGGAAATTCAAAATGGTACAAACTTGCAAGTTCAATGGTATAGTCTCACACAGTCATGAATAACATCAATCGATGGTTCAAACACATCACATAATCATAAAAAACATGTTCTTAATCAATGCACATCAAAGCATAGCATATTTTAAAGAGTTCAAGTTTCAAGTGAACTTACCTCTTGGAACAAACTTGGAACTTTCACAATATTTGATATAGAAATGTTTTGTTGATTTGAATAGCTCCAATATACCTCTAATGACCCTTTTGAATGCTTGGAACCAAAAGAAACTAACTGGAACAGAATGTGCTTCCTTCTTGCAAAATATGGAAATATGACCAAAATGAAACTTCAAGGAAATGAAGTTATAGATGTACAACCAAGTTTGGAACAATTTAGGGATGTTTTATGGAGTGTGTTGAAGGTGTTGGAGTGTTTGAAACTGGTCAGAATCAAGACTTGGCTTGGAAAATGCAAAAAAGACAACAAAATGAGTTTTTGAGAGTAGACTTTGTGGTTTTGCAGGTGTGAGGTGAAGGTGAATGTTTGGAAACCTTCAAGGGATAATTTTTGATGTATTTGAAAGGTTAGATTGGTGGTTTGAGGTATGGGGAAGACAAATGGTGAGTTTATGCAAGATGAAGTTTTCTTGGCACAAAAGGAAGAAATGCAAGTTGTTGATTTGGGAGGTTTTGAGGGATGTTTTGCTGAGTTTTTATTGTGTGTTAGAGGCTCGGAATGAGCATCTATTTATAGGTAAATATTGAGGTTCAGGTAAATATTGAGGTTCATGGCTCTGCAGAATTGCAACTTGAACTTCACTTGGTTTGGCTGAAATGCAAGGGATAGTTTCATGAAATTTGATTTTCCAATACATAGTACCAATTATATTAGAGCTTGTTAGTTCCATGACTCTATGATTGTCCATGATTCTATGATTGGCTAAATTTTGGTAAAACATGATTCTACACTGATGTTAAGCAGGATGGTATAACATCTCCATCTGCTGTGGTGACAGAACTGTTGTGGTGTGTTTTAATATGAATGTCATGTTGAATGTCGTGACATTCATCTGCTGTCATGACAGAACTATTGTCATGTGTTTTTAATCAAGATGTCATTACTAATGTCATGACATCGCTATCTGATACAGCAGGAGCTGTGGTAACAAAAATGTTGTCATGTGTTTTAATCAAGATGTCATTACCAATGTCATGACATTGGTAATGACATCCTGATTAAACTACATGACAGCAGTTCTGTCATCAGCTCCTGTTGTACCAGACAGTAATGTCATGACATTGGTAATGACATCCTGATTAAAACACATGACAGCGGTTCTGTTACCACAGCTCCTTCTGTATCAGACAGCGATGTCATGACATTGGTAATGACATCCTGATTAAAAACACATGACAGCAGTTATGTCATGACAGCAGATGGATGTCACGACATTCAGTATGACATTCACATTAAAACACACCACAACAGTTCTGTCACCACAGCAGATGGAGATGTTATAACATCTTGCTTAACATCAGTGCAGAATCATGTTTTACCAAAACATAGCCAATCATAGAACCATGGACAATCATAGAGTCATGGAACTAATAATCTCCCCCTTTGGCAAATTTTGGCTAAAACAACCAAACAAACATCAGGGCAGCAGCAGTAGTTTTCTAAAAAACATCCAGCCTCAGACACTAAGCTCCCCCTTAATAGTTGCATTTAGAAAGAAACTACAAAATACTACTCTTTCCTTGGCAGTAGCAGCAGATAACAATACTTTGCTCCCCCTTGGTTTAGTCAAAATTTGACAAAATTTGGAGTAAATGTACATACTACTCAGTTGTCATCCTGCACATGGTGTCCAAGTCTGACATTTCTTGATCTCTAATAAAAAGATTGCACCAACAATCATGGACAATGACTTAACCTCCTCATCATCAATTTAAGGATAATCAATTAAATACTTGCCAAGTAACAATTGATTTTTATTCCCCAATTTGAGACACACAAATATTCTGTAGAGAAAAATAAATTCTCCCATATAAAAACCAATGTTGTTTCCTAGGCCAGTCATCACAGTCCTAGTTCAACCCAACATCAGTGGTCCAAGAACACAAGCTTGCCTGAGAATCAGCAAACTTTATACAGGGCTCCACATCAGCAGCTACACATCTTCCTCTGTCATGCATAAACATTACTCCCCCTGAAAGAGAGAATCCAGCCATATGAAGACTTACACCAACATCTTCATATTCACACACTGGTAGCACATGCAACTTTACACCCCTTGATTCACAAACCATTCTAGAACAGATAGCAGAAGAGTTGCAGGATAGACATAATTATCTGTAAGATTACTCAGATTCATCTTTGAAATAACTGGAGCAATCTCCAAGATGTCAGGGTGAAAGTCCTTCCATATGCACAAGATCAAGGCTGATGATATCTTGATTTTCATCTTCACCAGTCATACAAAACAAAACACTTGAGCACTTAGATGTTACCATATTTAAGATTTTAAAATTACAATCATATATAGTGATGGTACATATAAATAAATAGTGTTGAAATGTTCGGTAAAAAAAAAGAAAAAGTGATGCAATAAAAATAATAATTTTTTGAAAACATTTCTTTTATTGATGAAATAATTATTGTGGAAGAATAATTAAAAACATATGAACTCTTACTTTAAAAGTAAATAGTAAAAAAGTTTCTGATGATATATATATATATATATATATATATATATATATATATATATATATATATATATATATATATATATATATATATATATATATATATATATATATATATATATATATATATATATATATATATATATATATATATATATATATATATATATATATATATATATATATATATATATATATATATATATATATATATATATATATATATATATCTTTGATTTTATATCTGAACCGTTTCTGGATTATAGCGAGAACCCTGAATCTATCTCACATCAATAACTCGGCCCCTACCAGGGGTAAAATATGCACTTCTTCGGGAATAAAAAAAAGGGACTTGCTTGAATTGGATAGTTTGGCTTTAATTTTTTTTTCCTTAAAAATTGATTGGTAGCATATTCGATCAACCAAGTTATTTTCTCATCCAATATATATATATATATATATATATATATATATATATATATATATATATATATATATATATATATATATATATATATATATATATATATATATATATATATATATATATATATATATATATATATATATATATATATATATATATATATATATATATATATATATATATATATATATATATATATATATATATATATATATATATATATATATATATATATATATATATATATATATATATATATATATATATATATATATATATATATATATATATATATATATATATATATATATATATATATATATATATATATATATATATATATATATATATATATATATATATATATATATATATATATATATATATATATATATAAAATCTTTCTTTTCTTACATTATGAGTTCAACTTCTCTAAAGTGACCGAGTCATCTTCGACAAAAATTATAAATGGTTGAATGTGTAGTTGATAAAGGGTTATGGTGAAGATTAGTTCGTTGACATGTTATCGCTGAAATATTTATTTTTGAAAAATAAAATAAATTCTGAAACAAGTGGATGAAATTTTTTTTCTTTTCGAGAACATCACAATAAAGGCGAAACATAGAATATCAAGTGAATTCAGAATTGGAATCATATTTAATAATTTACTTTTAATACTCATAACTGACCTTAGCTCAGTTGGTAGAGCAGAGGACTGTAGTTGTGAAACAGATATCCTTAGGTCACTGGTTCGAATTCGGTAGGTCGGCATCATTTTATATTTTTCCCCTTTAATCCTTTTGTTTGTATGTTTGTCAGCGACAACGTTACTCATCAATCTTTATGTGCTAGATAGGCGATGACGTGTCCCTCATTACCAATTCAAACTATGACAATTCAAGTACTCAAAATCATGTATGAAAAATTTTGGATGATGTGAAAATTAATGCATAAATTTTTAATAGTTTTAATTAATGAGTACTTGATAATACATTTTTTATATGAAAATTTTTAATGTTGAAAAGATGTAAATCTGAATTTTTAAAAGTGCATTTTATATAGGAATGCTCATGGTTGGTTTATTCAAATAACCAATCCATATATATAGCGAGAACCGTTTCTGGATTATAGCGAGAACCCTGAATCTATCTCACATCAATAACTTGGCCCCTACCAGGGGTAAAATATGCACTTCTTCGGGAATAAAAAAAAGGGACTTGCTTGAATTGGATAGTTTGGCTTTAATTTTTTTTTTTCCTTAAAATTTGAATGGTAGCATATTCGATCAACCGAGATATTTTATCATCCACTACGGATCCCATATATATATATATATATATATATATATATATATATATATATATATATATATATATATATATATATATATATATATATATATATATATATATATATATATATATATATATATATATATATATATATATATATAAAATCTTTCTTTTCTTACATTATGAGTTCAACTTCTCTAAAGTGACTGAGTCATCTTCGACAAAAATTATAAATGGTTGAATGTGTAGTTGATAAAGGGTTATGGTGAAGATTAGTTCGTTGACATGTTATCGCTGAAATATTTATTTTTGAAAAATAAAATAAATTCTGAAACAAGTGGATGAAATTTTTTTTCTTTTCGAGAACATCACAATAAAGGCGGAACATAGAATATCAAATGAATTCAGAATTGGAATCATATTTAATAATTTACTTTTAATACTCATAACCGACCTTAGCTCAGTTGGTAGAGCGGAGGACTGTAGTTGTGAAACAGATATCCTTAGGTCACTGGTTCGAATCCGGTAGGTCGGAATCATTTTATATTTTTAACATCAATCTTTATGTGCTAGATAGGCAATGACGTGTCCCTCATTACCTTTTAACATGTAATTAATGACGTGTCCCTCATTACCTTTTAACATGTAAGTTTATTTTTAAAAAAATAAATTTCATACGTGTATTAGGTGATGACGTGTCCCTCATTACCTTTTAACTTAAGTGATGTTTTTTTTCCATAATTATATTGAAGAATTTAGAATAAAAATGTAGCAAAATAAAGTGTAGGAAAGTAAAGAATTATATTGAAGAATTTAGAATAAAAATGCAGCAAAATAAAGTGTAGGAAAGTAAATAAGACACAAGAATTATATTACTTTTCCTTAACTTTAAAAATACATCTAGTCTTTTCACACTCTGTGGAGAATTTTTACTATGTTAGATATTATTACAACCTCACACCAAAATTCTCTTACAATCTTCTAACACGCTTAATAAAGTACATTGTTTCCCTTTACAAACAATCTCGAGAAAGCACACCACTCTCTCTTATTACACACAACTTATCACCACACACTTTGATGATTAAGTCACCAAAAATTTTTAGAATAATTTGAAGAAATATTGTCTTGTTTTTTAAATCCAAAAATGTGATTTTGGATCTTCTCTTTCAATATGTTACAATTCAAACTATGACAATTCAAGTACTCAAAATCATGTATGAAAATTTTTGGATGATGTGAAAATTAATGCAGAAAGTTTTAATAGTTTTAATTAATGAGTACTTGATAATACATTTTTGATATGAAATTTTTTAATGTTGAAAAGATGTAAATCTGAATTTTAAAAAGTGCATTTTGTATAGGGATGCTCATGGTTGGTTTATTCAAATAAATAATCCATATCCAAAACAAAACCATTTATTTTAACCGGTTATTATAACCAATTCATATAACTACAAAATCTTTCTTTGTATAATTACAAAATCTGTCTTACAATTACACATTAAGGAAAAGAAACATCCTAATCAAAAGAAGTGACTTGGCTGGGATGAGGCAACGAGATTTGATTAAATGGTGAGAACAACGTAATGGATGAAATACACCAAGATTGCTGGTTGGCCCTTTGGAGATACATAATAGATGTAGATGCTTCATTAGAGAAACAAATCAGTTTTAGTAACCAGTTTGCAGCTCAAAAACAACCATCAATTCACTAATATTGGGACTGCAAAATGAAGTGATTTCTGTTTCTTTCTTCAATACTAGGCTGTCATGTCAGTCAATGACATAATTAGGAGCTACAACCAAAATTCTATCGTTTCTAGCTGCAGACTCGATTTGTTCTGCACCGGCAGCCTCTTCTGCTGCTTGTCTCCCATCATCTACCACTATCAAATGCCCCTCTCTTCGAATTAAAATCTACAGTAAAACATTTGATATAATTAACATGTCTGCCTACAATACACTATTTCTTTGAAAGAATAGTATAAAACAAGTATATACCTCTATAATTGCTTTAATTTGGGAAACTTCAGTTTTCGCCTCCTCTACGGAACTGTAGTTATTTTTCTCATTCTGCTGGTCTACATACCATTTAATCAAATCTCGTTGCCTCATCCCAGCCAAGTCACTTCCTGCAATAAATAAGCCCACAATTTCATATAAGTCATCAAACTGTTTAACCAGTTTCAACAAATCCCCAATCACAATAGCTATAGTACTTTATTGTGAAGCATACACCGGTCATAATAGCCTCATTTATCAACTTAACTCTTTCTTTAATCCAAACCACTCTCAATTTCAGCTGCAATTTATCCATACTATGGTACATTCTTCTATAATACCAATAGCATATAGAGCAATAAAAAAAGCTCATTTTTAACATTTATTTAGTATACATTCTTATTCTAATATTGAAGTAAAAGAGGTAAAGATACATTAAATTCTTTTTTTTTGTGTAAAACTATGGTTGCTAGCTTCTACCAAACGTAACTGAACCTAGTATTTCTAAACACTTTATTACTAATCATTTACAAGAAAATCAAATGAACACATTTTGTTTGCCGATGCTAAAGAAGATTTACATCTCACAATATTTGATTTCATGATAATGCAGGGTCTTAAGATTTTAAAAGCTGCATTAACAACAACTTCTGCTTTGACAAACGGTCTCAGCCTTTCCGTAATGGAGCAGTTCTTTCATGAACAAAAGTCTCAATCTATCGATAAGAGCTGATATGGTAAGTACAATGACTTATTAAAAGTTTTGGATGCTTCACAATAAAGTACTATAGCTATTGTGATTGGTGTATGAAATTGTGAGCAATTGATGACTTGTTGAGAACAGTTTGATCAAATGTTTTCATAATATAATACTTTAAACTTTTAGCTAGTTTATGCAAATCAACAAAAAATGAAATCAAAGTCAGTAACCATTGACATTAGTCATGTGACAGAGCCATCCAAGTGGGCATGTGACAGATTATACCTATGTTAGCCTTAGTTTCCATAGTTAATAGCAAACAATGTTAATTAAATTCTATGTTGATGCAATCACCAACAATCAATAATTCCATATATACCTGGCAATTAAAGCTGCAAGAAAGTACCTGACAGTTAGAAGTCTCCTTTATCTTCAATCCTCATCAAAAGTATCATAAGAATTACCTTCGTTGGATTGGTTTTGCAAAAAATATTCTGAAAAATAAGGTAGAAGTCTTTAAAAAAATTATATGAAATAAATACCATCTTTAATCAAACTTTTTCAATTTATTATTAAATTTAACTTTACCTCGCTCAATCTTCTCAAGCTCTTCAATATCATCTTGTGTGAGCAATGGTGAAGGTGATCTGCCAAGCCAATCTTCTGTGCATATAAGTGCTTCCACAGATTTAGAAGTTAGGCGAATGCGATATTCATTGAGCACCCTTCCTCCGGTACTGAAGGCAGACTCAGATGCCACCGTTGAGACGGGTATAGCTAATAACTCTCTCGCAATGTTAGATAGGATTAGAAGTCGCCTTGAATACACCTTCCACCAATTTAAGATATCAAAGTTAGGAATATCATCTTCTAATCCATCTTCTAGGTACTTTGTTAATTCAGATTTCACTTCACTTGGTTTGACACCACTTGATTGCAAAAATACCCCATAATAATAGTCGGGATTTCCAATTCGTCCAACTAATACGGGTGGTTCTGCAGAGTCACTTTGAGATCCTCCTGTCCCACCACCGTTATACTCCTCAAATATTGTTTTCAAATCTAATTCTAATTTATCCTTCAAGAAATCAGCCTCTTTTTTGACAAAGTTTTTTTCGATAAACCAACGAGCATACATCATTTTCTTCCTGGGATCTAACACAAAAGAAATTAACAACAACATGTTCAATTTCTCAGAACTTCCCCAATACTTATCATATTTCTCCTTCATCTTTAAAGCTATTTTTCTTGTATGAGCTAAAGATAGATCCTTAGACGAACACATGTCTTTTATAGCCAAACCAATTGAAAATACCTCTGCCAAGTACATATTACTTGTCACGTATGTTGAACCCGATATGCGCAAAGTGGAAGCCTTAAAAACTTCCAAAAACTGAGCGACCCCACATGCCTTCTCCCAATCTAAAGGAGTAGGAATGCCGCTCCCACTCTCAAGTTCTTGACAATATTTTGTATCAATAATACCAAGCTCAACAAATGCCATTTCAAGTTGTAGAGCAGCCTTCAACATGTCGTATGTTGAATTCCATCGAGTCTCACAATCAAATTGAACACTACCTTTGTATTCAATATGTCTACTTCTAACACATGCCAAAAACTTATGTTCTCGACCCAGAGAAGACTTAACATACTTAACAGCACCTCTGATTCTAGAAACAGAAATGTCAATTTCTTTTAAACCCTTTTTAACCACTAAATTCATGACATGTGCACAACATCTTGTATGAAAGTGATCTCCATTCAAAACCAAATCATTCCTTAACCTTAGCCTCTTTTTTAGATTTTCAATCCCACGATCATTTGACGCCGCATTATCAACAGTCACACTTAAAACATTATTCAACCCTCAATTGTCCAAGCATCTTGCAATTGTATTTGCTATTACTTCTCCTGAATGACTTAAGACCCTAACAAAACTCAAAATCTTTTTGTGTAATTTCCAGTTGTTGTCTATAAAATGTGCTGTTATGAACATGTAAGTCATGTTTTGACATGAAGTCCAACCATCTGTGGTCAAGCACACGCTTCGACAATGTTGGGAAAGAAAGGTCTTCAATTTTTCTCTTTCAAAATCCTATAAAGCCAAAACATCACGTGCTACTGTGCTTCGGGAGATTGGAATAAATCTTGGTTGCAATACACTCATACAACGACGAAAAGCTTTATGATCTGTATGCATATACGGAAGCTCCATTTCCACAATCATATCAACCACTGCCTACCTACATTTCTCTTGGTCAAATTTTCCTAACACAATTGCTGAAGGAGAAGTCACATTAGTTATTGATGATGGGGTTGTTTTCAATCTCTTATTTGCTTCACTATTTGGGTTACTCTTGCATATCTTTGAATGTCCGATCATGGAAGTCGTTCCATTATTGGACTTTAACTTAGAGTCACAATAGTTGCATCTAGCTATTCCAATCAAATCTGGATCAGGAGTGAAGTGGTTCCAAACAGAAGATTTGTTTCTTCGATGGGGTGGTGTCCGAGTAAAAGTAGTTCCCGAGTTTTGTGTTGTCTCATCTGTCGTAAGATTATTATGTTTGGACATTTCCTGCTTTTGATAGAACAACCAAATGTTAAATTAATTCAAAGAAATAAGAAATTAATAATAATTATGCAGAGATGTTAATAAAATATTTAACATCATTACAAAAATATGAATAATGAGAACTCTAATCACATAAATAATAAAAGTAATATATATTCTTTTGCTAAAAAAAAACTTATTAGCTAAAGCCAATTTGCATAAACCACCAATTTTTGTAATATGTATTTAGTATGTTATGATAACTCTAACCATACATAAAACATATAACATAAACCACCAATTTGCAACTAACCTCTTTTACCTTAATCATTATAATAATTGCACTAACATTACATAATAGAACATGCATTACGGTTTTCATCATTAAAAAGATTAGTAAGTTTCTCATCCATAGCATTCGGACTAGAAAGTGCTTGCATTGAGTTCTTAACATAACCAACAGGTGCTTTCTTGTCATATGCTTGTGATATATAAGGATAAGCCACCAAATTATATGGAACATAAGGCCAAAACTCTGCTCTTTTTCCAGTGTTGAGTATTTTTTTAGCACCCTGTTTCGGTCAATATAGCCACTAACTGTCACCTTGCTTTGCTTTCTATTTTCTTTAGCATAATCGACAACAAGCAATTTCAACATTACAATACCAGTACAATATCAAACCCAATTAGCAGTACAATATCAGCAGTTGTATTCTATGAAGTCTTAAGATTTCAACAGTATAATATCAAACCCAATTAGCAGTACAATATCAAACCCAATTTCAACATTACAATACAATATCAGCAGTTGTATTCTATGAAGTCTTAAGATTCACAGTATTTTCACCCAGTATTTTCAAATTAACCTCCCATCCACCAAGCAATATACAATATGATTCACAATACTACAATAATTCATTTCATGTATTTAATTTCAATATCACAATAAATATAATTTCACAAAATATTAAATAGTATTTTAACCGCAATATTAAATAGATTTTCTAGACCACATTGTATGTAGCATTTTGTTTACTTTTGTGATTGGTGTATGAAAATAACACATTAGCATAATGAAATTAAACAGAACTCAGCAGCAACACATCAATATTCATCAAGCTACTGTTGAAACTGATACATAATCGACAAGAAGCAATTTCAACATTACAATACCAATACAATATCAAACCAAAGCAGTGTAACCAAATAAAAAAGAATAAGAATACACACCTGCAACAAAATTATAATCGAAACTGATATGCATTGAAGTTGCGGATAATATTCAGCTTCAATAACTTAAGCATACAACAACCATAACAACATTGCTATGATTCTTTTATTGCCAGTCCAAAAGGAATAACATCCATATCATAGCTAACACAAACAAATCGTAACAATATTGCGGCTAATAATCAAGTTATATCAATTTTACAGCAACATATCAATATATCGTTTGCTCATGAACACACAAGTAGCCATAGCTTAATCGTGAAGTAAACCAACATCGTACGACATCTAACAATTGAATTGAAATTCCAAAATCCACCGCAATAAAAAAATTGAGTACAATAGTTTTTTTAGCAACGCAGGTGATATAAACTAGCTCGAAATCAACCCGCAAATCATATACGAGAAAACCAAATTGTAACAACTTAATAGAAAGCAATCCTAGCAACTATAGGACTAAGAACCGAAACTGAAATAATGTAACAACAACACTACAGATATTCTTAAAAGAAACTCGAAATTACCAAAATGAAAAAACTAGCTTCTTCGAGTTGCTGCTACTGCTGCACGAATGCTTGAGGATGCGTTGTTGCGTCGACCTCAATGTTGTCGTTACAATCTTATGTGCTGAAATGAATACAAATCCACCATAAGCAAATGAAACACAGCCACCATTCTCTCAAACAACAATCATATCACTCTTCTGAACAAGAGGGAAACACAGCCACCATTCTTTCAAACAACAATCATATCACTCATACCTTACAGAAAATGGGGCATCTTAACATCTAGAATACGCATAACAAAATAAAATATACGGCTCAAAAATAGAACAAAAGCAAGATTATCCATTACTGAATAAAATAGCATTCATTTTACAATATTTAATAGGGATTCTTCCTGAAACACACAAAAATAACAGCAACTAGCAACTAATAATCAAGGTTCTGCAATTCTTGATAATCGCAGTCAGAGACATCAAAATCCTTGATGTTATACGTGACAATCAGAAACATCAAAATCAAAACCCTTGATGTTATATGCGACACTCAGAGACATCAATCGCAGACCTAATTTGAAACCATACTAATACCAAAACGAAGAAAGAATACATCGATTGAGATTAAGAGAGAGGAACAAATAATACATCGATTGAGAGAGAAGAACTGAGACCCATTTAGGTTAAAATTAGGGTTTCACAATGGGAATGGGATTGAGAGAGAAGCACATTACCTTCGATCAAAGAGGAGAAGAGAAAATTCGATCAGAGAGGAGAAGAGAAAATTGCAATTGGGCTTCTTCTGGATTTTTATTTGGTTGTGGTTATCCATTCAATTGGATGTGGATGTCCAACTAATTTTAAAAATGGATTGGTTGAAAAACCAAAATAAAATTAACCGGTTTTTGAAAATCGGATTCGGATATGGTTATGGATAAACCATCAAACCGGTTAATTTGAGCATCCATAATTTTATATACACCAAAGAATCATTGTCACGAAGAGATGCATGTTCTTTTAGAAACCATTTATGAAGCATTATATTGATTTTTGAATCTTGAAAAATATGATCTAATGCAACTAAATTTTATCAAACCATGAATCAATGCAATTATTAGAGAACAATTTGATTTTGAAAAAAATACATTGTTCCAGGTTGGTATTCGGATACCATAATGTGGTATTTGAATACTACATCAAAATATGCTTATTTTTCAAAAAATGAAACCTGGTATTAGGATATCATATATGGTATTCGAATACCACCCTTAAAAAAATGAAAAAAAATTAAATTGTATTCATCTAGTATTCGGATACCATGTATGGTATTCTAATACCACCATTTAAAACTTGAAAACTTTGCATTTTATTCATCTGATATTCGGATACCAAATGTGGTATTCGAATACCACTTTTCCAAAAAGCTTAAAAAATGCAATTCTAAAGATGGTATGATGCATACATTTGAATGGTAATGTAAGAAGATTGTAGATGAAGTGAAACATGAATTTTTTTAGCATTGAAATGTCTTATTGCATGAATTGCAACAAGTCTCATTGAATATGAATTCATTCACTTATGTTTCCTGAACATATGTTTATAAGTGGGTATCTCACATCGGACAACATATGTCCTGAACATATGTTTATAAGTGGGGATCTTGGATCAGTCAAAACTTAAGTCATCATTGTCACATACAACACTATCTGAAAACCTTAGCCATCATAGACACATACAACACGATTACATTGAAAGTCAAAGATACAAAACCCTTTTGTTCACTCTGACCCTTCCATTTGACTTGCCAATCTACTCGTTTTGACCCTATTTAGTCAGTGGGTCTCATTCTTTTCCTAACATTTGTTATTGCTTTTGTCGTTGCTAAGTGTTACGCAAGATGGGTTTAGAAAACAAACCTATGTCTTTTAATAAGAGTCTAATTCCTCTGTCTTCTCTGATCCTCCAGTAATAATCTCTAAAAAAATTTGACATTGAAAATTATTTTAATTGGTCTATGAAAATTTATAGCAAAAGGACCAAGACTATAAGAGAATATATATGCGTTGCCTTTAACGAAACTACTCTCAAAATGTTGTAGAGGTAGAAGTTATTGATTGTGAAAGTATTCTATGGAAGAACATCTTAAAGGTGGCAAGAAACCCAAGAAAGGGGGGGGGGGGGGGGTTGAATTGGGTTTCTCAAAATAAAATCTTTTTTAAAACCAACTCAAACAATCAAAACATGAACAATAAAAATAACAAGTTATTGTTATACAGGTTCACTGTTAATGAAGCTACCTCCAGTCCACCCTACCAAGGTGATTTCGCCTTCCCAAGATGGACTTCATCCACTATAAACGAAACTGATTACATACACCACAAAGACAAATCGTCATTGTCTTCTTGAGTCTATCTGACTGAATCCTAGTCACTCAAAGAAACCATTCAAACAATATTGAGATTTACGAGTTGTGTTTGCAAAGAGTTCTTATAAGAAATCATATTAACACAAGTTAAATACAGTGATTATCTCACACAATATCGAGCATAAATTTTATGTGTGTTTACAAAGACTATACAAAAAAATAATAATATTTACTTCAGCAAAGTGTGTGTGTTCAATAGCAACAACGTAAGTATTAGCAACTTCTTCCAATCGTATAAGTCTTCTTTATATAGGCGTGTAAACGATCTGTTGGAGGGTAGTATTGGAATTGCAAATAACAGCTGTCTCTTTCATAACAATTTGCAAATGGGAGGCAAAATGGTACAATTTTACTGTCCTTAGCCCACAAAATCAGGGTAGTGGAGGCGATGATGATCTTGTTATGTGTACTATTTTTTTGACGCAAAAAATTTTGAACTTATCTTCTAAACTTTAGAGGCTTTTGATAGAATGATGTTGAAGCATGCTTAGAAGGTTCAAGATACATATGAGAGAATCTTCAGAACCTCAATTTTTAGAGTCTTGACACAGTTTCTCAGAATATGGTCTATAGAGTCTTTAGATCTTGTTCTTCAGAGTCTTCAGAACTCGAGCGCAAAATCTTGAAGGTACACAATCCTTCAGAGGCTCTTCAATTAGAGTCACAGTCAAAAGCTGTAGCACGAACGTTCTTCAGAACCGTTGTCTAATAACTTTCTTGAACTTGACATTATCTTGTAAAATACTTGTATCTCTTCAGATTCAGAGTGTGTTGATTCCAGAATCTGATGACGTCACACGTCAAAGCTTTAGAGTCAGAACCTATTTAGCAAAAGCTACACACTAGACAAAAACCATTAGTGTACAAAATTGTTCTTTAAGAATCAATGCATTGTTATCATCAAAACTAAAGGCCAAATGCAAAACAAATCTTAGTCTAACACATGTTAGAAGACAAAAACGAAAACAAGGAAGCACAAAAAAATCACAAAGATCTATCGAAATAACGTAGAGCAATGAGAGACCATCCTATTGAAAATGTCATATAAGATATCTCATAATTTTATTCTTCTCTCAATTTGTGCATAAATATAAAGTTTGTACTCTCCCTCAATTTATGAATAAAAAGTTGATGATTTTTTTTTAAATTTAATTTTAAATTATTTCTGAAGGTGAGAAAATTACTTAGAAGGGGGGGTTGAATAAGTAAGACTAAAAATCAAAGATTAGAACACAGATATTTTTATCCTGGTTCGTTGAAAACAACTAGTCCAGTCCACCCTCTCAAGAGTGATTTGCCTTTCTCTGTCAAGGACTTAATCCACTATTTTAATCAAACAGATTACAAATAGCAACACCTAAGAACAACCGTTCTTAGTCTTCTCAAGAGCAGCTGATCCCAACTGGATCCTCTTAAGGAAAACCTTTTACAAACAAAGTAAAACTTTTACAAGAGTAAGAATGCTTCTAATAAGCTGTTATCACAACAGTGATATTTCTCTTAGTTTAAGAATAAAGATAAAGCAAAGTAATATGATAAAGAGCTTTTTGAGATTTGCTTTGAGGAGTGATTTTTCTAGAGATTCAATTACTGAAGAAGATGGAGTGGACTTCTTTATATAGGCACTAAGATCCAAGAAGTCTTGTTACGTTGAAGGCTGTGCAGAAAAGCCTAGAGCCTTTTGTCTTCACATTGGAGGCTGTGCTGAAACAGGCCTGATGCTTTTTGTCTTCACTTGCAGAATACTTTCCTCAGAATGGAATGCACAGATAAAACCTTTTTGTCTGTGTCCTTGTGTCTAGCACAAAATAGGAAAGAGCTGTTGAGAAGGACCAACGTACATATTTAAATCTTCTTCAAAGTGAGTTCAGCTTTCAACATAAGAATCTGAATCTTCAGAGTCTTCTGATCAAGGATCATCTGGATCTTCAGAGTCTTGAATGTTCTTCAGATTGAGCTGAAACAGAGTATGTGCAGCTAGTGTGCTTGAGCGTGTAAATCCTTCAGAGCAGAGTCTCTATGCTTTAGAGGCTCCTTCTTCAGAATCTTCAAGAGACAGTAGTCAGATTCTTCTGGGAGCAAAGTTCAGATCTTCACTTAAGATGCTCTTGAACTTATGAAGTCTTTCATACAAACAATGTTCAGATGCAATTTTGCTTTCTTAAGATAATTTACTTTAGTGCCTGTAGCAAACAATCTAGAACACGTTTAGAGTATATAATTCTTGAATACAAAATTCATAATTGTTATCATCAAAACATAGAGATAAAACTAAGACACAATCTGTGCTTTTACAATCTCCCCCTTTTTGATGATGACAAAACATGAGAAAATTTTGTTCAATAAAGAGTAAGAATTAGAAACTCCCCCTAAGATAAACAATCTCCCCCTGAAATAAATACTACAATAGAATAGAATACTTCCCTTTCTGATTGAGTATATTTCAGATTCAGAGCCTGATGAATGAGTTCAGAGTCAAATCTTGATGCCAGATGATTGAATAAATGTATCAGAGTAAGATATCAGAGTTGATTGAATACTCAGATTTTCTTTAGAGAATCAGGTTCTGGTTGACACAGTCTCAGGGTAACTTCAATGAATTATGTCAGATATAACAGTATAATCTGAAAGACTTAAATTCAAATAAGTTAATAAAATGTCTGAATTTTAGTTTTGGTAAATGCTTATAGGTTGAACACTTAGTTTCTCTTTTTCTCCCCCTTTTTGTCATAATCAAAAAGATATACAAAGACGGAAAGAAATAAAAGAGAAGAAGCAAAAATAGGAGCAAACCATGTTAGCATGCAATTAAAACAAAACAAACCAAAGTTCACAGACAAACAGGCAGAGATCAAAAACTCAGTTCATGTGCAAAACAACAAATAAAACTAGGTCTGGCGAGAGGCAATGAGGGTCAGAAGCTCTGTCATCTTGGCAGCTGACTCTTCTTGCTTAGACATCCAGGTCTTGATTTCATCGGTTGTTTTCTCTTGCTTGATCATCCAGTCCTTGATATCCTTCACATCATTCACAAGTTCTGAAACCACAGATGAAGACGGAGCAGATGCAGCAGCAGCAGGGTTCCCTTCAGATTGGTTTTCAACAGAAGCTTGTTCAACCATTTCAAAATCAGGAACAACCGGAGGAGCAGCTTCCAATAGTAACACAGGAGGAGGAGGAGGCATGTTCATCAGTGTCACCTTTATTAACTCAGCAAATTTAATCTTAGCAAGCTTAGAGCATTTTGCTCTAACTTTTAGGGCAGCTTTGTTAAACATCCAGATGAAGCGCTTCCAAGCAGTATTCGAAACATTTGGGTCCAAACTAGACATACATATAGCCTTAACACGATCATATTCAGAATCTAACTCCTTTTTGAAAATATCAAACATAGCATTAACACAAGATCCTAAATCTGACTGTTCATTCTGACCAGAGGAAAAAGGATTAGGGGTGTTAGCAGGAGTAGGTTCAGATGGTTGTGGTTGAGGTGTGGGTGGTTGAGATGTGTGGATGACAGATTGAGGGAGTTCAGCTGAGTGAGGAAAAGTTTGATTCTCAGATGGATTAGTTTCAGGTGGTTGTGGAATGGTTTGGTTTTCAGCTGTTTGAGTGTCAGAGGGTTGAGCTTCAGATGGTTGTTGAGATGGAGAGTTTGGTGGGGTATGAAACAAAGCAATGTTAAGATGTTTCTTCATAACACTCTCAGAGCGAGCTTGTTTAAGTGATTCTGAATCATAGTCAGATGAATCAGATGAATCAGATGAATCAGAGGATTCATCTGAGTGAACAGATGTAGACGAAATTTCAATTGTTTGGTTGAGGGGTGGAATATCAAGAATATTGTCAGAAAGATTTGGATCTTCTGAGGGAATTGCTTGTTCAGAGTGTTCAGGTTGAACAGTCTCTGGATGATTTTGTTCTGAAATAATTATTTGTGGTTGGGGAGTCTCTATATGGGGATTCTCTTGTTGCGACAAAGTTGGTTGTGGAGGTGTTGTTGGAGAATTTTCTGGTTGAGTTGGTTCTGGTGGAGTTATTGTTGGAGAGTTTTCAGATAAAATTGGTTCTGGTGGTGGAATTTCTGTTTGAATAGTTTGATGTTGTGGATTAGATGGGATTGGTGCTGGAGATGATTGTAAATTTACTGGTTCAGAGGATAGTGGTTCGGATGAGATATTAACAGACTTTCTAGATTTTGAAGTTCTTGGTATGAGGTTTGGAGAGAGTTGTGGTGAAGATAGTGGTGAATGAACAGTAGGAGTAGGATCAGAGGCTAATACCTGTTGAATGGTGTCTCTGATTTCTTCCAGAGTAGCTTCTCTTGGACTGCTTCTGGCCTTCTTTCCTTCTTTCCTCTTCTTTCTTGATGCTTCAGGAGCTTTTCTCTTCTTCTGAACGGATTCTTTGTCAGCCTTCCTCTTACTGCGCCTTTCCTTCATCTGATTAGGCAATTCTTCTCCAGGCTTCTGAACGAGATTGGCAGGTAAAGGGATTCCTTCCTTTAGGCATTCAGTAATGTACAGCCAGACAAATTCCTTAGGTTCATCTGCACTGAACAGTGGAAAATCTTCCACAGGAACTCTTCTACCTTGAATCTCGTCAGAGTTGATCTTCCTGAGTTGTCCTTTCAATTCTGAGATGATCTTCATCCTCTTCAGATTGAGCCCATTAATTTCAGAGCCAATGATGTGAGTCAGATCCTCTGTAATCTTCGCATCAGTCAGATGTTGAACCAGTTTGTTCTCAACAAGTATATCAGAAATCAACCTTCCCAGGGGTATCCATGTCCTTACTTTACCAGCTTTCGCCCTTACTTCCTCTCTGGTTTCTTTGACATGAGTTAATAAATGACTGAAGATGAGATACGGTAGATCCACTTTGACATTTTTGCTAATGCAGTACATAAAATACAAATGTTCAGAACTCACATAATCTGGAGAGTTTGAAGGTTTTCTGTGGAAAAACGTACTCATAAAGATTTTCGCCCAGATCCTATAAATGGGTTTTAAATCTTTAACCTTGCTTGACGGCAAACCAGCAATAGTAACTTCTTCATAAACCCTAGCCATATCGATGCGAGAAGAAGCAAGATTTGAAACACCATCAGACTCAGTATAGCTAAACAGTTGTCTGATCAGGTTTTCAGTGATGACTATCTCCACTCCAAGAACCGAAGAATGTATAAACTTGGGACCCGCGCTTGCATGTATCCAAAATTCCTTAACCAGTGTTGGAAAAACAGGCCCCATTAGCCTTTCAAAATATTTTTCCCACCCTTGAGCTTTGATGGCAGAAATGAGATCAAACCCATTTTCCTTTAAAGAGTCGAGGTCAATGAAGCTTTCACAGAGCACCTCTAGATCAGCCACTGGAGTGAATAAGGTTCGTTCAGGTTCTTTGTACATGATGGTCTTGTTAGGTTTTGCAGCAGTGTTTGAAGTTGACGCCATTGAAGAAGAAGAATACCTTGGTTTCGGTTTAGGGTTTTGGAAAAGATTGAAAAGGAAGCAGAAACGCATGAATGAAGTGAATGTGGAAAGTGTGATAGAAGTGTGATAGGTGATATATATAGGAAACCAAAAAAAATAGGGCACACAAAAGACACTTACGCACGTTTGGACAGCATTAAATGAAAAGTAATCATTTCACATTAAATTATGACAGCTGGGGGAAAAACAAGAAAAGTGAGATTTTCAAAGCATTACCTCAAACGTCAAATCAGTTATGCACTCAATTTTTTCAGAAATTGAATGCCACGTGTTTGCTTTGTTGGCTCATTTGATTTCTCTCACGAAATGAAACGTTTCCAACTTTCAGATCTTCTGAGCTAGTTAGTTCAGAGTTTTACCCAAAACGAAATAATCAAATAAATATAAATGAATAAAATAGACAGATGAAATACTTCAGATTATTAAACATTTTGCATCTGAGAGGTTGCCTCTGAGAAATATTACTCTGGACATAAATCCATACAAATATTTTTCAGAATAAACTTAAATCTATCTTCAGCAAGGGGTTTTGTGAAAATGTCAGCCCATTGATGATCTGTATCAACGAAAGCTAGATTAATTACACCCTTCTGAACATAGTCTCTGATGAAGTGATGTTTAATTTCTATATGTTTTGCCTTAGAATGCAAGATTGGATTTTTTGACAAACATATAGCAGAAGTATTGTCACAGAAGATAGAAAGGTTACTCTCATAGATTTGATAATCTTCTAATTGACTCTTCATCCAGAGCATCTGAGTACAACATCCAGCAGCAGCAATGTATTCTGCCTCTGTAGTTGATAGTGCAATGGTAGGTTGCTTCTTGCTGTACCATGAGATCAGATGACTTCCAAGAAACTGACAGCTTCCAGAAGTGCTTTTACGTTCAATTCTGTCTCCAGCATAGTCAGCATCACAGAATCCAACTAATGAAAATTCATCAGATCTTCTGTAACACAAACCCATGTTAGCAGTACCTTTCAGATACCTCAGAATCCTCTTAACAGCTGTTAAGTGTGATTCTCTAGGATCTGATTGGAATCTAGCACATAAGCAGACACTAAACAAAATATCTGGTCTAGAAGCAGTCAAGTATAGAAGAGATCCTATCATACCTCTGTAGAATTTTTGATCTACCTTCTTACTTACCTCTTCCTTACCTAGAGTGCTTGTAGGATGCATTGGAGTCTTTGCCATTTTGCTATCAACCATGTTGAACTTCTTCAGAAGCTCTTTAACATATTTGGTTTGATGTATGTAGGTGCATTCTGGAGTCTGATTGACTTGGATTCCCAAGAAGAATCTCAATTCTCCCATCATGCTCATTTCAAATTCTTCCTGCATACATTTAGCAAACTCCTTTCCAAGCGTAATATTTGTTGATCCAAAAATAATTTCATCTACATAAATCTGACAAATCAACAGATCTTTCTTAACAGATTTACAGAATAAAGTTGTATCCACTTTTCCTCTGATAAAATTTTTCTTCAAAAGGAAGTTGCTCAACCTCTCATACCAAGCTCTGGGAGCTTGTTTTAATCCATAAAGGGATTTCTTTAATTTGAAAACATGATCTGGAAAGTTTTCACTTTCAAAACCAGGAGGTTGGTGGACATATACTTCTTCTTCTATAATACCATTAAGAAAAGCACTTTTAACATCCATCTGATACAGAGTGATGTTATTCTGTGCAGCAAATGAAATAAGAAGACGAATAGATTCTAACCTTGCCACTGGAGCATATGTCTCAGTGTAATCAATACCTTCTTGTTGACTATATCCTTGAGCAACCAGCCTTGCTTTATTCCTTTCTACTTCTCCCTTTTCATTCAGCTTATTCCTGAAGACCCATTTTGTTCCAATGACATTGAATCCTTTAGGTCTAGGAACCAGATCCCAAACTTCATTTCTGGAGAATTGATTCAGCTCTTCTTGCATAGCTATAATCCATTCATTATCTTCCAGAGCCTCATCTACAGATGTTGGTTCTATCATTGACACTAAGCCAAATAAGGAAGATTCAGAAGTTCTGAGATATGATCTTGTCCTTATGGGATCATCCTTCTTTCCAATTATCACATCTTCTGGATGAGAAGCTTTGATTCTGGAAGAAGATCCTCTGACGGTTGGTCTTTCAGAAATATGCAAGTTGTTTAGTTGTGAAGTCAAAGGTGTACCATCTGGGGTTGCATCAGATTCTTTGTTCTTTGCCTTTTCTGCCTCTGAGACTTCAGAGTCTGTGAGAATTACTTCTCTATCTGCAGAACTTTCAAACTGCTTTGGCTTTTCAGAGCCAAGCTTATCATCAAATCTGACATGAATAGATTCTTCCACAATCTGTGTTTCAGTATTGAATACTCTGTAGCCTTTAGAGCGTTCAGAATAACCAAGCATGAAACACTTCTGTGCTTTGGAATCAAACTTGTTCAGATTATCTTTAGTATTAAGCATATAACAAATACATCCAAAAGGATGAAAATAAGCAATGTTGGGCTTTCTGTTTCTCCACAATTCATAGGGAGTCTTTTTCAGAAGAGGTCTTACAGACACTCTGTTCTGAATATAACAAGCTGTGTTAATTGCTTCTGCCCAGAAATGTTTTGCCAGATTTGTCTCGTTAATCATGGTTCTGGCCATTTCTTGCAATGTTCTATTTTTCCTTTCTACAACTCCATTTTGTTGCGGAGTTCTAGGGCAGGAGAAATCATGTGCAATGCCTTTTTCAGAAAAGTATTTTTCAAAATGTTTATTTTCAAATTCTCCACCATGATCACTTCTGACTTTAATAATTTTACAATCTTTTTCAGTCTGGACTTGATTGCAGAAGTCAAAGAACACAGAATGAGACTCGTCCTTGTGTTTTAGAAACTTTACCCATGTCCATCTGCTGTAGTCATCTACAATGACTAACCCATACTTCTTGCCTCTGATGGATGCAGTTTTCACTGGTCCAAACAGATCAATGTGAAGTAATTCCAATGGTCTGGAGGTAGAAACAACATTTTTTGATTTAAAATGAGATTTTGAAAATTTTCCTCTTTGACATGCTTCACACAGAGCATCTGAGTTGAACTTCAACTTAGGAAGTCCTCTGACCAGATTGAGTTTATTAATCTGAGATATACGTCTCATATTAATATGCCCCAATCTTCTATGCCAGACCCATTGCTCATCATTCACAGATAAGAGGCATTTTACATTTTGAACTTTAAGTTCTGAAAGGTTAATTTTATAAATGTTGTGTTTCCTCTTTCCATTGAATAGGATAGAACCATCCTTTTGACATACAGCTTTGCAACATTTTTGATTAAAGATGATATCATAACCATTGTCACTTAATTGACTTATGGACAATAGATTATGTTTCAATCCTTCAACTAACAGAACATTAGAAATAGAGGGTAGGTTGCCATTACCTATAGTTCCAGAGCCAATGATCTTGCCCTTCTGGTTCCCTCCAAATTTCACGTCCCCTCCAGATCTAAGTTCCAGACTTTGGAACATAGACCTTTCTCCCGTCATGTGTCGTGAGCATCCAGAGTCCAGGTACCATGATTGGTGTCCTGACTTTGCTGCTAAGGACATCTGCAACAGGGATTATTTTGTCTTTAGGTACCCAGATCTTCTTGGGTCCTTTAGGGTTAGTTGCCTTGTAGGTTTGTCTAAACTTTTGTTTTTCAACATAGTTTTTGTTTAGACTTGCCTTAGATCTAAACACATGAGTATTCTTTTCAGAGCTCGTGTGTTTAATATCATTTAAATGACCAAATTTAAAATTAGAGTATAAAGGAGTTATCTTAATGATCAGATCATCTACAGGTATTGGTCTTACATCTTTTTCAAGAGAAGAAGATTGAAATCCAATTCCCTTTCTTTTATTCCTACTAACTCCATAGATCATAGAAGCCATCTTGCTTCTGTCTATGCTTTTAGTGAGGAACCTCTGAAAACTAGAGTCATATTTTTCCAAAATATTTTCAGATGACTTAGCTTCAGAGTCAGATTCTTGTTGAACAATTTCCAAATCATTTTTTATTTTTAAATTTATTTCTCTCTGCTCAACAAGTTCTGTTTTCAGATTATCAATCTCAGATTCAAGATTGCTTTTCAGCTTCTTGTTCTTGAGTTTGATATTATTGTAGCTTTTCAAGACTTCAGATAACACCTTTATAAGTTCATCTTTGGTAAGTTTGGACATTACCTCTTCAGCATCAGAGTCGGAGTCTGACTCAGATTCAGATGATAATTCTTCATTCTGATCTTCTATTCCAGCCATTAATGCCATGTTGGCACACTCTTCTGACGCTTCAGATTCAGATTCAAATTCATCTGAATCATCCCAAGTTGCCATAAGAACCTTTTTCTTTTTATCAAACTTTCTCTTGGGTTTCTCCTTGAGAAGTTTGGGGCAGTCATTTTTGTAGTGCCCAGGTTCCTTGCATTCATAGCATGTGACCTCTTTCTTTCCAGATCTTCTGTATCCAGAAGATTCCTTCCTGTGGTCAGCTTTCCTGAAGTTGTTAAACTTCCTTCCCTTGTGCTTCCAGAGCTTGTTGATTCTTCTGGAAAGCATGGACAGTTCATCTTCTTCTTCAGAAGACGATTCTTCAGAACTTTCTTCTTTTACCTGCAAAGCTTTAACAGGTTTGTTAGATTTTAAAGCTATGGATTTACCTTTATCTTTCTTCTGGGGCTCATCTTCCTCCAGCTCTATTTCATGACTTCTCAAAGAACTGATAAGTTCTTCTAAGGAGATCTTATTCAGATCTTTTGCCATCTTAAGTGCAGTCACCATTGGTCTCCATCTGGTGGGAAGACTTCTGATGATCTTCTTGACATGATCTGACGTTGAGTAGCCCTTATCCAGAACTTTCAGACCAGCAGTAAGAATCTGAAATCTAGAAAACATAGTTTCTACATTTTCAGATTCTTCCATTTTAAATGCCTCATACTTCTGTATGAGCGCCAGCGCCTTGGTCTCTTTAACCTGAGAATTTCCCTCATGAGTCATTTTGAGTGACTCAAACATGTCATGAGCAGTATCTCTGTTTGTAATCTTCTCATACTCAGTATGAGAGATTGCATTAAGCAATATAGTTCTGGCTTTGTGGTGATTCTTGAAATCTCTTTTCTGTACTTCAGTCATTGACTTTCTATCAATCTTTTTGCCATCCTCATCAGTAGGATGTTTATATCCATCAATGACCATATCCCAAAGATCAGCATCATACCCGAGGAAAAAACTTTCTATTCTATCTTTCCAATAGTCAAATTTTTCCCCATCAAACATGGGTGGCTTGGTACTGATCCTATCTCCTTCATATTTGTTGTTGCAAGTTGATGTAGCTGTTTCCATAATGACAACAACACAAATATCAAAGTATCTTTCTCACTGGATCTTTAACTGTCACGGTTAAGTGGAGCACACGCAGAACCGGAGCTCTGATGCCAACTGAAGGTGAGAAAATTACTTAGAAGGGGGGGTTGAATAAGTAAGACTAAAAATCAAAGATTAGAACACAGATATTTTTATCCTGGTTCGTTGAAAACAACTAGTCCAGTCCACCCTCTCAAGAGTGATTTTTCTTTCTCTGTCAAGGACTTAATCCACTATTTTAATCAAACAGATTACAAATAGCAACACCTAAGAACAACCGTTCTTAGTCTTCTCAAGAGCAGCTGATCCCAACTGGATCCTCTTAAGGAAAACCTTTTACAAACAAAGTAAAACTTTTACAAGAGTAAGAATGCTTCTAATAAGCTGTTATCACAACAGTGATATTTCTCTTAGTTTAAGAATAAAGATAAAGCAAAGTAATATGATAAAGAGCTTTTTGAGATTTGCTTTGAGGAGTGATTTTTCTAGAGATTCAATTACTGAAGAAGATGGAGTGGACTTCTTTATATAGGCACTAAGATCCAAGAAGTCTTGTTACGTTGAAGGCTGTGCAGAAAAGCCTAGAGCCTTTTGTCTTCACATTGGAGGCTGTGCTGAAACAGGCCTGATGCTTTTTGTCTTCACTTGCAGAATACTTTCCTCAGAATGGAATGCACAGATAAAACCTTTTTGTCTGTGTCCTTGTGTCTAGCACAAAATAGGAAAGAGCTGTTGAGAAGGACCAACGTACATATTTAAATCTTCTTCAAAGTGAGTTCAGCTTTTAACATAAGAATCTGAATCTTCAGAGTCTTCTGATCAAGGATCATCTGGATCTTCAGAGTCTTGAATGTTCTTCAGATTGAGCTGAAACAGAGTATGTGCAGCTAGTGTGCTTGAGCGTGTAAATCCTTCAGAGCAGAGTCTCTATGCTTTAGAGGCTCCTTCTTCAGAATCTTCAAGAGACAGTAGTCAGATTCTTCTGGGAGCAAAGTTCAGATCTTCACTTAAGATGCTCTTGAACTTATGAAGTCTTTCATACAAACAATGTTCAGATGCAATTTTGCTTTCTTAAGATAATTTACTTTAGTGCCTGTAGCAAACAATCTAGAACACGTTTAGAGTATATAATTCTTGAATACAAAATTCATAATTGTTATCATCAAAACATAGAGATAAAACTAAGACACAATCTGTGCTTTTACAATTTCTCCCTTAGTCATTCTCCCATTTTTTTCATCATGCAAAAAGAAATGGGAAAGACATACAATATCATGGAGAAAGAGAGTAATCAACAATTTTTGTTGTTGAGAAAAATGCACATAAATAAAACAAATAGAAATAGGATCACTCCTTTACAGCTCTCCCTCGTGCTCTCTTTTTGTTCCAATCTCTCTCTCATCATTTTACTATCTTTAATATTTATCATTTCTTTTTTGATTTCCAATTTCTCTCTCTTCACTCTCACAAAACTAGAGCTGGAGTGCTGCCCAACAGCAGGGGATCCAAGTCCATAGAAATAACATGTACCTCCTTAAATGATGTTTTTTTTTTACTTTTATGCTTATTTATTGATTTTAGCTCAACTGAGAGATAATTTTTATGTTGGTTGGATCTTCTTTAATGATTTTTCTTTTTCTTTATAAAAAAATTCCAATAATTTAATTTTGATGATGATATTTTACTATTTTTCAGCTCTTTTTAGTAATTGAGATGAGAGAGTGTGTATACTCACCCCACTTTGATTGTTGTCAAAAATGTGTTGCTGGTCATATTCGTCATCATCATATTTCTTTCTTTTATAATCAAAGACATTAACATTCATAAAAAATAACATACATATTTTCTTCTACAATTTGATATTTGAGATTGTACACCCTATATTTTTGTTGAGGGTGTAGAATATCCTAAAAATATGTCTTTAATTGATTTTGAGTCAAACTTTCTTTATTATTTAAAATAGGTTTAAATAATCTTTTGGTCCTAGTAAGTTGACGCGTTTTTTTATTTATGTCTCTGTATATTTTTTTGGTAATAATCCATGAATATTAAAATCTTTTTGGATTTGGTCCATAAAATTAAAATTGGCAGGAAAATCCGCAGTAAAATTTTGGATTTTGACTTTAGGGACTAAAATAAAATGAAATCAAATATTTAAGGATTTTATCCACACACAAAAAGATACAGGGGCAAAAAAAAAAATATGCCAACTTATAGGGAACAAAAGACTATTTAAGCCTTTAAAATATAACAACTACACCTAAAATTATGAAAATACAATACATTTAGTTTTCTATTTTTCCAAAGTTTAAATGGAGTTTTACTTAAAATATTTCTAATTGAAACATGATTTAAAATATATCATGCAGTGCTAATGGCTTTGACACAAAATTCTTTTTCAACGTTTGATTCAAATAAAAAATTTCTAACCATTTCTTGCAAGATTTTATTTTTTCTCTCAACAATTTCATTTTGATTGGAAGTTCTTAGGAATAATAAAGGGTGGTTAATTTCATTTTCATCAAAAAATATAATATGTTTTTCAATGATTAAAGGATGAACTTTCAAATGTTTTCCAATGATTATTTCTCACAAATATAATATGTGAATTTTTTCATGTTGAACCATTTTGCAAAACTTTTAAAATGCTTCAAAATAATTATCTTTTTTGTTTTAGAATTAAAAATATCACAAAACCATATTTTTTCCACTAAGATTTGGAGTCTTGATAGGACCAAAAAGATCAATGTGAAGAAGTTCAAGAGATCTATTTGTAGAAATTGTATTTTTTAAATAGAAACTACTCTTGACTTGTTTTACTTTGATTGCTTCACACATTTTATCTTTATCAAAACTAATTTTGGAAAGACCTTTAACTATATCAAGATTGGATAATTTTGAAATAGTCTTCTTACTCAAATGACCAACCCGTCTATATGCCAGATTCATTTATATTTTTCTATGGATATGAAACATAAATCAGTTGAGATTTCATCTAAGTCTAAGATATTTAAAGTTTTATTTTTTGATCCATAGAAGATATTTTTTTCTAAGGATGTTTGTTTTACTTCACACATGTTAGGTTTGAAAATAACTTCAAAGTCATTATCACATTGTTCACTTATACTTAGTAAGTTATATTTCAAATCCTCCACGTATTAAACATCCTCAATATTATTAGAATAATTCTTACCAACGATAAAATACCTATGATTTTAGATTTGACATTGTTTCCATAAGTTATTGATCCATCATCTTTTTCTTTGAATGGTAAGGAGCATTTTCTATCTCCAGTCATATGTCTTAACTACCAGTGTCCAAGTACTAAACTTTTTTTCTTATTTTCCAAAAAATATTCATGTATAACTAGTTAGTAATGATTTTGGTACTATGGACATGAGTCCTTGAGTGTTAGTTTTTATGATATATTTAGTTGTGTTAAATACTTAGATTCATGATGATCAATTTGATTGCAATAAGAATATTTTCTCTTTTTTCTGAAGTAATAATTTGATTCTCTATGGTTAGTTTTTTTTTCAAATAACAATATATTTTTATGAGATCTCGTTGTTTGTGTTTTTCTTAATGCTTTTGTAACAGCTCAATTTTAATTAATTAATTAATTATTCATATTAATTAATTGATTTATTTGGATGATTTTAATTATTGGAATTATTGGTAGATATTTTGAGTGAAGAAATATAATGAAAGGAAATAGAATAGAAGACATATAAGGTAACTGGAAGAAAGAGGAAAGATTAGAAACACAAGAGAAAGAGAAGAGAAAAAAAGAGGAAGAGGAGAAAAAGAGAAGGAAAAGGGGAAAAAAACTTGGAAAGCTCAAGAACAACTTCTAGCTTCGATTTAATCAAGGTAAGGGTGTGAAATGTTGTTATCTTACCAATGTATATGATTTTGTATGTGTGTGTTTGGATTTGTTAGAGTTTTCCCATCTTTTTCCATTCTAGGGCATAAATGAATTTAATCGATAGAGTCGATGTTTGAACGGTTAAAATCTGAAATAAATGGTGTAGATTAGTCGAGAAATGTGATAGCGACTTTCTATGTCTAATACAACCTAACTGCAAGTGCACAGTCTATCGCGTAGTAATAATAGATATCGATCCCACAGGGACTCGTAATCAAACTAGTGTTCTCGGGAGTTACTATGTTTAGCTAGGTAGAATATGTTTAAGGGAATAAGATTGTCACTAAAAGGGAACTAAGAATACTATTTAGATTATAATTGATTGAATCGATACGTAGTAATTGTGTTCTTCAGGGATTTGATAAGTTACTGGTGTATGAAATAATTTTCAAAGTTTATTTAAGCAGAAAATGGAGATTTGAAGACTCTCGCCTCACGATGGTTATTGACGCTAATCATAATCCTAAGGGCCAAACGTACACTTTCGTATCCCGTTCGGGGTTAAAATTATTTTTTGGAAATCTCTAAGTTCTAATTCATTTTAAAGTGCTTTCGCTGTTATTAAAACAAATGCCTAGTGTTTACTATCTGACCTTACCGCAGCTTTCGCTTGTTGGTTCATATCTTAATTAATTTCCCACTTTCGTGGCAAAACTACTTTTAAATAAGGTATCGCTTTCGCGACGAAGTTTATTCAGTGAATCAATTTTAAACACTCAGACCATACATTACTTTTGTGAAAAGAAAGTTTTTCAACCAGTTGTTATCAAATCCCATTCGAATTATTACTACATATCGATTACCTAAGTTTAGCTAGACATGAATTTGGGAAAGATAAAATATAAATAAAAACAATAAATAATGATTTGCATTATAATAATAACTGAAATCGATCAAAATGAAAACCTGTAAATATTCCAATTGGCCTTTGGGCAGATCCTCCACAGATGTTGGCAGGATTCTGATCTCTAATGCCAAATTGATCGTACAGTACAAGTAGAAATTATAGAAGAATGGAAAGGCAATACAGGAAAGGTAAAGAGAAACAAATAAGAATAAAACTGGAAAATAATGCTCTGGAAAGTAAATTCGGCAGCACTTCATGGTATGAATGTAGCACTTTTTCTGAAGTCCCCTGCTTCCTTTTTTATAGAAGTGGAATCCCAATGGTTATCACTGAAGATGATGGACCTTGAGGCAGATAATTTAGGGAGTAGTGGTCCACTCTGTGGGAATTGGAACTGATTCTTTGACGTGTAATCTGAGTGGGGCGTTTTTGCCTGCATGACGGTCGTCACAAGGTGTGACGGTCGTCACCCGTGTGACGGTCGTCATGAAGCTGTGATGGTCGTCACATCAGCAAAAATAACTTGTTGCGCTTTTCATTGTGTTTTCACTCCTTTTTCGTCCATATTTCATCTGAGATTGCTTCTTTTCTTCATGTTGCCTTGTTTAGACGTGATCGTTGAATACCTGCAAAACATCAGACAAATACACGAAAATAACCCGAAATCGGATCGAAAACGGTTAGACTTTAGTTGAATTATGCATGAAAATATCTATATGATTTCGTGTTATCAAACTCCCCTAAGCTTGAATCTTTGCTTGTCCTCAAGTAAAACATGGAAAAGTCGGCAAGCACGAGGCAGCTTCTTCGTTCGCAGAGTTTGGAAAAACCAGGATTCTTGGTAGGAACAAGACGAGTATCATGACGACACTGGACTACAAGTTTTCGAAGGTCTCCTTTTTATGCAAATCGGTCCCAGTCATGCTACTGTAGCTTGGCGTCAAGGTTCTCGCGGCAAGTTCACCCTATTTGTTCTAGCGCAATCACATTAAGCCCGTTGTCCGCACACTTTCACGGCAAGTCGACCTGTTAGTGAATATGATCTCATTTCTGTTTTTGATCTTCTTCATTGATCATAAGTTTATGTCATTGATTTTTCAATGAGTTTTTCGTGCCGTTGGGCTAAATGCTCGGGTGAGGAGCACCTAACTTAGAAGGAAACGTGTCTTATATTTTTGGGCTATTTAGCTCTCTTTTCATGATTTTTCATCTTTTTGGAGATCATACACTTATTTGCATCGGTCGCTCGCTTAGAAGTGTTTTTAGGATGGTGCTGACTGCTAGTATAAACTACTTGGGGTTGAGTTTGCGTAGACACTTGAGACTTTGGTACACGTAGGTACTGAAACCGACTCACATAAACTGGAGATCTAAGGTGTCAGGACGGTACTGGTTTTGTTAGAACTGTCGTTTCCTCGAAGTTTCAAAACTTGGTTTGAACTCGTTTGCGTTCTCGCGATGCTTTTGCTTTTGAGGAATGAACTAAAATTTTTGTTTACGTTGAATAATGTGGGGATTGTTTGCGTAACGGGAAAAATATATAGACGAGCTTTATTTGCTAGAAATAGAAAGTGTTAAAATAGAAATTACGAAAATTCAAAGTGCAGTGAAATGGAAATAAAGGAAATTCAGAGTACAGTGGAATGGAAATATGGCTTCGCTCCCACACTATCTCGATCAGTGTCCTCACTGATTCTTGAAGCATGCGAGAGGGAGATACAACGGAAAATGAAAGTACAAATAAACTGAAATATAGTAAACAATGAAGGAAAAAAATGAAAATCTAGTCACGGCCTCTGTCACGTCCGCGCTGGCGTCCTCTGGCTCTGGCAAGGGCTACTCTGTCCTCATAACTCATAGCTCCGGTGTGGTAGACGGTGTCTCGGAGTCCTTTGACCTGCAAAGTCAGATTCGCTAGGCTCTCAGTGATCGTAGCTTGGCCGGTGTGAAGTTGTTGCATTTGAGTCCGGTGCCAAGCTTCGAACTGGTCAGCTCGCTGATTCTGCTGCTGCAGCATCGCGACTATCTGTGCCTGCTGGTCTAGGGAGCGACGGAGGTCCTCTTCTGTGTAGTCTGGCACGGGATGATGGCGGCGGCGGCGGGAGGATGTACCTACGGGAGGAGGAGGCTGCGATGCCTCTGGCTGCTCGGACCTGTCCAACTCAGCTTGGATTTCATCGTCGGAACCGTGAGTGTGGTCCTGAGTGGGAGCAGCGGCAGCAGGAGGGGCAGTAAGGTCGAACAACCAGTTGGTACGGTCCTCTGGATGGATGCGGGTGCGGGACGGAAGGATGATGCTTCGGACGGTCTTGCCACGCACAACCGGATGGTATTTGCCGTCGGCTCGGGAGCGGATGAGATGGGAGGCTCTGCAGTGGTCGGTGTCTAGGAACACCGAGGGGATGGAATGGAGGTTGAATTTGGAGTTGAAATTTATAGTTCAATGTGGGGAGGACGAAAATTCATAGTGGAGTAGGAGTTAGGATGATTGAAAGTGATAATGGGGGGAAGTGGAAGAGAACACGAACCCTGTTTTATCAAATATCAGTTTTGGACTGCGTGACGGTCGTCACGTATGTGTGACGGTCGTCACCCGCGTGACGCTCGTCATGAGTCTGTGACGGTCGTCACAGCAGCAAAATCTGCAGAACGCAGAATTTTGCTCTGAGGGCATACTCGTAGTGACTTTAAGGCTTATTATTGATATGGTGATGTAATATAACAGCCAACAAATGACAAATAATGCGAAAACAGAATAATTGAATAAAAACTAGAATTGAAATAACATAAAATTGAAACAATTGTATGTAGTACATAAAGAAAACTAACAATGCGAAAAATCCAAATGATTAAATGAAACTAAACTAGACTAAACTAAACTGAAACTACTGCTAAGAGCTAATAACTAATCTTTTCGTCCTTTCAACTCATCTAATTTCTGTGAATAGTAGTCGAGTTGGTCGCAAACTAGATCCATGAAGCCTACCAGTTCGTTGTGCATGCTTGCGATGTCAGCTTTTACATTAGTCAGAGTTGTATCAACGTCGTCCAATCTGAGTAACACGGCATCCATTTTGTCGGTGGTCTCCTCAGGGATAGGCTCAGGATAGGTGTTGTAGTGCGGAGGAGTCATAGGGTCTACTTCAGTTTCAGATACAGTGTCCTCATAGTACATATAGTCGTGTGCCTCAGAGATGTGGTCATTGTCATACATATAGTTCTGGGGTGTTGACTGTGGTGAAGGAGGTCCCATAGGCTCATCTAATTCGTAGAGCCAGTTATCCTTGTTGTGGATGCTTGTCATCAGATGATCAGGCAGCGTGAATAGCTGTACTGGTTTTTCGTTAATAAGGTACTCATACGGTCCAGGTCCCATAGTTCCTAAGAGGCGCCTGTTAAAGCAGAATTGTATGTTCATGGGTCGGATGGTGCCAAAACGAGTGCTGGCATTTAAATGGAATCTAAGGCCAAGCTCGTGGGCAATCATTGTTACTAGGCCTCCTATAAGGATATGTGTCTGAGGTTCCAACGTGAGGCGTTTGAAAGATCTCATCATGAAAGGCACTGCATTTACTGTCCGTCCCTGAGAAGCACAGAACATGATGAATAACTCCTCTTTAGATACTGCAGTAATATTTTCTTCTTTTCCAAACAAGGTGTGAGCTAGTATCTTATGGAAGTATCTGAAGGCTGAGTTGTGTATGTCATCATTGTGCATTCTGCCTGGTTCAGGGTGATAGTCGCCTGTGATTCTACCCCAGAATTGATCGAATTGAGAATCAATATCGTCATCTTCTGCACTGATGAACACATGCGGTCCGCTAGGGAATCCTAGGAGGTTAGCTAGTGACATCCGGCTATGGGTTTGGTCCATTCCAAATAATCGGAAGGTAATCAGCTCTGTGTTGGATCCAAAGCCATAGTTGGGTATGTATCTGAAAGAACTAAGGAATTCATAAGTAAGATCCTTATAGGTAGCAAAACGTGTTTTTAGAGCAGTGTTCTCCCAACCCAGTTGATTGAACAGGTATTGAATGCTATCTGTGATCCCTAGTTTATCCATAGTAGCCTTATCATAATACAACGTTAAGGCGAATTCTCTTTCGGTCAATGCTGCAAATCTTGCCTTTTGAGCGAGTCCTCGGAAGTGAACCTTTGTGAAGTCGTACTCGGCCATACTCGCAGGTAATTCAGAGAAAACAGAAGGAATGTTTTGAAGACTTTTAAAAATCCTGAAAAGTTTGAAACAGGAAATTGAAGTCAGGATTTTTAGAAACGAAGGGCGGTAGAAACAAAAGACAAAAGAGAGAAAATAAAATAAGAATAAAAGTACGAAAATGAACGAAAGTAGAAAGTAGTAGTAATTATAAGTTTAGAATTTTTGTTGGATTTTCAAAGTGGACTTTTAAAGAAAAATGAAATGCCATAACGAGGGAAATTTGGGTTGCCTCCCAGTAAGTGCTGTTTTTAACGTCTAAAGCCTGACGATAGCTTGGTGAGAAGCTATTCGGGTGTCTGAGCTGGAAGCTCAAGCAATTTTATATTGCTGACTTGAGGACTGTTGTCGTTCTTATTGTAATATTTTAGACGTTGTCCGTTTACGATAAATGGTGCATTTGTCTTATCGGTAATTTCAATAGCTCCGCTCTGAAGTGCTTTAGTCACTTCATAGGGTCCAGACCACCTAGATTTTAGTTTACCTGGGAAGAGTTTTAATCGTGAATTAAAGAGCAATACAATGTCTCCCACACTGAATTGTTTCCTGATTGAACGTTTATCATGCCACTTTTTAGTTTGTTCTTTGTAGATACGGGCATTTTCGTAAGCGTCTAATCGAAGTTCTTCCAACTCGTGTAAGTTCAAGATTCGCTTTTCTCCTGCCTCGGTGTAGTTGAAGTTGAGTGTCTTAATGGCCCAAAAGGCCTTATGCTCTAACTCTACAGGGAGATGGCAGGATTTACCGTAAACCAATTTATAGGGAGTAGTACCTATTGGTGTCTTAAATGCGGTCCTATAAGCCCATAAAGCTTCTTGTAGCTTTGACGATCAATCTTTCCTTGAGGTAGCGACAGTCTTTTCCAAGATCTGTTTTATTTCTCTGTTCGAGACCTCTACTTGTCCGCTAGTTTGCGGATGATAGGGTATAGCTACTCGGTGGCAGACTCCATATTTAGAGAGAAGTTTATCGAATATTCGCGATATGAAGTGAGATCCTCCGTCACTAATGACGAGTCTGGGTACACCGAATCTAGGAAAGATTGTGTTTTTGAAGAGTTTGATTACTACTCGTGCGTCGTTTATTGGAGCAGCTATGACTTCTATCCATTTAGACACGTAATCGACAGCGACAAATATGTAGTTATTTCCAAAAGAAGGTGGAAAAGGTCCCATGAAATCTATTCCCCAGACGTCGAAGATTTCTACCTCTAATATTCCTTTCTGAGGCATTTCATCGCGTCGTGAGATGTTGCCAGTTCGTTGGCATCGATCGCACTTTTGCATAGCGATGTGAACGTCTTTCCAGAGATTAGGCCAAAATAAGCCGGCTTGGAGAATCTTAGCACACGTCTTGGATGTACTAGCATGACCACCATACGGTGTTGAGTGGCATTGGGAAATAATATTTTCTATTTCTTCCTCTGGGACACAGCGACGATATATGTTGTCGGCCCCTCTCTTGAAGAGTAGAGGTTCGTCCCAATAATAGTGTTTCAGATCATGGAAGAATTTCTTCTTTTGCTGATAAGTAAGATCCGGTGGAAGCACGCCCGCAGCGAGGTAATTAACGATGTCAGCATACCAAGGTAATGTGACTTGGGCATAAACGGCTTCTACGGCTTTTTCAAATTCTGTATCTTCCGAGATTGAATTGGGTGCGTCACTTTCTAATTTGGCTATCAGACGTTTGTACGGGAAATCGTCATTTATCGGTACTGGTTCATGTTTGATGCCTTCTATTCGGGATAAGTGATCTGCAACAACATTCTCGGTTCCTTTCTCATCTTTGATTTCCAAGTCAAACTCTTGTAATAACAGGATCCATCTCAATAATCTTGGTTTGGCATCCTTTTTGCTTATTAGGTACCTTATGGCAGCGTGGTTTGTGTATATGATAATTTTTGCTCCTACTAAGTAAGAACGAAATTTGTCAAGCGCAAATATAACTGCTAGAAGTTCCTTTTCTGTGGTAGCGTAGTTCATTTGGGCAGGATCTAAGGTTCTACTGGCATAGTAGATGGCCTGGAGTTTCTTGTCCTTCCTTTGTCCTAGAACTGCGCCTACAGCGTAATCACTCGCATCGCACATGATTTCATACGGTAGTCGCCAATCGGGTGGTTGCATGATTGGTGCGGTGATAAGGGCTGATTTCAATGTTTCGAATGCTTTTAGACAGTCTTCGTCGAAGACGAACTCAACATCTTTCATCAACAGGCCAGTCAGAGGTTTTGTGATTTTCGAGAAATCTTTTATAAATCTTCTGTAGAAACTGGCGTGTCCTAGAAAACTCTGTATTTCTCGTACGGATTTTGGAGGTTGGAGATCTTTTATAATCTCTATTTTAGCTTTGTCTACCTTGATTCCTCTATCTGATATGACGTGTCTGTTGCACCCCAAAATTTGCCCAACCTTTTTTAGCCTAGGCTTATGTTTCAATTGCATAATCATTTGCATTGGCATCATGTACATAATGTATTCATCTGCATTGCATAGCATAAGCAAGCTATCTTAATCAGGGGATCAAGTGCTATTCTTATCTCAAGAGGCATATCCAAGGGTTTTCATTCATATTCAAGACTACTCAGGTCATCAGGGAAGAATTTGAGCTTTGAAGAGTTGACAGGTTGATCAGTGAGTTCTCCCCTATCTTGAGGTTATTTGGGGATCATCAGAGGGAGTGTGAGCCATGAGCCAAGAGCATGAGGTGTGTATGGATGTTATGAAGAGCCTATATGATCATTTTTGAGGAGTAACCAAGTCATTGGAATGATTGTAAGAGCCTCAGTTGAAGTCAGTCAACTAGGGTTTTATCTGGGTCAACCCTAGGTCAAAGACTTGTTTTGAAAGGCATCAAGGATCATTTGAAGAAGGTGGGATTCATTATTTTCTATATGGATATGTATACAGTGTTGTGCCAAAGAAAAATCAGAAGGAGTCAAGGAGAAATGGAGTTACCAAATTAGGGTTTCAGTGTAAAATCCCCTGATTTAGGTCAAACTTCAAAGCAGTGTAACTCAAGATGCAAGCTTCATATGAATTTCTGGTCCACATGAAACTTGTAGAGTATCTTCATAGCTTTAATTTGAGTGGTGGAAGTCATCAAGATGATTTATGGAACTCAAGTTATAGCTTTTGCAAGTTACAGGTCATCTGAGGGCACTGAAATTTGTCTGTGAAAGTTGTTTGTCTTCCAAGCAACTTTTTACCTTCAAGGAGATTTCAAATGGATTTTTGGCCAACATGAGAGTTGTTCCTCATTGTCTTATATTTCTAGGAAGGTATGGTATGCCTTCATATGATTTGTGGAACTCTACTTATGTCCTTGGCAAGCAAAGGGTATTTTGGTGATTTGAGAATTACATGTCATTCTTAGCCTATGCCTAAAACTCATACAAGGAAGATTCAAATGAAAAACTTCACAACATCAAAGTTGCTCCAAATGTCATTTTAAGTCTAGAAAAGAGGTCATGGAAGTTTGGAAATGCATAGAACTCAAATTGATAGAAGTTGGTGAAAATGGCTTAAAAATGGCATATAACTTGAAAAAGTTCACATGGAAATTTGGTTTGGGCAATCTACAAATCCAAAATGGGTCATGTAATATACCAAATTGATTCTAAACAATATTTTAGAGACTTTGGTTCAGCCACAATTTTGAGATAGGGTTTTAAAAATGGGGTTGCTTTGAAAATCCATTACTTGCATAATAAGGCAACCATGCAAAACTTGGCATGAGGCAAAATTCAGGGTATGTAAGCACTAATACACTTCCAATTTGTCATGAAATGAGATTTTCAAGTGGGCTGCAAAGTGTATGAGAGGAGATATTACATGAGATGATAAGTTCCATTATGCCATATCATGAGAAATCCATGAGATATTCTACACTCTCCTAGAGGGATCCAGAATGTTCTAGACATTTCCATCATCATCTATATAATGAGTAGAGAAGGTTGGTGAAAAAGGTTGGTGAAAAG
This sequence comes from Lathyrus sativus, assembly GCA_963859935.3. Classification (NCBI taxonomy): domain Eukaryota; kingdom Viridiplantae; phylum Streptophyta; class Magnoliopsida; order Fabales; family Fabaceae; genus Lathyrus; species Lathyrus sativus. The sequence continues at coordinate 250,717,420 of OZ012739.1, forward strand.
AGAGAGAGGAAAGTGAGTACTCCATTGTTGCTTCAATTGTAAGAAAGAGTGAAACTCCATATTCAGCATCAATTCAATTCATTCTTCTTCTTCATTCATGATCCATTGATCTTGTTGAGGGCATAGAAGCTGTTTCAGAGGTTTATCCATGGAGGATTGAAGATCTAAAGTTGAAATTGCAAGAATCCAAACCAGATTCGAATCTCATATTACAAGCATTCATCCTCTAAATTGTTGCAAACAGAAGAAAGACCTTCATCAGAAGATCATAGTGGAGAGGAATCAAGCCTTGAATCGAGCTTTTCATATACCTGCCATAGCCAACAAGCAGGTTGGTGTTTTCACTCCTATCTCTCTATTTATGTGTTATTGGTTAGAATTTTAGGGTTAGAATTGCTGGGTTAGGTTAGATGATTGAATTATGTGAATCTGAGAGCATTCCATGAGGTTTAATGGCAGGCCATAGAATCTTTGATGATCAAGATTGGTTAGGTTAGTGAGTTTTATTGCACACACCATAGCATGTTGAGATCAGTGTAGTGTGAAGAACACATTAGTATCATTAGGATCAAGAATTACAAGGTTCCATGGCAGTGCAAAATGGTTGGACCAAGGTCTTCGTGCCTTCTGTTTGTGAATTCTAAGGAGTTTTAATCGAAACCAATGATAAGGATGGATTCCTGGGGAAAAATGGAGAAGGTTTGCTTTTTGAAGTGTTGAATTTCATGGCCAATTGAGAGAGAATGAGAGGGAGTAAGATTCTTGCATGGAGTTGTAAATTCTGAAACCCTAGGTTCCAAGGTAGGAGACGACTCCTCTACCGTTGGATTAGGTTGAAACTATTGACCTGGAACGTGATCCAACGCGTGAGATTCAAACAGAATTTGGAGGGAGATGTGAAGTGCAGCAAAACGCTGCATTCCACTTAAGTGGAACTCTGGGCCTAACATAACTTGCTATCCCCACACCCCTAATGAAGCTCAATGGAAATTGCACTCAGAACCCCTGCTATTCGCACCGCATCATTGTCTTTTTCCTTTTACTTTTTATTTGAATTTCTGAAACCAAATGGGCCCTGCGCACATTACTAATGCCACCCCCAGTTTCCAGCCCAGCTAGGTAAATGAACTGAGCGCAGTTGCTTGTGACACCCCCTCCCAATTTAATTCATTTCTTTGATTTCATTTTCTTTAATATTTTTTCTTTTTGCATCTTAAAAAATCCATATAAAATTGAAAAAAGCTTATTTTTAATTGCTTCTTTTTGTGCTGGTTTCATAATTCTGTTAAGAAAATTATCAAATATTAAAATTAGCATTTCTTTTCATTTTAGTATTTTTTGTGTATTTTTATTTTTAATAGCTTTTTAAGTGATTTAGTTTAGCACTTGATTTTGTTGATTTTAGTTTAATTAGCTCCCCTTAGATTTAGGGTCCATTCTTTTTAGGGTGGTTAACTTAGGACTTTAGCTTGTATATAGGATTTAATTCATATTTTTAGGATTAATTTTTTAGATGATTTGATTAGATGAGATTGGAGTGATTAAAATTAGGGTTTTAAGTGAACATAGGTAAGATAGATCTTTTCTTTTAGGAATTTTAATTTGATTTTGGGGTATGGGACTATAGGGGTTATGGGTAGGTAATAGATCCCTTAGAAAATATTAGGCTTCCCCTATTGCTATTAGTATATTGCTTGTATTTGATTGACTGTGTGGTGTGCCCTCTCTAGGGTTATTATTTGACTGTGCGGGGTATTGGGCTTGTTTGGGGTTTGGGGTTTGAGCTGAAGACTGTGCTGATGAAGCCCATCTGAGGATTAAGGAATGAAGACCAACTTCCAGAGTTGATGAGGAGTATCTCTTGCTGGCAGCTGTTGAAGGTTATAGGAGCTAGGAGTTAGGCAGAGCTCTAGAGTAGAAAACTTGATTCACAAACTTGGAAGGTCTTGATTGTCTCCATCCCTCTCTATGATACAGAGTCTCTCTAAGACACTCATCCCCTTCCTTTGGAAGGCTTGGTGATAATGTCTAAGAGATAGAACTCTTGAGAGAAGTATTCTATGTGTTGTTGGCAGTCTGTTTTCCACCTTTGGTGGTCAACTAATTGCTTAACACCCAGTTCATTATTGTGATTGGTTCCTCAGCTTGGAGAGCGGGAATTGAAGAAAAGCCATTGAGAGATTGAAGATAAGAGACTGATGCTTGCTTGAAGCTTGTAGATAGTTGATGCTGACTTGAAGACAGATGCTGATGAAGATTGCTTTGCTGTTTAGTTTTTGTTGTTGATAATTCTTGATGTATTGATTGAATTTCCCTGACTGTATTGTTTGCTGTTTAACCTGTTAGGTTGAAAGTGAATTTTGTTCACTTTTGCCTATTGCTTTCTAGGTTCGAGGTTGAGTGGGACTCCCTTGCCTCGCTTGTATTGTTGCATCCATGCATTTTACTGCTTTATTGTATATATCTGCTGTTTCTGTTTTCGTTTATCCCTTAGGATCTCTGTTTCTCTCTGCGCAAGAGAGGAATATGATAGACATTAGGTCTTAACCCATGCATGATAACATTAGGGTAGATTTTATCCCCTTTTTCAACCCTAGGATTTGTAGAGTGTCATCTCTTCTTTCTTCAAAACAACAGAAAAACATTAATAAAGGTTATAACAAAAATCAATTCATTTCTTCCGTCAAAAGATTTGAACAAACATCAACCTTTTTTGCAATAAGAAAACCCTTGTTTAAGGTGAGATTTTTCATAAAAGACACTTGAACAGCTTGTGTCGTACGTGGCCCGAACTACGTTTGCTCTGATCTTCCATGCAGTGTGGAAGTATGTAGGCATAAGATGCGATATCCTAGCGAGTAACCTTCCCCACCTTCACCCGTGTTAGGCGAACTACGTTGACTCTGATTTCTCGTTCCAGACGGGAATACGTAGGAAGAAAGTGCGATGCTTTGCCGAGTCATGTTTTCTTTTCTTTTCAGACCTCATCCTTTAGTTTAGATAGAAGTGTAATCCGTACCAGAAAACAAGCGTGGATCCCGTCGAGTACAATGGACGTGAGGGGTGCTAATACCTTCCCCTTGCGTAACCGACTCCCGAATCCAGGTTTTGGTTGCGATGACCATACCTTTTCCCGTCTTTGCATTAGGTTTACTTCGAGCGTTTCCTTTCCCTCCTTTGGGATAAATAACGCACGGTGGCGACTCTTCTGTCAGCCGGCGCCGATTTTCGCAGTAGCGACAGCTGGCGACTCTGCTGGGGATCCAACGTCCCCTGGCTGCTAAGGACTGCGATAGTTCCTTATGCATTTGGGATCCAACGTCCCTCAAGAGAGTCAATCCTAGCGCTTGTTTTCCCGTCGAGGATTTTGTATGGATTTATATTTCTGTCATTTACTTTCAGCATTATATTATTGTTATTATTGTTGTGTTGGGGTGTGACGGGTGTTCTATGATTGAGAGATAAGCCGGACCTGGGCTTGAGTGCACCTAGAATTAGAGTGGAAATTAGTGGGCGCGCACGTGCTTTGCATGTCCTAGTGTCCCACGAAATCCACACTCAGACGAGTTTCTTCTGGTTGGCCTCCTGTCCTGCCCTTTGGGTGGCTCGGGTTGCTGGTTTGTTGGATTGTCGACTCTGGGGACCGATCATTTGGAAGTTGTCTAAGTGAGGCCTCTCCAGGATTTGATGATGCCACTCCTTCTGGGAATCGTATCATCAACCCTGAAAGTCTGTGACGCCGACGACCGCATAGGATGCCATACCTTCCTCAGTTACTAGGACATCTACCTGTGAGAGGGTTTGGGGTTATGCAGGTAACTAGACCTTCAGATACCGGTTGTTTCTCGATCTGAGATCCTGAGTATTTAGGGACAGTTGTGAGGTCTATCAGAGATCAGTTAGAGTTATGGTATGAGGTCTATCAGAGACCAGTTGGAGTTATGTTATGGGGTCTATCAGAGACCAATGTTAGAGCTTTGTATTGGGTCTATCTGAGACCAGGGTTTAAGGAATGCTGGAGGGTCTATCTGAGACTTTTGATATGGTTCAGGCTTCTCAGCCATGGCATTTGGTCCCTGTTGCATGTTACTTGCATTGCATTATTTGCATAACCATTATCATTGCATCCCATTAACGTGTGTCTGTGTTGTAGGTGCATTTGCATATTCCCTGGTTCTAGTGTCTGGACTCCTGAGTATTGATCATGGCTGGTTTGAGGATGACAGTTGCCTACAAGCTACCTATCCCTGATATTACTCCCCTCCTGGGTCTGATTTCTCTTGCAGATGAGGATGTCCGTAGAAGCTTCAGGCAGAGTTACGGACGGCTGTTGAGTTTGGTTCGCAAATCAACTGATGATGAATTGAATAGGCTATACACCTTGATGCAATTCTACGACCCTGCTTTGAGATGTTTCACGTTTGCTGATTTTATCTTGGGGCCCACCATGGAGGAGTATGTGGAGTTTACTGAGATGCCGGTACAGAATGCAGTTCCTTTTATTCACTCTGCCGCTGAGCCCAAGTTGGAGGATTTAGCTAAGGCCTTGCACATGAATGCTTCTGAGCTGTTGATGACTTCTTGGCGAGGGGTTCCAGGTTTCTCTCTCCAGTTTCTGGTTGGTAAGGCTCAAGAATACGCCAAGAATGGGTGTTGGGTGGTCTTTAACGCTGTTTTGGCTCTATGCATTTATGGGATAGTGTTGTTTCCCAATTTCCCAAACTTCGTGGACATGAATGCATTTCATCTGTTTGCTGCTGGCAACCCAGTACCCACACTGATCGGGGACTTCTACCATTCGATGCACTACAGAAATGAGAACAGGAGAGGCAAGAACGTCTCTTGTTGCGTGCCTTTGTTGTACATGTGGTTTAAGAGCCATCTTCCCCTGAAGGGACCTTTTGTGGATAGTGCAACTACAGCTGACTGGCCAGAGCGTATGATGAGGCTGTCTTCTGAAGACATTGAGTGGTTTGACCGAGACTTGCTGGGGTCTGAGCTTATTTTCAGTTGTTCTGGGTATCCTAATGTTCCTTTGATAGGAAGAAAGGGGTGTATCAATTACAACCCATCCCTGTTCGTCCGCCAGTTTGGATACGCGTTGAAGAACCCACCTCAGGAGGAAGAAGTACAGGAATCTCTGTACTTCATCGGTGATTTGAATGGAGAGTTACTAGCCAAGCTTCGGCATGCCTGGACGCGTATTAACAGAAATGGGAAACCACTGTTGGGGAAGAATGATTGTCAGGCTTATGCACCCTACAAAGTTTGGATCCGAGAGAGGGCAAGACAGTTACTGATGCCATTTCCAGCTACGCCAGTCCCTGTTCATGTTCTGATGGAAGAACCGACCACTGTCACTAGGGAGGCCTACGAGCGAGTTGTGAAAGAAAAGGAAGCCTTGATGAATATTAATGAAGAGTTAGAAAAGGAGCTGGCTCAGATGCGTAGTGAGAAGAATAAGGCCGTACGTTCTTTCCAACAGCAGATTGAACTAGTAAACAGGCTAGGTGCTGAGTTGACTGAGGAGAAAAAGAAGCGCGAACGTCTGGGTCAAGAGTTCAGAAGCTCTCATGTCATGTTGGAGTCCAAAAAGAAAGCACTCGACGTCGCTCACCGAGAAATCTCTTCTTGTAACAAGACGTGGAATGCTACGCTAACCAACAACAAAAAGAGGGAAGATAAATTGAAGCAGCAAATTTATGAACTCGAAGAGCAGTTGAAGGCTAGCATTAAGAAGCATGAAGAGGAGGTAATGGCCAGATATAGTCTCCAGAATGCAGTGAACAAGGCCATCGAAGGCAGGAACGAAGCTGTGTCTCAGAAGCGGAAGCTAGAGGATCGCTTCGGAGAAGGGGCATGGGAGGAAACCGCTGGTGACGTGCGACGTGTTCTCAAACGAAGAAATCAACTTGTTAAGGGGCTGCTTACCCGACCAAGTCATCCAGAGACTAAGAAGTTACTAGAAGAGTACCAGGCTCATGAGCGTACTTGACCATTTCATATATTAATGTGTATGCTTTATTTGCATTCGTGCTGACCATCACCAGGATTGTTGGTTGAGGTCATGCCTTCTTATTGTACACTCAATGATATTGTATTCTTGGATTTCTCTGCAATATACAAGGTTTTCTATGATTCGGCTCCAATCACCGTGTTGCTAGCACTGTCACTGCACTGGCACATTCACACTAGAATCGGGGAATGATATTCCCTAATGCACAGAAACATATTGCACTTTGCATACATACTCATATTTGCATTACAGGTTTGTGATCCGTGTATCTTATCTCCTGCATCTTTAAAGCAGGTATTTTCAGGATTGCAGAAAAGCGGGTTCACTGTTACTCTACCAGAACTAATCACAAGAAGATCATGGACAACGTGCAGAGTGAAATGCAAGAGATGCGTGACAGGATGGCCCTGCTCATGCAAACCATGGAGACCATCGCCAAAGGACAAGAGCAGCTGCAGAATCTGGTTCAACCGATAGTCGCACGGGCTGAAAACAACGGGACACCGCATGGTGAAAACATTGCTGCTTCTCCCCGAATTGAGAATCGTCAAAGTGCTGATGCTATTCCCGTAACCGGTTTGAATGCTGGAGAAACTGGTCCCGTAGGTGGAGGTGGGAACACCGGTAATATGAATGCCAATGCAGATACTGCTGGGGTATTTGTGGGTAATGTCAACCAGGGTTTCAATGGGGGCGTTGAGAATGTCGGAATAAATGGTATTAATGGTAACCAGGGCTTCAATGGTGTGAACATGGGGTATGGCAGCATTGCTGGCGCCAAGGCTGGGTTTGGTGGCTATGGTAATCTTGGATATGGAGCTGGCGCATACAACGCTCAAGAGATGGGTAATATGAGGTATGACCCCAGGTACTTCCAAACGGGTCCGGGCCGTGATGCAGATTACGTGGGATATGATGCAGTACCTCGCTGGGAGGATCGTCAGGAGGATGTGTTCTCTGGTCAGAACGAGGGCTATGAAAGAGCTAGGGATGACAACCATCGGATGAGATTGCTAGAAGAAAAAGTGAATGGATTAGCCAGCCAAAATGCTCTTGGGCTGGATATGTCAAATATGGGGCTGGTCCCAGGGCTGAGGGTCCCGCTGAAATTCAAAGCGCCGTCATTTGATAAGTACAAAGGGGATACATGCCCTAGGGTGCATGTACGCGCGTTTTACAGGCGCATGTCTGCGTATTCTGAGGATGAAAAGATGCTAATGCGTTTCTTCCAGGATAGCCTGTCAGGGCCATCGCTGGAGTGGTACATGAGCTTGGAGCCTACCCAGATCAGGAGTTGGAAAGAGCTGGCAGAGGCTTTTGTTCGACATTATCAATATAATAGTGATCTCGCCCCTAACCGAGTCCAGTTGCAGAGCATGTCTCAAAAGTCTAGCGAGAGCTTTAAAGAATACGCCCAGAGATGGCGAGATTTGGCTGCTAGGGTGCACCCTCCGATGGTGGAGCACAAAATGATGGATATGTTCATAGGAACTTTTTCTAGAATGTACTATGATCGGTTGCTCAATTTTTCGATGAGTACTTTCTCTGAGTTGATCTTGATGGGGGAGCGCATTGAAAACGGGGTAAAGATTGGTAAAATTCAAGCGGGTGAGTCCAGTTCCGCAGGAGGTAATAAGAAGACGTTTGGTGGTAAAAGGCAGGGTGATACCAACGCTGTATACAGTGCTCGACGAAGGAATAAAGGTCAGAACCGGCGTCAGCAGTCGCAAGTTGCAAGTGTAACCATTCCAGGGCCTTCTCAGCAGCAGAGACAACAACCACAGCAGCAGGCTCAGCAGCAGCCTAATAATAATCAGCGCAGACTTCAGAACCCACGACCGAGGAGAGTATTCGAGGTACCGCCGGTATCATATGCAGAACTCCTTCAAACTTTGTTGAAATTGCAGTTAGTCGAGAAGAGGACTTTATCACCACCAACTGGCCAGCCACCAGTCGGATATGATGTTAATGAGCACTGTGACTTCCATTCGGGTGCACCAGGGCACAATATTGAAAATTGCCTAGCTTTCAAGCACAAAGTACAGGATTTGCTTGATAGTACGGCTATCAACTTCGGGAAGGACGGTCCCAATATCACGCAGCAGCTAATGCCCAAGCATGGTGGGGCTGGGGCCAATGCAATCATGATAGATGATGAGTTGAACTTAGTTTCAGAAGTGAGCGAGCTGAAAACCCCTTTGAGTTACGTAAAACAACATTTATTGAAAGGAGGTGTCTATCCCGGTTGCAGTGAAGAGTGTGATGACTGTTTGATTCAATCTGGGGGCTGTGAGAAATTGAAGAGGGGAGTTCAAAGTTTGATTGATGAAGGAACTTTTCAGTTTGACAGGTCTGTGGGGCGAGAGAAGTCTGTCGAGACAGAATCTGAAGAAGAGCGCAGGGAGATTGCTACGATCACCATTCCGTTCAAATCAGTGACAATTTCGGCATCATCGAAAAGGCCGACCATCACTATTACCAAGGCTAAGCCAGTCCCTTATGAAAGCACAAAGTCAGTCCCGTGGTGCTATGGTGTTGAGGTGTATTGCAATGGGGAAAAGATTGACTTGAATGATCCGCCAGCGGGGTCCATAGATAACATAGTGGGAGCGGGCGGTATAACCCGGAGCGGGAGAATTTTCACTTCACCTGAGGTCGAGGCAGAGAGGCTGGCCAGGGGTAAGAACAAGGTTGTTGAGGGGGAATCTTCGGGGAGTAAGGAGAAAGAGCCGATAACCAAAGCTGTGGAAGAATTCATGAGGTTGATCCGCAAAAGTGATTACAAGATTGTAGAGCACCTGCAGTAGACCCCGTCAAAGATCTCCATATTATCGTTGTTGTTGTGTTCTGAGGCGCATAGAAATGCCCTGTTGAAGGTACTTGAGACATCCTTCGTGCCGCAAGAGATTTCAGTTAATCAGCTGGAGGGAGTCATGGCACATGTTAACGCTGGGCATGGACTGGGATTCACGGATTTTGACCTAACGCCTAGAGGGCGTGATCACAATAATGCCTTGCACATCTCTATCGAATGCAGGGGCACCATCTTATCCCATGTGCTGGTAGACACTGGGTCCTCGTTGAACGTGTTACCAAAGAAAGCCCTGTTGAAATTAGATACCTAGGGGTTGTTGTGCACACCTAGTGATTTGGTAGTGAGGGCCTTTGACGGAACAAGGAGGTCAGTATTCGGGTCAGTGACGTTACCTATCCAGGTAGGTCCGGAGGTGTTTGATACAGTGTTTTACATCATGGACATCCAGCCTGCATATAGCTGTTTGATCGGGAGACCTTGGATTCATGCCGCTGGGGCAGTGACTTCTACGCTCCATCAGAAGCTGAAGTATATGATTGAGGGGAGTATCGTGACAGTGTGTGGCGAAGAAGATATCTTAGTCAGTCATTTGTCTTCTTTTAAGTACGTGGAGGTAGATGGAGAGATCCATGAAACGCTGTGTCAGGCGTTCGAAGGGGTGAAGGTTAAAGAAGAGGCTCCGTTAAAGAGTGAAGGGCAGGAGGTGGTTGTCTCCTCATATAAAGAAGCCAAGGCGTTGGTACAAGCAGGAGAGACTCAGAAGTGGGGGCAGATTCTGGACATCCCAGTGAAGCAAGATAGGCATGGCTTGGGGTACCGCCCATCTCCCTCGCAGAGTGCGCCTAAGTACAAGGGACCTGTGGTGTTCACGCCCGGTGGAGTTAGCTTCGAAAGGATCAATGCCGTGTCTGATACGGAGGAAGTGGATAGCGATTGCGACAGGGACGCATGGATTCGACCCAGCACGCCGGGGCAAAGCCTATGCAACTGGTCCATCCAGGACGTCATCCAAGTCACCAAACAGTAATGCATTGTTTTTTCAGTCATTGTATGATCACATGTCTTGCCCGGGGCATCGATGATCTTGTCTTAGGGCCTAACTGTTTACCTGTATGTTTGCATGATCAATAAATGACGGTGTTTTTTACATTCAAATGTTGCGATCCTTTTCTTTCTGTTTTTTTATTTTTTCAATAAAATGGCAGCGTGGTTATGCATTTTGCTTGTACATCATTTTTGAAGCACTTAACCGTTTCCCTCGCAGGATTCATGAATTTTCAGATGACACCGACCAAAAACTTCCTATGACTCGTTTAGACTTCGAGCATCCGATCTTCCAAGCTGAGGAGGAGATTGTTGAGGATAGTGACTTACCAGAAGAGCTGAGTCGGTTGTTGAAGCAGGAGGAGAGAGTCATTCTGCCTCACCAGGAAGAGATTGATATTGTCAACTTGGGGACTGAAGAATGCGTCAGGAATATCCGTATAGGGGCCGCGTTGCAAGTTGACATCAAGCAGGAGCTTATTGAGATGCTGTGTGAATACAGTGATATATTCGCTTGGTCCTACGAGGACATGCCAGGTTTGGATACTGATATGGTTGTTCACCGTCTGCCGTTGAAAGAAGATTGCCCGCCTGTGAAGCAGAAACTCTGAAGGACTCGTCCTGACATGGCCGTAAAGATAAAGGAAGAAGTGCAGAAGCAATGGGATGCTGGGTTCCTGGCTGTTACCACTTATCCCACTTGGGTCTCTAATATTGTGCCTGTGCCAAAGAAAGATGGCAAGGTTCGAATGTGCGTTGATTATAGGGATCTAAACAAAGCGAGCCCGAAAGATGATTTCCCGCTGCCGCATATTGACGTGTTAGTTGACAACACGGCTCAGTTTTCGGTATTCTCCTTCATGGATGGATTTTCGGGGTACAACCAGATCAAAATGGCTCCGGAGGATATGGAAAAAACGACCTTTATCACCCCGTGGGGAACCTTCTATTATAAGGTGATGCCCTTTGGTTTGAAAAATGCTGGGGCAACGTACCAGCGGGCCATGACAACGCTTTTTCACGACATGATGCACAGAGAGATTGAGGTGTATGTCGATGACATGATTGCCAAGTCTCAAACAGAGGAAGAACATCTGGTTAATCTGCTGAAGTTGTTCAAGAGGCTGAGGAAGTTCAGGCTGAGGCTGAATCCTAATAAATGTACCTTCGGAGTGAGATCCGGGAAGCTACTGGGGTTCATTGTGAGCAAGAAAGGAATCGAGGTCGATCCTGCAAAAATAAAAGCAATACAAGAGATGCCAGCACCGAGAACAGAAAAAGAAGTCCGTGGATTCTTAGGGAGGTTGAATTACATTGCTAGGTTCATCTCTCACCTAACGACCACGTGTGAACCATTATTCAAGATGTTAAAGAAAGATCAAGTGGTGGTCTGGAACGGCAATTGCCAAAGGGCATTTGAAAAGATAAAAGAATACTTGCAGGAACCTCCGGTGTTAATACCCCCAGTAGCGGGACGACCACTGATTATGTATCTGACGGTTCTTGAGAACAGTATGGGTTATGTTCTCGGTCAACATGACGAGACAGGACGGAAAGAGCATGCAATTTACTACTTGAGTAAAAAGTTCACGGACTGTGAATCTCGATACTCTATGCTCGAAAAGACGTGTTGTGCATTGGCGTGGGCTGCCAAACGTCTAAGACAATATATGTTGAACCATACAACCATGCTGATATCGAAGATGGATCCGATCAAATATGTGTTTGAAAAGCAAGCGCTCTCTGGAAGGATTGCTAGATGGCAGATGGTATTGACAGAATACGATATCCAGTATGTTTCCCAGAAGGCCATTAAGGGAAGTGTTCTGTCCGAATATCTCGCCGAACAGCCGATTGAGGATTATCAGCCTATGAAGTTTGAGTTCCCTGATGAGGACATAATGTACTTGAAGGCTAAAGATTGTGATGAGCCGTTGCCTGGTGAAGGACCTGAGCGGAGTTCCCAGTGGCAATTGATTTTTGATGGGGCTGTCAATTCGTACGGTAGCGGGATCGGGGCAATCATTACAACTCCCCACGGGTCGCACATCCCGTTCACAGCCAGATTGACTTTTCCAGTGACGAATAACGAAGCCGAGTACAAAGCTTGTATTATGGGGTTAGAGGAGGCTATTGATCTGAGGATCAAGAATCTGGATGTATATGGGGATTCAGCATTGGTTGTGAATCAGATTAAGGGAGAGTGGGAGACGCGCCAACCTAATCTGATACCGTACATGAATTATGCGAGAAGGTTGCTACCTTTCTTTGATAAAGTAGAGTTTCATCATGTACCCAGGGCGGAGAATCAAATGGCAGACGCCCTTGCAACATTATCCTCGATGTATAAGGTCAACTACTGGAACGAGGCTCCCAGGATTGTCATATCTCGCCTCGATAGGCCGGCCTTTGTGTTTGCAATTGATGAAGCATCTGACGGTAAACCTTGGTATTTCGACATACAAAATTTCCTGAAGAATAAGGAATATCCGGCTGGGGCATCCAGTCGTGATCAGAAGACTCTAAGGAGATTAGCAGGCAACTTCTATCTGAATCCCGATGGCGTTCTGTATAGAAGGAACCACGATTTGGTACTCCTCCGGTGTGTAGATGAGAAGGAAGCCAACTTGCTCATGGAAGAGGTCCATGAAGGAACTTTTGGCACACATGCTGGTGGGCATGCTATGACCCGAAAGTTGTTACGAGCAGGGTATTATTGGTTGACGATGGAAACTGACTATTTCAAATTTGCCAAGCGGTGTCACAAGTGCCAGATCTATGCAGATAAGATCCATGTGCCACCCAGTCCACTGAATGTTATGGCTTCACCGTGGCCTTTCTCCATGTGGGGAATTGATATGATCGGCAAGATTGAGCCTACTGCTTCTAATGGGCATCGTTTCATCCTAGTCGCGATCGATTACTTCACTAAGTGGGTGGAAGCGGCTTCTTACGCCAACGTGACCAAACAGGTGGTGGCCAGATTTATCAAAAGAGATATAATCTGCCGATACGGTATTCCTGAACGGATCATTACTGATAATGGTTCGAATTTGAACAACAAGATGATGAAAGATCTGTGTCGGAATTTCAAGATCGAGCATCATAATTCATCTCCCTACAGACCCAAGATGAATGGCGCTGTTGAAGCGGCCAACAAGAACATAAAGAAAATTGTTCAGAAGATGGTGGTAACGTATAAGGATTGGCATGAGATGCTGCCATTCGCTTTGCATGGTTATCGTACTACAGTGCGTACATCAACCGGGGAAACACCGTTCTCACTAGTATATGGCATGGAGGCAGTCATGCCATTGGAGGTTGAGATACCATCTTTGAGGGTTTTGCTTGATGTTCAGCTTGATGAGGCAGAATGGGCGAGAAGTAGATTGAATCAGCTGAGCTTGATAGATGAGAAGAGACTGGCATCCATTGCACATGGTAGGTTGTATCAGAGCCGGATGAAGAAAGCGTTCGACAAGAAGATTCGACCTCGAAGCTTTCAGACGGGTGATCTTGTGCTGAAAAAGATTCTCCCACCGCAATCGGATCACACGGGCAAATGGACTCCCAACTACGAAGGTCCATTCGTCGTGAGAAAGGTCTTCTCCGGAGGAGCCTTATTGTTATCCACCATGGACGGTGAAGACTTTACGTCCCCTGTGAACTCGGACGTAGTTAAAAAATACTTTGCTTAAAAATTGACCCGCTGGACAGTAAAAAGAGAGTCCAGGCAAAAATGGGGCATCCTGGCGAACCGAAAAACAAAATAAAAAGGTTCGGGCAAAAGTTAGGGATATAACGGAAAAAATGTACACCCGCGAAGTCGAAAACTTACACTGGGCGGCTTCGGCAAAAAAGGGTATCCCGGTGAATCGAAAACCCGCAAAGGGCGATTCACGCAAAAGTTAGGGATTTGAGAAGCAAATGACTGCGGTCCAAGTTTGATGATTAGTGGTTTGGTAGCATCTGGGGGTCAACTATCCAAAGCAATTTCTTCTGAAGACAGAGATCGGGAAAGTGTCAGAGTCCGACGAGTCATAGGAGGATCGGTTCATGGTGTTCGTCTGTAACACGTTGCCGACATGTGTACAAATTTTATTCTGTATATTTGTATACTTCTGCATTTTGTTTATGTGTGACTACCTCTTTTCAGGAGTTGCATCTGATGTACAAATCTTGCCTATTCTTAGGCCGTTATCAATAAAGTGTTTTGTTCAGTGTAGTGTGTGCCTGTCGTTTTAATTTTACAGTTTTGTTTGTAAAAAGCGCCGTTGTTTTTGATAAACTTACATGCGTGTAAACAAGCAGGCCTCGGCCGATGATTGTTAAAACCGGAAATTACCTGAATGGTTGTCGTGGGTGACTACCAAGATGTTTCTTTTTTGCATAGATTGCCTTGTGTTTGCTTGTTGACTTTTGCAGGTATTCAAAAGCTCGCATTGTTCCCCGCCAGAGTCCATGGCAGGCTGGTACCCTCTCTAGAGGTTGAATGTTGTGTCTTTCCCCGGTGAAGTCGCCCCAGGAAAAATTGAGTGTTGTCTCCCCAGGAGAGCGGAGATTGCGTCAAAGGAAAAGATCAATGTATCTTCAGTTCAGAATTGGCTTATCAAGCAGAGCAGAGTCCTCCCCAGCAAAGGTAGAGATGGATATGATTAACTTCCCCAAAGAGTTTCCTGTGTAGTGCGAACCAGAGCACACCGGTCAATCCCCAGCTCAGTGATAGCAGGATGAAGTATCCCCACAGGGCGTAATCAGAGTGTTGATACATTTGAAAGAAGTCTCCGGGATTGCTTTTCTTTTTCCTCAACAGGTTGATCCTTCCTCGTTAGGATGATCATTTTTCAGCAGAATTTGAAGTTTTGAGTTTGTGAGCTACCTTCCCCGCAGGATGGTTATCCCCAGCGGAGTTAGTTCATCTTTCCAACATTTATTTTGTTGGAAGCGTATCGGTAGTATTCCGGTCATCCCCAGCGGATCCAGTTTGTCTTCAGCATTTATTTTGCTGAAGTAACTCTTTGCATAAGCATGCATCATGAGCATTTGCATTCTACACGAATACGTAGCATTTCCATGCTGTGTGGAAACATTACGTCATTATCAAACGTGCATTTTTGAAACATAAGCCAGGTGGTTACCTCTTCGGTTTCTGATGTGTTGTTCCCTGCCGATAAGAGAAATTGTGATTCAGGAAGATGCTGTTTTATGGTCAAAGTACGCAGTGATCGTATTTGTACCATATACGGGGTTCATATTGTAAGGCACGCAGTGATCGTGTTGATTTTGAGATGTTGATTTGTGGCCCAAGTACGCAGTGATCGTATTTGTACCATCTACGGGGTTCATGTTGTAGGACACACAGTGATCGTGTTGATCTTGGTATGTGTATCTGTGGTCGAATGACGCAGTGATCGTATTCGTCCCGATCTAAGAAGATTGTTCTGTAAGGCACGCAGTGATCATGTTGGTATCGTCTCGGGGGTTTATTGGGCAGGACACGCAGTGATCGTGTTTACCATGTCATGTGATGTTTGTTGGTCGATATGCGCAGTGATCGTATTCGTCCGTTATACAGTGGTTATAGATTGACACGCAGTGATCGTGTTCATCCAGTTTTTGTTGGTCGGTATACGCAGTGATCGTATTCGTCCGTTATATGGTTTGATTATAGGGTGAGGCACGCAGTGAACATGTTCATTTGGTTGTTTGTGGCCGAAGTACGTAGTAATCGTATTCGCCCCATGTTTGAAGGCACGCAGTGATCGTGCTTTCCTCCAGTCAAGAGGGCCGTGACATGAAGCGCGCAGTGATCGCGTTCACCCTATGTATGGTTAGAATATGCAGTGATCGTATTCGTCCGGTTATGTGGGCTAGTTGAGACACACAGCACGCGGTGATCGTGTTTTCCCCAGTCAAGAGGATCGTGGCTCAGAGCGCGCAGTGATCGTGTTCAAGATACGCAATGATCGTATTCGTATAGCATGCAGTGATCGTGTTGATAGAACCATTTGAACTTGTAGTGTGGCACACGCAGTGATCGTGTTGACATCATTTTGGGGTTTGTTGGTCGAGATGCGCAGTGATCGTGTTCATCATATTGGTGGTTGAAGTACGCAGTGAACGTGTTCGCCTCTTCTATGTGGATTTATTCCGTCTGGCACGCAGTGATCGTGTTTATCTCATCCGGTTGGACTTATGGTCGATGTGATTTTGGTTGTAACACAGCATGCAGTGATCGTGTTCGTCGTGTTTGTTCCTTTAGTTGATGTTGTTTGTGATACACGCAGCGGTCGTGTTCGTCTCATTTTTATGGATTTGTGGTGTAAGACGTGCAGTGATCGTGTTCGCTATGCCACATGTTCCCCTAGCAGAATTGCTTGGTCAAGCAATTCTCTTTCTCCCCAGCCGAGTCCTTATCAGGGTACGGTGGAAATGGCATGATGCATATTTTGGGTGGTTACCCACAGTTACCCCAGTAGAGACGTAATCCCCAGCGGGGTGGTCTTCAACGAGATACTTGGTTAAGTTCCTCGTAGTCCCCGGCAGGGTATTCTTTGACAAGTCGCTTGGTTAAGTTACTTGTATTCCCCTATCTGAGTCTTTCTTAGGATGCTGTGGAGTCAGCATTAGAAGACGGTAATGCAGTTTGTGGGTAGTTACCCGTAGTTCCCCCAGCAGAGTTATGTGCTCCATCAGGGTGTTACTTCAATGAGTTAATTGTTTAAGTCCCTCATAGTCCCTAGCAGGGTATTTGCCACGGGAGTTGTTTGGTTAAATTCCTCGTATTTTTCAACAAGGTTATTCTCGTCAGGGTACTTGGTTAAGTTCCCAATTTCCCCAGCAGGTGTTTGACGGCAGTCGTCAGAATTGGCCTCTCAGAGTGGTTTGGTTAAGTTTCTCGAATGGAAGGTTGGTAAGTGAAATCAGCATTGTCTCGTTTGGTTAAGCATTTGCTCGTTTCTTTAGGATACAAAAGGTGGATCAGTGAAGTCAACATGACAAGTGAAGTCAATATTCTCCCGCTGGTTAGCGTGTGCTTGGTTGATAGGTGAGATCAACAGAGGTTGATAAGTGATATCAACAATTTCTCGTTGTGTGGTGTATGCTCATTTCTTCGGAATGGAGTGGTCTGCGGACAATATCAGATTATTTTACGAAAGCAGATTGACAGAGGAGTGGCTAGTTGTTGTTGTGACAACAGAAGTCATTTCCCTGAAGGGTTTTTCCCCAGCAGTAGTCGTATACGCAATTTATTCTTGCGGTTGGCAAATTTCCGGGTTCTTTCGTATTCAACCGTCTCGTACCTCGAATGTCTGAAGGTTGCGCGCTCTTCATTCAGCCGGGTCCAAGCCGCTTGAATAGGGGCAGCTGTTGCACCCCAAAATTTGCCCAACCTTTTTTAGCCTAGGCTTATGTTTCAATTGCATAATCATTTGCATTGGCATCATGTACATAGTGTATTCATCTGCATTGCATAGCAT
Organism: Lathyrus sativus; assembly: GCA_963859935.3. Lineage (NCBI taxonomy): Eukaryota > Viridiplantae > Streptophyta > Magnoliopsida > Fabales > Fabaceae > Lathyrus > Lathyrus sativus. The sequence continues at coordinate 250,734,776 of OZ012739.1, forward strand.
AAGCAAGCTATCTTAATTAGGGGATCAAGTGCTATTCTTATCTCAAGAGGCATATCCAAGGGTTTTCATTCATATTCAAGACTACTCAGGTCATCAGGGAAGAATTTGAGCTTTGAAGAGTTGACAGGTTGATCAGTGAGTTCTCCCCTATCTTGAGGTTATTTGGGGATCATCAGAGGGAGTGTGAGCCATGAGCCAAGAGCATGAGGTGTGTATAGATGTTATGAAGAGCCTAGATGATCATTTTTGAGGAGTAACCAAGTCATTGGAATGATTGCAAGAGCCTTAGTTGAAGTCAGTCAACTAGGGTTTTATCTGGGTCAACCCTAGGTCAAAGACTTGTTTTGAAAGGCATCAAGGATCATTTGAAGAAGGTGGGATTCATTATTTTCTATATGGATATGGATATGGTGTTGTGCCAAAGAAAAATCAGAAGGAGTCAAGGAGAAATGGAGTTACCAAATTAGGGTTTCAGTATAAAATCCCCTGATTTAGGTCAAACTTCAAAGCAGTGTAACTCAAGATGCAAGCTTCATATGAATTTCTGGTCCACATGAAACTTGTAGAGTATCTTCATAGCTTTAATTTGAGTGGTGGAAGTCATCAAGATGATTTATGGAACTCAAGGTATAGCTTTTGCAAGTTACAGGTCATCTGAGGGCACTGAAATTTGTCTGTGAAAGTTGTCTGTCTTCCAAGCAACTTTTGACCTTCAAGGAGATTTCAAATGGATTTCTGGCCAACATGAGAGTTGTTCCTCATTGTCTTAGATTTATAGGAAGGTATGGTATTCCTTCATATGATTTGTGGAACTCTACTTATGTCCTTGGCAAGCAAAGGGTATTTTGGTCATTTGAGAATTACAGGTCATTCTTAGCCTATGCCTAAAACTCATACAAGGAAGCTTCAAATGAAAAACTTCACAACATCAAAGTTGCACAAAATGTCATTTTAAGTCTAGAAAAGAGGGTATGGAAGTTTGGAAATGCATAGAACTCAAATTGATAGAAGTTGGTGAAAATGGCTTAAAAATGGCATATAACTTGAAAAAGTTCACATGGAAATTTGGTTTGGGCAATCTACAAATCCAAAATGGGTCATGTAATATACCAAATTGATTCTAAACAATATTTTAGAGACTTTGGTTCAGCCACAATTTTGAGATAGGGTTTTAAAAATGGGGTTGCTTTGAAAATCCATTACTTGCATAATAAGGCAACCATGCAAAACTTGGCATGAGGCAAAATTCAGGGTATGTAAGCACTAATACACTTCCAATTTGTCATGAAATGAGATTTTCAAGTGGGATGCAAAGTGTATGAGAGGAGATATTACATGAGATGATAAGTTCCATTATGCCATATCATGAGAAATCCATGAGATATTCTACACTCTCCTAGAGGGATCCAGAATGTTCTAGACATTTCCATCATCATCTATATAATGAGTAGAGAAGGTTGGTGAAAAAGGTTGGTGAAAAGAGAGAGAGGAAAGTGAGTACTCCATTGTTGCTTCAATTGTAAGAAAGAGTGAAACTCCATATTCAACATCAATTCAATTCATTCTTCTTCTTCATTCATGATCCATTGATCTTGTTGAGGGCATAGAAGTTGTTTCAGAGGTTTATCCATGGAGGATTGAAGATCTAAAGGTGAAATTGCAAGAATCCAAACCAGATTCGAATCTCATATTACAAGCACTCATCCTCTGAATTGTTGCAAACAGAAGAAAGACCTTCATCAAAAGATCATAGTGGAGAGGAATCAAGCCTTGAATCGAGCTTTTCACATACCTGCCATAGCCAACAAGCAGGTTGGTGTTTTCACTCCTATCTTTCTATTTATGTGTTATTGGTTAGAATTTTAGGGTTAGAATTGTTGGGTTAGGTTAGATGATTGAATTCTGTGAATCTGAGAGCATTCCATGAGGTTTAATGGCAGGCCATAGAATCTTTGATGATCAAGATTGGTTAGGTTAGTGAGTTTTATTGCACACACCATAGCATGTTGAGATCAGTGTAGTGTGAAGAACGCATTAGTATCATTAGGATCAAGAATTACAAGGTTCCATGGCAGTGTAAAATGGTTGGACCAAGGTCTTCGTGCCTTCTGTTTGTGAATTCTAAGGAGTTTTAATCGAAATCAATGATAGGGATGGATTCCTGGGGGAAAATGGAGAAGGTTTGCTTTTTGAAGTGTTGAATTTCATGGCCAATTGAGAGAGAATGAGAGGGAGTAAGATTCTTGCATGGAGTTGTAAATTCTGAAACCCTAGGTTCCAAGGTAGGAGACGACTCCTCTACCGTTGGATTAGGTTGAAACTATTGACCTGGAACGTGATCCAACGCGTGAGATTCAAACAGAATTTGGAGGGAGATGTGAAGTGCAGCGAAACGCTGCGTTCCACTTAAGTGGAACTCTGGGCCTAACATAACTTGCTATCCCCACACCCCTAATGAAGCCCAATGGAAATTGCACTCAGAACCCCTGCTATTCGCACCGCATCATTGTCTTTTTCCTTTTACTTTTTATTTGAATTTCTGAAACCAAATGGGCCCTGCGCACATTACTAATGCCACCCCCAGTTTCCAGCCCAGCTAGGTAAATGAACTGAGCGCAGTTGCTTGTGACACCCCCTCCCAATTTAATTCATTTCTTTGATTTCATTTTCTTTAATATTTTTTTTTGCATCTTAAAAAATCCATATAAAATTGAAAAAAGCTTATTTTTAATTGCTTCTTTTTGTGCTGGTTTCATAATTATGTTAAGAAAATTATCAAATATTAAAATTAGCATTTCTTTTCATTTTAGTATTTTTTGTGTATTTTTCTTTTTAATAGCTTTTTAAGTGATTTAGTTTAGCACTTGATTTTGTTGATTTTAGTTCAATTAGCTCCCCTTAGATTTAGGGTCCATTCTTTTTAGGGTGGTAAACTTAGGACTTTAGCTTGTATATAGGATTTAATTCATATTTTTAGGATTAATTTTTTAGATAATTTGATTAGGTGAGATTAGAGTGATTAAAATTAGGGTTTTAAGTGAACATAGGTAAGATAGATCTTTTCTTTTAGGAATTTTAATTTGATTTTGGGGTATGGGACTATAGGGGTTATGGGTAGGTAATAGATCCCTTAGAAAATATTAGGCTTCCCCTATTGCTATTAGTATATTGCTTGTATTTGATTGACTGTGTGGTGTGCCCTCTCTAGGGTTATTATTTGACTGTGCGGGGTATTGGGCTTGTTTGGGGTTTGGGGTTTGAGTTGAAGACTGTGCTGATGAAGCCCATCTGAGGATTAAGGAATGAAGACCAACTTCCAGAGTTGATGAGGAGTATCTCTTGCTGGCAGCTGTTGAAGGTTATAGGAACTAGGAGTTAGGCAGAGCTCTAGAGTAGAAAACTTGATTCACAAACTTGGAAGGTCTTGATTGCCTCCATCCCTCTCTATGATGCAGAGTCTCTCTAAGACACTCATCCCCTTCCTTTGGAAGGCTTGGTGATAGTGTCTAAGAGATAGAACTCTTGAGAGAAGTATTCTATGTGTTATTGGCAGTCTGTTTGCCACCTTTGGTGGTCAACTAATTGCTTAACACCCAGTTCATTATTGTGATTGGTTCCTCAGCTTGGAGAGTGGGACTTGAAGAAAAGCCATTGAGAGATTGAAGATAAGAGACTGATGCTTGCTTGAAGCTTGTAGATAGTTGATGCTGACTTGAAGACAGATGCTGATGAAGATTGCTTTGCTGTTTAGTTTTTGTTGTTGATAATTCTTGATGTATTGATTGAATTTCCCTGACTGTATTGTTTGCTGTTTAACCTGTTAGGTTGAAAGTGAATTCTGTTCACTTTTGCCTATTGCTTTCTAGGTTCGAGGTTGAGTGGGACTCCCTTGCCTCGCTTGTATTGTTGCATCCATGCATTTTACTGCTTTATTGTATATATCTGCTGTTTCTGTTTTCGTTTATCCCTTAGGATCTCTGTTTCTCTCTGCGCAAGAGAGGAATATGATAGACATTAGGTCTTAACCCATGCATGATAACATTAGGGTATATTTTATCCCCTTTTTCAACCCTAGGATTTGTAGAGTGTCATCTCTTCTTTCTTCAAAACAACAGAAAAACATTAATAAAGGTTATAACAGAAATCAATTCATTTCTTCCGTCAAAAGATTTGAACAAACATCAACCTTTTTTGCAATAAGAAAACCCTTGTTTAAGGTGAGATTTTTCATAAAAGACACTTGAACAGCTTGTGTCGTACGTGGCCCGAACTACGTTTGCTCTGATCTTCCATGCAGTGTGGAAGTACGTAGGCATAGGATGCGATATCCTAGCGAGCAACCTTCCCCACCTTCACCCGTAGTTAGGCGAACTACGTTGACTCTGATTTCTCGTTCCAGACGGGAATACGTAGGCAGAAAGTGCGATGCTTTGCCGAGTCATGTTTTCTTTTCTTTTCAGACCTCATCCTTTAGTTTAGATAGAAGTGTAATCCGTACTAGAAAACAAGCGTGGATCCCGTCGAGTACGATGGACGTGAGGGGTGCTAATACCTTCCCCTTGCGTAACCGACTCCCGAATCCAGGTTTTGGTTGCGATGACCATACCTTTTCCCGTCTTTGCGTTAGGTTTACTTTGAGCGTTTCCTTTCCCTCCTTTGGGATAAATAACGCACGGTGGCGACTCTTCTGTCAGACGGCGCCGATTTTCGCAGTAGCGACAGTGTCCTAGAACTATTCCTTGTCGGACCATAAAATGGCATTTCTCCCAATTTAGGACGAGGTTTACTTTTACGCAATGTTCTAATACCATTTCTAAGTTCTGTAGGCATCCTTCGAAACTTTGTCCACATACCGAGAAATCGTCCATAAATACTTCCATAATGTCGTCTATGAAATCTGCGAAGATTGCCATCATGCATCTTTGGAAGGTTGCTGGAGCGTTACAGAGTCCGAACGGCATTCGGCGGTAAGCAAAAGTACCATAAGGACAGGTGAATGTAGTCTTTTCTTGGTCATCAGGATGGATGGGAATTTGGAAGAATCCTGAATAACCATCTAGATAGCAGAAATATGAATGTTTGGCTAATCTTTCCAACATTTGGTCTATGAAGGGTAACGGGAAGTGATCTTTGCGTGTAGCTTTGTTAAGCTTTCTATAGTCAATGCACATCCTGCTTCCAGTCACGACTCTTTTTGTTATTGATTCGCCTTTTTCGTTTTTAACTACTGTGACTCCTCCTTTCTTTGGTACGACGTGAACTGGGCTAACCCATTCACTATCGGAGATCGGATAGATGATTCCTGCATCTAGAAATTTCTTTACTTCATCTCTGACTACAGTGCTCAGGATGGGGTTCAGTCTTCTCTGATGCTCTCGAGAGGTTTTAGAGTCTTCCTCTATTGTAATTCGATGCATACAGATCGAAGGGCTTATACCTTTTAAATCGCTTATGTTATAGCCTAACGCGGTGGGGTACTTCTTTAGGACTTCTAATAGCTTTTCGGTTTCTGGTTGTCCTAAGTCAGCGTTGACTATAACTGGTCTTTTTAGTTCATCGTCTAGAAATTCATATCTGAGGTTTTTGGGTAGTGTTTTGAGTTTTAAAGATGGGTTCCTCGGACCTGGCATATGGTTTGGTGTCAGTGCTAAGCTTTCGCTTAGGCTGTCGTCTTTATACGGTTTACGCCAATTATCGTCTTCAGAAATATCGGGTATTTGAATCTTTATTATTTCTGAATACGTGGTCTCTTCATTTTCAAGTTCTCTTATGCATTCGTCGATTTCGTCTACTAAATAGCAAGTATCGTCTATTGCTGGTGCTTGTAAAAACTTGGTGAGAATGAACTCTATCTTTTCTTCTCCTACTTCGAATGTGTTGCACCCTAAAATTTGACCAACCGATTCTCCTATCTGACTCATGGTTTAAATTCATATTCGCAGCTCAGACATGTGATATTTGTGCACAAGCAGGGGATATCAGAGTTTACAGCTTGACTTTTGTCTATCAGATATGGCAGACCCAGTCCAGATTATCGGGGTTTTATTTTCGGGAAATTGTGCGCTCCTCGGTGATTTTTCAGTGATTTTGAGGATATTCTGATGCCCGGGGATCTCTGTTCGATTCGATCTGGTCTCGTGCGCTCTTTTACGGGGGTCATGTGCATTCATCTGCATTTTTAGGGTTTAATAGGCTTTTGTGAATTTTTAACAGGCTTTATAGATTTTTCTGGAATTTAAATAGGTTTATAGAATATTTTAATAGCTTAAATCTCTTTGTAGAATTTTATAGAATTTTTAAATAGTTTTTAGAATAATAAAGAAAAAGGGGAATATAGTTTTTCTTTTATTACTAATAGATAATAATAGTTTAGAATTTTATAGGTTTTTTAAATAGGTTTAATTGCTTTTTAAATCGTTTTTAGAATTTTCTATAGATTTTAAAATAGGTTTAAGTGTTTTTTAGATAATATAGAAAATAATATAGTTTTTCTTTTATTAATAGATATTAAATAATATTAGATTTTTAATAGAAAATTAGATTGATTTAGAGTTAATTAGACTTTTAATCATTTTTTAGAGTTTGGTTAGGTTAATTCACTTTTTAGAGTTTAATTAGGTTAATTGATTCTTTTTAGAGTTAATTAGGTTCTTAATTGTTTTCAGATTTAATTAGGTTGATATAGAGTTGATTAGGGTTTTAATTTTTGTTTAGAGTTTATTAGTTAATCATTAGATTAATTAGTGCTAATTAGACATTAATCAGATTTAGTTAATTGTTTGTTTAACTCAGTTTTTTACAGTTTTTTTGTGATTCGTATGGGCCCAGGGGTGCTCTTTTGAGGCCCAATTCTCATTGTTGCAAATCAGAAAGTCCAAAAAAATGGTCCAGCAAGTCCAAACTCGTCAGGTCCTCTCCAGAAGCTTCTAGAAGGATCCACGCGTCTCCAGTGGTATAAAAGCACGCCACGTGTAGCAAACAGAAGGCCCCACACGTTTCTCAGAATCCACGCCACGCGTCCTACCCAGCTGTCCTCCACTCTCTCTCTCTCTCTGCGCATGCACGCCACTTGGCGCCCCCACACCCATCGCCTGAGTTTCACCAGCAACCTCACCGGCGGCCATGCATCAGCCGTAACTTCCCACCGCCGGTGACCCCCAACTACCTCCGGCCACCGTCTCACTCGTCGGAATCTGCAAACAACCATTTTTCCCCAGAAATTCATCTTCTTCCTCCGATCGTCTCCTCCACCTTCATCTTCAACGGCACCGGAAAATCTAACCCTCGCCTGAACCTTCATACTCCATCAAAGATTTCCAGAAACCTCAGACATTCAATCTTCAAACAATATTTCCAGAATCCACTCAAGTCTTCATCCTCCGTCGAAGCAAAACTCAGAACATCCTCAGCTTTCATCCATTTCTCCAGAAATCGCTCATACCTCCATCTTCTTGCCAGAAACTTTCCAGAAATCATTCAACGATCTTCATCGTTATTCAGGTTTTCCAGATCGTGAACTTTTCCAGAAATTACTCAGAACTTCATCATAGCGTCAACAACCTTCTTCAACAACGCGCGCCTAATACTCAGGAATCTTCAAAGATCCCTTGTTCCCCTCGCGTTAAACCAGGTTTGCCTTCTCTCTGTTAGATCTTCATTGCAATTAGGGCGAAATAATCGGTTAGGGTTTGAGGTTTGATGTGTGTTGAATATGAGAGGGTGCTGAGGGTGAGATTGTTGTGCTGTTTCGCTTGAGTGAGGTGAGATGGGTGAGGTCTTGTTAGGTTTCTTTTTTCTGGAAATGGTGGGAAATTGGAGAGAAGTTGCAGAGAGGGCGTGAGAGATAGGGTGAGGAAGACGGCTAAGCAGTTTGATGAACAGTACTAGGGTTTGGGAAGGGATTTAGGTTTTGTTCCCTGAGTATTGGATTAGGGTTTGGACGTTAGGCCGAGCCCAAGCGTGTTTCTAAACACTACACCCCGTTTGCTCGTACACCCCCTCCCCTGGGTAAAGGCAGAGTGATTCAGTTGGGCCTTAGGCCCTAATTACTAATGGCACCCCCCTTGTCCAAGCCCAGTAATGGAAATCAACTGAAACTTGCTAGTGCTGCACCCCCTTTACGTTTTTTTTCTGGCTGTTTGATTTCTGAGCATGGGCCCTGCGCCCTAGTGCTATCTGCACCCCCTCCTTCAGGGCCCAACAATGAAATAACTCATAAGTGTTGCTGTTTAAACCCCCAATTTTATTCCATGTTCTTTCTTTTATTTTTCCTTTATATTTTCATGTTAGAAAATTCATAAATAAATGTAAATAAATGATTTTTTTTAATACTTCTTTGTTCTACCATTTCATGAAAATGTTTAGAAAATTAAATAAAAATAAAAATGACATTTTATTTTTGTTTGCTATTTTTTGCATATTTTCCAATTAATTGATTTCTTTTTAATATTTTCAATGCATGCATATCATTAGAAAATTCATAAAAAATGGTAGATTTAGTCAAATAATTCCGTTCTTTTTTCTGTAGACTCGTGATTCAGTGTAGAATTTTATAGTGCAGAAACATTAGCTTAATCATGCATTTTCATTTTAATTGCATTTTTTCACTGTTATTGATGTTGAATAAATTGGTCTGTGGATATGTCTGTGTTGCTGATTTTAGTTCTTTCATCTGGTATTGAATTTTGTTCTGATTTTTCAGTATGTTATCCTAGAGCCATGTAGGTCTCCCATTAGATTTTTATTAGATTTTTGTAGGGTGTCCTGATATGATTTGTCTGAGCCTGAAGATAGGAGAAGTCTGGGTGACTTCTGACTTTGAAGTTCAACTGTGGTTGAACTTCAGAGATAGTTCCTTGAGGTTTGTTGGCCTGTGGTTTCTTCTTGAAGGTGGGAGCTGATGGAAGTCCTGTTGGAGCTTGCAAGGATGCATTGGATTGAGGCTTAGTCTAGGAGCTTGTTGTCTGTTTGTGAGGTTCGAGATCCTGAAGTTTGAAGGGAGTTTACGGTACTTTCCTGAGGAAGGCACTATGAATGACTTTCATTCTTTCTTCTCACCTCTTTCTTAAGTATCCAATGATGTCGGAGCCGACTTGTGAGTTTAATTTCTCCTGAGGAGGAATGTAAACTGATCACATGTTGTTGAGCCACATGGGATACGATTCCTAAGTGGAAGTCTCCTAGTACTTTCCGGAGGAAGGTCCTATGGGTCTATTCACTTAGTTCCATTAGTTTATCTAGGATTTCTTAAGTATCCAGTGATGTTGGAGCCAACTTGTGAGTTTAATTTCTCCCGAGGAGAAATGTAAACTGATCACAGTTGTTGAGCCACGTAGGATACGATTCCTAAGTGTCAGCCTCCTAGTACTTTCCTGAGGAAGGTCCTATGAGCCTGCTCACTTAGTTCCCCTAGTGCATATAGGTTTTTCTCAAATATCCAGTGACGCCGGAGCCTTCATGTGAGTTTAATTTCTCCTGAGGAGGAATGTAAACTGATCACAGTTGTCGAGCCACATAGGATATGACTCCTGGGTGGTAACCTCCTGGTACTTTCCTGAGGAAGGCACTATGGGCTTGTCTGCTTAGCTTCCTTTCTCTGTTAAGCTTGCTCGGAAGCTTGGAGACTGGGATTGATTCCTCCTGCTTAGGGTTTTGATTAGAATTGTTTGCTTAGATCTTTGCTTAGGGTGCTGTATAGAGCTTTGGTTAGAGATATATTAGGAGATTGTTTCAGGTTTGTTAGAGGCCCTGCTCAGGGTTAGTCTCTTTGTGTTGTTTGACTTGTATGATGTTATGTTGCATTAGACTTAGGTATTCATCTAGATAGTTCTGAGTAGGTGCATCTTAGAAGTAGACTTTGTGTGCATGAGAAGTTGAGGTGGTCCTCCTTCTGCTTGTTTGTTATTGCGTGGCTTTGCTTGTTGGTATTTGGTAGAGCTGAGCTCCCTTGCCTTTGTGGTTTGCGGCCTCTGCGCCTTGTTTGTTGCTTTCATGCATATTTTCAGTATTCCTTTACTTTGCAGTTTCTTGTTTGTGGTTTAGTCCTGTTGCCATGATCCCTTAGGAGCTCTGACTTCTCCGCTGCGGAGTTGTTATGATAGACATTAGGACGGTCAACCAGGTGTGATAGCAGTAGGTAGATTCCCCTGTTTCTCAGCTATAGTTCTAAGGTTTCCCTTTCCTTTCTGTAGGAGCTTTTGAGTAGCTTGACCCGTAGTTAGCTGAACTACAGCTGCTCTGATTCTTCGTTCCAGACGAAGATATGTAGGCATAGGATGCGATATCCTAGCGAGCACACTAACCACTAACCATTGTTCTCTCGCGGCTGTGCGATCGAGACTTCCCCGCTAACGACTAATTGCTATCCCTTTCTCTTGCCCGAGTGCATTTGAGACCAGATCGTATTTGTAGGTTCCCGAGCATTTAGGACCAGTTTGTTTTCTCACTGCTGTGTGAGAGCCCCCTGTTTACCCGTAGTTAGCCGAACTACGTTTGCTCTGATCTTTCATACCAGATGGAAGTACGTAGGCACAGGACGCGATGTCCCGGCGAGCAACCTTTCCCCCGTTTAGACGTAGGAAGTCGAACTACGTTGACTCTGACTTTCCCATTGCACGAGGGAATACGTAGGCCCAGAACACCGTATGTTCTGTCGAGTCCTGTCCTTTTATTTTCTTTTCAGACCAGCCATTAGCGTAGATAGATAACACACCCTTTTACCTATAAACACCAAGCGTGGATCCCATCGAGTACGATGGACGTGAGGGGTGCTAATACCTTCCCCTTGCGTAACCGACTCCCGAATCCAGGCTATGGTTGCGATGACCATACCTTTTTCCCGTCTTTGCGAGGTTTACTTCGAGCGTTTCCTTTCCCGCTCTGAGGGATAAATAACGCACGGTGGCGACTCTCCTGTCAAGCCGGCGCCGATTTTCGCAGTAGCGACAGCTGGCGACTCTGCTGGGGACTTATAGCATCTAGGGACTTTTCCCATCCCTGATGCTGGGACCGTTTCCCATCCCCTACGCGAGTCAATCCTAGCGCTTGGGTGTTTATTTGTTGGGTGTTGTGCATATTGTGTTTTACTTTTCTGCACTTTACTTTTTTGTACCTTTACCTTTCCGCATTTATTTTCCAGCATTATATTATCATGATTATTGCTGTGGGCAAAGGGAGGTTACTGTGAGTGAGAAGCCGGACCTGGGCTTGAGTACACACCTAGATATAGTTGCGGAGAAGTAGTAGACGAACCTGTCTGCTGAGCAGGCACAGTTCCCTACGAAAATCTGCGCTCAGACGAGATTCTTGCAGAGGCGCTCCTTTCCGGTCCTGAGGATCTGAGGGGAGTCCAGACGTGAGGATTGTCGACTCTGGGGACCGATCATTTGGAAGTCAGCTAAGTGAGGCCTCTTTATGACTTGATGATGCCACTCCTTCTGGGAATCGTATCGTCATTCATGAAAGTCTGTGACGCTGATGACCGCATAGGATGCCGTACCTTTGCCCGTGGATTAGGTTTATCCTACCTGTGAGAGGGACTGGGTTATTGCAGGAAAACTGGCCTTCAGAAACCATGACTCAGTAGTTATCAGATGGTGTCCTTGATTCATCTCCAGGTGTGTTGTCTGGGTCAGATGGGTTTCTTATCTGAGGTTGAGGCTATTATCAGATGGTATTCTCGTCAGATACAGAGGTTCAGATGGTTTTCTTACCAGGGGATTGATATTTTGAGTATCAGATGATCGTTAGTGGCATGAGATTCTGGTGACCATGTTGATTTTCTGTTCTTGATCACAGAGATATTCCTCTCCAGGCTACAGCATAGCCCCTGTGTTCACAGATTGCATTATTTATCATATTGCATCATTGCATTACCATCTGCATTCAACTAACGTGTGTGTATTGCAGGTACATATTTTCCCTTCCAGTTCTGGTGTTTGGTCCTAGCAAGACATGGAAAACCTGAAGAGAGTATTGCCCTATAAGTTTCCTTCGCCGAATATCAGTCTATTGTTAGAGTTGATTGCTATTGCTAAGAAGAGGGGAATGGGTGACTTCAGAAAGAGATATGGGAGGATTCTGACCTACGTTTATCAGCCCTCTGCCTACGAGACCAGCGGCATCTATACTCTGTTACAGTTCTACGACGCGGAGCTCAGGTGTTTTGTATTTCCCGACTTTGTTTTGGCTCCTACCCTGGAGGAGTACTCTGCACTTCTGGATATACCGATCCGTGAGCAGATGCCTTTCTATCGTACGGACGCTGAGCCTAAGCTGGCTGAGCTTTCTACCATCCTGTGCTTGAAAGAGTCTGAGCTGTCTGGGAAGATGATCAGAAGAGGAGACGTATGGGGATTTCCGTTGGATGTCTTAGTGGAGAAGGCTCGAGAATACGCCCAGAAGGGTAGCTGGGGTGTTTTTGACGTCATCCTTGCTGTATGTGTGTATGGCATCGTGTTGTTCCCGAACATTCCTGATTTTGTTGATTCTGATGCCTTCTATATTCTGGCTGCGAAGAACCCGGTTCCTACTTTGCTGGGAGATATCCACCATTCAACCCATTACCAGAATGAAAAGCGACGAGGAAGGAATGTGTCTTGTTGTGTACCTCTCCTATGCAGGTGGTTCACCAGTCATATGCCTAAGTCAGGCCCTTTTGTCACCTCTATCAATTCTCTAGGATGGCCCGAGCGCTTAATGGGATTGACTGCTGAGAACGTGGTTTGGGTCAATAAAGAGGTATTTGGAGCTGAAGTCATACTCAAAGGCGAAGGATTCCCGAATGTTCCGTTAATAGGAAGGAAAGGTTGTGTCAACTATAACCCTTCCTTATTGATCAAGCAATTTGGGTACATACCTCAAGGAGCGCCAAAGCCCGAGGAGATACAGGAATCTCTGTATCTCACCGGGGCAATAGGGAAAGAAATGCTGACCAAACTTGAGAAAGCCTGGAAAAACTTGCACAAGAGAGGGAAGCTTTCAGGTAGCAGAGGGGATACTCGAGTTCCTAGCCCATATGTAGAATGGATTCGTGAGCGAGCTGCGAAGTTCCTTATGCCGTATCCAGCGGTTCAGCCATTGCATCCTCCGGTAGAGGAGCCTACCACTGTGGACATGCAGGTCTACCAGCAGTTGATGGCGGAGAAAGAAGAGCTAGCAAGGGCTAAAGAGGCTTTAGAGCAGGAGAATGCCCAGCTTCGGCATGAAAAGATTGAAACAGGATATATTTCCAAGCAACAGGCTGAAACTCTGAAACATCTGAAGACTACGCTATTGGAATTGACTGAAACCAAGAAGCGTCTAGAGTTAGATGTAGACTCAGTTAGTAGTGTGTTGGCCACCAAGAAGCAAGAGCTGGAAAGGGCCTACACAAAGCTAGCCAAGTTCAGAGAACACTGGGATCTCACCATGACCAAGCGCAAGGAGCGAGAAGAAGAGCTGAAGACACAGATTGCTCAGTTAGAAGAACAGGTCAAAGTGAAGAATGAAGAGCTTGAAGAAGAAGCCTGTCGCCGATACGAGGCCGAGCGCAAGTTGACAGATGCCATGAAGAATTTGGAAGATTTCCAGCATAGAGCAGATGCCAAGAGACCCAAACCTGGGGATGGTGCCAATGATAAGGCTTGGGAAGACTTTGTCAGAGACATCCAGGGGACGGTCAGGAAGAGGGATCGACTGATAGAAGGTTTGATTTATCAACCAGATCATACAGAGACAAAGAAGATGGTCGAGGACTTCCGCAACCGTACCCGTACTTGATTTCTCTCTTGTATTCTGTATGTTGAGATCACCACCAGGCATGTTGGCTGGGATCCTCCTTATCATATCAGCTGTATGGAGCATAGTTATGTAACTTCTTGACAAGACTGTTATTCTAATCAATATATGAGGGTTTTTCCAAATATTGTCTTTATGGTTTATCTCGTCTTGCTACCACTGACACTGGAATTGGAGGGAAAATATCTCCAATGCACACATGCACGTTAGCATTTTTGTATATCTGTTTGCATAAATCATACTGCATAACATTGCTCTAGCAGGTCAGAGCACTTATCCAACCTTTGTTTTCACCAGAAAGTGATTCTCGGGGACTGTTTGAGGCAAGAGTGGAGTGTTGAAGACGACCAAGGGGCTGAAGCAGATTTGAGCAGAATCAAGCAGTGTAGTCCGTTACAGGTAATTGGTGGCTATGTCTGAAGGCGATTTCCAGTCTCCTAACACCTTGGCAAGATTTACTGTGGCGTCCAACCAGCAGTACGATTCTATGGAAGGCTTCCCGCAAGCAAACAATCTTACTGCAGCCCAAGTTGTGCAGCCTGCTGTTGAGAACAGAGATCGGCATGAGCAGTTTCTTGCCCGAAATGAACGCTATCCTCCTGTTAACAATCAATGTGTTGCTTTCCCTGTGATGAATTACCGGAGAGATATTCCAGTGACCGGGTTAGTAGATCCAAGAGCTCTTGACGAGGGTAGAAGAGTCCGAGTGTTGGAAGAGCAAATGAAAGCCTTGGAAGCGAAAGATGCCGTTAACCTGGATGCTGTAGCCATGTGCTTGGTCCCTGACCTCGTGTTGCCGTACAAGTTCAAAGTGCCGGAATTTGAAAAATACACAGGAGATAGCTGTCCAAAGTTGCATTTGATGATGTTCTGCCGAAGGATGACTTCGTTTGTGCGAAATAACAAATTGATGATCCATTGCTTTCAGTATAGCCTGACTGGGGCATCGTTAAGGTGGTATGTGCAATTGGAGAGTAATCAGATTCGGTCTTGGGTGGATTTAGCCAGAGCTTTCATAAAGCAGTACGATTACAACTTGGATTTGACTCCTAGTCTCGTAGACCTGCAAGAATTGTCTCAAGCGGAGGATGAATCATTCAGAGCGTATTTGCGAAGATGGAAGGAATTGGCTGCTAGTGTTCGACCCCCGCTGCCGGAAAGAGAACTGGTTGACGTCTTCTTGGGTACCCTGAAAGGCCATTATTTTGACAAATTGTTCAGTTGCACAAACTTTGTGGGCCTGATGAGGCTGGGAGAGATTGTTGAGAGAGGACTCAGGAGTGGAAAGTTTCGAGGTGTTCCTTACGTCCCAGTTAATAAGATTGAGTCAGTTGTCAGTTCTCAAGAAGAGTGGGAAGGAGATGACGCCACCTCAGAATCTCTAGCATCTCAGGATCAGTTTTCAGATACTTCCAGTCAACGATCATCCTATCGCCGATCGCGTCAGCATGCTCCACGAAGACCAAGGAAGCCTGAAAGGCAGTTTACTCAGCTACCGGTGTCGTACAGTCAGTTGTTGCCAGATCTGGTCAGAAGTGGATTGGTAGTGCCGAAAGAGACTAAGCCGGTGATTCCACCGTATCCTCCAGGTTTTGATGCCAGCGCCCGCTGTGAGTACCATGTTGGGGCACAGGGGCATTCAACAAGTGATTGTAAGGTGCTTAGAAGTCAGATTCAAGATCTGTTAGACTCCAGCCGTATTTGCATCACTCCTCAGGGTTTTGTTCAGATTAATGATTGTCCATCTTCCAGTTGTGGGGGTTCGTCAGTTAATGTCATGGAAGACTCCACAGGAAGTGTGTGCTCTGAAGATTGTCAATCAGAGAGTTCAATTGAATATGGGAGAAGTTTCTAGAGGTTTCTGTGCCGGGTGTCGCATCTGATTTCTTTGCTTAATCCGTTTATCGTTTGTGCACTAGCGTCTGCCGACCACCACCAGGATTGTTGGCTGGGGTCATTGTATTCGTACTCATTTGTGCTCACCTGCTGATTTTGCTGGTTGTACATGTGTGGGAGATGTTTGTCTGTGTGCTTATAGCTTGAGTTTCTCTTTGTCTCGTTGTGAATATATGGTTGCTTTCCGCATTGCATTATGATTTAACAGGTATATCAGAACCGTGGGCCTTATTTCCTCATAATCCAGTTTATTGCAGGAACTCCTTCAGAGATATGGAACAGAATCAGTTTGAATTGATCGAAGTCCGAAGCCAGCTGGGGCAGATGATGAGAGACATGCAAGAGATGCGTCTAGAGCAGAAGATTCTCAAAGAGGAGAACAGTCAGCTGAAGACCCAAATGAGCTTGATCATGGAAGTAGTCAAGAATGTGCTTAGAAAAGAAGACGATCAGCTATTTGAAGCCGCAATGAAGAAGCTCGCGCCGCCTGTGCATGTGGAACCTGAGCAGCAGCAACAGAAGATACATCCGGCTCAGCGGAAGATCCAGGAAGGAAAGCCAAGGAGAATATTTGAGGCGCCACCTATGACCTATGCTGAGCTCTTGCAGATCTTATTGAGGTTTAATCTGGTTGAGAAGAGAACGTTGACACCACCAACAAGAGTGTTTCCTCATGGGTACGATGCCAATAAGCAATGTGAATTTCATTCCGGGGCATTCGGACATGACATCGAGGGTTGTCATGCTGTGAAGCACAATGTTCAAGACCTGATTGACTCGCACGATATTGAATTCACGCCGAGCGGCGTAGCTGTGCATATTGCTCCTGTCTCAGTCGATGCTAAAATGACAGATGTTTCTAAAGCTGCAGTGGGTCAGAAGCGTATCCTGGACTCCATGGTGTCAGAATCTCCAGGCCCACAATTGTTGCCTATTCCTGGGGCAGATCTGAGAAAGAAAATGGTTAAGCATAAGGAGAGCGCTAATCAGTACATTGAAGGTCAAGAAACCAATGTTGCATTTGATACAAAGGGTGTTCAAGGGTCAACCCGATACCGGCAGCAGCAGCCTCAGCAGGGGGCACAGCAGGCTCAAAGAAGATTCCAGGGTAGTAAACCGAGAAGAGTGTTTGAGAAGCCTCCCTCAACATATGCCGAGTTGTTGCAGACATTGTTGGGATTGAATCTGGTAGAGAAAAGAACTCTGGCACCAATCACGGGAACTCCCCCGTTTGGTTATGATGCAAGCAAGCACTGTGAGTTTCATTCTGGAGCCCCGGGTCACGATATAGAAGGTTGCCATGCTTTTAAGCACCAAGTGCAGGATTTGCTTGATAGTGCAGCAATCAGCTTCGGGCCAAAAGGTCCCAGAATCATCTGAATGAAGGAGGAAGGGCTCTATAATTTGTTTAAAGTCATTGAAAGCAGATCAGGACAACATCGAATTGCCTCTAATAAAGATAGCTGGTTCAGCAGCAGGGCGGATGCAAAAGCCCGGTTCTCGGAAGCTAGCATGTTTTCTTTGTTTTAGCTTGTCATTTCTTTGCATTTGTAGTTGCTTTCCTGTTTGAATTTGTAAACTTGTTTGTAAAACTTGTTGTTTTCATTCAAATTGATGATAATGAAATAAATATGCGTGTTTTGATTAAATCCATTCATGTTCACTAACTGTTTTGCAAATGTCCAATACTTGGTTAAGAAGAATTTGGGGAGGATGACGAAAATGACCGACATGCAACTGCCGATACTGTATGCTTTTGAAATAAAACCTGTTGATGATGTACAGGCATTGTTTCAAATCCCCAAACACCGGAGTTATAAGGAAGATAATCCCTTGTCAACCCCTTTGAGCCTTGTAGTAGGAGTTTCTTTCTGTGAACGAAAAAACCTCAATTTTAACCTGGGGCAGGGTAGGTGTTAGCTAATTTGACCGAGCGTCCAAATAGCAAAAGGAGTGTCCGATCGAGGATTAATCGCGCCCTTAGAGGTCGCGCCTAAAAGACCACAATGGTTCAATCAAGAGTGGGACAGCCACATAATTCCCAAGGAGCCAGGCAACCAATGTCACACGACTTGTTCGAAAAAAGAAGAATGAGAAAGAAATCAAAAGCCCGCTAAGTCAAGAAAACTTCAAAACAAATGACTTAGGCAAAAGTGAGGGCATCCCGCTGGACTTAAAAAATCAAAAGAAACTCAAAAGGAGTCAGTCCAGGCAAAAGTTAGGGATATGAAAAGAAAAAGATGAAAAGGATCAAAAGAAAAACCCTCGATGGAAATACGAGTCGTGTGACCTCAAGTGTCAAAGATGAAAAGGGAGTGGCTGTCACTCCAAAGAGCCGAAAGTTTCTCGAGCTATCACTCCTATCTTTCAACCTCCGAGAGGTGAGCGCTAAGGTCAAATTAGCTGAACGTAGGATGGGAGAACATCAAGGAGAATGGGTGGGTTAAAATAAACTTTGAGCCTTTATCCTTTCTTTCAAAACCATGAACCTGACCATGTTACAACCTTCAAAAGTCCTAATTGAAGCAGGTTGTTTCGAAAGCATACTCCGGTAAAGGTCGCGTCGATTCTGACTCCTAAAAAGGTTCCTCTTACCATGATGGTACTAATGTTGATGAATGTTTTGTGCATTATATGCTATGAACTGTTTTCCTTTTCCCAGTGAACAGATTGGATGTCAAAGCTGTCATATGTGTTGCATTAATACATCTTTTATGCATAACAACTTGTTTTATTTACGAGTAAGCGCTGTTCAGCAGAGAAGCTTCCTACAATGGAAAGTATGGTCA
Source organism: Lathyrus sativus (assembly GCA_963859935.3). NCBI lineage: Eukaryota > Viridiplantae > Streptophyta > Magnoliopsida > Fabales > Fabaceae > Lathyrus > Lathyrus sativus. The sequence goes on from OZ012739.1 coordinate 250,753,237, forward strand.
AGATAGAATGCAGAACGCCCGAATGTTCCGAGAGCAGGGGCAAGCTTTATTATGATCCCCAGTCAGGTCAGCTTTTCGAAGTCAGTTATTCTGGGGCAATCAGGTTGAGATTCGGTGAATACGGCGCAGTCAGGAGGTACTACTCTGAATCAGCTAATCAGGAGCAAGGTCATTGCAGTCAGGGGCAGACCATCTTAAGCGCGCAAAGGTTGTGCGAGAAACATTTGAGTGAAGTATCTCTCAGAAGTTCAGAACGCTGAGGCACGTTATATCAGACCATCAGGGCTCAGATTTGCAGATTTCCTTTCGAGGACTATCCCCACAGAGGTCCTGTAGGCTGGGGCATATCAGGAGTGGAAGAATTATTCCTCTCCGTATCAGCAGGGCCATACAAGAGTTATTCGAGCAGATGCAGTCGATTTTAGAGAGCGAGATGATTGCGGGAAGTCGTGTTACTATCCCTTGACTCTCCACTGAAAGGTTGCGTACTCAGGAAGAATGTTTTCCAGCGTCAGTTGTACCTGACCCAGCAAGATAGCTTAAGAGTTCAAATCCATGTTTGCGATTACTGTGAAACCCATCCGTGTTGGCGCATCAATTTCCGGATCCGAGCGTCATCAGTACGCAGGAGGACTCCCTCCATTGTCTCCAGCAAAGACCAATTTGTCATTGGTAGGGATAAGCTATCCCCCAGAGGAGTCTAATCATATTCAGCACGTCTGCTATTTCACAACAGAGTTATATTCCCCAGCAGGGTATTACTTCGCCGAGGTGTTCGGTTAAGTTCCCAATATCCCTAGCAGAGTTTGATTTCACTCTCCCAGCATTTATTTTGCTAGGACGATTCAGTGATATCCGGGTTATCCCCAGCAGAGTTGGCCTCGCCTTCAGTATTTATGTTGCTGAATTGGTTCTGTACCCGGCCTTCTCCGGCAGCTCGAGCCTGTTAGCATATTGCATGCATCATATTTGCATCATACTTGCATATCATGGTCAAAATGCGTAGCATTCCCATCCAGAATGGAGCATTACGCTGTAGAAAGATTAAAGCATTTGCATAGGCATACGAAGCACAAGTCAGATTTTCTATCAGCCTTATGTGGCGCGTGAATTACTCTGTGATCAGCTCAGGGGCATTTATCCAGCAGCAGTATTCAGACGATTCAGCAGATTATTTGTATCAGATCTTATGATAGTTGTGCTTTGATCAAGCAGTCATCTGGTGTCGACAAACTTTTCTTCCCGTCAATTCATATTGGCGATGTGTTCCTCCAATGAATGGACTTCTCCGGCTATCATTAGACGTCTTGAGTACGAGTGTGGTTCTTTCCGTCTATCCATAGACGATGTGAAGTTGCGGGTGATCACAGTAAGGCTTCAAGAAGGGGTTTCCCCAGGATGTGCTTTTCTTCCCGTCTATCAGTAGACGATGTGAAGTTTTGGTTGATTTTCAATAAGGTTTAAAATAGAGCTTCTCCAGCAAGTGGCTTTTCTTTCCGTCTATCAGTAGACGATGTGAAGTTTTGGTTACTGTCCAGCGGGTTTCTTATTGCCAGATCATACATATGATGAGGTGTTTCCCCAGCGAGTCTTCTCCGGCTATCCTTAGTTGTTGAGGGGTTTCAAAATGATTTTGAATGTTGGTTCTCTTTCTGTTTATTGGATGAGATGACGTTTCAAGAGGTACTTTTCTGACTGTCAATCCTTATTGATGGCGAGGCTCTTCGAAGAATGTTCAGTTTGCGTGATCGTTGATTCTTATTGACGACATGGTTCTTTAAAAGGTGGTTTTTCTTACCGTCGGTCCATACTGATGATGTGGCCCCTTTAAGGATATTGATCTTTCCATCAATTCCCGTAAACAGAAGAATTCTGAAATTCAAAGGATGGTGTTGAATTGCGTTATGGTGTCTTTCCGTCTATCTTTAGACGATGTGGGTATGGAGATTAAGAATTTCTTTCCGTCTATCAGTAAACGATGTGCATATGGAGATTAATGGTGTCTTTCCGTCTATCTTTAGACGATGTGAATTGGTTTGTTCATCAATCAGGATGATCCCGTCTATCCTTAGACGATGTGAATATAGAGATTATGAATTTCTTCCCGTCTATCCTTAGACGATGTGAATTGTTGTGTTTCATCAATCAGGATGATACCGTCTACTCTTGGACGATGCAAGTACGGAAATTACTTCATCCCGTCTACCCTTAGATGATGTGAATATGGAGATTATGGTGTCTTTCCGTCTATCTTTAGACGATGTGAGTATGGAGATTATGAATGTCTTTCCGTCTATCCTTAGACGATGTGAGTTGTTTTGTTTCATCAATCAGGATGTTCCCGTCTATCCTTAGACGATGAGAATATTGATTTGTTTCATCAATCAGGATGATCCCGTCTACTCTTAGACGATGTGAGTTTGGAGATTATGAATGTCTTTCCGTCTATCCTTAGACGATGTGAGTTGTTTTGTTTCATCAATCAGGATGTTCCCGTCTATCCTTAGACGATGAGAATATTGATTTGTTTCATCAATCAGGATGATCCCGTCTACTCTTAGACGATGTGAGTTTGGAGATTATGAATGTCTTTCCGTCTATCCTTAGACGATGTGAGTTGATTTGTTCATCAATCAGGATGATCCCGTCTACCCTTAGACGATGTGAATTGATTTGTTTCATCAATCAGGATGATCCCGTCTACCCTTAGACGATGAGAATATTGATTTGTTCATCAATCAGGATGATCCCGTCTACTCTTAGACGATGAGAATATTGATTTGTTCATCAATCAGGATGATCCCGTCTACCCTTAGACGATGTGAATTGATTTGTTTCATCAATCAGGATGATCCCGTCTACTCTTAGACGATGAGAATGTTGATTTGTTCATCAATCAGGATGATCCCGTCTACCCTTAGACGATGTGAATTGATTTGTTTCATCAATCAGGATGATGCCGTCTACCCTTAGACGATGAGAATATTGATTTGTTTCATCAATCAGGATGATCCCGTCTACCCTTAGACGATGTGCATATTGAGATGGTGTCTTTCCGTCTATCCTTAGACGATGTGGATATGGAGATTATGGTGACTTTCCGTCTATCTTTAGACGATGTGAGTATGCGATCAGGCTTTGTTCCCGTCTATCCTTAGACGATGTGAATGTTGATTTGTTCACCGATCAGGATGATGCCGTCTATCAGTAGACGATGTGAATGTGGAGAGTATTTCTTCCCGTCTATCAGCAGACGATGTGAATTTGGAGATTATTCCTTCCCGTCTATCTTTGGACGATGTGAATTGGGAGATTAATGTTGTCTTTCTGTCTATCTTTAGACGAGGTGAGTATTCAATCAGGGTGTCTTCCCGTCCATCTTTGGGCGATGTGAGTATATTTCTCTTCTTGCCTATCAGTAGGCAATGTGAAAGGATCAGGTATTTTGTTGCAACCCTCAGGGTTTATTATATGGGGAATCACAAGCAACGGGTATTCAATCAGGAGTTCCTTATCAGATGATTAATCAGTTTGGTGCCATAATGACTGGACTCGGTTTTCTGGACTTTATTCCCCAAGCAGTTTACAGTATATGCTCGCGGTTGGCAAATTTTCGGGTTTCATTTGTATTCAACCGTCTCGTACCTCTGAATGTTTGAAGGCTGAGCGCTCTTCAAACCCTTCAGGTCCAAGTCGCTTGAATAGGGGCAGCTGTTGCACCCTAAAATTTGACCAACCGATTCTCCTATCTGACTCATGGTTTAAATTCATATTCGCAGCTCAGACATGTGATATTTGTGCACAAGCAGGGGATATCAGAGTTTACAGCTTGACTTTTGTCTATCAGATATGGCAGACCCAGTCCAGATTATCGGGGTTTTATTTTCGGGAAATTGTGCGCTCCTCGGTGATTTTTCAGTGATTTTGAGGATATTCTGATGCCCGGGGATCTCTGTTCGATTCGATCTGGTCTCGTGCGCTCTTTTACGGGGGTCATGTGCATTCATCTGCATTTTTAGGGTTTAATAGGCTTTTGTGAATTTTTAACAGGCTTTATAGATTTTTCTGGAATTTAAATAGGTTTATAGAATATTTTAATAGCTTAAATCTCTTTGTAGAATTTTATAGAATTTTTAAATAGTTTTTAGAATAATAAAGAAAAAGGGGAATATAGTTTTTCTTTTATTACTAATAGATAATAATAGTTTAGAATTTTATAGGTTTTTAAATAGGTTTAATTGCTTTTTAAATCGTTTTTAGAATTTTCTATAGATTTTAAAATAGGTTTAAGTGTTTTTTAGATAATATAGAAAATAATATAGTTTTTCTTTTATTAATAGATATTAAATAATATTAGATTTTTAATAGAAAATTAGATTGATTTAGAGTTAATTAGACTTTTAATCATTTTTTAGAGTTTGGTTAGGTTAATTCACTTTTTAGAGTTTAATTAGGTTAATTGATTCTTTTTAGAGTTAATTAGGTTCTTAATTGTTTTCAGATTTAATTAGGTTGATATAGAGTTGATTAGGGTTTTAATTTTTGTTTAGAGTTTATTAGTTAATCATTAGATTAATTAGTGCTAATTAGACATTAATCAGATTTAGTTAATTGTTTGTTTAACTCAGTTTTTTACAGTTTTTTTGTGATTCGTATGGGCCCAGGGGTGCTCTTTTGAGGCCCAATTCTCATTGTTGCAAATCAGAAAGTCCAAAAAAATGGTCCAGCAAGTCCAAACTCGTCAGGTCCTCTCCAGAAGCTTCTAGAAGGATCCACGCGTCTCCAGTGGTATAAAAGCACGCCACGTGTAGCAAACAGAAGGCCCCACACGTTTCTCAGAATCCACGCCACGCGTCCTACCCAGCTGTCCTCCACTCTCTCTCTCTCTGCGCATGCACGCCACTTGGCGCCCCCACACCCATCGCCTGAGTTTCACCAGCAACCTCACCGGCGGCCATGCATCAGCCGTAACTTCCCACCGCCGGTGACCCCCAACTACCTCCGGCCACCGTCTCACTCGTCGGAATCTGCAAACAACCATTTTTCCCCAGAAATTCATCTTCTTCCTCCGATCGTCTCCTCCACCTTCATCTTCAACGGCACCGGAAAATCTAACCCTCGCCTGAACCTTCATACTCCATCAAAGATTTCCAGAAACCTCAGACATTCAATCTTCAAACAATATTTCCAGAATCCACTCAAGTCTTCATCCTCCGTCGAAGCAAAACTCAGAACATCCTCAGCTTTCATCCATTTCTCCAGAAATCGCTCATACCTCCATCTTCTTGCCAGAAACTTTCCAGAAATCATTCAACGATCTTCATCGTTATTCAGGTTTTCCAGATCGTGAACTTTTCCAGAAATTACTCAGAACTTCATCATAGCGTCAACAACCTTCTTCAACAACGCGCGCCTAATACTCAGGAATCTTCAAAGATCCCTTGTTCCCCTCGCGTTAAACCAGGTTTGCCTTCTCTCTGTTAGATCTTCATTGCAATTAGGGCGAAATAATCGGTTAGGGTTTGAGGTTTGATGTGTGTTGAATATGAGAGGGTGCTGAGGGTGAGATTGTTGTGCTGTTTCGCTTGAGTGAGGTGAGATGGGTGAGGTCTTGTTAGGTTTCTTTTTTCTGGAAATGGTGGGAAATTGGAGAGAAGTTGCAGAGAGGGCGTGAGAGATAGGGTGAGGAAGACGGCTAAGCAGTTTGATGAACAGTACTAGGGTTTGGGAAGGGATTTAGGTTTTGTTCCCTGAGTATTGGATTAGGGTTTGGACGTTGGGCCGAGCCCAAGCGTGTTTCTAAACACTACACCCCGTTTGCTCGTACACCCCCTCCCCTGGGTAAAGGCAGAGTGATTCAGTTGGGCCTTAGGCCCTAATTACTAATGGCACCCCCCTTGTCCAAGCCCAGTAATGGAAATCAACTGAAACTTGCTAGTGCTGCACCCCCTTTACGTTTTTTTTCTGGCTGTTTGATTTCTGAGCATGGGCCCTGCGCCCTAGTGCTATCTGCACCCCCTCCTTCAGGGCCCAACAATGAAATAACTCATAAGTGTTGCTGTTTAAACCCCCAATTTTATTCCATGTTCTTTCTTTTATTTTTCCTTTATATTTTCATGTTAGAAAATTCATAAATAAATGTAAATAAATGATTTTTTTTAATACTTCTTTGTTCTACCATTTCATGAAAATGTTTAGAAAATTAAATAAAAATAAAAATGACATTTTATTTTTGTTTGCTATTTTTTGCATATTTTCCAATTAATTGATTTCTTTTTAATATTTTCAATGCATGCATATCATTAGAAAATTCATAAAAAATGGTAGATTTAGTCAAATAATTCCGTTCTTTTTTCTGTAGACTCGTGATTCAGTGTAGAATTTTATAGTGCAGAAACATTAGCTTAATCATGCATTTTCATTTTAATTGCATTTTTTCACTGTTATTGATGTTGAATAAATTGGTCTGTGGATATGTCTGTGTTGCTGATTTTAGTTCTTTCATCTGGTATTGAATTTTGTTCTGATTTTTCAGTATGTTATCCTAGAGCCATGTAGGTCTCCCATTAGATTTTTATTAGATTTTTGTAGGGTGTCCTGATATGATTTGTCTGAGCCTGAAGATAGGAGAAGTCTGGGTGACTTCTGACTTTGAAGTTCAACTGTGGTTGAACTTCAGAGATAGTTCCTTGAGGTTTGTTGGCCTGTGGTTTCTTCTTGAAGGTGGGAGCTGATGGAAGTCCTGTTGGAGCTTGCAAGGATGCATTGGATTGAGGCTTAGTCTAGGAGCTTGTTGTCTGTTTGTGAGGTTCGAGATCCTGAAGTTTGAAGGGAGTTTACGGTACTTTCCTGAGGAAGGCACTATGAATGACTTTCATTCTTTCTTCTCACCTCTTTCTTAAGTATCCAATGATGTCGGAGCCGACTTGTGAGTTTAATTTCTCCCGAGGAGAAATGTAAACTGATCACAGTTGTTGAGCCACATGGGATACGATTCCTAAGTGGAAGTCTCCTAGTACTTTCCGGAGGAAGGTCCTATGGGTCTATTCACTTAGTTCCATTAGTTTATCTAGGATTTCTTAAGTATCCAGTGATGTTGGAGCCAACTTGTGAGTTTAATTTCTCCCGAGGAGAAATGTAAACTGATCACAGTTGTTGAGCCACGTAGGATACGATTCCTAAGTGTCAGCCTCCTAGTACTTTCCTGAGGAAGGTCCTATGAGCCTGCTCACTTAGTTCCCCTAGTGCATATAGGTTTTTCTCAAATATCCAGTGACGCCGGAGCCTTCATGTGAGTTTAATTTCTCCTGAGGAGGAATGTAAACTGATCACAGTTGTCGAGCCGCATAGGATATGACTCCTGGGTGGTAACCTCCTGGTACTTTCCTGAGGAAGGCACTATGGGCTTGTCTACTTAGCTTCCTTTCTCTGTTAAGCTTGCTCGGAAGCTTGGAGACTGGGATTGATTCCTCCTGCTTAGGGTTTTGATTAGAATTGTTTGCTTAGATCTTTGCTTAGGGTGCTGTATAGAGCTTTGGTTAGAGATATATTAGGAGATTGTTTCAGGTTTGTTAGAGGCCCTGCTCAGGGTTAGTCTCTTTGTGTTGTTTGACTTGTATGATGTTATGTTGCATTAGACTTAGGTATTCATCTAGATAGTTCTGAGTAGGTGCATCTTAGAAGTAGACTTTGTGTGCATGAGAAGTTGAGGTGGTCCTCCTTCTGCGTGTTTGTTATTGCGTGGCTTTGCTTGTTGGTATTTGGTAGAGCTGAGCTCCCTTGCCTTTGTGGTTTGCGGCCTCTGCGCCTTGTTTGTTGCTTTCATGCATATTTTCAGTATTCCTTTACTTTGCAGTTTCTTGTTTGTGGTTTAGTCCTGTTGCCATGATCCCTTAGGAGCTCTGACTTCTCCGCTGCGGAGTTGTTATGATAGACATTAGGACGGTCAACCAGGTGTGATAGCAGTAGGTAGATTCCCCTGTTTCTCAGCTATAGTTCTAAGGTTTCCCTTTCCTTTCTGTAGGAGCTTTTGAGTAGCTTGACCCGTAGTTAGCTGAACTACAGCTGCTCTGATTCTTCGTTCCAGACGAAGATATGTAGGCATAGGATGCGATATCCTAGCGAGCACACTAACCACTAACCATTGTTCTCTCGCGGCTGTGCGATCGAGACTTCCCCGCTAACGACTAATTGCTATCCCTTTCTCTTGCCCGAGTGCTTTTGAGACCAGATCGTATTTGTAGGTTCCCGAGCATTTAGGACCAGTTTGTTTTCTCACTGCTGTGTGAGAGCCCCCTGTTTACCCGTAGTTAGCCGAACTACGTTTGCTCTGATCTTTCATACCAGATGGAAGTACGTAGGCACAGGACGCGATGTCCCGGCGAGCAACCTTTCCCCCGTTTAGACGTAGGAAGTCGAACTACGTTGACTCTGACTTTCCCATTGCACGAGGGAATACGTAGGCCCAGAACACCGTATGTTCTGTCGAGTCCTGTCCTTTTATTTTCTTTTCAGACCAGCCATTAGCGTAGATAGATAACACACCCTTTTACCTATAAACACCAAGCGTGGATCCCATCGAGTACGATGGACGTGAGGGGTGCTAATACCTTCCCCTTGCGTAACCGACTCCCGAATCCAGGCTATGGTTGCGATGACCATACCTTTTTCCCGTCTTTGCGAGGTTTACTTCGAGCGTTTCCTTTCCCGCTCTGAGGGATAAATAACGCACGGTGGCGACTCTCCTGTCAAGCCGGCGCCGATTTTCGCAGTAGCGACAGAATGTTATCCTTCCTTTCTTCACGTCTATAATAGCTCCGGCTGTAGCTAGGAACGGTCTCCCTAGGATAATTGGGGTTACAGTGTCTTCCTTGATGTCCATGATTATGAAGTCGGTTGGAATGTAAAATTGTCCTATGCGTACTGGAACGTTTTCCAGTATTCCGACGGGGTATTTTACTGATCGGTCAGCTAATTGAACGGACATTTTGGTTGGTTTGATGTCTCCCATATTCAGCTTTTTGCATATAGATAAGGGCATAACACTGATACTGGCTCCTAAATCGCATAGAGCTTTGTCTATTACGAACTTTCCTATGACGCAGGGTATGGAGAAACTACCTGGGTCTTTTAATTTAGGAGGCATGCGGTTTTGAATAATGGCGCTACACTCTGCAGTAAGTGTAACTGTTTCATTATCCTCGATCTTTCTCTTATTCGACAGGATTTCTTTGAGAAATTTAGCGTATGACGGCATTTGAATTATCGCTTCTGTAAAAGGAATAGTAATATTCAGCTGTTTAAGGAGCTCTACAAATTTCTTAAACTGTCCTGAAGTTTTGGAGTTTATTAGTCTTTGCGGATAAGGGATAGGTGGTTTATATGACGCTGGAGGTGCTTGAGTTTTTTCACTTGCGGTATCCTCCTTCTCGTTGTCCTCCTTCTTCTCTAACTCAGATTCCTTTTCTGCTTGATCAGTTGGTTTTTGTTGCATGGCTGAGTTTTCGGTCCTCGGATCGATCGGTTCGTCCAATTCTTTTCCACTTCTTAGTATTACAGCATTTGCTTGGCCTTTTGGATTCTGTTCGGGTTGTCCAGGAAATGTGCCAGCAGGTGCGGCAGCAGAGGCTTGTTGTTGAGCCACTTGTGATATCTGTGTTTCAAACATTTTGTTGTGGGTGGCTAAAGCGTCTACTTTTCCTGTCAACTGTTTAATTTGCTCGCTAGTGTGTATGTTTTGATTCAGGAACTCTTTGTTTGTTTGAGCTTGAGTTGCTATAAACTTTTCCATCATCAATTCGAGGTTCGATTTCCTAGGTTCATTCTGAGCAGCTGGTTTTTGATATCCTTGTGGAGCAGTAGGCATTTGCAATGCATTTTTTTCTTTTGTAAGAAAAGTTTGGATGATTTCGCCAACCTGGGTTGTAGGTACTTGCGTAGGGATTTCCTTGAGCATAATTTACCTGGTCTGGTGGGATTCCTGCTAGCAATGGGCATTCGGGTGCATTATGAGTGGTGCTTCCGCATAACTCGCAATTTGGAGTTACTGCAGCGACAGTTGCTGTGGGGTTAACGGTCAGACTATCGATTTTCTGTGCTAGAGCATCTACTTTAGCATTGAACTTTTCAAGGCTGCTGATCTCGTACATCCCTCCTTTCACTGTGGTTCTCTCATTTGGAGTGTGTTCACCTCCCCATTGGCAATGGTTTTGTGACATGTTTTCTATCAGTTGATAGGCTTCATCGTATGGCTTATCCATAAGTGCACCGCCCGCGGCAGCGTCTATTGTCAATCTAGTATTGTATAGAAGCCCATTATAGAAAGTATGGATTGTCACCCAGTCTTCTAGACCATGGTGAGGACATGTTCTCATCATATCTTTGAATCGTTCCCATGCTTCGTAAAGAGATTCAGTATCTTTCTGTCGAAATTCGTTGATTTGAGCTCTAAGCATAGCAGTTTTGCTTGGCGGAAAATATCTCGCTAAGAAGACGTTCTTCAATTGTTCCCACGTCGTAACGGAGTTGGATGGTAACGATTGTAACCATGTCCACGCTCTGTCTCTAAGAGAGAATGGGAAAAGACGAAGTCTTATCGCGTCTGGAGTTACTCCATTTGCTTTCACTGTGTCTGCGTATTGTACAAACTTTGTTAGATGTTCGTTCGAATCCTCAGTTGCGTTTCCTGAGAATTGGTTTTGTTGCACATCCGACAACAATGATGGTTTCAGCTTAAAATCGTTTCGGGTAATTGCTGGGGCAGCAATGCTACTTCTAGGCTCCATCTGAGATGGTGTAGCGTATGCCTTCAGCGGTTTGTTTGGAGGTCCTTCAGCCATCTCTGGTTCTTCTTCTTCTGATTTGGGAATGGGAGTGAGAGGTTCGGGAGTGTTATGTTTGAGTTGTTTGAGTTGGTACTCAATGATTCTACTTCTTAAATGTAAGAAGCGTTCTAGTTCTGCGACTGAAGGTTTTACGATATCGCTTTGCGGACGATTTCTTGGCATACAATCGACAGAACTAGTGTAGGGAAAATGAAAATTGTTAACCTAGTCTATACGGCGTAACAGAAGGTTACACTATTGACTAAACGGGTCCCCGACAACGACGCCAAAAACTTGATCGCGACTTTCTATGTCTAATACAACCTAACTGCAAGTGCACAGTCTATCGCGTAGTAATAATAGATATCGATCCCACAGGGACTCGTAATCAAACTAGTGTTCTCGGGAGTTACTATGTTTAGCTAGGTAGAATATGTTTAAGGGAATAAGATTGTCACTAAAAGGGAACTAAGAATACTATTTAGATTATAATTGATTGAATCGATACGTAGTAATTGTGTTCTTCAGGGATTTGATAAGTTACTGGTGTATGAAATAATTTTCAAAGTTTATTTAAGCAGAAAATGGAGATTTGAAGACTCTCGCCTCACGATGGTTATTGACGCTAATCATAATCCTAAGGGCCAAACGTACACTTTCGTATCCCGTTCGGGGTTAAAATTATTTTTTGGAAATCTCTAAGTTCTAATTCATTTTAAAGTGCTTTCGCTGTTATTAAAACAAATGCCAAGTGTTTACTATCTGACCTTACCGCAACTTTCGCTTGTTGGTTCGTATCTTAATTAATTTCCCACTTTCGTGGCAAAACTACTTTTAAATAAGTTCTCGCTTTCGCGACAAAGTTTATTCAGTGAATCAATTTTAAACACTCAGACCATAGATTACTTTTGTGAAAAGAAAGTTTTTCAACCAGTTGTTATCAAATCCCATTCGAATTATTACTACATATCGATTACCTAAGTTTAGCTAGACATGGATTTGGGAAAGATAAAATATAAATAAAAACAATAAATAATGATTTGCATTATAATAATAACTGAAATCGATCAAAATGAAAACCTGTAAATATTCCAATTGGCCTTTGGGCAGATCCTCCACAGATGTTGGCAGGATTCTAATCTCTAATGCCAAATTGATCGTATAGTACAAGTAGAAATTATAGAAGAATGGAAAGGCAATACAGGAAAGGTAAAGAGAAACTAATAAGAATAAAACTGGAAAATAATGCTCTGGAAAGTAAATTCGGTAGCACTTCGTGGTATGAATGCAACACTTTTTCTGAAGTCCCCTGCTTCCCTTTTTATAGAAGTGGAATCCCAACGGTTATCACTGAAGATGATGGACCTTGAGGCAGATAATTTAGGGAGTAGTGGTCCACTCTGTGGGAATTGGAACTGATTCTTTGACGTGTAATCTGAGTGGGGCGTTTTTGCCTGCATGACGGTCGTCACAAGGTGTGACGGTCGTCACCCGTGTGACGGTCGTCATGAAGTTGTGACGGTCGTCACATCAGCAAAAACAACTTGTTGCGCTTTTCATTGTGTTTTCACTCCTTTTTCGTCCATATTTCATCTGAGATTGCTTCTTTTCTTCATGTTGCCTTGTTTAGACGTGATCGTTGAATACCTGCAAAACATCAGACAAATACACGGAAATAACCCAAAATCGGATCGAAAACGGTTAGACTTTAGTTGAATTATGCATGAAAGTATCTATATGATTTCGTGTTATCAAAATGTTAGGCTAAGACTACTGGAATTCTTTGGAATTGAATCGGTTGATTTTGTGATGATTTGATGATTTTGGACAGTTGGGGTTTTGAACATCGCAGACGTTCGCTAGCACCTTCTCTACGCGAGCAGGTCGCGAGTGTTCGCTGTAGCGAGCTAGTGGCAAATGGTCCCAGACTTGGACAGAATGTAATTGACCCTCTTCGCTGGTATCAAGCAAGGTAGCGAGGGGTTCGCTAGGGGAAGCCCCAGCGAGTAGGTAGCGAAGCCTTACAGTAGCTTCTATTTGCCTTCGCGAGTTTGTTTGCTAGGCGAACAAGTAGCAAGTGTTCGCTAGGAACTCGTTAGGCGAGCAAGCTAGCGAGTGTGACAGCATTTTCATTTCCTTGTGTTTCCATCCAATGTTAATTATTTGGTTCGATTGTGTTCAATCCTTATCGGAAATGAATAATTTGTGTACTGTTGTGCTATGTTATGTTGTGAATAGCCGTATGGTGTGAATCCTAGATTGTGGAATTGATTGTGAAATGTGGTCTTTTGACCAATATATGCATTGTTTTAATTAATTAAAAGTGCATGATGAATGTGATTGAGTTCGTTGCCGTTGGCACGATATTGTGAATGCATATTGATTGTATGTGACTGTATGTGAAGAATGCATGAGAACATATTAGTGAATATGTGTGCATTGCTTGATAAATGTAGTGCTGATGAATGAAAGTATGAACACTTTAATTATTACGAGATGTGGTGTGTGTACAGTCATGTTATAATTCTTGTTGTCGCTACTGCGGAAAAAGACCGACAGAAAAAATAGAAGAGTCGCCACTTTCGTTATTTATCCCAGAGAGAGGGAAATGAAACGATCGCAAAAACCTAAAGAAGAAGGGAAAGACAAGGTTATCACAACCATGTCTGGGTTCGGGAATCGGTTACGCAAGGGGAAGGTATGAGCACCCCTCACGTTCATCGTACTCGACGGGATCCATGCTTGGGTTGTTTAGTCTAAGGGTAAAAAATAATCTATCTACGACTGCTAAAGCTAAACGAAAAGAACTGACTCGGCAGAGCATCGTCGCTCTGTGCCTACGTATTCCCTCGTGCAATGGAAAGTCAAAGTCAACATAGTTCGGGAAACTACAGGGGGATTGCTTGCCAAGACGTCGCGTCTTGTGCCTACGTATTCTCATATGGCATGAGAAATCAGAGCAAAACGTAGTTCAGGCTAACTACGGGTAAGCAAAGGGTGTTCTCGGTCACACGGGGGTGAGAGAAAGGTTGACGATACTAGCGTGCGCATTCTAGCAGTTAGGTGTATTGCTGCTCGACCATTGGAGACTTAGGCGTTACCTGTTTGTGGTAGAACGAATGTAGTATATCGGGGTTTAAAGGTATGGGAACCTACGAGAACTAGAACTACGGTCTGGTCTCAATTGCGCTAGGGCAAGAGAAAGGGAAAGATTAGTCGTCAGTGGGAAAGTCTCGATCGCACGGCAGCGAGAGTACTGAGAAGTTAGTTGTTAGTGTGCTCGCTAGGATATCACATCCTATGCCTACATATTCTCGTCTGATACGAGAAATCAGAGCAGCTGTAGTTCAGCTAACTACAGGAAAGGGGAAAAAGTGCTCGCTAGGATTATCGCAATCCTATGCCTACGTACTCTCAACGGGAACGAGAGATCAGAGCAGCCGTAGTTCAACTAACTACAGAAAACAGTCTCGATTGCACGGGGGCAAGAGAAAAGAACTTAATCGCCAGGACACGAGAGAAAAGAGGGAATCTCAATCGCCAAGACGCGAGAGAAAAAGGTTCGAAACGGGACGCACACACGAAGTCCTAGACATAGGAGCGAATGCGTCGCATATTATCCAAAGGACATATGCTACGCACTCTAGACGAGTGAGAGGCAGCCACCCACTCATCATTTCCCATGTATCTAAACGAAAAACTCACAACACTCGAAGGTTGAAAAGAAAGAGATGAAAGAAGTGAAATAAAAACAATGTTATCAAATAGAGTGGTTCCGTTGACCCTTGACTTTTGCGTGCAAGCTCCATTTCCAAGCTCTACTCTTTTGATCATTGATGATGATATTTCAATCTAGAACCAATGTGACGCTGAACCGTCATAATTCGACTTATAAAAGAAGTCAAACCCCAAGAGGTAGCATATTGATATCCGTGTCAAAGACAAGATAGAGAAATGATATTGAGAATCATTCTCCTATTAAATCATGTCACACGGCCAGCACAACAGAAAATCAAAATAAAATCAGAAGAAGAAAAGATGAGGAGAGAAAAAGCGGTCTCGGATCCTACATTATCCCTCAACAAGTTAATTAATAACGCATTACGGAAGTCTCGTCATCGACCTACAAAACAAAAATGGTGAGAAAAATAATCCAATAATAAAAGGAGATAAGAACTCAACTTCTAAAATGAAATAAATTTCTAAAAGAAAAATAAATCCAAGAGAAATATCAAAAGAAAATGAATAAAGGAAATAAAATATAAAACAAAATATAGAAAATAAATTTAAAATATAAAAACTATATATATTTAATATATACAATAAATTTCTAAAAAAGAAAAAAAACAAGGTGGTATCAAAGGGGAAACAGAGGGTGCAGCAATAATAAAAATCAGTTGGGCTTAGCCCAACAAATAAATAACAAGCAGCAAACAAAAAAGGGGGGGTGCGATGCTGAATAACCAGGGGTGTAAAGAAAATAAAAAAAGAACCAAACAGTTGGGCCTCACGGCCCACTAACCCGATTTGATGAAGAAAACTCCCTGTCTTCCTCATTTAAACTTTTCAGAAACCCTAGCTCGCGGCTTCTATTCCAGCCATCATCCACTCTCAATCTCCCTAACTCCACCGGCGCCGATCATAATCCCCTCATCCGTCCTCTTGTTATCCTTCCAACTAAAACTCTTCCCACAACACTTCTCTCATCTCATCTCCGCTTTCGTCATCAAAGTCTACGAACACAACCAGCATAAACAACGCAATCCAGACGAAGATACATGGAGGTTGAAGGAAGTTTCATGAAGGAAACTCGTTTGTAACACTTGCGGCGAGTTAAAGATCCATGGAGTTGCGCGAGTTAGTCTGAAGTTTGATGGCGATGAATCATGGTTGCATGTGAGGATGGAGTTGATGAAGGTTCTCGGAGTTTCAGATCTGTGGTGTGTTTATAGATGATGAAGACGAAGGTAGATTCGTTGTGTTTGGTTAGGTTCATGAACGAATTCGAAGGTGGAGGTTGGTTTGTGGTAGATCTGTAGTTTGTTTTGAGTTTGAAGATATTCAGATGGATATTTTTGTGAGGTTGGATGAATGTTTAAAGATCCATGGATATAGTTTGTGGATCGTGTGCGTTGTTGTGTTCGTTGGGATCTTGTTCGTGTTTGGATCTAAGGAGATAATGAAGTTTGGAGTTGGTGTTGGTAATGAAATTTGATTTAGATCTGGAAATGTTTGACGTGTGGATCTTCATGAATAAAATCTGGAGAAATGAACATGAAGGTTGAATGTTTGAGGTCTGGAAAATCTGTTGAAGTTTTGAGGATCTCGTATGAAGGTTTGATGGAGAAGATGAACATTAATGATTTTCTGGAAAAAATATGAAGGTTGATGAATGTTGGGATGAAGACATGAGTTCTGGAAAAATGAGTATGAACATTGATGAACGATGATGAGTTTACGAAGGAATATGGGAATAAGTGATGAACACCGGATGAATGTTCAAAGAAAAATATGGAAAAGTTATGAATATGGATGAACACCGATGATGTTTCCGGCGGGTTTGAATTCTCCGGTGTGTTATGAAGTTTCCGGTGTGTGATTCCGACGAGGGTTTGATCCGCATGATTTGTCCCGTGATGGTGGATTAGGGTTTGCATGTGTGAGGTGTCAGCTATTGGGATGCGTGCCCTGCATTCAATGAAGAGAGAGAACATGCTTTATAGCTGTTGACAAGTGGCGCAGAAAAGCACAATTGGGCCTGTAGAGCTGACAAGTGGCCTGCAACATTTGACTAAAAGCTAATTAACATGTGTCGCTTCCGCGAAAATAAGGTGCCGGCAGAACAGAAGAGTCGCCACCTTTCGTTATTTATCCCTCAGAACGGGAAAGGAAACAATCGGAAAAACCTGACGAAAAAAAGGGTAAGACAAGGTCATCGCAACCATTGTCTGGGTTCGGGAGTCGGTTACGCAAGGGGAAGGTATTAGCACCCCTCACGTCCGTCGTACTCGACGGGATCCACGCTTGTTGTGTTTACTGGACGAGTTGGTTTATCTATCTACCTATCAAGGCTGGCTTAAACAGAAAAGAAAAATGACTCGGCAAAGCGTCGCGCTTTATGCCTACGTATTCTCATCAGAGAATGAGAAATCAGAGTCAACATAGTTCGACCTACTACGGGATACGGGGAAGGTGGCTCGCCAATACATCAGTATTGTGCCTACGTACTCTCAACAGGCTTGAGAGATCAGAGCTTACGTAGTTCGGGATACTACGGATTACGGGAATTCAGATTCATCTATTTTATTGAGTAGGGTTAAACAGCAGTTCCAGCAGTTAGGGACAAAGCCTATTTGCGGTGGCGCTGAAGTTTAACGACACTCTTTTCTTCAGAAAAGCTTCCTTTGAATTATGGGCCCACGGGGCAAAAAGTTTGATGTTTGTTTTCTGTCTTTCACGAAAGAACTGTTTTTTATTGGGTTTGCAATTTCAATCGCACTAAAGACTATGACCTGAGAGTGAATGCGTCGCATGTCACCCAAAGGGTGCCATACTAAACATCCAGACTGTTGAAAAGAAGCTCTCCAAGAATCCTTTCTCAGATAGCTTAAGGCTCGTAACGTACGAAAGAAATCATTCATGATTACTGTATCTTAAGCTGTTTTGAGATGAGAAGAGAAAGGGCTCAACTAAAGGGAGACTATCAAGTCCTACTGTTGTCATGCCAAGGATTCGACCTATGGTTGAGGTTTGAAACAGGGAACTCCTAGAAGTTATCATGCATAGGTTTCAACCTAAAGTTCTATCATCAGTTCCTTATCAAAAGGAGTGAGAGTCCTAAGGGATCATGTTAATGATACACATAAACAGATAAAGCATCAGCTTAAACAGTAAACAGTAAACAGTAAACGACTGTAAAATGCATGCAATGCAAGTGAGGTAGGAAATGTGTGTGGGGCAGCAGCCTCCACAAGCTCATCTCAACCTCAAGCCAGAATGAATAACAGTTATCATACTGAGGAAATAACAACATGCTATCAAGCAAAATAGGATAAACTGCAATCATACAGTAACAGTAAAACATGCTATCAAGCAAAATAAACCACATGGGCAAGGGAGCAGGGCTCTACCGAATACCCGCAAGCAAAGCCATACAGTAACAATACAAGCAGAGGGAGCAACTCAACCTCTAGTGCAATCATGCTCCTAGATTAAAGTTAGTCTAGTTATGGACTTATTCTAATGCATCAAGCAAGTCAAACAAGGCACATCAATACAGAAAAGAAAACAAACAAGAAAGCAGATCAACTCCTCTCTCAACTCCAAGCCTCAGCTCTTCTGACAGCAATCCAGTCTTCAGACATCAATCACCCTTCAAGGCTACCATCTCTCATGACAAGTATCAACTTGCTTTTCCAGGTTTCAACCCTTCAACATAAGTTTCTACTTATTCCCTCTTCTCCAAGCTTCAGCTCTTCAATCAATTCCACCTTCAGGCTTCACCCTTAACCACAAGTATCAACTTCATTCCTTCAGGATCTCACTGCATCAGAGTAAGCATCAACTCATCCTCTGTTCCTCAAGCCTCAGCTCTACACTCAATCTCAATTGAATCCTCTTCACAAATATCAACTCAGTCTTCAAGCTCTCAAGCTCTCTTTGCTTCACCAGTCTCAACTTGGTATTCTCTTCCTACAAGCTTCATCTTCTCAGAGTAATCTTCAATCATCTGGAAATGTCAACTTCATCCTTCAGACTTTAAGCCTCAGCTTTTCATTCAGTTTTTACTGGATCTTCATTGGGTCTTCAAGTATCAACCTGTTTCTTCTTGCTCTTCAAGCTTCAGCTACAATGGCAATGCTCAGGGAATCATCCTCTTCCATACTCTTCAATGAAGTCTTCATCTTCAAACTCAAGCCCAACATCTTCAAGATACTCAAACCAGAAGAAATCACTTAACTGGATAAGCTAGGATATTGAACTGCTTATTGACCACCAAAGGTGACCTATAAGGGTTCAACATCAAAAGAATGATTCCCTCAAAAGTTCTACTTCCTAGGTACCATCACTTATCCCTCCTAAGGAGGGAGGTGAATACCATGGAAGGACCTTGAACCACGGGGAGGAATGGAGGTGAAGGATACCATCCATGTTTAAGAAAGAAATTACTAAGTCTAAGCTCTACTTAATTCCTAGCCCTAAAACAACAACAAAACAAACAAGTCTTCAAGCTCTCAAGCTCCTTCTTCAATCTTCAAGTCTTCCACTAGGCTCCTCCATGCTCCACAAAGCAGGACCAAGCCCATCAAGCCAAGCAAAAGCCCACAAAGCAAAGCAAAACAAAATACAAGCCCACAAGGGCAACACAAACAACCATCAATTACAAAAATCAATTAAAAATAGTATACTATTATATTAAAATCTAATATAATTTCTATGGGATCCTATATAACTACCCTTAATACCCTATATGTCCCAATATCTAACTTGACCTAGAAACCCAAAATTCTAGTGTTATTGTGGACCTATGTTAAGGATTGACCTAAATCTACACAACCTAAAGTCATCTAATCAAAACTAATCAAAAACTAATCACAAAATTATGAAATAAATCCATAGGGGAGCTAAAGTCCTAATCTAACTATCCTAAAAAGAATGGTGCAGAAATATGAAGGGAACTAGCTAAACAAAATTCTACAAAACTATGCATCAACATAAAATGAATTAAAAGCTATCAAAAGAGAAAATATACAAAAAATATTAAAAATGCATGAAATGCAAATGTTTTGATTTTATAATTTTCTAGACATCAGTGTGAAATAGGATACAAAATCCCCATGCCAAAATCATTATTTTTCTATTTAATATGATTTTCCAAAGTTTAAAATAAAATGGAGAAAATAAAATGAAATGTGAAAATAATTGGTGCAGTTAGTAACCCAGTGCAGTTCAATATGAGAATGGGCTTGAAACGGGGGTACATAAAGCAAATGCGCTAGGCCCATGATTTTCAGAAATTAAATGAGAAAAATTAGAAAGAAATAGACAAAAGCATGGTGTGAAAAGTAAAGAAATCAGTTCAAATCTACAATGGGCCAAGACTTGGGGGTGTGATTAGGAACTAGAAACTAAAGCCCATGACCACAATTTAAGTGGTACGCTGCGTTTTGGGTTGTCTTCAGAACTCCTTTCCAAACGTGAGGTTACATCATGGCCGTGGGATCAAGATAAAGTCAACAAGTCCTTGTGCATCTGACGGCCCACACATCATCATCTTCCTTGAGCCATGAATGTGGAGGGAAACCACCATTGTTACAGACTTCAAATATCATCATCCTCTCCACTCGGGTTCTCTCAATTTCTTATCAAAGTTCGAAATTCAAAGCACTAATCCACTCTAAATTGATCACTGAACACATTCCTAATCTCAGAATTGACTGAAACATCATCTAGCGTAAAAACCGATCATGGATCAAAAAGAAGCTCAAACCTCAACTATCATGGTTCTTGCAATTTCTTGGCTCATAATGATCACCACCTCACACTGGTTAAATCTTGCTATTAAACTCATGTTATATCTCACTATACATCGTGTTCTTGATCAAAACAGAATTGGTGTCACTAACTCAAACCTCACCAAATGCCCTCAAACTTTCCAGAATCCATCTCCTAACCATCTCTAACCATTCTAACCTAACAAATATAACTAATTATGTTTCAATTAGGGTGTAGAGTAAAAGTTGCAAACCTGGAAATTTCTGAGTAGCAGGTAGATCAAATCTTCAATTCAACACCTCAAACTCTTCAGAATCACTCCTTGATTGATGTTAGTGCTTCTGTTTGCAAACGATTCGATCCAAGAAGCTTGAATCTCCAAATCTGATAGTGACTTGCAGCTCCCGAAATCCAAATGCTATCTTCTCAATTCTTCATGATCTTGCTCTCAATTTGGTATGCACACATTCAGTATGATCAATGGAAGATGTAGGATTGAAAGAATCAATGGAAATGGTGTGGAATATAGAAATTGATTTCAACTTGCAATGGAAGAAAATGAAATGGCAATCTCACTCTCCTCTCTAATCTCTCACCAACCTTGCATCTGAGCAGCTTCTAATCAATATATAGGATGATTCTAAACCATCCAGAACTTTTTGGAATCATCCAATGAGAATTTGAGATTCTCATGTCATGAGTTTTTGATTTCAAGCCATCTCATGTACCATCTTGTGTTTGGCTCATTGCAGCACTTGTATCTGACTTGAAAATCTCCTTAGATGAGATGCATGATATGTTAGGATGCTTTGCTAGCTTGTGTATTGATTTTCCTTATGTTTTGCATATGTACCTTAATATGCAAGTAACCATTTTCCAAAGCAAGTCCATGATTTAAACCTCAAATCAAAAATGTGGCTGAACCATTGTTTCTAAAATGTTTTCTAAGTCAAAATGGTATATTACATGCCATGGTTTGGATGTGTAGCTTTAAAATTTCAATTTCCAACTTTGACTTATTTAACTTATGCCTCCATTTTAGGTCATTTTTATCACTTTGAGCTACAAGCCTTTTCAACATCTCATAACCTCCTTACTAGCCTTAAAACATCATTTTAAGCACGTTTGATGTTGAAGATTTTTCCATTTGAAGCTTGGAAATAGGAGTTATGGCCTTATGCTTGAAATGACCTATAATCTCCAAATGACCAAAATGCCCTTGACTTGTCAAAGCCATAACTTGAGTTCTACAAATCGTATCAAGGGCTTCTAGTACTCTCTAGAAAGCTAAGAAGATAAGGAACAACATTCATGTTGACTAAAAGTTCATAGGAATCATCCTTCTTGGGCAAAAGTTTGATGCAAGTTGGGTGACTTTCAAGGCCCCAGATTCACATACCTCAACTGACCTATAACTTGTCAAAGTCATAACTTGAGCTCTACAAATCCTATCAAGGACTTATAGTACTCCAATTAAATCTAAGAGCAAGCCCTACAACATTCATGTTGGGGGCAAGATGAGAAGACCATCACATCTTGAGCTAAACTGCCTTGAAGATAGGGGTCAAACTAGGGGATTTTACACTGGTAAGCCTTAGAAACCCTAGCTTGAAACTTCTCAAACTCTTCAATCATGATGATTTGAACTTGGAATCATCCTTATAACATCTCAATTCATCAATCCATGATCACATGGCTCTTGGATTAGGTCTCAACCTTGTCCAAATCATCAGTAGACCTAGGGTTGACCCAGTCAAACCCTAACTGCACCACTCATGGCTGAGGTCTCTTAATCTTGCATAATAACCTCTCTAGGCTTCATGATGGCTTTCAAGACATCTCATAAGCTCTCTCAAGGCTTCAAGTCCATCCTCATAGCTTCAGAATCATCTGAGGAGCTCCCCCAACTCTCAAGTTAGGAGGCACACAACCTTGGTTTCAACCAATCTCTCTGAGGATCTCTTAACTTCTATGACAAAGATATCAACCCTTGAACACTTGAATAACCTTCTTGGCTAGCTTCAAAGTCTTGATTGGTACTCATACCTCTTGATCTCCTGCATACATGTTAATGAAATGCAAATGATAATGCTAATGTGAATGAGATGAAACACAAGCTAGGTAAAGAAATGTTGGTCAAATTTTAGGGTGCAACAGTTGCCCCTATTCAAACGGCTTGGACCTGACTGGGTGAGTAGAGAACGGATCTCAACCGATCAAGGTGCGAGACGGTTGAATACCAACAAACCCGGAAATTTGTCAACTGCCTGAGTACACGATACTCTGACGGGAACCGATCTTCGAAAACTGGAACATATTAGCTGCACGACAACTAGCTGGGGAATTGGTCACACGGTAACCGGTGATACATGGTTGATCATGCCGTCAGGCATCAAGATTCCTCGGGACTCATCAGGTCAACAATCAAGTTAAATCATGCCGTCGGGCATTCAAAGAAAACTTTCGGGCATCAGCCAGACTTCATCAGTAAGTCAGGAATAGAATTCTCGGTCAATCATGAGCCAGTTGGGGATATCCAAACTTCTGCCATCAGGAACTCCGCATCAGCTGAGAGAACTGCTTCGTTAACACGGTCGGACTTCAATCATCAAGTCTTCAGGGGAAGTTTCAATTTCGCTGTTCAGAAACCTGCTGGGGATGACACATCTCCGCTGGGGATTCTGGAGAACTATCAAGTAACTCTGCTTCGGGGATCCAGGAATCATTCTGGATGAATCAACTCTGCTGAGGACTTCAAGAATCATCTTGGACAAATAACTCCGCCGGGGGACTTCAAGAATCATCCTGAACCAAACAACTCTGGAGATTTCAGGAATCATCCTGAGCAAACACTCTGATGGGGACTCTAAGCATCAACTTGAGCAACCGATTCTGGCGACTGCACTGGGGATTTTAAGAATCATGTTAAGCAAACGACCTTGCTGGGGAATTCAAGAATCATCTTGAGCCGAAGACTTCGCTGGGGACTTCAAGAATCATCTTGAGCAAGCGACTCCGTTGGGGAGAATTCAAGAATCATCTTGAGCAATCAATTCTGCGGTGGAACACCTGCAAAACAAGAATGGTAACGACCTAGATCATGCTTATTATGCATATGCTTCGGCAATGGCGCAATGCTCCACACGGTGGAAATGCTACGTGTTTATGATAAATGCCATGCAGTCATGCAAAATGATGCGATCTCGTTAGCAAAATAAATGCTGAAGGGAGAATCCTCCTGTCAAGGAGAAAGGACCACTAAGATAAGGGGAGGAATCATCCTGCTGAGGAGAACAAGGTCACGCCAATCCCAATCGAGCTCTGTGGGGAAGTGAACTTTAGTTGACTGCTGCAGGGAGACGAAGCTCTACGAGAACCTGGACCTGCTGAGGGAAAGCAATGTCAATCGCGGGAAAAAACTGCACGGCCTTCACGGCTACTTCCCTGGAGATAACGGCTCCGGCGGGGAAACACAGCATCAGGTATTCAACACTCCATTGGGGGAAACCAATCATGGCCTGAGCGGCTTCCAAGGACTCGGCTCTCTTGGGGATCTGCAACCTCGGTTGGGGAAGGAGAAATCATTCTGCTTGCTGGGGAGCGTACGACTCTATGGGGAACCTCGATTCCGCTGGAGCCTTCAGTCTTGAACCATCAGTTGCTGCACACTTTAGTGAATGACTCAGCTGAGGAGATGATGTTCCTTCAGGATGCATCTGATTGGGGAGAGAATCCTCTCTGCCTGGGGAGACATATCAATGCTCACGATCTCGTGTTCAGACTCTGCGGGGAGAGGCTGCTGAACTTTGCTGGAGAAGGAGGAATCATCCTGCTCGGGGATGCGCACGACGCACTATCTGGAATATGCTACACCTGCAGCAACACAAACAAATAGACAAGATACCCTTCTCAAAGGGACCTATCAAGGTTATCATCTTGTGACAATGTTTAAGTAATTCATTGTTTCAACAATCAGTGGCCTAGGCCAGTAAGTTTATGTATGCGCATTTTATCAAAAACATCGGCGTTCTTTTTCGCAAACAAAACAGATAAATGCTAAACAGACAAACAGAATTGCTGAATAGTATACATTTTATTGATAACGAACCCCTGAATGGGTAAAAATGTTTTACAACGGATGCAAGCCCCTGGAATGAGGAAGCCGCGCAAAAAATAAAACATAAATATACATCAGTATATACAAATGTCGGCAACAAGGCGTAGACGAACACCATGAGTTGATCCCTCTATGACCCACTCGACTTCGATACTTCTCCGACGCTTCAGCTTCAGAAGAGATTGATTCAGATAAACGGCCCTCAGGTCTTCCAAAACACTAAACAAATAAAGTCCATACGCGGAACGCAGTCATTTGCTTTTTCAAATCCCTAACTTTTGCGCGAACCGCCCTTTGCGGGTTTTCAGTTCACCGGGATACCCTTTTTTGCCAAAGTCGCCCATCCGGGTTTTCGACTTTGCGGGTGTACATTTTTTTTCAATTTATATCCCTAATTTTTTCCCGAACCTTTTTCCTTTTTTATGGTTCGCCGGGATGCCCCATTTTTGCCTGGACTCTCTTTTTACTGTCCAGCGGGTCGCTTTCAAGCAAAGTATTTTTTAACTGCGTCCGCGTTCACCGGGGATGCAAAATCTTCACCATCCATCGTGGATAACAACAAAGCTCCTCCAGAGAAGACCTTGCTGACGACATACGGACCCTCGTAATTGGGAGTCCACTTGCCCCGATGATCGGAGTGTTGAGGAAGAATCTTCTTTAGGACGAGATCACCCGTCTGAAAGCTTCTAGGACGCACCTTCTTATCATAAGCTTTCTTCATTCGGCTTTGGTATAAATGACCATGCGCAATCGATGCTAACCTCTTCTCGTCCATCAGGTTGAGTTGGTTCAGTCGGTTCTTAATCCATTCTGCCTCGTCGAGTTTCACATCAACCAAAACTCGCAAGGAAGGGATCTCCACTTCTAACGGTAGGACAACTTCCATACCGTACACTAAGGAGAAAGGAGTTGCCCCGGTTGATGTACATACCGTTGTACGATAACCGTGCAGTGCAAACGGCAGCATCTCGTGCCAATCCTTGTAGAGTCACAACCATCTTCTGAACAATCTTCTTGATGTTCTTATTGGCCGCTTCAACGACGCCATTCATCTTCGACCGGTAAGGAGATGAGTTGTGGTGTTCAATCTTGAAACTCTGGCACAGCTCCTTCATCATCTTGTTATTCAGATTCGAACCATTATCAGTAATGATCCGCTCGGGAATTCCGTAACGACAGATGATATCCCTCTTTATGAATTTAGCCACCACCTGCTTGGTCACATTAGCATATGAGGCTGCCTCCACCCACTTGGTGAAGTAGTCGATAGCTACTAGAATGAAGCGATGACTGTTAGATGCAGTGGGCTCGATCTTGCCTATCATGTCGATGCCCCACATGGAGAACGGCCACGGGGAGGACATGACATTTAACGGGCACGGCGGCACATGAACTTTATCAGCATAAATCTGGCATTTATGACATCTCTTCGCGAATTTAAAGCAATCTGACTCCATCGTCAGCCAGTAGTATCCTGCTCTTAGGATCTTTCTTGTCATAGCATGCCCGCCGGCGTGCGTACCAAATGTGCCTTCATGGACTTCTTCCATGAGCATACTCGCTTCTTTCTCATCTACACATTTGAGTAGCACGAGATCATGGTTTCTTTTATACAAAACTCCATCAGGATTGAGATAAAAATTTCCAGACAGCCTCCTCAGAGTCTTCTTATCCTGGGTTGACGCTCCCGCAGGATACTCCTTAGTCATAAGGAAAGTCTGGATGTCGTGGAACCATGGCTTGCCGTCGTTGGCTTCCTCGATCGCAAAGATTAATGCAGGTCTATCAAGACGGGAAAGGACAATTATTGGAGCTTCATTCCAAAAATTGACTTTATACATTGAAGCCAACATGGCTAAGGCATCAGCCATCTGATTCTCCGCTCTGGGCACATGATGGAGTTCCACTCGATCAAAGAACGGAAGCAGCCTTCTGGAATAATTCATGTACGGCACCAAATTCGATTGACGAGTCTCCCACTCCCCTTTAATCTGGTTGATCACAAGCGTCGAGTCACCATATACGTCTAGGTTCTTTATTCTCAAATCAATTGCTTCTTCTAGGCCCATGATGCATGCTTCGTACTCCGCTTCATTATTGGTGACCGGAAACGTCAGTCTCACAGTGAACGGGATGTGGGATCCGTGGGGAGTCGTGATGACCACCCCTATGCCACTTCCGTAGGAATTAACCGCCCCGTCAAATATCAATTTCCACTGGGATTTCCTATCTGGACCCTCGTCGGGTAACGGTTCATCGCAATCTTTCGCTTTGAGAAACATGATATCCTCATCAGGGAACTCAAATTTCATCGGCTGGTAATCCTCGATCGGCTGTTCGGCAAGGTAATCAGACAATACGCTTCCCTTAATGGCCTTCTGGGAAACGTACTGAATATCATATTCTGTCAACACCATTTTCCATCTGGCAATCCTGCCCGAAAGCGCTTGTTTCTCGAAGACGTACTTTATCGGATCCATCTTCGAAATTAGCATGGTGGTGTGGTTGAGCATGTACTGTCGTAAACATTTGGCAGCCCAGGCTAGTGCACAACACATTTTCTCCAGCATCGAGTAACGAGATTCACAGTCTGTGAATTTTTTACTCAAATAGTAAATGGCATGCTCCTTTCTGCCTGTCTCGTCATGCTGACCGAGAACACACCCCATACTATTCTCAAGAACTGTCAAGTACATGATTAGTGGCCGTCCAGCCATTGGGAGTATCAAGATCGGAGGTTCTTGAAGATACTGCTTTATCTTGTCGAATGCCTTCTGGCAATCCTCGTTCCAGGTAATCGCCTGATCTTTCTTTAAAAGCTTGAACATCGGTTCACGCGTGGCCGTGAGCTGAGAAATAAACCTTGCAATGTAGTTTATTCTGCCCAGGAAACCACGAGCTTCTTTTTCTGTTTTTGGCACTGGCATTTCTTGTATCACTTTAATCTTCGCAGGATCAACCTCGATGCCTCTTTCGCTCACGATAAACCCCAGTAACTTTCCGGACCGTACTCCGAAAGTACATTTGTTAGGATTCAGCCTCAACCTGAACTTCCTAAGCCTCTCAAAAAGCTTCAACAAATTGACCAGATGCCCCTCTTCCGTTTGGGACTTCGCAATCATGTCATCAACATAAACTTCAATCTCATGATGAACCATGTCATGAAACAAAGTTACCATTGCTCGTTGGTAAGTGGCCTCTGCGTTCTTCAGACCGAAAGGCATTACCTTATAGCAAAATGTTCCCCAGGGAGTGATAAACGTTGTTTTCTCCATGTCCTTCGGCGCCATCTTGATCTGATTGTAACCGGAGAAGCCATCCATGAACGAAAATACGGAGAACTGGGCTGTATTGTCGACCAACACATCGATATGAGGCAGCGGGAAATCATCTTTAGGGCTCGCCCTATTCAAATCCCGATAATTGACGCACATGCGTACCTTACCGTCCTTCTTCGGTACAGGTACTATGTTGGCGACCCACGGAGGGTAAGTAGTGACCGCTAAGAAGCCAGCATCGAGCTGTTTTTGCACTTCTTCTTTGATCTTAACGGCCATATCTGGTCGTGTCCTCCTAAGCTTCTGCTTAACGGGAGGACAATCTTCTCGCAACGGCAAGTGGTGGACCACAATGTCCGTATCAAGTCCGGGCATATCTTCGTATGACCAAGCAAAGACGTCACTATACTCTCTCAGCATTTCGACCAATCTCTGCTTGACATCATTCTGCAGTGCAGCCCCTATCCTGACGTTTCTGACGAGCTCTTCAGAACCCAGATTCACAATCTCGATCTCCTCTTCATGAGGCAGAATAATTTTCTCCTCTTGTTTCAACAAGCGGACCAACTCTTCAGGAAGGTCTTCGTCTTCATCAATCTCTTCTTCGGCTTAATATATCGGGCAATCGAAGTCGAAGTGAGCCGTAGAAGGTCCAGAGTCGATGTCATCTGTTATGTGGATCCTGCAATAACAAGGGTTAAGCTTAAAACAAGGATATGCAGGTTAGCACAAACCCCATTGCCATTTTATTGTTTTCCAAAATAAATATAAAACAGGAATAACAGAGATCACAATATTTGAATACGAAGGAAACGCCTTTGATTTATTAACAAAATGCATGTACATAATCCAACAAGGCCCTGACAATAAAACCACTATGCCCCGGGTAGGACATAGGGTTGTACAATGATTGGAAAAAGTAAATCATTACTCTTCGATTGTCATCTGGATGATATCCTCGACGGACCAATTGTTGAGGCCCTCGCCTGGTTTGCTTGGCTGGATCCAAGAGTCGAGGTCACAGTCGCTATCTCCGCTGTCTTCAGACACCGCGTTGATGCTTTCGAAAATCACTCCGCCACTGGTAAACTGGATTGGCCCCTTACCTCGCGACGCACTGCTAGAAGAAGAAGCTTCAGCTCCAGGAGAATATCCCAACCCAAACTTATCTTGCTTGTTAGGTATCTCCAAAATTCGCCCCCAGTCTGGGGTAGATCCGGCTTGGACAACGGCCCGAGCTTCCTTGAATGAGGAGAGAGTCATCTCTGGCTTTTCCGTTACTACAGGAGCTACGTCCTTCACTTTGACAGCTTCAAACGCTTGGCATAGAGTCTCATGGATTTCCCCATCCATCTCAACATACTTGAAGGACGACAAATGGCTCACCATTATGTCTTCCTCGCCACAAACAGTCACGATGCTACCTCCGACGGCGTATTTGAGTTTCTGGTGCAACATGGAGGTCACGAAACCAGCAGCATGAATCCATGGCCGGCCCAAGAGACAACTGTAGGCAGGCATGATATCCATAATATAAAAGACCGCGTAGAACGTTTCCAGACCAACTTGGATTGGCAGGGTCACCTCCCCGAAAACGTGGTGTTTGGTTCCATCGAACGCCTTCACCACCAGATCACTGGGTGTGCAAATCACTCCACGAGTATCCAACTTCATCAATGCCTTCTTCGGAAGAACATTGAGCGACGACCCCGTGTCCACCAACACGTGAGACATAATCGTGCCCCTACACTCTATCGAGATGTGCAGGGCGCTATTGTGATTCCTCCCTTTTGGCGTCAGCTCCAGGTCTGTGAAACCTAGCCCATTTCCAGCATTTACGTGGGCTACGACCTCTTCTAGCTGATTCACCGATATTTCCTGCGGTACATATGCGGCGTTCAACACCTTCAGCAGCGCGTTGCGGTGCGCTTCAGAACACAGCAATAAGTTCAGGATGGAAATCTTCGAGGGCGTCTGATGGAGATGATCCACAATCTTGTAGTCACTCTTTTTAATCAACCGCATAAACTCCTCGGCGTCTTTAACAAGTAAGTCTTTTTCTGCCCCACGAGGGATCTCTTCAACGACCTTACTTTTACCCTTATCAGCCGCATCAGCCCTGACCGCTTTATCCGCCACGACCTCTGATGGTGTGTTGCACCCCAAAATTTGACCAACAATTATTTATCCATCTAGTGTTTGAAAATGGATACCTTCATCAGAAAGTTCAAGAGATCCTCAGAGGAAGTGGATTGGAACCAGGGTTGTGTGCTTCATAGCTTGAGAGTTGTGGGTGCCCCTCAGATGATTCTGAGACTTTGAGAATGAACTTGATGTTTGGAGAAAGCCTATGAGATGTCTTGATAGCCATCATGAAGCCCAGAGAGGTCATTAGGCAAGAATTCTGAAGATTCAACCATGAATGGTAGAATTAGGGTTTTGACTGGGTCAACCCTAGATTAACTAAAGATTTGGAGAAGGTTGAGACCTAATCCAAGGGCCATGAGATCATGGAATGATGCATAGAGATGTTATAAAGATGATTCCTAGACCAACTCATCATGATTGAGGAGTTTGAGAAGTTTCAAGTCAGGGTTTCCAAGGATTGTCAGTGAAAAAACCCTAATTTGATCCCTATCTTCCAGGCAGTTTTAGCTCTAGATGTGATTGATATCTCATCTTCCCCACAAAATGAATGTTGTAGAGCTTGTTCTTAGCTTTAATTTGAGTGGTGGAAGTCCTGGATAGGAGTTACAGAGCTCAAGTTATGGTTTTGACAAATTACAGGTCAGCTGAGGTGTGTGAATCTGGGTCCTTGAAAGTCACCCAACTTGCAGACAACTTTTGCCCTAGTAGGATGGTTCCTATGATCTCTTGGTCAACATGAATGTTGAAGGGCATCTTCTTAGATTTAATTTGAGTGGTAGAAGTCCTTTATAGGATTTGTGGAACTCAACTTATGGTTTGAACAAGACAGGGGTATTTTGGTCATTTGTCAGTTATAGGTCATTTTAGCCAATGCCTAAAACTCCTATTTCCAAGCCTCAAATGGAAAAATTCAAAACATGAAAGTTGTTCAAAATGTGATTTTAAGTCTAGAAAGAAGGTCACAAATTGTTGGAAAAGCTCATAGCATGAAGTTACATGATTGGTCAAAAATGAACTAAAAATGGCATATAAGTTTGAAAAGTTGAATTTGAAAATTGGTTTGGAGGATCTAGGAATCCAAAATAGGTCATCCAATATATCATTTTGATTGGAAACATTATTTTGAGAACTTTGGTTCAAATAGATTTTTCATTTGAGGTCTAAAAAAGGGACTTTCTTTGTAAATCTATTACTTGCATTATAAGGCAATGTTGAAAAACCTTACACAAGCCAAATGTAAGGGCTGATTTCCTTCATACACACTTAATATCTCATGTAATGACATATTCAAGGGATTTTGGCAAGGTATGAAAGAAGATATCATGATATTTCAAGTTCTCATGTGGTGATATTTTCAACACTTTCTAGAAAGATCTAGATGATTCTAGCCTCCTCCACCACTTGTTATTTAAAGAGGGCCATGAAGAGAGTTCAAAGGTTGGTGAAAGTGGAATAATTGAGGAGAGAAGAAGGAGATTCGAGCTAGGGTTTCAAGGTGTACCATAACTGCATTTCAAGAGGAAAGTCCCTACTACAAGCTCTCATCTTCAAGGATTTTGCATACAGAAAGTAAAGCACCATTGGAAGATCACTGTGGAGAAGTTACAAGGCTTGAATCGTGCCATAGCATCACCTCCTTCTCATTCTTGACAGGTTCTTTTCTTTCTCCTTTTCACCTTAATTATGCGTAGATATACCATGATTTAGGTATAGAATGGCTAGGCTAAGTTAGATGATGAGATCTTGAGACTTTGAGCATGATTCATGGAGGTTGAAGTTTTGGCATGAAACTTTGGAGATCAAGAACACGCACCCTAGGCCACTATATTCTTAGGTTTTTAGCTCAGCATGATCCCCTTAGCATGAGGTATAATCCTGATTAATATGAGATCATTTCATAACCATGCAAACCAGAGCATAAGAATGGAGGACAAGACTTGCAGCCTTCGTATCTTCTTCTTGAGGGAGAATTAGAAGATTCTAGCGCCGTGGTTGTGTAGAGGGAGAGGAGTAGATGAATTTTGATGTTTGGATCGTGAGGAATGATTGAGAGTTGAGGGAGATACATGGAGTAGAAGTTGCTTGCATGAGAGCTGGGTCTGAAACCCTAGTTTGCTTCGTTGGAGAAGACGTAATCACCATCGTCCATCTCCTTTGAATATTTGACTAATTCATCTCAACCAACGGCTCAGATTCATTCAGATTTGGAGGGAGATTCAAATGGCCAAAACGCCGCGTTTCAGTTAGTGAAGGGCGTTGGGCCTCGTCCAGCTTTCATATTCGCACCCCACCCAATTTCTGGCCCATTGAAATGAACTGGCGCGTGTTGCTGTTTCCACCCCCCTCCCTTTTATATTATTTTGATTTCTTTTTAATTCTCTTAATATTTTTGCCATCTTATAAAATTCATTAAAAATTGATAAATGATAATTTTTTGGTCATTCTTTTTTCTATGATTAGATAATTGTGTATAGAAAAACATAAAAATAAAAATGAAATTTTATTTTTAATGTAGAATTAATGGTGATATTTTCTTTTAAATAGGGTATTTTATTTCTTTTAGTTTGTACCTTATCTTGCAAGAATTGTTTTAGGACCTTCCCTTAGGTTTTTTAATTCATTCTTTTTTGTGTGATTAGATATTGAGCCCTAGTTTCATGTAGGATTTATCCCTTGATTTTAGAAATTAAATTTGATGTAGTTTGATAGTTAGGCATTTAGGTGCTCTAATTAGGGTTTTAGGTTGTGTACATGAACTTGAACTCTTTATTTTGGGGTTTTTTAGGACAAGTTAGCTTATATGGGGTGTATGGGACCTAAGGGTAGTTAAATAGGATCCTCTAGAATTTATATTAGGAATTTGTAGGGTATTTTAGTATTTTTCATTGATTTTTGAATTGAATGTTGTTTGTGTGGCCTCTAGGGCTAGTTTAGTTTTGTTTTGCCTTGCTTTGGAGTTGTTGTTGACTTGAGGAGCTTGGGCATCATGTGAAGACCTTGTGGAGAGCCTTGAAGATCATCATGGAAGCTTTGAAGACCTTGCAGAGGAGTTTAGCATAGCTTTTGTTTGTTTGGTTTATAGGTTGATAGGTGCATAGGCAGAGCCCTAGATAGAATACTTTGTTCAATAAACAAGGAGTGTCTTGTTCACCTCCTTTCTTCTCTGTGACATAGAGTCCCTTAAGGGTATTCACCTCTCTCCTTTGGAGGGATTAGTGACCTTGCCCTATAAGGTAGAACTTTGAGAGAGCCTTTCCTTTGATGTTAAGTTCTCAATGGCATCCTTTGGAAGTCAGTGAGCACTGCAACATCCTCACCGCATCTTATTGACTGAATCTTGTTTGCTGGAGCATTTGAGCCATTGAAGATAGAAGCTGAAGCTTTGAAGAGGATGATTCCTTGAAGATTGTTGAAGTCTGAAGACCAAGTGGATGCCTGAAGATCCCTGAAGATAGTGAAGCCTGAAGGTAGAGCTGATCAAAGGAGCTGAAGCTCAAGGGAGAAAATGAGTTGATACTCATGTTGTAGGGTTGATACCTGGAAAGCAAGTGATCTCTGAAGTCTGAAGACTGGATTGCTGCTGGAGGAGCTGAGGCTTTCTTCTGTTTTCTTTGATGTATTGTGTGTTTTGTATGATTTGTCTGCTGCATTAGACTAAGCCCATTTAGAATAAGTTCAGTCTAAG
This sequence comes from Lathyrus sativus, assembly GCA_963859935.3. NCBI lineage: Eukaryota > Viridiplantae > Streptophyta > Magnoliopsida > Fabales > Fabaceae > Lathyrus > Lathyrus sativus. Next base: position 250,786,783 of record OZ012739.1, read on the forward strand.
AGCATGAGTGCATCTGATTGTATTGTTACTGCCTGGCTTTGCTTGCGGGTATTCGGTAGAGCCCAGCTCCCTTGCCCATGTGTTTATTTTGCTTGATAGCATTTCATTTCTTTCATCTGTATGATTGCAGTTTACTGTTTTGCTTGATAGCATGTTGTTTATTTCAGTATGATTACTGTTATTTCATGACTGGCTTGAGGTTGAGACGAGCTTGTGGAGGCTGAAGCCCCACACACATTTCCTCCCTCACTTGCATTGCATGCATTTTACTGTTAAAGCTGATGCTTTTGTCTGTTTTGGTGTATCATTGACATGATCCCTTAGGACTCTCATTTCCTCTGATGAGGATTTGATGATAGACTTTTAGGTTGAAACCTATGCATGACAACATCTAGGAGTTCCCTGTTCAAACTTCAACCATAGGATGAATCCATGGCATGATAACAGTAGGACTTGATAGTCTCCCTCCTAGTTGGGCCTGTTCTCTTCTTATCTCGAAGTAGTTTAAGATACAGTAATCATGAATGATTTCTTTCGTACGTTACGAGCCTTAAGCTATCTGAGAAAGGATTGTGGGAGAGTTTCTTTTCCATAGTCTGGATGTTTAGTATGGTACCCTTTGGGTGACATGCGACGCATTCACTCTCAGGTCATAGTCTCTAGTGCGGTTGAAATCGCAAACATAATAAAAAACACTTCTTTTAGGAGATAACCCGTAGTTTCCCGAACTACGTTTGCTCTGATCTTTCATACCAGATGAAAGTACGTAGGCATAGGATGCGATATCCTAGCGAGAAACCTTCCCCATCTTCCCCCGTAGTTAGCCGAACTACGTTGACTCTGATTTCTCATTCTCTGATGAGAATACGTAGGCATAAAGCGCGACGCTTTGCCGAGTCATTTTTCTTTTCTTTTTCAGCCAGCCTTGATAGGTAGATAGATTATAACCAACCCGTCCAAGTAAACAAACAAGCGAGGATCCCGTCGAGTACGACGGACGTGAGGGGTGCTAATACCTTCCCCTTGCGTAACCGACTCCCGAATCCAGACAATGGTTGCGATGACCTTGTCTTACCCTTTTTCGTCAGGTTTTTCCGATCGTTTCCTTTCCCGCTCTGAGGGATAAATAACGAAAGGTGGCGACTCTTCTGTCATGCCGGCACCTTATTTTCGCGCAAGCGACAGCTGGCGACTCTGCTGGGGACCTGATAGTTTCCTAGGGATCCAACGTCCCGAAAGCGAGTCAGTTTTGGGATCCAACGTCCCTTGAGAGAGTCAATCCTATCGTTTGTGTGTTTACCTGTTGGGTTGCGTTTATTTATCGCATTTTTACTTCTCGCACTTTATATCCCGCATTTTATCTTCAGTATAATATGATTATTTGTGCTGTTATGGGATGGGAGTTCTGATTGAGTGAGAAGCCAGACCCAGGCTTGAGTGCACCTTAGACTTAGAGTGGAAATTAGTGGGCGCGTGCTTGCTTTGCAGGCACTAGTGTCTCATGAAATCCACGCTCAGACGAGGTTCATCCGGTTGGCTTCACTTTCAACCCTTTGGGTTGAGACGGTTGCTGGTTTGGTGGATTGTCGACTCTGGGGACCGATCATTTGTGATTCAGCTAAGTGAGGCCTCTTCAGGACTTGATGATGCCACTCCTTCTGGGAATCGTATCATCAGTTTTGAAAGTCTGTGACGCTGATGAACGCATAGGATGCCGTACCTTGAGTCAGTCTAGGTTCATACCTGTGAGTGGGACTGGGTTTATTGCAGGAAACTTAGACCTTCAGACCACCTGGTTTTCTTGACAGTAAATCAGTTATGTCGGGTTCTCAGTTGCAGACCTGTTCTTGATAGAGCAAGAGGTTTTTGATCAGAGGATCTTGTCGCCGGGTGTTCGTCTGTTCTTGATAGAGCAGGTTTCGATCAGGGTGTTATCATCAGAGGTTTGTTCTGGATGGAGCAGATTTTGAGTGAGGTCTGAAGGCCTCATCGGCAGATGTTATTTGTTCTTGATAGGGCAGATTTTGAGTGAGGTCTGAAGATCTCATCAGCAGCTGTGTGTTTGTTCTTGATAGGGCAGATTTCTGATTTGGGGTCTGAAGACTTCAACAGATGTTCCTTGGTCTTGCGCCCGGGGTCCTTATTATCATGCACTTACTCTTGTCAGAACAGAATTTTGATCTCGATCCTATCAGATGGTTATTCTCAGCAGATCAGATCAGTGGTTTACACCGGGGTTTCCTTCTCATCAGTGACCGTTGATACCGAATCTCCACAGCAGCCACCTGGATATATTATTGCATACCTGCATCCTGCATTAGTTTACGCATTCATCTGCATTCCATTAACGTGTGTCTGTGTTGCAGGTACCGTTTCCCCGATCCAGGATTTCCCGTCTCCTACTGTTGTTATGGCTTCTCTCAGGAAGACTGTTGCGTACAAGTTCCCGACCCCCGATGTGTCGAAGCTGACTGGTTTGATAGCCCTGGCAGGGCATTCTGTGAAGGATAGGTTCAGGAAGTCTTATGGCAAGTTGCTTAGTCTGGTCTACAAACCCTCTGCGTCTGAGTTGAATGGGTTACATGCTCTCCTGCAGTTTTATGATCCTCCCTTGAGGTGTTTCACTTTTCACGACTTCGTTCTCGCGCCGACATTGGAAGAGTATGCTGATATGTTGGGTGTGCCTATCAAAAGGCAGATGCCTTTTGTCCACATGGATGCTGAGCCTGATCTGGTTAGCTTGGCTTCCTCACTCCATTTGAGCGCTTCTGAGTTAGTGGTGACGAGTTGGAACAAGGTCCCAGGGTTCTCTCTGCAGTTTCTGATAGCTAAGGCTCAGCAGTGTGCTAAGGACAAATGTTGGGACGCCTTCAGCGCCATCCTTGCTTTATGCATATATGGCATCATCCTATTTCCCAGTATGCCTGATTTCGTAGACTTTGATTCATTCCATATCTTTGCCTCAGGGAATCCAGTCCCTACTCTGATCGGAGACGTTTACCATTCAGTGCATTACAAGAATGAGAACCGGAGAGGGAAGAATGTTTCATGCTGCGTACCGTTGTTGTACAAGTGGTTTGATAGTCATTTGCCCAAGAGGGGTTCTTCTGTCTTGTCTGCAGCCACAGCTGAGTGGCTTGAGCGTCTGATGAGTTTGTCTGCAGAAGACATTGTTTGGTTCGTTGACAGAAGCAGGTTAGGCACCGAGATGATCTTCAGTTGTAGTGGGTTTCCTAACGTACCTCTGATAGGTAGGAAGGGTTGCATCAACTACAACCCATCATTGCTAGTTCGTCAGTTTGCATATGCTTTGAGGAATCCACCGAAGGAAGAAGAGGTGCGGGAATCTCTGTACCTCACGGGTATTCTAGAGGGGGAGTTGTTGTCCAAGCTTCAGTATGCGTGGAACAATATCAGCACGAGAGGAAAGTCTTTGTTGGGGAAGAGTGACAACCAAGCTTATCCACCTTATTCAGATTGGATCAGAGCAAGAGCCAGCGCTATAGGGATGCCATTCCCTCATGTCAGACCAGAGAGTCCTCCACCAGTCAAAGAGCCTACCACTGTGTCTATTCATCAGCACAACCAGGTATTAGCCGAGCGTGATGAATTCAAGAGGGCAAATGCAGAATTAGAGAAGGAGTTAGCTCAGCTTCGAAGTGAGAGGAACGAAGCCGTGCATGCTCTCAAAAAGCAAGCGGAGTCGGTGAGCCAGCTGAGTGCGGACTTGGCAAAGCAGATTACTGATCGGGAACGCTTAGGTCAAGACTTCAGAGCTGCTAATGATGTGTTGGCTACGAAGAAGACGCATCTGGAGGAAGCATACCGGAGAATATCTAAGTTCGACCAGCATTGGAAGACTTCCATGGCCACCAGGAAGGAGCGAGAAGACAAGCTGATACTGCAGATTTCTAAGCTAGAGACTGAAGTGAAGGACAGTGAGCGGAGGTTTGATGAAGAGACTGCCCGCAGGTACTCCGCTGAAGCACGTCTCAACAAAGCCATTGCTAGCCTGAAGGAGCATAAGCTGATGTTTGAGTCTAAGAAGCGGAAGCTGGAAGATTGTTTTGGCGAAGGCGCTTGGGAGAGTTCAGTTCAGGGGCTTCAGCATACTATCAGGCAGAGGGAACTACTCGTCGAGGGGTTGCTCACTTCGCCAGATCATTCAGAGACAAAGGAGTTATTAGCAGAGTATCGCGCCCATGGCCGTACTTGACTAGTTATATCCCTGTTGTTTTTGATCTTTGATGTATGCTGACCATCACCAGATCTGTTGGCTGAGGTCATGCTGTTGATTTGTACTCGCTGATACTGTGTACTGCCTTGACAGGCCTTTCTATATATACGAGATTGATGTTTCCATGATTGGGCTCGGATTTTTTCTTCCTCTTGTTATTATCAGCACCGTCACTAAGGCACTAGGATCGGGGGAAAACCTCCCACGCACACAGGCACACGCATGCATCTGCATGAAGCATATTTGCATGGTGTATATTTTATTGCTTTTCCTAACCTTTATTCTTAACAGGTTTTTCAGGTTCCGTGCTGCTTTCGATCTCCAGGATTGATCAAAGACCCATTCACCGCTACTCAACTCGCGCTAATCAGACGAGGATTATGGACCAGGTACAGTCAGATGTTCAAGAGCTCCGTGAGCGGATGGATCGTTTTATGGAGCTGATGCAGGTGGTCGCGAACGGTCAAGATCAGCTTCGTACTCTGGTTCAACCTCTGATCTCCAGGGTTGACAGTAATGGCATACTTCACGGAGGGGCCGTGCCTACTCCTCCTCAAGGGGATACTCCACAGAACGTTGTTCCTGCTGCCGGAGGCAACGGCAGTGCTAACGGCAATCTGATGACTAATCTCGGACTCAACGCGGCGGGCGCCGTCAACGGTAGTTTGGGAGCCAATGTTAATATGGGGCCGGTCAACGGCAATGCTGGTGCAGGAAATTTGGTGGTGCCTCAACCGTGGCTGGAGGACCATCAGGATGATATATTCTCTCAGAGAGGTATAGAGGCAGAGTTGAATGCCGAGGCTCGACTCAGGTTCAAGGCGCTGGAAGACAAGATGAGGAGCATAGAAAATCAGAACACATTGGGCGTTGACATGTCCAACCTCGGGTTGATTGCTGACTTTAAAGTACCCCACAAGTTCAAGGTGCCTACCTTTGAGAAGTATAAGGGCACCACTTGCCCCCGGGTCCACCTCCGATCTTATTATAGAAAGATGTCCGCTTATTCTGACGATGAGAAGTTGCTGATGCACTTCTTTCAGGATAGTCTTTCTGGTCCATCACTCGAATGGTATATGGGCTTGGAGCCCACTCCTGTGCGCACCTGGAAAGAGCTTGCAGAAGCGTTTGTTCTCCACTATCAATATAATAGCGACTTGGCTCCCAACCGAGTTCAGCTTCAGAATCTCTCACAGCGGAACAATGAAAGCTTCAAAGAATACGCCCAGCGGTGGCGTGAATTGGCTGCTCGGGTTCAACCGCTGATGGTTGAGCGTGAGTTGGTACAAATGTTCGTGGCTACCCTTCCCGGAATCTACTATGAAAAGCTGGTCAGTGGCATGTCTGGAACATTCTCGGCTCTCATCACTTTGGGCGAGCATGTTGAGAACGGTATAAAGATCGAAAAAATTCAGGGCGAATCACCCTCAGCTGGAGGAGGTAGCAAGAAACCCTATACTGGCAAGCGTCGAGAGGGAGATGCCAGTGCTGTCACTAACGCTAGGAGAAAGGGCAAGGGCCCTCAGCCTCAGATTGCTAGCATAAACATCCCAGCTGCTCCGCCGCAGCCGCAGCCGCAGCAACCTCAGCAGCAGAATAATCAGGGGTATAAAAGATATCAGAATCGGGCTCCTATGGCAAGCCGTCAGTTTGATACTCCACCTATGTCATATGCGCAGCTTCTGCAAACCTTGCTGCAACTTCAGCTAGTTCAAAAGAGGACGTTGGCTCCCTTAACAGGGGCGCCACCACCGGGGTATGATGCCAGTGCTACTTGTGAATTCCATACTGGGGCACCTGGCCATACGATTGAGAATTGTAAAGCTTTTAAGCACAAAGTCCAGGACTTGGTGGACGCCAAGGTTATCAACTTTTCTGACAACGTGCCCAACGTCACCAAAAATCCAATGCCTCATCATAAGGGTGGAGGAGTGAATGCTGTTATTACTGAGGAGAGTGCGGACTTGCTGACTGATGTCAAAGATTTGAAGACGCCGTTGAGTTTTGTCAAGGCTAAGTTGCTGAAGAAGGGCTTCTTCCCCGGATGTGGAGAGTTATGTATGGCTTGTGCTACGCTTCCTGATGGGTGTGAGCAGCTGATCGAAGGTATCCAAAGTCTGATGTCCGAGGGTATTTTGCAATTCAGCCGGAGCGTCGAGAGTGCATCAGGGGAAGTTGTGCTGAAGCAGGCAGACGAAGTTGCTACCATTACTATTCCTCGTCACCCTATTACTATTTCTGCGCCTCGTCCGCCTACTATCACCATCACCAGGGCCGGACCAATCCCATTCGAGAGTACCAATGCCGTTCCATGGCATTATGGCGCTGAGGTTTATTGTAATGGCCAAAAGATAGAGCATGAGCCGTTCGGGTCCACTATGCAGAATCTTGCTGAGGTCAGTGGTATCACCAGAAGCGGAAGAGTGTTCGCACCAGCAGAGGTTGCAGCAGAGAAAGTGGTCCAAGCTGACGCTGTGGATAAGGGTAAAGGTAAAGCTGTCGAAGAGGTCCCTGCAGGGGCAGAGAAGGACTTGCTGGTTAAAGATGCTGAAGAGTTCATGCGACTAATCAAGAAAAGTGACTACAAGATTGTAGATCATCTTCACCAGACTCCGTCAAAGATCTCGATTCTTAACTTGTTGTTGTGCTCCGAGGCGCACCGCAACGCGTTGCTGAAGGTATTGAATGCTGCATACGTGCCGCAGGAGATATCAGTGAATCAACTCGAGGAAGTAGTAGCCCATGTCAATGCTGGTAATGGGCTGGGATTTACAGATCTGGAGCTGACTCCTAAGGGAAGAGATCACAACAGCGCCTTGCACGTCTCAATAGAGTGCAGAGGCACGATTATGTCACATGTCCTGGTGGATACGGGTTCCTCGCTTAACGTGCTTCCGAATAAGGCAATGATGAAGTTGGATACCCGTGGACTGCTGTGCACGCCCAGTGATCTGGTCGTGAAAGCCTTTGACGGAACCAAGCGCCACGTCTTCGGAGAGCTGACCCTGCCAATTCAAGTTGGTCCAGAGACGTTCAATGCGGTTTTCTATATCATGGATATCATGCCCGCCTATAGTTGCCTCTTAGGTCGGCCATGGATCCATTCTGCTGGTGCCGTGACGTCCACGCTGCATCAGAAGCTTAAATATGCTGTTGGGGGCAGCATAGTGACAGTCTGTGGAGAGGAGGACATCATGGTAAGCCACCTGTCGTCCTTCAAGTACGTTGAAATGGATGGTGAGATCCATGAGACTCTTTGCCAGGCTTTTGAAACCGTCAGAGTGAAGGAGGTGGCTCCCGTTGTCGCAGAGAAGCAAGAGTTGAACCTCTCCTCGTTTAAGGAAGCTAGAGCCGTTGTCGAAGCTGGTTCCACCCCAGGCTGGGGGCATGTTTTGGATATACCAATCAAACAGGATAAGTTTGGATTGGGATATTCTCCGCAAGCTGAAGCTTCATCTTCTTCTGGTAGCTCGTCTCGTGGGAAAGGGCCGATCCTATTCACCAAGGGGGGAGTAATCTTCGAGAGTATCAATGCTGCGTCGGAGGACAGCGGAGACAGTGATTGCGATCTTGACGCCTGGATTCAACCGAGCAAGCCGGGCGAGCACCTCCACAATTGGACCATCAAGGAGATTATCAAGCTGACAAGTGAAGAGTAATGATTTGCTTTTTACAATCTTTGTACAACCCTATGTCCTGCCCAGGGCATAGTAGTTTTACTGTCAGGGCCTTGTTGGATTATGTGTATGCATTTTGTTAATAAATAAAAGGCGTTTTCTTCGTAATCAAATATTGTGTTCTCTGTTCTTCCTATTTTATGTTTATTTCGAAAAAACAGCAAAATGGCAACGAGGTTCGTGCTAACCTGCATATTCCTGCTTTAAACTTAACCCTTGTTATTGCAGGATCCACGTAACAGACGACATCAACTCTGGACCCTCTACGGCTCACTACGACTTTGATTGCCTGATCTATCAAGCCGAGGATGAGATTGATGAAGACGAAGACCTTCCGGAAGAATTGGCCCGCTTGTTGAGACAAGAAGAGAAGGTTATTCTGCCTCACGAGGAGGATATTGAGATTGTAAATCTGGGTTCTGAGGAGCTCATCAGAAATGTCAGAGTTGGGGCTGCGCTGCAGAATGATGTCAAGCATAGGCTGGTCGAGATGCTTCGAGAGTATAGTGACGTCTTTGCTTGGTCGTATGAGGATATGCCCGGACTCGACACTGATATCGTGGTTCATCGCTTGCCGTTGCGAGAAGATTGCCCTCCAGTCAAGCAGAAGCTCAGGAGGACGAGACCAGACATGGCGGTAAAAATCAAAGAAGAGGTCCAGAAGCAGTTGGACGCAGGATTTCTAGCCGTTACCACTTACCCTCCGTGGGTCGCCAACATAGTGCCTGTACCGAAGAAGGACGGTAAGGTACGCATGTGCGTCGATTATCGGGATTTGAACAGGGCGAGCCCTAAGGATGATTTCCCGTTGCCTCATATCGATGTGTTGGTCGACAATACAACCCAGTTTTCCGTGTTTTCGTTCATGGATGGCTTCTCCGGTTACAATCAGATTAAGATGGCACCGGAGGACATGGAGAAAACGACGTTCATTACCCCCTGGGGAACATTTTGCTATAAGGTAATGCCCTTCGGTCTGAAGAACGCAGGGGCCACTTACCAGCGAGCAATGGTAACTTTGTTTCATGATATGATTCATCATGAGATCGAGGTCTATGTTGATGACATGATCGCAAAGTCCCAAACGGAGGAAGAGCATCTGGTCAATTTGTTGAAGCTGTTTGAAAGGCTTAGGGAGTTCAGGCTGAGGCTGAATCCTAACAAATGCACTTTTGGAGTGCGGTCTGGAAAGTTACTGGGGTTTATCGTTAGTGAACGAGGTATTGAAGTTGATCCTGCGAAAATAAAAGCTATCCAAGAAATGCCAGCGCCGAAAACAGAAAAAGAAGTTCGTGGTTTCCTGGGCCGAATAAACTACATTGCAAGGTTTATCTCTCAGCTCACGGCCACTTGTGAACCGATGTTCAAGCTTTTAAAGAAAGATCAGGCGATTACTTTGCCAGAAGGCATTCGACAAAATAAAGCAGTACCTTCAAGAACCTCCGATCTTGATACCCCCAGTGGCTGGACGGCCATTGATCATGTACCTGACGGTTCTGGAGAATAGTATGGGGTGTGTTCTCGGTCAGCACGACGAGACAGGCAGAAAGGAGCATGCCATTTATTATTTGAGTAAAAAGTTCACTGAGTGTGAATCTCGATACTCGATGCTGGAGAAGACGTGTTGTGCACTAGCTTGGGCTGCCAAACGTCTACGACAGTATATGCTCAACCACACCACTATGCTAATTTCGAAGATGGATCCGATCAAGTACGTCTTCGAGAAGCAGGCTCTTTCGGGCAGGATTGCCAGATGGTAGATGGTGTTAACAGAATATGATATTCAGTACGTCTCTCAGAAAGCCATTAAGGGGAGCGTATTGTCAGATTACCTTGCCGAACAGCCAATCGAAGACTACCAGCCAATGAAGTTCGAGTTCCCTGACGAGGACATTATGTTCCTCAAAGCGAAGGATTGCGATGAGCCATTGCCCGATGAAGGGCCAGATAGGAAATCTCAGTGGAAGTTGATATTCGACGGAGCGGTTAATTCCTATGGAAGTGGCATCGGGGCTATCATCACGACTCCTCATGGATCCCACATCCCTTTTACTGCGAGACTGACGTTTCCAGTTACCAACAATGAAGCCGAGTATGAAGCATGTATTATGGGTCTAGAAGAGGCAATTGATTTGAGAATCAAGAATCTAGACATATATGGTGACTCAGCGCTTGTAATCAATCAGATTAAAGGGGAGTGGGAAACTCGTCAAGCGAATCTAGTGCCGTACATGAATTATGCCAGGAGGCTGCTTCCTTTCTTCGACCGGGTGGAACTTCATCATGTACCCAGGGCTGAAAATCAAATGGCTGATGCTTTAGCCACGTTAGCTTCCATGTATAAAGTCAATTATTGGAATGAGGCTCCAAGAATTGTACTTTCGCGTCTTGATAGACCGGCATTTGTCTTTGCGATCGAGGATGCCACCGACGGCAAGCGATGGTTCCACGACATCCAGACCTTCCTTATGACTAAGGAGTATCCTGCAGGTGCGTCAACCCAGGATAAAAAGACTCTAAGGAGGCTATCTGGAAACTTTTATCTCAATCCTGATGGGGTGTTGTATAAGAGAAACCACGATCTCGTGCTGCTCAGATGTGTAGATGAGAAAGAGGCAAGTATGCTCATGGAAGAAGTCCATGAGGGCACATTTGGTACGCACGCCGGCGGGCATGCCATGACGAGAAAGATCCTGAGAGCAGGGTATTACTGGCTGACTATGGAGTCGAATTGCTTCAGATTCGCGAGGAAATGTCACAAGTGCCAGATTTATGCTGATAAAGTTCATGTGCCGCCGTGCCCATTGAATGTCATGTCCTCCCCTTGGCCGTTATCCATGTGGGGCATCGACATGATAGGCAAGATCGAGCCCACTGCATCCAATGGTCATCGTTTCATTCTGGTAGCTATCGACTACTTCACCAAATGGGTGGAGGCAGCCTCGTACGCTAATGTGACCAAGCAGGTGGTAGCTAAATTCATAAAGAGGGACATCATCTGTCGCTACGGAATTCCCGAGCGGATCATTACTGATAATGGTTCGAATTTGAACAACAAGATGATGAAAGAGCTGTGCCAGAGCTTCAAGATTGAACACCACAACTCATCTCCTTACCGGCCGAAGATGAATGGCGCTGTTGAAGCGGCCAATAAGAACATCAAGAAGATTGTTCAGAAGATGGTTGTGACGTACAAAGATTGGCACGAGATGCTGCCGTTTGCCTTGCACGGTTATCGTACGACGGTGCGTACGTCGACCGGGGCAACTCCTTTCTCCTTGGTGTATGGTATGGAAGCTGTCCTACCGTTAGAAGTGGAGATTCCCTCTTTGCGGGTTTTGGTGGATGTAAAACTTGATGAGGCAGAATGGATTACGAACCGCTTGAACCAGCTCAGCCTGATGGACGAGAAAAGGTTAGCATCAATTGCATTTGGTCGTCTGTACCAAAGCCGAATGAAGAAAGCTTACGATAAGAAGGTGCGTCCTAGAAGCTTTCAGACGGGTGATCTCGTCCTGAAGAAAATCCTTCCGCCACACTCCGATCACCGGGGCAAGTGGACTCCGAATTACGAAGGGCCGTATGTCGTCAGCAAGGTCTTCTCGGGAGGAGCTTTGTTGTTATCCACGATGGATGGTGAAGATTTTGCATCCCCGGTGAACGCGGACGCAGTTAAAAAATACTTTGCTTGAAAGAGACCCGCTGGACAAAAAAGAAAGAGTCCAGGCAAAAAAGGGGCATCCCGGCGAACCAAAAACAGAATAAAAGGTTCGGGCAAAAATTAGGGATATATTGAAAAAATGTACACCTGCGAAGTCGAAAACCTACACTGGGCGGCTTCGGCAAAAAAGGGGTATCCCGGTGAACTGAAAACCCGAAAGGGCGGTTCACGCAAAAGTTAGGGATTTGAATAAGCAAATGACTGCGTTCCGCGTATGGACTTTCATTGTTTAGTGGTTCGGAAGACCTGAGGGCCGTTTATCTGAATCAATCTCTTCCAAAGCTGAAGCGTCAGAGAGGTATCAAAGTCGAGTGGGTCTTAGAGGGATCAACTCATGGTGTTCGTCTACGCCTCGATTGCCAACATTTGTATATACTGATGTATATTTATGTTTTCTTTTTTTGTGCGGCTTCCTCATTCCAGGAGTTTGCCTCTGTTGTAAAACATTTTTGCCCATTCAGGGGTTCATCATCAATAAAATGCACATTATTCAGCAATTCTACTTGTCTGTTTAGCATTTATCTGTTTTGTTTGCGAATGAAAACGCCGATGTTTTTTGATAAAATGCGCATACATAAACTTACGGGCCTAGGCCCATTGATTGTTGAAACAATTGATTAACTGAATATTGTCACGAGATAATAACCTGGATAGGACCCTTTGAGGAGGGAATCCCGTCTTGTGTGTTTGTGTTGTTGCAGGTGTAGGAGTTGCCGTGCGAGCCCTCCCTCTCCAGCAGAGTTCAGTAGTCTCCCCTTCGCAGAGTCTGAACGCAGAATAGTGAGCATTGATATGTCTCCCCACGCAGAGATGATTCTCTTCCCCAAGCAGACACGTCTTGAAGGAGCGTCACCTCGTCAGCTGAGCCAAGCACCGAAGAATGATGTCACCTTTCCCCAGCACCGGGTCACAAGTGCAAGTATCGTAGGGAGTTGTTCGTATGCCGAAGGATGCAGTAACTGATGGTGCCAGACTGAAGTCTCCAGTAGAGTTGAGATTCCCCACCAGAATCATGCTCTCTCCCGAAGATGGATGGTTCCCTCTTCCCCAGTAGGGCAGTGGAACGGCTGATGTCGTATTTTCCTGCAGAGTTGTACTCTCCCCCGAAGTCAGATGATTCTTTCTTCCCCGGCGAAATTGAAATTCCGCACCAGAGTCGCACTCTCCAGTGAAGTAGAATGATTTCTCTCCCCGGCTGAGTCCGCAGAAAAGCAGAATCCTTGGAAGTTGATCAGATCATGATCAATTTTCCCCAGCAGAGCGTGGGGCAGCTAATGCTGTGTTTCCTCACCAGAGTCGCACTCTCTCCAGCAAAGTAGAATGGTTTCCCCTTCCCCAGCCGAGTGTGCAGATGTCCAAGAGAGCCGAGTCCTTGGAAGTTGATCAAACCATGTTTTCCCCAGTGGAGTGTGGAGCAGCTGAAGTTGTTTCCCCACAGAGTGGTTATCCTCAGAAAAGTAGCCGAGACGGCCACGCAGTCTATTCTTGCGATGGATATCAGCAGGTCCAAGTTCTCGTAGAGCTTCGGTCCCCCGCAGCTGATCAACCGAAATTGTTTTCCATGCAGCAGTCCGCGAAAGATTAATTCCCCAGACAGAGCCTGATTGATATTGGCGTGTCCACATTTTCCTCAGCAGGATGATTCCTCTACCTGAGTAGTTCTTTCTCCTTGACAGGAGAATTCCCCTTCGACATTTATTTTGCTGACGGGATCGCATCACTGTGCATGACTGCATGGCATTTAACATAGCATTTAACGCTGCATAGCATTGTGCATGATTGCATAGCATTGTGCGTGATTGCACAGCATTTAGCATAAACGCATATCATTCCCACCGTGTGGGGCATGGCGCAGAAGCATACGCATCATAAGCATGATCCAGGTTACTATCATTCTGGTTTTACAGGTGTTCAGCCAAGAGACCAGTTGCTCAGGATGATTCCTGACTTTCTCTCCAACGAGGTCGCTTTCTTAAGATGATTCTTAAAGACCCCGGTGTAATCCCCACGGTCGCTCGCTCAAGACGATTTTTGAGATCCCCAGTGAAGTCTTCAGTTAAAGATGATTCTCGAATTCCTCAGCAGGGCCGGTTGGCTTAAGATGACTCTTAAGACCTCAGCGCAGTTTCCCGAGTTGTTCACTCAGGATGATTATTGAGCTCCCCCAGTAGCGTCCCCGGCAAGAGTTGCCCAGGGAGTTCCCAGGGATCCCTAGCAGAGTGAAGTCACTAGAAAGATTATCTGTTCAGGATGATTCTTGAAGGTGCCCGACGGAGTTTGTTTGTTCAAGATGATTCTTGAAGTCCTTAGCAGCGTGATATGTCTGCTCCAACAGTGATGTCTAATCTGAAGATTGATTTCGTAAAACGCCTGAGGGCGATATCAGAAGGTTCCTGTGAGCTCAGATTTCCGTGTTGATGAATCACCGTGTGGCTGAAGACAAGGTTCCAAATTTTTGTATTCAGATGATCCGTGTTGGCCTGAAGACCAAGTCAGTTGTCCTGAGGTGGTGATTGATGGCGATCAGGTGAATAGTATTTCTTCTGACTGAGGTCGAAGATGTTTCTCCGGCTGAAGCGGAGTTTTGCCTGAAGGCAAAGTGTTTGAATCCCCGTGGAGTCATGAATGGCTCTGGATACCATTTCTTTGACTGAGGTCACAGATTTCCTAAGCTGAAGCGAAGGTGCCTGAGGGCAAGGTTATCCCCAAGGTCATGAATGACCTAGGATTCATTTTTCGGACTGAAGGCCGAAGTATATCCCTGACTGAAGTCACGGATGCTCTATAGCAGAGGCGGAGTTGCCTGAAGGCAGATCCATGTATCCTTGAAAGACAAGGACCATTTCTTCAGACTGAAGTCGAAGATACCTCCTGCAGAGTTGCCGACGGGCAAAGTTTACATCCTTGAAGGTCAAGGATGTTTATCTTCAGAAGTACTTGGAGATCTTTTCTAGCTGAAGCTGGGATCGCCGACGGGCAAGGTTTATATCCTTGAAGGCCAAGGATGTCTATCTTCAGAAGAACTTGAAGATTCTTCAGCGGATCTGGAGTGGCCGGGGGCCAGGGTTTCATCTATCTTCAGAAATACTTGAAGATTCTCCAGCGGATCTGGAGTGGCCAGGGGCCAGGGTTTCATTCATATTCAGAAATACTTGAAGATTCTCCAGCGGATCTGGAGTGGCCAGGGGCCAGGGTTTCATATATCTTTAATGTCGAAGTTCTACGGTGGGCAGCGTGCAGCAGTATCCCGATGTTCGTTATGGTTCTGAGGGTGAACCCCAGATCAGAGTGTGCTGAAGGAAAATTGCGATCTAAACGCAGCGGAAAACAAAAATTTCCTTTAGTGATCCTTACGAATGAGCATGGTCAGTGATAGAATCGTTACCTCTTTGTGGCGATTCAGATCTTTGATGCAGCGATCACAAGCGTTGATGAAGTGCAACGCCTCTACTCAGTCCACACGAACAGCTTCCGGTCACAGTGCTAGCTGCTTACAAACAGAATTATTTGAGTGAGAAAAGAGAATCAAAAACGAAATTGCATCAAGTGAAAGCTTCACCACAAGGGTTCCTTTTATAGACTCTCTTGTGGGATGCGGGCTAAAACCCAATTCACATGATCCATAATAATATTATATATATTATTATAATAACTATTATTATAATAAATATATTTATTTTATTATTATTTTATAACCATTATAAAATAACAATAATTATTATTATATTATCCGAATTTATATTTTTCACTTAAGTGCACCGTACCTTACGGTGTTCCTTTTTTGATTTCTCTATCTCTCATCAAACTGTCCTTATGTGTGTGACCCTGTAGGATTTCGTAACGTTGGTAATTATATTAAATTATATATTTAACATAATAAACAGTAAGCGGTATCTAGCAACACATCACTGCTACCCAAGTCACGAAAATGTCATGTGATCTGACAAAACCTTTTTCGTGATAATATATGTTTGTACAATTACCCTTTTGCCCCTATGTCTATATTGAACACAAGGCATACACTGTGTCATCCTTGTCCAGTTCAATATTGGGCCCTTAGACATTTCTCCTGTTATGCAGGATTGGCAAATTCCATCTAGGACACTCATGTCCCTCAGCATGCTTCGTGGAGTGCCCATCAACTGTCTTTATGATCATCCAGTCACGGATAATGTTTGATCAGCAATAAAGCACCCGACTCTACATCTAGGGTCCATAGTGGTTTCAGGTCGAAGGGTGGTAATACACCATTATCATCATGAGAATAACTTATGACACTTTGCATAACATACTATGTAGTATTCTCATAGCGGGTCAATCCGGTATAAATATTACTCCTAATATTTATACTTATGTCAAGACTTGATAACTCTTTATCCATGATCCATGAGATGTGATCATCAGTCTATCTTCATAATAGTCTCAATGCTTTTAATGTTATCCCACTTTGCAATAAAGCTTGACTACGGATATTTTAAGAATAATGTCTTTATGTTTAATGGGATCTCATGATTAAGTCACACTTAACATTTCATTAAACAGACTAACTATTCTAGGGACTTTATTATTCTGAAAGACAAACATAATAAAGAAATGCCTTTTATTATTAAACGAATAATCCAATACAAGTACCAAAAAATATTGGCCTCTAGGGCTTACACCAACAATCTCCCACTAGCACTAGAGCCAATTAGGCATACCCTTAATACCCATAGATCTAGTATGACCATCATGCTTCTGTTGCGCAAGAGGCTTTGTTAATGGGTCAGCGATATTGTCAAGTGTAGGTACTCTGCATATCTTCACATCTCCCCGATCGATTATCTCTCGAATGAGGTGATAACGCCTAAGTATGTGTTTGGATCGTTGGTGAGATCTAGGCTCCTTAGCTTGTGCGATAGCACCATTGTTATCACAATATAAACCAATGGGATCCACAATGCTAGGGACTATGCCAAGTTCACTAATGAACTTCTTGATCCAAACAGCTTCCTTTGCTGCATTTGAGGCAGCAATATACTCGGCCTCAGTTGTAGAATCAGCAACTGTTTCTTGCTTTGAACTTTTCCAGCTCACAGCGCCACCATTGAGACAGAACACATAACCAGATTGTGATCTAAAATCATCCTTATCTGTCTGGAAGCTAGCATCAGTGTAACCAATTACATCAAGCTCTTCCTGACCTCCATATATCAAGAATGAATCCTTAGTCCTTCTCAAGTACTTAAGGATATTCTTGACAGCTACCCAGTGAGCATCACCGGGATCAGATTGGTACCTACTCGTTGCACTTAATGCATACGAGACATCTGGTCGAGTACATAACATGGCATACATGATAGATCCTATTGCAGATGCATATGGAATCTTATTCATGCGATCCCTTTCTTCCTTAGTTGAAGGGGATTGTGTTTTTGATAAACACAGACCATGTTGCATAGGTATGAATCCTTTCTTGGAATTATGCATATTAAAGCGTCTCAACACTTTATCTATGTATGTACTCTGACTTAGGCCAAGCAGTTTTTGTGATCTATCTCTATAGATCCTAATTCCTAATATATAGGCTGCTTCACCTAGGTCTTTCATAGAAAAACAATTCCCTAACCAAGTCTTCACTTGTTGCAAGGTAGGGACATCATTTCCAATGAGTAATATGTCATCTACATATAATACCAGAAACATGATCATGCTCCCACTAACCTTCTTGTAGACACAAGGTTCATCTTCATTTTTGATGAATCCATATTGTCTTACGGTTTCATCAAAACGAAGATTCCAGCTTCTGGAAGCTTGCTTCAATCCATAGATTGATCGCTGTAACTTGCATATCTTTTGGGCATCTTGTGGTATGTCAAATCCTTCAGGTTGTGTCATGTACACATCCTCAAGAAGATTCCCATTAAGGAAAGCAGTTTTGACATCCATCTGCCATATTTCATAATCATGATATGCAGCGATGGCAAGTAAAATCCGAACAGATTTAAGCATTGCAACTGGTGAAAAGGTTTCATCATAGTCAACCCCATGAATTTGTTTATAGCCTTTTGCAACCAGTCTTGCTTTATAGGTATGTACCTTACCATCCATGTCAGTCTTCTTCTTGAAGACCCACTTGCATCCTATAGGGTTAACTCCTATAGGAGGTTCTACCAAGGTCCAAACCTGGTTTGTGTACATGGAATCCATTTCAGATTTCATGGCTTCTAGCCACTTCTCAGACTCAGGACCAGTTATGGCCTCTTTGTAGGTCACAGGCTCATCTTGATCCATGAGTAATACATCACCCTGATCACTTATGAGATATCCATATCTCTCAGGTTGGTGACGTATCCTGCTTGACCTACGCTGGTCTTGTTCTTCTTGAGCAGGTTGCTCTTCCACAACTACTTGTGTTTCCCGCTCTAGTTCCTCCATAGGTGTTTCAATGTTTTGTGATTCTTGAATTTCTTCAAGCTCTATTTTCCTCCCACTGTTTCCTTTGGAAATAAAATCCCTTTCCAGAAAGACTCCAGTTCGAGCGACAAACACTTTGCCCTCAGAAGGATTGTAGAAGTAATATCCTCTTGTTTCTTTAGGATACCCCACAAATAAGCATTTGTCAGATTTGGGCTCAAGCTTGGTTGAAATTTGTCGTTTGACGTAAACCTCGCAACCCCAAATCTTCATGTAAGACATATGTGGTTTCTTACCACTCCATATCTCATATGGTGTCTTATCAACCTTTTTGGATGGAACACGGTTAAGTGTGTAAGCTGCTGTTAATAATGCATGTCCCCAAAAGGAGTTTGGAAGATCGACGTGACTCATCATGGATCGGACCATGTCTAACAAGGTTCGATTTCTTCTCTCAGATACACCATTCCATTGTGGTGTTCCAGGAGGAGTAAGTTGGGATAGAATCCCATACTCTTTTAGATGGTCATCAAATTCTAGGCTTAAATATTCACCGCCTCGATCTGATCGAAGAACTTTAATATTCTTACCTAGTTGGTTTTGTACTTCATTCTTGAATTCCTTGAACTTTTCAAAGGACTCAGATTTGTGTTTCATTAAATACACATATCCGTATCTACTGAAGTCATCAGTAAAAGTGATGAAGTACTGAAAACCTCCTCTGGCTGGTATGTTCAGTGGTCCACATACATCAGTATGTATGAGTGCCAAAAGATCATTAGCCCTTTCACCTTTTCCTGTGAATGGGGACTTTGTCATCTTTCCAATTAAACAAGATCTGCATGTCTCATATGATTCATAATCAAAAGAGTCCAAGAGTCCATCTTTATGGAGTTTGGAAATGCGTTTCTCATTTATGTGGCCTAATCGACAGTGCCAAAGGTAAGTTGGATTCAACTCATTAGGTTTCAACCTTTTAGTATTAATGTTATAAATTGGCATTTCAAGATCAAGGACATATAGTCCATTATTCATTTTTGCAGTAGCATAGAATATATCATTCAAATAAATGGAGCAACAATTGTTCCTTATTATGAATGAAAAAC
Organism: Lathyrus sativus; assembly: GCA_963859935.3. Lineage (NCBI taxonomy): Eukaryota > Viridiplantae > Streptophyta > Magnoliopsida > Fabales > Fabaceae > Lathyrus > Lathyrus sativus. Next base: position 250,805,920 of record OZ012739.1, read on the forward strand.
CAAACTTGTCCAAACAAGAAACGGAAATAATATTCCTGCTAATTGCAGGTACATAATAACAGTTCTCTAACTGAATTATTAAACCACTAGGTAAAGTTAAAACATAAGTTCCTACAGCTAAAGCAGCAACCTTTGCTCCATTGCCAACTCGTAGGTCAACTTCACCTTTTGCCAAATTTCTACTCCTTTTTAGCCCCTGCACATTAGTACAAATGTGAGAACCGCATCCAGTATCTAATACCCATGATGCAGAAGTAGATAAATTAATTTCAATAACAAAAATACCTGAATTTGAAGTCTCTACTCCATTATTCTTATCTTCCAGGTACTTTGGGCAATTTCTCTTCCAATGTCCGGTCTTACCGCAATGGAAGCAAGTGCCCTCCTTTGCTATTCCTCCACTAGGCTTCAAAACAGGAGGAGTGGGTTTGGGTTTGGCAACTTCCTTGCCTTTCCCTCTACCACCCTGTTTGATGGGCCTCTTGTTCTGTTTCTTTCCATTACTGACCATCAGAATGGATTTCCCTTTTGTCTTCATATTCTGCTCAGCAGTTCTCAACATGCCTAGCAGTTCTGGAAGACTTTTGTCCAAGTCATTCATATTGAAATTCAGGACAAACTGACTGAAGCTCTCTGGCAACGATTGCAAGATCAGATCAATCGCAAGTTCCTTTCCAAGGGGAAACCCTAATCTGTCAAGGTTCTCCACATACCCAATCATCTTGAGTACATGGGGACTTACAGGGGCTCCCTCAGCTAACTTGCTGTTAAAAAGGGACTTTGAAACCTGAAACCTCTCATTTCTTGCTTGCTCTTGATAAAGCGTTTTCAGATGTCCGATCATATCGAACGCAGACATGTTCTCGTGTTGCTTTTGCAACTCAGAGTTCATGGTAGCAAGCATGAGGCAAGCGGTTTCATTGGCATCATCGAAATGCTTCTTATAAGCATCTCTTTCTGCCTTTGGTGTAGAACTAGGAGGTTCCTCCTCAGGAACTGGTGTCTCCAAGACATACAGCTTCTTATCGTGCTTGAGGACAATCCTCAGATTACGGTGCCAATCCAGGAAATTTGTCCCAGACAATTTTTCCTTATCTAGGATGGATCGCAAAATATTGTTCGATGTGTTTGTTGTCATGGTAATCTACAAGAGAAATATGAAAATATAAGTATCATTAAAACAACATATTTAATTAGGCCTTTAATCAAATATGCTCCCACTATTTTATTCAAAACAAATGACCCTCATCATTTGATTCGGAAAATCCCGTTGGAAGACTTTCTAGTGGGTCGAGATCCATGTTTCACTTTGTTTTAAGTCAGCGTTAGGCTGATTACACAAAACTAAGTTATTTAGGTAGGAACTCCTTCCAATTGTATCTCATACAACTCTCGAATATTTTCAATTGGGTGAATAACTCCTTATTCTGATCCATCACATGAATCATTCCCAATTCTTACTTCTAAACATATATAATCTTATTATAATTTGTTTAGTTAAGTTTGACCCATTGTTTTAGCAATTGGATATTACAATTATCCCATCACACCTTACTAATATAGAACATGCACCTCGCGTAGGCGAAACCTACAATGCTCGATACTAGTCTTGATGAGTGCTAAAAATTGGAAAGCATAAACTTAATATTTAATTTTGAGGGAATTTGTTATTAGTTTGATCTCACCGGCTTAACATGCAAAACGTCTCTCACATGCATCAACATACAATTACATGCATCAACATACATATAAAAAGATACAATTATGGCCCCTAACGCAATTGTTCTCTCAAGCCAATGAGAGAACCTAAGCTAACCTAATAACGATCTAAGCTTCTCCAAGCATGATCTCCAAGGTTATCCTCCTTTAATATTGAATACTTCCTCCTCTTTTTTTTTTCATAACATAATATTACATTACATATAGGAAAACTCGTTTTACATACGAGGGAGTGAGATGAGAAAAGAAGTTACATAAAGAGATTGAGAGAGAGGCACGACACGCAGGCCGTATTCAAAAATCCCAAAACAATAATAAAGGAAAAACTAAGGCCATAACTGATCACCACAAATAAATAATAATAAACACACTTTTATTATTAGTTTAAAATTCCGATAATTAAATAAACTAAATTAAATTTCGACTGATTGATCACACTTTGCAGACTTAGCCGGGGGTTCCGCTGCCCGGTCAACGGACGGTGGTTCAAGGGGGCAGCGCCCCCTTGCGGGGTTGTTAGGGGCAGCGCCCCAGCGAAAATTTTTATGAACACTTCATTGTATTTCACGTCGTTTCCTGCACAACTTTTGTGCATTTACAACCCCAACCGGAAAAGTCTGCGGCAATACAACACTTGTACTGCCATTAATCCTAATGCAACAATTTCATGCCGTCAAACACAACTCGATTGATAACTCAATATGATAGATCAACATGTCATTGCTTCACCATACTAACGTCGGATTCCGAAGCGAATGAAAATGATGATCTTTCAAAAGAATTACAATCCTTATGTGATTGAATGGATGAAATCAAAACAGTATATCCCATATACTATCTTTGCATCAGAATTTCTTATATCTTATATAAAAGTGATCGATCTAATTGTGTAACCTATGGATGATCAATGTATCGCACAACTTCACCATACTAATGTCGGTTTCTGAAGCATAATCAACATCAATCATCCAAATCGTACACAACAGATGCCAAATTTAATTAATCGTTTATTATTAAATTCATTCTGTGTTTTAATCGAATCAAATACAGAAAAGACGGAAATTTAACAGCTATCAGATCCATGGTTTCGTAAGTGGCTCTGATACCACTGAAGGAAAATTGCGATCTAAACGCAGCGGAAAACAAAAATTTCCTTTAGTGATCCTTACGAATGAGCATGGTCAGTGATAGAATCGTTACCTCTTTGTGGCGATTCAGATCTTTGATGCAGCGATCACAAGCGTTGATGAAGTGCAACGCCTCTACTCAGTCCACACGAACAGCTTCCGGTCACAGTGCTAGCTGCTTACGAACGGAATTATTTGAGTGAGAAAAGAGAATCAAAAACGAAATTGCATCAAGTGAAAGCTTCACCACAAGGGTTCCTTTTATAGACTCTCTTGTGGGATGCGGGCTAAAACCCAATTCACATGATCCATAATAATATTATATATATTATTATAATAACTATTATTATAATAAATATATTTATTTTATTATTATTTTATAACCATTATAAAATAACAATAATTATTATTACATTATCCGAATTTATATTTTTCACTTAAGTGCACCGTACCTTACGGTGTTCCTTTTTTGATTTCTCTATCTCTCATCAAACTGTCCTTATGTGTGTGACCCTGTAGGATTTCGTAACGTTGGTAATTATATTAAATTATATATTTAACATAATAAACAGTAAGCGGTATCTAGCAACACATCACTACTACCCAAGTCACGAAAATGTCATGTGATCTGACAAAACCTTTTTCGTGATAATATATGTTTGTACAATTACCCTTTTGCCCCTATGTCTATATTGAACACAAGGCATACACTGTGTCATCCTTGTCCAGTTCAATATTGGGCCCTTAGACATTTCTCCTGTTATGCAGGATTGGCAAATTCCATCTAGGACACTCATGTCCCTCAGCATGCTTCGTGGAGTGCCCATCAACTGTCTTTATGATCATCCAGTTACGGATAATGTTTGATCAGCAATAAAGCACCCGACTCTACATCTAGGGTCCATAGTGGTTTCAGGTCGAAGGGTGGTAATACACCATTATCATCATGAGAATAACTTATGACACTTTGCATAACATACTATGTAGTATTCTCATAGCGGGTCAATCCGGTATAAATATTACTCCTAATATTTATACTTATGTCAAGACTTGATAACTCTTTATCCATGATCCATGAGATGTGATCATCAGTCTATCTTCATAATAGTCTCAATGCTTTTAATGTTATCCCACTTTGCAATAAACCTTGACTACGGATATTTTAAGAATAATGTCTTTATGTTTAATGGGATCTCATGATTAAGTCACACTTAACATTTCATTAAACAGACTAACTATTCTAGGGACTTTATTATTCTGAAAGACAAACATAATAAAGAAATGCCTTTTATTATTAAACGAATAATCCAATACAAGTACCAAAAAATATTGGCCTCTAGGGCTTACACCAACATGTGCTCGGTTAAGTCTCTCATTCCCAGCGGAGTAGTTTCAAATACGCAAGTGTACCTTTTGTTCCATTTACCAGGGGTGAACCCCGGGTCAGAGTTGTTCAGGATCATCATTTTGTCCAGCGGCGAGGTTGGATGTTTGTTCGACGGCGAGGTTGAACGTTTGGATTTGACGGCGAGGTCAGATCATCATTTTGTCCAGCGGCGAGGTTGGATGTTTGTTCGACGGCGAGGTTGAACGTTTGGATTTGACGGCGAGGTCAGATCATCATTTTGTCCAGCGGCGAGGTTGGATGTTGGTTCGACGGCGAGGTTGAACGTTTGGATTTGACGGCGAGGTCAGATCATCATTTGTCCGGCGGCGAGGTTGGATGTTTGTTCGACGGCGAGGTTGAACGTTTGGATTCGACGGCGAGGTCAAATTATGTTTGTTTGACGGCGAGGTCAGACTCTTTAAATCCCCAGTAAAGATGATGTTTGTACGACGGTGATGTCGAGTGTCTCTAAGAGGATGTTTGTTTCCGACGGCGATGTCAGATTCAGTTTTCCAGCGGCGATGTTGGGCGTGTCAAGGTGATCCAGTCTTCCGACGGCGATGTTAGGTGACGCAGATCCTTTAGTTCTCCAGCGGCGATGCGGGGTACTTTGTTTAGAGATGTATTTTCTCCAGCGGCGATGCGGGGTACTTTGTTTAGAGATGTATTCTCTCCAGCGGCGATGCGGGGTATTTTGTTCATTGTTGTATTTTCTCCAGCGACGATGTTGGATATTTTGGTGATTCAGGTTTAGGTCTCCGGCGGCGATGTTGGACGCTTGTTTCCCCGAGTTATGGTTGTTCTTGACGGCGATGTCAAGTGGTTTAGTCTTCCAGCGGCAATGTTGGGTGATGTGGTTGTCTGAAGGCAATATCAGAAGAAGTTAACGAGGATGACTGGCGGCGATGTCAGATCAGTATCTCTCCAGCTAGCGGTCGTGCAGCTAGCATTGCAATATTCGAAGATTTGTTCCCCGCAGAGTACCGTGTGCTCGTGCAGTTGGCAAATTTTCGGGTTTACCGGTATTCAATCGTCTCGCACCTTGGTTGGTTGAGAGCCGTTCGCTTCTCACCCAGTCAGGTTCAAGCCGTTTGAATAGGGGCAGCTGTTGCACCCCAAAATTTGACCAACAATTATTTATCCATCTAGTGTTTGAAAATGGATACCTTCATCAGAAAGTTCAAGAGATCCTCAGAGGAAGTGGATTGGAACCAGGGTTGTGTGCTTCATAGCTTGAGAGTTGTGGGTGCCCCTCAGATGATTCTGAGACTTTGAGAATGAACTTGATGTTTGGAGAAAGCCTATGAGATGTCTTGATAGCCATCATGAAGCCCAGAGAGGTCATTAGGCAAGAATTCTGAAGATTCAACCATGAATGGTAGAATTAGGGTTTTGACTGGGTCAACCCTAGATTAACTAAAGATTTGGAGAAGGTTGAGACCTAATCCAAGGGCCATGAGATCATGGAATGATGAATAGAGATGTTATAAAGATGATTCCTAGACCAACTCATCATGATTGAGGAGTTTGAGAAGTTTCAAGTCAGGGTTTCCAAGGATTGTCAGTGAAAAAACCCTAATTTGATCCCTATCTTCCAGGCAGTTTTAGCTCTAGATGTAATTGATATCTCATCTTCCCCACAACATGAATGTTGTAGATCTTGTTCTTAGCTTTAATTTGAGTGGTGTAAGTCCTGGATAGGAGTTACAGAGCTCAAGTTATGGTTTTGACAAATTACAGGTCAGCTGAGGTGTGTGAATCTGGGTCCTTGAAAGTCACCCAACTTGCAGACAACTTTTGCCCTAGTAGGATGGTTCCTATGATCTCTTGGTCAACATGAATGTTGAAGGTCATCTTCTTAGCTTTAATTTGAGTGGTAGAAGTCCTTGATAGGATTTGTGGAACTCAACTTATGGTTTGAACAAGACAGGGGTATTTTGGTCATTTGTCAGTTATAGGTCATTTTAGCCAATGCCTAAAACTCCTATTTCCAAGCCTCAAATGGAAAAATTCAAAACATGAAAGTTGTTCAAAATGTGATTTTAAGTCTAGAAAGAAGGTCACAAATTGTTGGAAAAGCTCATAGCATGAAGTTACATGATTGGTCAAAAATGAACTAAAAATGGCATATAAGTTTGAAAAGTTGAATTTGAAAATTGGTTTGGAGGATCTAGGAATCCAAAATAGGTCATCCAATATATCATTTTGATTGGAAACATTATTTTGAGAACTTTGGTTCAAATAGATTTTTCATTTGAGGTCTAAAAAAGGGACTTTCTTTGTAAATCTATTACTTGCATTATAAGGCAATGTTGAAAAACCTTACACAAGCCAAATGTAAGGGCTGATTTCCTTCATACACACTTAATATCTCATGTAAAGACATATTCAAGGGATTTTGGCAAGGTATGAAAGAAGATATCATGATATTTCAAGTTCTCATGTGGTGATATTTTCAACACTTTCTAGAAAGATCTAGATGATTCTAGCCTCCTCCACCACTTGTTATTTAAAGAGGGCCATGAAGAGAGTTCAAAGGTTGGTGAAAGTGGAAGAATTGAGGAGAGAAGAAGGAGATTCGAGCTAGGGTTTCAAGGTGTACCATAACTGCATTTCAAGAGGAAAGTCCCTACTACAAGCTCTCATCTTCAAGGATTTTGCATACAGAAAGTAAAGCACCATTGGAAGATCACTGTGGAGAAGTTACAAGGCTTGAATCGTGCCATAGCATCACCTCCTTCTCATTCTTGACAGGTTTTTTTCTTTCTCCTTTTCACCTTAATTATGCGTAGATATACCATGATTTAGGTATAGAATGGCTAGGCTAAGTTAGATGATGAGATCTTGAGACTTTGAGCATGATTCATGGAGGTTGAAGTTTTGGCATGAAACTTTGGAGATCAAGAACACGCACCCTAGGCCACTATATTCTTAGGTTTTTAGCTCAGCATGATCCCCTTAGCATGAGGTATAATCCTGATTAATATGAGATCATTTCATAACCATGCAAACCAGAGCATAAGAATGGAGGACAAGACTTGCAGCCTTCGTATCTTCTTCTTGAGGGAGAATTAGAAGATTCTAGCGCCGTGGTTGTGTAGAGGGAGAGGAGTAGATGAATTTTGATGTTTGGATCGTGAGGAATGATTGAGAGTTGAGGGAGATACATGGAGTAGAAGTTGCTTGCATGAGAGCTGGGTCTGAAACCCTAGTTTGCTTCGTTGGAGAAGACGTAATCACCATCGTCCATCTCCTTTGAATATTTGACTAATTCATCTCAACCAACGGCTCAGATTCATTCAGATTTGGAGGGAGATTCAAACGGCCAAAACGCCGCGTTTCAGTTAGTGAAGGGCGTTGGGCCTCGTCCAGCTTTCATATTCGCACCCCACCCAATTTCTGGCCCATTGAAATGAACTGGCGCGTGTTGCTGTTTCCACCCCCCTCCCTTTTATATTATTTTGATTTCTTTTTAATTCTCTTAATATTTTTGCCATCTTATAAAATTCATTAAAAATTGATAAATGATGATTTTTTGGTCATTCTTTTTTCTATGATTAGATAATTGTGTATAGAAAAACATAAAAATAAAAATGAAATTTTATTTTTAATGTAGAATTAATGGTGATATTTTCTTTTAAATAGGGTATTTTATTTCTTTTAGTTTGTACCTTATCTTGCAAGAATTGTTTTAGGACCTTCCCTTAGGTTTTTTAATTCATTCTTTTTTGTGTGATTAGATATTGAGCCCTAGTTTCATGTAGGATTTATCCCTTGATTTTAGAAATTAAATTTGATGTAGTTTGATAGTTAGGCATTTAGGTGCTCTAATTAGGGTTTTAGGTTGTGTACATGAACTTGAACTCTTTATTTTGGGGTTTTTTAGGACAAGTTAGCTTATATGGGGTGTATGGGACCTAAGGGTAGTTAAATAGGATCCTCTAGAATTTATATTAGGAATTTGTAGGGTATTTTAGTATTTTTCATTGATTTTTGAATTGAATGTTGTTTGTGTGGCCTCTAGGGCTAGTTTTGTTTTGTTTTGCCTTGCTTTGGAGTTGTTGTTGACTTGAGGAGCTTGGGCATCATGTGAAGACCTTGTGGAGAGCCTTGAAGATCATCATGGAAGCTTTGAAGACCTTGCAGAGGAGTTTAGCATAGCTTTTGTTTGTTTGGTTTATAGGTTGATAGGTGCATAGGCAGAGCCCTAGATAGAATACTTTGTTCAATAAACAAGGAGTGTCTTGTTCACCTCCTTTCTTCTCTGTGACATAGAGTCCCTTAAGGGTATTCACCTCTCTCCTTTGGAGGGATTAGTGACCTTGCCCTATAAGGTAGAACTTTGAGAGAGCCTTTCCTTTGATGTTAAGTTCTCAATGGCATCCTTTGGAAGTCAGTGAGCACTGCAACATCCTCACCGCATCTTATTGACTGAATCTTGTTTGCTGGAGCATTTGAGCCATTGAAGATAGAAGCTGAAGCTTTGAAGAGGATGATTCCTTGAAGATTGTTGAAGTCTGAAGACCAAGTGGATGCCTGAAGATCCCTGAAGATAGTGAAGCCTGAAGGTAGAGCTGATCAAAGGAGCTGAAGCTCAAGGGAGAAAATGAGTTGATACTCATGTTGTAGGGTTGATACCTGGATAGCAAGTAATCTCTGAAGTCTGAAGACTGGATTGCTGCTGGAGGAGCTGAGGCTTTCTTCTGTTTTCTTTGATGTATTGTGTGTTTTGTCTGATTTGTCTGCTGCATTAGACTAAGCCCATTTAGAATAAGTTCAGTCTAAGAGCATGAGTGCATCTGATTGTATTGTTACTGCCTGGCTTTGCTTGCGGGTATTCGGTAGAGCCCAGCTCCCTTGCCCATGTGTTTATTTTGCTTGATAGCATTTCATTTCTTTCATCTGTATGATTGCAGTTTACTGTTTTGCTTGATAGCATGTTGTTTATTTCAGTATGATTACTGTTATTTCATGACTGGCTTGAGGTTGAGACGAGCTTGTGGAGGCTGAAGCCCCACACACATTTCCTCCCTCACTTGCATTGCATGCATTTTACTGTTAAAGCTGATGCTTTTGTCTGTTTTGGTGTATCATTGACATGATCCCTTAGGACTCTCATTTCCTCTGATGAGGATTTGATGATAGACTTTTAGGTTGAAACCTATGCATGACAACATCTAGGAGTTCCCTGTTCAAACTTCAACCATAGGATGAATCCATGGCATGATAACAGTAGGACTTGATAGTCTCCCTCCTAGTTGGGCCTGTTCTCTTCTTATCTCGAAGCAGTTTAAGATACAGTAATCATGAATGATTTCTTTCGTACGTTACGAGCCTTAAGCTATCTGAGAAAGGATTGTGGGAGAGTTTCTTTTCCATAGTCTGGATGTTTAGTATGGTACCCTTTGGGTGACATGCGACGCATTCACTCTCAGGTCATAGTCTCTAGTGCGGTTGAAATCGCAAACATAATAAAAAACACTTCTTTTAGGAGATAACCCGTAGTTTCCCGAACTACGTTTGCTCTGATCTTTCATACCAGATGAAAGTACGTAGGCATAGGATGCGATATCCTAGCGAGCAACCTTCCCCATCTTCCCCCGTAGTTAGCCGAACTACGTTGACTCTGATTTCTCATTCTCTGATGAGAATACGTAGGCATAAAGCGCGACGCTTTGCCGAGTCATTTTTCTTTTCTTTTTCAGCCAGCCTTGATAGGTAGATAGATTATAACCAACCCGTCCAAGTAAACAAACAAGCGAGGATCCCGTCGAGTACGACGGACGTGAGGGGTGCTAATACCTTCCCCTTGCGTAACCGACTCCCGAATCCAGACAATGGTTGCGATGACCTTGTCTTACCCTTTTTCGTCAGGTTTTTCCGATCGTTTCCTTTCCCGCTCTGAGGGATAAATAACGAAAGGTGGCGACTCTTCTGTCATGCCGGCACCTTATTTTCGCGCAAGCGACATGGTGCAAACACTCTTCCGCTGCGAGTAATACCACTGACTCCCGCAAGGTTCTCCACAGTTGACCCAAATGGTTCTAGCTCCAACCTCTATCCGTTGCAATAGACTTCAGCCCCATAATGCCACGGGACAGCATTAGTGCTTTCGAACGGTATCGGCCCAACTTTGGTGATGGTAATTATGGGCGGCCTGGGTGAAAAAATAGTTATCGTCCGGCGAGGGATGGTGATGGTGGCGACCTCATCAGCTTGCTTCAGCACTATCTCTCCTGATCCACATTCGGCCCTCCGGCTAAACTGTAAAATCCCTTCAGTCATCAGACTTTGAATTCCCTCTATCAATTGTTCACATCCATCAGAACGTGTGGCACAGTCCAAACATAGCTCTCCGTAACCTGGAAAGAACCCTCTTTTCATCAACTTAGCTTTAACGAAGCTAAGCGGCGTCTTCAAATATTTGACGTCAGTCAACAAATCCGAACTCTCGTCTTCGATAATGGCGTTCACCCCGCCTCCCCTATGATTCGGCATAGGATTCTTCGTGACATTTGGCACATTATCGGAGAAGTTGATGATCTTGGCATCCACCATGTCCTGCACCTTGTGCTTGAAGGCTTTGCAATTCTCTATTGTGTGGCCTGGTGCCCCTGAGTGAAACTCACAAGTTGCATTCGCGTCGTAACCTGGCGGAGGTGCCCCTGTCAAGGGAGCCCACGTCCTCTTCTGGATCAACTGTAGCTGAAGCAAAGTCTGCAATAGTTGCGCGTACGACATGGGCGGTGTCTCGAGGTGGCGGCTCGACAAAGGTGCCCGATTTTGATACTTTCTGTACCCTTGTTGATTCGGATGCTGCTGCTGCTGCTGTGGCTGTTGAACTGCCGGGATAGTTATACTGGCCACCTGCTGGTGAGGACCTTTACCCTTCCTTCGAGCGTTGGTCACAGCGCTCGTTTCTCCTTCCCGTCTTTTGCCACTATAAGGTTTCCTTCCGCCCCCAGCTGAGGATGAATCACCTTGAATTTTCCCGAGCTTGATCCCATTTTTGATGTGCTCACCCGTGATAATGAGATCTGTGAAGGTTCCGGACATACCGCTGACCAACTTCTCATAGTAAACCCCTGGGAGGGTGGCTACGAACATCTGCACGAGCTCACGTTCAACCATCGGCGGCTGAACCCTGGCTGCCAACTCACGCCACCGCTGGGCGTATTCCTTAAACCCTTCATTGTTCCTCTGCGACAGATTCTGCAGTTGGACTCTGTTCGGGGCCAAGTCACTATTGTATTGGTAGTGGTGCACAAATGCTTCAGCAAGATCCTTCCACGTGCGCACACTAGTAGGCTCCAGACTCATGTACCACTCGAGGGATGGCCCGGAAAGGTTATCTTGAAAGAAGTGCATCAGCAACTTCTCATCCTCGGAATGAGCGGACATTTTTCTGTAATACGATCTCAGGTGGACACGAGGGCAAGTGGTGCCCTTATACTTTTCAAAGTCAGGCACCTTAAACTTGGGAGGCACCTTGAAATCAGCAATTAGTCCCAACTTGGACATATCAACGCCCAGGGTGTTCTGGTTCTTGATATCTCTCATCTTATCTTCAAGTGCCTTGAACCTAAGCCGTGCTTCAGCATTCAGCTCCCCTTCAGCACCTTTCTGAGAGAATACATCATCCTGACGATCCTCTAGCCATGGCTAGGGCCCAAACAGATTCCCAACACCTGCATTGCTGTTGCCCAGCCCAACATTGACATTAGCTCCCAGACTCCCATTACCGACGCCCGTCGTATTGAGTCCCATGTTGGCCATTACATTGTCGTTGGCACTGCCGTTTCCCCCGGTCACGGGAACACCATTCTGTGGAGTTTCAACTGGTGGAGGAGTAGGCACAGTCCCACCATGGAGTACGCCATTGCTATCGACCCTCGAGATCAGGGGCTGAACCAAGGTTTTGAGCTGATCCTGGCCATTGGCGACCGCTTGCATGAGCTCCATGAAGCGATCCATTCTTTCGCGGAGTTCCTGAACATCAGTTTGCACTTGCTCCATGATTCTGGTTTGATTAGCTCTAGTCGGATAGCGGTGAATAGGTCTCTGATCAATCCTGGAACCACCTGAAACAACCTGGAAAACACAAAAGGGTTAGGAAAAACAACAAAGTGCTCGTTATGCAAATGCTTCATGCAAATGCAAACGCGTGTCTGTGCGTTAGGGTGATCTCCCCCGATCCTAGTGCCTGAGTGCCAGTGCTGATAATAAGAAGAAGTCTGAGTCCAATCATGGAAATAACAATCTCATATATAAAGAAAGCCCATCAAGGCAGTACATAACATCAGCGAGTACAAGATGAATCAATAGCATGACCTCAGCCAACAAGCCTGGTGATGGTCAGCATACAACAATGATCAAAACAAAAGGAATAAAAATAGTCAAGTACGGCCACGAGCGCGATACTCTTCTAACAACTCCTTCGTTTCTGGATGATCAGGCAGCGTGAGTAACCCTTCGACGAGTAATTCCCTTTGCACAATGGTGTACTGAAGGCCTTCGACCGAATCTTCCCATGCTCCTTCGCCGAAGCAATCTTCTAGCTTCCGCTTCTTGGACTCAAACGTCAGTTTGTGCTCCTTCAGGTTAGCAAGAGACCTGTTGAGCTGGCCTTCGGCGGCGTATCTGCGAGCGGTTTCCTCATCAAACCTCTTCTCACTAGCTTTTACCTGGGCCTCCAGCTTGGAGATCTGTAGCATCAGCTTATCCTCCCGCTCTTTCCTGGTGGCTAGGGAGGCCTTCCAGTGCTGGTTAAACTTGGATATCCTCTGATATGCTTCGTCCAAGTGCTGCTTCTTCGTAGCCAGTACGTCGTTGACAACTTTGAAGTCTTGACCCATGCGCTCACGCTCGGCTATCTGCTTAGTCAGGTCTGTACCTAGCTGGTTCACCAGCTCTGTCTGCCTCTTGAAGGAATGAACGGCTTCGTTCCTCTCGCTTCGGAGCTGGGCCAATTCTTTCTCCAGTTCCTCATTTGCCCTCTTCAATTCATCTCGCTCAGCTAACACCTGATTATGTTGCTGAATGGGCATGACAGTAGGCCCTTCAATCATTGGAGGGCTTTCTGGCTTGGCAGGAAGAAATGACATCCCTATAGCATCTGCTCTTGCTCTGATCCAAGTCACATACGGAGCGTAGGCTTGGCTATTGCTTTTCCCCAACAATGGTTTTCCCCTCTTACTGATATCATTCCAAGCGCGCTGAAGCTTAGATAACATATCCCCCTCTAGAAGACCAGTGAGGTACAGAGATTCCTATACCTCTTCATCCTTCGGCGGAGCTCTCAAAGCATAAGCAAACTGTCGGACCAGCAAAGACGGATTATAGTTTATACAGCCCTTCCTGCCTATCAAAGGCACGTTTGGAAACCCGCTGCAGCTGAAGATAATCTCGGTACCCAGCCTATCTCTATCAAACCAGTCAATATCCTCTGCAGATAAACTCATCAGACACTCGGACCACTCAGTTGTGGCTGCAGACGAAGCAAAGGGACCCCTCTTGGGCAGATGACTATCAAGCCATTTATAAAGCAAGGGTACACAACATGAGACATTCTTGCCCCTCCTGTTCTTGTTTTTGTAGTGGACGGAATGGTAGACATCTCCTATCAAGGTAGGGACTGGATTCCCTGATGCAAAGATGCGAAAGGCGTCGAAGTCTACAAAATCGGGCATATTGGGGAACAGAATGGTGCCATATATGCACAGGGCGAGAATGGCATTGAACGCGACCCAACATCCGTCTTTGGCGCACTGCTGAGCCTTTCCCACTAAGAACTGCAAGGAGAACCCGGGGACCTTGTTCCAACTAGACAATACCAACTCAGAGGCATCCAGATGAAGTGAAGGAGCTAGACCAGCCAGGTCAAGCTCGGCATCCATATGAACAAAAGGCATCTGCCTCTTGATAGGCACACCTAACAAATCAGCATATTCCTCCAGCGTGGGTGCAAGAACAAAATCCTGGAAAGTAAAGCATCTCAACGGAGGATCATAGAACTGCAACAGAGCGTGCAACCCATTCAACTCGAACGCAGAAGGTTTACGAACCAAACTGAGCAATTTGCCGTAAGATTTTCTGAACTCATCCCTCACAGAATCATCTGCTAAAGCAATCAAACCGGTCAGCCGAACCACATCAGGGGCAGGGAACTTGTAAGCCACGGTCTTCCTCAGATAACCCATAACAATACAATAGGAGGCAAGAAATCCTGGATCGGGGAAAACGGTACCTGCAACACAGACACACGTTAATGAAATGCAAATGAGTATGCAAAGCAATGTAAAATGCAATCATGTAGCAGGAGATCAAGGCAACTGTGCTGTGGAGATTCTGTATCAACAAAACCATGATGCTGCTCTGTCAAGAACAACCACTATATCTGATAATAAGAAAACCCTGGTATCGGACCACAAATCTGCTCTGTCAAGAACAACCATCTGATAGGGCCATATACATAGGACCATAATTATGCTATGTCAAGAACAAACGTCTGATAATAAGGACCTCTGATACAGGACCAAGAAATCTGCTCTGTCAAGAACACACGTCTGATAATAAGGACCTCTGATACAGGACCAAAACTCTACTCTATCAAGAACAAACATCTATCTGCAAATGAGACCCTCAGACCCCAATCAAAAACCTGCTCTGTCAAGGACAAGCATCTGATGATAAGACCCTCTGATCAAAACCTGCTCTATCAAGAACAAATACACATCTGATGCTAAGATCCTCTGATCCTAATCAAAAACCTGCTCTGTCAAGAACAATCATATATCTGTAGATGAGATCCTCAGATCCCAACAAAACTGATCCACTATCAAGAAAACCAGGTGGTCTGAAGGTCAAAGTTTCCTGCAACAAACCCAACCCTGCTCACAGGTATGGACCTAAACTGACTCAAGTTCGGCATCCTATGCGTTCATCAACGTCACAAACATTCAAGAGGGGTGATACGATACCCAGAAGGTGTGGCATCACCAGCTCATGAAGCGGCCTCACTCGGCTGAATCACAAATGATCGGTCCCCAGAGTCGACAATCCTCCAAACCAACAACCGTCTCAACCCAAAGGGTTGAAAGAGAAGCCAACTGGGAGAACCTCGTCTGAGCGTGGATTTCATGAGACACTAGTGCCTGCAAAGCAAGCACGCGCCCACTAATTTCAACAACTAATGCTATGTTCACTCGAGCCTGGGTCTGGCTTCTCACTCATCAGAATGCCCCTCCCACAACAGCACAGATAATCATATCATACTGAAAATAAAAAGCGGGAAATAAAATGCGATAAATAAACACAACCCAATAAGTAATCATACAAACGCTTGGATTGACTCTCGCAGGGGACGTCGGATCCCCAAACTGACTCGCATACAGGACGTTGGATTCCAGGAAACTATCAAGTCCCCAGCAGAGTCGCCAGCTGTCGTTTCCGCGAAAATAAGGTGTCGGCAGAACAGAAGATTCGCCACCTTTCGTTATTTATCCCTCAGAACGGGAAAGGAAACGATCGGAAAAACCTGACAAAAAAAAGGGTAAGACAAGGTCATCGCAACCATTGTCTGGGTTCGGGAGTCGGTTACGCAAGGGGAAGGTATTAGCACCCCTCACGTCCGTCGTACTCGACGGGATCCACCCTTGTTGTGTTTACTGGACGAGTTGGTTTATCTATCTACCTATCAAGGCTGGCTTAAACAGAAAAGAAAAATGACTCGGCAAAGCGTCGTGCTTTATGCCTACGTATTCTCATCAGAGAATGAGAAATCAGAGTCAACGTAGTTCGACCTACTACGGGATACGGGGAAGGTGGCTCGCCAATACATCAGTATTGTGCCTACGTACTCTCAACAGGCTTGAGAGATCAGAGCTTACGTAGTTCGGGATACTACGGATTACGGGAATTCAGATTCATCTGTTTTATCGAGTAGGGTTAAACAGCAGTTCCAGCAGTTAGGGGCAAAGCCTGTTTGCGGTGGCGCTGAACTTTAACGACACTCTTTTCTTCAGAAAAGCTTCCTTTGAATTATGGGCCCACGGGGCAAAAAGTTTGATGTTTGTTTTCTGTCTTTTACGAAAGAACTGTTTTTTATTGGGTTTGCAATTTCAATCGCACTAAAGACTATGACCTGAGAGTGAATGCGTCGCATGTCACCCAAAGGGTGCCATACTAAACATCCAGACTGTTGAAAAGAAGCTCTCCAACAATCCTTTCTCAGATAGCTTAAGGCTCGTAACGTACGAAAGAAATCATTCATGATTACTGTATCTTAAGTTGTTTTGAGATGAGAAGAGAAAGGGCTCAACTAAAGGGAGACTATCAAGTCCTACTGTTGCCATGCCAAGGATTCGTCCTATGGTTGAGGTTTGAAACAGGGAACTCCTAGAAGTTATCATGCATAGGTTTCAACCTAAAGTTCTATCATCAGTTCGTTATCAAAAGGAGTGAGAGTCCTAAGGGATCATGTCAATGATACACAGAAACAGATAAAGCATCAGCTTAAACAGTAAATAGTAAACAGTAAACGACTGTAAAATGCATGCAATGCAAGTGAGGGAGGAAATGTGTGTGGGGCAGCAGCCTCCACAAGCTCATCTCAACCTCAAGCCAGAATGAATAACAGTAATCATACTGAGGAAATAAAAACATGCTATCAAGCAAAATAGGATAAACTGCAATCATACAGTAATAGTAAAACATGCTATCAAGCAAAATAAACCACATGGGCAAGGGAGCAGGGCTCTACCGAATACCCGCAAGCAAAGCCATACAGTAACAATACAAGCAGATGGAGCAACTCAACCTCTAGTGCAATCATGCTCCTAGATTAAAGTTAGTCTAGTTATGGACTTATTCTAATGCATCAAGCAAGTCAAACAAGGCACATCAATACAGAAAAGAAAACAAACAAGAAAGCAGATCAACTCCTCCCTCAACTCCAAGCCTCAGCTCTTCTGACAGCAATCCAGTCTTCAGACATCAATCACCCTTCAAGTCTACCATCTCTCATGACAAGTATCAACTTGCTTTTCCAGGTTTCAACCCTTCAATATAAGTTTCCACTTATTCCCTCTTCTCCAAGGTTCAGCTCTTCAATCAATTCCACCTTCAGGCTTCACCCTTAACCACAAGTATCAACTTGATTCCTTCAGGATCTCACTGCATCAGAGTAAGCATCAACTCATCCTCTGTTCCTCAAGCCTCAGCTCTACACTCAATCTCAATTGAATCCTCTTCACAAATATCAACTCAGTCTTCAAGCTCTCAAGCTCTCTTTGCTTCACCAGTCTCAACTTTGTATTCTCTTCCTACAAGCTTCAGCTTCTCAGAGTAATCTTCAATCATCTGGAAATGTCAACTTCATCCTTCAGGCTTTAAGCCTCAGCTCTTCATTCAGTCTTTACTAGATCTTCATTGGGTCTTCAAGTATCAACCTGTTTCTTCTTGCTCTTCAAGCTTCAGCTACAATGGCAATGCTCAGGGAATAATCCTCTTCCATACTCTTCAATGAAGTCTTCATCTTCAAACTCAAGCCCAACATCTTCAAGATACTCAAACCAGAAGAAATCACTTAACTGGATAAGCTAGGATATTGAACTGCTTATTGACCACCAAAGGTGACCTATAAGGGTTCAACATCAAAAGAATGATTCCCTCAAAAGTTCTACTTCCTAGGTACCATCACTTATCCCTCCTAAGGAGGGAGGTGAATACCATGGAAGGACCTTGAATCATGGGGAGGAATGGAGGTGAAGGATACCATCCATGTTTAAGAAAGAAATTACTAAGTCTAAGCTCTACTTAATTCCTAGCCCTAAAACAACAACAAAACAAACAAGTCTTCAAGCTCTCAATCTCCTTCTTCAATCTTTAAGTCTTCCACTAGGCTCCTCCATGCTCCACAAAGCAGGACCAAGCCCATCAAGCCAAGCGAAAGCCCACAAAGCAAAGCAAAACAAAATACAAGCCCACAAGGGCAACACAAACAACCATCAATTACAAAAATCAATTAAAAATAGTATACTATTATATTAAAATCTAATATAATTTCTAGGGGATCCTATATAACTACCCTTAATACCCTATATGTCCCAATATCTAACTTGACCTAGAAACCCAAAATTCTAGTGTTATTGTGGACCTATGTTAAGGATTGACCTAAATCTACACAACCTAAAGTCATCTAATTAAAACTAATCAAAAAATAATCACAAAATTATGATATAAATCCATAGGGGAGCTAAAGTCCTAATCTAACTATCCTAAAAAGAATGGTGCAGAAATATGAAGGGAACTAGCTAAACAAAATTCTACAAAACTATGCATCAACATAAAATGAATTAAAAGCTATCAAAAGAGAAAATATACAAAAAATATTAAAAATGCATGAAATGCAAATGTTTTGATTTTGTAATTTTCTAGACATCAGTGTGAAATAGGAGAAAAAATCCCCATGCCAAAATCATTATTTTTCTATTTAATATGATTTTCCAAAGTTTAAAATAAAATGGAGAAAATAAAATGAAATGTGAAAATAATTGGTGCAGTTAGTAACCCAGTGCAGTTCAATATGAGAATGGGCTTGAAACGGGGGTACATAAAGCAAATGGGCTAGGCCCATGATTTTCAGAAATTAAATGAGAAAAATTAGAAAGAAATAGACAAAAGCGTGGTGTGAAAAGTAAAGAAATCAGTTCAAATCTACAATGGGCCAAGACTTGGGGGTGTGATTAGGAACTAGCAACTAAAGCCCATGACCACAATTTAAGTGGTATGCTGCGTTTTGGGTTGTCTTCAGAACTCCTTTCCAAACGTGAGGTTACATCATGGCCGTGGGATCAAGATAAAGTCAACAAGTCCTTGTGCATCTGACAGCCCACACATCATCATCTTCCTTGAGCCATGAATGTGGAGGGAAACCACCATTGTTACAGACTTCAAATATCATCATCCTCTCCACTCGGGTTTTCTCAATTTCTTGTCAAAGTTCAAAATTCAAAGCACTAATCCACTCTAAATTGATCACTGAACACATTCCTAATCTCAAAATTGACTGAAACATCATCTAGCGTAAAAATCGATCATGGATCAAAAAGAAGCTCAAACCTCAACTATCATGGTTCTTGCAATTTCTTGGCTCATAATGATCACCACCTCACACTGGTTAAATCTTGCTATTAAACTCATTTTATATCTCACTATACATCGTGTTCTTGATCAAAACAGAATTGGTGTCACTAACTCAAACCTCACCAAATGCCCTCAAACTTTCCAGAATCCATCTCCTAACCATCTCTAACCATTCTAACCTAACAAATCTAACTAATTATGCTTAAATTAGGGTGTAGAGTTAAAGTTGCAAACCTGGAAATTTCTGAGTAACAGGTAGATCAAATCTTCAATTCAACACCTCAAACTCTTCAGAATAATTCCTTGATTGATGTTAGTGCTTCTGTTTGCAAAAGATTCGATCCAAGAAGCTTGAATCTCCAAATCCGATAGTGACTTGCAGCTCCCAAATTTTAAATTCTATCTTCTCAATTCTTCATGATCTTGCTCTCAATTTGGTATGCACACATTCAGTATGATCAATGGAAGATGTTAGGATTGAAAGAATCAATGGAAATGGTGTGGAATATAAAAATTGATTTCAACTTGCAATGGAAGAAAATGAAATGGCAATCTCACTCTCCTCTCTAATCTCTCACCAACCTTGCATCTGAGCAGGTTCTAATCAATATATAGGATGGTTCTAAACCATCCAGAACTTTCTGGAATCATCCAATGAGAATTTGAGATTCTCATGTCATGAGTTTTTGATTTCAAGCCATCTCATGTACCATCTTGTGTTTGGTTCATTGCAGCACTTGTATCTGACTAGAAAATCTCCTTAGATGAGATGCATGATATGTTAGGATGCTTTGCTAGCTTGTGTATTGATTTTCCTTATGTTTTGCATATGTACCTTAATATGCAAGTAACCATTTTCCAAAGCAAGTCCATGATTTAAACCTCAAATAAAAAATGTGGCTGAACCATTGTTTCTAAAATGTTTTCTAGAGTCAAAATGGTATATTACATGCCATGGTTTGGATGTGTAGCTTGAAAATTTCAATTTCCAACTTTGACTTATTTAACTTATGCCTCCATTTTAGGTCATTTTTATCACTTTGAGCTACAAGCCTTTTCAACATCTCATTACCTCCTTACTAGCCTTAAAACATCATTTTAAGCAAGTTTGATGTTGAAGATTTTTCCATTTGAAGCTTAGAAATAGGAGTTATGGCCAAAATGACCAAAATGCCCTTGACTTGTCAAAGCCATAACTTGAGTTCTACAAATCCTATCAAGGACTTCTAGTACTCTCTAGAAAGCTAAGAAGATAAGGAACAACATTCATGTTGACCAAAAGTTCATAGGAATCATCCTTCTTTGGAAAACGTTTGATGCAAGTTGGGTGACTTTCAAGGCCCCAGATTCACATACCTCAGCTGACCTGTAACTTGTCAAAGTCATAACTTGAGCTCTACAAATCCTATCAAGGACTTATAGTACTCCAATTAAAGCTAAGAGCAAGCCATACAACATTCATGTTAGGGGCAAGATGAGATGACCATCACATCTAAAGCTAAACTGCCTTGAAGATAGGGGTCAAACTAGGGGATTTTACACTGGTAAGCCTTAGAAACCCTAGCTTGAAACTTCTCAAACTCTTCAATCATGATGAGTTGATCTTGGAATCATCCTTATAGCATCTCAATGCATCAATCCATGATCACATGGCTCTTGGATTAGGTCTCAACCCTCTCCAAATCATCAGTAGACCTAGGGTTGACCCAGTCAAACCCTAACTGCACCACTTTTGGCTGAGGTCTCTTAATCTTGCACAATGACCTCTCTAGGCTTCATGATGGATTTCAAGACATCTCATAAGCTATCTCAAAGCTTCAAGTCCATCCTCATAGCTTCAGAATCATCTGAGGAGCTCCCCCAACTCTAAAGTTAGGAGGCACACAACCTTGGTTTCAACCAATCTCTCTGAGGATCTCTTAACTTCTCTAACAAAGATATTAACCCTTGAACACTTGAATAACCTTCTTGGCTAGCTTCAAAGTCTTGATTGGTACTCATACCTCTTGATCTCCTGCATACATGTCAATGAAATGCAAATGATAATGCTAATGTGAATGAGATGAAACACAAGCTAGGTAAAGAAATGTTGGTCAAATTTTAGGTGCAACAACATGGATTAATTAATTAAAGCTGCAGATTTAATAAAAGCTGATTACAACTAAATGCAAACTGACTCAAGATTAATCTTAATTCAAAACTGACTATTAATTAAACTAAAACTAATGACAATCTAATTAAATCCTACATTAATTAAAATTAACTAATTAAAATCTAGTCAATTAAAACCTAATATTCCAATACTAATTCTAATGTCTAAATTAAACCAATCTAAATTTTTAACAAATCAAACTAGATTAACAAATTCTAACGAATCTAAGGAATTAATAAAACCCTAAAATATTCTAAAACAAATTAATTTCTAGAGACTAATAAAAATAGAAAATATTAATTAAAGTCTATTAAAAACTAAAAAAACTAAAATAGAAAATAAAAGATAAAGTCTATTCTATAAAATTAAATCAGTAAACATAAAAATGCAAAAAAGCAATAAAATAAACGGTAACAAAAAACCGGATACCGAAATACCACTAAAACCAACAGCGTAGACTGAATAACCGAGCAGAGCGCCAATTCCAAAATAAATCTCAGTATCCGGAACGTTTGAAACGTCTGGAGCATGACAGAAAGGGCTGTAATCCCGATTAAATCGATCTGGCTGCAAAAATGCACAGTATGCGGTATGCAGATGCAAATGCAAAATGAAACGAAACATAAGCCAAAAACGATAAACGGTTGGTCAAATTTTGGGGTGCAACAGCTGCCCCTATTCAAACGACTTGGACCTGAAGGGTTGAAAAGCGAACAACTTTCAAACATTCAAAGGTAAAAGTTGGTTGAATACCAAAGAACACGGAAATTTTCCAACCGCACAAACAGAACTGCAAACCCTGATTGGGGACAAAGATCTCCGGAAGATAGCTGAACTGATCACGAAAATACTCCGCTGGGAAAGAAAGGCTTAACTAAACAAAACTGGCAGGGAGAAAACGAGAGAAACTTAACCAAGTAACTTCGTTGGGTAACACATAATAAGATGAACACATTCATCAAAAGCCGCGCCATGGTCTGGATACCATTTTGGCTAAAGGTAACATTCACATTGTCAGAGTCTGGATACTCGGTAATAATCTGAGTCTGGATACTCAATAACTGGAGCCTGAATGCTCAATGCAAATCTGAGCCTGGACGCTCTATGCAATAAACCTGAGTCTGGATACTCAGTTAATAAATCTGAGTCTGGATACTCAATAATCGGAGCCTGGATGCTCAATGAAATTCGGAGCCTGGATGCTCTATGCAAACCTGAGTCTGGATACTCATAATCTGAGCCTGGATGCTCAATGCAAACCTGAGCCTGGATGCTCTATGCAAATAACCTGAGTCTGGGTACTCGGTTAATAAAAATGAGTCTGGATACTCAATAATCGGAGCCTGAATGCTCTATGCAATAAACCTGAGTCTGGATACTCGGTTAATTAATTTGAGTCTGGATACTCAATAGCTGGAGCCTGGATGCTCAAAAACACAAATTGGAGCCTGGACGCTCAAAGAACAAATCTGAGTCTGGATACTCAATAACCTGAGCCTGGATGCTCAACGCAGTCTGAGCCTGGATGCTCTATGCAAATAACCTGAGTCTGGATACTCAATAACTGGAGCCTAGATGCTCTATGCAAAAGGAATATATTCATCAGGATCTGGATATCCTCCCAGTTCAAGTCAAACAACGTTGCTGGGAAACAATATGAGTTGTGGTCTGGATACCACACGAGCTGAGAGAAATCGTTAGGTGTCGAGGTCTGAATACCAAATGGCGACTAAGGATAATAACAATTACTGTGATTTGGATATCACGGAGCATCAAATAAACTAACATGGTCTGGATACCATAACTGCCTTTACTGGAATCTAGATACTCCACGGGGAAAGTACAAACAGGATTTATCAAGGTCTGGATACCCAACTAACTTTACCGGAGTCTGGATACTCAACGAAGAAAGCATAATAACACGAGCATGAGCCATGGTCTGGATACCATAAGGCAAAACAACACAAAATACACATGTCGTGATTTGGACATCACAAGGGAATTCGATCGGAGTTTGAATACTCGACAGACCAAACCTATAGGTAACTGCCATGGTCTGGATACCACACAGGCAAAGATGACTAACTGTCGGAGAAAACAAAAGTCGGGTCTGGATACCTCGCAAGCTAACGGGAACATATCAATTTTCCATGGTCTGGATACCATATAGGGCTAGAGACAAAATCATCAACCGAAGTTCGACGATGTTGTTGGGGAGAAACGTAAGCCGGGGTCTGGATACCACGCGAGCTAACAAAAATTAGTATGGTCTGGATACCATTTTTCGACTTGCCATGGTCTGGATACCATATAGGCACAAATATCAACCAAAATTTACCAGGTCTGAATACCATGCGGGCAACATAATTCAACCATCTGCTGAAAACCATCTGAGAACAGAGCGGTAACCACCTGGCTTATGTTTCAAATGCATATGTTTGAGAATAGCGTAATGCTCCATAAAAGATGAAAATGCTACGCGCTTAGGTAGATGTTATGCACAATGCAAAATGCAAGGAAACGGATCCAGCAAAATAAATGTTGGAGAGAAGAAAGCCAACTCCACCGGGGATCCAATCCAAACCCTGTTGAGGAAAACGCCCTGGATGGCATACCAGAATACGACCCTTCTAGGAAACAAACGTCTCAGCTGGAGGAAGCATGCCCACTCTACTAGGGAATTAACAACTCTGCAGGGGATAACCATCAACCACTGAAATTGAATCTCACTTCACCGAGGAAAACAGCCCTGAACGGCCCCCCTAGGAAACCAAAGTCCCTCTAGGGTACAAAATACTCATCTGAAAGTAACAGCTTCACTGGGGAAGAAACAAAATCCAACCTGTCGGGGATACTCAGCTGGGGAAAAATCTACCTCTACTATAGATTACTCAGTGAGGGAATCAACACCGACCTCTGCTTGGGGATTAAACTCATCAATATCCACCTCTGATTAGGGAATGAGTCAATGACCTAAACTCGGAGGGTAAAAGAGCCAAATACATGGACTCTATGGTGATACAACACTGCACTCGTCCCACTGCTGGGGAAATAAACCCAAATCTGCTTGTCAGGAAAAAACTTTTATCTCGACCCACTGGGAGTGCACAATCAATCTGTTGGGGATGGCTCCACTCTATCAAGGATGTATATCTCGACCTGCTGAGGATGATCTTGATCACGTTTCGATGCAATCCCAACTTGTTGGGGAGAAACAATCTCAACTGCACACCTCTGCTGAAGAAATCTTCCTGATTTAACAACATAACCCCTAAGGGAGTACAAAAGACCAATCATGGAGAACTGAGATCATCCAAGCCTCGTGTCGCGGAACATGATAGCACATGTGAACTACTGGGAATTATCGTGCCAATATATTTAAGCTTTTTCTGGTTTTAGGGATGGGAATAGGTTTATGGTGATAGGGATTTATTTCTGGTTACCAACAAAAGTGGATTTGAAAAGGAAATACTAGAAGAGAACTAGCATTCGAGGGTAGACTACCAGACGAGAACTGGTGGTAAAAGGGTTTTAGTGGTCAGACGAGAACTGGTTGAACAGTGGGTCGAGGAAAAGGTGACCAGACGGGAACTGGTTTAAAAGCTGACATGCACCAGACGAGAAATGGTGGTTAAGGAAAGGCGGACCAGACGAGAACTGGTTACTGGTTTGCCAGACGAGAACTGGGCTTTGGAAATGACTTTGGTTGCACGATAGGTAACATGTTTAGGCTGTAGGATAACGATCCAATGACATTAAGGCTTTTTCGGAAGGTTAAGGTTATTTGATGAGGGTAATGACACAATTCCCTACCACTCAACTCTTGCTGGGGGAGAGAAAATTAGCTTGAACAACTTGCCCTAGTGCAACTCAACTTGCCCCAGTCCGACTCTTTGGGAAAGTTCAGAAAGTAGCTTGCCATGAGACGACCTCGATATGGCTTGCCCCAGAATCTATACCACAAAAGGATTCATTATTGATTAATTAACTCTCAGCATGGTTGGTTTCAATATACTCTTGAAATGGTTTGCCCCTGAATGAGCGTTGAAGCGACTTAACCTGATCTGATTGAATACCTGAGGGATCTGCCCTCAACTTATAGAAACTCTGGGCGATTGCCCCTGATTAGGTCTCGAGATGATTCATTGATGATCAACTGCTCCTTGAATAAAATGTCCCAAACTCAACCGACGCCTCGGGACTTGTCCTCAGACTGACTGATTCCAAACTCACTGGATGCCAATGCCCCAGATCCACAGGGTTTCAAAGTATACACAATTTTGATTCAGACTGCTGAACGATCTAGTCCTGTTCGATTATTCCCTGTTGGAATTTCCTCCATGTCAACAACTGACCTGCAATTAAAATTGTTTGCTCACAAATGGTAATTTTAATGCGGTGTTCATGCAGATTTTGAAAGGAATGTCACTTATCAATGTCGTGATAGTGAGTGAAGAATGAACCAGAAGTTCAAACGTAGTGCTGATTTGATTAGTGCAAGATACAACAAGGATATGATTAGCAAATCATGTAGGAGTCAAGTTACTCAACCTTATCGTAATGCGCTTTCAGATTAAACCCTGCCTCAATTAGGTCTTTCAAGGGCTGTATCGTGGTCGGGTTCACGGTTCGTGAAACAAAGGATATTAGGCTCAAAGTATGATTTGTACCCATCCCTTCTCCGTGATGATCCTAAGTTCAGTTAACTTGGCACAAGCGCTCACCTCTCAAAAGGTTTAATGAGTGATTGGAGCGAAGGTTAAAGAACTCACAAGGTTGTCGAAGTGATAGTTGCTCCTCTTTTGTCTTCGGTGTCTGTATCCGCACGACTTTGCCCTTGTTTGAGGATTTTTCTTTTGAGATCCTTTCATTTTCATTCTTTTGATTCCCTAATTTTTTCATGGACTGACTCTTTTGAGTTCTCATTGATTTTAAAGTCTAGCGGGATGCCCTGATTTTTTGCCTAAGTATTTGCTTTCCAGATTTTCTTTTCTTTTTACTTAGCGGGCTTTCTATTTTCTTTCTTTTTTTTTCTTGGAACAAGTCGTGTGACACTGGTTGTCTTGATTTATCCGAAGGGATATAACTGTCTCACTCCTGATCAGTGAGGTTTAACCATTGCGGCTGATGAGGTACGACCTTTTGAGAGCATGATTGATCCTCGAATGGGGACACTCCTCTATGAAATTTGAACACTCGGTCAAGCTAACTGAAAACTATCCTGCCCTAGGTTAAGATGTGAGGGTTTGAAAAGTCCAAAAGAAACTCCTACTTCTTGGCTTGAAGTGGTTAACTAGGGACTAACTCCTTATATCTCCAGTGTTTAGGGGATTTGAAATAGTGCCTGTACATCATCAACAGGGTTTTATCCGAAAGCATACGATCATCAGTTATGAGTATTCAGTTTTCGTCATCCTCCCTCCTTGCTAATCAATAATGATAAAGTGGAGTGGATAAAAGTGCACGTGTCTGTGTTGTGCAATAAATGAGCGAAAGCGACATGATTAATTCAGAAAAATGCAAAGTCACTTCATTATTATTACCATTCAAAACACAAATGTTTAACAACAAGTAGTAACTAACATAAAGGAAACTACAAATGCAAATGATAAAAAGTATGAGGACTGCCAATGCTGAGGACGTCTGCCTGTATGAACCACTAGCTTCTGGAAATACAACTCTGAATCCGCACGCTCAGACAGCTGAGAGGTTGACATGAACCACCAAAACTCCTTCTGGAAAGGAAATGCACCCTTCGTCGATCAACTACTGCACTTTTTCCTGAAAAGCTTTGCAATCTTCGGTTGAATGCCCCATGGATCTGCCATGATATCCACACTGAGCATGGGGATCGTACCCTGAAGGGTAAGGTTCTGGCATTGGCTTAAGAGCTTTAGGTTCTACCAAAGAGTTCTGGATCAAATGTGGCAACAACTGGCTATACGGCACAGGAACTGGATGAAAAGGAGAAGTCCTTCTTTCCAAATTGTTACGAGGCCTGTTTTGATTCTGGCGCTGATTCTGATAACCTCAGCCATGGGCTCAGTGATTTGCATGAGGAGCGACCCGAAGTTTCTGACGTGGTGCCTTAGGCACAATTGTCTGTTCAGAATAACGAGACACAGAAGACACTGACCGCTGAGAAGATGAAGAACCAAAAGATTTCACCGATTCATCTTGAGAATACCCAACATCTGTCATGACTGCATTGACCATAGTTTCGTCCTCAGCTTGAAAGCTACAGAGAGATTCGGTTTAACTAGCCTGACCGCTTGAAACATTCTGAATTCTTCCAGTTTTTACGCCATACTCAATACGTTCTCCTGCTCTTACCAATTCAGAGAAATTCGGTGCAATCCCAAGCATTCTTTCAAAGTACGGGCTCTGCAAGGAGTTTATGAACATGTCTGTTAACTCTTGATCTAGAAGCGGTGGTTGCACTCTGGAAGCAAATTCTCTCCATCTCTGAACATACTTCCTGAAAGGTTCATTGTTCACTTGAGACAATTCTTGCAACTGCATGCGACTGGGAGCCATATCAAAATTATGCTCGTACTGCTTCATGAAAGCCTTGGATAAATCAACCCATGATCGGATCTGATTACTCTCCAACTGCATATACCAACTCAGAGATGTCCAAATCAGACTGTCCTGAAAACAGTAAATCATCAACTTGTCGTCATGCACAAACGAAGTCATTCTTTTGCAGAACATCACCAAATGTTGCCTTGGGCAGCTATCCCCTTTGTACTTTTCAAACCTCGGTGCCTTGAAATTCGGAGGTAACACTAGGCCGGAAACCAGACACATATCTGAAGCATTGAAACCAGCAATATCTTTGACTTCCAAGGCTTTGAATCTTTCATCCAATGCGTGAAGCCTTTTAGCATACTCAAGAGCTCTTGGGTCTTCAGTCTTCACTAATGGAACTTCTCTTCAGGAAATCAACACAGAGGATACAACATCCTGATAATCTGAGGTATCAAGAGAAGAAGAATGCTCACTTCGGACAACAGATTGTTCATGCTGATCTCGGTTTTCAACAGAAGGCTGCACAGGCTGAGCTTCAGTCAGGTTGTTCACTTGCGTAAAATCCTCATCAAGCAAAGAACCATACAGAGGATTGGACATCAAAGTAAAACCTGACAAGGTATCAACAATTTGGAGGTCGTTCCCTGACATAGCTATCAACAATTTTCAACTGACTACACGGCTTGACACTGCTTGATTCTGCTTCAACCCCTTGGTCGTCTTCTAACAATCAACACTTGCTCAGAACGGGCACCGGGAAATCACCTTCTGAAGCAAAACAAAGGTTGGATCAGAGCTCTGGCTAGCTAGAGAAATGATATGCAAAATGATGCAAAGATGCCTATGCAAATGCAATGCAAGATGCAGCAAACACGGGATCACAACCCCACAAAGCTCTGAATACTGCTACGCTGCTGACTGAGTAAGTTCGCTTTGAAGAGAAAACCAAAATATCGGGTTGGCTGGAAGTCAAGTTTCCTGCAAAACCCTCCCACTCACGGGTATGGACCTAAACTGACAAGGTATGGCATCCTATGCGTTCATCAGCGTCACAGACTTTCAAGAAATGATGATACGTTCACCATTTCTGGTTTAGCACCATAATCTCCTGAAGAGGCCTTACTTAGCTGACTCACAAATGATCGGTTCCCAGAGTCGGCAACCCTCAGATATGAAATCCTCTCAACGGCCCACTGGGCTGGAAAGAAAGTCATCAAAGAGAATCTCGTCTGAGTGCAAATTTCGTGGGAACTAGTGCATGCCTAACATACAGGTTCACCACTACTTTCTGCTTCTAATGCTATATTCGTACTCAAACTTGGGTTTTGGCTTATCTCTCAAGGGAACAACCACCCAACAGCAACAGATAAAAATATAGTACGGAAATATAAATGCAGTAATATACAAAATACAACACAAATATACACACCCACAAACCAAACAGACAAACGCTAGGATTGACTCGCATAGGGGATATTCTTGTCCCCAGCAGAGTCGCCAGCTGTCGGTACTGCAAAAAAAGACCAGCGGAAAAAACAGAAGAGTCGTCACTTTCGTTATTTATCCCAGAGAGAGGGAAAGGAAACGATCGCAAAAACCTAAAGAAGAAGGGAAAGACAAGGTCATCGCAACCATGTCTGGGTTCGGAAGTCGGTTACGCAAAGGGAAGGTATGAGCACCCCTCACGTCCGTCGTACTCGACAGGATCCACGCTTGGGTTGTCTAGTCTAAGGGTGAAAAACAATCTATCTACGGCTGCTAAAGCTAAACAAAAAGAACTGACTCGGCAGAGCATCGCCG
Source organism: Lathyrus sativus (assembly GCA_963859935.3). NCBI lineage: Eukaryota > Viridiplantae > Streptophyta > Magnoliopsida > Fabales > Fabaceae > Lathyrus > Lathyrus sativus. The sequence goes on from OZ012739.1 coordinate 250,835,780, forward strand.
CTCTGTGCCTACGTATTCCCCCGTGCGATGGAAAGTCAGAGTCAACGTAGTTCGGGAAACTACGGGGGGATTGCTCGCCAAGACATCACGTCTTATGCCTACGTATTCTCATCTGGCATGAGAAATCAGAGCAAAACGTAGTTCAGGCTAACTACGGGTAAGCAAAGGGTGTTCTCGGTCACACGGGGGTGAGAGAAAGGTTGACGATACTAGCGTGCGCATTCTAGCAGTTAGGTGTATTGCTGCTCGACCATTGGAGACTTAGGCATTATCTGTTTGCGGTAGAACGGACGTAGTATGTCGGGGTCTAAAGGTACGGGAACCTACGGGAACTAGAACTATGGTCTGGTCTCAATTGCGCTAGGGCAAGAGAAAGGGAAAGATTAGTCGTCAGCGGGAAAGTCTCGATCGCACGGCAGCGAGAGAACCGAGAAGTTAGTTGTTAGTGTGCTCGCTAGGATATCGCATCCTATGCCTACATATTCTCGTCTGGTACGAGAAATCAGAGCAGCAGTAGTTCAGCTAACTACAAGAAAGGGGAAAAAGTGCTCGCTAGGATTATCGCAATCCTATGCCTACGTACTCTCAACGGAAACGAGAGATTAGAGCAGTTGTAGTTCAGCTAACTACAGAAAACAGTCTCGATTGCACGGGGGCAAGAGAAAAAAACTCAATCTCTAGGACGCGAGAGAAAAGAGGGAAGTCTCAATCGCCAGGATGCGAGAGAAAAAGGTTCGAAACGGGACGCACACACGAAGTCCTAGATGTAGGAGCGAATGCGTCACATATTATCCAAAGGACATATGCTACGCACTCTAGATGAGTGAGAGGCAGCCACCCACTCATCATTTCCCATGTATCTAAACGAAAACTCACAACACTCGAAGGTTGAAAAGAAAGAGATGAAAGAAGTGAAATAAAAACAATGTTACCGAACGGAGTGGTTCCGTTGACCCTTGAGTTTTGCGTGCAAGCTCCATTTCTAAGCTCTACTCTTTCGATCATTGATGATGATATTTCAAACCAGAACCAATGTGACGTTGAACCGTCATAATTCGACTTATAAAAGAAGTCAAACCCCAAGAGGTAGCGTATTGATATTCGTGTCAAAGACAAGATAGAGAAATGATAGTGAGAATCATTCTCCGATTAAATCATGTCACACGGCCAGCACAACAGAAAATCAAAATAAAATCAGAAGAAAAAAAGATGAGGAGAGAAAAAGCGGTCTCAGATCCTACATTATTCCTCAATAAGTTTATTAATAACGCATTACGGAGGTCTCGTCATCGACCTACAAAACACAAATGGTGAGAAAAATAATCCAATAATAAAAGGAGATAAGAACTCAACTTCTAAAATGAAATAAATTTCTAAAAGAAAAATAAATCTAAGAGAAATATCAAAAGAAAATGAATAAAGGAAATAGAATATAAAACAAAATATAGAAAATAAATTTAAAATATAAAAACTATATATATTTAATATATACAATAAATTTCTAAAAAAGAAAAAAAACAAGGTGGTATCAAAGGGGAAACATAGGGTGCAGCAATAATAAAAATCAGTTGGGCTTAGCCCAACAAATAAATAACAAGCAGCAAACCAAAAAGGGGGGTGCGATGCTGAATAACCAGGGGTGTAAAAAAAATAAAAAAAAAAGAACCAAACAGTTGGGCCTCACGGCCCACTAACCCCATTTGATGAAGAAAACTCCATGTCTTCCTCATTTCAAATTTTCAGAAACCCTAGCTCGCCGCTTCTATTCCAGCCGTCATCCACTCTCAATCTCCCTAACTCCACCAGCGCCGATCATAATCCCCTCATCCGTCCTCTTGTTATCCTTCCAACTAAAACTCTTCCCACAACACTTCTCTCATCTCATCTCCGCGTTCCTCATCAAAATCTATGAATAAAACCAGCATAAACAATGCAATCAACACGAAGATACATGGAGGTTGAAGGAAACTCGTTTGTAACACTTGCGGCGAGTTAAAGACCCATGGAGTTGCGTGAGTTAGTCTGAAGTTTGATGGCGATGAATCATGGTTGCATGTGAGGATGGAGTTGATGAAGGTTCTCGGAGTTTCGGATCTGTGGTGTGTTTATAGATGATGAAGACGAAGGTAGATTCATTGTGTTTGGTTAGGTTCATGAACGACTTCGAAGGTGGAGGTTGGTTTGTGGTAAATCTGTAGTTTGTTTTGAGTTTGACGATATTCGGATGGATATTTTTGTGAGGTTGGATGAATGTTTGAAGATCCATGGATATAGTTTGTGGATCGTGTGCGTTGTTGTGTTCGTTGGGATCTTGTTCGTGTTTGGATCTAAAGAGATGATGAAGTTTGGAGTTGGTGTTGGTAATGAAATTTGATTTAGATCTGGAAATGTTTGATGTGTGGATCTTCACGAAGAAAATCTGGAGAAATGAACATGAAGGTTGAATGTTTGAGGTCTGGAAAATCTGTTGAAGTTTTGAGGATCTTGTATGAAGGTTTGATGGAGAAGATGAACATTAATGATTTTCTAGAAAAAATATGAAGGTTGATGAATGTTGGGATGAAGACATGAGTTCTGGAAAAATGAGTATGAACATTGATGAACGATGATGAGTTTACGAAGGAATATGGGCATAAGTGATGAACACCGGATGAATGTTCAAAGAAAAATCTGGAAAAGTTATGAATATGGATGAACACAGATGAAGTTTCCGGCGGGTTTGAATTCTCCGGTGTGTTATGAAGTTTCCGGTGTGTGATTCCGGCGAGGGTTTGATCCACATGATTTGTCCGGTGATGGTGGATTAGGGTTTGCATGTGCGAGGTGTCATCTATTGGGACGCGTGCCCTGCATTCAATGAAGAGAGAGAACAGGCTTTATAGTTGTTGACAAGTGGCGCAGAAAAGCACAATTGGGCCTGCAGAGCTGACAAGTGGCCTGCAACATTTGACTAAAAGCTGATTAACATGGATTAATTAATTAAAGCTGCAAATTTAATGAAATCTAATTACAACTAAATGCAAACTGACTCAAGATTAATCTTAATTGAAAACTGACTATTAATTAAACTAAAACTAATGGCAATATAATTAAATCCTACATCAATTAAAATTAACTAATTAAAATCTATTCAATTAAAACGTAATATTCCAATACTAATTCTAATGTCTAAATTAAAACCAATCTAAAATTTTAACAAATCAAACTAGATTAATAAATTCTAACGAATCTAAGGAATTAATAAAACCCTAAAAAATTCTAAAACAAATTAATTTCTAGAGACTAATAAAAATAGAAAATATTAATTAAAGTCTATTAAAAACTAAAAAAACTAAAATAGAAAATAAAATATAAAGTCTATTCTATAAAATTAAATCAGTAAACATAAAAATGCAAAAAAGCAATAAAATAAACGGTAACAAAAAACCGAATACCGAAATACCACTGAAACCAATAACGTAGACTGTATAACCGGGCAGAGCGCCAATTCCAAAATAAATCTCAGTATCCGAAACAGTTTGAAACGTCTGGAGCACGACAGAAAGGGTTGTAATCCCGATTAAATCAATCTGGCTGCAAAAATGCACAGTATGCGGTATGCAGATGCAAATGCAAAATGAAACGAAACATAAGCCAAAAACGATAAACGGTTGGTCAAATTTTGGGGTGCAACACTTGTCAGATGAATTATTTGAGTATGCATGAGATTAAGATGCGAGAACGGTCTTAAGTGCATGAGTGTTTTATGAAAATATGTGTATGTGCAAAACTTGTACTCAGTGGGGTAGTGTTGCACCCTAAAATTTGACCAACATTTCTTTACTTAGCTTATATTCCATTTCATTCACATTAGCATTATCAGTTGCATTTCAGTGACATGTATGTAGGAGATCAAGAGGTAGGAGTACCAATCAATAACTTTGAAGCTAGCTAAGAAGCCTATTCAAGTGTCCAAGGGTTGATATCCTTGTCAGAGAAGCTAAAAGATCCTCAGAAAGAATGGTTGAAACCAAGAGTTGTGTGCCTCCTAACTTAAGTGTTGTGGGAGCTCCTCAGATGATTCTGAAGCCAAGAATGTGGACTTGAAGCCTTGAGAGAGCTCATGAGATGTCTTGAAAGCCATCATGAAGCCTAGACAGGTCATTGTGCAAGAATAAGAAGCCTCAGCCAGGAGTGGTGCAGTTAGGGTTTGACTGGGTCAACCCTAGGTCAACTGATGGTTTGAGGAAGGTTGAGACCTAATCCAAGAGCCATGTGATCATGGATTGATGCATTGAGATGTTATAAGGATGATTAAAAGGTCAACTCATCATGATTAAAGAGTTTGAGAAGTTTCAAGCTAGGGTTTCTAAGGCTTGATAGTGTAAAATCCCCTAGTTTGACCCCTATCTTCAAGGCAGTTTAGCTCAAGATGTGATTGTCATCTCATCTTTCCCCCAACATGAATGTTGTAGATATTTCTCTTAGCTTTAATTTGAGTACTAGAATTCCTTTATAGGATTTGTAGAGCTCAAGTTATGACTTTGACAAGTTACAGGTCATCTGAGGTATGTGAATCTGGGGCCTTGAAAGTCACCCAACTTGCATCAAACTTTTTACATAGAAAGATGATTCCTATGAACCCTTGGTCAACATGAATGTTGTTCCTTATCTTCTTAGCTTTCTAGATAGTACTAGAAGTCCTTGATAGGATTTGTAGAACTCAACTTATGGCTTTGACAAGTCAAGGGCATTTTGGTCATTTGGAGATTATAGGTCATTTCAAGCATAAGGCCATAACTCCTATTTCCAAGCTTCAAATGGAAAAATGTTCAACATCAAACTTGCTTAAAATGATGTTTTAAGGCTAGTGTAGAGGTCATGAGATGTTGAAAAGGCTTGTAGCTCAAAGAGGTAAAAATGACCTAAAATGAAGGCATAAGTTAAATAAGTCAAAGTTGGAAATTGAAATTTTCAAGCTACACATCCAAACCATGGCATGTAATATATTACTTTGACTCTAGAAAACATTTTAGAAACAATGGTTTAGCCAAATTTTTGATTTGAGGTCTAAATCATGGACTTGCTTTGGAAAATGGTTACTTGCATATTAAGCAACATTTGCAAAACATAGAATTGAGGCATGGGCAAGGAACTTGGCAAGCTAAACCATTCCAAAATGTAACTAGGGGAGATTTTGAAAGAGAATAGGATGGTTTTCAAGCTGCAAACAGATTTGTGCGTGGCATGATAAGTGATTCAAAAACTCATGACATGAGAATCTCAAATTCTCATTGGATGCTTCCAGAAAGTTTTGGGTGATTCGGAACCATCCTATATATTGATTAGAAGCTGCTCAGATGCAAGGTTGGTGAGAGTTGAGAGAGGAGAGTGAGATTGCCATTTCATTTCTTCCATTGCATGTAAAAACCAATTTCCATATTCTGCATCAAATCCATTGTTTCTTTCTATTGTAACATCTTCCATTGATCATACTGAGTGGATCCATACCAAATTGAGAGCAACATCATGAAGGATTGAAGAGTTAGCATTTGGATTTTGGAAGCTGCAAGTCACTATCGGATTTTAAGTTTCAAGCATCCTCTATCAAAACTTTTGCAAACAGTAGCAAGATCTTGGTACAAGGAGTGATTTTGGAGAGATTGAAGTGCTGAAGCGAAGATTTGATCTATCTGGTATTCAAGAATTGGCAGGTTTGCAACTTTTACTCTACACCTTAATTTAAGCGCATTTAGTTAGATTTGTTAGGTTAGAATGGTTAGAGATGAGTAGGAGATGGATTCTGGAGATTTTGAGATCATTTGGAGATGATCAAGATGATGACACTATTTCTGTTTGGCACCATAACTTGTTGAATCTTGAGAGATAATCTTGGTGTGATAGCAAGAATTGAGCACTTTAATTTCAAGAATGGTGAACTTTGATCCCTGAGCATATTTGGAGGTTCGATTCGTGTTTTAGGTTTGAAGAAGTTTCAATGTAGTTTGAGGTCATGGTTAGATTCAGGGTGAGAAACCAAGCAATCTAGGGTTTTGAATTCTAATTTTTGGTAAGGTTTTGATGGAGTCCGAGTGAGGAAGATGAGGCAGATGAAGCTCTACAACCATGGTTGTTTCCCTCCTTTTTCATTTCAAAGGAAGAAGATGATAAATTGGCCGTTGGATGGAGAGTAGACCATTGACCAAAGCTAGATCGTGTGGCTGTGTTTTATTTTCAATTTGTGAAGAGGGATTCTGAGAATGATGAAACGCAGCCGTTTCATTTATTTTTTCGTTTGGGCTTAAGGAAATAATTGCTAATCACACCCCCAAGTCTTGGCCCATGATGATTTGAACTAGATATCCTTACTTTCTGCACCGCATCCTTATCTATTTTCTTGCTATTTTCTGACTGAGATCTTGGGCTTACACGCATTGCTTTCTGAACCCCCATTTTAAGCCCACTCATATAATGTACTGCATCTCATTGTTAAATACACCAAATGTTTTCACATTTTATTTTCTTTTTCTTTATTTTTCCTTAATCTTTAGAAAATCATATTAAATAGAAAAATAATGATTTTGGCATGGGGATTTTTCCTCCTATTTCACATTTATGTGTAGAAAATTATAAAATCCAAACATTTGTATTTCATGCGTTTTTAATGTTTTTTGTATATTTTCTCTTTTAATAGCTTTTTAATTCATTTTATGTAGATACATAGTTTTGTAGAATTTTGTTTAGCTAGTTCCCTTTATATTTTTGCACCATTCTTTTTAGGATAGTTAGATTATGACATTAGCTCCCTTATGGATTTATTCCATAATTTTGTGATTAGTTTTTGATTAGTTTTGATTAGATGACTTTAGGTTGTGTAGATTTAGGTCAATCCTTAACATAGGTCCACAATAACACTAGAATTTTGGGTTTTTAGGTCAAGTTAGATATTGGGACATATAGGGTATTAAGGGTAGTTATATAGGATCCCTTAGAAATTATATTAGATTTTAATATAATAGTATACTATTTTTAATTGATTTTTGTAATTGATTGTTGTTTGTGTTGCCCTTGTGGGCTTGTATTTTGTTTTGCTTTTCTTTGTGGGCTTTTGCTTGGCTTGGTGGGCTTGGTCTTGCTTTGTGGAGCATGGAGGAGCATAGTGGAAGACTTGAAGATTGAAGAAGGAGCTTGAGAGCTTGAAGACTTGTTTGTTTTGTTGTTGTTTTAGGGTTAGGAATTAAGTAGAGCTTAGACTTAGTTAATTTCTTTCTTAAACATGGATGGTATCTTTCACCTCCATTCTTCCCCATGATTCAAGGTCCTTCCATGGTATTCACCGCCCTCCTTTAGAGGGATAAGTGATGGTACCTAGGAAGTAGAACTTTTGAGGGAACCATTCTTCTGATGTTAAAACCTTATAGGCCTCCTTTGGTGGTCAATAATCAGTTTAATATCCTAGCTTATCCAGTTAAGTGATTTCTTCTGGTTTGAGTATCTTGAAGATGTTGGGCTTGAGTGTGAAGATGAAGACTTCATTGAAGAGTATGGAAGAGGATGATTCCCTGAGCATTGCCATTGCAGCTGAGGCTTAAAGACTGAAGGATGAAGTTGACATTTCCAGATGATTGAGGACTACTCTGAGAAGCTGAAGCTTGTAGGAAGAGAAGCCCAAGTTGAGACTGGTAAAGTAAGAGAGCTGAAGCTTGAAGACTGAGTTGATACTTATGAAGAGGATTCAATTGAGATTGAGTGTAGAGCTGAGGCTTGAAGAACAGAGGATGAGTTGATACTTACTTTGAAGCTTGGAGATCCTGAAGGACTCAAGTTGATACTTGTGGTTAAGAGTGAAGCCTGAAGGTGGAATTGACTAAAGGGCTGAAGCTTGGAGAAGAGAGATAAGTTGAAACTTATGTTGATGGGTTGAAACCTGGAGAAGCAAGTTGATACTTGCCAGTGAAGCTGATATCCTTGAAGGGTGGTTGAAGTCTGAAGACTGGATTGATGTTAGAAGAGCTGAAACTTGAATTGAAAGAGGGAGCTGTTGATCTGCTTTCTCTCTTGTCTGTTTTCTTTTTTGTGCTGATGCACCTTGTTTGACTTGTTTGATGCATTAGAATAAGTCCATATCTAGACTGACTTTAAGCTAGGAGCATGATTGCACTAGAGGTTGAGTGGCTCCCTCTGCTTGTATTGTTACTGTATGGTTTTGCTTGCGGGTATTCGGTAGAGCCCAGCTCCCTTGCCCATGTGGTTTATTTTGCTTGATAGCATTACATTTTATTTCATTTCTTCTGTATGATTGCAGTTTACTGTATTTTGCTTGATAGCATGTTGTTATTTCCTCAGTATGATTATTGTTATTCATTCTGGCTTGAGGTTGAGATGAGCTTGTGGAGGCTGTTGCCCCACACACATTTCCTCCCTCACTTGCATTGCATGCATTTTACCGTCGTTTACTATTTACTGTTTAAGCTGATGCTTTATCTGTGTCTGTTTATCATTGACATGACCCCTTAGGACTCTCATTTCCCTTGATAAGGAAGTGATGATAGAACTTTAGGTTGAAACCTATGCATGATAACTTCTAGGAGTTCCCTGTTTCAAACCTCAACCATAGGATGAATCCTTGGCATGACAACATTAGGACTTGATAGTCTCCCCGTAGTTGAGCTTGTTCTCTTCTCATCTCAAAACAGCTTAAGATACAGTAATCATAAATGATTTCTTTGGTACGTTACGAGCCTTAAGCTATCTGAGAAAGGATTGTTGGAGAGCTTCTTTTCAACAGTCTGGACGTTTAGTATGGCACCCTTTGGGTGACATGCGACGCATTCACTCTCAGGTCATAGTCTTTAGTGCGACTGAAATTGCAAACAACCATAAAAAATAGTTCTTTCGTAAAAGACAGAAAACAAACTTCAAACCTTTTTGCCCCGTGGGCCCATAATTCAAAGGAAGCTTTTCTGAAGAAAAGAGTGTCGTTAAACTTCAGCGCCAACGCAAACACGTTTTGTCCCTAACTACTGGAATTGCTGTTTAACCCTACTCGATAAAACAGATGAATCTGAATTCCCGTAAACCGTATTACCCCGAACTACGTAAGCTCTGATCTCTCATACCTGTTGAGAGTACGTAGGCACAATACTGATGTATTGGCGAGCCACCTTCCCCGTAACCCGTAGTAGGTCGAACTACGTTGACTTTGATTTCTCATTCTCTGATGAGAATACGTAGGCATAAAGTGCGATGCTTTGCCGAGTCATTTTCTTTTCTTTTTAAGCCAGCCTTGATAGGTAGATAGATAAACCAACTCGTCCAGTAAACACAACAAGCGTGGATCCCGTCGAGTACGACGGACGTGAGGGGTGCTAATACCTTCCCCTTGCGTAACCGACTCCCGAACCCAGACAATGGTTGCGATGACCTTGTCTTATACCTTTTCGTCAGGTTTTTCCGATCGTATCCTTTCTCGTTCTGAGGGATAAATAACGAAAGGTGGCGACTCTTCTGTTTTGCCGGCACCTTATTTTCACGAAAGCGACAGCTAGGGACTTGATAGTTTCCTGGGATCCAACGTCCCGAATGTGAGTCAGTTTGGGGATCCGGCGTCCCCTGCGAGAGTCAATCCTAGCGCTTGTATGATTACTTGTTAGGTTGTGTTTATTTATCGCATTTTATTTCCCGCATTTTATTTTTAGTATGATATGATTATCTGTGCTGTTGTGGGAGGGGCATTCTGATGAGTGAGAAGCGATACCCAGGCTTGAGTGAACATAGCATTAGTTGTGGAAATTAGTGGGCGCGTGCTTGCTTGGCAGGCACTAGTGTCTCATGAAATCCACGCTCAGACGAGGTTCTCCCGGTTGACTTCTTTTTCAACCCTTTGGGTTGAGGGGGTTGTTGGTTTGGAGGATTGTCGACTCTGGGGACCGATCATTTGTGATTCAGCCGAGTGAGGCCGCTTCATGAGCTGGTGATGCCACACCTTCTGGGTATCGTATCACCCCTCTTGAATGTCTGTGACGCTGATGAGCGCATAGGATGCCGAACTTGAGTCAGTTTAGGTCCATACCTGTGAGCAGGGTTGGGTTTATTGCAGGAAACTTTGACCTTCAGACTACCTGGATTTCTTGATAGTGGATCAGTTTTGTTGGGGTCAGAGGGTCTCATCATCAGATATATGATTGTTCTTGACAGAGCAGAGCTTTGGTCCTGTATCAGAGGACCTTATATTCAGAGGTATATATGTGTCTTGACAGAACAGATTTATGACTGGGGTCTGAGGATCTCATCAGCAGATGTATGGTTCTTCTTGACAGAGCAGAGTTTTGGTCATCAGATGTGTGTTCTTGACAGAGCAGATTTTTGGTCTTGTATCAGAGGTCCTTATTATCAGATGTGTGTTCTTGACAGAGCAGAGTTTCGGTCCTGTATCAGAGGTCCTGTATCAGATGTTTGTTCTTGACAGAGCAAATTTATGGTCCTATGTGTGTTTGTTCTTGACAGAGCAGATTTGTGGTCCGATACCGGGGTTTTCTTATTATCAGATATAGTGGTTGTTCTTGACAGAGCAGTATTATGGTTTCGTTGATGCAGAATCTCCACAGCACAGTTGCCTTGATCTCCTGCTGCATGATTGCATTTTACGTTGCTTTGCATACTCATTTGCATTTCATTAATGTGTGTCTGTGTTGCAGGTACCGTTTTCCCCGATCTAGGATTTCTTGCCTCCTATTGTATTATTATGGATTCTCTGAGGAAGACCGTGGCTTACAAGCTCCCTGCCCCTGATGTGGTTCAGCTGACTGGTTTGATTGCTTTAGCAGATGATTCTTTGAGAGATGAGTTCAGAAAATCTTATGGCAAATTGCTCAGTTTGGTTCGGAAACCCTCTGTGTTTGAGTTGAACGGGTTACACGCTCTGCTGCAGTTCTACGATCCTCCGTTGAGATGCTTTACTTTCCAGGATTTTGTTCTCGCGCCCACACTAGAGGAAGATGCTGATTTGTTAGGTGTGCATATCAAGAGGCAGATGCCTTTTGTGCATATGGATGCTGAGCCTGATCTGGCTAGTCTAGCTCCTTCACTTCATCTGGATGCCTCCGAGTTGGTATTGTCTAGTTGGAACAAGGTTCCCGGGTTCTCCTTGCAGTTTTTAGTGGGAAAGGCTCAGCAGTGCGCCAAGGACGGATGTTGGGTCGTGTTCAACGCCATTCTCGCTCTGTGCATATATGGCATCATTCTGTTCCCCAATATGCCCGATTTTGTAGACTTCGACACGTTTCGCATCTTTGCTTCAGGGAATCCAGTCCCTACCTTGATAGGAGATGTCTACCATTCCATCCACTACAAAAACGAGAACAGAAGGGGCAAGAATGTCTCATGTTGTGTACCCTTGCTTTATAAATGGCTTGATAGTCATCTGCCCAAGAGGGGTCCCTTTGTTTCGTCTGCAGCCACAGCTGAGTGGTCCGAGCGTTTGATGAATCTATCTGTAGAGGATATTGACTGGTTTGACAGAGATAGGTTGGGTACCGAGATCATCTTTAGCTGCATCGGGTTTCCGAACGTGCCTTTGATAGGCAGGAAGGGTTGTATAAACTATAATCCGTCTTTGCTGGTCCGACAGTTCGCGTATGCTTTGAGAGCTCCGCCGAAGGATGAAGAGGTGCAGGAATCTCTGTACCTCGCTGGTCTTCTAGAGGGGGATCTGTTATCTAAGCTTCAGCGCGCTTGGAATGGTATCAGTAAGCGAGGAAAACCATTGCCAGGGAGAAGCAATAATCAAGTCTACCCTCCGTATGTGACTTGGATCAGAGCCAGAGCAGATACTATAGGGATGTCGTTTCCTCATGCCAAGCCGGAAAGCCCTCCAATGATTGAAGAGCCTACTGTCGTGCCCATTCAGCAGCATAATCAGGTGTTAGCTGAGCGAGATGAATTGAAGAGGGCAAACGAAGAACTGGAGAAAGAATTGGCTCAGCTCAGAAGAGAGAGAAACGAAGCCGTTCATTCCTTCAAGAGGCAGACAGAGCTGGTGAACCAGCTGGGGACAAATTTGACTAAGCAGATAGCCGAGCGTGAGCGCATGGGTCAAGACTTCAAAGCTGTCAATGACGTATTGGCTACAAAGAAGCAGCACTTGGACGAAGCGTATCAGAGGATATCCAAGTTCAACCAGCACTGGAAGGCCTCCCTAGCCACCAGGAAAGAACGGGAGGATAAGCTGATGCTACAGATCTCCAGGCTGGAAGCCCAGGTGAAGGCTAGTGAGAAGAGGTTTGATGAAGAAACCGCTCGCAGATACGCCGCCGAAGGCCAGCTCAACAGGGCTCTTGCTAACCTGAAGGAGCACAAACTGATGTTTGAATCCAAGAAGCAGAAGTTAGAAGATTGTTTCGGCGAAGGAGCATGGGAAGATTCAGTCGAAGGACTTCAGTACACCATTATGCAGAGAGAGCTACTCGTCGAAGGGTTGCTCACTCGACCTGATCATCCAGAAACGAAGGGGTTGTTAGAAGAGTTTCACGCCCGCGGCCGCGTTTGACTGTTTGTATTCCTTTTGTTTTGATCATTGCTGTAGGCTGACCATCACCAGGCTTGTTGGATGGGGTCATGCTATTGATTCTTCTTGTACTCGCTGATGTTGTGTACTGCCTTGATGGGCTTTCTTTATATATGAGATTGTTATTTCCATGACCGGACTCGGACTTCTTATTATCAGCACTGGCACTCATGTACTAGGATTGGGGGGAAATCTCCCTAACGCACAGACGCACGTTTGCATTTGCATGAAGCATTTGCATAACTAGCACTTTGTCGTTTTCCTAACCCTTTTGTATTTCCAGGTTATTTCAGGTGGTTCCAGGATTGATCAGAGACCTATTCACCACTATCCGACCAGAGCTAATCAAACCAGGATCATGGAGCAAGTGCAAACTGATATTCAAGAACTCTGCGAAAGAATGGATCGCTTCATGGAGCTCATGCAAGCGATCGCCAATGGCCAGGATCAGCTCAGAACCTTGGTTCAGCCCCTGATTTCAAGGGTCGATAGCAATGGCGTACTCCATGGTGGGACTGTGCCTACTCCTCCACCAGTTGAAACTCCACAGAATGGTGTTCCCGTGACCGGGGGAAACGGCAGTGCCAACGGCAATGTAATGGCCAACATGGGACTCAATACGACGGGCGTTGGTAATGGGAGTCTGGGAGCTAATGTCAATGTTGGGATGGGCAACGGCAATGCCGGTGTTGGGAATCTGTTTGGCCCTCAGCCATGGCTAGAGGATCGTCAGGACGATGTGTTCTCTCAGAGAGGTGCTGAAGGGGAACTGAATGCTGAAGCACACCTAAGGTTCAAGGCACTTGAGGATAAGATGAGAAATATCGAGAACCAGAACACCCTGGGCGTTGATATGTCCAAGTTAGGACTAATTGCTGATTTCAAGGTGCCTCATAAGTTCAAGGTGCCTGACTTTGAAAAATATAAGGGCACCACTTGCCTTCGTGTCCACCTAAGATCGTATTACAAGAAAATGTCAGCTCATTCTGATGACGAGAAGTTGCTGATGCACTTCTTTCAGGATAGTCTGTCCGGGCCATCCCTCGAATGGTACATGAGTCTGGAGCCTACTAGTGTGCGCACGTGGAAGGATCTTGCTGAAGCATTTGTGCACCACTACCAATACAATAGCGACTTGGCCCCGAACCGAGTCCAACTGCAGAATTTGTCGCAAAGGAACAATGAAGGGTTTAAGGAATACGCCCAGCGGTGGCGTGAGTTGGCAGCTAGGGTTCAGCCGCCGATGGTTGAACGTGAGCTCGTGCAGATGTTCGTAGCCACCCTCCCAGGGGTTTACTATGAGAAGTTGGTCAGCGGTATGTCCGGAACCTTCTCAGATCTCATTATCACGGGTGAGCAAATCGAAAATGGGATCAAACTCGGGAAAATTCAAGGTGATTCATCCTCAGCTGGAGGAGGCGGAAAGAAACCTTATAGTGGCAAAAGACGGGAAGGAGAAACGAGCGTCGTGACCAACGCTCGGAGAAAGGGTAAAGGCCCTCACCAGTAGGTGGCCAGTATAACTATCCCGGCAGTTCAACAGCCACAGCAGCAGCAGCAACCGAATCAACAAGGGTACAGAAAGTATCAGAATCGGGCACCTTTGTCGAGCCGTCACCTCGAGACACCGCCCATGTCGTACGCGCAACTCTTGCAGACTTTGCTTCAGCTACAGTTGATCCAGAAGAGAACGTTGGCTCCCTTGACAGGGGCGCCGCCACCAGGTTATGACGCAAATGCAACTTGTGAGTTTCACTCAAGGGCATCAGGCCACACAATAGAGAATTGCAAAGCCTTCAAGCACAAGGTGCAGGACATGGTGGATGCCAAGGTCATCAACTTCTCGGACAATGTGCCAAATGTCACGAAGAACCCCATGCCAAATCATAGGGGAGGTGGAGTGAACGCCATTATCGAAGACGAGAGTTTGGATTTATTGACTGACGTCAGAGATCTGAAGACGCCGCTTAGCTTCGTTAAAGCTAAGTTGATGAAAAGGGGTTTCTTTCCAGGTTGCGAAGAGCTATGTATGGGTTGTGCAACACGTTCTGATGGATGTGAACAGTTGATAGAGGGAATTCAAAGTATGATGACTGAAGGGATCTTACAGTTTAGCCAGAGGGCCGAATGTGGATCAGGGGAGGTAGTGCTGAAGCAAGACGATGAGGTTGCCACCATCACCATCCCTCGCCAGACGATAACTATTTCTGCGCCCAGACCGCCCACGATTACTATCACCAAAGTTGGGCCGATACCCTTCGAAAGCACTAATGTCGTCCCGTGGCATTATGGGGCTGAAGTCTACTGCAACGGACAGAAGTTGGAGCTAGAACCGTTTGGGTCATCTGTGGAGAACCTTGCGGGAATCAGTGGTATTACTCGCAGCGGAAGAGTGTTTGCACCACCAGAGGTCGTGGCAGATAGAGCAGTCAGAGCTGATGCGGCTGATAGAGGTAAAAGTAAAGTCGTTGAAGAGATCCCGTGTGGGGTAGAAAAAGACTTACTTGTTAAAGACGCCGAGGAGTTTATGGGGTTGATTAAAAAGAGTGACTACAAGATTGTAGATCATCTCCATCAGACACCCTCGAAGATTTCCATCCTGAACTTATTGCTGTGTTCTGAAGCACACCGCAACGCGCTGCTGAAGGTGTTGAACGCTGCATATGTACCGCAGGAAATATCGGTAAATCAGCTAGAAGAGGTCGTAGCCCATGTGAATGCTGGAAATGGGTTAGGGTTCACTGACCTAGAGATGACGCCGAAAGGGAGGAACCATAATAGCGCTCTGCACATCTCGATAGAGTGTAGGGGCACGATCATGTTACACGTGCTGGTAGACACGGGTTTGTCACTTAATGTTCTTCCGAAGAAGGCATTAATGAAGTTAGATACTCGCAGAGTGATCTGCACACCCAGTGATCTAGTTGTGAAGGCGTTCGATGGAACCAAACGCCATGTTTTCGGGGAGGTGACCCTGCCAATCCAAGTTGGTCCGGAAACGTTCGACGTGGTCTTTTATATTATGGACATCATGCCTGCCTACAGCTGTCTCTTGGGCCGGCCGTGGATCCATGTTGCTGGTGCCGTGACCTCCACGTTGCACCAAAAACTCAAATATGCTGTCGGGGGTAACATCGTAATTGTTTGTGGCGAGGAAGACATAATGGTGAGCCATTTGTCGTCCTTTAAGTATGTTGAGATGGATGGAGAAATCCATGAGACTCTATGCCAAGCGTTCGAAGCTGTCAAAGTGAAGGACGTAGCTCCTGTAGTCACGGAAAAGCCAGAGATGACTCTCTCCTCATTCAAGGAAGCTCGGGCCGTTGTCCAAGCCGGATCTACCCCAGGCTGGGGGCGAATTTTGGAGATACCTAACAAGCAAGATAAGTTTGTGTTGGGATATTCTCCTGGAGCTGAAGCTTCTTCTTCTAGCAGTGCGTCGCGAGGTAAGGGGCCGATCCAGTTTACCAGTGGCGGAGTGATTTTTGAAAGCATCAACGCGGTGTCTGAAGACAGCGGAGATAGCGATTGTGACCTCGACTCTTGGATCCAGCCAAGCAAGCCAGGCGAGGGCCTCAACAATTGGTCCGTCAAGGATATCATCCAGATGACAAGCGAAGAGTAATGATTTACTTTTTCCAATCATTGTACAACCCTATGTGCTACCCTGGGCATAGTGGTTTTATTGTCAGGGCCTTGTTGGATTATGTACATGCATTTTGTTAATAAATCAAAGGCGTTTTTCTTCGTATTCAAATATTGTGATCTCTGTTTTCTATTTGTTTTGAAAAACAATAAAATGGCAATGGGGTTTGTGCTAACCTGCACATCCTTGTTTTAAACTTAACCCTTGTTATTGCAGGACCCACATAGTAGATGACATCGACTCTGGACCTTCTATGGCTCACTTCGACTTCGATTGCCCGATCTATCAAGCCGAAGAAGAGATTGATGAAGACGAAGACCTTCCTGAAGAGTTGGCCCGCTTGTTGAAACAAGAGGAGAAAGTGATTCTACCTCATGAAGAGGAGATCGAGATCGTAAATCTGGGTTCTGAAGAACTCGTCAGAAACGTCAGGATAGGAGCCGCATTGCATAGCAATGTCAAGCAGAGATTAGTCGAGATGCTGAGAGAGTATAGTGATGTCTTTGCTTGGTCATACGAAGATATGCCCGGACTTGACACTGACATCGTGGTCCACCACTTGCCGCTGCGAGAAGATTGTCCTCCCGTTAAGCAGAAGCTTAGGAGGACGAGACCAGATATGGCCGTTAAGATCAAAGAAGAAGTGCAGAAGAAGCTTGATGCTGGCTTCTTAGCGGTCACCACTTACCCTCTGTGGGTCGCCAACATAGTGCCTGTACCAAAGACGGACGGTAAGGTACGAATGTGCGTCGATTATCGGGATTTGAATAGGGCGAGACCTAAAGATGATTTCCCGTTGCCTCATATCGATGTGTTGGTCGACAATACAGCTCAGTTCTCCGTGTTTTTGTTCATGGATGGCTTCTCCGGTTACAATCAGATCAAGATGGCGCTGGAGGACATGGAGAAAACTACGTTTATCACCCCTTGGGGAACATTTTGCTATAAGGTAATGCCTTTCGGTCTGAAGAACACAGGGGCCACTTACCAATGAGCAATGGTTACTTTGTTTCATGACATGATTCATCATGAGATTGAAGTCTATGTTGATGACATGATTGCGAAGTCCCAAACGTAGGAGGGACATCTGGTCAATTTGCTGAAGCTTTTTGAGAGGCTTAGGAAGTTCAGGTTGAGGCTGAATCCTAACAAGTGTACTTTCGGAGTACGGTCCGGAAAGTTACTGGGGTTTATCGTGAGTGAAAGAGGCATCGAGGTTGATCCTGCGAAGATCAAAGCAATACAAGAAATGCCAGTGCCAAAAACAGAAAAAGAAGTTCGTGGTTTCCTGGGCAGAATAAACTACATTGCAAGGTTTATTTCTCAGCTCACGGCCACGTGTGAACCGATGTTCAAACTATTAAAGAAAGATCAGGCGATTACCTGGAATGAGGATTGCCAGAAGGCATTCGACAAGATAAAACAGTATCTTCAGGAACCTCCAATCTTGATACCCCCAGTGGCTGGACGGCCATTAATCATGTACTTGACAGTTCTTGAGAATAGTATGGGGTGTGTTCTCGGTCAGCATGACGAGACGGGCAGAAAGGAGCATGCCATTTACTATTTGAGTAAAAAGTTCACAGACTGTGAATCTCGTTACTCCATGCTGGAGAAAACGTGTTGTGCATTAGCCTGGGCTGCCAAACGTTTGCGACAGTACATGCTCAATCACACCACTATGCTAATTTTGAAGATGGATCCGATCAAGTACGTCTTCGAGAAGCAAGTGCTTTCGGACAGGATTGCCAGATGGCAAATGGTGTTGACGGAATATGACATTCAGTATGTTTCCCAGAAGGTCATCAAGGGCAGCGTATTGTCTGAATACCTGGCCGAACATTCGATCGAGGATTACCAGCCGATGAAATTTGAATTCCCTGATTAGGATATCATGTTTCTCAAAGCGAAGGATTGCGGTGAGCCGTTGCCCGACGAGGGGCCACATAGGAAATCCCAGTGGAAGTTGATATTCGACGGGGAGGTTAATTCTTATGGAAGTGGTATCGGGGCGATCATCACGACTCCCCACGAATCCCATATCCCGTTCACTACGAGACTGACGTTTCCAGTCACGAATAACGAGGCGGAGTACGAAGCATGCGTTATGGGTCTAGAAGAAACAATTGATTTGAGAATCAAGAACCTAGACGTATATGGTGACTCGGCGCTTG
The DNA here is from genome assembly GCA_963859935.3 of Lathyrus sativus. NCBI lineage: Eukaryota > Viridiplantae > Streptophyta > Magnoliopsida > Fabales > Fabaceae > Lathyrus > Lathyrus sativus. The sequence continues at coordinate 250,854,144 of OZ012739.1, forward strand.
TGATCAACCAGATTAAAGGGGAGTGGGAGACTCGTCAATCGAATTTGGTGTTGTACATGAACTATGCCAGAAGGCTACTTCCGTTCTTTGATCGAGTGGAACTCCATCATGTGCCCAGAGCAGACAATCAGATGGCTGATGCCTTAGCCACGTTGGCTTCAATGTATAAAGTCAATTTTTGGATTGAAGCTCCAAGAATTGTCCTTTCTCGTCTTGATAGACCTGCATTCGTCTTTGCGATCGAGGAAGCCGCCGACGGCAATCCATGGTTCCATGATATCCAGACCTTCCTTATGACTAAGGAGTATCCTGCGGGAGCGTCGACCCAGGATAAGAAGACTCTGAGGAGGCTGTTTGGAAATTTTTATCTCAATCCTGATGGAGTTTTGTATAAAAGAAACCACGACCTCGTGCTACTCAGATGTGTAGATGAGAAAGAAGCGAGTATGCTCATGGAAGAAGTCCATGAAGGCACAGTTGGTACGCACGCCGGCGGGCATGCTATGACGAGAAAGATCCTGAGAGCAGGATACTACTGGCTGATGATGGAATCGGATTGCTTCAGATTCGCGAGGAGATGTCATAAATGCCAGGTTTATGCCGATAAGATCCATGTGCCGCCGTGCCCGTTAAATGTCATGTCCTCCCCGTGGCCGTTCTCCATGTGGGGTATCGACATGATAGGCAAGATCGAGCCCACTGCATCTAACGGTCATCGCTTCACTCTAGTAGCCATCGACTACTTCACCAAGTGGGTGGAGGCAGCCTCATATGCTAATGTGACCAAGCAGGTGGTGGCTAAATTCTTAAAGAGGGACATCATCTGTCGATACGGAGTTCCCGAGCGGATCATTACTGATAATGGTTCGAATCTGAATAACAAGATGATGAAGGGGTTATGCCAGAGTTTCAAGATTGAACACCACAACTCATCTCCTTACCGGCCGAAGATGAATGGCGTCGTTGAAGCGGCCAATAAGAACATAAAGAAGATTGTTCAAAAGATGGTTGTGACCTACAAAGATTGGCACGAGATGCTGCCATTTGCATTGCACGGTTATCGTACAACGGTATGTACGTCAACCGGGGCAACTCCTTTCTCCTTAGTGTACGGCATGGAAGCTGTCCTACCGTTAGAAGTGGAGATCCCTTCTTTGCGAGTTTTGGTTGACGTGAAACTCGACGAGGCAGAATGGATTAAGAACCGACTAAACCAACTCAGCCTGATGGACGAGAAGAGGTTAGCATCGATTGCGTATGGTCGTTTATACCAAAGCCGAATGAAGAAAGCTTATGATAAGAAGGTGCGTCCTAGAAGCTTTCAGACAGGTGATCTCGTCCTGAAGAAGATTCTTCCTCCACACTCCGACCACCGGGGCAAGTGGACTCCCAATTACGAAGGTCCGTATGTTGTCAGCAAGGTCTTCTCGGGAGGAGCTTTGTTGTTATCCACGATGGATGGTGAAGATTTTGCATCCCCGGTGAACGCGGACGCAGTTAAAAAAAATACTTTGCTTGAAAGTGACCCGCTGGACAGTAAAAAGAGAGTCCATGCAAAAATGGGGCATCCCGGCGAACCTTAAAAAAGGGAAAAAGGTTTGGGAAAAAATTAGGGATATAAATTGAAAAAATGTACACCCGCAAAGTCGAAAACCCGGATGGGCGACTTTGGCAAAAAAGGGTATCCCAGTGAATCGAAAACCCGCGAAGGGCGATTCAGGCAAAAGTTAGGGATTTGAAAAAGCAAATGACTGCGTTCCGCGTGTGGACTTTCATTGTTTAGTGGTTTGGAAGACCTGAGGGCCGTTTATCCGAATCAATCTCTTCTGAATCTGAAGCGTCGGAGAAGTATCGAAGTCGAGTGGGTCATAGAGGGATCAACTCATGGTGTTCGTCTACGCCTCGTTACCGACATTTGTATATACTGATGTATATTTATGTTTTATTTTTGCGCGGCTTCCTCATTCCAGGAGCTTGCATCTGTTGTAAAACGTTTTTACCCATTCAGGGGTTCGTTATCAATAAAATGTATACTATTCAGCAATTCTGTTTGCCCGTTTAGCATTTATCTGTTTTGTTTGCGAAAAAGAACGCCGATGTTTTTGATAAAATGCGCATACATAAACTTACTAGCCTAGGCCACTGATTGTTGAAACAATGAATTACTTGAACATTGTCACAAGATGATAACCTTGATAGGTCGGAGAGGGGCATCTTGTCTGTTTGTTTGTGTTGTTACAGGTGTAGCATATTCCAGACAGTGCGCCGCGCGCATACCCAAGCAGGATGATTCCTCCTTCTCCAGCAAGGTTCAGCAGTCTCTCCCCACAGAGTCCGAACATGAGATCGTGAGCATTGATATATCTCCCCGGGCAGAGAAGATTCTCTCCCCAGCCAAGTACATCCTGAAGGAACGGCATCTCCCCAGCTGAGTCATGCGCTGAAGTATGCAGCAGTTGATAGTTCCAGACTGAAGTCTCCATCGGAATTGAGATTCCCCATAGAGTCGTACTCTCCCCTGTAAGCAGGATGATTCCTTCTTCCCCAGCCGAGTTCGCAGATCCCCAAGAGAGCCGAGTCCTTGGAAGCCGCTCAGGCCATGATTGGTTTTCCCCAGTAGAGTGTTGAATAGCTGATGCCGTATTTCCCCGCCAGAGTCGTTATCTCCAGGGAAGTGGCCGTGAAGGCCGTGCAGTTTATTTCTGCGATTGACATCGCTTTCCTTAGGAGGTCCAGGTTCTCGCAGAGCTTCATCCCCTGCAGCAGTAAACTGAAGTTTGTTTCCCCTTGCGGAGTCCGATCGAGATTGGCGTGACCTTTTTCTCCTCGGCAGGATGATTCCTTCCTCCACCAGAGTGGTTCCTTCTCCTTGACAGGAAGATTCTCTCGTCGGCATTTATTTTGCTGACGGGGCCGTACCATTTTGCACGATTGCATAGCATTTATCATAAACGCGTAGCACTGCCACCGCGTGGAACATTACGCCATTGTCGATCATATGCATACTAGACATGAGCTAGGGCGTTACTGTTCTTGTTTTGCAGGTGTTCCTCCGCAGAATGGTTTGCTCAAGATGATTCTTGAATTCCCCCAGCGAAGTGTTTGCTTAAGATGATTCTTAAAATCCCCTATGAAGTTGCCAGAGAGGGTTGCTCAAGATGATGCTTAGAGTCCCCGACAAAGTGTTTGCTCAGGACGATTCCTGAAGTCTCCAGCAGAGTTATTGGTTCAAGATGATTCTTGAAGTCTCCGGCGGAGTTATTTGTTCAAGATGACTCTTGGTTCCCTCAGCAGAGATGATTCGCCCAGAATGATTTCTGGATCCCCGAAGCAGAGTTACTTGATAGTTCTCCAGAATCCCCAACGGAGATGTGTCATCCCCAGCAGGTTTCCAAACAACGAAGTTGAAACTTCCCTCGAAGACTTGATGATCAAAGTCCGACCGCGTTAACGAAGCAGTTATCCCAGCGGATGTGGAGCACCTGATGGCGGAAGTTCGGATATCCCCAACTGGTTCATGATTGACCGAGAATTCTATTCCCGACTTACTGATGAAGTCCGGCTGATGCCCGAAAGTTCTCTTTGAATGCCCGGTGGCATGATTAACTTGATTGTTGACCTGATGAGTCCCGAGGAATCTTGATGCCTGACGGCATGATCGACCATGTATCACCGGTTACCGCGTGACCAATTCTCCAGCTAGTTGCCGTGCAGCTAATATTTCAGTTTTCGAAGATTTGTTCCCGTCAGAGTATCGTGTACTCGGGCAGTTGGCAAATTTCCGAGTTTGTCGGTATTCAACCGTCTCGCACCTAGATTGGTTGAGAGTCATTCGCTTCTCACCCAGTCAGGTTCAAGCCGTTTGAATAGGGGCAGTTGTTGCACCCTAAAATTTGACCAACATTTCTTTACTTAACTTATGTTCCATTTCATTCACATTAGCATTATCAGTTGCATTTCATTGACATGTATGAAGGAGATCAAGAGGTAGGAGTACCAATCAAGAACTTTGAAGCTAGCTAAGAAGCCTATTCAAGTGTCCAAGGGTTGATATCCTTGTCAAAGAAGCTAAAAGATCCTCAGAAAGAATGGTTGAAACCAAGAGTTGTGTGCCTCCTAACTTGAGAGTTGTGGGAGCTCCTCAGATGATTCTGAAGCCAAGAATGTGGACTTGAAGCCTTGAGAGAGCTCATGAGATATCTTGAAAGCCATCATGAAGCCTAGACAGGTCATTGTGCAAGAATAAGAAGCCTTAGCCAGGAGTGGTGCAGTTAGGGTTTGACTGGGTCAACCCTAGGTCAACTGATGGTTTGAGGAAGGTTTAGACCTAATCCAATAGCCATGTGATCATGGATTGATGAATTGAGATGTTATAAGGATGATTCCAAGGTCAACTCATCATGATTGAAGAGTTTGAGAAGTTTCAAGCTAGGGTTTCTAAGGCTTGACAGTGTAAAATCCCCTAGTTTGACCCCTATCTTCAAGGCAGTTTAGTTCAAGATATGATTGTCATCTCATCTTTCCCACAACATGAATGTTGTAGAGCTTGCTCTTAGATTTAATTTGAGTACTAGAAGTCCTTGATAGGATTTGTAGAGCTCAAGTTATGACTTTGACAAGTTACAGGTCATCTGAGGTATGTGAATCTGGGGCCTTGAAAGTCACCCAACTTGCATCAAACTTTTTCCATAGAAGGATGATTCCTATGAACCCTTGGTCAACATGAATGTTGTTCCTTATCTTCATAGATTTCTATAGAGTACTAGAAGTCCTTGATAGGATTTGTAGAACTCAACTTATGGCTTTGACAAGTAAAGGGCATTTTGGTCATTTGGAGATTATAGGTCATTTCAAGCATAAGGCCATAACTCCTATTTCCAAGCTTCAAATGGAAAAATGTTCAACATCAAACTTGCTTAAAATGATGTTTTAAGGCTATTAAGGAGGTCATGAGATGTTGAAAAGGCTTGTAGCTCAAAGAGGTAAAAATGACCTAAAATGATGGCATAAGTTAAATAAGTCAAAGTTGGAAATTGAAATTTTCAAGCTACACATCCAAACCATGGCATGTAATATATCATTTTGACTCTAGAAAACATTTTAGAAACAATGGTTTAGCCACATTTTTGATTTGAGGTCTAAATCATGGACTTGCTTTGGAAAATGGTTACTTGCATATTAAGCAACATTTGCAAAACATAGAATTGAGGCATGGGCAAGGAACTTGGCAAGCTAAACCATTCCAAAATGTCACTAGGGGAGATTTTAAAAGAGAATAGGATGGTTTTCAAGCTGCAAACAGATTTGTGCATGGCATGATAAGTGATTCAAAAACTCATGACATGAGAATCTCAAATTCTCATTGGATGCTTCCAGAAAGTTCTGGATGATTCAGAACCGTCCTATATATTGATTAGAAGCTGCTCAGATGCAAGGTTGGTGAGAGTTGAGAGAGGAGAGTGAGATTGCCATTTCATTTCTTCCATTGCAAGTAAAATCCAATTTCCATATTTTGCATCAATTCCATTGTTTCTTTCTATTGTAACATCTTCCATTGATCATACTGAGTGGATCCATACCAAATTGAGAGCAAGATCATGAAGGATTGAAGAGTTAGCATTTGAATTTTGGAAGCTGCAAGTCACTATCGGATTTTGAGTTTCAAGCATCCTCTATCAAAACTTTTGCAAACAGTAGCAAGATCTTGGTACAAGGAGTGATTATGGAGAGATTGAAGTGCTGAAGCGAAGATTTGATCTATCTGGTATTCAAGAATTGGCAGGTTTGCAACCTTTACTCTACACCTTAATTTAAGCACATTTAGTTAGATTTGTTAGGTTAGAATGGTTAGAGATGAGAAGAGATGGATTTTGGAGATTTTGAGATCATTTGGAGAGGATCAAGATGATGACACTATTTCTGTTTGGCACCATAACTTGTTAAATCTTGAGAGATAATCTTGGTGTAATAGCAAGAATTGATCAGTGTAACATGAGGAAGAGATTGAGCACTTTAATTTCAAGAATGGTGAACTTTGATCCCCGAGCATATTTGGAGGTTCGATTCGTGTTTTAGGTTTGAAGAAGTTTCAATTTATTTTGAGGTCATGGTTAGATTCAGGGTGAGAAACCAAGCAATCTAGGGTTTTGAATTCTAATTTTTGGTAAGGTTTTGATGGAGTCCGAGTGAGGAAGATGAGGCAGATGAAGCTCTGCAACCATGGTTGTTTCCCTCATTTTTCATTTCAAAGGAAGAAGATGATAAATTGGCTGTTGGATGGAGAGTAGACGATTGACCAAAGCTAGATCGTGTGGCTGTGTTTTATTTTCAATTTGTGAAGAGGGATTCTGAGAATGATGAAACGCAGCCGTTTCATTTATTTTTTCGTTTGGGCTTAAGGAAATAATTGCTAATCACACCCCAAGTCTTGGCCCATGATGATTTGAACTAGATATCCTTACTTTCTGCACCGCATCCTTATCTATTTTCTTGCTATTTTCTGACTGAGATCATGGGCTTACGCGCATTGCTTTCTGAACCCCCATTTTAAGCCCACTCATATAATGTACTGCATCTCATTGCTAAATACACCAAATGTTTTCACATTTTATTTTCTTTTTCTTTATTTTTCCTTAATCTTTAGAAAATCATATTAAATAGAAAATAATGATTTTGACATGGGGATTTTTCCTCCTATTTCACATTCATGTCTAGAAAATTATAAAATCAAAACATTTAAATTTCATGTGTTTTTATTGTTTTTTTGTATATTTTCCCTTTTAATAGCTTTTTAATTCATTTTCTGTTGATACATAGTTTTGTAGAATTTTGTTTAGCTAGTTCCCTTTATATTTTTGCACCATTCTTTTTAGGATAGTTAGATTAGGACTTTAGCTCCCCTCTGGATTTATTCCATAATTTTGTGATTAGTTTTTGATTAGTTTTGATTAGATGACTCTAGGTTGTGTAGATTTAGGTCAATCCTTAACATAGGTCCACAATAACACTAGAATTTTGGGTTTTTAGGTCAAGTTAGATATTGGGACATATAGGGTATTAAGGGTAGTTATATAGGATACCCTAGAAATTATATTAGATTTTAATATAATAGTATACTATTTTTAATTGATTTTTGTAATTGATTGTTGTTTGTGTTGCCCTTGTGGGCTTGTATTTTGTTTTGCTTTGCTTTGTGGGCTTTTGCTTGGCTTGGTGGGCTTGGTCTTGCTTTGTGGAGCATGGAGGAGCATAGTGGAAGACTTGAAGATTGAAGAAGGAGCTTGAGAGCTTGAAGACTTGTTTGTTTTGTTGTTTTTTAGGGTTAGGAATTAAGTAGAGCTTAGACTTAGTTAATTTCTTTCTTAAACATGGATGGCATCTTTCACCTCCATTCTTCCCCATGATTCAAGGTCCTTCCATGGTATTCACCTCCCTCCTTTGGAGGGATAAGTGATGGTACCTAGGAAGTAGAACTTTTGAGGGAACCATTCTTCTGATGTTAAAACCTTATAGGCCTCCTTTGGTGGTCAATAAGCAGTTTAATATCCTAGCTTATCCAGTTAAGTGATTTCTTCTGGTTTGAGTATCTTGAAGATGTTGGGCTTGAGTGTGAAGATGAAGACTTCATTGAAGAGTATGGAAGAGGATGATTCCCTGAGCATTGCCATTGCAGCTGAGGCTTAAAGACTGAAGGATGAAGTTGACATTTCCAGATGATTGAGGACTACTATGAGAAGCTGAAGCTTGTAGGAAGAGAAGAACAAGTTGAGACTGGTAAAGTAAGAGAGCTGAAGCTTGAAGACTGAGTTGATACTTATAAAGAGGATTCAACTGAGATTGAGTGTAGAGATGAGGCTTGAAGAATAGAGGATGAGTTGATACTTACTTTGAAGCTTGGAGATCCTGAAGGACTCAAGTTGATACTTGTGGTTAAGAGTGAAGCCTGAAGGTGGAATTGACTAAAGGGCTGAAGCTTGGAGAAGAGAGATAAGTTGAAACTTATGTTGATGGGTTGAAACCTGGAGAAGCAAGTTGATACTTTCCAGTGAAGCTGATATCCTTGAAGGGTGGTTGAAGTCTGAAGACTGGATTGATGTTAGAAGAGTTGAAACTTGAATTGAAAGAGGGAGTTGTTGATCTGCTTTCTCTCTTGTCTGTTTTCTTTTCTGTGCTGATGCGCCTTGTTTGACTTGCTTGATGCATTAGAATAAGTCCATATCTAGACTGACTTTAAGCTAGGAGCATGATTGCACTAGAAGTTGAGTGGCTCCCTCTGCTTGTATTGTTACTGTATGGCTTTGCTTGCGGGTATTCGGTAGAGCCCAGCTCCCTTGCCCATGTGGTTTATTTTTCTTGATAGCATTACTTTTTATTTCATTTCTTCTGTATGATTGCAGTTTACTGTATTTTGCTTGATAGCATGTTGTTATTTCCTCAGTATGATTACTGTTATTCATTCTGGCTTGAGGTTGAGATGAGCTTGTGGAGGTTGTTGCCCCACACACATTTCCTCCCTCACTTGCATTGCATGCATTTTACCGTCGTTTACTGTTTACTATTTAAGCTGATGCTTTATCTGTGTCTGTTTATCATTGACATGACCCCTTAGGACTCTCATTTCCCTTGATAAGGAAGTGATGATAGAACTTTAGGTTAAAACCTATGCATGATAACTTCTAGGAGTTCCCTGTTTCAAACCTCAACCATAGGATGAATCCTTGGCATGACAACATTAGGACTTGATAGTCTCCCCGTAGTTGAGCTTGTTCTCTTCTCATCTCAAAACAGCTTAAGATACAGTAATCATAAATGATTTCTTTCGTACGTTACGAGCCTTAAGCTATCTGAGAAAGGATTGTTGGAGAGCTTCTTTTCAACAGTCTGGACGTTTAGTATGGCACCCTTTGGGTGACATGCGACGCATTCACTCTCAGGTCATAGTCTTTAGTGCGATTGAAATTGCAAACAACCATAAAAAACAGTTCTTTCGTAAAAGACAGAAAACAAACTTCAAACCTTTTTGCCCCGTGGGCCCATAATTCAAAGGAAGCTTTTCTGAAGAAAAGAGTGTCGTTAAACTTCAGCGCCAACGTAAACACGTTTTGTCCCTAACTGCTCGAATTGCTGTTTAACCCTACTCGATAAAACAGATGAATCTGAATTCCCGTAAACCGTATTACCCTGAACTACGTAAGCTCTGATCTCTCATACCTGTTGAGAGTACGTAGGCACAATACTGATGTATTGGCGAGCCACCTTCCCCGTAACCCGTAGTAGGTCGAACTACGTTGACTCTGATTTCTCATTCTCTGATGAGAATACGTAGGCATAAAGTGCGACGCTTTGCCGAGTCATTTTCTTTTCTTTTTAAGCCAGCCTTGATAGGTAGATAGATAAACCAACTCGTCCAGTAAACACAACAAGCGTGGATCCCGTCGAGTACGACGGACGTGAGGGGTGCTAATACCTTCCCCTTGCGTAACCGACTCCCGAACCCAGACAATGGTTGCGATGACCTTGTCTTATACCTTTTCGTCAGGTTTTTCCGATCGTTTCCTTTCCCGTTCTGAGGGATAAATAACGAAAGGTGGCGACTCTTCTGTTTTGCCGGCACCTTATTTCCGCGAAAGCGAGAGGTAGAATGACAAGATGTTGTTCCTAGTGGAGTAATCACTGGGGTAGAATGACAAGATGTTGTTCCTAGTGAAGTAATTACCGGGGTAGAATGACCGAGATGTTGTTCCTGGTGGGGTATAAGCCATGTAACCGTAATTTTAAACGGGCACTGATGAAAATTGATGAGTTTTATATGAGTCACATGGCATAAATATGATTGTTGTATGAAAGTATGCATGTGTATAATTGTGAATGATAGTAATTGATGAGGATTGAAGTATTGGAATGTGTATTTTATATTTATACATATATAAATTATGTGCATTGATTATTATGATAATATTTCTCACCCTTCTGCTGTTTTATAATGCTCTTTGAGGCATTGCAGATTAGGATTGCTGGAGGTCTTTTGTGAAGTGTAACTTCATTCTTTTTGGTCGGTTAGCTCTGATATGTTGCACAAGGTAGTTAGGATTGTATAACATTCTTTTGTGATACATTTGTATATGTATCTGCTGACAAATGTTTATGTAAACATGAATGATGTGGTGAATCAAACTGGATGATATGTATTTATATGATTACATATTTAAAGTGATTCAATGTTTAGATTTTCCGATTTTAATTCTAAATATTGAGATGTGGGTGTAAGGACTAAGTTCCTAGGTTGAAGGCTACCCCACTACTGCATGTCTTCTATATTGCAGGTGTTGTACGTTTCCAATTCGCGTATGATGTGACATACCTCTTTTATACCATGTTTTAATTTTACTTTGATGAAATTTTAATATGTGATTAAATGATTTATTTGCTTATGTGGGGGTTTAGAAGGGGGTGTCACATTAAGTGGTATCAGAGCAGGTCGGCCAGTTGGCCAAGTTGTTAATGTGTTTATTCCATATATATATATATATATATATATATATATATATATATATATATATATATATATATATATATATATATATATATATATATATATACATATATATATATATATATATATATATATATATATATATATATATATATATATATATATATATATATATATATATATATATATATATATATGATTGTGTGTATGATACTATCGATATTGTTTGATCTTATGAAGTTCTGTTGTTGGGATTCAGAACGATGGTCGCCGGTAGAAATGATGAAGGATTGTTGAGGCTTTAACGAGGTTGGCTGGAGTGATTGGGCAAAATCCTCAAGCCAATGTGAATGCCGGAAACAACGTTGATGATGAGTTTCGTGCTTTGGGAAGGTTTCAAAGGAACAATCCTCTAATTTTTAAGGGAACCCATGAACCTGACAAAGCACAGGTATGGCTGAAAGCAATTGAGAAGATCTTTCGAGTCATGAACTGTTCGGATGCGCAGAGGGTGTAGTTTGAAACTCATATGCTTGAAGAGGAAGTTGAGGACTGGTGGGGTAATACTTGCCAAAGTTTTGAAGAAGATGAGGTTGTGGTTACTTGGAATGTTTTTAGAGAGACATTTCTGGAGAAGTATTTTCCAAAAGATGTGTGTGGTAAGAAGGAAATTGAATTCCTTGAGCTGAAGCAGGGTAACTCAACTGTAGCCGAGTATGCGGCAAGGTTTGAGGAATTGATTAAGTTTTGCCCCCGTTACAACACTACCAATGCTGAAAGATCCAAGTGTCTTAAGTTTGTGAATGGGTTGAGGCCTGAAATCAAGCAAGTCGTTGGTTATCAGGAAATTAGGCGATTTTCTGAGTTGGTTAACAAGAGTAGAATTTATGCTGAAGATAGTAGGGCTCGGTCTAGCCACTACAAGAGTTTAAGTGATAAGAAGGGAAAATGTCCATTCAGAGGAAAGCCGTATGTGACTCCTGCTGATAAGGGGAAACAAAAAGCTGGATTTGGAAAGAAGCTGAGTGGGGGAGGAGCTTCCACTCCAGTGAAGTGTTTTAAATGTGGTGTTGAAGGACATCATGCTCCTGAGTGCACGAGTGTTGAACAGAAGTGTTTCAAGTATGGGAAGCCAAGCCACATGGCTTTTGAGTGCAGAAGTGGTGCGGATGTGACTTGCTACAACTGTGGTGGGCAAGGGTGTAACAACCCAATTTTCACTAATTAATTATTTATATTAATTAAATGATATAAGAGGATTTTTTTATTAATGTATGATTAACTTAATGAATTAATAGATGTTGGAGAGAATTAGAAGGGAAAGACATATAAAGGAAAAATGGAGAGAAAGGAGAAAGATAGAAACATAAGAGAAAGAAATAGGAAGAAGGAGAAAGAGTAGAAAAGAGAAGGAGAAGAAGGAAAAGTTGGAAAAGCTCAAGAACAACTCTCAAGCATCGATTTAATCGAGGTAAGGGTATGAAATATCATTATCTTGTCAATGTATATGATTATGTATGCTTGGGTTAGATTGTTGGATCATCTAGTCAAGAGGCAATGTTTGCTAGTTTCGTGGAGACTAGTGACTTGTCCCAAACCAAGAAGGGTGGGTTTGAAAGCTTAGGGAACAGGCTTTTGTTGTTATCGGTCTAGAAGGGTGGACCCGGTTTAAGTGTAAAAACTAAAAAATGATAACAAGTGTTGGTATCACATGGCATGAGTTGCATTGATTTGCATTGAGTCACATGATTAATGTGTATTGTTGAATGAAAGTATACATTTATGTGAAGTATTGAATTGAGAATTATGGATGTATGCATGATGAAATGTGCTTGGTGATTATCCATGTTTGTTTACACATATGTTGTGATGTATATGATGATTGGAATGAATTATGGTGAGAAATGTGGAATGTATGTGTTCTATACTTGTGTATGTATATATAATTATATGCATTGATTATTATGATAATATTTCTCACCCTTCTGCTGTTTTATAATGCTCTATGAGGCATTGCAGATTAGGTTGCTGGAGGTCTTTTGTGAAGTTTAGCTTCATCCTTTTGGTCGGTTATGCTCTGATATGTAGCATCAGGTAGTTAGGACTGTATGGTATTCTTTTGAGATACATTTTGCGTATGTATCTGATGGTAATGTTTTGTAACATGAATGATATTGTGAACCAAACTGAATTATGTATTTATATGATAACATGTTTTAAGTGATTTAAATGTTTTAATCTCCCGCTTTAATTTCTAAATATTGAGATGTGAGTGTATGACTAAGTTCCTCTGCTGAACTACCCCACTGTTGCATGTCTTTTATAGAGCAGGTGTTGTATGTTATTTTGGTGAATGATGTGGCATACTTCTTTTATACCATATTTTAATTTACTCTGATGAAATTTATTATGTGCTTATGCGATTTATTTGTTTATTTGGGGGTATAGAAGGGGGTGTTACATTAAGTGGTATCAGAGCAGGTTGGTCTGTTGACCAAGTTGTTAATGTGTTTATTCCCTATTTGCATTTGGTACGTGTGTGTAGCACTATCAATATGGTTATTCTAATGAAGGTTTATTGTGGGAATCAAGAACGATGGTTGCAGGTAGGAATGACGAAGCGATTGCGGAGGCTTTGACGAGGTTGGCTGGAGCGATTGGGAAGAATCCTCAAGCAAGTGTGAATGTTGGAAACCATGCTGATGATGAGTTCCGTGCTTTGGGAAGGTTTCAAAGGAACAATCCACCAGTTTTCAAGGGAACCCATGAGCCTGACAAAGCACAAGTTTGGCTGAAAGCAATAGAGAAGATCTTTCGAGTTATGAATTGTTCGAATGCGCAGAGGGTACAGTTTGGCACTCATATGCTCGAAGAGGAAGCTGAGGATTGGTGGGGTAATACTCGGCAAAGGTTTGAAGAGAATGAAATGGTGATTACTTGGGATCTTTTTAGGGAAACATTTCTGGAGAAGTATTTTCCAGAAGATGTGCGTGGAAAGAAGAAAATTGAGTTCCTTGAGTTGAAGCAGGGTAACTCAACTGTGGCCGAGTATGCGGCGAGATTTGAGGAGTTGATTAAGTTTTGTCCTCATTATAACACTGCTAATACTGAGAGATCCAAGTGTCTCAAGTTTGTGAATGGTTTGAGGCCGGAAATTAAGCAAGTTGTTGGTTATCAAGAGATTAGGCGATTTTATGAGTTGGTGAACAAGAGCAGAATTTATGATGAAGATAGTAGGGCTCGGTCTAGCCACTACAAGAGTTTAAGTGAAAAGAAAGGAAAATGTCAATTTAGAGGAAAGCCGTATGTGACTCCTGCAGAGAAGGGGAAACAGAAAGCTGGTTTCGGCAAGAAGCCAAGTGGGGGAGGAGTTTCCACTCTGATGGGATGTTTTAGATGCGGTGAAGAGGGACATCGTGCTCCCGAGTGCAAAAGTGTTGAGCATAAATGTTTTAAGTGTGGGAAGCCAGGCCACAAAGCTCTAGAGTGCAGAAGCGGTGCAAATGTGACTTGCTACAACTGTGGTGAGCAAGGGCACATTAGTACCAAGTGTGACAAGCCAAAGAAGAATCAAGGGAGTGGGAAAGTGTTTGCTCTATCAGGATCGGAGACTGATAGTGATGATCGATTGATCCGAGGTATGTGCTTCATTAATGGTATACCTTTGATCGCTAAAATTGATACTGGAGCTACACATTCTTTTATTTCCTTTGATTGTGTTACGAGATTAAGTCTTGAGTTGTCGGTTATGAGTGGAGATATGGTTATTGATATTCCTGCTATGGGTTCGGTAACTACCCTGTATGTGTGTTTGAACTGTCCGTTGAGTATTTTTGGTAAATTTTTTGGAGTTGATTTAGTGTGTCTTGACTTAGATCAACTTGATGTTATTCTTGGGATGAATTGGTTGGAATTCAATCGTGTTTATATTAACTGTTTTAACAAAATGGTTATTTTTCCTGAATTTGAGAAGGAGGAAGATTTGTTTATGACTGCTAAGCAAGTGAAGGAATCACTGCAAGATGGTGCTAAGGTATAATTGTTAATGGAAACGGTGAGCATTGGTGAAAGTGGAACGATTGATGCTTTACCAATGGTCCGTGACTTTCCGGAAGTTTTTCCTGAGGAGATAATAGATTTACCGCCGGAACTAGAAATGGAGTTTGTGATCGACTTAATTCCTGGAACTAGTCCGATATCGATGGCTTCATATCGTATGTCCGCATCGAAATTGAAAGATTTGAAGAGTCAACTTGAAGATCTACTTGAGAAGAGGTTTATTCGTCCGAGTGTGTCACCGTGGGGTGCACCGGTGTTGTTGGTTAAGAAGAAAGAAGGTTCTATGAGACTCTGTGTGGATTACAGACAATTGAACAAGGTGACTATCAAGAATAAGTATCCACTTCCAAGGATTGATGATTTGATGGATCATTTGGTTCGTGCGAGTGTGTTTAGTAAGATAGATTTGAGATCTGGGTATCATCAGATTCGCGTGAAGGCTGGAGATATTCAGAAGACTGCTTTTAGAACGAGGTATGGACACTATGACTATTCTATGATGCCATTTGGTGTGACTAATGCACCAGGTGTATTTATGGAGTACATGAATAGGATTTTCCATCCTTATTTGGACAAGCTTGTGGTGGTGTTCATTGATGATATTTTGATTTATTCGAAGAGTGAAGAAGAACATGTCGAGCATCTGAGGATTGTATTATCTGTATTGAAAGAGAAGCGTTTGTATGCTAAACTTTCTAAGTGTGAATTTTGGTTGAAGGAAGTGAGTTTCCTTGGTCATGTGATTTCGAGTAGAGGTATTGCAGTTGATCCGTCAAAGGTTGAAGCGGTATCGCAATGGGAGGCTCCGAAATCAATTTTTGAGATTAAAAGTTTTCTTGGTTTGGCGGGATATTATCGGAAATTTATTGAGGGATTTGCCAAGTTATCATTGTCGTTGACGCAGTTGACTAGGAAAAGTCAAGCTTTTGTATGGGATGCAAAGTGTGAAGGAAGTTTCCAAGAGCTTAAGCGAATATTGACGACAACTCCTGTTTTGATTTTGCCAAATCCGACAGAACTGTTTGTTGTGTATTGTGATGCTTCTTTAATGGGTTTAGGAGGTGTGTTGATGCAAGATTAACAAGTTGTAGCTTATGCTTCGAGGCAAATCAGAGTGCATGAGAAGAATTATCTGACGCATGATTTAGAGTTGGCCGCTGTTGTATTTGTGCTGAAACTTTGGAGGCATTATTTGTTTGGTTCGAGATTTGAGGTGTTTAGTGATCATAAGAGTTTGAAGTATCTTTTTGATCAGAAAGAATTGAATGCAAGGAAAAGGATATGGTTGGAACTTCTGAAGGATTTTGATTTTGGTTTGAATTACCATCCGGGTAAAGTGAATGTGGTGGCTGATGCGTTGAGTAGGAAATCGTTGCATATGTTGATGATGATGGTAAAAGAGTTGGAATTGATTGAGCAATTTCGTGATTTGAGTTTGGTGTGCGAGAAGAATTCTTACGGAGTTAAGCTTGGTATGCTAAATCTTACTAGTGGTATTCTAGACGAGATTTGAGAAGGACAGAAAGCTGATTTGAGTTTATTTGATCGGTTGACTTTGATCAATCAAGATCAAGGTGGTGATTTTCGGATTGATGAAAATGGTATCATGAGATGTCGTGATAGAGTTTGTGTTCCTGATGTTATTGAGTTGCAGAGGAGTATTCTTGAGGAAGGGCATCGTAGTGGATTGAGTATTCATCCGGGTGCTATTAAGATGTATCAAGATTTGAGGAAAGTATTTTGGTGGCCTCGTATGAAGAAGGATATTGCCGAGTTTGTGTATTCTTGTTTGACTTGTCAGAAGTCAAAGATTGAGCATTAGAAACCGTCAGGCTTGATGCAACCGTTGCTTATTCCTGAGTGGAAATGAGTAGCATATCTATGGATTTCGTGTCTGGTTTACCTAGGACGCCGACTAACTTTGAAGCCATTTGGGTTATTGTGGATAGATTGACCAAATCTGCTCACTTTATTCCTATGCGAATGGATTACCCATTGGAGAAATTGGTAAAACTGTACATTGAAAGGATTGTCAGTTTGCATGGTATTCCGTCTAGCATTGTGTCAGATAGAGATCTGAGGTTTACTTCGAGATTTTGGGTGAGTTTGCAAAGTGCTTTGGGTACGAAGTTGAGTTTGAGTTTAGCTTATCATCCGCAGACTGATGGTCAGACTGAGAGGACGATTCAGTCACTTGAGGATCTTTTGAGAGCTTGTGTGTTGGAGAAGGGAGGAGCTTGGGATAGCTACTTACCTTTGATTAAATTTACTTACAACAACTGTTTTCATTCGAGTATTGGTATGACACTGTTTGAGGCATTGTATGGTAGACGATGTAGGACGCCATTTTGTTGGTATGAGTCGGGAGAGAGTTCTGTGGTTGGACCCGAGATAGTCCAGCAGACTACTGATAAGATTAAGATGATTCAAGAGAAAATGAAGATTTCTCAGAGTCGTCAAAAGAGTTATCATGACAAGAGGAGGAAAAAACTTGAATTTCAGGAGGGAGATCACGTGTTTCTTCGGGTTACTCCTAAGACTGGTGTTGGTAGAGCGTTGAAGTCACATAAGTTGACGCCGGTTTCATCGGTCCATATCAGATTTTGTAGAGGATAGGAGAGGTAGCCTATCGGGTTGCTTTACCGCCGTCGCTTGCTAATCTCTATGACGTGTTCCATGTATCTTAGTTGAGGAAATACATTGCGGATCTGTCTCATGTAGTCCAAGTAGATGATGTGCAGGTGAGAGATAACCTGATTGTGGAGACATCACCTATGTGGATAGAGGATCAGGAGTTGAAGCAACTTCGAGGCAAAGAGATTGCTTTGGTGAAGGTCACTTGGGGACGACCGGCTGGTGGAAATGTGACTTGGGAACTTGAGGGTCAGATGAGGGAGTCTTATCCAGAGTTGTTTGAATCAGGTAACATTTTCGAGGACAAAAATTCCTAAAGTGGGGGAGGGTTGTAACAACCCAATTGTAATTAACTAATTATTCATATTAATTAATTGATTTATTTGGATGATTTTAATTATTGGAATTATTGGTAGATATTTTGAGAGAAGAAATATAATGAAAGGAAATAGAATAGAAGACATATAAGGAAAGTGGAAGAAAGAGGAAAGAATAGAAACACAAGAGAAAGATAAGAGAAAGAAAGAGGAAGAGGAGAAAAAGAGAAGGAAAAGGGGAAAAAACTTGGAAAGCTCAAGAACAACTTCAAGCTTTGATTTAATCAAGGTAAGGGTGTGAAATGTTGTTATCTTACCAATGTATATGATTATGTATGTGTGTGTTTGGATTTGTTAGAGGTTTCCCATCTTTTTCCATTCTAGGGCAGAAATGGATTTAATCGATAGAGTCGATGTTTGAACGGTTAATATCGGGAATAAATGGTGTAGATTAGTCGAGGAATGTTATGCTAAGACTACTAGAATTCGTTGGAATTGAATCGGTTGATTTTATGATGATTTGATGATTTTGGACAGTTGAGTTTTGAACATCGCAGATGTTCGCTAGCACCTTCGCTAGGCGAGCAGCCGCGAGTGTTCACTGTAGTGAGCTAGTGGCAAATGGTCCCAGACTTGGACAGAATGTAATTGACCCTCTTTGCGGGTAGCGAGGGGTTCGCTAGGCGAAGCCCCAGCGAGTAGGTAGCGAAGCCTTACAATAGCTTATGTTCGCCTTCGCGAGTTTGTTCGCTAGACGAACAAGCAGCGAGTGTTCGCTAGGAACTCACTAGGCGAGCAAGCTAGCGAGTGTGACAATATTTTCATTTCCTTGTGTTTCCATCCAATGTTGATTGTTTGGTTCGATTGTGTTCAATCCTTATCGGAAATGAATAGTTTGTGTACTGTTGTGATATGTTATGCTGTGGGTAACCGTATGGCATGAATCCTAGATTGTGGAATTGATTGTGAAATGTGGTCTTTTGACCAATATATGCATTGTTAAAATTAATTAAAAGTGCATGATGAATGTGATTGAGTTCGTTGCCGTTGGCACGATATTATGAATGCATATTGATTGTATGTGACTATATGTGAAGAATGCATGGGAACATATTAGTGAATATATGTGCATTGCTTGATAAATGTAGTGCTGATGAATGAAAGTATGAACACTTTAATTATTATGAGATGTGTTGTGTGTACAGTCATGTTATAATTCTTGTGTGATGAATTATTTGAGTATGCATGAGATTAAGATGCGAGAACGGTCTTAAGTGCATATGAGTGTGTTATGAAAATATGTGTATGTGCAAAACTCATACTCACTGGGGTAGAATGACGAGATGTTGTTCCTAGTGGAGTAATCACTGGGGTAGAATGACAAGATGTTGTTCCTAGTGGAGTAGCCACTGGGGTAGAATGACAAGATGTTGTTCCTAGTGGAGTAATCACTGGGGTAGAATGACAAGATGTTGTTCCTAGTGAAGTAATCGCCGGGGTAGAACGACCGAGATGTTGTTCCTGGTGGGGTATAAGCGATGTACCTGTAATTTTAAATGGGAACTGATGAAAATTGATGTCTTTTATGTGAGTCACATGGCATAGATATGATTGTTGTATGAAAGGATGCATGTGTATAATTGTGAATGATATTAATTGATGAGGATTGAAGTATGAGAATGTGTATTTTATGTTTATACATATATAAATTATGTGGATTGATTATTATGATAATATTTCTCACCCTTCTGCTGTTTTATAATGCTCTATGAGGCATTGCAGATTAGGATTGCTGGAGGTCTTTTGTGAAGTGTAACTTCATTCTTTTTGGTTGGTTAGCTCTGATATGTAGCACTGGGTAGTTAGGATGGTATAGCATTCTTTTGTGATACATTTGTATATGTATCTGCTGACAAATGTTTATGTAAACATGAATGATGTGGTGAATCAAACTGGATGATATGTATTTATATGATTACATGTTTAAAGTGATTCAATGTTTATATTTTCCGCTTTTAATTCTAAATATTGAGATGTGGGTGTAAGGGCTAAGTTCCTAGGTTGAAGGCTACCCCACTGCTGCATGTCTTCTATAGAGCAGGTGTTGTATGTTTCCAATTTGTGTATGATGTGACATACCTCTTTTATACCATGTTTTAATTTTACTCTGATGAAATTTTAATATGTGCTTAAATGATTTATTTGCTTATGTGGGGGTTTAGAAGGGGGTGTTACATTAAGTGGTACTAAGATGTATCAAGATTTGAGGAAAGTATTTTGGTGGCCTCGTATGAAGAAGGATATTGCCGAGTTTTTGTATTCTTGTTTGACTTGTCAAAAGTCAAAGATTGAGCATCAGAAACCGTCGGGCTTGATGCAACCGTTGTTTATTCCTGATTGGAAATGGGATAGCATATCTATGGGTTTCGTATCTGGTTTACCTAGGACGCCGACTAACTTTGAAGCCATTTGGGTCATTGTGGATAGATTGACCAAATCTGCTCACTTTATTCCTATGCGAATGGATTACCCTTTGGAGAAATTGGCAAAACTGTACATTGAAAGGATTGTCAGTTTGCATGGTATTCCATCTAGCATTGTGTCAGATAGAGATCCAAGGTTTACTTCGAGATTTTGGGAGAGTTTGCAAAGTGCTTTGGGTACGAAGTTGCGTTTGAGTTTAGCTTATCATTCGCAGACCGATGGTCAGACTGAGAGGACGATTCAGTCACTTGAGGATCTTTTGAGAGCTTGTGTGTTGGAGAAGCTACTTACCTTTGATTAAATTTACTTACAACAACAATTTTCATTCGAGTATTGGGGTATGGCACCGTTTGAGGCATTGTACGGTAGACGGTGTAGGACGCCATTGTGTTGGTATGAGTCAGGAGAGAGTTCTCTGGTTGGACCCTAGATAGTCCAGCAGACTACCAATAAGATTAAGATGATTCAGGAGGGAGATCACGTGTTTCTTCGGGTTACACCTATGACTGGTGTTGGTAGAGCGTTGAAGTCGCGTAAGTTGACGCCGCATTTCATCGGTCCTTATCAGATTTCGCAGAGGATAGGAGAGGTAGCCTATCGGGTTGCTTTACCGCCGTCGCTTGCTAATCTCCATGACGTGTTCCATGTATCTCAGTTGAGGAAATACATTGCGGATCGATCTCATGTAGTCCAAGTAGATGATGTGCAGGTGAGAGATAACCTAACTGTGGAGACATCTTCTATGCGGATAGAGGATCGAGAGTTGAAGCAACTTCGAGGCAAAGAGATTGCTTTGGTGAAGGTCGCTTGGGGAGGACCAGATGATGGAAATGTGACTTGGGAACTTGAGGGTCAGATGAGGGAGTCTTATCCAGAGTTGTTTGAATCAGGTAACATTTTCGAGGACGAAAATTCCTAAAGTGGGGGAGGGTTGTAACAACCCAATTTTAATTAATTAATTATTCATATTAATTAATTGATTTATTTGGATGATTTTAATTATTGGAATTATTGGTAGATATTTTGAGAGAAGAAATATAATGAAAGGAAATAGAATAGAAGACATATAATGAAAGTGGAAGAAAGTGGAAAGAATAGAAACACAAGAGAAAGAGAAAAGAAAGAAAGAGGAAGAGGAGGAAAAGGGGAAAAAGCTTGGAAAGCTCAAGAACAACTTCTAACTTCAATTTAATCAAGGTAAGGGTGTGAAATGTTGTTATCTTACCAATGTATATGATTATGTATGCGTGTGCTTGGATTTGTTAGAGGTTTCCCAAATTTTTACATTCTAGGGCAGAAATGGATTTAATCGATAGCGTCGATGTTTGAACGGTTAAAATCTAGAATAAATGGTGTAGATTAGTCGAGAAATGTTAGGCTAAGACTACTGGAATTCGTTGGAATTGAGTCGGTTTATTTTGTGATGATTTGATAATTTTGGACAGTTGGGGTTTTGAACATCGCAGACGTTCGTTAGCACCTTCGCTAGGCGAGCAGGTCGCGAGTGTTTGCTGTAGCGAGCTAGTGGTGAATGGTCCCAGACTAGGACAGAATGTAATTGACCCTCTTCGTTGGTAGAGAAACACTCGCGAGGGGTTCGCTAGGCAAAACCCCAGCGAGGGGTTCACTAGGCAAAACCCCAGCGAGTAGGTAGTGAAGCCTTACAGTAGCTTCTGTTTGCCTTCGCGAGTTTGTTCGCTAGGCGAACAAGTAGCGAGTATTCGCTAGGAACTCGCTAGGCGAGCAAGCTAGCGAGTGTGACAACATTTTCATTTGCTAGTGTTTTCATCCAATGTTGATTGTTTGGTTCGATTGTGTTCAATCCTTATCGGAAATGAATAGTTTATGTACTGTTGTGATATGTTATACTGTGGGTAGCCGTATGGCGTGAATCCTAGATTGTGGAATTGATTGTGAAATGTGGTCTTTTGACCAATATATGCATTGTTTAAATCATTTAAAAGTGCATGATAAATGTGATTGAGTTTGTTGCCGTTGGCATGATATTGTGAATGCATATTGATTGTATGTGACTGTATGTGAAGAATGCATGGGAACATATTAGTGAATATGTGTGCATTGCTTGATAAATGTAGTGCTGATGAATGAAAGTATGAACACTTTAATTATTATGAGATGTGTTGTGTGTACAGTCATGTTATAATTCTTGTGTGATGAATTATTTGAGTATGCATGAGATTAAGATGCGAGAACGGTCTTAAGTGTATATGAGTGTTTTATGAAAATATGTGTATATGCAAAACTCGTACTCACTGGGGTAGAATGACAAGATGTTGTTCCTAGTGGAGTAATCACTGGGGTAGAATGACAAGATGTTGTTTCCCTTTGAAGTAATTACCGGGGTATAATGACTGAGATGTTGTTCCTGGTGGGGTATAAGCGATGTACCCGTAATTTTAAACGGGCACTGATGAAAATTGATGAGTTTTATATGAGTCACATGGCATAGATATGATTGTTGTATGAAAGTATGCATGTGTATAATTGTGAATGATAGTAATTGATGAGGATTGAAGTATTGGAATGTGTATTTTATATTTATACATATATAAATTATGTGCATTGATTATTATGATAATATTTCTCACCCTTCTGCTATTTTATAATGCTCTATGAGGCATTGCAGATTAGGATTGCTGGAGGTCTTTTGTGAAGTGTAACTTCATTCTTTTTGGTCGGTTAGCTCTGATACGTAGCACTGGGTAGTTAGGATTGTATAGCATTCTTTTGTGATACATTTGTATATGTATCTGCTGACAAATGTTTATGTAAACATGCATGATGTGGTGAATCAAACTGGATGATATGTATTTATATGATTACATGTTTAAAGTGATTCAATGTTTAGATTTTCCACTTTTAATTCTAAATATTGAGATGTGGGTGTAAGGACTAAGTTCCTAGGTTGAAGGCTACCCCACTGCTGCATGTCTTCTATAGAGTAGGTGTTGTATGTTTCCAATTCGTGTATGATGTGACATACCTCTTTTATACCATGTTTTAATTTTACTCTGATAAAATTTTAATATGTGCTTAAATGATTTATTTGCTTATGTGGGGGTTTAAAAGGGGGTGTTACAACTTTTATCCTCTTTGCATACAAGTTTTTTTTTTCTTTTTTATCTCTTTATTTTTACTTTCGAGAACAAAATAATTTTGTAGTTGACATCTTTCTTAAAACTTTCATCTTGATTGTATACATTTTTTTTCTTTCTTTATTTATTCATCCTTGGTATTAGGGACAATTTTTTTTTTAAATCCTTTGATTTTTGAAAGTATTGAAATACAATAACAACTTTGTCAAAAAATCCTACTTGAGATCCCATGATTTTCTTAAAAGTTTTAGTAGATTTTATAAATTTAGTAATATCATTTGCTTGTTCTTCAACCTTTTTTACAAAACATTTTTCTATTTTATTTTTTATTTTCAAAAGGATATATTGGATAAATCTTACTCTTCCTCTTATTGAGGATCTTATGTTGCTCCGACATTTTACAACGAGTTAGCTGCATGTTTTGAATGATTTTAAGATATCCATCATTTTTAATTTTTAGCATTTCATTTTCTTTCTTTATCTCTTAAAATTGATTTTTTTAGAGATAAACGATTTTTAGACAAAATATTTGAGTCATTTAAAAGATTATCAAACTCTATTTCAAGATGTTTACATAAAGGAAAAGGTTAAGAAAAATCTACGTCTTCGATATCTGAGTTTGCCATTAAACACGTGTTTCCTTCTCCCTCTTATGATTTTGAGGATGACATCGTATGCATTTAAAGAATTTGTTTAAAATTTACTAATTAATTTCCATTCTCAACTTTTTGAGTGTGTTGTTGATGCTTCATCTTTTTTCTTTCGTTGAAAATGTTTTTTTTATTCCTAATCTTACTATTAGAATATGTTGGCTTATTTGAGGATTTTGATGCATGTACACACTTTATTAATTTTGACATTTATTCCTAGATACTTTCCTCTTACACTGTTATGTTATTTAACCTTAGAGGCGTCGGAACAAGTTTGGTTCTACATTTACAATCCTTAAGTTTTGATGATAAAAAAGTATAAAGAACAATTTTGTACTCGAATATTTTGTTAAGTAAGCAGAAACTGAACAAGCCAGACACTGAGCAAAGTTGGACAAAATAGACTCTGGACTATGGATAGATAGATTATGGACTCTGGACGTCATCAGATTCTAGACTCTGGATGGAGAAACTCTGAACTTCGGAAACCATCAAATTCTAAACCAATATTATAATACGAAGAAGGGCTTAACTTAAAGTCAACCTATGGACATCCCAGTCAACACTTTTGAAGTAAACAATCCAGAATTACTCTAATAATTCAAGTCTCATTTTCACTAGACTCTGAAGTCTATCTTCAAGGCTCTGAACTTTGATCAAGCTTCAAAATATGTCATATACAAAGCCAATGCTTTAGATAACAATGATTGAAAGAATATTTATGATAATCGTACATTCAAGCGGTAAAATCAAATGTTTCCTTAAAGGACAAATATGCTGGAATTATTAATGAATGTACTACCAACAACACTCCATATTTCACGGCTCATCCTTGTACCACTATTACAGTTGTGGAATTGATGAAGTTTCCAATTCTATCCTCGTAGGATATTATTCATCATCTATATAAAGAGAACAAAAGAATTTTGAAATATAAGAAATCAAAAGATGAAATTCATTGATGAAACACATATACAAATGTTGAAAGAATTCCTATAGAGAAATTAAATATCGAGAAAGAGAAAATAAAGAGAGAAATACTTAGCAGTTTATTTCATATTTTCTTAAGTGTAAATTTTTTTTCCAGTATGTGTGTATGCTTATTTAGAAGAAATATTGTAAACACAAACCTTTTATTTAACAATTGTTAAATTCTTTGAAGGACTAGGTTTTAGTCAGGAGCCTCAAGAAGTCATTGACGGGTAGTCTTTAAGTTGTAATTCCTTAAGGGACTAATTTTAGTTAGAATCCTTGATGGATAGTCTTTGAGATTGTAATCGGTTTTATTATTGGATTAAGTCCCGTTGAAAAGGAAAATTCACTCTTGAGTGTGGATTGGATTAATCTTGTTAATAGTAAACCAGGATAAAAATACATTGTCATTTTTATCATTGTTGTTATTGTCTTTAGGTAGCAAAAATTGTCATATTTGAAACCCAATTCAATCCCCCTTTCTTGTGTTTCCTGAATCTTCAATTGGTATCAGAGCTCCAGTTCTGGTATACACTACTTTATGTCAAACAATTAACTGTATCAGATAAAGATCCATTTTTTGAAACACAAAATGGCACATGCAAACAATGGTAAAGATCATTATTCTGTCAAACGTCCAATATTTGATGGAGAAAAGATTGACTATTAGAAAGATAAAATCAAAAGTTTCTTCATAGGTTATGATGCAAATCTATGGGATATGATAATATATGGTTACACACATCCTACATATGTAAATGGTACAAAGCTTGAAAGAAGTAGAATGAATGAGTAGGAAAATAAGGAACACAAGAATCAACATAGATCCAAAACTATATTGTTGAATATTATTTCCTATTCAGAGTATAAAAAGATTACAAATAAAGACTCTGCTAAGTCTATATTTGAATTTTTAAGAATGACTCATGAAGAAAATGAGCAAGTAAAGGAATCTAAGGATTTGGCTTTAATCTATAAGTATGAAGCCTTCGGAATGGAAGAGGAAGAAATGATTGAGGATATGTTCTCATGGTTTCACATACTTATTAATTTCTTGAAAGATTTGAACAAGGGCTACACCACTGTAAATCATGTAAAGAAAATCATCAGAAGTCTGACGAAGAAATGGAGGCCAATGGTGATAGCACATAAGGTGTCAAAGGATTTGAACAACACGAATCTAGAAGAACTTATAAGTTCTCTAAGGAGTCACGAGATTGAGATTGAAGAGGATAAGGCTCTGAAGAAATTAAAGTTTGTGGCTCTAAAGTCCAATGGAAAACCTGAGAATGCTAAATCTCTTCAAGCTGGAGAAGAAGAAGAGTCTGAAGAAAGCTCCGAAGAAGAGGATGAGTTGTCTCTACTCTCCATAAGGGTTAACCACTATGGAAGCAAAGACATATGAAATTCAGAGGCTATAGAAGAACACATGGACGATCTGAGTCAACCTCTAGGTAGAAGAAGTCTGGAGCTGATAAGGATGTTACATGCTTTCAGTGCAAAGAGCCTAGTCATTATAAGAATGAATGTCCCAAACTCAAGCCTAAAAAGAAATTCTTCATAAATAATAATAGTAATAATAATAAGGTTTTGATGGAAACATGGGATGACTCTGAATCTTCAAAAAAAGACTATGAAGAAGAGTAGTCTGACATGGCTCGAAAAGCTAGCACCATAGCATCTGAATCATAATCAAATTCATAACCAGTCTTAGACTTTGATGACGAATTTTTCCATCTCACTCATCTGAAATAGAATTGTTCTTAGTTGAGATTCTTGAAAATAGTCAGAAGCTTTAACAAAGATACAAGAATCTGAAACAGATTCATGTAGTTTAAAAAAATAAAAATATTTCCTAAATAGCAAGAGTTAAAAACTTGAAAAAAAATTCTTTCAGAAGCTATTGTGGACTCTGAATGTGCTTCCAAGAGATATGAAGAATCTTTTACTAAATTTCTAGTAAATAACATAGATAGAAGCAAGATGGCTTCAATGATCTATGGAGTCAGTGAAATAGAAAAAGAGGCTTTAATTATGTTACCAAAGAGCTACATCTTCAAGCCTAAACTCAAAGAGAATGTGATAAAGCCAAAAGCTTTGTACTCTCATTTCACATATGGTCACACACATTATATATATTCTGCACATAAACTCTAGGTTGATAAAACCTTTGGGAAAACTAACCATAAAGGACCCAAGAAGATATGGGTTCCGAAAAACAAAATAATCTATGTTGGATATATACTTAACATTAAAGTTGAGACACCAGTCATGGTACTTAGACTCTGGATGCTATAGACACATTGTTGAATGCCAAACATGCTCTAAATTGATCTATTATATTTGGAATTTTTCATCTCATTTGTTATATTTCAATGGATTTATTCCATATTTCAATGTTATTCTTTAATATGTAGCAAATACCTTTGGTTGCTTTGACTTGTATGTTATTGTGCAGGATTTATACATAATCTATCAAAGAGTAAGACACAAGGAAAATTGACAAGGAAGCCAAAGAAAAGTGAAGATTCAGCATGTTCATTGGGCGAACAACATCGAGCAGCTAGTGAATATTCGTTGGGCGAAGTAGCAGCGAACCCTCTTAGATTAGAGCCAGAAAGAAAATGTCTCTAAGTTCGCTGGGCGAACTTGTAGTGAGTATTCGTTGTGCGAAGTTTCAGCGAGGTCCTAGCAAGGAGGAAACTTTGGATGGCAGTGAGTATAGAGCCATAAGTTCGCTATGCGAACTTCTAGCGAAAAGGCTCGTAGGGTGAATAAGTGTTTGCGAGGCGAGCTCATATATTTTCCAGGGGCGGTTTGACTGTTTCAAGGCACTTCAGGTGCCATAAAGTAGCCCTCGTTGGGAGAAGAAAGAATTTGCTGGGCAAACTGGGAAAACTTTAGTTGTACTATATAAGTACTTTTCACACTTTTTGGGGATCACAACCCCCATTTTCACCTAGAAACTCATTTCTTCACCAAAAAGTGAGATTTTGCAAATAGAAGCTGGATTCGCATCCAAGTTCGATTCTTCGACGTGGATGCTCATTCATCTTCTCTTAAGACTTGTAAAGCAAGCTACCATGGTTATGGGTAGTTAATTTCCTTTGTATCAAAGGTAAAGGTAGTCTACCTTAACTTTATGTATTTATTTTGATTGGCCTTGTATGTGAACAAGTGATGATTAATATATGATGAATATTTTTGTTCTTAATGATCCATTCTTGTTTTGTAAAACTCTTGACATAGATTTTATGGAACTTGACCTAAAATATTTATCTATCGATTTATAGATTAGAGAGATCAGTCTATGATTGATATTTGCTTTGTATTGAACTTAAAGCTTACTATATTGATTGTTATATGAAGAGATCGTGTAGCGATGAATACAGTATTTCTCACGATGTTGCTCTAGAGATAAACGGTATTGAGAGAATACACGATGATATTAATTGGATCCAGCTTCAAATGCAAGATTGAAAGAATACGTACAAGTTAGGATAGATGAAAACTACTTTTGATATACTTTGTTAATCAAACACTTTATAATTTATAAGCTTTGCTACTAAAAGTCGTGACAAATTATGAAACAAAATTTTGAAAACCCTTTTTCTTAGAACGGTAAAGTATTGAACAACAAGCATCACATATCGAAAAATCCTTGTGGAGACGATAACAAAACCCCCCTTTAACTAACAATTTGAACAAAATGGCGCCGTTGTTGGGGATTATTGTGATATTGCAAGCATTGCAATAGTTGATTGATTTTAAGATCATTGTATTGTGATCTCTTACCTTTATTTACTTTTATTGTGCTGTTTAATTTGTTTGGTTAAGTGTGCAGATTCTTTTAATACGTGGGAGTGTACTTGCAGACCAACTTCTTTTCGATCCAGGGATTGAAAGAACTGCTCAAAAGCTCAATAACAGAACTAGGCGGAGGAGGCAACTTGCCAAAGAAAGACGAGAGCGCAGAGACACTTATTCATCTACACCCATTGTTACGCCAATCATGGCAGATCCACCACCACCATCACCTCCTACTTCAACCCCATGCTTTAACAGTCCAAGACACAACACTCAGTTCATATAGAATACCAACAACGAAAGGCACTCTAAGATGAATATGGGAATCCTAGCTCTTTTATATGCAAATCCCTTTACGGGGATGGACCATGAGGATCCGTTTACTCATCTCATAAAGATAACGGGTGTAACTGGAGCACCGAAAGTTGAAGAGGAATTTTTGTTCAAGAGACTATTCTCGCATTCCTTAATTGGAAAGGAAAAGGAGTGGTATCTTGACCAATCTGCTCTTGTGATGAAGGATTAGAATGTTTTAGAAGAAAAGTTTCTTCAAAGATGCTTCCCTCAATCTAGATTTATGGATTCCAAGTGCATATTTTGAGATGACGGATTCAAATCTATTTTGAGAAAGTTTAAGGGCCATGGTTTTGATGACTTGACCCAAGTACATATTTTCTGCAACAAACTTCAACCCGTTCATAAAACTCTGTTGGATGCTACGGCGGATGGTTCTCTAATGTCAAAGAGTGTGGCAGATGTAATGTCCATCATTGATAGGATGGCATAAATAATCATCAAGGTAAACACAACCGTGGTACTTCATAAAATAAACTGGGAATTATCAAGTTGGGAAAGAATGATGCTATTCTTTCTCAAAATAAATTACTCTCACAACAAGTGGAGTTGTTGACAAAGCAAATATCAAAACTTCCACAACAAATCAAAGAGATGCAAGAATTTCCCAACAAAGTTCAACAAATTGCAAGTTGTGAATTGTGAAAAGGTGATCATCGTACTAGATATTCTCCACTGGTCGTTGAAGAAGCCAACTATGTGGGAAACCAAAATCAAGACTATCAACCAAGACCACCATATTAAAGAAATAGCCAAGGCTACCAACCAAGAGTTAATAGCCAAGGTTACCAACAAGGATAGAGGCAAGAGTTGAGTTCTTCTAACCGCCAACCATATCAAAATTACAACCAACCTTCATAAAACCAGGGTGGGAGCTCAAAGGTTGAAATAAATTTTAACCAATTCATGCAAATGTCTATCTCCAAGAGTACGGATGCAGTAATTTGGAACCTTGAAACTCAAGTGAGATAATTATCCAAGCAATTAGCCGACCAACATAAAAAAACTTTTCTGGCTAATACTCAAGTGAATCCGAAGGAATCTTGCAAAGCTATATTTACTAGGAGTGGGAGAATAATTGGTGTGGGAGTTGATAAGAATGTTGTGGAGAAAAATGTTGAAGTTGAAAAGGATGATGAAATTGTGGAAGAAGTTGAAAAAATTAATGATAAGGAGTTAGTTGAAAAAGAGGAAGTAGAGAAGAAGTTAAGAGAGGAGAAGTTGAAAAAAAGTAAGAAAGGAAAGGAGCATGAGAGTGAAGTTCCAATGAAAAAGTTACCATATCCTAATGCTCCTATGAAAAAAGACAATGAGAAGAATTATGCTAGATTCTAAAACATATTTAGTCGGTTGCAAATAACCATTCCATTTTCCGAGGCTCTAGAACAAATGCCAAAGTATGCAAAATTCATGAAAGAAATACTTACAAAGAAGAAGAGGTACACGAATAAAGAAACCATTAAGCTCAATGAAAATTGTAGTGCTACCATCCAAAGTATTCTTCCATGGAAGGAAAGTGATATGAGAAGAGTAGCTCTACCTATAACTATAGGTAGTGATTTCAAGTGTAAGGCTTTGGTCGATATGGGTGCTAGTATTAACTTGATTCCTTTGTCCATGGAGAAAAGACTTGAGAACATAGAGATGAAATCAACCAACATGACTTTGCAACTTATGGACAAGTCTAGACTTGTCCTCATGGTGTTGTTGAAGGCATGTTATTGAAAGTCGACAAATTTTTATTTTTGGTTGATTTTGTTGTCATGGATATGGAAGAAGATAAGGATACACCAATAGCTCTTGGAAGACCCTTCATGAAAACCGCAAGAATTCTAATTGATGTTGATGAAGGCATAATGAAGGCGAGGACAAATGATGAAGAAGTGTGCTTTACACTTTTCAAATGTGTGGTGTATTCAAATCAAGTGGAAAATGATTATCATGTGAGAAAGGAAGATGTAAGAGTTACAACAAAGAAAAAGAAGAAGGAAGAGGCCAAGTAAGCGATACTGAAAAAGAAGGACGAAGATGCAAAGATTAAAGTGATGTTTAAAAAGAAGGATGAAGAGGCCAAGGATGCTATGATAAAGTCGTGTTGGGAATTTTCATTCTTAAGGAAAAGTGGACCAAAAACTGGTCATGATAATGGTTGAGTACTTTTGTGGAAGGGTGTTTTATCCAGAAGCTAATTCAACCGTCGGACCGTCGAGCTCAAACGAATTTAAACAAACCACTAGTTGGGAGGCACCCCAACATTATAAGCACCATTTCATATTTATTGCATTGTTAGTGTTAGAGTAGTATAGAACGTTTTGTGGTAGAGGATGAAGAAAAGAAACTTTTTTCAAAAATCTGTCTCATTCGCCTTGAGTTTGCTGGGTGAACCTAGGGAAAATGCTCACTGGAAGTTCCCTGTGCAAACTGAGCGAGACAGAACAAAATGTCAATTTTCTACCATATCACTTAAGCTATTTTGATTGATGGGCCAAAATTCGTAGGCCCAATGAATATTTGCTGGATTTTGTGGGGCAACCTTTCCCCACTTCCCGTTTTGTCTTTCCCTTCCCTCTTGTCTCTAGCACAAAACACGATAGCAATTTTCATTAGGAAAACTTGGAGCGGGTGTTCACTGGTTCTCGCTGGTCGAACATGATAGCAATTTTCATTTTTGAATTGTGATATGATTTCTTACTCTGGTATTTTGCGCTTTTCTTTGTTACTAATGTGTCATGTGTTTTTTTGTTGGTTATGTTTGGTGTTATGCAGATGGAACCTTAGAGAACAACTCCTTCAAAGAAAAGAAAGGTCAGAAGCTCCTCCCGCCCGCAACTAATCTCATATGACACCTGAAGCTAGCACGATTATACCTGAGTGAATCACACACTCAAAGATACAAAAAAATTGCCCCCAACTTTATTTAGTCCTAAAGGACATGGAAAATATCGATAAAACCCAAAGGGAAGAGACACGGGAAAGGTGGTCAGTTATGCGAAAGGAATGTACTAGCACCTTAAGCATCCGTCGTACTTGAAAAGAACAACTTTGCTTGCTTCTAGGCTTAGATGGGTTATCTATCTAAAGGCTTATAGCTAAAAGGGAAAGAGAAAGAAAGAAAATAAAGAAGAAAGAAAAAAATGTGCTCACAGAGGATTTGGGCCCTCATGCCTACGTACCCTCATAATGCAATGAGGAAGTCAGAGCTCTGTAGTTCAAGGAACCAAGAAAAGAAAAAGGTATGGATGGGCCAAAGAGACAAAAGAATGGGAGAAGATGGAGGAAGGTGGCTCGCCAAGATTTCGCAATCTTGTGCCTACGCACCCTCATGGTGCAATGAGGAAATCAGAGCCTACGTAGTTCGGGGAACTAACGCTGAGAAAGGAAAGGAAAAGAGACGGTGTCAAAGCCAAGGACAAAAATAAGAAAGCAAGACCCCACCAGGGGACGCAAGAGAAATTGTGTTAAAACCAAGAAAGAAAAACAAAGGGGAACTCTGCTGAGGAACTCAAAAGAGAAGTGATAGCTCCACTAAGGAATACTGAATAATAGAGATAACTCCACTAGAATGAAAATAAAAGAATGACAACATTTCTGGGGAAAAGGGAAAAGAATTGAAGTAAAAGGTAAAATCTGCATGAAATTCAATGGCTAACTGACATGCAGTGATTGACCAAAAAACGATAGGAACGAAACTCGGCGGGGAGAGCAAAAAGGTTGGTGTCAACAGACGGACTATGGGGAACCAAAAGAAAGAGATTACTGAACCAACGAGAGGTGTTTGACTCTGAGGGGAATTCTGTATATTAACTGATAGACAGTGGTTAACTGAAAAAAAAAAAGAAAGGAGTTGGTTTTAATCAGTTAAATAGTGATCAACCAAAAGAAACAGGTGTAGAACCAAGCAAAGCTCATGACCCAAAGAATGATATGCTGACTGAACAAATAGTATTCGACTGAAGGAAAGGGTATTTGAACCAAAAAAAGGTTACTAACCCAAAGGTGCGAGCATTTGAACAAAAGAGAGGTTGCTAACTGCAAATAGTTCGGTGTTTAACAGACGAACTGTGATCAACCGAAGAGAATGAGTGTTTAACCAAGAGAAGGTGATTAACTCAAAAGAAACTCAATATTTTAATAGCCAAACTGTGGTTAACTGAGGAAAAGGATAATTGGTTCAAACAGGCAGACTTTGATCGACCAAAAGACAGGTTATTAACCAAGAGAAAGTGATTATTCTGAAGAAAAGCTGGTTTTAACGGGCATACCATGATCAACCAAAGAACGGGTGATTAGCCGGAAGAAGGAGATTAACCCAAAGAAAGTTCATTATTAATAGACTGACTATAATAAACTGAGGAAAAGACGACTGGTGTTTAACTAACAGGCAGTGATTAACCAGGGAAGAAGAAGAGAGAATCAAGAGAAGGTTACGAACTCCTATGGGGACTAGGTTTGAATAGGAAAACTGTGTTTAACCGAAGAATAAGGATTGACTTCACTGAGGAAGAAGAGGAATGGTTTTAACCAAAGGGCGATATATCAACCAAGCAAAGGGATTGAGTACGAATCTTTGGGGAATCAAGGAAGGATTGTCCATAAGAGAAAAAAGGGTTGAATCAAAAGGAGTTACCTCCAAAGAGGAGACCAGGGTGCAAGGGATCAAGGATCGACTCAATTGGAGAAATAGGGATAACACAATAAGGAGATAAAGGCGACTATTCCAGGCACATGGTCATTCGTCCCCTACCCAAAATAGTTAGAATGAGTGTAGGAATTCTCCACTCCCATTCCTTGTCTAACACCAAAGTGTAGTGCAAGAAACAAAACAGGCAGCACAACGATGCAGAATTTGTATAGTGCTCCAATGCGTTGCAAATCTTCAACTTCAGGGGAGAAATATAGGACAAAGCTCTAGAAGATCCAAAGGAGAAGAAAGAGGGAAGATCGACTAATTGAAACTAAATTTCATTAATTAATCAAAAGGGGGTGATATGCTAACAATTTTCCAAAGGGATGAAAAATCATTAAAGCAAAAGGGTGAATTATTGATTATAAAAGATTAAGCTTATTCCAAAGAGGAACAATCTTAATTCAAACATGAATGGAAGTGCAAAAACAGTACCAAAATCATTTAGCATGCATCACAAACCAAGTACATGTGATCAAAGACAAGGCAAACATGAACATGCTCATACAATTCCAAGAATGTGAATAAATGCGTAATCAATAAAATCGAGCATTGAAAAATGCACATGCATGCTTCAAACAAAAGTTAAAACATCCATAAAAATCAAACATATCAATCTATAGGAGTTGAAAGAGGAAGAAATGCCAAAATTACATGAAAAATGTACAAAAGTGGCATTCTAAAGCAGTGTTAATCGATTAACACTTTGCCAGTGCAAAAGTGTTAATCAATTAACCCTTGCACGAAGGCATTTTTTTTTGCTTAAAATGCACTGTTAATCGATTAACACTTTTCCAGTGCAAAAGTGTTAATTGATTAACACTGGAGCAATGGCTAAAATTTGAGTTTTTAAAAGCACTTTTGGCCACTTATGATTAGTGCAATCCTTCACATGTTAGGGCAAACAATTATGCATGAAAATCAAGTTCAAAAACAACAAATAATCACTTATGGAATCAATTAACACGTCAAGATTAAAGATAAAATCATGACATAATCAATTCACAAACACAAAAAAGCATCAAAACTACATCGCAAATGATACGAAAATGATCGAAATAGTAAAAAGAGTGAGAAATAACCAACCTACAAGGATGAGATTTGCCTTGGACGTTGTTGCAAATGGATTTTGATGAAGCTACTCAAAGAAATCCAGAGAAAACAAAATTTGCAATCAAACCGTAGCGAAACCTAGCAAATTGCGACGAAAACTCTGAAATTGAATTTACACAAAATAAGCTTGAAGTAATAACTTGAGATAAATCCAAATCCAATATAACTCCAGAAAAGCAAGAAGAATTAACAAAATGATGATGGCTAAGCTCAAGATAAAACACTTCTAATGAAGAAGTTGCTACTCTTTAATAGAAGATTTGAGCTCTAGTGTGGTTTGGGAAGAATCAATATACTGCTAGGAATACCATAGAGAATCAATATACTGCTAGTTGTGGTGCTCAATATTAAATTCTTGAGACAACTCCTTCATCATCTTGTTGTTTAAGTTGCTTGCATTGTCAATGATAATACTTCTAGGAATACCATAGAGACAAATTATCTCTTTCTTGATAAATATGGCAACCACTTTTCGTGTAACATTTGTATAAGAAGCAACTTCAAACCATTTGGTGAAATAATCGATAGCAACTAGAATGAAGCGATGACTGTTGGAAGCCTCGGCTCGAATAATCCAATCATATCAATACCCCACATAGAGAAGGGCCAAGGAGAAGTCAGAACATTCAATCGAGTTGGTGGCACATGGATCTTATCACCGTAGATCTAGAATTTGTGGCATCTTTTGGCAAAGTTGTAACAATCTACCTCTATTGTTGTCCAATAATACCCAGCTCGAAGGATCTTCTTAGCCATAACAAGAACTTTGGCATGTACACCCTTACAACCTTCGTGTATGAACTTTATGATTGTGTCTGCTTCGTGTCTATCCATATATTTGAGCAACACAAAATCATAATTCCTCTTGTACAGTATACCACCACTCAAGAAAAACTTGGCACAGAGCCGTCTGAGAGCTTTCTTATTAGTGATAGTGATACCCTCGAGATATTCATGTTTTTCCAGATATTTTTTGATGTCATAGAACCAAGGCTTGTCGTCTGACTCGTCGTCAATTTCTAAACAGTGTGCTGGTTCGTTCAAATGATTAATGCGGATAGAAAGAGTTTCGTTCTTCCACTTGACTTTGAACATGGATGCCAGGGTGGCAAGAGCATCAACTAGTTGATTTTCTTCCCTGGGAATATGATGAAAAAAGATTTCATTAAATAAGGAAATCAATTTCACGATGTGTTTTTGGTACGAAACCAGCTTAGAATCCAGAGTCACAAAGTTTCCCCTAACTTGGCCAATCACCAAAGCAAAATCTCCATAGACCTCGAGAAATTTGATTCTCATGTTAATTTCCGCTTCAATACCATAGATACATGCTTCGTACTCAGCCATATCATTGGTGCATTCAAAGTATAATCTGGAGGTGAAGGGAAGATGAAAGCATGTCGGAGAGATGAGGATAACACCAATTCCACGACCTTTAGCATTGGCAACACCATCGAACACGAGCGTCCATCGCGCCCCTGGTTCGGGTACTATATCAGGGTCTGGAGTCTCATAATCTCTGATAAATAGAACATCCTCGTCTGAAAAATCAAACTCCATCTATTAATAACCTTCCATAGGTTGATAAGCAAGGTAGTCGGACAAGACGCTCCCTTTTATTGCTTTCTGGGTAACATGTTGGATGTCATACTCAGTCAACAACAGTTGCCACCGAGAAATTCGTCCAGAGACAACAGGCTTTTCAAAAATGTACTTTATCAGATCCATCTTGGATATCAATAAAGTAGTATGGAAAATCATGTATTGTCTCAGGCGTCGAGCAACCCAAGTCGGAGCACAACACGTTTTCTGCAATAGTGAGTATCTAGTTTCACAATCATTAAAGTTCTTACTCAATTAGTAAATTGAGTGTTCTTTTCTGCTAGTGTCGTTATGCTGACCTAATACACATCCTATCAATTCTTTGAGAATAGTGAGATACATGATTAAAGGCCTACCAAGAACCGGAGGTACTAAGATCGGTGGTTCTTGCAAATATTTTTTTATCTTGTTAAAAGCTTCTTGGCAATCATTTTTCCATTCAACTGATTGATTTTTTTTCTTAGTAATTTGAATATTGGTTCACAGGTAGCCGTCAGATGAGAAATGAGTCTGGAAATGTAATTAAGTCGACCCAGAAAGCCACAAACTTCTTTTTCTATTTTGGGAGGCGGCATGTTCTGAATTTCCTGAACCTTGTCAAGATCAACTTCAATGCCTTTCTGACTCATAATAAATACCAACAGTTTTCTAGATCGAACTCCAAAGGTGCACTTTGTATAATTCAACCGTAATCTGAACTTCCGGAGTCTGTCAAACGACTTTGTTAGATGGCCTAGATGATCATCTTCAGTTATATATTTGGCAATCATATTGTCCATGTAAACCTTCATGAAAGAGGGTTGTCATGGCACGTTGGTATATTGCCCCTGCGTTTTTCAAACAAAATGGCATGACTTTGTAGCAGTATGTACCTCATGGCGTGATGAGAAGGAGGGGGTGTGCCTGCAAGGCACTTTGATGCTAGAGTAAGAAAACGAGCAAGAGAGCGAGCAAGTACAAAATATGTGTGTTTCAAGGTGAAAAATTAGATACCTAACCCTCTCAAATGAGAGGGCTTTTATAATTCCCCCAGCGCTTGGCTATTGGTCCCTATTTTTGGGGCGAGGTAACCATTTCCCGAAGACTAGGTAATATCCAGAAATAGCCGTTGGGGCGGGCAGACGTGCCCATAACTAGCCGTTGGCACGGGCAGAGACATAGTTATGGGCACAAGTGTCTTGGTTATTTCTGGATGGTGGAAATGTGTGTGGCGGGAAGAGACTGACGAAGAGAAGTGTTGTGACCAAGGGTAAATAGGCCAGCCTCCCTTGTTGTAGGGGCAAAAAGGTAAACTTTTCGCCAAAGAGGTTGGACTTAGGCAATTGGGCCGTTCTTGGAGCAGAAGCGTGTTGGGCCATGCCTATCCATTGGGCCAGTCTGGAATAATAGCCCCCTAAGTTGTTGCTATTGGGCACGATAATGATGACTTAAGGATGGTATGCTTCCCGAGCATCGTCGTCGTGAGCTTCCTTGGGTTTGGATGAACACTTGCCTGAGCACCATGAATGTTGGTGTTGGGGATATTGGGATCCGGGGAGCTAAACGATTGATGAGATCTGAACAGTGAGGATGCCACATGTGCCTCGATCCATGTGATGCATTAAATGCATAATGATGGCTAAGATAGGGTTATGATGATGCCTCACCCGCACGTACTCGTGCACGTGCCTGTCATTTGCCTATAAAAAGTGAGAGGGTTCGTTTATTCAGAACCTTCGCTTCTGTTTCTTCTTGCCCATTTCTTCAACCCCCGCTCGTTGCCTTCAAGTCAGTTCCGACCATCGTACAATGTATGACCAGAGTTGATTTAGGTCCAGAACGTTTCCCTCGACCATGTAAGTACATCGATTCTCTATTTATTCTTTTTTTTCTTCTAATTTAATGCCTTAGATTTCATGTGGTTAAAACTGAAATGGCTTAGTTATAAGACATAATCAACGATGGCTATTGGTGGCAGTCGTTGGCGCGGCCATCTGTCTACTGCTGGCGGTGTAGTTGTTGTTTTTAGGAAGGGCAAGTTAACAACCCATGAGTTTAGTTGATCTCGGGGTAGGGAAGACACGGAGGTGCCACCTCCAGAGGGGTCATGGACTTCGGTGGCTTCCCCGTGGGATTTCTGAGTTTTGTGACTGGGGACTATCCTCGGATGTGCTAGGGAGAACTACCGAGCATCTTCCCCATTTGTTTAGCTGCACCATTTGAGTAGGGCTTAGGTCGAGGATCCTATCCTTGACCCTTTGCGCGCCCTTTCACTTGGCTAGCAGTGGAAGGATGGATTTGATTTTGTCATCAAATTCAATTGTTTCCTTTGCTTTTCAGGTAAAAGAGATGTCATGCAAGGTCGACGAAGAAGAACATCTTAGAGATTTGTCTGAGGATAGCTCCTCAGAGGACACCGAGACAGACGATGGTTCCTCGTCTCCTGAGGTCATGGGGACGTCTCCCGTGAGGTCATTAATGAATGAGTGGACGTTGGCCGAGCCAATGGAAAATGCATCTCTTTTCGCTTCGTACAACCGAAGGGAGAATGGAGGATCCATTTTCCTTCCAAAGATGAACGAAGTTTCTCAGCGTAAGGGGAGATATTTCCCATGTACGAGTATGTTTTTAAAGAGATAGGGTTGAGATTGCCCTTCATAGACTTTCAATGCGCCGTTTTCGTGCACCTTGATCTGGCGTCCTCTCAACTGCACCCAAACACCATTGCCTTCATGCAGGCATACGAGCTGGTGTGCAAGTATCTGTAAATCGGGGCCACCCTTCCATTTTTCTTCACCATCTTTCATCTTCAATGACAGGTGTATGAGAGAAAGTTTGGCATTAACATTTACTCACTTCTACTTTTCTTGTCACTTTGAAACATGCCAATTGTAGTTTATTATTCATAAATTACAACAATCCCTCACTAATTCTAATAATGACAATATCAATTCCATAAAAGAAAAATGAAAAGAATGTTAATACAGGTAAGTATCTTTTGATTTGAACTTGACCTTTGTAAAAATAACGAAAAGTTTAATCGGAATGTTAGGTAGTTAAGCTTTGAGCTGTTATCCCTTGTGATTATACTGGGGTTACCTTACACCCATTATTTAACGATTCTCTTCCTACATCTCTCGCCTAGCAATATTTATGGTCATGCGTTTTTCCAATTTTTGTGAATTTTCACGAGAGAAACTCCAACTCTCACTTTGAGACGACACTATCTCAAAATTCATACAGATGAAGTTTATTTTGTGTAAATTTCTTGAGTCACATATCGTCTATATAGAACATCATTAAGAGTTTGAAAAACTCAAGCCTCAATACGTAATTGTCAACATTGTCACAGTTTTTTGCACAAACATTCAAATCAACGACTTGGTTTTAACAATTGAATCTTAGATAAAGGTTTGTTGACTTTAGATTTTTTTCTACTATTGTCGAAATTCTTATTCAACGAGTTTCAATCTCATATCTATTGAGTTTCCTTATAGTATTTCAAGCACTCTCGAATGTCTTAGAGTTTCATGCAGGAGTACCCAGGATAATTTAGTCTTCTAGAGTTTGCATAAGATAAATGAAAACTCGAATGTATCAAAGAATGTCTGTAATTTATTCTAGAGGATATGTGTTTTGATTATGATTTTTATGAATCTGGAATGAAGTATTTATAGGCCATATAAGTGTTGTTTCACAAGGTTGCAACCCTTGGTGAAACAAATTCTTTTGAGTAATACTTTTACCAAAGGTTACAATGTTTCTCCTACAACAATACTGTTCAAAATTTGCATATTTTCATTTTGCAACACTTCATGAAGTGTTTCCTACTTCGAATTAAAAATTCAAACACAATCAACAACCAAAAATAAGGGCAACGACTACATGTCGGTTGAAGGTCGAACGCCGACCGCCATCGACGCTGCCGTATAGTGCTGTGCGTAGCCTGATTGCTCAGATGCTTAATACTTAAGTTACGCCACTGCAGCCTCTATGCCCACGCCCTAGGACCCAGAGCCGGAGTCAGAGTCGGTGGCGGCACTAGTGAGGGGTTGTACGGAAGAGACAAGTTACATAATGCTTGGGACCACCACACTAGTCCGTGTGGCAATTTATCCTCTTTTGTCCTTTTATTGAGTTAATGAACATAACTCTTTATATAGGATTTTAATGTGAGTTCCACTTTTTATGAGGGACTATTTTTCATGCATTTATTAACATTTAGTCACTTCCACTTTTCTTGTCACTTTGAAACATGCCAATTGTAATTTATTATTCATAAATTACAACAATCCCTCACTTATTCTAATAATGACAATATCAATTCCAGAAAAGAAAGAGGAAAAGAATGTTAATATGTGTAAGTATCTTTTGATTTGCACTTGAACTTTGTAAGAATAACGAAACGTTTAATCAGAATGTTAGGTAGTTATGCTTTG
Source organism: Lathyrus sativus (assembly GCA_963859935.3). Classification (NCBI taxonomy): domain Eukaryota; kingdom Viridiplantae; phylum Streptophyta; class Magnoliopsida; order Fabales; family Fabaceae; genus Lathyrus; species Lathyrus sativus. Next base: position 250,894,846 of record OZ012739.1, read on the forward strand.
AACTGTTATCCCTTGTGATTATACCGGGGTTACCTTACACACATTATTTAATGATTCTTTTCCTACATCTCTCGCCTAGCACTATTTATGGTCATGCTTTTTTCCCATTTTCGTGAATTTTTTACGAGAGAAACTCCAACTCTCACTTTGAGACGACACTATCTCGAAATTCATACAAATGAAGTTTATTTTGTGTCAATTTCTTGAGTTGCATATAGTCTATTTAGAACATCATTAAGAGTTTGAAAAACTCAAGCCTCAATATGTAATTGTCAACATTGTCATAGTTTTTTGCATAAACATCCAAATCAACGACTTGTTGTAAACAATTGAATCTTAGATAAAGGTTTGTTGACTTTAGATTATTTTCTACTGTTGTCGAAATTCTTATGCAAGGAGTTTCAATCTCATATCTCTTGAGCTTCCTTATAGTATTTCAATAACTCTCGAATGTCTTAGAGTTTTATGCAGGAGTACCCAGGATAATTTAGTCTTCTAGAGTTTGCATAAGATTGATGAAAACTCGAACATAGCAAAGACTGTCTGTAATTTATTCTAGAGGATATGTGTTTTGATTATGATTTTTGTGAATCTGGAATGAAGTATTTATAGGCCATATAAGTGTTGTTTCACAATGTTTCGACCCTTGGTGAAACACATTCTTTTGAGAAATACTTTTACCAAAGGTTACAATGTTTCTCCTACAACAATACTGTTCAAAATTTGCATATTTTTATTTTGCAACACTTCATGAAGTGTTTACTACTTCGAATTAAAATTCAAACACAATCAACAACCAAAAATAAGGGCAACGACTACATGTCGGTTGAAGGTCGAACGCCGACCGCCATCTGCGCTGCCGTATAGCACTGCGAGTAGCCGGATTGCTCAGATGCTTAATACTTAAGTTTTGCCACTAGCACCTCTATGCCCTTGCCCTAGGACATGGAGCTGGAGTCAGAGTCGGTGGCGGCACCAGTGAGGGGTTGTACGGAAGAGACAAGTTGCATAATGCTTGGGACCACCACACTAGTCCGTGTGCCAATTTATCCTCTTTTGTCCTTTTATTGAGTTAATGAACATAACTCTTTATATAGGATTTTAATGTGAGTTCTACTTTTTATGAGGGACTATTTTTGAGGCATTTATTAACATTTAGTCACTTCCACTTTTCTTTTCACTTTGAAACATGCCAATTGTAATTTATTATTCATAAATTACAACAATCCCTCACTTATTCTAATAATGACAATATCATTTCCAGAAAAGAAAGAGGAAAAGAATGTTAATACGTGTAAGTATCTTTTGATTGGCACTTGACCTTTGTAAGGGAAACAAAAAGTTTAATCGGAATGTTAAGTAGTTATGCTTTGAACTTTTATCCCTTGTGATTATATCGGGGTTACCTTACACGCATTATTTAATGATTCTTTTCCTACATCTCTCGCCTAACACTATTTATGGTCATGCTTTTTTCCGATTTTCGTGAATTTTTTACGAGAGAAACTCTAACTCTCACTTTGAGACGCCACTATCTCGAAATTCATACAAATGAAGTTTATTTTGTGTCAATTTCTTGAGTTGCATATAGTCTATATAGAACATCATTAAGAGTGTGAAAAACTCAAGCCTCAATATGTAATTGTCAACATTCTCACAGTTTTTTGCACAAACATCCAAATCAACGACTTATTGTAAACAATTGAATCTTAGATAAATGTTTGTTGACTTTAGATTGTTTTCTACTGTTGTCGAAATTTTTATTCAAGGAGTTTCAATCTCATATCTCCTGAGCTTCCTTATAGTATTTCAATCACTCTCGAATGTCTTAGAGTTTTATGCAGGAGTACCCAGGATAATTTAGTCTTCTAGAGTTTGCATAAGATAGATGAAAACTCGAATGTAGCAAAGAATGTCTGTAATTTATTCTAGAGGATATGTGTTTTGATTATGATTTTTATGAATCTGGAATGAGGTATTTATAGGCCATATAAGTGTTGTTTTACAATGTTGCGACCCTTGGTGAAACAAATTCTTTTGAGTAATAATTTTACCAAAGGTTACAATGTTTCTCCTACAACAAACTATTCAAAAGTTGCATATTTTCATTTTGCAACACTTCATAAGGTGTTTACTACTTCGAATTAAAATTCAAACACAATCAACAACCAAAAATAAGGGCAACGACTACATGTCGGTTGAAGGTCGAACGCCGACCGCCATCGGCGCTGCCGTATAGCGCTGCGAGTAGCCCGATAGCTCAGATGCTTAATACTTAAGTTTCGTCACTAGCGCCTCTATGCCCTTGCCCTAGAACCCGGAGCTGGAGTCAGAGTCGGTGGAGGCACCAGTGAAGGGTTGTACGGAAGCGACAAGTTGCATAATGCTTGGGACCACCACATTAGTCCGTGTGGCAATTTATCCTCTTTTGTCCTTTTATTAAGTTAATGAACATAACTCTTTATATAGGATTTTAATGTGAGTTCCACTTTTTATGAGGGACTATTTTTCATGCATTTATTAACGTTTAGTCACTTCCACTTTTCTTGTCACTTTGAAACATGCCAATTGTAATTTATTATTCATAAATTACAACAATCCCTCACTTATTCTAATAATGACAATATCATTTCCAGAAAAGAAAGAGGAAAAGAATGTTAATATGTGTAAGTATCTTTTGATTTGCACTTGACCTTTGTAAGAATAAGGAAAAGTTTAATCGGAATGTTAGGTAGTTATGCCTTGAACTGTTATCCCTTGTGATTATACCGGGGTTACCTTACACACATTATTTAATGATTCTTTTCCTACATCTCTTGCCTAGCACTATTTATGGTCATGCTTTTTTCCCATTTTCGTGAATTTTTTACAAGAGAAACTCCAACTCTCACTTTGAGACGACACTATCTCGAAATTCATACATAGGAAGTTTATTTTGTGTCAATTTCTTGAGTTGCATATAGTCTATTTAGAACATCATTAAGAGTTTGAAAAACTCAAGCCTCAATATGTAATTGTCAACATTGTCACAGTTTTTTGCACAAACATCCAAATCAACGACTTGTTGTAAACAATTGAATCTTAGATAAAGGTTTGTTGACTTTAGATTGTTTTCTATTGTTTTCGAAATTCTTATTCAAGGATTTTCAATCTCATATCTCTTGAGCTTCCTTATAGTATTTCAAGCACTCTCGAATGTCTTAGAGTTTTATGCAGGAGTACCCAGGATAATTTAGTCTTCTAGAGTTTGCATAAGATAGATGAAAACTCGAACGCAGCAAAGAATGTCTGTAATTAATTCTAGAGGGTCGCTTCCGCGAAAATAAGGTGCCGGCAAAACAGAAGAGTCGCCACCTTTCGTTATTTATCCCTCAGAACGGGAAAGGAAACGATCGGAAAAACCTGAAGAAAAGGTATAAGACAAGGTCGTCGCAACCGATGTCTGGGTTCGGAAGTCGGTTACGCAAGGGGAAGGTATTAGGACCCCTCACGTCCATCGTACTCGATGGGATCCATGCTTGTTGTGTTTATCTGACGAGTTGGTTTTATCTATCTACCTATCAAGGCTGGTCTGAAAAGAAAAGAAAATGACTCGGTAAAGCGTCGCACTTTATGCCTACGTATTCTCATCAGAGAATGAGAAATCAGAGTCAACGTAGTTCGGCTAACTACGGGTTACAGGGAAGGTGGCTCGCCAATACATCAGTATTGTGCCTACGTACTCTCAACAGGTATGAGAGATCAGAGCTTACGTAGTTCGGGATAATACGGATTACGGGAATTCAGATTCATCTATTTTTTCGAGTAGGGTTAACAGACAGTTCCAGCAGTTTGGCGTACGCAGCTCGACCCTTGGAGACTTATGTGTTACCGTTTGCGGTAGAACTGGGAGTTAACGACACTCTTTTCTTCAGAAAAGCTTCCTTTGAATTACGGGCCCACGGGGCGAAAAGGTTTGAAGTTTGTTTTCTGTCTTTTATGGAAGAACTGTTTTTTAGTTGTCTGTAGTTCGTACAGCACTAGAGACTATGACCTGGGAACGAATGCGTCGCATATCGTCCAAAGGACGTATACTAAACATTCTAGACGATTGAGAGGAGGCCGCTCAATTATCATTACCCAAGTAGCTTAAGGCTCGTAACGCGCTTGTACTAACTTGCCTTTATTATGTTTTTTACTGTTGTTTTGAGACGAGAAAGGGACAACTACAGGGAGACTATCAAGTACTAATGTTGTCATGCCAAGGATTCATCCTATGGTTGAAGTTTGAAACAGGGAACTCCTAGAAGTTATCATGCATAGGTTTCAACCTAAAGTTCTAATCATCACTTCCTTATCAAAGGAAGTGAGATTCCTATGGGATCATGCCAAGGGTAAATAGAAACAGATAAAGCATCAGCTTAAACAGTAAACAGTAAACGACTGTAGAATGCATGCAATGCAAGTGAGGGAGGAAATGTGTGTGGGGCATCAACCTCCACAAGCTCATCTCAACCTCAAGCCAAGTATGAATAACTGCAATCATACAGAAGAAATAAAATGCCATCAAGCAAATCACAAACCACATAGGCAAGGGAGCTGGGCTCTACCGAATACCCACAAGCAAAGCCATACAATAAAAATACAAGCAGAGGGAGCAACTGAACCTCTAGTGCAATCATGCTCCTAGATTAAGACAATCTAAACACGAACTTATTCTAATGCATCAAGCAAATCAAACAAGTCACATCAATGCAGTTGCACAGAAAGCAAACAAACAGAAAAGAAAGCAGATCAACAGCTTCCACGGCTTCACAGCAAAGCAATCCTCTGACAGCAGCTCAGTCTTCAGTCTGTAACTGTTCTTCAAGGCTTTCATCTTCAATATCAAGTGTCAACTTGCTTCTTCAAGCTTTCAATGCATCAAGCACAAGTATCAACTTGTTCTTCATCTTCTTCAAGCTTCAGCTCTTAATGTGATCTCCTTCACACAAGTGTCAACTTGTTCTTCTGGATCTTCAAGCTTCAGCTCCAAAGGCAGTCTTCGAACAAAGGGGAAGTGGTAACCTCTAGCATCTTCAATATTCTAACAAGGAACTCCATCCTCTAGCAAGGGAGAAAGATTCATCTAACAAGATCAAGGTGAGGATAGGGAGAAGCAAAGTGAAGACCAAAGGTCACCTCTAAGCAATCCACCATCAAGGAAAGGAACCCTCAAAGGTTCTACCAATTTGTGAGGAGCCACTCATCCTACCAAATGAGGGATGGGTCCTTCACCATGGGACCTTACATCATAGGGAGGAATGGAAGTGATCAACACCTTCCATGTTTCATGAAGGAAGAAAATCTATTCTAAGAGATCTCCCTAAAACCCTAATCCTTAACCCTAAACAAACTACACCAAAGGGAGATCAATCTTCAAGTCCAAGCTCCACCATGCATTCCACAACAGCCCACACAAGTCTTCATCATCATCCAAGAGCAAGAGAAGCAACACCCTAGTCTAAGGGAACTAATGAAATCATTCTAGTTGAACTAGCAAGTTAGGATCACCTAAAACCTAGTACTAAAGTTAATTCTAACTAAACTACTAAAACCAATTATAAAATCCTACAAAAATAACTATGGGAACCTATGTCAATCATGACTCTACCATGTTAATTCCAGAGATCAAATCCTCAAATAAGACCTAGAAATAAATTCTACACTACAAGGTACTAAACTTAAACCCTAAAAAGGAAGCACCTAAAGTTTCAATCTAAAAACCATACCTAATTTCATCACAAAAATGTGAGAAAAAAATACTATGGGAGCATACATGTCTAGGCTAACCACACACAAAAAATCAAGCCAAAAATCATCACCAAGCGCTCACACTAATATTATCAAACAGAGGTATCAACCATGGCAATTTTATTATCAAATAAAATGTAAAAAATGCACAAAAATTGAAAATGCATGATTTTCCTAATATTTTTATTCAATAAAATTCTAGATTCAATCATGAATCAGGGAAAAAAACTTGGAATTAATTGACCTATTTTCCTATTTTTTATGAATTGTTTTCAAACTAGCATGAAATGAAGAAATTAAAAGAAAAACAAAAGAATTAATAAAAGTGGCGTGCCAAATAGTAAATGAAATCAGTTCAAAATGTGGATTGGGCCAGATGGGGGTGTGGATATCGACCCAGTCATTAAGCCCAGGCGCTTCAATTAAATGAAACGGTGCGTATTGATGAAGAAGTCCAAGGCTGAATTTCAAACTCAATCGTGGCCATTCATTCCATGGACTTGGTCAAGCTTCAGCAATGATCCAACGCCCACAGCTTATCTTCTTCATTCAAATGCTCAGGTAGGGGGAAATTACAGATGATGGCCTGAACAGTGGCGCCACCGTCTTCTCCGGTGAAGACAAATATACAAGTCATCAAAAATAGCAAAACGGTACATCATCTTGTCCAGTTTTTTATGCTGATCATGAATCCAACCTTAGAATCATCTAAATCTCCATGGATTTTCAAACCCGATAGCCATTCCAAAATACACCTCAATCTTGAATTTCCTCAGAACTTCAATTAAATGCACAAAAATGATACTTATCTCATGGTGATCAATTTCCCCTATCTAATCTTGATTATCGACCCAAGAATTACACCAATTCAGCTTCAACAGAAAATGATCCACATCCTAACTTGTCTCTAATTCCCAAATTAATCATCTCAAATCCATCTATACATCATCAGGATCCTAACCACCTATAGATTTCTATCTATCTCCTCCTAGATTATGCACAAAAATGAAGTGTACCAACCTGTGTTCAAAGGTGTAACAAAAGGTGTTCTTGGTCACTTCAGCCTCCCAGACTATGCAGATTCACTCCAAAACTCCTTCCAAGGCTAATGCAATCTTCAATTTCTCTTGAATTGGCCTTGAACTCAGAATACGATTTCAACTTGTAGCTATGAAATTTCAACTTCACTCTCTGCTTCAGGCTCCAATCTCTTCCAAAAAAAATGGCTGAACACACTCAACCACTTATATAGAACTTATTAGAATCATCTAGAACTCTCTCAAAGCTTCAGAATGAGATTTTCAATTTTCAAATTCTCTCCAAAATCTCACTTACACCAGTCACGATTCCCACTTTGTTTTGGCCTTAGCAAGCTTGATTTCAACTTCTCATGAGATTTTGAACATGAATGGTGATGTTTCCCTCCTTGTTTTCATCCAATGGCTCGTGTATGTCATGTTACTTCATCATGAAGAAACAAAGAAAAAGGGCATGATATGAGACTCAAACCAAAATTCTAACATTGCCAAAGTTTCTAAAATGCTTTTTCCATTCAAAAAATGATGTTACTTTGCTTCATTTGCACACAAAATGATTTATTTGATTTTTTGGTCATTTAATCCATTTTAATCCTTCCCTTTTCACCACTTCTTGAACAAAGTCTTTCCTTGAGCCATTTCAATGTATCCTTGATACACGGTCAAGGTTAAAACCCCATTTTGAGAAACTTTTAAGTTGAACAAAATTTCATTTGAGGTGTCTAAGTTGGTCAAAATGACCTATAACCAAAAATGACCTATAATCATAACTTCCCAAAATACCCTTGACTTGTCAAAGCCATAACTTGAGTTCTACAAATCCTATCAAGGACTTCTAGTACTCTCTAGAAAGCTAAGAGAATAAGGAAAAACATTCATGTTAACCAAAAGTTCATAGGAATCATCCTTCTTGGTAAAAGGTTTCATGCAAGTTGGGTAACTTTCAAGCTCCAAATTCACATACCTCACATGACTTGTAACTTGTCTGGCTCATAACTTGAGTTCTATAAACCCTATCAAGGACTTCTAGTACTAAAATTAAATCTAAGATCATGCTCTACAACAATCATGTTGGGGACAAGATGAGATGAAGATCCTATCTTGAGTTAAATTGCCTTGAAGATAGGGGTCAAACTAGGGGATTTTACACTGTCAAGTCTTAGAAACCCTAGCTTGAAACTTCTCAAAATCTTCAATCATAATGAGTTAACCTTGGAATCATCCTTATAACATCTTAATGCATCAATCCATGATCACATGGCTCTTGAAATAGGTCTCAACCTCCTTCAAATCCTCAGTTGACTTAGGGTTGACCCAGTCAAACCCTAGCTGCACCAATCATGGTTGAGGCTTCTTATTCTTGCAGAATGACCTGTCTAGGCCTCAAAGTGATCTTCAACACTTCTCATAAGCTCTCTCAAGACCTCAAGTCTAACTTCATGGCTTCAGAATCATCTGATGACTTCCCACAACTCTCAAGTTATGAGACACACCCTTTTGGCTTCAATCACTCTCTCTGAGGATCTTTTAACTTCTCTCACAAGGATATCAACCCTTGAACATCTGAATAAGCCTTATTATCTAGCCTCATAGTCTTGTGTAGCTCTTAATTGGTAATCATACCTCTTAATCTCCTGCATACATATCAATGAAATGCAAATGATAATGCTAATGTGAATGAAATGATACATAAGCTAGGTAAAGAAATGTTGGGCAAATTTTGGGGTGCAACAACTGCCCCTATTCAAACGGCTTGAACCTGACTGGGTGAGAAGTGAACGGCTCTCAAACAATCAAGGTACGAGACGGTTGAATACCAACAAACCCGGAAATTTGCAACTGCACAAGTACACGTTACTCTGATGGGGACAAATCTTCAGAAACTGAAATGATAGTTGCATGACAACTAGCTGGCGAGATACTGATCTGAACCTCCGTCAGGATGATTCTCTGATTTATCTGATATCATTGCATCCTCAAATCATCGAGGGATCACTGGTTACACGGCAACAGGCGATCTGCCACCGCACATGTAAACGATACTTTGATTGGTAGGCACGTCTTCAAACTGAGCATGACAGTTGCACGAAAACTCTGCTGGGGAATTGGTCACACGGTAATTGGTGAAGGGTCAAAGCTCAAATCTCCGTCAGGATGATCATCTGATTCTGCTATAGATCTTCGTCCTCAAGTCATCAAGGGGTCAATGGTTACATGGTAACTAGTAATGGATGGTTGATCATGCCGTCGGGCATTCTGTGTCATAGCAGAAGAATCCCTTATCGTCACCTATGGATTCATCGTGTCGCTAGGCACGTCGACAACATCTTTGTCGGACTTCATCAGTAAGTCAATAAGGGATCACCGGTTACTCGGAAACTGGTGAATGATGGTTGATTCTGCCGTCAAGCATTTTGCGCCACTGCAGAAGAATTCCTTATCGTCACATATGGACTCATCGTGTCGCTAGGCACGTCGATAACATCTTTGTCGGACTTCATCAGTAAGTCAATAAGGGATCACCGGTTATTCGGTAGCTGGTGAATGACTACTATCAAATCTCCGTCGGGATGATTATCAGATTTCACTGCAGCTGCTTCCTCAAGTCATCAAGGGATCACTGGTCACTCGGTAACCGGTGATACATAGCTGGTATTGTCGTCAGGCATTCTGCGGCATTGCAGCAGAAGAATTCCTCGAGACTCATCAGGTCCTTCGGAACTTTTTAACAATCAAGTTAATCATGCCATCGGGCATTCAAAGAAATTTTCAGGCGTCAGCCGGACTTCGTCAATAAGTCCGAAACAGAATCCTCAATCAATCGTGAACCCAATAGGGATACCCAAACTTCCGCCATCAGGCACTCCGTGTCAGCTGAGAGAACTGCTTCGACATCACAGTTGGACTTCGTTAATAAGTCTTCAAATGGAATCCTTAATCAATCAGGAACCGTTAAGGATATACAATCTTTTTCCGTCAGGAACTCTACGTCAGCTGAGATAACTGCTTCGACATCGGAGTTGGACTTCAATCATCAAGTCTTCAAGGAAATTTCAACTTTTCTGTTTAAAACCTGCTGGGGATGATGCATCTCCGCTGGGGATTCTAGAGAACTATCAAGTAACTCTGCTTCGGGGATCCAGAAATCATTTTGGGTGAATCAACTCTGCTGAGGACTTCAAGAATCATCTTGGACAAATAAATCCGCCGGAGACTTCAAGAATCATCCTGAACCAATAACTCTGTTGGAGATTTCAGGGATCATCCTAAGCAAACACTCTGCCGGGGACTCTAAGCATCAACTTGAGCAACCCTCTCTGGCAACTTCACCGGGGATTTTAAGAATCATCTTAAGCAAACACCTTCGTTGGAGAATTCAAGAATCATCTTGAGCAAACAACTTCGCTGGGTGAATTCAAGAATCATCTTGAGCAAACCATTATGCGTAGGAACACCTGCAAAACAAGAACGGTAACGACCTAGCTCATGTTTCATATGCATAGGTTTGACAATGGTGCAATGCTCCACACGGTGGAAATGCTAGGCGTTTAGGATAAATGCTATGCAATCATGCAAAATGCTATGACCCTATCAGCAAAATAAATGCTGAAGGGAGAATCCTCCTGTCCAGGAGAAAGAACCACTCTGGTGAAGAGGAGGAATCATCCTGCCGAGGAGAAGAAGTCACACCAATCTCAATTGGACTCCGCCTGAGGAAATGATCTTCAGTCGACTGCTGCAAGGAAATAAGGTTCTTCGAGAACCTATACTTGCTCGATTAGGAACACGAACTACAAACTGTCGAGGAAACGATATTAATCGCAGAAATAAACTGCATGGAATTTGCAGCAAAACTTTCCTGGAGATAACGACTCCGGTGGGGAAATACAGCATCAATTATTCAACATGCTACTGGGGAAAACCAATCCTGGCCCAAACGACTCCCGGGGACTCGACTCTCTTGGGGATTTGCCAGCTCGGCTGGGGGTAAAAGGAACCATCCTGCTTACTGGGGAGAGTACAACTCTGTGGGGAATTTCAATTCTCCAGGAGACCTCAGTCTGGATTACCGGAAGCTGCATACTTGCGAGTAGTCTTCTACGAAAACTGCACTTTGACCCAGTGCTGGGGAATGAACGTACACTTCGATGGATGACTCAGCTGGGGAAATGATGATCCCTCAGGATACATCTGATTGGGGAGAATCCTCTCGGCCTGGGGGATACATATCAATGCTCTTGGTCCTATGTTCCGGCTCCGTGGGGAGATGCTGCTGAACTTGCTGGGGTAGAAGGAATCATCCTGCTTGGGGACGGATACGGCGTACTGCCTGGAATATGTTATACCTGCAACAACACAAACAAACAGACAAGATACCCTTCTCCCAGGGACCTATCAAGGTTATCATCTTGTGACAATGTTCAAGTAATTTATTGTTTCAACAATCAGTGGCCTAGGCCAGTAAGTTTATGTATGCGAATTTTATCAAAAACATCGGCGTTCTTTTTCGCAAACACAACAGATAGATGCTAATCAAACAAACAGAATTGCTGAATAGTATATATTTTATTGATGACGAACCCCTGAATGGGTAAAAATGTTTTACAACAGATGCAAGCTCCTAGAATGAGGAAGCCGCGCGAGCATAAAAGCATAAATATACATCAGTATGTACACAACTGTTGGCAATACGGCGTAGACGAAAACCATGAGTTGATCCCTCTATGACCCACTCGACTTCGATACTTCTCTGACGTTTCAGCTTCAGAAGAGATTGATTCAGATAAACGGCCCTCAGGTCTTCCAAACCATTAAACAATGAAAGTCCACACGCGGAACGCAGTCATTTGCTTTTTCAAATCCCTAACTTTTGCCTGAATCGCTCTTCCGGGTTTTCGATTCACCGGGATACCCTTTTTTGCCAAAGTCGCTCTTCTGGGCTTTCGACTTTGCGGGTGTACATTTTTCATTTATATCCCTAATTTTTGCCCGAACCTTTTTCCTTTTTTATGGTTCGCCGGGATGCCCTATTTTTGCCTGGATATTCTTTTTCTTTCCAGCGGGTCATTCTTTAAGCAAAGTATTTTTTAACTGCGTCCTCGTTCACCGGGGATGCAAAATCTTCTCCATCCATTGTGGATAACAACAAGGCTCCTCCCGAGAAGACCTTGATGATGATGTACGGACCTTCGTAATTGGGAGTCCACTTGCCCCGGTGATCGGAGTGTGGAGGAAGAATCTTCTTCAGGACGAGATCACCCGTCTAAAATCTTGTAGGACGCACCTTCTTATCATAAGCTTTCTTCATTCGGCTCTGGTACAGACGACCATATGCAATCGATGCTAACCTCTTCTCGTCCATTAGACTGAGTTGGTTTAGTCGGTTCTTAATCCATTCTGCCTCATCAAGTTTCACGTCAACCAAAACTCGTAAAGAAGGGATCTCAACTTCTCACGGTAGGACAACTTCCATACCGTACACCAGTGAGAAAGGAGTTGCCCCGATTGATGTACGTACCGTTGTACGATAACCGTGCAGTGCGAATGGCAACATCTCGTGCCAATCTTTATAGGTCACAACCATCTTCTGTACAATCTTCTTGATGTTCTTATTGGCCGCTTCAACGGCGCCATTCATCTTCGGCCGGTAAGGAGATGAGTTATGGTGTTCAATCTTAAAACTCTGGCACAGCTCCTTCATCATCTTGTTATTCAGATTCGAACCATTATCAGTAATGGTCCGCTCGAGCATTCCGCAACGACAGATGATGTCCCTCTTTATGAATTTAGCCACCACCTGCTTGGTCATGTTAGCATACGAGGCTGCCTCCACCCACATGGTGAAGTAGTCGATGGCTACTAAAATGAAGCGGTGACCGTTGGATGTGGTGGGATCGATCTTGCCTATCATGCCGATGCCCCACATGGAGAACGGCCACGGGGAGGACATGACATTCAACGGGCACGGCGGCACATGAATCTTATCAGCATAAATCTGGCATTTATGACATCTCTTCGCGAATTTAAAGCAATCTGATTCCATCATCAGCCAGTAGTATCCTGCTCTCAGGATCTTTCTCGTCATAGCATGCCCGCCAGCGTGCGTACCAAATGTGCCTTCATGGACTTCCTCCATAAGCATACTCGCTTCTTTCTCATCTACACATCTGAGTAGCACGAGATCGTGGTTTCTTTTATACAGAACTCCATCAGGATTGAGATAAAAATTTCAAGACAGCCTCCTCAGAGTCTTCCTATCCTGGGTTGACGCTCTCGTCGGATACTCCTTAGTCATAAGGAAGGTCTGGATGTCATGGAACCATGGCTTGCCATCGGAGGCTTCCTCGATCGCCAAGACGAATGCAGGTCTATCAAGACGAGAAAGGACAATCCTTGGAGCTTCGTTCTAAAAATTGACTTTATACATTGAAGTCAACGTGGCTAGGGCTTCAACCATCTGATTTTCAGCTCTGGGAACGTGATGGAGTTCCACTCGATCAAAGAACGGAAGCAGCCTTCTGACATAATTCATGTACGACACCAAATTCGATTGACGAGTCTCCCACTCCCCTTTAATCTGGAGATCACAAGTGTCGAGTCACAATATACATCTAGGTTCTTGATTCTCAAATCAATCGCTTCTTCAAGACCCATGATGCATGCTTCGTACTCCGCTTCATTATTGGTGACCGGAAATGTCAGTCTAGCGGTGAACGGGATGTGGGATCCATGGGGAGTCGTGATGATTGCCCCTATGCCACTTCTGTAAGAATTAACCGCCCCGTCAAATATCAATTTCCATTGGGATTTCCTATCTGGACCCTCGTCGGGCAACGGTTCATCACAATCCTTCACCTTGAGAAACATGATATCCTCATCAGGGAATTCAAATTTCATCGGCTGATAATCCTCTATTGGTTGTTCGGCAAGGTATTCAGACAATACGCTTCCCTTGATGGCCTTCTGGGAAACATATTGAATGTCATATTTCGTCAACACCATTTGCCATCTGGAAATCCTGCCCGAAAGCGCTTGTTTCTCGAAGACGTACTTGATCGGATCCATCTTCGAAATTAGCATGGTTGTGTGATTGAGCATGTATTGTCGTAAATGTTTGGCAGCCCAGGCTAGTGCACAACACGTCTTCTCCAGCATCGAGTAACGAGATTCACAATCTGTGAACTTTTTACTCAAATAGTAAATGACATGCTCCTTTCTGCCCGTCTCGTCGTGCTGACCGAGAACACACCCCATACTATTCTCAAGAACGGTCAAGTACATGATTAAGGGTCTTCCGGCCACTGGGGGTATCAAGATTGGAGGTTCCTGTAGATACTATTTTATCTTATCGATTGCCTTCTTGCAATCCTCGTTCCAGATAATCGCCTGATCTTTCTTTAGCAGTTTGAACATCGGTTCACACGTGGCTGTGAGCTGAGAGATAAACCTTGCAATGTAGTTTATTCTTCCTAGGAAACCACGAACTTCTTTTTCGGTTTTTGGCGCTGGCATTTCTTGTATAGCTTTTATCTTCGCAGGATCAACCTCAATGCCTCTTTCACTCACGATAAACCCTAATAGTTTTCCAGACCGTACTCCGAAAGTACACTTGTTAGGATTCAGCCTCAACCTGAACTTCCTAAGCCTCTCAAAAAGCTTCAGCAAATTGACCAGGTGTCCCTACTCCGTTTGGGACTTCGCAATCATGTCATCAACATAGACTTCAATCTCATGATGAATCATGTCATGAAACAAAGTAACCATTGCTCGTTGGTAAGTGGCCCCTGCGTTCTTCAGACCGAAAGGCATTACTTTGTAGCAGAACATTCCCCAAGGTGTGATAAACGTAGTTTTCTCCATGTCTTCCGACGCCATCTTGATCTGATTGTAGCCGGAGAAGCCATCCATGAACGAAAATACGGAGAACTGAGTTGTATTGTCGACCAACACATCAATATGAGGGAGCGGGAAATCATCTTTAGGGCTCGCCCTATTCAAATCCCAATAATCGACGCACATTCGTACCTTATCGTCCTTCTTCGGTACAGGCACTATGTTGGCGACCCACGGAGGGTAAGTAGTGACCGCTAAGAAGCCAGCATCAAGCTGTTTCTGCACTTCTTCTTTGATCTTAACGACCATATCTAGTCGTGTCCTCCTAAGCTTCTGCATAACGGGAGGACAATCTTCTCGCAGCGGCAAGTGGTAGACCACAATGTCAGTGTCAAGTCCGGGCATATCTTTGTATGACCAAGCAAATACGTCACTATACTCTTGAAGCATCTCGACTAATCTCTGCTTGACATTGTCGCTACCGTGAAAATAAGGTGCCGGCAAAACAGAAGAGTCACCACCTTTCGTTATTTATCCCTCAGAACGGGAAAGGAAACGATCGGAAAAACCTGACGAAGAGGTATAAGACAAGGTCATCACAACCAGTGTCTGGGTTCAGGAGTCGGTTACGCAAGGGGAAGGTATTAGCACCCCTCACGTCCATCGTACTCGATGGGATCCACGCTTGTTGTGTTTATCTGACGGGTTTGTTTACTATCTACCTATCAAGGCTGGTCTGAAAAGAAAAGAAAATGACTCGGCAAAGCGTCGCACTTTATGCCTACGTATTCTCATCAGAGAATGAGAAATCAGAGTCAACGTAGTTCGACTAACTACGGGTAATGGGGAAGGTGGCTCGCCAATACGTCAGTATTGTGCCTACGTACTCTCAACAGGTATGAGAGATCAGAGCTTACGTAGTTCGGGATAATACGGATTACGGGAATTCAGATTCATCTGTTTTATCGAGTAGGGTTAACAAACAATTCTAGCAGTTTGGCGTATGCAGCTCGACCCTTGGAGACTTAGGCGTTACCGTTTGCGGTAGGACTGAGAGTTAACGACACTCTTCTCTTCAGAAAAGCTTCCTTTGACTATGACCTGAGAGTGAATGCGTCGCATGTCACCCAAAGGGTACCATACTAAACATCCAGACTGTTGAAAAGAAACTCTCCAACAATCCTTTCTCAGATAGCTTTAAGGCTCGTAACGTACGACATCAGTTAACCTTTATTACTGTATTTTAATTTTGCTTCGATATGAGAAGAGAGAACGAACAGGCTCAACTAAGGGGAGACTATCAAGTCCTACTGTTGTCATGCCAAGGATTCATCCTATGGTCGAGGTTTGAAACAGGGAACTCCTAGAAGTTATCATGCATAGGTTTCAACCTAAAGTTCTAATCATCACTTCCTTATCAAAGGAAGTGATATTCCTATGGGATCATGTCGACGATAAACAGAAACAGATAAAGCATCAGCTTAAACAGTAAACAGTAAACAGTACAGGAAACAACTGTAAATAAAATGCATGTAATGCAAGTGAGGGAGGAAATGTGTGTGGGGTATCAGCCTCCACAAGCTCATCTCAACCTCAAGCCAGATATGAATAACTGCAATCATACAGAGAAATAAAATGCCATCAAGCAAATCATAAACCACATGGGCAAGGGAGCTGGGCTCTACCGAATACCCGCAAGCAAAGCCATACAGTAAAAATACAAGCAGAGGGAGCAACTCAACCTCTAGTGCAACCATGCCCCTAGCTTAACACAATCTAAACATGAACTTATTCTAATGCATCAAGCAAATCAAACAAGTCACAGCAATACAGTTGCACAGAAAGCAAACAGACAGGAAAGAAAGCAGATCAACAGCTTCCTCAACTTCACAACAAAGCTCTTGTGACAGCAGTTCAGTCCTCAGCCTTCAACTGCTTCTCAATTCTTTCATCTTTAATAACAAGTTTCAACTTGCTTCTTCAAGCTTTCAACACATCAACATAAGTATCAACTTATCCTTATTCTTCAAGCCTCGGCTCCAAAGTAAACTCCACCTTCAGGCTTCAATCCCCATTGCAAGTATCAACTTGCTCCTTCAGGCTCCCAATGCATCAAACACACAAGTATCAACTTGTTCTCCAATCTCAAGCTTCAGCTTCTTCATCAATCTCCAATGGATTCCTTTCACAAGTATCAACTTGTTCTTCATCTTCTTCAAGCTTCAGCTCTTCCCTCAATCTCAGCTTGATCTTCTTCCTACAAGTATCAACTTGCTCCTCTTGATCCTTAAGCTTCAGCTCCAAAGGTAGTCTTCAAACACAGAGAAGTATCAACTTCTAGCCTTCAATCTTCTTCAAGCAAGGAACTCCATCCTCTAGCAAGGGAGAAAGATTCATCTAACAAGAACAAAGTTTGGATGATTGGTAGCAGAGTGAAGACCAAAGGTCACCACTAAGAATCCCATCATCAGAGAAAGGGACCCTTAAAGGTTCTACCAACTTGTAAATAGCCACACATCCTACCAAAGGAGGGATGAGGCCTTTACAAGGGGACCTTGCATCATAGGGAAGAATGGAAGTGATCAACACCTTCCATGTTTATGAAAGAAGAGAATCTATCTAGAAGCTCTACCTACAAACCCTAATCTTAACACCTGAACAAAGCTACACCAAAAGGAAGGGGAATGCTCCACATCTAAGCTTCTTCAAGCACTCCATAGCATCCTCAACTTGCCTTCATCATCAACCAAGGGTAAAAACACCACAAGCTTACTCTAAGGGAACCTAAGAGGTTAATCTAGTCAGATTAGTGCATTAGAATCATCTAAAGTTAGCACCTAAACTAAAATCAAACTAAAATAGTAAACTACATTATAAATTCCTACAAAATTCCTAATGGACCCTAATTCAATCATGAATCTAACACACAAAATTCAGAGGTTGAATCATCCACCAAGTCTTAGAAATAGAACCTAAATCATGAGGCACTAACCATAAACCCTAAAAATGGAGCTCCTAAAGTTTCAACTCAAAACTACCACTTACATTCATCACAAAAATGTGAGAAAAATCTAAGGGTAACATGCATATCTATGCTAGCTATACACAAAAAAATGAGGCAAGAATCATCACCAAATGCTCAAACCAAATTCATCAAAACAAGGTATCAACCATGGTTATTTTAATATCAATTAAAATTCAACAAATGCTAATAAAACAAAAAATGCATGAAATATTAATATTTTTTATCTAAAAAAAACTAGATTCAATCATGAATCCATGGAAAAAAGAATGGAATTAATTGAGTTAGTTTTCAATTTTTTATGAATTATTTCCTAAGTCACATGAAATAATGAAATTAATAAAACAATAAAATGGATAATATGGACAGAGGGTGTGATCAGCAAACAATTCCCATTAGCCTCGCTTGGGCCCTTAATCCTGGGGGTGCACATAGCAACTAGGCGTGAGGCCCATCTGAATTTCAATTCAGTCACAAAAAATAAAACCAGGAGGGGGTGTGCTGAGCAAGCAATTCATGTTGTAAATCTTGTTGGGCCTGGAAAGAGGGGTGTTGATAGCAACTACAACCCAAGCCCACACGACTGAGTTCCTCATGTATTCAACTCACAAATAAATAAAACAAGCACACGCGAGGACTTGAACACACGTCCCTTGGCATATGCAGCGAAGAACACAAGTTGGGAAACTTCACTAATCAAAACGCTGTGTTTTGAGGGGAGTGTACGTGGCGCAACGAGGAACCTTGGATTGCTTGACTAAGTCTATTTTTCCACACGCATGGACGTCCCAGATTACGTCTTCAACCTTTTCAAACTCCTGCAAGCTGCAAAACGCGCGCGCGAACCAGGGCCGCCGGTGGCTTTTCCGGCCGGCCTCGTCCAACCCTAACTCTCTCTATAATCAACCATTGGCCACGATTTCTGAATGAAAGTTGACAAGAATTTCATCAGGATCCCAACCATACCATTAGTTCATGCTAAAAACGCAGGGTTCATAAAAACACAATCTCAACCGAAAATGGCATAAACCCTAAAACGTCTCTAATCTTCAAATCAATTATCCAGAATCCATCTACACCCTAAGGGGAACTTAACCACATGCTTCTAATGGATTAAAAGTGCGTAAACAGTGAGAAATTTCAAGAAGTTAGAACCAACCTTGAAGCTTGAATTGCAGTGGTTATGCGCCTCAATTCTCTTCCAAACCTTGCAGAATTCTTCAAGGATTAATGGTAAACGATTCTTGGTGCTCAATTCCTACTGAAACCCCTTGATTCTCCAAAACGAGTTTTCACTTTCAAGCTTTTTTCTTCACCTCACTCTAATGGCTTCTCAATAGAATTCTGCACTAGAACCTTCCTAATCTGATCATCATCCTATTTATAATGTGTTCTCATGGATTAGAAGCCCAAACTAGGCCCAATTATGGATTTTGGATCTTCACTTTTTCCTCCAAATTTCAATATGGATACGTGCCTTCAATCCTTGGTCATGCTCCAAAATCAGTCCAAATGAATCATTTAACACTTGTGGAATGTGATTGAAGTGTTTCCCTCCTTTGGTCTCAACATATGGAGTGTGTAGAATATGTTTCTTACTTGTGAAGTAATCATCCAAATGGCTATGTTATGGTCCTCAAATAAAAAATGTGGCAATGTCAATCTTTCTAAAACATCAATTCCATTCAAAACGACCACAAATTTGACTTGGAAACATGTTAATCGCATTTATTTTGAATTTTCTCATTTTAATTCATTAAAATGGCTTTTATGAAGAATTTCTTCCACCAATGCTTGATATAACCCATATAAATGGACACTCAATGTTTAGATAAGCTAAAAACATCATTTTGAACAACTTTCATGTTGAACAAAAATGCATTTGAGACCTCTAAGTTGGTGAAAATGGCCTATGATCACAAATGACCTATAATCACCAAATGTCCAAAATACCCTTGACTTGTCAAAGCCATAACTTGAGTTCTACAAATCCTATCAAGGACTTCTAGTACTCTCTAAAAATCTAAGAGGATAAGGAACAACATTTATGTTGACCAAGAGTTCATAAGAATCATCCTTCTTGGGCAAAAGTATCATGCATGTTGGGTAACTTTTAAGCTCCAAATTCACATTCCTCAGATGACTTGTAACTTGTCAAAGCCATGACTTGAGTTCTACAAATCCTATCAAGGACTTATATCACTCAAATTAAAGCTAAGATCATGCTATAAAACAATCATGTTGGGGGCAAGATGAGATGACAATCACATATTGAGCTAAATTGCCTTGAAGATAGGGGTCAAATTAGGGGATTTTACACTGTCAAGCCTTAGAAACCCTAACTTGAAACTTCTCACACTCTTCAATCATGATGAGTTAACCTTGGAATCATCCTTATAACATATCAATGTATCAATCCATGATCACATGACTCTTGGATTAGGTCTCAACCTTCTTTAAATCATCAGTTGACTTAGGGTTGACCCAGTCAAACCCTAGCCGCACCAATCATGGCTGAGGCTTCTTAATCTTTTACAATGACTTGTCTAGACCTCAAAATGATCTTCAACACTTCTCATGAGCTCTCTCAAGACCTCAAGTCCATCTTCATGGCCTTAGAATCATCTGATGGCTTTCCACAACTTTCAAGTTAGGAGACCTACACACTCTTGGTTTCAACCACTCTTTTTGAGGATCTTTTAACTTCTCTGACAAGGATATCAACCCTTGAGCACCTGCATAACCTTCTTAGCTAGCTTCATAGCCTTGTATATCCCTTGATTGGTAATCATACCTCTTGATCTCCTGCACACATGTCAATGAAATGCAAATGACAATGCTAATGTGAATGAAATGAAACATAAGCTAGGTAAAGAAAAGTTGAGCAAATTTAGGGGTGCAACAGCTGCCCCTATTCAAACAGCTTGGACCTGACTGGATGAGAAGCGAACAACTCTCAAACAATCAGGGTGAAAGACGGTTGAATACCAAAAAACCCAGAAATTTGCCAACTGCACAAGTACACGGTACTCTGGTGGGGGAAAAATCTTCGGAAACTGAAATAATAGTTGCACGTCAACTAGCTGGGGAAACACTGATCTGAATCTCCGTCAGGATGATTCTCTGATTTATCTGATATCATTGCATCCTCAAATCATCGAGGGATCACTGGTTACACGGCAACATGTGATCTGCCACCACACAGGTAAACGATACTTTGATTGGTAGGAACATCTTCGAAACTGAGCATGACAGTTGCACGACAACTCTGCTGGGAATTGGTCACACGGTAATTGGTGAAAGGTCTAATCTCCGTCAGGATGATCATCTGATTTTGCTGTAGATCTTCGTCCTTAAGTCATTAAGGGGTCACCGGTTACATGGTAACTGGTAATACATAGCTGATATCGCCGTCAGGCGTTCTGCGGCACTGCGGCAGAAGGGTTCCTTGGGACTCATGAGGTCGTTAGGGACTTTTTAACAATCATGTTAAGTATGCCGTCGGGCATTCAAAGAACATCTTGGGCGTCAGCCGGACTTCGTTAGCAAGTCTAAAATAGAATCCTCGGTCAATCATGAACCCAATAAGGACATCTATTCTTTGGCCATCAGGCACTCCGCCTCAGCTGAGAGAGCTGCTTCGACATCACAGTTGGACTTCGTCAGTAAGTCGGGAATTTGGCACTACTGCCAAACTTCAATCATCAAGTCTTCAAGGAAATTTCAATTTCTCTGTTTAGAACCTGTTGGGGATGACACATCTCTGCTGGGGATTCTGGAGGACTATCAAGTAACTTTACTTCGGGGATCCAGGAATCATTCTGGATGAATCAACTCTGCTGAGGACTTCAAGAATCATCTTGGACAAATAACTCCGCCGGGGACTTCAAGAATCATCCTGAACCAATAACTCTGCTGGAGATTTCAGGAATCATCCTGAGCAAACACTCTGCCGGGGACTCTAAGCATCAACTTGAGCAACCCTCTCTAGCGACTTCACTGGGGATTTTAAGAATCATCTTAAGCAATCAACTTCGTTGAGGGACACCTGCAAAACAAGAATGGTAACGACCTAGCTCATGTTTCATATGCATATGTTTGACGATGGCGCAATGCTCCACACGGTGGAAATGCTACGCGTTTTCAGGGTACATGCTATGCAATCGTGCAAGATGCTATGATCCCATCAGCAAAATAAATGCTGAAGGGAGAATCCTCCTGTCAAGGAGAAGGAACCACTCTGGTGGAGAGGAATCATCCCGCCGAGGAGAAGAAGTCACACCAATTTCAATTGGACTCTGCCTGGAGAAATGACCTTCAGACGACTGCTGCTGGGGAGTAAAGCTCTCCGAGAACTTGGACTCGCTCAACTGGGTATTTGAACCACAACTGCTGAGGAAAATGATGTCAATTGCAGAAATAAACTGCACGGCCTTCGCGGCTAAAACTTTCCTGGAGATAATGACTCTGGTGGGGAAATACAGCATCAGCTATTCAACACTCTACTGGAGAGAAAACCAATCATGGCCCAAACGGCCTCCAAGGACTCGACTCTCTTGGGGAACTGCCAGCTCGGCTGGGTAAGGAGGAATCATCCTGCTTGCTGGGGAGAGTACAACTCTGTGGGGAATTTCAATTCTCCTGGAGACTTCAGTCTGCACTATCGAGTGTTGCACGCTTCAGTATATGACTCAGCTAGGGAGACGACGATCCTTCAGGATACATCGGGTTGGGGAGAGAATCTTCTCTGCTTGGGGATACATATCAATGTTCCTGGTCCCATGTTCAGACTCTGCGGGGAGATGCTGCTGAACTTGCTGGAGAAGAAGGAATCATCCTGCTTGGGAAACATACTGCGTACTGCCCGGAATATGCTATACCTGTAACAACACAAACGAACAGACAAGATACCCTTCTCAAAGGGACCTATCAAGGTTATCATCTTATGACGATGTTCACGTAAGTTTATGTATGTGCATTTTATCAAAAACATCGGCGTTCTTTTTCGCAAACACAACAGATAAATGCTAAACAAGCAAACAAAATTGTTGAATAGTAAACATTTTATTGATAACGAACCCCTGAATGGGTAAAAATGTTTTACAACAGATACAAGCTCCTGGAATGAGGAAGCTGCGCAAATATAATAACATAAATATACATCAGTATATACACAAGTGTCGGCAACGAGGCGTAGACGAATACCATGAGTTGATCCCTCTATGACCCACTCGACTTCGATACTTCTCCGACGCTTCAGCTTCAGAAGAGATTGATTCAGATAAACGGCCCTCAAGTCTTCCAAACCACTAAACAATGAAAGTCCATACGCGGAACGCAGTCATTTGCTTTTTCAAATCCCTAACTTTTGCCTGAATCGCCCTTTCGGGTTTTCGATTCACCAGGATACCCTTTTTTGCCAAAGTCGCCCTTCTAGGTTTTCGAATTTGCGGGTGTACATTCTTTTCTTTTATATCCCTAATTTTTGCCCGAACCTTTTCCCTTTTTTATGGTTCGCCGGGATGCCCCCTTTTTTCCTGGATACTCTTTTTCTTTCCATCGGGTCATTTTTTAAGCAAAGTATTTTTTAACTGCGTCCGCGTTCACCGGGGATGCAAAATCTTCACCATCCATTGTGGATAACAACAAGGCTCCTCCCGAGAAGACCTTGCTGACGATGTACGGACCTTCGTAATTAGGAATCCACTTGCCCCGGTGATCGGAGTGTGGAGGAAGAATCTCTCTCAAGATGAGATCACCCGTCTGAAAGCTTCTAGGACGCACCTTCTTATCATAAGCTTTCTTCATTCGGCTTTGGTACAGACGACCATATGCAATAGATGCTAACCTCTTCTCGTCCATCAGGCTGAGTTGGTCTAGTCGGTTCTTGATCCATTCTGCCTCATCGAGTTTCACGTTAACCAAAACTCGCAAAGAAGGAATCTCAACTTCTAACGGTAGGACAACTTCCATACCGTACACTAGCGAGAAAGGAGTTGCCCCGGTTAAGGTACGTATCGTCGTATGATAACCGTGCAGTGCAAATGGCAACATCTCGTGCCAATCCTTATAGGTCACAACCATCTTCTGTACAATCTTCTTAATGTTTTTGTTGGCCGCTTCAACGGCTCCATTCATCTTCGGCCGGTAAGGAGATGAGTTGTGGTGTTCAATCTTGAAACTCTGGCACAACTCCTTCATCATCTTGTTATTCAAATTCGAACCATTATCAGTAATGATCCGCTCGGGAATTCCGTACCGACAGATGATGTCCCTCTTTATGAATTTAGCCACCACCTGCTTGGTCACATTAGCGTATGAGGCTGCCTCCACCCACTTGGTGAAGTAGTCGATAGCTACTAGAATGAAGCGATGACCGTTAGATGCAGTGGGCTCGATCTTACCTATCATGTCGATGTCCCACATGGAGAACGGCCACGGGGAGGACATGACATTCAACGGGCACGGCGGCACGTGAATCTTGTCAGCATAAATCTGGCATTTATGACATCTCTTCGCGAATTTAAAACAATCCGACTCCATTGTCAGCCAGTAATATCCTATTCTCAGGATCTTCCTTGTCATAGCATGTCCACCGGCGTGCGTACCAAATGTGCCTTCATGGACTTCTTCCATGAGCATACTCGCCTCTTTCTCATCTACACATCTGAGTAGCACGAGATCGTGGTTTCTCTTATACAAAACTCCATCAGGGTTGAGATAAAAGTTTCCAGACAGCCTCCTCAGAGTCTTCTTATACTGGGTTGACGCTCCCGCAGGATACTCCTTAGTCATAAGGAAGGTATGGATATCATGGAACCATGGCTTGCCGTCGGAGGCTTCCTCGATCGCAAAGACGAATGCAGGTCTATCAATACGAGAAAGGACAATTCTTGGAGCTTCATTCCAAAAATTGACTTTATACATCGAAGCCAATGTGGCTAAGGCATCCGACATCTGATTTTCGGCCCTGGGCATATGATGGAGTTCCACTCGATCAAAGAACGGAAGTAGCCTTCTGGCATAATTCATGTACGACACCAAATTCGATTGACGAGTCTCCCACTCCCCTTTAATCTGGTTAATCACAAGTGCCGAGTCACCATATACATCTAGGTTCTTGATTCTCAAATCAATTGCTTCTTCCAGACCCATGATGCATGCTTCGTACTCCGCTTCGTTATTGGTGACCGGAAACGTCAGTCTTGCAGTAAACGGGATGTGGGATCCATGGGGAGTCGTGATGATTGCCCCTATGCCACTTCCGTAAGAATTAACCGCCCCGTCAAATATCAATTTCCACTGGGATTTCCTATCCGGACCCTCGTTGGGAAACGGTTCGTCGCAATCTTTCGCTTTAAGAAACATGATATCCTCATCAGGGAATTCAAATTTCATCGGCTGATAATCCTCGATCGGCTATTCGGCAAGGTACTCAGACAATACGCTTCCCTTGATGGCCTTTTGGGAAACGTACTGAATGTCATATTCCGTCAACACCATTTGCCATCTAGCAATCCTGCCCGAAAACGCTTGCTTTTCGAAGACGTACTTGATCGGATCCATCTTCAAAATTAGCATGGTTGTGTGATTGAGCATGTACTGTCGTAAACGTTTGGCAGCCCAGGCTAGTGCACAACACGTTTTCTCCAGCATCGAGTAACGAGATTCACATTCTGTGAACTTTTTACTCAAATAATAGATGGCATGCTCCTTTTTGCCCGTCTCGTTGTGCTGACCAAGAACACACCCCATACTATTCTCAAGAACTGTCAAGTACATGATCAAGGGTCTTCCGGCCACTGGGGGTATCAAGATCGGAGGTTCCTGCAGATACTGTTTTATCTTATCGAATGCCTTCTGGCAATCCTCGTTCCAGATAATCGCCTGATCTTTCTTTAGTAGTTTGAACATCGGTTCACACGTGGCCATGAGCTGAGAAATAAACCTTGCAATGTAGTTTATTCTGCCTAGGAAACCACGAACTTCTTTTTCGGTTTTGGGCGCTGGCATTTCTTGTATCACTTTTATTTTCATAGGATCAACCTCGATGCCTATTTCACTCACGATAAACCCCAGTAGTTTTCCAGATCGTACTCCGAAAGTACACTTGTTAGGATTCAGCCTCAACCTGAACTTCCTAAGCCTCTCAAAAAGCTTCAGCAAATTGACCAGATGTCCCTCCTCCGTTTGGGACTTCGCAATCATGTCATCAACATAGACCTCAATCTCATGATGAATCATATCATGAAATAAAGTAACCATTGCTCGTTGGTAAGTGGCCCCTGCGTTCTTCAGGCTGATAGGCATTACCTTGTAGCAAAACGTTCCCCAAGGTGTAATAAACGTAGTTTTCTCCATGTCCTCCGGCGCCATCTTGATCTGATTGTAGCCGGAGAAGCCATCCATGAACGAAAATACGGAGAACTGAGCTGTATTGTCGACCAATACATCAATATGAGGGAGCGGGAAATCATCTTTAGGGCTCGCCCTATTCAAATCCCGATAATCGACGCACATTCGCACCTTACCGTCCTTCTTCGGTACAAGCACTATGTTGGCGACCCACGGAGGGTAAGTGGTGACCGCTAAGAAGCCAGCATCGAGCTGCTTTTGCACTTCTTTTTTGATCTTAACGGCCATAGTGTTGCACCCTAAAATTTGACCAACATTTATTTATCCATCAAGTGTTTGAAGGTTGATACCTTTATCAGAAAGTTCAAGAGATCCTCAAAGGAATTGGTTGAAACCAAGGTTGTGTGTCTCATAACTTGAGAGTTGTGGGTGCTCCTCAGATGATTCTGAGACTATGAGGATGAACTGGAAGCTTTGAGAAAGATTATGAGATGTCTTGAAAGCCATCATGAAACCCAGAGAGGTCATTATGCAAGAATTCAGAAGATTCAACCATGAATGGTAGAATTAGGGTTTGACTGGGTCAATCCTGGATCAACTGATGATTTGGAGAAGGTTGAGACCTAATCCAAGAGCCATGAGATCATGGAATGATGTATTGAGATGTTATAAGGATGATTCCTAGGCCAACTCATCATGATTGAGGAGTTTGAGAAGTTTTAAGCTAGGGTTTCTAAGGATTGACAGTGTAAAATCCCCTAGTTTGATCCCTATCTTCCAGGCAGTTTTAGCTCAAGATGTGATTGTCATCTCATCTTCCCCACAACATGAATGTTTTAGAGCTTGTTCTTATATTTAATTTGAGTGGTAGAAGTCCTTGATAGGATTTTCAGAGCTCAAGTTATGGTTTTGACAAATTACAGGTCATCTGAGGTATGTGAATCTGGGTCCTTGAAAGTCACCCAACTTGCAGACAACTTTTGCCCTAGTAGGATGATTCCTATGATCTATTGGTCAACATGAATGTTGAATAGCATCTTCTTAGATTTCTATAGAGTACTAGAAGTCCTTGATAGGATTTGTAGAACTCAACTTATGGCTTTGACAAGCCAAGGGCATTTTGGTCATTTGGAAGTTATAGGTCATTTCAAGCATAAGGCCATATCTCCTACTTCCAAGCTTCAAATGGAAAAATCTTCAACATCAAACTTGCTTAGAATGATGTTTTAAGGCTATTAGGGTGGTCATGAGATGTTGGAAAGGCTCATATCAAAAAGTGATAAAAATGGCCTAAAAATGAGGCATAAGTTAATTCAAGTGAAATGGAAAATCATAAAATCCAAGTTACAAATCCAAACCATGTCATATGATAGGTCATTTTGACTCCAAATGACATTTTAAGAACAATGGTTCAGCCACAATTTTGATTTGAGGCTTGCATCATGGGGTTGCTTTGTAATTTAGTTGCTCGCATAATGGGGTACCACACCAAAACAAAGAAAAGCTTAATAAACAAGGAAGATATGTATTGTAACTTGTCCAAAATACCACTTGGGGATAAATTCAAGTTAGTTACCCAAGTTACAAGGGTTTTTGTCATGATATATCATGTGGTGAGAAGTGAAATGCAAATTACCATGTCATGAAACTTCAAGTTCTTACTAGATGATTCTATGAAGTTCTAGACCTTTCCAAACCATTCTATATATTGAATATGAATTGCATTGATTCAAGGTTGGTGATAGTTGATGTTAATGGTGGTAGAGAATAGAGATTGAAATCAAACTTCTCCATTTGCAAATCACATTGAATCTTCATTTTTCTCTTCATTACCTTTCCACTTTTCTTCACAAATCTTCACCACAAACATTGTTGAGTGTGTTCATGCTAGAGTGAGGATCCATTGATGAAGAATTGAAAGCTTTCCCATTGAATTTGCAAGGAGGAAAAAGGCATTGGATCTTGAGATACAAGCCATTTCCATCAAATCTTGTGCAAGCAGAGGAGTATTCATCACCTAAGGACTGTTCTTGAGGAGTCTCAAGGCTTGATTTGGAGAGTTTCAGCACCTACCATATCCAAGAGCAAGGTATGCAAAATTGTTCCTACACCCTATTCTAGGCATGGCTAGGGTTAATTCTTATTGTAAAACCATTAGAGACAATTAGGTGGTTCATTTTAATGAGTTTGGGACTGATTGGAGAAGATTCATCAATGGTGGTCAATTCTTGATGGAGTTAGAACATGTTGTTTAAGGGATGATAATGCAAGATTTTTGGCTAGTTTTAATCAGCATAACATAAGGATCATTTCTATATAAAGAATGTTGAGTTTGGTGAAGGTCGAAAACTGATGAAATTTTGAATCTATGAAGTTACACCATTCGGTTTGGATGCTAGAGACTGTTTTAATGAAATATAAGACTACAGTTGGATTCTACGTGAAAAATAGGCCAAGATTGATTCTTAGATCGTGTAATTTGATGAAGAGACGAGGGAGAACGAAGGAGTGGAAAGTCTGCGCATGAAGCTTGTGTTCTCATGGATTCTGCAAACCCTAATGACCCAAGGTAGAAGACGATAGCAATGCCGTTGGATCGTGCGCAGACCATTTGACCAAGGAGCCATCTAACGGCTGGTATTCAAAGACGAATTTGGAGGGAGTTCTGGGCGTATGAAACGCCGCGTTTCATTTAAACGCTGGCTGGGCTTTGTGTTCGTTTATTTTCCACACCCCCCATGCAGGCCCAAATCACTTTATAACTGTAATTTGATGCTATTCACACCGCGGTTTTAACATTTTCTTTTTATTTTAATTTGTTTTCTGAGCAATCAATGGGCCCAGCGCACCCTGCTTTTGGCACCCCCTATCTGGGCCCAAACCATAAGCTAACTGCATATTAATACTATCTGCACCCCATGATCATTTTCTCATATTAAATTTCCTCCAAATTTCATTTTACTTTAAAAATTCATATTAAAATTAAAAATCATTATTTTTCAATGGGAATTTTTTCCCCACTTTCCATTTTCTGTCTAGAAAAATATAAAATCATAAAATTGCCATTTTATTTCATTTTTATATTTTTTGTATATTTTTTCTTTTAATTGCTTTTTTAATTCTTTTAGTTGATATGTTAATTTGTAGAATTTAGTTAGGATAGTTCCCTTAATATTTTTAGTTCAATCTTTTTAGGGTAGTTAGATGAATGTTTTAGGTTCCCCCTGAATTAATGCCATATTTTTTTAATAATTTTTAGGGTAGTTTTAATTAGGTAATTCTAGGTAGTGTAGAATTAGTTTAAAACTTCACCATAGGTCCATCATAACTTTAGATTTAGGGTTTTTAGGGCAATTTAGTCTATGGGGAGTATATGGGACTTAAGGGTAGATATGTAGGGTCCCCTAGCATTTATATTAGGATTTAATAGAATAATATGCTATTTTTGGTTGATTTTTGTATTGAATGATTGTTTGTGTTGCCTTTAGGGCATGTTTGTTTAGTTTGCTTTGATTTGTGAGCTTGGAAAGCTTGGTGTCTCTTTGTGGAGCATGGTGGAGCATACTAGAAGATTGGAAGATGCATGGAGGAGCTTGAGGAGCTTGTTCTTCTTCTTTTTGTTTTGTTTTAGGGTTAGGAAGAGCTTAGATGTAGATAATTTCTTTCTCAAACATGGATGGTATCATTCACCTCCATTCCTTCCTATGATTCAAAGTCCTTCCAGGGTATACACCTCTCTCCTTTGGAGGGATAAGTGCTATACCCAGGAGGTAGAACTTTTGAGGGAACCCTTCATTTGATATTGAACCCTTATAGGTCACCCTTGGTGATCAAATAAGCAGTCCAATATCCCCCAGCTTATTCAGTAAGTGATTTTCTATGGTTTAATTGTCTTGAGAGATGTCAGAGCCTGAGCATGAAGATGAAGACTTCATTGAAGATTATTGAAGAGGATGAATCCTTGAAGACTGCCATTCTAGCTGAAGCTTAAAGAGCATGAAGATCAAGTTGATACTTGAAGATCCCTGAAGATAGTGAAGCCTGAAGGTGGAGCTGATCAAAGAAGCTGAAGCTTAGGGAAGAAGATGAGTTGAAACTCATGTTGTAGGGTTGAAACCTGGAAAGCGATTGATGATTGAAGTCTGAAGACTGAGTTGCTGCTGGAGGAGCTGATGCTTTCTTCTGTTTTCTTTTCTGTATTGTGTGTTTTGCTTGAATTGTCTGTTGCATTAGATTAAGTCCATATATAGAATAAGTAGAATCTAGGAGCATGATTGCATTAGAGGTTGAGTTGCTCCCTCTGCTTGTATTGTTACTGCGTGGCTTTGCTTGCGGGTATTCGGTAGAGCCCAGCTCCCTTGCCCATGTGGTTTTTTTGCCTGATGGCCTTTCATTTCATTTTTTATCTGTATGATTGCAGTTTACTGTTTATTGCTTGATAGCATGCTGTTTATTTTTCAGTATGATTACTGTTATTTCATGACTGGCTTGAGGTTGAGATGAGCTTGTGGAGGCTGAAGCCCCACACACATTTCCTCCCTCACTTGCATTGCATGCATTTTACTGTTAAGCTGATGCTTTGTCTGTTTTGGTGTATCATTGACATGATCCCTTAGGACTCTCATTTCCTTTGACAAGGATTTGATGACAGACTTTTATGTTGAAACCTATGCATGACAACTTCTAGGAGTTCCCTGTTCAAACCTCAACCATAGGATGAATCCATGGCATGATAACAGTAGGACTTGATAGTCTCCCTCCTAGTTGGGCCTGTTCTCTTCTCATCTCAAAACAGTTTAAGATACAGTAATCATGAATGATTTCTTTCGTATGTTACGAGCCTTAAGCTATCTGAGAAAGGATTGTGGGAGAGTTTCTTTTCCACAGTCTGGATGTTTAGTATGGTACCCTTTGGGTGACATGCGACGCATTCAATCTCAGGTCATAGTCTCTAGTGCGGTTGAAATTGCAAACACAATAAAAAACACTTCTTTCGTAAAAGACAGGAAATAAACTGTAGTTTCCCGAACTACGTGAGCTCTGATCTCTCATGCCTGTTGAGAGTACGTAGGCACAAGATGGCAAAGTCTTGGCGAGCTACCTTCCCCCATAATCCTTCGTAGGCCGAACTACGTTGACTCTGATTTCTCATTCTCTGATGAGAATACGTAGGCATAAAGTGCGACGCTTTGCCGAGTCATTTTTCTTTTCTTTTTCAGCCAGCCTTGATAGGTAGATAGAATAAAACCAACCCGTCCAAGTAAACACACAAGCAAGGATCCCGTCGAGTACGACGGACGTGAGGGGTGCTAATACCTTCCCCTTGCGTAACCGACTCCCGAACCCAGACAATGGTTGCGATGACCTTGTCTTACCCTTATTCGTCAGGTTTTTCCGATCGTTTCCTTTCCCGCTCTGAGGGATAAATAATGAAAGGTGGCGACTCTTCTGTCATGCCGGCACCTTATTTTCGCGAAAGCGACAGCTGGCGACTCTGCTGGGGACTCCAACGGTTCCCTGCGAGAGTCAATCCTAACGCTTGTATGTTTACTTGTTGGGTTGCGTTTATTCATCGCATTTTACTTCTCGCACTTTATTTCCCGCATTTTATTTTCAGTATAATATGATTATTTGTGTTGTTGTGGGATGGGAGTTCTGATGAGTGAGAAGCCAGACCCAGGCTTGAGTGCACTATAGACTTAGAGTGGAAATTAGTGGGCGCATGCTTGCTTGGCAGGCACTAGTGTCTCATGAAATCCACGCTCAGACGAGGTTCATCCGGTTGGCTTCACTTTCAACCCTTTGGGTTGAGACGGTTGCTGGTTTGGTGGATTGTCGACTCTGGGGACCGATCATTTGTGATTCAGCTAAGTGAGGCCTCTTCATGAGCTGGTGATGCCACACCTATAGGATGCCGTACCTTGAGTCAGTTTAGGTCCATGCCTGTGAGTGGGATTGGGTTTATTGCAGGAAACCTTGACCTTCAGACTACCTGGTTTTCTTGACAGTGAATCAGTTGTGTTGGTACCAGGGTTTCTCAGTTGCAGATTTGTCTGTTCTTGATAGAGCAGGTTTTGATCAGAGGATCTTATCATCAGGTGTTTGTCTGTTCTTGATAGAGCAGGTTTTGATCAGAGGATCTTATCATCAGGTGTATGTCTGTTCTTGATAGAGCAGGTTTTGATCAGAGTATTGTCATCAATGGTTTGTTCTTGATAGAGCAGATTTTTGGGGTCTGAAGATCTTATCAGCAGATGTTGTTTGTTCTTGATAGAGCAGATTTTGAGTGGGGTCTGAAGATCTCATCAGCAGCTGTATGTTTGTGCTTGATAGGGCAGATTTTTGATTTGGGGTCTGAAGACTTCATCAGCAGATATTTCTTGATCATACATCCAAGGTCCTTATTATCAGACATTTGTTCTTAGCAGAGCAGAATTATGATCTTATGTATATGGTCCTATCAGATGGTTATTCTTGGCAGATCAGATTTGTGGTCTTACACCGGGGTTTTCTTCTCATCAGTGACTGTCGACACAGAATCTCCATAGCAGCAATTTCCTGGATATATTATTGCATGACTGCATTTTGCATTAGTTTGCATATTCATTTGCATTCCATTAACGTGTGTCTGTGTTGCAGGTATCGTTTCCCCGATCCAGGATTTCTTGCCTCCTATCGTA
This sequence comes from Lathyrus sativus, assembly GCA_963859935.3. Lineage (NCBI taxonomy): Eukaryota > Viridiplantae > Streptophyta > Magnoliopsida > Fabales > Fabaceae > Lathyrus > Lathyrus sativus. The sequence goes on from OZ012739.1 coordinate 250,927,545, forward strand.
TTGTTATGGCCTCTCTCAGGAAGACTGTCGCGTACAAGTTTCCGACCCCTGATGTGTCGAAGTTGACTGGTTTGATAGCTCTAGCAGGTGATTCTGTGAAGGATGAGTTCAGGAAGTCTTATGGCAGGTTGCTCAGTCTGGTCTGCAAGCCTTCTACGTTCGAGTTGAATGGGTTGCATGCTATGTTGCAGTTCTATGACCCTCCGCTGAGATGTTTCACTTTTCAGGACTTTGTTCTCGCGCCGACGCTGGAAGAGTATGCTGATTTGCTGGGTGTGCCTATCAAAAGGCAGGTGCCTTTTGTCCATATGGATGCTGAGCCTGATCTGGCTGGTTTAGCTTCTTCACTTCATCTGGACGCCTCAGAGTTAGTAGTGACTAGTTGGAACAAGGTTCATGGGTTCTCCTTGCAGTTTCTGGTGGCTAAGGCTCAGCAGTGTGCTAAGGACAGATGTTGGGACGCGTTCAGTGCCATCCTCGCTCTATGCATATATGGCATTATCCTGTTCCCCAACATGCCTGATTTTGTAGACTTTGATGCATTTCACATCTTTGGTTCAGGGAATCCAGTCCCTACTTTGATCGGAGATGTCTATCACTCAATCCACTACAAGAATGAGAACCAGAGAGGGAAGAACGTCTCATGCTGCGTACCGTTGCTGTACAAATGGCTTGATAGTCATTTGCCCAAGAGGGGTCCTTTTGTCTTGTCTGCTGCCACAGCTGAGTGGCCTGAGCGTCTGATGAGTTTGTCTGCAGAAGATATTGATTGGTTCGACAGAGACAGGTTAGGTACTGAGGTGATCTTCAGTTGTAGCGGGTTTCCTAATGTACCTCTGATAAGTAGGAAATGCTGCATAAACTACAATCCGTCATTGCTGGTTCGACAATTCGCGTATGCTTTGAGGACTCCGCCGAAGGAGGAAGAGGTACAGGAATCTCTGTACCTCACGGGTACTTTGGAAGGGGATTTGTTGTCCAAGCTTCAGCGTGCGTGGAACAGTATCAGTAAGAGAGGAAAGCCTTTGTTGGGAAAAAGCAACAGTCAAGCTTACCCTCCTTATTCAGCTTGGATCAGAGCCAGAGCCAATGCTATAGGGATGCCATTTCCTCATGTCAAGCCAGAAAGTCCTCCACCAATCGAAGAGCCTACTATTGTGCCCATTCATCAGCACAACCAGGTATTAGCTGAGCGGGATGAATTGAAGCGGGCGAACGCAGAACTGGAGAAGGAGTTAGCTCAGCTTCGAAGTGAAAGGAACGAGGCCGTTCATGCTTTCAAAAAGCAAACAGAGTTGGTGAACCAACTGGGTACAGACCTGGCGAAGCAGATTGCCGATCGTGAGCGCCTGGGTCAAGATTTCAGGGTTGTTAATGACGTATTAGCTACGAAGAAGCAGCATTTGGACGAGGCATATCGGAGGATATCTAAGTTCGACCAGCACTGGAAGACTTCCCTGGCCACCAGGAAGGAGCGAGAGGATAAGCTGATGCTGCAGATCTCTAAGCTAGAAGCCGAGGTGAAGGACAGTGAGCGAAGGTTTGATGAAGAAACCGCCTGCAGGTACGCCGCCGAAGGCCAACTCAACAAAGCCCTTGCCAACCTGAAGGAGTGCAAGCTGAAGTTTGAGTCTAAGAAGCGGAAACTAGAAGATTGCTTCGGCGAAGGAGCATGGGAAAGTTCAGTTCAGGGACTTCAGCATACTATTGTGCAGAGGGAACTACTCGTCGAGGGGTTGCTCACTTTGCCAGATCATCCGAAGACGAAGGAGTTATTAGCAGAGTATCGCGCCCGTGGCCGTACTTGACTAGCTTGTATTCCTTTTGTTTTGATCTTTGTTGTATGCTGACCATCACCAGACTTGTTGGCTGAGGTCACGCTGTTGATTTGTCTTGTACTCGCTGATGCTATGTACTGCCTTGATAGGCTTTCCTTTATATATATGAGATTGGTGTTTCCATGAATAGGCTCGGACTTCCTCTTCTTATTATTATCAGCACTGGCACTAAGGCACTAGGATCGGGGGAAATCTCCCAAGCACACAGACACACGCATGCATCTGCATGAAGCATTTGCATGGCGTACAGTTTGTTATTTTTCCTAACCTTTAGTGTTTGCAGGTTTTTTCAGGTTTACAGGTCCCAGACTATTTCCATGATTGATCAGAGACTCATTCACCGTTATTCAACTCGAGCTAATCAGACAAGGATCATGGATCAAGTGCAGTCAGATGTCCAAGAGCTCCGCGAACGGATGGATCGCTTTATGGAACTGATGCAGGTGGTCGCTAATGGTCAAGACCAACTTCGTACTTTGGTTCAACCTTTGATCTCCAGGGTTGATAGTAACAGCATACTTCATGGCGGGGTTGTGCCTACTCCTCCACCAGTTGATACTCCGCAGAATGTTGTTCCTGTTGCCGGGGGCAACGGCAGTGCTAATGGCAATGTGATGGCCAATATCGGACTCAATGCGACGGGCGTCGGCAATGGTAGTCTGGGAGCTAATGTCAACATCGGGCCAGTCAACAACAATGCTGGCGTCGGGAATCTGTTGGTGCCTCAACCATGGCTTGAGGATCATCAGGATGATGTGTTTTCTCAAAGAGGTGCGGAAGCGGAGCTGAATGCTGAAGCGCGGCTCAGGTTCAAAGCACTGGAAGATAAAATGAGAGACATTGAGAATCAGAATACTTTGGGCGTTGATATGTCCAAGCTGGGGTTAATCGCTGATTTCAAGGTACCTCCTAAGTTCAAGGTGCCTGTCTTTGAGAAATATAAGGGTACTACTTGCCCTCGTGTCCACCTTCGATCATATTATAGAAAGATGTCTGCCTATTCCGACGATGAGAAGTTGCTGATGCACTTCTTCCAAGATAGTATTTCTGGTCCATCCCTCGAGTGGTACATGGGCTTGGAGCCCACTACCGTGCGCACCTGGAAAGATCTCGCTGAAGCGTTTTTCCTCCACTATCAGTACAATAGCGACTTGGCCCTGAACCGAGTCCAGCTCCAGAACCTCTCGCAGCGGAATAATGAAGGCTTTAAGGAGTACGCCCAGCGGTGGCGTGAGTTGGCTGCTCGGGTTCAACCGCCGATGGTTGAGCGCGAGCTCGCGCAGATGTTTGTTGCTACCCTCCCAGGAATCTACTATGAAAAGCTAGTCAGCGGTATGTTTGGGACGTTCTCGGCTCTCATTACCATGGGCGAGCATGTCGAGAATGGTATCAAGATCGGGAAAATCCAAGGTGAATCATCCTCAGCTGGAGGAGGTGGAAAGAAACCTTATGCTGGTAAACGACGAGAAGGAGATGCGAGTGCTGTGACCAACACTCGGAGAAAGGGCAAAGGCCCTCAGCAGAAGATAGCCAGTATAAATATCCCAGCAGCTCCGTAGCAGCAGCAGCAGCAACCGAATCAGCAGGGATATAGAAAATACCAGAATCGGGCACCTTTGACAAACCGTCACTTCGAGGCACCGCCCATGTCGTATGCACAACTCTTGCAGACTTTGCTTCAGCTTCAGTTGGTTTAGAAGAGGACGATGGCACCCTTGACAGGGGCACCTCCACCAGGGTACGACGCAAATGCCACTTGCGATTTCCGTACAGGGGCACCAGGCCATACAATCGAGAACTGCAAAGCCTTTAAGCACAAGGTGCAGGACCTGGTAGATGCCAAGATTATTAATTTCTCCGATAATGTGCCCAATGTCACAAAAAACCCTATGCCGAATCATAGGGGAGGCGGAGTAAACGCCATTGTCGAAGAAGAGAGTGCAGATCTGTTGACTGATGTCAAAGACCTAAAGACGCCGCTTAGTTTCGTCAAAGCTAAGTTGTTAAAGAAAGGGTTCTTTCCAGGATGCGGAGAGTTATGCATGGACTGTGCTACACATTCTGATGGGTGTGAGCAGCTGGTAGAAGGTATCCAAAGTCTGATGACTGAGGGTATTTTGCAGTTCAGCCGGAGGGCTGAAAATGTATCAGGAGAGGTAGTGTTGAAGCAGGCCGATGAAGTCGCCACCATCACCATTCCTCGCCAACCAATTACTATTTCTGCGCCCCGACCGCCTACAATCACTATTACCAAAGCTGGGCCGATCCCGTTCGAGAGTACTAACGCCGTTCTGTGGCATTACGGCGCTGAAGTCTATTGCAATGGTCAGAAGTTAGAGCTGGAACCGTGCGGGTCGACGGTGCAGAATCTCGCAGGTATCAGTGGTATTACTCGAAGCAGAAGAGTGTTTGCACCGACAGAGGTTGTGGCAGAGAAAGTGGTCAGAGCTGATGCTGCTGATAAGGGTAAAGGCAAAGCCGTCGAGGAGGTCCCGTGTGGGGTAGGGAAGGATTTACTGGTCAGAGATGCCGAAGAGTTCATGCGGTTAATCAGGAAGAGCGACTACAAGATTGTAGACCATCTCCATCAGACGCCGTCAAAGATTTCTATTCTCAACCTGTTGCTGTGTTCTGAAGCGCACCGCAACGCGTTACTGAAGGTATTGAATGCTGCCTACGTACCGCAAGAGATATCCGTAAATCAGCTAGAAGAGGTGGTAGCCCATGTTAATGCTGGCAACGGGCTAGGTTTCACAGATTTAGAGCTGACTCCTAAAGGGAGAGATCACAACAGCGCCTTGCACATCTCGATAGAGTGCAGAGGCACAATCATGTCGCATGTCCTGGTGGACACGGGTTCGTCGCTTAATGTGCTTCTGAAGAAGGCATTAATGAAGTTGGACACTCGTGGATTGCTTTGCACACCCAGTGATCTGGTGGTGAAAGCATTTGATGGAACTAAGCGCCACGTTTTCGGAGAGTTAACCCTGCCAATTCAAGTTGGTCCGGAAACGTTCGACACGGTCTTTTATATCATGGACATCATGCCTGCCTATAGTTGCCTCTTAGGTCGGCCATGGATCCATGCTGTCGGTGCCGTGACCTCCACTGTGCATCAAAAGCTCAAATATGCTGTCGGGGGAAGCATAGTGACCGTCTGTGGTGAGGAGGACATAATGGTGAGCCATTTGTCATCCATTAAGTATGTGGAAATGGATGGCGAAATCCATGAAACTCTCTGCCAAGCATTTGAAGCCGTCAAAGTGAAAGAGGTAGCTCCTGTCGTTACAGAGAAGCCGGAGATGAATCTCTCCTCGTTCAAAGAAGCTCGGGCCATCGTCGAAGCCGGTTCCACCCCAGGATGGGGGCATATTTTGGAGATACCGATCAAGCAGGATAAGTTTGGATTGGGATACTCTCCTGAAGCTGAAGCCTCTTCCTCTTCGTCTAGCAGCGCGTCACGGGGTAAGGGGCCGGTCCTATTTACCAGTGGCGGAGTGATCTTCGAAAGCATCAACGCGGCGTCTGAAGACAGCGGGGATAGCGATTGTGATCTCGATTCTTGGATTCAGCCAAGCAAGCCAGACGAGCGCCTCAACAATTGGACCATCAAGGAAATTATCCAGCTGACGAGTGAAGAGTAATGATTTACTTTTTACAATCATTGTACAACCCTGTGTCTTACTCGGGGCATAGAGGTTTTATTGTCAGGGACTTGTTGGATTATGTACATGCATTTTGTTAATAAATCAAAAGGCATTTTCTTCGCGTTCAAATATTGTGTTCTCTGTTATTCCTGTTTTATATTTGTTTAAAAAAACAGTAAAATGGCAACGGGGTTTGTGCTAACCTGCATATTCTTGTTTTAAACTTAACCCTTGTTATTGCAGGATCCATATAACAGATGACATCGACTCTGGACCCTCTACGGCTCACTACGACTTCGATTGCCCGATCTATCAAGCCGAGGAAGAGATTGATGAAGACGAAGACCTTCCGGAAGAGTTGGCCCGCTTGTTGAGACAAGAGGAAAAGGTTATTCTGCCTCACGAGGAGGAAATTGAAATCGTAAATCTGGGTTCTGAAGAGCTCGTCAGAAATGTCAGAGTAGGGGCTGCGCTGCAGAGTGATGTCAAGCAGAGACTGGTCGAGATGCTTCGAGAGTATAGTGACGTCTTTGCTTGGTCATACGAAGATATGCCCGGACTTGACACAGACATCGTGGTCCACCACTTACCGCTACGAGAAGATTGCCCTCCCGTCAAGCAGAAGCTTAGGAGGACGAGACCAGATATGGCTGTAAAAATCAAGGAAGAAGTCCAGAAGCAGTTGGACGCAGGATTTTTAGACGTTACCACTTACCCTCCGTGGGTCGCCAACATAGTGCCTGTACCGAAGAAGGACGGTAAGGTACGCATGTGCGTCGATTATCGGGATTTGAACAGGGCGAGCCCTAAAGATGATTTCCCGTTGCCTCATATCGATGTGTTGGTCGACAACACAGCCCAGTTCTCTGTGTTTTCGTTCATGGATGGCTTCTCCGGTTACAACCAGATCAAGATGGCGCCGGAGGACATGGAGAAAATGACGTTTATCACCCCCTGGGGAACATTTTGCTATAAGGTAATGCCCTTCGGTCTGAAGAACGCAGGGGCCACTTACCAACGAGCAATGGTAACTTTGTTTCATGATATGATTCATCAGGAGATCGAGGTCTATGTTGATGACATGATTGCAAAGTCCCAAACGGAGGAAGAGCATCTGGTCAACTTATTGAAGCTTTTTGAGAGGCTTAAGAAGTTCAGGCTGAGGCTGAATCCTAACAAATGCACTTTTGGAGTGTGGTCCGGAAAGTTATTGGGGTTTATTGTTAGTGAACGAGGTATCGAAGTTGATCCTACGAAAATAAAAGCTATTCAAGAAATGCCAGCGCCGAAAACAGAAAAAGAAGTTCTTGGTTTCTTGGGCCGAATAAACTACATTGCAAGGTTTATCTCTCAGCTCACAGCCACTTGTGAACCGATGTTCAAGCTTTTAAAGAAAGATCAGGCGATTACTTGGAATGAGGATTGCCAGAAGGAATTCGATAAGATAAAGCAGTATCTTCAAGAACCTCCAATCTTGATACCCCCAGTGGCTGGACGGCCATTAATCATGTACCTGACGGTTCTGGAGAATAGTATGGGGTGTGTTCTCGGTCAGCACGACGAGACGGGCAGAAAAGAGCATGCCATTTACTACTTGAGTAAAAAGTTCACTGAGTGTGAATCTCGATACTCGATGCTGGAGAAGACGTGTTGTGCACTAGCTTGGGCCGCCAAACGTCTACGACAGTACATGCTCAATCACACCACTATGCTAATTTCGAAGATGGATCCGATCAAGTACGTCTTCGAGAAGCAGGCTCTTTCGGGCAGGATTGCCAGATGGCAAATGGTGTTAACGGAATATGATATTCAGTACGTGTCCCAGAAGGCCATCAAGGGAAGCGTATTGTCTGATTACCTTGCCGAGCAGCCGATCGAGGACTATCAGCCGATGAAGTTCGAATTCCCTGACGAGGATATTATGTTTCTCAAAGCGAAGGATTGCGATGAGCCGTTGCCCGGTGAGGGGCCAGATAGGAAATCCCAGTGGAAGTTGATATTCGATGGAGCGGTTAATTCCTATGGAAGTGGCATCGGGGCTATCATCACGACTCCCCACGGATCCCATATCCCGTTTACTGCGAGACTGACGTTTCCAGTTACCAACAATGAGGCGGAGTACGAAGCATGTATCATGGGTCTAGAAGAGGCAATTGATTTTTGAGAATCAAGAATCTAGACGTATATGGTGACTCAGCGCTTGTAATCAACCAAATCAAAGGGGAGTGGGAAACTCGTCAATCAAATTTGGTGCCGTATATGAATTATGCCCGAAGGCTACTTCCGTTCTTCGATCGAGTGGAACTTCATCATGTGCCCAGGGCTGAAAATCAAATGGTTGATGCCTTAGCCACGTTGGCTTCAATGTATAAAGTCAATTTTTGGAATGAGGCTCCAAGAATTGTTCTTTCGCGTCTTGATAGACCGGCATTTATCTTTACAATCGAGGATGTCGTCGACGGCAAGCCATGGTTCCACGACATCCAGACTTTCCTTATGACTAAGGAGTATCCTGCGGGTGCGTCAACCCAGGATAAGAAGACTCTGAGGAGGCTGTCTGGAAATTTTTATCTCAATCCTGATGGAGTGTTGTATAAGAGAAACCACGATCTCGTGCTACTCATATGTGTAGATGAGAAAGAGGCGAGTATGCTCATGGAAGAAGTCCATGAAGGCACCTTTGGTACGCACGCCGGCGGGCATGCTATGACGAGAAAGATCCTGAGAGCAGGATACTACTGGCTGACAATGGAGTCGGATTGCTTCAGATTCGCGAAGAGATGTCATAAATGCCAGATTTATGCTGATAAAGTTCATGTGTCGCCGTGCCCGTTGAATGTCATGTCCTCCCCGTGGCCGTTCTCCATGTGGGGCATCGACATGATAGGCAAGATCGAGCCCACTGCATCTAACGGTCATCGTTTCATTCTGGTAGTTATTGACTACTTCACTAAGTGGGTGGAGGCAGCCTCGTACGCTAATGTGACCAAGCAGGTGGTAGCTAAATTCATAAAGAGGGACATCATCTGTCGTTACGGAGTTCCCGAGCGGATCATTACTGATAATGGTTCGAATTTGAATAACAAGATTATGAAGGAGCTGTGCCAGAGCTTCAAGATCGAACACCACAACTCATCTCCTTACCGGCCGAAGATGAATGGTGCCGTCGAAGCCGCCAATAAGAACATAAAGAAGATTGTTCAGAAGATGGTTGTGACGTGCAAAGATTGGCACAATATGCTGCCGTTTGCATTGCACGGTTATCGTACGACGGTACGTACGTCAACCGGGGCAACTCCTTTCTCCTTGGTGTATGGTATGGAAGCTGTCCTACCATTAGAAGTGGAGATCCCTTCTTTGCGAGTTTTGGTTGATGTGAAGCTCGACGAGGCAGAATGGATTACGAATCGTTTGAACCAACTCAGCCTGATGGACGAGAAGAGGTTAGCATCGATTGCATTTGGTCGTCTGTACCAAAGCCGAATGAAGAAAGCTTATGATAAGAAGGTGCGTCCCAGAAGCTTTCATACGGGTGATCTCGTCCTGAGGAAGATTCTTCCGCCACACTCCGATCACCAGGGCAAGTGGACTCCGAATTACGAAGGTCCGTACGTCGTCAGCAAGGTCTTCTCGGGAGGAGCTTTGTTGTTATCCACGATGGATGGTGAAGATTTTGCATCCCCGGTGAACACGGACGCAGTTAAAAAATACTTTGCTTGAAAGTGACCCGCTGGACAAAAAAGAAAGAGTCCAGGCAAAAAAGGGGCATCCCGGCGAACCAAAAACAGAATAAAAGGTTCGGGCAAAAATTAGGGATATATTGAAAAAATGTACACCCGCGAAGTCGAAACCCTACACTGGGCGGCTTCGGCAAAAAAGGGTATCCCGGTGAGCTGAAAACCCGTAAAGGGCGGTTCACGCAAAAGTTAGGGATTTGAATAAGCAAATGACTGCGTTCCGCGTGTGGACTTTCATTGTTTAGTGGTTTGGAGGACCTGAGGGCCGTTTGTCTGAATCAATCTCTTCCGAAGCTGAAGCGTCGGAGAAGTATCGAAGTCGAGTGGGTCTTAGAGGGATCAACTCACGGTGTTCGTCTACGCCTCGTTGCCGACATTTGTATATACTGATGTATATTTATGTTTTATTTTTGCGCGGCTGCCTCATTCCAGGAGCTTGCCTCTGTTGTAAAACATTTTTACCCATTCAGGGGTTCATTATCAATAAAATGCATATTATTCAGCAATTCTATTTGTCTGTTTAGCATTTATCTGTTTTGTTTACGAAAAAGAACGCCGATGTTTTTGATAAAATGCGCATACATAAACTTACTGGCCTAGGCCCCTTGATTGTGGAAACAATTAATTACCCGAATATTGTCACGAGATAATAACCTTGATAGGCCCCTTTGAGAAGGGTATCTTGTCTGTTTGTTTGTGTTGTTACAGGTGTAGCATATTCCAGACAGTGCGCCGTGCGCATCCCCGAAGCAGGACGATTCCTCCTTCTCCAGCAGAGTTCAGTGGCTTCTCCTTGCAGAGTCTGAACGCAAGATCGTGAGCATTGATATGTCTCCCCAGGCAGAGGTGATTCTCTTCCCCAAGCAGATGCGTCCTGAAGGAACGTCACCTCATCAACTGAGTCACGCGCCGAAGCAGGGTTCTTTCCCCCGCACCGGGTCACAAGTGCAGGTTTCATAGAAATGTTCGGGTGCCGAAGCTCATGTTTTCCCCAGTAAATTCTCCGAAGCTCGTATTCCCCCTTGCATCGGGTCACAAGTGCAAGTTTCATAGAAATGTTCGGGCGCTGAAGCTCGTGTTCCCCCCGCACCGGGTCACAAGTGTAGGTTTCGTAGGAAACTATTCGTACGCCGAAGTATGCAGTAACTGATGGTGCCAGACTGAAGTCTCCAGCGGAATTGAGATTCCCCACCAGAGTCGTACTCTCTCCCGAAGTCGGATGAGTCCCTCTTCCCCAGTAGAATGTTGGAACAGCTGATGTTGTATTCCTCTGCAGAGTTGTACTCTCCCCCGAAGTCGGATGATTCCTTCTTCCCCAGCGGAATTGATATTCCTCATCAGAGTCGTACTCTCCAGTGAAATAGAATGATTTCTCTCTCCCCGGCTGAGTTCGCAAACCCCAAGAGAGCCGAATCCTTGGAAGCAGTAGGGACCATGATTGTTTTTCCCTAGCAGAGCGTTGAACATCTGATGATGTATCCCCCCAGAGTCGTATTCTCCAGCGAAGCAGAATGATTTCTCCTTCCTCAGCCGAGTTTGCAGATGCCCAAGAGAGTCGAACCCTTGGAAGTTGATCAGACCATGAGTGGTTTCCCCCAGTGGAGTGTTGCAGCTGAAGTTGTTTCCCCACGGAGTTCTTATCCCCAGAAGAGTAGCCATGACGGCCACGCAGTTTACTCCAGCGATTGACATTGTTTTCCTTCAGCAGGTCCAGGTTCTCGTAGAGCTTCGCCCCCTGCAGCAATCAACTGAAGTTGTTTTCCCCGCAGCAGTCAACTGAAGATCATTTCCCCAGACGGAGTCCAATTGATATTGGCGTGACCATGTTCTCCTCAGCAGGATGATTCCTCTATCTGATTAGTTCTTTCTCCTTGACAGGAGGATTTCCCCCTCGGCATATATCTTGCTGACGGGATCGCATCATTGTGCATGGCTGCATAGCATTTAGCATAAATGCATAACATTCAGCATAAATGCATATCATTTCCACCGTGTGGAGCATGGCGCCGAAGCATATGCATAATAAACATGATCTAGGTTGTTACCGCTCTTGTTTCGCAGGTGTTCCACCGAAGGATCAGTTGCTCAGGGCGAGTCGTGACATTCTCCCCAACGAAGTCGTTTGCTTAAGATGATTCTTAATACCCCGGTGCAATCCCCAAAGTCGCTTGCTCAAGAAGATTCTTGAGATCCCCAGCGAAGTCTTCAGTTCAAGATGATTCTCGAATCCCTCAGCAGGGTCGTTTGCTTAAGATGATTCTTAAGACCCCAGTGCAGTCTCTAGAGTTGGTTGCTCAAGTTGATACCTAGAGTCCCCAGCGAAGATCGCCCAGGACGATTCCTGAAGCCCCAAGAGAGCCGAATCCTTAGAGGCTGCTCAAGCCATGATTGGCATGTCCCCGGCAAGAGTTGTCCAGGATGATTCCTGGAATCCCCAACAGAGTGTTTGCTCAGAACGGTTATCAGTTCAAGATGATTCTTGAAGGTCCCCGACGAAGTTATTTGTCCAATATGATTCTTGAAATCCTCAGCAGAGTTGATTCCTCCAGAATGATTTCTGGACCCCTGGAGCGGAGTTACTTGATAGTTCTCCAGATTCCTAAGCGGCGAAGCGTCATCCCCAACAGGTTTTCCAACGGCGAAGTTGAGATCTCCTTTGAAGACTCCATGATTGAAGTCTGCCCGTGTTAATGAAGCAGTTATCTCAGTAATGCGGAATGCCTGATGGCATGATTGACTATATGTTACCGGTTACTGTATGACCAATTCCCCAATGAAGTCTCTTCATCCTGACGGCGAGGTCAGATTATGATTGTTTCCAACGGCAATGTTGGATGTTGGTGCTTGACGGCGAGGTCAGAGTACGTTTGTCTCCAGCGGCGATGTTGGATGTTTGACGGTGAGGTCAGATCATGTTTGTTTCTGGCGGCGACGTCAGATGCGTTTGTTCTCCAGCGGAGATGTTGGATTTTCGTTTATTTCTGACGGCGATGTCAGATGATCTAGTTCTCCATCGGCGATGTTGGATATTTGTTTGTTTCTGGCGGCGATGTCAGGTATTTCTCCGGCGGCGATGTTGGATGTTTGTTTCCAGCGGCGATGTTGGATGTTTGGTTCTGGCGGCGATGTCAGGAGATTATGTTTGACGGCAATGTCAGATCCTTTAGCTCCCGAGCAGAGATTATGTTTGTTCAACGGTGATGTTGAGTGTCTCTCAGAGTTATGTTTGTTTATGGCGGCGATGTCAGATTCTCTATTTCTCCAGCGGCGATGTTGGATATTTTGATGGTTCGACGGCGATGTCAGATTTAGTGCTCCAGCGGCGATGTTGGGTGTTTTGACAGAGATTCTTCAGTTTTCCAGCGGCGATGTTGGGTATGTCAAGTTGATCTAGTCTTCCAGCGGCGATGTTAGGTGATTTAAATCCTTTGGTTCTCCAGCGGCGATGTTGGATGTTTTGGTTGTTCGACGGCGATGTCGGGTTTTTTGGTTCTCCAGTGGCGATGTTGGATATGTCAGACTCTCTAGTTTTCCAGCGGCGATGTTGGACGTTGGTGCCTGGCGGTGATGTCAGTTGATTTAGTCTTCCAGCGGCGATGTTGGGTGTTTCTCATATTCTGTAGTTCTCCAGCGGCGATGTTGGGTATTCAGTTTGTTCGACGGCAATGTCAGGTGATTCAGTCTTCCAGCGGCGATGTTGGGTGTTCTTGTTGTTTGATGATAATATCAGAAGAATTCAATGTGGATAACTGACAACAATGTTAGATCAGTATTTCTCCAGCTAGTTGCCGTGCAGCTAGTATTGCAGCATTCGAAGATTTGTTCCCCGCGGAGTACCGTGTGCTCGTGCAGTTGGCAAATTTCCGGGTTTACCGGTATTCAACCGTCTTGCACCTTGATTGGCTGAGAGCCGTTCGCTCCTCACCCAGTCAGGTTCAAGCCGTTTGAATAGGGGCAGCTATTGCACCCTAAAATTTGACCAACATTTATTTATCCATCAAGTGTTTGAAGGTTGATACCTTTATCAGAAAGTTCAAGAGATCCTCAGAGGAATTGGTTGAAACCAAGGTTGTGTGTCTCATAACTTGAGAGTTGTGGGTGCTCCTTAGATGATTCTGTGACTATGAGGATGAACTGGAAGCTTTGAGAAAGATTATGAGATGTCTTGAAAGCCATCATGAAACCCAGAGAGGTCATTATGCAAGAATTCAGAAGATTCAACCATGAATGGTAGAATTAGGGTTTGACTGGGTCAATCCTGGATCAACTGATGATTTGGAGAAGGTTGAGACCTAATCCAAGAGCCATGAGATCATGGAATGATGTATTGAGATGTTATAAGGATGATTCCTAGGCCAAATCATCATGATTGATGAGTTTGAGAAGTTTTAAGCTAGGGTTTCTAAGGATTGACAGTGTAAAATCCCCTAGTTTGATCCCTATCTTCCAGGCAGTTTTAGCTCAAGATGTGATTGTCATCTCATCTTCCCCACAACATGAATGTTGTAGAGCTTGTTCTTATATTTAATTTGAGTGGTAGAAGTCCTTGATAGGATTTGAAGAGCTCAAGTTATGGTTTTGACAAATTACAGGTCATCTGAGGTATGTGAATCTGGGTCCTTGAAAGTCACCCAACTTGCAGACAACTTTTGCCCTAGTAGGATGATTCCTATGATCTATTGGTCAACATGAATGTTGAATAGCATCTTCTTAGATTTCTATAGAGTACTAGAAGTCCTTGATAGGATTTGTAGAACTCAACTTATGGCTTTGACAAGCCAAGGGCATTTTGGTCATTTGGAAGTTATAGGTCATTTCAAGCATAAGGCCATATCTCCTACTTCCAAGCTTCAAATGGAAAAATCTTCAACATCAAACTTGCTTAGAATGATGTTTTAAGGCTATTAGGGTGGTCATGAGATGTTGGAAAGGCTCATATCAAAAAGTGATAAAAATGGCCTAAAAATGAGGCATAAGTTAATTCAAGTGAAATGGAAAATCATAAAATCCAAGTTACAAATCCAAACCATGTCATATGATAGGTCATTTTGACTCCAAATGACATTTTAAGAACAATGGTTCAGCCACAATTTTGATGTGAGGCTTGCATCATGGGGTTGCTTTGTAATTTGGTTGCTTGCATAATGGGGTACCAAACCAAAACAAAGAAAAGCTTAATAAACAAGGAAGATATGTATTGTAACTTGTCCAAAATACCACTTGGGGATAAATTCAAGTCAGTTACCCAAGTTACAAGGGTTTTTTTCATGATATATCATGTGGTGAGAAGTGAAATGCAAATTACCATGTCATGAAACTTCAAGTTCTTACTAGATGATTCTATGAAGTTCTAGACCTTTCCAAACCATTCTATATATTGAATATGAATTGCATTGATTCAAGGTTGGTGATAGTTGATGTTAATGGTGGTAGAGAATAGAGATTGAAATCAAACTTCTCCATTTGCAAATCACATTGAATCTTCATTTTTCTCTTCATTACCTTTCCACTTTTCTTCACAAATCTTCACCACAAACATTGCTGAGTGTGTTCATGCTAGAGTGAGGATCCATTGATGAAGAATTGAAAGCTTTCCCATTGAATTTGCAAGGAGGCAAAAGGCATTGGATCTTGAGATACAAGCCATTTCCATCAAATCTTGTGCAAGCAGAGGAGTATTCATCACCTAAGGACTGTTCTTGAGGAGTCTCAAGGCTTGATTTGGAGAGTTTCAGCACCTACCATATCCAAGAGCAAGGTATGCAAAATTGTTCCTACACCCTATTCTAGGCATGGCTAGGGTTAATTCTTATTGTAAAACCATTAGAGACAATTAGGTGGTTCATTTTAATGAGTTTGGGACTGATTGGAGAAGATTCATCAATGGTGGTCAATTCTTGATGGAGTTAGAACATGCTGTTTAAGGGATGATAATGCAAGATTTTTGGCTAGTTTTAATCAGCATAACATAAGGATCATTTCTATATAAAGAATGTTGAGTTTGGTGAAGGTCGAAAACTGATGAAATTTTGAATCTATGAAGTTACACCATTCGGTTTGGATGCTAGAGACTGTTTTAATGAAATATAAGACTACAGTTGGATTCTACGTGAAAAATAGGCCAAGATTGATTCTTAGATCGTGTAATTTGATGAAGAGACGAGGGAGAACGAAGGAGTGGAAAGTCTGCGCATGAAACTTGTGTTCTCATGGATTCTGCAAACCCTAATGACCCAAGGTAGAAGACGATAGCAATGCCGTTGGATCGTGCGCAGACCATTTGACCAAGGAGCCATCTAACGGCTGGTATTCAAAGACGAATTTGGAGGGAGTTATGGGCGTATGAAACGCCGCGTTTCATTTAAACGCTGGTTGGGCTTTGTGTTCGTTTGTTTTCCACACCCCCCATGCAGGCCCAAATCACTTTATAACTATAATTTGATGCTATTCACACCGCGGTTTTAACATTTTCTTTTTATTTTAATTTGTTTTCTGAGCAATCAATGGGCCCAACGCGCCCTGCTTTTGGCACCCCCTATCTGGGCCCAAACCATAAGCTAACTGCATATTAATACTATCTGCACCCCATGATCATTTTCTCATATTAAATTTCCTCCAAATTTCATTTTACTTTAAAAATTCATATTAAAATGAAAAATCATTATTTTTCAATGGGAATTTTTTCCCCACTTTCCATTTTCTGTCTAGAAAAATATAAAATCATAAAATTGCCATTTTATTTCATTTTTATATTTTTTGTATATTTTCTCTTTTAATTGCTTTTTTAATTCTTTTAGTTGATATGTTAATTTGTAGAATTTAGTTAGGATAATTCCCTTAATATTTTTAGTTCAATCTTTTTAGGGTAGTTAGATGAATGTTTTAGGTTCCCCCTGAATTAATGCCATATTTTTGTAATAATTTTTAGGGTAGTTTTAATTAGGTAATTCTAGGTAGTGTAGAATTAGTTTAAAACTTCACCATAGGTCCATCATAACTTTAGATTTAGGGTTTTTAGGGCAATTTAGTCTATGGGGAGTATATGGGACTTAAGGGTAGATATGTAGGGTCCCCTAGCATTTATATTAGGATTTAATAGAATAATATGCTATTTTTGGTTGATTTTTGTATTGAATGATTGTTTGTGTTGCCTTTAGGGCATGTTTGTTTAGTTTGCTTTGATTAGTGAGCTTGGAAAGCTTGGTGTCTCTTTGTGGAGCATGGTGGAGCATACTAGAAGATTGGAAGATGCATGGAGGAGCTTGAGGAGCTTGTTCTTTTTCTTTTTGTTTTGTTTTAGGGTTAGGAATAGCTTAGATGTAGATAATTTCTTTCTCAAACATGGATGGTATCATTCACCTCCATTCCTTCCTATGATTCAAAGTCCTTCCAGGGTATACACCTCTCTCCTTTGGAGGGATAAGTGCTATACCCAGGAGGTAGAACTATTGAGGGAACCCTTCATTTGATATTGAACCCTTATAGGTCACCCTTGGTGATCAAATAAGCAGTCCAATATCCCCCAGCTTATTCAGTAAGTGATTTTCTCTGGTTTGATTGTCTTGAGAGATGTCAGAGCCTGAGCATGAAGATGAAGACTTCATTGAAGATTATTGAAGAGGATGAATCCTTGAAGACTGCCATTCTAGCTGAAGCTTGAAGAGCATGAAGATCAAGTTGATACTTGAAGATCCCTGAAGATAGTGAAGCCTGAAGGTGGAGCTGATCAAAGAAGCTGAAGCTTAGGGAAGAAGATGAGTTGAAACTCATGTTGTAGGGTTGAAACCTGGAAAGCGATTGATGATTGAAGTCTGAAGACTGAGTTGCTGCTGGAGGAGCTGAAGCTTTCTTCTGTTTTCTTTTCTGTATTGTGTGTTTTGCTTGAATTGTCTGTTGCATTAGATTAAGTCCATATATAGAATAAGTAGAATCTAGGAGCATGATTGCATTAGAGGTTGAGTTGCTCCCTCTGCTTGTATTGTTACTGCGTGGCTTTGCTTGCGGGTATTCGGTAGAGCCCAACTCCCTTGCCCATGTGGTTTGTTTGCCTGATGGCCTTTCATTTCATTTTTTATCTGTATGATTGCAGTTTACTGTTTATTGCTTGATAGCATGTTGTTTATTTTTCAGTACGATTACTGTTATTTCATGACTGGCTTGAGGTTGAGATGAGCTTGGGGAGGCTGAAGCCCCACACACATTTCCTCCCTCACTTGCATTGCATGCATTTTACTGTTAAGCTGATGCTTTGTCTGTTTTGGTGTATCATTGACATGATCCCTTAGGATTCTCATTTCCTTTGATAAGGATTTGATGACAGACTTTTAGGTTGAAACCTATGCATGACAACTTCTAGGAGTTCCCTGTTCAAACCTCAACCATAGGATGAATCCATGGCATGATAACAGTAGGACTTGATAGTCTCCCTCCTAGTTGGGCCTATTCTCTTCTCATCTCAAAACAGTTTAAGATACAATAATCATGAATTATTTCTTTCGTACGTTACGAGCCTTAAGCTATCTAAGAAAGGATTGTGGGAGAGTTTCTTTTCCACAGTCTGGATGTTTAGTATGGTACCCTTTGGGTGACATGCGACGCATTCACTCTCAGGTCATAGTCTCTAGTGCGGTTGAAATCGCAAACACAATAAAAAACACTTCTTTCGTAAAAGACAGGAAATAAACCGTAGTTTCCCGAACTACGTGAGCTCTGATCTCTCATGCCTGTTGAGAGTAAGTAGGCACAAGATGGCGAAGTCTTGGCGAGCTACCTTCCCCCATAATCCTTCGTAGGCCGAACTACGTTGACTCTGATTTCTCATTCTCTGATGAGAATACGTAGGCATAAAGTGCGACGCTTTGCCGAGTCATTTTTCTTTTCTTTTTCAGCCAGCCTTGATAGGTAGATAGAATAAAACCAACCCGTCCAAGTAAACACACAAGCGAGGATCCCGTCGAGTACGACGGACGTGAGGGGTGCTAATACCTTCCCCTTGCGTAACCGACTCCCGAACCCAGACAATGGTTGCGATGACCTTGTCTTACCCTTATTCGTCAGGTTTTTCCGATCGTTTCCTTTCCCGCTCTGAGGGATAAATAACGAAAGGTGGCGACTCTTCTGTCATGCCGACACCTTATTTTCGCGAAATCATCTTTAGGGCTCGCCCTATTCAAATCCCGATAATCAACGCACATTCGCACCTTACCGTCCTTCTTCGGTACAGGCACTATGTTGGCGACCCACGGAGGGTAAGTGGTGACCGCTAAGAAGCCAGCATCGAGCTGCTTTTGCACTTCTTTTTTGATCTTAACGGCCATATCTGGTCGTGTCCTCCTAAGCTTCTGCTTGACGGGAGGACAATCTTCCCGTAGTGGTAGATGATGGACCACTATGTCAGTGTCGAGTCCGGGCATATCTTCATATGACCAAGCAAAGATGTCACTATACTCTCGAAGCATCTCGACTAATCTCTACTTGACATCACTCTGAAATGCGGCCCCTATCCTGACGTTCCTGACAAGTTCTTCAGAACCCAGATTCACAATCTCAATCTCTTCTTCGTGAGGCAGAATAACTTTCTCTTCTTGTTTCAACAAGCGGGCCAACTCTTCGGGAAGGTCTTCATCTTCATCAATCTCTTCTTCGGCTTGATAGATCGGGCAATCGAAGTCGAAGTGATTCGTAGAAGGTCCAGAGTCGATGTAATCTGCTATGTGGATCCTGCAATAACAAGGGTTAAGCTTAAAACAAGGATATGCAGGTTAGCACAAACCCCATTGCCATTTTGTTGTTTTTCAAAACAAATATAAAACAGGAACAACAGAGATCACAACATTTGAAAGCGAAGAAAAACGCCTTTTGATTTATTGATAAAATGCATGTACATAATCAAACAAGGCCCTGACAATAAAACCACTATGCCCCGGGTAGGACATAGGGTTGTACAACAATTGGAGAAAGTAAATCATTACTCTTTGCCTGTTACTTGGATGGTATCCTTGATGGACCAGTTGTTGAGGCTCTCGCCTGGTTTGCTTGGTTGGATCCAAGAGTCTAGGTCGCAATCACTGTCTTCGCCGTCTTCAGACACTGCGCTGACACTTTCAAATATTACTCCTCCGCTGGTAAACTGGATCGGCCCTTTACCTCGCGACGCACTGTGAGAAGAGGAGGCTTCAGTCGCAGGAGAGTATCCTAACCCGAACTTGTCTTGCTTGTTAGGTATCTCTAGAATTCTCCTCCAGCCTGGGGTAGATCCGGCTTGAACAACGGCCCGGGCTTCCTTGAAGGAAGAGAGAGTCATCTCTGGTTTCTCAGTGATTACAGGAGCCACGTTCTTGACTTTAACATCCTCGAACGCCTGACATAGGGTTTCGTGGATTTCCCCATCCATCTCAACATACTTGAAGGACAACAAATGGCTCACCATTATGTCTTCCTCGCCGCATACGGTCACGATGCTGCCTCCGACAGCATATTTGAGCTTCTGGTGCAACGTGGAGGTCACGGCGCCAGCAGAATGGATCCATGGCCGACCTAAGAGGCAGCTGTTGGCAGGCATGATGTCCATGATGTAGAAGACTGCGTCGAAAGTTTCCGGCCCAACTTGGATTGGTAGCGTCACCTCCCCGAAAACATGACGTTTGGTTCCATCGAACGCTTTCACAACTAGATCACTGGGTGTGCAAATCAATCCTCGAGTATCTAACTTCATCAATGCCTTCTTCGGAAGAACATTGAGTGACGACCCCGTGTCCACCAACACATGAGACATAATCATTCCCCTACACTCTATCGAGATGTGCAGGGCACTGTTGTGGTTTCTTCCCTCCGGCGTCAGCTCCAGGTCAGTGAACCCTAACCCGTTTCCAGCATTCACGTGGGCTACGACCCCTTCCAACTGGTTGACCAATATTTCCTGCGGCACATACGTGGCATTCAAAACCTTCAGCAGCGCGTTGCGATGTGACTCCGAACACAGCAATAAATTCAGGATGGAAATTTTCGAAGGTGTTTGATGGAGGTGATCCACGATCTTGTAGTCACTCTTCTTAATCAACCTCATGAACTCCTCAGCGTCCTTAACAAGTAAGTCCTTCTCTACCCCACGAGGGGTTTCTTCAGCGACCTTACTCTTTCCCTTATCAGTTACTTCAGCTTTATCCGCTTTGTCCGTCACAACCTCAGGTGGAGCAAACACTCTTCCGCTGCGCGTGATTCATCCCATTCCCGCTAGGTTATCCACAGATCGCCCAGATGGTTCTAGTTCCAACTTCTGTCCGTTGCAGTAGATGTCTGCCCCATAATGCCATGGGACAACATTGGTGCTTTCAAAGGGTATCGCCCCAGCCTTGGTGATGGTAATCGTGGGCGGTCTGGGTGCAGAAATGGTGATCGTCCGGCGAGGGATGGTGATGGTGGCAACCTCATCATCTTGCTTCAGCATTACCTCTCCAGATCCATATTCGGCCCTTCGGCTAAAATGCAAGATTCCTTCGGTGATCAGACTCTGAATCCCCTCTATCAACTATTCACATCCATCAGGACGAATCGCACAACCCATACACAGTTCTCCACAGCCCGGAAAGAAGCCTCCCTTCACCAGCTTGGCTTTAACGAAGCTAAGCGGTGTCTTCAGATCCTTGACATCAGTCAACAAAACCAAGCTCTCGTCTTCATTAATGGCATTCACCCCACCTCCCCTATGATTCGGCATAGGGTTCTTCGTGACATTTGGCACATTATCTGAGAAGTTGATGATCTTAGCATCCACCATATCCTGCACCTTGTGCTTGAAGGCTTTGCAATTTTCTATCGTGTGGCCCGGTGCCCCCGAGTGAAACTCACATGATGCATTCGCATCATAACCTGGCGGAGGTGCCCCTGTCAAGGGAGCCAGGGTTCTCTTCTGAATTAGCTGTAACTGAAGCAGAGTCTGTAACAGCTGAGCATAAGACATAGGCGGAGTTTCAAGGTGACGACTTGATAGAGGTGCCATGTTCTGATACTTTCTGTAGCCTTGTTGATTCGGCTACTGCTGTGGCTGTTGGACCGCGGGGATGGTTATGCTGGCCACCTACTGGCGTTGGCCCTTACTTTTCCTTCGAGCGTTGGACACGGCGCTCGTCTCTCCTTCCCGCCTTTTGCCACCATACGGTTTCTTTCCTCCTCCAGCTGAGGATAGATCACCTTGAATCTTCCCCAGTTTAATCCCATTTTCAACGTGCTCGCCGGTGATGATGAGATATGAGAAGCTTCCAGACATACTGCTGACCAATTTCTCGTAATAAACTCCTGGGAGGGTGGCCACAAACATCTCAACAAGCTCGCGTTCAACCATCGGCGGTTGAACTCTAGCTGCCAATTCACGCCACCGTTGGGCGTATTCTTTGAACCCTTCATTGTACCTCTGTGACAAATTCTGCAGTTGGACTCGGTTCGGAGCCAAGTCACTGTTATATTGGTAATGGTGCACGAATGCTTCAGCAAGTTCCTTCCACGTGCGCACACTGGTAGGCTCTAGACTCATGTATCATTCCAAGGATGGCCCGGACAAGCTATCCTGAAAGAAGTGCATCATCAACTTCTCGTCTTCAGAGTGACCGGACATTTTCCGGTAGTATGATCTCAGGTGGACGCGAGGGCAGGTGGTGCCCTTGTACTTCTCAAAGTCGGGTACCTTGAATTTAGGAGGCACCTTAAAGTCAGCAATCAAACCCAACTTGGACATGTCGACACCCATAGTGTTCAGGTTCTCGAAATTCCTCATCTTGTCCTCGAGTGCTTTAAACCTCAGGCGTGCTTCAGCAGTCAGCTCTCCTTCAGCACCTTTCTGTGAGAACAAGTCTTCTTGACGTTCTTCTAACCATGGCTGAGGCCCATACAGATTTCCAACACCTGTGTTGTCGTTGCCCAGTCCAACATTGGCATTAGCTTCAAAATTCCCATTACCGACGCCAGTCGTATTACCATTGATCCCCGTGTTAGCGATCACATTGTCGTTACCACTACCGTTCCCTACGGTCACGGGGACACCATTCTGAGGAGTTTCAACAGGTGGAGGGGTTGGAACATTCCCACCATGGAGTACACCAATGCTATCTACCCTTGAGATCAGAGGCTGGACCAAGGTTCTGAGCTGGTCTTGGTCGTTGGCAACCACTTGCATGAGTTCCATGAAGCGGTCCATCCTCTCTCGGAGTTCTTGAACGTCAGTCTGCACTTGCTCCATTGCTCTAGCTTGATTCTCTCTGGTCGGATAGCGGTGGATTGGTCTTTGATCAATCCTGGAACAACCTGCATACACAAAGGGTTAGAAAAACGACAAAGTGCTCGTTATGCAAATGTTTCATGCACATGCAAACGTGTGTCTGTGCGTTAGGGAGATTTCTCCCCCGATCTTAGTGCCTGAGTGCCGGTGCTGATAATAAGAAGTCTGAGTCCAGTCATGGAAATAACATCTCATATATATAAAGAAATCCCATCAAGGCGGTACACAATGTCACTGAGTACAAGCATAATCAATAGCATGACCTCGACCAACAAGCCTGGTGATGGTCAGCATACAACAATGATCAAAACAAAAGGATTACAAACATAGTCAAGCATGGCCACAGGCGCGGAACTCTTCTAACAGATTCCTTGTTTCTGCATGATCAGGCCGAGTGAGCAACCCTTCGACGAGTAACTCCCTCTGCGTAATAGTGTATTGAAGACCTTCAACTGAGTCTTCCCATGCTCCTTCACCGAAACAATCTTCTAACTTCCGCTTCTTGGATTCAAACGTCAGTTTGCACTCCTTCAGGTTAGCAAGAGCCTTGTTGAGCAGGCCTTCAGCGGCATATCTTCGAGCGGTTTCTTCATCAAACCTCTTCTCACTAGCCTTCACCTGGGCTTTCAACTTGGAGATCTGCTGCTTCAGCTTATCCTCCCGTTCTTTTCCGTTGGCTACGGTGGCCTTCCAATGTTGATTAAACTTGGATATCCTCCGGTACACTTCATCCAAGTGCTGCTTCTTAGTGGCCAGTACGTCATTGACAGCTTTGAAGTCCCGACCCAAGCGCTCACGCTCAGCTATCTGCTTAGTCAAGTCCGTCCCTAGCTGGTTCACCAGCTCTGTTTGCCTCTTGAAGGAATGAACGGCTTCGCTTCTCTCGCTTCTGAGTTGAGCCAATTCTTTCTCCAGTTCTTCATTTGCCCTCTTCAGCTCATCTCTCTCAGCTAACACCTAATTATGCTGCTGAATAGGCACGGTGGTAGGCTCTTCAATCACTGGAGGGATTTCTGGATGGGCCGTTGGAAACGGCATCCCTATAATATTTGCTCTGGCTCTGATCCAGGTCACATACGGAGCGTAGGCTTGGCTGTTACTTTTCCCCAGCAACGGATTTCCCCACTTACAGATACCATTCCAAGCGCGCTGAAGCTTAGATAACATATCCCCCTCTAGAAGACCAGTGAGGTACAGAGATTCCTGCACCTCTTCATCCTTCGGCGGAGTTCTCAAAGCATAAGCAAACTGTCGGACCAGCAGAGATGGATTATAATTGATACAACCCTTCCTGCCTATCAAAGGCACGTTCGGAAACCCGCTGCAGCTGAAGATAATCTCAGTACCCAACCTATCTCTATCAAACCAGGAAATATCCTCCACTGATAGACCCATCAAACGCTCAGGCCACTCAGCTGTGGCTGCAGATGAAGCAAAGGGACCCTTCTTGGGTAGGTGACTATCAAGCCACCTGTAGAGCAGGGGCGCACAGCACGAGACATTCTTACCCCTTCTGTTCTCTTTCTTATAGTGGACGGAATGGTAGACATCTCCTATCAAGGTAGGGACTGGATTCCCTGATGCAAAGATGTGAAAGGCGTCGAAGTCTACAAAGTCATGCATATTGGGGAACAGAATGATGCCATATATGCACAGAGCGAGGATGGCATTGAACACGACCCAACATCCGTCTTTGGCGCACTGCTGAGCTTTTCCCACTAAGAACTGCAAGGAGAAACCGGGAACCCTGTTCCAACTAGACAAGATCAACTCGGAGGCATCCAGATAAAGTGAGGGAGCTAGACTAGCCAGATTAGGCTCAGCATCCATGTGAACAAAGGGCATCTGACTCTTGATAGGAACACCTAACAAATCAACATACTCCTCTAGTGCAGGCGCGAGAATAAAGTCCAGGAAAGTAAAGCATCTCAAAGGAGGATCGTAGAACTGCAGCAGGGCCTGCAACCCATTCAACTCAAACAAAGAAGGTTTACGAACCAGGCTGAGCAATTTACCGTAAGACTTTCTGAATTCACCTCTCACAGAATCATTTGCCAAAGCAATCAAACCAGTCAGCTGAACAACATTAGGAGTGGGGAGCTTGTAGGCCACAGTCTTCCTCAGAGAACCCATAATAGCACAATAAAAGGCAAGAAAACCTGAATTGGGGGAAACGGTACCTGCAACATAGACACACGTTAATGATATGCAAATGAGTATGCAAAACAATGCAAAATGCAATCATGCAGCAGGAGATCAAGACGACTGTGCTGTGAAGGTGAGGATTATGTGTCAACAAAACCACAATACTGGTCTGTCAAGAACAACCCTATCTCTGATGAGAAGAAAACCCTGGTATCGGACCATAAATGCTGCTCTATCAAGAACGAACACACATCTGATAATAAGGACCTTTGATACAGGACTATAAATCTGCTCTATCAAGAACAATCATACATCTGACAATAGGGACCTCTGATACAGGACCATAAATCTGCTCTGTCGAGAACAATCATACATCTGACAATAAGGACCTCTGATACAGGACTGTAAATCTGCTCTATCAAGAAAAATCATACATCTGACAATAATGACCTCTGATACATGACCATAAATCTGCTCTGTCAAGAACACATATATCTGATGATGAGAACCTCTGATACATGACCATAAATCTGCTCTGTCAAGAACACATATATCTGATGATGAGAACCTCTGATACCAACAAAACTGATTCACTATCAAGAAAACCAGGTAGTCTGAAGGTTAAGGTTTCCTGCAACAAACCCGACCCTGCTCACAGGTATGGACCTATACTGACACAAGTTCGGCATCCTATGCGGTCATCAGCGTCACAGACATTCAAGAGGGATGATAAGATACCCAGAAGGTGTGGCATCACCATCTCCTGAAGCGGCCTCACTTAGCTGAATCCCAAATGATCGGTCCTCAGAGTCGACAATCCTCCAAACCAACAACCCCTCAGGCCCAAAGGGCCGGAAAGGAAGTCAACCGGGAGAACCTCGTCTGAGCGTGGATTTCATGAGACACTAGTGCCTGCAAACCAAGCACGCGCCCACTAATTTCCACAACTAATGCTAGGTACATTCAAGCCTGGGTCTGGCTTCTCACTCATCAGAACGCCCCTCCCACAACAACACAGATAATCATATCATAATGAAAATAAAGTGCGGGAAATAAAATGCGATAAACAAACACAACCCAACAGGTAATCATACAAGCGCTAGGATTGACTCTCGCAGGGGATGTTGGATCCCCAAACTGACTCGCATAAGGGACGTTGGATCCCCAGGAAACTATGAAGTCCCCAGCAGAGTCACCAGTTGTCGCTACCGCGAAAATAAGGTGCCGGCAAAACAGAAGAGTCACCACCTTTCGTTATTTATCCCTCAGAACGGGAAAGGAAACGATCGGAAAAACCTGACGAAGAGGTATAAGACAAGGTCATCGCAACCATTGTCTGGGTTCGGGAGTCGGTTACGTAAGGGGAAGGTATTAACACCCCTCACGTCCATCGTACTCGATGGGATCCACGCTTGTTGTGTTTATCTGACGGGTTTGTTTACTATCTACCTATCAAGGCTGGTCTGAAAAGAAAAGAAAATGACTCGGCAAAGCGTCACACTTTATGCCTACGTATTCTCATCAGAGAATGAGAAATCAAAGTCAACGTAGTTCGACTAACTACGGGTAATGGGGAAGGTGGCTCGCCAATACGTCAGTATTGTGCCGACGTACTCTCAACAGGTATGAGAGATCAGAGCTTACATAGTTCGGGATAATACGGATTATGGGAATTCAAATTCATCTGTTTTATCGAGTAGGGTTAACAAACAGTTCTAGCAGTTTGGCGTACGCAGCTCGACCCTTGGAGACTTAGGCGTTACCGTTTGCGGTAGGACTGAGAGTTAACGACACTCTTCTCTTCAGAAAAGCTTCCTATGACTTATGGGCCCACGGGGCAAAAAGATTTGAAGTTTGTTTTCTGTCTTTTACGGAAGAACTGTTTTTTATGGTTGTTTGCAACTAATATCGCACTAGAGACTATGACCTGAGAGTGAATGCGTCGCATGTCACCCAAAGGGTACCATACTAAACATCCAGACTGTTGAAAAGAAACCTTCCAACAATCCTTTCTCTGATAGCTTTAAGGCTCGTAACGTACGACATCAGTTAACCTTTATTACTGTATTTTAATTTGTTTCGAGATGAGAAGAGAGAACGAACAGGCTCAACTAAGGGGAGACTATCAAGTCCTACTGTTGTCATGTCAAGGATTCATCCTATGGTCAAGGTTTGAAACAAGGAACTCCTAGAAGTTATCATGCATAGGTTTCAACCTAAAGTTCTAATCATCACTTCCTTATTAAAGGAAGTGAGATTCCTATGGGATCATGTCAACGATAAACAGAAACAGATAAAGCATCAACTTAAATAGTAAACAGTAAACAGTACAGGAAACAATTGTAAATAAAATGCATGCAATGCAAGTGAGGGAGGAAATGTGTGTGGGGTATCAGCCTCCACAAGCTCATCTCAGCCTCAAGCCAGATATGAATAACTGCAATCATACAGAGAAATAAAATGCCATCAAGCAAATCATAAACCACATGGGCAAGGGAGCTGGGCTCTACCGAATACCCGCAAGCAAAGCCATACAGTAAAAATACAAGCAGAGGGGGCAACTCAACCTCTAGTGCAATCATGCCCCTAGCTTAACACAATCTAAACATGAACTTATTCTAATGCATCAAGCAAATCAAATAAGTCACAGCAATACAGTTGCACAGAAAGCAAACAAACAGGAAAAAAAGCAGATCAACAGCTTCCTCAACTTCACAGCAAAGCTCTTCTGACAGCAGTTCAGTCCTCAGCCTTCAACTGCTTCTCAAGTCTTTCATCTTTAATAGCAAGTGTCAACTTGCTTCTTCAAGCTTTCAACATATCAACATAAGTATCAACTTCTCCTTCTTCTTCAAGCCTCAGCTCCAAAGTAAACTCCACCTTCAGGCTTCAATCCCCATTGCAAGTATCAACTTGCTCCTTCAAGCTCCCAATGCATCAAACACACAAGTATCAACTTATTCTCCAATCTCAAGCTTCAGCTTCTTCATCAATCTCCAATGGATTCCTCTCACAAGTATCAACTTGTTCTTCATCTTCTTCAAGCTTCAGCTCTTCCCTCAATCTCAGCTTGATCTTCTTCCTACAAGTATCAGCTTGCTCCTCTTGATCCTTAAGCTTCAGCTCCAAAAGGTAGTCTTCAAACACAGAGAAGTATCAACTTCTAGCCTTCAATCTTCTTCAAGCAAGGAACTCCATCCTCTAGCAAGGGAGAAAGATTCATCTAACAAGAACAAAGTTTGGATGATTGGTAGCAGAGTGAAGACCAAAGGTCACCACTAAGCATCCCATAATCAGAGAAAGGGACCCTCAAAGGTTCTACCAACTTGTAAAGAGCCACACATCCTACCAAAGAAGGGATGAGGCCTTTACAAGGTAACCTTGCATCATAGGGAAGAATGGAAGTGATCAACACCTTCCATGTTTATGAAAGAAGAGAATCTATCTAGAAGCTCTATCTACAAACCCTAATCTTAACACCTGAACAAAGCTACACCAAAAGGAAGGGGAAAGCTCCACATCCAAGCTTCTTCAAGCACTCCATAGCATCCTCAACTTGCCTTCATCTTCAACCAAGGGTAAAAACACCACAGGCTTACTCTAAGGGAACCTAAGAGGTTAATCTAGTCAGATTAATGCATTAGAATCATCTAAAGTTAGCACCTAAACTAAAATCAAACTAAAATAGTAAACTACATTATAAATTCCTACAAAATTCCTAATGGACCCTAATTCAATCATGAATCTACCATACAAAATTCAGAGGTTGAATCATCCACCAAGTCTTAGAAATAGAACCTAAATCATGAGGCACTAACCATAAACCCTAAAAATGGAGCTCCTAAAGTTTCAACTCAAAACTACCACTTACATTCATCACAAAAATGTGAGAAAAATCTAATGGGAACATGCATAACTATGCTAGCTATACACAAAAAAACGAGGCAAGAATCATCACCAAATGCTCAAACCAAATTCATCAAAACAAGGTATCAACCATGGTTATTTTAATATCAATTAAAATTCAACAAATGATAATAAAATAAAAAATGCATGAAATATTAATATTTTTTATCTAAAACAAACTAGATTCAATCATGAATCCATGGAAAAAATAATGGAATTAATTGAGTTAGTTTTCAATTTTTTATGAATTATTTCCTAAGTCACATGAAATGATGAAATTAATAAAACAATAAAATGGAGAATATGGACAGAGGGTGTGATCAGTAAACAATTCCCATTAGCCTCGCTTGGGCCCTTAATCCTGGGGGTGCACATAGCAACTGGGCGTGAGGCCCATCTGAATTTCAATTCATTCACAAA
Organism: Lathyrus sativus; assembly: GCA_963859935.3. Taxonomy (NCBI): domain Eukaryota; kingdom Viridiplantae; phylum Streptophyta; class Magnoliopsida; order Fabales; family Fabaceae; genus Lathyrus; species Lathyrus sativus. The sequence goes on from OZ012739.1 coordinate 250,956,508, forward strand.
AAATAAAACCAGGAGGGGGTGTGCTGAGCAAGCAATTCATGTTGTAAATCTTGTTGGGCCTGGAAAGAGGGGTGTTGATAGCAACTACAACCCAAGCCCACACGTCTGAGTTCCACATGTATTCAGCTCACAAATAAATAAAACAAGCACACGCGAGGACTTGAACTCATGTCCCTTGGCATATGCAGCGAAGAACATAAGGTGGGAAACTTCACTAATCAAAACGCTGTGTTTTGAGGGGAGTGTACGTGGCGCAACAAGGAACCTTGGATTGCTTGACTAAGTCTATTTTTCTACACGCATGGACGTCCCAGATTACGTCTTCAACCTTTTCAAACTCCTGCAAGCTGCAAAACGCGTGCGCGAACCAGGGCCGCCAGTGGCTTTTCCGGCCGGCCTCGTCCAACCCTAACTCTCTCTATAATCAACCATTGGCCACGATTTCTGAATGAAAGTTGACCAGAATTTCACCAGGATCCCAACCATACCACTAGTTCATGCTAAAAACGCAGGGTTCGTAAAAACACAATCTCAACCGAAAATGGCATAAACCCTAAAACGTCTCTAATCTTCAAATCAATTATCCAGAATCCATTTACACCCTAAGGGGAACTTAACCACATGCTTCTAATGGATTAAAAGTGCGTAAACAGTGAGAAATTTCAAGAAGTTAGAACCAACCTTGAAGCTTGAATTGCAGTGGTTATGCGCCTCAATTCTCTTCCAAACCTTGCAGAATTCTTCAAGGATTAATGGTAAACGATTCTTGGTGCTCAATTCCTGCTGAAACCCCTTGATTCTCCAAAACCAGTTTTCACTTTCAAGCTTTTTTCTTCACCTCACTCTAATGGCTTCTCAACAGAATTCTGCACTAGAACCTTCCTAATCTGATCATCATCCTATTTATAATGTGTTCTGATGGATTAGAAGCCCAAACTAGGCCCAATTATGGATTTTGGATCTTCAGTTTTTCCTCCAAATTTCAATATGGATATGTGCCTTCAAGCCTTGGTCATGCTCCAAACTCAGTCTAAATGAATCATTTAACACTTGTGGAATGTGATTGAAGTGTTTCCCTCCTTTGGTCTCAACATATGGAGTGTGTAGAATATGTTTCTTACTTGTGAAGTAATCATTCAAATTGCTATGTTATGGTCCTCAAATCAAAAATGTGGCAATTCCAATCTTTCTAAAACATCAATTCCATTCAAAATGACCACAAATTTGACTTGGAAACATGTTAATCTCATTTATTTTGAATTTTCTCATTTTAATTCATTAAAATGGCTTTTATGAAGAATTTCTTCCACCAATGCTTGATATAACCCATATCAATGGACACTCGATGTTTAAACAAGATAAAAACATCATTTTGAACAACTTTCATGTTGAACAAAAATGCATTTGAGACCTCTATGTTGGTGAAAATGGCCTATGATCACAAATGACCTATAATCACCAAATGTCCAAAATACCCTGGACTTGTCAAAGCCATAACTTGAGTTGTACAAATCCTATCAAGGACTTCTATTACTCTATAGAAATCTAAGAGGATAAGGAACAACATTCATTTTGACCAAAAGTTCATAGTAATCATCCTTCTTGGGAAAAGGTATCATGCAAGTTGGGTAACTTTTAAGCTCCAAATTCACATTCCTCAGATGACTTGTAACTTGTCAAAGCCATAACTTGAGTTCTACAAATCCTATCAAGGACTTATAGCACTCAAATTAAAGCTAAGGTCATGCTCTACAACAATCATGTTGGGGGAAATATGAGATGACAATCACATCTTGAGCTAAATTGCCTTGAAGATAGGGGTCAAACTATGGGATTTTACACTGTCAAGCCTTAGAAACCCTAGCTTGAAACTTCTCACACTCTTCAATCATGATGAGTTAACCTTGGAATCATCCTTATAATATATCAATGTATCAATACATGATCACATGAATCTTGGATTAGGTCTCAACCTTCTTTAAATCATCAGTTAACTTAGGGTTGACCCAGTCAAACCCTAACTGCACCAATCATGGCTGAGGCTTCTTAATCTTGCACAATGACTTGTCTAGACCTCAAAATGATCTTCAACACTTCTCATGAGCTCTATCAAGACCTCAATTCCATCTTCATGGCCTTAGAATCATCTGATGGCTTTCCACAACTTTCAAGTTAGGAGACCTACACACTATTGGTTTCAACCACTCTTTCTGAGGATCTTTTAACTTCTCTGACAAGGATATCAACCCTTGAGCACCTGCATAACCTTCTTAGCTAGCTTCATAGCCTTGTGTAGCCCTTTATTGGTAATCATACCTCTTGATCTCCTGCACACATGTCAATGAAATGCAAATGACAATGCTAATGTGAATGAAATGAAACATAAGCTAGGAAAAGAAAAGTTGAGAAAATTTAGGGGTGCAACAGACATCACTCTGCAATGCGGCCCCTATCTTGACGTTCCTGACCAGTTCCTCAGAACCCAGATTCACAATCTCAATCTCTTCTTCGTGAGGCAGAATAACTTTCAATTCTTGTTTCAACAAGCGGGCCAACTCTTCGGGAAGGTCTTCGTCTTCATCAATCTCTTCTTCGGCTTGATAGATTGGGCAATCGAAGTCGAAGTGAGTCGTAGAAGGTCCAGAGTCGATGTCATCTGCTATGTGGATCCTGCAATAACAAGGGTTAAGCTTAAAACAAGGATATGCAGGGTAGCTCAAACCCTATTGCCATTTTATTGTTTTTCAAAACAAATATAAAACAGGAATAAAAGAGATCACAACATTTGAATGCGAAGAAAAATGCCTTTTGATTTATTGGTAAAATGCATGTACATAATCAAACAAGGCCCTGACAATAAAACCACTAGGCCCCGGGTAGGACATAGGGTTGTACAACAATTGGAGAAAGTAAATCATTACTCTTTGCCTGTCACTTAGATGGTATCCCTGATGGACCAGTTGGTGAGGCTCTGGCTTGGTTTGCTTTGTAACACCCATTTTATTTATTTAGTCATTTTGGTGTTAATTTAATTATTTTATGTTGGTGTGCCCTTAGGTGGGGTGTGTTGGTATGTGATTGGTGAGTATCCTTGATATATAAGGATCATTGGTGGTGTGGAGATAATAATATAATAGTTAATAGTAATATTGGTGGTATTATTATTATTATTATTATTATTATTATTATCATTATTATTATTATTATTATTATTATCATCGGTATGAATATTATTATTGGTGGGTGTCCCTGATATGGGAGGATTATTGGTGGTGTTTTGGTGAATATAATAATATAGTGTATAATATTGATATTGGTGGGAATATTATTACTATTATTATATTTATTATAGTTACTATTCTTATTAACATTATTATTATTTTGGTGAGATAATAATAGGATTATTATTACTATTATTATTATTATTACTTTATTAAAGTTATTAACATTATTATTATTTTGGTGAGATAATAATAGGATTATTATTATTACTATTATTATTATTATTATTATTTTATTAAGTTATTAACATTATTATTATTTTGGTGAGATAATAATAGGATTATTATTACTATTATTACTATTATTATTATTATTATTTTATTAAGTTATTAACATTATTATTATTTTGGTGAGATAATAATTGGATTATTATTACTATTATTATTATTATTATTATTATTTTATTAAGTTATTATTATTATTGGGATTAGAGAATTAAAATAGAAACGTGAGGGATTAGTAGTTTTACGATACATTGTGAGAAGTTAGAGAAAGTGGAAAAAGAACGATAGGAAGGAGAGAACGAAAAAGGGAACGGAAAAGGGAGCAAAGAACGAAGGATACAGGGGAAAATCAGAATTAGCCAAACCTTGGAGGGTTCTTTCATCGATCAACCGATTAACAAGGTAAGGGGGGAGAAACTTGATTTGGGATGGTATATACATGTATAGGGTAGAGGGGATTCCTTAACCCCGTAGGAAAATTCCGATCTATGAAGTTTTATATTGGCATGCTTGTTATTATTGTTGCTAATGATAAATTGATGCTTGACATTGATGAATTGTTGATTGGTACTGGTGAATTTGGTGTATATATATTATGGTGATGTTAGTGAAAATTATATGTTGTTACTGCAGTGTGGATAGTAAATATAAATAGAGTTTTGGTGAGATTCTGTGTTGTTACTGTAGTGTGGGTAATGGCCATGATTATAGCTTTGGGGAAAATTATGTGCTGTTTCCCTATAGTGTCGTTAATGACTATGGTTAGGACCTTGGTGAGATTCAGAGTGACTCTGAAGTGTCGGTAATGTACCGTAATGTTGGTTCTAGAGTAGGAAGTATAGGATAATTGGTAAGTATAATATATATTGTTATGTTATGATTGATGATGATTGTTGTTAATTATATAGTAATCGTTAATGAATTGGTGTTTTGGGATGGTTTGGCATATAGGGCATATAGGGTGTTTTACAGTTTTTAGGGAAAATTCTGTATGGCTTTTGAGGTATCGATAAAGTGTGTAGGTGATGATTTTGGGAATAGGAATTAGAAGCCTATTGGTTACGGTAATGTGCAAGATTGGTATTAGAATAGACTGAGGATCTGAGTTGAGATGATAGGTACAGTTTGGCCTTGATGCATTGTAAGAATGATGAGTGTGGGAACTAACTTGTGTACTTGGTGATAGTGCATGTTTCCCGTAATAATGACGGGTGGACAATTAGTTGATGTATATGTATGTAGTGATCAGTAGGATCGTGTATCCCCGAGTAGTGGGATGTGTTTGTATCTTGGTGACAGAATATGAACTTGTTTACTGACTGATTGATTTATACGGTGTTGGTGCATGTTATATCTATGTATATATATGTGATGTATAATGATACGATCAGGTGGATCGTGTGCACTTAGTGTGCCTGAACATAATAGTTATGCATTGGTGTGTGCATATCATGGTGTCTTGGTGGGATGGATCATGTCTCGGATGGAGCATAAGTGATCTGTCCGTACTCCTTTGTGGAGAATGGTGGGGTTGAATCATGTCTCGGATGGAGCGTAAGTGATTCACCCGTACTCCTTTATGGAGAATGGTGGGGTTGAATCATGTCTCGGATGGAGCGTAAGTGATTCACCCGTACTCCTTTGTGGAGAATGGTGGGTTCGATTGAATGAACCAATGAGTCGGTACCGCATGCATGGTGTTGAGTTGCATATTTGCATTATAATATGTTATATTGTAATTTGAACAGTAGGTTCGTTATATGGAGTTGTTGGGGTGAATATTGGCGTGGTGGTGTGTTTTACTACCTTGTTTACATGTATTACATTACCATTATATTCTGATCATTATTTCTCACCCCTTTGTTGTTGTTGTGGTCTGTGCTTCTTCGGAAGTACAGATAATCCAGGTGTTTAGCTAGCTTGGATATTGGTGTGACCGTCGAGTCTATGATGCTCTGATACGTAACACGGGATATGGGTGTTGTAATTGTTTTATGTCTAACGTGTTGAAATCCTGTGACGTATCATGTTTTGATGTATTTTACTTTATGAAACAAATTCCGTTGTATTATTTTGAAAAGAATGAATAAAGTATTTTTATAAAATTTGGAGATGTGATATCCCACTTTTTGGTGAAAACTCTGATTATTATTATAATATTTATATTTTATTTAATACGGGAAGTGGGGTGTTACAATTGGTATCAGAGCAGGTCGGTCCGTCCGGCCAGTGTTGTTGAGTTGAGTTGAGTCTGTCCTTTGGGATGGAGACTGTGTGTTGTTTAACCTGGTGTTGTGGTTTAAATCCCTAGTATATGGCATGTGTGTGAAAACACTGTCGGTACGTGTTTATTTCCTAACCTTGTCTGCAGAAGCAGGAATGATTCCAGTGGGGGAGAAGTTTGTAATTCTCCGGAATGCTACGGTGTGGTGGCTTAATGTGTTGAGGAATGCTATCATAGTTTGGTAAAGATGGTTTGTACCCCATCATGATTTCGGTTGTCTATTAACAAATTGAGGAACTGATCACCCTTAATCTCTTGTTAATAGTAGACGGGATTGTGTTGGATGGGATAGACGTGTCTTGCAAGCTTGTGTGGCGTGAGCAATGAATTGTCCTGAGTTAAGCTAAGTGCTTAAGGGATTATTTTGAGGAGTTGGCGTAATACGGTGTTGAGACGTTTATTTTGACGGAACCTTTGAATGAGAAGGAAAGTGAGAAAATTGGGATTTGTCAATTAGTTGAAATTGCCAGAGGTTCCCTGAGGAAGTAAGCGATTTACTATCGGAGTATGAAGTAAAGCTTACACGTTTATTTTGTTTTTGGGACGAGTCTGATATTGATGACTCCATATTGTATGTTTACGTTGGGATTGGAGAAGTTGAAGAGTCAACTTGAAGATCCGCTGGGGGAGAGGTCCTTTTGTTTGAGTGTGTTACCGTAAGGTGCACCAATTTTTGTTGGTTAGACAGACAGAAGGTTTTGTGAAGCTTTGGGTGAACTATAGATAAGTGAACAAGGTGACTGTCAAGGATAAGTGTTCGCTTCCAAGAGTTAATGATTTGATGGATCAATTGATTGAAGGACGTGAGTTTCCGTGTTCGTGAAATCGCGAGTAGAATTATTGTGTTGTGGTGTCGAAGGTCGAAGTGGTATCGTAATAGGAGGCTCCACGATCTGCTGTTGAGATTGGAAGTAATCGGGTTTTAAAATATTTAAAGATTGAAAGTGTGTTGGATGGCCTCCTAAGTATGAAATTGTGGTTATAAGTTGAATTCCAAGATCGCAGCTTTTTACGGAATCGAAATCGGACACTCGGAAGTCAGGTAACGGTCGAAAATAGAATTTCGGGACTGTCATGTTCGCCGAGATTCGCCTGGCGAAGTGCCCTGAGCAGAAAAATGTTGTTGTGGTATTTTTGTCGTAACGGGAGAACCGCAACTCGGAATGACGCCCGGTTCGAAGCGTTGGAAAGCTATTAAAATTATCTATGAGATGGTGAAGTATTGACATAGATTTAATCTATTTATTGATGAAGTGTGTTTGAATGTTGTGGTAAGGACGGGCGGTACGGTATGTGTTCCCGCTATAACTCACAACTTGTTTGTCCACTTGGCATGGGATCTTCTTTAATTATTTATATAAGGCAATGGTTGTGTTGATAAATGATATTTTATGGTATTCGAAGAGTATAGAGGATTATGTTGAGCATAAGGAACTGGAGTTATCAGTGTTAGAAAGAGAGCGGTGATATACTTCCGTAAGGAAAGTTCTGCCGAATCCGATAGAACTAATTGTGGTGTTTGTGATGCTTGTTGATATAATTAGGGGATTTGCTAAAGACAACTTCAGCGAGTTTCAGTTATGCAAAAGGCAACTCGAAGTGTGTAAGAGGAACCATCCGACCAGTGATTTAGAGTTGGTTGCTATTGTGGTTGTACCGGAGTCGGAGGCTTCGAAAGTTCAGATTGAGATCGGAGATGTTTGGTGATCTTAAGAGTTTAAGGTGTTTGTTTGATTTGAAAAAGTTGAAAATGAGGCAGAGGAAATAATTAGGATTTCTGAAGGATTACGACTTTGAGTGTAATTACCCTTTGGGTAAAGTGGATGTGGTAGATGATGCGGTGAGTTGGAAATGTTTGTGTTTACCAAAGATGATGGTGAAAAGAGGTAGGACTGATTGAGAAATTTCATAATATGCGTTGTGTGAGTAAGGATACTTCTTATGGAGTTAATCTTTTATTATTAAGATCTGACTAGTGATATCCTTGAGAAGAACCGAGAAAGTCAGAAATCTGGGTCGAGTAGTGAATTAGTTGAAGTTGATAAATTAGAGTCGAGGAGTGGATTGTCGGGCTTGTGGAAATAATACCACGAGATGTTATGATAGAGTATGTGTACCAAATGTTGTTGAGGGGAGTAGAAGTACTCGTGAAGAAATACATTGGGGTAGATGGAGTATCCATCCCAGTGCTATGAAGAAGTAACCGAATTTGAGTAGATTGTTTTGGAGACCATGGATAAGGGGAGGAGTAGTTGAGGTGGAATATGCTGGTTAGAATTGTAGGAATTCGAAGAGTGAACATCAGAGACTGTTGAGTCTGATGCAGTCGTTAAATATTCCAGAGTGGAAATCAGGTAGTATTTTCACGAAATTGGTGTTGAGATTTCCAAAGAATTTATAAAGACATAATTTTAATTTGAATTGTTAGGAGTGGATTAACTATTCCGTGTTGAGAATATATGAGATGCATATTGAGAAAGTGGTGAAGTTGGATGAGATACTGACGAATATTGTGTCAGATGGAAATTTGAGGTTTATATTGAGATTTTGGAAGGGCCTACAGGAAGCTTCGGGTACTAAGTTGAAGTTGAGTTCGACTTACCATCCGCAAACTGATGGTCAGTCAGAGAGGACTATTGAGTCTGTAGAGAATTGGTGAGAGCTTGGGTGTTGGATCAAGGTGGATTGTGGGATGATTAATTACCGTTGATTGAGTTACCTATAATAACGGTTACCATCCTAGTGTCGGAATGGCACTATATGTGGCTTGGTGAAATAGGGAGTGTAGGAGTCAACTGTGTTGGAATGGGTCGAGTGAGAGTGTTGTGCTCAGACCTGAAAATTATGTGGAGATGGCTGAAAAGATCAAGAGGATCCAAGGAAAGATATGTTTGGAGAGTCACGCCGGTGACTGATGTTGGTCGAGCTTCGAAGTCTCAGAAGTTCGCACCGTGTTCTGTGGTTTGTATCAGAGTGGCGCAGCAGAGGCATGGGAGGAGTAACATGTTAGACCGTTTTTCCCGCTGTCGCTATGAATTGGCATGATATGTTTCATGTGTCTTAGTTGAGAAAGTACATTGAACCAGGTGAATGATGTACAAGTGAAAATAATTTGATTGTTGAGGCATTTCTATTTCGTTTGGACGAGCGAGAAACAACTCCGAAGGGAGGAGATATCTTTGGTGAAACTAACTTGGGGCGGTGCTGCAGAAGGCAGTGTGACCTGTTAGTTGGAATGAAGGATGCGGGAAGTGTATCCGGAAGTGTTCCATCAGGTAATTTTCGAGGACGAAAATACTTAAAGTGGGGGAGAGTTGTAACACCCATTTAATTTATTTAGTCATTTTGGTGTTAATTTAATTATTTTATGTTGGTGTGCCCTTAGGTGGGGTGTGTTGGTATGTGATTGGTGAGTATCCTTGATATATAAGGATCATTGGTGGTGTGGAGATAATAATATAATAGTTAATAGTAATATTGGTGGTATTATTATTATTATTATTATTATTATTATTATTATTATTATTATTATTATTATTATTATTATTATCATTATTATTATTATTATTATTATTATCATCGGTATGAATATTATTATTGGTGGGTGTCCCTGATATGGGAGGATTATTGGTGGTGTTTTGGTGAATATAATAATATAGTATATAATATTGATATTGGTGGGAATATTATTACTATTATTATATTTATTATAGTTACTATTGTTATTAACATTATTATTATTTTGGTGAGATAATAATAGGATTATTATTACTATTATTATTATTATTACTTTATTAAAGTTATTAACATTATTATTATTTTGGTGAGATAATAATAGGATTATTATTACTATTATTATTATTATTATTTTATTAAGTTATTAACATTATTATTATTTTGGTGAGATAATAATAGGATTATTATTACTATTATTATTATTATTATTATTTTATAAAGTTATTAACATTATTATTATTTTGGTGAGATAATAATAGGATTATTATTACTATTATTATTATTATTATTTTATTAAGTTATTATTATTATTGGGATTAGAGAATTAAATTAGAAACGTGAGGGATTAGTAGTTTTACGATACATTGTGAGAAGTTAGAGAAAGTGGAAAAAGAACGATAGGAAGGAGAGAACGGAAAAGGGAACGGAAAAGGGAGCAAAGAACGAAGGATACAAGGGAAAATCAGAATTGGCCAAACCTTGGAGGGTTCTTTCATCGATCAACCGATTAACAAGGTAAGGGGGGAGAAACTTGATTTGGGATGGTATATACATGTATAGGGTAGAGGGGATTCCTTAACCCCGTAGGAAAATTCCGATCTATGAAGTTTTATATTGGCATGCTTGTTATTATTGTTGCTGATGATAAATTGATGCTTGACATTGATGAATTGTTGATTGGTACTGGTGAATTTGGTGTATATATATTATGGTGATGTTAGTGAAAATTATATGTTGTTACTGCAGTGTGGATAGTAAATATAAATAGAGTTTTGGTGAGATTCTGTGTTGTTACTGTAGTGTGGGTAATGGCCATGATTATAGCTTTGGGGAAAATTATGTGCTGTTTCCCTATAGTGTCGTTAATGACTATGGTTAGGACCTTGGTGAGATTCAGAGTGACTCTGAAGTGTCGGTAATGTACCGTAATGTTGGTTCTAGAGTAGGAAGTATAGGATAATTGGTAAGTATAATATATATTGTTATGTTATAATTGGTAAGTATAATATATATTGTTATGTTATAGGATAAATTGATGCTTGACATTGATGAATTGTTGATTGGTACTCTGAATTGGTGTTTTGGGATGATTTGGCATATAGGGCATATAGGGTGTTTTACAGTTTTTAGGGAAAATTCTGTATGGCTTTTGAGGTATCGATAAAGTGTGTAGGTGATGATTTTGGGAATAGGAATTAGAAGCCTATTGGTTACGGTAATGTGCAAGATTGGTATTAGAATAGACTGAGGATCTGAGTTGAGATGATAGGTACAGTTTGGCCTTGATGCACTGTAAGAATGATGAGTGTGGGAACTAACTTGTGTACTTGGTGATAGTGCATGTTTCCCGTAATAATGACGGGTGGACAATTAGTTGATGTATATGTATGTAGTGATCAGTAGGATCGTGTATCCCCGAGTAGTGGGATGTGTTTGTATCTTGGTGACAGAATATGAACTTGTTTACTGACTGATTGATTTATACGGTGTTGGTGCATGTTATATCTATGTATATATATGTGATGTATAATGATACGATCAGGTGGATCGTGTGCACTTAGTGTGCCTGAACATAATAGTTATGCAATGGTGTGTGCATATCATGGTGTCTTGGTGGGATGGATCATGTCTCGGATGGAGCGTAAGTGATCTGTCCGTACTCCTTTGTGGAGAATGGTGGGGTTGAATCATGTCTCGGATGGAGCGTAAGTGATTCACCCGTACTCCTTTGTGGAGAATGGTGGGGTTGAATCATGTCTCGGATGGAGCGTAAGTGATTCACCCGTACTCCTTTGTGGAGAATGGTGGGTTCGATTGAATGAACCAATGAGTCAGTACCGCATGCATGGTGTTGAGTTGCATATTTGCATTATAATATGTTATATTGTAATTTGAATAGTAGGTTCGTTATATGGAGTTGTTGGGGTGAATATTGGCGTGGTGGTGTGTTTTACTACCTTGTTTACATGTATTACATTACCATTATATTCTGATCATTATTTCTCACCCCTTTGTTGTTGTTGTGGTCTGTGCTTCTTCGGAAGTACAGATAATCCAGGTGTTTAGCTAGCTTGGATATTGGTGTGACCGTCGAGTCTAGGATGCTCTGATACGTAACACGGGATATGGGTGTTGTAATTGTTTTATGTCTAACGTGTTGAAATCCTGTGACGTATCATGTTTTGATGTATTTTACTTTATGAAACAAATTCCGCTGTATTATTTTGAAAAGAATGCATAAAGTATTTTTATAAAATTTGGAGATGTGATATCCCACTTTTTGGTGAAAACTCTGATTATTATTATAATATTTATATTTTATTTAATATGGGAAGTGGGGTGTTACATGCTTGGCTGGATCCAAGAGTCTAGGTCGCAATCACTGTCTTTGCCGTCTTCAGACACCGCGCTGACACTTTCAAATATCACCCCGCCACTGGTAAACTGGATCGGCCCTTTACGTCACGACGCACTGTGAGAAGAGGAGGTTTCAGCCACAGGAGAGTATCCTAACCCGAACTTGTCCTGTTTGTTAGGTATTTCTAGAACTTGCCCCTAGCCTGGGGTAGATCCGGCTTGAACAACGGTTCGGGCTTCCTTGAAGGAAGAGAGAGTCATCTTTGGTTTCTCGATCATTACATGAGTCGTGTCCTTGACCTTAACAGCTTTGAATGCCTGACATAGGGTTTCGTGGATTTCCCCATCCATCTCAACATATTTGAAGGACGACAAATGGCTCACCATTATATCTTCCTCGCCACATACAGTTACAATGTTGCCCCCTACAACATACTTGAGTTTCTGGTCTAACGTGGAGGTCACGGCACCAGCAGAATGGATCCATGGCCGGCCTAAGAGACAGTTGTAGGCTGGCATGATGTCCATGATGTAGAAGACTGCGTCAAAAGTTTCCGGCCCAACTTGGATTGGCAGAGTTACCTCTCCGAAGACATGACATTTGGTTCCATCGAACGCCTTCACAACCAGGTCACTGGGTGTGCAAATTAATCCTCGAGTATCTAGCTTCATCAGTGCCTTCTTCAGAAGAACATTAAGCGATGGCCCAGTGTCGACCGACACGTGATCCATAACTGTTCCCCTACACTCTATCGAGATGTGTAGGGCGCTGTTGTGGTTTCTTCCCTTCGGTGTCAGCTCCAGGTCGACGAACCCTAACTCGTTTCCAGCATTTACATGGGCTACCACCCTTTCCAACTGGTTGACCGAGATTTCTTACGGTACATACATGGCATTCAAAACCTTTAACAGCGCGTTGCGATGTGACTCCGAACACAGCAACAAATTCAGGATGGAAATTTTCGAGGGTGTTTGATGAAGATGGTCAATGATCTTGTAATCACTCTTCTTGATCAACCTCATGAACTCTTCAGCGTCCTTTACAAGTAAGTCCTTCTCTACCCCACGAGGGGTTTCCTCAACGACTTTACTTTTTCCTTTATCAGTTTCCTCAGCTTTATCTGCTTTGTCCCCCACAATCTCAGGTGGAGCAAATACTCTTCCGCTGCGCGTGATTCCGCCAATTCCCACTAGGTTATCCACAGACTGCCCAGATGGCTCTAGTTCCAACTTCTGTCTGTTACAGTAGACGTCTTCCCCATAGTGCCATGGGACATCATTGGTGCTTTCAAAAGGTATCGGCCCAGCTTTGGTGATGGTAATTATGGGCGGTCTGGGTGCAGAAGTGGTTATCGTCTGGCGGGGGATGGTGATGGTGGCAACCTCATCATCTTGCTTCAACATTACCTCTCCAGATCCACATTCGGCCCTTTGGCTAAACTGCAAAATTCCTTCAGTCATCAGACTCTGAATCCCCTCTATCAACTATTCACATCCATCAGGACGAGTCGCACAGCTCATACACAATTCTCCACAGCTCGGAAAGAAGCCTCTCTTCATCAGCTTGGCTTTAACGAAGCTAAGCAGTGTCTTCAGTTCCTTGACATCAGTCAGCACATCTAAATCCTCTTCTTCAATAATGGCATTCACCCCACCTGCCCTATGATTTGGCATAGGGTTCTTTGTGACATTCGACACATTATCTGAGAAATTGATGATCTTAGCATCCACAATATCTTGCACCTTGTGCTTGAAGGCTTTGTAGTTTTCTATCGTGTGGCCAGGTGCCCCTGAGTGAAAACCACATGTTGCATTCGCCTCATAACCCTGCGGAGGTGCCCCTGTCAAGAGAGCCAGGGTTCTCTTTTGGACTAGCTGTAACTGAAGCAGAGTTTGTAACAGCTGAGCATAAGACATGGGCGGCGTCTCGAGGTGACGACTTGACAGAGGTGGCCTGTCCTGATATTTTCTATACCCTTGCTGATTTGGCTGCTGTTGCGGCTGCTGCCGTGGCTGAGGTTGTTGGACAGCAGGGATGGTTATGCTAGCCACCTGCTGGCGCTGGCCCTTACCTTTCCTTCGAGCGTTAGACACGGCGCTCGTCTCTCCTTCACGCCTTTTGCTACCATATGGTTTCTTTCCTCCTCCATATGAGGATAGATCACCACCTTGAATTTTCCCTAATTTGATCCCATTCTCGACGTGCTCGCCAGTAATGATGAGATCTGAGAAACTCCCTGACATACCGCTGACTAGTTTCTCGTAATAGACCCCCGGGAGAGTGGCAACAAACATCTTCACAAGCTCTCGTTCAACCATCGGCAGCTGAACCCTAGCTGCTAATTCACGCCATCGCTGGGCGTATTCTTTGAACCCTTTGTTGTTCCTCTGCGACAAGTTCTACAGTTGAACCCGGTTCAGAGCCAAGTCACTGTTATACTGATAATGGTGTACAAAGGCCTCAGCCAGTTCCTTCCATGTGCGCACACTGGTGGGTTCCAAACCCATATACCATTCCAGGGATGGCCCAGACAAGCTATCCTGAAAGAAGTGCATCAGCAGCTTCTCGTCTTCAGAGTGAGCGGACATCTTTCGGTAGTATGACCTTAAGTGGACACGAGGGCAAGTGGTGCCCTTGTATTTCTCAAAGTCGGGTACCTTGAATTTATGAGGCACCTTGAAATCAGAAATCAATCCCAACTTAGTCATGTCGACCCCCATAGTGTTCAGGTTCTCGAAATTCCTCATCTTGTCCTCGAGTGCCTTAAACCTCAGACGTGCTTCAGCAGTCAGTTCCCCTTCAGCACTCCTCTGTGAGAACAAATCTTCTTGACGATCTTCTAGCCATGGCTAAGGCCCATACAGATTTCCAGCACCTGTGTTGCCGTTGCCTAGTCCAGCGTTGCCATTAGCTTCAAAATTTCCATTACCGACGCCAGTCGTATTACCATTAATCCCCATGTTAGTGATCAAATTGCCGTTAGCACTGCCATTCCCCCCGGTCACGGGGATGCCACCCTGAGGAGTTTCAACAGGAGGAGGGGTTGGAATACTCCCACCATGGAGTACACCGTTGCTGTCAATCCTTGAGATCAGAGGATGGAACAATGTTCTGAGCTGGTCTTGGCCGTTGGCAACCACTTGCATGAGTTCCATGAAGCGGTCCATCCTCTCTCGGAGTTCCTGAACGTCAGTTTGCACCTGTTCCATTGCTCTAGCTTGATTCGCTCTGGTCGGATACCGGTGGATCGGTCTTCGATCAATCTTGGAACCACCTGCATACACAAAGGGTTAGAAAAAATGACAAGGTGTTCGTTATGCAGATGCTTCATGCAAATGCAAACGTGTGTCTGTGCCTTGGGGAGACCCCCCCCCCCCCCCCCCCCCGATCCTAGTTTCCGAGACAAATAAGGTCTATGATCCAATCATGGAAAAAGAAATCCTCATATATTCATCTGAAAAGCCCGCTCGGGTAGCGTACAACTGTAATCACATACAACTGAAGCAATAAGGCATGACCCCAACCAACAGACCTGGCGGTATTCAGCATATCAATGCATAAAATTTACAAAAAGAGATACAAAAGATCACGCGCGGCCGCGGGCACGAAAATCTTCTATCAACCTCTTTGTAGCGGGATGATCTGACTGAGTAGGCAAACCATGAGCCAGCCGGTCCCTCTGCCTGATGGACTCTTGGAGGTTATCGCCAACGCTCCTAGAAACACCTTCTTCAGAATGGTTCTCGACTCTTCTCCTTTTAGCATCAGCTCGGAGTTGAGAATCTTGCAAATTTTCCTCGGCCTCAGCCAATCTATATTGGACGTCTTGTCGCAGGGAGGCTTCAGCCTCTGTGTTCTCGTCTTTCACCATAATCTGAGCTTCTAGCTCGGCTACTCACTGCTTCAGCTTTTCTTCCCGCTCTTTGTACTTGGCTATGGTGCTGCTCCAGACCCTCTCGTATTGGGTTAGCTTCTGGTACACTCTGTCCAGATCCTATTTCTTTGTTATCAACACGCTGTTGCACCCCAAAATTTGACCAACCGGTTCCCACATCTGGTTTATGTTTCGACGCATTTTGCATTCGCATTCGCATACCGCATACAGTTCATTTTCTCAGCCATATTGATTTTATCGGGGTTACAACCCTATTTCCACATTTCAGACGTTTTTGACCAGTTCGGATGATCGGAGTTTCATTTTTTGGGAATTTGTGCGCTTCCCGGTGTTTTCAGCCCGTGCTATTTGTTTTTGAGGACATTTCGGGTGTCCGGGTTTTTACCGTTTGTTTCGATCTGGTCTCGCGGTCGCTTTTGTTTGGTTTAATTGCCTTTATTGCTTTTCTAGACCTTTTAATAGTATTTTAGGATTTAATAGCCTTTTTCTAGATTTCAAATAGATTTTAGAATTAAATAGGATTTTTATTTGAATATTAGAATATATTTCTTTTTAATAGAATTGTAGAAAATATAGTTTTAATAGA
This sequence comes from Lathyrus sativus, assembly GCA_963859935.3. Classification (NCBI taxonomy): domain Eukaryota; kingdom Viridiplantae; phylum Streptophyta; class Magnoliopsida; order Fabales; family Fabaceae; genus Lathyrus; species Lathyrus sativus. The sequence goes on from OZ012739.1 coordinate 250,972,873, forward strand.
TTTTTAGAATATTAGATATTAGTTTTATTATTAAATAGAATAGTATAGTTATTTTAATAGATTTTCAATATAGTTCTAGAAATTAAATAGATTTTTAATAGATTTTAACATAGATAAATAGATGTAATTGAATAGTTAATAGTATAGATCTTTTAATAGATGTTAATTAGATTAGTGTTTGGTTTAATAAGTTTTCTTTTAATAGATTTTATTAAAGTCTTTTAGATTAGTTTAATTGGAATTAGCCTTCATTAATATTCTTTAATCCATTTTCGTTTTATTAGTTTAATCATATCATTAACTGAAGTTGTTTGTTAATTTCCGTTTTAGTTCTTAATCATTCATTAGTCCAGCATTAATCAATTTTCGTTTTCATTAAGTCATGTTTAGTCTGTTTTCATTAATCAATTAATTAGCATTTAATCAAGGTCATTAGTCTGAGTTGTTAATGGGCCAGATGTCCAGTTCGTAAAGCCCAGTCAAAGTCCAAATTTGCGCCACATGTCACTATATATTGGTGCCACGCGTGGCTTTCCTTTTTTGGCCACCTCACTTTTCATTCACTCAGAACCCCACAACACACGTTTCCACTCACATTTCCCCTGCCACTTGGCACTCACTCTCACCACTTCACCGCCATGTATCACCTCCTCTCTCTCCCACGCGTCCCCTTCTCTCTCTCCCTATTCTGCATGCGTTCCACGTAGCCCCCACTCACCAGCTCACCGGCCGGCCATGCAGCCGCCGCAACGGTCTCCAGTAACCATCGCCGGAGTTCCTAAACTCGCCAGAAACTGCAAATCTCACCAGATCTTCATCCAGATCTTCATCAATACATTCATATGTTCATCAATTCTTCATCAGAGAACTTCACCGATGTTCATCCTTTCTCCCAGAGTTTCCAGATCCTTCAAGATCCATAGATCTTCAAACTTCATCAATTTTTCGTCAGATATGGATTTGTGTTCATCATCAGCTTCATCATTTTCCAGATTTGATCAAGATCCGAATTCATGTGTTCGTAAATCTCCAAAAATCATCAACATGCAACGCCGTTTCCAAATCTTCAATATTTTGATATGTTCATCATGAAGTTCATCCAATGCATCTTCATCAGTTCGTTCATTTTTTCCAGAAATCATCAGCGAATCTTCAAAACCTTCAAGATCTTCATGATATTTTTCTAGAATATTTTCCACCTTCATCGTCTTCGTCTTGTTCTTTCTCCGTTTGTCCAGAAATCCACAGATCTGCGTGAAGATGATCAAGATCCAGATGCAAAACTCCAAATCGGCCACCGCGAGCATCCAGGGAATCTTCAAACGAACTTCAACACTTTCAAGAATCTTCATCTCCTTCGAGTTTCTTCAGTATCTTCAACAAACTAACTCCTTCCAGAAATTTACTTCACGTCTTGTCTTCAAGAATGTCAAGGACGGAGGTTTTCCAGATTGCGATTGGTTTTTTTGTTTGTTTATTCATCTGTTTGTGCAGGTTTTTGAAACAAGGATGACAGCGAGATGAAACGAAGATTGAGAATGAAGGTGATAGAAAGAGGTTGTGAGAGAGAGACAGAAGTTTGACGAGAGAGAGGCTGAGAGAGGGAGAACGGCGGAGGTGAACAGTGGAAGGAGAATGGAGAAGGATTAGGGTTTGAGGCGTGAGAGAGAGGGCTGTGTGTTGGATTGGGCCTCAAGCCCATTGGTTTTTGGTTCGTACACCTCCGTTTTTTTTTCTTTCCCCCTCCCCGTTTTTTGTCTGATTGTGGTGGACGTGGGCTTGGCCCACTTGTGCTTTTCCTGAGGCATATCCCCCGTTTTGCTTCCTACACCCCTCGTTTCCTTAGTTTTTTTGGCTGCTTGTTTTTTGTTGGGCTGGGCCCTGCATTTTTGCTGCAGCACAACCCTGTATTACTAGCTGAACCCCCCGTGCAGTTTTTATTTCCTTTATTTTCTTGTATTGTTTTTTATGCATTTAATGGAATTTTTAGATAATATTTTCATTTAGGAAGTTAGTTTAATCTTCTTTTAAGAGAATTTAGGACTTAGTTAATTTCTTGTTAAGGAGATTTATAGATTTAATTCTTTTCAGGATATAGTTTCCTTAGGAGATTATTTTTGTCGTATTTTAGGAGTAGACTGTTATTTTCATTTCGTTAGTGGGTTTCTCTCCTATTTTTCTCTCTTATTTTCTTTTCTATCTGATTTTATTCTCAATTTTATTTCTGGCTGGCCGTGTGACATGGTTCAATTGGAGAATGATTTTCGATATCATTTCTCTATCTTGTCTTTGACACGGATATCAATACGCTACCTCTTAGAGTTCGATTTCTCGTATAAGTCGAACCATGACGGTCTAAGAGTTACATGGTTCTGATTCGAGCGTCCTCATCAAGGATCCAGAGAGGAGAAGATTGGAATGGAGCTTGCGCCCATGTCAGGAGCCCAGGAGCTGCTTTGTTCAACATCATCATCTTATTCAAGTCTTCAGGCAACCGTCGAGTGTTGTGAGCTGTACCATTAGATACGTAGGAAATGACAGTTGAGGAGTTTCGTCTCAGGTTCTTGCGTGTGTGTCGTGGGTTCCTTCCCGTTTAGGCGTAGGCCTGCTTCCTCTTTGTTCTCGCCCCCGTGCGAGCGAAACCCCTTTTCTCTCGTGTTCAGGTGATCGAGATCCCTTCTCTTGCCCCCGTGCAATCGAGACTCGTTTTCCCGTCGAACTACGTTTGCTCTGATCTCTCGTGCCAGACGAGAGTACGTAGGCATAGGATGCGACATCCTAGCGAGCTACCTCCCTTCTACCTTCTTCCCGTTTCCCCGTTTGCTGTAGTAGGCTGAACTACAGCTGCTCTGATTTCTCATACCGAATGAGAATATGTAGGCATAGGATGCGATATCCTAGCGAGCACACTAACAACTAACTTTTTTGTTCTCTCGCTGCCATGCGACCGAGACTTTCCCGCTGACGACTGATGTTATCCTTTTCTCTTGCCCTTGCGCATTTGAGACCAGACCGTAGTTTTAAGTTCCCGTAGGTTTCCGTACCTTTCAAACCAACTTCATCTCTCACCCCTGTGTGATCGAGAACACCCTGTCTAGCCGTAGTTAGCCTGAACTACATAAGCTCTGCTCTTTCACGCTGTGTGGAAGTACGTAGGCACAAGACGCGAAGTCTTGGCGAGCCGATTCCCTGTAGTTTCCTGAACTATGATGACTTTGACTTTCTCTCTCGAGAATATGTAGGCATAGAGTGCGATGCTCTATCGAGTCAGTTCCCTTCCGTTTAGATTTAGCAGCTGTAGATATATTGTTTTTGCATCCTTTAGACAAACCAACAAGCATGGATCCCGTCGAGTACGACGGACGTGAGGGGTGCTAATACCTTCCCCTTGCGTAACCGACTCCCGAATCCAGGATTTGGTTGCGATGAACATTCCTTTCCCGTCTTTGCGGTAGGTTTAGTTCGAGCGTTTCCTTTCCCTCCTTTGGGATAAATAATGCACGGTGGCGACTCTTTTGTTTAGCCGGCGCCGATTTTCGCAGTAGCGACACACGCCATGTACTGACTTCAGATCCAGCCGCATACGTTCCCTAGCATTAGTTTCTTTGGTCAGGTTGGAGCCTAGACGGTTGATCATCTCAGTCTGCTTCTTGCAGGTATAAACGGATTGACTTTTCTCTTTTCGAAGTTGAGCAATCTCTTTCTCCAACTCTTCGTTGGCCTTTTGTAGCTCTTCCTTCTCTCGCAGTACCTGGTTGAATTTCTGAATATCAACTGTAGTAGGCTCTTTGTGCACAAGAGGATATAATGGTTCCACGGCAGGAAACTGCATTAGAAACTTGGCAGCTCTTTCTCGAACCCAAGTCACATATGGATCAAAGGCTTTTGCTCCAAGCAAGACCTTTCCCTTTCGGTGAATTTTGCTCCAAGCATTTTGTACCTTGATCAAAGTGTCGCCCTCAAGCAGCCCTGTGAGATACAGAGATTCCCGTATCTCTTCCTCTTCAGGAGGACCTCGTAGTGCATACCCAAATTGTCGTATTAGTAGAGACGGATTGTAGTTGATACATTCATTCCTTCCGACTAAGGGGACGTTAGGAAAGCCACAGCAACTATGTACAATATCTTTGCCTAGTAGATCTCTATCAAACCAGATAATATTGTCAGCAGTCAAACCCATCAAACGCGTAGACCAAGGCGAAGACTCAGCAGAATCAATGAACGGCCCCGACTTAGGAAGATGGCTAGAAAACCACTTATACAGTAAAGGAGCATAATATTCCACGTTCTTCCCCTTTCTGTTTTCATTCTTGCTGTGAACTGAATGATAGACGTCTCCGAGGAGAGTGGGCACTGGATTCCCGGAGGCAAATATATGGCAAGCATCCATACTGATGAAGTCCGGGTGACTTGGGAATATCATGATCCCATAGATACAGAGGGCTAAGAAGGCATTGAATACATCCCAGCGACCTTTCTCGGCAAACTTTCGGGTTTTTTTCCATCAGGAAATGCAAAAGGAAACCATGAACTCCAATCTTCCTGGATACCATCCCTTCTAATTCAGACTCATCTACATGAAGAGCGTCAGTCAGCTTACTCAGTTTGGGCTCACCCTCAACACGGTAATAAGGCATTTGATTCATCAAAGGCACCCCCAACAGGTCAGAGTACTCTTCTAAGGTCGGGGCTAGGACATAGTCTGGAAACACAAAGCATCTGAGTTGTGGGTCGTAAAACTGCAGAAGAGTTGATGGAGAGTTTCCTACTTACAAGCTACCAACACCAGGGGAGAAATATGCACCTGCAACACAGACACACGTTAATGACATGCAAATGAGGATGCAAACAATGCAAAATGCAATCATGCAGCAGGAGATCAGGCGACTGTGCTGTTGAGGAGATGAAGGCTCTGTATCAACAAAACTACAATACTGCTCTGTCAAGAACAAACATATCTCTGACGAGAAGAAATCCTGATATCAGACCATAAACCTGCTCTGTCAAGAACAAAACCATATCTGATGATGAGAACCTCTGATACCCATAAAACTGATTCACTGTCAAGAAAACCAGGTAGTCTGAAGGTTAAGGTTTCCTGCAACAAACCCGACCCTGCTCACAGGTATGGACCTAATCACGGAAAAGGTTCGGCATCCTATACGGTCATCAGCGTCATATACTTTCAAGAAACGATGATACGATACCCAGGAGGTGTGGCATCGTCATCTCTTGAAGCGGCCTCACTTAGCTGAATTCCAAATGATCGGTTCCTAAAGTCGACAATCCTCAGATCCAACAACCCCTCGAGTCCAAAGGACCGATAGGAAACCATCAAAGAGAACCTCTTCTGAGTGTGGATTACATGGGAACTGATGCAAGCAAAGCAAGCACGCCCTCCACTAACCCACTCTAATACTATATAGCTCTCAAGCCTGGGTCTGGCTTCTCACTCATCAGAATGCCCTCCCACAACAGTACAGATAATCATATCATACTGAAAATAAAGTGCGGGAAATAAAATGCGGTAAATAAACACAACCCAACAAGTAATCATACAAGCGCTAGGATTGACTCTCGTAGGGGACGTTGGATCCCCAGATTGACTCGCATAAGGGACGTTGGATCCCCGGAAACTATCAAGTCCCCAGCAGAGTCGCCAGCTGTCGCTACCGCGAAAATAAGGTGTCGGAAAAACAGAAGAGTCACCACCTTTCGTTATTTATCCCTCAAAATGGGAAAGGAAACGATCGGAAAAACCTGACGAAAAGGTATAAGACAAGGTCGTCGCAACCGTTGTCTGGGTTTGGGAGTCGGTTACACAAGGGGAAGGTATTAGCACCCCTCACGTCCATCGTACTCGATGGGATCCACACTTGTTGTGTTTATATGACGGGTTAGTTTTATCTATCTACCTATCAAGGCTGGTCTGAAAAGAAAAGAAAATGACTCGGCAAAGCGTCGCACTTTATGCCTATGTATTCTCATCAGAGAATGAGAAATCAGAGTCAACGTAGTTCGGCTAACTACGGGTTACGGGAAAGGTGGCTCGCCAATACATCAGTATTGTGCCTACGTACTCTCAACAGGTATGAGAGATCAGAGATTACGTAGTTCGGGATAATACGGATTACGGGAATTCAGATTCATCTGTTTTTTCGAGTAGGGTTAACAGACAGTTCCAGCAGTTTGGCGTATGCAACTCTAAATCACTGGTCGGATGATTTCTCTTATACACTTCAAGTTGCCTTTTGCATAATTGAAACTCGCTGAAGTTGTCTTTAGCAAATCCCCTAATTATATCAACAAGCATCACAAACACCACAATTAGTTCTATCGAATTCGGCAGAACTTTCCTTACGGAAGTATATCACCGCTCTTTTTCCAACACTGATAACTCCATTTCCTTATGCTCAACGTAATCCTCTATACGCTTCGAATACCTTAAAATATCATTTATTAACACAACCATTGCCTTATATAAATAATTAAAGAAGATCCCATGTCAAGTGGACAAACAAGTTGTGAGTTATAGCGGGGACACATACCGTACCGCCCGTCCTTACCATAAAATTCAAACACACTTCATCAATAAATAGCTTAAATCTATGTCAATACTTCACCATCTCATAGATAATTTGAATAGCTTTCCAACGCTTCGAACCGCGCGTCATTCCGAGTTACAGTTCTCCCGTTACGGCAAAAACACCAGAATAACATTTTCTGCCCAGGACCCCTTCGCCAGGCGAACACCGCAGCGAATATGGACGTTCGCCAGTATGCTCGCCAGGCGAACATGACAGTCCCAAAATCCTCTTTTCGACCGTTACCCGACTTCCGAGTGTCCGATTTCGATTTCGTAAAAAACTGCGATCTCGGAATTTAACGTACAACAACAATTTTATACTTAGGAAGCCATCCAACACATTTTAAATCTATGAATAATTTAAAACTCAATTACTTCCAATCTCAACAGCAGATCTTTGAGCCTCCTAATACGATAGAACTTTTGACCTTCGTCCCATCCACCACAAGAACTCTACTCGAGATCACATGACCAAGGGACTCACATCCCTCGATCAATTGTTCCATCAAATCATTAACTCTTGGAAGCGAACACCTATCCTTGATAGTCACCCTGTTCACTTATCTATAGTTCACCCAAAGCTTCACAAAACCTTCTATCTGTCTAACCAACAAAATTGGTGCACATTACGGTAGCACACTCAAACAAAAGAACCTCTCTCCTAGAAGGTCTTCAAGTTGACTCTTCAACTTCTCCAATCCCAACGAAAACACACCATATGGAGTCACTAATATCGGACTCGTTCCAACAACAAAGTCAACGTGTGAGCTTTACTTCACACTCCGATAGTAAATCACCTACCTCATCCGGAAACCTCCGGCAATCGCAATTAATTGACAAATCCCAATTTTTCTCACTTTCCTTCTCATTCCAAGTTTCAGTCAAAATAGACACTTCAACACCGTCTTACGCCAAATTCCTCAAAATAATCCCTTAAGCACTTAGCTTAACTCAAGACTATACACTGCTCACGCCACCCAAGCTTGCAAGATACGTCTATCCCATCCAACACAATCCCGTCCACTATTAACAAGAGATTAAGGGTGATCAGTTCCTCAATTTGTTAATAGACAGCCGAAATCATGATGGAGTACAAACCATCTTTACCAAACTATAATATCACTCCTCAACACACTAAGCCACCACACTGTAGCTTTTCGGAGAAATACAACTTCTCCCCCACTGGAATCATTCCACTTCTACCAATGAAGTTAACCAACAACATGTACCGACAGTGTTTTTACACACATGTCGCGTACCAGGAAACAATAACACTAGACAACATTGGCCGGACGGACGGACCTGCTCTGATACCAATTGTAACACCCCACTTCCCAAATTAAATAAAATATAAACATTATAAATAAACATCAGAGTTTTCCCCAAAATAGTGGGATATCACATCACCAAATTTTTATAAAAATACTTTATTAATTATTCTCAAAAATAATACAGCGGAAAACATTATTCCAACATTCTCGGCCATCCGCCAAATTTCGTAAAATCTTTATTATTATAATTCACAAAAAAAAAGTGATACGTCACAGGATTACAACAAGTTTGACATAAAACAATTAAAACACCCATATCCCGTGTTACGTATCAGAGCATCCTAGACTCGACTGGCACACCACCATCCAAGCTATCTAAGTACCTGGATTATCTGTACTTCCGGAGAAGCACAGACACAACAACAACCAAGGGGTGGGAAAACATGATCAAAAATATATTGGTAATGTAATACATGTAAACAAGGTAGTAAAACACACCAACACACCAATATTCACCCCCAACAACTCCATATAACGAACCTACTGTTCAAATTACAATATAACATATTATAATGCAAATATGCAACTCAACACCATGCATGCGGTACCGACTCATTGGTTCATTCAATCGAACCTGGATAGATCACTTACGCTCCTCCTGAGACATGATCTATCCCCTACCATTCTCCACCAAGGAGTACGGATGAATCACTTACGCTCCTCCTGAGACATGATTCATCCCACCAAAACACCATGATATGCACACACCAATGCATAACTATCATATTTAGGCACACTAAGTGCACACGATCCTCCTGATCATATCATCATACATCAATGCATATATGTGTAGATATATTACACCAACACCATATAAATCAATCAGATAGTAAATAAATTCATACTATAACACCATATATAACCACATCCTAACACCCGGGAACACACGATCCTACTGATCACTACATACATATACGTTAACCAATTGTTCACCAACAATATCAAGGAAAACGAGTACCATCACCAAGTAAACAAGTTCATACTTTATCACCAAGATATAAACACGTCCCACCACTCGGGAATACACGATCCTACTGATCACTACACCATGCTCCGCATGATTCATACACCAACTAATTATCCATTTAAATAATTAGTAACGGAAATCACATACTATCACCGAGTACTCACTCTATAACACTCAATCATCTCCCCTATAATCAACAAAGTCCAAGGGCACTACACTCTTAGCGCACACAGTATAACAGCATAGAAAAAACCCCATTCTGCTACGCTCGCTACACCCTCGCTAGGCGAGCTCCCAGCGAATGCTCGCTACCTGTTCGCTTAGCGAACCTCCTCGCGAAGGCAAACAGAACCTACTAGACTCACTCGCTACCTCACTCGCTAGGCGAACACCTAGCGAACGCTCGCTGCCTTCTCGCTAAGCGAAGTGCTAGCGAGTTGCCTGCGACTTCTCAAGTTCTCACAGTTCAGAATTCTCACTCTTCTCTGATTCAAGCCTATTCTATAACATCCACTTCCTATACCATCCGTATTACGACCAATGCATATTAGGCTTATCAATCTTCCTATAATTCTACTCCAGATCAACATTACGGCACACTACCGACACTTTAGAGTTACTCTGAACCTTACTCAAACCAAACCAACACCAACAGTCAATCAACAATGGCAACATCAAACATCCGTACATCATCATATACATATTATTCCAAAGTCATCACTTAAACAATCTATCGACACATCAAAAAGGTCACACAGAACTTCCCTAAAACCGTAAACCCAACCTATACGCCAAATTAACCAAAAACAACAATTCACCAACACACAACATATTTCAATCCATCAACATCAACATAACTCAACAATCAATAGCATGTCAATATAAAACTTCATCAACGATACATTCCTACGGGGTTAAGGAATCCCCACTACCCATACATGTATATACCATTCCCAATCAAGTTTCTCCCCCCTTACCTTGTTAATCGGTTGATCGATGAAATTCTTCCTGGATTTGGTCTCTTGGCCTCCTCTTTTCTTTCCGTTCTTCGTTCCCTTTTTCCTTCGTTCTTCTCACTTCTCTCGTTCTTTCCTCTTCTCTCTTTCTATCGCTCTTTCTCTCTTCCATCTTTCTATCGTGTTATTTTCTCTAATACTTCCCCCATCCCTTCATATTCTATTTTCCTTTTTATTTCCTATCCCAATAATAATAATAACTAATAAAAATAATATAATAATAATAATAATAATAACTAATAAAAATAACATAATAATAATAATAATAATAATAATAATAATAATAATAATAATATTATTATTATTATTATTATCACACCAATTTCCCACGATCTATGGTAATCCCTTTTCTCTCTATTCCAACTTTTCTAATATCTCCTTGCTACCCCTTCATATTTCCTTCCTCACGGTTTCTATCATGACTTTTCATATTTCCATTCTAACTTCCCAATAACCCTTCCACCTCTTATTTTACTTATTTCAACCACTAATATTCCCAATAATAATTCTAATATAATACTTATAATAATCATTATAATAATAATAATAATAATAATAATATAATATAATACTATTATAATATTATAGTAATATTCAACATAATAATAATAATAGTAATACACCCAACAATAATTATAATTATAATAATAATAATACTAATGATAATAATAACAATTATATTAATACTAATAATAAAATAATATGAATAATAATAATCTTAATATTAATAATACTAATATAATATTACTAATATTAATAATACTAATCATAATAATACTATTAATAATAATAATAATAATATTATTATTATTATCTCACCAAAATAATAATAATAATAATAATAATAATAATAATAGTAATAATATTATTATCTCACCAAAATAATAATAATATTAATAATACTAATAAATATAATAATATATAATAATAATACCCCCACCAATATTACTATTATTCATTATATTATCATATTCACACCAAAAATCATAATAATATAATAACTATATTAATAATAATATTATATTCTCCATATTAATAATATTACTACAAATATTAATAATAATCATAAATATAATAATAATAATAATAATAATAATAATAATAATAATAATAATAATAATAATAATAATAATAATATTAATACCACCACCAATATTACTATTATTTCTTATATTATTATAAACTCACCAAATTACCACCAATGATCTCCCATCTCAGGGACACCCACCAAACATCATCAAATACACCCTACCAAAGGGCACATCAACATATAATATTTAAAATAATAATAAAATGACTAAATAATTAAAATGGGTGTTACATTTTTCCCAGTTTCGTGAATTTTTTACGAGAGAAACTTCAACTCTCACTTTGAGACGGCACTATCTCGAAATTCATATAGATGAGGTTTATTTTGTGTCAATTTCTTGAGTTGCATATCGTCTATATAGAACATCATTAGGAGTTTGAAAAACTCAAATCTCAATATGTAATTGTTAACATTGTCAAAATTTTTTGCACAAACATCCAAATCAACGACTTGTTGGTAACAACTGAATCTTGGATAGAGGTTTGTTGACTTTAGATTGTTTACTACTGTTGTCGAAATTCTTATTCAAGGGGTTTTAATCTCATATTTCTTGAGCTTCGTTATAGTATTTCAAGCACTCTTGAATGTCTTAGAGTTTTATGCAGGAATACCCAGGATAATTTAGTCTTCTAGAGTTTGCATAAGATAGATGAAAACTAGAATATAACAAAGAATGTATGTAATTTATTCTAGAGGATATGTGTTTTGATTATGATTTTTGTGAATCTGGAATGAAGTATTTATAGGCCATATAAGTGTTGTTTCACAAGGTTGCGACCCTTGGTGAAACAAATTCTTTTGAGTAATACTTTTACCAAAGGTTATAATGTTTCTCCTACAATAATACTTTTCAAAAGTAGCATATTTTCATTTTGCAACACTTCATGAATTGTTTCCTACTTCGAATTAAAAATTCAAACACAATCAACAACCAAAAATAAGGGCAACAACTACATGTCGGTTGAAGGTCGAATGTCGACCGTCATCGACGCTGCCGTATAGCGCTACAAGTAGCCCGATTGCTCAGATACTTCATGCTTAAGTTCCGCCACAAGCGCCTCTATGCCCACGTGCTCGGGCCCGGAGCCGAAGGCAGTGTCGGTGGCGGCACTAGTGAGGGGTTGTACGGAAGATACAAGTGGCATAATGCTTGGGACAATCACATTTGTTCGTGTGGCCATTTATCCTCTTTTGTCCTTTTATTAAGTTAATGAACATAACTCTTTATATAGGATTTTAATGTGAGTACCACTTTTTATGAGGGACTTTTTTTCATGCATTTATTAACATTTACTCACTTCCACTTTTCTTGTCACTTTGAAACATGCCAATTGTAGTTTATTATTCATAAATTAAACCATTCCCTTACTTATTCTAATAATTGAAATATCTATTCCAGAAAAGAAAGAGGAAAAGAATGTTAATACATGTAAGTATCTTTTTATTTGAACTCGACCTTTGTAAGAATAACGAAAAGTTTAATCGGAATGTTAGGTAGTTATGCTTTGAAATATTATCCCTTGTGATTATAACGGTATTACCTTACACACGTTATTTTATGATTCTTTTCCTACATCTCTCGCCTAGCACTATTTATGGTCATGTGTTTTTCCCATTTTCTTGAATTTTTTACGAGAGAAACTCCAACTCTCACTTTGAGACGCCACTATCTCGAAATTTATACAGATGAAGTTTATTTTGTGTCAATTTCTTGAGTTGCATATCGTCTATATAGAACATCATTAAGAGTTTGAAAAACTCAAGCCTCAATATGTAATTGTCAACATTGTCCGAGTTTTTTGCACAAACATCCAAATCAACGACTTGTTGTTAACAATTGAATCTTAGATAGAGGTTTGTTGACTTTATATTGTTTTCTACTGTTGTCGAAATTCATATTCAAGGAGTTTCTATCTCTTATCTCTTGATATTCCTTATAGTATTTCAAGCACTTTCGATTTTCTTAGAGTTTTATTTAGGCGTACCCAGGATAATTTAGTCTTCTAGAGTTTGCATAAGATAGATGAAAACTCGAATGTAGCAAAAAACATCTGTAATTTATTATAGAGGATATGTGTTTTGATTATGATTTTTGTGAATTTGGAATGAAGTATTTATAGGCCATATAAGTGTTGTTTCACAAGGTTGCGACCCTTGGTGAAACAAATTCTTTTGAGTAATACTTTTATCAAAGGTTACAATGTTTCTCCTACAATAATACTTTTCAAAAGTTGCATATTTTCATTTTGCAACACTTCATGAAGTGTTTCCTACTTTGAATTAAAAATTCAAACACAATCAACAACCAAAAATAAGCGCAACGACTACATGTCGGTTGAAGGTCGAACGCCGACCGCCATCAGCGCTGCCGTGTAGCGCTGCGAGTAGCCCAATTGCTCAGATGTTTCATGCTTAAGTTATGCCACTAGCGCATCTATGCCCATGCCCTCGGACCCGTAGCCAGAGGCAGAGTCGGTGGCGGCATCAGTGAGGGGTTGTACGGAAGAGACAAGTGGCATAATACTTGGGACCACCACACTTGTCCGTGTGGCCATTTATCCTCTTTTGTCCTTTTATTGAGTTAATGAACATAACTCTTTATATAGGATTTTAATGTGAGTACCACTTTTTATGAGGGACTATTTTTCATGCATTTATTAAAATTTACTCACTTCCACGTTTCTTGTCACTTTGAAACATGCCAATTGTAGTTTATAATTAATAAATAACAACAATCCCTCACTTATTCCAATAATGACAATATCAATTCCAGAAAAGAAAGAGGAAAAGAATGTTAATAAAGTTAAGTATCTTTTATTTGAACTTGACCTTTGTAAGAATAACGAAAAGTTTAATCGGAATGTTAGGTAGTTATGCTTTGCAATGTTATCCCTTGTGATTATACCGGGATTACCTTACACACATTATTTAATGATTATTTTCCTACATCTCTTACCTAGCACTACTTATGGTCATGCGTTTTTCCCATTTTCGTGATTTTTTTACGAATGAAACTACAGCTCTCACTTTGAGACGACACTATCTCAAAATTCATACAAATGAAGTTTATTTTGTGTCAATTTCTTGAGTTGCATATCGTCTATATAGAAAATCATTAAGACTTTGAAAAACTCAAGCCTCAATATGTAATTGTCAACATTGTCAAAGTTTTTTACACAAACATCCAAATCAACGACTTGTTGTTAACAATTGAATCTTAGATAGAGGTTTTTTTACTTTAGACTGCTTTCTACTGTTTTTGAAATTCTTATTCAAGGAGTTTCAATCTCATATCTCTTGAGCTTCCTTATAGTAATTCAAGCACTCTCGAATGTATTAGAGTTTTATGCAGGAGTACCCAGGATAATTTTGTCTTCTAGAGTTTACATAAGATAGATGAAAACTCGAATATAGCAAAGAATGTCTGTAATTTATTCTAGAGGATATGTGTTTTGATTATGATTTTTGTGAATCTGGAATGAAGTATTTATAGGCCATATAAGTGTTATTTCACAAGGTTGCGACCCTTGGTGAAACAAATTCTTTTGAGTAATACTTTTACCAAAGGTTACAATGTTTCTCCTACAATAATACTTTTCAAAAGTTGCATATTTTCATTTTGCAACACTTCATGAAGTGTTTCCTACTTCGTATTAAAAATTCAAACACAATCAACAACCAAAAATAAGGGCAACGACTACATGTCGGTTGAAGGTTGAACGTCGACCGCCATCAGCGCTGCCGTATAGCACTGCGAGTAGCCCGATTGCTCAGATGCTTCATGCTTAAGTTACGCCACAAGTGCCTCTATGCCCATGCCCTCGGACCCGGAGCCGGAGGCAGAGTCGGTGGCGGCACCAGTGAGGGGATTATACGGAAGAGACAAGTGGCATAATACTTGGGACCACCACACTTGTCCGTGTGGCCATTTATCCTCTTTTGTCCTTTAATTGAGTTAATGAACATACCTCTTTATATACGATTTTAATGTGAGTAACACTTTTTATGAGGGACTATTTTTCATGTATTTATTAACATTTACTCACTTCCACGTTTCTTGTCACTTTGAAACATGCCAATTGTAGTTTATTATTCATAAATTACAATAATCCCTCACTTATTCTAATAATGACAATATCAATTCCAGAAAAGAAAGAGGAAACGAATGTTAATAAAGGTAAGTAACGTTTTATTTGAACTTGACCTTTGTAAGAATAACGAAAAGTTTAATCGGAATGTTAGGTGGTTATGCTTTGAAATTTTATCCCTTATTATACAGGGATTACGTTACACACATTATTTAATGATTATTTTCCTACATCTCTCCCCTAGCACTATTTATGGTCATGCGTTTTTACCAATTTCTTGAATTTTTTACGAGAGAAACTACAACTCTCACTTTGAGATGGCACTATCTCGAAATTCATACAGATGAAGTTTATTTTGTCTCAATTTCTTGAGTTGCATATCGTCTATATAGACCATCATTAAGAGTTTGAAAAACTCAAGCCTCAATATGTAAATGTCAACATTGTCACATTTTTTTTGCACAAACATCCAAATCAACGACTTGTTGTTAACAATTGAATCTTAGATAGAGGTTTGTTGACTTTAGATTGTTTTCTACTGTCGTCGAAATTCATATTCAAGGAGTTTCTATCTCATATCTCTTGAGATTCCTTATAGTATTTCAAGCACTCTCGATTGTCTTAGAGTTTTATTCAGGCGTACCCAGGATAATTTAGTCTTCTAGAGTTTTCATAAGATAGATGAAAACTGGAATGTAGCAAAAAATGTCTGTAATTTATTATAGAGGATATGTGTTTTGATTATGATTTTTGTGAATTTGGAATGAAGTATTTATAGGCCATATAAGTGTTATTTCACAAGGTTGCGACCCTTGGTGAAACAAATTCTTTTGAGTAATACTTTTACCAAAGGTTACAATGTTTCTCCTACAATAATACTTTTCAAAGGTTGCATATTTTCATTTTGCAACACTTCATGAAGTGTTTCCTACTTCGAATTAAAAATTCAAACACAATCAATAACCAAAAATAAGGGCAACGACTACATGTCGGTTGAAGGTCGAACGCCGACCGCCATCGACGCTGCCGTATAGCGCTGCGAGTAGCCCGATTGCTCAGATGCTTCATGCTTAATTTACGCCACAAGTGCCTTTATGCCCATGCCCTCGGACCCGAAGCCGGAGGCAGAGTCGGTGGCGGCACCAGTGAGGGGTCGTACGGAAGAGACAAGTGGCATAATACTTGGGACCACCACACTGGTACGTGTGGACATTTATCCTCTTTTGTCCTTTTATTGAGTTAATGAACATAACTCTTTATATAGGATTTTAATGTGAGTACCACTTTTTATGAGGGACTATTTTTCATGTATTTATTAACATTTACTCACTTCCACGTTTCTTGTCACTTTGAAACATGCCAATTGGAGTTTATTATTCATAAATTACAACAATCCCTCACTTATTCTAATAATGACAATATCAATTCCAGAAAAGAAAGAGGAAACGAATGTTAATAAAGGTAAGTAACGTTTTATTTGAACTTGACCTTTGTAAGAATAACAAAAAGTTTAATCGGAATGTTAGGTGGTTATGCTTTGAAATTTTATCCCTTGTTATACAGGGATTACGTTACACACATTATTTAATGATTATTTTCCTACATCTCTCGCCTAGCACTATTTACGGTCATGCGTTTTTCCCATATTCTTGAATTTTTTACGAGAGAAACTACAACTCTCACTTTGAGATGGAACTTTCTCGAAATTCATACAGATGAAGTTTATTTTGTGTCAATTTCTTGAGTTGCATATCGTCTATATAGACCACCATTAAGAGTTTGAAAATATCAAGCCTCAATATGTAATTGTCAACATTGTCACAGTTTTTTGCACAAACATCCAAATCAACGACTTGTTGTTAACAATTGAATCTTAGATAGAGGTTTGTTGACTTTAGATTGTTTTCTACTGTTGTCGAAATTCATATTCAAGGAGTTTCTATCTCATATCTCTTGAGATTCCTTATAGTATTTCAAGCACTCTCGATTGTCTTAGAGTTTTATTCAGGCGTACCCATGATAATTTAGTCTTCTAGAGTTTGCATAAGATAGATGAAAACTCGAATGTAGCAAAAAATGTCTGTAATTTATTATAGAGGATATGTGTTTTGATTATGATTTTTGTGAATTTGGAATGAAGTATTTATAGGCCATATAAGTGTTGTTTCACAAGGTTGCGACCCTTGGTGAAACAAATTCTTTTGAGTAATACTTTTACCAAAGGTTACAATGTTTCTACTACAATAATACTTTTCAAAGGTTGCATATTTTCATTTTGCAACACTTCATGAAGTGTTTCCTACTTCGAATTAAAAATTCAAACACAATCAATAACCAAAAATAAGGGCAACGACTACATGTCGGTTGAAGGTCGAACGCCGACCGCCATCGACGCTGCCGTATAGCGCTGCGAGTAGCCCGATTGCTCAGATGCTTCATGCTTAATTTACGCCACAAGTGCCTTTATGCCCATGCCCTCGGACCCGAAGCCGGAGGCAGAGTCGGTGGCGGCACCAGTGAGGGGTCGTACGGAAGAGACAAGTGGCATAATACTTGGGACCACCACACTGGTACGTGTGGACATTTATCCTCTTTTGTCCTTTTATTGAGTTAATGAACATAACTCTTTATATAGGATTTTAATGTGAGTACCACTTTTTATGAGGGACTATTTTTCATGTATTTATTAACATTTACTCACTTCCACGTTTCTTGTCACTTTGAAACATGCCAATTGTAGTTTATTATTCATAAATTACAACAATCCCTCACTTATTCTAATAATGACAATATCAATTCCAGAAAAGAAAGAGGAAACGAATGTTAATAAAGGTAAGTAACGTTTTATTTGAACTTGACCTTTGTAAGAATAACAAAAAGTTTAATCGGAATGTTAGGTGGTTATGCTTTGAAATTTTATCCCTTGTTATACAGGGATTACGTTACACACATTATTTAATGATTATTTTCCTACATCTCTCGCCTAGCACTATTTACGGTCATGCGTTTTTCCCATATTCTTGAATTTTTTACGAGAGAAACTACAACTCTCACTTTGAGATGGCACTTTCTCGAAATTCATACAGATGAAGTTTATTTTGTGTCAATTTCTTGAGTTGCATATCGTCTATATAGACCACCATTAAGAGTTTGAAAATATCAAGCCTCAATATGTAATTGTCAACATTGTCACAGTTTTTTGCACAAACATCCAAATCAACGACTTGTTGTTAACAATTGAATCTTAGATAGAGGTTTGTTGACTTTAGATTGTTTTCTACTGTTGTCGAAATTCATATTCAAGGAGTTTCTATCTCATATCTCTTGAGATTCCTTATAGTATTTCAAGCACTCTCGATTGTCTTAGAGTTTTATTCAGGCGTACCCATGATAATTTAGTCTTCTAGAGTTTGCATAAGATAGATGAAAACTCGAATGTAGCAAAAAATGTCTGTAATTTATTATAGAGGATATGTGTTTTGATTATGATTTTTGTGAATTTGGAATGAAGTATTTATAGGCCATATAAGTGTTGTTTCACAAGGTTGCGACCCTTGGTGAAACAAATTCTTTTGAGTAATACTTTTACCAAAGGTTACAATGTTTCTCCTACAATAATACTTTTCAAAGGTTGCATATTTTCATTTTGCAACACTTCATGAAGTGTTTCCTACTTCGAATTAAAAATTCAAACACAATCAATAACCAAAAATAAGGGCAACGACTACATGTCGGTTGAAGGTCGAACGCCGACCGCCATCGACGCTGCCGTATAGCGCTGCGAGTAGCCCGATTGCTCAGATGCTTCATGCTTAAGTTACGCCACAAGTGCCTTTATGCCCATGCCCTCGGACCCGAAGCCGGAGGCAGAGTCGGTGGCGGCACCAGTGAGGGGTCGTACGGAAGAGACAAGTGGCATAATACTTGGGACCACCACACTGGTACGTGTGGACATTTATCCTCTTTTGTCCTTTTATTGAGTTAATGAACATAACTCTTTATATAGGATTTTAATGTGAGTACCACTTTTTATGAGGGACTATTTTTCATGTATTTATTAACATTTACTCACTTCCACGTTTCTTGTCACTTTGAAACATGCCAATTGTAGTTTATTATTCATAAATTACAACAATCCCTCACTTATTCTAATAATGACAATATCAATTCCAGAAAAGAAAGAGGAAACGAATGTTAATAAAGGTAAGTAACGTTTTATTTGAACTTGACCTTTGTAAGAATAACAAAAAGTTTAATCGGAATGTTAGGTGGTTATGCTTTGAAATTTTATCCCTTGTTATACAGGGATTACGTTACACACATTATTTAATGATTATTTTCCTACATCTCTCGCCTAGCACTATTTACGGTCATGCGTTTTTCCCATATTCTTGATTTTTTTACGAGAGAAACTACAACTCTCACTTTGAGATGGCACTTTCTCGAAATTCATACAGATGAAGTTTATTTTGTGTCAATTTCTTGAGTTGCATATCGTCTATATAGACCACCATTAAGAGTTTGAAAATATCAAGCCTCAATATGTAATTGTCAACATTGTCACAGTTTTTTGCACAAACATCCAAATCAACGACTTGTTGGTAACAACTGAATCTTGGATAGAGGTTTGTTGACTTTAGATTGTTTACTACTGTTGTCGAAATTCTTATTCAAGGGGTTTTAATCTCATATCTCTTGAGCTTCGTTATAGTATTTCAAGCACTCTTGAATGTCTTAGAGTTTTATGCAGGAATACCCAGGATAATTTAGTCTTCTAGAGTTTGCATAAGATAGATGAAAACTAGAATATAACAAAGAATGTATGTAATTTATTCTAGAGGATATGTGTTTTGATTATGATTTTTGTGAATCTGGAATGAAGTATTTATAGGCCATATAAGTGTTGTTTCACAAGGTTGCGACCCTTGGTGAAACAAATTCTTTTGAGTAATACTTTTACCAAAGGTTATAATGTTTCTCCTACAATAATACTTTTCAAAAGTAGCATATTTTCATTTTGCAACACTTCATGAATTGTTTCCTACTTCGAATTAAAAATTCAAACACAATCAACAACCAAAAATAAGGGCAACAACTACATGTCGGTTGAAGGTCGAATGTCGACCGTCATCGACGCTGCCGTATAGCGCTACAAGTAGCCCGATTGCTCAGATACTTCATGCTTAAGTTCCGCCACAAGCGCCTCTATGCCCACGTGCTCGGGCCCGGAGCCGAAGGCAGTGTCGGTGGCGGCACTAGTGAGGGGTTGTACGGAAGATACAAGTGGCATAATGCTTGGGACAATCACATTTGTTCGTGTGGCCATTTATCCTCTTTTGTCCTTTTATTAAGTTAATGAACATAACTCTTTATATAGGATTTTAATGTGAGTACCACTTTTTATGAGGGACTTTTTTTCATGCATTTATTAACATTTACTCACTTCCACTTTTCTTGTCACTTTGAAACATGCCAATTGTAGTTTATTATTCATAAATTAAACCAATCCCTTACTTATTCTAATAATTGAAATATCTATTCCAGAAAAGAAAGAGGAAAAGAATGTTAATACATGTAAGTATCTTTTTATTTGAACTCGACCTTTGTAAGAATAACGAAAAGTTTAATCGGAATGTTAGGTAGTTATGCTTTGAAATATTATCCCTTGTGATTATAACGGTATTACCTTACACACGTTATTTTATGATTCTTTTCCTACATCTCTCGCCTAGCACTATTTATGGTCATGTGTTTTTCCCATTTTCTTGAATTTTTTATGAGAGAAACTCCAACTCTCACTTTGAGACGCCACTATCTCGAAATTTATACAGATGAAGTTTATTTTGTGTCAATTTCTTGAGTTGCATATCGTCTATATAGAACATCATTAAGAGTTTGAAAAACTCAAGCCTCAATATGTAATTGTCAACATTGTCCGAGTTTTTTGCACAAACATCCAAATCAACGACTTGTTGTTAACAATTGAATCTTAGATAGAGGTTTGTTGACTTTAGATTGTTTTCTACTGTTGTCGAAATTCATATTCAAGGAGTTTCTATCTCATATCTCTTGAGATTCCTTATAGTATTTCAAGCACTTTCGATTTTCTTAGAGTTTTATTTAGGCGTACCCAGGATAATTTAGTCTTCTAGAGTTTGCATAAGATAGATGAAAACTCGAATGTAGCAAAAAACATCTGTAATTTATTATAGAGGATATGTGTTTTGATTATGATTTTTGTGAATTTGGAATGAAGTATTTATAGGCCATATAAGTGTTGTTTCACAAGGTTGCGACCCTTGGTGAAACAAATTCTTTTGAGTAATACTTTTATCAAAGGTTACAATGTTTCTCCTACAATAATACTTTTCAAAAGTTGCATATTTTCATTTTGCAACACTTCATGAAGTGTTTCCTACTTTGAATTAAAAATTCTAACACAATCAACAACCAAAAATAAGCGCAACGACTACATGTCGGTTGAAGATCGAACGCCGACCGCCATCAGCGCTGCCGTGTAGCGCTGCGAGTAGCCTAATTGCTCAGATGTTTCATGCTTAAGTTATGCCACTAGCGCATCTATGCCCATGCCCTCGGACCCGTAGCCAGAGGCAGAGTCGGTGGCGGCATCAGTGAGGGGTTGTACGGAAGAGACAAGTGGCATAATACTTGGGACCACCACACTTGTCCGTGTGGCCATTTATCCTCTTTTGTCCTTTTATTGAGTTAATGAACATAACTCTTTATATAGGATTTTAATGTGAGTACCACTTTTTATGAGGGACTATTTTTCATGCATTTATTAAAATTTACTCACTTCCACGTTTCTTGTCACTTTGAAACATGCCAATTGTAGTTTATAATTAATAAATAACAACAATCCCTCACTTATTCCAATAATGACAATATCAATTCCAGAAAAGAAAGAGGAAAAGAATGTTAATAAAGTTAAGTATCTTTTATTTGAACTTGACCTTTGTAAGAATAACGAAAAGTTTAATCGGAATGTTAGGTAGTTATGCTTTGCAATGTTATCCCTTGTGATTATACCGGGATTACCTTACACACATTATTTAATGATTATTTTCCTACATCTCTTACCTAGCACTACTTATGGTCATGCGTTTTTCCCATTTTCGTGATTTTTTTACGAATGAAACTACAGTTCTCACTTTGAGACGACACTATCTCAAAATTCATACAAATGAAGTTTATTTTGTGTCAATTTCTTGAGTTGCATATCGTCTATATAGAAAATCATTAAGACTTTGAAAAACTCAAGCCTCAATATGTAATTGTCAACATTGTCAAAGTTTTTTACACAAACATCCAAATCAACGACTTGTTGTTAACAATTGAATCTTAGATAGAGGTTTTTTTACTTTAGACTGCTTTCTACTGTTTTTGAAATTCTTATTCAAGGAGTTTCAATCTCATATCTCTTGAGCTTCCTTATAGTAATTCAAGCACTCTCGAATGTATTAGAGTTTTATGCAGGAGTACCCAGGATAATTTTGTCTTCTAGAGTTTACATAAGATAGATGAAAACTCGAATATAGCAAAGAATGTCTGTAATTTATTCTAGAGGATATGTGTTTTGATTATGATTTTTGTGAATCTGGAATGAAGTATTTATAGGCCATATAAGTGTTATTTCACAAGGTTGCGACCCTTGGTGAAACAAATTCTTTTGAGTAATACTTTTACCAAAGGTTACAATGTTTCTCCTACAATAATACTTTTCAAAAGTTGCATATTTTCATTTTGCAACACTTCATGAAGTGTTTCCTACTTCGTATTAAAAATTCAAACACAATCAACAACCAAAAATAAGGGCAACGACTACATGTCGGTTGAAGGTCGAACGTCGACCGCCATCAGCGCTGCCGTATAGCACTGCGAGTAGCCCGATTGCTCAGATGCTTCATGCTTAAGTTACGCCACAAGTGCCTCTATGCCCATGCCCTCGGACCCGGAGCCGGAGGCAGAGTCGGTGGCGGCACCAGTGAGGGGATTATACGGAAGAGACAAGTGGCATAATACTTGGGACCACCACACTTGTCCGTGTGGCCATTTATCCTCTTTTGTCCTTTAATTGAGTTAATGAACATACCTCTTTATATACGATTTTAATGTGAGTAACACTTTTTATGAGGGACTATTTTTCATGTATTTATTAACATTTACTCACTTCCACGTTTCTTGTCACTTTGAAACATGCCAATTGTAGTTTATTATTCATAAATTACAATAATCCCTCACTTATTCTAATAATGACAATATCAATTCCAGAAAAGAAAGAGGAAACGAATGTTAATAAAGGTAAGTAACGTTTTATTTGAACTTGACCTTTGTAAGAATAACGAAAAGTTTAATCGGAATGTTAGGTGGTTATGCTTTGAAATTTTATCCCTTATTATACAGGGATTACGTTACACACATTATTTAATGATTATTTTCCTACATCTCTCCCCTAGCACTATTTATGGTCATGCGTTTTTACCAATTTCTTGAATTTTTTACGAGAGAAACTACAACTCTCACTTTGAGATGGCACTATCTCGAAATTCATACAGATGAAGTTTATTTTGTCTCAATTTCTTGAGTTGCATATCGTCTATATAGACCATCATTAAGAGTTTGAAAAACTCAAGCCTCAATATGTAAATGTCAACATTGTCACATTTTTTTTGCACAAACATCCAAATCAACGACTTGTTGTTAACAATTGAATCTTAGATAGAGGTTTGTTGACTTTAGATTGTTTTCTACTGTCGTCGAAATTCATATTCAAGGAGTTTCTATCTCATATCTCTTGAGATTCCTTATAGTATTTCAAGCACTCTCGATTGTCTTAGAGTTTTATTCAGGCGTACCCAGGATAATTTAGTCTTCTAGAGTTTTCATAAGATAGATGAAAACTGGAATGTAGCAAAAAATGTCTGTAATTTATTATAGAGGATATGTGTTTTGATTATGATTTTTGTGAATTTGGAATGAAGTATTTATAGGCCATATAAGTGTTATTTCATAAGGTTGCGACCCTTGGTGAAACAAATTCTTTTGAGTAATACTTTTACCAAAGGTTACAATGTTTCTCCTACAATAATACTTTTCAAAAGTTGCATATTTTCATTTTGCAACACTTCATGATGTGTTTCCTACTTCGAATTAAAAATTCAAACACAATCAATAACCAATAATAAGGGCAACGACTACATGTCGTTTGAAGGTCGAACGTCGACCGCCATCGATGCTGCCGTATAGCACTGCGAGTAGCCCGATTGCTCAGATGCTTCATGCTTAAGTTATGCCACAAGTGCCTCTATGCCCATGCCCTCGGACCCGGAGTCGGAGGCAGAGTCGGTGGCGGCACCAGTGAGGGGTTGTACGGAAGAGACAAGTGGCATAATACTCGGGAGCACCACACTGGTCCGTGTGGCCATTTATCCTCTTTTGTCCTTTTATTGAGTTAATGAACATAACTCTTTATATAGGATTTTAATGTGAGTACCACTTTTTATGAGGGACTATTTTTCATGTATTTATTAACATTTACTCACTTCCACGTTTCTTGTCACTTTGAAACATGCCAATTGGAGTTTATTATTCATAAATTACAACAATCCCTCACTTATTCTAATAATGACAATATCAATTCCAGAAAAGAAAGAGGAAACGAATGTTAATAAAGGTAAGTAACATTTTATTTGAACTTGACCTTTGTAAGAATAACGAAAAGTTTAACCGGAATGTTAGGTGGTTATGCCTTGAAATTTTATCCCTTATTATACAGGGATTACGTTACACACATTATTTAATGATTATTTTCCTACATCTCTCGCCTAGCACTATTTATGGTCATGCGTTTTTCCCATTTTCTTGAATTTTTTACGAGAGAAACTACAACTCTCACTTTGAGATGGCACTATCTCGAAATTCATACAGATGAAGTTTATTTTGTGTCAATTTCTTGAGTTGCATATCGTCTATATAGACCATCATTAAGAGTTTGAAAATATCAAGCCTCAATATGTAATTGTCAACATTGTCACAGTTTTTTGCACAAACATCCAAATCAACGACTTGTTGTTAACAATTGAATCTTAGATAGAGGTTTGTTAACTTTAGATTGTTTTCTACTGTTATCGAAATTCATATTCAAGGAGTTTCTATCTCATATCTCTTGAGATTCCTTATAGTATTTCAAGCACTCTCGATTGTCTTAGAGTTTTATTCAGGCGTACCCATGATAATTTAGTCTTCTAGAGTTTGCATAAGATAGATGAAAACTCGAATGTAGCAAAAAATGTCTGTAATTTATTATAGAGGATATGTGTTTTGATTATGATTTTTGTGAATTTGGAATGAAGTATTTATAGGCCATATAAGTGTTGTTTCACAAGGTTGCGACCCTTGGTGAAACAAATTCTTTTGAGTAATACTTTTACCAAAGGTTACAATGTTTCTCCTACAATAATACTTTTCAAAGGTTGCATATTTTCATTTTGCAACACTTCATGAAGTGTTTCCTACTTCGAATTAAAAATTCAAACACAATCAATAACCAAAAATAAGGGCAACGACTACATGTCGGTTGAAGGTCGAACGCCGACCGCCATCGACGCTGCCGTATAGCGCTGCGAGTAGCCCGATTGCTCAGATGCTTCATGCTTAAGTTACGCCACAAGTGCCTTTATGCCCATGCCCTCGGACCCGAAGCCGGAGGCAGAGTCGGTGGCGGCACCAGTGAGGGGTCGTACGGAAGAGACAAGTGGCATAATACTTGGGACCACCACACTGGTACGTGTGGACATTTATCCTCTTTTGTCCTTTTATTGAGTTAATGAACATAACTCTTTATATAGGATTTTAATGTGAGTACCACTTTTTATGAGGGACTATTTTTCATGTATTTATTAACATTTACTCACTTCCACGTTTCTTGTCACTTTGAAACATGCCAATTGTAGTTTATTATTCATAAATTACAACAATCCCTCACTTATTCTAATAATGACAATATCAATTCCAGAAAAGAAAGAGGAAACGAATGTTAATAAAGGTAAGTAACGTTTTATTTGAACTTGACCTTTGTAAGAATAACAAAAAGTTTAATCGGAATGTTAGGTGGTTATGCTTTGAAATTTTATCCCTTGTTATACAGGGATTACGTTACACACATTATTTAATGATTATTTTCCTACATCTCTCGCCTAGCACTATTTACGGTCATGCGTTTTTCCCATATTCTTGAATTTTTTACGAGAGAAACTACAACTCTCACTTTGAGATGGCACTTTCTCAAAATTCATACAGATGAAGTTTATTTTGTGTCAATTTCTTGAGTTGCATATCGTCTATATAGACCACCATTAAGAGTTTGAAAATATCAAGCCTCAATATGTAATTGTCAACATTGTCACAGTTTTTTGCACAAACATCCAAATCAACGACTTGTTGTTAACAATTGAATCTTAGAAAGAGGTTTGTTGACTTTAGATTGTTTTCTACTGTTGTCGAAATTCATATTCAAGGAGTTTCTATCTCATATCTCTTGAGATTCCTTATAGTATTTCAAGCACTCTCGATTGTCTTAGAGTTTTATTCAGGCGTACCGAGGATAATTTAGTGTTCTAGAGTTTGCATAAGATAGATGAAAACTCGAATGTAGCAAAAAATGTCTGTAATTTATTATAGAGGATATGTGTTTTGATTATGATTTTTGTGAATTTGGAATGAAGAATTTATAGGCCATATAAGTGTGGTTTCACAAGGTTGCGACCCTTGGTGAAACAAATTCTTTTGAGTAATACTTTTACCAAAGGTTACAATGTTTCTCCTACAATAATACTTTTCAAAAGTTGCATATTTTCATTTTGCAACACTTCATGAAGTGTTTCCTACTTCGAATTAAAAATTCAAACACAATCAATAACCAAAAATAAGGGCAACGACTACATGTCGTTTGAAGGTCGAATGCCGACCGCCATCGACGTTGCCGTATAGCGCTGCGAGTAGCCCGATTGCTCAGATGCTTCATGCTTAAGTTACGCCACAAGTGCCTCTATGCCCATGCCCTCGGACCCGGAGCCGGAGGCAGAGTCGGTGGCGGTACCAGTGAGGGGTTGTACGGAAGAGACAAGTGGCATAATACTTGGGACCACCACACTGGTCCGTGTGGCCATTTATCCTCTTTTGTCCTTTTATTGAGTTAATGAACATAACTCTTTATATAGGATTTTAATGTGAGTACCACTTTTTATGAGGGACTATTTTTCATGTATTTATTAACATTTACTCACTTCCACGTTTCTTATCACTTTGAAACACGCCAATTGTAGTTTATTATTCATAAATTACAACAATCTCTCACTTATTCTAATAATGACAATATCAATTCCAGAAAAGAAAGAGGAAACGAATGTTAATAAAGGTAAGTAACGTTTTATTTGAACTTGACCTTTGTAAGAATAACAAAAAGTTTAATCGGAATGTTAGGTGGTTATGCTTTGAAATTTTATCCCTTATTATACAGGGATTACGTTACACACATTATTTAATGATTATTTTCCTACATCTCTCGCCTAGCACTATTTACGGTCATGCATTTTTCCCATATTCTTGAATTTTTTACGAGAGCAACTACAACTCTCACTTTGAGATGGCACTATCTCGAAATTCATACAGATGAAGTTTATTTTGTGTCAATTTCTTGAGTTTCATATCGTCTATATAGACCATCATGAAGAGTTTGAAAAACTCAAGCCTCAATATGTAATTGTCAACATTGTCACAGTTTTTTGCACAAACATCCAAATCAACGACTTGTTGTTAACAATAGAATCTTAGATAGAGGTTTGTTAACTTTAGATTGTTTTCTACTGTTGTCGAAATTCATATTCAAGGAGTTTCTATCTCATATCTCTTGAGATTCCTTATAGTATTTCAAGCACTCTCGATTGTCGTAGAGTTTTATTCAGGCGTACCCAGGATAATTTAGTCTTCTAGAGTTTGCATAAGATAGATGAAAACTCGAATGTAGCAAAAAATGTCTGTAATTTATTATAGAGGATATGTGTTTTGATTATGATTTTTGTGAATTTTGAATGAAGTATTTATAGGCCATATAAGTGTTGTTTCACAAGGTTGCGACCCTTGGTGAAACAAATTCTTTTGAGTAATACTTTTATCAAAGGTTACAATGTTTCTCCTACAATAATACTTTTCAAAAGTTGCATATTTTCATTTTGCAACACTTCATGAAGTGTTTCCTACTTTGAATTAAAAATTCAAACACAATCAACAACCAAAAATAAGCGCAACGACTACATGTCGGTTGAAGGTCGAACGCCGACCGCCATCAGCGCTGCCGTGTAGCGCTGTGAGTAGCCCAATTGCTCAGATGTTTCATGCTTAAGTTATGCCACTAGCGCATCTATGCCCATGCCCTCGGACCCGTAGCCAGAGGCAGAGTCGGTGGCGGCATCAGTGAGGGGTTGTACGGAAGAGACAAGTGGCATAATACTTGGGACCACCACACTTGTCCGTGTGGCCATTTATCCTCTTTTGTCCTTTTATTGAGTTAATGAACATAACTCTTTATATAGGATTTTAATGTGAGTACCACTTTTTATGAGGGACTATTTTTCATGCATTTATTAAAATTTACTCACTTCCACGTTTCTTGTCACTTTGAAACATGCCAATTGTAGTTTATAATTAATAAATAACAACAATCCCTCACTTATTCCAATAATGACAATATCAATTCCAGAAAAGAAAGAGGAAAAGAATGTTAATAAAGTTAAGTATCTTTTATTTGAACTTGACCTTTATAAGAAGAACGAAAAGTTTAATCGGAATGTTAGGTAGTTATGCTTTGCAATGTTATCCCTTGTGATTATACCGGGATTACCTTACACACATTATTTAATGATTATTTTCCTACATCTCTTGCCTAACACTACTTATGGTCATGCCTTTTTCCCATTTTCGTGATTTTTTTACGAATGAAACTACAACTCTCACTTTGAGACGACACTATCTCAAAATTCATACAAATGAAGTTTATTTTGTGTCAATTTCTTGAGTTGCATATCGTCTATATAGAACATCATTAAGACTTTGAAAAACTCAAGCCTCAATATGTAATTGTCAACATTGTCAAAGTTTTTTACACAAACATCCAAATCAACGACTTGTTGTTAACAATTGAATCTTAGATAGAGGTTTTTTTACTTTAGACTGCTTTCTACTGTTTTTGAAATTCTTATTCAAGGAGTTTCAATCTCATATCTCTTGAGCTTCCTTATAGTAATTCAAGCACTCTCGAATGTATTAGAGTTTTATGCAGGAGTACCCAGGATAATTTTGTCTTCTTGAGTTTACATAA
This sequence comes from Lathyrus sativus, assembly GCA_963859935.3. Classification (NCBI taxonomy): domain Eukaryota; kingdom Viridiplantae; phylum Streptophyta; class Magnoliopsida; order Fabales; family Fabaceae; genus Lathyrus; species Lathyrus sativus. Next base: position 251,002,346 of record OZ012739.1, read on the forward strand.
GATAGATGAAAACTCGAAGATAGCAAAGAATGTCTGTAATTTATTCTAGAGGATATGTGTTTTGATTATGATTTTTGTGAATCTCGAATGAAGTATTTATAGGCCATATAAGTGTTATTTCACAAGGTTGCGACCCTTGGTGAAACAAATTCTTTTGAGTAATACTTTTACCAAAGGTTACAATGTTTCTCCTACAATAATACTTTTCAAAAGTTGCATATTTTCATTTTGCAACACTTCATGAAGTGTTTCCTACTTCGTATTAAAAATTCAAACACAATCAACAACCAAAAATAAGGGCAACGACTACATGTCGGTTCAAGGTCGAACGCCGACCGCCATCAGTGCTGTCGTATAGCACTGCGAGTAGCCCGATTGCTCAGATGCTTCATGCTTAAGTTCCGCCACTAGCGCCTCTATGCACACGCCCTCGTACCCAGAGACGGAGGCAGAGTCGGTGGCGGCACCAGTGAGAGGTTGTACGGAAGAGACAAGTTGGATAATGCTTGGAACCACCACACTTGTCCGTGTGGCCATTTATCCTCTTTTGTCCTTTTATTTATTTAATGAACATAACTCTTTATATAGGATTTTAATGTGAGTACCACTTTTTATGAGGGACTATTTTTTATGCATTTATTAACATTTTCTCACTTCCACTTTTCTTGTCACTTTGAAACATGCCAATTGTAGTTTAGTATTCATAAATTACGACAATCCCTCACTTATTCTAATAATGACAATATCAATTCCCGAAAATAAAGAGGAAACAAATGTTAATAAAGGTAAGTATCTTTTTATTTGAACTTGACCTTTGTAAGAATAACGAAAAGTTTAATCAGAATGTTAGGTAGTTATGCTTTGAAATGTTATCCCTTGTGATTATACCGGGATTACCTTACACATATTATTTATTAATTATTTTCCTACATCTCTCGCCTAGCAATATTTATTGTCATGCGTTTTTCCCATTTTCGTGAATTTTTTACGAGAGAAACTACAACTCTCACTTTGAGATGGCACTATCTTGAAATTCATACAGATGAAATTTATTTTGTGTCTATTTCTTGAGTTGCATATCGTCTATATAGAACATCATTAAGAGTTTGAAAAATTCAAGCCTCAATATGTAATTGTCAACATTGTCACAGTTTTTTGCACAAACATCCAAATCAACGACTTGTTGTTAGTAATTGAATCTTAGATAGAGGCTTGTTGACTTTAGACTGTTTTCTACTCTTTTCGAAATTCTTATTCAAGGAGTTTCAATCTCATATCTCTTGAGCTTCCTTATAGTATTTCAAGCACTCTCAAATGTCTTAGAGTTTTATGCAGGAGTACCCAGGATAATTTAGTCTTCTAGAATTTGCAAAAGATAGATGAAAACTCGAATGTAGCAAAGAATGTCTGTAATTTATTCTAGAGGATATGTGTTTTGATTATGATTTTTGGGAATCTGGAATGAAGTATTTATAGGTCGTATAAGTGTTATTTCACAAGGTTGCGACCCTTGGTGAAACAAATTCTTTTGAGTAATACTTTTACCAAATGTTACAATGTTTCTCCTACAATAATACTTTTCAAAAGTTGCATATTTTCAATTTGCAACACTTCATGAAGTGTTTCCTACTTCGAATTAAAAATTCAAACACAATCAATAACCAAAAATAAGGGCAACGACTACATGTCGGTTGAAGCTCGAAGGCCGACCGCCATCGACGCTGCCGTATAGCGCTGTGAGTAGCCCGATTGCTCAGATGTTTCATGCTTAAGTTACGCCACAAGTGCCTCTATGCACATGCCCTCGGACCCGGAGTCGGAGGCAGATTCGGTGGCGGCACCAGTGAGGGGTTGTACGGAAGAGACAAGTGGCATAATGCTTGGGACCACCACACTTGTCCGTGTGTCCATTTATCCTCTTTTGTCCTTTTATTGAGTTAATGAACATAACTCTTTATATAGGATTTTAATGTGAGTACCACTTTTTATGAGGGACTATTTTTCTTGCATTTATTAACATTTACTCACTACCACGTTTCTTGTCCCTTTGAAACATGCCAATTGTAGTTTACTATTCATCAATTACAACAATCCCTCACTTATTCTAATAATGACAATATCAATTCCTGAAAAGAAAGAGGAAAAGAATGTTAATGAAGGTAAGTATCTTTTTATTTGAACTTGACCTTTGTAAGAATAACGAAAAGTTTAATCTGAATGTTAGGTAGATATGCTTTGAAATGTTATCCCTTGTGATTTTACCGGGATTACCTTACACACATTATTTAATGATTATTTTCCTACATCTCTTGCCTAGCACTATTTATGGTCATGCGTTTTTCCCATTTTCGTAAATTTTTTACGAGAGAAACTACAACTCTCACTTTGAGACGGCACTATCTCGAAATTCATACAGATGAAGTTTATTTTGTGTCAATTTCTTGAGTTGCATATCGTCTATATAGAACATCATTAAGGGTTTGAAAAACTCAAGCCTCAATATGTAATTGTCAACATTGTCACAGTTTTTTGCACAAACATCCAAATCAACGACTTGTTGTTAACAATTGAATCTTAGATAGAGGTTTGTTGACTTTAGATTGTTTTCTACTGTTGTTGAAATTCTTATTCAAGGAGTTTCAATATCATATCTCTTGAGCGTGCTTATAGTATTTCAAGCACTCTCGAATGTGTTAGAGTTTTATGCAGGTGTTCCCAGGATAATTTAATTTTCTAGAGTTTTCATAAGATATATGAAAACTCGAATATAGCAAAGAATGTCTGTAATTTATTCTAAAGGATGTGTTTTGATTATGATTTTTGTGAATCTAGAATTAAATATTTATAGGCCAGATAGGTATTGTTTCACATGGTTGCGAACCTTGGTGAAACAAATTCTTTTGAGTAATACTTTTACCAAAGGTTACAATGTTTCTCCTACAACAATACTTTTTAAAAGTTTCATATTTTCATTTTACAACACTTCATGAAGTGTTTCCTACTTCGAATTAAAAATACAAACACAATCAACAACCAAAAATAAGGGCAACGACTACATGTCGGTTGAAGGTCGAACGCCGACCGCCATCGGCGCTGCCGCAATGCGCTGCGAGTAGCCTGCTTGTTTAGATGCTTCATCCTTAACTTCCGCCACTAGCGCCTCTATGCCCACGCCCTCGGACCCGGAGCCGGAGGCAGAGTCGGTGGCGGCACCAGTGAGGGGTTGTACGAAAGAGACAACTGGCATAATGTTTGGGACCACTACACTTGTCCGTGTGGACATTTATCCTTTTTTGTCCTTTTATTCAGTTAATGAACATAACTCTTTATATAGGATTTTAATGTGAGTACCACTTTTTTATGAGGGACTATTTTTCATGCATTTATTAACATTTACTCACTTCCACTTTTCTTGTCACTTTGAAACATGCTAATTGTAGTTTATTATTCATAAATTACAACAATCCCTCACTTATTCTAATAATGACAATATCAATTCCAGAAAAGAAAGAGGAAAAGAATGTTAATACAGGTAAGTATCTTTTTATTTGAACTTGACCTTTGTAAGAATAACGAAACGTTTTATCGGAATGTTAGGTAGTTATCCTTTGAAATGTTATCCCTTGTGATTATAACGGGATTACCTTACACACATTTTTCAATGGTTATTTTCCTACATCTCTCACCTTGCACTATTTATGGTCATGCGTTTTTCCCATTTTCGAGAATTTTTAACGAGAGAAACTCCAACTCTCACTTTGAGACGGCACTATCTCAAAATTTATACAGATGAAGTTTATTTTGTGTCAATTTCTTGAGTTGCATATCGTCTATATAGACCATCATTAAGAGTTTGAAAAATTCAAGCCTCAATATGTAATTGTCAACATTGTCACAGTTTTTTGCACAAACATCCTAATCAACGACTTGTTGTTAACAATTGAATCTTAGATAGAGGTTTGTTGACTTTAGATTGTTTTGTACTATTGTTAAAATTCTTATTCAAGGAGTTTCAATCTCATATCTCTTGAGCTTCCTTATAATATTTCAAGCACTCTCGAATGTCTTAGAGTTTTATGCAGGAGTACCCAGGATAATTTAGTCTTCTAGAGTTTGCATAAGATATATGAAAATTCGAATGTAGGAAAGAATGTATGTACTTTATTCTAGAGGATATGTGTTTTGATTATGAGTTTTTTGAATCTAGAATTAAGTATTTATAGGTCATATAAGTATTGTTTCACATGGTTGTGAACCTTGGTGAAACAAATTCTTTTGAGTAATGCTTTTACCAAAGGTTACAATGTCTCTCCTACAACAATACTTTTTAAAAGTTGCATATTTTCATTTTACAACACTTCATGAAGTGTTTCCTACTTTGAATTAAAAAGACAAACACAATCTACAACCAAAAATAAGGGCAACGACTACATGTCGGTTGAAGGTCGAATGCCGACCGCCATCGGCGCTGCCGCATAGCGCTGCGAGTAGCCTGCTTTTTTAGATGCTTCATGATTAACTTCCGCCACTAGCGCCTCTATGCCCACGCCCTCGGACCCGGAGCCGGAGGCAGAGTCGGTGGCGGCACCAGTGAGGGGTTATATGGAAGAGATAACTGGCATAATGTTTGGGACCGCCACACTTGTCCGTGTGGACATTTATCCTTTTTTGTCCTTTGATTCAGTTATTGAGCATAACTCTTTATATAGGATTTTAATGTGAGTACCACTTTTTTATGAGGGACTATTTTTCATGCATTTATTAACATTTACTCACTTCCACTTTTCTTGTCACTTTGAAATATGCTAATTGTAGTTTACTGTTCATAAATTACAACAATCCCTCACTTATTCTAATAATGAAAATATCAATTCCATAAAAGAAAGTGGAAAAGAATTTTAATACATGTAAGTATCTTTTTATTTGAACTTGACCTTTGTAAGAATAACGAAAAGTTTAATGGGAATGTTAGGTAGTTATGCTTTGAAATGTTATGCCCTGTGATTATAACGGGATTACCTTACACACATTTTTTAATGATTATTTTCCTACATCTCTCGCCTAGCACTATTTATGGTCATGCGTTTTTCCCATTTTCGTGAATTATTTACGAGAGAAACTACGTCTCTCACTTTGAGACGGCACTATCTCGAAATTCATACAGATGAAGTTTATTTTGTGTCAATTTCTTGAGTTGCATATCGTCTATATATAACATCATTAAGAGTTTGAAAAACTCAAGCCTCAATATGTAATTGTCAACATTGTCACAGTTTTTTGCACAAACATCCAAATCAACGACTTGTTGTTAACAATTGAATCTTAGATAGAGGTTTGTTGACTTTAGATTGTTTTGTACTGTTGTTGAAATTCTTATTCAAGGAGTTTTAATCTCATATCTCTTGAGCTTCCTTATAGTATTTCAAGCACTCTCGAATGTCTTAGAGTTTTATGCAGGAGTACCCAGGATAATTTAGTCTTCTAGAGTTTGCATAAGATATATGAAAACTCGAATGTAGGAAAGAATGTCTGTAATTTATTCTAGAGGATATGTGTTTTGATTATGAGTTTTGTGAATCTAGAATTAAGTATTTATAGGCCATATAAGTATTGTTTCACATGGTTGCGAACCCTGGTGAAACAAATTCTTTTGAGTAATACTTTTACCAAAGGTTACAATGTTTCTCCTACAACAATAATTTTTAAAAGTTGCATATTTTCATTTTACAACACTTCATGAAGTGTTTCCTACTTTGAATTAAAAATACAAACACAATCAACAACCAAAAATAAGGGCAACGACTACATGTCGGTTGAAGGTCGAACGCCGACCGCCATCGGCGCTGCCGCATAGCGCTGCGAGTAGCCTGCATTTTTAGATGCTTCATGATTAACTTCCGCACTAGCGCCTCCATGCCCACGCCCTCGGACCCGGAGTCGGAGGCAGAGTCGGTGGCGACACCAGTGAGGGGTTGTACGGAAGAGATAACTGGCATAATGTTTGGGACCACCACACTTGTCCGTGTGGACATTTATCCTCTTTTGTCCTTTGATTCAGTTAATGAACATAACTCTTTATATAGGATTTTAATGTGAGTACCACTTTTTTATGAGGGACTATTTTTCATGCATTTATTAACATTTACTCACTTCCACTTTTCTTGTCTCTTTGAAACATGCTAATTGTAGTTTACTATTCATAAATTACAACAATCCCTCACTCATTCTAATAATGACAATATCAATTCCAAAAAAGAAAGAGGAAAAGAATGTTAATACAGGTAAGTATCTTTTTATTTGAACCTGACCTTTGTAAGAATAACGAAAAGTTTAATGGGAATGTTAGGTAGTCATGCTTTGAAATGTTATGCCTTGTGATTATAACGGGATTACCTTACACACATTTTTTAATGATTATTTTCCTACATCTCTCGCCTAGCACTATTTATGGTTATGCATTTTTCCCATTTTCGTGAATTTTTTACGAGAGAAACTCCAACTCTCACTTTGAGACGACACTATCTCGAAATTCATACAGATGAAGTTTATTTTGTGTCAATTTCTTGAGTTGCAAATCGTCTATATATAACATCATTAAGAGTTTGAAAAACTCAAGCCTCAATATGTAATTGTCAACATTGTCACAGTTTTTTGCACAAACATCCAAATCAACGACTTGTTGTTAACAATTGAATCTTAGATAGAGGTTTGTTGACTTTAGATTGTTTTGTACTGTGGTTGAAATTCTTATTCAAGGAGTTTTAATCTCATATCTCTTAAGCTTCCTTATAGTATTTCAAGCACTCTCGAATGTCTTAGAGTTTTATGCAGGAGTACCCAGGATAATTTTGTCTTCTAGAGTTTGCATAATATATATGAAAACTCGAATGTAGGAAAGAATGTCTGAAATTTATTCTAGAGGATATGTGTTTTGATTATGAGTTTTGTGAATCTAGAATTAAGTATTTATGGGCCATATAAGTATTGTTTCACATGGTTGCGAACCTTGGTGAAACAAATTCTTTTGAGTAATACTTTTACCAAAGGTTACAATGTCTCTCCTACAACAATAATTTTTAAAAGTTGCATATTTTCATTTTACAACACTTCATGAAGTGTTTCCTACTTTGAATTAAAACTACAAACACAATCAACAACCAAAAATAAGGGCAACAACTACATGTCGGTTGAAGGTCGAACGCCGACCGTCATCGGCGCTGCTGCATAGCGCTGCGAGTAGCCTGCTTTTTTAGATGCTTCATGATTAACTTCCGCCACTAGCGCCTCTATGCCCACGCCCTCGGACCCGGAGACGGAGGCAGAGTCGATGGCGGCACCAATGAGGTGTTTTACGGAAGAGATAATTGGCATAATGTTTGGGACCACCACACTTGTCCGTGTGGACATTTATCCTTTTTTGTCCTTTGATTCAGTTAATGAACGTAACTCTTTATATAGGATTTTAATGTGAGTACCACTTTTTTATGAGGGACTATTTTTCATGCATTTATTAACATTTACTCACTTCCACTTTTCTTGTCACTTTGAAACATGCTAATTGTAGTTTACTATTCATAAATTACAACAATCCCTCACTTATTCTAATAATGACAATATCAATTCCTGAAAAGAAAGAGGAAAAGAATGTTAATACATGAAAGTATCTTTTTATTTGAACTTGACCTTTATAAGAATAACGAAAAGTTTAATGAGAATGTTAGGTAGTTATGCTTTGAAATGTTATGCCTTGTGATTATAACGGGATTACCTTACACACATTTTCTAATGATTATTTTCCTACATCTCTCGCCTAACACTATTTATGGTCATGCGTTTTTCCCATTTTCGTGAATTTTTTACGGGAGAAACTCCAACTCTCACTTTGAGACGACACTATCTCGAAATTCATACAGACGAAGTTTATTTTGTGTCAATTTCTTGAGTTGCATATCGTCTATATTTAACATCATTAAGAGTTTGAAAAACTCAAGCCTCAATATGTAATTGTCAACATTGTCAAAGTTTTTTGCACAAACATCCAAATCAACGACTTGTTGTTAACAATTGAATCTTAGATAAAGGTTTGTTGACTTTAGATTGTTTTGTACTGTGGTTGAAATTCTTATTCAAGGAGTTTTAATCTCATATCTCTTGAGAATCCTTATAGTATTTCAAGCACTCTCGAATGTCTTAGAGTTTTATGCAGGAGTACCCAGGATAATTTAGTCTTCTAGAGTTTGCATAAGATATATGAAAACTCGAATGTAGGAAAGAATGCCTGTACTTTATTCTAGAGGATATGTGTTTTGATTATGAGTTTTGTGAATCTAGAATTAAGTATTTATGGGCCATATAAGTATTGTTTCACATGGTTGCGAACCCTGGTGAAACAAATTCTTTTGAGTAATACTTTTACCAAAGGTTACAATGTTTCTCCTACAACAATAATTTGTAAAAGTTGCATATTTTCATTTTACAACACTTCATGAAGTGTTTCCTACTTTGAATTAAAAATACAAACACAATCAACTACCAAAAATAAGGGCAACAACTACATGTCGGTTGAAGGTCGAACGTCGACCGCCATCGGCGCTGCCGCATAGCGCTGCGAGTAGCCTGCTTTTTTAGATGCTTCATGATTAACTTCCGCCACTAGCGCCTCTTTGCCCACGCCCTCGGACCCGGAGCCGGAGGCAGAGTCGATGGCGGCACCAATGAGGGGTTGTACGGAAGAGACAACTGGAATAATGTTTGGGACCACCACACTTGTCCGTGTGAACATTTATCCTTTTTTGTCCTTTGATTCAGTTAATGAACATAACTCTTTATATAGGATTTTAATGTGAGTACCACTTTTTTATGAGGGACTATTTTTCATGCATTTATTAACATTTACTCACTTCCACTTTTCTTGTCACTTTGAAACATGCTAATTGTAGTTTACTATTCATAAATTACAACAATCCCTCACTTATTCTAATAATGACAATATCAATTCCAGAAAAGAAAGAGGAAAATAATGTTAATATAGGTAAGTATCTTTTTATTTGAACTTGACCTTTGTAAGAATAACGAAAAGTTTAATGGGAATGTTAGGTAGTCATGCTTTGAAATGTTATGCCTTGTGATTATTACGGGATTACCTTACACACATTTTTTAATGATTATTTTCCTACATCTCTCGCCTAGCACTATTTATGGTCATGCGTTTTTCCCATTTTCGTGAATTTTTTACGAGAGAAACTCCAACTCTCACTTTGAGACGGCACTATCTCGAAATTCATACAGACGAAGTTTATTTTGTGTCAATTTCTTGAGTTGCAAATCGTCTATATATAACATCATTAAGAGTTTGAAAAACTCAAGCCTCAATATGTAATTGTCAACATTGTCACAGTTTTTTGCACAAACATCCAAATCAACGACTTGTTGTTAACAATTGAATCTTAGATAGAGGTTTGTTGACTTTAGATTGTTTTGTACTGTGGTTGAAATTCTTATTCAAGGAGTTTTAATCTCATATATCTTGAGCTTCCTTATAGTATTTCAAGCACTCTCGAATGTCTTAGAGTTTTATGCAGGAGTACCCAGGATAATTTAGTCTTCTAGAGTTTGCATAAGATATATGAAAACTCGAATGTAGGAAAGAATGTCTGTACTTTATTCTAGAGGATATGTGTTTTGATTATGAATTTTGTGAATCTAGAATTAAGTATTTATGGGCCATATAAGTATTGTTTCACATGGTTGCGAACCTTGGTGAAACAAATTCTTTTGAGTAATACTTTTACCAAAGGTTACAATGTTTCTCCTACAACAATACTTTTTAAAAGTTGCATATTTTCATTTTACAACACTTCATGAAGTGTTTCCTACTTCAAATTAAATATACGAACACAATCAACAACCAAAAATAAGGGCAACGGCTACATGTCGGTTGAAGGTCGAACGCCGACCGCCATCGGCGCTGCCGCATCGCGCTGCTAGTGGCCTACTTTTTTAGATGCTTCATGATTAACTTCCGCCACTAGCGCCTCTATGCCCACGCCCTCGGGCCCGGAGCCGGAGGCAGAGTCGGTTGCGGCACCAGTGAGGGGTTGTACGGAAGAGACAACTGGCATAATGTTTGGGACCACCATACTTGTCCGTGTGGACATTTATCCTTTTTTGTCCTTTGATTCAGTTAATGAACATAACTCTTTATATAGGATTTTAATGTGAGTACCACTTTTTTATGAGGCACTATTTTTCATGCATTTATTAACATTTACTCACTTCCACTTTTCTTGTCACTTTGAAACATGCAAATTGTAGTTTATTATTCATAAATTACAACAATCCCTCACTTATTCTAATAATGACAATATCAATTCCAGAAAAGAAAGAGGAAATGAATGTTAATATAGGTAAGTATCTTTTTATTTGAACTTGACCTTTGTAAGAATAATGAAAAGTTTAATGGGAATGTTAGGTAGTTATGCTTTGAAATGTTATGCCTTGTGATTATAATGGGATTACCTTACACATATTTTTTAATGATTATTTTCCTACACCTCTCACCTAGCACTATTTATGGTCATGCGTTTTTCCCATTTTCGTGAATTTTTTACGAGAGAAACTCCAACTCTCACTTTGAGACGACACTATCTCGAAATTCATACATATGAAGTTTATTTTGTGTCAATTTCTTGAGTTGCATATCGTATATATATATAACATCATTAAGAGTTTGAAAAACTCAAGCCTCAATATGTAATTGTCAACATTGTCACAGTTTTTTGCACAAACATCCAAATCAACGACTTGTTGTTAACAATTGAATCTTAGATAGAGGTTTGTTGACTTTAGATTGCTTTGTACTGTGGTTGAAATTCTTATTCAAAGAGTTTTAATCTCATATATCTTGAGCTTCCTTATAGTATTTCAAGCACTCTCGAATGTCTTAGAGTTTTATGCAGGAGTACCCAGGATAATTTAGTCTTCTAGAGTTTGCATAAGATATATGAAAACTCGAATGTAGGAAAGAATGTCTGTACTTTATTCTAGAGGATATGTGTTTTGATTATGAGTTTTGTGAATCTAGAATTAAGTATTTATGGGCCATATAAGTATTGTTTCACATGGTTGCGAACCTTGGTGAAACAAATTCTTTTGAGTAATACTTTTAACAAAGGTTACAATGTTTCTCCTACAACAATACTTTTTAAAAGTTGCATATTTTCATTTTACAACACTTCATGAAGTGTTTCCTACTTCAAATTAAATATACAAACACAATCAACAACCAAAAATAAGGGCAACGACTACATGTCGGTTGAAGGTCGAACGTCGACCGCCATCGGCGCTGCCGCATTGCGCTGCGAGTGGCCTGCTTTTTTAGATGCTTCATGATTAACTTCCGCCACTAGCGCGTCTATGCTCACGCCCTCGGACCCGGAGCCGGAGGCAGAGTCGGTTGCGGCACCAGTGAGGGGTTGTACGGAAGAGACAACTGGCATAATGTTTGGGACCACCATACTTGTCCGTGTGGACATTTATCCTTTTTTGTCCTTTGATTCAGTTAATGAACATAACTCTTTATATAGGATTTTAATGTGAGTACCACTTTTTTATGAGGCACTATTTTTCATGCATTTATTAACATTTACTCACTTCCACTTTTCTTGTCACTTTGAAACATGCTAATTGTAGTTTATTATTCATAAATTACAACAATCCCTCACTTATTCTAATAATGACAATATCAATTCCAGAAAAGAAAGAGGAAAAGAATGTTAATATAGGTAAGTATCTTTTTATTTGAACTTGACCTTTGTAAGAATAATGAAAAGTTTAATGGGAATGTTAGGTAGTTATGCTTTGAAATGTTATGCCTTGTGATTATAATGGGATTACCTTACACACATTTTTTAATGATTATTTTCCTACATCTCTCACCTAGCACTATTTATGGTCATGCGTTTTTCCCATTTTCGTGAATTTTTTACGAGAGAAACTCCAACTCTCACTTTGAGACGACACTATCTCGAAATTCAAACATATGAAGTTTATTTTGTGTCAATTTCTTGAGTTGCATATCATATATATATAAAACATCATTAAGAGTTTGAAAAACTCAAGCCTCAATATGTAATTGTCAACATTGTCACAGTTTTTTGCACAAACATCCAAATCAACGACTTGTTGTTAACAATTGAACCTTAGATAGAGGTTTGTTGACTTTAGATTGTTTTGTACTGTTGTTGAAATTCTTATTCAAGGAGTTTCAATCTCATATCTCTTGAGCTTCCTTATAGTATTTCAAGCACTCTCGAATGTCTTAGAGTTTAATGCAGGGGTACCCAGGATAATTTAGTCTTCTAGAGTTTGCATAAGATATATGAAAACTCGAATGTAGGAAAGAATGTCTGTACTTTATTCTAGAGGATATGTGTTTTGATTATGAGTTTTGTGAATCTAGAATTAAGTATTTATGGGCCATATAAGTATTGTTTCACATGGTTGCGAACCTTGGTGAAACAAATTCTTTTGAGTAATACTTTTACCAAAGGTTACAATGTTTCTCCTACAACAATAATTTTTAAAAGTTGCATATTTTCATTTTACAACACTTCATGAAGTGTTTCCTACTTTGAATTAAAAATACAAACACAATCAACAACCAAAAATAAGGGCAACAAGGTTGAAGGTCGAACGCCGACCGCCATCGGCGCTGCCGCATAGCGCTGCGATTAGCCTGCTTTTTTAGATGCTTCATGATTAACTTCCGCCACTAGCGCCTCTATGCCCACGCCCTCAGACCCGGAGCCGGGGCAGAGTCGATGGCGGCACCAATGAGGGGTTGTACGGAAGAGACAACTGGCATAATGTTTGGGACCACCACACTTGTCCGTGTGGACATTTATCCTTTTTTGTCCTTTGATTCAGTTAATGAACATAACTCTTTATATAGGATTTTAATGTGAGTACCACTTTTTTATGAGGGACTATTTTTCATGCATTTATTAACATTTACTCACTTCCACTTTTCTTGTCACTTTGAAACATGCTAATTGTAGTTTACTATTCATAAATTACAACAATCCCTCACTTATTCTAATAATGACAATATCAATTCCAGAAAAGAAAGAGGAAAAGAATGTTAATACAGGTAAGTATCTTTTTATTTGAACTTGACCTTTGTAAGAATAACGAAAAGTTTAATGGGAATGTTAGGTAGTCATGCTTTGAAATGTTATGCCTTGTGATTATAACGGGATTACGTTACACACATTTTTTAATGATTATTTTCCTACATCTCTCGCCTAGCACTATTTATGGTCATGCGTTTTTCCCATTTTCGTGAATTTTTTACGAGAGAAACTCCAACTCTCACTTTGAGACGACACTATCTCGAAATTCATACAGATGAAGTTTATTTTGTGTCAATTTCTTGAGTTGCATATCGTATATATATAACATCATTAAGAGTTTGAAAAACTCAAGCCTCAATATGTAATTGTCAACATTGTCACAGTTTTTTGCACAAACATCCAAATCAACGACTTGTTGTTAACAATTGAATCTTAGATAGAGGTTTGTTGACTTTAGATTGTTTTGTACTGTTGTTGAAATTCTTATTCAAGGAGTTTCAATATCATATCTCTTGAGCTTCCTTATAGTATTTCAAGCACTCTCGAATGTCTTAGAGTTTAATGCAGGAGTACCCAGGATAATTTAGTCTTCTAGAGTTTGCATAAGATATATGAAAACTCGAATGTAGGAAAGAATGTCTGTACTTTATTCTAGAGGATATGTGTTTTGATTATGAGTTTTGTGAATCTAGAATTAAGTATTTATGGGCCATATAAGTATTGTTTCACATGGTTGCGAACCTTGGTGAAACAAATTCTTTTGAGTAATAATTTTACCAAAGGTTACAATGTTTCTCCTACAACAATACTTTTTAAAAGTTGCATATTTTCATTTTACAACACTTCATGAAGTGTTTCCTACTTCAAATTAAATATACAAACACAATCAACAACCAAAAATAAGGGCAACGACTACATGTCGGTTGAAGGTCGAACGCCGACCGCCATCGGCGCTGCCGCATCGCGCTGCGAGTGGCCTGCTTTTTTAGATGCTTCATGATTAACTTCCGCCACTAGTGCCTCTATGCCCACGCCCTCGGACCTGGAGCCGGAGGCAGAGTCGGTTGCGGCACCAGTGAGGGGTTGTACGGAAGAGACAACTGGCATAATGTTTGGGACCACCATACTTGTCCGTGTGGACATTTATCCTTTTTTGTCCTTTGATTCAGTTAATGAACATAACTCTTTGTATAGGATTTTAATGTGAGTACCACTTTTTTATGAGGCACTATTTTTCATACATTTATTAACATTTACTCACTTCCACTTTTCTTGTCACTTTGAAACATGCTAATTGTAGTTTATTATTCATAAATTACAACAATCCCTCACTTATTCTAATAATGACAATATCAATTCCATAAAAGAAAGAGGAAAAGAATGTTAATATAGGTAAGTATCTTTTTATTTGAACTTGACCTTTGTAAGAATAATGAAAAGTTTAATGGGAATGTTAGGTAGTTATGCTTTGAAATGTTATGCCTTGTGATTATAATGGGATTACCTTACACACATTTTTTAATGATTATTTTCCTACATCTCTCACCTAGCACTATTTATGGTCATGCGTTTTTCCCATTTTCGTGAATTTTTTACGAGAGAAACTCCAACTCTCACTTTGAGACGACACTATCTCGAAATTCATACATATGAAGTTTATTTTCTGTCAATTTCTTGAGTTGCATATCGTATATATATAACATCATTAAGAGTTTGAAAAACTCAAGCCTCAATATGTAATTGTCAACATTGTCACAGTTTTTTGCACAAACATCCAAATCAACGACTTGTTGTTAACAATTGAATCGTAGATAGAGGTTTGTTGACTTTAGATTGTTTTGTACTGTTGTTGAAATTCTTATTCAAGGAGTTTCAATCTCATATCTCTTGAGCTTCCTTATAGTATTTCAAGCACTCTCGAATGTCTTAGAGTTTAATGCAGGAGTACCCAGGATAATTTAGTCTTCTAGAGTTTGCATAAGATATATGAAAACTCGAATGTAGGAAAGAATGTCTGTACTTTATTCTAGAGGATATGTGTTTAGATTATGAGTTTTGTGAATCTAGAATTAAGTATTTATGGGCCATATAAGTATTGTTTCACATGGTTGCGAACCTTGGTGAAACAAATTCTTTTGAGTAATAATTTTACCAAAGGTTACAATGTTTCTCCTACAACAATACTTTTTAAAAGTTGCATATTTTCATTTTACAACACTTCATGAAGTGTTTCCTACTTCAAATTAAATATACAAACACAATCAACAACAAAAAATAAGGGCAACGACTACATGTCGGTTGAAGGTCGAACGCCGACCGCCATCGGCGCTGCCGCATCGCGCTGCGAGTGGCCTGCTTTTTTAGATGCTTCATGATTAACTTCCGCCACTAGCGCCTCTATGCCCACGCCCTCGGACCCGGAGCCTGAGGCAGAGTCGGTTGCGGCACCAGTGAGGGGTTGTACGGAAGAGACAACTGGCATAATGTTTGGGACCACCATACTTGTCCGTGTGGACATTTATCCTTTTTTGTCCTTTGATTCAGTTAATGAACATAACTCTTTGTATAGGATTTTAATGTGAGTACCACTTTTTTATGAGGCACTATTTTTCATACATTTATTAACATTTACTCACTTCCACTTTTCTTGTCACTTTGAAACATGCTAATTGTAGTTTATTATTCATAAATTACAACAATCCCTCACTTATTCTAATAATGACAATATCAATTCCATAAAAGAAAGAGGAAAAGAATGTTAATATAGGTAAGTATCTTTTTATTTGAACTTGACCTTTGTAAGAATAATGAAAAGTTTAATGGGAATGTTAGGTAGTTATGCTTTGAAATGTTATGCCTTGTGATTATAATGGGATTACCTTACACACATTTTTTAATGATTATTTTCCTACATCTCTCACCTAGCACTATTTATGGTCATGCGTTTTTCCCATTTTCGTGAATTTTTTACGAGAGAAACTCCAACTCTCACTTTGAGACGACACTATCTCGAAATTCATACATATGAAGTTTATTTTCTGTCAATTTCTTGAGTTGCATATCGTATATATATAACATCATTAAGAGTTTGAAAAACTCAAGCCTCAATATGTAATTGTCAACATTGTCACAGTTTTTTGCACAAACATCCAAATCAACGACTTGTTGTTAACAATTGAATCGTAGATAGAGGTTTGTTGACTTTAGATTGTTTTGTACTGTTGTTGAAATTCTTATTCAAGGAGTTTCAATCTCATATCTCTTGAGCTTCCTTATAGTATTTCAAGCACTCTCGAATGTCTTAGAGTTTAATGCAGGAGTACCCAGGATAATTTAGTCTTCTAGAGTTTGCATAAGATATATGAAAACTCGAATGTAGGAAAGAATGTCTGTACTTTATTCTAGAGGATATGTGTTTAGATTATGAGTTTTGTGAATCTAGAATTAAGTATTTATGGGCCATATAAGTATTGTTTCACATGGTTGCGAACCTTGGTGAAACAAATTCTTTTGAGTAATAATTTTACCAAAGGTTACAATGTTTCTCCTACAACAATACTTTTTAAAAGTTGCATATTTTCATTTTACAACACTTCATGAAGTGTTTCCTACTTCAAATTAAATATACAAACACAATCAACAACAAAAAATAAGGGCAACGACTACATGTCGGTTGAAGGTCGAACGCCGACCGCCATCGGCGCTGCCGCATCGCGCTGCAAGTGGCCTGCTTTTTTAGATGCTTCATGATTAACTTCCGCCACTAGCGCCTCTATGCCCACGCCCTCGGACCCGGAGCCTGAGGCAGAGTCGGTTGCGGCACCAGTGAGGGGTTGTACGGAAGAGACAACTGGCATAATGTTTGGGACCACCATACTTGTCCGTGTGGACATTTATCCTTTTTTGTCCTTTGATTCAGTTAATGAACATAACTCTTTGTATAGGATTTTAATGTGAGTACCACTTTTTTATGAGGGACTATTTTTCATGCATTTATTAACATTTACTCACTTCCACTTTTCTTGTCACTTTGAAACATGCTAATTGTAGTTTACTATTCATAAATTACAACAATCCCTCACTTATTCTAATAATGACAATATCAATTCCAGAGAAGAAAGAGGAAAAGAATGTTAATACAGGTAAGTATCTTTTTATTTGAACTTGACCTTTGTAAGAATAACGAAAAGTTTAATGGGAATGTTAGGTAGTCATGCTTTGAAATGTTATGCCTTGTGATTATAACGGGATTACCTTACACACATTTTTTAATGATTATTTTCCTACATCTCTCGCCTAGCACTATTTATGGTCATGCGTTTTTCCCATTTTCGTGAATTTTTTACGAGAGAAACTCCAACTCTCACTTTGAGACGACACTATCTCGAAATTCATACAGATGATGTTTATTTTGTGTCAATTTCTTGAGTTGCAAATCGTCTATATATAACATCATTAAGAGTTTGAAAAACTCAAGCCTCAATATGTAATTGTCAACATTGTCACAGTTTTTTGCACAAACATCCAAATCAACGACTTGTTGTTAACAATTGAATCTTAGATAGAGGTTTGTTGACTTTAGATTGTTTTGTACTGTGGTTGAAATTCTTATTCAAGGAGTTTTAATCTCATATCTCTTGAGCTTCCTTATAGTATTTCAAGCACTCTCGAATGTCTTAGAGTTTTATGCAGGAGTACCCAGGATAATTTAGTCTTCTAGAGTTTGCATAAGATATATGAAAACTCGAATGTAGGAAAGAATGTCTGTACTTTATTCTAGAGGATATGTGTTTAGATTATGAGTTTTGTGAATCTAGAATTAAGTATTTATGGGCCATATAAGTATTGTTTCACATGGTTGCGAACCTTGGTGAAACAAATTCTTTTGAGTAATAATTTTACCAAAGGTTACAATGTTTCTCCTACAACAATACTTTTTAAAAGTTGCATATTTTCATTTTACAACACTTCATGAAGTGTTTCCTACTTCAAATTAAATATACAAACACAATCAACAACAAAAAATAAGGGCAACGACTACATGTCGGTTGAAGGTCGAACGCCGACCGCCATCGGCGCTGTCGCATCGCGCTGCGAGTGGCCTGCTTTTTTAGATGCTTCATGATTAACTTCCGCCACTAGCGCCTCTATGCCCACGCCCTCGGACCCGGAGCCTGAGGCAGAGTCGGTTGCGGCACCAGTGAGGGGTTGTACGGAAGAGACAACTGGCATAATGTTTGGGACCACCATACTTGTCCGTGTGGACATTTATCCTTTTTTGTCCTTTGATTCAGTTAATGAACATAACTCTTTGTATAGGATTTTAATGTGAGTACCACTTTTTTATGAGGGACTATTTTTCATGCATTTATTAACATTTACTCACTTCCACTTTTCTTGTCACTTTGAAACATGCTAATTGTAGTTTACTATTCATAAATTACAACAATCCCTCACTTATTCTAATAATGACAATATCAATTCCAGAAAAGAAAGAGGAAAAGAATGTTAATACAGGTAAGTATCTTTTTATTTGAACTTGACCTTTGTAAGAATAATGAAAAGTTTAATGGGAATGTTAGGTAGTCATGCTTTGAAATGTTATGCCTTGTGATTATAACGGGATTACCTTACACACATTTTTTAATGATTATTTTCCTACATCTCTCGCCTAGCACTATTTATGGTCATGCGTTTTTCCCATTTTCGTGAATTTTTTACGAGAGAAACTCCAACTCTCACTTTGAGACGACACTATCTCGAAATTCATACAGATGATGTTTATTTTGTGTCAATTTCTTGAGTTGCAAATCGTCTATATATAACATCATTAAGAGTTTGAAAAACTCAAGCCTCAATATGTAATTGTCAACATTGTCACAGTTTTTTGCACAAACATCCAAATCAACGACTTGTTGTTAACAATTGAATCTTAGATAGAGGTTTGTTGACTTTAGATTGTTTTGTACTGTGGTTGAAATTCTTATTCAAGGAGTTTTAATCTCATATCTCTTGAGCTTCCTTATAGTATTTCAAGCACTCTCGAATGTCTTAGAGTTTTATGCAGGAGTACCCAGGATAATTTAGTCTTCTAGAGTTTGCATAAGATATATGAAAACTCGAATGTAGGAAAGAATGTATGTACTTTATTCTAGAGGATATGTGTTTTGATTATGAGTTTTGTGAATCTAGAATTAAGTATTTATGGGCCATATAACTATTGTTTCACATGGTTGCGAACCTTGGTGAAACAAATTCTTTTGAGTAATACTTTTACCAAAGGTTACAATATTTCTCCTACAACAATACTTTTTAAAAGTTGCATATTTTCATTTTACAACACTTCATGAAGTGTTTCCTACTTCAAATTAAATATACAAACACAATCAACAACCAAAAATAAGGGCAACGACTACATGTCGGTTGAAGGTCGAACGCCGACCGCCATCGGCGCTGCAGCATCGCGCTGCGAGTGGCCTGCTTTTTTAGATGCTTCATGATTAACTTCCGCCACTAGCGCCTCTATGACCACACCCTCGGACCCGGAGCCGGAGGCAGAGTCGGTTGCGGCACCAGTGAGGGGTTGTACGGAAGAGACAACTGGCATAATGTTTGGGACCACCATACTTGTCCGTGTGGACATTTATCCTTTTTTGTCCTTTGATTCAGTTAATGAACATAACTCTTTATATAGGATTTTAATGTGAGTACCACTTTTTTATGAGGCACTATTTTTCATGCATTTATTAACATTTACTCACTTCCACTTTTCTTGTCACTTTGAAACATGCTAATTGTAGTTTATTATTCATAAATTACAACAATCCCTCACTTATTCTAATAATGACGATATCAATTCCAGAAAAGAAAGAGGAAAAGAATGTTAATATAGGTAAGTATCTTTTTATTTGAACTTGACCTTTGTAAGAATAATGAAAAGTTTAATGGGAATGTTAGGTAGTTATGCTTTGAAATGTTATGCCTTGTGATTATAATGGGATTACCTTACACACATTTTTTAATGATTATTTTCCTACATCTCTCACCTAGCACTATTTATGGTCATGCGTTTTTCCCATTTTCGTGAATTTTTTACGAGAGAAACTCCAACTCTCACTTTGAGACGACACTATCTCGAAATTCATACATATGAAGTTTATTTTCTGTCAATTTCTTGAGTTGCATATCGTATATATATAACATCATTAAGAGTTTGAAAAACTCAAGCCTCAATATGTAATTGTCAACATTGTCACAGGTTTTTGCACAAACATCCAAATCAACGACTTGTTGTTAACAATTGAATCGTAGATAGAGGTTTGTTGACTTTAGATTGTTTTGTACTGTTGTTGAAATTCTTATTCAAGGAGTTTCAATCTCATATCTCTTGAGCTTCCTTATAGTATTTCAAGCACTCTCGAATGTCTTAGAGTTTAATGCAGGAGTACCCAGGATAATTTAGTCTTCTAGAGTTTGCATAAGATATATGAAAACTCGAATGTAGGAAAGAATGTCTGTACTTTATTCTAGAGGATATGTGTTTTGATTATGAGTTTTGTGAATCTATAATTAAGTATTTATGGGCCATATAAGTATTGTTTCACATGGTTGCGAACCTTGGTGAAACAAATTCTTTTGAGTAATAATTTTACCAAAGGTTACAATGTTTCTCCTACAACAATACTTTTTAAAAGTTGCATATTTTCATTTTACAACACTTCATGAAGTGTTTCCTACTTCAAATTAAATATACAAACACAATCAACAACCAAAAATAAGGGCAACGACTACATGTCGGTTGAAGGTCGAACGCCGACCGCCATCGGCGCTGCCGCATCGCGCTGCGAGTGGCCTGCTTTTTTAGATGCTTCATGATTAACTTCCGCCACTAGCGCCTCTATGCCCACGCCCTCGGACCCGGAGCCGGAGGCAGAGTCGATGGCGGCACCAATGAGGGGTTATACGGAAGAGACAACTGGCATAATGTTTGGGACCACCACACTTGTCCGTGTGGACATTTATCCTTTTTTGTCCTTTGATTCAGTTAATGAACATAACTCTTTATATAGGATTTTAATGTGAGTACCACTTTTTTATCAGGGACTATTTTTCATGCATTTATTAACATTTACTCACTTCCACTTTTCTTGTCACTTTGAAACATGCTAATTGTAGTTTACTATTCATAAATTACAACAATCCCTCACTTATTCTAGTAATGACAATATCAATTCCAGAAAAGAAAGAGGAGAAGAATGTTAATACAGGTAAGTATCTTTTTATTTGAACTTGACCTTTGTAAGAATAACGAAAAGTTTAATGGGAATGTTAGGTAGTCATGCTTTGAAATCTTATGCCTTGTGATTATAACGGGATTACCTTACACAAATTTTTTAATGATAATTTTCCTACATCTCTCGCCTAGCACTATTTATGGTCATGCGTTTTTCCCATTTTCGTGAATTTTTTACGAGAGAAACTCCAACTCTCACTTTGAGACGACACTATCTCGAAATTCATACAGATGAAGTTTATTTTGTGTCAATTTCTTGAGTTGCATATCGTCTATATATAACCTCATTAAGAGTTTGAAAAACTCAAGCCTCAATATGTAATTGTCAACATTGTCACTGTTTTTTGCACAAACATCCAAATCAACGACTTGTTGTTAACAATTGAATCTTAGATAGAGGTTTGTTGACTTTAGATTATTTTGTACTGTTGTTTGAAATTATTATTCAAGGAGTTTCAATCTCATATCTCTTGAGCTTCCTTATAGTATTTCAAGCACTCTCGAATGTTTTAGAGTTTTATGCAGGAGTACCCAGGATAATTTAGTCTTCTAGTGTTTGCATAAGATATATGAAAACTCGAATGTAGGAAAGAATGTCTGTACTTTATTCTAGAGGATATGTGTTTTGATTATGAGTTTTGTGAATCTATAATTAAGTATTTATAGGCCATATAAGTATTGTTTCACATGGTTGCGAACCTTGGTGAAACAAATTCTTTTGAGTAATACTTTTACCAAAGGTTACAATGTTTCTCCTACAATAATACTTTTTAAAAGTTGCATATTTTCATTTTACAACACTTCATGAAGTGTTTCCTACTTTGAATTAAAAATACAAACACAATCAACAACCAAAAATAAGGGCAACGACTACATGTCGGTTGAAGGTCGAACGCCGACCGCCATCGGCGCTGCCGCATAACGCTGCGAGTAGCCTGCTTTTTTAGATGCTTCATGATTAACTTCCGCCACTAGCCTCTATGCCGACGCCCTCGGACCCGGAGCCGGAGGCAGAGTCGGTGGCCGCACCAGTGAGGGGTTGTACGGAAGAGACAACTGGCATAATGTTTGGGACCACCACACTTGTCCGTGTGGACATTTATCCTTTTTTTTCCTTTGATTCAGCTAATGAACATAACTCTTTATATAGGATTTTAATGTGAGTACCACTTTTTTATGAGGGACTATTTTTCATGCATTTATTAACATTTACTCACTTCCAATTTTCTTGTCACTTTGAAACATGCTAATAGTGTATTATTATTCATAAATTACAATAATCCCTCACTTATTCTAATAATGACAATATCAATTCCAGAAAAGAAAGAGGAAAAGAATGTTAATACAGGTAAGTATCTTTTTATTTGAACTTGACCTTTGTAAGAATAACGAAAAGTTTAATGGGAATGTTAGGTAGTCATGCTTTGAAATGTTATGCCTTGTGATTATAACGGGATTACCTTACACACATTTTTTAATGATTATTTTCCTACATCTCTCGCCTAGCACTATTTATGGTCATGCGTTTTTTCCATTTTCGTGAATTTTTTACAAGAGAAACTCCAACTCTCACTTTGAGACGGCACTATCTCGAAATTCATATAGATGAAGTTTATTTTGTGTCAATTTCTTGAGTTGCATATCGCCTATATATAACATCATTAAGAGTTTGAAAAACTCAAGCCTCAATATGTAATTTTCAACATTGTCACAGTTTTTTGCACAAACATCCAAATCAACGACTTGTTGTTAACAATTGAATCTTAGATAGAGGTTTGTTGACTTTAGATTGTTTTGTATTGTTGATTAAATTCTTATTCAAGGAGTTTCAATCTCATATCTCTTGAGCTTCCTTATAGTATTTCAAGCACTCTCGAATGTCTTAGAGTTTTATGCAGGAGTATCTAGGATAATTTAGTCTTCTAGAGTTTGTATAAGATATATGAAAACTCGAATGTAGGAAAGAATGTTTGTACTTTATTCTAGAGGATATGTGTTTTGATTATGAGTTTTGTGAATCTAGAATTAAGTATTTATAGGCCATATAAGTATTGTTTCACATGGTTGTGAATCTTGGTGAAACAAATTCTTTTGAGTAATACTTTTACCAAAGGTTACAATGTTTCTCCTACAACAATACTTTTTAAAAGTTGCATATTTTCATTTTACAACACTTCATGAAGTGTTTCCTACTTCGAATTAAATATACAAACACAATCAACAACCAAAAATAAGGGCAACGACTACATGTCGGTTGAAGGTCGAACGCCGACCGCCATCGGCGCTGCCGCATAGCGCTGCGAGTAGCCTGCTTTTTTAGATGCTTCATGATTAACTTCCGCCACTAGCGCCTCTATGCCCAGGCCCTCGGACCCGGAGCCGGAGGCAGATTCGGTGGCGGCACCAGTGAGGGGTTGTACGGAAGAGACAACTAGCATAATGTTTAGGACCACCATACTTCTCCGTGTGGAAATTTATCCTTTTTTGTCCTTTGATTCAGTTAATGAACATAACTCTTTATATAGGATTTTAATGTGAGTACCACTTTTTTATGAGGCACTATTTTTCATGCATTTATTAACATTTACTCACTTCCACTTTTCTTGTCACTTTGAAACATGCTAATTGTAGTTTATTATTCATAAACTACAACAATCCCTCACTTATTCTAATAATGACAATATCAATTCCAGAAAAGAAAGAGGAAAAGAATGTTAATACAGGTAAGTATCTTTTTATTTGAACTTGACCTTTGTAAGAATAACGAAAAGTTTAATGGGAATGTTAGGTAGTCATGCTTTGAAATGTTATGCCTTGTGATTATAACGGGATTACCTTACACACATTTTTTAATGATTATTTTCCTACATCTCTCGCCTAGCACTATTTATGGTCATGCGTTTTTCCCATTTTCGTGAATTTTTTACGTGAGAAACTCCAACTCTCACTTTGAGACGGCACTATCTCGAAATTCATACAGATGAAGTTTATTTTGTGTCAATTTCTTGAGTTGCATATCGTCTATATATAACCTCATTAAGAGTTTGAAAAACTCAAGCCTTAATATGTAATTGTCAACATTGTCACTGTTTTTTGCACAAACATCCAAATCAACGACTTGTTGTTAACAATTGAATCTTAGATAGAGGTTTGTTGACTTTAGATTGTTTTGTACTGTTGTTTGAAATTCTTATTCAAGGAGTTTCAATCTCATATCTCTTGAGCTTCCTTATAGTATTTCAAGCACTCTCGAATGTCTTAGAGTTTTATGCAGGAGTACCCAGGATAATTTAGTCTTCTAGAGTTTGCATAAGATATATGAAAACTCGAATGTAGGAAAGAATGTCTGTACTTTATTCTAGAGGATATGTGTTTTGATTATGAGTTTTGTGAATCTAGAATTAAGTATTTATAGGCCATATAAGTATTGTTTCACATGGTTGCGAACCTTGGTGAAACAAATTCTTTTGAGTAATACTTTTACCAAAGGTTACAATGTTTCTCCTACAACAATACTTTTTAAAAGTTGCATATTTTCATTTTACAACACTTCATGAAGTGTTTCCTACTTTGAATTAAAAATACAAACACAATCAACAACCAAAAATAAGGGCAACGACTACATGTCGGTTGAAGGTCGAACGCCGACCGCCATCGGCGCTGCCGCATAGCGCTGCGAGTAGCCTGCTTTTTTAGATGCTTCATGATTAACTTCCGCCACTAGCCTCTATGCCGACGCCCTCGGACCCGGAGCCGGAGGCAGAGTCGGTGGCGGCACCAGTGAGGGGTTGTACGGAAGAGACAACTGGCATAATGTTTGGGACCACCACACTTGTCCGTGTGGACATTTATCCTTTTTTGTCCTTTGATTCAGTTAATGAACATAACTCTTTATATAGGATTTTAATGTGAGTACCACTTTTTTATGAGGGACTATTTTTCATGCATTTATTAACATTTACTCACTTCCACTTTTCTTGTCACTTTGAAACATGCTAATAGTGTATTATTGTTCATAAATTACAACAATCCCTCACTTATTCTAATAATGACAATATCAATTCCATAAAAGAAAGGGGAAAAGAATGTTAATACAGGTGTCATACCCTAAATTTGCCCGCCAGCTTTTGTAAATATTATTGCATTTTTCTATTTTGCATTTTTCATTTAATTTCATGTCGTTTAGACACGTGTCCACCCTTCGATTGAGAGTTTTTCAAATCTTGATTATTTTTCCCAATGAGAGCGTGACACGCGGCCAAAAGGTATTTTTGTAAATTTCAATCCTTTTTAATTTCTCTTTTTCCTTGCAAATATTATTATTATTATTTGTATATATTTATGTTTTAGCATTTATTTAGTTTAAATAGGTTTTTCATATTGTTTTAAATAGAAATAGATTTTTATTGTTAGTTTTATTGTAGTTATTTATTTATTTATTTACTTATTAGCTTAGATTAAAGTTTTTTCTTAGAATTATGTTATTAGGATGTTAATAGACTTTTAGAATAGGTTATTTAGAAATAGAATAGAATTTTATTTGTTTTTAGAATAGATTTTATTTTATTTTAATAGTTAAATAGAATTTAATATAGGATTTTATTATTTTGTTTTAGATAGAAAATAGAAATTAGGTTTTAAATAAGTTTTATTTATTTATTTATTTGTTTAGAACTATTTTTAATTATTAATTTAGATTAGTTATTAGAATCAATAGATATTATTTTTTTAGTTTTATTATTTAGCTAGTTCTTTAGTTTTAAAATTAATTAGGATTGTAGAATTAATTAGATTTGATTTAATTTAGAATTATTTTAGGATTTTAGATTTAAGTTAGTAATTTTAGAGATATTTTAGGATTTTAGAATTAAGTTAGTAATTATAGAGATATTTTAGGATTTTAGAATTAAGTTAGTAATTTTAGGGATATTTTAGGATTTTAGAATTAAGTTAGTAATTTTAGAATTGTTATTAGGAATTAGTTTAAAATTAATTAGAATTTTTAATGAAATAGAATTAATTTAGAATTTTAGATTTAGAATTAGAAATATTTTAGAATTATTTAATTTTAATTAGATTATTAGTAATTATTTATTTTCTTTTATTTATTCATTTAGATTAATTTAATAGAGTTTAAAATAGATTTAATTATATAGCTTAGAAATAGCTTTTAGGTTACATATAATTTAGTATTTTTATTATTAGAAGTTATTTAGAGTTTTATTTATTTATTTATTTTTCTTTATTTTGTTAGAACTTGTAATTAGTTTTATATTTTAAAATAGAATTTTTTTTATAAATTATTTGTTTAAGAGTAATTAGCTTTAATTATTAATTATTATTATTATTATTGTTAGAATATTATTTGGATTAATTTAGTTAGATTATATTAATTAGGATTTAAAATTAGGATTATCATTTGGTTTTGTTTTAATCATGAGTTAATTTTTGTTTTAATACAGTCAGTTAGTTTATGATTTATATTTTTTTAATTATCAATAACAGCAACACATGTCATCATTCCACTATATAAGCTACTATTCATTGTCCCTTACCTGGGACGCGGACCCTAGCCGCTAGATGTAACACCCATTTTAATTATTTAGTCATTTTATTATTATTTTAAATATTATGTGTTGGTGTGCCCTTTGGTGGGGGTGTATTTGGTGATGTTTGGTGGGTGTCCCTAATGTGGGAGGACTATTAGTGGTATTTTGTAGGGGTGTACGCGGGTTGGGTTGGACCGGGTTCGCCTTAACCCGTTACCCAACCCGTTCAACTTTCAATGGGTTGGGTTTATCATCAAACCCGTAATTCTACTTTAAAAACCGACCCGAATCAACTCGGATATTTACGGGTTGGGTAGGGTTGGGTCCACGGGTTGTGTATATAATAATTATTATTTTCAATTTAAAAAATCTATAACACAATTCAATATAATTTTTCATATTTCAAACAATTAAATTATTTACGTAGTGGAGACAAATCCTACATATAAAATAGAATAATTAAAAATATAACAATTAAAATTTTGAAATGTATTTTCTGTCATAAAAAATATTAAGATACATATACACCATTAATTATTTATATATTTTCATTAATATACCTTAATTTATAAAAATTTATTAGTTATTTTGATACTCAAATGTTATCCATTACAAATATATATTAACATATGTAAAACAAATATATAATAACATACAGTATATATTAGTTGTTTTGATGCTCAAATGTTACCTTTTCTAGCACATGCTTAAAAGTAGGTCCGTAAACTATCATATATATTAACACTTAATAATATATAAAATTCCATAAAATATCATTTCCATAAAATTCATAAATTCTAAATAATTCAAAAGCAAATAAACATCACTTAGTCTTAAAATGACATAGATGTATTGGTCCAATATTGGTCTAATAGCACCAAAATCTAACAGCAACTATAAAAGATTCCAGCACCAGCAGTGAAAGGTTTAGCAACAACAGAAAATCCAGCAACAGTAGCTGTAAAAGATTCCAGCAACAACAATGAAACGTTTAGCAACAACATAAAATCCAGCAACAACAGTTAAAAGTTTAAGCAACAATAGTCAAAAGAAGAAGAAAAAAAACAACACTAGAAAATACCTTAAAATCTAGTAGTAACAGTTGTATTGAGCTCAACCGCAGTAATGCCAACATCAATAGAAACTAATCTAGCTAACTCTATATATGTAAACACAAACAACTAATAAGAATAATGTAATGTAATACTAAAATAAAATAGATTTTAAAATTCAAACATATAATTCATACCTGACTCAACCTTTTCCAATTCAACCAACTCTTTTTCTAAATCAATGACCTTAGGAGATTTGATCCAATTTTGAGTACAAATCAAAGCTTCAATGGTAGAGGGATTCAAGGAACTACGAAATGAATCAAGGACACGACCTCCTGTACTAAAAGCGGATTCAGAAGATACAGTGGATACAGGGATAGCCAATATATCTCTAGCTATGCGGGAAAGCACATGATATTTATTTGTTTTTCCTTTCCACCAAGTGAGAATATTAAATGTAGGAGAATCATCTTCAACACCATCCTCCAAATACCTTTCCAACTCATTTTTTTGCACTTCACATTGTTTTTTCTTCATATTCATTCTCAACAAATTGTCCCAATCTTCATCATCTTCACCATTTTCAATTCTAGAATGAGAGGCAATGTTTGAAGATGAGGCATTGGAACCACCATCATGAGAAACAGGATACAAAAATAAATAGTGCTCAAACAATTTAGCAATGAGAGATTTCAATTTCTTTAACATATCCTCTGACAATTTTTCACCATACATCCGAGTAAAACAAAATTCAATATAGTCAAGCTTATAATGAGGATCAAGATAAATAGCAACAAAGAGAAGATAATTTATTGTATTGCTTTCCCAATACTTGTTGTACTTTAATTGCATATTTGCTGTCATGGTTTTCAAAATTGGATCACTAACATTGTGCCTCCATTTATTCAACATTTTTTTAATATCCATCAACTGTTTGAAAAAAGAGTTAGCAGTAACATGCAATGACCCAGAAAAAGAAAGTGTGGCATCATAAAAAGTTTTCAAAAACTTCACAAAAATACGAGCTCGTTCCCAATCAGCTCGATTAGGACATCCTTTCGACTCAATACGGAGATTAGTTAAAAATGCAACATCAGCATGTTCTAAGCGGTAAAATGCATGTTCATACTTTTCAGCGATGTTCAACATTAAATAAGTAGAGTTCCATCTGGTTTCTACATCTAGTGTTACCAATGCTTTAGAACATACACCAACAGCTTCTGCACACTTCTTGAAAGTAGCCAACCTACTAGGAGAAGCCTTGACAAACTTACATGCAGCCCTAATTCTTTTAACAGATTCATCAATATCCTTTATTCCTTCTTTGACAATCAAGTTTAATATGTGAGCACTATATCTCATATGCAAGTACTCCCCATTAAACAAAGTACGACCATTCCAAAAACTCATGCCTCGATTTAAATAATCAATTGCCAAATTGTTAGCACTTGCATTATCAACAGTCACATAACATATAGACTTGATACCCCATTCCTTCATGCAATTCTCTAATGTTATCCCTATAGTTTCACCTTTATGGTCAGCAATTATACCAAAGCTTAATATACTCTTCTTTAAATTCCACTCGTCATCAATATAGTGAGCTGTAACACACATATAATTCATATTCTGAATCGATGTCCAAGTATCAGTGGTAAGAGACACCATTTGTTTATTAGCAGACAACATAGATTTCAATTTTTCTTTCTCATCGAAGTACAAGCATAAACAATCTCTGGCAACAGTGACACGAGATGGAATTTTGAATCTTGGTTGAGCCTCTTTCATGAACATATTAAATCCTTCATTTTCAACATATTTAAAAGGGAGCTCATCAATGATTATCATCTTTGCAAGTGTTAATCTAGTCCTCTCTTGATTAAAATCAACAAGTTTCAAGCTAACACTATTAGGATCATCCTCACTTTCTTTTCCAATAGCTATAGTTTTTTGTTTCTTATCAACTACCCTATTTGGATTTTTCAGGCACACTTTCAAATGTTTATGCATGTTAGTAGTGCCATGACTACCACTATTTGCAGCATATTGTTTCCCACAATACTTACATATAGCCTTATCATTAACCCTTTTAAAATCTTTCCAAACTGTAGAAGGTTTTCTAGAGGGTTTTCTTTTACTTACCTCTATTAGTGCACTTGGTGGCAATGATGACAACCCTTCTCCTTGTATTTGTTGAACTTCTTGCTCTTGTTCAAGTGGATGAGCAACATCTTCATTGACAATTTGTGATTGTTCCACTTCCATTTTCTATAAAAAAACAATTTTTAATATAAATTATTATTAAAACAACATTAAACAAAATATATTTAAATTAATAATATGAAACAGAACAGGACTTTGCATCAAAATATATTTTCATCATATGAAACAAAATAGTACTTTGCATCATATGAAACAAAATAGTACATTACATTGAACCTATCATCATATTTTGCATTGATATAAAACTATTGAAGTACATACTGTAAAAACAATATATTGCATTGAAATAAATATATTGTAGAACTATAAAAAGTATAAAACCTTATTCAATATGGAGACGAAACTATGAGAGAGTCAAAGTATAGACTGTGGATTTTCGAAAGCAAGATGGAATTGGAATGTGAGAGAGTAAAATGAAAAAAAAAATTGTGAGAGAAAGAGGAGTGGTGACGTTTGAGATTTGCCGTAGTAAAAAAATAGGGTTAGGTTAAGTGGTATTGTCTTTAGTTTAGTAAGTTTCTAATATATACTTAATTATTATTAGTTAATAAAGATTCATTAAAAAAATAAAAAGGCAGTAAAGTGTAAACTAGAAGTGCATAAGTCAAGCAAGCATGATTAATATTAATAATAATGTTTAATTATAATAATAATAATAATTTAATGTGTGATTGGAAACTGGAAGGAAAGTGCAAAAGATCTTTGTGTACGTTACAATTTACAAAGTTATAGCAACTTTAAAATTTATAAATAATAATATAATAATAATAATAATAATTAATTATGCCACGTCAACGGGTTGGGTCAACGGGTTCATGGGTTTAGAAACTAAAACCCAATACCCGAACCAAATCTATACGGGTTGTTACGGGTTGGGTCGGGTATACCCGTAAATGAATGGGTCCGGGTAATTAGTGAGTTGGTTCGGTTTGGGTAGGCGGGTTTGCGGGTCGACCCGCACCCATGAACACCCCTAGTATTTTGGTGTGAAATATAATAATATAAAAATAATAGTAACATTGGTGGGGGTGTTATTATTATTATTATTATTATATTTATTATATTTGTTAATATTATTAATATTATTATTATTTTAGTGAGATAATATTATTATTATTATTATTATTATTATTATTATTATTTTATTAAGTTATTATTATTGTTATTAAGTTATTATTATTATTGGGATTAGAGAATTAAAATAGAGAATAAGAGGGGTTAGTAGTTTTACGATACATTGTGAGAAGTTAGAGAAAGTGGAAAAAGAACGATAGAAAGGAGAGAAGTGAGAAGAACGGAAAAGGGAACGGAAAAGGGAGCGAAGAACGAAGGAACAGGGGAAAATCAGAATTGGCCAAACCTTGGAGGATTCTTTCATCGATCAACCGCTTAACAAGGTAAGGGGGGAGAAACTTGATTGGGAATGGTTTATACATGTATAGGGTAGTTGGGGATTCCTTAACCCCGTAGGAAATTGATCGATATATGATAATATATATTGTTATGCTATGATTGATGATGATTGTTGTTAATTATACAGTAATCATTAATGAATTGTTGTTTTTGGTTGATTTGGCATATAGGGCATATAGGGTGTTTTGCGGTTTTTAGGGAAAATTTTGTATGGCTTTTGAGGTATCGATAAAGTGTGTAGGTGATGATTTTGGGAATAGGAATTAGAAACCGATTGGTTACGGTAATGTGCAAGATTGGTACTAGAATAGACTGAGGATTTGAGTTGAGATGATAGGTACAATTTGGCCTAGATAGCAATCTGCAGAACTGTGAGAAATTGGTGAAATCGCAGCATTCGCCTGGCTTCACCTGGCGAGTGTTGGCGAAGTTTCGCCTGGCGAATGGGGGCGAGTGTTCGCCTGGCGAGCTGAGGCGAGTGGCAGCGAATAATTCAGAATTAAGTCCCAGACCTAAAGGGTAGGAACTTCGCCTGACGAGTGTGGCCAGCGAAGGTTCGCCTGGCGAATGATCCCTTCGCCTGGCGAATGCACGATAATGGAGACGGGGTTTCGCCAGCAGGTTCGCCTGGCGAATGTTAGCGAAGGTTCGCTACGGGGCTTCGCCTGGCGAATGTCAGCGAACGTAGCAGAACCAGAATGTGAGTGTTGAGATGTGTTTATATATGGTGATAGAGTGTGAACTCGTTTAATATCTAATTTAATTAAAATGAATGATGGGTGTATCATGTATATGATTATGGTGCAGTGATCAGTAGGATCGTGTATCCCCCGAGTGTTGGGATGTGTTTATACTTGGTGTTAGAATGTGAGATTGCTCACTGTGTGAATTGATTTATATGGTGTTGGTGTGTAATATATCTATGCATATATATATATGATGTATGATGATATGATCGGGAGGGTCGTGTGCACTTAGTGTGCCTGAATATAATAGTTATGCATTGGTGTTGTGCATATCATGGTGTTTTGGTGGGATGAATCATGTCTCAGGAGGAGCGTAAGTGATTCATCTGTACTCCTTTGTGGAGAATGGTGGGGGATAGATCATGTCTCAGGAGGAGCGTAAGTGATCTATCCAGGTTCGATTGAATGAACCAACGAGCCGGTACCGCATGCATGGTGTTGAGTTGCATTTTGCATTATAATATGTTATATTGTAATTTGAACAGTAGGTTCGTCATATGGTGTTGTTATGGGTGAATCTTGGTGTGTTGGTGTGTTGTACTACCTTATTTACATGTATTACATTACCTTTATATTTTTGATCATGTTTTCTCACCCCTTTGTTGTTGTTGTGGTATGTGCTTCTTCGGAAGTACAGATAATCCAGGTGCTTAGCTAGCTTGGATATTGGTGTGATTGTCGAGTCTAGGATGCTCTGATACGTAGCACGGGACTTGGGCGTTTTTATTTGTTTTATGTTGAACTTATATTTTATCTCCCTGTGAACGTATCAAACTTTTATGGAATTTTATTATTTAACATTCCGCTGTATTTGGAGAAAAACCTTTTTATAAGGAAACGTTGTTTTTATGTGATATCCCACTTGGGAGAATTGGAACTCTGATTTTGTTTATTTATAATGTTTATTAATTTAGATGATTTTGGGAAGTGGGGTGTTACACTAGACACTCCAAAGAAACCAACCCTAAGCTGAATCCAGCCTCCCTCATCCAAACCATCATCATCGCTTGTCCAACTTTTACCATCTGAATCATTCAACATCAAACTTCATCATTCTCGCTCATTCTAGCACCGTCATAAGCTTCATCACTTTTTTTACCCAGAAATCCAACCATAAACTCTCACCATCGCTCAACTTCAAACCAATGACCAACCACCGAAAAATGACATTTCATCCATCGTGAAAACCAACTCAGACCAACTCATCACCTCCAAAAGCTCCATCTTCTTCGAATAGAACTTCGAAACACATATCATTATCTCCATATCAAACTCAACTCCATGTTCAACCCGTGAAACACATATTTTTTTCATCTGAAACCATTCGACCACCTTCAGACGCACTAGCTGCAACTCGAATGCCAACATAATAACTTGAATGCAACAGATCCACCCATCATGTTGCTCAAGCCTTCAAAACAACAACACCGCAAAAACAGCCGCGAAACCCTCTCCCATTTCCGGACCTCACACTCTCACTGACCTCCATTACAAATCTGCACAAACCCCTCAAACAAAACCCAAACGAAAACACTTTTCACCTTCTTCTCGAAACAACCGCAAGCCTCTGCCGTTCTACCGTAACCTTCAAAACCCACCGAACACAAACAGAGATTGATTGAGATTTGGGGAAAACTGAAATCAAAACAATGAGAGACAAACAGAAGTAAGACCGGAGAGAGTAATATTGACAAGAGAAGGGACGAGAGATCCAACGCCGTCGTTTGAAGGTGGATTGCGGTTTCGTTTACGCGTGAACAGTAAGGTTGAGGGTGAGGGGATGTAACATTGTTCAGAAGAAGAGTTCTTTTTTTTTATTTCTTTTGGCTTTTACTTTCTTTTAATACTTATTTTTGTTCGGCTGTTGTGGATGGGTTGAAGGCTCACCATGTTCCATATTCACACACACCACCGTGATTTAAACCCCCTTTTGTTTTTTTTATTTAAATTTTGTATTATATATTTTTTATTTATTGTAAATATGTTTTATATTATTATTTATTTTCTAACAGATTATTATTTTATGTATAAATATTATTATTATTCATTATGTGAATATTTTATATTTTGGTTTTAATCTCTTTCTGTAAATATATTATTATAATCATTATATAGAAATATTCAGTTTTATTTATTTTCTCTTTTACAATTTTTTAAATCATATGTATATATATTCTAGCTTTGTATAAAGTATTCTCTTATTATAAGTAAACCATTATTATTATTTTTTTTATAAACATTTTTTTAATGTAAATATTATATACTATTTTATATTTTATTTTATTTAGAACTTGAGTATCAATTTATATTTAGAAATTTCTTTTATATTTTAGAGTTGAATTCATTTCTCTTTTTTTATTGGGCGTTTTGTCCCATTTTCATCTGTTTTTGGTCGATGACGACGCTTCCATAAATCGATTACTAAGTCAATATTGATAAGTATCGTTGGATTCGAGACCCACCTCTTTCTTTCCTCATTTCTTATTATGTCTCGATTTTATTTTGACTTATGGATCGATGAAGTCTTGTATCCGCAAGCGTCGCGTATCGGAGTTGATAACCTTCCCGATTTCAAATCTATGGGGGATGACCATTGGGGTCATCTTCCTTACTTTGGGATCACGATAGGCTACCTTCGATTAATCAACATTTTGTTTGCGGTTAAGACGAGATCCCATTCTTTTGTGTCCCGATTCAATCCACTAACCCATATAAAACTGCTTTAATTCCTGTCAAATATTAACTGCTTTATTTTTCAGTCATTTACATTCTTGTACATATTATATATCCTGTATATTGTTATTATCCTGCAAATATTCAACTAACCTGTACATTCTTTTAAAACACTTAATAAATATCAAACCATAAAATCTGAATTGGTGGACTGTTTATTTATCTGTATCCTGTATATATCTATCTCTGTTTTTCATCTCTTTGTAGGTTTTCAAAACACCTTTCAATAAGGAATCAATTCTCTTTGTATTGAATTAAAAAGAGAGGATTAAGTGTAGTCTTCTTCCTCTCCGAGTGTCGAGATACTCACTGTAGTGTGGGTGGTTTCGATACTCGTCTTTCAATACGAAGACGCTTTTCAAACCTCCTCCTAAAAACCTCGGCCCCGTACCGAGTACATTGTCAAACCATCTTGAAAATAAATTCTCTTTTTATTGAATTAAAGAGAGAGGATTTAGTGTATTCTTTTTTCTCTCCGAGTGTCGAGATGCTCACTGTAGTGTGGGTGGTTTTGATACTCGTCTTTCAATATGAAGACGCTTCCATCCTTTCCTCCTAAAACCTCGGCTCCGCATTGAGTACATTTTCAAAGCCTCGGTCCTGTACCGAGTCCATTTTCAAATCTCATGCAATAAGAATCAACCTCTCTTTGTATTGGATTAAAGAGAAAGGATTAAGTGTAGACTTCTTCTTTTCCGAGTGTCGAGATGCTCACTATAGTGTGGGTGGTTTAGACACTCGTCTTTCAATACGAAGACGCGACTGCTTCCACCTATTCCTTCCACCAATTCCTTTCCACAACTCCTTTCCGAAACCTTTCTCACCTAAAACTTTGGTCCCGCACCGAGTGCATTTTCAAATCATTTTCATAACGAAAACTTGAATGGTCGTGGAGTGGTTAGGCGTAGGTCTTCTCCTATCCCGAGTGCTGACGTTTACCGTAGGGTTCTCTGTCGCAAAGTACTTACCATTCAAAACCAAAAACATCTTTAATAAGAGAACAAAGTTCTCTTTGCATTGAATTAAAGATAGAGGATTAAGTGTAGTCTTCTTCCTCTCCGAGTGTTGGGATGCTCACTGTAGTGGGGGTGGTCTCGATACTCATCTTTCAATACGAGGACGCTACGTTCGCCACACCATTTTCATAACAAAAACCTTGAGATAAAGAATTGGGTACTACCTGTAGGGGTTACTATCCGAGGACTTATCTCGCCCCCCTGAAAACAAATCCACAAATCAAATGTGACATCTTGCCTCGCCTGGAGAAAACCTAATATCTTTCAAAAAGGATATGTTACATCCGTTCTACCGCAAACAGGTAACGCATAAGTCGCCTAACATGCGAGCAACAAAACACCTAAACTGCTAGAATGCGCACGATAGCATCATCCACAAAACATCAACAAACCGTAGGCCGAACTACGACTGCTCTGATTCTTTACTTTGTTCAAGTAAAGATACGTAGGCACAAGGGCCACAATCCTTGCCGAGCACATTCCCCCCATTTTTGTAGCCCCGAACTACGTCGACTCTGACTTTCTCATACCTATTGAGAATACGTAGGCCTAGGACCGCGAAGTCCTATCGAGTCTGTCCTTTCTCTTTTCTTTCTCGTTGTGCCTCCTTTCTTAGTTTCTAACCCTTTCCTCCCTACCCTTTGGAACACTCTTTTATAGCATAATTTTTAAGCAAATAAAATGGTTCCCATCGATTACGATGGATGCGAAGGGTGCTAATACCTTCCCTTTGCATAACCGACTTCCGAACCCGTTCATGGTTGCAAGACCATCTTATCCATTTTCTTTCTTAAGGTTTTCTCGATATTTTCCTTTCCCCTCAAGGGATAAATAAAGTTCGGTGGCAAATCTTCTGTCTATCTTTTTCGCCTTCCCGTCGTTGCGCGATGCATTTTTCGAGTAGCGACAATAGGTAAGTATCTTTTTATTTGAACTTGACCTTTGTAAGAATAACGAAAAGTTTAATGGGAATGTTAGGTAGTGATGCTTTGAAATGTTATGCCTTGTGATTATAACGGGATTACCTTACACACATTTTTTAATGATTATTTTCCTACATCTCTCGCCTAGCACTAGTTATGGTCATGCGTTTTTCCCATTTTCGTGAATTTTTTACGAGAGAAACTCCAACTCTCACTTTGAGACGGCACTATCTCGAAATTCATACAGATGAAGTTTATTTTGTGTCAATTTCTTGAGTTGCATATCGTCTATATATAACATCATTAAGAGTTTGAAAAACTCAAGCCTCAATATGTAATTGTCAACATTGTCACAGTTTTTTGCACAAACATCAAAATCAACGACTTGTTGTTAACAATTGAATCTTAGATAGAGGTTTGTTGACTTTAGATTGTTTTGTACTGTTGTTGAAATTCTTATTCAAGGAGTTTCAATCTCATATCTCTTGATCTTCCTTATAGTATTTCAAGCATTCTCGAATGTCTTAGAGTTTTATGCAGGGGTACCCAGGATAATTTAGTCTTCTAGAGTTTGCATAAGATATATGAAAACTCGAATGTAGGAAAGAATGTATGTACTTTATTCTAGAGGATATGTGTTTTGATTATGAGTTTTTTGAATCTAGAATTAAGTATTTATAGGCCATATAAGTATTGTTTCACATGGTTGCGAACCTTGGTGAAACAAATTCTTTTGAGCAATACTTTTACCAAAGGTTACAATGTTTCTCCTACAACAATACTTTTTAAAAGTTGCATATTTTCATTTTACAACACTTCATGAAGTGTTTCCTACTTCAAATTAAAAATACAAACACAATCAACAACCAAAAATCAGGGCAACGACTACATGTCGGTTGAAGGTCGAACGCCGACCGCCATCGGCGCTGCCGCATAGCACTGCGAGTAGCCTGCTTTTTTAGATGCTTCATGATTAACTTCCGCCACTAGCGCCTCTATGCCCACGCCCTCGGACCCGGAGCCGGAGGCAGAGTCGGTGGCGGCACCAGTGAGGGGTTGTACGGAAGAGACAACTGGCATAATGTTTGGGACCACCACACTTGTCCGTGTGGACATTTATCCTTTTTTGTCCTTTGATTCAGTTAATGAACATAACTCTTTATATAGGATTTTAATGTGAGTACCACTTTTTTATGTAGGACTATTTTTCATGCATTTATAAACATTTACTCACTTGCACTTTTCTTGTCACTTTGAAACATGCTAATTATAGTTTATTATTCATATATTACAACAATCCCTCACTTATTCTAATAATGACAATATCAATTCCAGAAAAGAAAGAGGAAAAGAATGTTAATACAGGTAAGTATCTTTTTATTTGAACTTGACCTTTGTAAGAATAACGAAAAGTTTAATGGGAATGTTAGGTAGTTATGCTTTGAAATGTTATGCCTTGTGATAATAAAGGGATTACCTTACACACATTTTTTAATCATTATTTTCCTACATCTCTCGCCTAGCACTATTTATGGTCATGCGTTTTTCCCATTTTCGTGAATTTTTTACGAGAGAAATTCCAACTCTCACTTTGAGACGGCACTATCTCGAAATTCATACAGATGAAGTTTATTTTGTGTCAATTTCTTGAGTTGCATATCGTCTATATATAACATCGTTAAGAGTTTGAAAAACTCAAGCCTCAATATGTAATTGTCAACATTGTCACAGTTTTTTGCACAAACATCCAAATCAACGACTTGTTGTTAACAATTGAATCTTAGATAGAGGTTTGTTGACTTTAGATTGTTTTGTATTGTTTTTGAAATTTTTATTCAAGGAGTTTCAGTCTCATATCTCTTGAGCTTCCTAATAGTATTTCAATCACTCTCGAATGTCTTAGAGTTTTATGCAGGAGTACCCAGGATAATTTAGTCTTCTAGAGTTTGCATAAGATATATGAAAACTCGAATGTTGGAAAGAATGTGTGTACTTTATTCTAGAGGATATGTGTATTGATTATGAGGTTTGTGAATCTAGAATTAAGTATTTATAGGCCATATAAGTATTGTTTCACATGGTTGCGAAACTTGGTGAAACAAATTCTTTTGAGTAATACTTTTACCAAAGGTTACAATGTTCCTCCTACAACAATACTTTTTAAAAGTTGCATATTTTCATTTTAAAACACTTCATGAAGTGTTTCCTACTTCAAATTAAAAATACAAACACAATCAACAACGAAAAATAAGGGCAACGACTACATGTCGGTTGAAGGTCGAACGCCGACCGCCATCGGCGCTGCCGCATAGCGCTGCGAGTAGCCTGCTTTTTTAGATGCTTCATGATTAACTTCCGCCACTAGCGCCTCTATGCCCACGCCCTCGGACCCGGAGCCGGAGGCAGAGTCGGTGGCGGCACCAGTGAGGGGTTGTACGGAAGAGACAACTGGCATAATGTTTGGGACCACCACACTTGTCCGTGTGGACATTTATCCTTTTTTGTCCTTTGATTCAGTTAATGAACATAAATCTTTATATAGGATTTTAATGTGAATACCACTTTTTTTATGAGGGACTATTTTTCATGCATTTATTAACATTTACTCACTTCCACTTTTCTTGTCA
Organism: Lathyrus sativus; assembly: GCA_963859935.3. NCBI lineage: Eukaryota > Viridiplantae > Streptophyta > Magnoliopsida > Fabales > Fabaceae > Lathyrus > Lathyrus sativus. The sequence goes on from OZ012739.1 coordinate 251,042,057, forward strand.
CTTTGAAACATGCTAATTGTAGTTTATTATTCATAAATTACAACAATCCCTCACTTATTCTAATAATGACAATATCAATTCCAGAAAATAAAGAGGAAAAGAATGTTAATACAGGTAAGTATCTTTTTATTTGAACTTGACCTTTGTAAGAATAACGAAAAGTTTAATGGGAATGTTAGGTAGTTATGCTTTGAAATGTTATGCCTTGTGATTATAAAGGGATTACCTTACACACATTTTTTAATCATTATTTTCCTACATCTCTCGCCTAGCACTATTTATGGTCATGCGTTTTTCCCATTTTCGTGAATTTTTTACGAGAGAAACTCCAACTCTCACTTTGAGACGGAACTATCTCGAAATTCATACAGATGAAGTTTATTTTGTGTCAATTTCTTGAGTTGCATATCGTCTATATATAACATCATTAATAGTTTGAAAAACTCAAGCCTCAATATGTAATTATCAACATTGTCACAGTTTTTTGCACAAACATCCAAATCAACGACTTGTTGTTAACAATTGAATCTTAGATAGAGGTTTGTTGACTTTAGATTGTTTTGTACTGTTGTTTAAATTCTTATTCAAGGAGTTTCAGTCTCATATCTCTTGAGCTTCCTAATAGTATTTCAATCACTCTCGAATGTCTTAGAGTTTTATGCAGGAGTACCCAGGATAATTTAGTCTTCTAGAGTTTGCATAAGATATATGAAAACTCGAATGTTGGAAAGAATGTGTGTACTTTATTCTAGAGGATATGTGTATTGATTATGAGGTTTGTGAATCTAGAATTAAGTATTTATAGGCCATATAAGTATTGTTTCACATGGTTGCGAAACTTGGTGAAACAAATTCTTTTGAGTAATACTTTTACCAAAGGTTACAATGTTCCTCCTACAACAATACTTTTTAAAAGTTGCATATTTTCATTTTAAAACACTTCATGAAGTGTTTCCTACTTTGAATTAAAAATACAAACACAATCAACAACGAAAAATAAGGGCAACGACTACATGTCGGTTGAAGGTCGAACGCCGACCGCCATCGGCGCTGCCGCATAGCGCTGCGAGTAGCCTGCTTTTTTAGATGCTTCATGATTAACTTCCGCCACTAGCGCCTCTATGCCCACGCCCTCGGACCCGGAGCCGGAGGCAGAGTCGGTGGCGGCACCAGTGAGGGGTTGTACGGAAGAGACAACTGGCATAATGTTTGGGACCACCACACTTGTCCGTGTGGACATTTATCCTTTTTTGTCCTTTGATTCAGTTAATGAACATAAATCTTTATATAGGATTTTAATGTGAATACCACTTTTTTTATGAGGGACTATTTTTCATGCATTTATTAACATTTACTCACTTCCACTTTTCTTGTCACTTTGAAACATGCTAATTGTAGTTTATTATTCATAAATTACAACAATCCCTCACTTATTCTAATAATGACAATATCAATTCCAGAAAATAAAGAGGAAAAGAATGTTAATACAGGTAAGTATCTTTTTATTTGAACTTGACCTTTGTAAGAATAACGAAAAGTTTAATGGGAATGTTAGGTAGTTATGCTTTGAAATGTTATGCCTTGTGATTATAACAGGATTACCTTACACAAATTTTTTAATCATTATTTTCCTACATCTCTCGCCTAGCACTATTTATGGTCATGCGTTTTTCCCATTTTCGTGAATTTTTTACGAGAGAAACTCCAACTCTCACTTTGAGACGGAACTATCTCGAAATTCATACAGATGAAGTTTATTTTGTGTCAATTTCTTGAGTTGCATATCGTCTATATATAACATCATTAATAGTTTGAAAAACTCAAGCCTCAATATGTAATTATCAACATTGTCACAGTTTTTTGCACAAACATCCAAATCAACGACTTGTTGTTAACAATTGAATCTTAGATAGAGGTTTGTTGACTTTAGATTGTTTTGTACTGTTGTTTAAATTCTTATTCAAGGAGCTTCAGTCTCATATCTCTTGAGCTTCCTTATAGTATTTCAAGCACACTCGAATGTCTTAGAGTTTTATGCAGGAGTACCCAGGATAATTTAGTCTTCTCGAGTTTGCATAAGATATATGAAAACTCGAATGTAGGAAAGAATGTCTGTACTTTATTCTAGAGGATATGTGTTTTGATTATGAGTTTTTTGATTCTAGAATTAAGTATTTATAGGCCATATAAGTATTGTTTCACATGGTTGCGAACCTTGGTGAAACAAATTCTTTTGAGCAATACTTTTACCAAAGGTTACAATGTTTCTCCTACAACAATACTTTTTAAAAGTTGCATATTTTCATTTTACAACACTTCATGAAGTGTTTCCTACTTCAAATTAAAAATACAAACACAATCAACAACCAAAAATCAGGGCAACGACTACATGTCGGTTGAAGGTAGAACGCCGACCGCCATCGGCGCTGCCGCATAGCGCTGCGAGTATCCTGCTTTTTTAGATGCTTCATGATTAACTTCCGCCACTAGCGCCTCTATGCCCACGCCCTCGGACCCGGAGCCGGAGGCAGAGTCGGTGGCGGCACCAGTGAGGGGTTGTACGGAAGAGACAACTGGCATAATGTTTGGGACCACCACACTTGTCCGTGTGGACATTTATCCTTTTTTGTCCTTTGATTCAGTTAATGAACATAACTCTTTATATAGGATTTTAATGTGAGTACCACTTTTTTATGAAGGACTATTTTTCATGCATTTATTAACATTTACTCACTTCCACTTTTCTTGTCACTTTGAAACATGCTAATTGTAGTTTATTATTCATAAATTACAACAATCCCTCACTTATTCTAATAATGACAATATCAATTCCAGAAAAGAAAGAGGAAAAGAATGTTAATACAGGTAAGTATCTTTTTATTTGAACTTGACCTTTGTAAGAATAACGAAAAGTTTAATGGGAATGTTAGGTAGTTATGCTTTGAAATGTTATGCCTTGTGATTATAACGGGATTACCTTACACACATTTTTTAATCATTATTTTCCTACATCTCTCGCCTAGCACTATTTATGGTCATGCGTTTTTCCCATTTTCGTGAATTTTTTACGAGAGAAACTCCAACTCTCACTTTGAGACGGAACTATCTCGAACTTCATACAGATGAAGTTTATTTTGTGTCAATTTCTTGAGTTGCATATCGTCTATATATAACATCATTAATAGTTTGAAAAACTCAAGCCTCAATATGTAATTATCAACATTGTCACAGTTTTTTGCACAAACATCCAAATCAACGACTTGTTGTTAACAATTGAATCTTAGATAGAGGTTTGTTGACTTTAGATTGTTTTGTACTGTTGTTGAAATTCTTATTCAAGGAGCTTCAATCTCATATCTCTTGAGCTTCCTTATAGTATTTCAAGCACACTCGAATGTCTTAGAGTTTTATGCAGGAGTACCCAGGATAATTTAGTCTTCTCGAGTTTGCATAAGATATATGAAAACTCGAATGTAGGAAAGAATGTCTGTACTTTATTCTAGAGGATATGTGTTTTGATTATGAGTTTTTTGAATCTAGAATTAAGTATTTATAGGCCATATAAGTATTGTTTCACATGGTTGCGAACCTTGGTGAAACAAATTCTTTTGAGCAATACTTTTACCAAAGGTTACAATGTTTCTCCTACAACAATACTTTTTAAAAGTTGCATATTTTCATTTTACAACACTTCATGAAGTGTTTCCTACTTCAAATTAAAAATACAAACACAATCAACAACCAAAAATCAGGGCAACGACTACATGTCGGTTGAAGGTAGAACGCCGACCGCCATCGGCGCTGCCGCATAGCGCTGCGAGTATCCTGCTTTTTTAGATGCTTCATGATTAACTTCCGCCACTAGCGCCTCTATGCCCACGCCCTCGGACCCGGAGCCGGAGGCAGAGTCGGTGGCGGCACCAGTGAGGGGTTGTACGGAAGAGACAACTGGCATAATGTTTGGGACCACCACACTTGTCCGTGTGGACATTTATCCTTTTTTGTCCTTTGATTCAGTTAATGAACATAACTCTTTATATAGGATTTTAATGTGAGTACCACTTTTTTATGAAGGACTATTTTTCATGCATTTATTAACATTTACTCACTTCCACTTTTCTTGTCACTTTGAAACATGCTAATTGTAGTTTATTATTCATAAATTACAACAATCCCTCACTTATTCTAATAATGACAATATCAATTCCAGAAAAGAAAGAGGAAAAGAATGTTAATACAGGTAAGTATCTTTTTATTTGAACTTGACCTTTGTAAGAATAACGAAAAGTTTAATGGGAATGTTAGGTAGTTATGCTTTGAAATGTTATGCCTTGTGATTATAACGGGATTACCTTACACACATTTTTTAATCATTATTTTCCTACATCTCTCGCCTAGCACTATTTATGGTCATGCGTTTTTCCCATTTTCGTGAATTTTTTACGAGAGAAACTCCAACTCTCACTTTGAGACGGAACTATCTCGAACTTCATACAGATGAAGTTTATTTTGTGTCAATTTCTTGAGTTGCATATCGTCTATATATAACATCATTAATAGTTTGAAAAACTCAAGCCTCAATATGTAATTATCAACATTGTCACAGTTTTTTGCACAAACATCCAAATCAACGACTTGTTGTTAACAATTGAATCTTAGATAGAGGTTTGTTGACTTTAGATTGTTTTGTACTGTTGTTGAAATTCTTATTCAAGGAGCTTCAATCTCATATCTCTTGAGCTTCCTTATAGTATTTCAAGCACACTCGAATGTCTTAGAGTTTTATGCAGGAGTACCCAGGATAATTTAGTCTTCTCGAGTTTGCATAAGATATATGAAAACTCGAATGTAGGAAAGAATGTATGTACTTTATTCTAGAGGATATGTGTTTTGATTATGAGTTTTTTGAATCTAGAATTAAGTATTTATAGGCCATATAAGTATTGTTTCACATGGTTGCGAACCTTGGTGAAACAAATTCTTTTGAGCAATACTTTTACCAAAGGTTACAATGTTTCTCCTACAACAATACTTTTTAAAAGTTGCATATTTTCATTTTACAACACTTCATGAAGTGTTTCCTACTTCAAATTAAAAATACAAACACAATCAACAACCAAAAATCAGGGCAACGACTACATGTCGGTTGAAGGTAGAACGCCGACCGCCATCGCCGCTGCCGCATAGCGCTGCGAGTAGCCTGCTTTTTTAGATGCTTCATGATTAAGTTCCGCCACTAGCGCCTCTATGCCCACGCCCTCGGACCCGGAGCCGGAGGCAGAGTCGGTGGCGGCACCAGTGAGGGGTTGTACGGAAGAGACAACTGGCATAATGTTTGGGACCACCACACTTGTCCGTGTGGACATTTATCCTTTTTTGTCCTTTGATTCAGTTAATGAACATAACTCTTTATATAGGATTTTAATGTGAGTACCACTTTTTTATGAAGGACTATTTTTCATGCATTTATTAACATTTACTCACTTCCACTTTTCTTGTCACTTTGAAACATGCTAATTGTAGTTTATTATTCATAAATTACAACAATCCCTCACTTATTCTAATAATGACAATATCAATTCCAGAAAAGAAAGAGGAAAAGAATGTTAATACAGGTAAGTATCTTTTTATTTGAACTTGACCTTTGTAAGAATAACGAAAAGTTTAATGGGAATGTTAGGTAGTTATGCTTTGAAATGTTATGCCTTGTGATTATAACGGGATTACCTTACACACATTTTTTAATCATTATTTTCCTACATCTCTCGCCTAGCACTATTTATGGTCATGCGTTTTTCCCATTTTCGTGAATTTTTTACGAGAGAAACTCCAACTCTCACTTTGAGACGGAACTATCTCGAACTTCATACAGATGAAGTTTATTTTGTGTCAATTTCTTGAGTTGCATATCGTCTATATATAACATCATTAATAGTTTGAAAAACTCAAGCCTCAATATGTAATTATCAACATTGTCACAGTTTTTTGCACAAACATCCAAATCAACGACTTGTTGTTAACAATTGAATCTTAGATAGAGGTTTGTTGACTTTAGATTGTTTTGTACTGTTGTTGAAATTCTTATTCAAGGAGCTTCAATCTCATATCTCTTGAGCTTCCTTATAGTATTTCAAGCACACTCGAATGTCTTAGAGTTTTATGCAGGAGTACCCAGGATAATTTAGTCTTCTCGAGTTTGCATAAGATATATGAAAACTCGAATGTAGGAAAGAATGTCTGTACTTTATTCTAGAGGATATGTGTTTTGATTATGAGTTTTTTGAATCTAGAATTAAGTATTTATAGGCCATATAAGTATTGTTTCACATGGTTGCGAACCTTGGTGAAACAAATTCTTTTGAGCAATACTTTTACCAAAGGTTACAATGTTTCTCCTACAACAATACTTTTTAAAAGTTGCATATTTTCATTTTACAACACTTCATGAAGTGTTTCCTACTTCAAATTAAAAATACAAACACAATCAACAACCAAAAATCAGGGCAACGACTACATGTCGGTTGAAGGTCGAACGCCGACCGCCATCGCCGCTGCCGCATAGCGCTGCGAGTAGCCTGCTTTTTTAGATGCTTCATGATTAAGTTCCGCCACTAGCGCCTCTATGCCCACGCCCTCGGACCCGGAGCCGGAGGCAGAGTCGGTGGCGGCACCAGTGAGGGGTTGTACGGAAGAGACAACTGGCATAATGTTTGGGACCACCACACTTGTCCGTGTGGACATTTATCCTTTTTTGTCCTTTGATTCAGTTAATGAACATAACTCTTTATATAGGATTTTAATGTGAGTACCACTTTTTTATGAAGGACTATTTTTCATGCATTTATTAACACTTACTCACTTCCACTTTTCTTGTCACTTTGAAACATGCTAATTGTAGTTTATTATTCATAAATTACAACAATCCCTCACTTATTCTAATAATGACAATATCAATTCCAGAAAAGAAAGAGGAAAAGAATGTTAATACAGGTAAGTATCTTTTTATTTGAACTTGACCTTTGTAAGAATAACGAAAAGTTTAATGGGAATGTTAGGTAGTTATGCTTTGAAATGTTATGCCTTGTGATTATAACGGGATTACCTTACACACATTTTTTAATCATTATTTTCCTACATCTCTCGCCTAGCACTATTTATGGTCATGCGTTTTTCCCATTTTCGTGAATTTTTTACGAGAGAAACTCCAACTCTCACTTTGAGACGGCACTATCTCGAAATTCATACAGATGAAGTTTATTTTGTGTCAATTTCTTGAGTTGCATATCGTCTATATATAACATCATTAATAGTTTGAAAAACTCAAGCCTCAATATGTAATTATCAACATTGTCACAGTTTTTTGCACAAACATCCAAATCAACGACTTGTTGTTAACAATTGAATCTTAGATAGAGGTTTGTTGACTTTAGATTGTTTTGTACTGTTGTTGAAATTCTTATTCAAGGAGCTTCAATCTCATATCTCTTGAGCTTCCTTATAGTATTTCAAGCACACTCGAATGTCTTAGAGTTTTATGCAGGAGTACCCAGGATAATTTAGTCTTCTCGAGTTTGCATAAGATATATGAAAACTCGAATGTAGGAAAGAATGTCTGTACTTTATTCTAGAGGATATGTGTTTTGATTATGAGTTTTTTGAATCTAGAATTAAGTATTTATAGGCCATATAAGTATTGTTTCACATGGTTGCGAACCTTGGTGAAACAAATTCTTTTGAGCAATACTTTTACCAAAGGTTACAATGTTTCTCCTACAACAATACTTTTTAAAAGTTGCATATTTTCATTTTACAACACTTCATGAAGTGTTTCCTACTTCAAATTAAAAATACAAACACAATCAACAACCAAAAATCAGGGCAACGACTACATGTCGGTTGAAGGTCGAACGCCGACCGCCATCGCCGCTGCCGCATAGCGCTGCGAGTAGCCTGCTTTTTTAGATGCTTCATGATTAAGTTCCGCCACTAGCGCCTCTATGCCCACGCCCTCGGACCCGGAGCCGGAGGCAGAGTCGGTGGCGGCACCAGTGAGGGGTTGTACGGAAGAGACAACTGGCATAATGTTTGGGACCACCACACTTGTCCGTGTGGACATTTATCCTTTTTTGTCCTTAGATCCAGTTAATGAACATAACTCTTTATATAGGATTTTAATGTGAGTACCACTTTTTTATGAAGGACTATTTTTCATGCATTTATTAACATTTACTCACTTCCACTTTTCTTGTCACTTTGAAACATGCTAATTGTAGTTTATTATTCATAAATTACAACAATCCCTCACTTATTCTAATAATGACAATATCAATTCCAGAAAAGAAAGAGGAAAAGAATGTTAATACAGGTAAGTATCTTTTTATTTGAACTTGACCTTTGTAAGAATAACGAAAAGTTTAATGGGAATGTTAGGTAGTTATGCTTTGAAATGTTATGCCTTGTGATTATAAAGGGATTACCTTACACACATTTTTTAATGATTATTTTCCTACATCTCTCGCCTAGCACTATTTATGGTCATGCGTTTTTCCAAATTTCGTGAATTTTTTACGAGAGAAACTCCAACTCTCACTTTGAGACGGCACTATCTCGAAATTCATGCAGATGAAGTTTATTTTGTGTCAATTTCTTGAGTTGCATATCGTCTATATATAACATCATTAATAGTTTGAAAAACTCAAGCCTCAATATGTAATTGTCAACATTGTCACAGTTTTTTGCACAAACATCCAAATCAACGACTTGTTGTTAACAATTGAGTCTTAGATAGAGGTTTGTTGACTTTAGATTGTTTTGTATTGTTTTTGAAATTCTTATTCAAGGAGTTTCAATCTCATATCTCTTGAGCTTCCTAATAGTATTTCAAGCACTCTCGAATGTCTTAGAGTTTTATGCAGGAGTACCCAGGATAATTTAGTCTTCTAGAGTTTGCATAAGATATATGAAAACTCGAATGTTGGAAAGAATGTCTGTACTTTATTCTAGAGGATATGTGTTTTGATTATGAGTTTTTTGAATCTAGAATTAAGTATTTATAGGCCATATAAGTATTGTTTCACATGGTTGCGAACCTTGGTGAAACAAATTCTTTTGAGCAATACTTTTACCAAAGGTTACAATGTTTCTCCTACAACAATACTTTTTAAAAGTTGCATATTTTCATTTTACAACACTTCATGAAGTGTTTCCTACTTCAAATTAAAAATACAAACACAATCAACAACCAAAAATCAGGGCAACGACTACATGTCGGTTGAAGGTCGAACGCCGACCGCCACCGGCGCTGCCGCATAGCGCTGCGAGTAGCCTGCTTTTTTAGATGCTTCATGATTAACTTCCTCCACTAGCGCCTCTATGCCCACGCCCTCGGACCCGGAGCCGGAGGCAGAGTCGGTGGCGGCACCAGTGAGGGGTTGTACGGAAGAGACAACTGGCATAATGTTTGGGACCACCACACTTGTCCGTGTGGACATATATCCTTTTTTGTCCTTTGATTCAGTTAATGAACATAACTCTTTATATAGGATTTTTATGTGAGTACCACTTTTTTATGAAGGACTATTTTTCATGCATTTATTAACATTTACTCACTTCCACTTTTCTTGTCACTTTGAAACATGCTAATTGTAGTTTATTATTCATAAATTACAACAATCCCTCACTTATTCTAATAATGACAATATCAATTCCAGAAAAGAAAGAGGAAAAGAATGTTAATACAGGTAAGTATCTTTTTATTTGAACTTGACCTTTGTAAGAATAACGAAAAGTTTAATGGGAATGTTAGGTAGTTATGCTTTGAAATGTTATGCCTTGTGATTATAAAGGGATTACCTTACACACATTTTTTAATGATTATTTTCCTACATCTCTCGCCTAGCACTATTTATGGTCATGCGTTTTTCCAATTTTCGTGAATTTTTTACGAGAGAAACTCCAACTCTCACTTTGAGACGGCACTATCTCGAAATTCATGCAGATGAAGTTTATTTTGTGTCAATTTCTTGAGTTGCATATCGTCTATATATAACATCATTAATAGTTTGAAAAACTCAAGCCTCAATATGTAATTGTCAACATTGTCACAGTTTTTTGCACAAACATCCAAATCAACGACTTGTTGTTAACAATTGAGTCTTAGATAGAGGTTTGTTGACTTTAGATTGTTTTGTATTGTTTTTGAAATTCTTATTCAAGGAGTTTCAATCTCATATCTCTTGAGCTTCCTAATAGTATTTCAAGCACTCTCGAATGTCTTAGAGTTTTATGCAGGAGTACCCAGGATAATTTAGTCTTCTAGAGTTTGCATAAGATATATGAAAACTCGAATGTTGGAAAGAATGTCTGTACTTTATTCTAGAGGATATGTGTTTTGATTATGAGTTTTTTGAATCTAGAATTAAGTATTTATAGGCCATATAAGTATTGTTTCACATGGTTGCGAACCTTGGTGAAACAAATTCTTTTGAGCAATACTTTTACCAAAGGTTACAATGTTTCTCCTACAACAATACTTTTTAAAAGTTGCATATTTTCATTTTACAACACTTCATGAAGTGTTTCCTACTTCAAATTAAAAATACAAACACAATCAACAACCAAAAATCAGGGCAACGACTACATGTCGGTTGAAGGACGAACGCCGACCGCCATCGGCGCTGCCGCATAGCGCTGCGAGTAGCCTGCTTTTTTAGATGCTTCATGATTAACTTCCGCCACTAGCGCCTCTATGCCCACGCCCTCGGACCCGGAGCCAGAGGCAGAGTCGGTGGCGGCACCAGTGAGGGGTTGTACGGAAGAGACAACTGGCATAATGTTTGGGACCACCACACTTGTCCGTGTGGACATTTATCCTTTTTTGTCCTTTGATTCAGTTAATGAACATAACTCTTTATATAGGATTTTAATGTGAGTACCACTTTTTTATGAAGGACTATTTTTCATGCATTTATTAACATTTACTCACTTCCACTTTTCTTGTCACTTTGAAACATGCTAATTGTAGTTTATTATTCATAAATTACAAAAATCCATCACTTATTCTAATAATGACAATATCAATTCCATAAAAGAAAGAGGAAAAGAATGTTAATACAGGTAAGTATCTTTTTATTTGAACTTGACCTTTGTAAGAATAACGAAAAGTTTAATGGGAATGTTAGGTAGTTATGGTTTGAAATGTTATGCCTTGTGATTATAAAGGGATTACCTTACACACATTTTTTAATGATTATTTTCCTACATCTCTCGCCTAGCACTATTTATGGTCATGCGTTTTTCCAATTTTCGTGAATTTTTTACGAGAGAAACTCCAACTCTCACTTTGAGACGGCACTATCTCGAAATTCATGCAGATGAAGTTTATTTTGTGTCAATTTCTTGAGTTGCATATCGTCTATATATAACATCATTAAGAGTTTGAAAAACTCAAGCCTCAATATGTAATTGTCAACATTGTCACAGTTTTTTGCACAAACATCCAAATCAACGACTTGTTGTTAACAATTGAGTCTTAGATAGAGGTTTGTTGACTTTAGATTGTTTTGTATTGTTTTTGAAATTCTTATTCAAGGAGTTTCAATCTCATATCTCTTGAGCTTCCTAATAGTATTTCAAGCACTCTCGAATGTCTTAGAGTTTTATGCAGGAGTACCCAGGATAATTTAGTCTTCTAGAGTTTGCATAAGATATATGAAAACTCGAATGTTGGAAAGAATGTCTGTACTTTATTCTAAAGGATATGTGTTTTGATTATGAGGTTTGTGAATCTAGAATTAAGTATTTATAGGCCATATAAGTATTGTTTCACATCGTTGCGAACCTTGGTGAAACAAATTCTTTTGAGCAATACTTTTACCAAAGGTTACAATGTTTCTCCTACAACAATACTTTTTAAAAGTTGCATATTTTCATTTTACAACACTTCATGAAGTGTTTCCTACTTCAAATTAAAAATACAAACACAATCAACAACCAAAAATCAGGGCAACGACTACATGTCGGTTGAAGGACGAACGCCGACCGCCATCGGCGCTGCCGCATAGCGCTGCGAGTAGCCTGCTTTTTTAGATGCTTCATGATTAACTTCCGCCACTAGCGCCTCTATGCCCACGCCCTCGGACCCGGAGCCAGAGGCAGAGTCGGTGGCGGCACCAGTGAGGGGTTGTACGGAAGAGACAACTGGCATAATGTTTGGGACAACCACACTTGTCCGTGTGGACATTTATCCTTTTTTGTCCTTTGATTCAGTTAATGAACATAACTCTTTATATAGGATTTTAATGTGAGTACCACTTTTTTATGAAGGACTATTTTTCATGCATTTATTAACATTTACTCACTTCCACTTTTCTTGTCACTTTGAAACATGCTAATTGTAGTTTATTATTCATAAATTACAAAAATCCATCACTTATTCTAATAATGACAATATCAATTCCATAAAAGAAAGAGGAAAAGAATGTTAATACAGGTAAGTATCTTTTTATTTGAACTTGACCTTTGTAAGAATAACAAAAAGTTTAATGGGAATGTTAGGTTGTTATGCCTTGTGATTATAAAGGGATTACCTTACACACATTTTTTAATCATTATTTTCCTACATCTCTCGCCTAGCACTATTTATGGTCATGCGTTTTTCCAATTTTCGTGAATTTTTTACGAGAGAAACTCCAACTCTCAATTTGAGACGTCACTATCTCGAAATTCATACAGATGAAGTTTATTTTGTGTCAATTTCTTGAGTTTCATATCGTCTTTATATAACATCATTAAGAGTTTGAAAAACTCAAGCCTCAATATGTAATTGTCAACATTGTCACAGTTTTTTGCACAAACATCCAAATCAACGACTTGTTGTTAACAATTGAATCTCAGATAGAGGTTTGTTGACTTTAGATTGTTTTGTATTGTTTTTGAAATTCTTATTCAAGGAGTTTCAATCTCATATCTCTTGAGCTTCCTAATAGTATTTCAAGCACTCTCGAATGTCTTAGAGTTTTATGCAGGAGTACCCAGGATAATTTAGTCTTCTAGAGTTTGCATAAGATATATGAAAACTCGAATGTTGGAAAGAATGTGTGTACTTTATTCTAGAGGATATGTGTTTTGATTATGAGGTTTGTGAATCTAGAATTAAGTATTTATAGGCCATATAAGTATTGTTTCACATGGTTGCGAACCTTGGTGAAACAAATTCTTTTGAGCAATACTTTTACCAAAGGTTACAATGTTTCTCCTACAACAATACTTTTTAAAAGTTGCATATTTTCATTTTACAACACTTCATGAAGTGTTTCCTACTTCAAATTAAAAATACAAACACAATCAACAACCAAAAATCAGGGCAACGACTACATGTCGGTTGAAGGTCGAACGCCGACCGCCACCGGCGCTGCCGCATAGCGCTGCGAGTAGCCTGCTTTTTTAGATGCTTCATGATTAACTTCCTCCACTAGCGCCTCTATGCCCACGCCCTCGGACCCGGAGCCGGAGGCAGAGTCGGTGGCGGCACCAGTGAGGGGTTGTACGGAAGAGACAACTGGCATAATGTTTGGGACCACCACACTTGTCCGTGTGGACATTTATCCTTTTTTGTCCTTTGATTCAGTTAATGAACATAACTCTTTATATAGGATTTTTATGTGAGTACCACTTTTTTATGAAGGACTATTTTTCATGCATTTATTAACATTTACTCACTTCCACTTTTCTTGTCACTTTGAAACATGCTAATTGTAGTTTATTATTCATAAATTACAACAATCCCTCACTTATTCTAATAATGACAATATCAATTCCAGAAAAGAAAGAGGAAAAGAATGTTAATACAGGTAAGTATCTTTTTATTTGAACTTGACCTTTGTAAGAATAATGAAAAGTTTAATGGGAATGTTAGGTAGTTATGCTTTGAAATGTTATGCCTTGTGATTATAAAGGGATTACCTTACACACATTTTTTAATCATTATTTTCCTACATCTCTCGCCTAGCATTATTTATGGTCATGTGTTTTTCCAATTTTCGTGAATTTTTTACGAGAGAAACTCCAACTCTCACTTTGAGACGGCACTATCTCGAAATTCATACAGATGAAGTTTATTTTGTCTCAATTTCTTGAGTTGCATATCGTCTATATATAACATCATTAAGAGTTTGAAAAACTCAAGCCTCAATATGTAATTGTCAACATTGTCACAGTTTTTTGCACAAACATCCAAATCAACGACTTGTTGTTAACAATTGAATCTCAGATAGAGGTTTGTTGACTTTAGATTGTTTTGTATTGTTTTTGAAATTCTTATTCAAGGAGTTTCAATCTCATATCTCTTGAGCTTCCTAATAGTATTTCAAGCACTCTCGAATGTCTTAGAGTTTTATGCAGGAGTACCAGGATAATTTAGTCTTCTAGAGTTTGCATAAGATATATGAAAACTCGAATGTTGGAAAGAATGTCTGTACTTTATTCTAGAGGATATGTGTTTTGATTATGAGGTTTGTGAATCTAGAATTAAGTATTTATAGGCCATATAAGTATTGTTTCACATGGTTGCGAACCTTGGTGAAACAAATTCTTTTGAGCAATACTTTTACCAAAGGTTACAATGTTTCTCCTACAACAATACTTTTTAAAAGTTGCATATTTTCATTTTACAACACTTCATGAAGTGTTTCCTACTTCAAATTAAAAATACAAACACAATCAACAACCAAAAATCAGGGCAACGACTACATGTCGGTTGAAGGTCGAACGCCGACCGCCATCGGCGCTGCCGCATAGCGCTGCGAGTAGCCTGCTTTTTTAGATGCTTCATGATTAACTTCCGCCACTAGAGCCTCTATGCCCACGCCCTCGGACCCGGAGCCGGAGGCAGAGTCGGTGGCGGCACCAGTGAGGGGTTGTACGGAAGAGACAACTGGCATAATGTTTGGGACCACCACACTTGTCCGTGTGGACATTTATCCTTTTTTGTCCTTTGATTCAGTTAATGAACATAACTCTTTATATAGGATTTTAATGTGAGTACCACTTTTTTATGAAGGACTATTTTTCATGCATTTATTAACATTTACTCACTTCCACTTTTATTGTCACTTTGAAACATGCTAATTGTAGTTTATTATTCATAAATTACAAAAATCCCTCAGTTATTCTAATAATGACAATATCAATTCCATAAAAGAAAGAGGAAAAGAATGTTAATACAGGTAAGTATCTTTTTATTTGAACTTGACCTTTGTAAGAATAACGAAAAGTTTAATGGGAATGTTAGGTAGTTATGCTTTGAAATGTTATGCCTTGTGATTATAAAGGGATTACCTTACACACATTTTTTAATCATTATTTTCCTACATCTCTCGCCTAGCACTATTTATGGTCATGCGTTTTTCCAATTTTCGTGAATTTTTTACGAGAGAAACTCCAACTCTCACTTTGAGACGTCACTATCTCGAAATTCATACAGATGAAGTTTATTTTGTGTCAATTTCTTGAGTTTCATATCGTCTATATATAACATCATTAAGAGTTTGAAAAACTCAAGCCTCAATATGTAATTGTCAACATTGTCACAGTTTTTTGCACAAACATCCAAATCAACGACTTGTTGTTAACAATTGAATCTCAGATAGAGGTTTGTTGACTTTAGATTGTTTTGTATTGTTTTTGAAATTCTTATTCAAGGAGTTTCAATCTCATATCTCTTGAGCTTCCTAATAGTATTTCAAGCACTCTCGAATGTCTTAGAGTTTTATGCAGGAGTACCCAGGATAATTTAGTCTTCTAGAGTTTGCATAAGATATATGAAAACTCGAATGTTGGAAAGAATGTGTGTACTTTATTCTAGAGGATATGTGTTTTGATTATGAGGTTTGTGAATCTAGAATTAAGTATTTATAGGCCATATAAGTATTGTTTCACATGGTTGCGAACCTTGGTGAAACAAATTCTTTTGAGCAATATTTTTACCAAAGGTTACAATGTTTCTCCTACAACAATACTTTTTAAAAGTTGCATATTTTCATTTTACAACACTTCATGAAGTGTTTCCTACTTCAAATTAAAAATACAAACACAATCAACAACCAAAAATCCGGGCAACGACTACATGTCGGTTGAAAGTCGAACGCCGACCGCCACCGGCGCTGCCGCATAGCGCTGCGAGTAGCCTGCTTTTTTAGATGCTTCATGATTAACTTCCGCCACTAGCGCCTCTATGCCCACGCCCTTGGACCCGGAGCCGGAGGCAGAGTCGGTGGCGGCACCAGTGAGGGGTTGTACGGAAGAGAAAACTGGCATAATGTTTGGGACCACCACACTTGTTCGTGTGGACATTTATCCTTTTTTGTCCTTTGATTCAGTTAATGAACATAACTCTTTATATAGGATTTTTATGTGAGTACCACTTTTTTATGAAGGACTATTTTTCATTTATTTATTAACATTTACTCACTTCCACTTTTCTTGTCACTTTGAAACATGCTAATTGTAGTTTATTATTCATAAATTACAAAAATCCCTCACTTATTCTAATAATGACAATATCAATTCCAGAAAAGAAAGAGGAAAAGAATGTTAATACAGGTAAGTATCTTTTTATTTGAACTTGACCTTTGTAAGAATAACGAAAAGTTTAATGGGAATGTTAGGTTGTTATGCCTTGTGATTATAACGGGATTACCTTACACAAATTTTTTAATGATTATTTTCCTACATCTCTCGCCTAGCACTATTTATGGTCATGCGTTTTTCCCATTTTCGTGAATTTTTTACGAGAGAAACTCCTACTCTCAGTTTGAGACGACACTATCTCGAAATTCATATAGATGAAGTTTATTTTGTGTCAATTTCTTGAGTTGCATATCGTTTATATATAACATCATTAAGAGTTTGAAAAACTCAAGCCTCAATATGTAATTGTCAACATTGTCACAGTTTTTTGCACAAACATCCAAATCAACGACATGTTGTTAACAATTGAATCTTAGATAGAGGTTTGTTGACTTTAGACTGTTTTCTACTGTTGTCGAAATTCTTATTCAAGGAGTTTTAATTTCATATCTCTTGAGCTTCCTTATAGTATTTCAAGCACTCTCGAATGTCTTAGAGTTTTATGCAGGAGTACCCAGGATAATTTAGTATTCTAGAGTTTGCATAAGATAGATGAAAACTCGAATGTAGCAAAGAATGTATGTAATTTATTCTAGAGGATATGTGTTTTGATTATGATTTTTGTGAATTTGGAATGAGGTATTTATAGGCCATACAAGTGTTGTTTCACATGGTTAAGAACCTTGGTGAAACAAATTCTTTTGAGTAATACTTTTACCAAAGGTTACAATGTTTCTACTACAACAATACTTTTTAAAGTTGCATATTTTCATTTTGCAAAACTTCATGAAGTGTTTCCTACTTCGAATTAAAAATTCAAACACAATCAACAACCAAAAATAAGGGCAACGACTACATGTCGGTTGAAGGTTGAACGCCGGCCGCCATCGGCACTGCCGTATAGCGCAGCGAGTAGCCCGATTTTTAGATGTTGCATGCTTAACTTCCGCCACTAGCGCCTCTATGCCCACACCCTCGGACCCGGAGCCGGAGGCAGAGTCGGTGGCGGCACCAGTGAGGGGTTGGACGGAAGATACAACTGGCATAATGTTTGGGACCACTACACTTGTCCGTGTGGCCATTTATCCTTTTTTGTCCTTTTATTCAGTTAATGAACATAACTCTTTATATAGGATTTTAATGTGAGTACCACTTTTTATGAGAGACTATTTTTCATGCATTTATTAACATTTACTCACTTCTAATTTTCTTGTCACTTTGAAACAAGCTAATTGTAGTTTATTATTCATAAATTACAACAATCCCTCACTTAATCTAATAATGACAATATGAATTCCAGAAAAGAGAGAGGAAAAGAATGTTAATACAGGTAAGTATCTTTTTATTTGAACTTGACCTTTGTAAGAATAACGAAAAGTTTAATGGCAATGTTAGGTAGTTATGCTTTGAAATGTTATGCCTTGTGATTATAAAGGGATTACCTTACACACATTTTTTAATGATTATTTTCCTACATCTCTCGCCTAGCACTATTTATGGTCATGCGTTTTTCCAATTTTCGTGAATTTTTTACGAGAGAAACTCCAACTCTCACTTTGAGACGGCACTATCTCGAAATTCATACATATGAAGTTTATTTTGTGTCAATTTCTTGAGTTGCTTATCGTCTATATATAACATCATTAAGAGTTTGAAAAACTCAAGCCTCAATATGTAATTGTCAACATTGTCACAGTTTTTTGCACAAATGATCGCGACTTTCTTTGTCTAATACAACTAACTGCAAGTGCACAGTCTACGCGTAGTAATAAAAGATATCGATCCCACAGGGACTCGTAATCAAACTAGTGTTCTCGGGAGTTACTATGTTTAGCTAGGTAGAATATGTTTTAAGGGAATAAGATTGTCACTAAAAGGGGGAACTAAGATTACTGTTTAGATTTTAATTAATTGAATCGAACGTAGTAATTGTGTTCTTCAGGGATTTGATAAGTTACTGGTGTATGAAATAGTTTTCACAGTTTATTTAAGCAGAAAATGGAGATTTGAAGACTCTCGTCTCACAATGGTTATTGACGCTAATCATAATCCTAAGGGCCAAATGTACACTTTCGTATTCCGTTCGGGGTTAAAATTACTTTTTGGAAATCTCTAAGTTCTAATTCGTTTTAAAGTGCTTTCGCTGTTATTAAAACAAATGCCTAGTGTTTACTATCTGACCTTACCGCAACTTTCGCTTGTTGGTTCGTATCTTAATTAATTTCCCACTTTCGTGGCAAAACTACTTTAAAATAAGTTCTCGCTTTTGCGACGAAGTTTATTTCGTAAATCAATTTTAAACACTTAGACCATAAGTTATTTTTGTGAAAAGAAAGTTTTCAAACAAGAGTTATCAAATCCCATTCGAATTATTACTACATATCGATTGCCTGAGTTTAGCTAGACATGGAATTGGGAAAAACAAAACATAAATAATAATAATAAATAATAAATTACATTATAATTAAAACAGAAGTCGATCAAAATGAAAACCTGTAAATAATGCCAATTGGCCTTTGGGCAGACCCTCCACAGATGTTGGCAGGATTCTGTCTTTAGTTCCAATTTGATCGTACAGTGAAGTAAGTATTACAGAAGAGCGGAAATGGGAATGAGGAAATGGCAGGGAAATAAAGGAAAGGAATACAAATAAAACTGGAGAAATGGATACAAATAATAACTGAAAGTAAATTTGCTCTGGAAATTAAATTTGGCAGCACTTCGTGGTATGAATGCAGCTCTTGGTTTGAAGTCCCCTGCTTCCCTTTTTATAGAAGTGGAATTCCAACGGTTACCTCTGAGAATGATGGACCTTGAGGCAGATAATTTAGGGAGTAGTGGACCACTTAATGGGAATTGGAACTGCTCTTTTGACGTGTAATTTGAGTGGGGCGTTTTTGCCTGCATGACGGTCGTCACAAGGTGTGACGGTCGTCACCCGTGTGATGGTCGTCATGCATCTGTGACGGTCGTCACAAGGTGTGACGGTCGTCACCCGTGTGATGGTCGTCATGCATCTGTGACGGTCGTCACATCAGCAAAAACTGTCTGCTGCGCTTTTCATTGTGTTTTCACTCCTTTTTCGTCCATATTTCATCTGGGATTGCTTCATTTCTTCATGTTGCCTTGTTTAGACGTGATCGTTGAATACCTGCAAAAACATCAGACAAATACACGGAAATAACCCGAAATCGGATCAAAAACGGTTAGCTTTTAGTCGAATTATGCATGAAAAATCTATATGATTTCGTGTTATCAAACTCCCCTAAGCTTGAATCTTTGCTTGTCCTCAAGTAAAACGTGGAAAAGTCGGCAAGCACGAGACTGCTTCTTCGTTCGCAGAGTTTGGAAAAACCGGGATTCTTGGTAGGAACAAGACGAGTATCATGACGACACTGGACTACGAGTCTCCGGAGGTCTCCTTTTTATGCAAATCGGTCTCAGTCATGCTACCGTATATTGGTGTCAAGGTTCTCGTGGCAAGTTCACCCTGTTTGTTCTAGCGCAATCACATTAAGCCCGTTGTCCGCACACTTTCATGGCGAGTCGACCTGTTAGTGAATATGATCTCGTTTTTGTTTTTGATCTTCTTCATTGATCATAATTTGGTGTCATTGATTTTTCAATGGGTTTTTCGTGCCGTTGGGCTAAATGCTCGGGTGAGGAGCACCTAACTTAGAAGGAAATGTATCTTATATTCTTGGGCTTTTTAGCTCTCTTTTCATGATTTTTCATCTTTTTGGAGATCATACACTTATTTGCATCGGTCGCTCGCTTAGAGGTGTTTTTAGGATGGTGCTGAATGCTAGTATAAACTACTTGGGGTTGAGTTTGCATAGACACTTGAGACTTTGGTACACGTAGGTGGTGAAACCGACTCGCATAAACTAGAGATCTAAGGTGTCTGGAGGATACTGGTTTTGTTAGAACTGTCGTTTCCTCGGAGTTTCAAAACTCGGTTTGAACTCAGGTGCATTCTCGTGATGCTTTTGCTTTTGAGGAACAAATGAATGTTTTTGTTTACGTTGAATAATGTGGGGATTGTTTGCGTAACGTGAAAATTATATAGACGAGCTTTATTTGCTAAAAATAGAAAGTGTAAAAATAGAACTTACTAAAATTCAAAGTGCAGTGAAATGGAAATAAAGGAAATAAGGGAAGTTCAGAATACAGTGGAAATAAGGCTCCGCTCCCACACTATCTCGATCAGTGTCCTCACTGATTCTTGAAGCATGCGAGAGGGAGATACAACTGAAAATGAAAATACAAAGAACTGAAATATAGTAAACAATAAAGGAAAAAAATGAAAATCTAGTCCCGGGGTCTGTCGCGTCCATGCTGGCGTCCTCTGGCTCTAGCAAGGGCTACTCTATCCTCATAGCTCATGGCTCCGGTGTGGTAGACCGTGTCTCGGACTCCTTCGACCTGCAGGGTCAGATTCGCTAGACTCTCAGTGATCGTAGCTTGGCCGGTGTGAAGTTGTTGCATTTGAGTCCGGTGCCAAGCTTCGAACTAGTCAGCTCACTGGTTCTGCTGCTGCAGCATCGTGAGTATCTGTGCCTGCTAGTCTAGGGAGCGACGGAGGTCCTCTTCGGTGTAGTCGGGCACGGGATGGTGACGGCAGCGGCGAGAAGATGTACCTACTGGAGGAGGAGGCTGCGATGCCTCTGGCTGCTCGGACTTGTCCAACTCAGCTTGGACTTCATCGTCGGAATCATGAGTGGGATCCTGAGTAGGAACAGCGGCAGCAGGAGGGGCAGTGAGGTCGAACAACCAGTTGGTACGGTCCTCTGGATGGATGCGGGTGCGGGAAGGAAGGATGATGCTTCTGACGGTCTTGCCACGCACAATCGGATGGTATTTCCCGTCAGCTCGGGAGCGGATGAGATGGGAGGCCCTGCAGTGGTCGGTGTCAAGGAACACCGAGGGGATGGAATGGAGGTGCTGAAGGCGGTCGCCAAGGTTCAGCCCAAGTGCAATAGCCGTGACAATCCCGCCAAAGTAGAATGGCTTCGAGCCACGGTTGCAGTTGGCCTGAATGTGAGCCAGCAGAAACGGGGCAGCGTTGACGGGTTCATTGTTGAAGACGCAATGCAGAAAGAAGAGCTCCTTGGAGTTCACTTTGTGGTTGCTGTCTCTTGCGAAGATGGTGTTGCTCAACGCTCTGTGAAAGTACCTTATGGCAGGGTTATGGATGTGAGTGGCGTGTAGGGAGTCCCAACCATCGGCATTTAGGCCGGTCAACTGGTACCACAGCGCGAAGGCTTCGTGCTGGAACTGGTCAGTGATGCGGCGATGAGCGTTGTCGCTGCGGGGTAACTGTAGGATGCTGGCGATCTGATTCTGATTCACCTGGTAGTTGACTCCAAACATTCGGAAACAAGCGGCACCTGTGCGCTGGTTGAGTTCGCCGCTGCTGGTGATGTACGAGAACGAACTCAAGAACGCAAGAGTGAGTTGTTCGTAGGTCGGCTGGGGGTTGGAGCAGAGGTTCCAGATGCCCGCTCATTGAAGCATCCAGGTTACACCATCAAGGAGTCCGAGCTCCGTAAGTGATGGAAGGTGCGGGTAGTGAGTTGGCTGGAGTGACCTCTGATGAAATGCAATGTACTGTGCGCGTTGTCTCTCGCCTAACTCGCCCTCAAGGAAGGAAATGTTGCTGACATCTGCGTTTCCGGCCATTGTTGAAGATGGAGAGGTTTCGGAGGTTTTGGGGTTTTTCGGCAGAGAGGGAAAATTGACAGAACGGTGGTTTGGAGGTTGAATTTGGAGTTTAGGTTTATAGGGCAATGTGGGAAGGATGGAAATTCGTAGTGGGGTATGAATTTTGGAAGTTTGAAAGTGATAATGGGGGGAGTGGAAGGGAACACGAACCCTGTTATCAGATAGCAGTTCTGGACTGCGTGACGGTCGTCACAAAGGTGTGACGGTCGTCACCCGCGTGACGCTCGTCATGGGGCTGTGACGGTCGTCATAGCAGCAAAATCTGCAGAACGCAGAATTTTGCTCTGAGGGCGTACTCGTGGTGATTTTAAAGCATAGTATTGCTACGGTGATGTAATATAATAGCCAACAATCAATAAATAATGCAAAAACAGAATAATTGGATAAAAACTAGAATTGAAATAACATAAAATGGAAACAATTGTATGTAGTACATAAAGAAAACGAACAATGCGAAAAATCCAAATGATTAAATTAAACTAAACTAGACTAGACTAAACTGAAACTACTGCTATGAGCTAATGACTAATCTTTTCGTGCCTTCAACTCATCGAATTTCTGTGAATAGTAGTCAAGTTGGTCGCAGACTAGGTCCATGAAGCCTACCAGGTCACTGTGCATGCCTGCGATATCAGCTTTTACATTAGTCAGAGCTTTATCAACGTCGTCCAATCTGAGTAACACGGCATCCATTTTTTCGGTGGTCTCCTCAGGGATAGGCTCCGGATAAGTATTGTAGTGTGGAGGAGTCAGAGGGTCTACTTCAGTTTCAGAGGCAGCGTCTTCATAGTACATGTAGTCGTGTGCCTCAGAGATGTGGTCACTGTCATACATATAGTCCTGGGGTGTTGACTGTGGTGAAGGAGGTCCCATAGGCTCATCCAATTCGTATAGCCAGTTATCCTTGTTGTGGATGCTTGTCATCAGATGATCAGGCAGTGTGAATAGCTGTACTGGTTTTTTGTTAATAAGGTACTCGTACGGTCCAGGTCCCATAGTCCCTAAGATGCGCCTGTTAAAGCAGAATTGTATGTCCATGGGTCTGATGGTACCAAAACGAGTGCTGGCACTTAGATGGAATCTAAGGCCAAGCTCGTGGGCAATCATTGTTACTAGTCCTCCTATAAGAATAGGTGTCTGAGGTTCCAGCGTGAAGCGTTTGAAGGATCTCATCATGAAAGGCACTGCGTTTACTGTCCGTCCCTGAGAAGCACAGAACATGATGAATAACTCTTCCTTAGACACTGTGGTAATATTTTCTTCTTTTCCAAACAAGGTGTGAGCTAGTATCTTATGGAAGTATCTGAAGGCTGGGTTATGAATGTCATCATTGTACATTCTGTCTGGTTCAGGGTGATAGTCGCCTGTGATTCTACCCCAGAAGTGATCGAGTTGCAAATCAATATCGTCATTTTCTGCACTGATGAACACATGCGGTCCGCTAGGGAATCCTAGGAGGTTAGCTAGTGACATCCTGCTGTGGGTTTGGTCCATTCCAAACAATCTGAAGGTAATCAATTCTGTGCTGGATCCAAAACCATAGTTGGGTGTATATCTGAAGGAACTGAGGAATTCGTAGGTAAGATCCTTGTAGGTAGCGAAGCATGTTTTCAGAGCAGTGTTCTCGCAACCCAGTTGATTGAACAGGTATTGAATGCTATCCGTGATCCCTAGTTTATCCATAGTAGCCTTATCATAATACAGCGTTAAGGCGAATTCTCTTTCGGTCAGTGCTGCAAATCTTGCCTTTTGAGCGAGTCCTCTGAAGTGAACCTTTGTGAAATCGTACTCGGCCATATTCGCAGGTAATTCGGAGAAAACAGAAGAAATGTTTTGAAGGCTTTAAAAATCCTGAAAAGTTTAAAACAAGAAATTGAAGTCAGGATTTTTAGAAACGAAAAGTGGTAGAAACAAAAGACAAAAAAAGGAAAAAAAATAAAATGAAAATAAAAGTACGAAAATGAACGAAAGTAGAAAATAGTAGTAATTTTAGGATTTTTGTTGGATTTTTCAAAGTAGAATTTTAAGGAAAAATGAAATGCAATAACGAGAGAAATTTGGGTTGCCTCCCAGTAAGCGCTGTTTTTAACGTCTAAAGCCTGACGATAGCTTGGTGAGAAGCTATTCGGGTGTTTGAGCCGGAAGCTCAAGCAATGTTATATTGCTGACTTGAGGATTGTTGTCGTTCTTATTGTAATGTTTTAGACGTTGCCCGTTTACGATGAATGGTGCATTCGTCTTATCGGTAATTTCAACAGCTCCACTCTGAAGTACTTTAGTCACTTCATAGGGTCCAGACCACCTAGATTTTAGTTTTCCTGGGAAGAGTTTTAATCGTGAATTGAAGAGCAATACGATGTCTCCCACACTGAATTGTTTCCTGATTGAACGTTTATCATGCCACTTTTTAGTTCGCTCTTTGTAGATACGGGCATTTTCGTAAGCGTCTAATCGAAGTTCTTCCAACTCGTGTAAGTTCAAGATTCGCTTTTGTCCTGCCTCGGTGTAGTTGAAGTTGAGTGTCTTAATGGCCCAGAAGGCCTTATGCTCTAACTCTACAGGGAGATGGCAGGATTTACCGTAAACTAATTTATAGGGGGTAGTACCTATTGGTGTCTTAAATGCGGTCCTATAAGCCCATAAAGCTTCTTGTAGCTTTGATGACCAATCTTTTCTCGAGGTAGCGACAGTCTTTTCCAAGATCTGTTTTATTTCTCTGTTTGAGACCTCTACTTGTCCGCTAGTTTGCGGGTGATAAGGTGTAGCTACTCGGTGCCTGACTCCATATCTAGAAAGAAGTTTATCGAATATTCGTGATATGAAGTGAGATCCTCCGTCACTAATGACGAGTCTGGGTACACCGAATCTAGGAAAGATTGTGTTCTTGAAGAGTTTCATTACTACTCGTGCGTCATTTGTTGGAGCAGCTATGGCTTCTATCCATTTAGACACGTAATCGACAACGACGAGTATGTAGTTATTTCCAAAAGAAGGTGGGAAAGGTCCCATGAAATCTATTCCCCAGACGTCGAAGATTTCTACCTCTAAGATTCCTTTCTGAGGCATTTCATCGCGTCGTGAGATGCTGCCAGTTCGTTGGCATCTATCGCACTTTTGCACAGCGATGTGAACGTCTTTCCAGAGGCTAGGCCAGAATAGGCCGGCTTGGAGAATCTTAGCGCACATCTTGGACGTACTAGCATGACCACCATATGGTGCTGAGTGGCATTGGGAAATAATATTTTCTATTTCTTCCTCTGGGACACAGCGACGATATATGTTGTCGGCCCCTCTCTTGAAGAGTAGGGGTTCGTCCCAATAATAGTGTTTCAGATCGTGGAAGAATTTCTTCTTTTGCTGATAAGTAAGATCTGGTGGAAGCACGCCCGCAGCGAGGTAATTAACGATGTCAGCATACCAAGGTAATGTGACTTGGGCATAGACGGCTTCTACGGCTTTTTCGAATTCTGGATCTTCCGAGATTGCATTGGGTGTGTCGCTTTCTAATTTGGCTATCAGACGTTCGTACGGGAAATCGTCATTTATCGGTACTGGTTCGTGTCTGATGCCTTCTATTCGGGATAAGTGATCCGCAACAACGTTCTCGGTTCCTTTCTTATCTTTGATTTCTAAATCAAACTCTTGTAGTAACAGGATCCATCTCAATAGTCTTGGTTTGGCATCCTTTTTGCTTATTAGGTGCCTTATGGCAGCGTGGTCTGTGTATATTATAATTTTTGCTCCTACTAAGTAAGAACGAAATTTGTCAAGCGCAAATATAACTTCTAGAAATTCCTTTTCTGTGGTAGCGTAGTTCATTTGGGCAGGATCCAAGGTTCTACTGGCGTAGTAGATAGCATGGAGTTTCTTGTCCTTCCTTTGTCCTAGAACTGCGCCTACAGCGTAATCACTCACGTCGCACATGATTTCAAACGGTAGTCTCCAATCTGGTGGTTGCATGATTGGTGCGGTGATAAGGGCTGATTTTAATGTTTTGAATGCTTTTAAACAGTCGTCGTCGAAGACGAACTCAGCATCTTTCATTAACAGGCCGGTCAAAGGTTTTGTGATTTTCGAGAAATCTTTTATAAATCTTCTGCAGAAACCGGCATGTCCTAGAAAACTCCGTATTTCTCGTACGGATTTTGGAGGTTGGAGATCTTTTATAATCTCTATTTTAGCTTTGTCTACCTCAATCCCTCTATCTGATATGACATGTCCTAGAACTATTCCTTGTCGGACCATAAAACGACATTTCTCCCAATTTAGGACGAGGTTTACTTTTACGCAACGTTCTAGTACCATTTCTAAGTTTTGTAAGCATCCTTCGAAACTTTGTCCACATACCGAGAAATCGTCCATAAACACTTCCATAATGTCGTCTATGAAATCTGCAAAGATTGCCATCATGCATCTTTGGAAGGTTGCTGGAGCGTTACAGAGTCCGAACGGCATTCGGCGGTAAGCAAAAGTACCGTAAGGACAGGTGTATGTTGTCTTTTCTTGGTCATCAGGATGGATGGGAATTTGGAAGAATCCTGAGTAACCATCTAGATAGCAGAAATATGAATGTTTGGCTAGTCTTTCCAACATTTGGTCTATGAAGGGTAGCGGGAAGTGATCTTTGCGCGTAGCCTTGTTAAGCTTCCTATAATCAATACACATCCTACTTCCAGTCACGACTCTTTTTGTTATCGATTCGCCTTTTTCGTTTTTAACTACTGTGACTCCTCCTTTCTTTGGTACGACATGAACTGGGCTAACCCATTCACTATCGAAGATCGGATAGATGATTCCTGCATCTAGTAATTTCTTTACTTCATCTCTGACTACAGTGCTCAGGATGGGGTTTAGTCTTCTCTGATGCTCTCGAGAGGTTTTAGAGTCTTCCTCTATTGTAATTCGATGCATACAGATCGAAGGGCTTATACCTTTGAGATCGCTTATGTTGTAGCCTAACGCGGTGGGGTACTTCTTTAGGACTTCTAATAATTTTTCGGTTTCTGGTTGTCCTAAGTCGGCGTTGACTATCACTGGTCTTTTTAATTCATCGTCTAGAAATTCATATCTGAGGTTTTTGGGTAGTGTTTTAAGTTCTAAAGATGGGTTCTTTGGACCTGGCATATGATTTGGTGTCAGTGCTAAGCTTTCGCTTAGGCTGTCGTCTTTATACGGTTTACGCCAATTGTCGTCTTCAGAAATGTCGGGTATTTGAATCTTTATTATTTCTGAATACGTGGTCTCTTCATTTTCAAGTTCTCTTATGCATTCGTCAATTTCGTCTACTAAATAGTAGGTATCGTCTATTGCTGGTGCTTGTAAGAACTTGGTGAGAATGAACTCTATCTTTTCTTCTCCTACTTCGAATGTTAGCCTTCCTTTCTTCACGTCTATAATGGCTCCGGCTGTAGCTAGGAATTGTCTCCCTAGGATAATTGGGGTTACAGTGTCCTCCGTGATGTCCATGATTATGAAGTCGGTTGGAATGTAGAATTGTCCTATGCGCACTGGAACGTTTTCCAGTATTCCGACGGGGTATTTTACTGATCTGTCAGCTAATTGTACGGACATTTTGGTTGGTCTGAGGTCTCCCATATTCAGCTTTTTGCATATAGATAAAGGCATAACACTGATACTGGCTCCTAAATCGCATAGAGCTTTGTCTATTACGAACTTTCCTATGACGTAGGGTATGGAGAAACTACCTGGGTCTTTTAATTTAGGAGGCATGCGGTTCTGAATAATGGCGCTACACTCTGCAGTAAGTGTAACTGTTTCGTTATCCTCGATCTTTCTCTTATTCGACAGGATCTCTTTGAGAAATTTGGCGTATGACGGCATTTG
This sequence comes from Lathyrus sativus, assembly GCA_963859935.3. Classification (NCBI taxonomy): domain Eukaryota; kingdom Viridiplantae; phylum Streptophyta; class Magnoliopsida; order Fabales; family Fabaceae; genus Lathyrus; species Lathyrus sativus. The sequence continues at coordinate 251,070,251 of OZ012739.1, forward strand.
AGTTATCGCTTCTGTAAAAGGAATAGTAATATTCAGCTGTTTAAGGAGCTCTACAAATTTCTTAAACTGTCCTGAAGTTTTAGAGTTTATTAGTCTTCGCGGATAAGGAATAGGTGGTTTATATGGCGCTGGAGGTGCTTGAGTTTTTTCACTTGCGGTATCCTCCTTCTCGTTGTCCTCCTTCTTCTCTAACTCAGATTCCTTTTCTGCTTGTTCGGTTGGTTTTTGTTGCATGGCTGAGTTTTTGGTCCTCGGATCGATCGGTTCGTCCAATTCTTTTCCACTTCTTAGTATCACAGCATTTGCTTGGCCTTTGGGATTCTGTTCGGGTTGTCCAGGAAATGTGCCAGCAGGTGCGGCAGCAGATGCTTGTTGTTGAGCCACTTGTGATATCTGAGTTTCTAACATTTTGTTGTGGGTGGCTAAAGCGTCTACTTTTCCTGTCAACTTTTTAATTTGCTCGCTAGTGTGTATGTTTTGATTCAGGAACTCTTTGTTCGTTTGAGCTTGAGTAGCTATGAACTTTTCCATCATCAATTCGAGGTTTGATTTCCTAGGTGCATTCTGAGCAGCTGGTTTTTGATATCCTTGCGAAGCAGTAGGCATTTGCAATGCATTTTCGCTTTTGTAAGAAAAGTTTGGATGATTTCGCCAACCTGGGTTGTAGGTATTTGCGTAGGGATTTCCTTGGGCATAATTTACCTGGTCTGGCGGGATTCCGGCTAGCAATGGACATTCGGGTGCATTATGAGTGGTGCTTCCGCATAACTCGCAATTTGGAGTTACTGCAGCGACAGTTGCAGTGGGGTTAACGGTCAGACTATCAATCTTTTGTGCTAGAGCATCTACTTTAGCATTGAACTTTTCAAGGCTGCTGATTTCGTACATCCCACCTTTCGCTGAGGTTTTCTCATTTGGAGTGCGTTCACCTCCCCATTGGCAATGGTTTTGTGACATGTTTTCTATTAATTGATAGGCTTCATCGTATGGCTTATCCATAAGTGCACCGCCTGCGGCAGCGTCTATTGTCAATCTAGTATTATATAGAAGCCCATTATAGAAAGTATGGATTGTCACCCAGTCTTCTAGACCGTGGTGAGGACATGTTCTCATCATATCTTTGAATCGTTCCCATGCTTCGTAGAGAGATTCAGTATCTTTCTGTTGAAATCCGTTGATTTGAGCTCTAAGCATAGCAGTTTTGCTTGGTGGAAAATATCTCGCTAAGTAGACGTTCTTCAATTGCTCCCACGTCGTAACGGAGTTGGATGGTAACGATTGTAACCATGTCCACGCTCTGTCTCTAAGAGAGAATGGGAAAAGACGAAGTCTTATCGCGTCTGGAGTTACTCCATTTGCTTTCACTGTGTCTGCGTATTGTACAAACTTCGTTAGATGTTCGTTCGGATCCTCAGTTGCGTTTCCTGAGAATTGGTTTTGTTGTACAGCCGACAGCAATGATGGTTTCAGCTCAAAATCATTTCGGGTAATAGCTGGGGCAGCAATGCTACTTCTAGGCTCCATCTGGGATGGTGTAGCGTATGCCTTCAGTGGTTTGTTCGGAGGTCCTTCAGCCATCGTTGGTTCTTCTTCGGATTTGGGAATGGGAGTGAGAGGATCAGGAATGTTATGTTTGAGTTGGTACTCAATGATTCGGCTTCTTAGATGTAAGAAGCGCTCTAGTTCTGCGACTGAAGGTTTCAAGATATCGCTTTGTGGGCGATCACTTGGCATACAATCGACAACACTAGTAAAGGAAAAATGAAAATTGTTTACCTAGTCTATACGGCGTAACAGAAGGTTACACTATTGACTAAACGGGTCCCCGGCAACGGCGCCAAAAACTTGATCGCGACTTTCTATGTCTAATACAACTAACTGCAAGTGCACAGTCTATCGCGTAGTAATAAAAGATATCGATCCCACAGGGACTCGTAATCAAACTAGTGTTCTCGGGAGTTACTATGTTTAGCTAGGTAGAATATGTTTTAAGGGAATAAGATTGTCACTAAAAGGGGGAACTAAGATTACTGTTTAGATTTTAATTAATTGAATCGATACGTAGTAATTGTGTTCTTCAGGGATTTGATAAGTTACTGGTGTATGAAATAGTTTTCACAGTTTATTTAAGCAGAAAATGGAGATTTGAAGACTCTCGTCTCACAATGGTTATTGACGCTAATCATAATCCTAAGGGCCAAACGTACACTTTCGTATTCCGTTCGGGGTTAAAATTACTTTTTGGAAATCTCTAAGTTCTAATTCGTTTTAAAGTGCTTTCGCTGTTATTAAAACAAATGCCTAGTGTTTACTATCTGACCTTACCGCAGCTTTCGCTTGTTGGTTCGTATCTTAATTAATTTCCCACTTTCGTGGCAAAACTACTTTAAAATAAGTTCTCGCTTTCGCGACGAAGTTTATTTCGTAAATCAATTTTAAACACTTAGACCATAAGTTATTTTTGTGAAAAGAAAGTTTTCAAACAAGAGTTATCAAATCGCATTCGAATTATTACTACATATCGATTGCCTGAGTTTAGCTAGACATGGAATTGGGAAAAACAAAAAATAAATAATAATAATAAATAATAAATTGCATTATAATTAAAACAGAAGTCGATCAAAATGAAAACCTGTAAATAATGCCAATTGGCCTTTGGGTAGACCCTCCACAGATGTTGGCAGGATTCTGTCTTTAGTTCCAATTTGATCGTACAGTGCAGTAAGTATTACAGAAGAGCGGAAATGGGAATGAGGAAATGGCAGGGAAATAAAGGAAAGGAATACAAATAAAACTGGAGAAATGGATACAAATAATAACTGAAAGTAAATTTGCTCTGGAAATTAAATTTGGCAGCACTTCGTGGTATGAATGCAGCTCTTGGTTTGAAGTCCCCTGCTTCCCTTTTTATAGAAGTGGAATTCCAACGGTTACCTCTGAGGATGATGGACCTTGAGGCAGATAATTTAGGGAGTAGTGGACCACTTAATGGGAATTGGAACTGCTCTTTTGACGTGTAATCTGAGTGGGGCGTTTTTGCCTGCATGACGGTCGTCACAAGGTGTGACGGTCGTCACCCGTGTGACGGTCGTCATGCATCTGTGACGGTCGTCACATCAGCAAAAACTGTCTGCTGCGCTTTTCATTGTGTTTTCACTCCTTTTTCGTCCATATTTCATCTGGGATTGCTTCATTTCTTCAGGTTGCCTTGTTTAGACATGATCGTTGAATACCTGCAAAAACATCAGACAAATACACGGAAATAACCCGAAATCGGATCGAAAACGGTTAGCTTTTAGTCGAATTATGCATGAAAATATCTATATGATTTCGTGTTATCAACAAACATCCAAATCAACGACTTGTTCTTAACAATTGAATCTTAGATAGAGGTTTGTTGACTTTAGATTGTTTTGTATTGTTTTTGAAATTCTTATTCAAGGAGTTTCAATCTCATATCTCTTGAGCTTCCTAATAGTATTTCAAGCACTCTCGAATGTCTTAGAGTTTTATGCAGGAGTACCAGGATAATTTAGTCTTCTAGAGTTTGCATAAGATATATGAAAACTCGAATGTTGGAAAGAATGTCTGTACTTTATTCTAGAGGATATGTGTTTTGATTATGAGGTTTGTGAATCTAGAATTAAGTATTTATAGGCCATATAAGTATTGTTTCACATGGTTGCGAACCTTGGTGAAACAAATTCTTTTGAGTAATACTTTTACCAAAGGTTACAATGTTTCTCCTACAACAATACTTTTTAAAAGTTGCATATTTTCATTTTACAACACTTCATGAAGTGTTTCCTACTTTGAATTAAAAATACAGACACAATCAACAACCAAAAATCAAGGCAACGACTACATGTCGGTTGAAGGTCGAACGCCGACCGCCATCGGCGCTGCCGCATAGCGCTACGAGTAGCCTGCTTTTTTAGATGCTTCATGATTAACTTCCGCCACTAGCGCCTCTATGCCCACGCCCTCGGACCCGGAGCCGGAGGTAGAGTCGGTGGCGGCACCAGTGAGGGGTTGTATGGAACAGACAACTGGCATAATGTTTGGGACCACCACACTTGTCCGTGTGGACATTTATCCTTTTTTGTCCTTTGATTCAGTTAATGAACATAACTCTTTATATAGGATTTTAATGTGAGTACCACTTTTTTATGAAGGACTATTTTTCATGCATTTATTAACATTTACTCACTTCCACTTTTCTTGTCACTTTGAAACATGCTAATTGTAGTTTATTATTCATAAATTACAACAATCCCTCACTTATTCTAATAATGACAATATCAATTCCAGAAAAGAAAGAGGAAAAGAATGTTAATACAGGTAAGTATCTTTTTATTTGAACTTGACCTTTGTAAGAATAACGAAAAGTTTAATGGAAATGTTAGGTAGTTATGCTTTGAAATGTTATGCCTTGTGATTATAAAGGGATTACCTTACACACATTTTTTAATGATTATTTTCCTACATCTCTCGCCTAGCACTATTTATGGTCATGCGTTTTTCCAATTTTCGTGAATTTTTTACGAGAGAAACTCCAACTCTCACTTTGAGACGACACTATCTCGAAATTCATACAGATGAAGTTTATTTTGTGTCAATTTCTTGAGTTGCATATCGTCTATATATAACATCATTAAGAGTTTGAAAAACTCAAGCCTCAATATGTAATTGTCAACATTGTCACAGTTTTTTGCACAAACATCCAAATCAACGACTTGTTGTTAACAATTGAATCTTAGATAGAGGTTTGTTGACTTTAGATTGTTTTGTATTGTTTTTGAAATTCTTATTCAAGGAGTTTCAATCTCATATCTCTTGAGCTTCCTAATAGTATTTCAAGCACTCTCGAATGTCTTAGAGTTTTATGCAGGAGTACCCAGGATAATTTAGTCTTCTAGAGTTTGCATAAGATATATGAAAACTCGAATGTAGGAAAGAATGTCTGTACTTTATTCTAGAGGATATGTGTTTTGATTATGAGTTTTTTGAATCTAGAATTAAGTATTTACAGGCCATATAAGTATTGTTTCACATGGTTGTGAACCTTGGTGAAACAAATTCTTTTGAGCAATACTTTTACCAAAGGTTACAATGTTTCTCCTACAACAATACTTTTTAAAAGTTGCATATTTTCATTTTACAACACTTCATGAAGTGTTTCCTACTTCAAATTAAAAATACAAACACAATCAACAACCAAAAATCAGGGCAACGACTACATGTCGGTTGAAGGTCGAACGCCGACCGCCATCGGCGCTGCCGCATAGCGCTGCGAGTAGCCTGCTTTTTTAGATGCTTCATGATTAACTTCCGCTACTAGCGCCTCTATTCCCACGCCCTCAGACCTGGAGCCGGAGACAGAGTCGATGGCGGCACCAGTGAGGGGTTGTACGGAAGAGACAACTGGCATAATGTTTGGGACCACCACACTTGTCCGTGTGGACATTTATCCTTTTTTGTCCTTTGATTCAATTAATGAACATAACTCTTTATATAGGATTTTAATGTGAGTACCACTTTTTTATGAAGGACTATTTTTCATGCATTTATTAACATTTACTCACTTCCACTTTTCTTGTCACTTTGAAACATGCTAATTGTAGTTTATTATTCATAAATTACAACAATCCCTCACTTATTCTAATAATGACAATATCAATTCCAGAAAAGAAAGAGGAAAAGAATGTTAATACAGGTAAGTATCTTTTTATTTGAACTTGACCTTTGTAAGAATAACGAAAAGTTTAATGGGAATGTTAGGTAGTTATGCTTTGAAATGTTATGCCTTGTGATTATAAAGGGATTACCTTACACACATTTTTTAATGATTATTTTCCTACATCTCTCGCCTAGCACTATTTATGGTCATGCGTTTTTCCAATTTTCGTGATTTTTTTACGAGAGAAACTCCAACTCTCACTTTGAGACGGCACTATCTCGAAATTCATACAGATGAAGTTTATTTTGTGTCAATTTCTTGAGTTGCAAATCGTCTATATATAACAATATTAAGAGTTTGAAAAACTCAAGCCTCAATATGTAATTGTCAACATTGTCACAGTTTTTTGCACAAACATCCAAATCAACGACTTGTTGTTAACAATTGAATCTTAGATAGAGGTTTGTTGACTTTAGATTGTTTTGTATTGTTTTTGAAATTCTTATTCAAGGAGTTTCAATCTCATATCTCTTGAGCTTCCTAATAGTATTTCAAGCACTCTCGAATGTCTTAGAGTTTTATGCAGGAGTACCCAGGATAATTTAGTCTTCTAGAGTTTGCATAAGATATATGAAAACTCGAATGTTGGAAAGAATGTATGTACTTTATTCTAGAGGATATGTGTTTTGATTATGGGGTTTTTGAATCTAGAATTAAGTATTTATAGGCCATATAAGTATTGTTTCGCATGGTTGCGAACCTTGGTGAAACAAATTCTTTTGAGTAATACTTTTACCAAAGGTTACAATGTTTCTCCTACAACAATACTTTTTAAAAGTTGCATATTTTCATTTTACAACACTTCATGAAGTGTTTCCTACTTTGAATTAAAAATACAAACACAATCAACAACGAAAAATAAGGGCAACGACTACATGTCGGTTGAAGGTCGAACCCCGACTGCCATCGGCGCTGCCGCATAACGCTGCGAGTAGCCTGCTTTTTTTAATGCTTCATGATTAACTTCTGCCACTAGCGCCTCTATGCCCACGCCCTCGGACCCGGAGCCGGAGGCAGAGTCGGTGGCGGCACCAATGAGGGATTGTACGGAAGAGACAACTGGCATAATGTTTGGGACCACCACACTTGTCCATGTGGACATTTATCCTTTTTTGTCCTTTGATTCAGTTAATGAACATAAATCTTTATATAGGATTTTAATGTGAATACCACTTTTTTATGAGGGACTATTTTTCATGCATTTATTAACATTTACTCACTTCCACTTTTCTTGTCACTTTGAAACATGCTAATTGTAGTTTATTATTCATAAATTACAACAATTCCTCACTTATTCTAATAATGACAATATCAATTCCAGAAAAGAAAGAGGAAAAGAATGTTAATACACGTAAGTATCTTTTTATTTGAACTTGACCTTTGTAAGAATAACGAAAAGTTTAATGGGAATGTTAGGTAGTTATGCTTTGAAATGTTATGCCTTGTGATTATAAAGGGATTACCTTACACACATTTTTTAATGATTATTTTCCTACATCTCTCGCCTAGCACTATTTATGGTCATGCGTTTTTCCAATTTTCGTGAATTTTTTACGAGAGAAACTCCAACTCTCACTTTGAGACGACACTATCTCGAAATTCATACAGATGAAGTTTATTTTGTGTCAATTTCTTGAGTTGCATATCGTCTATATATAACATCATTAAGAGTTTGAAAAACTCAAGCCTCAATATGTAATTGTCAACATTGTCACAGTTTTTTGCACAAACATCCAAATCAACGACTTGTTGTTAACAATTGAATCTTAGATAGAGGTTTGTTGACTTTAGATTGTTTTGTATTGTTTTTGAAATTCTTATTCAAGGAGTTTCAATCTCATATCTCTTGAGCTTCCTAATAGTATTTCAAGCACTCTCGAATGTCTTAGAGTTTTATGCAGGAGTACCCAGGATAATTTAGTCTTCTAGAGTTTGCATAAGATATATGAAAACTCGAATGTAGGAAAGAATGTCTGTACTTTATTCTAGAGGATATGTGTTTTGATTATGAGTTTTTTGAATCTAGAATTAAGTATTTACAGGCCATATAAGTATTGTTTCACATGGTTGTGAACCTTGGTGAAACAAATTCTTTTGAGCAATACTTTTACCAAAGGTTACAATGTTTCTCCTACAACAATACTTTTTAAAAGTTGCATATTTTCATTTTACAACACTTCATGAAGTGTTTCCTACTTCAAATTAAAAATACAAACACAATCAACAACCAAAAATCAGGGCAACGACTACATGTCGGTTGAAGGTCGAACGCCGACCGCCATCGGCGCTGCCGCATAGCGCTGCGAGTAGCCTGCTTTTTTAGATGCTTCATGATTAACTTCCGCTACTAGCGCCTCTATTCCCACGCCCTCAGACCTGGAGCCGGAGACAGAGTCGATGGCGGCACCAGTGAGGGGTTGTACGGAAGAGACAACTGGCATAATGTTTGGGACCACCACACTTGTCCGTGTGGACATTTATCCTTTTTTGTCCTTTGATTCAATTAATGAACATAACTCTTTATATAGGATTTTAATGTGAGTACCACTTTTTTATGAAGGACTATTTTTCATGCATTTATTAACATTTACTCACTTCCACTTTTCTTGTCACTTTGAAACATGCTAATTGTAGTTTATTATTCATAAATTACAACAATCCCTCACTTATTCTAATAATGACAATATCAATTCCAGAAAAGAAAGAGGAAAAGAATGTTAATACAGGTAAGTATCTTTTTATTTGAACTTGACCTTTGTAAGAATAACGAAAAGTTTAATGGGAATGTTAGGTAGTTATGCTTTGAAATGTTATGCCTTGTGATTATAAAGGGATTACCTTACACACATTTTTTAATGATTATTTTCCTACATCTCTCGCCTAGCACTATTTATGGTCATGCGTTTTTCCAATTTTCGTGAATTTTTTACGAGAGAAACTCCAACTCTCACTTTGAGACGGCACTATCTCGAAATTCATACAGATGAAGTTTATTTTGTGTCAATTTCTTGAGTTGCAAATCGTCTATATATAACAATATTAAGAGTTTGAAAAACTCAAGCCTCAATATGTAATTGTCAACATTGTCACAGTTTTTTGCACAAACATCCAAATCAACGACTTGTTGTTAACAATTGAATCTTAGATAGAGGTTTGTTGACTTTAGATTGTTTTGTATTGTTTTTGAAATTCTTATTCAAGGAGTTTCAATCTCATATCTCTTGAGCTTCCTAATAGTATTTCAAGCACTCTCGAATGTCTTAGAGTTTTATGCAGGAGTACCCAGGATAATTTAGTCTTCTAGAGTTTGCATAAGATATATGAAAACTCGAATGTTGGAAAGAATGTATGTACTTTATTCTAGAGGATATGTGTTTTGATTATGGGGTTTTTGAATCTAGAATTAAGTATTTATAGGCCATATAAGTATTGTTTCGCATGGTTGCGAACCTTGGTGAAACAAATTCTTTTGAGTAATACTTTTACCAAAGGTTACAATGTTTCTCCTACAACAATACTTTTTAAAAGTTGCATATTTTCATTTTACAACACTTCATGAAGTGTTTCCTACTTTGAATTAAAAATACAAACACAATCAACAACGAAAAATAAGGGCAACGACTACATGTCGGTTGAAGGTCGAACCCCGACTGCCATCGGCGCTGCCGCATAACGCTGCGAGTAGCCTGCTTTTTTAAATGCTTCATGATTAACTTCTGCCACTAGCGCCTCTATGCCCACGCCCTCGGACCCGGAGCCGGAGGCAGAGTCGGTGGCGGCACCAATGAGGGATTGTACGGAAGAGACAACTGGCATAATGTTTGGGACCACCACACTTGTCCATGTGGACATTTATCCTTTTTTGTCCTTTGATTCAGTTAATGAACATAAATCTTTATATAGGATTTTAATGTGAATACCACTTTTTTATGAGGGACTATTTTTCATGCATTTATTAACATTTACTCACTTCCACTTTTCTTGTCACTTTGAAACATGCTAATTGTAGTTTATTATTCATAAATTACAACAATTCCTCACTTATTCTAATAATGACAATATCAATTCCAGAAAAGAAAGAGGAAAAGAATGTTAATACACGTAAGTATCTTTTTATTTGAACTTGACCTTTGTAAGAATAACGAAAAGTTTAATGGGAATGTTAGGTAGTTATGCTTTGAAATGTTATGCCTTGTGATTATAAAGGGATTACCTTACACACATTTTTTAATGATTATTTTCCTACATCTCTCGCCTAGCACTATTTATGGTCATGCGTTTTTCCAATTTTCGTGAATTTTTTACGAGAGAAACTCCAACTCTCACTTTGAGACGACACTATCTCGAAATTCATACAGATGAAGTTTATTTTGTGTCAATTTCTTGAGTTGCATATCGTCTATATATAACATCATTAAGAGTTTGAAAAACTCAAGCCTCAATATGTAATTGTCAACATTGTCACAGTTTTTTGCACAAACATCCAAATCAACGACTTGTTGTTAACAATTGAATCTTAGATAGAGGTTTGTTGACTTTAGATTGTTTTGTATTGTTTTTGAAATTCTTATTCAAGGAGTTTCAATCTCATATCTCTTGAGCTTCCTAATAGTATTTCAAGAACTCTCGAATGTCTTAGAGTTTTATGCAGGAGTACCCAGGATAATTTAGTCTTCTAGAGTTTGCATAAGATATATGAAAACTCGAATGTAGGAAAGAATGTCTGTACTTTATTCTAGAGGATATGTGTTTTGATTATGAGTTTTTTGAATCTAGAATTAAGTATTTACAGGCCATATAAGTATTGTTTCACATGGTTGTGAACCTTGGTGAAACAAATTCTTTTGAGCAATACTTTTACCAAAGGTTACAATGTTTCTCCTACAACAATACATTTTAAAAGTTGCATATTTTCATTTTACAACACTTCATGAAGTGTTTCCTACTTCAAATTAAAAATACAAACACAATCAACAACCAAAAATCAGGGCAACGACTACATGTCGGTTGAAGGTCGAACGCCGACCGCCATCGGCGCTGCCGCATAGCGCTGCGAGTAGCCTGCTTTTTTAGATGCTTCATGATTAACTTCCACTACTAGCGCCTCTATTCCCACGCCCTCAGACCTGGAGCCGGAGACAGAGTCGATGGCGGCACCAGTGAGGGGTTGTACGGAAGAGACAACTGGCATAATGTTTGGGACCACCACACTTGTCCGTGTGGACATTTATCCTTTTTTGTCCTTTGATTCAATTAATGAACATAACTCTTTATATAGGATTTTAATGTGAGTACCACTTTTTTATGAAGGACTATTTTTCATGCATTTATTAACATTTACTCACTTCCACTTTTCTTGTCACTTTGAAACATGCTAATTGTAGTTTATTATTCATAAATTACAACAATCCCTCACTTATTCTAATAATGACAATATCAATTCCAGAAAAGAAAGAGGAAAAGAATGTTAATACAGGTAAGTATCTTTTTATTTGAACTTGACCTTTGTAAGAATAACGAAAAGTTTAATGGGAATGTTAGGTAGTTATGCTTTGAAATGTTATGCCTTGTGATTATAAAGGGATTACCTTACACACATTTTTTAATGATTATTTTCCTACATCTCTCGCCTAGCACTATTTATGGTCATGCGTTTTTCCAATTTTCGTGAATTTTTTACGAGAGAAACTCCAACTCTCACTTTGAGACGGCACTATCTCGAAATTCATACAGATGAAGTTTATTTTGTGTCAATTTCTTGAGTTGCAAATCGTCTATATATAACAATATTAAGAGTTTGAAAAACTCAAGCCTCAATATGTAATTGTCAACATTGTCACAGTTTTTTGCACAAACATCCAAATCAACGACTTGTTGTTAACAATTGAATCTTAGATAGAGGTTTGTTGACTTTAGATTGTTTTGTATTGTTTTTGAAATTCTTATTCAAGGAGTTTCAATCTCATATCTCTTGAGCTTCCTAATAGTATTTCAAGCACTCTCGAATGTCTTAGAGTTTTATGCAGGAGTACCCAGGATAATTTAGTCTTCTAGAGTTTGCATAAGATATATGAAAACTCGAATGTTGGAAAGAATGTATGTACTTTATTCTAGAGGATATGTGTTTTTATTATGGGGTTTTTGAATCTAGAATTAAGTATTTATAGGCCATATAAGTATTGTTTCGCATGGTTGCGAACCTTGGTGAAACAAATTCTTTTGAGTAATACTTTTACCAAAGGTTACAATGTTTCTCCTACAACAATACTTTTTAAAAGTTGCATATTTTCATTTTACAACACTTCATGAAGTGTTTCCTACTTTGAATTAAAAATACAAACACAATCAACAACGAAAAATAAGGGCAACGACTACATGTCGGTTGAAGGTCGAACGCCGACTGCCATCGGCGCTGCCGCATAACGCTGCGAGTAGCCTGCTTTTTTAAATGCTTCATGATTAACTTCTGCCACTAGCGCCTCTATGCCCACGCCCTCGGACCCGGAGCCGGAGGCAGAGTCGGTGGCGGCACCAATGAGGGATTGTACGGAAGAGACAACTGGCATAATGTTTGGGACCACCACACTTGTCCATGTGGACATTTATCCTTTTTTGTCCTTTGATTCAGTTAATGAACATAAATCTTTATATAGGATTTTAATGTGAATACCACTTTTTTATGAGGGACTATTTTTCATGCATTTATTAACATTTACTCACTTCCACTTTTCTTGTCACTTTGAAACATGCTAATTGTAGTTTATTATTCATAAATTACAACAATTCCTCACTTATTCTAATAATGACAATATCAATTCCAGAAAAGAAAGAGGAAAAGAATGTTAATACAGGTAAGTATCTTTTTATTTGAACTTGACCTTTGTAAGAATAACGAAAAGTTTAATGGGAATGTTAGGTAGTTATGCTTTGAAATGTTATGCCTTGTGATTATAAAGGGATTACCTTACACACATTTTTTAATGATTATTTTCCTACATCTCTCGCCTAGCACTATTTATGGTCATGCGTTTTTCCAATTTTCGTGAATTTTTTACGAGAGAAACTCCAACTCTCACTTTGAGACGACACTATCTCGAAATTCATACAGATGAAGTTTATTTTGTGTCAATTTCTTGAGTTGCATATCGTCTATATATAACATCATTAAGAGTTTGAAAAACTCAAGCCTCAATATGTAATTGTCAACATTGTCACAGTTTTTTGCACAAACATCCAAATCAACGACTTGTTGTTAACAATTGAATCTTAGATAGAGGTTTGTTGACTTTAGATTGTTTTGTATTGTTTTTGAAATTCTTATTCAAGGAGTTTCAATCTCATATCTCTTGAGCTTCCTAATAGTATTTCAAGCACTCTCGAATGTCTTAGAGTTTTATGCAGGAGTACCCAGGATAATTTAGTCTTCTAGAGTTTGCATAAGATATATGAAAACTCGAATGTAGGAAAGAATGTCTGTACTTTATTCTAGAGGATATGTGTTTTGATTATGAGTTTTTTGAATCTAGAATTAAGTATTTACAGGCCATATAAGTATTGTTTCACATGGTTGTGAACCTTGGTGAAACAAATTCTTTTGAGCAATACTTTTACCAAAGGTTACAATGTTTCTCCTACAACAATACTTTTTAAAAGTTGCATATTTTCATTTTACAACACTTCATGAAGTGTTTCCTACTTCAAATTAAAAATACAAACACAATCAACAACCAAAAATCAGGGCAACGACTACATGTCGGTTGAAGGTCGAACGCCGACCGCCATCGGCGCTGCCGCATAGCGCTGCGAGTAGCCTGCTTTTTTAGATGCTTCATGATTAACTTCCGCTACTAGCGCCTCTATTCCCACGCCCTCAGACCTGGAGCCGGAGACAGAGTCGATGGCGGCACCAGTGAGGGGTTGTACGGAAGAGACAACTGGCATAATGTTTGGGACCACCACACTTGTCCGTGTGGACATTTATCCTTTTTTGTCCTTTGATTCAATTAATGAACATAACTCTTTATATAGGATTTTAATGTGAGTACCACTTTTTTATGAAGGACTATTTTTCATGCATTTATTAACATTTACTCACTTCCACTTTTCTTGTCACTTTGAAACATGCTAATTGTAGTTTATTATTCATAAATTACAACAATCCCTCACTTATTCTAATAATGACAATATCAATTCCAGAAAAGAAAGAGGAAAAGAATGTTAATACAGGTAAGTATCTTTTTATTTGAACTTGACCTTTGTAAGAATAACGAAAAGTTTAATGGGAATGTTAGGTAGTTATGCTTTGAAATGTTATGCCTTGTGATTATAAAGGGATTACCTTACACACATTTTTTAATGATTATTTTCCTACATCTCTCGCCTAGCACTATTTATGGTCATGCGTTTTTCCAATTTTCGTGAATTTTTTACGAGAGAAACTCCAACTCTCACTTTGAGACGGCACTATCTCGAAATTCATACAGATGAAGTTTATTTTGTGTCAATTTCTTGAGTTGCAAATCGTCTATATATAACAATATTAAGAGTTTGAAAAACTCAAGCCTCAATATGTAATTGTCAACATTGTCACAGTTTTTTGCACAAACATCCAAATCAACGACTTGTTGTTAACAATTGAATCTTAGATAGAGGTTTGTTGACTTTAGATTGTTTTGTATTGTTTTTGAAATTCTTATTCAAGGAGTTTCAATCTCATATCTCTTGAGCTTCCTAATAGTATTTCAAGCACTCTCGAATGTCTTAGAGTTTTATGCAGGAGTACCCAGGATAATTTAGTCTTCTAGAGTTTGCATAAGATATATGAAAACTCGAATGTTGGAAAGAATGTATGTACTTTATTCTAGAGGATATGTGTTTTGATTATGGGGTTTGTGAATCTAGAATTAAGTATTTATAGGCCATATAAGTATTGTTTCGCATGGTTGCGAACCTTGGTGAAACAAATTCTTTTGAGTAATACTTTTACCAAAGGTTACAATGTTTCTCCTACAACAATACTTTTTAAAAGTTGCATATTTTCATTTTACAACACTTCATGAAGTGTTTCCTACTTTGAATTAAAAATACAAACACAATCAACAACGAAAAATAAGGGCAACGACTACATGTCGGTTGAAGGTCGAACGCCGACTGCCATCGGCGCTGCCGCATAGCGCTGCGAGTAGCCTGCTTTTTTAGATGCTTCATGATTAACTTCTGCCACTAGCGCCTCTATGCCCACGCCCTCGGACCCGGAGCCGGAGGCAGAGTCGGTGGCGGCACCAATGAGGGATTGTACGGAAGAGACAACTGGCATAATGTTTGGGACCACCACACTTGTCCATGTGGACATTTATCCTTTTTTGTCCTTTGATTCAGTTAATGAACATAAATCTTTATATAGGATTTTAATGTGAATACCACTTTTTTATGCGGGACTAATTTTCATGCATTTATTAACATTTACTCACTTCCACTTTTCTTGTCACTTTGAAACATGCTAATTGTAGTTTATTATTCATAAATTACAACAATCCCTCACTTATTCTAATAATGACAATATCAATTCCAGAAAAGAAAGAGGAAAAGAATGTTAATACAGGTAAGTATCTTTTTATTTGAACTTGACCTTTGTAAGAATAACGAAAAGTTTAATGGGAATGTTAGGTAGTTATGCTTTGAAATGTTATGCCTTGTGATTATAAAGGGATTACCTTACACACATTTTTTAATGATTATTTTCCTACATCTCTCGCCTAGCACTATTTATGGTCATGCGTTTTTCCAATTTTCGTGAATTTTTTACGAGAGAAACTCCAACTCTCACTTTGAGACGACACTATCTCGAAATTCATACAGATGAAGTTTATTTTGTGTCAATTTCTTGAGTTGCATATCGTCTATATATAACATCATTAAGAGTTTGAAAAACTCAAGCCTCAATATGTAATTGTCAACATTGTCACAGTTTTTTGCACAAACATCCAAATCAACGACTTGTTGTTAACAATTGAATCTTAGATAGAGGTTTGTTGACTTTAGATTGTTTTGTATTGTTTTTGAAATTCTTATTCAAGGAGTTTCAATCTCATATCTCTTGAGCTTCCTAATAGTATTTCAAGCACTCTCGAATGTCTTAGAGTTTTATGCAGGAGTACCCAGGACAATTTAGTCTTCTAGAGTTTGCATAAGATATATGAAAACTCGAATGTAGGAAAGAATGTCTGTACTTTATTCTAGAGGATATGTGTTTTGATTATGAGTTTTTTGAATCTAGAATTAAGTATTTACAGGCCATATAAGTATTGTTTCACATGGTTGTGAACCTTGGTGAAACAAATTCTTTTGAGCAATACTTTTACCAAAGGTTACAATGTTTCTCCTACAACAATACTTTTTAAAAGTTGCATATTTTCATTTTACAACACTTCATGAAGTGTTTCCTACTTCAAATTAAAAATACAAACACAATCAACAACCAAAAATCAGGGCAACGACTACATGTCGGTTGAAGGTCGAACGCCGACCGCCATCGGCGCTGCCGCATAGCGCTGCGAGTAGCCTGCTTTTTTAGATGCTTCATGATTAACTTCCGCTACTAGCGCCTCTATTCCCACGCCCTCAGACCTGGAGCCGGAGACAGAGTCGATGGCGGCACCAGTGAGGGGTTGTACGGAAGAGACAACTGGCATAATGTTTGGGACCACCACACTTGTCCGTGTGGACATTTATCCTTTTTTGTCCTTTGATTCAATTAATGAACATAACTCTTTATATAGGATTTTAATGTGAGTACCACTTTTTTATGAAGGACTATTTTTCATGCATTTATTAACATTTACTCACTTCCACTTTTCTTGTCACTTTGAAACATGCTAATTGTAGTTTATTATTCATAAATTACAACAATCCCTCACTTATTCTAATAATGACAATATCAATTCCAGAAAAGAAAGAGGAAAAGAATGTTAATACAGGTAAGTATCTTTTTATTTGAACTTGACCTTTGTAAGAATAACGAAAAGTTCAATGGGAATGTTAGGTAGTTATGCTTTGAAATGTTATGCCTTGTGATTATAAAGGGATTACCTTACACACATTTTTTAATGATTATTTTCCTACATCTCTCGCCTAGCACTATTTATGGTCATGCGTTTTTCCAATTTTCGTGAATTTTTTACGAGAGAAACTCCAACTCTCACTTTGAGACGGCACTATCTCGGAATTCATACAGATGAAGTTTATTTTGTGTCAATTTCTTGAGTTGCAAATCGTCTATATATAACAATATTAAGAGTTTGAAAAACTCAAGCCTCAATATGTAATTGTCAACATTGTCACAGTTTTTTGCACAAACATCCAAATCAACGACTTGTTGTTAACAATTGAATCTTAGATAGAGGTTTGTTGACTTTAGATTGTTTTGTATTGTTTTTAAAATTCTTATTCAAGGAGTTTCAATCTCATATCTCTTGAGCTTCCTAATAGTATTTCAAGCACTCTCGAATGTCTTAGAGTTTTATGCAGGAGTACCCAGGATAATTTAGTCTTCTAGAGTTTGCATAAGATATATGAAAACTCGAATGTTGGAAAGAATGTATGTACTTTATTCTAGAGGATATGTGTTTTGATTATGGGGTTTGTGAATCTAGAATTAAGTATTTATAGGCCATATAAGTATTGTTTCGCATGGTTGCGAACCTTGGTGAAACAAATTCTTTTGAGTAATACTTTTACCAAAGGTTACAATGTTTCTCCTACAACAATACTTTTTAAAAGTTGCATATTTTCATTTTACAACACTTCATGAAGTGTTTCCTACTTTGAATTAAAAATACAAACACAATCAACAACGAAAAATAAGGGCAACGACTACATGTCGGTTGAAGGTCGAACGCCGACTGCCATCGGCGCTGCCGCATAGCGCTGCGAGTAGCCTGCTTTTTTAGATGCTTCATGATTAACTTCTGCCACTAGCGCCTCTATGCCCACGCCCTCGGACCCGGAGCCGGAGGCAGAGTCGGTGGCGGCACCAATGAGGGATTGTACGGAAGAGACAACTGGCATAATGTTTGGGACCACCACACTTGTCCATGTGGACATTTATCCTTTTTTGTCCTTTGATTCAGTTAATGAACATAAATCTTTATATAGGATTTTAATGTGAATACCACTTTTTTATGAGGGACTATTTTTCATGCATTTATTAACATTTACTCACTTCCACTTTTCTTCTCACTTTGTAATATGCTAATTGTAGTTTATTATTCATAAATTACAACAATCCCTCACTTATTCTAATAATGACAATATCAATTCCAGAAAAGAAAGAGGAAAAGAATGTTAATACAGGTAAGTATCTTTTTATTTGAACTTGACCTTTGTAAGTATAACGAAAAGTTTAATCGGAATGTTAGGTAGTTATGCTTTGAAATGTTATCCCTTGTGATTATAACGGGATTACCTTACACACATTATTTAATGATTATTTTCCTACATCTCTCACCTAGCACTATTTATGGTCATGCGTTTTTGCCATTTTCGTGAATTTTTTACGAGAGAAACTCCAACTCTCACTTTGAGACGGCACTATCTCGAAATTCATACAGATGAAGTTTATTTTGTGTCATTTTCTTGAGTTGGATATCGTCTATATATAACATCATTAGGAGTTTGAAAAACTCATTCCTCAATATGTAATTGTCAACATTGTCACAGTTTTTTGCATAAACATCCAAATCAACGACTTGTTGTTAACAATTGAATCTTAGATAGAGGTTTGTTGACTTTAGATTGTTTTGTACTTGTCGCTACTGCGAAAATAAGGTGCCGGCACAACAGAAGAGTCGCCACCTTTCGTTATTTATCCTACAGAGAAGGAAAGGAAACAATCGGAAAAACCTGACGAAAAGGTATAAGACAAGGTCATCGCAACCATGTCTGGGTTAGGGAGTCGGTTACGCAAGGGGAAGGTATTAGCACCCCTCACGTCCATCGTACCCGATGGGATCCACGCTTGTTTCTTTATCTGATGGGTTGGTTATCTATCTATGCTAAAAGGCTGGTCTGAAAAGAAAAGAAAAAAGGAAGAAAGGGGGACTCGACAGAACGATCGTTTTTCTGGGCCTATGTATTCCCTCGTGCAATGGGAAAGTTAGAGTCAACGTAGTTCGGCTAACTACATGTGAAGGGAAGGTTGCTCGCCAAGATATCACATCTTGTGCCTACGTACTCTCAACAGGCTTGAGAGATCAGAGCGAACATAGTTCGGGATAAAAAGGGGACACAGGTTTGTCTTTTTTATCTGAGTACTGTTAACAAACAGTTCCAGCAGTTGGTGTATGCAGCTCGACCATTGGAGACTTAGGCGTTACCGTTTGCGGTAGAACTAATAGTTAACAATACTATTTTATCTGAAAAGATTTTCCTCGGATTATGGGCCCACGGGGCAAAAAGAAGGTTTGATATTTGTTTTTTGTCTTTTACGGAAGAAGTGTTTTTTATGGATGTTTGCAACTAATATCGCACTAGAGACTATGACCTAGGAGTGAATGCATCGCATGTCACCCAAAGGGTACCATACTAAACATCCTGATTATTGGAAGGAAACCCTCCAATAATCATTTCCTAAGTAGCTTAAGGCTCGTAACGTACGATATCAATTAACCTTTATTATTGTATTTTGATTTTGTTTGAAGATGAGAAGAGAGAGGACACAACTAAGGGGAAACTATCAAGTCCTAACATTTGTCATGCAAATTCATCCTATGGTTGAGGTTAGGAGGGAACTAACTAATGTTATCATGCATGGTTAGAACCCTAATGCCTGTCATAACTTCTCTTGAACAAGAGAAGTTAGAGTCCCTAAGGGAACATGGCGAAGGAAAGCAACAACAAAAGAAATAATCTGAAAGAATAATGGTAAGTAAAATGCATGCAATGCAGCAATACAAGCAGAAGGAGACAAACTCAACTTCTAGAGCAAACAAGCAAAAGCGACACAATACACAGGCAAGGGAGACAAACTCAACCTTCAGCCAACAAGCAAAGCCAAACAGTAACAGACAAGCAGAGGGAGACAGACTCAACCTCTAATGCAAACAAGCAAAGGGAGGCAAGCTCAACCTTTCAATGCACTTAGGCCTAGAACCAACTACATGAAAGCCTATTCTAATGCAACACACCAAATAAGAAGTCACACAAATACAGTCAATCAACAAGAATACAACAAACAAAACAGCAAGCCAGCAGCCCAACAACAATGCAGTCTTCTAGCAGCAAAGCAGCCCAACAGTCTGTAGTTGTCTTCACGTCCAAGTTATCTGTCAAGAGAAAAGGGTATAAGGACTTCATCTTCAAGCTCCCACTTGCTCCATAAAGGAATAATAAGAATCAACACAAAGATCATTGCATGATGAGGGGAAGCATGATGGAAACCAAAGGAATCCATCATGGCACTCAACCACTCATCTAAGATTGGTATCCTCAAAGGTTTTACCTTTTGTGGTAGGCCTTTAGTACTTCCAAAGGAGGGACTAGGATCCCACAAAGGAACCTTGAATCATTGGATAGGAAATGGAATGAAAACCAAAGCAACCCACAATTATGAAAAAGGAAGAAACTCCTAAAGGCTCTAAAAACCCTAATTCTACAAGCTCTAACAGCAACCCTCCAAAGGGAACTAATGCACCAAATTAAACCTTAAGATTCAATCTACAGAGGCATCAACATGTCTACTAAACCATCAGAAAAGGTTTGGAAACTTATCATGAACTAAAGGTCACTTTTGAAGTTCAACTATGGGAGGTACTATGCTAGAGGCATCCTACAAACAGCCTAGATGTAAAATCTAACTAAAATAGTAAATCAACTCCTAAAAATCTATAAATATTTTAAGAGGTCCTAAAGGTATTGGGAACCTGTGGTAAAAAATCCAAATCCTAAATCAATGTTTAAGGGCACTAATAAAATTCTAAACCAAAAGTTGTCAAGTGAAAGTTCAAGTGGGGAAAGTTCTAAAAACCTAGTTCAAAACTATGGGTCCAGGGAAAGCCTGCAAAAAACTAGACGTTTATTTGATATATTGAATGAGAAATAAAATCAAAAAGTACAGCATGCCATTTTGCAACCATCAAAAACATATTAAAATGGAAAATATGCAATTAATTGAAAAATGCATGAAAACTGATACTAAAAAATATGACAAAATTCTAGACATATTAAACTAGCTACAACATTTTTTTCCAGATTTATTGAAGCACTTAAGTATTTATTTGGAATTAAAATCGAACAGCTATCAAATAGAAAAAATAAGAGAAAGAAATTAAATGAAGAAACTACAAGGGGTGCAATTAGTATTGTTCCTACGTGCTGTTCCGTTTGGGCCATGCTGTGAGGTGCGAATAGTGCAGTCTAAAGCCCAGCTGAGTTATTAAAAACTCAGCATTTACATGAAAGGGAAGGGCCACGCGGACGAAATCTGGCCGCACGATGGAGATACAAAGTCCACAAGTCCACGCGATCAGATGGCTAGCCTCGCGTCTGGGCGTTTAAAGCAGCAAAACGGAGGGAATTCCTCGTGGTGGCTCACGCGGTGGGGTTTTCACAGACGGTGGCCGGAATATTTTTCGGTCATCTTTAACCTCTAGCCAAAAATGACATTTTCTCATTTCTTAACCAAAACAAGATTTTCTTGAACCAAAACCATGTGATTTTTCGTGTAGAATCCGAATATGTAATTTATTTCCACTTTCATCCATTAAAATTCAGAATTCATGAACATCCAAGAATCACTCAAGAATTATCAAATTTCTCAAAACTCAAAATTTAAGATACTAATCTCTTCCTCTCACTTCCTACATCATGAATATCAAATTCTTTTCCATTTTTATCCACTAACAAGAGAGAAAATCAAACTACAATCTAGGGTGTCAATTCTTGAAGTTTCATGGAACTTAACCAAACTAATCCTAAAAGCTTCTACATGCTCCAAGGATCATAATTATGTAAAAATGGCGCAATAACTCATCAAGAACAGAGCATATGGATGAGAAATAAGAACCTTGTTCGGAGCTTCAATGGTGGAGTGTTCTTGCACGAATTCTTGATCAAAGTTGTTCAAAATCGTTCAATGATGCTTGGAGAAGCTTCTTGAATCCTTAATTCCCTCTGAAATGGCTTTAAAGTAGAAATTTCATTTTCACCTCTAACAAGTTTTTTTCAAGTGCTTCTTACCTCATTCAAACTTTTCCAATCACCAACCTTACTATGAACTCATTCATGAACATACATAGAAGTGATTTGGGCTACAATGGAGGCCCAAAAATGGTTGAAAGTCCAATTTTAATTTTCACTTTTTTCTTCACTTTTTGCTTTGAGTTTTCCATAAATATGGTGTGTGGAAGCTTCCAATTTTGTTCATATCAGTTTCTTATGATGCAAATATCATGTGGGGCTGAGATTAATGCCTTGGAAATAAATGGATGGTTGATTTTGAATTTGTGACTTAAAGTTCAAGAAACCATGAATATCCCCATGTAAATGAATCCATTTCTGATTTCTGGTTTTGTCATTGTTCTTAAAATATTATTTGGACTAAAAAAATGCACCAACATGACATAAATTGATTTAATTGGCATTAAATCCAAACTAGGCCTTTTCAAACTTCTTTTCATGAAATTTTCTCCATACATTCTCATTTCCAAGCTATGTCAATGATCCCTTGAGGTTTGGTTGACAAAATAATCCCATTTGGAGCAATTTTCAAGTTGGCAAGATTTTCATTTGAAGTGTGCAAAGTGGTGAAATTGACTTATAATGAAAATCATCTGTAATCTCACTTCCCCAAAATACCCTTGACTTGTAAGTCTTATATCTTGAGTTCTACAAATCCAAATGAGGACTTCTAGGACTTTTTGGAAAGCTAAGATCATGAGAAACAACTTTCATGTTCACTTGAAGTTGAGGAGAAACATCATTCTTGGTCAAAAATGGCATGGAAGTTGGTGGACGTTTGTTGACTAAAATCACATTCATCTGATGACCTGTAACTTGTCTGCTTCATAACTTGAATTCTAAAAATCCAATCAAGGACTTCTAGTACTCAAATTAAAGCTATGAACATGCTCTATAAGTCTCTTGTTTATGTAAAGATGATATGAGGCTTGCATCTTGAGTTATGTGGTCTTGAAGTTAGACACCAAACCAGGGGATTTTACACTATCAAACTTAGCAACCCTAGCCTAGCAACTCCTCACACTCTTGAATCTTGATGAAATGATCTTGGAATAATATTTGGTATGTATCAACACAATATCAAATGATCATAAAGACTTGGAATTGAGTCTTAATCTCTTTTAGTTCAACTATTGACTTAGGGTTGACCAGGTGAAAACCCTAATTGCACCAATCTTGAATGTGGCTTCACACACTTGATATAATGACTGGCATAAGCTTCAAAATGGCTTTCAAGACATCCCATGAGCTCTCTCAATATTCTCCACCCATACCCATGGATTCAAAACCACTTGATGACCTTCATAGACCCCCACGATATGAGGTACTCCATTCTTAACCAATTCACTCCTTCTGATGAGCTTTGGCATTCTTCTGATAATGATAAGCACTTGATAGCTCGAATATAACCCCCTGAATAGGCTTAGACCTTTGATAGCCCTCTCTTGATAAGAACACACCTCTCAATCCCCTGTTCATGGACTATGGTACGCAAATGCTAATGCTATGAATGCAATGATAAATGCAATGAAACGAAAGCTAGCTAAAGCAAAAAGTTGGGGCAAATTTTGGGGTGTAACAGCTGCCCCTATTCAAATGACTTGGACCTGACTGGATGAGAGGTGAAGAACCTTCAGCCAATCGAAGTAAAAGGCGATTGAATATCGACAAACCCGAAAATTTGCAACCTGCACGAACACAAAACAACGAATACCAACCAAGGGTTGGAATACTGATATGCCAAGGAATATAATCTGAAATTCATCCAAAAGATGCCAACCAAAAGTCGGGAAAACGTCCAGAGGACACCAACCAAGAGTTGGGGCAACCAAAGGCCAACGGATACCAACCAAGAGTTGGGAGACAACCAAAGATACCAACCAAGAGTTGGGACGAAACTGACAACAAACACCAACCCAAAAGACGGGATAGCGAACTCGGAATACCAACCAAGAGTTGGAACAACAAACAAATAGGGTACCAACCAAAAGTTGGGGTGACAAAACCTCGGATACCAACCAAGAGTTGGAACAAAGATCAACGGATACCAACCAAGAGTCGGGATAACGTCCAACAGGTACACCAACCAAGAGTTGGGAAACAACTGAAGGCTACCAACCAAGAGTTGGAAAACAAACTAAGGAATACCAACCAAGAGTCAGGCTAACAAACCATGGCTACCAACCAAGAGTCAGGATGAAACAACCAACAGATACCAACCAGGAGTTGGAAACAAACTCGGGAATACCAACCCAAAAGTTGGGATGAAACCAACAACAGATACCAACCAAGAGTTGGGAAACAACTGAAGGATACCAACCAAGAGTTGGAAACAAACTCGGGAATACCAACCAAGAGTTGGAAAACAAACTCTGGAATACCAACCAAGAGTTGGGAAACAAAGGTACTATTGATCAAAGGTCGGAACACAAGCTGCTAACCAAGAGTTAGGATTGTTGGGGAAACAAGGAATACCAACCAGGAGTTGGGATAACATCCACTAAGGAATACCAATACTGCCGACCAAGAGTAAAAAAAAACGTCCTTCATGAAACTACCAACCGAGAGTTTGAATAACGACACTGCAGGGGATAAAGTCCGACCAGAAATCTGGAACTAAAACTGCTAACCAATAGTTAGAATCAACGGGACCTACTGACTGGAGATGAATTGACAACAGCTGAAAACTACAACCAAGAGTTGGAAACAAGCAACTCTGCTGTAGAGGAACAGGACTACCACCCAATAGTGGGAACAACGTCCAAAGGAAAACTACCAGCCAATAGTTGGAAGCGTCAAATAAAGACCACCAACCAATATTCGGAACTGCGAGGAAAATCACCAACCAATAGTTAGAATCAAAGCATCAACCAATAGTTGAAACCGTAGAATAAAAGCCACCAAACAATAGTCGGATCAACGAGGAAAAGCACCAACCAATAGTTGAAATCGCCACAAGACTACTATCAACCAATAGTTGAAAGAGTAAAAGAAGGACTATAAACCAATGGTCGGAAGAGTCGAAAGAAGACCATCAACCAATAGTCGAAAGAGTAAATGGAGGACTATCAACCAATAGTCGAAATAACAAGGGAAGACCACCAACCAATAGTCGAACGAGTAAAAGGGGGACTACCAACCAATAGTCGGAAAAACGACTGCGAGGGATAACATCCAACCAAAAGTTGGTAAACCAGGCTGCTAACCAAAATTCAGAACACAAGCCACTAACCAAGAGTTAGGATCGCCAGGAAAATAAATCCTCATTAACCAAAAGTCGGAACAAAAGCCACTAACCAAGAGTTAGGATTGCCAGGAAAATAAATCCTCCTCGACCAAAAGTCAGAACAAAAGCTACTAACCAAGAGTTAGGATAGCTAGGGGACGCTACACGAAGCTGACTCCACCACAGGAGACTACCAACCAAAAGTTGAGATGATCACCCAAAATTATCAACCAAGAGTTTAAATAAAAGGCCACTAACCAAGAGTTAGGATACTGCTACTAACCAAGAGTTAGACTAACAAAGATTGCCAACCAAAAGTTGGAACGAAGATTCTGCGAAGGGGAAACTAGAGATTACTAACTGAAAGCTAGGACAAGGCACCCCGACTTACCAAAATACCCGTCACCATGAATTGGACTACGCTGGAGAATGCCAACCAAGAGTTGGAATAAGAGAATCAACAGACTCACAAAGGGGTCTGGATCATTAAGACTCCCCGGGAAGAAAACCGAACGACCAATGTCGGGAATGTTTCCAACTGTCCTGAATCAAACAATCTTTGTTCTTAACGGTAATCGGTACCAAGCCTGGCTTATGTTGTCGATGCATATCTTTGAGAATGGCGTAATACTCCATACAAAATGGAAATGCTACGCGTTTGGGAGGATGCTATGCAACGATGCAAAATGCAAAGGGATCTCCCCTAGCAAAATAAATGCTAGAGAAGAGAGACCGGCCTCGCTGGGGAAAACCGGGTATCACAGCATTACTCCAGCAAAATAAATGCTGGAAAGGTGAAACCGACTCCGCTGGAGAATAACAGAAAGTGCCAAGTATGATTGGACTCTCCTGGGGAATAGACAACCTGCTGGGGATAAAAATTCGCTCTGTCTGGGGAAGACATCAAAGCTCCACTCAGTGGGGAGTCAAAGACAACCTATAAGCCCCACTCTGCTTGGAAAATAACCTGCTCTACACAGGATTCGCCATACAACCGACCTCCCTGCTGGGGAATGCCATAGATTTTTCGAACTGCACACTATCGGAGAACGGATCCAACTATGCTCAAACACCTGCTTCGTAGGGGGGACTAAGTATCAACTCTGCTTGGGAACATCAACTCCGTTGGGGACGAACGAGGACACTAATACTGCTGGAGAATAAGTTTGACCGGGGCTCTTACCTGCTTTGCTCTATTGGAGATTGGTACACTTCCGCTGATGAGGAAGAACACTTACTTTCGTAAATCTGTAGGGGATTAATTCGTGAATATCAATGCTGACCTCCACCTGGGGACTACGAACCACCCTGTATCGTGCTTTAATTACCGGGGGAAATATTCTGTTGGGGAAAATCCTGCACTCCTGCAATTAAACAACAATAAACCAAACTCGCGCATTGGCTACCTCAGTAACCATTCATGCTATTGGACATTAGAATAAAGTCATTTCTTTCATTTATGCTCTGTAAAGCTTCGTGTTTTTGTATGTAATGTTTATCAAAATACCAGACGTTTTTGTAAACAAAACAGTAATAGTAAAAACATAGAAAGAAACCTATTTATCTGAAGTGAATACTTTTATTGATAAAGGGCCTGTGAATAGGCAAATTACAATTTGGATGCAATTCCTAGAAAGAGGTAATTGCAAAAGTAAAAGAAAATATACACATGTCGGCAATGTGGAAACAGACATCCACCATGTAACGATTCAGCTATGACCCATATGTCTTCAACGATCCCCATATTTTGCTTTCCGAAAAGACTGACTGAACTGATTCCTTTCCTTCGGGATAACCGCTCGCAAGTTTACAGATCGAATGCGGATCGTAGCCGTTTGCTTTTAAATCCTTAACTTTTGCCTGGATCGCCCTTTCGGGTTTTCAATCCACTAGGATACCCATTTTTTCCAAAGTCGCCCTTTCGGGTTTTCGACTTTGCAGGTTTACCATTTTTTTTTTATATTATCCCTAATTTTTGCCCGAACGATTTTCCTTTTTTTCGGTTCGCCAGGATGCCCCATTTTTTCCTGGACTTTCTTTTTGTATCCAGCGGGTCGTCTTTTAAGCAAAGTATTTTTTGACTACGTCCACATTCACAGGGGACGAAAAATCTTCACCATCCATTGTAGATAGTAATAAGGCTCCGCCTGAGAAAATCTTTCTTACCACATACGGACCTTCGTAATTAGGAGTCCACTTGCCCTTGTGATCTGTTTGAGGAGGAAGAATCCTTTTCAACACCAAATTACATATTTGAAAACATTGAGGATGCACCTTCTGATCAAAGGCCTTCTTCATCCTACTCTGGTACAACCGTTCGTGAGCGATGGCAGCCAACCTCTTCTCGTCAATCAAGTTCAACTGATTCAACCTGGTTTGTACCCATTCAGCTTCGTCAAGCTTCACATCCGACAATACCGGTAAAGAGGGAATCTCAACCTCCAATGGTAGGACCGCCTTCGTACCATATACTAGTGAGTAAGGAGTTGCCCCAGTTGATGTACGTATAGAAGTACGATAACCGTGAAGAGCAAAGGGCAACATCTCGTGCCAATCCTTGTAAGTCACAACCATTTTCTACACAATCTTCTTAATATTCTTGTTAGCTGCCTCAACAGCACCGTTCATCTTCGGGCGGTAGAGAGAAGAATTGTGGTGTTCTATCTTGTAATTCTGGCACAACTCTTTCATCATCTTATTGTTAAGATTCGAACCATTGTTTGTAATGATCCGCTCAGGTACATTGTATCTACAGATGATATCCCTCTTTACGAACCGGGCGACGACCTGCTTCGTCACATTGGCATACGAGGCTGCCTCCACCCACTTCGTAAAGTAATCAATTGCAACCAGTATGAAACGATGGCCATTAGAAGCAGTCGGCTTGATCTTTCCTATCATATCAATTCCCCACATTGTGAAGGGCCAAGGAGATGTTATTACATTCAAAGGGGTAGGTGGCATGTGCACCTTATCCACGTAGATCTGGCATTTGTGGCATTTTCTGACGTATTTGAAGCAATCGAATTCCATCGTCATCCAATAATACCCATCTCTCAACAGTTTCTTAGCCATAGCATGCCCATTAGCATGAGTACCGAAAGAACCCTCATGAACCTCTTCCATTAACAGGCTTGCTTCAAGTCCGTCAACACAACGCAGCAAAACCATGGCAAAATTTCTCCTATAGAGCACACCATCCTTGTTCAGATAGAAATTACAGGCTAACCTCCTCAGAGTCTTCTTATCCTTACTGGATACCCCTGCTGGGTACTCCTGAGTCTTGAGAAATTGCTTGATATCAAAATACCAAGGCTTTCCATCTGATGTCTTCTCAATTGCAAACACAAAGGCTGGTCTATCAAGACGCTTGATGGTGATAGACATAGCTTCATTCTAGAAATTCACTTTATACATCGAGGCTAGAGTGGCCAATGCATTCGCCATCTGGTTCTCAGCCCTCGGCACGTGATGGAACTTGATTCTATCAAAGAAAGACAACAGTCTCCTTGCATAATCCTTATAGGGCACCAGGTTTTCCTGACTGTCGCTACTGCGAAAATCGGCGCCGGCTGAACAGAAGAGTCGCCACCGTGCGTTATTTATCCCAAAGGAGGGAAAGGAAACGCTCGAAGTAAACCTAACGCAAAGACGGGAAAGGAATGGTCATCGCAACCAAATCTTGGATTCGGGAGTCGGTTACGCAAGGGGAAGGTATTAGCACCCCTCACGTCCGTCGTACTCGACGGGATCCACGCTTGTTTTCTAGTAGGGATTGTTATTCTATCTATTCTACAGGTCGGGGTTAAAAGAAAAGAAAATGACTCGGCAAAGTATCGCACTTTATACCTACGTATTCCCGTCTGGAACGAGAAATCAGAGTCAAAGTAGTTCGCCTACCTACGGGAAAGGAGGGAAGGTTGCTCGCTAGGATATCGCCTCCTATGCCTACGTACTTTCATACAACATGAAAGATCAGAGCAAACGTAGTTCAGGCCACGGAAGACACAAGCTTGTCTGACTTTTTTTTATCTCCTTATGAAAGGGTTTTTCTTGATTAAGAGTCCAAGCGGACAAAAATGACACTCTGATGTTTGTTTTCAGTCTTTTACGCAAGAACTATTTTTTATGATGTTTGCAATCTCTGACGTACTAGAGACTATGATTTGAGGGTGACTACGTCGTATGTCACCCTAAGGGTAACACAATAAGTAATCAGATTACTGAAGAGTGACCCTCCAGCAACCTTTCTCAAATAGCTTAAGGCTCATAACGTACGACATCGATTATCGGTATTACTGTGTTTTGAATTGTTCTGAGGTAGAAGAGAAGTCTAAAAACCTAGGGTTTGAAAGGGGAATCAAAACTACCCTAATGTTGTCATGCATGGATTAACACCTAATGTCTGTCATAATTCCCTCCTGCGCAGAGGAAATCAGAGATCCTAGGGGATAAACCGAAAAGAAACAACAGATATACAGTAAACAGTAAAATGCATGAGATGCAGCAAAACAAGCGAGGCAAAGGAATCATACTCAACCTCGAACCTGAGAAAGCAACAGGCAAAGTGAATCAACTTCACTTCAAGCCTAAAGGGCAAGCAGCACAAGCCAACAGACAATACAGAGAAAAACAAAAGATACAGAGGAGGCAGCCCAAGCAGCAGCAACAAACTCCTACAACAAACAGCAACAACATGCTCTGAATAGCAAAGTTGAAATGACAGCAAAGGTCTTATCTTTGAGCTAGATTCCATCTTTAAGCTTTTTCAATCTTCATCTCCAAGCTTTAGCAAGCACACTCCAAGAAGAGATTTGTCATCAAGATCAAGTTGCAATGTTGGCATACTTGCTGAAAACCAAAGGAATTCAACAAGAACCAACATCGAAGTGGAAGTGTATCCTCAAAAGTTCTACTCTCTAGGGTATGCCCCACTTCCCTCCTAAGGAGAGATGGAACTTCCCTAAGAGTACTTTGCATCATAGGATAGAATAGAAGCAAACAATGCATTCTATGTTTGATGGAAGAAATGAACTAATTCTACAAAAGCTCTCCCTAAAAGCCTAATTCTACCAACTCCTAGAACAAACTTAAAAGAGAAAGAAAGATCTACTCCAAGCCCCACTCTTCAAGCCAAAGAATCTTCATCATGTCCAGAAGCTCCTCAAAAAAGGAATCCAAAGTCTTCAAGCTCCAAGTCCACCAAACGCTCCAAACAAGGCAAAGCACTCAAGAGAGAACACTGAAAGCAACAATCATTTGCAAAACCCAAAAAAAAAGCAATATAAATTGTAAAATTCTAATAAAATTCCTATGTGAACATGCATGTCTTAACATTCTAAAATTCCAGAATCAGGACCTAAATCAATTTCTAGGTCATCTAAACAATTCCTAAATGAAATTTGGTCATGGGAAACCATTATTTGGGAAGGCTCTAAACTACACACCTAAAACAAAATCTAATCAATTTTAAAAAATCTAAGAAAATTCCAGGGGAAACCTATGTATGTCCTCTAAATCATATCGAAAGAATCAGCTCAAAAGCATAAAGCATCAAAGAGAACAAAATTAAACAAACAGCAATATCAATTATGCATAACAATGGATATTATCACAAAAGAAAATTCGTAACTAATTCAAATAAAATCCTAAAAATTCAAAATCAACTCCTACAGTTTCTTAACACAATCAAGATTTACAAAAAAAAAGTTCATAATTTTTCTATCATTTTTACTATTTTTAACGCAATTAATCCAAACAGCTATTAAAACAGAAAAAAAAGAACGAAAATGAATTAAACTAAGTTAATGTGCATTGGGCCAGGGGTGCGAACAACAGAATTCCAAAGCAATATCCATGTGGGCCTCGCGAGTGGGGGTGGGAACAGTACCCGCGCGGCACTGTAGCTGTTCTGGCGGTGACATTTTTTCGGTAACTTCCGAGCAACATAACTCCATCGTTTCTTAACCGTTTCGCACGAAATTTTAGTCAAACTTAAAAGAAAAAAATCAAGGATTCCAAATATGCTCTTGGATTCCATCAAAACTCCATGATCAAAGAGATATATCATCATCAAGAAAACATACTCATCCAAAAAAGTCTCTAATTCTTAATTTCTTGATCCTAATTTTATCTATACATTTTCCAGATCCTAACCACATGAATAATCTAATCTAATTCGTCCTAAAATCATAGAAAAAGTGAATTTCACATACCGGCTTCGGAGCGTCGAAACGAAGTAGTTGGAGCTCGTTTTTTCTTGCCAAAAAGTGCGGAAAACCTTTGTTGAAGTTTGTTGGGGAAGATTAAATTCTTGATAACTCTTGAAAATGCATTGAATCCAACTTTGATCTCTCACTTTTTCTCTTCCAAACTCCAATGTCAATCTATGGTTTTTGCACAAATGAATCACCAAATCTTGCTCTGGACCTCTTCACAAGTATATATAGATTGTATTTGAAGACCCTAGAAAGTTCTAGATTGATCCAATGAGAAAATCAACTTCTCATGTCATGAAAATATCTTCTTATGCTATGCATATACCATCTCATGTTTTGGCTTGCAATTCACTTGGTTATGAGTTTAAATTCTCTCCAAATGAGATATTGGAGGTGTATGGATGGAAAGGAGCCTTGCATTTGCTTGGAAGTGTGGTTTTGCATATGTGCCTTATGATGCAAGTAGCTCATTTACAAAGCAAGTCCTTGAAATAACCCTCAATTCAAAATTGTGGCAATTCCATTGTCTTTAAAATGCATTTTACAATCAAATTGGTATGTCATATGGCTTGTTTGTGACCTCTAACCCAAAATTTGATTTTTTCCACCAAACTTTATTTGACTTATTCCCTTTTTTTAGGCCATTTTAAGTGACTTTTTGAAATAAGCCGATCAATCCACCATGATGACTTATTTGACCTAAAAACATCATTTTAAGCACATTCCATGTTGAACAATTTTTCATTTGAGAAGTGGAACATGGAGATTTTGACCTATGCTCAAAAATGACCTGTAATTCAACTTTCCCAAAATATCCCTGGATTGCCAAGACCATAACTTGAGTTCTACAAATCCTCTTGAGGAATTCTAGTACTCAAATTAAATCTAAGATCAAGATATACAACTATTATGTTGGCCAAGAATCCATTTGAAAATTCCTTGATGGGAAAAAGTTGCTTGGGAGTCAAGTGACTTTCACAGATAAATGTCAATGTCCTCTGAGGACCCATAACTTGCAAGAACCATAACTTGAGTTCTACAAATCTTCTTGGAGACATATAGTACTCAAATTAAAGATATTGAGAAGCTCTACAAGTTTCATGTTGACCAAGAATTCATTTGAAGCTTGCATTTTGACTTATCTGGCTTGGAAGTTAGGCCTAAATTAGGGGATTTCACACTGAAACCCTAATTTAGTAACTCCTCTTCTTCTTGATTCCTTTTGATTTCTCCTTGGCACAACACCACACATGTATCCACATATTAATTCATAAATCTCACATTCTTCAATTAAGCCTTGATGCTCTTCAATCACTAAGTTGACCTAGGGTTGACCCAGATGAAACCCTAGTTGACTGCACTTCAACTCTGGCTCTTGTACTTGTATCAATGACTTATCTCATCTTCAAAATGACCCTCTAGGTCTTCCATGATCTTTGTATACATTCCATACTCTCAGTCATAGCTCATACTCCCATTGGCGATCTTCCACACCCCTAGATTAGGAGAGAAATCCACTGGTTGACCTTTAAACTTCTCAAAGCTTCAACTCATTTCTTGATTACTTGGATGGTCTTGAACTTGAATAAAACCCCATGATGGGCCTCTTTCTGATAAGAAAGGCACTTGATCCCCTGTTAGATGACTTGTTATGCTATGCTATGCAAATGATTAGACTATGTACATGACTTATTATGCAAATGACAATGCAATTGAAACATAACTCAGGTGAAATAGGTTGAGCAAATTTTAGGGTGCAACACTGACGAGTTTCCCATTCTCCTTTAATCTGGTTGACGACCAGAGCCGAATCGCCATATACATCGAGATTCTTAATCCGCATATCAATGGCCTCTTTCAGACCCATAATGCATGCTTCGTACTCAGCCTCATTATTGGTGCAGGCGAAGGTTAACCGGGTGGTGAATGGTATATGAGCACCGCGAGGAGTCGTAATAATTGCACCGATTCCACTACCATATGAATTAACGGCTCCATCGAAAATCAACCTCCACTGAGACCTCTTCTCAGGTCCTTCGTCAGGAAAGGGTTCATCACAGTCTTTCACTTTTAAAAACATGACATCTTCATCTGGAAAATCAAACTTTATCGGCTGATAATCCTCCACTGGCTGTTCAGCTAGATATTCTGACAGGACGCTTCCTTTGATGGCTTTCTGGGAAACGTACTGAATATCATATTCCGTCAAAACCATTTGCCAACGGGAAATCCTCCCGGAGAGGGCTTGTTTTTCAAAAACGTATTTGATTGGATCCATCTTCGAAATCAATAGGGTTGTGTGGTTTATCATGTGCTGCCTCAAACGCTTAGCCTCCCAAGCGAGTGCACAACATGTTTTTTCCAGCATCGAGTACCTTGACTCACAATTAGTAAATTTCTTACTCAGGTAGTAGATGGCATGCTCCTTTCTAGCTGACTCGTCCTATTGACCGAGCACACATCCCATCGAATTCTCAAGAACCATAAGGTACATTATCAGTGGTCTCCCTGCAACTAGAGCCATGAGTATTGGAGGTTCCTGCAGATACTCCTTTATTTTTTCAAATGCCTTCTGGCAATTATCATTCCACCTGACCGTTTGATCTTTTCTCAGCAATTTGAATATTGGTTCACAAGTAGCCGTAAGATGAGATATGAACCTTGCAATGTAGTTCACTGAAACCCTAATTTAGTAACTCCTCATCTTCTTGACTTATCTGGCTTGGAAGTTAGGCCTAAATTAGGGGATTTTACACTGAAACCCTAATTTAGTAACTCCTCTTCTTCTTGATTCCTTTTGATTTCTCCTTGGCACAACACCACACATGTATCCACATATTAATTCATGAATCCCACATTCTTCAATTAAGCCTTGATGCTCTTCAATCACTCAGTTGACCTAGGGTTGACCTAGGGTTGACCCAGATGAAACCCTAGTTGACTGCACTTCAACTCTGGCTCTTGTACTTGTATCAATGGCTTATCTCATCTTCAAAATGACCCTCTAGGTCTTCCATGATCTTTGTATACATTCCATACTCTCAGCCATAACTCATACTCCCATTGGTGATCTTCCACACCCCCAGATTAGGAGAGAAATCCACTGGTTGACCTTCAAACTTCTCAAAGCTTCAACTCATTTCTTGATTACTTGGATAGTCTTGAACTTAAATAAAACCCCATGATGGGCCTCTTTCTAATAAGAAAGGCACCTGATCCCCTGTTAGATGACTTGTTATGTTATGCTATGCAAATGATTAGACTATGTACATGACTTATTATGCAAATGACAATGCAATTGAAACATAACTCAGGTGAAATAGGTTGACCAAATTTTAGGGTGCAACAGCTGCCCCTATTCAAACGGCTTGGACCCGACTGGGTGAAGAGCGAACGACCTTCAAACATTCGAGGTACGAGACGGTTGAATACCAAGAACCCGGAAATTTGCCAACCGTAGAAATAAACTGCACCACTGCTTGGGGAACCCCATCCATCCATTGAACCTGGACGACTTCACTGGGGAAGTACTTCTGTCAACAAACATAACTCTGCCAATGACACAGGAAAAGAGCTCTGCCACCACTACGGGAAATACTCTGGGAAAATAACATTGTCATCACTGCGGGTAATACCACCGCCACCACTACGGGAAATAATCTTGTCATCACTACAAGAGAAGAACACCGCCATCGCTACGGGTAATACTCTGTCACCACTACATGAAAATAACAGCACCATCGTTACGGGTAAACAACACCGCCATTGCTACGGGTAATACTCTGCCATCACTACAGGGAAATAACACCACCATCGTTACGGGTAAACAACACCGCCATTGCTACGGGTAATACTCTGCCATCACTACAGGAAAATAGCACCGCCATCGCTACGGGTAAACAACACCGCCATTGCTACGGGTAATACTCTGCCATCACTACAGGAAAATAACACCGCCATCGCTACGGGTAATAACTCTCTGTCACCACTACAGGAAAATAACACCGCCATTGCTACGGGTAATACTCTGCCATCACTACAGGAAAATAACACCGTCGTCGCTACAGGTAATAACTCTCTGTCACCACTACAGGAAAATAACACCGCCATCGCTACAGGTAATAACTCTCTGTCACCACTACAGGGAAATAACACCGCCATCGCTACGGTTAATAACTCTCTGTCACCACTACATGGAAATAACACCGCCATCGCTACGGGTAAATACTCTTGAATACAACTCCTCTGCCTATCTTTGCAGTAGCTAACTCCATCAGTCAAATGGGTAACACATAACGGTCTGTAGTACCCCAAATTTTACCCTTACATTTAGTCATTCATTTCGCATAGCATTTCATTTTGCACCCTCTAACCATTAACAAGCCATAAAGAGTGTTTGTTTTGCAGGAACTACACCAGGGGGCATTTTGGTCATTTTCACACTGACTCTGCCATTTCTCGAAGAGGGATCGTCTCTAGGTCTTGAGGCAATGTTAACATTATTTTTGAGGCATTTATTTGACATGTGGTTTGCTTATATCAAGGCGTCGGTGTAGTTTGATTGGTATCAGGAAACCTTGTCATAAATGCAACTGGATTTGGGCGGTACATTTCAAGTATGCGCAAAGTACTGATATAAGGGATGGTACATTCAAATATACAAAATTCAGTTTGAGCCATAATTCCAAACAAGTGCCTTGTAAAAATAACTAACAGGTTCGGATAACTTCCAAACTTTGTTTACATGCTACAATGATGAAGGTTTTATCTTAAGATTTGGAGTAACAATTCCACCAATAACAACAGCCCACAGGAGGCATGACACCAAGGTACAAAACCATATTGTGATGACTATTACAAATCAGGTTCCTAACTTCATACAAGTTGCTACAAGCTATCCGAACAAACTATTTCTCAGCAGCAAATTTTCAAACACATCAGCCTTGCAAGCTAGTTCCTCAAAATCTCCAGTAAGTCGACCTGCTATGCACATAAGACTTCCTCTGGGTTTCAATCCTTCCTTTCCAATTTGGTTTGAATCGCCAGCTAAAATGTGAATCAAAAGGGATATGAGAATACCGTGAGTTCTAATCCTGAATAATTGATGGCATAAAATCGAGTATTCAAAGGAAATCAAATTAAACAAGTCTCAAAAATAACAAAACAAAATGAATTGAAAGAAGTTCAGCCCTCAGCTTTTATTCATCATCGGGCATGAAAATTCGAGCGGCTGGGAGAGCCACGGCCGGAGCCGTTACTAACTCCCTACCGAACGTCGAATTGTATAGCACACGATAATTTCACACAAACTATCAGATCAGACCCAAAGGTCATCATCACTAAGGCAACACAATCAAAACCAAATGGCAGCAGTATTTCTCGACGGTTCAGACCAATAGTCATCATCACCGTATAACCTTCTCGGCGGCATTGATCTATACGAAGTATCAGTTCTGAAAGAAGAAGAAGAAAAGTAAGCTTATGCTCCAAGACTGATAACCAAACTGAATAGAAACATAAAACTGAACCAGTCTTATTGTTTTTACAACCAAACAAACAGTTGAAGAAATTAGAGACTACTCGAGTTAGGGACTGCCCACGAGGCTAAGTTCAGAAATTCGAATCAAGGGCCAAGACGGCATCGAGTCCGACATCACAGAGAGCCAAACTCATCAGAAAACGAAGTAGTCGTTCTGCAGAAAAAGCCTATCAGAAAAGCCACAGAGTTAAGAAAAACATCGTATCCGAAGCCAAGGGTCAAGCGGTTCATCCCCTATCAAGTAAATAATTGTGCATTGAAGCCGAAGTGGAGTTCACCTGAAAACCAGACAAATCCATATCAGAAACAGGCCAATATCAGAAAGATTTAACCAAACCAGATATCAAAGAGTAAATCCGGAACCATATCCATGGATATCCAAAACGAATCTGAATCAACATCTAAAAAGGAAATCAAGTCAATATTAGAAAGATATCCAAATGAAATCCATAACTCAATCAAGTCCGAAAAGGAAAGAAGATCAAAATCAGAATAAATCGAATCCCAATCAAATCTGAAAAAGGAAAAGAAATTAAATCAATTTCAATCAGAAATTTATCCAAGCCCACAGATCAGAGAGAGTGGTATATAAAGGACAACTTCACCTTTTCGAAACCCTAAGAAAAACGGAGGCCGAAAAATCTTGAACGATAAAAAGAGGGCAACGATCGGAACGTTCTCACCAGAAGGATTCGCGAAAGCATCAACAAGACCTCCATCATCACGAATCATCGAAATCAGCCACGATTCGAGTGTTTTGGCCCACCGGCGCCGTTTCGAGTCGACCGACGGGCAATCCAACATAGAGCCTCAGTTCACACATCATCGGCCCATGAGAAGCGAACATTAACGACAACCATCGGCCGTCCTGACGCGAAATCCCACCGGCGAAGCTCAAAAACGTGAGTTAAGAGCGCACGCTCATAACCTTGTTTGTTTCATTGCAGGTTAATCATGAACGAGAGGATGTGAAGGAAATCGGAGAGGACAAGAGCATGAGAGATGAGAAAGACGAAGCGAACGAGCCACAACGGCGCTGCGGGGAGCGATAGGGTTTTCGAAACCCTAAAAGCATGGTTATCCAGCTTCAAGCATTGAGTTGGGACCGGGTTGATCACCAGCCCAATTCCCTTTTATTTCCTTTTTTTATTTTACTTTACAATTTTACTTTTTTATTATTTTCAAATCTTACTAAAACTTTTTTTTAAAAAATAAAATAAAATAAAACTTTTTTTAATTAAATTAAACTTTTTTTGATAATTAAGTAAAACCATTTTTTTTACTAAATAAATTAAAACTCTTTTTTAAATTAAAACCATTGTTCCTTTTGCAAATTTAACTTAGTTTCCTTTTTTTAAAAATTTTCTATTAAGAGCTTGTATATAAATATCACAAATAAACAATAAAAGTCTCAAAAAAATCTCACAACTGCTCTGACTGCTGTCTTGTTTCGGCTTACTAACCACGTCATTTGTTTTGCAGTTTAGTCATGTTACCGTCGATTTATTTTTCGTGTGTTTTATTCAAATTTTCATTATAACTGCTTCTCATCTGTAACCTCGCGAATCCTAACAATCGCGCTTTAATTTTTGTCTTTAAGTTTCTGTTTGTATGGCTTTAATTTCTGTCATTATGTCCCCGCATGTATGATTTTAAATCTCTCACAGCTCTTCATCAATACTTCTGTCACATTGCACACATCCGAAGGTTAGGTCTAACTGTTTGGCCGCCGCGCCAATAGTCCGTAAAACTTCACACATTCAATTTCAAACCTTCACAAATACACACTACAAACCCTAATTTTCACAAATGCCTCGCCGCAGGCTAAATTACAATTTTATCCCTAGCATTAGGTCAAAGAGCCGCCGTGCTCATCTTAGGGTTTCCCGCCGCAGAATCCCTAATTTAACCCTAATTACAACTTAACAATTCAACGTAGAGATTTCGAGTTTCTACACTCCACGTAAGCGTATTCTTAAGATGCGTTTATTCCCCTTGAGACCTTGACCACAGTCAAGAAGTCTCTAACCTCCCTTTTGAGGGGAACTACGATTACTCTGATTCCACTCCCGTAAGGATATGTAGGCACAAGATGCGATGTCTTGCCGAGTAAACTTAGAATTAACCCCTTAGGTCTCTTTTCTCACTTTTAATCCTTTTGTACATATACCTTAAGCAAATAAATAAAGAAAAATAGTAAACATCTGAACAAAAGGTTCCTGTAGAGTACTACGGAGGTTTAGGGTGCTAATACCTTCCCTAATCTTAACCAACCCCTGAACCCTAGATCTTTCCCCGTATTGTGTTTACGATGCAAAATAGGTTTTCCCTCTTTTGACCTTTTCCTTCGGATAAATCAAAGAGCGGTTGTGAATTGAATTGCGATTCAAACTCATTAATAGTTTGTGAACCTATTTCCACCGCAACAGAAAATGGCGACTTCACTGGGGACGTTTTAATTTTTGAGGGTTATCCCTAATTTGTTCATATTTATTACTATTTGTTTTATTATTCATTTACATGTATATATTGTACTTTGATTGTGGGACTGTTCCTTGTGTTGTGAGATAAGTCCTACGCCCGGACTAGTGACATTATTATAGGATGGGGATATATTCGATGAGGCTTATAGGGAGTGAGTCCCGACCAAGCTGATTCGAGAATCACCGCTCAGTTGAGACCCTTTCGAAAATGGTTCGGTTGATCGAGTAATCGTGAAAACTTTTTCCATGGTCGATTGAAGTCTGTGATATTGAGGACCATAGTACCTTTACACCACCTCGGCCTTATTTAGGACGTAGTGCGGGAACTATGTGGGAGTAGTCCCACAATGGTTGCTACGCGATACTACACTCAAAAGAGGTTCTCTTGAGAATATTATTAACCCCCGAGTCAGTCGGAAAGTTGATAATATCCGAAAGATGGGCTGATGACTTTGGGCACTTTTTAGAACCTTGTTCTGCAGGTACGACTAACCTATAGTACACTCCTTTTTGGGATGGGTAGACCTTAACTCCGCTCACGTACCTTTAACCTAGGACTTTGTGTGTTTTCATGCATTTCATCCATAAAGCATCATATTACATTAAGACTTCATGGAATTCAAACTCTATTTATGAACATTGCAGGATACCATGGATCACCATAGAAGGCATACTTTGAAATTTACTTTTAGGGGTTTTAATTTGGAAGTCCTAGAGAAGCTAAGAGATTTGGTTCAAGATCAAGAAAAGTTCCAAAACAGATATGGAAGGCTATTGTCTTTGTTGAAGATTCAAGTAAACGAAGGACTTCTTGCGACTTTGCTACAGTTTTATGATCCAGATTATCACTGCTTCACCTTTCCAGATTATCATCTTTTACCTACCTTAGAAGAGTACTCTCAGTTGGTGGGATTACCTATCTTGGATAAGTCTCAATTCCCTTTCTTGGAGGAAGACCCTAAAGAACGAGATATTGCTAAAGCCATTTGTCTAAGGATATCCGATGTCAAAAACAATATGATCACCAAAGGGGGACCTCCGGTTTTCTCAGGGACTTCCTAATTAAAAAGGCCCAATTTTATGTCGATCATAAAGACATGTTTGCCTTTGAGACAATATTTGCTTTGCTTATTTATGGGTTGTAGCTTTTTCCTAGTTTTGAGGGGTTTGTGGACCTTAATGCAATCAAGACCTTCATGAGGAGAAATCCAGTTCCAACGCTATTGGGTAATACTTATCATTCAGTACATCTTCGAAACTTTCATGGTGGAGGAATGATTATATGTTGTGTGCCATTACTATACAAGTGGTTTATTTCTCACTTACCCAAGTCCGGTCCGTTCTGGAGACCTAATCAAGAACGTTGGTCGCAGAAAGTTATGGCTTTAACTCACTCTGATATTGATTGGTATAATCGCATGTACGAGGGGATATCGGTCATTGATAGTTGTGGACACTTCAACAATGTTCCTTTGCTCAATTTCAATGGAGGAATTAGCTACAATCCAGTCTTAGCTCGCCGACAGTTGGGATACCCCTTGAAGGAACCGCCTAAAGGTATTCATGTGGAGAAATTCTTTTTCGAAGACGACAAAAAGCTTCAAGATCAGATTCTATCTTCTTGGAATCATCTGCATAGGAAAGACAAAGAAAGTTTGGGAAAACCTAATTGTGTGTCCATGGAACCATACCTTCAATGGGTCCGAGGAAGAGATATTGAGTTGAAGATGCCCTACTCTCGCCAAGATCCTTTACCTCAAAGAGAAGAACCTGTCCAGTATTTCATGACTGAAGCTGAGACTTTGAAGATCACTTTGAAGAGATCACAACGCGAAACAGAAGCATGGAAGAACAAATACCATGTGATGGCCAGCGAGTACGAAGAACTTCAAAAGCAGATTCAATAGAAGAATGATGAGATACAATCCTACAAGAAGAGAAGGCTCTACGAATATTTATTTTCCTCCGGATCTCCGTCTGCTCACTGAAGTTGTGGAAGATGCGTCTCTAGAATTTTCTAGGCTTTTATTTAACTATTTTGGTTGCAAGAATATTATTTGTAATTTGTCTTCAATGAATTAAAAGTTTCCTTGGTATTCCGCAATATTCGTAAATATTCGAATTCCATGAAATCTTCATTTGCATTCACATTTTAGTATCATACGTTTGCATTGCATGTGTCTCCCGGTTTCTCATACTCGGTTCTCTCACCTTCCAGTTTTGTCACCCTGAGTTCTCTGCATCAATACGACCCTTCATAAGGATGGAAGATCAAAACCAAGAGATCAACCGTGTCAACCATGAACTCGAAGATATTCGAGGAAGTGTAGGGCAGATTTTGGAGATGCTACAAGCTCTTAGTGTGAAGGTGGACGCTCTGTCCACTGTTGTTGCTGAGACTACTAATACCGTTATGGAACCTCAACCAGCTGTTACTGTCGAGAATGTACCTCCTCACGGTCTTCAATCCGGTTTGGTGCCTCCCAGTGCTCAACCAGTTCGACGAGCTACCCCTCCAAAGTGCAAAACTCCTAACTCCGACCATGGTAAAGGACCTGCACGTTCGAGGAACCGCAAAATGGCTACTCCTCAACCTTGGCAACATCAGCAGAGTTATGTTCAAGGTTATCCGTTTCCATATGTCCAACAACCCTATGTAGCTACTGTTGCACCTCCTTTCGATCAGCAGTTTCCTACATACCAGCCTGTGCAGTCAGCTCTGGTATATCAAGCACCGATTTATCAATAACCTTCTGGTTATCCGCCCATGCAAGTTCCTGTCAACAGTCAATGAGTGCCCAACGCTCCTGTTCACCAACAATCATAGAATCAGGTTCCTTATCCCCGTAAGAGGCAGTATAAGCCTTGTCCTCCAATTCCGATAACTTTCACTGAGATATACCCCCATTTGGTACAACAAGGTCTGATTACCACCCGTGCTTTGGGTCCTCCGCCTAATCCGTTACCTGCAGGTTACAACGCTGTCGCTCATTGTTTATTTCATGAGGGTGCGCCCGACCATGATCTAGAGAATTGCTACACTCTTAAGAACTTTGTCAGAAATTTGCTAGAAACAAAGAAGTTGTCTTTTAGCGATGCTCAGCCGAAGATCGAGACTCCTCTCGTGGTTCCCCGCTTGTCAAGCTTAAATTCTGCAAAGTATGTTGTCCCCTCAGCAAATCAGTCGAATCCAGTAATTATTCAAAGGCCTAGCTCGCTTCATTTCAGTAACCCTCAAGATGATATGACCGGGATCAACAAAGAATCTGGGAAAGTTATTTTGAAGCAACGACTGAAAACTGTTGAAGATGTGACCAGCATAACTGGGGCAAGCCATGACGACTCACAGTGATCGTAAACCAGACGTCCCCTTCCATTGAGGCTCCGCCAAAGGAAACTGTTACTCTTGAGTGCAAGATTTCATAAACATTTAGAAGGATTTTTCCAACAGTTCATTTGTTTATTTCTCTTTGATTAAGCATATTTAGCATGTACGAACTTGTTTATCTTTGATTAATTAATGCAACGCATATGTTCGTCTTGAATAAATCCATTCGTTTCACTCATTCAAAAAAAAACGTTTTCATAAATCATAATGCCAACTATACCCGATCTCTTGTTCTGATGGAGAATTGGGGGGAGGATGACGAACCCAAAACGTCAGATTTCTTGTCGTATGCTTTCAATTAAAACCGGCTGATGATGTAAGGCATTGTTTCAAATCCCAAACACTGGAGATATAAGGATGTTAATCCCTAGTCAACCTTTTGAACCTTGAAGTAAGAGTTTTTTCTTTCCATTTAAGAACCTTCATCCTAACCTGGGGCGGGGTAGGTTTCAGTTAAACCGATCGAGCACTTAGACTCTCAAAAAGGAAGAGCAGACATTCGAGAATTTATCCTTAGCATCTTAAGAGGTCCAATACAATGACTATCCCTCAGTTACCTAAGGAGTGGGGCAGTCACGAGCCTTTCAAAAGATTTACACGACTTGTGCATAAAAGAATATTCAAAAAAAAATAAGAGCCCACTAAGTCAAAACCTATGAAGGAGACTTAGGCAAAACTGGGGCATCCCGCTGGACTCCAAAGTTAGATCAAAAGATGTTGTCCAGGCAAAAGTTAGGGAATAAAATCAAAACAAGAGGGTACAATAAATAATCCCTAGTAAAGAACAAAATCGTGTGACCAATTGCCATTAGAAATAGGTGAGTGACTGCCATGTCCAAAGCCTTGATAAGTTCTCGACCATAGCAAATCCGCTTGAGATATGAGCGTTCGTATCCGATTAACTGAATTAGGATTAGAAAACATCACGAAGAAGGGGTGGGTACAAATATAACTTTGAGCCTATATCCTTTGTTTATTAAACCGTGAACCGAGCCACGATACAACCTTTAAAAGACCTAATTGAAGTAGGACTTCGGTTGAAAGCATACTCGACAAGATCACGTTTCCTGACTCCTACGAGCTATGCTCAGAAAAAATTCATGTTGGCATTATAATTAAAACTTATATCCCGACTAGTGATTTCGGTCACAAGTTATTGCGATGTCTTTTTTTCAAAACAAAAATTCAAGACAAATATATGTGTACATTGACAAACTCAGGATAGGCATTCCAGGCATGACGACTTTGCTTGATATCTTAGAGATTTACATATGGACATAACCCGTGGAACTTGAAGATCCTGCTAAACAGGGGCAAGCAGTTTCCCAGTTCGCTTACCAACGCGAGGCTGACGCTCTTAAGGAGCTATTTCTCAAAGATTTCGTCATAACACGATTAATTTGTGCCAGTTACGTCGAGACCTGACAAATCTCTCAAAGAGTTTGAAAACAGTGGGGCAACCAGACTCCGTGTTCTCTATAAAATCCTCTTGAGATGACCATACCTCACCACGCAAATATCCTGGGGCACCGTGTTTTTTTAAAATAAAAAAAAGGAAACAAATGGAGACTACTATAAGGTCCTTCAAGATCAAAACCATGTGTTTTCACAACTTTTCTTCATGCACCCGATGGATTTTACTCACGGCGGCCTTCATTCCCCAATAAATCTCAGTGTTGCAACAGGCTCCTAAACTATTGCCTCATCACAGTCCCCAGAGAGACTATAAGCTGACAACTTTTTCTGGGGTAACTCGAAAGTGTCCCTCAGGTTTTCTTCTCCCCATGTGAAGACGTGATACTGTGCACCCAAGCAGATTACCTTCTCCCCAGAGAAGTTAGAATTCTGAAACCAGATTTGGTTCTACCATTGATCTTTCTTACCCATGATTGACGTATTGGTTGCAGAGAATGCAGGGTATCTCCGTCGAGATGTTTATTTCATCTCTCGTCCCGTCTATAGTCAGTTTCGTCAGCATACGCAAGGGCATAAGCATCACATGCCTATTTCATATACTCATTTCACATACTCATTACATACTCATTTCATAACATCCTGCATATTTAACTACATACATAGACATTAACATACATTCATATTAACGTATACAGTAGCATATGCGTTAGCATTC
The DNA here is from genome assembly GCA_963859935.3 of Lathyrus sativus. NCBI lineage: Eukaryota > Viridiplantae > Streptophyta > Magnoliopsida > Fabales > Fabaceae > Lathyrus > Lathyrus sativus. Next base: position 251,115,209 of record OZ012739.1, read on the forward strand.
ACAGGTTCATTGTGTTTCACCATCATTGGTTGTTACCGCCGAGTAACTGGGTTTGTCCATTCTCTTCAAATAGATTGTCAGCCCTAAGCATAAAATACATATGTGTCTCCAAGTTTCCCTACAGAGCTCGATCCTCGTGGATGACGGTTACTTCAGCTATCTTTCCTCACCAGGATAAGATATTTACCCTTCGAGTTCATTCCCTCGATGGAGTCTTGATTGCCATTTTTCTTTCTAGCTCGATCCTCGATTGAATCTCAGTCTTGTCGGCCGTCGATCCCAATCGGACGCGCATTTATTTTGCATCGTTTAAAATTTTCACCCTACCTTGGCAGATACGTGACTGTTCTCGCCTGAGAAGCTTATCACTGTACCCGGACGTGCATTTATTTTGCACTATCTTTTGAGAACACCAATCACAATCCTTTACAGATACACGCCAGTTCACGCCTGGAAAATCTATCAGTACATCTTACAACATCGGTATGCAACTGTTCTCGCCTGAGAAGCCTATCGGTACAACACTTTACAATCCTACATCCTACAGCATCGATATGCAACTGTTCTCGCCTGAGAAGCCTATCGATATAACAATCCTACATCTTACAACATGATACGCAACAGTTCTCACCAAGAGAAGCTTATCACGACATTTTACAATCGATCAGCAACAGTTCTCACCAGAGAAGCTTATCACAACCTTACACAACAGGATACGCGACAGTTCTCGGTTAAGAAGCTTATCGTAACATTCTTCAGCAACGGTATGCAACAGTTCTCCGCCGAGAAGCTTATCATCATTATTACTTGTTATCACCTCTACAAGCAGTTCTTACCTAAGAAGCTTATTACTGCCACTCTTGCAGAAAAGCGACATTTCTCGCCTGAGAAGCTGATCCTATCTTCGTTATGACTCGCAGCAAACGACCATCTCCATCGAGCAGTTGGGCTTCCATTTTCCTTGTCGTCTTGAAGTATGGGGAGGTTTGAGCAGAATCATATTCAGGAGAGCATGAATCTTGAAGTATGAGGAAGTTCAGGTTACCCTTTAGTAAAAGAAGGAGCTGAATCATATTCAGGGAGCAACAAACCTTGAAATGAAGAAGTTCATTTACCCTTTAGTAAAAGAAGAAGTGGAATCATGCCCGACGCACTGTCCTCGGAAGTATGAAGAAGTTTATTTTACCCTTTAGTAAAAGAAGAATCTGAATCACATTCCGGGCACCAACCTTAAATATGAGAAGATTTATATATCAGATAAGCAGCAGCCTCTTTATTTGAGTGCTTATCCATTTTGGCATGTAAGTCCCTTCCAACGATAAGTGACAGTTCTCCCTCGAGAAGCTTATCAGGGCATTTCCCATCAAAGCCCATTTATTTTGGCATACAGCCGGTTTTTACCCTGTATATCTGATATGGATTTCTGAAAAGTCCATTCGATCCCATCACGAAGGATAGTTTATAGAAGCTTGGATGTTATTCTTTGCTCAATGCTCCAGCATTCTGTAATCGATCTTGCAGTCGTGTAGATCCAGTCTTATTGTTAGACATTCCCAAGTGGAGGCCATCTCATAGTCACCATCACTATTAAGGATCTTGTTCTAACCACTCAAAGTCCATATATTTTGGCATACAACCGGTTCTTTTCACCCTGTATATTTGCTACGGAGTTCCGAAAGGCCCGTTTGATCGTGTCACGAGAGATAGTTTACAGAAGCTTGGATGTTATTCTTTGCTCAATGCTCCAGCATTCTGTGATCGATCTTGCAGTCGTACATGATCCAGTTTTACTTTTAGATTCCCCAGTGGAGGCCGTCTCATAGGTACCATCTCCATTTGAGAATCTCGTTCCTTTTCTAAAAAAGACAATTGGTCGTGTTCGCACCAGTTGACCATCATTTTAGAATTCCCCGGTGTTGTGCTGTGTCCCAGCGCGTCGTTTTCCCCAGTGTGTTCTTCTCGTAGCGTCTGTCCATGTGTCGTCGTATTCATCAGCATTTTCGCATTCATCATTCCAGCATACGCATCATATCACATTCATGGCATTGTCTGCATTAGTCTGTTCTCGTTCTGTCTATAGCATTGCATATCGCCACATATAAGGGAAAAATTTTCGGTTATCTATATTTAAATCCCTCCACCATGATTCCTCGAGTCTTCGTCACTCAAATCATCCGGTGTAGCTATTTAAATAGGGGCAACTGTAGTACCCCAAATTTTACCCTTACATTTAGTCAGTCATTTCGCATAGCATTTCATTTTGCACCCTCTAACCATTAACAAGCCATAAAGAGTGTTTGTTTTGCAGGAACTACACCAGGGGGCATTTTGGTCATTTTCACACTGACTCTGCCATTTCTCGAAGAGGGATCGTCGCTAGGTCTTGAGGCAATGTTAACATTATTTTTGAGGCATTTATTTGACATGTGGTTTGCTTATATCAAGGCGTCGGTGTAGTTTGATTGGTATCAGGAAACCTTGTCAGAAATGCAACTGGATTTGGGTGGTACATTTCAAGTATGCGCAAAGTACTGATATAAGGGATGGTACATTCAAATATACAAAATTCAGTTTGAGCCATAATTCCAAACAAGTGCCTTGTAAAAATAACTAACAGGTTCGGATAACTTCCAAACTTTGTTTACATGCTACAATGATGAAGGTTTTATCTTAAGATTTGGAGTAACAATTCCACCAATAACAACAGCCCACAGGAGGCATGACACCAAGGTACAAAACCATATTGTGATGACTATTACAAATCAGGTTCCTAACTTCATACAAGTTGCTACAAGCTATTCAAACAAACTATTTCTCAGCAGAAAATTTTCAAACACATCAGCCTTGCAAGCTAGTTCCTCAAAATCTCCAGTAAGTCGACCTGCTATGCACATAAGACTTCCTCCGGGTTTCAATCCTTCCTTTCCAATTTGGTTTGAATCGCCAGCTAAAATGTGAATCAAAAGGGATATGAGAATACCGTGAGTTCTAATCCTGAATAATTGATGGCATAAAATCGAGTATTCAAAGGAAATCAAATTAAACAAGTCTCAAAAATAACAAAACAAAATGAATTGAAAGAAGTTCAGCTCTCAGCTTTTATTCATCATCGGGCATGAAAATTCGAGCGGCTGGGAGAGCCACGGCCGGAGCCGTTACCAACTCCCTACCGAACGTCGAATTGTATAGCACACGATAATTTCGCACAAACTATCAGATCAGACCCAAAGGTCATCATCACTAAGGCAACACAATCAAAACCAAATGGCAGCAGTATTTCTCGACGGTTCAGACCAATAGTCATCATCACCGTATAACCTTCTCGGCGGCATTGATCTATACGAAGTATCAGTTCTGAAAGAAGAAGAAGAAAAGTAAGCTTATGCTCCAAGACTGATAACCAAACTGAATAGAAACATAAAACTGAACCAGTCTTATTGTTTTTACAACCAAACAAACAGTTGAAGAAATTAGAGACTACTCGAGTTAGGGACTGCCCACGAGGCTAAGTTCAGAAATTCGAATCAAGGGCCAAGACGGCATCGAGTCCGACATCACAGAGAGCCAAACTCATCAGAAAACGAAGTAGTCGTTCTGCAGAAAAAGCCTATCAGAAAAGCCACAGAGTTAAGAAAAACATCGTATCCGAAGCCAAGGGTCAAGCGGTTCATCCCCTATCAAGTAAATAATTATGCACTGAAGCCGAAGTGGAGTTCACCTGAAAACCAGACAAATCCATATCAGAAACAGGCCAATATCAGAAAGATTTAACCAAACCAGATATCAAAGAGTAAATCCGGAACCATATTCATGGATATCCAAAACGAATCTGAATCAACATCTGAAAAGGAAATCAAGTCAATATTAGAAAGATATCCAAATGAAATCCATAACTCAATCAAGTCCGAAAAGGAAAGAAGATCAAAATCAGAATAAATCGAATCCCAATCAAATCTGAAAAAGGAAAAGAAATTAAATCAATTTCAATCAGAAATTTATCCAAGCCCACAGATCAGAGAGAGTGGTATATAAAGGACAACTTCACCTTTTCGAAACCCTAAGAAAAACGGAGGCCGAAAAATCTTGAACGATAAAAAGAGGGCAACGATCGGAACGTTCTCACCAGAAGGATTCGCGAAAGCATCAACAAGACCTCCATCATCACGAATCATCGAAATCAGCCACGATTCGAGTGTTTTGGCCCACCGGCGCCGTTTCGAGTCGACCGACGGGCAATCCAACATAGAGCCTCAGTTCACACATCATCGGCCCATGAGAAGCGAACATTAACGACAACCATCGGCCGTCCTGACGCGAAATCCCACCGGCGAAGCTCAAAAACGTGAGTTAAGAGCGCACGCTCATAACCTTGTTTGTTTCATTGCAGGTTAATCATGAACGAGAGGATGTGAAGGAAATCGGAGAGGACAAGAGCATGAGAGATGAGAAAGACGAAGCGAACGAGCCACAACGGCGCCGCGGGGAGCGATAGGGTTTTCGAAACCCTAAAAGCATGGTTATCCAGCTTCAAGCATTGAGTTGGGACCGGGTTGATCACCAGCCCAATTCCCTTTTATTTCCTTTTTTTATTTTACTTTACAATTTTACTTTTTTATTATTTTCAAATCTTACTAAAACTTTTTTTTAAAAAATAAAATAAAATAAAACTTTTTTTAATTAAATTAAACTTTTTTTGATATTTAAGTAAAACCATTTTTTTACTAAATAAATTAAAACTCTTTTTTAAATTAAAACCATTGTTCCTTTTGCAAATTTAACTTAGTTTCCTTTTTTTAAAAATTTTCTATTAAGAGCTTGTATATAAATATCACAAATAAACAATAAAAGTCTCAAAAAAATCTCACAACTGCTCTGACTGCTGTCTTGTTTCGGCTTACTAACCACGTCATTTGTTTTGCAGTTTAGTCATGTTACCGTCGATTTATTTTTCGTGTGTTTTATTCAAATTTTCATTATAACTGCTTCTCATCTGTAACCTCGCGAATCCTAACAATCGCGCTTTAATTTCTGTCTTTAAGTTTCTGTTTGTATGGCTTTAATTTCTATCATTATGTCCCCGCATGTATGATTTTAAATCTCTCACAGCTCTTCATCAATACTTCTGTCACATTGCACACATCCGAAGGTTAGGTCTAACTGTTTGGCCGCCGCGCCAATAGTCCGTAAAACTTCACACATTCAATTTCAAACCTTCACAACTACAAACTACAAACCCTAATTTTCACAAATGCCTCGCCGCAGGCTAAATTACAATTTTATCCCTAGCATTAGGTCAAAGAGTCGCCGTGCTCATCTTAGGGTTTCCCGCCGCAGAATCCCTAATTTAACCCTAATTACAACTTAACAATTCAACGTAGAGATTTGGAGTTTCTACACTCCACGTAAGCGTGTTCTTAAGATGCGTTTATTCCCCTTGAGACCTTGACCACAGTCAAGAAGTCTCTAACCTCCCTTTTGAGGGGAACTGCGATTACTCTGATTCCACTCCCGTAAGGATACGTAGGCACAAGATGCGATGTCTTGCCGAGTAAACTTAGAATTAACCCCTTAGGTCTCTTTTCTCACTTTTAATCCTTTTGTACATATACCTTAAGCAAATAAATAAAGCAAAATAGTAAACATCTGAACAAAAGGTTCCTGTAGAGTACTACGGAGGTTTAGGGTGCTAATACCTTCCCTAATCTTAACCAACCCCTGAACCCTAGATCTTTCCCCGCATTGTGTTTACGATGCAAAATAGGTTTTCCCTCTTTTGACCTTTTCCTTCGGATAAATCAAAGAGCGGTTGTGAATTGTATTGCGATTCAAACTCATTAATAGTTTGTGATCCTATTTCCACCGCAACACGGTCCAATCTTTCAATATTTAATGCTGACACGGCAATAAATCTGAAAAGGACTCTACCGGGGATTTTCTGAACTCAAACTGCCAAATACCTACTTCGACATAGGCGGCAATTTCCCAAAAAATGATTCACGAAATTTTTTTGATACTGACATAACAACAATCTTGAAGAAATACTCCGCGGGAGGGGTAAGAGAAACTTAAGCAAGCAACTCTATGGGGAATAATGACAAGACGACCATTATCCTCACATGTCTTAGGCTGAAATTTTTAATATTTGGTAATTGATTTGAGCAAGAGCTCCTCTCCACCTGCAAGGGAAACAACATTTGAAAACCAAAGGTTAACCAACCTGGCTTATGTTTCAAAATGCACATGTTTGACAATGGCGTAATGCTCCGTACATCACGGATATGCTACGCGTTTTTGGGTAGATGCAAATATGACACTATATGCAAATGCCAATGCAGGCTCAAGCTGCTGGGGAAACTTTGACAAGCTTGCTTCGTCATGGCCGTTGAGCAAATACCACCATGTTGGGGACGAACGGGAATCATAAAGCCCTCCGGCAAAATAAATGCCGGACATACCACCAACTCTGCCGGGGAGATTAAACTTTGATTTCCACTGGGAGGAAAGGATAACACTTGCTGCGGAGAGTAACTCCGCTGGGGAAGAATCGACTCTCTTGGGGACAGTAAACTGACTGAGCAAGAAACGACTCAGTTGGGGAACGATGAAATTCCTATGGAGGAAACGATGATGTCTGGACACAGCTTACAAACTCGGAGTTACCGCTCCGCTGGGGATAATCATCCTGACGAAGGCATGACGACCTGTGGGAAGAAAACCTTCTGAACCAACTATGACTTGGTTAAACACTGCGGGAACCCTCCAAACTGGGGATTGATCGTTCACATACTCGACTCCCTGGGGAGTGCAACCTCTGCAAGGGATACTGATTTTAACTGGCTGGGGATATCCTCTGGGGATAAGCTACGACTAGCTGGGGAAATTGATCCCTCTGGGGATGAAATGTGACCTGCATGGGGATTAGCATCATACAAAATCAAGTCTTTCACCACGAACCTCAGGCTGGGGGCCATAACTTCTGATTGTCCGCTTTAAAGGCGATAACCCTGCAAAACACAAACGAGACAAGACAAAATCTACACAACCAAATCTATTCAGGTTAGTGTCCGTGACATTACTTCAGTCAATTCGAAGTTTTATCAATTATTGGCAAGGGCCAGCAAAGTTATGCACATGCAAATTCATCAAAACATTGGCGTTTTCCACATACAAAACAGTAAAGCACAAACATCAAGTACTAAATAACATGTTTTATTAATAACAGACCTCTGAATAGGCAAAGTTTTGTACATCGGATGCAACTCCTGAAAAGAGGAAGTTACATACACAAACATACATATATGCACAAGAAGCATAAAAATACAAATACAACTCGAATTTGTACACATGTCGGTAACATGGTGCAGACAAACATCGTGAGCTGATCCTCCTATGACTCGCCCGACTCTGGCGCTTTCCTGGTATTCAATTTTCGGAAGAGATTGTGTTGGATAAACAAACCCTCAGGTGCTCCCAAACCGCTAAGCAATGCAATATCGGACCTCAGACCACAATCATTTGCTTTTTCAATCCCTAACTTTTGCGTGAATCGCCCTTTGCGGGTTTTCAATTCACCGGGATACCCCTTTTTGCCGAAGCCGCCCAATGCAGGTTTTCGACTTCGCGGGTGTACATCTTTTCAATTTTATCCCTAACTTTTGCCTGAACCTTTTTATTCTGTTTTTGGTTCGCCGGGATGCCCCTTTTTTGCCTGGACTTTCAAGCAAAGTATTTTTTTACTGTCCAGCGGGTCACTTTCAAGAAAAGTATTTTTTAACTGCGTTCGAATTCACAGGAGACGAAAAGTCTTCACCGTCCATGGTGGACAACAACAATGCTCCTCCTGAGAAAACTTTTCTGACAATATATGGTCCTTCGTAATTAGGGGTCCACTTGCCCCTGTGATCTGTTTGTGGTGGGAGGATCCTCTTCAGCACAAGGTCGCCCGTCTAAAAGCTTCGCGGACATATGTTCTTATCGTATGCTTTCTTCATCCGACTCTGGTACAACCGACCGTATGCTAGAGAAGCTAGCCTCTTCTCATCCATTAAGCTCAGTTGATTCAACCTATCTTTAACCCATTCTGCCTCGTCAAGTTGGACAACGCGTAAAACCCTCAAGGAAGGAATCTCAACTTCCAACGGTAACACTGCTTCCATTCCGTATACCAACGAGAACGGGGTTGCCCCGGTTGATGTGCGTACCATCGTACGATAACCGTGCAAAGCAAAAGGTAGCATCTCGTGCCAGTCCTTGTAGGTCACAACCATCTTCTGAACAATCTTCTTTATGTTCTTATTGGCCGCTTCGACAGCGCCATTCATCTTGGGCCGGTAAGGAGAAGAGTTGTGATGTTCGATCTTAAAATTCTGGCACAGCTCTTTCATCATCTTGTTATTCAAATTTGAATCGTTGTCGGTGATAATCCGCTCAGGGATTCCATATCTGCAGATAATATCTCGCTTGATAAACCTGGCTACCACTTGTTTGGTGACATTGGCATATGACGCTGCTTCCACCCATTTGGTGAAGTAATCGATTGCCAGCAAAATGAACTGGTGTCCGTTTGATGCCATAGGCTCGATCTTTCCAATCATATCAATTCCCCACATCGAGAACGGCCACGGTGATGACATCACGTTCAGAGGACTCGGGGGTATATGGACCTTGTCCGCATAAATTTGGCATTTATGACACCTCTTTGCAAACTTGAAACAGTCAGTTTCCATAGTTAGCCAGTAATAACCTGCCCGCAGCAGTTTCCTCGTCATAGCATGCCCACCAGCATGTGTACCAAACGTACCCTCATGTATCTCTTCCATGAGCAACTTCTCCTCTTTCTCGTCTACACAGCGTAGCAAAACCAAGTCGTGGTTTCTCTTGTATAGTACACCGTTCGGATTTAGATAGAAATTGCCAGCCAATCTCCTGAGAGTCTTCTGATCTCGATTGGATGCCCCAGCCGGATACTCCTTATTCTTCAGGAAATTCTGGATGTCAAAGTACCAGGGTTTATCATCAAATGCTTCGTCAATAGCAAATATGAAGGCGGGTCTGTCGAGCCGAGAGATAACAATCCGGGGAGCCTCGTTCCAGAAGTTAACTTTATACATGGAAGACAATGTCGCCAGGGCGTCAGCCATTTGATTTTCTGCTCGCTGCACATGATGCAATTCAACCTTGTCGAAGAAAGGCAACAATCTCCTTGCATAATTCATGTATGGTATCAAGATGGGCTGACGTGTCTCCCATTCTCCTTTAATTTGATTCACTACTAGAGTCGAGTCTCCGTATACATCCAGATGTTTGATTCGAAAATCAGTAGCTTCTTCCAGACCCATGATGCAAGCCTCATATTCAGCCTCATTATTGGTAACCAGAAAGGTCAATCGAGTAGTAAATGGGACGTGCGACCCCTGAGGAGTAGTAATGATTGCCCCTATTCCGCTACCATAGGAATTCACCGTTCCATCAAATATTAACTGCCATTTGGAACCCAATTCTGGTCCTTCGTCTGACAACGGTTCTTCACAATCGTTCATCTTTAGGTACATGATATCCTCTTCAGGAAAATCAAACCTCATCGATTGGTAGTCTTCAACAGGCTGCTCAGCAAGATACTACGACAACACACTACCTTTAATAGCCTTCTGAGAAACATATTGAATATCATATTCGTTAACACCATCTGCCATCGAGCAATTCTTCCGGAGAGTGCCTGCTTATCAAACACGTATTTGATTGGATCCATCTTTAAAATTAGCAGGGTTGTATGATTTAGCATGTATTTCCTCAAATGTTTGGCGGCCCAGGCTAGCGCACAACACATTTTCTCGAGCATTGAGTATCTGGACTCGCAGTCAGTAAACTTCTTACTCAGATAGTAGATCGCATGCTCTTTGCGCCCAGTCCCGTCGTGTTGACCGAGAACACAACCCATACTTTCCTTAAGAACTGTCAAATACATAATCAAAGGTCTCCCGGCCACTGGGGGTATCAAAACAAGAGGTTCCTGCAAGTATTGTTTTATTTTTTCGAACGCCTTTTGACAATTTTCAACAGCTTGAACAATGGCTCGCAAGTAGCTGTTAAGTGAGAGATGAACCGGGCGATGTAGTTCAACCTCCCTAAAAACCCGTGTACTTCTTTTTCTGTTTTAGGCGTCGGCATTTCTTGTATTGCTTTTATTTTCGCAGGATCAACCTCTATTCCTTTTTCGCTCACGATAAACCCCAGTAGTTTACCCGATCTCACCCCGAAGGTGCACTTGTTAGGGTTCAGTCTCAGCCTGAACTTCCTAAGCCTTTTGAACAATTTCAGCAGATTAACCAAATGTTCCTCCTCCGTCTGGGATTTGGCAATCATATCATCAACATAAACCTCGATCTCTTTATGCATCATGTCATGAAAGAGAGTCGTCATAGCACGTTGATATGTTGCCCCAGCATTCTTCATTCCGAAGGGCATCACTTTGTAACAAAATGTTCCCCAGGGAGTAATGAAAGTAGTCTTCTCCATGTCTTCTGGCGCCATTTTGATCTGATTATAGCCCGAGAAGCCATCCATGAAGGAGAATACAGAGAATTGAGCAGTGTTATCAACCAGCACATCGATGTGAGGAAGTGGAAAGTCATCTTTCGGGCTCGCTTTGTTCAAGTCACGGTAGTCTACACACATTCGCACTTTACCGTCTTTCTTTGGCACTGGCACAATATTAGCGACCCATGAGGGATATTTTGTAACAGCTAGGAAACCAGCATCCCAATGTTTTTGAACTTCCTCCTTAATCTTCACAACCATGTCTGGTCTAGTTCTTCAGAGCTTCTGCTTAACCGGTGGGCATTCTTCTTTTAATGGCAGACGGTGAACAACCATATTCGTATCCAACCCCGACATGTCCTCGTACGACCAAGCAAAAATATCACTGTACTCTTTGAGCATCTCAACCAACCTCTGCTTAACATCGCTTTGCAGTGCGGCCCCTATACGGATGTTCCTTTCAACCCCTTCCGACCCCAAATTGATAATCTCAATGACTTCCTCATGAGGAAAAATGATCCTTTCTTCTTGTTTCAATAACCAGGTCAGCTCTTCTGGTACGTCGCCATCTTCCACAATCTCTTCCTCAGCCTGAAATATCGGGTGCTCGAAGTCGAAAGGAGTCATAGGCGGTTCATAGATGTCATCTGAAATAGTAATCCTGCAAAGGAAATGGTTAAATGCTTCAAAACGCAGACAAAGCAAATAACCACGTTGCCATTTTATTATAAAAAATAAAAACATGAAAAACAAGGATCACAATATTTGTATATGAAAAACGCCTTTATTCATGATTAAACAATGTACTGTACATAACCAAAGTGGCCCTAAGCAAAATCATTGTGCCCCAAGTAGGGCACAGGATTATTCAACAATTAAAAAAACAAATCATTAATGTTTAGTTGTCACAGGAACAGTCTCCTAAATAGACCAATTGCAAAGCCCTTGTCCTGGCACGCTTGGCTTGATCCATGCGTCCATATCACAGTCGCTATCTCCTTCTTCGGAATCGGAAACAGCATTGATAGTCTTGTAGCATACTCCATTATGTGTTATGGTTATTGGCCCTCTGAACCTGGGGGCTTCTGAAGAGGATGCTGATGACGAAGGATGATATCCGAGCCCGAACCTGTCGTTCTTCACGGGAATCTCAAACACCTGACCCCAACCTTTGGTCTCGCCTGCCTGTACTAGAGCCTGAGCCTCTTTGTACGACGACACTACTACATCTGATATCTTGGGTACTGGAGCTTTGTCTTTAATCTTTAGCCCTTCAAATGCCTGACAGGGTGTCTCATGAATCTCGCTGTCGACCTCCACATATCTGAATGAAGACAGATGGCTAACCAGAATATCTTCTTCTCCATAAACGGTGACGACGCTATCCCCCACCATATACTTCAACTTTTGGTGCAACGTGGATGTGACTGCCACGGCGGCATGGATCCATAGTCGTCCAAGAAGACAACTATACGCTGGCTGGATATCCATTATATAGAATTCAGTTTCAAATACTTCAGGCCCCACTTGCAATGGTAATGTTATCGATCCGAACACTGCCCTCCTCGTTCCATCGAACGCTCTTACCACTAGGTCGCTGGGCGTGCAGAGAATCCCTCTGACATCCAACTACATCATTGCTTTCTTCGGAAGCACATTCAAGGAAGACCCCGTATCCACTAAAACATGGGACATGACCGTGCCCCTGCATTCGACTGAGACGTGCAACGTCATATTATGCTCTCTCCCCCTTGGTGTCAAATCAAAATCCGTAAAGCCCAAACTATGACCTGCATTAACATGCGCCATCACCCATTCTAATTGATTAACCGAAACATCTTGGGGAACGAATGACGTGTCTAGGATCTTCAGCAAGGCGTTCCGATGGGCCTCGGAACATAATAGTAGCGACAAGATTGAGATCTTTGATGGCGTTTGCTGGAGGTGCTCCACGATTTTGTAATCACTTTTACGGATGAGCCTCATAAATTCTTCCACATCCTTAAGCGATGTTTCCTTTTCCTTTATTTGCGAAGGTCCACTCTCGTCTACCTTGGCCTTCCCCTTTTCCAATCTTTATGCCTTTACCTCAAGCGATGTGAAGATTCTTCCACTTCTGGTCATACCTCCTGTTCCAACAACATTACCTACAACCCCAGCTGGTTGTTTATTTACTTCAATTTTCTCACCATCGCAATATACCTCCAACCCGTAAGTCCATGGTACTGCTTTAGTACTTTCAAAAGGGATCGGTCCTGCTTTAGTAATAGTGATCGTCGGCCGCCTGGCGGGCGCCGTTATCGTTATTGTTTTCCTTGGAATCGTTACCGTAGCAACATCATTCCGCTCCTCACACAATGCCTCTACAGGCTCTTCAACTGCGGTTCTATCAAACTGCAATGTTCCTTCGTTCATTAACGCCTGAATACCCTATTTCAACTCATTACAACCCTCTGGCTGTAACCAATAATCCAAGCAAAATTCGTCACACCCCGGGAATACACCCTCTTTTAACAACCTGCTTTTGATCTCACCCAACGGTGTCTTCAGCTCATTGACATCCGTCACTAGATTCAAACTCTCCTCGGTCAGGATGGCATTTGCCCCATGATTGGGCATAGGCTGTTGTACTATATTTGGACCCGCCTGTCCAAAGTTAATAGCTTTGCTGTCCAACAAGTCTTGGACTTTATGTTTAAACGCATGACAGCCTTCAATATCATGTCCGGGCGCCCCAGAGTGGAAATCACAGTGCTTACCAGCATCATAACCAAACGGAGGATTTCCCGTTAACGGTGCCATGATCCTTTTCTCGACCAACTTTAACCCTAACAATGTTTGAAGTAGTTCGGCATATGTTGAAGGAGGCGTTTCAAATACTCGCCTGGGCTTGCCCTCTAGGATTCTGCGTGGGGGGGGGGGGGTGTTGCCTTTGTTGTTGCTGCTGCTGCGGCTGCTGTTGCTGTTGTTGTGGAAAAGGGATGGTAACACTAGCGACCTGTTGATGCTGAGCATGCTGACTTTGTCCTCTACCCTGGCCTCTGCCGCCAAACACAGCACTAGAATCACCTTGACGCCTACCACCGAATGATTTTCTTGTACCTCCTGCGGGGGCAGACTCACCTGCTTGGAATCTTCCAACCTTAATACTGTCTTCGACCATCTCACCCATGAGAATCAAATCTGAAAAACTGCTCAACGAAACGTTGAACAACTTTTCATAATATATCCCCGTGAACGTTCCAATGAACATACTATTCATTTCTCTTTCAGCTAGCAGAGGATGTACTCTGGCTGCCATACCGCGCCATCTCTGCGTATACTCTTTAAAGCTTTCCTCTTTCTTTTGCTACAAACCTTGCAGTTGAACTCGGTTCGGTGCCAGATCACTATTATATTTATAATGCAGGACGAAAGCATCCGCCAATTGCTTCCAGGTTTTGATTTGAGCGGGCTCCAACCCCATGTACCACTCGAGTGACGGCCCTGATAGGCTGTCTTGAAAGAAATGCATAAGCATCCTTTCGTCATCCGAATACACGGACATCCTTCTGTAATAAGCATGGACATGCACCTTAGGGCAAGTGTCCCCCTTATATTTGTCGAACGTGGGAGCTTTGAATTTCAGCGGTACCCTCAGCCCAGGCACCAAGCCCATAGTAGTCATGTCTAGTCCGGTAGAATTCTGATTAGCCATACCCTTCACCTGTTCTTCAAGCATCTTAATCCTCTAAGTATTGTCAACAGGTCCCTCGAATCCCATGCCTCTTCCCGAAAAGGCGTCCTCTTGACAGTCTTCGCCCCAGTTCACATTTTCATTTCCGTACCCGTTATAACCAGTGTTGTGACCAAATCCTTGCTGATTAGTCATGGGACCTCGTCCCCCATTACCATAACCTAGATTGTCCCCAGCATGCCCGAAACCAGTGTTGACAGGAATCAATCCAGCACCATTTCCACCATAACCCTGGTTAGCGTTACCGAAACCGTCGTAGCCGAAACCCTGAGTGTTGAAGCCGAACTTTCCGCCCTGATTGCCGTACTCAAACCCTGGTCATTATAGCCGAATCCATTGTTACCAAAACCATTACCGCCATCGAAGTTACCACCTCCCAGATTGGCGTCTCTGAATCCAACATTGTTAACAACCGTCTCATTTCCATTCCCTGCGTTGCCGTTGCCAGCGCCAGCGTTATTGTTCACAACCACAACAGGTGGGGTCACTACGGGAGGAACCACAGGTGTGGGGGGACCATCCTCATGAAGCGTTTCGACATGCACAGAGTTGTGGTCATTATTGCCGTTCCCATTAGCCCGCGTCAGCAGCGGCTGCACCAAAGTCTGGAGATTCTCCTGGCCTTTAGCAATACTCTCCATGGCCTGCATGAACAGGTTTAATTTCTCGCGAATTTCCTGCATCTCTACTTGGACTTGATCCATGATTCTCTTGCAGTTGTTTCGGGTTGAGTAGCGGTGAACTCTTTGTTCGTCAATCCTGGAAACCTGTAGATGCAAGGAATAAGATACAGATTTGAGAATACCGGTCATGCAATATGAATGCAAATGCAATTATGTAAATATGCTATAGGTTATATCCCCCCCCCCCCCCCCCCCGATTCTAGTTTCGAAGAGAAGGCCATTACGACAATGGAGTCCCCATCAAGCAAGCAAGGAATCAGAAAATCCTCATATATAACAAATGCCAAGAGGCTGAGTACAAGAGTACAACTGAATACAACTGAAGAGACCTCGGCCAACAAGCCTGGCGATGGTCCAAATACAAGTACAAATAACAAAGGCAAGGCAAAGATAAATCAGGCCAAATGGCGGGCTCTGACGTCCTCCAAAATCCCCATCGTCTCCGAGTGCCCTAGTCTGGAGATCAGCTCCTGAATAAGTAAAGCATGCCGCTCGGTAGTGGATCTCAGCTTTTTGGCATTATCCTGGTAGGCTCCTTTGCCAGAACTCTCATCAAATTTGTACCTCTTGGAACCGGCCTTCTCTTCATATCCTCTCGGCTTCTCGTCAATGTCACTCACCCTGAGCTCAACAGTGCTCCTAAGTCATATCGCTTCAGCAATCTTCGCGTCTTGGTCTCTAACCTGTACCTCTAGCGTGGCAATCTGCAGCTTCAGTTTGTCTTCCCGCTCCTTCTGCTTGGCAAGCATAGTACTCCACAATGCTTCCCACTTGCTGATACGGGCATAAGCTTTGCTTAGGAGTTCCTTCTTGGAAGTAAGCACCTTGCTAACACCGTTTAAGGCTATTCCCACTTTTTCTTTCTTATTGGTTGCTTCTGTCAGCTCCGATCCCAACCTGTTGATCAATTCAGTTTGTTCTTTCACAGTGAAGGTGGCTTCATTCTTCTCACGAGGTAACTGGAAGATCTCCTTCTCTAACTCCTCATTGGCTTTCTTCAGTTCCTCGTTTTCAGCCAACAATTTGCTATATTTCTCACTCTCTTCTGAAGGAGGTACTTCAGTCAACGGAAGATACAAGGGTTCCACAGCAGGATAAGGCATCAAAGAAGTACTAACTCTCTCGTGGATCCAAGCCAAATAAGGATTATAAGCTCTGTTGTTGCTCTTGCCGAGCAAAGCTTTCTCCCTCCTATGGATGTTAGCCCATGCATGTCTCAATCTGATAAAAACAGCTGTGTCGAATGACCCTGTGAGATAGAGAGATTCCTGTATCTCTTTCTCAATAGGAGCGTCCCTCAAAGCATAACCGAACTGTCGTACCAGCAGTGAAGGGTTATAGTTGATACAGCCTTTCCGTCCAATCAGGGGAACATTCGGAAAGCCACTGCAACTATATATAAGGTCCGTACCAAGCATACTCCGATCAAACCAAACGATATTCTCAGCAGACAACCCCATCAACCGGGAAGACCAATCCAAAGTATCAACAGCATCCACAAAAGGTCCTTTCTTCGGAAGGTGCCTCTGGAACCACCTGTATAGGAGAGGAAAACAGCAGGAAACATTCTTGCCACGACGTTTCTCATTCTTGTAGTGAATGGAATGATAAACATCGCCCAAGAGAGTAGGAACTGGATTCTTCGAGGCAAGAATCAGGAAGGCGTCCGAGTCGACAAAATCTGGCACATTAGGAAACAAGACAATCCCGTAGATGCAGACAGCTAGAATAGCACTGAAGGCAACCCAACATCCACTCTTCACGCACTGTGTAGCCTTCTCAACTAGGACAGACAAGTGAAAGCCATAGGCTCCATTCAGCTTAACCAACCCTCCAGGAAACACAGAGGCGTCTAAGCTGACAATCTCAGTGAGTGTAGCAAACTAAGGCTCGACATCGACATGTACAAAGGGCATCTGGTCTAGCACAGGAACTCCCAACATCGCAGAGTACTCCTCCAAAGTGGGTGCCAGAATATAGTCAGGAAATAAGAAGCATCTCAGTTGCGGCTCATAAAACTGCAATAAAGTATACACCCCAGTCGTCTCGAATGCTGAAGGTCTGTATAACAAGCTAAGCAATCTCCCATAAGATACTCTGAACTCAACCCTCACACTCTCATTTGCCAGAGCAACTAAACCCAGCAATGAACTGATATCTGGTGAATGCAACCGGTAAGCAACTGTCTTCTTCAGGGACTTCATGTCTGGCTAGAAGATACACTAGAATCAGAGGGGAATGATCACCTGCAACATAAATACATGTTAATGAAATGCAATCATGAAAATGCACATGCATATGCAAACAAGGGACCAAGTACAATGCTGATATACTGGGCTGCTCTGTACTGAAGCCTGAGAACCATCCAATCTTTATCTCAAACCAAACTACTCAAATGAACCTTGTAACCACATCTCACTGATAGAGATAAACCGGGTGTTCTGAGGTCAAAGGTTTCCTGCAAACAGACCCACCTACCCCTCACAGGTATGTACTTAACTCGCAGACGAGGTACGACATCCTATACGGGTTCAACGTCACAGACTTTCAAGAGCGATGATATGATACCCAGAAGGTGTGGTATCATCATCCCTTGAAGCGGCCTCACTTAGTTGAATCCCAATTGATAGGTCCCCAGAGTCGACAATCCTCGGGTCAGACGACTTGTCGAGCCCTAAGGGCCCGGCAAGAAGCATCAAAGAGAATCTCGTCTGAGTGTAAATTTCGTGGCTAGCTGGTGCGATCTAAGCAAGCAGGCTAACCACTACTCTTTACTTCTAAGTCTATGTGTAACCTCAATCCCAGGTCCGACTTATCTCTCAACAGATTATCCCCTTCTCACAGCAGCAACAACAATATAGAGCTGATAATAAAATGCGGAAAGTAAAGACAGAAAAGTAAATCTATACAACACCCATGACGGGAAAACAAGCGATAGGATTGACTCGCATAGGGGATATTCCAGTCCCCAGCAGAGTCGCCAGCTGTCGCTACTGCCAAAATCGGCGCCGGCTGAACAGAAGAGTTGCCACCGTGCGTTATTTATCCCAAAGGAGGGAAAGGAAACGCTCGAAGTAAACCTAACGCAAAGACGGGAAAGGAATGGTCATCGCAACCAAATCCTGGATTCGGGAGTCAGTTACGCAAGGGGAAGGTATTAGCACCCCTCACGTCCGTCGTAATCGATGGGATCCACGCTTGTTTTGTAGTACGGATTGTTATTCTATCTATTCTACAGGTCGGGGGTTAAAAGAAAAGAAAATGACTCGGCAAAGTATCACACTTTATGCCTACGTATTCCCGTCTGGAACAAGAAATCAGAGTCAACGTAGTTCGCCTACCTACGGGAAAGGAGGGAAGGTTGCTCGCTAGGATATCGCCTCCTATGCCTACGTACTTTCATACAGCATGAAAGATCAGAGCAAACGTAGTTCGGGCCACGGAAGACACAAGTTTGTCTGACTGTTTTTTATCTCCTTATGAAAGGGTTTTTCTTGATTAAGAGTCCAAGCGGACAAAAATGACACTCTGATGTTTGTTTTTAGTCTTTTACGCAAGAACTGTTTTTTATGATGTTTGCAATCTCTGACGTACTAGAGACTATGATTTGAGGGTGACTACGTCGTATGTCACCCTAAGGGTAACACACTAAGTAATCAGATTACTGAAGAGTGACCCTCCAGCAACCTTTCTCAAATAGCTTAAGGCTCGTAACGTACGACATCGATTATCCGTATTACTGTGTTTTGAATTGTTCTGAGGTAGAAGAGAAGTCTAAAAACCTAGGGTTTGAAAGGGGAATCAAAACTACCCTAATGTTGTCATGCATGGATTAACACCTAATGTCTGTCATAATTCCCTCCTGCACAGAGGAAATCAGAGATCCTAGGGGATAAACGGAAAAGAAACAGCAGATATACAGTAAACAGTAAAATGCATGAGATGCAGCAAAACAAGCGAGGCAAAGGAATCATACTCAACCTCGAACCTGAGAAAGCAACAGGAAAAGTGAATCAACTTCACTTCAAGCCTAAAGGGCAAGCAGCACAAGCCAACAGACAATACAGAGAAAAACAAAAGATACAGAGGAGGCAGCCCAAGCAGCAACAACAAACTCCTACAACAAACAGCAACAACATGCTCTGAACAGCAAAGTTAAAATGACAGCAAAGGTCTTATCTTTGAGCTATATTCCATCTTCAAGCTTTTTCAATCTTCATCTCCAATCTTTAGCAAGCACACTCCAAGAAGAGATTTGTCATCAAGATCAAGTTGCAATGTTGGCATACTTGCTGAAAACCAAAGGAATTCAACAAGAACCAACATCGAAGTGGAAGTGTATCCTCAAAAGTTCTACTCTCTAGGGTATGCCCCACTTCCCTCCTAAGGAGAGATGGAACTTCCCTAAGAGGACTTTGCATCATAGGATAGAATAGAAGCAAACAATGCATTCTATATTTGATGGAAGAAATGAACTAATTCTACAAAATCTCTCCCTAAAAGCCTAATTCTAGCAACTCCTAAAACAAACTTAAAAGAGAAAGAAAGCTCTACTCCAACCCCACTCATCAAGCCAAAGCATCTTCATCATGTCCAGAAGCTCCTCTAAAAAGGAATCCAAAGTCTTCAAGCTCCAAGTCCACCAAACGCTCCAAACAAGGCAAAGCACTCAAGAGAGAACACCGAAAGCAACAATCATTTGCAAAACCCAAAAAAAAAAGCAAATTAAATTATAAAATCATAATAAAATTCCTATGTGAACATGCATGTTTGAACATTCTAAAATTCCAGAATTAGGACTTAAATCAATTTCTAGGTCATCTAAACAATTCCTAAATGAAATTTGGTCATGGGAAACCATTATTTGGGAAGGCTCTAAACTACACACCTAAAACAGAATCTAATCAATTTTAAAAAATCTAAGAAAATTCCAGGGGAAACCTATGTATGTCCTCTAAATCATATAGAAAGAATCAGCTCCAAAGCATAAAGCATCAAAGAGAACAAAATTAAACAAACAGCAATATCAATTATGCATAACAATGGATATTATCACAAAAGAAAATTCGTAACTAATTCAAATAAAATCCTAAAAATTCAAACTCAACTCCTACAGTTTCTTAAGACAATCAAGATCTACAGAAAAGAAATTCATAATTTTTCGATCACTTTTACTATTTTTAACGCATTTAATCCAAACAGCTATTAAAACAGAAAAAAAAAGAACGAAAATGAATTAAACTAAGTTAATGTGCATTGGGCCAGGGGTGCGAACAACAGAATTCCAAAGCAATGTCCGTGTGGGCCTCGCGAGTGGGGGTGGGAACAGTACCCGCACGGTACTGTAGCTTTTCCGGCGGTGACATTTTTTCGGTAACTTCCGAGCAACATAACTCCATCGATTCTTAACCGTTTCGCACGAAATTTTAGTCAAACTTGAAGGAAAAAATCAAGGATTCCAAATATGCTCTTGGATTCCATCAAAACTCCATGATCAAAGAGATATATCATCATCAAGAAAACATACTCATCCAAAAAAGTCTCTAATCCTTAATTTCTTGATCCTAATTTCATCTATACATTTTCCAGATCCTAACCACATGAATAATCTAATCTAATTCGTCCTAAAATCATAGGAAAAGTGAATTTCACATACCGGCTTTGGAGCGTCGAAACGAAGTAGTTGGAGCTCGTTTTTTTTTGCCAAAAAGTGCAGAAAACCTTTGTTGAAGTTTGTTGGGGAAGATTAAATTCTTGATAACTCTTGAAAATGCATTGAATCCAACTTTGATCTCTCACTTTTTCTCTTCCAAAGTCCAATGTCAATCTATGGTTTTTGCACAAATGAATCACCAAATATTGCTCTGAACCTCTTCACAAGTATATATAGAATGTATTTGAAGACCCTAGAAAGTTCTAGATTGATCCAATGAGAAAATCAACTTCTCATGTCATGAAAATCTCTTCTTATGCTATGCACATACCATATCATGTTTTGGCTTGCAATTCACTTGGTTATGAGTTTAAATTCTCTCCAAATTAGATATTGGAGGTGTATGGATGGAAAGGAGCCTTGCATTTGCTTGGAAGTGTGGTTTTGCATATGTGCCTTATGATGCAAGTAGCCCATTTACAAAGCAAGTCCTTGAAATAACCCTCAATTCAAAATTGTGGCAATGCCATTGTCTTTAAAATGCATTTTACAATCAAATTGGTATGTCATATGGCTTGTTTGTGACCTCTAACCCTAAATTTGATTTTTTTCCACCAAACTTTATTTGACTTATTTCATTTTTTAGGCCATTTTAAGTGACTTTTTGAAATAAGCCGATAAATCCACCATGATGACTTATTTGACCTAAAAACATCATTTTAAGCACATTCCATGTTGAAAAATTTTTCATTTGAGAAGTGGAACATGGAGATTTTGACCTATGCTCAAAAATGACTTGTAATTCAACTTTCCCAAAATACCTCTGGATTGCCAAGACCATAACTTGAGTTCTACAAATCCTCTTGAGGACTTCTAGTACTCAAATTAAATCTAAGATCAAGATCTACAACTCTTATGTTGGCCAAGAATCCATTTGAGAAATCCTTGATGGGAAAAAGTTGCTTGGGAGTCAAGTGACTTTCACAGATAAATTCCAGTGTCCTCTGAGGACCCATAACTTGCAAGAACCATAACTTGAGTTCTACAAATCTTATTGGAGACTTCTAGTACTCAAATTAAAGCTATTGAGAAGCTATACAAGTTTCATGTTGACAAAGAAGTCATTTGAAGCATGCATTTTGACTTATCTGGCTTGGAAGTTAGGCCTAAATTAGGGGATTTTACACTGAAACCCTAATTTAGTAACTCCTCTTCTTCTTGATTCCTTTTGATTTCTCCTTGGCACAACACCACACATGTATCCACATATTAATTCATGAATACCACATTCTTCAATTAAGCCTTGATGCTCTTCAATCACTCAGTTGACCTAGGGTTGACCCAGATGAAACCCTAGTTGACTGCACTTCAACTCTGGCTCTTGTACTTGTATCAATGAGTTATCTCATCTTCAAAATGACCCTATAGGTCTTCCATGATCTTTGTATACATTCCATACTCTCAGTCATAGCTCATACTCCCATTGGTGATCTTCCACACCCCCAGATTAGGAGAGAAATCCACTGGTTGACCTTCAAACTTCTCAAAGCTTCAACTCATTTCTTGATTACTTGGATGGTCTTGAACTTGAATAAAACCCCATGATGGGCCTCTTTCTGATAAGAAAGGCACTTGATCCCCTGTTAGAAGACTTTTTATGCTATGCTATGCAAATGATTAGACTATGTACATGACTTATTATGCAAATGACAATGCAATTGAAACATAACTCAGGTGAAATAGGTTGAGCAAATTTTAGTGTGCAACACTGACGAGTTTCCCATTCTCCTTTAATCTGGTTGACGACCAGAGCCGAATCGCCATATACATCGAGATTCTTAATCCGCATATCAATGGCCTCTTTCAGACCCATAATGCATGCTTCGTACTCAGCCTCATTATTGGTGCAGGCGAAGGTTAACCGGGCGGTGAATGGTATATGAGCACCACGAGGAGTCGTAATAATTGCACCGATTCCACTACCATATGAATTAACGGCTCCATCAAAAATCAACCTCCACTGAGACCCCTTCTCAGGTCCTTCGTCAGGAAAGGGTTCATCACAGTCTTTCACTTTTCAAAACATGACATCTTCATCTGGAAAATCAAACTTCATCGGCTGATAATCCTCCACTGGCTGTTCAGCTAGATATTCTGACAGGACGCTTCCTTTGATGGCTTTCTGGGAAACGTACTGAATATCATATTCCGTCAAAACCATTTGCCAACGGGAAATCCTCCCGGAGACGGCTTGTTTGTCAAAAATGTATTTGATTGGATCCATCTTTGAAATCAATAGGGTTGTGTGGTTTATCATGTGCTGCCTCAAACGCTTAGCCGCCCAAGTGAG
Organism: Lathyrus sativus; assembly: GCA_963859935.3. Taxonomy (NCBI): domain Eukaryota; kingdom Viridiplantae; phylum Streptophyta; class Magnoliopsida; order Fabales; family Fabaceae; genus Lathyrus; species Lathyrus sativus. The sequence continues at coordinate 251,138,167 of OZ012739.1, forward strand.
TGCACAACATGTTTTTTCCAACATCGAGTACCTTGACTCACAATCAGTAAATTTCTTACTCAGGTAGTAGATGGCATGCTCCTTTCTAGCTGACTCGTCCTGTTGACCGAGCACACATCCCATCGAATTCTCAAGAACCATAAGGTACATTATCAGTGGTCTCCCTGCAACTGGAGCCATGAGTATTGGAGGTTCCTGCAGATACTCCTTTATTTTTTCAAAAGCCTTCTGGCAATTATCATTCCACCTGACCGTTTGATCTTTTCTCAGCAATTTGAATATTGGTTCACAAGTAGCCGTAAGATGAGATATGAACCTTGCAATGTAGTTCAATCTCCCTAGGAAACCATGAACCTGCTTTTCCGTTCTCGGCTCAGGCATTTCTTGTATAGCTTTTATTTTGGCAGGATCTACCTCAATACCCTTTTCACTGACAATAAAACCTAATAACTTTCCAGACCTCACCCTGAAGGTGCACTTGTTAGGATTCAGCCTCAGCTTGAACTTCCTCAACCATTCGAATAACTTCAGAAGATCGACCATATGTCCTTCCTCCGTCTATGACTTCGCAATCATATCATCAACATAAACTTCAAATTCATGATGAATCATGTCGTGAAAGAGAGTCACCATGGCCCGCTGATAAGTGGCCCCTGCATTCTTCAATCCAAAAGGCATCACTTTATAACAAAAAGTCCCCCATGGTGTGATGAAATTTGTTTTCTCCATGTCCTATGGGGTCATCTTGATTTGGTTATACCCAGCGAAGCCATCCATGAAGGAAAACACAGAAAATTGAGCAGTGTTATCAACCAACACGTCAATATGAGGGAGCGAGAAGTCGTCTTTCGGGCTCGCTTGTTTAAGTCTCTGTAGTCTACACACATTTGCACTTTTCCATCTTTCATAGGAACCGGAACAATATTGGCGACCCACAGAAGGTAATTTGTGACAGCAAGAAAACCAGCATCCAGCTGCTTCTGAACCTCTTCTTTTATCTTGACTGCCATGTCAGGCCTTGTCCGTCTCAACTTCTGTTTGACCGGCGAACATTATTCTCTGAGAGGTAACCGGTGTACCACAATATCTGTATCCAGCCCAGGCATGTCTTGGTAAGACCAAGCGAAGATATCCTTATACTCGCGGAGCATTTCAACCAATATTCTCTTGACACTGTCTTCCAATGCGGCCCCAATCTTAACCTCTTTCTTATCGTCCTCGGTACCCAGATTGATAATTTGGACCTCCTCCTGATGAGGCACAATGACTCTTTCCTCCTGCTTGAGAAGCCTGGCTAATTCTTCAGGGAGTTCACAGTCTTCGTCAGTCTCTTCTTCTGCTTGATAAATGGGATTATCAAAGTCATATGAAGCCATAGCTGAACCTGAATCGATGGCATCTGCTAGAAAAGACCTGCATGAGGATGTTTATGTTTATTATGATATGCACCAAACAAAACACATTGCCATTTTTCTTTGTTAATATAAATGCAAAAACAAAAACAAGAAAAACAGGGAACACAATATTTGAATACAAAAACGTCCTTTATTAATGATAACATGAAAGTATTAACAAAGCCCCACAGATTGGGTCACTACGCCTTGGGCAGAACGTAGGACCAAACATAAAAGAAACAAATGACATTACTCTGCAGTAGTAACGTGAATGACTTCCTCTGTGCGCCAGTTGCATAACTTTTGTTCGAGAGTGCACGGACGAATCCATGTATCCATATCACACTCACTATCATCCCCATCACCTTCAACAGCACTAATAGTATCAAAATACACACCACTGCTGGTAAACAGAACTGGTCATTTATACTTTGGAGTTCTCTGGGAAGAGCTAGAAGGCTAATATCCGATACCAAACTTGTCCTGCTTAACAGGAACCTCGAGAACCTGGCCCCAATTCTGAGAAGATCCGGACTCTACAATAGCACGGGCGTCCTTCAAAGACGACATGGGGACCTCTGAATCCTGGGCTACCACATGAGGCTTCTTTTGAACAGGAACACCTTCAAAAGCCTGACAGAGCGTCTCGTGGATTTCCCGTCCACTTCCACATATTTAAATGAAGACAAATGGCTTACCATAATATCCTCCTCTCCACACACCGTCACAATCTTTCCCTCCACCATATATTTCAACTTCTGATGTAATGTGGACGTAACTTCCCCTGCAGAGTGTATCCAGGGTCGACCGAGCAGACAGTTGTAAGCCGACTGGATATCCATGATGAAGAATGTCGTGTCAAATGTCTCAGGCCCCACTTGGATGGGTATTGTGATTTCACCGAATACTGATCTTTTCGAACCATTAAAAGCCCTTACAATCAAATCACTAGGCGTACAAACTAAACCCCTGGTGTCCAACTTCATCAATGGCTTCTTAGGCAGCACATTGCGGGAAGATCCGGTATCTACCAAAACATGGGACATCATAGAGCCCCTACACTCAATTGATATATACAAAGCATGGTTGTGGTTTCTCCCCGCAGGGGTCAGGTCTAGATCTGTGAAGCCGAGATCATTACCAGCATTTACATGGGCTACTACCCCCTGCAACTGATTTACAGAAATCTCCTAGGGTACGTAAGCCGCATTTAAAGCTTTCAACAACACATTACGGTGCGCTTATGAACACATCATCAACGATAGGATGGAAATCTTCGAAGGCGTTTGCTTCAAGTGGTCTACCACCTTGTAATCACTTTTTCTGATAAGCCTCATGAATTCTTCTGCTTCCTCAGAAGACACACCGGTATCACCCTGCCGCTGGGTGTTCTCCTCGATCACGGCCTTACCTTTTCCCTTGTCATTTTTATCCTGGTTAATCTCTGGCGCTGAAAAGATTCTCCCACTCCTGGTCATACCTCTGGCGCCTACTATGTTCTCAACTGAAGATCCCTCACCTACAGGCTCTATCAATTCTATCTTCTGACCGTTGTAGAACACATCTCCCCCATAATTCCAGGGGATAGCCTTGGTGCTTTTGTACGGCATAGGTCTTGGTGCCGTGATAGTGATCGGAGCTGGATGGGCTGGCCCCGAAATAGTAATAGGCATGGCTGGCCCTGAAATGGTAATAGTCTGAAACGAAATAGAAACGGTAGCGACCTCTTTTTCAGCACTGCTCACTCTGTTCTCGACATTCTCTTTAACCACTTTATCAAACTGCAAGCAACCTTCGTCAATCATTCTTTGAATACTTTATCTCAAAAGATCGCAACCCTCAGGCTGCACCCCACAGTCTTGGCAATCAACCGAACATCCCGGAAACACCAATTTTCTCAACAAACTGCTCTTCACCACAACCAACGGAGTCTTCAGCTCTCTCACATCAGTTACCAGGTTTAACCCTTCTTCGTCTATGATGGCACTAACCCCTGCCTCTCCATCGTTAGGCATTGGGTTTTGATCTACGTTGGGCCTATCATGGGAGAAGTTTATAGCCTTAGAATCCAATAGGTCCTGGACCTTATGCTTAAAGGCTTTGCAGTGATCTATGTCGTGCCCTGGTGCGCCCGAATGAAACTCGCACCTGGCGTTTTCGTCGTAGCCTGGATGTGGCCTACCAGTGAGAGGAGCTATGGTTCTATTTTGTACCAGTTGCAACTGTAACAAACGTTGTAATAACTGCGCATACGGAACAGGAGGATTATCAAACTTCCTATCCGGTGCCTGACGTCTAGGGGGATACTGCCGTGTACCATTACCCTGCTGCTGTTGTGGTTCAGCTGCTGCTGGAATATTCACAGTGGCAACTTGTAGATTATACCGAGCTCGACCTCTCCCTCTACCTCCATGGGAAATAGAAACTATGTCTTCCCTCCTTCTAGAATTTCCTGAATATGGTTTCCTTGCTCCTCCTGTAGAGGATCCGTCACCATTTGAGATCTTACCAGCCTTGATCCCACTCTCGACCATTTCTCCTGCCACCACTAAATCAGAAAAGTCCCCTGACATACACCCTATTAACTTCTCAAAATACACACCCGGTAGCGATGCCATGAACATATCCTTTAATTCCCTTTCCATGATAGTGGGTTGCACTCTAGCCGCCAAATCTCGCCACCTTTGGGCGTATTCTTTGAAGCTCTCATTATTCTTCTGCGTCATACTTTGCAGCTGTACCCTGTTAGGTGTGAGATCACTATTGTATTGGTAGTGACGTACGAAGGCCTCTGCCAACTCTTTCCAGCTACGTATATGGGTCCTCTCGAGCCCCATGTACCACTCTAGTGATGCCCCAGCCAGGCTATCCTGGAAAAAGTGCATTAGTAATTTTTCGTCATTAGAATGAGCTGACATCTTTCTGAAATATGCCCGGAGATGCATCATCCTCGGGCAAGTCTTCCCCTTGTACTTCTCGAAATCTGGGACCTTGAATTTAGGAGGGAACCTAACCCCTGGCACCAGCCCCAAGTCAGATATGTTGAAACCCAATGAACCCTGATTCTCTAAAGACTTCATCTTCTCCTCAACCAGCTTCAATCTTTGGTCAGTTTTAGTAGGTATACCCTCCTCTATGTCTCTCATAGAAAAGATATCACCTTGATGATCGTCCCAACGGGGAACAGTAGGTCGGTGCCCAACATGTGCACTCCCACCAGCCATATTAACATTCTCATTCACACCACCTCCGCCCGGAGGTACGACAACATCAGGAATAAAAGGTGGAACAGACCCACCACCAAGAGGAGGAACAACCCCAGCACCTCCATGCAACACACCTTCGGCATCAACCCGTGCTATTAATGGTTGGACCATGGTTTTCAGCTGTTCCTGTCCCGCAGCAAAATTTTGCATCATCTCCATGAATTGAGTCATACGAGTCCGGAACTCTTACATCTCAGCCTGCATTTGATCCATTGCTTTGCGATGATTCCCCTTTGTTGAGTATCTATGTAAGCCGGATCCCTCAATCCTGTCACTGGTTGGAATAGCAGAGTTAGGAACAAATAACCACGGAGAGTACCTTCCATGTTTGCAACTAATATCGCACTAGAGACTATGACCTAGGAGTGAATGCGTCGCATGTCACCCAAAGGGTACCATACTAAACATCCTGATTATTGGAAGGAAACCCTCCAATAATCATTTCCTAAGTAGCTTAAGGCTCGTAACATACGATATCAATTAACCTTTATTACTGTATTTTGATTTTGTTTGAAGATGAGAAGAGAGAGGACACAACTAAGGGGAAACTATCAAGTCCTAACAGTTGTCATGCAAATTCATCCTATGGTTGAGGTTAGGAGGGAACTAACTAATGTTATCATGCATGGTTAGAACCCTAATGTCTATCATAACTTTTCTTGAACAAGAGAAGTTAGAGTCCCTAAGGGAACATGGTGAAGGAAAGCAACAGCAAAAGAAATAATCTGAAAGAATAACGGTAAGAAAAATGCATGCAATGCAGCAATATAAGCAGAAGGAGACAAACTCAACTTCTAGAGAAAACAAGCAAAAACAACACAATACACAGGCAAGGGAGACAAACTCAACCTTCATCCAACAAGCAACGCCAAACAGTAACAGACAAGCAGAGGGAGACAGACTCAACCTCTAATGCAAACAAGCAAAGGGAGGCAAGCTTAACCTTTCAATGCACTTAGGCCTAGAACCAACTACATGAAAGCCTATTCTAGTACAACACACAAAATAAGAAGTCACACAAATACAGTCAATCAACAAGAATACAACAAACAAAACAGAAGCCAACAGCCCAACAACAAAGCAGGCTTCTAGCAGCAAAGCAGCCCAACAGTCTGTAGTTTTCTTCACGTCCAAGTTATCCGTCAAGAGAATAGGGAATAAGGACTTCATCTTCAAGCTCCCACTTGCTCCATCAAGGAATGATAATAATCAACACAAAGATCATTGCATGATGAGGGGAAGCATGATGGAAACCAAAGGAATCCATCATGGCACTCAACCACTCATCTAAGATTAGTATCCTCAAAGGTTTTACCTTTTGTGGTAGGCCTTTAGTCCTTCCAAAGGAGGGACTAGGCTCTCACCAAGGAACCTTGCATCATTGGATAGGAAATGGAATGCAAACCAAAGCAACCCACAATTATGAAAAAGGAAGAAACTCCTAAAGGCTCTAAAAACCCAAATCTACAAGCTCTAAAAGCAACCCTCCAAAGGGAACTAATGCACCAAATTAAACCTTAATATTCAATCTACATAGGCATCAACATGTCTACTAAACCATCAGAAAAGGTTTGGAAACTTATCATGAACTAAAGGTCACTTTTGAAGTTCAACTATGGGAGGTACTATGCTAGAGGCATCCTACATACAGCCTAGATGTAAAATCTAACTAAAATAGTAAATCAATTCCTAAAAATCTATAAATATTTCTAAGAGGTCCTAAAGGTATTGGGAACCTGTGGTAAACAATCCAACTCCTAAATCAATGTTTAAGGGCACTAATGAAATTCTAAACCAAAAGTTGTCAAGTGAAAGTTCAAGTGGGGAAAGCTCTAAAAACCTAGTTCAAAACTATGCTTAGATTTACCTAAAAAATCAGAGAAAAATCATACACATCCCTCTAAGGGTCCAGGGAAAGCCTGCAAAAAACTAGACGTTTATTTTAAATATTGAATGAGAAATAAAATCAAAAATTACAGCATGCCATTTTGCGACCATCAAAAACATATTAAAATAGAAAATATGAAATTAATTGAAAAATGCATGAAAACTGAAATTAAAAAATATGAAAAAATTCTAGACATATTAAACTAACTACAGCATTTTTTTCCAGATTTATTGAAGCACTTAAGTATTTATTTGGAATTAAAATCGAACAGCTATCAAATAGAAAAAATAAGAGAAAGAAATTAAATGAAGAAACTATAGAGGGTGCAATTAGTACTGTTCCTACGTGTTGTTCCGTTTGGGCCATGCTGTGGGGTGCGAATAGCGCAGTCTAAAGCCCAGCTGAGTTATTAAAAACTCAGCATTTACATGAAAGGGAAGGGCCACGCGGACGAAATCTAGCCGCACGATGGAGATACAAAGTCCACAAGTCCGCGCAATCGGACGACTAGGCTCGCGTCTGGGCGTTTAAAGCAGCAAAACGGAGGGAATTCCTCGTGGTGGCTCGTGCGGTGGGGCTGTTCACAGACGGTGGCCGGAATATTTTCCGGTCATCTTCAACCTCTAGCCAAAAATGGCATTTTCTCATTTCTTAACCAAAACAAGATTTTCTTGAACCAAAACCATGTGATTTTTCGTGTAGAATCCGAATATGTAATTTATTTCACTTTCATCCATTAAAATTCAGAATTCATGAACATCCAAGAATCACTCAAGAATTATCAAATTTCTCAAACTCAAAATTTAAGATACTAATCTCTTCCTCTCACTTCCTACATCATGAATATCAAATTCTTTTCCATTTTCATCCAGTAACAAGAGAGAAAATCAAACTACAACCTAGGGTGTCAATTCTTGAAGTTTCATGGAACTTAACCAAACTAATCCTAAAAGCTTCTACATGCTCCAAGGATCATAATTATGTAAAAATGGTGCAATAACTCATCAAGAACAGAGCATATGGATGAGAAATAAGAACCTTGTTCGGAGCTTCAATGGTGAAGTGTTCTTGCACGAATTCTTGATCAAAGTTGTTCAAAATCGTTCAATGATGCTTGGAGAAGCTTCTTGAATCCTTAATTCCCTTTGAAATGACTTCAAAGTAGAAATTCCATTTTCACCTCTAACAAGCTTTTTCCAAGTACTTCTTACCTCATTCAAGCTTTTCCAATCACCAACCTTGCTATAAACTCATTCATGAACATATATAGAAGTGATTTGGGCTACAATGGAGGCCCAAAAATGGTTGAAAGTCCAATTTTAATTTTCACATTTTTCTTCACTTTTTCCTTTGACTTTCCATGAATATGGTGTGTGGAAGCTTCTAATTTTGTTCATATCAGTTTCTTATGATGCAAAGATCATGTGGCGCTGAGATTAATGCCTTGGAAATAAATGGATGGTTGATTTTGAATTTGTGACTTAAAGTTCAAGAAACCATGAATATCCCCATGTAAATGAATCCATTTCTGATTTCTGGTTTTGCCATTGTTCTTAAAATATTATTTGGACTCAAAAAATGCACCAACATGACATAAATTGATTTAATTGGCATTAAATCCCAACTAGGCCTTTTCAAACATCTTTTCATGAAATTTTCCCCATACATTCACATTTCCAAGCTACGTCAATGATCCCTTGAGGTTTGGTTTACCAAATAATCCCATTTGGAGCAACTTTCAAGATGGCAAGATTTTCATTTGAAGTGTGCAAAGTGGTGAAATTGACTTATAATGAAAATGACCTGTAATCTCACTTTCCCAAAATACCCTTGACTTGTAAGTCTCATATCTTGAGTTCTACAAATCCAAATGAGGACTTCTAGGACTTTTTGGAAAGCTAAGATCATGAGGAACAACTTTCATGTTCACTTGAAGTTTAGGAGAAACATCCTTCTTGGTCAAAAATGGCATGGAAGTTGGTGTACTTTTGTTGACTAAAATCACATTCATCTAATGACCTGTAACTTGTCTGCTTCATAACCTGAGTTCTATAAATCCAATCAAGGACTTCTAGTACTCAAATTAAAGCTATGAACATGATCTACAAGCCTCAAGTTTATGTCAAGATGATATTAGGCTTGCATCTTGAGTTATGTGGTCTTGAAGTTAAACACCAAACCAGGGGATTTTACATTGTCAAACTTAGCAACCCTAGCCTAGCAACTCCTCACACTCTTGAATCTTGATGAAATGATCTTGGAATAATATTTGGCATGTCTCAACACAATATCAAATGATCATAAAGACTTGGAATTGAGTCTTAATCTCTTTTAGTTCAACTATTGACTTAGGGTTGACCAGGTGAAAACCCTAATTGCACCAATCTTGACTGTGGCTTCACACACTTGATATAATGACTGACATAAGCTTGAAAATGACTTTCAAGACATCCCATGAGCTCTCTCAATATTCTCCACCCATACCCATGGATTCAAAACCACTTGATGACCTTCATAGACCCCCACGATAAGAGGTACACCATTCTTAACCAATCCACTCCTTCTGATGAGCTTTGGCATTCTTCTGATAATGATAAGCACTTCATAACTCGAATATAACCCCTTGAATAGGATTAGACCTTTGATAGCCCTCTCTTGATAAGCACACACCTCTAAATCCCCTGTTCATAGAATATGGTATGGAAATGCTAATGCTATGAATGCAATGATAAATCCAATGAAACGAAAGCCAGCTAAAGCAAAAAGTTGGGGCAAATTTTGGGGTGTAACAGTACTGTTGTTGAAATTCTAATTCAAGGAGTTTCAATCTCATATCTCTTGAACTTCCTTATAGTATTTCAATCACCCTCGAATGTCTTAGAGTTTTATGCAGGAGTACCCAGGATAATTTAGTCTTCTAAAGTTTGCATAAGATAGATGAAAACTCGAATGTAGCAAAGAATGTTTGTAATTTATTCTAGAGGATATGTGTTTTGATTATGATTTTTGTGAATCTGGAATGAGGTATTTATAGGCCATACAAGTGTTGTTTCACATGGTTGCAAACCTTGGTGAAACAAATTCTTTTGAGTAATACTTTTACCAATGTTTACAATGTTTCTCCTACAACAATACTTTTTAAAAGTTGCATATTTTCATTTTGCAACACTTCATGAAGTGTTTCCTACTTCGAATTAAAAATTCAAGCACAATCAACAACCAAAAATAAGGGCAACGACTACATGTCGGTTTAAGGTTGAACGCCGACCGCCATTGGCGCTGCCGTATAGCGCTGCGAGTAGCCCGATTGCTCAGATGCTTTATGCTTAAGTTCCACTGCTAGCACCGCTATGCCCACGCCCTCGGACCCGGAGTCAGAGTCGGTGGCGGCACCAGTGAGGGGTTGTACGGAAGAGACAAGTGGCATAATTCTTTGGATCACCACACTTGTCCGTGTGGCCATTAATCCTCTTTTGTCCTTTTATTGAGTTAATGAACATAACTCTTTATATAGGATTTTAATGTGAGTACCACTTTTTATGAGGGACTATTTTTCATGTATTTATTAACATTTACTCACTTCCACTTTTCTTGTCACTTTGAAACATGCCAATTGTAGTTTATTATTCATAAATAACAAAAATCCCTCACTTATTCTAATAATGACAATATCAATTCAAGGAAAGAAAGAGGAAAAGAATGTTAATACAGGTAAGTATCTTTTTATTTGAACTTTACCTTTGTAAGAATAACGAAAAGTTTAATCGAAATGTTAGGTAGTTATGCTTTGAAATGTTATCCCTTGTGATTATACCGGGATTACCTTACACACATTATTTAATGATTCTTTTCCTACATCTCTCGCCTAACACTATTTATGGTCATGCGTTTTTCCTATTTTTGAGAAGTTTTTACGAGGGAAACTCCAACTCTCACTTTGAGACGACACTATCTCGAAATTCACATAGATGAAGTTTATTTTGTGTCAATTTATTGAGTTGCATATCGTCTATATATAACATCATTAAGAGTTTGAAAAACTCAAGCCTTTATATGTAATTGTCAACATTGTCAATGTTTTTTGCACAAACATCCAAATCAACGACTTGTTGTTAACAATTGAATCTTAGATAAAGGTTTGTTGACTTTAGATTATTTTCTACTGTTGTCGAAATTCTTATTCAAGGAGTTTCAATCTCATATCTCTTGATCTTCCTTATAGTATTTCAAGCACTCTCGAATGTCTTAGAGTTTTATGGAGTACCCAGGATAATTTAGTCTTTTAGAGTTTGCATAAGATAGATGAAAACTCGAATGTAGCAAAGAATGTCTGTAATTTATTCTAGAGGATATGTGTTTTGATTATGATTTTTGTGAATCTGGAATGAGGTATTTATAGGCCATACAAGTGTTGTTTCACATGGTTGCGAACCTTGGTGAAACAAATTCTTTTGAGTAATACTTTTACCAAAGGTTACAATGTTTCTCCTACAACAATACTTTTTAAAAGTTGCATATTTTCATTTTGCAACACTTCATGAAGTGTTTCCTACTTCGAATTAAAAATTCAAACACAATCTACAACCAAAAATAAGGGCAACGACTACATGTCGTGTTAAGGTTGAACGCCGACCGCCATCGGTGTTGCCGTCTAGCGCTGCGAGTAGCCCGATTACTCAGATGCTTCATGTAACACCCTGATCCCAAAAAATAAAATAAATGCAATTAAAATAATCAAACACCAGAGTTTCTCCCACAAACGGGATGTCACATTTTTCAACAAAATTCCACAAGACATTTCCTTAAAAATGATTTTCAATAAAATTTGTAGCGGAAAAAGAAGTAGTCTGTCATAACACATAATATATATATATATATATATATATATATATATATATATATATATATATATATATATATACACATCATCAACATCATCACCAATCCCACAAAATAAGATACGCCACAGGGGCACACAAAATCATCAATACACATAAATACTCCCAAAAGCCCCAGTGTTACGTATCAGAGCAATCCCTACGAATCGCCACAATCCAAGCTAGCTAAACACCTGGATTGTTTGTACTTCCGAGGAAGCACAGACCACAACAACAACAAAGGGGTGAGAATTCACGATCAAATATTAACGGTATAAATGTACATGAAATAAAAGGTAGAAACACATAAACATCATTTCATATACAACACATTCGGACCTACTGTCCCATCATCAACAATCACTACACACAAAAATGCAACATATGCAACTCAACACAATGATATGCGGTACCGACTCAACATCATTGGTTCGTCAACCATTCTAAGGATAGATCGCATACGCTCCCTCTGAGGAACGATCTATCCCTACCACGCTCCCCATTTGGAGCCCCGGTAAATCACACTTAGGATAGATCGCATCCACTCCCTCTGAGCAACGATCTATCCCTACCACTCCCTTCCGGAGCACCGGGAAAATCACACTCAGGATAGATCGCATCCACTCCCTCTGAGCAACGATTTATCCTTACCACGCTCCCCATTTGGAGCACGCGAGTGAATCACATACGCTCCATCTGAGCAATAATTCACCCCGTAAACATGCATATGCAAACCCCATGCACACAACAACACTAGCACCCACGGTGCACACGGTCCCCTGACCACATCTCATCACATATCATATGCATATATATACAAGCACACAAGATGCATTGATCCTACTGATCAAATCATCACACAACACATCACACATCATGCACATCAGGCATACCGGTCCTACTGACCCAATCGTCACAACAACACATAAACACAATGTATATAAAGCGTATCGATCCTACGGATCCTCTCATCACAACATATCACCACAACGCACTCAAGGCGTGTCGATCCTACTGATCCACATTGTTGCACCCCAAAATTTGCTCAACCTTTTCTTGCCTGATTTATGTTTCATTGCATTTTATTTGCATAGTTACATCATTCACATAGTTCTAATCATTTGCATATCATAGCATATCACTCATCCAACAGGGGATTAAGGTGTGATTCTAATCAGAAGAAGCCTAGCAAGAGGTGTTATCCAAGATTGATAAGTCATCCAAGTCATCAAGAGTTGAAGTCTTGAGAAGTTTGAGTGCCTACATGTGGGTTGTGCTCCTATCTTGAGGAATATTGAGTATCATCAGTGGGATGTGAAACATGGAAGGTGAAGTTGAGGTGTGTATGGATCTCATGGGATGTCTAGAGGGCCTTATTGAAGCTGAGGCAAGTCATTGATTCAAGTATGAGAGCCACATTTGAAGTGCAGTCAGCTAGGGTTTCATCTAGGTCAACCCTAATTCAATTGAGTAATTTGAGAGCATCAAAACCTACATTGAGGTCATGAGATGCATGAATTGGTATGTTGATACGTGTGTCATGTTGTGATAAGGTTAAGCAAAGAAAGATCAAGAATGTGGGAAGTTGCTAAATTAGGATTTCAGTGTAAAATCCCCTGTTTAGTGTCCAACTTCAAAGCCACATAGGTCAAAATACAAGTTTCAAATGGATTATTGGACAACATGAAGCTTGTATAGATTCTCAATACCTTTAATTTGAGTACTAGAAGTCTTCAAGAAGATTTGTAGAACTCAAGTTATGGTCTTTGCAAATTAAAGGTCACTAGAGGACACTGAAATTTATCTGTGAAAGTCACCTGACTTCCAAGCAACTTTTGCCCCTCAAGAAGTTTTCAAATGGATTCTTGGACAAAATAAGAGTTGTAGATATTGATCTTATATTTCCATAGAGTACTAGAAGTCCTCAAGGGGATTTGTAGAACTCAAGTTATGATCTTGGCAATCCAGGGGTATTTTGGGTATTGGTGATTATAGGTCATTCTCAAGCATGGGTCCAAATCTCCAACTTAGAGGCCTCAAATGGAAAATTGTTCAACTATAAAGTTTCTCAAAATAGGGTTTTAACCTTGACCATGCATCAAGGAGACTTTGAATTGGCTCATATGAGAAGTTGGTTTGAAATGGCTTTTTAATGAAGAAATTAAAGTCATTTAAAAGGCAAAATTGTGATTTCTTGATTTCATGGCCAAACCAAGCAATGTTACATACCAAATTGATCAGAAAACATGTTTTAAAGATGATGGCATTGGCACATTTTTGGATTGAGGCCATTTTCACACACTTTCATTTTGTACCTTAAGGATGAAGTAGCATATCAATCACACACCATAAGATCAAATACAAGGGAATTACCATCCCCATTCAGTTCAAAGTATCATGAGGAGAGAAATTCAAATGAGATGGTGAGCTGAAACAGAGCAAGGCATAACTTTGGCATGTGAAATTTTCAAAGGAGATGAGAAATTGAATTTCTCATTCAGGTTGTTACAGAAGGTTCTAGAGTGTTCTAACACACTCTATATATGGTATGCAACTGATCCAGATCAATTTTTGGGCTTGCATTGGAGAGAATCAAGGGATAGCATTTGAAATTTCTCAAGCTGCATCAAGAATCGGTTTTTGTAATTGAGGAGGATTCAAAACAAATTGTCCATTGGAGAAGCTTTAGAAGTGATCCTTGAGTGATTCTGCAAAAGATTGGAGGGTGATTCAAGCAAAATCTCCATCTGTTCATCATTTCAAACCAGGTCTGCAACTTCTTTCTTTTAGCTTAATTCATAGGGAGATGCATAGAAATTGATGTGTGGTGAGGTTAAGGATGATGCTTAGATGGATTTCAGTCCAAGAAGTGAGCAATTCGTGACATTTTGAGTGTGATACCATTTTCTGTTGAAGCTCATATATCCTAGTTCTTGAGGTATTAATGGTGTTTGATAGCAAGTTTTAACCAGGGAGAAGTGTAGTATACAATAGGATAATTAATTTTAGGTTTTGAGGTGATTCAAGATTTGTGATTTTTCTGAAATGGGAATCGTATTTGGAGTTGTAGTGAGAATCAATAAAAGTGGAGACCATATTCGTGACCAGGGTGAAACTTAGAGTGGATTAGGGTATTTAGTTGTTGAGTTTGATGAGTTTTTGGAACTGCTTCGCCGGAGAAGACGGTGGCGCAGAGCTCAGGCCACCGTCTGAGCTTCTCCCTCTATTTTTCAAACAATTGGGGACGATGACTTAGGGCCCTTGGATGACGTTTTGACCTTGACTGAGAAACCAATCCAATGGCCACGATTACGAGTTGAGTTCTGAAGGGGACAAATTTTATCAAAACGCCTCGTTTCACTTAATGGCAATTGGATGGGCTTAAGATTGGTTTGTTGTTTACACCTCCGTTTGGGGCCCAATGGGAATTACAACGTGTTTTCATTGCTGTTTACGCCTCTTTTATTTTTACATTTTCATATAGTTAGAAATAAATCCATAATAAATAGAAAAATTAGTATTTTAATTCAAGTTTTTTTCCCTTGACTCTTTAGAGAGTCTAGAATTTTAGGAAATTAAGAAATTCATAATTCATGCATTTTAGAATTTAATTGTATTTTTTGCATTTTTATTGCTTTTATTTTCAATATGGTTGATACATGATTTTGTGGATTTTATTGTGAATGATTGGTGATGAATTTTGAGTTGATTCTTTTTGGGTTAGATAGCTTAGAAATGAATGTACCCATAGTAAATTTATCATATTTTTGTGAGAAAATCTTAGGCTAGTTTGAGCATTGAACATTAGGTGGTTTAGAATTAGGGTTTTAAGATGATACCTTTAGGATTAGGACATAGTTTTAGGTTCAAATGAATGGTTAACCCCCTGGTTTTTGTATGAGATATTCATAAGAGGTTTAGGAGCCCTTAGTAATTTTTGTAAGATTTTAAAATCATGTTTGGTATTTTAAGTAGAATTAGTTTTAAGACTAACTTCTAGGTGTTTCTGATGAACTAATTTGACTGGTCTGATTCAATAGTTCCCCTTAGATTAGGGTGGTGTTGCTTTTGAGCTTGGATGATTATGAAGAAAATTTTAAGGTGCTTTGGAGAGCTTGAAGGAGCTTGGATGTGAAGATTCTCTCATCTTGTGGATGCTTGTCAGGAGCTTAGGGAAACTAGGGTTTCAGGAAGAGCCTTAGACTAGTTTTACTTGTTTCTTCAAACATGGAGTATATTGTTCATCTCCATTAAATCCAATGACATAAAGTCATTTTAAAGATGTCACATCTCTCCTTAGGAGGGATGAAGGGCATGCTTTAAGAGTAGAACTTTGAGGATGCCAGTCTCTCATAATGTTAAGTTCTCAGTGACTTCCCTTGGTTGTCATTGAGCTTCTTAACATTTCAACTTGATTCTTGTTGGTTTGATTCTCCCTTGGAGGTGCTTGTTGAAGCTTGGTAAAGGAAAGGATGAGGTAGCTTGTTGAAGCTGGGGTTTTACTGCTTGTTGAAGTTGAAGTCAGGAGCTTGCTGAAGCTGGTCACTGGTTGGGGTTTGAGCTTGCTTAAGCTGGGAGCTTGTTGAAGCCTGGTGCCTAGTGAAGATTGAAAGTTTATTGAAGCTTGAAGATGGGAGTTATTCATGAAGATGAAGGTTGTTGCTGTCAACTTTTTGCTGGTTAATCATTTGTTGCTGTCAGAGCTGCTGTTTGCTAAAGGAGTTTGGTGCTGCTGCTTGGGCTGCCTCCTCTGCTTTGGGATTTTGTTTTCTGTATTGTTTGTTGGGTTGTGCAGCTTGCCCCCTAGGTTTGAGGTGAATGTTGATTCACTTTGCCTGTTGTTTTCCCAGGTTCGAAGTTGAGTGGGACTCCCTTGCCTCGCTTGTATTGATGCATTGCATGCATTTTATTGTATTTGCTTGCTTTCTTTTCTGTTTATCCCCTAGGATCTCTGATTTCCTCTATGCAGGAGGGAATTATGACAGACATTAGGATTCTTATCCATGCATGACAACATTATGTTAGTTTTATTCCCCTTTCAACCCTAGGTATTTTAGAGCTTCTTTCTCTTCTTATCTCAAAACAATTCAAAATACAGTAATAAGGTCAATCGATGTCGTACGTTACGAGCCTTAAGCTATTTGAGAAAAGGTTGCTGGAGGGTCACTCTTCAGTAATCTGACTGCTTAGTATGGTACCCTTAGGGTGACATGCGACGTAGTCACTCTCTAATCATAGTTTTAGTGCGTCAAAGATTGGAAACAAACTAAAAAAACACTTCTTTCGTAAAAGATTCAAAACAAACATCAAAGTGTCATTTTTGTCCGCTTGGACTCTTAATTAAGAAAAACCCTTTCATAAGGTAATAAAAAACCAGTCAGACAAGCTTGTGTCTTCCGTAGCCCGAACTACGTTTGCTCTGATCTTTCATGCTGTATGAAAGTACGTAGGCATAGGATGTCGTATCCTAGCGAGCAACCTTCCCCCCTTAACCCGTAGTTAGGCGAACTACGTTGACTCTGATTTCTCGTTCTAGACGGGGATACGTAGGCATAAAGTGCGATACTTTGCCGAGTCATTTTCTTTTCTTTTTAACCCAGATCTATAGAGTAGATAGAATAACATACCCTTAGATAGAAAACAAGCGTGGATCCCATCGAGTACGACGGACGTGAGGGGTGCTAATACCTTCCCCTTGCGTAATCGACTCCCGAATCCAGGATTTGGTTGCGATGACCATTCCTTTCCAGTTTTGCTTACTCTGAGCGTTTCCTTTCCCTCTTGTGGGATAAATAACGCACGGTGGCGACTCTTCTGTCATAGCCGGCGCCGATTTTCGCAGTAGCGACAGCTGGCGACTCTGCTAGGGACTCCAACAGTTCCCTACACGAGTCAGTCCCAGTGCTTGCTTTCCCGTCGTGGGTTTTGTATGGATTTACTTTTCTGTCTTTACTTTCCGCATTTTTATTCAGCTTTATACTGTTATTGCTATTGTGGGAGGGGGTGATCTGCTGAGAGATAAGTCGGACCTGGGCTTGAGTGCACCTAGAATTAGTTGTGGAAAGTAGTGGGCGCGTGCATGCTTTGCATGGGCTAGTGTCCCGCAAAATCCATGCTCAGACGAGGTTCTTCTGGTTGACTTCTTTTTCAACCCTTTGGGTTGAGGGGGTTATTGGTTAGTTGGATTGTCGACTCCGGGGACCGATCATTTGGAAGTTGGCTAAGTGAGGCCTCTTCAGGACATGCTGATGCCACACCTTCTGGGTATCGTATCATCAGTCTTGAAAGTCTGTGACGCCGACGACCGCATAGGATGCCGTACCTTGTGTCAGTTGATAGGACACCTACCTGTGAGAGGGATTGGGACATGCAGGAAACTTGACCTCCAGACTACCCGATTTTCTTAATATTGGATCAGTATATGTGATTACTTGGGGTTCTTCATCAGGACAGTGTTATAGGTCTGTTGAGACTAGGTTGGAGCTTCGTTATAGGTCTGTCGAGATCAAAGTGGAGCATTGTTATGGGTCTGTTGAGACCAGGATTTGAGCAGTATTGTGGGTCTGTTGAGACAGATGGTGTGGATGGATCTCTTCAGCAGTATATCACTTGATCCCTGTTGCATGTTTGCATATTGCATTGTTGCATACTCATTTTGCATATCATTAACGTGTGTCTGTGCTGCAGGTGCATTTCATACCCTCTGATTCTAGTTTCCCGGATTTCTATCTGCTGCTATTTTGAATACTTTGAAGAAGACTGTGGCATACAAGTTGCCTACTCCAGATGTTACTTCTTTGCTTGGGTTGATATCATTAGATGATGATGATGTGAGGAGAAGCTTCAGGAAGAGTTATGGGAAACTGCTTAGGTTGGTTTGCAAACCATCCACGTATGAGCTGAACGGATTATATGCACTTATGCAGTTCTATGATCCCCCGCTGAGATGTTTTACTTTCCCTGACTTCATTCTGGCTCGGACCATGGAAGAATATGCTGAGGTCTTGGAGTTAACCATTCAGAACAGGGTACCCTTCATTCATATGGGGGCTGAGCCCAAGCTGGAGGATTTGGCTGTTGCTTTGCACTTAGATCCCTCAGAGTTGCTGTTAACCTCGTGGAACGGAGTTTCATGTTTTTCTCTCAAGTTCTTGGTTGGGAAAGCACAAGAGTATGCCAAGAGTGGCTGTTTGATTGTGTTTAATGCTATCCTTGCTTTGTGTATCTATGGCATTGTACTGTTCCCTAATATGCCTGACTTTGTTGATTTGGATGCATTCCATATATTTGCTTCAGGCAATCCTGTGCCTACGCTGATTAGAGACTTTTATCATTCTCTGCATTATAAGAACGAGAATAGGAGGGGCAAGAACGTCTCTTGTTGTGTGCCTTTGTTGTATATATGGTTTGATAGCCACCTGTCCAAGAAGGGTATATTTGCTGAGTCTGCAGCTACAGTGGAATGGTCCGAGCGTCTGATGGGGATTTCTTCAGAAGAGGTTGTCTGGTTTGATAGGGACTTAATGGAATCTGAGATTATCTACCGCTGCACAGGATATCCCAACGTCCCTCTGATTGGGAGGAAAGGATGCATTAACTACAATCCATCATTGTTGATCAGGAAATTCGGTTATGCTTTGAGAAGCCCGCCAAAGGAGGAGGAAGTACAGGAATCTCTGTACTTCACAGGTGATTTGAAGGGAGAATTGAGTTCCAAGCTTCAGCATGCTTGGAATAATATTAGCAAAAGGGGTAAGCCATTGTTGGGTAAGAATGATTGTCAAGCCTATGCTCCGTACAAGGTCTGGATCCAGGATAGGGCAAAGCAGGCGCTGATGCCGTTCCCTGCGGTATTACCTCCTGCTCCCCTCGTGGTGGAGGAGCCCACTATTGTGTCTATTGAGAGATATGAGCGGGTTGTGAAGGATAAAGAAGAGCTGATGAAAGCCAACGAGAAGTTGGAAGAAGAGCTAGTTCAACTCAGAAGCGAAAGAAATGAAGTCGTGTATTCCTTCAAGCAACAAAAAAAGTTAGTGAACCAATTAGGTGCAGAACTGAGTGAATAACGAAAGAAGCGCGGACACTTGGGGATAGATTTCAAGAGCTCTCATGACATGCTGGAGTCTAAGAAGAAAGCACTTGATATAGCCCACCGGGAGATCTCCACATTCAACAAAACCTGGAATGCCACAATGACCAGTAATAAAGAAAGAGAAGACAAACTGAAGCTGCAGATCTCTGAACTGGAAGATCAGTTGAAAGCTAGCCAGAAAAAGTTTGAAGAAGAGGTTATGCAGAGATACGCTATTTAGAATTCGTTGAACAAAGTTGTCAAGCGTAAGAAAGATTCTGCATCCCAAAAGCGGAAGCTAGAGGATTGCTTTGGAGAAGGTGTATGGGAGGAATCCATTGGGGATCTCCAGCGTGTTATCAGGCAAAGAGACTCACTCGTTGAAGGGTTGCTTTCCCAGCCAGATCATCCCAAGACTAAGAGATTGTTAGAGGAGTATCAGGCATATGGTCGCACTTGATTACCTTATGTACTGATGTATATGCTTTATTTGCATTGTGCTGGACATCACCAGGATTGTTGGTTGAGGTCATGCCTTCTTGTTATTGTACACTCAGTGATATTGTATTTCTGCCTTGTCGGGCTTTTCAGCAATATATGAGATGTTTCTTTCATGAGTGAATCCAAGCTTCTTAGCACTGTCACTGCACTGGCACTTTGGCACTAGAATCAGGGACTGATCTCCCTAATGCACAGACACATATTGCATCTGCATATTCATTTTGCATTGCCAGTCACTTGTTGAATCTGTATCTTATTTCCTGCATCTCACAGGTTTTTCAGGATTGACGACCAAAGAGTCCACCACTACTCAACCAAAAACAACTACGAGAAGATAATGGATCAAGTTCAGGTCGAGATGCAGGAAATCCGCGAGAAGTTGACTTTGTTCATGCAAGCTATGGAGAGCATGGCCAAGGGCCAGGAGAATCTTCAGACCTTGGTGCAGCCGCTGCTGACACGGGCGAACGGGAATGGCAACACTGACCACATTTCTGTTGAAACTCATCGCCGGGAGGATGAGATACCGGCAGTTGTTACTCCACCTGTTGTGACTGTCAACGGAAACACGGGTACTGGTGCAGGTGCTGGCGCTGGTAATGGTAATACTGGAAACGGTGGTGATGGGCATGTTGTTAACAACAAAGGCAACACTGTGGATGCCGATCAAGGTTTCGTTGACAATGTCGGCTTTGGAAACATTGGGTATGGCAATGTCAATCAGGACGGGAACCTCGGGTTCAACAATCAAGGCTTTGGTAATGACGGTTATGACAACAATCAGGGGTATGGCTACGGTAACGGTGGATTCGGTAATGTGAACGGCGCTGGAGCATTTCCTTTCAACAATGGTCTTGAACCTGCTGGGATCAATCAAGGGTTCGGCAACCGAGGACAGGGTCCTGTGTTCAATCAGCAAGGATTTGGCGACAACCTAGGCTACGATGGGTATGGCAATGACTGGAAGGTGGATCACCAGGACGACGCTTTTTCAGGAAGAGGTATGGTACCTGAAGGCCCTATTGACCCTGTTCAGAGGATCAGAATGCTAGAAGAGCAGATGAAAGGTGTGGTTAATCAGAACTCCGCTGGGTTAGACATGACTACTATGAGGTTGGTACCAGGGCTGAGGGTGCCATTGAAATTCAAGGCTCCGACATTCGACAAATACAAAGGGGATACCTGCCCAAAGGTCCATGTACGTTCGTATTATAGAAGGATGTCGGTGTATTCCAATGATGAAAGGATGCTCATGCATTTCTTTCAAGACAGCTTATCGAGACCATCATTGGAGTGGTACATGGGACTGGAGCCCACCCAGATTAGGAGCTGGAAGCAGTTGGCTGATGCTTTCGTTATGCATTACA
Source organism: Lathyrus sativus (assembly GCA_963859935.3). Taxonomy (NCBI): domain Eukaryota; kingdom Viridiplantae; phylum Streptophyta; class Magnoliopsida; order Fabales; family Fabaceae; genus Lathyrus; species Lathyrus sativus. The sequence goes on from OZ012739.1 coordinate 251,159,531, forward strand.
AATATAATAGTGATTTGGCGCCAATCAGAGTTCAGTTGCAGAGTCTGTCACAGAAAAGCGGTGAAAGTTTCAAAGAGTACGCGCAGCGGTGGCGCGATATGGCAGCTCGGGTGCACCCTCCTTTGGTTGAAAGGGAGATGAATGACATGTTTGTGGGGACATTTACAGGAATGTACTATGACAATTTGCTCAATGTTTCGATGGGTAGCTTCTCCGATATGATCGTTATGGGAGAAAGGATCGAAAATGGAATCAAAATTGGAAAGATTCAGGCAGGCGAATCTACTTCAGCTGGGGGTGCGAAAAAGCGTTCGGCGGAAGATGACAAGGTGACACAAGCGTTGTATTCGGTGGCAGAGTCCGGGGCAGAGGTAGAAATCAGTATAGCCAACCTCAACAAATAGCCAGTGTTACTATTCCAATTCCTCAACAACAACAGTAGCAGCAACAACCACAGCAGCAGCAAAGGCAGAATCAGGGTCAGAGAAGGTTTCAGAATGCAAAGCCGAAGAGGGTATTTGATAAGCCTCCGTCGACATATGCAGAGCTTCTTCAGACATTGTTGAGGTTGAATTTGGTTGAGAAAAGAACTTTGGAACCGCCTACAGGACCAGTACTTCCTTATGGGTATGACGCTAATAAGCACTGCAAATTCCATTCCGGGGCGCCCGAACATGATGTAGAATCTTGTCATGCTTTCAAGCATAAAGTTCAAGACTTGTTGGACAGTAAAGCCATCAATTTTGGTCAAACTGGACCCAATATTCTACAATAGCCTATGCCTAATCATGGGGCAAATGCTATCTTGACAGAAGAAAATTTGAACTTGGTGATAGGCATTAACGAACTGAAGACACCATTGAGCGAAGTGAAAAGTAGGTTGCTCAGAGGGGGAGTATTCCCTGGTTGTGATGAATACTGTTTAGAGTGTTGGACCCAGCCCGAGGGTTGTACTGATTTGAAGCAGGGCATTCAGGCCATGATCGACGAAGGGACCTTGCAATTTGATAGAACTGCGGTTGAGAAGCCTGTGGAGGCATTATGTGATAAGTACAATGATATTGCAACGGTGACGATCCTGAGGAAGACTATAACGATAACGGCGCCCGCCCAGCGGCCAACTATTACGATTACCAAAGCAGGGCCTGTTCCCTTTGAGAGTACGAAAGCGGTCCCGTGGACATACTGATTAGAAGCATATTGCAACGGTGAAAAGATTGTGGTGAATAATCAGCCAGCTGGGGCTGTTGATAATGTCATTGGAATGGGGGGCATGACCCATAGCGGAAGGATCTTTACCTCACCTGAAATAGAAGCAGAGAGGTTGGCCAAAGGCAAAGCCAAAGTAAATGAAAGTGGGCCCACTCAGTCAAAAGAAAAGGATACGTCGCTCAAGGATGTAGAGGAGTTCATGAGACTGATTCGCAGAAGCGACTACAAAATTGTTGAGCACCTACAGCAGACGCCGTCGAAGATTTCTATCTTATCGTTGTTGTTATGTTCTGAGGCCCACCGGAACGCCTTGCTGAAGATACTGGATACGTCATTTGTGCCCAAAGAAGTTTCTGTAAATCAGTTAGAGGGGGTAATGGCACATGTCAATGCTGGACATAGCCTGGGTTTCACAGATTTTGACCTAACACCCAGGGGTCGAGAGCACAACATGGCTTTGCATATATCGGTGGAATGCCGGGGCACCGTAATGTCGCGTGTATTGGTGGATACTGGATCGTCGTTGAATGTATTGCCAAAGAAAGCCATGATGAAATTGGACATAAGGGGAATTCTTTGCACACCCAGCGATTTGGTTATGAGGGCGTTTGACGGGACGAAAAGATCAGTGTTTGGGTCAATAACGTTACCGCTTCAGGTGGGGCCGTAAATTTTCGATACTGAATTCTACATCATGGATATCCACCCAGCTTATAGCTGCCTTCTTGGGCGACCATGGATCCACGCTGCAGGGGCCGTGACGTCCACACTACACCAGAAGTTGAAGTATATGGTGGGTGATAGTGTTGTTACCGTTTGCGGGGAGGAGGATATTTTGGTCAGTCACCTGTCATCATTCAGATATGTGGAGGTCGACGGAGAAATACACGAGACACCTTGTCAAGCCTTCGAAGGGTTGCGGATTAAAGACAAAGCTCAGGGTTCTAGCAAAGTATCGGAGGTGGCAGTGTCATCCTACAAAGAGGCTCAGGCTTTAGTGCAGACTGGTGAGACTAAAGGCTGGGGGCAGGTATTGGAGATTCCCGTGAAAAATGACAAGTTTGGGCTAGGGTATCGACCGGCGTCGTCAGCGTCATCTTCAGGAGCACCCAGGTTCAAGGGACCGGTCACGATTACGCCAAGCGAGGTGTGCTTTGAGACTATCAATGCTACTTCCGATGCCGAAGACGGAGATAGCGATTGCGATATGGACGCGTGGATCAAGCCAAGCGTGCCATGACAAAGTCTCTGCAACTGGTCCATCTGGGAAACTGTCCCAGTGACCCTTAAACAGTAATTATTTGTTTTATCAATTGTTGAATAATCCTATGTCCTACCCGGAGAATAGTGATTGTACCTTAGGGCTACTTGATTATGTGTATTGCGCTGTTTAATCATGAAATAAAGGCGTTTTTCATATACAAATATTGTGATCCCTGTCTTTCTTGTTTTACTTTAACAATAAATGGCAACGTGGTTATTTGCCTTGTTTGCGTGTTGAAGCGTTTAACCATTTCCTTTGCAGGACTAGTATTTCAGATGACATCTCTTACGAACCACCTATGACTCGTTTCGACTTCGAGCATCCGGTATTCCAAGCAGAGGAAGAGATTGTTGAGGATAGCGACTTGCCGGAGGAGCTGACTCGTTTGTTGAAACAGGAAGAGAGGATCATTCTGCCTCACCAGGAGGAAATTGAGATTATCAACTTGGGGTCGGAAGAAGTTGTGAGAAATATCCGTATAGGGGCTGCACTGCAGAGCGACGTAAAGCAAAGGCTGATTGAGATACTACGAGAGTATAGTGATATATTTGCTTGGTCATACAAGGATATGCCTGGGTTAGATACGGACATGGTTGTGCATCGTCTGCCGTTGCGTGAGGAATGTCCGCCGGTTAAGTAGAAACTCAGAAGAACCAGACCAGACATGGCTGTGAAAATCAAGGAGGAAGTTCAAAACAGTGGGATGCTGGTTTCCTAGCTGTTACAACTTATCCGTCATGGGTCGCTAATATAGTACCAGTGTCGAAGAAGGACGGTAAAGTGCGAATGTGTGTAGACTACCGTGATTTGAATAGGGCGAGCCCGAAAGACGACTTTCCACTTCCTCACATTGATGTGCTGGTCAATAACACTGCTCAGATCTCTGTATTCTCCTTCATGGACGACTTCTCAGGCTATAATCAGATCAAAATGGCACCAGAAGACATGGAGAAGACTACCTTCATTACTCCCTGGGGAACATTTTGCTACAAAGTGATGCCCTTCGGACTGAAGAACGCTGGGGCAACATATCAATATGCTATGACGACTCTCTTTCATGACATGATGCACAAAGAGATCGAGGTTTATGTTGATGATATGATTGCCAAATCCCAGACGGAGGAGGAGCATTTGGTTAATCTGCTGAAACTGTTCAAAAGACTTAGGAAGTTCAGGTTGAGACTGAACCCTAACAAGTGCACCTTTGGGGTGAGATCGGGTAAACTGCTGGGCTTTATTGTGAGCGAAAAGGGAATAGAGGTTGATCCTGCGAAGATAAAAGCAATACAAGAAATGCCGACGCCTAAAACAGAAAAAGAAGTGCGTGGGTTTTTAGGGAGGTTGAACTACATCGCTTGGTTCATATCTCACCTAACTGCGTCATGCGAGTCGCTATTCAAGTTGTTGAAAAAGGATCAGGTGTTGACCTGGAATGAAAATTGTCAAAAGGCGTTCGACAAGATAAAAGAATACTTGCAGGAACCTCCTGTTTGATACCCCCAGTGGCCGGGAGACCTTTGATTATGTATTTGACGGTTCTTGAGGAAAGTATGGGTTGTGTTCTCGGTCAACACGACGAGACCGGACGTAAAGAGCATGCGATATACTATTTGAGTAAGAAGTTCACCGACTGTGAGTCCAGATACTCAATGCTCGAGAAGACGTGTTGTGCGCTATCTTGGGCCGCCAAACATTTGAGGTAATACATGCTGAATCATACAACCCTGATAATTTCAAAGATGGATCCAATCAAATACGTGTTTGAGAAGCAAGCACTCTCCAGAAGAATTGCCCGATGGCAGATGGTGTTAACAAAATACGATATCCAATATGTCTCGTAAAAGGCTATTAAAGGTAGCGTTCTGGCAGAATACCTTGCGGAGCAGCCAGTTGAGGACTACCAATCGATGAGGTTTGATTTTCCTGACGAGGATATCATGTACCTGAAAATGAAAGATTGTGAAGAACCGTTGTCGAACGAAGGACCAGAGTTGGGTTCCAAATGGCAGTTGATATTTGACGGAGCTGTGAATTCCTATGGTAGCGGAATAGGCGCAATTATCACCACTCCTCAGGGGTCGCACATCCTCTTTACTGCCCGATTGACCTTTCCTTTTACCAACAATGAGGCTGAATATGAGGCTTGCATCATGGGTCTGGAAGAAGCCATTGATTTGCGAATCAAGAATCTGGATGTATACAGAGACTCAGCTCTAGTGGTGAATCAGATCAAAGGAGAATGGGAGACACGTCAGCCCAATTTGATACCCTATATGAATTATGCAAGAAGGTTGTTGCCTTTCTTTGAGAAGGTGGAATTGCATCACGTAACACGAGCAGAAAATCAAATGGCTGACGCCCTGGCGACATTGTCTTCAATGTATAAAGTTAACTTCTGGAATGAGGCTCCCAGGATTGTTATCTCTCGGCTTGATAGGTCTACCTTCATATTTGCCATTGACGAGGCTCCCGATGGTAAACCCTGGTATTTTGACATCCATAATTTCCTGAAGAACAAGGAGTATCCGGCTGGGGCATCCAGTCGAGATCAGAAGACTCTCAGGAGATTGGCTGGCAATTTCTATCTGAATCCGGACGGTGTCCTGTACAAAAGAAACCACGACTTGGTGTTGCTACGTTGTGTAGACGAGAAAGAGGCGAAGTTGCTCATGGAAGAGATACATGAGGTTACATTTGGTACACATGCTGGCGGGCATGCTATGACAAGAAAACTGCTGCGGGCAGGTTATTATTGGCTGACTATGGAAACAGATTGTTTCAAGTTTGCAAAGAGGTGTCATAAATGCCAGATTTATGCGGACAAAATCCATGTGCCTCCAAGTCCTCTGAATGTGATGTCATCACCGTGGCCTTTCTCGATGTGGGGGATTGATATGATTGGCAAGATTGAGCCTACAGCATCAAACGGACACAAGTTCATTTTGGTGGCAATTGATTACTTCACCAAGTGGGTGGAAGCAGCGTCATATGCCAATGTAACCAAGCAAGTGGTGTCCAGATTTATCAAACGAGATATTATCTGCAGATATGGAATCCCTGAGCGGATTATCACCTACAACGGTTCAAATTTGAATAACAAAATGATGAAAGAGCTGTGTCAGAATTTTAAGATTGAGCATCACAACTCTTCTCCTTACCGGCCCAAGATGAATGGCGTTGTTGAGGCAGCCAATAAGAACATAAAGAAGATTGTTCAGAAGATGGTTGTGACGTATAAGGATTGGCACGAGATGCTACCTTTCGCTTTGCACGGTTATCGTACGACGGTACGCACATCAACTGGGGCAACCCCTTTCTCATTGGTATACGGAATGGAGGCGGTGTTACCGTTGGAGGTCGAGATTCCTTCCCTGAGGGTTTTACGTGATGTCCAACTCGACGAGGCAGAATGGGTTAAAGATAGACTGAATCAGCTCAGTTTAATGGATGAGAAGAGACTGGCTTCTTTGGCATACGGTCGGTTATATCAGAGCCGGATGAAGAAAGCTTACGACAAGAAGGTATGCCCTTGAAGCTTTCAGACGGGCGATCTTGTTTTGAAAAAGATTCTCCCACCACAAACAGATCACAGGGGCAAATGGACTCCTAATTACGAAGGTCCCTACATTGTCAGAAAAGTCTTCTCTGGAGGAGCCTTGTTACTATCCACCATGGATGGTGAAGACTTTACGTCTCCTATGAATTCGGACGCAGTTAAAAAATACTTTGCTTGAAAGTGACCCGCTGGACAGTAAAAAGAGAGTCCAGGCAAGAATGGGGCATCCCGGCGAACCATAAAAAATGAATAAAAGGTTCAGGCAAAAGTAAGGGATAAAATTGAAAAGATGTACACCCGCGAAGTCGAAAACCTGAAAAGGCCGACTTCAGCAAAAAAGGGTATCTCGGTGAATTGAAAACCTGCAAAGGGCGGTTCACACGAAAGTTAGGGGTTGGAAAAGCAAATGACTGCGGTCCGGATTTGATACGGCATTGCTTGGTGGTTTGGGAGTACCTGGGGCCGTCTATCCAAAAACAATCTCTTCCGAAGATCGAGTACCGGGAAAGCGCAGAGTCGGGCAAGTCATAGGATGATTAGCTCATGGTGTTTGTCTGCGCCACGTTGTTGACATGTGTACAAATGTTGTTTTGTATTTTCTTTATGCTTCTTGTGCATATATGTATGTATGTGTGTGCGTAACTTCCTCTTTTCAGGAGTTGCATCCAGTGTACAAAACTTTGCCTATTCAGAGGCCCATTATCAATAAAACATGTTATTCAGTATTTGATGCTTGTTCTTTACTGTTTTGTTTGTGAAGGACGCCTATGTTTTTTGATGAACTTGCACTTACATAATCTTGATGGCCCTTGCCAATAATTGCTAAAACTTCGAACTGACTGAAGTAAGGTCACAGACGCTAACCCGGATAGATTCTGTTGTATAGGCATGTTTCGTCTCGTTTGTGTTTTTCAGGGTTCTTACCTTTGGAGCAAACGGTCCCAAATTGTATTCCCCAGCCAAGATCGCTTGACATAAGACCTGACTCCAGTTGATGTCATTCCTCAGCTAGTCGCAACTTATTCCCCGAGATTTGGAATGACATCTATCCCTTCCCGAAGGAGGGAATTATATTCCCTAGGAGAGTGTCCTCATGGAAAGTCGTCCATAGGATTAATCCCAGCAAGTCGAAATCAATGTCCCCTGCAGAGGTAGCGCTCCTCAGGGAATCGAAGATGTGCACGTTCAATCTCCAGCATGGGAGAGTCCTACAATAGTTAACCAAGTTGTTGGTTCAGAAGGATTATACCCGAAGGACGGTCCCTTCTCCCCACGGGTCGTCATGCCATTGACAGGATGTTGATCCTCAGCAGAGTCCGAGGCTCTGAATGTGTAAACTGTGCCCCGACAGCATGTTTTTCCTAGAAGTTTCGCTTCTTTCCCCCGATGAGTTGGTTCACCAGCAGGGTGGTTTGTTCTTTCCTCCCAGCGGAAATTGATGTTTCGTCTCTCCCCGGCAGAGTTGGTTGTATTTCTGGCATTTATTTCGCCAGAATATTTTGTGGTACTTGTTCTCCCCAGCGGAGTTGGCGTTACCCTCAGCATTCATGTTGTTGAGACATCATTACCAGAATGGCCCCAGCAGCTTGAGCCTGCATTTGCATTTGCATATATTGTCATATTTTCATCTACTCAAACGCGTAGCATTTCCGTGCCGTACGGAGCAGTATGTCATTTTCAAACATACACATTTTGAAACATAAATCAGGTTGGTTAACCTTTTGCTTTCAGGTGTATTTTCTCAGCAGGAGTATGGAGTTCTGGCTCAGATCTGTTACCAGGTGTTCGAGGTCTCGCCGTGAGACGTGTGAGGATATGGTTCATCTCTCTTTTTTTCCCCACAGAGTTAATTGGTTGAGTTTCTCTTTGTCCCTGAGCAGAGTTATTTGCTTAAAATTTCTCTTGTTTTCCCCGCTAGAGTGGCTTGTTGAAGTTGTTCTTATCCGGCCAGCGAATTATTTTCTTCAAATTTGTTGTTACGTCAGCATCAAAGGGTTCCCCGAATCAAAATCTCAGAAGCTGCCGCTGGTAGGCGTCCGGCAGTTTGATTTCCAAATATCCCCAGTAGGATCCGCCTCAAAGTCGCTGAAACGTCAGTGCTAAAAGATTTGTAGGTTGGGATCAAAGGAGTTAGCTACTGCAGAGATAAGCAGAGAAACTGTATTCTGAGTATCTTCCCGTTGACAGAAGTACTTCCCCGGAAGTCACCAGAATTTTATTGCCTATGCTGATAGGAGTTCCTCGCGTTGAAGAAATATGAGTCCTGACGTGGACAATTTATTCCTATATTGACGGGGTTTCTTCGTGCTAGTAAAGAGGGTGTCCTAACATGGACAAATTTATTTCCTCGGGTTAACGAGATGTGCTAGTCCTAACATGGATAGATTCGATTTCTCCGTATTGATGGAATGTGAAGTCCGGATGAAAAAAATTGATTACTATTCGTATTGACAAAATGGTGTCCTGATATGGACCATTTATCCCCAGAAGATATCTTCCTTCGTATCGGCAAAATGTGTGTCCTGACGTGGACAAGTTTATAGTTCTTTGTGATGACAAGAAGCGTGAGTCCTGACGTGGACATATTTATCTTTCTTCGTGTTGACGAAGCATGAGTCCTGACGTGGACAAGTTTTATTTCCTCAGCAAGACGAAGAGGTGCAAGTCCTGACGTGGACGACTTTATCTTTCTTCGGGTTGACGAAACGGTGTCCTGACGTGGACGATTTTACTCCTATGTTGATAGGATTGTCTTGTGCTGACGAGATGTGAGTCCTGACGTGGACAAATCAAGGCAAGGTTTATTCCTAACATGGCCAGTTTATTCCTAACATGAACGGTGTGTTCCTAACATGGACGATTTATTCCTAACATGGACAGTGTATTCCTAACGTGGACAGTTTATTCCTAACATGGACGGTGTGTTCCTAACATGGACGATTTATTCCTAATGTGGACAGTGTATTCCTAACGTGGACAGTTTATTCCTAACGTGGACGGTGTGTTCCTAACATGGACCGTTTATTCCTAACATGGACGATTCATTCCTGATGTGGACAATTTATTCTTATGTTGATAGGACCCCCTCGTGCTGACGAAATGCAGACGAGTCATCCCCGGCGAAGTCGCCAGGATTTTTCCGTGTTGACGACAGGTGGAGTTCTGACATGGACAAGTTTATGATGGGGTTTCTTCGTGTTGACGAAACAAGCGTCCTAACGTGGACAAAGTTCTATTCCTGTGTTGTTGAGACGTGAGTCCTGACGTGGACAGAGTTGTACTTATTCGTGATTTGACGAAATTTGGGTCCAGATGAGGACAAGGTTACTCTTGTGACGACATAATCTTTGTTCGTGTTGACGAATTTGTTTCTCTTCTTGTGTTGACAAGGTTGGTCCCGTTGTGGACGGAGGTGTTTTGCAAAAGTTGTTCGGTACTTGTGGCGTTACATAGGTCGTGGAAGTTGAAATCAGGATTATTATCAGACGTTGGATCAGTTGTTGCCATAACAACCGGATTCAGATGGGGGATGTTACTCTCCAAGCAGTGCAGTTTATTTCTGCGGTTGGCAAATTTCCGGGTTTCTCGGTATTCAACCATCTCGTACCTCGATTGCTTGAAGGTCGTTCGCTCTTCACCCAGTCGGGTCCAAGTCGTTTGAATAGGGGCAGCTGTTGCACCCCAAAATTTGCTCAACCTTTTCTTGCCTGATTTATGTTTCATTGCAGTTCATTTGCATAGTTACATCATTCACATAGTTCTAATCATTTGTATATCATAGCATATCACTCGTCCAACAGGGGATCAAGGTGTGATTCTTATCAGAAGAAGCCTAGCAAGAGGTGTTATCCAAGATTGAGAAGTCATCCAAGTCATCAAGAGTTGAAGTCTTGAGAAGTTTGAGTGCCTACATGTGGGTTGTGCTCCTATCTTGAGGAATATTGAGTATCATCAATGGGATGTGAAACATGGAAGGTGAAGTTGAGGTGTGTATGGATCTCATGGGATGTCTAGAGGGCCTTATTGAAGCTGAGGCAAGTCATTGATTCAACTATGAGAGCCACATTTGAAGTGCAGTCAACTAGGGTTTCATCTGGGTCAACCCTAATTCAATTGAGTAATTGGAGAGCATCAAAACCTACATTGAGGTAATGAGATGCATGGATTGCTTTATTGATACATGTGTGGTGTTGTGCTAAGGTTAAGCAAAGAAAGATCAAGAATGTGGGAAGTTGCTAAATTAGGGTTTCAGTGTAAAATCCCCTGTTTAGTGTCCAACTTCAAAGCCACATAGGTCAAAATACAAGTTTCAAAGGGATTCTTGGACAACATGAAACTTGTATAGCTTCTAAATACCTTTAATTTAAGTACTAGAAGTCTTCAAGAAGATTTGTAGAACTCAAGTTATGGTCTTTGCAAATTACAGGTCACCAGAGGACACTGAAATTTATCTATGAAAGTCACCTGACTTCCAAGCAACTTTTGCCCCTCAAGGAGTTTTCAAATGGATTCTTGTCCAACATAATAGTTGTAGATCTTGATCTTAGATTTCCATAGAGTACTAGAAGTCCTCAAGGGGATTTGTAGAACTCAAGTTATGATCTTGGCAATCCAGGGGTATTTTGGGTATTGGTGATTATAGGTCATTCTCAAGCATGGGTCCAAATCTCCAACTTAGAGGCCTCAAATGGAAAATTGTTCAACTAGAAAGTTTCTCAAAGTAGGGTTTTAACCTTGACCATGCATCAAGGAGGCTTTGAATTGGCTCATATGAGAAGTTTGTTTGAAATGGCTTTTTAATGAAGAAATTAAAGTCATTTAAAAGGCAAAATTGTGATTTCTTGATTTCATGGCCAAACCAAGCAATGTTACATACCAAATTGATCAGAAAACATGTTTTAAAGATGATGGCATTGGCACATTTTTGGATTGAGGCCATTTTCACACACTTTCATTTTGTACCTTAAGGATGAAGTAACATATCAATCACACACCATAAGATCAAATACAAGGGAATTACCATCCCCCATTCAGTTCAAAATATCATGAGGAGAGAAATTCAAATGAGATGGTGAGCTGAAACAGAGCAAGGCATAACTTTGGCATGTGAAATTTTCAAAGGAGATGAGAAATTGAATTTCTCATTCAGGTTGTTACAGAAGGTTCTAAAGTGTTCTGACACACTCTATATATGGTATGCAACTGATCCAGATCAATTTTTGGGCTTGCATTGGAGAGAATCGAGGGATAGCATTTGAAATTTCTCAAGCTGCATCAAGAATCAGTTTTTGGAATTGAGGAGGATTCAAAGCAAATTGTCTATTGGAGAAGCTTTAGAAGTGATCCTTGAGTGATTCTGCAAAAGATTGGAGGGTAATTCAAGCAAAATCTCCATCTGTTCATCATTTCAAACCAGGCTGCAACTTCTTTCTTTTAGCTTAATTCATAGGGAGATGCATAGAAATTGATGTGTGGTGAGGTTAAGGATGATGCTTAGATGGATTTCAGTCCAAGAAGTGAGCAATTCGTGACATTTTCAATGTGATACCATTTTCTGTTGAAGCTCATATATCCTAGTTCTTGAGGTATTAATGGTGTTTGGATAGCAAGTTTTAACCAGGGAGAAGTGTAGTATACAATAGGATCATTAATTTTAGGTATTGAGGTGATTCAAGATTTGTGATTTTTCTGAAATGGGAATCGTATTTGGAGTTGTAGTGAGAATCAATAAAAACGGAGACCATATTCGTGACCAGGGTGAAATTTGGAGTGGATTAGGGTATTTAGTTGTTGAGTTTGATGAGTTTTTGGAACTGCTTCACCGGAGAAGACGGTGGCGCAGAGCTCAGGCCACCGTCTGAGCTTCTCCCTCCATTTTTCAAACAATTGGGGACGATGACTCAGGGCCCTTGGATGACGTTTTGACCTTGACTGAGAAACCAATCCAATGGCCACGATTATGAGTTGAGTTTTGAAGGGGACGAATTTTATCAAAATGCCCCGTTTCACATAATGGCAATTGGATGGGCTTAAGATTGGTTTGCTGTTTACACCTCCGTTTGGGGCCTAATGAGAATTACAACGTGTTTTCATTGCTATTTGCCACCAGACTTTTTCAATTTCCATTTGTTTTCTGATTGTTTTTTCATTTTGGTTTGGGCTTAGTCATATGCACTATGGACACCCCCTTTTGGGCCCAGGTTTGGATTTCTACTGAATTAAATTGCTATCTGGCACGCGCTTCTATCAACTTTCTTTGTTTTTCTTTTATTTTTACATTTTCATATAGTTAGAAATAAATCCATAATAAATAGAAAAATTAGTCTTTTTAATTCAAGTTTTATTCCCTTGACTCTTTAGAGAGTCTAGAAATTTAGGAAATTAAGAAATTCATAATTCATGCATTTTAGAATTTAATTGTATTTTTTACATTTTTATTGCTTTTATTTTCAATATGGTTGATACATGATTTTGTGGATTTTATTGTGAATGATTGGTGATGAATTTTGAGTTGATTATTTTTGGGATAGATAGATTAGAAATGCATGTACCCATAGTAGTTTTATCATATTTTTGTGAGATAATCTTAGTCTAGTTTGAGCATTGAACATTAGGTGGTTTAGAATTAGGGTTTTAAGATGATACCTTTAGGATTAGGGCATAGTTTTAGGTCCAAATGAATGGTTTACCCCCTGGTTTTTGTATGAGAGATTCATAAGAGGTTTAGGAGCGCTTAGTAATTTTTGTAAGATTTTACAATCATGTTTGGTATTTTAAGTAGAATAAGTTTTAAGACTAATTTCTAGGTGTTTCTGATTAACTAATTTGACTGGTCTGATTCAATAGTTCCCCATAGATTAGGGTGGTGTTGCTTTTGAGCTTGGATGATTATGAAGACAATTTGAAGGTGCTTTGGAGAGCTTGAAGGAGCTTGGATGTGAAGATTCTCTCATCTTGTGGATGCTTGTCAGGAGCTTAGGGAAACTAGGGTTTCAGGAAGAGCCTTAGACTAGTTTTACTTGTTTCTTCAAACATGGAGTATATTGTTCATCTCCATTCAATCCAATGACATAGTCATTTTAAAGAAGTCACATCTCTCCTTAGGAGGGATGAAGGGAATGCTTTAAGAGTAGAACTTTCAGGATGCCAGTCTCTCATAATGTTAAGTTCTCAGTGACTTCCCTTGGTTGTCATTGAGCTTCTTAACATGTCAACTTGATTCTTGTTGGCTTGATTCTCCCTTGGAGGTGCTTGTTGAAGCTTGGTAAAGGAAAGGATGAGGTAGCTTGTTAAAGCTGGGGTTTTACTGCTTGTTGAGGTTGAAGTCAGGAGCTTGCTGAAGCTGGTCACTGGTTGGGGTTTGAGCTTGCTTAAGCTGGGAGCTTGTTGAAGCCTGGTGCCTAGTGAAGATTGAAAGTTTATTGAAGCTTGAAGATGGGAGTTATTCATGAAGATGAAGGTTGTGGCTGTCAACTTTTTGCTGGTTAATCATCTGTTGCTGTCAGAGCTGTTGTTCGCTGTAGGAGTTTGGTGCTGCTGCTTGGGCTGCCTCCTCTGCTTTGGGATTTTGTTTTATGTATTGTTTGTTGGGTTGTGCAGCTTGCCCCCTAGGTTTGAGGTGAATGTTGATTCACTTTTCCTATTGTTTTCCCAGGTTCTAGGTTGAGTGGGACTCCCTTGCCTCGCTTGTATTGATGCATTGCATGCATTTTACTGTATTTGCTTGCTTTCTTTTCTGTTTATCCCCTAGGATCTCTGATTTCCTCTGTGCAGGAGGGAATTATGACAGACATTAGGATTCTTATCCATGCATGACAACATTATGTTAGTTTTATTCCCCTTTCAACCCTAGGTTTTTTAGAGCTTCTTTCTCTTCTTATCTCAAAACAATTCAAAATACAGTAATAAGGTCAATCGATGTCGTACGTTACGAGCCTTAAGCTATTTGAGAAAAGGTTGCTAGAGGGTCACTCTTCAGTAATCTGACTGCTTAGTATGGTACCCTTAGGGTGACATGCGACGTAGTCACTCTCTAATCATAGTCTCTAGTGCGTCAGAGATTGCAAACAAACTAAAAGAACACTTCTTTCGTAAAAGATTCAAAACAAACATCAAAGTGTCATTTTTGTCCGCTTGGACTCTTAATCAAGAAAAACCCTTTCATAAGGTAATAAAAAACCAGTCAGACAAGCTTATGTCTTCCGTAGCCCGAACTACGTTTTCTATGATATTTCATGCTGTATGAAAGTACGTAGGCATAGGATGTCGTATCCTAGCGAGCAACCTTCCCCCCTTAACCCGTAGTTAGGCGAACTATGTTGACTCTGATTTCTCGTTCCAAACGGGGATACGTAGGCATAAAGTGCGATACTTTGCCGAGTCATTTTCTTTTCTATTTAACCCAGACCTATAGAGTAGATAGAATAACACACCCTTAGATAGAAAACAAGCGTGGATCCCGTCGAGTACGACGGACGTGAGGGGTGTTAATACCTTCCCCTTGCGTAATCGACTCCCGAATCCAGGATTTGGTTGCGATGACCATTCCTTTCCCGTTTTGCGTTAGGTTTACTCTGAGCGTTTCCTTTCCCTCTTGTGGGATAAATAACGCACTGTGGCGACTCTTCTGTCATAGCCGACGCCGATTTTCGCAGTAGCGACAGCTGGCGACTCTGCTGGGGACTCCAACGGTTCCCTACGCGAGTCAGTCCCAGCGCTTGCTTTCCCGTCGTGGGTTTTGTATGGATTTACTTTTCTGTCTTTAGTTTCCGCATTTTTATTCAGCTTTATACTATTATTGTTGTTGTGGGAGGGGGTGATCTGCTGAGAGATAAGCCGGACTTGGGCTTGAGTGCACCTAGAGTTAGTTGTGGAAAGTAGTGGGCTAGCGAGTGTCTGCGAATTCTGAAAAATACAGTCACTGCTCAGATTCAACAACACTCTCCGAACTCCATCGATTCCGCCCAACTCAGTTCCCACAATGCCAAAACAACATTATACTACCTAACTACAAGGTCTAACCTCCATTTTACCCGATAAATCCTCAACTCGGCTCGATTAACCAACTTCCGGCTTAAAGCTTCAAACTACCCGAAAACCCCCAAATTCACTCAATCAAACACATGCAACCAGTTAAACAGGCTAGCAATATTCAGAATCACGACAACAACATAGAATCAATTCATCATACATCATTATCAATGGGGTTAGGGAATTTCCCTCTCTACCAATTATTCATGCAATTTACCAATTTAACCAATCAATCCCCCCCCCCCTTGCCTCAAAGTAGTTTTGATTGTTGAAAAGCGTCAAGAATCTTCACCCAAGCTCCTTCCTCTTGCTCTTGATCATGCTCTTCAAGCTTGCTCCAACTTGCTTCTACTCAAACGTGTTTCTCTTCACAACCGTGTTCTTTCTCCTTTTCTCTCTCTAAATTCCCAAACAGCCCTTAATTCCAATTAATACTATTCTCCACATTTTCTTAATTCCAATTTCTAAATAGTAATACTAAATCCTCATTTTTCTTTTATTCCAAAATCACTAATAATTCTCACAATATTAATATTAATAATAATAGTAATAATAATAATAATACTAGTATCAACATTAATATTAATTATTAATTATTATCATTATCGATTATATAATATTAATATGATGTTCCTCATTTCCTCCATAATTTCCACGCAAAGCACGCCGCAAAATGAAATAACACTGGAAACTCAAATAATCAAAATGGGCGTTACAACTCTCCCCCACTTTAATTATTTTCGCCCTCGAAAATGACCTGATGGAAATAACTCTGGACACGCTTCCCGCATCCTGCGTTCTAATTCCCAGGTCACACTGCCTCTTGCAGCACCTCCCCAAGCCACTCCCACCAATGGTATCTCTTTTCCTCGGAGTTGTTTCTCGTTCATCAATCCGAACTAGCAATGCCTCAACCATCAAATTATTTTTCACTTGTACATCATCCATCTAATTCAATGTACTCCCTCAATGAAGACACATGAAACACATCATGCCATTCACAGGCTATAGCGGCAGGGTAGTCTAACATGCTACTTTCCCCCCGCTTCCGCTGCGCCACTCTGATACAGATAAACAAAACACCGAGTGTGTTCCCGAGACTTCGAAGCTCGACCAACGCCAGTTACCATCATAACTCTCAAAACACATCTTTTCTTGGATCCTCTTGATTTCCTCGGCCGTCTCATGCACAATTCTCAGGTCTGAGCGTAATACTCCCGCTCGACTCATTCCAACTCAAGAGAGTCCCACACTTCTTATCTCACAAAGCTCCATACAGCGCCATTCCGATACTAGAATGGTAATTGTTATTGTAGTCGACTCAATCAATGGTAATTAACCATCCCATGATCCAATCTGATCCAACACACAAGCTCTCCCCAAGATCTTAATATAACCTTCCAATTCCCAATCGGTACAATATTCAACAGTATCTCATACGACTTCACCACTTCCTCAATATGCATCCCATAAACCCTCAACATAGAATAGTTCTTTCACTCACAATAATCCAAATTAAAACTATACCTTTCCAATTCTTTGGAAAACTCAACACCAAATTCGTGAAAATACTACCCGTTTTCCACTCTGGAATATTCAATGGCTACATCAGACTCCATAGTCTCTGACGCTCAATCTTCGACTCTCGAAAATTCTATCTAGTATATTCAACCTTCATCACACCTCTGTTCATCAATGGTTACCAAAACAAGTTACTCAAATTCGGTTACTCCTCCATAGCACCGGGATGGATACTCCATCTACCTCAATGTATTCTTCGAGAGTACTCCTACTCCACTCAGCAACATCTGGAATACAAACTCTACCACAACACATCATGGTACTATTTCCACAAATCCGACAATCAACTCTTCGACTCTGGTTCATCAAATTCAACTAATCCACCTACTCAACCCAGATTTCTGACTTCCTCGATTCTCCTCAAGAATACAACTAGTCAGGTCTAACAATAAAAGCTTAACTCCATATGAAGTCTCTTCACTCACCCAAATCCTATTACAAAATTGCTCAATCAGTTCTATCTCTTTTCACCATCATTATCGGTATATGCAAATATTTCCAACCTACCGCATCAGCTACCATGTCCACTTTACCTGAATGGTAATTCAACTCAAAGCCGAAATCCACCAGACGTCCCAATTATTTACTCTGCCTCATCTTCAACTCTTTCAAATCAAACCAACACCCTAAGATCTCAAGATCACCAAACATTTCAAATCTCGGCCTCAAACGATTGAAGCCTTCAACTTTGGCACAATCATAACAGCAACCAACTCTAAATCACCAGTCAGATGATTCCTCTCATGTACTTCAAGGTACCTTTAACATATCTCTCAATCATATCAACAAAGCATCACAAAACACAACAAAAGTTCCGTCGGGCTCGACAAAAATCAACACACGAGCTGCTGACAGCTCTCCCAAAACTCTTTGAACTCTCCTCAAGTGGCATATAGCTGCTTATTCTCCAACAATGATAACTCAAATTCTCGATCTTTAACATGATCCTCTATACTCTTTGAATGTATTAAAATATCACCGGTCAACACAATTATTGTCTCACTCAATTAAGTAAGGAAAAACCCATGCCAAACGAACAAACAAGTTGTGAGTTATGGCGGAAACACGAACCATGCCTTCAGCACCCACTACAACATCCAACCATGTTTCATCAATAAAACTCAACTCCATGTCATTACTTCACCATCACATAGAGCATTGTAATAGCTTTCCAACGCTTTGAACCGTGCGTCATTCCGAGTTACGGTTCTCCTGTTACGACAAAAATACTAGAACAACATTTTTTACCCAGGCCCCCTTCACTAGGCGAGCACCGTAGCGAGCGTGGACCCGTTCGCTAGCTGCTCGCTAGGCGAAGGACCTGGCGAACATGACAGTCCGAAATCCTAATTTCGACCGTTACCTGACTTCCGAGTGTCCGATTTCAATTCCGTAAAAATCTGCAATCTCGCAATTCAATGTACAACAACAATTTCATACCTAGAAGGCCATCCAACACACTTTCAATCTTTAAATATTTTAAAACCCAATTACTTCCAATCTCAAAACAGACCCTAGAGTCTCCCAATGTGATACAATTTTTGATCTTCGACATATCAACCACAATAACTTTACTCGCGATCTCATGACCACAAAACTCACACCCTCCAACCAATTGGTCCATCAAATCATCAACTCTTAAAAGCGAACATTTATTCCTTGATAGTCATCTTGACCACTTATCCATAGTTCACCCAAAGCTTCACAAATCCTTCTGTCTTTCTAACCAACAAAATTGGTGCACCCCACGTTAACACACTCAAACAAAAGAACCTCTCTTCCAGCAGGTCCTCAATTTGACTCTTCAACTTCTCCAATCCCAATGCAGACACACAATATGGAGTCACCAATATCGGACTAGTTCCAAGAACGAAGTCATTGTGCACGCTTCACTTCACATTCCGGTAGTAAGTCACTTACCTCCTCAGGAAACTTCAGGACAATCACCATTAACTGGCAAACCCCAATTTTCTCACTTTCCTTAGCATCAAAATTTCCGTTAACATAAACACCTCAACACGTCTTACGTCGACTCCTCAAAATAATCCCTTAAGCACTTAGCTTAACTCAAGACAATTCCCTGCTCACGCCACCTAAGCTTTCAAGACACGCTCATTCCCTCTAACACAATCCCAACTGCTATCAACAAGAGATTAAGGGTGATCAGTTCCTCAATTTGCCAATAGACAGCCGGAAATCATGATGGGGTATGAACCATATTTACCAAACTATAGGAGCGTCCCTCGACACACTAAGCCACAACTCCACACTTGCAGCATTCAGGAGAAACACAAGCTTCTCCCCCACTGGAATCATTCCACCTCTACCAACAAAGTTAGACAACGACATGTACCGACATTGTTTTCTCACACATGTCGCATACAGGGGATTAAACTACAACACAAGACAACTTGGCCGGATGGACCAACCTGCTCTAATACCAACTTGTAACACCCCGATCCCAAAAAATAAAATAAATGAAACTAAAATAAACAAACACCAGAGTTTCTCCCACAAACGGGATGTCACATTTTTCAACAAAATTCCACAAGACATTTCCTTAAAAATGATTTTCAATAAAATTTGCAGCGGATAAAGAAGTAGTCTGTCATAACACATAATATATATATATATATATATATATATATATATATATATATATATATATATATATATATATATATATATATATATATATATATATATATATATATATATATATATATATATATATATATATATATATATATATATATATATATATATATATATATATATATATATATATATATATATATATATATATATATATATATATATATATATATATATATATATATATATATACACCATCAACATCATCACCAATCCCACAAAATAAGATACGCCACGAGGGCACACAAAATCATCAATACACATAAATACTCCCAAAAGCCCCGATGTTATGTATCAGAGCAATCCCTATGACTCGCCATAATCCAAGCTAGCTAAACACTTGGATTGTTTGTACTTCCGAGGAAGCACAGACCACAACAACAGCAAAGGGGGGAGAATTCACAATCAAATATTAACGGTATAAATATACATGAAATAAAAGGTAGAAACACATAAACATCATTTCATATACAACACATCCGGACCTACTGTCCCATCATCAACAATCACTACACACAATAATGCAACACATGCAACTCAACACAATGATATGCGGTACCGACTCAACATCACTGGTTCGTCAACCATTCTCAAGATAGATCGCATACGCTCCCTCTAAGCAACGATCTATCCCTACCACGCTCCCCATTTGGAGCCCTAGTAAATCACACTCAGGATAGATCGCATCCACTCCCTCTGAGCAACGATCTATCCCCACCACTCCTTTCCGGAGCACCAAGAAAATCACACTCAAGATAGATCGCATCCACTCCCTCTGAGCAACGATCTATCCCTACCATGCTCCCCATTTGGAGCACGCGAGTGAATCACATACGCTCCATCTGAGCAATGATTCACCCAGTAAACATGCATATGCAAACCCCATGCACACAGCAACACTAGCACCCACGGTGCACACGGTCCCCTGACCACATCTCATCACATATCATATGCATATATACACAAGCACACGAGATGCATCGATCCTACTGATTAAATCACCACACAACACATCACACATCATGCACATCAGGCATACCGGTCCTACTGACCCAATCGTCACAACAACACATAAACACGACACATATAAAGCGTATCGATCCTACGGATCCTCTCATCACAACATATCACCACAATGCACTCAAGGCGTGTCGATCCTACTGATCCACATCCCTCACACAACATACAAACACAACGCATATCAAGCGTATCGATCCTACGGATCCCATATATACCACACATAACACATACATATCTATACTTATCACATAATCCACCGACTATGTCCAATGCGATAAACGCCGGCCACACGGCCCTCATACCCCTCAACATACTCTCAAAACTCAGCTATCATCACAACACTTTAGTCCGATCGCATTCAGCGTCATCAGCTGCACACAGCTCTCAAAAACCAAAACCTGCTACACTCGCTACCTACTCGCTACGCAAGCTCCTAACGAGTGTTCGCTACACGTTCGCCTAGCGAACCCCCTCGCGAACCACACTTCTGAGCTACTGGAAGTGCTCGCCACGACCTCGCTTAGCGAATCTGCTAGCGAGTACAAGAAAACAGCCACTGGAATGGCTCGCCACACGCTCGCTACACGAGCTACCATCGAATGCTCGCTATGCACTCGCCTAGCGATGGGCTAGCGAGTGTCTGCGAATTCTGAAAAATACAGCCACTGCTCAGATTTAGCAACACTCTCCGAACTCCATCGATTCCGCCCAACTCAGTTCCCACAATGCCAAAACAACATTATACTACCTAACTACAAGGTCTAACCTCCATTTTACCCGATAAATCCTCAACTCGGCTCGATTAACCAACTTCCGGCTTAAAGCTTCGAACTACCCGAAAACCCCCAAATTCACTCAATCAAACACATGCAACCAGTTAAATAGGCTAGCAATATTCAGAATCACAGCAACAACATAGAATCAATTCATCATACATCATTATCAATGGGGTTAGGGAATTTCCCGCTCTACCGATCATTCATGCAATTTACCAATTTAACCGATCAATTCCCCCCCCCCCTTACCTTAAAGTAGTTCTTGAAGGTGAGAAATAAACACAAGAAAGGGGGGGATTGAATTGGGTTTATGCTTTATGCGCTTATATTAAATACATTGCGGAAGCATAAATAATAAAGCATACTGAAAGTAAAGAACACAGCATATATCCTGGTTCACTTGAGCAACTCCCAAGCTAATCCAGTCCACCCTTCCAAGGTGATTTCGCCTTAATCAATTAAGGACTTAATCCACTATAACCGAACTGATTACAGATGCACAAGCTAACTGCAAGTGACTAACAACAAATCAATGAAATGTTCAGGGATCCCCAAGGATATGACGTTCATTAACATCTAATAGAATCCGATCACTAAAGATCTCCTATTAGAAAACCACAAATGACTACTGTCACTTGTCATCTCAAGTATACTGATCTTCACAAGATCACTTGAGGAACCGCTAATTCTAAAATAGAATGTTGTGTTGCTGGAGATTACAATGGTGCTTCCTAGCAAGCTAATTACTCCAAGTTAAGCACATAGCAAGTAATGAGTAACAACTCCTTCCTTCCTAATGTAGAAACTAATCTAATGATGAATCTCTAAGAGATTATAAGAACATAGTTTCCATATTGCTTAAAAGCTTTTCTGTGTGTGAGCACTAAGGCTTCTTTTCATTTAAGCTTTTCTTCTTTCTTTCTTTCTTTCTTCACTTCATGCTTACTAGCATGGTAACATTTGAATGATTCAAATGTTATTTCTTATAGTGCAGCTTAACAGCAACAACGTTTCTTGACTCAGCCACCCAGCCACTCAACAACATTTTTGATCAAATGATTCTTCTTTTTATATTGCAGCCAATAGAGTTGTTGTAAGGATATAGTTATCCTTTCTCATTCCAACGGTCATATCCCAACGGATAGAATAGGCTCATGTGTTGGAACAGTGACCTTAGCTTGTAGCTTCAATATATTTAATCCTTGGAAACTACGCTTGAACATTACCAACGTCTTTAGCACATTTGAATAATTGCATACGTTGTGCTTCAATCTTTTTGATTCTTCTGATGATTCATCTGATGAGTAGTTCAGAACTACTTTGGTATGAAAGCTTCAGCATCAGAGTTGTTAACTCAAACACATGTTTATCAGATTGAACAGCAGCAACTTATCTGATGTAACACGTCTTGCATCTGGATGAATCTTCTTCTGACACAATCTTCCACTTCAGAATCCAGTCTTCAGCATTCCAAGAACTAAGTTTCCTCTGAAACAATCTTGAGAATCTTCATAACTAATTCTTCAGAAACCATGTCTTTAGAATCTTCAGAGCCTTGACCTTCAGAACACTTCTTCAGAGTCTTGACCTTCAGAACACTTCTTTAGAGTCTTGACCTTCAGAACCTGTCTTCAGAGTCTTCAGAGTCTTGACCTCAGAACCCATCTTCAGAGTCTTGACGCACTTGGTCTTCAGAGCCTTCAGCCTTCAGAACTTAAAGTCATCAGAGTCTTCAGCACTTTGTTCTTCAGAGGACTCACTCTTCAAAGACGCTCGTTAGCTTCCAGATTAGATGCATAACTCAGAGCAGAATCTATAGATGCATTGCAACTGCAATATCCAGCATCCTTGATTCTTTACTGAACATGATCAGATGCAGAAACAAACTTGCTTCTTCACTGAGCTTCATTTGCTTTCAGATCAGATGTACTTCTTCAGAGCAGAAACCACAGGAGCATTGCAACTGCAATATCCAGCACCCTTGGTTCTTTACTGATGGTGATCAGATACATAAGCAAACTAGCTTCTCACAAGCGCTTCATGATGTCACATTAAGTAATTCCATAAGTTACTAGCTGCACACGTTGCTTCTGTTTGTTTGGTCTAATATATTTAATTTAATATGACCTGCACATAACAAACATTAAACCATAAAATGGTTCTTTCACAAATACTCAATTGTTATCATCAAAACATAGAGATTATCCTGTAGAGACAAATCTTGCTCTTACAATCTCCCCTTTTTTGATGATGACAAAAACATGTATTTTGATAGAACATTTTATACAGGGTAATCACCAAGCATTAACCTATTCAGAGTTCTAAGCAACTGCTCCCCCTTAATGTGTTAACCTTTAAAACATTTTTATGCTTGTTCAGAGACATACTCTGATCCCAAGACTTACAAAAAATAAATTTGATAAAACATAATCAAATAGAGTAGAATAGAAGGAATACTTCCCTACGATATAAGATAGCATAAGTCTTCAGCATCTGGACTAGTTCAACAGAACTTCCATATTCAGACCTTTAGAACTTGTCTTCTCTAAGCACCGTATCAGAGTCATATAACTTCAGAATCTTCTAAAGCATTTTCTCTTGATCTTCAACACATCTATTTATCTACAGATGAGAAACTCCCCCTGAGTTTCAGATTGGGTGAAAATCAAATATCCTGACTTGTGAACCTTCCTGGGAGAACTCCCCCTGATTACAGTATGTCAGATATTTGGATCTTCTGATCTTGATACAGTCTTGATTCTTGCTTTATCAGACTTGCTTTCTTCTCAGATTTTTGATCTCTTGAAGCAGTCTGATACCAATAGAAACCAATAGAATGTTTACTTCTGAATCTGATTCCAATATTGAATCTGAGTCTGATACCCATGTTGGTTCTTAGTCTGACACCAATACATGATACTCATGATTCTGATTCTGAATCCAAATCTTGCTTCTATGAAGATTTCTGATTCTTGTGCTCTGATTATCATATTCACAGACAATTTACATCTTCTAAACATTCTGATTCCAAATGACTTTAACTTTCAGATCTCTGAACATTATTGGGTCCATCTGATTCTGAATCTATGTTCACGAAGTGTATAACTTCTATTATATGAACACCAGTTCATTTGAGCTCAGATTTCTTTCAATTATCCTGTTTAGAATGCCTAGTGAACTTGTTCAGAGTTCCTCGAAAAAACATCAAACACACATTTAGTAATAAATGCAGTTTATATGTTTTGCATTCTCTTTCAGGTTATAGAATATATCAAAGCTGTATTCTATTTCTCCAAAATGTTTTCCATTTCTCCCCAAGTTATATTAAAAACATCTTTCATTTATCCTGTTTAGAATGCCTAGTGAACTTGTTCAGAGTTCCTCGGAAAAACATCAAACACACATTTAGTAATAAACGTAGTTTATATGTTTTGCATTCTCTTTCAGGTTATAGAATATATCAAAGTTGTATTCTATTTCTCCAAAACGTTTTCCATTTCTCCCCAAGTTATATTAAAAAAATCTTTCATTTCTCCCCATTTCATTTTCCCTGTTATATACTATTTTCCAGATTATATAAAATCATCTTCATTCTCCCCCTTTTTGACATCATCAAAAAGTTAGAGTTTTTCATTGAAAAAAATATATTTTAAGAAAAAATATTTCTCTCTTTTTAATGTCAGAAATTAAAAAGATAGGGGTTGAGAGATAGCACCTGAGAACTTAATCATATTTCATTTCTCCCCCTGAGAACTTACTTCTCACAGATTGATACCAATAAGGTAGGTTGATATCTTTTCCAGATTTCTTCTTCTATATCTCCCCCTGCTTCATGGAGAGTGACAACTCTTCAGAGTTTGTAGAAGCATGCCCTGATGAGGATTGTTGACAAGTTTCTGATCAGCAGATCTTTCTCTGACAACTTGTACATCCTTCATAGCTTGTTAATCTCCTTTATACTTACTAATGTCACGTTCTCAATGTACAAGAGTAATTTCAGAAGAAGAACCAATTATAACAATTTGCTTAGTCTTCTTAGCATCTTCAGCTTCTTATACCAATCTGGAAGTTTCTTTTCAGGAATCTTCTTCTGCTAGATTTAGACAAGAAAGTTGAAATTCCTTCTTCCTTCTGGCTTGATCTTGATACCAATTATTCCAGTCCTTAGAATAACTTGAAATATATTCAATTTCAGATTCTAATACCAATTGAAGAAATATCTCAAGATTCTCAAGTTCCAGAGTTGAAGTGCTTGTTCTGGCCTTGCTTTGATTCTTTCTTTTGAAAGGTTTGATACCCAATTGAAGGTGTGAAATTCAGAGGTTTGTGCTAGTGGTTTACTCTGAATTTTTGCTTCAAAGTTTTGCGCCTAGAACCTTCTGTGTCTTCATTCAAACATCTTCTGAAGTTTCGCTCAGAGTCATCTGACGCTTTGCTTCTGGTTGGATGTCAGAGACATGATACCAATTCAAGATGTAAGATACCAATTGAAGGTATGAAATAATGAAACTATTTTAGCTTGTTTCTTCAACATTAAAACACTATATTTCAGAAGTATCAACATTTGATTTGACAAGCCATCTTCTAATTAAATCTTTTATTTAGATTTCCAAATGATCCAAAACTTATGATTGTCTATGACTTCAGATTTGCTCAGATCTTTAAATAGCATTTGATATCAATTGAAGGTGATGTGTCAACAATGTGCATTCTGATCCTTCAATCTTATGGAAATGAATGTCCTTCATTTGATACTTCATCCAGAGCATATGATACTTCAATCAGCATCAGCAGTATTTTGATTTTGTAAGGGAGAGTGCTATTCAGAGGTACTTTTGCAACTAGCTCTGTCTTCAGTAACATCAACATAACAGAAACCTACTAAAAATAGTTATCTAGTTTTCTGCAACACAGAGTCATGTTAGTAGTACCGTTCAGATACCTCAGAAATCTCTTAACAACTGTTAAGTGATATTCTTCAGGATCTAATTGGAATAAAGCACATACACATGTACTGAAAAGAATGTCAGGACTAGAAACAGTAAAATACAGAAGAGTACAACTTATACCTTTGTAGAGCTTCCGATCTACCATTTTACTAACCTCTTTCTTTCTCAGAGTGTACGTTGAATGCATGAGAGTCTTAGCTGGCTGCTCTCTGATAGATTAATCTTCTGTCTGCTATATTCTTCATTAGATTCTTCCTTTGGTCTTTATCTTCTGATCATCCAATTTGACACCAATGAACACGCCTCTTTATCTTCAAGATGACTTGTTTCCAAATGAAAGCTGTATCTTCTTGCACCAAGAGTAGAAACAATATATCATCACAAACTATCATCAAACCAAGATGGATTTCTTGAGATGATTTGAGTGACAATCTTGTTCTTATCAATCAGTATCTGAGGGTGACTTCTTCTTCTAGAATTCTCGTACCAACTGAAGGTGTGAGAACTTCTGAGTACCAACAGAAAGAGTCGGATCTTCTGCTAAATCACCTTAGGTTACTCCACCTATGGTTTCTGATTCCAAGCTTGTTATCAAATCAATCATGATTTGGATCTAAGCAACAATACTTCATTAGAAAATACTTGATACCAATTGAGACTTCCAAAAAACAATATGCATCATGAGAGATATGAATTGTATTTGGTATTTGATCAATCATTCTGACTACAGTATTGAATACTTTTATCAATCATGATTACCAACATTTCCTTTACTAATTGTTCTACCTTCAAAGTCTGAACATGAAAGTGAAGAACTAGAACGTTAGAAACATCTTTCCAACAGATCAATTTCAAACTTCCACTAGATCTGAGGAGTTTAGAGAATGGTGAACAGCAACTGATACACTCATGTATCAACATCTTCACTAAACATTTTCCTTTCTGAATTAGCTTCAGAAACCTTTAAAGCTTCTGCTTAATCTTTTGACTAGATTCTTTACAGCAGACTTTCTAATCATAACTATTTCTGTTATGTTAGCAAGTTCTTCTGATTATCAACAATCAACCTTTGTCCAGAAGTGCTTTATCAACAGATGTTAGCTTAGTTAATAACGTCAAACCCATAAGTGCTTCTTCAGAAGGTTGGAGACTGGTAAGAGTCGGATACCAACTTTATGATATCCAAAGTATTTTCTTCTGACAGTGAAGTTGTAACCCAACTTATCTTGATCAGCATCTATTGAGTGAACAACTAAATTTGAAATGAACAACTATGGAAATGATTCCTTGCATTAGATCCTTAGCTTCAGATCTATGCAGCTTAGCTCTAGCGAATGTTTCAGCAAACAGTTCATCCAGAGGTATGCTTCAGATTAAACTAGATATTCATTCTTCAGGTGTCCTTGTTATCTAGATGTAAGTTATGTTGCTGACGTTTCAGAGCCATGCAAAATCTGAACCTCAGAGCTTCTGACCAATTGCTTTATACTCTTTGCCTAGAGTTACCACTTGTAGGATCAAAAACAATTGCTTTAAACCATCTGCTCAGAGTCTTCGGTAGAGTTACTTCTCAACAACTTTCAGAATCTCCTGTAGCGCTGCTTCATTAGATTCTTCTGTAACTTGCCTCTGTAGCTTGTGTACCTTGCCTCTGTAGCCTTGCCTAACAATTGAAGGAGTAGATGTCTAATTGATAGAGCCTCTGCAAAATCAGTGTTACAGAACTTTTCTGTACAGCTTCTGATCTGACTTCACTAGCCTCTTCTTTTCCCAGAGTGCTAGTTTCAGCTACTGCCTACATACACTCAGCAAACTCCTTGTCACAGAAGCACCTATCTTTTGTATAGTCAAAAGCTTCTTGCTGACAAGCTTTGAGAAGAAAGAAGCTTGTTCTTCTGGAATCATCCTTCTTTCCAATGAACGTCTCTTCTGGAAGAGAAGATTTGATTTTGGAGGAAACTTCTCATGGTTGATTCTTCAGAAGAAGCTAATTGAATAGCATCTGGGATAGCTTCTGTTTCTTCAGCTGAAACACAATCTGCTTCTGATTCTCCAACGTCTTCATTAATCACAACAACATCCATTAATTCATGAGAGATATCCTCAAAGCACAAATATTCTGATCTTCATGAGTAGAGAGCATCTAGCTTCCATCAGGCTACATCTTCTGAATTTGTCTACTTGAAACAAATACAGATCCAATATAGATGCAATTATCATCAAACTCAGATGTATCAAGAGACACAGTCTGACTGACAATTTTGCTCTTACAATGCTGAGCTAACTTGTAAAGAGTTAGATCAACAGAGTTTAACAGAAACATCTGCTCTTAAAAAAAATATCTACTGACTTATTCAGATTGAATAACACCAGAGATTTAAATCCTTTTTACCTCAGACAGAATGACTACTGTCCTTGTATCTTTCCACACAACTTTATTTCTCAAAACATTCGTTAAGAATTTCTGAAAAAATAATGCCTGAAAACATCTGATCAATTACAGTTTGTTCAACTGAGATAACTTCTCAAGTTAACAGAACTTAATTGTCCATGCTTCTTCAAATCAGATCTTCTGAATTTCATCATATCCAGATGAGTTGATAAACACTGCCTATCTTAAAACTTCTGCAGAATTATTTGAAACTCTTCAAGTATAGCAACTTTCAAATGTTTTGAATCTAAAGAATCATTTCTACCAGATTTGAACATTTTTCTGAACTTGCCCTTTTCTGCAGACTATATTTTGGCATTCTGATGAATAGATTCATTAGCCAACAATATATCTTTTCTTACTTAAGATAAATCCCAATGAGTTGTCATGAGAAAGTCAAGTGTGGACTAATCCGTTTCTTGAAAACATCTCATACTCACCAGAATTAATTCTTAGAAATCAAGAATTCTTGCTTGCTGAAGATTTAATCTTTGAGCAAATATGTTGAAAATCCAAATGTATTTTACATCAGCATTCAACAGATATATCTTCTTATCTGATGAATCATTCTTGTCAGTTGATTCTCCATTCTTCTTCTAGAATCTACTGGAGGAGATTTGTTGTTGAAGGCTTCAACACTTCAAACTTCAAACTTCACATAATCAGTGACTTGCTCAAGTAACCAAATAGATTACAATTTTAGAACTCATCATCCTCAAAAACTGATGTGAGGCTGAAATTGTAAGAACGGTGAAAAATCCCCAACAGTATTTCTTCACATAGCCTATAGATCTTTATTTGACACTGTTAGGTGTTTGATATCCATCAATAACAGAACCGGAGCTCTGATACCAATTGAAGGTGAGAAATAAACACAAGAAAGCGGGGATTGAATTGGGTTTATGCCTAAATAAAACTTTTTCCTTTTCTTATCTTCTTCTTTCCCTTGATGCTTTATGCGCTTATATTAAATACATTGCGGAAGCATAAATAATAAAGCATACTGAAAGTAAAGAACACAACATATATCCTGGTTCACTTGAGCAACTCCCAAGCTAATCCAGTCCACCCTTCCAAGGTGATTTCGCCTTAATCAATTAAGGACTTAATCCACTATAACCGAATTGATTACAGATGCACAAGCTAACTGCAAGTGACTAACAACAAATCAATGAAACGTTCAGGGATCCCCAAGGATATGACGTTCATTAACATCTAATAGAATCCGATCACTAAAGATCTCCTATTAGAAAACCACAAATGACTACTGTCACTTGTCATCTCAAGTATACTGATCTTCACAAGATCACTTGAGGAACCGCTAATTCTAAAATAGAATGTTGTGTTGCTGGAGATTACAATGGTGCTTCCTAGCAAGCTAATTACTCCAAGTTAAGCACATAGCAAGTAATGAGTAACAACTCCTTCCTTCCTAATGTAGAAACTAATCTAATGATGAATCTCTAAGAGATTATAAGAACATAGTTTCCATATTGCTTAAAAGCTTTTCTGTGTGTGAGCACTAAGGCTTCTTTTCATTTAAGCTTTTCTTCTTTCTTTCTTTCTTTCTTCACTTCATGCTTACTAGCATGGTAACATTTGAATGATTCAAATGTTATTTCTTATAGTGCAGCTTAACAGCAACAACGTTTCTTGACTCAGCCACCCAGCCACTCAACAACATTTTTGATCAAATGATTCTTCTTTTTATATTGCAGCCAATAGAGTTGTTGTGAGGATATAGTTGTCCTATCTCATTCCAACGGTCATATCCCAACGTATACAATAGGCTCATGTGTTGGGACAGTGACCTTAGCTTGTAGCTTCAATATATTTAATCCTTGGAAACTACGCTTGAACATTACCAACGTCTTTAGCACATTTGAATAATTGCATACGTTGTGCTTCAATCTTCTTGATTCTTCTGATGATTCATCTGATGAGTAGTTCAGAACTACTTTGGTATGAAAGCTTCAGCATCAGAGTTGTTAACTCAAACACATGTTTATCAGATTGAACAGCAGCAGCTTATCTGATGTAACACGTCTTGCATCTGGATGAATCTTCTTCTGACACAATCTTCCACTTCAGAATCCAGTCTTCAGCATTCCAAGAACTAAGTTTCCTCTGAAACAATCTTGAGAATCTTCATAACTAATTCTTCAGAAACAATGTCTTTAGAATCTTTAGAGCCTTGACCTTCAGAACACTTCTTCAGAGTCTTGACCTTCAGAACACTTCTTCAGAGTCTTGACCTTCAGAACCTGTCTTCAGAGTCTTCAGAGTCTTGACCTCAGAACCCATCTTCAGAGTCTTGACGCACTTGGTCTTCAGAGCCTTCAGCCTTCAGAACTTAAAGTCATCAGAGTCTTCAACACTTTGTTCTTCAGAGGACTCACTCTTCAGAGACGCTCGTTAGCTTCCAACTTAGATGCATAACTCAGAGCAGAATCTATAGATGCATTGCAACTGCAATATCCAGCCTCCTTGATTCTTTACTGAATATGATCAGATGCAGAAACAAACTTGCTTCTTCACTGAGCTTCATTTGCTTTCAGATCAGATGCACTTCTTCAGAGCAGAAACCACAGGAGCATTGCAACTGCAATATCCAGCACCCTTGGTTCTTTACTGATGGTGATCAGATACATAAGCAAACTAGCTTCTCACAAGTGCTTCATGATGTCACACTAAGTAATTCCATAAGTTACTAGCTGCACACGTTGCTTCTGTTTGTTTGGTCTAATATATTTAATTTAATATGACCTGCACATAACAAACATTAAACCATAAAATGGTTCTTTCACAAATACTCAATTTTTATCATCAAAACATAGAGATTATCCTGTAGAGACAAATCTTGCTCTTACAGTTCTGATTGTTGAAAAGCGTTAAGAATCTTCACCCAAGCTCCTTCCTCTTGCTCTTGATCATGCTCTTCAAGCTTGCTCCAACTTGCTTCTACTCAAACGTGTTTCTCTTCACAACCGTGTTCTTTCTCCTTTTCTCTCTCTAAATTCCCAAACAGCCCTTAATTTAAATTAATACTATTCTCCACATTTTCTTAATTCCAATTTCCAAATAGTAATATTAAATCCTCATTTTTCTTTTATTCCAAAATCACTAATAATTCTCACAATAATAATATTAATAATAATAGTAATAATAATAATAATACTAATATCAACATTAATATTAATTGTTAATTATTATCATTATCGATTATATCATATTAATATGATGTTCCTCATATCCTCCATAATTTCCACACAAAGCACGCCGCAAAATGAAATAACACTGGAAACTCAAATAATTAAAATGGGCATTACACTTCACGCTTAAGTTCTGCCACTAGTGCCTCTATGCCCACGCCCTCGGACCCGGAGCCGGAGGCAGAGTCGGTGGCAGCACCAGTGAGGGGTTGTACAGAAGAGACAAGTGGCATAATGCTTGGGACCACCACACTTGTCCATGTGGCCATTTATCCTTTTTTGTCCTTTTATTGAGTTAATGAACCTAACTCTTTATATAGGATTTTAATGTGAGTACCACTTTTTATGAGGGAATATTTTTCATGCATTTATTAACATTTACTCACTTCCACTTTTCTTGTCACTTTGAAACATGCCAATTGTGGTTTATTATTCATAAGTTACAACAATCCCTCACTTATTCTAATAATGACAATATCAATTCCAGAAAAGAAAGAGGAAAGAGGAAAAGTTGCATATTTTCATTTTGCAACACTTCATGAAGTGTTTCCTACTTCGAATTAAAAATTCAAACACAATCAACAACCAAAAATAAGGGCAACGACTACATGTCGGTTTAAGGTTGAATGTAACACCCCCTTTCTATACCAAAAAAAAAACAATTAAATCATTTAGGCACAAATTCAAAATTTCATCAGAGTACATTTGCAACGTGGCATAAAAGGGAAATATCACATTATCATAAAAATTCCAACACGTACAACACCTGCTCAAATGGATATGCAACAACAGAGTAGCACCCACAAGAAATATTTAGAACAAGGCGGAAATATCCAAATATTCCATAATTCTCCAAAACATATGTTCACGTATGCAGTTATCATTCATCATGTTTACAAAACATATCATCAGCAGATACATACACAGATGTATCACAAAAAAAAAGAACAAAATAATTCCTATCTACCCGGTGCTACATATCAGAGCCGACCGACCAAAAAGGGAAGAAGCTACGCTTCACAAAAATACCTCCAGCAATCTAATCTGCAATGCCTCATAGAGCATTAAAAGAAACAACAGAAGGGTGAGAAACGATATCATAATAACAATGCATATAAACATATATATATATATATATATATATATATATATATATATATATATATATATATATATATATATATATATATATATATATATATATATATATATATATATATATATATATATATATATATATATATATATATATATATATATATATATATATATATATATATACACACATAATATCCAATATACGTCTTTCGCATTCTCACCGCGACTCACCTCGTCATACCGTACATCGCAATGTATTCACATTATCCATTTACAAATAGAACACCATGCATATATAATATGCGTCAACAATGTTTATATCAGTTCATAAACACACAAAACATACATATACATATATTCACACATACATGTGTCTTCAAGCATACCAATCATGCCAACCATCAACAATTCATACAAACAATTACAATTATGTTTATTCACTATACACCATGCAAGATGTCAACATGCAACTCATAGAGACCGACACACGACTCTATGCAGATGCAAATGCAGTACCGACTCATTTCAGCAGGTTCAATTGAAGAACCAAATAACCATCGCTCACACCCCACATGGGCACACGAGGTTCTGCAGATTCTACGCGGAATCAAAATAACCATCGCAACATACGAGGTTCTGCAAATCCACCGAGAGATCAATAATTAACCATCGCTCACACCCCACAAGGGCACACGAGGTTCTGCAGATTCACCGAGGAATCAAACGATACAAGAATGCATACCATGATGCTTCACATGCAACATGACTCATGACACTCTTGAAATGCACACATGTTTACAAACATACTCATGCATTCTACGCATTCATCGCATATATTCATACAAACATCATAAATTTTTAATCAAGCTAAACAATCCACATAATTGCCCAAACGACCACAATTCATAATCTAGGATTCACGCCATACGGCTACCCACAGCACATCACAAACCAGCATATAATCTATGAAATCAAAGAAAGGTCAATCGCAACCGAAACCCCAAGCCACGACAGCACCATGCAACAGGGAAAATTCATCCTGCTAGGTTCGCTACATGCTCGCCTAGCGAGCTGCTAGCGAGCGATCGCCACCTCCTCGCCTAGCGAACTGCTAGCGAGCAAGAACAGAGGCTACAGACCTCGTTCGCTACCCCGTTCGCCACAGCGAACCTCCAGCGAGCTCCTCGCTACTCCCTGCGTAGCCAGCGAGGGACATCAGGATCTCACTGTCCCAAGTCTGGGATCGTTGGCTGCACGCTCGCCTAGCGAGCTGCTAGCGAGCGTTCGCTGCGTGCTCGCCTAGCGAGCTGCTAGCGAGTCGCCTGCGAACAGCAACATTCAGTTCTACTCCAGCACCTCCAAACTCACCAAAATCACCCGATTAAATCCAAAGTTGTTCCAGTAGCCTTAGTCTAACATATATCGTCTAACCTACATCATCTAATCACGATTCTAACCGTTAAACAACGATTCCTTTCGATTAAACCAAATTCAACCTAAAATGGAAAGTGTAGAATAACTACCAACAATCCAAAACAATCCAACAAAATCATACATGATTATACACATTGATAGAATAATAAAGTTTCACACCCTTACTCGATCAATCGGAAGCTTTGGTGATGATTTCTTGAAGTTCTAGGTTTTCCTCTCCTTTTCTCTTCACTTCCTCTTTCTTTCTCTTCTTTTCTCTTTCTATCTTACTATATTTTCTCTTTTCCTCTCTTATCTCATAATTCTATTTCTTTCCTCTCCAATTCTTTCCACACACTAATTAATCAATTCTCATAAAAATATCCACTTAGTATAAACACTAATGACCAAAATACCTTCCAACCTATTTTTACCCGAAACACTCAAAATCGGTAAAAAGAGAAAATAGCATAATATGTACACATAACATATTAAACACCTAAATCCTATATTTAAAATAATAATTCAATCAATTAAATTAAAAGGACTCAAAATAAAGGAAATCGGTATCGGGGCGTTACAACTCTCCCCCACTTAGGAATTTTCGTCCTCGAAAATATTACCTGATTCGAACAGCTCAGGATACGACTCACGCATCTTACTCTCCAATTCCCAAGTCATATTGCCTTCCGCAGCACCTCCCCATGCTACTTTTACAAGCGAAATATCCTTTCCTCTTAGGTTCTTAACTTCGCGGTCCAAAATCATAATCGGTAAAACCTCAACCGTAAGATTATCTCTTACCTCCACCTCATCCATAGGATTCACATGTGACGGATCTGGAACATACTTCCGAAGTTGCGAAACATGGAACACATCATGCAAATTCGAAAGATTCGGAGGCAACGCCACACGATAAGCCACCGTACCAACTCGTGCAATAATTTGATACGGACCGATAAAACGAGAAGTCAACTTCTTCGACTTCAAAGCACGACCCACACCCGTAACCGGTGTAACTCTCAAAAACACATGGTCACCTTCTTGAAATTCAAGATCCTTCCTTCTCTTGTCATGATAACTCTTTTACCTATTCTGAGAAGCCTCCATCTTCTCCTGAATAAACTTCACCTTCTCCGTCGTTTGTTGTACCATCTCCGGTCCAACTACCGATCTCTCTCCGGTTTCATGCCAACACAAAGGTGTTCGACATCTCAGACCATACAAAGCCTCAAATGGTGCCATACCAATACTTGCATGAAAACTGTTGTTGTAAGTGAACTCAATCAATGCCAAAAAGCTATCCCAAACACCACCTTGCTCGAGCACACAAGCACGCAACAAGTCCTCTAACGATTAAATCGTCCTCTCAGTTTGGCCATCCGTCTGCGGATGATACGCCGAACTCAATCTCAACTTAGAACCTAAAGCCTTATGCAAACCTTCCCAAAATCTCGAAGTAAATCTACGATCTCTATCCGACACGATACTCTTGGGAACTCCATGCAACTTCACAATTACCCGAACATAAATCTCGGCTAACTTTTCCAAAGGATAACTAATATCAATCGGAATAAAGTGAGCAGATTTAGTAAGCCTATCAACAATCACCCAAATAGCATTGTGACCTCTTTGCGTATTTGGTAAACCCGTAACAAAATCCATTGATATACTATCCCATTTCCATTCCGGAATATCCAACGGTTGCATCAAACCGCTAGGCTTCTGATGTTCCACCTTAGACTTCTGGCAAGTCAAACACGAATACACAAACCGAGCTACATCCCTCTTTAATCCGGACCACCAAAAGATTTTCTTCAAATCTTAATACATCTTATTCGCACCCGGATGAATACTCAAATTACTCCGGTGTCCTTCCTCCAATATCATCCTTCTCAAATCCACATCGTCGGGAATACAAATACGAACACGGAATCTCAAAACCCCAAAATTATCAACTTTAAAGTCCTCATTCTCATTCATCATCAAATCCACAAATTTCAAATCCAACTTTTGCTTTTCACGAACGGTAGCTAGAAAATCATTCGTAACATGCAACATACCAAGTTTCACACTTCTCGGCGTCATTTCACAAACCAAACTCAAATCTCTAAGATTCTCCATAAGTTCCCATTCTCTTACCATCAATGTAGACATATGCACTAACTTCTGGCTCAAAGCATCGGCTACAACATTTGCCTTACCCGGATGGTAATTCAAACCAAAGTCATAATCCTTCAAAAACTCTAACCACCTCCTTTGCCTCATATTCAATTCCTTTTGTTCAAATAAATACCTCAAACTCTTGTGGTCGCTAAAAACTTCAAATCTCGCACCATAGAGATAATGCCTCCAAATTTTCAAAACAAAGACCACGGCCGCCAATTCCAAATCATGCGTGGGATAATTTTTCTCATGCACTCTCAATTGCCTTGAAGCATAAGCCACAACTTTACCGTCTTGCATCAAAACACCACCCAAACCGGATAAAGAAGCATCACAATAAACCACAAACGATTCCGTCGGATTTGGCAAAATCAGAACCGGCGCCGTTGTCAACCGTCTCTTAAGTTCAACAAAACTCTTCTCACAATTAATGTCCCAAACAAAAGTCTTTCCCTTACAAGTCAGCTGAGTCAACGGAAGTGCCAACTTCGAAAATCTCTCAATAAACCTCCGATAATAACCGGCCAAGCCCAAAAAGCTTCAGATCTCCGTAACCGACTTAGGAGCCTCCCATTGCATTACCGCATCAATCTTGGACGGATCAACACAAATACCATTACCAGAAATAACATGCCCAACAAAACTCACTTCCGATAACCAAAACTCGCACTTGGATAACTTAGCATACAATTGCTTCTCCTTCAAAACTTGCAACACAACCCGCAAATGCTCTTCATGCTCTTCTTGAGACTTAGAGTAAATCAAAATGTTGTCAATAAACACAACTACGAAACGATCCAACTGCTCATGAAAGATACGATTCATATATTCCATAAACACACCCGGCGCATTAGAAACTCTGAATGGCATCACAGAAAATTCATAATGACCATACCGTGTCCTAAAAGCCGTCTTTTGAATATCTTCTCCTTTAACACGAATCTGGTGATAACCTGACCTCAAATCAATCTTACTAAAAACACGGGCACCAACCAATTGGTCCATCAAATCATCAATTCTAGGAAGCGGATACTTATTCTTAATAGTCACCTTGTTCAACTGCCGATAATCAATACACAACCGCATGCTCCCATCTTTCTTCTTTACCAACAATATCGGCGCACCCTAAGGAGAAACACTCGACCTAACAAATCTCTTTTCCAACAAATCATTCAATTGTTTCTTCAACTCTACCAACTCCGATGCCGACATACGATACGGTGCCATCGAAATCGGTCTAGTACCGGGAACTAGATCAATCGAAAACTCAACTTCCCTTTCCGGCGGTACATCCGTAATGTCCTCCGGAAATACTTCTGGAAAGTCACATACCACTGGAACCAAATCCAATTCAACCTTATTCTCTATCGACAGCGACGCAAACAAACAGAACACTTGAGCTTCATCCGCCAAAAGTTTCTTCAACTCTTTAGTGGATAGAAAACCCTCTTCCTCCTCATCTCCCAAAGATGGAAACCTCACCAACTTGTGATAACAATCAATACGAACTCTATTATACTGCAACCAATTCATACCCAAAATCACATCTAATCCTTCTAATGGCAAACACACCAAGTCCATAATAAAGTCCTTACCATACATGGTCAAGGGACAACTCAAACATACCGAAGACGTAGTTACCAACCCCGAAGCGGGCGTCTCAATAACCATATCACCACCACAAGAAGAAAAACACAAATCCAAACTCTTAGCGCACTCGAAAGAAATAAACGAATGAGTCGCTCCAGTATCAATAATAGCAACTAAAGGCATATTATTAATAAAGCATGTACCTTTAATCAACCGATCCGCATTAGTAGTGTCTGCACCTGCTAATGCAAATATCTTCCCGCTTGACGGAGCTTGCTTTGCCTTAGTACACTTTGTACTAATATGACCAACCTCCCCACAGTTAAAACACTTAATCACATTCCTTCTACATTCATTTGTAGCATGACCGAGACCACCACAGTTAGCACACTTTTCCCCAGCCTTCTTACACTCAAAAGATTTGTGCCCCACTTCGCCACACCTATAGCACTTAATGGGACCAGAACTTCCACCACCGGGTCTCTTAACAAAGTGTTCCCTATGCTTGCCTCTATCATCAGGCGTCACATAAGGTCCACTCCTTACCGGTTGCTTTCCTTTCTTCTCATTTAAACTCATATAGTGAGTAGAACGAGCTCTACTATCTTCTTCAGAGATCCTGCAGCATTCGGTCAAGTCCGAAAATCTTCGAATCCTCTGATAACCCACCGCTTGCTTGATCTCAGGACGCAAGCCATTCTCATACTTAGTGCACTTGGAAAATTCCGCCGTCACCGCATCATAGTGAGGATGGAACTTCACCAACTCCGTGAACTTAGCCGTGTAGTCAACCACGAACATGTTCCCTTGTTTCAATTCTAGAAACTCCATTTCCTTCTTTCCCTTCACACTCTCCGGATAATACTTCCTCAAAAATTCAGTGCGGAACAAATCCCAAGTTATTTCCTCATCATCAACTTCAAGAATTTGCCTTATGCCGACCCACCAGTCATCGGCTTCTTCTCTCAGCATGTGAGATCCAAGTCTCACCTTGTTCCCCTCAGCGCAATTCATAACTTTGAAGATCCTCTCGACCTCCTTCAGCCAAATCTGAGCACCGTCCGGATCAAACCTTCCTTTGAACACCGGCGGCTGATTCTTTCTAAACTCATCGTTAGCATTCACATTCGGCGCACCCTGCACCGCTCGAGCCATAGCCTCCAATGCCGTAGCCATAGCGTTGTCATTACGACCAGCCATATTCTGATTATTCCCAAAAATAACAACAAGGTCAAACAACCGCTCAACCAACAAAACAGCGAGACAGATACAACTGACTCAACACTGGCTCTGATACCACTTAATGTAACACCCCCTTTCTATACCCCCAAAAAAATAATTAAATCATTTAGGAACAAATTCAAAATTTCATCAGAGTACATTTGCAACGTGGCATAAAAGGGAAATATCACATTATCATAAAAATTCCAACACGTACAACACCTGCTCAAACGGATATGCAACAACAGAGTAGCACCCACAAGAAATATTTAGAACAAGGCGGAAATATCCAAATATTCCATAATTCTCCAAAACATATGTTCACGTATGCAGTTATCATTCATCATGTTTACAAAACATATCATCAGCAGATACATACACAGATGCATCACAAAAAAAAAGAACAAAATAATTCCTATCTACCCGGTGCTATATATCAGAGCCGGCCGACCAAAAAGGGAAGAAGCCACGCTTCACAAAAATACATCCAGCAATCTAATCTGCAATGCCTCATAGAGCATTAAAAGAAACAACAGAAGGGTGAGAAACGATATCATAATAACAATGCATATATATATATATATATATATATATATATATATATATATATATATATATATATATATATATATATATATATATATATATATATATATATATATATATATATATATATATATATATATATATATATATATATATATATATATATATATATATATATATATATATATATATATATATATATATATATATATATATATATATATATATATATATATATATATATATATATATATATATATATATATATATATATATATATATATATATATATATATATATATATATATATATATATATATATATATATATATATATATATATATATATATATATATATATATATATATACACATACATAATATCCAATATACGTCTTTTGCATTTTCACCGCGACTCACCTCGTCATACCGTACATCGCAATGTATTCACATTATCCATTTACAAATAGAACACCATGCATATATAATATGCGTCAACAATGTTTATATCAGTTCATAAACACACAAAACATACATATACATATATTCACACATACATGTGTCTTCAAGCATACCAATCATGCCAACCATCAACAATTCATACAAACATTTACAATTATGTTTATTCACTATACACCATGCAAGATGTCAACATGCCACTCATAGAGACCGACACACGACTCTATGCAGATGCAAATGCAGTACCGACTCATTTCAGCAGGTTCAATTGAAGAACCAAATAACCATCGCTCACACCCCACATGGGCACACGAGGTTCTGCAGATTCTACGCGGAATCAAAATAACCATCATAACATACGAGCTTCTGCAAATCCACCGAGGGATAAATAATTAACCATCGCTCACACCCCACAAGGGCACACGAGGTTCTGCAGATTCACCGAGGAATCAAACGACACAAGAATGCATACCATGATGCTTCACATGCAACATGACTCATGACACTCTTGAAATGCACACATGTTTACAAACATACTCATGCATTCTACGCATTCATCGCATATATTCATACAAACATCATAAATTTTTAATCAAGCTAAACAATGCACATAATTGCCCAAACGGCCACAATTCATAATCTAGGATTCACGCCATACGGCTACCCACAGCACATCACAAACCAGCATATAATCTACGAAATCAAAGAAGGGTCAATCGCAACTGAAACCCCAAGCCATGACAGCACCACGCAACAGGGAAAATTCATCCTGCTATGTTCGCTACACGCTCGCCTAGCGAGCTGCTAGCGAGCGATCGCCACCTCCTCGCCTAGCGAACTGCTAGCGAGCAAGAACAGAGGCTACAAACCTCGTTTGCTACCCCGTTCGCCACAGCGAACCTCCAGCAAGCTCCTCGCTACTCCCTGCGCAGCCAGCGAGGGACATCAGGATCTCACTGTCCCAAGTCTGGGACCGTTCGCTGCACGCTCGCCTAGCGAGCTGCTAGCGAGCGTTCGCTGCGTGCTCGCCTAGCGAGCTGCTAGCGAGTCGCCTGCGAACAGCAACATTCAGTTCCGCTCCAGCATCTCCAAACTCACCAAAATCACCCGATTAAATCCAAAGTTGTTCCAGTAGCCTTAGTCTAACATATATCGTCTAACCTACATCATCTAATCACGATTCTAACCGTTAAACAACGATTCCTTTCGATTAAACCAAATTCAACCTAAAATGGAAAATGTAGAAAAACTACCAACAATCCAAAACAATCCAACAAAATCATACATGATTATACACATTGATAGAATAATAAAGTTTCACACCCTTACCCGATCAATCGGAAGCTTTGGTGATGATTTCTTGAAGTTCTAGGTTTTCCTCTCCTTTTCTCTTCACTTCCTCTTTCTTTCTCTTCTTTTCTCTTTCTATCTTACTATATTTTCTCTTTTCCTCTCTTATCTCATAATTCTATTTCTTTCCTCTCCAATTCTTTCCACACACTAATTAATCAATTCTCATAAAAATATCCACTTAGTATAAACACTAATGACCAAAATACCTTCCAACCTATTTTTACCCGAAACACTCAAAGTCGGTAAAAAGAGAAAATAGCATAATATGTACACATAACATATTAAACACATAAATCCTATATTTAAAATAATAATTCAATCAATTAAATTAAAAGGACTTAAAATAAAGGAAATCGGTATCGGGGCGTTACATTGAACGCCGACCGCCATCGGCGCTGCCGTATAGCGCTGCGAGTAGCCTGATTGCTCAAATGCTTCATGCTTAAGTTCCGCCGCTAGCGCCTCTATTCCCACGCCCTCGGACCCGAAGCCGGAGTCAGAGCCAGTGGCGGTACCAGAGAGGGGTTGTACGGAAGAGACAAATGCCATAATGCTTGGGACCACCACAATATCCGTGTGTCCATTTATCCTCTATTATCCTTTTATTGAGTTAATGAACATAACTCTTTATATAGGATTTTAATGTGAGTACCACTTTTTATGAGGGACTATTTTTCATGCATTTATTAACATTTGCTCACTTCCACTTTTCTTGTCACTTTGAAACATGCCAATTGTAGTATATTATTCATAAATAATGACAATATCAATTCCAGAAAAGAAAGAGGAAAAGAATGTTAATACAGGTAAGTATCTTTTTATTTAAACCTGACCTTTGTAAGAATAACGAAAAGTTTAATCGGAATGTTAAGTAGTTATGCTTTGAAATGTTATCCCTTGTGATTATACCAGGATTACCTTACACACATTATTTAATGATTCTTTTCCTACATCTCTCGCCTAGCACTATTTATTGTCATGCGTTTTCCCATTTTCGTGATTTTTTTACGAGAGAAACTCCAACTCTCACTTTGAGACGACACTATCTCGAAATTCATACAGATGAAGTTTATTTTGTGTCAATTTCTTGAGTTGCATATCGTCTACATATAACATCATTAAGAGTTTGAAAAACTCAAGCCTCAATATGTAATTGTCAACATTGTCACAGTTTTTTGCACTAACATCCAAATCAACGACTTGGTTTTAACAATTGAATATTAGATAAAGGTTTCTTGACTTTAGATTGTTTTCTATTGTTGTCGAATTTCTTATTCAAGGAGTTTCAATCTCATCTCTTGAGCTTCCTTATAGTATTTCAAGCACTCTCGAATGTCTTAGAGTTTTATGCAGGAGTACCCAGGATAATTTAGTCTTCTACAGTTTGCATAAGATAGATGAAAACTCGAATGTAGCAAAGAATGTCTGTAATTTATTCTAGAGGATATGTGTTTGGATTATGATTTTTGTGAATCTGGAATGAAGTATTTATAGGCCATACAAGTGTGTTTTCACTTGGTTGCGAACCTTGGTAAAACAAATTCTTTTGAGTAATACTTTTACCAAAGGTTACAATGTTTCTCCTACAACAATACTTTTTAAAAGTTGCATATTTTAATTTTGCAACACTTCATGAAGCGTTTCCTACTTTGAATTAAAAATTCAAACACAATCAACAACCAAAAATAAGGGCAACGACTACATGTCGGTTTAAGGTCGAACGCCGACAGCCATCGGCGCTGCCGTATAACGCTGTGAGTAGCCCGATTGCTCAGATGCTTCATGCTTCAGTTCTGCCACTAGCGCCTCTATGCCCACGCCCTCGGATCCGGACCCGGAGGCAGAGTCGGTGGCGGCACCAGTGAGGGGTTGTACAAAAGAGACAAGTGGCATAATGCTTCGGACCATCACACTTGTCCGTGTGTCCATTTATCCTCTTTTGTCCTTTTCTTGAGTTAATGAACATAACTCTTTATATAGGATTTTAATGTGAGTACCCCTTTTTATGAGGGACTATTTTTCACGCATTTATTAACATTTACTCACTTCCACTTTTCTTGTCACTTTGAAACATGCCAATTGTAGTTTATTATTCATAAATTACAACAATCCCTCACTTATTCTAATAATGACAATATCGACTCCAGAAAAGAAAGAGGAAAATAATGTTAATACAGGTAAGTATCTTTTTATTTGAACTTGACCTTTGTAAGAATAACGAAAAGTTTAATCGGAATGTTAGGTAGTTATGCTTTGAAATGTTATCCCTTGTGATTATATCAGGATTACCTTACACACATTATTTAATGATTCTTTTCCTACATCTCTCGCCTAGCACTATTTATGGTCATGCGTTTTTCCCATTTTCGTGAATTTTTTACGAGAGAAACTCCAACTCTCACTTTGAGACGACATAATCTCGAAATTCATACAGATGATGTTTATTTTGTGTCAATTTCTTGAGTTGCATATCGTCTATATAGAACATCATTAAGAGTTTGAAAAACTCAAGCCCTAATATGTAATTGTCAACATTGTCACAGTTTTTTGCACAAGCATCCAAATCAACGACTTGGTTTTAACAATTGAATCTTATATAAAGGTTTGTTGACTTTAGATTGTTTTCTACTGTTGTCGAAATTCTTGTTCAAGGAGTTTCAATCTCATATCTCTTGAGCTTCCTTATAGTATTTCAAGCACTCTCGAATGTCTTAGAGTTTTATGCAGGAGTACCCAGGATAATTTAGTCTTCTAGAGTTTGCATAAGATAGATGAAAACTCGAATGTAGCAAAGAATGTATGTAATTTATTCTAGAGGATATGTGTTTTGATTATGATTTTTGTGAATCTGGAATGAAGTATTTATAGGCCATACAAGTGTTGTTTCACTTGGTTGCGAACCTTGGTAAAACAAATTCTTTTGACTAATACTTTTACCAAAGGTTAAAATGTTTCTCCTACAACAATACTTTTCAAAAGTTGCATATTTTCATTTTGCAACACTTCATGAAGTGTTTCCTACTTTTAATTAAAAATTCAAACACAACCAACAACCAAAAGTAAGTGCAACGAATACATGTCGGTTTAAGGTCGAACGCCGACAGCCATCGCCGCTGCCGTATAGCATTGTGAGTAGCCTGATTGATCAGATGCTTCATGCTTCAAGTCCGCCACTAGTGCTTCTATGCCCACGCCCTCGGACCCGGAGCTGGAGGCAGAGTCGGTGGCGGCACCAGTGAGGGGTTGTACGAAAGAGACAAGTGGCATAATGCTTGAGACCACCACACTTGTCCGTGTAGCCATTTATCCTCTTTTGTCCTTTTCTTGAGTTAATGAACATAACTCTTTATATAGGATTTTAATGTGAGTACCACTTTTTATG
Organism: Lathyrus sativus; assembly: GCA_963859935.3. NCBI lineage: Eukaryota > Viridiplantae > Streptophyta > Magnoliopsida > Fabales > Fabaceae > Lathyrus > Lathyrus sativus. The sequence goes on from OZ012739.1 coordinate 251,204,444, forward strand.
AGTGACTATTTTTCATGCATTTATTAACATTTACTCACTTCCACTTTCCTTGTCACTTTGAAACATGCCAATTGTAGTTTATTATTCATAAATTACAACAATCCCTCACTTATTCTAATAATGACAATATCGATTCCAGAAAAGAAAGAGGAAAAGAATGTTAATACAGGTAAGTATCTTTTTATTTGAACTTGACCTTTGTAAGAATAACGAAAAGTTTAATCGGAATGTTAGGTAGTTATGCTTTGAAATGTTATCCCTTATGATTATACCAGGATTACCTTACACACATTATTTAATGATTGTTTTCCTACATATCTCGCCTAGCACTAGTTATGGTCATGCGTTTTTCCCATTTACGTGAATTTTTTACGAGAGAAACTCCAACTCTCACTTTGAGACGGCACTATCTCGAATTTCATACAGATGAAGTTTATTTTGCGTCAATTTCTTGAGTTGCATATCGTCTATATAGAACATCATTAAGAGTTTGAAAAACTCAAGCCTCAATATGTAAATGTCAACATTGTCACAGTTTTTTTGCACAAACATCGAAATCAACGACTTGGCTTTAACAATTGAATCTTAGATAAAGGTTTGTTGACTTTAGATTTTTTTCTACTGTTGTCGAAATTCTTATTCAATTAGTTTCAATCTCATATCTCTTGAGCTTCCTTATAGTATTTCAAGCACACTCGAATGTCTTAGAGTTTTATGCAGGAGTACCCAGGATAATTTAGTCTTCTACAGTTTGCATAAGATAGATGAAAACTCGAATGTAGCAAAGAATGTCTGTAGTTTCTTCTAGAGGATATGTGTTTTGATTATGATTTTTGTGAATCTGGAATGAAGTATTTATAGGCCATACAAGTTTTTTTTCACTTGGTTGCGAACCTTGGTAAAACAAATTCTTTTGAGTAATACTTTTACCAAAGGTTACAATGTTTCTCCTACAACAATACTTTTCAAAAGTTGCATATTTTCATTTTGCAACACTTCATGAAGTGTTTCCTACTTCGAATTAAAAATTCAAACACAATCAACAACCAAAAATAAGGGCAATGACTACATGTCGGTTTAAGGTCGAACGACGACTGCCATCGGCGCTGCCGTATAGCGCTGTAGGTAGCCCGATTGCTCAGATGCTTCATGCTTCAGTTCTGCCACTAGCGCTTCTATGCCCACGCCCTCGGACCCGGAGCCAGAGGCAGAAACGGTGGCGGCACCAGTGAGGGGTTGTACGGAAGAGACAAGTGGCATAATGCTTGGGACCACCACACTTGTCCGTGTGGCCATTTATCCTTTTTTGTCCTTTTCTTGAGTTAATGAACATAACTCTTTATATAGGATTTTAATGTGAGTACCAATTTTATGAGTGACTATTTTTCATGCATTTATTAACATTTACTCACTTCCACTTTTATTGTCACTTTGAAACATGCCAATAGTAGTTTATTATTCATAAATTACAACAATCCCTCACTTATTCTAATAATGACAATATCGATTCCAGAAAAGAAAGACGAAAAGAATATTAATACAGGTAAGTATCTTTTTATTTGAACTTGACCTTTGTAAGAATAACGAAAAGTTTAATCGGAATGTTAGGTAGTTATGCTTTGAAATGTTATCCCTTATGATTATACCAGGATTACCTTACACACATTATTTAATGATTCTTTTCCTACATATCTCGCCTAGCACTATTTATTGTCATTAGTTTCTCCCATTTTCGTGAATTTTTTACGAGAGAAACTCCAACTCTCACTTTGAGATGGCACTATCTCAAAATTCATACAGATGAAGTTTATTTTGTGTCAATTTCTTGAGTTGCATATCGTCTATATAGAACATCATTAAGAGTTTGAAAAACTAAGGCCTCAATATGTAATTGTCAACATTGTCACAGTTTTTTGCACAAACATCCAAATCAATGACTTGGTTTTAATAAATGAATCTTAGATAAAGGTTTGTTGACTTTAGATTGTTTTCTACTGTTGTCGAAATTCTTATTCAATTAGTTTCAATCTCATATCTCTTGAGCTTCCTTATAGTATTTCAAGCACTCTCGAACGTCTTAGAGTTTTATGCAGGAGTACCCAGGATAATTTAGTCTTCTACAGTTTGCATAAGATAGATGAAAACTCGAATGTAGCAAAGAATGTCTGTAATTTATTCTAGAGGATATGTGTTTTGATTATGATTTTTGTGAATCTGGAATGAAGTATTTATAGGCCATGCAAGTGTTGTTTCACTTGGTTGCGAACCTTGGTAAAACAAATTCTTTTGAGTAATACTTTTACCAAAGGTTACAATGTTTCTCCTACAACAATACTTTTCAAAAGTTGCATATTTTCATTTTGCAACACTTCATGAAGTGTTTCCTACTTCGAATTAAAAATTCAAACACAATCAACAACCAAAAATAAGGGCAATGACTACATGTCGGTTTAAGGTCGAACGACGACTGCCATCGGCGTTGCCGTATAGCGCTGTAGGTAGCCCGATTGCTCAGATGCTTCATGCTTCAGTTCCGCCACTAGCGCTTCTATGCCCACGCCCTCGGACCCGGAGCCAGAGGCAGAAACGGTGGCGGCACCAGTGAGGGGTTGTACGGAAGAGACAAGTGGCATAATGCTTGGGACCACCACACTTGTCTGTGTGGCCATTTATCCTCTTTTGTCTTTTTCTTGAGTTAATGAACATAACTCTTTATATAGGATTTTAATGTGAGTACCACTTTTTATGAGGGACTATTTTTCATGCATTTATTAACATCTACTCACTTCCACTTTTCTTGTCACTTTGAAAGATGCCAATTGTAGTTTATTATTCATAAATTACAACAATCCTTCACTTATTCTAATAATGACAATATCAATTCTTGAAAAGAAAGAGGAAAAGAATGTTAATACAGGTAAGATATTTTTATTTGAACTTGACCTTTGTAAGAATAACGAAAAGTTTAATCGGAATGTTAGGTAGTTAAGCTTTGAAATGTTATCCCTTTTGATTATACCAGGATTACCTTACACACATTATTTAATGATTCTTTTCCTATATCTCTCGCCTAGCTCTATTTATGGTCATGTGTTTTACCATATTTGTGAATTTTTTATGAGAGAAACTCCAACTCTCACTTTGAGACGACACTATCTCGAAATTCATACTGATGAATTTTATTTTGTGTCAATTTCTTGAGTTGCATAACGTCTATATAGAAAATCATTAAGAGTTTGAAAAACCCAAGCCTCAATATGTAATTGTCAAAATTGTCACAGTATTTTGCACAAACATCCAACTGAACTACCTGTTGTTAACAATTGAATCTTAGATAAAGGTTTGTTGACTTTAGATTGTTTTCTACTGTTGTCGAAATTATTATTCAAGGAGTTTCAATCGCATATCTCTTGAGCTTCCTTATAGTATTTCAAGAACTCTCGAATGTCTTAGAGTTTTATGTAGGAGTACCCAGGATAATTTAGTCTTCTAGAGTTTGCATAAGATAGATGAAAACTCGAATGTAGCAAAGAATGTCTGTAATTTATTCTAGAGGATATGTGTTTTGATTATGATTTTTTGCGAATCTAGAATGAAGTATTTATAGGCCATATAAGTGCTGTTTCACATGGTTGTGAGCCTGTGTGAAACAAATTCTTTTGAGTAATACTTTTACCAAAGGTTACAATGTTTCTCCTACAACAACACTTTTTAAAAGTTGCATATTTTCATTTTGCAACACTTCATGAAGTGTTTCCTATTTTGAATTAAAAATTCAAACACAATCAACAACCAAAAATAAGGGCAACGACTACATGTCGGTTGAAGGTCGAACGCCGACCGCCATCGGCGCTGCCGTATAGCGCTGCGAGTAGCCCGGTTGCTCAGATGCTTCATGCTTAAGTTTCGCCACTAGCGCCTCTATGCCCACGCTCTCGGACCCGGAGCCGGAGTCAGAGTCGGTGGCGGCACCAGTGAGGGGTTGTACGGAAGAGACAAGTGGCGTAATGCTTGGGACCACCACACTTGTCCGTGTGGCCATTTATCCTCTTTTGTCCTTTTCTTGAGTTAATGAACATAACTCTTTATATAGGATTTTAATGTGAGTACCACTTTTTATGAGGGACTATTTTTCATGCATTTATTAACATTTACTCACTTCCACTTTTCTTGTCACTTTGAAACATGCCAATTGTAGTTTATTATTCATAAATTACAACTATCCCTCACTTATTATAATAATGACAACATCAATTCCCGAAAAGAAAGAGGAAAAGAATGTTAATACAGGTAAGCATGTTTTTATTTGAACTTGACCTTTGTAAGAATAACGAAAAGTTTAATCGGAATGTTAGGTAGTTATGCTTTGAAATATTATCCCTTGTGATTATATCGGGACTACCTTACACACATTATTTAATGATTCTTTTCCTACATCTCTCGCCTAGGACTATTTATGGTCATGCGTTTTTCCCATTTTCGTGAATTTTCTACGAGCGAAACTCCAACTCTCACTTTGAGACGGCACTATTTCGAAATTCATACAGATGAAGTTTATTTTGTGTGAATATCTTGAGTTGCATATCGTCTATATAGAACATCATTAAGAGTTTGAAAAACTCAAGCCACAATATGTAATTGTCAATGAAATGATCCCACCCTTACTCAATTTTCTCATGAAAGAATTTCTAAGACGTATGTGCCTAGACTTTTCATTGTATACTTCACTGAATGCTCTAGCTATTGTGAATTATTAACAATTAATAATCTTGAGTGTGTTTCAAAATGACAAGAAAATAATACAGTCTTTGAAAATTGTTGTTGTAGGCGAAAATGTGCAACATTTGGTAAAATTGTTGTTGTAGGCGAAACAGAACATTTGGTAAAACTGTTATTGTAGGTGAAACAATGCAACATTTGGGAAAAGTGTTGTTGTAGGAGAAACAATGCAAGATTTGGTAAAAGTGTTATTTTAGGCGAAATTGTGCAACATTTGGTAAAAGTGTTGTTGTAGGCGAAACAATGCAACATTTGGTAAAAGTGTTACTGAAAGTGTGTGTTTCATCGAGGGTCACAACCTTGTGAAACAACACTAATTTGGCCTATAAATTGAGCATTATGGATTTATAAAAATGCAACAAAAATTATATCCTCTTCACACAAAATTCCAGATTTCATCTTCCCTATATTTGAGTTTTCATCGGCCATGTGTAAACTCGAGTATATGTTGAATTGTCCTGGGTATTCATGTGTTCCAACTCTAAGATATTTGAGAGTGCTTGAAATACTTATAAGGAAAGTAATTTTGCTTACAATTCTAGTCTTGATCCATTTGATTTAAATTAATTTTCTAACAATCTTATAAGTGGTTCATATAATGGCAAGCGAGGCTTATGTTTCAAGCACCAAAGTGATGAACTAAGACAAGATCTTCTTCCTCTTGATTGTCATGAAGATCTTTTATTTGTGATTAATATTAAAGCTTGATACTTTAAAGTTTTTTATGGAAATTCTCTATGATGGTGAGAGATACACAATTAATTCATATAATATTTTCAAATATAATATTTTAAAATTTTTAAAATTTTAAATTAGGGTTTTTTGTGATTAATTTGTGGATACAATTTTTATGGAGAAATAAATATTCATGTTTGTTTATTCATAATCATAGTGAAATGTACATATTTAACATTTGATATTAGATCAAGCTTTCATACAAATAACTTTTGTTGGTTATTAGTAATTTTCTATGCAAGTTGTTATTGATATTAAATATATTGAGATGTTGTTAATATGTTTAATGCATTAAAAAAATGAATAAAGACATGTGGACCATAAATTGATTGTATATTCATGAGAAAGCAATTTGCATGTACCATTAAAATGAATTAATCATTTGACTTTAATTGTTATTTTGACATTTGTTTGTGTCTCCTTCTATAAGAAAATTATATTGACTTATAATTAATACTTAAAATGTCATAAGAAGGATAATGTATTTATTTATGGATAAATTTTTTTTTTAAAATTATTATTATGAATGTGAAGTTATGATTCATATATTGGAAACACAAAATAATAATAATAATAATAATAATAATAATTAATAGACATTTTTTCTTTGTCATATAGGCGAGCTTTAAAAACAACACACACACACACCCCTGTATAAAAATTAAGATTTCGTCTTTGTCATTTCAAGATTGCTCTATTCTGGCCCCTGAATGGATTTGGTCACAATGACAAGGGTGAAATCTTGATTTTTTTATGGAGGATTTTTTAAAGCTTGCCCATATGGCTGGGAGAAAATTCCTATTAACCCTAATAATAATAATAATAATAATAATAATAATAATAATTGTAATAATAATAATAATAATAATAATAATAATAATAATAATAATAATAATAATAATAATAATTTGAAGGACGTGTTTCAAGTGTATTGTTGTTTGTACAATAGCTTATGAAAAAACAATTTCTTGATTATCTTGATATTAAAAGCAATATGTACATTTTCTTTATTATTGAAAGTTGACAAATGTTTAGGAAAAAAGTTATTGAAAATATTAATGATTTTGCTTTATTGTTTATTTTATAATGTGATTCTTATATGAATATAACATAGAGCATTGTTAAAAATGAACTTAAGAAATATATTCATTATGATCATGGTTGTCGATTGCTATAAATGTTTAATACATTGAATATATTTTAGATATATTTAAGTAGACGTGTAACTTCAAAATAAAATGAGTATTATTAAATATTTTATTGACAATGGAAGAATGACATAAAATTTGTTGTGTCACGAAGTCCTTATGTCATATAATGATTTCTTTTGAAGAAAAAATTATATTTCTCCATAATAGGGTATGGAAAGGCAAAGCACAAAATATCAGTTATTTTAGAGTGTGAGAGTGAGTAGCTTATTATAATAAAATGGACCATAAAAGGAACAAATTGGGTCATCATGAGATCAAATATGTTTTTGTAGGCTATACACCAAACATTAAAGCATATAAACTTTTGACGTGGGATCATTAGCAATGAGATGAATGGAATTTTAGAAACAAAGAGGTTTCTAACTTCCACAATTAAGATGAATGACCCTGGACTGGTGGACACATTTTTCGGGATCAAAGTAAAGAGAAATAGTAGGGGTTATGAACTTAGTCAAACACGTCATGTTTAGAAAGTACTAGACAACCTTAAACACTTACATTTCAAGAAAGTGAGTACTCTGTTTGATCCTAGTGTCAAAATTTAAAATAATGATGGAAGATTTGTGAATCAATTGGAATATGTATGTGCATGCAATGTACTAGACCCAACATAGCATTTGCAATTAGTAAAATGAGTAGATTTTACTAGAAATCCAAATGGTGAGCACAAGAAAGCCATCATTAGGATTTTTAACTATCTTATGAAACTAAAAATCTTGGTCTCTATTATGGTAGATTTCCTACCATATTAGAAGTATATATCGATGTGAGTTGGATATCAATTGTTGAATATCATAAATATACATTTTGGTGTATATTCACACTAGTTGAGGATGCAATTCCGCTGGTGAAGAAGCTGAATGGTTGAGGGACCTCCTGTTGGAGTTCCATTAGCTAAGGAAAATGTTTAGAAAGTGTTAATACATTTTGATAGTCAAGTCACCCTAGCTAGAGCATCCAATGAAGTATACACTAGAAAGTATAGGAACATAGGTCTTAGACATTCTTTCGTGAGAAAATTGATTAAGGATGAGGTTATTTTACTGACATATATACAAACAAGATATATTTTAGCCAGTCTGTTTATAAAGCCACTGCCAGAGACTTGGTAAAGACTACCTCGAGAGGTATGGGATTTGAACTCCTTGAATAAGGGTTCCGACAACAGTAGCAACCTAATATGAAGTTAACAAACCTTAAACTAAGATTCAATGGGTAATAACAAGTCGTTGATTTGGATGTTTGTGCAACATTATATAACAATGTTGACTATTACATATTGAGGGTTGAGTTTTTCCAAACTCTTAATGAGGTTCTATATCGAGGATATGCATTTCAAGAAATAGATACAAAATGAACTTCGCATATATGAATTTCAAAATGGTGTCGTCTCAAAGTGAGAGTTAGAGTTTCTCTCACAAAAAATTCGCGAAAACAGGAAAAGCACATTGTTAGGCGAGAGATATAGGCAAAGAACCATTAAAAAATATGTGTAAGGTGTGAGGGCAAGCAGTCACACAACATACGTTCTCAAGTTTCGATGATGACAAAGTACAACCTCGGGTTAATAAGAGCTGTCAATTTCACCCAAACGACAATTGCAATATTTAACATATCATATTCTTCCTATATCTCTTTAATTCATCATATTATCATTGGGAAAATATGTGATAAATATTCAGTCGTGACAAAACGCACGAAACAACAAGTGATGATTTTTTGCAGGTTTTGAAGCTCTGAGTCGACCATACCAGTCAGCGCACACCCAATCAATTTTTTCCACGGGTCAGCGCATGGACACTATGATTCGACCATCATTCGGCACATGAAATCTTCACAATTCTAACGAGTCAGCATGCGCCGACCTATGGTCGATGCATACTGTTGAATTTTTAATATTGCTGAAATCTGCAGGTCATGCATCGACGCATGGACCTGTTATGGTCGACCGTTCGCGCGTTGTTAAGTATTTTCTTCATTGTTTGAAATCCTATTGTGTTAGTTATTTGTCTTACTACTATAAATAGAAGGTTGTTCATTTTTAACAAAATTAACAATTACATTTTGAGTATACTGTGAAAACAAGAAAAGTGAAATAGGCGCTACATTTCTCTTCATCTTCATCCTCAAACAACACACAACACTGCAACTACACACAACCATTTTTAGGGTGCTTTGTGTCTTGTTCAAGGTGATAAGGTCCAAATCCGTTGAGGGAAAGTCCGGTTCGGGTGGAGAATTGTGGCAAGTTTTTCTTGAATAAAACCTTGAAGGTTTTGCCCTCCAAGATTCTACGAATTTGGGGGTTTTTGGTACGGATATTCTCCATCAACATTCAGCGGTGCGAAGGTGATTGAGAAACGTTTTTCATCAATCTAGTAACTGGGGCTGTGAAGTGTTGAAGGGAGTTCCGAGTTCGATTCGTTGGTGTCTAAAGATCAGCGGGGCCGAGGGTTTGAAGAACTGAAAGGTATTCAACAAAGGGGATGGAATCGGAGGTCAATTCACAATAATCGGAGGTCTTGATTCAACTCAAATCAAGGAGCAAGAAGTGATAGCAATATCAACATCTATAGGGATTGTTTGTATTATTGCTTATCAACTCTTGTATAAACTACTACAACTTTTCAGGTGATATCTATTATAAATCATCTCAATTCTATTTTTAGAATTGAGGGCAGACGTACCCCGAAGCGAGGACGGCGGGGGAACTATCTCAACAAATCTTTGTCTTCTTTTATTTTCAGCATTTTCACTTTCAGCTTAAAAATTAAGTGATTTTAGTTTAAGTAATTTTATTGATTCGAACATTGAATTTAGTAAGTAACTGGAACTGCTTCAACTTGTGTACAATAAATAATTTTCCAAGGATTCTAAAGTTGCTTACTTAAGTCATAACCCACTTGGAGTGGTGTGCACACCAAGTGTTCGATAAATTGCCTGAACCAAAACTTACTTAGTATACTTGCTATATTTTGGTGGGCTGTGTTGAACATTTGAACTAGAACTACTAATAAGTGGTGAAGCAAATTGATTAGTGTGCCTAGTGTATTGAATCTACTATTCTCTTATTATCATATCCATTAGCTTACGCATATCTGATCTTCCAATAACAGTTCATTTTAGACGTGTTTTTCCAAGGCCGCTTCCGCACTTAAAAACATTTTTAAAACCAATTTTAAATTGGTAAGCGCCGACTCAAATTTTAATTGGGATCTACTCAACCCCAACCCCCCTTCTAGATCTGAGCCATCGTCTAACAAGTGGTATCAGGAGCACCGGTTCATTCTGTGCTTCAAGTATAACTTCGATAGAAATGGCAAACGAATCTAAAGGGGCTTATAATAGAGCTCCCATTTTTAACGGTGAAAATTAAGGTTATTGGAACGATTGTATGCGGGTGCACATAAACTCCATAGATAGAAAAATATGGAATGTTATCGTCAATGGTCCAATAGAAATTACTATGACCAATGCGAATAATGTGGTTGTGCCTAAGCCTGAAGCACAATGGACCGATGATGATGAAAAGAAATACAGTTATGATTGGAAAGCTAAAAACATCTTAATATCCTCATTAGGAGTTGATGAGTATTACCGTGTGTCTTATTGCCCTACGGTGAAAGACATGTGGGATGCACTCCAAATCGCTCATGAGGGGACAAACGATGTGAAGTTAGCTAGAATCAACACACTAACACAAGAGTTTGACCTTTTCTACATGGAGCAAGGGAAAACCATTGCGGACATGCAGAAAAGGTTTACTCATCTCATCAATAGGTTACATTCACTTGGTAGGCTGGTGGCCAATGACGTTGCTGTTAGAACACAGATTGGTGTTTCTTATATCTCTATGTTTTGATGATAACTGTTATGGAATTTTGTAGTAAGAAATCATACACTCTAAAATTCGTTCAAAGTATTATTGTTTCAGGTATAAAATTAAATACTCTTAAAGAAGCAAAATACATAAGTACAAAGAAACTATGCAAAGCTCTGAAGCATCAGATGCAAGACTATCAGAAGATTCTGAAGCGCTGCCAGAAGGATCTGTAGAAGAAGCTACAGAATGATCTGAAGTGTTAATGAAAGAAGTATACAAAAGTTGAAAGCTCTGATCTTATCAGACTCTGAAGTTCTTTTCACTACAAACTTAGAGGCTTTGATTACCAGACTCTTATCATTAATATTCACGCTCAAAGCACATACTGCTGCATACTCTCATGAAGACTCTAATCAAGATTGAGACTCTGATACATCAAAGATCTGATCATCTATCAAGACTCTGAACTTATCATTCATCTTAAGCTCTGATCATCTTAAAGCATTCCATACCTTTTATGCTTACTACAAGTTCTGAAGTGCAGATTATGAAGACTTCATCTTGAAGGAAGCTTGTTGAAGAAGCTGTAAACTTGATTAGACGTGGTGTTACTTCCAAAGTAACCAACGGCTAATTTGTCCAAAGAAGTGACGTGGTCCAAATCCCAAGGCTTCTACAACCATACCTTTTTGCAGAAAGCATATCTCTGCCCATACTTTTAGTGATGAAAAGTCATACAATCAAATATTATATTCAGCTGCACATCACTCAAAGCATTTGAAAATGCTATAAAAGGAGAACTACTTCAACATTTTGAGGTTGCTAATTCACAACTCACTGTTGGCTCATTGCTAGATCACTCAGAAAGAAATACACGCTTGATTCATATAAGAGAAAATCTCTCAAGATCTTACTCATTTGATCTCTCATAAAACCATATAGTTTTTTGTTGTACTTAATCTTAAGTGTAAACATCACAGTTGTGATACAGCTTATTAGAAGCATTCAAACACTTGTTAGTTTACATTAAATTGTAAGAAGTTCCTTAAGAAGACCAAGGTGTGGTCAGTAGTTCTTGAGAAGACTAAGACAGTTGTTCTTAGTGCTTTCTATTGTAATCAATTGATCCATAGTGGATTAAGTCCTAGTAGAGAAAGGCAAATCATCTTTGATAAGTTGGACTGGAGTAGTTGAGTTCAACGAACCAGGATAAAAATCTTGAGTTGTTTTTATTACCATATTTCTTAAAACTCTTATTCAACCCCCCCCCCCCCCCCCCCCTCCACCTTCTAAGTGTTTTTCTCACCTTTAGTTGCTACTAATAAAATTTTAAGATGTTTAAACAGGGAATGGCAGCCCAAGGTGACCGCCATAAAAGAAGCTAATGATCTTACTATTTTGGACCTAACAACGTTATTTGGAAAGCTACAAGAGCACGAACAAGTACTCCTAAGCCTTGACCAGCATGAAAAGAAAGAAAAGAAGGATAAAACAAAGAATGTTGAGAAGAAATCAATCGCTCTCAAGACTTCCTCCTCGAAGTCTCAATCCAAGGAGCACAGTGATTATTCATCTAGTGACGATGAAGAAGAGGACAAGGTTGAGGATATGGGGATGTTTGTAAAACGATATAATCGGTATGTGAGAAAGAACGACATTCAACACTCAGAAAAGAACCTTGTCAACTTCAGAAAACAATCAAGGAACTCTCGAAATAGCGACACCAAAGGAAGTAAAACCAGAGGATCGTGCTATAAATGCGGAAAGCCCGGTCATTACAAGCCAGATTGTCCTTTAAACAAAAAGGGCAAAGAAACGAAATCTATTAAATCACACAAGAAGTCGTCAAAGCCAAGAAGAGCGTATATAGCTTGGGAAAGTGATAGCGACTCCTCCTCCTCTGATGAAAGCTCTAGTGATGAAAAAGAGGCCGTGAACCAATTGTCGCTACTGCGAAAATCGGCGTCGGCTGAACAGAAGAGTCGCCACCGTGCGTTATTTATCCCAACAGAGGGAAAGGAAACGCTCGAAGTAAACCTACCGCAAAGACGGGAAAGGAATGGCCATCGCAACCAAATCCTGGATTCGGGAGTCGATTACGCAAGGGGAAGGTATTATCACCCCTCACGTCCGTCGTACTCGACGGGATCCACGCTTGTTTTCTAGTACGGATTGTTATTCTATCTATTCTACAAGTCAAGGGTTAAAAGAAAATAAAATGACTCGACAAAGTATCGCACTTTATACCTACGTATTCCCGTCTGGAACGAGAAATCAGAGTCAACGTAGTTCGCCTACCTACCGGAAAGGAGGGGAAGGTTTCTCGCTAGGATATCGCATCCTATGCCTACGTACTTTCATACAGCATGAAAGATCAGAGCAAACGTAGTTCGGGCTACGGAAGACACAGATTTGTCTGTTTATCTTTTATCCTTCTGAAAAAGGTTTTCTCCTGATTACGGGTCCAAGCGGACAAAAATGACACCTTTGATTGGTTTCCAGTCTTTTACGCAAGAACTGTCTTTTATTGATGTTTGACCTCTTATCGTATTTTTGATTGTTTCGAGATGAGAAGAGAAAGAACTCTAAAAACCTAGGGTTAAAATGGGAATCAAAACTACCCTAATGTTGGCATGCATGGATTAACACCTAATGTCTGTCATATTTCTCTCTTGCGCAGAGAGAAACAGAGATCCTAGGGGATACACGGAAAAGAAATAGCATATATACAGTAAAGCAGTAAAATGCATGAATGCAACAGTACAAGCGAGGCAAGGGAGTCCCACTCAACCTCGAATCTGAAAAACAATAGGCAAAGTGAAACGGCTTCACTTCAAACCTAAGGGGAAATTCACAAACAATACAGCAAAGAAAATAAAACCCCAAAACCATCTCTAACAGCACACCAGCTCCTACAGCAGCAGCTCTGAAAAACATCAAACTCTGACAGTTAATTAACGGCAAAACAGTAATATCTTCAAGTGAACCCCAATATCCAACTCCAATGATACCCAAGCTACAACAAGCTTCCATCTCCAAGAAATCACCAAGCTTAAGCAAGCACAGTATCTCAAACAGTTGATAGCATCAGACAGCAAATAGCTCCAGACAGCAGTAAACCCTAGCTTTAACAGCTGCACAGTTTTGACATGAATAATCTTCATCTTTGGCAATCTTTGATCTTCATCTCTATCTTCAATGGCTTCTTTCTTCAAGGCAAGCTCTCCTAGATGAGAATCACTTAACAAGATGAGTTGAATGTTAAACAGTTCGTTGACTACCAAAGGAAGCCTACAAACAGTTTAACATTATAGAAGAGTGGTTCTCTCAAAGTTCTACCTCTAAGGTAAGGCCACTTATCCCTCCAAAGGAGGGAGGTGAATACCATAGAGAGACTTTATGTCATAGAGAGGAATGGAAGCACATGAAGCTATCCATGTTTGTACAGAAAAAATTCAGTCTATTCTAAGGCTCTGCTTATTCCTATCTCCTATGTCTTCAATCAACACCTTCAATCTCCAAGCTCCAAGGATCTTCTTTTGTCTTCAATTAACACCTTTGATTCTTCATACTCCACAAGCTCAAACCAAGCCCCATACCCCATAGAAAAGCCCAAAAGCCCAAAAGCCCAAGCAAACAAATATAAACCCCAAGTGGGAACACCAAACAAACACTCCATTTGTAAAATATACTAAAAATAGTAATATAGTATTTAAAATTCTAATATTAATTCTAAGGGGATTTCTACATCTACCCTACATACCCTATATGTCCCATAACCTAATTCATGCTAAAAACCCCAAAATAAAATGTTATAATGCACCTATGTTGAGTTTGAACCCTACTACTACCACCCTAATGTTCTCTAATCAAAACTAAACAAGATTAAATCACAAAAATGTGAGATAAATATCTAAGGGAACCTATACTTCTAATCTAATCAACCCAACAAGAATCAACTCAAAACTATTCACCAATTGGTCACAAGAAAATTTACAAAAACATGTGTCAAATGTACAAAATTAAAGAAATTGATAAAATGGGAAAAATCAAATTAAATTGAAAAGTGGGTGAATATGAAATTTATTATTTTCATAAAATCAAAAATAAATCCAAGATCATGGAGGTATTTTTGAAATATTTTTCTGATTAACTTTGGATTTATTATGATTTTTTTAGCAAACTATATGCAAATATGAAAGAAAAAGAAAATTCAATTAAAATTGCAAAACAGGGGGTGGCAACAGTAATTATTTCCACTTCAGGAACACATTGGGCCCAGGAGGGGGGTACTGCTAGAAAACGTGCTAGGCCCATTAAAGGTTCTGAAAAACAACACAAAACAATAAACCGGGGGGGGGGTGCGAATAGCGAGGATTCGCTCTATATTCCTAGTTGGGCCTCCCACTAGGGGGTGTGAGTAGCAGGTCTGGGCTAGGCCCAAACCAAAACGCAAGGGGAGAGGGGGTGCCACGAGAAACATGGGAGTATGATCAGTGATCCGTGCCATGGGCCTAAACCCTACCCCAACCCAATCCAGCTTCAGCAAAACAAAAAAACCTAAAACTCCTCTACTCTCCCTCACGCTGCTACTGTTCATCCCCAACCCTCAGAAACCCTAAACGGCGCTACCACTCTCCATCCCTCAAACCTCTCTCTCACAAATCCAACTAAACTCTCTGATCCAACCTCGGTTCATACTCTCACACTCAACTAACCTAGTTTCAGCTAACCACAAAACAACTACTAATCTAGCACGTTCGAAATAAAAACCTGATGAAGGCGATGAAGCTTCTGGCGATGGATGAGCAACAATATTCGAAGATGTGTGTTCTAGATGATGAGCGTGTGGAGTAGCTTTAACGAACCTGAAGAATCAACGACGCTGGGAAACTCTTTGTTGACGTTTGAAGATGTTCGACGTTGGTGGAGTTTTGGTGGCGAACAGATGAAGATCTAGCGACCTTGATGATGTCTTGAGGACGATCTTGACGCTCGAAGATGTTGCAAATCGGATGAAAATATGGAGAGTTGGTTGAAGGTTGATGACGTTCGTTGAAAATTCCAGTTGAAGATTCTTGAAAGTATGGGAAAATGATGAACGAACGATGAATGTTCTTGAAGAAATCCAGATGAATGCTCTTGGAGGATTTCTGGAAAAACTCTATGAAGATCTGGGCGAATCTGGAGATAACTTTGAATCCTGAAGATGGTTGATGAATCACGAAGTTCTTGGCGATTTGATGAAGATTTGATGATCTTGTTGATGATCGTTTTCTGGGAATCGATGAGTTTCTTGTGAGTTTGGGAAGAATCGATGAAGTTTCCGGCGAAACCTTGAGTTTACCGGTGGGATATTGGTGAATGCTGATCGGAAGTGGATGGTGAAGAATGCAGATTCCGGTGGGTTTGAAGATTCTGGCAACAGTTACCGGTGGTCGGAGATGGTTAGGGTGACCGGAGGTGAGTGGTTGGGGTGGCCGGCGACACTTGCATGCCGGTCGGTGGAGGCTTCAGGCGAGGGGGCAGGTGGCGCAGAGGGTGAGGGAGAGGAGGACGCGTGTGGCTGAGGGAGAAGGAGAGGGAGACACGTGGGAGAGAGAAGGAGAAAGTAGGTTGTGTGTTGGCAGAGTCTGAGTGTGAGAGAGAGTGAGGTGACAGCAAACTGGGACACACGCGTGGCACTGTATATATAGGACACCTGGCATGCGAAAATGGACCCTCTGACTGGGCTTTGGACTTGGATACTGGCCCACTTGGACTAAACTTTGATTAATGACCCAATTAAATTGCTAATGATACCTAATTAACTAAACAAAAACAAATTAATAACAAAACCCTAATTAACTAAAACGAAAATTAATAATAAAATCCTAATTACCCTATTAAAAAATCAGAAAAATTATTTAATATCTAAAAAAACTATTTAAAAAATCTAATTAAATCTAAAAAAACAAATAAAATCTAATAAAATCTATAAAAACATTTAATCCCTTTTTTAAAAAATCTATTCTTATTAAATTTGAAAAAAAAACAATTAAAATCTAATCTAAAAACATTAATATCTATTTTAAAAAACTATTCTTATTTAAGAAAAGTAATATCTAATTATCTATTTAAAAAAATTTCTATTAAAAGGAAATTAATATCTAAAAATTTTAAAATCTATTAAAAAAGGAATATTTATCTAAAAAAAAAAAAAAAACTATTAAAAAAAATCTATTAAATTCTATAAAAAAACAAATAACCCTATTAAAATCTATTAAATGCATTAAAAATTTAGAAAATAAAGGAAAAATCCTAAAAAAATGTCAGGAGGCCGATTAAATCGATTATAAAACGATTGCGCAACCATAACGAAACCCGGGCCCCGAGATGGCCTGAAAACACAGGGAACGAGCACCAATTCTCAAAATCCGCTTATTCAAACCGGCCTGAACTGCCTGAAACGCCAGGGGCTGCAATCCCGATAAAATCAACCTGAGTGAGAAAATACGATGCATGCAGGATGCGAATGCGAATGCAAAATGCGTTGAAACATAAACCAGATATGGGAACCGGTTGGTCAAATTTCGGGGTGCAACAGCTGCCCCTATTCAAGCGGCTTGGACCCGACTGGGTGAAGAGCGAATGGCCTTCAAACATTTGAGGTACGAGACGGTTGAATACCAAAGAAACCCTGAAATTTGTCAACCGCAGAAATAAACTGCACCACTGCTTGGGGAACGACACTCGTCGAGCGAACCTGATTACTACGGTAACAATCGATCATTCGTTAGAGAATAACTCTGATTTTAACTCCCACCACCCATGCAACACCACAGGTACTGAATTATCTTTGCAAGAACACCTCTTTCCACAACTGGACTAACCTTGTCAACACCAGAAGAGAAACAAATTCGTCAACACGAGTAAAGATCCCATCATCACAGGAAAAAACTTATCCACAATTGCCTTTAAATTTCGTCAACACGAAAAGCCATAAATTCGTCATCACGAAGAAATCCTATCATCATAGGAATAAAACTTGCCCTCATCAGGACTCCTCATTCCGTCCGCATGGAGAAATCAAACTTGTCCTCATTAGGAATCCTCATTCCGTCAACACGGAGAAATCCCGACGACTTCGCTGGGGAGGAGTTGTCCGCGTCTCGTCAACACAAGAAGATCCTATCAGCATAGGCAATGACCTCTTATTTGCCTCTTATCAACACGAGGAACTCCTATCAACATAGGAATAAATTGTCCATGTCAGGACTCCCGTCTCGTCAACACGAGGAAAAAATAGATTCATCAACACGAATAAATCCTATCATCATAGGAATACTATTCTTGTACATATCTGAACTCCCGTTCCGTCAACACGAAGAAATCCTATCTACATAAGCATAAATTGTCCTCATCAGGACGCACATTCCGTCAACACGGAGGGAGTAATTCGTCAACATGAATACATCTCATCAACACCGGCATAACTTGTCCTCATCAGGACGCACATTCCGTCAACACGGAGGAATAAAACTTGTCCTCATCAGGACCCCATATTCCGTCAACACGGGGAACTCAATCTTGGTCCTCAACAGGACTCTATATTCCATCATCACAGATAGAGTAATTCGTCAACACGAATAAATCCTATCAACGTAGCTGGGGATATTCTGAAAACCAATGACCGACACCCGTTCTAACAACAAGCGACCACTTCTGAAGTTTTGATTCATGGAACCCTGAGATGCTACTGCAGCAACAAACTTGACAAAACAGTCCGCTGATCGGATACGAGAAAACCTCAATCAGTAACTCTGTGGTGGATGATAATAAACTGAATCACATCATCATACGTCTCACGGCAAGACCTTGATTGTCTGAAAAGACATCTGGGCTTTAGAACTCCATACTCCTATTGATAAAAACACGCCTTAACCAACCTGACTTATGTTTCAAAATGCGCATGTTGGACAATGGCGTAATGCTCCATACAGCATGGAAATGCTACGCGTTTGGGTAGATGCAAATATGATAATGCATGCAAATGCAAATGCAGGTTCCGGCTGCCGGGAACAGCTCTGATAAGCTTGCTTCATCACGGATGCTGAGGAAAAATACCACCTTGCTGGGGAAGGAACGGGTACCACCAAGTATTCCGGCAAAATAAATGCCAGGACATACAACAAACTCTGCCGGGGAGAGCTTTAAACCTTTGATTTCCACTGGGAGGAAAGAATAACACCTGCTGGGGAGAGGGAACTCTGCCGGGGAAGAAACGACTCTCTCGGGGAATATTAACCAACTCCGCTGGACACAGGGAATGACTCCGCTGGGGAGAATAAACAACCCTACTGGGGATAATGAACTGTTTGGGCATAGTTTACCACTCTGGAATTATCAATCCACTGAAAACTAAACGACTCCGCTGAGGACGAAGAATCCTTTTTGGAGAAACACCACTGTCTGAATATAGCTTACAAACTTTGAAGTTATCAAACTCTGCTGAGGGTAAACGACCCTGCTGGGGAAAGTAGACCATCTGGCCACAGTTTACAAACTCGTGACTGAGGATAGACATCCCGTGGCGAGCATTAATCTTGACCTGCTGGAGAATATCCTTTGGATATGCTGCGATTAGCTGGGGAAATTGATCCTTCTTCAGTAAAGACCAGTGTCATCTCAGCTTTAGGGAATGAAGCGCGACCTGTGTGAGGATTCACTTCACATGATGATCAAGTCTTTTCGTCACGAGCCTGTGGTTAGGACTACAATTTTCTGGTCGTCCACTTCACATGGGCAAGAACCCTACAACACCATAAATGAGACAAAACACGTCTATACAATCAAATCTATTCAAGTTAGCGTCAGTGACATCATTTTCAGTCAATTCGAAGTTTTAGCAATTATTGGCAAGGGCCAGCAATGTTATGCAACTGCTAGTTTTATCAAAACATTGGCGTTTTTCACATACAAAACAGTAAAGAACAAGCATCAAATACTGAATAACATGTTTTATTGATGGGGCCCCTGAATGGGCAGAGTTTTGTACACTGGATGTAACTCCTGAAAAGAGGAAGTTACGCACAACAAATATACAAGTATGCACAGGAAGCATAAATACAATGACAAATCAAATTTGCGCATATGTCGGCAACGGGGTGCAGACAATCATCATGAGTTGATCCTCCTATGACTCGCCTGACTCTGGCGCTTTCCCGGTATTCAAACTTCTGAAGGGATTGTATTTGATAAACGGATCCCCAAAGTATTATCCCAACCACCAAGCAACGCAGTATCAAATTCGTATCGCAGTCATTTGCTTTCTAAATCCCTAACTTTTGCGTGAACCGCCCTTTGCGGGTTTTCAGTTCACCGAGATACCCTTTTTTGCCGAAGCCGCCCATCGTAGGTTTTTGACTCCGCGGGTGTACATCTTTTTAATTTTATCCCTAATTTTTTCCCGAACCTTTTATTATGTTTTTGGTTCGCCGGGATGCCCCATTTTTGCCTGGACTCTCTTTTTTCTGTCCAGCGGGTCAATTTCAAGCAAAGTATTTTTTAACTGCGTCCGAATTCACAGGTGACGTAAAGTCTTCACCGTCCATGGTGGACAGCAATAAAGTTCCTCCTGAAAAGACTTTTCAGACAACGTATGGCCCTTCGTAATTGGGGGTCCACTTGCCCCTGTGGCGGGAGAAAACTTTTCAGCACAAGGTCGCCCGTCTGAAAGCTCTGAGGATGGATCTTCTTATCATACGCTTTCTTCATCCGGCTCTGGTACAACCGACCGTATGCTAGAGAAGCTAGCCTCTTCTCATCCATTAAACTCAGCTGATTCAACCTGTCTTTCACCCATTCTGCCTCGTCAAGTTGGACATCTCGTAATACCCTCAGGGAAGGAATCTCAACTTCCAGTGGTAACACCGCTTCCATTCCGTATACCAACGAGAACGGGGTTGCCCCAGTTGATGTGCGTACCGTTGTACGATAATCGTGCAAAGCGAAAGGTAGCATCTCGTGCCAGTCCTTATAGGTCACCACCATCTTTTGAACAATCTTCTTTATGTTCTTATTGGCCGCTTCGACAACGCCATTCATCTTGGGTCAGTAAGGAGAAGAGTTGTGATGTTCAATCTTAAAATTCTGACACAGCTCCTTCATCATCTTGTTATTTAAGTTCGAACCGTTATCGGTAATAATCCGCTCAGGGATTCCATATCTGCAAATGATATCTCGTTTGATAAACTTGGCTACCACCTGCTTGGTCACATTAGCATATGATGCCGCTTCCACCCATTTGGTAAAATAATCAATTGCTACCAAAATGAACCGGTGTCCGTTAGATGTCTTCGGCTCAATCTTTCCAATCATATCAATTCCCCACATCGAGAATGGCCACGGTGATGACATCACATTCAGAGGACTCGGAGGCACATGGATTTTATCCGCATAAATCTGGCACTTATGACACCTCTTCGCAAACTTGAAACAGTCAGTTTCCATAGTTAGCCAGTAATAACCTGCCTGTAGCAGCTTCCTAGTCATAGCATGCCCCCCAGCATGTGTACCAAACGTACCCTCATGTATTTCCTCCATGAGCAACTTCGCCTCTTTCTCGTCTACACAGCGTAGCAACACCAAGTCATGATTTCTTTTGTACAGGACACCGTCCGGATTTAGATAGAAATTATCAGCCAATCTCCTTAGAGTCTTCTGATCACGACTGGATGCCCCAGCCGGATACTCCTTGTTCTTCAGGAAATTCTGGATGTCAAAGTACCAGGGCTTATCATCAGATGCTTCGTCAATGGCAAATATGAATGTGGGCCTATCAAGCCTAGAGATAACAATCCTGGGAGCCTCGTTCCAGAAGTTAACCTTATACATGGAAGACAATGTAGCCAGGGCGTCAGCCATCTGATTTTCTGCTCGCGGAACATGATGCAGTTCAACCTTATCAAAGAAAGGCAACAATCTCCTTGCATAATTCATGTACGGTATCAAATTGGGCTGACGTGTATCCCATTCTCCTTTTATTTGATTCACCACCAGAGCTGAGTCTCCGTATACATCCAGATTTTTGATTCGCAAATCAATGGCTTCTTCAAGCCCCATAATACAAGCTTCGTATTCGGCTTCATTATTGGTAACCGGAAAGGTCAATCGAGCATTAAATGGGATGTGCGACCCATGTGGAGTAGTGATGATTGCCCCTATTCCGCTACCATAGGAGTTTACAGGTCCGTCAAAGATCAACTGCCACTTGGAATCTGTCTTTGGTCCTTCATCCGGCAACGGTTCTTCCCAATCTTTCATCTTCAGGTACATGATATCCTCGTCAGGAAAATCAAACCTCATCGATTGGTAGTCCTCAATAGGCTGCTCAGCAAGATACTCTGATAACACGCTCCCTTTTATAGCCTTCTGTGAAACATACTGGATGTCATATTCGGTCAAAACCATCTGCCAACGGGCAATTCTCCCAGATAGTGTCTGCTTTTCAAATACGTATTTGATAGGATCCATCTTTGAGATGAGCATGGTTGTATGATTTAGCATGTACTGCCTCAAACGCTTGGCGGCCCAGGCTAGCGCACAACAAGTTTTTTCGAGCATTGAGTATCGAGACTCACAGTCAGTAAACTTCTTACTCAGGTAGTATATCGCATGCTCTTTACGCCCTGTCTCGTCATGTTGACCGAGAACATAACCCATACTCCCCTCAAGAACCGTCAAATACATAATCAAGGGTCTCCCTGCCACTGGAGGTATCAAAATAGGAGGCTCCTGCAAATACTGTTTTATTTTATCGAACGCCTTTTGACAATTTTCATTCCAGGTCACAGCCTGGTCCTTTTTCAATAGCTTGAATAATGGCTCACACGTAGCTGTTAGGTGAGATATGAACCGAGCGATGTAGTTCAACCTCCCTAAAAACCCGCGTACTTCTTTTTCCGTTTTAGGCGTCGGCATTTCTTGTATTGCTTTTATTTTCGCAGGATCGACCTCTATTCCTTTTTCGCTCATGATAAACCCCAGTAGTTTACCCGATCTCACCCCGAAGGTGCACTTGTTAGGGTTCAGTCTCAGCCTGAACTTCCTAAGCCTCTTGAATAATTTCAGCAGATTTACCAAATGTTCTTCCTCCGTCTGGGATTTGGCAATCATATCATCAACATAAACCTCAATCTCTTTATGCATCATGTCATGAAAGAGATTCGTCATTGCACGCTGATATGTTGCCCCAGCATTCTTCAATTCGAAGGGCATCACTTTGTAACAAAATGTTCCCCAGGGCGTAATGAAGGTAGTCTTCTCCATGTCTTCTGGCGCCATTTTAATCTGATTATAGCCCGAGAATCCATCCATGAAGGAGAATACGGAGAATTGAGCGGTGTTGTCCACCAGCACATCGATGTGAGGAAGTGGAAAATCATCTTTCGGGCTCGCTTTGTTCAGATCACGGTAATCTACGCACATTCTCACTTTACCGTCTTTCTTTGGCACTGGCACAATATTAGCGACCCATGAGGGATATTTTGTAACAGCTAGGAAACCAGCATCCCACTGCTTTTGAACCTCCTCCTTAATCTTCACAGCCATGTCCGGTCTAGTTCTTTGGAGCTTCTGCTTAATCGGCAGGCATTCTTCTTTTAGCGGCAGACGATGCACAACCATATCCGTATCCAGCCCAGGCATATCCTTATACGACCAAGCAAAAATATCACTGTACTCTTTGAGCATTTCAACTAATCTTCGCTTGACGTCGCTCTGTAGCGCGGCCCCTATACGGATGTTCCTTTCAACCCCTTCCGACCCCAGATTGACGATCTCAATGACTTCCTCATGAGGCAGAATGATTCTTTCTTCTTGTTTTACCAACCAAGACAACTCTTCTGGAACATCGCCATCTTCAACAATCTCTTCTTCGGCCTGAAATACCGGGTGCTCAAAGTCGAAGTGAGTCATAGGCGGTTCATAGATGTCATCTGAAATAGTAACCCTGCAAGGAAATGGTTAAATGCTTCAAAACACATACAAAGCAAATAACCACGCTGCCATTTTATTGTAAAAATAAAAAGGAAAAACAGAGATCACAATATTTGTACATGAAAAACACCTTTTATTTAACGATTAAACAGTGCAATGTACATAACAGAATGGCCCTAAGCAAAATCACGATGCCCCGGGTAGGACACCGGATTGTTCAACAATTAAGAAAACAAAGCATTACTGTTTAGTTGTCACAGGAACAGTCTCCTGAATAGACCAATTGCAAAGCCCTTGTCCTGGCACACTCGGCTGAATCCAGGCGTCCATGTCGCAGTCGCTGTCTCCCTCTTCAGAATCTGAAACAGTGTTGATGGTCTCGTGATATACCCCACCAGCCGTAATTGTTATTGGTCCTTTGAAACGGGGTGCCCCTGCAGTAGGCGTTGATGACGAAGGTTGATATCCAAGTCCAAATCTGTCCATTTTCACGGGAATATCCAAAACCTTGCCCCAGCCCTTGGTCTCACCTGTCTTCACTGGAGCCTGAGCCTCTTTGTATGACGACACTGCCACCTCTGATACTTTACTTGGCCCTGGAACTTTGTCCTTAATGCGCAACCCCTCAAAGGCTTGACAGGGTGTTTCATGGATTTTGTCGTCGACTACCACGTACTTGAATGACCACAAATGGCTGACCAGTATATCCTCATCTCCACAAACTATAACCACACTGTCCCCCACCATGTACTTCAGCTTTTGGTGTAAGGTAGATGTGACTGCCCCAGCACCATGGATCCATGGTCGTCCAAGAAGAGAGCTATACGCTGGCTGGATGTCCATAATGTAGAATTCCGTTTCAAAAACCTCTGGCCCCACTTGCAGAGGCAAAGTTATAGATCCAAAGACTGACCTCCGTGTACCATCAAATGCCCTGACCACCAAGTCACTAGGCGTACAGATGATCCCCCTGATGTCTAACTTCATCATTGCCTTCTTCGGCAGCACATTCAAGGAAGACCCGGTATCTACCAACACATGGGACATGACCGTGCCCCTGCATTCAACTGAGACGTGCAACGCCATATTATGCTCTCTTCCCCTCGGGGTCAAATCAAAATCTGTAAATCCCAAACTATAGCCTGCGTTCACGTGCGCCATCACCCCCTCCAACTGATTCACATAAACATCTTGGGGTACGAACGACGTGTCCAGAATTTTCAATAACGCATTCCTATGGGCTTCGGAACACAATAACAGCGACAATATGGAGATCTTCGATGGCGTTTGTTGAAGGTGCTCAACAATTTTATAGTCACTCTTACGGATAAGACGCATAAACTCTTCTACATCTTTCAGTGACGTTTCTTTTTCATTCCTCTGCACAGGAGCATTCTCATTCACTTTACCTTTACCTTTTGCTAATCGTTCAGCCTCTACCTCAGGCAATATAAAAATTCTCCCGCTCCTCGTCATTCCTCCAGTCCCGATGACATTGTCCACAATCCCAGCTGGTCGTTTACTGATATCGATTTTCTCCCCCTCACAATATGCTTCCATCCCAAAAGTCCATGGTACTGCCTTGGTGCTCTCATAAGGGATTGGCCCTGCCTTTGTAATAGTGATCGTCGGTCGCCTGGCTGGCGCTGTTATAGTTATCGTCTTCCGTGGGATTGTCATCGAAGCAACACCACTTTGCTCATCAGTTAACACCTCTGCAGGTTTCTCAATTGTCGTTCTATCAAATTGCAACGTGCCTTCATCTATCAAGGTCTGAATACCCTTCTTCAATTCAGCACAACCCCCAGCTTGGGTCCAACATTCTAGACAAAACTCATCGCAGCCCGGATACACACCTTCTTTCAATAACCTGCTCTTTACTTCATACAACGGTGTTTTCAGTTCATCAACATTCATGACCAGATTCAAACCTTCCTCAGTCAAGACAGCATTTGCCCCATGGTTGGGCATAGGTTGTTGCACTATATTCGGACCCGCTTGTCCAAAATTTATGGCCTTGCTATCCAGTAGATCCTGAACTTTATGTTTAAATGCATGACAGGCCTCTATGTCATGGCCGGCTGCCCCGGAGTGGAAGTCGCAATGTTTGTTAACATCATACCCATAAGGAAGGGTTGGTCCCGTGGGCAGCGCCAAGGTCCTCTTTTCAACTAAATTCAGCCCCAACAGTGTCTGAAAGAGTTCCGCGTACGTGGAAGGAGGCGCTTCAAACACTCTTTTTGGCTTCGCGTTCGGAAATATTCTTTGGCCAGCATTCTGCCCCTGCTGCTGTTGTGGCTGCTGCTGTTGTTGTTGTCTCTGTTGAGGAATCAGAATTGTGACACTAGCTATCTGCTGCGGCTGATTATACTAATGTCTTCCTCTGCCTCTGCCCCGGCCACCAAACACTGCACTAGAATCACCTTGACGTCGACCACCAAATGCTTTTCTATTACCTCCCGACGAAGTAGACTCACCAGCTTGGAACCTTCCCACCTTAATACTATTCTCAATAATTTTACCCATCAAGATCAGATCAGAGAAACTGCCCAACGCAATAGGAAACAACTTCTCGTAGAATATCCCCGTGAATGTTCCAATGAACATATCATTCATCTCCTTCTCCACTAGAGGAGGATGCACTCTTGCCTCCATGTCGCGCCACCTTTGCGCATATTCTTTGAAACTCTCCCCAGTTTTCTGTGACAAGCCTTGCAGCTAGACCCTGTTTGGTGCCAGATCACTGTTATACTTGTAATGAGTCACAAACGCCTCAGCCAGTTGCTTCCATGTTTTGATCTGAGTGGGCTCCAACCCCATATACCACTCAAGTGACGGTCCAGATAAGCTGTCTTGGAAGAAATGCATCAGCATTCTTTCATCATTCGAGTAAGCGGACATCCGTCTGTAGTAGGAGCGAACATGCACCTTTGGACAAGTGTCTCCCTTATATTTATCAAAGGTGGGAGCTTTAAACTTCAGCGGTACCCTTAGGCCAGGCACCAAGCCCATCGTGGTCATATCTAAACCAGAAGTATTCTGATTCACTACACCCTTCATTTATTCCTCAAGCATTTTGATCCTCTGAACAGGATCTACAGGTCCATCCATACCCCTACATGAGAAGGCATCTTCTTGTTGGTCTTCCATCCAATTAACATTCTCATTTCCGTACCCATCATACCCATTGTTACGACCGAACCTAGTCTGATTCATCATAGGGCCCCGTCCTCTGTTACCATACCCTTGAGCGACCCCGGCAGGTCCAAAAGACATCATTCCAGCACCATTTACGTTACCGAATCCACCATAGGCCTGATTAGCATTACCAAATCCGTCATATCCGAAACCCTGAGCGTTGAAGCCAAACTTCCCATCCTGGTTAACATAATCAAACCCCTGGTCGTTATAGCCGAGTCCGTTGTTACCAAAGCCATTACCTCCATTATTATCACCGCCCAGATTGGCGTCTCCGAATCCAACGTTGTTAATGACAGTCTCATTACCGATTCCTGTATTACCAT
This sequence comes from Lathyrus sativus, assembly GCA_963859935.3. Classification (NCBI taxonomy): domain Eukaryota; kingdom Viridiplantae; phylum Streptophyta; class Magnoliopsida; order Fabales; family Fabaceae; genus Lathyrus; species Lathyrus sativus. Next base: position 251,231,494 of record OZ012739.1, read on the forward strand.
TCTCGGCGCCAGCGCCATTGTTCACATTCACAGCAGGTATATTCACCACAGGTGGAGCTACAGGTGTAGGAATACCATCCCCGTGAATGGTTTCAACACGTACAGAATTGTGGTCTTCGTTTCCATTCCCAGCATTTCTCGCCAGCAATGGTTGCACCAAAGTTTGCAAGTTTTCCTGCCCCTTCACAATTGTCTCCATCGTCTGCATGAATAGCGCCAGCTTTTCACGCATCTCCTGCATCTCGTTTTGCATCTGGTCCATGACTCTTTTGCAGTTGGTACGAGTAGAGTATCGGTGAGGACGTTGAGTTTCAATCCTGGAAAAACCTGGAGAGATGCAGGAAATGAGATACAGTTCCATAATCACCTGATAATGCAATATGAATGTGTATGCAAATGCAACATGTGTCTGTGCATTAGGGAATATCACTCCCCAATTCTAGTGCCAATGTGCTAGTGCGGTGACAGTGATAGCAACAAGAAGCTCGAAACCCAATCATAGAAAAACATCTCATACATTGTAGAAAATCCCATCCAGTCAGGAATACAATATTAATGAGCGTACAATAAGAAGGCATGACCTCAACCAACAATCCTGGTGATGGCCAGCACAATGCAAATAAAGCATACACATCAATACATGAGATAGTCAAGTGCGGCCATACGCCTGGTACTCCTCTAATAATCTCTTAGTCTCGGGATGATTTGGTTGAGTAAGCAAACCCTCGACAAGTAGATCTCTTCGCTTGAGAACACGTCGTAGATCACCAATAGATTCCTCCCATGTCCCTTCTCCAAAGCGGTCATATAACTTCCGTTTCTGAGACACAGCCTCCTTCTTGCACTCGATGGCCTTGTTCAAAGAGTTCTGAAGACTATATCTTGTCATAACCTCCTCTTCATACTTTCTCTTGCTAGCCTTCAACTGATCTTCGAGTTCAGAAATTTGCTTTTTCAATTTGTCTTCCCTCTTTTTATTGTTGGTTAGCGTAGCATTCCATGTTCTGTTGCACGAAGAGATTTCCCGGTAGGCGGCACCAAGTGACTTTTTCTTGGACTCTAACATATCATGAGAGCTTATGAATTCTTTTCCCAGGCGTTCACGTTTCTTTGTCTCTTCTGTCAGTTCGGCACCTAGCCTGTTTACCAACTCAGTCTGCTGTTGGAAGGAATACACAGCTTTGTTCTTCTCACTCCGGATTTGAGCCAATTCCTTCTCTAACTCTTCATTGATCTTTATCAAGTCTTCTTTTTCTTTCACAACCCGCTCGTAGACCTCAATAGCCACAGTAGTCGGTTCCTCAACTGGAAGAGGAACAGGTCGTGATACTGCTGGAAAAGGCATCTGCACCTGTCTTACCCTCTCTTGAATCCACACCTTGTAAGGCATATAGGCTTGACAATCATTCTTGCCTAGCAATGGTTTCCCTCTTCTGCATATATGATTCCAAGCGTGCTGAAGCTTGGCCAATAATTCCCCACTCAGGTCACCAGTGAAATACAGAGATTCCTGTATTTCTTCCTCCTTCGGTGGACTCTTCAAAGCATACCCAAACTGTCAAACCAACAAAGACGGGTTGTAATTAATACAGCCCTTCCTTCCAATTAGAGGAACATTGGGAAACCCGGCGCAACTGAAGATAATCTCTGACCCTAATAAATCTCTTTCGAACCAGACAATGTCTTCTGAAGAAAGTCCCATTAGACGCTCAGACCATTCAGTTGTATCTGCAGATTCAACAAAAGGACCCTTCTTGGGCAGATGGCTCTCAAACCACATATTCAGCAACGGTACACAACAATGGACATTTTTCCCCCCTTCTGTTCTCATTCTTATAATGCAAGGAATGATAGAAATCTCCAATCAAGGTAGGCACCGGGTTGCCTGCAGCAAACAAGTGGAATGCATCCAAATCAACGAATTCAGGCAGATTAGGGAACAGTATAATCCTATAGATGCACAAGGCAAGAACAACGTTAAACACGATCCAGCAACCACTTTTGGCATATTCTTGAGCTTTGCCAATCAAAAATTTGAGAGAGAACCCAGAAACTCCATCCCAGGAAGTCAACAACAACTCTGCAGGATCCATATGCAAGGGAACAGCTAAGTCTTCCAGCTTAGGCTTAGCATCAAAGTGAATGAAGGGCACTTTGTTCTGAACTGGCAATTCTAGAAACTCAGCGTACTCCTCCATGGTCGGAGCCAAAATGAAGTCCTGGAACATAAAACACCTCAAGGAGGGATCATATAACTGCATCAATGTGTATAATCCATTCAACTCGTATGCGGTTGGTCTGCAAACCACACTCAGTAGCTTCCCATAACTCTTTCTAAAACTACTCTTCACATCATCGTCAGCTAGGGAAATCAGACCCAACAGAGAAGTCACATAAGGAGTAGGCAACTTATACGCAATAGTCTTCCTCAAAGTACCCATAATAACAGATAGAAGCCCGGAGCACTAGAATCGGGAAGTATGAAAATGCACCTGCAGCACAGACACACGTTAATGATATGCACATGATGATGTAAACAATGCAATATGCAAGCAATGCAACAAGGGATCACGTGCCCCTGGCTGAGAAATCCAATCCACAATATTGGCCTCAAATAGACCCACAAACTGCTCAAGACCATCCACAATGCTCCAACCTGGTCTCTGACATACCCAATAACACTGTCCTCAAATATCACACCACTGAATCTCAATCAAGAAAACCGGTAATCTGGAGGTCAAGTTACCTGCATGTCCTAACCCCTCTCACAGGTAGGTGTCTTAATAACTGACACAAGGTATGGCATCCTATGCGGTCGTCGGCGTCACAGACTTTCAAGACGAATGATACGATACCCAGAAGGTGTGGCATCATCATGTCCTGAAGAGGCCTCACTTAGCCAACTTCCAAATGATCGGTCCCCGGAGTCGACAATCCAACTAACCAACAACCCCCTCAACCCAAAGGGTTGAAAAAGAAGTCAACCAGAAGAACCTCGTTCGAGCGTGGATTTCATGAGACACTAGTACATGCAAAGCATGCACGCGCCCACTAATTTCCACTCTAATTCTAGGTGCACTCAAGCCCAAGTCCGGCTTATCTCTCAATCATAGAACCCCCTCATACCCACAGCAATAATTACAATACTATAATGCTGAATGTAAAATACAGGAAACGTAAATCCATACAAAACCCACGACGGGAAAACAAACGCTAGGATTGACTCACGTAGGGAACCGTTGGAGTCCCCATCAGAGTCGCCAGCTGTCGCTACTGCGAAAATCAGCGCCGGCTGAACAGAAGAGTCGCCACCGTGCGTTATTTATCCCAACAGAGGGAAAGGAAACGCTCGAAGTAAACCTACTGCAAAGACGGGAAAGGAATGGCCATCGCAACCAAATCCTGGATTCGGGAGTCGATTACACAAGGGGAAGGTATTAGCACCCCTCACGTTCGTCGTACTCGATGGGATCCACGCTTGTTTTCTAGTACGGATTGTTATTCTATCTATTCTACAAGTCAAGGGTTAAAAGAAAAAAAATGACTCGGCAAAGTATCGCACTTTATGCCTACGTATTCCCGTCTGGAACGAGAAATCAGAGTCAACGTAGTTCGCCTACCTACCGGAAAGGAGGGGAAGGTTGCTCGCTAGGATATCGCATCCTATGCCTATGTACTTTCATACAGCATGAAAGATCAGAGCAAACGTAGTTCGGGCTACGGAAGACACAGATTTGTCTGTTTATCTTTTATCCTTCTGAAAAAGGTTTTCTCCGGATTACGGGTCCAAGCGGACAAAAATGACACCTTTGATTGGTTTCCAGTCTTTTACGCAAGAACTGTCTTTTATTGATGTTTGACCTCTTATCGTATTTTTGATTGTTTCGAGATGAGAAGAGAAAGAACTCTAAAAACCTAGGGTTAAAATGGGAATCAAAACTACCCTAATGTTGGCATGCATGGATTAACACCTAATGTTTGTCATATTTCTCTCTTGCGCAGAGAGAAACAGAGATCCTAGGGGATACACGGAAAAGAAATAGCATATATACAGTAAAGCAGTAAAATGCATGAATGCAACAGTACAAGCGAGGCAAGGGAGTCCCACTCAACCTCGAACCTGAAAAACAATAAGCAAAGTGAAACGGCTTCACTTAAAACCTAAGGGGAAATTCACAAACAATACAGCAAAGAAAATAAAACCCCAAAACCAGCTCTGACAGCACACCAGCTCCTACAGCAGCAGCTCTGAAAAACATCAAACTCTGACAGTTAATTAACGGCAAAACAGTAATATCTTCAAGTGAACCCCAATATCCAACTCCAATGATACCCAAGCTACAACAAGCTTCCATCTCCAAGAAATCACCAAGCTTAAGCAAGCACAGTATCTCAAACAGTTGACAGCATCAGACAGCAAATAGCTCCAGACAGCAGTAAACCTTAGCTTTAACAGCTGCACAGTTTTGACATGAATAATCTTCATCTTTGGCAATCTTTGATCTTCATCTCTATCTTTAATGGCTTCTTTCTTCAAGGCAAGCTCTCCTAGATTAGAATCACTTAACAAGATGAGTTGAATGTTAAACAGTTCGTTGACTACCAAAGGAAGCTTACAAACAGTTTAACATTATAGAAGAGTGGTTCTCTTAAAGTTCTACCTCTAAGGTAAGGCCACTTATCCCTCCAAAGGAGGGAGGTGAATACCATAGAGAGACTTTATGTCATAGAGAGGAATGGAAGCACATGAAGCTATCCATGTTTGTACAGAAAAAATTCAGTCTATTCTAAGGCTCTGCTTATTCCTATCTCCTATGTATTCAATCAACACCTTCAATCTCCAAGCTCCAAGGATCTTCTTTTGTCTTCAATTAACACCTTTGATTCTTCATACTCCACAAGCTCAAACCAAGCCCCATACCCCATAGAAAAGCCCAAAAGCCCAAGCAAACAAATATAAACCCCAAGTGGGAACACCAAACAAACACTCCATTTGTAAAATATACTAAAAATAGTAATATAGTATTTAAAATTCTAAGATTAATTCTAAGGGGATTTCTACATCTACCCTACATACCCTATATGTCCCAGAACCTAATTCATGCTAAAAACCCCAAAATAAAATGTTATAATGCACCTATGTTGAGTTTGACCCCTACTACTACCACCCTAATGTTCTCTAATCAAAAATAAACAAGATTAAATCACAAAAATGTGAGATAAATCTCTAAGGGAACCTATACTTCTAATCTAATCAACCCAACAAGAATCAACTCAAAACTATTCACCAATTGGTCACAAGAAAATTTACAAAAACATGTGTCAAATGTACAAAATTAAAGAAATTGATAAAATGGGAAAAATCAAATTAAATTGAAAAGTGGGTGAATATGAAATTTATTATTTTCATAAAATCAAAAATAAATCCAAGATCATGGAGGTATTTTTGAAATATTTTTCTGATTAACTTTGGATTTATTATGATTTTTTTAGCAAACTATATGCAAATATGAAAGAAAAAGAAAATTCAATTAAAATTGCAAAACAGGGGGTGGCAACAGTAATTATTTCCACTTCAGGAACACATTGGGCCCAGGAGGGGGTACTGCTAGCAAACGTGCTAGGCCCATTAAAGGTTCTGAAAAACAACACAAAACAATAAACCGGGGGGGGTGCGAATAGCGAGGATTCGCTCTATATTCCTAGTTGGGCCTCCCACTGGGGGGTGTGAGTAGCAGGTCTGGGCTAGGCCCAAACCAAAACGCAAGGGGAGAGGGGGTGCCACGAGAAACATGGGAGTATGATCAGTGATCCGTGCCATGGGCCTAAGCCCTACCCCAACCCAATCCAGCTTCAGCAAAACAAAAAAACCTAAAACTCCTCTACTCTCCCTCACGCTGCTACTGTTCATCCCCAACCCTCAGAAACCCTAAACGGCGCTACCACTCTCCATCCCTCAAACCTCTCTCTCACAAATCCAACTAAACTCTCTGATCCAACCTCGGTTCATACTCTCACACTCAACTAACCTAGTTTCATCTAACCACAAAATAACTTCTAATCTAACACGTTCGAAATAAAAACCTGATGAAGGCGATGAAGCTTCTGGCGATGGATGAGCAACAATATTCGAAGATGCGTGTTCTGGATGATGAGCGTGTGGAGTAGATTTAACGAACCTGAAGAATCAACGACGCTGGGAAACTCTTTGTTGACGTTTGAAGATGTTCGACGTTGGTGGAGTTTTGGTGGCGAACAGATGAAGATCTAGCGACCTTGATGATGTCTTGAGGACGATCTTGACGCTCGAAGATGTTGCAAATCGGATGAAAATCTGGAGAGTTGGTTGAAGGTTGATGACGTTCGTTAAAAATTCCAGTTGAAGATTCTTGAAAGTCTGGGAAAATGATGAACGAACGATGAATGTTCTTGAAGAAATCCAGATGAATGCTCTTGGAGGATTTCTGGAAAAACTCTATGAAGATTTGGGCGAATCTGGAGATAACTTTGAATCCTGAAGATGGTTGATGAATCACGAAGTTCTTGGCGATTTGATGAAGATCTGATGATCTTGTTGATGATCGTTTTCTGGGAATCGATGAGTTTCTTGTGAGTTTGGGAAGAATCGATGAAGTTTCCGGCGAAACCTTGAGTTTACCGGTGGGATATTGGTGAATGCTGATCGGAAGTGGATGGTGAAGAATGCAGATTCCGGTGGGTTTGAAGATTCTGGCGACAGTTACTGGTGGTCGGAGATGGTTAGGGTGACCGGAGGTGAGCGGTTGGGGTGGCCGGCGACACTTGCATGCCGGTCGGTGGAGGCTTCAGGCGAGGGGGCAGGTGGCGCAGAGGGTGAGGGAGAGGAGGACGCGTGTGGCTGAGGGAGAAGGAGAGGGAGACACGTGGGAGAGAGAAGGAGAAAGTGGGTTTTGTGTTGGCAGAGTATGAGTGTGAGAGAGAGTGAGGTGGCAGCAAACTGGGACACACGCGTGGCACTGTATATATAGGACACCTGGCATGCGAAAATGGACCCTCTGACTGGGCTTTGGACTTGGATACTGGCCCACTTGGACTAAACTCTGATTAATGACCCAATTAAAATGCTAATGATACCTAATTAACTAAACGAAAACAAATTAATAACAAAACCCTAATTAACTAAAACAAAAATTAATAATAAAATCCTAATTACCCTATTAAAAAATCAGAAAAATTATTTAATATCTAAAAAAACTATTTAAAAAATCTAATTAAATCTAAAAAAACAAATAAAATCTAATAAAATCTATAAAAACATTTAATCCCTTTTTTAAAAAATTTATTCTTGTTAAATTTGAAAAAAAACAATTAAAATCTAATCTAAAAACATTAATATCTATTTTAAAAAAATTATTCTTATTTAAGAAAAGTAATATCTAATTATCTATTTAAAAAAAATTCTATTAAAAGGAAATTAATATCTAAAAATTTTAAAATCTATTAAAAAAGGAATATTTATCTAAAAATCAAAATAAACTATTAAAAAAATCTATTAAATTCTATAAAAAATAAATAACCCTATTAAAATCTATTAAATGCATTAAAAATCTAGAAAATGAAGGAAAAATCCTAAAAAATGCCAGGAGGCCGATTAAATCGATTATAAAACGATTGCGCAACCATAACGAAACTCGGGCCCCGAGATGGCCTGAAAACACAGGGAACGAGCACCAATTCTCAAAATCCGCTTATTCAAACTGGCCTGAACTGCCTGAAACGCCAGGGGCTGCAATCCCGATAAAATCAACCTGACTGAGAAAATACGATGCATGCAGGATGCGAATGCGAATGCGAATGCAAAATGCGTTGAAACATAAACCAAATATGGGAACCGGTTGGTCAAATTTCGGGGTGCAACACCTATGCCTTTCCGCACATCAGAAAAATAAGAAAAAACAGGTACGTCACTCTAAATATGAGAATTCCTCAAATATGTCGCATTTAGAATTACAAGCCGCATTTAATACTTTACACAATGAAGCAACTGAAGCCTTTAAGAGACTTTCCTCTAATAAAAGAATTTTTACTTACTTAGAGCACAAAATTAAAGAGTCCGAAAGGAAACTTGAGGAACTTAAGGCTTCCATTGTGGAAAGTAATAAATCGGATTGTGAGGACCATAGAAATCCTTTCGACTTTGGATGTGCTACTTGTTATATTTGGCAAGGTGAAGTTAGAAACCTTAAGGCCAAATTAAACAAGGCTCTTGAGCCTAAAATTACATTTGCTATTGATAGAGCGGATTTTAGAAAAAGTATGGTGAACCCATATCAAAAATATACATATGTAATTAGGGATCAAGAGAGGAAAAGTATCGATTTTGCATGCTTATATTGTTGCAAGAAAGGCTATTCCATTGCTAAATGCCGATTTAGGAGATTTTTGGTTCCTAAAGGCATCTATCAATGGTTGCCCAAATGCAACCACCTTGTCACTAACATATTAGGACCCAATATGCCATTGGGTACCTCCTCTTGCTAATTATGTTTTAATAGGTACAATGTGTCGAGACCACTGAGAGAAGATGGGTTCTCGACAGTGGATGTTCAAGACACATGTTCGGAGACATATCCCTATTCATAGACTTCGTGGCTAAGAAGAAAGGATATGTAACATATGGTGATAACAATCGTGGAGCAATACTTGGTAAAGGTAGTGTAGGTAACCCCTCTTCCACTACGATTTTCAATGTGTTGCTTGTCAAGGGTCTTAAACATAATCAGCTTAGCCTTAGCCAATTATGCGACAAAGGATACAATGTATCATTTTCAGAAGAGTGTTGCAAAATTGTGCATGATAATGACAAGAAGAATATGTTTAATGGCTTTAGAGTAAATAACGTCTATATGCTTGACTTAAATGAAGTATCGTTAATAAGTGACAAATGCCTCATAACAATGAGTGAAGATTCATGGTTATGGCATAGGCACTTAGCACATGTTAATTTTGAATTGCTGAATAAATTAGTCTCAAAAGATCTAGTCCTAGTGTTGCACCCCAAAATTTGCCCTCTTTCAAGGCTTGACTCATTTCTTCATTTCTTTCAAATTCAATGGCATAAGGGAGGCCCATCATTCCAAATTCAAGGTTCATGAATTCAAGGCTAGATTCAAGAGTTTTTTACAAAGAGAAATCTCTTGACATTTTCAAGAATGTTACATTGGTTACCAAATTTCAAACTCTTGATAATGCTTAGGAAATTAAGCTATTTCTAGTCTTAATTCAAGATTCTAAATAACTTCATACCATGGTATCCCCCATGCTCCATTAAGTCCACATGACCCCCCTTGTGCTTACAAAGATGCAAGGAAAATATTTAAGAGCTAATTCAATGTTGGAATATTTCAAGATCAATACCATGCATGTTCAACCATGAGCAATTTGAATATGATCCAAAACAGCCCCATGCAAGATGTGGCAATGTGTATCATATTACAAGATCATTTTATGTCACAAAACCAAGGCTATAAGCTTATGTTGATACATCTACACATCAAAAATCAGAATTTGAAAATTCTGTCCAAAAGGTAATGGTTTTAGCCACATGAATATGTCCAAGCATAACCAACCAATGGGTACAAGGTTGGAAGGCAAGGTAGAGTGCTGCAGAAAAATACAGCAAAACAGGCCTAGAAATGGAAAGATGTGAGGCTGCACCAAGAAAGAGGTGATAAGTACTCCCAAAAATGGAAACTTTGAAGATTGAAAGTTGTGCAAGAGCTGTGGTTTTGGTACAGCAGAAAATGCAGCAGAAAAAGTGAGATAAGGAGGCTTGGAGGCTGCACAAAAGGATCATTCACTATCATTAACACATTTTGGAGATAGAGATATTGAGAGCAAAGAGTAAGAGAGAAAACTAGAAAAAATAGAGAGAGCAAAAAACCAGCAAAAGATTTAGAGAGTGAAAGAGAAATACAAGGAAGCCATTGAGAAGGAGAGCCATCAAAGCATAGAGTGAAGAGAAGTGAACACCTAGCCAAAATCAGTGGAGGCTTTGCAAGGAGGGAAACAACTCTTGGGTATCCATTTCTTCAAACTCTTCTCTTCTTTTATATTGTGAATTTATCATTTGTTCTCTTGGTTTGAGTGTTGTTGTGTTGAGTATAACATGTAAGATCCCAAGGGGGACCAAGAAGCCTTTTGAAAAAAAACCAAAAAGAAGCAAAAAAACAAGAGAAAAGTTTGGATTTTTCTTCTGGTAGCCCAACACGGGCCGTGTCACACGACACGACCGACCGTGTTGCATCCCTGTGTGACTTTTCAAAGCATAAAATGCCCAGAACACATGACACGAGCCGTGTCACAAACACGGCCACCCGTGTCACACTTTTGTTTGCCCTAAAAAATCATTTTTCTCCCAGACCTTGTGACACGGGCCGTGTCACACAACACGGCCACCCGTGTCACACTTCTGTTTGTCTCAAAAACCCTAAGTTTCCTGGAACTGTGACACGGGCCGTGTCACACAACACGGCCACCCGTGTCAGACCCTTGTTTTTCGTGTTTTGTTTTTTTTAAGTCGGTTAACCCGTTATGATTGTTTGGTTTTTATGCATATTTATTGTTGGTCATTTTTGACCTTTGGTTCTAAAAACCATTTTCAAGGAAACAAACTCTCGATTCTCATCGATCCATTTTTGACCTTGTAAGCCGATTGCCTTGCGCGTCGCCATCGACCTTGCTCGCTTCACCTCAAACCTTTTTAAGCAATTAAACCCTTGACCCAACGTCAAGTGGATGTTCTCAAACGATTGTTAAACCAACTCACCATATTTAGCAAAAGGATAAAGTTCACTTTGTATTGAACTAAAGAGAGAGGATTAAGTGTAGACTTCTTCCTCTCCGAGTGTCGAGATGCTCACTGTAGTGTGGGTGGTTTTGACACTCGTCTTTCAATACGAAGATGTTTTCATCCACATCTTTTTCTCCTAAAAAACACCCTCGGCCCCGTACCGAATGCATTTTCAAAACACTTACAATAAATAAATCGATTCTCTTTGTATTGAACTAAAGAGAGAGGATTAAGTGTAGACTTCTTCCTCTTCGAGTGTTTGGATATTCACTGTAGTGTGGGTGGTCTCGATACTCGTCTTTCAATACGAAGACGTGACTTTATCCGCCACCTATCTCCCTCTACAACTTCTTTCCGCAACCTTTGTCACCTAAAAACCTCGGTCCCGTACCGAGCGCATTTTTTAAACTCTTTTCATAACAAAAATTTGAATGGTCGTGGGGTGGTTAGGCGTAGGCCTTCTCCTATCCCGAGTGCTGACGTTTACCGTAGGGTTCTCTGTTGCAAAAGCACTTACCATTCAAAACCAAAAATACTTTAATAAGAGAATGAATTTCTCTTTGTATTGAACTAAAAAGAGAGGATTAAGTGTAGACTTCTTCCTCTCCGAGTGTCGAGATGCTCAGTGTAGTGTGTGTGGTTTTGATACTCGTCTTTCAATACGAAGACGCTATGTTCGCCACATCCTTTCATAACAAAAACTTTGAGATAAAGAATTGGGTACTACCCGTAGGGGTTACTATCCAAGGACCTATCTTGCCCCTAAAAAACAATTCAACAAATCAAATGTGACATTTTGCCTCGCATGGCGAAAACTTATCTTTCGAAAAGGATATGATACGTCCGTTCTACCGCAAACAGGTAATGCCTAAGTCTCCAACGAGCGAGCAGCAATACACCTAACTTCTAGAATGTGTACGATAGCATCATCCATAAAAAACATCAACAAATCGTAGGCCGAACTACGGCTGCTCTGATTCTTTACTTCTTCAAGTAAAGATACGTAGGCACAAGGGCCACAATCCTTGCCGAGCACAATCCCTCATACCCGTAGTTTCCCGAACTACGTCGACTCTGACTTTCTCATGTCCTTTGAGAATAAGTAGGCCTAGGACCGCGAAGTCCTACCGAGTCCGTTCTTTCCCTTCTTCCTCGGGTTACCTTTCTTTTCCCGTTTCTAAACCCTTTTCTGTATCTTTTGGAACACTCTTCATAGTAAAATTTAAGCAAATAAATTCACACACGACAAACAAATGGTTCCCATCGAGTACGATGGATACGAGGGGTGCTAATACCTTCCCCTTGTATAACCGGCTTCCAAACCCGTTCTTGGTTGCGAGACCATCTTATCCTTTCTTTTCTTAAGGTTTTCTCGATATTTCCCTTTCCCCTCATGGGATAAATAAAGTTTGGTGGTGACTCTTCAGTCCTTTTCCTTTTCGCCTTCCCCGTCGTTGCGCGTATTTTTCGAGTAGCGACAGCTGGCGACTCTGCTGGGGACTCCTAGCAAGCCAAACCTAGTTTGTTTGTTGCATTTGTGCTTTATTTGCTTTTATGTTTTATTTTATTTTATTATTGTGTTTCTTTCTAACTTGTTGGGTTTATTGGGATGGTTTGCAAGGATAAAGCTTTCTACCCGAGCTTTCGAGTATACACTAAGATTAGGAGGTGGTTTCTTTCTGATTTGCAAGACGTTGGACTCGTTGAGTTGGATCGAATTCCACCGCTCAGATGAGACCCCGTTGGAATGATTATGTATTACGTGTAGTCGTAATGGCGTTTCTATTTCCAACGTGGGATTCCGTGATTCTGAGGACCTCTTGTAGAACCTTATTCCAAAAGGTTACTAAAACATAACTCTGTGTTCATCCTTTTGAAGGGATTACCGTCTTACGAGTAGTCGTTATGATGGAAAAATTTTGAGGGTTAGTGCATGAGACTTTGTTTAAAACCCTTTTGGGATGCCCTCTTATAAACCAATAGATTGCCCACCCGTGGTGAGAGATATTTTGTTACAATACCCTGCAGGATCTGTGACTTTGATCCATGTGTTTCCATTCTCATATGCATCCGTAAAGCATTGCATTTCATAACATTGTTGCATATCAAAGGACTTAAGAGATTGTGATTATCATAGGTATTGAAGAACAAGATGAATGATCAAAGGAAAAGAAGTACAAATTCCTTAAAGTTCAGAGAACCGAAGTTGGGACCAATCCAAGATCTTTTGATTTATGTGCCAAAAGCTATCAAAATTAACTTTCAAGGGAAATATGGGAAATTGCTTGACCTTCTCCATTCTGGGGTCGACACATGGGCTTTGTTCGTTATGGTTCAATTTTATGATGCGCCTCTCAGATGCTTCACCTTTCAAGATTATCAGTTGGCTCCTACTCTTGAAGAATATTCCCACCTTTTGAATATCAAGATTAAGGATCAACCTATTTATACCGGCCTAGAAGAAGAGCCAAAGTCTTCTGTCATTGCTCTCACTCTCCGTGTGACCGAGGAAGAGGTTAAAGATGGTCTAACCAATAAGGGAGGTACTCAAGGCTTTCCTTTGAGGTTTTTGCTAGATAAAGCCGATTAGTACAAGACCAATGGAGATTAGGAAGGTTTTGGTATTGTCGTTGCTCTAATGATTTATGGGATTGTCCTCTTTCTAAATGTGGATAACTTCATAGACATCACTGCTATCATTCTCTTCATGCAAAAGAATCCTATCCCTACCCTCCTCGCTGATGTTTACCACTCCATTCATTGGAGAAGTGAAAAGAAGACAGGAATGGTCCAATGTTGTTCTCATCTACTGCTCAAATGGTATGCTTCCCACCTGCCGAAGAAAGGGTCGTTTGTGGAAAACAAGAAGAAATTGAAATGGTCTCAACGCATTATGTCTCTAGAGGCCAGTGATATTGCTTGGTACTCTCATGAGTATTACGATGTGGAGATCATCTTTAGTTGTGGGAATTTCGGTAATGTACCTCTAAACAGTAGGGCTGGTTGCATTAACTACAACCCTGTCATGGCGTTGCGTTAGTTGGGCTATGCCATGGAAGATGAGCCCGAAGCAGAGAAGGTTCAGAGTTTCTTTTGCTAGCCTCAACAGACGATCCTGCGTTTGTCAGGAATATTGTTAAAGCGTGGGACAAGGTTCATATGAGGGGGAGGAAAGAGTTAAAGGCGAAGAACTGTGTGGCTAAGGAGCCCTACAACCGATGGTTGCAAGCTAGAGTGGCCGAAAGGTTGCTTCCATTTCCCTCCGAACCATCCATGCGAGAAGAATTTCCTGCTCCCACTCATGTATCCATGGAGGAGTATGAGAAACTAAAGCTAGTGATAGAAAGGTTGACAAAGGAAAATCAAGACCTTCAAGCTGAGGTTCACCAAGCAGGAGTGGAGAATGGCCAATATAAGAGGAAAGTGGAGTTCGAACAAGACAAAGTGGCTGAGAGTAGCAAGAATCTGAAGCTAGAAGCAGATCTGAGGGTCAGGTATCAAGAAGGAAGGAAACCAAGGCCTCTTGTGATAAAGCGTGGAGATTCTTCGAGTTAGCCTCTGCTGAAAAAAAGAAGACAAGGGAGGAACTTGAGGCCGATATTGATGTCCTTGAAAAGGAGTTGAGGGGTGCCTTAATTCTAGCCGAAAGCGAGCGACAACTCAAAGAAGAAGCATTGAGAGCTTCATATGTCACCTCTGATGTATGGCACAACAAATGCTCAGAATTGAAGACCGCTCAGGAAACAACCACCTTGTGGAAAGACCGTTTCGAGGCCCTGCAAAGGAATAGTTCACTATGGTTGAAGAAGGAAGCTCAACTCAATGAACTTTTGGATACGTATGAGGATTCTCTTTGTTATTACCAGTCGACCCTAGACATGTGTCGCGCTAGGTATAACAATCTAGTGGAGCATTGCAACCTTATGATCCGTGATATCCCATGGAGGTTGGAAAGTGCAATTCAAGACTTGGAAGGAAATGATATTCCTCCTTCCATCCATCACTTTATCCGGCTCTGTGACCAAATGGTTAGAAGATTCATGTCTGAGACGAAAAAGCTTGAAGAACGTCTTCAGAAGAAAGATTTTTAGTTCATTCAGTATTTTCTTGTAGCATGATTTTTTATTTTGCAGCTTATCGAACAATCAGTTGTATTGAATCTCCCCTCAAAATTAATGAAAGTTTGCTTTTTGGCTTAAATTGTGCATTCTTTACTATTCATTTATAGTTCCATAATACCATTGATAATCATAAATCTTGAAAGTCCCTTGAACATCATTCGAGCATTGCATATACCCACGCATCATTTTTGCATTCCCTGAAACCCGACCTCATACCGCTTGCCATTTCAGAAGAAAAGAAAGAGAAAGAGCAAGCTGAGTTCTCAACGTTCATACAACACAAGAGGGAACCAACGAAGAGTCATGGATCAAGTACAACAAGAGTTGCAGGAGTTTAGGGAAAAGATGACGCAATTCATGGAAACAATGCAAGGGGTAGCCAATGGGCAGGAACAATTGAGAACTCTGGTTCAGCCATTGATAGCTCGAGTGGATGGCAGTGGTGTTTTGCATGGAGGAACTACTGTTGTTCCTCCTCCGGCTAATGGAAGCACTTCGCAAGCCAATGGTGGTCCAACTGTAGTCAATATTCCGGGTGGAGAAAACCAAGATGGAATTCCCATCCCAGTTGCGGCGGGCGCCGTGCCTGTTAACAATGGTCCTCAGTGGAACCAAGATGAGCAAGATGACGTCTTCTCCATGGGAGACCTTGAGGCAGGATTACGATCTGGCGCTAATAGAAGGTTCGATGCAATCGAAGAAAAGATGAGGAGCATTCTTGAAGGCCAGAATGCTATGGGTCTTGACATGTCCAATCTGGGATTGATTCCGGGACTTAGGATTCCTCCAAAGTTCAAAGTGCCAGATTTTGATAAATACAAAAGAACAACATGTCCAAGGGTGCATCTTCGCTCCTATTTCCGAAGAATTTCTGCATACTCCGATGATGAGAAGTTGCTGATGCACTTCTTTCAAGATAGCTTGTCAGGTCCATCTTTAGAATGGTATATAGGACTGGAGCCGGTCCATATCAGAAGTTGGAAGGATTTGGCAGAAGCTTTTGTCAAACACTACCAGTATAACAGTGACCTAGCACCGAATCGTGTACAGTTACAGAACCTATCACAAAGGAACAATGAAGGATTCAAGGAGTACGCCCAGAGGTGGCGCGAGTTGGCTGCGAGGGTTCAACCTCCAATGGTCGAGAGAGAACTCATCGACTTGTTTGTAGCTACACTACCTGGTGTGTATTATGAGAAATTGATAAGCAATATGTCTGGAAGTTTCTCAGATCTGATCATCACAGGCGAGAGGGTAGAAAATGAGATTAAATTAGGTAAAATACAAGCAGGAGAAGGGACCTCATCTGGAGGTGGAAGAAAGAACTTCGGTATTAAAAGAAAGGAGAATGAGACAAACGCAATATCGGGTTTTAAGAATCAAAATTGGAACCAGAATCAGAATCAGTATCGCCCACGACCGTACTATCAACAACAACCACAAGTAGCTAGTATTGCCATCCCGGCAGTACAACCTCAGCAACAACCACGTCAGCAGCAACAACAACAACCACAACAACAGAATTACGCGCCAAGACCGTATCAAGACCGAAGAAGGATGGTAGATAGGCACTTTGACGCGCCACCAATGCCTTACTCTCAGCTACTACAACACTTATTGCAACTGCAGTTGGTCCAGAAAAGGACGATGGCCCCTCTAAATGGCTCACCACCACCCGGGTATGACGTCAACGCTAGGTGTGACTTCCACTCTGGCGCTCCCGGCCATCATATTGATAATTGCAAAGCCTTCAAGAGCAAGGTACAAGACCTTGTTGATAGTAGGGCCATTAATTTCAACCATGATGCGCCGAATGTTGATCAGAACCCTATGCCAAATCATGGAGCAGGTAGAGTAAATGCTGTTGTTGGAGGGGAGGATTTAGATATGGTGTATGATGTTGAAGAATTGAAGACTCCTTTAAGTTTTGTAAAATGCAAGTTGTTAGAAGGTGGGGTGTTTCCCGGGTGTGAAAAGGATTGTGAAAATTGTGCCGCCCATCCTGAAGGGTGTGAGAGTTTGAAGAGTTATATACACTGTATGATAAATGAAGGTGTTCTGCAGTTTGACAAGATCTATGAGAAAAAGAATGAGAAGACAGTCAGTAAGAAAGAGGGTGAGGTGGCCACCATCTCTATCCCTTACAAAACAATCACTATTTCTGCGCCGCCAGCGCGACCTACCATCATCTTTACGAAGGCAGGACCTATACCTTATGAAAACTCCAAGGCGATCCCTTGGAACTATGGAGCGGAAGTCTACTACAATGGACAGAAGCAGGAATTAAAAAGCTTGCCATTGGACTCAGTTGACAACTTGGTCGGAACCGGGGGAATGACTCGGAGTGGAAGGATATTTGCACCTCCCGAAGTAAGTGCAGAAAGAGCTGATAAAGGTAAAGGGAAGGTAGTAGCGGAGGAAAGCTCTCAGGCTGGAGAAAAAGAAGTCGTGTTGAAAGACGCAGAAGAGTTCATGCACTTAATAAGAAAGAGCGACTATAAGATCGTGGATCATCTACAACAGACGCCTTCAAAAATTTATATCTTGTCGTTGCTGTTATGTTCCGAGGCTCATAGGAACGCTTTGCTCAGAGTCTTGGATAATGCTTATGTGCCACAAGAAATATCTGTCAATCAGTTGGAAGGAGTAGTGGCCCATGTCAATGCAGGGAATGGTTTGGGATTCACTGACTGTGACTTGACACCGAAAGGAAGGAATCATAACTTGGCTCTGCATATCTCTATGGAATGTAGAGGTGTCGTTTTGTCTCATGTATTGGTAGACACTGGGTCGTCATTAAATGTGCTACCCAAGAAAGCCCTCATGAAGCTAGACACTCGAGGGATAATATGTACGCCAAGCGATATGGTGGTCAGAGCTTTTGATGGGACAAGGAGGTCC
Source organism: Lathyrus sativus (assembly GCA_963859935.3). Lineage (NCBI taxonomy): Eukaryota > Viridiplantae > Streptophyta > Magnoliopsida > Fabales > Fabaceae > Lathyrus > Lathyrus sativus. Next base: position 251,249,347 of record OZ012739.1, read on the forward strand.
GTGTTTGGAGAGCTAACCTTGCCAATTCAGGTCGGTCCTGAGGTTTTTGATGCGGTTTTCTATATAATGGATATCCAGCCGGCATATAGTTGTCTCTTGGGTCGGCCTTGGATACACTCAGCAGGATCGGTGACGTCAACCCTACACCAAAAGCTGAAGTATATGGTGGGTGATAACATTGTGACTGTTTATGGAGAGGAAGACATCATGGTAAGCCATCTGTCCTCATTCAAGTATGTGGAGGTCGATGGTAAAATTCACGAAACCCTGTGCCAAGCCTTTGCGACCGTCCAAATCAAAGAGAAAGCAACAGTTGAAGCCAAGGCGCCAGAAGTTGCTATGTCATCCTACAAGGAAGCCCAAGGTGTGGTGAAGTCTGGATCAGCGAAAGGATGGGGGGAGGTGATAAACATCCCCAACAAACAAGACAAGTTCGGATTAGGGTACAGCCCATACGCATCTTCTTCAAGCGCTCCTCGCTACAAAGGACCTATTCAATTCACCAGTGGTGGGGTGGTGTTCGAAGAGATCAACGTCGTATCTGACGAGGAAGGAGATAGTGATTGTGACATGGATGCATGGATCCAGCCATGCGTCCTTGGCCAAGGCTTGAAGAATTGGACCATGGAAGAAGTTATCACTGTGACTTATGAATTGATTGACGTATTGCCATATGCTTTGCCCGGGGCATAATGGTCTTTATTTGTTGGGCCTTATCTTTTATGTGTGTGAACAACCCTTTTATCATTATCAATCAAAAAGCGTCTTTTCATTCAAAACTTTGTGATCCTTGTTTTTCTTATTTTTATTTACAACAATAAAATGGCAATGTGGTTTGTGTTTATTTGTTTGCATATCATTTAAGCATAAAATCATCATCATTACATGTTGCACATTTCAGATACCACCGATTCAAACTCGTTTATGACTCGGTGTGACTTTGACAATCCGATCTTTCAAGCGGAAGGAGAGATTGACGAAAACGAAGAACTGCCCGAAGAGCTTTCCAGACTGCTAAAACAAGAGGAGAAGGTCATCCTGCCTCATCAGGAGGAAGTTGAAGTCGTCAACCTGGGAACAGAAGAGGATAAAAAGGAGGTCAGAGTAGGGGTTGCGCTGCAGAATGATATCAAGCAAAGATTGGTTGAGTTACTCCAAGAGTATAAGGATGTCTTTGCTTGGTCATACGAAGATATGCCCGGACTCGACACAGATATTGTAGTCCATCGCCTGCCTTTGCGTGAAGAGTGTCCTCCTGTCAAACAGAAACTGAGAAGAACCAGGCCAGATATGGCAATGAAGATCAAGGAAGAAGTCCATAAGCAACTAGATGTTGGGTTTCTTGCTGTGACCAACTACCCTCCTTGGGTCGCTAACATCGTGCCCGTGCCTAAGAAGGACGGCAAAGTCAGGATGTGTGTTGACTATAGGGACCTGAATAGAGAGAGCCCAAAAGATGATTTCCCGCTCCCCCATATTGACGTTCTTGTTGATAACACCGCACAATACTCGGTATTTTCCTTCATGGATGGTTTCTCTGGATATAACCAAATCAGATGGCATCGAAAGACATGGAGAAGATGACTTTTATCACGCCTTGGGGGACGTTTTGTTATAAAGTAATGCCTTTTGGGTTGAAGAATGCAGGGGCAACTTATCAGCGAGCAATGGTCACTCTCTTTCACGATATGATTCATCATGAGATTGAGGTCTATGTCGATGATATGATTGCGAAATCCCAAACGGAGGAGGAGCACCTGGTGAATCTTCTAAAGTTGTTCGAGAGGTTGAGAAAGTTCAAATTGAGGTTGAACCCGAATAAGTGTACTTTCGGCGTACGGTCAGGAAAGCTGTTGGGGTTCGTTGTCAGTGAGAAAGGTATTGAGGTCGATCCTGTGAAGATCAAGGCAATTCAAGAAATGCCAGCGCCAAGGACCGAGAAGGAGGTTCGTGGCTTCTTAGGTAGATTGAACTACATCGCAAGGTTCATATCCCACCTCACAGCAACTTGTGAGCCATTGTTTAACTTATTGAAAAAGGATCAGGCGATTATCTGGAATGAGAATTGCCAAAAAGCATTTGAGAAGATAAAAGAGTATCTACAAAAACCTCTAATACTGATACCTCCGGTGGCTGGAAGACCGTTGATAATGTACTTAACAGTACTTGAGAATTCCATGGGTTGTGTTCTCGGTCAGCACGACGAGACTGGAAGAAAAGAGCATGCAATTTACTACTTGAGTAAGAAGTTCACAGACTGTGAATCCAGATACTCAATGTTGGAGAAAACTTGTTGCGCACTCGCTTGGGCCGCCAAACGCCTAAGACAGTATATGCTAAACCACACAACCATGTTAATTTCAAAGATGGATCATATTAAGTACGTATTCAAAAAGCAAGCACTATCAGGAAGGATTGCTAGATGGCAAATGGTTCTGACAGAATACGACATCCAGTACGTGCCTCAGAAAACTATTAAAGGTAGTGTCCTGTCCGAATATCTCGCAGAGCAACCAGTCGATGACTACCAGCCAATGAAGTTTGATTTTCCTGATGAGGACATTATGTATTTAAAGATGAAGGATTGTGATGAGCCGTTGCCAAACGAAGGTCCAGAGTTGGATTCCCAGTGGAAATTAATCTTCGACGGTGCTGTTAACTCCTACGGTAGCGGGATTGGGGCAATCATTACGACTCCCCATGGCTCCCATATACCATTCACTGGAAGACTAACCTTCCCATGCACCAACAATGAGGCTGAATATGAAGCGTGTGTCATGGGTATCGAAGAAGCAATCGACTTGAGGATCAAGAACCTTGATATCCATGGAGATTCAGCTTTGGTGGTAAACCAGATCAAGGGACAGTGGGAGACCCGCCAGCCTAATCTGATCCCTTACATGAATTATGCCAGAAGGTTTCTACCTTTCTTTGACCGAGTGGAGTTTCACCATGTACCGAGGGCAGAAAATCAGATGGCTGATGCCTTGGCTACATTGTCCTCGATGTACAAAGTAAACTTCTGGAACGATGCACCGAGAATTGTCATCTCACGCCTCGACAGGCCGGCTTTTGTTTTTGCAATAGAAGAAGCTTCTTATGGAAAACCGTGGTTTTATGACATCCAGAACTTTCTCAAGAACCAAGAATATCCGCCTGGGGCATCGGCCCGGGATAAGAAGACCTTGAGAAGATTATCTGGTAACTTCTATCTGAATCCAGACGGTGCACTCTATCGAGAAACTTTGACTTGGTGCTGCTAAGATGTGTGGACGAAAAAGAAGCAGGTTTGCTAATGGAAGAAGTCCACGAAGGTGCCTTTGGAACACATGCAGGTGGGCATGCCATGTCTCGAAATCTATTGAGAGCAGGCTATTATTGGTTAACTATGGAGTCAGATTGCTTCAAGTATGCCAAAAAGTGCCATAAATGCCAGATTTATGCCGACAAGATTCATGTGCCACCTTGTCCTCTGAATGTCATGTCATCCCCATGACCTTTCTCCATGTGGGGCATCAATATGATTGGAAAGATCGAGCCAACCGCATCCAATGGACATCGTTTCATCTTAGTAGCCATCGACTATTTCACCAAATGGGTCGAAGCAGCTTCTTACGCCAATGTCACGAAGCAAGTCGTAGCCCGGTTTATCAAAAGGGACATCATCTGTCGATATGGAATACCCGAGAGGATCATTACTGATAATGGTTCTAATATGAATAACAAGATGATGAAGGAACTGTGCCAAAATTTCAAAATCGAGCATCACAATTCTTCTCCCTATCGTCCGAAAATGAATGGCGTTGTAGAAGCGGCTAACAAGAACATAAAGAAGATTGTGCAAAAGATGGTTGTGACTTATAAGGATTGGCACGAGATGTTGCCTTTTGCTTTGCATGGATATCGCACTTCAGTGTGTACTTCAACTAGGGCAACTCCTTTCTTGTTGGTATATGGCATGGAGGTTGTCCTGCCATTGGAGGTCGAGATCTCATCTTTGAGAGTTCTGGCTGACGTCAAGTTGGATGAAGCAGAATGGGTGAAGAATAGGTTGAATCAACTCAGTTTGATGGATGAGAAGAGGTTGGCGTCTCTTGCGTACGGTCGTCTGTATCAGAGTAGGATGAAGAAAGCCTATGATAAGAAGATGCGTCCTCGAAGCTTTCAGACAGGCGATCTGGTGTTGAAGCGGATTCTCCCACCACAGAACGATCATAGGGGCAAATGGACTCCCAATTATGAAGGTCCGTATGTTGTAAGGAAGGTTTTCTCTGGAGGAGCCTTGCTACTTTCAACTATGGATGGTGAAGATTTTACGTCCCCTGTGAACGCGGACGCAGTCAAAAGATACTTTGCTTAAAATAGACCCGCTGGAACGAAAAGAAAATCCAGGCAAGAATGGGGCATCTCGGAGAACCATAAAAGGATAGGTTCGGGAAAAAATTAGAGATAAAAAAAAAATGTGTAAACCCGCAAAGTTGAAAACCTGAAAGGGCGACTTTGGCAAAAATGGGTATCCCGGTGAATCGAAAACCCGCAAGGGCGATTCAGGCAAAAGTTAGGGATTTGAAAAGCAAATGACTGCGGCCTGCGCATTGATCTTTAAAGCATAGTGGATTATGGGAGAACTCGAGAAGCAGTCGTTCAAATCAATCTCTTCAGAAGACGAAGCGTCGGAAAAACGTCGAAGTCATGCGAGTCATAGTTGAGTCGTTCTATGGTGGTTGTCTGTACCACATTGCCGACATTTTGTTATTCTTGTGCATTTCTGTATATTTCTTACGCAGCTTTCTCATTTCAGGAGTTGTGTCCCTTGTAAATTTTCCTATTTACAGGCCATTTATCAATAAAACATACTATCTAGAAAACCTTTTGTTTTGTTTTTACCGTTTTATTTGCAAAAGACGCCTGATATTTTTGATAAAACTTTGCATACATAAATTTGTGGGCTTTGCTATCTATAGTTGAAACATTGTATTTGCTTGAATAACGTCTTAAGTGATAATTGAGATGGTACCTGCTGCATAAAACATACTTGTTTATTTGTTATTTGCAAGAGAACTTTCCTCGAGGCTTCTCCAGAAGTTCCTCATCTAAAGGAAGTGTGCAGTTTAAGTGGGTTTTCACCCCCAGCAGTTTGAAACCTTGACAATCAAAGGATATCCTCAGCAGGTCAAGATTGACATCTCCGGTAGAGCAGGATCGTTTCTAGTGAGCGGGTGTGGGTTTATCCCTCAGCAGTGGAACGAATTCAGAAATTTGTTTTCCCCATAGAGTTTGAACAACTGGCTCCTTTTCCCCTCAGAGTCTGGGTCATTGACTCATTCCTCAAGCGGAAGTTGTATTTGTTGAGTTTATTGCTTATTTCCCCAAGCAAAGGTTGATATTGGTTCCCTCGTTGTCTAATCCCCAGCAGGGTGGATTTGCTCTTAGCGGAATAATTTTACCCAGAAGTTTGCTCAAAAGACCATCCAGGGTTTGTTTTCCCCAACATTTGTACTAGACGTGTCTAGTCTTTTCCCCGGCGGAATTAATCCTTTCTCTTTGGCATTTATTTTGCTAAAGTGTTTCCTTTGCATTTGCATCATGCATAACATCCTCCCAAACGCGTAGCATTTCCATTTCGTATGGAGCATTACGCCATATTCAAACATATGCATGTAAAACATAAGCCGGGTTGCCACCCCTTTGTTTTCAAGCGTATCTCCAGCAGTTATCAGTATACTTCTCAACCCTGCGTGGTATCCAGACCTCCAGCCAGGTCATTGACAAATGTGTCCATCTTATCGGTCTCCCTAGCGGAGTCTACTTATTCAAGTTCATGTTTCCCCAACGGACTTCTTCACCCAGATGGTGAATCGATGAATGTTCTTCTAAACTTAGGGTTGAGCCGACCTTTGGGTTCGATGCTCGCTTTTTAGCAAAAAAAGTTGACGACGAAGTCAGATTATGAATTGACGACGAGTTCAGATTATGAAGAGAATTGACGACGAGGTCAGATTATGAAGAGAATTGACGACGAAGTCAGATTATGAAGAGAATTGACGACGAGGTCAGATTATGAAGAGAATTGACGATGAAGTCAGATTATGAAGAGAATTGACGACGAGGTCAGATTATGAAGAGAATTGACGATTGTCGCTTTCGCGAAAATAAGGTGTCGGCACAATAGAAGAGTCGCCACCTTTCATTATTTATCCCTCAGAGCGGGAAAGGAAACGATCGGAAAAACCTAACGAAAAAGGGTAAGACAAGGTCATCGCAACCATTGCCTGGGTTCGGGAGTCGGTTACGCAAAGGGAAGGTATTAGCACCTCTCACGTCCGTCGTACTCGACGGGATCCTCACTTGTTGTGTTACTTGGACGGGTTGGTTTTATTCTATCTACCTATCAAGGCTGGCTGAAAAAGAAAAGAAAAATGACTCGGCAAAGCGTCGCGCTTTATGCCTACGTATTCTCATCAGAGAATGAGAAATCAGAGTCAACGTAGTTCGGCCTACGAAGGGTTATGGGGGAAGGTAGCTCGCCAAGACTTCGCCATCTTGTGCCTACGTACTCTCAACAGGTACGAGAGATCAGAGCTCACGTAGTTCGGGAAATTACGGTTTATTTCCTGTCTTTTACGAAAGAAGTGTTTTTTATTGTGTTTGCGATTTCAACCGCACTAGAGACTATGACCTGAGAGTGAATGCGTCACATGTCACCCAAAGGGTACCATACTAAACATCCAGACTGTGGGAAAGAAACTCTCCCACAATCCTTTCTCAGATAGCTTAAGGCTCGTAACGCACGAAAGAAATCATTCATGATTACTGTATCTTAAACTATTTTGAGATGAGAAGAGAACATGCCCAACTAGGAGGGAGACTATCAAGTCCTACTGTTGTCATGCCATGGATTCATCCTATGGTTGAGGTTTGAACAGGGAACTCCTAGAAGTTGTCATGCATAGGTTTTAACCTAAAAGTCTATCATCAAATCCTTATCCGAGGAAATGAGAGTCCTAAGGGATCATGTCAATGATACACCAAAACAGACAAAGCATCAGCTTAACAGTAAAATGCATGCAATGCAAGTGAGGGAGGAAATGTGTGTGGGGCTTCAGCCTCCACAAGCTCCTCTTAACCTCAAGCCAGAATGAAATAACAGTAATCATACTGAAAGATAAACAACACGCTATCAAGCAATAAACAGTAAACTGCATTCATACAGATAAAAATGAAATGAAATGCCATCAGGCAAACAAACCACATGGGCAAGGGAGCTGGGCTCTACCGAATACCCGCAAACAAAGCCACGCAATAACAATACAAGCAGAGGGAGCAACTCAACCTCTAATGCAATCATGCTCCTAGATTCTACTTATTCTAGATGAACTTATTCTAATGCAACAGACAAGTCAAGCAAAACACACAATACAGAAAAGAAAACAGAAGAAAGCCTCAGCTCCTCCAGCAGCAACTCAGTCTTCAGACTTCAATCATCAATTTCTTTCCAGGTTTCAACCTTACAACATGAGTTTCAACTCATCTTCTCCCCTAAGCTTCAGCTTCTTGATCAGCTCCACCTTCAGGCTTCATCATCTTCAGGGATCTTCAAGTATCAACTTGATCTTCATGCTCTTCAAGCTCCAACTGGAATGTCACTATCCAAGGATTCATCCTCTTCAATACTCTCCAATGAAGTCTTCATCTTCATGCTCAAGCTCTGCATCTCTCAAGACAATCAAAACCAGAGAAAAATCACTTACTGGATAAGCTGGGGGATATTGAACTGCTTATTTGATCACCAAAGGTGACCTATAAGGGTTCAATATCAAGGGACTGGTTCCCTCAAAAGTTCTACCTCCTAGGTATAGCAATTATCCCTCCAAAGGAGAGAGGTGTATACCCTGGAAGGACTTTGAATCATAGGGAGGAATGGAGGTGAATGATACCATCCATGTTTGAGAAAGAAATTATCTACATCTAAGCTCTTCCTAATCCTAACCCTAAAACAAAACAAAAAGAAGAAGAACAAGTTCTCAAGCTCCTCCATGCCTCTTCAAGTCTTCAACCATGCTTCACAATGAGATACTAAGCTCCTCAAGCCAAAGGAAAACTCCAAAGCAAAGTAAACTAAACAAACATGCCCTAAAGGCAACACAATCAATCATTCAATACAAAAATCAACTAAAAAATAGCATACTATTATATTAAATCCTAATATAATTTCTAAGGGATTCTACAGGCCTACCCTTAAGTCCCATATATGCCCCATAGCCTAAATTGTCCTACAAACCCAAAATCTAAAATTGTTATTGACCTATGTTGAAGTTTTAAACTAATTCTACACTACCTAGAATTACCTAATTAAAACTACCCTAAACATTATCACAAAAATATGGCATTAATTCAGGGGGAACCTAAAACATACATCTAATTATCCTAAAAAGATTGAATTAAAAATCCTAAGGGAACTACCCTAACTAAATTCTACAAGTTCACATATCAACTAAAAGAATTAAAAAAGCAATTAAATGAGAAAATATGCAAAAAAATATAAAAATGAAATAAAATGGCAATTTTATGATTTTATATTTTTCTAGACAGAAAATGGAAAGTGGGAAAAAAAAGTCCCATTAAAAAATATGGATTTTCCAATTTAATATGAATTTTTAAAGTAAAATGAAATTTGGAGGAAATTTAATATGAGAAAATGATCATGGGGTGCAGATAGTATTAATATTCAGTTATTATTATGATCTGGGCCCATACTAGGGGTGCAAGAAGTAGAGCGCGCCTGGCCCATTGGAAACTCAGAAAAACAAGTGAAAATAAAGGAAAAAAGATTAAAAACGCGGTGTAAATAGCAGGAAAATTTAGTTCAATAGTGATTTGGGCCTTGCATGGGGGTTTGGATAGCAGAATCAAGACTAAGCCCACGCCAGCGTTTAAATGAAACGTGGCGTTTCATCCTTCAGAACTCCCTCCAATTCGCGTTTGAATCTCAGCCCTAGGATCGTTTTCAAGTCAACTATTCCACGCATGATCGTACGGCAATAACTTCGTCTCCTTCCTTGAGACCTAGGGTTTCAAAAAAGCCATTAAAACACAAGCTTCATGCACCAATCTTCCATCCCATCGTGTGCCTTCATTTCAGCATCAATTTCAACAAAGTAAAACCCTATCTTGACCTATTTTTCACGTAGAATACAACTGTGCCATTGGTTTGTATTGAGACGCCATAAATCACGCAAACCGAATAGTGTAACTCCATGAACTCAAAATTTCATCAGCTTTCGACCTTCACCAAACTCAACATTCTTTATATAGGAATGATTCTTATGTCATACTCATCAAAACCAGCCATATATCTTGCACTATCATCCATTAAATCACTCATTCTAGCTCCATCAAGAATCAACCTCCATTAATGAAACCTCACTAATTGATCTTAAACTCATCCTAAATGACCACCTAATTGTCTCTAATGGTTTTACACTAAGAATTAACCCTAGCCATGCCTAGAATAGGGTGTAGGAATAATTTTGCATACCTTGCTCTTGGATATGGTAGGTGCTGAAATTTTCCAAATCAAGCCTTGTAGATCCTCAAGAATGGTCCTTAGGTGATGAATATTCCTCTGCTTGCACAAGATTTGATGTTGAAAGCTTGTATCTCAAGATCCAATGCCTTTTGCTTCCTTGCAATTTCAATGGGAAAGCTTTCAATTCTTCATCAATGGATCCTCACTCTAGCATGAACATACTCAGCAATGTTTATGGATATGATTTGTGAAGAAAAATGGAATGGTAATGAAGAGAAAAATGAAGATTCAATGTGATTTGCAAATGGAGAAGTTTGATTTCAATCTCTATTTTCTACCACAATTAACACCAACTATCACCAACCTTGAATCAATGCAATTCATATTCATTATATAGAATGGTTTGGAAAGGTCTAGAACTTCCTAGAATCATCTAGTAAGAACTTGAATTTTCCATGATATGGTATTTTGCATTTCCAATTCTCACGACATGATATCTCATGCCAAATGCTTGTAATCTTTGGTAACCAACTTGAATTTGTCCCCATATGATATTTTGGACAAGATACAATGCATATCTCCCTTGTTTATTAAGCTTTTCTTTGTTTTGGTTTGGTACCCCATTATGCAAGCAACCAAATTACAAAGCAACCCTATGATGCAAGCCTCAAATCAAAATTGTGGCTGAACCATTGTTCTTAAAATGTCATTTGGAGTCAAAATGACCTATCATATGACATGGTTTGGATTTGTAACTTGGATTTTATGATTTTCCATTTCACTTGAATTAACTTATGCCTCATTTTTAGGCCATTTTTATCACTTTTTGATATGAGCCTTTTCAACATCTCATGACCACCCTACTAGCTTAAAAACATCATTATAAGCAACTTTGATGTTGAAGATTTTTCCATTTGAAGCTTGGAAGTAGGAGATATGGCCTTATGCTTGAAATGACCTATAACTTCCAAATGACCAAAATGCCCTTGGCTTGTCAAAGCCATAAGTTGAGTTCTACAAATCCTATCAAGGACTTATAGTACTCTCTAGAAAGCTAAGAAGATTCTCTTCAACATTCTTGTTGACCAAGAGTTCATAGGAATCATCCTACTAGGGCAAAAGTTGTCTGCAAGTTGGGTGACTTTCAAGGACCCAGATTCACATACCTCAGATGACCTGTAATTTGTCAAAACCATAACTTGAGCTCTGCATATCCTATCAAGGACTTCTACCACTAAAATTAAAGCTAATAACAAGCTCTACAACATTCATGTTGTGGGGAAGATGAGATGACCATCACATCTTGAGCTAAAACTTCCTGGAAGATAGGGATCAAACTAGGGGATTTTACACTGTCAATCCTTAGAAACCCTAGCTTGAAACTTCTCAAACTCCTCAATCATGATGAGTTGGTCTAGGAATAATCCTTATAACACTTCAATACATCATTCCATGATCACATGGCCCTTGGATTAGGTCTCAACCCTCTCCAAATCATCAGCTGACCTAGGGTTGACCCAGTCAAAACCCTAATTCTACCACTCATGGTTGAATCTTCTGAATTCTTGTATAGTTACCTCTCTAGTCTTCATGATGACTTTCAAGACATCTCATAAGCCTTCTCAAAGCTTCAAGTCTATCCTCACAGTCTCAGAATCATCTGAGGAGCTCCCACAATTCTCAAGTTATGAGACACACAACCTTGGTTTCAACCAATTCCTCTGAGGATCTCTTGAACTTTCTGATGAAGGTATCAACCTTCAAACACTTGATGGGTAGATAAATGTTGGTCAAATTTTAGGGTGCAACAGCTTCCCCTATTCAAACGGCTTGAACCTGACTGGGTGAGAAGCGAACGGCTCTCAGCCAATCGAGGTGCGAGACGGTTGAATACCGGTAAACCCGGAAATTTGCCAACTGCACGAGCACACGGTACTCTGCGGGGAACAAATCTCCGAAAACTGAAATAGTAGCTGCACGGTAACTAGCTGGAGAAATACTGATCTGACATTGCCATCAGTTATCCACATTGAATTCTTCTGATATTATCATCAAACAACCAGAACACCCAACATCGCCGCTGGAAGACTGAATCACCTGACATCGCCGTAAAACAAACTGAATACCCAACATCGCCGCTGGAGAACTACAGAATATGAGAAACACCCAACATCGCCGCTGGAAGACTAAATCAACTGACATCGCCGCCAGGCACCAACGTCCAACATCGCCGCTGGAAAACTAGAGAGTCTGACATATCCAACATCGCCGCTGGAGAACCAAAGAACCCGACATCGCCGTCGAACAACCAAAACATCCAACATCGCCGCTGGAGAACCAAAGGATCTGAATCACCTAACATCGCCGCTGGCAGACTAGATCAACTTGACATACCCAACGTCGCCGCTGGAAAACTGAAGAATCTCTGTCAAAACACCCAACATCGCCGCTGGAGCACTAAATCTGACATCGCCGTCGAACCATCAAAATACCTAACATCGCCGCTGGAGAAATAGAGAATCTGACATCGCCGTCATAAACAAACATAACTCTGAGAGACACTCGACATCGTCGTCGAACAAACATAATCTCTGCTGGGGAGCTAAAGGATCTGACATCGCCGTCAAACATAATCTCCTGACATCGCCGCCAGAACCAAACATCCAACATCATCGCTGGAAACAAACATCCAACATTGCCGCCGGAGAAATACCTGACATCGCCGCCAGAAACAAACAAATATCCAACATCGCCGCTGGAAACAAACATGATATGACCTCGCCGTCAAAACATCCAACATCGCCGCTGGAAACACACGTAATCTGACCTCGCCGTCAAGACAAACCTCCAACGTCGCCGCTGGAGAACTAGATCATCTGACCTCGCCGTCAAACATCCAATATCGCCGCTGGAGACAAACGTACTCTGACCTCACCGTCAAGCACCAACATCCAACATTGTCGTTGGAAACAATCATAATCTGAACTCGCCGTCAGGACGAAGAGACTTCATTGGGGAATTGGTCACACAGTAACCGGTAACACATAGTCAATCATGCCATCAGGCATCCAGAGAAACTGTAGGGCATCAGCCGGACTTCAACCATCAGATTGATCAGACTTCAATCATGGAGTCTTCAAGAGAGATTTCAACTTTGCCGTTGGAAAACCTGCTGGAGATGACGCTTCGCCGCTGGGGAATCTGGAGAACTATCAAGTAACTCCACTCCGGTGGTCCAGAAATCATTCTAGAGGAATCAACTCTGTTGAGGACTTCAAGAATCCTCTTGAACAAATAACTCCGCCGGGGACCTTCAAGAATCATCTTGAACTGATAACCATTTTGAGCAAACATTTTGTTGGGGATTCCAGGAATCACCCTGGACAACCCTTGCCGGGGACAAACCAATCATGGCTTGAGCAGCTTCCAAGGATTCGGCTCTCTTGGGGCTTTAGGAATCATCCTGGGCGATCTTAGCTGGGGACTCTAAGTATCAACTTAAGCAACCAACTCTGGAGACTGCACTGGGGTCTTAAGAATCATCTTAAGCAAACGTCCCTGCTGAGGGATTCGAGAATCATCTTGAACTGAAGACTTTGTTGGGGATCTCAAGAATCATCTTGAGCAAGCGACTTTGGGGATTATGTCAGGAATCATTCTGAGCAACTGATCCTTCGACGGAACACCTGCAAAACAAGAACGGTAGCAACCTAGATCATGTTTATTATGCATATGCTTCGGCGCCATGCTCCACACGGTGGAAATGCTATGCGTTTATGACAAATGCTATGCAATCATGCACAATGATGCGATCCCGTCAGCAAGATAAATGCCGAGGGGGAAATCTTCCTTTCAAGGAGAAAGAACTACTCAGATAGAGGAATCATCCTGCTGAGGAGAACATGGTCACGCCAATATCAATTGGACTCCGTCTGGGGAAACGATCTTCAGTTGACTGCTGCAGGGGAAACAACTTCAGCTGATTACTGCAGAGGAACGAAGCTCTACGAGAACCTGGACCTGCTGAAGGAAAGCGATGTTAATCGCGAGAATAACTGTGCGGCCGTCTCGGCTACTCTTCTGGGGATGATAACTCTGTGGGGAAACAACTTCGGCTGCTCAACACTCCACTAGGGAAAACCAATCATGGTCTGATCAATTTCCAAGGACTCGGCTCTCTTGGTGATCTGTGAACTCGGCTGAGGAAGGAGAAATCATTTTGCTTCACTGGAGAGAGTACGACTCTGGGGAAACATAGCATCGGCTGTTCAACACTCTGCTAGGGAAAATCCACTCATGGTCCCAACTGCTACCAAGGATTCGGCTCTCTTGGGGTTTGCGAACTCAGTCGGGGAAGGAGAAATCCTTCTACTTCACTGGAGAATACGATTTTGATGAGGAATTTCAATTCCGCTGGGGAAGGAGGAATCATCCAACTTCGGGAGAGTACAACTCTGCAGGGGAATACAGCATCAGCTGTTCCAACACTCTACTGGGGAAGAGGGAATCATCCGACTTTGGGAGAGATGCGACTCTGGTGTGGAATTTCAATTCCGCTGGAGGCTTCAGTCTGGCACCATCAGTTGCTGCATACTTTGGCGTACGAACAGTTTCCTACGAAACCTGCACTTGTGACCCGGTGCGGGGGGAGAATACGAGCTTCGGAGACTTTACTGGGGAAAACACGAGCTTCGGCACCCGAATATTTCTATGAAACCTGCACTTGTGACCCGGTGCTGGGGGATAGAAGACATCATTCTTCGGTGCTTGACTCAGCTGAGGAGGTGACGTTCCTTCAGGACGCGTCTACTTGGGGAAGAGAATCATCTCTGCCTGGGGACACATATCAATGCTCACGGTCTCGCATTCAGACTCTGCGAGGAGAGGCCACTGAACTCTGCTGGAGAAGGAGGAATCATCCTGCTTCAGGGATGCGCACGGTGCACTGTCTGGAATATGCTACACCTGTAACAACACAAACAGACAGACAAGATACCCTTCTCAAAGGGACCTATCAAGGTTATTATCTTGTGACAATATCCAAGTATTTAATTGTTTCAACAATCAGTGGCCTAGGCCAGTAAGTTTATGTATGCGCATTTTATCAAAAACATTAGCGTTTTCTTTCGCAAACAAAACAGATAAATGCTAAACAGGCAAATAGAATTGCTGAATAATATGCATTTTATTGATGATGAACCCCTGAATGGGTAAAAATGTTTTACAACAGAGGCAAGCTCCTGGAATGAGGAAGCCGCGCAAAAATAAAACATAAATATACATCAGTATATACAAATGTCGGCAACGAGGCGTAGACGAACACCATGAGTTGATCCCTCTAAGACCCACTCGACTTCGATACTTCTCCGACGCTTCAGCTTCGGAAGAGATTGATTCATATAAACGGCCCTCAGGTCCTCCAAACCACTAAAAAATGAAAGTCCACACACGGAACGCAGTCATTTGCTTATTCAAATCCCTAACTTTTGCGTGAACCGCCCTTTACGGGTTTTCAGCTCACCGGGATACCCTTTTTTGCCGAAGCCGCCCAGTGTAGGTTTTCGACTTCGCGGGTGTACATTTTTTCAATATATCCCTAATTTTTTCCCGAACCTTTTATTCTGTTTTTGGTTCGCCGGGATGCCCCTTTTTTGCCTGGACTCTTTCTTTTTTGTCCAGCGGGTCGCTTTCAAGCAAAGTATTTTTTAACTGCGTCCGCGTTCACCGGGGATGCAAAATCTTCACCATCCATCGTGGATAACAACAAAGCTCCTCCCGAGAAGACCTTGCTGACGACATACGGACCTTCATAATTCGGAGTCCACTTGCCCCGGTGATCGGAGTGTAGAGGAAGAATCTTCTTTAGGACGAGATCACCCGTCTGAAAGCTTCTAGGACGCACCTTCTTATCATAAGCTTTCTTCATTCGGCTTTGGTACAAACGACCAAATGCAATCGATGCTAACCTCTTCTCGTCCATCAGGCTGAGTTGGTTCAGACGATTCGTAATCTATTCTGCCTCGTCGAGCTTCACATCAACCAAAACTCGCAAAGAAGGGATCTCCACTTCTAACGGTAGGACTGCTTCCATACCGTACACTAAGGAGAAAGGAGTTGCCCCGGTCGACGTACGTACCGTCGTACGATAACCGTGCAATGCAAATGGCAGCATCTCGTGCCAATCTTTGTACGTCACAACCATCTTCTGAACAATCTTCTTTATGTTCTTGTTGGCGGCTTCGACGGCGCCATTCATCTTCGGCCTGTAAGGAGATGAGTTGTGGTGTTCGATCTTGAAGCTCTGGCATAGCTCCTTCATCATCTTGTTATTCAAATTCGAACCATTATCAGTAATGATCCGTTCGGGAATTCCGTAACGACAGATGATGTCCCTCTTTATGAATTTAGCTACCACCTGCTTGGTCACATTAGCGTACGAGGCTGCCTCCACCCACATTGTGAAGTAGTCGATAGCTACCAGAATGAAGCGATGACCATTGGATGCAGTGGGCTCGATCTTGCCTATCATGTCGATGCCCCACATGGAGAACGGCCACGGGGAGGACATGACATTCAATGGGCACGGCGGCACATGAACTTTATCAGCATAAATCTGGCATTTATGACATTTCTTCGCGAATCTGAAGCAATCCGACTCCATAGTCAGCCAGTAGTATCCTGCCCTCAGGATCTTCCTCGTCATAGGATGCCCGCCGGCGTACGTACCAAAAGTGCCTTCATGGACTTCTTCGATGAGCATACTCACCTCTTTCTCATCTACACATCTGAGTAGCACGAGATCGTGGTTTCTCTTATACAACACTCCATCAGGATTGAGATAAAAGTTTCCAGACAGCCTCCGCAGAGTCTTCTTATCCTGGGTTGACGCACCCGCAGGATACTCCTTAGTCATAAGGAAAGTCTAGATGTCGTGGAACCATGGCTTGCCGTCGGCGGCTTCCTCGATTGCAAAGACAAATGCCGATTTATCAAGACGCGAAAGGACAATTCTTGGAGCCTCATTCCTAAAATTGACCTTATACATTGAAGCCAACATGGCTAAGGCATCAGCCATCTGATTTTCAGCCCTGGGCACATGATGAAGTTCCACTCGATCGAAGAATGGAAGTAGCCTCCTGGCATAATTCATGTACGGCACCAAATTCGATTGACGAGTCTCCCACTCCCCTTTAATTTGGTTGATCACAAGCACTGAGTCACCGTACACGTCTAGATTCTTGATTCTCAAATCAATTTCCTCTTCTAGACCCATGATACATGCTTCGTACTCCGCCTCATTGTTGGTAACTGGAAACGTCAGTCTCGCAGTAAACGGGATGTGGGATCCGTGAGGAGTCGTGATGATAGCCCCGATACCACTTACATAGGAATTAACCGCTCCATCGAATATCAACTTCCACTGAGACTTCCTATCTGGCCCCTCGCCGGGCAATGGCTCATCGCAATCCTTCGCTTTGAGAAACATAATATCCTCGTCAGGGAATTCAAACATCATCGGCTGGTAGTCCTCGATTGGCTGTTCGGCAAGGTAATCAGATAATACGCTTCCCTTGATGGCCTTCTGGGACACGTACTGAATATCATATTCCGTTAACACCATTTGCCATCTGGCAATCCTGCCCGAAAGAGCCTGCTTCTCGAAGACGTACTTGATCGGATCCATCTTCGAAATTAGCATAGTGGTGTGATTGAGCATGTACTGTCGTAAACGTTTGGCAGCCCAAGCTAGTGCACAACACGTCTTCTCTAGCATCGAGTATCGAGATTCACACTCAGTGAACTTCTTACTCAAGTAGTAAATGGCATGCTCTTTTCTGCCCGTCTCGTCGTGCTGACCGGGAACACACCCCATACTATTCTCCAGAACTGTCAAGTACATGATTAAAGGCCGTCCAGCCACTGGGGGTATCAAGATTGGAGGTTCTTGAAGATACTGCTTTATCTTATCGAATGCCTTCTGGCAATCTTCATTCCAAGTAACTGCCTGATTTTTCTTTAAAAGCTTCAACATCGGTTCACAAGTGGCCGTGAGCTGAGAAATAAACCTTGCAATGTAGTTTATTCGGCCCAAGAAACCACAAACTTCTTTTTCTGTTTTCGGCGCTGGCATTTCTTGAATGGCTTTTATTTTCGCAGGATCGACCTCGATACCTCGTTCACTAACGATAAACCCCAGCAACTTTCCGGACCGCACTCCGAAAGTGCATTTGTTAGGATTCAGCCTCAACCTGAATTTCCTAAGCCTCTCAAACAGCTTCAATAAGTTGATCAGATGCTCTTCCTCCGTTTGGGACTTTGCAATCATGTCATTAACATAGACCTCGATCTCATGATGAATCATATCATGAAACAAAGTTACCATTGCTCGCTGGTAAGTGGCCCTGCGTTCTTCAGACCGAAGGGCATTACCTTATAGCAAAATGTTCCCCAGGGGGTGATAAACGTCGTTTTCTCCATGTCCTCCGGCGCCATCTTGATCTGATTGTAACCGGAGAAGCCATCCATGAACGAAAACACGGAGAACTGGGCTGTGTTGTCGACCAACACATCGATATGAGGCAACGGGAAATCATCTTTAGGGCTCGCCCTATTCAAATCCCGATAATCGACGCACATGCGTACCTTACCGTCCTTCTTCGGTACAGGCACTATGTTGGCGACCCACGGAGGGTAAGTGGTGACGGCTAAAAATCCTGCGTCCAACTGCTTCTGGACTTCTTCTTTGATTTTTACAGCCATATCTGATCTCGTCCTCCTAAGCTTCTGCTTGACGGGAGGGCAATCTTTCTCGCAACGGCAAGCGGTGGACCACGATGTCCGTGTCAAGTCCGGGCATATCTTCGTATGACCAAGCAAAGACGTCACTATACTCTCGAAGCCTCTCGACCAATCTCTGCTTGACATCACTCTGCAGCGCAGCCCCTACTCTGACATTTCTGACGAGCTCTTCAGAACCCAGATTTACGATCTCAATATCCTCCTCATGAGGCAGAATAACCTTTTCCTCTTGTTTCAACAAGCGGGCCAACTCTTCCGGAAGGTCTTCGTCTTCATCAATCTCATCCTCGGCTTGATAGATCGGGCAATCGAAGTCGTAGTGAGCCGTAGAAGGTCCAGAGTCGATGTCGTCTGTTACGTGGATCCTGCAATAACAAGGGTTAAGTTTAAAACAAGAATATGTAGGTTAGCACAAACCCCATTGCCATCTTACTGTTTTTCAAAACAAATATAAAACAGGAATAACAGAGAACACAATATTTGAATACGAAGAAAACGCCTTTGGTTTATTAACAAAATGCATGTACATAATCCAACAAGGCCCTGACAATAAAACCGTTATGCCCCGGGTAGGACATAGGGTTGTACAATGATTGTAAAAAGTAAATCATTACTCTTCACTTGTCAGCTGGATAATTTCCTTGATGGTCCAATTGTTGAGGCGCTCGCCCGGCTTGCTTGGCTGAATCCAAGCGTCAAGATCACAATCGCTATCCCCGTTGTCTTTAGACGCCGCGTTGATGCTTTCGAAGATCACTCCGCCACTGGTGAATAGGATCGGCCCCTTACCACGTGACGTGCTGCTAGATGAAGAAGATGAAGCTTCAGCTTCAGGAGAATACCCCAATCCAAACTTATCCTGCTTGATCGGTATCTCCAAGATATGCCCCCAGCCTGGGGTAGAACCGGCTTCGACGACGGCTCGAGCTTCTTTGAATGAGGAGAGATTCATCTCTTGCTTCTCTGTGATGACAGGAGCTACCTCTTTCACTTTGACGGCTTCAAATGCTTGGCAGAGAGTTTCATGGATTTCACCATCCATTTCAACATACTTAAAGGATGACAAATGGCTCACCATAATGTCCTCCTCACCACACACGGTTACTATGCTTCCCCCGACAGCATATTTGAGCTTTTGGTGCAACGTGGACGTCACGGCACCAGCAACATGGATCCATGGCTGACCTAAGAGGCAACTGTAGGCGGGCATGATGTCCATGATATAAAAGACCGTATCAAACGTTTCCGGACCAACCAGGATCGGCAGGGCCAACTCTCCGAAAACGTGGCGCTTAGTTCCATCAAATGCTTTCACCACCAGATCACTGGGCGTGCAAAGAAATCCACGAGTGACCAACTTCATTAATGCCTTCTTCGGAAGCACATTAAGCGACGAACCCGTGTCCACCAGGACATGCGACATGATTGTGCCCCTGCACTCTATCGAGATGTGCAAGGCGCTGTTGTGATCTCTCCCTTTAGGAGTCAGCTCTAAATCTGTGAAACCTAGCCCATTGCCAGTATTAACATGGGCTACCACCTCTTCTAGCTGATTCACGGATATCTCTTGCGGTACGTAGGCAGCGTTCAATACCTTCAGTAGCGCGTTGCGGTGCGCTTCAGAACACAGCAACAAGTTGAGAATAGAAATCTTCGAAGGCGTCTGATGAAGATGGTCTACAATCTTGTAGTCTCTCTTTTTGATTAACCGCGTGAACTCCTCGGCATCTTTGACTAGCAAATCCTTCTCTACCCCACACGGGACCTCTTCGACGGCTTTTCCTTTACCCTTATCAGCAGCATCAGCTCTGACCACTTTCTCTGCCACAACCTCTATCGGTGCAAATACTCTTCCGCTTCGAGTAATACCACTGACTCCTGCGAGACTCTGCACAGTCGACCCATACGGCTCCAACTCTAACTTCTGACCATTGCAATAGACTTCGGCACCGTAATGCCACGGAACAGCGTTAGTGCTCTCGAATGGGATCGGCCCAGCTCTGGTAATAGTGATTGTAGGCGGTCGGGGCGCAGAAATAGTTATTGGTCGACGAGGAATGGTGATGGTGGCGACTTCATTGGCCTGCTTCAACACTACCTCTCCTGATACACCTTCAGCCCTCCGGCTGAACTGCAAAATACCCTCAGTCATCAGACTTTGGATTCCTTCTACCAACTGCTCGCACCCATCAGAATGTGTAGCACAGTCCATGCATAACTCTCCGCATCCTGGAAAGTACCCTTTCTTCAACAACTTAGCTTTGACAAAACTAAGCGGCGTCTTTAAGTCTTTAACATCAGTCAACAGATCTGCACTTTCCTCTTCGATAATGGCGTTCACTCCGCCTCCCCTATGATGCGGCATAGGGTTTTTCGTGACATTGGGCACATTATCGAAAAAGTTGATAATCTTGGCATCTACCAGGTCCTGCACCTTGTGCTTAAAGGCTTTGCAGTTCTCAATTGTATGGCCTGGTGCCCCTGTATGGAAATCGCAAGTGGCATTTGCGTCATACCCCGGTGGTGGTGCCCCTGTCAAGGGAGCCATCGTCCTCTTCTGAACTAACTGAAGCTGAAGCAAAGTCTGCAAGAGTTGTGCATACAACATGGGTGGTGCCTCGAAGTGACGGTTTGTCAAAGGTGCCCGATTCTGGTACTTTCGATATCCCGGTTGATTCGGTTGTTGCTGCTGCTGCTGGGATATTTATACTGGCTATCTGCTGCTGAGGGCCCTTGCCCTTCCTCCGAGCGTTGGTCACAGCGCTCGCTTCGCCTTCTCGTCGTTTACCAGCATAAGGTTTCTTTCCACCTCCTCCAGCTGAGGATGATTCGCCTTGAATTTTCCCGATCTTGATACCATTCTCGACATGCTCACCCATGGTAATGAGAGCAGAGAACGTCCCAGACATACCGCTGACTAACTTTTCATAGTAGATTCCCGGGAGGGTAGCTACAAACATCTGCACGAGCTCGCGCTCAACCATCGGCGGTTGAACCCGAGCAGCCAACTCACGCCACCGCTGGGCGTACTCCTTAAAGCCTTCATTATTCCGCTGCGAAAGGTTCTGGAGCTGGACTCGGTTGGGGGCCAAGTCGCTATTGTACTGATAGTGGAGGACAAACGCTTCAACGAGATCTTTCCAGGTGCGCACGGTAGTGGGCTCCAAGCCCATGTACCACTCGAGGGATGGACCAGAAAGACTATCTTGGAAGAAGTGCATCAGCAACTTCTCATCTTTAGAATAGGCAGACATCTTTCTATAGTACGATCGCAGGTGGACACGAGGGCAAGTAGTGCCCTTATATTTCTCAAAAACAGGCACCTTGAACTTAGGAGGTACCTTAAAATCAGCAATTAACCCCAGCTTGGACATATCAACACCCAAAGTATTCTGATTCTCAATATATCTCATTTTATCTTCCAGTGCTTTGAATCTGAGCCGCGCTTCAGCATTCAGCTCTGCTTCTGCACCTCTTTGAGAAAAGACATCATCCTGATGATCCTCAAGCCACGGTTGAGGCACCAACAGATTCCCGACGCCAGCATTGCCGTTGACCGGCCCGATGTTGACATTAGCTCCCAGACTACCATTGCCGACGCTCGTCGCATTGAGTCCGATATTGGCCATCATATTTCCATTAGCACTGTCGTTGCCCCCGGCAACAGGAACAACGTTCTGCGGAGTATCCACTGGTGGAGGAGTAGGCACAGCCCCGCCATGAAGTATGTCGTTACTATCAACCCCGGAGATCAAAGGTTGAACCAAAGTTTGGAGCTGGTCCTGACCATTAGCGACTACCTGCATCAGCTCCATAAAACGATCCATCCGCTCACGGAGCTCCTGAACATCTGTCTGCACCTGATCCATGATCCTTGTCTGATTAGCTCGAGTTGAATAATGGCGAATGTGTCTCTGATCAATCCTGGAATCACCGGAGACAGTCTGGGACCTGTGAACCTGAAAAAACCTTCAAACACTAAAGGTTAGGAAAAACAACAAAATGTACGTCATGCAAATGCTTCATGCAGATGCATGCGTGTGTCTGTGCATTTGGGAGATTTCCCCCGATCCTAGTGCCTTAGTGCCAGTGCTGATAATAATAAGAAGAAGAAGAAGTCTGAGCCCAATCATGGAAACATCAATCTCATATATATATATATATATATATATATATATAAGGAAAGCCTATCAAGGCAGTACATAGCATCAGCAAGTACAAGACAAATCAACAGCGTGACCTCAGCCAACAAGTCTGGTGATGGTCAGCATACAACAAAGATCAAAACAAAAGGAATTCAACTAGTCTAGTACGGCCACGGGCGCGATACTCTGCTAATAATTCCTTCATCTTCGGATGATCTGGCAAAGTGAGCAACCCCTCGACGAGTAGTTCCCTCTGCGCAATGGTGTACTGAAGTCCCTGAACTGAACCTTCCCATGCTCCTTCGCCGAAGCAATCTTCCAGTTTCCGCTTTTTAGACTCAAACATCAGCTTGTGCTCCTTCAGGTTGGCAAGAGCTTTGTTGAGTTGGCCTTCGGCGGCGTACCTGCGGGCGGTTTCTTCATCAAACCTTCACTCGCTGTCCTTCACCTCGGCTTCCAGCTTGGAGATCCGCAGCATCAGCTTGTCCTCCCGCTCTTTCCTGGTGGCCAGGGAAGCCTTCCAGTGTTGGTCGAACTTAGATATCCTCTGATATGCCTCGTCCAAATGCTGCTTCTTCGTAGCCAATACGTCGTTAACAGCCCTGAAGTCTTGGCCCATGCGTTCACGATCGGAGATCTACTTTGCCAGGTCTGTACCCAGTTGGTTCACCAACTCTGTCTGCCTTTTGAGAGAATGAACGGCCTCGTTCCTCTCGCTTCGAAGCTGAGCTAACTCCTTCTCCAGTTCTGCGTTCGCCCGCTTTAATGCATCCCGCTCAGCTAATACCTGGTTATGCTGATGAATGGGCACAGTAGTAGGCTCTTCGACTGCTAGAGAGCTTTCTGGCTTGACATGAGGAAATGGCATCCCTATGGCATTGGCTCTGGCTCTGATCCATGCTGAATACGGAGGGTAGGCTTGATTGTTGCTTTTTCCCAACAAAGGCTTTCCTCGCTTACTGATACTGTTCCACGCAGGCTGAAGCTTGGACAACAAATCCCCCTCTAAAGTACCTGTGAGGTACAGAGATTCCTGTACCTCTTCCTCCTTCGGCGGAGTCCTCAAAGCATATGCAAACTGGCGAACTAGCAATGACGGATTGTAGTTTATGCAACCCTTCCTGCCTATCAGAGGCACATTAGGAAACCCACTGCAACTGAAGATCACCTCAGTACCCAACCTGTCTCTGTCGAACTAATCAATATCTTCTGCAGATAAACTCATCAGACGCTCAGGCCACTCAGCTGTGGCTGCAGACAAGACAAAAGGACCCCTCTTGGGTAGATGGCTATCAAGCCATTTATACAACAACGGTACGCAGCATGAGACATTCTTCCCTCTCCGGTTCTCATTCTTGTAGTGGACTGAGTGATAGACATCCCCTATCAGGGTAGGGACTGGATTCCCTGAAGCGAAGACGTGAAATGCATCAAAGTCTACAAAATCGGGCATGTTGGGGAACAGGATAATGCCATATATGCACAAAGCGAGGATGGAATTAAACGCGTCCCAACACCCGTCCTTAGCACACTGTTGGGCCTTAACCACCAGAAACTGCAAGGAGAACCCAGGAACCTTGTTCCAACTAGTCACTACCAACTCTGAGGCGTCCAAATAAAGTGAAGAAGCTAAACCAGCCAGATCAGGCTCAGCATCCATGTGGACAAAAGGCATCTGCCTTTTGATAGGCACACCTAGCAAATCAGCATATTCTTCCAGCGTCGGCGCAAGAACAAAATCCTGAAAAGTGAAACACCTCAGCGGAGGGTCATAGAACTGCAACAGAGCATGCAACCCATTCAACTCGAACGTAGAAGGCTTGCAAACCAGACTGAGCAACCTGCCATAAGACTTCCTGAACTCATCCTTCACAGAATCACCTGCTAGAGCTATCAAACCAGTCAACTTCGACACATCAGGGGTCGGGAACTTGTACGCAACGGTCTTCCTGAGAGAGGCCATAACAATACAATAGGAGGCGAGAAATCCTGGATCGGGGAAACGGTACCTGCAACACAGACACACGTTAATGAAATGCAAATGTCATGCAAACTAATGCAAAATGCAGTCATGCAATAATATATCCAGGTAACTGGTGCTGCGGAGATTCTGTATCAATAATCACTGATGAGAAGAAAACCCCGGTGTAGGACCACAGATCTGATCTGCCAAGAACAACCATCTGATAGGACCATATACACAAGATCATAATTCTGCTCTGTCGAGAACAAATGTCTGATAATAAGGACCTCGGATGTATGATCAAGAAATATATGTTGATGAAGTCTTCAGACCCCAAATCAAAAACCTGCTCTATCAAGAACAAACATACAGCTGCTGATGAGATCTTCAGACCTCACTCAGAATCTGCTCTATCAAGAACAAACAACATCTGCTGATGAGATCCTCAGACCCCAAAACTGCTCTATCAAGAACAAACAACTGATGACAATACTCTGATCAAACCTGCTCTATCAAGAACAGACAAATCTGCAACTGAGAAACCCTGGTACCAACGAAACTGATTCACTGTCAAGAAAACCAGGTGGTCTGAAGGTCAAAGTTTCTTGCAATAAACCCAATCCCACTCACAGATATGGACCTAAACTGACTCAAGGTACGGCATCCTATGCGTTCATCAGCGTCACAGACTTTCAAGAGGGGTGATACGATACCCAGAAGGTGTGGCATCACCAGCTCATGAAGCAGCCTCACTTAGCTGAATCACAAATGATCGGTCCCCAGAGTCGACAATCCACCAAACCAGCAACCGTCTCAACCCAAAGGGTTGAAAGTGAAGCCAACCGGATGAACCTCGTCTGAGCGTGGATTTCATGAGACACTAGTGCCTGCAAAGCAAGCACGCGCCCACTAATTTCCACTCTAAATCTATGGTGCACTCAAGCCTGGGTCTGGCTTCTCACTCATCAGAACTCCCATCCCACAACAGCACAAATAATCGTATTATACTGAAAATAAAATGCGGGAAATAAAGTGCGAGAAGTAAAAATGCGATAAATAAACGCAACCCAACAAGTGAACATACAAGCGGTAGGATTGACTCTCGCAGGGAACCGTTGGAGTCCCCAGTAGAGTCGCCAGCTGTCGCTTTCGCGAAAATAAGGTGCCGGCACAACAGAAGAGTCGCCACCTTTCGCTATTTATCCCTCAGAGCGGGAAAGGAAACGATCGGAAAAACCTAACGAAAAAGGGTAAGACAAGGTCATCGCAACCATTGCCTGGGTTCGGGAGTCGGTTACGCAAGGGGAAGGTATTAGCACCCCTCACGTCCGTCGTACTCGACGGGATCCTCGCTTGTTGTGTTACTTGGACGGGTTGGTTTTATTCTATCTACCTATCAAGGCTGGCTGAAAAAGAAAAGAAAAATGACTCGGAAAAGCGTCGCGCTTTATGCCTACGTATTCTCATCAGAGAATGAGAAATCAGAGTCAACGTAGTTCGGCCTACGAAGGGTTAAATCAGAGTCAACGTAGTTCGGCCTGAGAAATCAGAGAATGAGAAATTAGATTTTGGGTTCAATATCAAGGGACTGGTTCCCTCAAAAGTTCTACCTCCTAGGTATAGCACTTATCCCTCCAAAGGAGAGAGGTGTATACCCTGGAAGGACTTTGAATCATAGGGAGGAATGGAGGTGAATGATACCATCCATGTTTGAGAAAGAAATTATCTACATCTAAGCTCTTCCTAATCCTAACCCTAAAACAAAACAAAAAGAAGAAGAACAAGTTCTCAAGCTCCTCCATGCCTCTTCAAGTCTTCAACCATGCTTCACAATGAGATACTAAGCTCCTCAAGCCAAAGGAAAACTCCAAAGCAAAGCAAACTAAACAAACATGCCCTAAAGGCAACACAATCAATCATTCAATACAAAAATCAACTAAAAAATAGCATACTATTATATTAAATCCTAATATAACTTCTAAGGGATTCTACAGGCCTACCCTTAAGTCCCATATATGCCCCATAGCCTAAATTGTCCTACAAACCCAAAATCTAAAATTGTTATTGACCTATGTTGAAGTTTTAAACTAATTCTACACTACCTAGAATTACCTAATTAAAACTACCCTAAACATTATCACAAAAATATGGCATTAATTCAGGGGGAACCTAAAAGATACATCTAACTATCCTAAAAAGATTGAATTAAAAATCCTAAGGGAACTACCCTAACTAAATTCTACAAGTTCACATATCAACTAAAAGAATTAAAAAAGCAATTAAATGAGAAAATATGCAAAAAAAATATAAAAATGAAATAAAATGGCAATTTTATGATTTTATATTTTCCTAGACAGAAAATGGAAAGTGGGAAAAAAAGTCCCATTAAAAAATATGGATTTTCCAATTTAATATGAATTTTTAAAGTAAAATGAAATTTGGAGGAAATTTAATATGAGAAAATGATCATGGGGTGCAGATAGTATTAATATTCAGTTATTATTATGATCTGGGCCCATACTGGGGGTGCAAGAAGTAGGGCGCGCCTGGCCCATTGGAAACTCAGAAAAACAAGTGAAAATAAAGGAAAAAAGATTAAAAACGCGGTGTAAATAGCAGGAAAATTTAGTTCAATAGTGATTTGGGCCTTGCATGGGGGTTTGGATAGCAGAATCAAGACTAAGCCCACGCCAGTGTTTAAATGAAACGCGGCATTTCATCCTTCACAACTCCCTCCAATTCGCGTTTGAATCTCAGCCCTAGGATCGTTTTCAAGTCAACTATTCCACGCATGATCGTACGGCAATAACTTCGTCTCCTTCCTTGAGACCTAAGGTTTCAGAAAAGCCATTAAAACACAAGCTTCATGCACCAATCTTCCATCCCATCGTGTGCCTTCATTTCAGCATCAATTTCAACAAAGTAAAACCCTATCTTGACCTATTTTTCACGTAGAATACAACTGTGCCATTGGTTTGTATTGAGACGCCATAAATCACGCAAACCGAATAGTGTAACTCCATGAACTCAAAATTTCATCAGCTTTCGACCTTCACCAAACTCAACATTCTTTATATAGGAATGATTCTTATGTCATACTCATCAAAACCAGCCATATATCTTGCACTATCATCCATTAAATCACTCATTCTAGCTCCATCAAGAATCAACCTCCATTAATGAAACCTCGCTAATTGATCTTAAACTCATCCTAAATGACCACCTAATTGTCTCTAATGGTTTTACACTAAGAATTAACCCTAGCCATGCCTAGAATAGGGTGTAGGAATAATTTTGCATACCTTGCTCTTGGATATGGTAGGTGCTGAAATTCTCCAAATCAAGCCTTGTAGATCCTCAAGAATGGTCCTTAGGTGATGAATATTCCTCTGCTTGCACAAGATTTGATGTTGAAAGCTTGTATCTCAAGATCCAATGCCTTTTGCTTACTTGCAATTTCAATGGGAAAGCTTTCAATTCTTCATCAATGGATCCTCACTCTAGCATGAACATACTCAGCAATGTTTATGGATATGATTTGTGAAGAAAAATGGAATGGTAATGAAGAGAAAAATGAAGATTCAATGTGATTTGCAAATGGAGAAGTTTGATTTCAATCTCTATTTTCTACCACAATTAACACCAACTATCACCAACCTTGAATCAATGCAATTCATATTCAATATATAGAATGGTTTGGAAAGGTCTAGAACTTCCTAGAATCATCTAGTAAGAACTTGAATTTTCCAGGATATGGTATTTTGCATTTCCAATTCTCACCACATGATATCTCAAGCCAAATGCTTGTAATCTTTGGTAACCAACTTGAATTTGTCCCCATATGATATTTTGGACAAGATACAATGCATATCTCCCTTGTTTATTAAGCTTTTCTTTGTTTTGGTTTGGTACCCCATTATGCAAGCAACCAAATTACAAAGAAACCCTATGATTCAAGCCTCAAATCAAAATTGTGGATGAACCATTGTTCTTAAAATGTCATTTGGAGTCAAAATGACCTATCATATGACATGGTTTGGATTTGTAACTTGGATTTTATGATTTTCCATTTCACTTGAATTAACTTATGCCTCATTTTTAGGCCATTTTTATCACTTTTTGGTATGAGCCTTTTCAACATATCATGACCACCCTACTAGCCTTAAAACATCATTCTAAGCAACTTTGATGTTAAAGAATTTTCCATTTGAAGCTTGGAAGTATGAGATATGGCCTTATGTTTGAAATGACCTATAACTTCCAAATGACCAAAATGCCCTTGGCTTGTCAAAGCCATAAGTTGAGTTCTACAAATCCTATCAAGGACTTCTAGTACTCTCTAGAAAGCTAAGAAGATGATATTCAACATTCATGTTGACCAAGAGTTCATAGGAATCATCCTACTAGGGCAAACGTTGTCTGCAAGGTGGGTGACTTTCAAGGACCCAGATTCACATACCTCAGATGACCTGTAATTTGTCAAAACCATAACTTGAGCTCTGCAAATCCTATCAAGGACTTCTACCACTCAAATTAAAGATAATAACAAGCTCTACAACATTCATGTTGTGGGGAATATGAGATGACCATCACATCTTGAGCTAAAACTGCCTGGAAGATAGGGATCAAACTAGGGGATTTTACACTGTCAATCCTTAGAAACCCTAGCTTGAAACTTCTCAAACTCCTCAATCATGATGATTTGGTATAGGAATCATCCTTATAAAACTTCAATACATCATTCCATGATCACATGGCCCTTGGATTAGGTCTCAACCCTCTCCAAATCATCAGCTGACCTAGGGTTGACCCAGTCAAAACCCTAATTCTACCACTCATGGTTGAATCTTCTGAATTCTTGTATAGTGACCTCTCTAGTCTTCATGATGACTTTCAAGACATCTCATAAGCCTTCTCAAAGCTTCAAGTCTATCCTCACAGTCTCAGAATCATCTGAGGAGCTCCCACAACTCTCAAGTTATGAGACACACAACCTTGGTTTCAACCAATTCCTCTGAGGATCTCTTGAACTTTCTGATGAAGGTATCAACCTTCAAACACTTGATGGGTAGATAAATGTTGGTCAAATTTTAGGATGCAACAACGACGAAGTCAGATTATGAAGAGAATTGACGACGAGGTTAGATTATGAAAAGAATTGACGACGAGGTCAGATATGAAGAGAGTTGACGGCGAAGTCAGGCCATGTTAGGAATCAACGGCGAAGTCAGATCATGAAGAGAATTGACGACGAAGTCAAATTATGGAGGGGTGACGGTGAAGTCAGGTTTCCTACCGATTTGATGTTAAGGACTGACAGCGAAGTCAGGTGTTTTTCCAAATCTTACATGGAGAATTGATGGCGAAGTCAGATCATGTAGAGGGTTGACGGCGACGTCAGAATGGTTTGAGAAATGACGGCAAAGTCAGATGATTTTAATTGACGACGAAGTCAGATTATGTTGTAAGTTGATGGCGAAGTTAGAGGATATGGAGGACTGATGGCGAGATTAGATGTTCTACCAATCAGATGTTTTACAGATTATGTTGAATATTGACGGTGAGGTCAGATTTCACAGATTTGATGTTAAGTTCCAACGGTGAAGTTAGATGCTATTAAGAGCTGACGGCAAGGTCAGTTGTTTGTATTTGGTCGACGACTGATGGCGAAGTCAGATGTTTTACCTGATATAGGTGCCTGACGGTGATGTCAGAGGTTTCATTCTGTAGTTGACAAATTTTTGGGTTCTTTTGTATTCAATCACCTTTTACCTCGAATGTTTGAAAGCGTTCGCTTTTCATCCCTTCAGGTCCAAGTCGCTAGAATAGAGGCAGCTGTTGCACCCCAAAATTTGCCCTCTTTCAAGGCTTGACTCATTTCTTCATTTCTTTCAAATTCAATGGCATAAGGGAGGCCCATCATTCCAAATTCAAGGTTCATGAATTCAAGGCTAGATTCAAGAGTTTTTTACAAAGAGAAATCTCTTGACATTTTCAAGAATGTTACATTGGTTACCAAATTTCAAACTCTTGATAATGCTTAGGAAATTAAGCTATTTCTAGTCTTAATTCAAGATTCTAAATAACTTCATGCCATGGTATCCCCCATGCTCCATCAAGTCCACATGACCCTCCTTGTGCTTACAAACATGCAAGGAAAATATTTAAGAGCTAATTCAATGTTGGAATATTTCAAGATCAATACCATGCATGTTCAACCATGAGCAATTTGAATATGATCCAAAACAGCCCCATGCAAGAAGTGGCAATGTGTATCATATTACAAGATCATTTTATGTCACAAAACCAAGGCTATAAGCTTATATTGATACATCTACACATCAAAAATCAGAATTTGAAAATTCTGTCCAAAAGGTAATGGTGTTAGCCACATGAATATGTCCAAGCATAACCAACCAATGGGTACAAGGTTGGAAGGCAAGGTAGAGTGCTGCAGAAAAATACAGCAAAACAGGCCTAGAAATGGAAAGATGTGAGGCTGCACCAAGAAAAAGGTGATAAGTACTCCCAAAAATGGAAACTTTGAAGATTGAAAGTTGTGCAAGAGCTGTGGTTTTAGTACAGCAGAAAAAGTGAGATAAGAAGGCTTGGAGGCTGCACAAAAGGATCATTCACTATCATTAACACATTTTGGAGATAGAGATATTGAGAGCAAAGAGTAAGAGAGAAAACCAGAAAA
The DNA here is from genome assembly GCA_963859935.3 of Lathyrus sativus. NCBI lineage: Eukaryota > Viridiplantae > Streptophyta > Magnoliopsida > Fabales > Fabaceae > Lathyrus > Lathyrus sativus. Next base: position 251,280,483 of record OZ012739.1, read on the forward strand.
AATAGAGAGAGCAAAAAACCAGCAAAAGATTTAGAGAGTGAAAGAGAAATACAAGGAAGCCATTGAGAAGGAGAGCCATCAAAGCATAGAGTGAAGAGAAGTGAACACCTAGCCAAAATCAGTGGAGGCTTTGCAAGGAGGGAAACAACTCTTGGGTATCCATTTCTTCAAACTCTTCTCTTCTTTTATATTGTGCATTTATCATTTGTTCTCTTGGTTTGAGTGTTGTTGTGTTGAGTATAACATGTAAGATCCCAAGGGGGACCAAGAAGCCTTTTGAAAAAAAACCAAAAAGAAGCAAAAAACAAGAGAAAAGTTTGGATTTTTCTTCTGGTAGCCCAACACGGGCCGTGTCACACGACACAGCCGGCCGTGTTGCATCCTTGTGTGACTTTTCAAAGCGTAAAATGCCCAGAACACATGACACGGGCCATGTCACACAACACGGCCACCCGTGTCACACTTCTGTTTGCCCTAAAAAATCATTTTTCTCCCAGACCTTGTGACATGGGCCGTGTTACACAACAAGGCCACCCGTATCACACTTTTGTTTGCCTCAAAAACCCTAAGTTTCCTGGAACTGTGACACGGGCCGTGTCACACAACACGGCCACCCGTGTCAGACCCCTGTTTTTCGTGTTTTGTTTTTTTTTTAAGTCGGTTAACCCGTTATGATTGTTTGGTTTTTATGCAAATTTATTGTTGGTCATTTTTGACCTTTGGTTCTAAAAACCATTTTCAAGTAAACAAACTCTCGATTCTCATCGAGCCATTTTTGACCTTGTAAGTCGATTTCCTTGCGCGTCGCCATCGACCTTGCTCGCTTCACCTCAAACCTTTTTAAGCAATTAAACCCTTGACCCAACGTCAAGCGGATGTTCTCAAACGATTGTTAAACCAACTCACCATATTTAGCAAAAGGATAAAGTTCACTTTGTATTGAACTAAAGAGAGAGGATTAAGTGTAGACTTCTTCCTCTCCGAGTGTCGAGATGCTCACTGTAGTGTGGGTGGTTTTGACACTCGTCTTTCAATACGAAGATGTTTTCATCCACATCTTTTTCTCCTAAAAAACCCCTCGGCCCCGTACCGAATGCATTTTCAAAACACTTACAATAAATAAATCGATTCTCTTTGTATTGAACTAAAGAGAGAGGATTAAGTGTAGACTTCTTCCTCTCCGAGTGTTGGGATATTCACTGTAGTGTGGGTGGTCTCGATACTCGTCTTTCAATACGAAGACGTGACTTTATCCGCCACCTATCTCCCTCTACAACTTCTTTCCGCAACCTTTGTCACCTAAAAACCTCGGTCCCGTACCGAGCGCATTTTTTAAACTCTTTTCATAACAAAAATTTGAATGGTCGTGGAGTGGTTAGGCGTAGGCCTTCTCCTATCCCGAGTGCTTACGTTTACCGTAGGGTTCTTTGTCGCAAAAGCACTTACCATTCAAAACCAAAAATACTTTAATAAGAGAATGAAGTTCTCTTTGTATTGAACTAAAAAGAGAGGATTAAGTGTAGACTTCTTCCTCTCCGAGTGTCGAGATGCTCACTGTAGTGTGTGTGGTTTTGATACTCGTCTTTCAATACGAAGACGCTATGTTCGCCACATCCTTTCATAACAAAAACTTTGAGATAAAGAATTGGGTACTACCCGTAGGGGTTACTATCCAAGGACTTATCTTGCCCCTAAAAAACAATTCAACAAATCAAATGTGACATTTTGCCTCGCATGGCGAAAACTTATCTTTCGAAAAGGATATGATACGTCCGTTCTACCGCAAACAGGTAATGCCTAAGTCTCCAACGAGCGAGCAGCAATACACCTAACTGCTAGAATGCGTACGATAGCATCATCCATAAAAAACATCAACAAATCGTAGGCCGAACTACGGCTGCTCTGATTCTTTACTTCTTCAAGTAAAGATACGTAGGCACAAGGGCCACAATCCTTGTCGAGCACAATCCCTCATACCCGTAGTTTCCCGAACTACGTCGACTCTGACTTTCTCATGTCCGTTGAGAATACGTAGGCCTAGGACCGCGAAGTCCTACCGAGTCCGTTCTTTCCCTTCTTCCTCGCGTTACCTTTCTTTCCCCGTTTCTAAACCCTTTTCTGTATCTTTTGGAACACTCTTCATAGTAAAATTTAAGCAAATAAATTCACACACGACAAACAAATGGTTCCCATCGAGTACGATGGATGCGAGGGGTGCTAATACCTTCCCCTCGCATAACCGGCTTCCGAACCCGTTCTTGGTTGCGAGACCATCTTATCCTTTCTTTTCTTAAGGTTTTCTCGATATTTCCCTTTCCCCTCATGGGATAAATAAAGTTCGGTGGTGACTCTTCAGTCCTTTTCCTTTTCGCCCTCCCCGTCGTTGCGCGTATTTTTCGAGTAGCGACACCTAGGTCTTCCCAAAATAAAATTCACCAAGGATCACCTTTGTGATGCTTGCCAAATGGGAAAGCAAACGAGAATATCTTTCAAATCTAAAAATATTGTTTCTACCACAAGACCTCTCGAGCTTCTCCATATGGATCTATTTGGGCCTTCTAGAATCAAGAGCCTAGGTGGAAACTATTACGATTTCGTAATAGTGGATGATTATTCTAGATTTTGTTGGACTATCTTTTTGGCTAACAAGAGTGATACATTCGCCGCCTTTGAAAATTTTACCAAACTTTCCCAAAATAAAATTAAGTACAAACATTGTGTCAATTAGAAGCGACCATGGAGGTGAATTTGAAAACCATCTATTTGAACAATATTGCGGTAACTACGGTATTGATCATAACTTCTCCGCTCCACGAACCCCTCAATAAAATGGGGTGGTGGAGCGCAAAAATCGTATTTTAGAAGAGTTGGGAAGGACAGTGATCAATGAAAGTGGACTACCAAAGTATTTTTGGGCCGACGCCATAAGTACGGCTTGTTATGTTTTGAATAGGGTGCTCATCCGCCCCATTCTAAACAAAACACCGTACGAGCTTTTAAAAGGGCGCAAGCAAAACTTGTCTCACCTACATGTTTTCGGTTGCAAATGTTTTGTCTTAAATAATGGAAAGGAAAATTTGGGTAAATTTGATTCTAAGACTGACGAAGGTATCTTCCTTGGATACTCTCAGTCGAGTAAAGCATATAGGATTTACAATAAAAGATTACTTGTCGAAGAATCGGTACATGTAACATTTGATGAATCTTATCCGAGAAATGTCGGAAAAGGTAGTGTGCTTCATGGTGCAGGTACATCTACTGAAGATATACTCAAGGATGCAGAGCTAAAAATTGATCAGTCCAACAAAGCAAAAGTTGAGGAGGAAAAAGATGTCCAACATGAAGAAACTGAGGTAGATCATCCATCTACAAGTGATGCTCTCCCTCAAGCTTGGAAGTCTTCTAAAGATCATCCAATAGACAACATTCTCGGAGACATATCAAAGGGTGTTACTACCCGATCTAAGATAAGTAATTTATGTTATCACTTCGCTTTCGTTCCACAAATGGAACCTAAAAACCCTAAAGAGGCCTTACTCGATGAAAACTGGTTTTTGTCAATGCAAGATGAACTTAATCAATTCACGAGAAATGAGGTATGGGACCTTGTCCCTCCTCCGCGAGGACATCGAGTAATTGGCACCCGATGGGTATTTAGAAATAAGTTGGACGAAGATGGTTGGAGACTTGCTTTTATAGGCACATTGATCCAAAAGTATTTCACATTGAGAAGAGTGTACCAAAAGGTCTGAGCCTTTTTGTCTTCACATCAAGTGACCTTTCCTAGAAGAAGAAAGCACAGAGAAATCCTTTTTGTCTGTGTTCTTGTGTCTAGCATAAATAAGGAAAGAGTCGTTTGGATATTCCAACGGACATAATCTTTAATTCTTCTTCATCAATTTTCAGCAAGAATCATCAGAGTCTAATTTGATCAGAGCCTTCTGATGTTGATCAGAGTTTGCTAAATCAGAGTCTTTGCAGCAGGTGTGCTTTTAGCGTGTATAAGTTCAGAGTATATTTGAGTCAGATCCTCAGTACTGGCAGCTTTAGTACTCTCAGAATCTACTATAGTAACTATGCTTGAAAACTCTTCATACAGAATTCTTCTTTGGTTCATATGCTTCTGACTTGCTTTAGATTCTTCTGGAGCTTCTGCTTCAGATCCTTTTGGAGGCTACGCTCAGGAGCTTCTGATGGCAGCGTTCAGAAACTTCTAATGGTTGCATCTGACGCTTCAGATTCTAGCATATTTCTTATGTTCAGTTCTGATTTGCTTCTGGAGTGATAATTACTTTAATATCTGCAGTAAAAACTCTTAAGCAAATTTTAGAGTATATAATTCTTAATTACAAAATTTCATAATAGTTATCATCAAAACATAGAGATATTATTAAGAACCAATATGTGTTCTAACAGTAAGGACGTAGAGGTTAAAAGGTATAGAGGTATGATTGGCTCTCTTCTTTATCTTACTTCTTGTCCCGACATTATGTTTAGCGTGTGTATGTGTGCAAGATACCAATCATGTCCTAAGGAATCTCATTTAAAATCTGTCAAACGTATACTTCGATACCTATCTGGTACTCCGAAGTATGGACTATGGTATCCAAAGGTAATGATTGCTCATTGGTAGGTTTCTCCGATTCCGATTTTGTCGGTTGCAAATCGGATAGGAAAAGTACCAGCGGTACTTGTCACTGATTTTTAAACTCCTTGGTCAGTTGGCACAGCAAGAAACAAGTTTTTGTTGCTTTGTCAACCGCCGAAGCGGAATACGTAGCCGCCGGTAGTTGTTGCGCTCAAGTTCTATGGCTTAAGCAGCAACTATTGGATTTCAATCTAAAATTAGAACGCGTTCCCATTTTCTGTGACAATACAAGTGCTATTAACCTCACCAAAAATCTTGTGCTACATTCTCGCACCAAACATATCAAAATTCGACACCATTTTCTGAGGGATCATGTAGAGAAAGGTGACTATGTTTTTGAACACGTTGACACTAAAAATCAACTAGCGGACATTTTCACAAAGCCGTTAGCCGCTGAACCTTTCTTTCATATCCGTCGAGAACTTGGTGTTCTCGACATTTCGGATCGGGTATAAACATTGCTTGTGTCGTCTTACTTCATTTACAACTACATTCCTATACTTCTAACAAGTTAAGTTTTGTTGCAAGCACAAGTATATTGTTATCAAGTGTTTCTGGTATAGAGGTGATGTTGTTCCCATATTCTTTCTCTCTCTCTAAATATTCATGATTAAATTAGTATATCGTTTGACTAACATGGTATATATATATATATATATATATATATATATATATATATATATATATATATATATATATATATATATATATATATATATATATATATATATATATATATATATATATATATATATATATATATATATATATATATATATATATATATATATATATATATATATATATATATATATATATATATATATATATATATATATATATATAGATATATATATATATACATGACACTTGCTACGAGTATTATGTGTTTTAGATGCAAATTATGTTGTGGCATTGTAACTAGGCATCAAATGTGGCATTATATATGACATAAAGTGAAAATCTGCAATTTTTGCTCACTATGAGTCGACCAAAACAGGGCAGCGGTCGACGCATGCTGTACACTTTTAAATTTGTCAAAAATCACACAGTATGCGTCGACGCATGCAGTAGTACGGTCGACGGCTCGCGTAAAAACTCAGATTTTTCGTTTGAAAACCGTTCCATCTTCCTACACTCTATATTAAATGTGCAGTCAACATTAATTATGCTTTGAAATTGCATTTTTAGTAACTTGCATCTAGTCATTCCTAGTGTCCCCTTGTCTCCTCCTCCTTTTCAAAACCCTAAATCTCCTTCTATAAAAAGGGTTAATCCTCATCTCCTCCAAAATCATCTTCAACTATCCTTTCAAAAGTCATTGCATTCTACCTCTACCGAATCTCCAAAATCATCATCCATGGCTTCACTATTCCGCAAAAATACCGGCAAAAGATCAAGGGATTTAACATTTGCTTCCCTACCCATTACTGTTGTATCTCTGGTTCCACCACCTACTGTCGACAACTTCAACAAAGATATTGGCAAGAGAGCAGTTGTTCCGCAGCATGCATTCTACAAAGCAACAGCGGAGTGCATGTATCTCACTCAAATCATGGCTCTGGTGGAGTTTCAAGGCTTTGTAAACTTTCTGAAGTGCAACACAAAATACAGTGAAGATTTAGTTCGTGTGTTCTACACTTGCCTGCATGACAAGTTTCAAGGTCAGAATTTCCACACCACTGTCAGAAATACACAGGTAAACTTGAATTCTGAAGTTTGGAATAAATATTTTGATTTGATTGTGGTTGCTGATGAACAACCTCCTCATGAGGTAACCGACTCTCACACTATGCCTGGATATGAGTTTAAGAGTGCTTTAAATGATATGCTCAAAAGGCCTTATCCGGATAATATTGTCAACAGTGATGCCTTTCCCAGAACTGTTACGGCTGGTAAACTCCAAACAGGGGAGCGCATCCTTCAATGGATTGTGGCTCGCATCCTGCGGTCGAAGAAAGGTGGTCTATCCCGAGTTGAACAGGCTGAGGTGCATCTTATTTACATTTTGAAAAATAGGATCAAAATCAACTGGCCTTATTATATCGCAAGCAGAATTTTTGCTTTGAGAGATTCAGGCAGAGGAACTGCTCTTGCTTATGGGTCTTTTATTTCGAAGGTTCTCACTGTGGCTAACGTCGTGTACCCATCATTTCCATGTGTTTCAATATCTTCCGACAAAGAATTCAGCACTAAAACCTTTGCCATGATGGGCTACTTTTGGTGTGATGAACGACGATCCTACAGGTTTGTTCGCAGAGCAAATATTCCTCGGGTTGCTGACGACTCTGATGAAAGTTCTGAACATGAAGATGAAGAAAAAGATGAACAGGTAGATGAAGACGAAAATGAAGCGGAACAGGTACAAGAACCAGCATATGAGACGCATGACAATTACCAACCACCAGACCAACATGAGGTTACAAATACTGATTGGCTCTATCACACAGCTCCACCTGACGAACAAGAAGAAGGATACACAAATCAGGGATGGGGTGAGTGCCAGTACACAGGCTGGACCACTCTGGGTAGATACTATGATCCATACCACGGCTATCCTCAAGATCATCAACCTCCTCAATATTCACCATCCCCTCCACCGTCAAACAACTCTGAAATCCTCAACATGTTGCAGTCCATGCAGTTGGACCAACAGACCTTTATGAGAAGTCAAGATATGCGGATGGAACAGATCCGAGCTGAGCTTCGTACCCAAAATGAACGGTTAAATTCCTTCTCCACTAGGATGGATGCCCGCTTTGAAGCACTCGTTGCATCTAGTGAGAGGCAAGACATGGAAATCACTGACAACCTCAATCACCTCAATATGTCTGTGGAAGCATTTTTGGACTTCTATGATCCCTACCGCAATTCGGATGTTGCGTACAGGGGGAGGGGCCGGGGCTGGGGATATTAGTTGCATGATTGCATAGTTTCATTGTCTATAATGTGTTGTTTTTGTTATGGTTATTGGACTATTAAGCCTATTTGGATGTTTTTCATTTCTTTATCTATTTATTCCATTACTCTTTCTTTATCAATCTTATGTGTGAATTTTGGTAAATGACTATTTATCACCTACTGAATGTTTTGTTAATTGTTACTCTATCAATCTTTATATTCTCTATCTCTTTTTGATGTTGTCAAAGGGGGAGAAAAGCCAAGTAGATCACAACAGCTTTTCCATATAAAGTGCAGGATTACAAAAGAAAGGGGGAGTTTATGCTACTATGTTAATAATATTGCAATGTCGTTCTCACTAGCTTCGCGCAGGTTGTCATCATAAAAAAGGGGGAGTATGTGAGGGCAAGCAGTCACACAACATATGTTCTCAAGTTTCAATGATGACAAAGTACAACCTCGGATTAATAGGAGCTGTCAATTTCACCCAAAAGACAATTGCAATATTTAACATATCATATCCTTCCTATATCTCTTTAATTCATTATATTATCATTGGCAAAACACGTGATAAATATTCAGTCGTGACAAAACGCACAAAACAACAAGTGATGATTTTTTGCAGGTTTTGAAGCTTTGAGTCGACCATACCATTCAGCACACACCCAGTCAATTTTTTCCACGGGTCAGTGCATGGACACCATGAGTCGATCATCAGTCGGCGCATGAAGTCTTCACAATTCTCACGGGTCAGTGCGCGCCGACCTATGGTTGACACATACTGTTGAATTTTTCACATTGCTGAAATCTGTAGGTCATGCATCAACGCATGGACCTGTTATGGTCGACCGTTCGCGCGTTGTTAAGTATTTTCTTCACTGTTTGAAATCCTGTTGTATTAGTTATTTGTCTTACTACTATAAATAGAAGGTTGTTCATTTTTAACAAAATTAACAATTACATTTTGAGTATATTGTGAAAACAAGAAAAGTGAAATAGGTGCTACATTTCTCTTCATCTTCATCCTCAAACAACACACAACACTGCAACTACACACAACCATTTTTGGAGTGCTTTGTGTCTTGTTCAAGGTGATAAGGTCTGAATCCATTGAGGGAAAGTCCGGATCGGGTGGAGAATTGTGGCAGGTTTTTCTTGAATAAAACCTTGAAGGTTTTGCCCTCCAAGATTCTACGAATTTGGGGGTTTTTGGTACGGATATTCTCCATCAACATTCAGCGGTGCGAAGGTGATTGAGAAACATTTTTCATCAATCTAGTAGCTGGGGCTGTGAAGTGTTGAAGGGAATTCCGGGTTCGATTCGTTGGTATCTAAAGATCAGCGGGGCCGAGGGTTTGAAGAACTGAAAGGTATTCAACAAAGGGGCTGGAATCGGAGGTCAATTCACAATAATCGGAGGTCTTGATTCAACTCGAATCAAGGAGCAAGAAGTGATAGCAACATCAACATCTATAGGGATTGTTTGTATTATTGCTTATCAACTCTTGTATAAACTACTACAACTTTTCAGGTGATATCTATTATAAATCATCTCAGTTCTATTTTTAGAATTGAGGGCAGATGTACCCCGAAGCGAGGACGGAGGGGGAACTGCCTCAACAAATCTTTGTCTTCTTTTATTTTCAGCATTTCACTTTCAGCTTAAAAATTAAGTGATTTTATTTTAAGCAATTTTATTGATTCGAACATTGAATTTAGTAAGTAACTGGAACTGCTTCAAATTGTGTACAATAAACAATTGTCCAAGGATTCTAAAGTTGCTTACTTAAGTCATAACCCACTTGGAGTGGTGTGCACACTAAGTGTTCGATAAATTGCCTGAACCAAAACTTACTTAGTATACTTGCTATATTTTGGTGGGCTGTGTTGAACATTGGAACTAGCACTACTAATAAGCGGTGAAGCAAATTGATTAGTGTGCCTAGTGTATTGAATCTACTATTCTCTTATTATCATATCTGTTAGCTTACGCATATCTGATCTTCCAATAACGGTTCGTTTTAGACGTGTTTTTCCAAGGCCGCTTCCGCACTTAAAAACATTTTTAAAACCAATTTTAAATTGGTGAGCGCTGAATCAAATTTTAATTGGGATCTATTCAACCCCCCCCCCCCCCTTCTAGATCTGAGCCATCGTCTAACATAAGGTAACGTCGGTATAGTCATAAGGAATAACGGTTCAAGAATAGTTACTTAACATTCCGATTAAACTTTCAGTTATCCTTACTAAGGATACGTTCAAATTGAAAGATACTTAACTGTATTAACATTATTTTTCTCTCTTTTTCTGGAAAATGTCTTGTCATTATTAGAACAAGTGGGAGATTGTTGTAAATTATTAACAATTAATAATCTTGAATATGTTCCAAAATGACAAAAACATATGCAAGTGAAGGTTAATTTTTTAATTCAGAAACAAATAACACTTGTGAAGCGTTGTAGTAGGTAGTCTGTATTTTGAATTCAAAAATAGGAATCATTTTGTGAAGTGTTGCAGAATTCGAAACAGTACAACCTTTGAAAATTGTTGCTATAGGTGAAATAGTGCAAAATTTGGTAAAATTGTTATTGTATATGAAACAATGTAACATTTGGTAAAAGTGTTGTTGTAGACAAAACAATGCAACATTTGATAAAAGTGTTGTTGTAGGAGAAACAATGCAATATTTGGTAAAAGTGTTACTTTAGATGAAACAATCTGACATTTGGTAAAAGTGTTGCTGAAAGTATATGTTTCTTCAAGGGTCGCAACCTTGTGAAACAACACTACTTTGGCCTATAAATTAAGCATTCTAAATTTAGAAAAATACAACAAAGAATTCTATCCTCTTCACACAAAATTCTAGATTTCATCTTCCCTACATTTGAGTTTTCATTGGTCTTGTGCAAACTCGAGTATAGGTTGAATTATCCTAGGTATTCCTGCGTTCCAACTCTAAGACATTTGAGAGTGCTTGAAATAATTATAAAGGAAAATGATTTCATTCACGATTCTAGCCTCGATCCATTCAATTTAAATTAATTTTCTAACATTAGATAGGGTGGCTTAATTATCACAATGTATCAACATTTTTGAAACATTATCCTTAGTTGATGGAATATCTAACAAAACGTCCCTTAACTATTATGCTTCTTTTCCATCGGACACAAGAGCCACAAACTCTAATTCCATGGTCGAGAGAGTAATGCATGTTTGTTTCTTGCTATTTCAAGAAATTATGCCTCCAACTAATGTTAATATCCACCCAGTTGTCATACCCTAAATTTGCCCTACCATGTGTATAACTTGCATTTGTATACCCATCCATCAACTGTTATCCAGAAAATCAAAATATATATATATATAAGATTGAGTTGAATTGGATCAGGTTTTGTTTGAGGTTTAGTAAGTCAGGAAGGAGTGAAGTATTTGTGGAAGTTCAGGTTTGACTTAATTCATCAATGAGAAGGGGTTCTATTTTGTTATCGAGGTCAAGATATGCGTGATTTGAGTGGGATGTTGCTGAACGAGCTTTTGATGCATGGTGAAAGTTTGGTATAGTATTGCAAATGAAAATCTCAGAGATTTATTTTGTTAATGGTTTTTATTGGTTCAAAACTCTAACTCATTCAAAATCCAAGTTTGATTCATGTTTAATATCATATCAAGAAGATTGATTCAATTCAGGTTTAATATCATATCAAGAAGATTGATTCGATATTGGTTTATATTCTTTTTTTTAAGGATCGGTTCGAGTTTCAAATAAGTACTTCAAGAAAGGTATATGTTTGGGAAATTAGAGATGTTGGATCCAACATAGAAATTCAAATGTTAATTGTTATGTAAGCCTATCAACAAAGGAAAATATCAAAAAAATAGGAATCCTTGTCTAATTCAACCCCAAAGCAAGCAAGGATTATGTCATGTGAGAAGCATGAATATTTGTCTTACAAAATATAATAATGTTTTTATAAAACATTAAACCCACATGCCATAGTTAGTTTGGTCCACATCTCCCATTTACAATTGTCAAACCCAAATAGCCACACGACACAAGCATCTTTTTATGATGTTCCTTGTTAAGGCCTGCGCCTTTCTTGACAGACGGTACGAAACTCAGGTCCCCACACCACATACAATTACACAACAATTCTCTTTTTACCCACTCACCGCTAATAAACCTCCAAATAAATAGTACTAAATTAGAACCACAAGGATTCAGAATCAACCAACAAAGAAGGAGAATCACATTTCTGCAAAATTTTCTTGTATTTGAAGAATCTTAACAAGGGCGCTGAATTTTGTTGAACGTTATTCGTCAATTTTATATAGCTGTGTTAAAAGTTTTGCTTACTTGGCTCTTCACACGATGGAAGCACCGAGCACTCAGCATACACAAATTATTGAAGTCAGCGGAGATCTTCCTGATGTAGCAAGGAAAATTTGCGGGGAAGCAACATGTGAGTTCTCAGATGCTGGATCCATCTCAAAGGATGCTGAAGAACGATCAACTTCGATGCGGAAGCTTTTGATAGCAGTGATCCTTTGCGTTATATTCATGGCTGTTGAAGTAGTTGGTGGTATTAAGGCTAACAGTCTTGCCATATTGACTGATGCAGCACATTTGCTTTCAGATGTTGCAGCATTTGCCATCTCCTTATTTTCTATATGGGCTGGGGGATGGGAACCGAATCCTCGTCAGTCGTTTGGATTTTTTAGAATAGAGATTCTCGGCGCTTTGGTTTCTATGCAATTAATATGGCTGCTTGCTGGGATTCTTGTATATGAAGCCATTGCTAGACTCATTGCAGGTCCTCAAAATGTGGATGGGTTTTTAATGTTTGTAGTTGCTGCATTTGGTCTTGTGGTTAACATCATTATGGCTTTGGTATTGGGCCATGATCACGGACACGGCCACGGACATGGACATGATCATGGACACGGGCATGATCACAGACACGGACATGATCATCATGGCCACATCCATGGTATTTCAGTTTCTACCAATCATGATATAAGGCAAACACAAGATTAGGCATCAAACCATCTCCTATAGTAGCTGCATTTTCATCGAGAGGGCCTAACTTTCTTACGCTCGAAATTCTCAAACCCGATATTGTAGCTCCTGGTGTGAACATTCTCGCCGCATGGAGTGGTGTTACAGGTCCATCAAGCTTACCAACAGATCACAGAAGAGTGAAATTCAACATCCTTTCCGGAACTTCCATGTCGTGTCCTCACGTAAGTGGAATCGCGGCGATGATCAAAGCTAAACATCCTGAATGGAGTCCAGCTGCTATAAAATCTGCAACCATGACAACAGCTTATGTCATGATAATACTATTAAACCTCTTCGAGACGCTTCTTCTGCCGAGTTTTCAACTCCTTACGATCACGGTGCCGGTCACATTAATCCTAGAAAAGCTCTTGAACCAGGTTTAGTATACGATATCAAACCGCGAGACTACTTCGAGTTTCTTTGCAAACAGAAACTGAGTGCTTCAGAGTTAGCAATTTTTTCTAAACATTCAAACAAAACTTGTAAACACACTCTTGCTAATGTTGGTGACTTGAACTATCCTGCTATATCAGTAGTGTTTCCTGAGAAAGCAACCGGTTCAGCATCAACGATTCATCGAACTGTCACCAATGTTGGACCTGCTGTTTCGAAATATCGTGTGATTGTTACACCATTCAAAGGTGCTGAAGTTAAAGTTGAGCCTGATACATCGAAATTTACAAGGAAGTATCAGAAGTTATCTTATAAGATTAGTTTCAAAGTTACAACAAGGCACTTAGTAACCAGAAATGTAGAGAAGAGTTTTTTATGTTGGCCGGTGGCATTCAGTAATACCTCTTTGAGGTTGATTCTGCTCGTTTGAGGTTTGGTCCATCTGCCAAGATAATTGGGCTACTGCCTCCAGAAGTTAGATGCTCCGTCGATTGTGTTATTGCAGTTCCACTCGCGAACATACGAGAACCTTTCAAAAGCTTCGCGTGGGAGTTTGATAAGGGAAACTCTCATCACCGGTTTGATCTTGGTCCTGGACAGCAATACCCATGCATTCACTTGTATGCTTTCATAGTTCTGATTCAAGCAAATTGGTGTCACTACTGAACCATATAGATGCAGTTTGGGTAATAATAAAAAGGAACAAGCCATGATATGAGGGGAGATCAGTTTTTCAGCAAGCCAAACGGTTGTTTTCCGGTAAAAATAAAGCTATGCAGCAGTAATTTCATATCAATAAAAACTTTCCCTACAAAAAACACATAGAAAGATACAGTCAGCATAAAAAACAAATTTTGAAGACAGGATAACAGAGGACAGCAGGGCCAAGTTTACTAAAATGGAAGGACATGGTCTTGACATCAGAAAGTGATAAGCAGAGAATGCATTTTCAAACAGAGGAAAACCCTAATCTCCCACCATATATATTTTGTTACTATTCATTCAGAAAGGAGGCTGGTAGAGAAAAAAAACCTAGAACTCTTGCTGCACAGCCCCCAAGCTCTTCACCAAATTCATCTTCACCTTCTTCCCATTCAACTGTCATAAAACAAACCACCATAGTCAACCATCATAACACGAAAAAACACATAAAGAACTGAAAAAGAGAGATTGAAAAAGGAGTTTATCTGCTTTCGGTATTGATAATCTGGTGGTATCGGTTCAACAAGAAGCTGTGCATCATCCAAACTCCTCATCACTAGCGTGAGAACCCGTCGGATTCGCTCCATCTCTGTAAGTATTCTGTTCGTTTTTTTTTTCTGTCTTCATAATCCTAAACTGTTGTTGCCTTGTTTCCTGGCCCCTTGGCAATCAGTTTTCAAAGAAAAATCATCAGAAGAAACTTACCTCAGGAGCCTCCAACCAAAACCCTAGCCGCAACCCTTTCCGTCTCCACCAACTCGACCTTCACCATCCCAACCCCATGAAAACAACCGTCATCTTCAATAAAAAAACTCACCCAGGAAACTCGTTCATAACCGTAAACCCAACTTCGAATGAGCCTCTTCACACCATTAACTTCACCTTCTCCAGATTCCAACAACCTTCCTCCATTTTTTTTTTAACTACAAACCAACAAATCTCCATGAAACGCCTCATAACCCTCCATTGCTGAAATCTCAGACTCAGCTCACCGCAAATCAAACCCTCCGAAAATCTGATTCAAACCGCGAAATCCTAAACCGAAACCAACCATTAACGTTCTTCATAACCAATAGATAAACTTCATCCGCCTTCTCCATCACCATCACCCAAACTCATTACCATCGATTTCAAAACCCCAAACAAACACAAAATCCCCAAACCAGAATCAAGCAGACGAGACTGAAAAGGTATTTTTAAAGGAGGAGAAAATTTGATCGAATCGTAAACGGAAGGATTTGTGAGCAAGTTCGTTACGCAAATTGAAGGTTGAAAGCGACCCATCTTGGATGTCGATGCTATGTTTTCGATTCCTTGTTTCTCATTTTTAGACTTTGACCATGGTTGATGTTTGAGAAATAGGAAGCTGTTGTTATAACCCTGTTATTGTTGGCTTTAATTTGAACTTCATTTTGAACATAAGATCCATTCTGTGAGGGTGTGGTTCGGACCTGAGCTATTGAATGCTTGGGTCCAAAATTCTTGAATCCTTTTTAGTTGACGATGGGTTCTTTGGAGGCCCACGTGATTTAACGTTTTTTTTCCCTTCATTTTGTTCTTCTCACTCTTTCTACACACCAGCGTGTTTCATTAAAATCCCCCTCTGTATGGTTTAAATTTTTAAAATCTGGTTTATTAGTTTTTGTTTATAACTTTTATTTTTTATGTAAATATATTAATATCTATTTTAAATTATGTATATTATTATTTTATATAGTATTATTATAGTTCTAAATATTTAGAGTTTTATTTAAGTTGCTTAACATTTCCTATTTATATTTTTTAATATTACTTTTATTTTTTTTATTTTTTTTTTAGATTTGTTTCTTTCTCTTTTGTTTTTGGGCATTTTTGCCTTTTTGGTCGATGACGAGACCTCCATAATTCATTACCAGTCAAATTATTGACAGGTAATGTTGGATCTGAGACCACCTCTTTTTCTCTCTTCATTACTTATCCCGACTCGATTCAAAAACTTTGTCAAACAATTTTCAAAATCAAATTATCTTTGTATTGAATTAAAAAGAGGGGATTAAGTGTAGACTTTCTTCCTCTCCGAGTGTTGGGATGCCCACTGTAGTGAGGGTGGTTCTGACACTCATCTTTCAATACGAAGACGTTTCCCATCCATTTTCAAATCTCATCTCCTTAAAATCATTTCTTTGTGTTGAGCTAAAGAGAGGATTGGGTTTAGACCTCTTCTTCTTCGAGCATAGGGATGCCCACTGTAGTGAGGGTGGTCTCGATGCTCGTCTGTCAATACAAAGACGCTTCCAACGTTTCCTCATAAAACTTCGGTCTCGTACTGAGTATACTTTCCATAAGAAACAAATCATCTTTGTATTGAATTAAAAAGAGAGGATTAGGTGTAGACCTCTTCCTCTCCGAATGTTGCGATGCCCACTGTAGTGAGGGTGGTCTTGATATTCGTCTTTCAATACGAAGACGCGACTTTATCCACCATCTCGCTTTCACAACTTCCTTCCACAATTTTCACACCTAAAACCTCGGTCCTGTACCGAGTGCATTTTCAAATCTTTTCATAACCAAAAACTTGAACGGTCGTGGAGTGGTTAGGCGTAGGCCTTCTCCTATCCCGAGTGCTGACGTTTACCGTAGGGTTCTCTGTCGCAAAAAGCACTTACCATTCAAAACCAAAAACACTTTGATAAGAGAATGAAGTTCTCTTTGTGTTGAACTAAAGAGAGAGGATTGAGTGTAGTCTTCTTCCTCTCCGAGTGTCAGGATACTCACTGTAGTGTGTGTGGTCTTGATACTCGTCTTTCAATACGAAGACGCCTCGTTCGCCACACCTTTTATAACAAAAAACTTTGAGATAAAGGATTGGGTACTACCCGTAGGGGTTACTATCTGAGGACTTGTCTCGCCCCCTAAAAACAATCCAATCAATCAAACGTGACTTCTTGCCCCGCGTGGCGAAAACTAATCAATCTTTCAAAAGGATATGTTACGTCCGTTCTACCGCAAACAGGTAACGCCTAAGTCTCCAACGAGCGAGCAGCAAAACACCTAAACTGCTAGAATGCGCACGATAGCGTCATCCATAAAAAAACATCAACACACCGTAGGCCGAACTACGGCTGCTCTGATTCTTTACTTCTTTCAAGTAAAGATACGTAGGCACAAGGGCCACAATCCTTACCGAGCACATTCCCCCATATCTATAGTTCCCCGAACTACGTCGACTCTGACTTTCTCACATCTATTGAGAATACGTAGGCCTAGGACTGCGAAGTCCTACCGAGTCCGTTCTTTCTCCTCTCCCCTCCGTTATCTCTCTATCCCTCCTTTCCTGTTTCTAAACCCTCTTTCTTTACCCGTTGGAACACTTATTATAGCATCATATTTAAGCAAATAAATTCACACATCGACAAACAAAAGGTTCCCATCGAGTACGATGGATGCGAGGGGTGCTAATACCTTCCCCTGGCATAACCGGCTTCCGAACCCGTTCTTGGTCGCGAGACCATCTTATCCATTTATTTCTTAAAGGTTTTCTCGATATTTTCCTTTCCCCACATGGGATAAATAAAGTTCGGTGGCGACTCTTCTGTCTATCTTTTTCGCCTCCCCGTCGTTGCACGATGCATTTTTCGAGTAGCGACTCTGCTGGGGATAACTCAGCGAGCCAAGCCTTTTTTGTTTGTCGTGTTTATGATTTCATTTGCTTTATTTGTTTATGCTTTGATTCCCTAACCTGTTGGGTTTATTGGATGGTTTGTGAGATAAAGCTTTCTACCCGAGCTTTCAAGTATACACTAAGATTAGGAGGTGGTTTCTTTCTGATTTGCGAGACTTAGGACTCGTTGAGTTGGATCGAATCCCACCGCTCAGATGAGACCCCGTTGGGATGATTATGTCTTACGTGTAGTCGTAATGACGTCTTTATTTCCGACGTGAGAGTCCGCGATTCTGAGGACCTTTGTAGAACCTTATTCCAAAGGTTGCTAGGACATGACTCTGTGTTCATCCTTTGAAGGGATTACCGTCTTACGAGTAGTCGTTATGATGGAAAACTTTCGAGGGTTAGTGCACGGGACTTTGTTTAAAAGCCTTTGGGATACCCTCTTATAAACCATTAGACAACCCACCCGATGGGAGAAATGTTTTGTGTTGTTTTGCAGGACCAGTGATCTTGATCTCGTTTTGTGCTCTTTATCATGTGCATTCATAAAACATTGCATTGCATATCATTTCTCGCATATCAAGGGACTTAAGAGACTGTGATTATCTCAGGTATTGGTGAATACAATGACTGACCAAAGAAAGCGAAGCACAAATTCCATCAAGTTTAGAGAACCAAAGCTGGAACTAATTCAAGACATTCTGATTGACGTACCAAAGGCTATCAAGATCAACTTTCAGGGGAAGTATGGGAAATTGCTTGATCTCCTCCATTCTAGGGTCGATACTTGGGCTTTGTTCGCTATGGCTCAGTTCTATGATGCACCTCTCAGATGTTTCACTTTTCAAAACTATCAGTTGGCCCCTACTCTTGAGGAATATTCTCACATTTTGAACATCAAGATTAAGGATCAACCTATATACACAGGATTGGAAGAAGAACCAAAACCTCCTGCCATTGCTCTTACTCTACATATGACCAAAGAGGAAGTCAAGGAGGGTCTAACCAGTAAAGGGGGTGTTCAGGGTTTTCCATTGAAATTTCTGCTAGAAAAGGCTGCTCAATACAAGGTGGATGAAGATTGGGAAAAGTTAGGAATAAGCGTTGCTCTAATGATTTATGGGATTGTCCTCTTTCCAAATGTGGACAATTTCATAGACATCACTGCCATCGTTCTCTTCATGCAGAAGAATCCTATCCCTACACTCCTTGCCGATGTTTATCACTCCATTCATTGGAGGAGTGAAAAGAAGGCGGGAATGATCCAATGCTGCTCTCACCTACTATACAAGTGGTATGCTTCTCATTTACCCAAGAAAGGGCCGTTCATGGAAAACAAGAAGAAATTAAAATGGTCTCAACGCATCAGGTCTCTGGAAGCTAGTGATATTGCTTGGTACTCTCCTGAGTACTATGATGTGGAAATCATTTTCAGTTGTGGAGAATTCGGTAATGTACCTTTGATCGGTAGGGCCGGTTGTATTAATTATAACCCAGTCATGGCATTACGTCAGTTGGGCTATGCTATGGAGGGCGAGCCCGAGGCAGAGAAGGTTCAGAGTTTCTTTTTGCTAGCCACATCAGAGGACCCTGCGTTTGTCAGGAAGATTGCTAAGGCTTGGGGTAAGATTCATACAAAGGGGAGGAAGGAGTTAAAAGCGAAGAATTGCGTGGCAAAGGAGCCATACAACCGGTGGTTACTAGCTAGAGTAGCTGAAAGGTCGTTACCATTTCCCTTAGAGCCCTCTATGCAAGAAGCACCTCCTGCTCCCACTCATGTGTCCATAGAAGAGTATGAAAAACTGAAGCTAATAGTGGAGAGATTGACTAAGGAGAACCAGGACCTTCAGAATGAAGTCCACCAAGCAAAGGTGGAGAGTGGTCAGTACAAAAGAAAGGTGGAGTTTGAACAGGATCAAGCAGCTGAAAGTAGCAAGAAGCTAAAATTAGAAACAGATCTGAGAGTCAGGTACCAACAGGGTTACGAAGGGGCTGATGCATCATTAACAACTCTCCGACAACGCTTAAAGGACACCAAAGCTTCTTGTGATAGGGCGTGGCACCTCTTTGAAATAGCCTCTGCCGAAAAGAAGGAAATACGAGAGAATCTTGAGGCCGATATTGGGGATCTTGAAGAACGACTGAGAAATGCCTCGACCCTAGCGGAAAATGAACGAAGACTCAAAGAGGAGGCATTGAAAGACTCATATGTCACGTCTGACCTGTGGAATAACAAATGTCAAGAATTGGAAACTGCCCAAGAAACAGCCCTTCTGTGGAGGAATCGTTTCGAGGCTTTGCAAAGAGATAGTGCGCAGTGGCTCGAGAAGGAGGCTCAGCTCAATGAGTTGTTGGACACCCATGTGGATTCTATTTGTTATTACCAGTCGACTCTAGATATGTGTCGTGCTAGGTACAACAATTTGGTGGAGCATTGCAACCTCATGATCCGTGATATCCCATGGAGGTTGGAAAGCGCCATTCAAGACTTAGAAGGGAATGATATCCCCCCTTCTGTTCACCACTTTATCCAGCTCTGCGACCAAATGGTTAGGAGGTTCATGTTTGAGACGAAGAAGCTTGAAGAACGTCTCCAAAAGAGAGAATTTTAGTTATTCAGTTATCTTTTGTAGCACGACTTGTAGTTTCGGCTTATTCAGCTTTTGTCTGTATGAATTTTTTCTAAAATTAATGAAAGATCGCTTTTTGGTCCAAATTGTGCATTTCTTTATTATTCAGTCATGATTCTATGATACCAATGATAATCACAAGCCTCGAAAGTCTCTCGAGCATTTTGCATACGTTTGCGCATTTTTCTTTTTGCATTTCCTACAACCCGATCTTACACACCGCTTACCCCTTTCAGAAAGAGTAAAGCAAGCTGACTTCATGGCATCGGTATAACACCAGGAATAGCCAGAAGAGAATCATGGATCAGATAGAACAAGACCAGGCTACTATGAGGAATGAGATGCTAGGCATGAAAACGCAGATGAATCAACTCATGGAGGTGATTCAGAATATGGCCAGAAGTCAAGAGGAGATGAGACAAGCAGCGGAGAGGAGCGCTAATCAGACTTTGGCTGGTGCAGTTCCCAATGCAAGTGGTGCAATTCCAATTCCTGTTGATGCCACCCCAACCCCTGTTGGGGCAATTCCTACTTCTGCCGGCGCCGTACCTATCAACACCGTCCCTCCGCCAGTCGGTACTACTCATCCTCATGGTACTACGATCCCAACACAAGTCCAGTACGACGATCATGAAGGTTTCTATGAGAATTCAGGTGAAGCGTATGGACCACAGACCGCCGAATTAGAGAAGAAGTTTAATGCTTTACAGGAGATGGTGAAGACATTGCAAGGCCCCGATGTTTTGGGACTGGATGCCGCTGAAATATGTCTTGTACCCGGGGTTAAGATACCTCCAAAGTTTGTAATTCCAACCTTTGAGAAGTACAAGGGTAACAGTTGTCCTAAGACCCACATAAGGTCTTACTGTAGAAAGATGGCCGCCTATTCTGATGACGAGAAGCTACTAATCCATTTCTTTCAAGATAGCTTAACAGAGGCATCCCTAGAATGGTATATGCACCTTGAACGATCCAACGTGAGAAGCTGGAAAGAGTTGGCAGATGCTTTCGTGAAGCATTATCAGTATAATACTGACATGGCTCCGAATCGTATGCAGCTTCAGAATTTGACTCAGAAGCCGAATGAGTGTTTTAAGGACTTCGCGCAGAGATGGAGGGGAGTAGCTGCAAGGGTACAACCTCCACTGATGGAGAAAGAACTGACAGACCTATTCATGGGCACGCTACAAGGACCGATCTTTGAGCGGTTAGCATCCTCAACTTCCACGGTGTTTTCTGAACTTGTTATGGCTGGAGAGAGATTAGAGAGTTTCATGAAGGCGGGAAAAATTCAGAATGCAGGCGGATCTGCAAGCGGGGTCAAGAAGCCTTATCAGGGCTTCGTTAAGAAAAGGGAAGGCGAAGCTAGTGCAGTGTTCACCAATGGAAGGAGAATTCACCAAGGTTATCACCACATTGCTGCCATCGCTCCACAGCAACCACTTTCTATTCCGGCAAATCAGCCTGCGCCTCAGCAAAATCAACAACAACAACCCTATCAACCAAGACAAAATCAGTATCAAGGGAAGAGAAAGCCAGAAAGGAGGCTTGATCCAATTCCGTCCACTTACGCCAAATTGCTTCCGTTCTTGTTGAAAGCAGGTCTCGTTCAACTTAGGGAAATGAAAGATCCTCCGGCTGTTCTCCCCTACGGCTACGATGTAAATGCGAGATGCGAATTCCACTCTGGCGCCCCGGGCCATAGCATCGAGAATTGTAAAGCTTTAAAATACATTGTGCAAAATCTTATCGACTCCAAAGCGATAAACTTTACCTGAAGTACTCCGAACATCAAATCTAATCCAATGCCACCTCACCACTCAACAAACATGATTGAAGGCTCTAAGGGGATCCGATTAATTTCGGATATTGAGAAATTGAGGACCCCACTTTTCACTATTAAGGAGCAACTCTTGTTGAAAAACATTTACCCAGGATGTCCAACTGATTGCCATGTTTGCATGGACGGATCTCAAGGATGCGCTGAGCTGAAGAAGGGCATACAAGGCCTGATTGAGCAGGGTGTATTAGTAGCAGAACAACTATCAAAGATTGAGGAAGTTGCTACTCTTGAAATTCCGTTCGAAACATTGGAGATACCATATGATGATGGATATGAGCTTTGGATCCCAGTTGACAATTCGAGCCGCACACCATTGACCATACCGTGCGATGAGGAAGAATGGGACAACGTGTATGGACATACTTTTATCCCACTGCAAATCCCGTATGATCCAGTTAAGATACCTATGTCTCCACCATCAATGAACCAGCTTGTCATTTCGACCCCATCTCCATTTCCGTACGAAAGCACCAAAGCTGTACCTTGGTTATACGATGAAACTGTTTTTCTCAACGGACAGAAGGTGGCAGAGGAAGATGTATTGGAAGAAAAGAAGACTGTAGGGAACATCGTGGGAACCGGAGGCGTCACTAGAAGTGGTCGAATCTTCGCTCCGACTGCACCTCCTGTCAACAGCAGTGACAATACAAGGAAAGGTACTGCCGTACCGAGCACCAATGAACAGGGGCAGTCATCTAAACAGAAGGGCATCCCAAATGATGAAGCGGAGGAGTTTCTAAGAATCATTCAGAAAAGCGATTACAAAGTGATTGATCAGCTCAATCAGACGCCCTCGAAGATATCCATGCTGTCATTGTTAATGTGTTCAAAGGCCCATCAAGAAGCACTGCTAAAATTCTTGAAGGCAGCTCATGTGCCAGAGGAGATATCAGTAGTACAGTTTGAAGAAGTGGTGGGAAATATTGCATCAGGTCATATTTTGAGCTTTAATGATAGTGAATTACCTCCCGAAGGTAAAAATCATAACAAGGCCTTGCACATTACCATCGAATGTGTGGATGTTGTATTCTCTAGGGTGCTCGTTGACACTGGATCATCGCTGAATGTATTACCCAAAAGCTCGTTGTGCAAGCTGTCAATTGAAGGACTTGTGATGAAGCCAAGTCAAACTATTGTAAAGGCTTTTGATGGAGCTAAGAGAACTGTGGTAGGCGAGGTTGACCTCCCGATCAAGATCGGACCTCATACTTTCATCATTACATTTTACGTAATGGATATATACCCCGCTTACAGTTGCCTTCTTGGTCGTCCGTGGATTCATTCCGCAGGCGCTGTAACTTCAACCTTGCATCAAAAGATCAAATTTATGATTAACAATCAGATGGTCATCATTGAGGGTGAGGAAGATGTTCTTGTGAGCCATCTTGCTTCTTTCCGCTATGTGGAAGTAGGAAATGAGGTGCATGAGACACCGTTTCAAGCTTTTGAAGTGATCAATGTTGAAATGATTTACGAAAAGCCAGCATCTTCAATAGTGACTTGGAAGGACGCGAGGACGGTGATAGAGGAAGGACATCCGCGAGGATGGGGCAGGGTGTTGGAATTGCCCGTCAACAAAAATGGAGCTGGTCTAGGCTACAAGCAGAAGAATGCAACTGATAAGGGCAAAGAGCTTGTAACTCCGTTGGTTTTTACTAGTGGAGGCCACCTTGTCGATGGTCAAGTCATGTTTTTGGAAACTGAAGCCGAAGATCATGAAGAGCTGTGTATGGTGTATCCTAGGGCGCCTAATCAAACTTTGAACAATTGGAGAGTCGTTGAAATCCCCGAAGTTACTCTAGTAGACGAGTAATCCCCTTTTATTTTTTCTATAAAAAAAAAAACAATCATATGCTCTGCCCAAGGCATATGTATCATGTTGTAGGGCCTTTTGCTTTTAAAGCATAACTTATCATCAATAAATAAACTTTCGCATCCAATTACGCTCTCTTCCTTTCATTTTTACTTTTTGCACATAAAATTATCTTTGAAAGACAATGTTTTGTTTTATTTTCCTTTTTTTTGTCAACCTTTCTAAAAATATAAAAAAATAATAATAAAGCATGAAGTCATTCATCGTGCAGATCTTCCCTTGCTCCTGTCAATAACGACCCCGCTATGGTCCAATATGACTTTGATAACCCGATCTACCAAGCCGACGAAGACTGCGAGGAAGATTGTGATCTCCCAGAAGAGCTAGCTAGACTATTGAAGCAGGAGTCAAAGGTCATCCAGCCCTACCAAGAAGAGGTCGAAGTCATCAACATGGGAACTGAAGAAGATGCCAAAGAAATCAAGATAGGCGCAGCTTTGGAGTCAGAGATTAAGTCAAAACTGATAATATTGCTCCGAGAGTATGTTGACGTTTTTGCTTGGTCTTACAAAGATATGCCCGGTCTAGATGAAGAGATTGTGATGCACAAACTACCTCTCAAGGAAGGCTGCCCGCCGGTGAAGCAAAAGTTGAGGAGAACAAAGCCAGAGATGTCTTTCAAGATCAAAGAAGAGGTACAAAAGCAATTGGACGCTTTTTCTGGCAGTATCCAACTATCCGCAATGGATAGCGAATATTGTCCCAGTACCTAAAAAGGATGGGAAGGTGCGAATGTGTGTAGATTATAGAGACCTTAATAGAGCAAGTCCGAAAGATGACTTCCCTTTGCCACACATTGATGTGCTAGTAGACAACACAGCCCAATTTTCTGTATTCTCATTTATGGATGGCTTTTCTGGATATAACCAGATTAAGATGGCGCCCGAAGATATGGAAAAGACGACTTTCATCACTCCATGGGGAACTTTCTGTTACAAGGTTATGCCATTTGGACTTAAGAACGCAGGCGCAACATATCAGCGAGCAATGGTCACTCTTTTCCATGACATGATACATAAAGAGATTGAGTGTTATGTAGACGATATGATTGCGAAATCCCAGACTGAGGAAGAGCACCTTATCCACTTGGGAAAGCTATTCGCCCGGTTAAGGAAATTCCAGCTGAGACTAAATCCCAACAAATGCACTTTTGGTGTAAGATCTGGTAAATTGCTAGGTTTTATTGTGAGCCAGAAGGGGATTGAAGTCGATCCAGATAAGGTCAAAGCTATCCAGGAAATGCCGGCCCCCAAAACTGAAAAAGAGGTCCGAGGATTCCTTGGGAGGTTGAACTATATCGCCAGGTTCATATCTCATCTAACGGCCACTTGTGAGCCCATCTTCAAATTACTTCGAAAGGATCAAGCCGTGGTATGGAACGATAACTGTCAGAAAGCCTTTGAGAAAATAAAGGAATACCTACAAGAACCGCCGATCTTGATGCCTCCGGTGCCCGGACGACCCCTGATCATGTACTTGACTGTGTTAGAGGGATCCATGGGATGCGTATTGGGACAACATGATGAAACCGGCAGGAAAGAGCATGCAATCTATTACCTCAGCAAGAAGTTTAATGACTGTGAAACGAGATATTCGATGCTCGAGAAGACATGTTGCGCATTGGCTTGGGCAGCAAAATGCTTGAGACAATACATGCTCACCCATACGACTTTGCTGATCTCCAAGATGGATCCTGTCAAATACATATTCGAGAAGCCCGCTCTCACCGGGCGGGTAGCTCGTTGGCAAATGGTGTTAACAGAGTATGACATCCAGTATGTTACGCAGAAAGCTATCAAAGGGAGTGTGCTCTCTGAATACCTTGCCCACCAACCTATGGACAACTACCAGTCTATGCGTTTCGATTTCCCCGACGAAGACGTCATGTTTGCCAGAGATTATGCCACGCCAGACCCAGATGATGGACCCGAACCAGGATCGCGATGGACGCTCGTGTTCGATGGCGCCGCAAATGCCAAAGGTTGTGGAATTGGGGCAATCATCACTTCTCCAACTGGCTTTCACCTGCCGTTCACCGCCAGATTATGCTTCAAGTGTACTAACAACATGGCCGAATATGAAGCTTGTATTTTCGGAATTGAAGCTGCCATTGATAATAGAATCAAGATTCTAGAAGTCTATGGAGATTCCGCGCTTGTCATATGCCAGATTAAAGGGGAGTATGAAACATTGGACCTCAAGTTAATTCCTTACAGAGATCATGTCTTGAAGTTAATCCCGTACTTTGATGAGATCACTTTCCATCACATTCCCAGAGGAGAAAATCAGTTGGCTGACGCTCTAGCAACACTAGCATCTATGTTTCAAGTCAAGTGGAAGAATGAGGCGCCATCCATCCGTTTAGAATATTTGGACGAACCCGCTTATTGCCTAGCGGCCGAGGGGGAAGAAGCTAAAACTGATAATCATCCTTGGTTCTATGATATCAAGCGATATCTAGAGACACAAGAATATCCAGAAGGCATAACTATCACTGACAAGAAGTATCTCAGAAAGCTCTCCTCAAAGTTCTTCCTCAGTGGTGACGTGTTATACAAGCGGAATTACGATTCGGTTCTACTCAGATGCGTGGATAAACACGAGGCAGAACGTATCATAAATGAAATGCATGAAGGATCTTTTGGGACACATGCTAGTGGTCATACCATGGTTAAAAAGATTTTGAGGGCAGGATACTATTGGATGACGATGGAAACGGATTGTTGTCTCCATGTCCAGTCATGCCACAAGTGCCAAATTTACGCAGACAAGGTCCATACTTCACCACTCCCTCTGAATGTTTTGACTTCGCCCTGGCCCTTCGCTATGTGGGGTATAGATGTAATCGGACGCATCGAGCCAACCGCTTCAAATGGGCACCGTTTTATCTTAGTGGCCATCGATTACTTTACCAAATGGGTGGAAGCGGCGTCCTATGCCAACGTCACTAAGCAAGTGGTGACTCGCTTCATCAAAAAAGAGATTATTTGTCGATATGGAATCCCGAACAAGATCATTACAGACAATGGTTCAAACCTCAACAATAAGATGATGGAAGAGTTGTGTGAAAATTTCAAAATTGAACACCACAATTCAACACCTTATCGCCCTAAAATGAACGGAGCTGTTGAGGCGGCAAATAAGAACATTAAGAAAATCGTCCAGAAGATGGTGAAGACTTACAAAGACTGGCACGAGATGTTGTCGTTCGCGTTGCATGGCTACCGCACCTCAGTGCGCACTTCCACAGGGGCAACCCCGTTTTCTCTCGTATATGGCATGGAAGCAGTATTGCCTATTGAAGTAGAGATTCCCTCCTTAAGGATTTTAGCAGACGTCAAGCTAGATGAGGCCGAATGGATACAAGCCAGACTCGACCAACTCAATCTCATCGACGAGAAACGCATGACGGCCATCTGTCATGGACAATTATACCAAAAACGATTGAAGAGGGCCTTTGATAAGAAGGTTCGCCCACGACACATCCAAGCAGGAGATTTGGTGCTAAGGAAAATTCAGCCAACTCACGTCGATCCAAGGGGAAAATGGGCACCAAACTATGAGGGTCCGTATGTAGTAAAGAAAGTCTTCTCCGGAGGGGCATTGATCCTGTCAACCATGGATGGTGACGATCTCTCATCCCCTGTGAACGCAGATGCAGTTAAAAACTATTATGCCTAAAAGATAGACCCGGTGGACCCAAAAAGAAAATCCATGCAAAAAATGGGCGTCCTGGTGGAGCATAAAAATGGTTCAGGCAAAATTAGGGACTAGAAGTAAAAAGAGTATCCTGATAGGCTGAAAACCTGAAAAGGCGGCCTAGGCAAAAGTTAGGGATTCAAAAAGGCAGAACTGCATCTTGAAAAGACGTGTGAATTATTCCTTATAACCATCAAGCTCTCGACTGAGAAAGGTCAATTCGATTCTGGCGCTCGAAAGCAAGGCATGAGGGGTCTTCAGAGACATATGGGCCATAGCAGATTTGAAACTTGGCAGGAACCATTTTCAACATTGTCTTAGTTTTTATATTTTCTTTCGAAAGCAGTTACCTCTTTTAGGAATTGCCTCCTTTGTAATTTTCCCATTTATGGGTTTTCATCAATAAAATTACTTTCATCAAAGCTTTTCTGTTTTTATTTACCCTTTGGTTGCAAGTTTCATTTATTTGATGATGGGTTTTGCATATAATGACATTATGGTAAATTAGATTAAGGGATAACTTACCCTCTTGGGGTAACTAAAGGGTGACCATGACTCTAAAGAGTACGCAGGAACATCATTCTAAATCTTGTAACAACTTGACTAAGAAGGTCGTCAAACCCGGCAGAGCAGGCCATGAGCTGAAAATCTCAATACATCCAAGTTCTTTATACATCATAAATAGATGATGTCGGGAAGTCAGACTTATCTTTCATTTTCCCACCACTAAAGTCCGCCATGTCGGCGCCTGCATTTCCATTACTATCTGCAATCCTGTACATCATACGCATCGCATTCAGCTTCATGAGTATCTTGCATCATATACAGATCCATGATCATATCATACTTTCCCCAACTCTTGCATCCCCGCACATTAGCATTCGCACTTCCATTTCCATTTCCGTTTATGGGACATCTTTATCATTCAGCATTAGCATGTGCGAGATCGAATCCAGGATCAATTTTGATGATTTTCAAGATCATCATCAGCCCAGTCAGGGGCATCCCTTGCAAAATCGTGGTTTTTCCCACGAGAGTCAGAGGATACCAAGATCATAATCAGCCCAGTCAGGGGCATCTTCCGCAAGACTGTGGGCATTCCCCACAAATTTGTTCAACATTTATTGGGCAAATTCAAGAGCTTCAAAGCAAGATTTAGCCCAGTCAGGGGCATCTCTTCAAGACCGTGGGTGTATCGCACGATGTATTTCAACCTCGTGGTTGATCAGATCTTCAAAATCAACATTCAGCCCAGACAGGGGCATCTCCAGTAAATTCATGGGCGCTCCCCAGTGAGTTATCTCCAGCAGACTTCAGCGATAAGTGGCAATCTCTTCAGAGAAGCTTGTCCATCTTCAGCGATAAGTGGCAATCTCTTCAGAGAAGCTTATCCATCTTCAGCGATAAGTGGCAATCTCTTCAGAGAAGCTTATCCATCTTCAGTGATAAGTGGCAATCTCTTCAGAGAAGCTTATCCATCTTCAGTGATAAGTGGCAATCTCTTCAGAGAAGCTTATCCATCTTCAGCGATAAGTGGCAATCTCTTTAGAGAAGCTTATCCATCTTCAGTGATAAGTGGCAATCTCTTCAGAGAAGCTTATCCATCTTCAGCGATAAGTGGCAATCTCTTCAGAGAAGCTTATCCATCTTCAGTGATAAGTGGCAATCTCTTCAGAGAAGCTTATCCATCTTCAGTGATAAGTGGCAATCTCTTCAGAGAAGCTTATCCATCTTCAGCGATAAGTGGCAATCTCTTCAGAGAAGCTTATCCATCTTCAGTGATAAGTGGCAATCTCTTCAGAGAAGCTTATCCATCTTCAGCGATAAGTGGCAATCTCTTCAGAGAAGCTTATCCATCTTCAGTGATAAGTGGCAATCTCTTCAGAGAAGCTTATCCATCTTTAGTGATAAGTGGCAATCTCTTCAGAGAAGCTTATCCATCTTCAGCGATAAGTGGCAATCTCTTCAGAGAAGCTTATCCATCTTCAGCGATAAGTGGCAATCTCTTCAGAGAAGCTTATCCATCTTCAGCGATAAGTGGCAATCTCTTCAGAGAAGCTTATCCACCTTCAGTGATAAGTGGCAATCTCTTCAGAGAAGCTTATCCATCTTCAGCGATAAGTGGCAATCTCTTCAGAGAAGCTTATCCATCTTCAGTGATAAGTGGCAATCTCTTCAGAGAAGCTTATCCTCCCTACATCCTTTTGGTAATCGATCCCTTACATCCCTTTGGTGTCAGGGAAATGTGTGTGAGTGTACCATCATCCTTTGGGGACAATTTCATTCCCAAGCATTTCTTTCTCAAGCATTTCTTTCTCTTATGGACAATTTCAGGGTTTTCTTTATATCTAATTGATTTCTACCTGCGGAGAATGAACGCTGCAGCAGTTCATTTCCCTCGGTCCAAGCCAATTAGATAGGGGCATCTGTCATACCCTAAATTTGCCCTACCATGTGTATAACTTGCATTTGTATACCCATCCATCAACTGTTATCCAGAAAATCAAAAAAAATATATATATAAGATTGAGTTGAATTGGATCAGGTTTTGTTTGAGGTTTAGTAAGTCAGGAAGGAGTGAAGTATTTGTGGAAGTTCAGGTTTGACTTAATTCATCAATGAGAAGGGGTTCTATTTTGTTATCGAGGTCAAGATATGCGTGATTTGAGTGGGATGTTGCTGAACGAGCTTTTGATGCATGGTGAAAGTTTGGTATAGTATTGCAAATGAAAATCTCAGAGATTTATTTTGTTAATGGTTTTTATTGGTTCAAAACTCTAACTCATTCAAAATCCAAGTTTGATTCATGTTTAATATCATATCAAGAAGATTGATTCAATTCAGGTTTAATATCATATCAAGAAGATTGATTCGATATTGGTTTATATTCTTTTTTTTAAGGATCGGTTCGAGTTTCAAATAAGTACTTCAAGAAAGGTATATGTTTGGGAAATTAGAGATGTTGGATCCAACATAGAAATTCAAATGTTAATTGTTATGTAAGCCTATCAACAAAGGAAAATATCAAAAAAATAGGAATCCTTGTCTAATTCAACCCCAAAGCAAGCAAGGATTATGTCATGTGAGAAGCATGAATATTTGTCTTACAAAATATAATAATGTTTTTATAAAACATTAAACCCACATGCCATAGTTAGTTTGGTCCACATCTCCCATTTACAATTGTCAAACCCAAATAGCCACACGACACAAGCATCTTTTTATGATGTTCCTTGTTAAGGCCTGCGCCTTTCTTGACAGACGGTACGAAACTCAGGTCCCCACACCACATACAATTACACAACAATTCTCTTTTTACCCACTCACCGCTAATAAACCTCCAAATAAATAGTACTAAATTAGAACCACAAGGATTCAGAATCAACCAACAAAGAAGGAGAATCACATTTCTGCAAAATTTTCTTGTATTTGAAGAATCTTAACAAGGGCGCTGAATTTTGTTGAACGTTATTCGTCAATTTTATATAGCTGTGTTAAAAGTTTTGCTTACTTGGCTCTTCACACGATGGAAGCACCGAGCACTCAGCATACACAAATTATTGAAGTCAGCGGAGATCTTCCTGATGTAGCAAGGAAAATTTGCGGGGAAGCAACATGTGAGTTCTCAGATGCTGGATCCATCTCAAAGGATGCTGAAGAACGATCAACTTCGATGCGGAAGCTTTTGATAGCAGTGATCCTTTGCGTTATATTCATGGCTGTTGAAGTAGTTGGTGGTATTAAGGCTAACAGTCTTGCAATATTGACTGATGCAGCACATTTGCTTTCAGATGTTGCAGCATTTGCCATCTCCTTATTTTCTATATGGGCTGGGGGATGGGAACCGAATCCTCGTCAGTCGTTTGGATTTTTTAGAATAGAGATTCTCGGCGCTTTGGTTTCTATGCAATTAATATGGCTGCTTGCTGGGATTCTTGTATATGAAGCCATTGCTAGACTCATTGCAGGTCCTCAAAATGTGGATGGGTTTTTAATGTTTGTAGTTGCTGCATTTGGTCTTGTGGTTAACATCATTATGGCTTTGGTATTGGGCCATGATCACGGACACGGCCACGGACATGGACATGATCATGGACACGGGCATGATCACAGACACGGACATGATCATCATGGCCACATCCATGGTATTTCAGTTTCTACCAATCATGATATAAGGCAAACACAAGATTAGGCATCAAACCATCTCCTATAGTAGCTGCATTTTCATCGAGAGGGCCTAACTTTCTTACGCTCGAAATTCTCAAACCCGATATTGTAGCTCCTGGTGTGAACATTCTCGCCGCATGGAGTGGTGTTACAGGTCCATCAAGCTTACCAACAGATCACAGAAGAGTGAAATTCAACATCCTTTCCGGAACTTCCATGTCGTGTCCTCACGTAAGTGGAATCGCGGCGATGATCAAAGCTAAACATCCTGAATGGAGTCCAGCTGCTATAAAATCTGCAACCATGACAACAGCTTATGTTCATGATAATACTATTAAACCTCTTCGAGACGCTTCTTCTGCCGAGTTTTCAACTCCTTACGATCACGGTGCCGGTCACATTAATCCTAGAAAAGCTCTTGAACCAGGTTTAGTATACGATATCAAACCGCGAGACTACTTCGAGTTTCTTTGCAAACAAAAACTGAGTGCTTCAGAGTTAGCAATTTTTTCTAAACATTCAAACAAAACTTGTAAACACACTCTTGCTAATGTTGGTGACTTGAACTATCCTGCTATATCAGTAGTGTTTCCTGAGAAAGCAACCGGTTCAGCATCAACGATTCATCGAACTGTCACCAATGTTGGACCTGCTGTTTCGAAATATCGTGTGATTGTTACACCATTCAAAGGTGCTGAAGTTAAAGTTGAGCCTGATACATCGAAATTTACAAGGAAGTATCAGAAGTTATCTTATAAGATTAGTTTCAAAGTTACAACAAGGCACTTAGTAACCAGAAATGTAGAGAAGAGTTTTTTATGTTGGCCGGTGGCATTCAGTAATACCTCTTTGAGGTTGATTCTGCTCGTTTGAGGTTTGGTCCATCTGCCAAGATAATTGGGCTACTGCCTCCAGAAGTTAGATGCTCCGTCGATTGTGTTATTGCAGTTCCACTCGCGAACATACGAGAACCTTTCAAAAGCTTCGCGTGGGAGTTTGATAAGGGAAACTCTCATCACCGGTTTGATCTTGGTTCTGGACAGCAATACCCATGCATTCACTTGTATGCTTTCATAGTTCTGATTCAAGCAAATTGGTGTCACTACTGAACCATATAGATGCAGTTTGGGTAATAATAAAAAGGAACAAGCCATGATATGAGGGGAGATCAGTTTTTCAGCAAGCCAAACGGTTGTTTTCCGGTAAAAATAAAGCTATGCAGCTGTAATTTCATATCAATAAAAACTTTCCCTACAAAAAACACATAGAAAGATACAGTCAGCATAAAAAACAAATTTTGAAGACAGGATAACAGAGGACAGCAGGGCCAAGTTTACTAAAATGGAAGGACATGGTCTTGACATCAGAAAGTGATAAGCAGAGAATGCATTTTCAAACAGAGGAAAACCCTAATCTCCCACCATATATATTTTGTTACTATTCATTCAGAAAGGAGGCTGGTAGAGAAAAAAAACCTAGAACTCTTGCTGCACAGCCCCCAAGCTCTTCACCAAATTCATCTTCACCTTCTTCCCATTCAACTGTCATAAAACAAACCACCATAGTCAACCATCATAACACGAAAAAACACATAAAGAACTGAAAAAGAGAGATTGAAAAAGGAGTTTATCTGCTTTCGGTATTGATAATCTGGTGGTATCGGTTCAACAAGAAGCTGTGCATCATCCAAACTCCTCATCACTAGCGTGAGAACCCGTCGGATTCGCTCCAGCTCTGTAAGTATTCTGTTCGTTTTTTTTTTCTGTCTTCATAATCCTAAACTGTTGTTGCCTTGTTTCCTGGCCCCTTGGCAATCAGTTTTCAAAGAAAAATCATCAAAAGAAACTTACCTCAGGAGCCTCCAACCAAAACCCTAGCCGCAACCCTTTCCGTCTCCACCAACTCGACCTTCACCATCCCAACCCCATGAAAACAACCGTCATCTTCAATAAAAAAACTCACCCAGGAAACTCGTTCATAACCGTAAACCCAACTTCGAATGAGCCTCTTCACACCATTAACTTCACCTTCTCCAGATTCCAACAACCTTCCTCCATTTTTTTTTTAACTACAAACCAACAAATCTCCATGAAACGCCTCATAACCCTCCATTGCTGAAATCTCAGACTCAGCTCACCGCAAATCAAACCCTCCGAAAATCTGATTCAAACCGCGAAATCCTAAACCGAAACCAACCATTAACGTTCTTCATAACCAATAGATAAACTTCATCCGCCTTCTCCATCACCATCACCCAAACTCATTACCATCGATTTCAAAACCCCAAACAAACACAAAATCCCCAAACCAGAATCAAGCAGACGAGACTGAAAAGGTATTTTTAAAGGAGGAGAAAATTTGATCGAATCGTAAACGGAAGGATTTGTGAGCAAGTTCGTTACGCAAATTGAAGGTTGAAAGCGACCCATCTTGGATGTCGATGCTATGTTTTCGATTCCTTGTTTCTCATTTTTAGACTTTGACCATGGTTGATGTTTGAGAAATAGGAAGCTGCTGTTATAACCCTGTTATTGTTGGCTTTAATTTGAACTTCATTTTGAACATAAGATCCATTCTGTGAGGGTGTGGTTCGGACCTGAGCTATTGAATGCTTGGGTCCAAAATTCTTGAATCCTTTTTAGCTGATGATGGGTTCTTTGGAGGCCCACGTGATTTAACGTTTTTTTTCCCTTCATTTTGTTCTTCTCACTCTTTCTACACACCAGCGTGTTTCATTAAAATCCCCCTCTGTATGGTTTAAATTTTTAAAATATGGTTTATTAGTTTTTGTTTATAACTTTTATTTTTTATGTAAATATATTAATATCTATTTTAAATTATGTATATTATTATTTTATATAGTATTATTATAGTTCTAAATATTTAGAGTTTTATTTAAGTTGCTTAACATTTCCTATTTATATTTTTTAATATTACTTTTATTTTTTTTATTTTTTTTTTAGATTTGTTTCTTTCTCTTTTGTTTTTGGGCATTTTTGCCTTTTTGGTCGATGACGAGACCTCCATAATTCATTACCAGTCAAATTATTGACAGGTAATGTTGGATCTGAGACCACCTCTTTTTCTCTCTTCATTACTTGTCCCGACTCGATTCAAAAACTTTGTCAAACAATTTTCAAAATCAAATTATCTTTGTATTGAATTAAAAAGAGGGGATTAAGTGTAGACTTTCTTCCTCTCCGAGTGTTGGGATGCCCACTGTAGTGAGGGTGGTTCTGACACTCATCTTTCAATACGAAGACGTTTCCCATCCATTTTCAAATCTCATCTCCTTAAAATCATTTCTTTGTGTTGAGCTAAAGAGAGGATTGGGTTTAGACCTCTTCTTCTTCGAGCATAGGGATGCCCACTGTAGTGAGGGTGGTCTCGATGCTCGTCTGTCAATACAAAGACGCTTCCAACGTTTCCTCATAAAACTTCGGTCTCGTACTGAGTATACTTTCCATAAGAAACTAATCATCTTTGTATTGAATTAAAAAGAGAGGATTAGGTGTAGACCTCTTCCTCTCCGAATGTTGCGATGCCCACTGTAGTGAGGGTGGTCTTGATATTCGTCTTTCAATACGAAGACGCGACTTTATCCACCATCTCGCTTTCACAACTTCCTTCCACAATTTTCACACCTAAAACCTCGGTCCTGTACCGAGTGCATTTTCAAATCTTTTCATAACCAAAAACTTGAACGGTCGTGGAGTGGTTAGGCGTAGGCCTTCTCCTATCCCGAGTGCTGACGTTTACCGTAGGGTTCTCTGTCGCAAAAAGCACTTACCATTCAAAACCAAAAACACTTTGATAAGAGAATGAAGTTCTCTTTGTGTTGAACTAAAGAGAGAGGATTGAGTGTAGTCTTCTTCCTCTCCGAGTGTCAGGATACTCACTGTAGTGTGTGTGGTCTTGATACTCGTCTTTCAATACGAAGACGCCTCGTTCGCCACACCTTTTATAACAAAAAACTTTGAGATAAAGAATTGGGTACTACCCGTAGGGGTTACTATCTGAGGACTTGTCTCGCCCCCTAAAAACAATCCAATCAATCAAACGTGACTTCTTGCCCCGCGTGGCGAAAACTAATCAATCTTTCAAAAGGATATGTTACGTCCGTTCTACCGCAAACAGGTAACGCCTAAGTCTCCAACGAGCGAGCAGCAAAACACCTAAACTGCTAGAGTGCGCACGATAGCGTCATCCATAAAAAAACATCAACACACCGTAGGCCGAACTACGGCTGCTCTGATTCTTTACTTCTTTCAAGTAAAGATACGTAGGCACAAGGGCCACAATCCTTACCGAGCACATTCCCCCATATCTATAGTTCCCCGAACTACGTCGACTCTGACTTTCTCACATCTATTGAGAATACGTAGGCCTAGGACTGCAAAGTCCTACCGAGTCCGTTCTTTCTCCTCTCCCCTCCGTTATCTCTCTATCCCTCCTTTCCTGTTTCTAAACCCTCTTTCTTTACCCGTTGGAACACTTATTATAGCATCATATTTAAGCAAATAAATTCACACATCGACAAACAAAAGGTTCCCATCGAGTACGATGGATGCGAGGGGTGCTAATACCTTCCCCTGGCATAACCGGCTTCCGAACCCGTTCTTGGTCGCGAGACCATCTTATCCATTTATTTCTTAAAGGTTTTCTCGATATTTTCCTTTCCCCTCATGGGATAAATAAAGTTCGGTGGCGACTCTTCTGTCTATCTTTTTCGCCTCCCCGTCGTTGCACGATGCATTTTTCGAGTAGCGACACCAGTTGAAGATTTATAATCTTTAATACTCGATATCCAACTCACATCGGTATATCCTTCTAGTATGGCAAGAAACCTACTGTAATGAAGGCAAAAAAATTTGGTTTTTAAAAGATAACAAAAAATTCTAGTTATGGCCTTCAAATGTTCGTCATTTGGATTTCTAGTAAATCTACTCATCTTACTATATGGAAATTCTATTTCAGGTCTGGTGCATTGTATTAAATATATTAGACATCCAATTTCACTTGCATATTTCTATTGGGCCACAATTCTTCTGTTGTTCTTTGAAATTTGACACTAGAATCGAATGGAATTTTTACTTCCTTAAAGCGTAGCTGTTTTAACTTATCCAACATTTTCTTAATATAATGTGTTTGATTAAATCTATAACCCTCACTATTTCATTTTACTTTGATCCCTAAAATAGTGTCAAGTAGCCCAAGATTTTTCATCTTGAATGTGAAAGTTAGAAATCTCTTTGTTTTAAGATTCCATTCATCTAGTCGCTAATGATCAACATATAGGCACAAAAATATTACAATGTTTCCATGCACCTTTGTATTTTAAGAATTTGTCACAAGAATTTGGAGTAAACTCATTCAAATATGACAAAGTCAAACTTTTGATACCATTATTTTGGTGCTTGTTTCAAACCGTATAGGGATTTAACAAGTTTGCATACCTTTTGTTCATTCCCAGGAAGCACGTAGCCTTTTGGTTGCTCCATGTAGATTTCCTCATCGAGATCTCCATTTAGGAATGTTGCTTTAACATTTATTTGATGAACAATAAGGTTATTCAAGGAAGCTAATGTAAACAATACTTTAGTTGTCGTAGTTCTTGCTACTGGTGCATATGTGTCAAAGTAATTGACGTCTTCCTTTTGTCTAAACTCTTTTGCTACTAATCTAGCTTCGTAGGTGTTTAATGTACCATCACTATAATACTTTTTTCTAAACACACATTTGCATCCAATAAGCCATGATCCCTTAGGAAGATCGACAAGCTCCCAAGTGTGGTTTGACATAATTGAATCCATTTCATCTTGGATATCATCCTTCTAAAAGGAAGAGTCCATTAATGCTACTGCTTTTTTATAGGTTTTAGGATCATCCTTCACTTGAAGAATTATAGGAATCTTATGAACATTATTCTTAAAATTTCCTTCAACTTGATAAAAGGAAACAATTTGAGAATCGGTTTCATTTGATCCTAGACCTTTAGCTTTTTCGACCCTTTTGCTTATCCTAGGCTCGAGTTGTGTTTCAACAATCCGGGAAGAATCTTCATTCATGATAATCTCAGATTCCTTATCCTTTGTGATAAAGTTTTCGAAGAATTCTACATCTCAAAATTCAACAATTACATTAGACTCCAGATTTAAAAGTCTATATGATTTATTGTTGGGTGCATATCCTATGAAATCATATTTCATCCCTCAAGGACCCAATTTAATTCTTTTAGGATCCATGTTCTTGTAATATGCTACACACACCCACACTCTAAAATAACCAATATTTGGTGATCTACCTTTTTATATCTCATATGGAGAAAAATCGGTTATTTCAAAGGAATCTTGTTCATTATGTGGCATGCAGATAATAATGTTTCATAATGCATTAACATAGAATTTTTTATTTCTTTATAAGTCTGATTCTTTCTCTCACCCAGACCATTTCGTTGTGGTGTACGAGGTGCAAAACATTCATGTATAATGTCATGTTCTTCACAATATGCATAAAATTATGTATAAAATTACTCACCTCCCCTATCACTTCTAAGGAATTTGATATTTTTGCTTAATTGATCTTCTACTTTTGCTTTATAATCTTTAAAAGCATTAAATGTATCCTCTTTATGCTTTAAAAGGTATACATGTGTGAAACTAGAATAATCGTTGATAAAGGTTATGAAATACCGGTTTCCCCTACGGGTTAGCATGTCATTAAATTCACACTAATTAGAATGCACAAGATCAAGCACATTTGATTTTCTTTTAACACTTTTGAAAGGTTTCCTGATCATTTTTTATTTAACACATGTTTCACATTTTTCGAAATCATGAATGTTAAATGAGATCAATATGAATTTAATTAGTCTATTCATAATACTAATATCAAATATGTGCTAATCACAATGTCATGACCAATATCATGACATCGTTGTCTGATACAGCAGGAGCTGTGGTAACAGAACTGTTGTCATGTGTTATAAACAGCAGGAGTTATGGTGCAGTAGGAGCTGATGACAGAACTGTTGTCATGGATGCAGAAGGAGCTAGCAAAAGCTGATGACAGAACTGTTGTCATGGATGTCATACTGAATGTCATGACATCAATGTCTAGTACAACAGGGGATGCTATGTTATATCTCTTGACAGAAGTGTTTTGGTCTTGTTGGATATTCCTCATCAGTATGTACAGGCCAAAGAGATTCATTAGGAATAAAGTGCATATTTAATTGGTGTTCATAAAAATGATCTTTGAGACTTTTTAGGAAACTATAGTACATTTGTTTCTACTGTCATGAAGAATATTTTGCAGAAGTGTTCAGCAGGGCAAGCTGGGAAGCTAAGAGTAAGTGAAGCTGAATGTCATGACTGAATGTTATGACATTGGTCGTATGACATCAGGTGTGCAGGGTTTGTTTTTCTGTTATGATACCTGATATATCTCAGGCTAAATTTCAGGAAACCTGTTATGGCTTCTTAGTTATCTCAGGCGAGATTCTAGTCATGGCTGGACATAACATGAAGCAGTTGTGACCTAAGTTGACAGCACCTTGAATTATGGAAAGTGGTTTAACTTGGTTAAACCTAAAGTTTGTTACTTGTGACCAGCCCAAGCCTAGTCTGCATTGCTATAAAAGAAGGAGTAGAAGCGAGGAAATTAAGCACTCACATCAAGAACAACTTGAGTGTAATTAAAGGTCTAGGGTTTGAGAGTCCCTTGTGTGTGTAAGTCACCCTTTGTATCTTTTGATACATTGTGGTAGACATATTTGTGAGTGCAAAATTCTGTGGTATGCAGTGATTCTTCACGTGTGTAGGAGTCTTAGGATTTCTTGTGTGCCAAGCAATTGTATGTTGTATAATTGCTTTGGTTAGTGTGTATGAACTGTTGTGTTCATTGTCCTTGATTGAAGCTGTTAAGCAAAATCAAGTATTGTGACTTTGAAGAGTGTCTTCTAAAGTTTGTCCTTTGTATTGAATTGTATATCACTGATGTGATTGAGGGGGGGTGAGTGGGTATACTCTTGTCTAGTGGTTTCTAGGCAGAAATTGCATTGGGTAGAGATTAAGTGAGGAGTTTTAAACGGGGGAGTTTAGCTCCGAATTGATTATGCTAATAGTGGATTTCCTTCCTGGCTTGGTAGCCCCCAGATGTAGGTGAGGTTGCACCGAACTGGGTAAACAATTCATTGTGTTATTTATCTTTCAGCATTTACAATTCTACACAATTTAAATGTTTAGATAAATAGTCTGTCAGTATGCAGATTGTAACACCCCCTT
The DNA here is from genome assembly GCA_963859935.3 of Lathyrus sativus. NCBI lineage: Eukaryota > Viridiplantae > Streptophyta > Magnoliopsida > Fabales > Fabaceae > Lathyrus > Lathyrus sativus. Next base: position 251,320,329 of record OZ012739.1, read on the forward strand.
CTATACCCCCAAATAAACACATAAAACATTTATGCACATATTCAATTTTTCATCAGAGTAATAGAAAACATGATATAAAAGGAGCATGTCACACAATATGCAGCATTTAAACATACAACACCTGCTCTATAAAAGACATGCAACAGTGGGGTAGCTTTCAACAGAGGAACTTAGTCCTTACACACACATCTCAACATTTAGAATTAAAAGCGGAAAATATAAGCATTGATTCATTTTAAACATGTAATCATATAAATACATATCATTCAGTTTGGGTCACCAAATCATTCATGTTTACATAAACATTTGTCAGCAGATACATATATAAAATGTATCCCAAAAGAATACTATACAACCCTAACTACCCGGTGCTACATATCAGAGCTAACCGACTAAAAGAATGAAGTTATACTTCACAAAAGACCTCCAGCAACCTAATTTGTAATGCCTCATAGAGCATTATAAAACAGCAGAAGGGTGAGAAATATTTCATAATAATCAATGCATATATATATATATATATATATATATATATATATATATATATATATATATATATATATATATATATATATATATATATATATATATATATATATATATATATATATATATATATATATATATATATATATATATATATATATATATATATATATATATATATATATATATATATATATATATATACACAAGCATAGAATACACATATTTCGCATTTCTCACCATAGTTCATTATCATCATCATATACATCTCAATACATGCATATATAAACAAATATGGAATGATCACCAAGCATATTTATCATGCACACATCCATAATTCTCATCAATTCACATAACATACACATATGCATACATTCACACAACATTTATCTCTATGCCATGTGACTCAATGCAGCTCATGCCATGTGGTACCAACACTTGTTATCACTTTTCGGTTTTTACACTTAAATCGGGTCCGTTCCCTAGACCGATAACAACAAAAGCCCATTCCCTAAGCTTTCAAACCCCGCTCTAGGTTTGGGACAAGTCACTAGTCTCCACGAAACTAGAAAGCATTGCCTCTTGACTAAATAATGCGTATGCAATCAACAATCATATGCACTTAAGACCGTTCTCGCATCTTAATCCCATGCATACTCAATAATTCATCACACAAGAATTATAACACGATTGCACACTCACACATCATATCAAAGTATTCATACTTTCAACATCATCACCATCATCAAGCAATGCACACATATTCACAATATGTTCTCATGCATTATTCACAATATTGCATACAATCAATATGCATTCACATCATCGTGCATTTTTAATCAATTTAAGCAATGCATTGTATATGCCAAAAGGCCACATTTCACAATCGATTCCACAATCGAGGATTCACGCCATACGGCTACCCACAGCATAACAATCACAACAGTACACAAACTATTCATTTCCGATAAGGATGGAGCACAATTGAACCAAACAATCAACATTGGATGGAAAACACAAAGAAATAAAAATGTTGTGACGCTCGCTTGCTTGCTCGCCTAGCGAGTCCCTAGAGAACACTCGCTACCTGTTCTCCTAGAGAACAAGCTCTCGAAGGAAAATAGAAGCTACTGTAAGGCTTCACTACCTACTCGCTACAGCAAACACTCGCGACCTACTCGCCTAGCAAAGGTGCTAGCGAATGTCTGCGATGTTCAAAACCCTCACTGTCCAAAATTCCTCAGAAGCTCCCAAATCACCCGATTCAATTCCAACGAGTTCCAGTAGTCTTAGCCTAACATTCCTCGACTAATATACATCATTTATTCCAGATTTTAACCGTTCAAACATCGATTCTACCGATTAAATCTATTTCTACCCTAGAATGAAAAATGGAGAAAACATCCAAACAATCCAAACAATCCATACATAATCACACACATTGACAAGATAATGATATTTCACACCCTTAACTTGATTAAATCGGTTCTTGAGAGTTGATCTTGATGAATCCAAGTTTTCCTCTTTTTTCCTTCTCTTCTCTCTTCTTCCTCTTCTTTCTCTCCTCTTTCCCTTATGTTTCTATTCTTCTCTTTTCTTTCCACTTTTCCTTATATGTCTTTCTCTTCTATTTCCTTCCATCACATTTCTTCTCTCAAAACATCTATCAATAACTCCAATAATTAAAATCATCCAAATAAATCAATTAATTAATATGAATAATTAATTATTGAAAATTGGGTTGTTACAACCCTCCCCCACTTTAGGAATTTTCGTCCTCGAAAATGTTACCTGATTCAAACAACTCTAGATAAGACTCTCTCATCTGGCTCTCAAGTTCCCAAGTCACATTTCCACCAGCCGGTCCTCCCCAAGCGACCTTCACCAAAGCAATCTCTTTGCCTCGAAGTTGCTTCAACTCCCGATCCTCTATCCGCATAGGTGATGTCTCCACAGTCAGGTTATCTCTCACCTGTACATCATCTACTTGGACTACATGAGATGGATCTGAAATGTATTTCCTCAACTGAGATACATGGAACACGTCATGTAGATTAGCAAGCGACGGTGGTAAAGCAACACGATAGGCTACCTCTCCTATCTTCTGCAAAATCTGATAAGGACCAATAAAACGCGGCATCAACTTACGCGACTTCAACGCTCTACAAACACCAGTCATAGGAGTGACTCGAAGAAACACATGATCCCCCTCCTGAAATTTAAGTGTTTTCCTCCTCTTGTCATGATAACTCTTTTGACGACTCTGAGAAATCTTCATCTTCTCTTGAATCATCTTAATCTTATCGCTAGTCTGCTGGACTATCTCAGGTCCAACCATAAGACTCTCTCCAGATTCATACCAACACAATGGCGTCCTACATCTCCTACCATACAATGCTTTAAACAATGTCATACCAATACTCGAATGAAAACTGTTGTTGTAAGTAAATTCAATCAAAGGTAAGTAGCTATCCCAAGCTCCTCCCTTCTCCAACACACAAGCTCTCAAAAGATCCTCAAGTGATTGAATCGTTCTCTCAGACTGACCATCGGTCTACGGATGATAAGCTGAACTCAAACGCAACTTCATACCCAACGCACTTTGCAAACCCTCCCAAAATCTCGAAGTAAACCTCGGATCTTTATCTGACACAATGCTAGACGGAATACCATGCAAACTGACAATCCTATCAATGTACAACTTTGCCAATCTCTCTAACGGGTAATCTATTCGCATAGGAATAAAGTGAGCAGATTTGGTCAATCTATCCACAATAACCCAAATAGCTTCAAAATTACTCGGCGTCCTCGGTAAACCAGATACAAAATCCATAGAAATGCTATCCCATTTCCACTCCGGAATAAACAACGGTTTCATCAAGCCCGACGGTTTCTGATGCTCAATCTTTGACTTCTGACAAGTCAAACAAGAATACATAAACTCGGCAATATCTTTTTTCATACGAGGACACCAAAATACTTTCCTCAAATCTTGATACATCTTAGTAGCACCCGGATGAATACTCAACCCACTACGATGCCTTTCCTCAAGAATACTCCTCTTCAGCTTAATAACATCAGGAACACAAACTCTATCATGACACCTCATGATACCATTTTCATCAATCCGAAAATCACCACCTTGACCCTGATTGATCAAAGTCAACCGATCAACTAAACTCAAATCAAATTTCTGTCCTTCTCGAATCTCGTCAAGAATACCACTAGTAAGCTTTAATATAACAAGCTTAAATCCGTAAGAAGTCTTCTCAGACACCAAACTCAAATCACGAAATTGCTCAATCAATTCCAACTCTTTCACCATCATCATCGACATATGCAACGATTTCCTACTCAATGCATCAGCTACCACATTCGCTTTACCCGGATGGTAATTCAAACCAAAATCAAAATCTTTCAGAAGTTCTAACCATCTCCTCTGCCTTGCATTCAATTATTTCTGATCGAAGAGATACTTCAAACTCTTATGATCACTAAATACCTCAAATCTCAAACCAAACAAATAATGCCTCCAAAGCTTCAACACAAATACAACGACGGCCAACTCTAGGTCATGTGTCGGATAATTCTTCTCATGCACTTTGAGTTGCCTCGAAGCATAAGCTACCACTTGTTTATTTTTCATCAATACACCTCCTAAACCCATCAAAGAAGCATCACAATACACAACAAATGGTTCTGTCGGATTCGGAAAAATCAAAATAGGGGTTGTCATCAATCTTCTCTTAAGCTCTTGAAAACTTCCTTCACACTTTGCATCTCAAAAACTGATTTCGGACTCTCCCATTGCGATACCGCTTCAACCTTCAACGGATCAACTGCAATACCTCTACTCGAAATCACATGACCAAGGAAACTCACTTCCTTCAACCAAAATTCACACTTATAAAGCTTAGCGTACAACTGCTTCTCTTTCAACACGGATAACCCAATCCTCAAATGCTCGACATGTTCTTATTCACTCTTCGAATAAATCAAAATATTATCAATGAACACCACCACAAACTTGTCCAAATAAGGATGGACCTATTCATGTACTCCATAAATACACTTGGTGCATTAGTTACACCAAATGGCATCACAGAATACTCATAATGTCCATACCTCGTTCTAAAAGCAGTCTTTTAAATATCCCCAGCCTTCACACGAATCTGATGATACCCAGATCTCAAGTCTATCTTACTAAACACACTTTCACCAATCAACTGATCCATCAAATCATCAATCCTCGGAAGTGGATACTTATTCTTGATAGTCACCTTGTTCAATTGTATGTAGTCCACACAGAGTCTCATAGAACCTTATTTCTTCTTAACTAACAACACAGGTGCACCCCACGGTGACACACTCGGACGAATAAATCTCTTTTCAAGTAGATCTTCAAGTTGACTCTTCAATTCTTTCAATTCCGATGCGGACATACGATATGGAGCCATCGATGTCGGACTAGTTCTAGGAGTTAAGTCGATCGTAAACTCCACTTCTCGTTCCGGCGGTAAATCTCTTAACTCATCGGGAAAAACTTTCGGAAAATCACGGGCAATTGGTAAAGCATCTATTTCTACATCTTCACCAATACTCAAAGTTTCCATCAACAAAAATACCTCCGCACCATCTTGCACTGCTCCCTTCACTTGCTTAGCAGTTATAAATAAATCTCCTTCATCACCAGGTTCAGGAAAGATAACTGTTTTGTCAAAACAATTAATATAAACACGATTGAATTCCAACCAATTCATCCCAAGAATAACATCAAGTTGATCTAAATGAAAACACACTAAATCAACTCCGAAGTCTTTACCAAAAATACTCAATAGACAATTCAAACACACGAAAGGGGTAGTTACTGAACCCATAGCAGGAGTATCAATAACTATACCACTACTCATAATCGACAACTCAAGATTTAATCTCTTAACACAATCCAAAGAAATAAAAGAAGGTATAGCTCCAGTATCAATTATAGCAATCAAAGGTATACCACTAATGAAGCACATACTTCAGATCAATCGATCTTCACTATCAGTCTCTGATCCTGATAGAGCAAACACTTTCCCATTCCCTTGAGTCTTTTTTGGCTTGTCACACTTGGTACTAATGTGCCCTTGCTCACCACAGTTGTAGCAAGTCACATTCGCACCGCTTCTGCACTCAAGAGCTTTGTGGTCTGGCTTTCCACACTTGAAACATTTTGGCTCAATGCTTTTGCACTCAGGAGCACGATATCCTTCTCCACATTGAATATGCATTTGGTACTAATATTGCATACAATCGATATGCATTCACATCATCGTGCATTTTTAATCAATTTAAACAATGCATTGAATATGCCAAAAGGCTACATTTCATAATCGATTTCACAATCTAGGATTCACGCCATACGGCTACCCACAGCATAACATATCACAACAGTACACAAACTATTCATTTCCAATAAGGATGGAGCACAATTGAACCAAACAATCAACATTGGATGGAAAACACAAAGAAATAAAAATGTTGTGACACTCGCTGGCTTGCTCGCCTAGCGAGTCCCTAGAGAACACTCGCTACCTATTCGCCTAGAGAACAAGCTCTCGAAGGAAAATAGAAGCTACTGTAAGGCTTCGCTACCTACTCGCTACAGCAAACACTCGCGACCTACTCGCCTAGCAAAGGTGCTAGCGAATGTCTGCGATGTTCAAAACCCTCACTGTCCAAAATTCCTCAGAAGCTCCCAAATCACCCGATTCAATTCCAACGAGTTCCAGTAGTCTTAGCCTAACATTCCTCGACTAATATACATCATTTATTCCAGATTTTAACCGTTCAAACATCGATTCTACCGATTAAATCTATTTCTGCCCTAGAATGAAAAATGGAGAAAACATCCAAACAATCCAAACAATCCATACATAAACATACACATTGACAAGATAATAATATTTCACACCCTTACCTTGATTAAATCGGTTCTTGAGAGTTGATCTTGATGAATCCAAGTTTTCCTCCTTTTTCCTTCTCTTCTCTCTTCTTTCTCTACTCTTTCCCTTATGTTTCTATTCTTCTCTTTTCTTTCCACTTTTCCGTATATGTCTTTCTCTTCTATTTTCTTCCATCACATTTCTTCTCTCAAAAAATCTATCAATAATTCCAATAATTAAAATCATCCAAATAAATCAATTAATTAATATGAATAATTAATTACTGAAAATTGGGTTGTTACACAGATGTCACAACAGAGGTCATGACGTTGGTCATGACATCGTTAATTCTTAAAGGAATTTAAATTGGTCATGGTCTGTCCTTGTTGAGCAGAGATCAATGTTCTTGGGACATATGAGATCTGCATACCAGAATTTCAACGGTAGTCTAAAGTTTGATCGTTCCTTCAGTGAAATATCCTTTTCTTACAAATACATCATTACGAATCAATATTAGTTTGTCCGATTCATATACAGGTGTAATTCCCGGTTTTCCCAACAAGTCCCCACTAACAAGGTTCCTATTCATATCAGGGACATGAAACACATTAACAAGAGTGACCTTTTTTCCGGAAGTGAAGTTGAGTTCGACGGATCCTGTTCCAACGACTCTAGATCATACTTCATTTCTCATTTTTACTTATTGTCCATCTTTAACTTTACAATATGCTTTAAATGTTGCTTTTTCATAAGATACATGTACTGCTGCACATGTATCATACCACCATCCTTACATTTTTCCTTTAATTTCCATAATTTTGCTCACTGTATTGACTATGTCTTCATCAGCATGAACAACATTAACTTCAATTTTGGGTTTTTTGTGCCTGCAGTCTCGAGCATAGTGGTCTGGTTTTCCGCATGCATAGCAGCCGCTTTTTATTCCCTTTGGTTCGCTAGAATTCTTGAACTTGTAATGTTCCTTCTTAGGGCCAAGATGGTTCTTCGTGCTATCATGTTTTCTCTTTCCTTTTTCAGTAACAACATTGGCTTTAGGAAATCTAGATGACTCATTTTTCTCTATCCTTCGTCTCCTCCTCAACTCGAAGGTGTTTCTGAAGTTTCTCCAACGAGTAATCCTCAAAACTATGCAATAATTTCTTTCTGTAGCCTTCCACGTAGGTGGCAATTATGCAATAATTGCACCGACTTGAAAAGATTTTGGAATGTCTATTTTCATAACTTTTATTTTATTCAGAATCGGTTTGGAGTCCAACATTTTAAAATCAAAGTATTTAGATATTAAAAACTTTTTCGTACCTTCTTCTTCAGCCTTGAATTTGAAATTGAGTGCTTTCCAGATCTATGTTCCAGATTGGATATCAGTGTATAGATCATAGAGACGATTAGGTAGTGTGTTCACAATATGTCCACGACATAGAAATTCATCTTCCTTTTGTTTCTTTCGTTCGTTTTTTTTACTTCATTAGTATCATTTTTTGTTGGTTCTGGAATTGGTGTTGAATCAAGATCTAAGACATAGTAAATCTTTAGGGCAGTCAGGAGAAATGTCATTTTGTCTTGCCAGTGGATGAAGTTTGTTCCATCGAAACGATCAAACATGACAACGTTCTGGTTCATCACTTTGATGCTTGAAACTGAAGCGTGTCAGTGGCCACAATTTGAGATACTATAAGACTATTAGATAACGTTTCGAGATTAAATGGATTCATGCTGGAATCGTGAAGGAATTCCTTTCCTTATAGTATTTCAAACACTCTTAGATGTCTTAGTGTTTTTATACAGGAATACCCAAGCTAATTCAGTCTCCTCGAGTTTGCACAAGACAGATGAAAACTCGAATGTAGAAAAGAGTGTTTAAAATTTATTCTAGAAGATATGTGTTTTGGTTATGATTTATCTAAATGCAGAATGAAGTATTTATATGTCATATTAGTGTTGTTTCACAAGGTTACTACCCTTGGTGAAAACAACTTTACAGTAATATTTTTACCAAAAGTTACAATATTTCACCTACAGTAACACTTTTCAAGAGTTACATATTTTCATAAGTGTCACCGTTAGCACCTATACGCCCTCGAACTCGAAGCCGAATGCAACACTAGCGATGGGTTGTATGGAGGAGACAAGTGGCATAATGTTTAAGACTACCACACTTGTCCAAGTGACACTTTATTCTTTTTTTATCATTTTGTTGAGTTAATAAACATAACTCTTTGTAAAGACTTTTAATGTGCATATCACTTTCTATATGAGTATTTACCATGCATTTATTCACTTCCACTTTTCTTGTCATTTTATAACATACAAATCATAATTTATTGTTTATAAACTATAACAATATATTATTCAACCAAATTTCCACTTTTCTTGTCATTTTATAACATACCAATTATAATTTATTGTTTATAAATTATAACAATATATTATTCAACCAAATTTTCACTATGTCTGCACAGAAGTAAAAATTACTCACTTCGTCTCACAATAGGTGTCCTCTTTTCTATTTTTATTTGTCTCAAATTATTTATCTCTTTAGAATGACTGTGTGATATTTATTTATTTTTCACTAACTTATCATTATTTATTGTATTTTAACCCATATAACAGCTCCATTGTCTATTATTAATAATAATAAGATTATGATACTTATTTTTATTTTTATCATTGAAATCAATACAATTAATCATAAAAATGATAAAAATCTCAAAGAACACCTATTGTGAGACAAAGAGTAGTAGTTTACACATATAGGTTATAGATTTTGAACATGTTTAACACAGGAATTTTGAACATGTTTTAACACAGGAATATTTTTTATATGTTGTCTAGATTCAGGTTGTGCGGTCTTAAGCACACCGACAGTTTTAATATGATTACAATGCACAAAAATTTGTAATTTGTATAAATAAATGTGTTTGGTTCATTCAAAAAACAATGAACTTTTACTACATAATTGAAATAAACTCTAACCTATATACAATTTAATACAACAATTAAACTTCCAATTTGTTTATAATCAATGTTGATTGTGATTTAAATGATCTACTGGATCAACTGAACTCTTAACTTGAAAATGAAGAAAAAGATTTGTTCACCAAAAGTTTTGAAAATGAAGAAAAAGAATGATCTAGCTGATTTTACACTAATAAAACAAATTAACTATTGTTACATATGCTAACCAATAACAAAAAGCAACTAGAAGAGGTTACTAACTTATTGTGAACATTCTCAATTTCAAAGAATAGAAAATTCAAGCCAGCTCAATTTACATTCAGTAACTCTTGCCAGGAATGTCAATTATATTGAATCCTGCTAGTAACGCTGAACAGCCTAAACATGTCTGCTTCAGCCACCACATAGTCATGAAACTGATGAAATAACTTATGGATCGCCGGGAGATGGAGTGATTGTTTATTCAACGATATCAGCTATGATTGGTGGAACAAATCTGCCATTCTCAAGTGTTTGCTCAAAGATATGTCCCACTCTCAGCAGCTCTCCCTGCAAATTAATTCCAAGCCAAAGGATGATTTTATTGGTCAATGAAAACAAAACAAAAATCTTTTATGACAATGTCGATCAAGTACACTTTTATATGACAACTTAATTACATGATTATCATGTAAGTGGTTATGTATAAACTATTTCTATAACAAAAGATAAAATAAAGTCAAACAGTTATCTGTAATGTTTTTATAAGCTATACTGGAAAGCTTATAGAAGTAATCTGAAAGTAGCTTATGAACAATAGGTTGTTTCCACTAGCTCTCACAAACTATTTCGCAAGTGTTTATGTTAGTAAATAAGCTCAAATAAGTCAATCCAAACATGCCTTTAGAAGTGAGTAATAACACAGATGAGGAATTTTAATCAAAATGATAGGAGCTGGACTGAGATAATTATAAGAAATACGCCATGTTGCCTATGAATAAGAAGAGAAATAAAGAGGGAGAGGAATCAAGTCATTTGAGTAAAGAAATTTGGTGGTGGGGTGGGGGAACTTAGGAGGAACAAACCCTTGAAGTTCTGTAACATCTTTCTGAAATTGAAGGAGGTTTTAACTGTTTTTAAGAATAAGTTACCGGGTTTTTGTCGACTGGTATCAGATCTCTGATCACAGATACTTCTCCACAACTTTTGTGAAAGAAACTTTGTATGGCATTATAGTAAAAAACAGGGAAAACCCCCTCTCCCCAAAATTACAGGAGTTGCAGAATGATTAATCTTTTCTTGATATTCTAAAGTGACAAATAATTTGGGACAAATAAATACTCCTGAAAACAAGACAGATAATATGAGACAAAGGGAGTACATACATCTCTCATTTGATGAACATGCTCTATAGCACTGACACCTCGGAAAAAAGGTGTGTCCGTGTCAGTGTCGGATACTGACATTTGTGTTTACATTCAATTTTTTTCATTTTTTCAAGTTATTACAGATGTCAACATATCAGTGTCGGTGTCATGTCCAGTATTCGTGTCTGTGTCTCGTGCTTCATAGATAACATGGCTTTATTTTTCTTAATGAGGTCTTGTTAAATCTCCTTCAAATTAAAGTGCTAATAATCTTTAGGTCATAAAGATTTGCCTCTTTAATACCTTGAAGAAAGGAAGACTAGAAAAGAAAAGAAAACTAGAGGATACATAGCTAGGAAAACTCAATACCTCGTCAAATGCTGCACCAATCATTTGCAGGCCAACAGGAAGGCCGGCAGTTCCATTCTCAATAAATCCACAAGGTAAAACCAAGGCAGGCAGTCCAGCTAGGTTGACATTTACCTACAAATAGAGAAACAGCCAATAGAGAAGGGAAAACTTTATACTTGGCATGTTCATGTAAATAAAGTAGCTAGAAATGAAATTATAAACAATGCACAAAGAATATCAAACTCTAAACCACCGAGGTAATTAACTAGTTTTCCAACTTAATAAAAATATATTACGATCTTTATATTTATTATATAGGGTATCTATCATATCACATCTTGTAAACAGGAAAAATATTCATACTTAAATGTTGTATTTATTGCTTGAACCTTATAAAAACCGACTCTACTGTGTAGTTGAGACGCACAGATTCACAACATCACAGCTCTACTTTTTCTAATTCAACACAACTTATGCTGAATGACATAATTTGACAGGGATATTCCTTTACAGAGTAACTATAATTCACAATACTATATAACTGACACATGCTGAGGCACTAATACAATACAACATCCCTGCAGTTAATGGTTAATGATGATAATTCTTGGACCATTTAGATCATTGTTGTTAAATAGACGCTATATCGGCTTTCAGGCTATAGTGTAGCATAATTTGGACAAACTACTATTGTTCTGCAATATGCCATGAAGTACAAAATGTTGTTAAATAGCCGCTATGGCGGCACAATAGCACTAATGCATACCAGAATTTTAACAATATGTAATTGGCAACACTGGTTTAGATTGAAAATCTATTATCTAAGGCATAAACAAGCAGTGCTGCGGCCAGCTCAATGACTCAAACCCTAAGCTTTAGTTACTCATGTATGAATCAGAGTTGTCGATAGCGGCACTATCCCGGGATAGCGGCCCGGAGCGATGACCCTCCGACTCCATTATGGAGGAGCGGTTCGCTTCTCAGTTTGAAATAGCTGCCGCTATTTGATGTTTAGCAGGAAGCAGGAGTGGAGCGCTTCCGGCCTGAGCGGGTTTGAACTGTTTTGAATGCAAAAATAGTCCAATAGTGGTTATCTCACTATCCCATTTTTGAGGTCGGCCGCTCCGCTCCGCTATATGGGATTGATAACTCTGGTATGAATCAAGTTTAAGTTCCATGTAGTTTAAATTGAATAGCACAAATCCAAACCTCGTCCAAACACTGTTGAGCTCACATTCAATTAGAAGTATGAGACAGAAATTTAGCGAATAAGAAGAATAAAATACTCACAGTCATGATGTCACCAGCATACATAGCCAAAGGATCATTTTTCTTTTCACCTGCAAATGTCAAAGACAATGAACAGTTACTACTGCAGGCATTAACTTGCAATTATGCCAACGGAGAGATATGCAGATGCCTACCAATTTTATAAGCAGCTGAAGGAGCTGCAGGAGAAATCAAGATATCATTTTGATCCAGTGCCTCTTTAAAGCTATTCCTTATAATGGTTCTCACCTGCAACATATAACAGACATAAAACATCTTCTTGAAGATCCCAAACCTCTAAACAAAAATGAAACTTAGAATATTGACAAGACAACCTAGGAAATGAAACAATAGTATGACTATAACAGCAATATTTATATTTAGTAACATTATATTCTAAAAGACACAACAAGAGTGGACATATATTGCGTATGGGTGAAATATTGAAACGTTAACTTCTTTAAGCTACGTGTATTTATCTTGGGTGAAGACTTGAGAGGTACTTGAGAGGTAGATCCGTCCTACCAATAAAAACATAAAATAAAGCTAGCAGTACCTGCTGTGCTCGCTTGTAATATGCATCATAGTAACCAGCTGAAAGGGCATACGTCCCCATCAAAATTCTCATTTTCACCTGAAATGTATAAAAAATAGAAAGCCAACTCAAAATAGGAATAAATACAAAAATGGACTATTTCTTTTACATAGATATAAGTAAGGCTATCAAAAATCTTGCAGCCAAATTTGAAATTAAGAAAGGTTGAAGGATGTGCACCTCAGAACCTAACCCTTTGGCCCGGGAATCTCCATAAAGAGAGCCTAACTCATCAGCATAAACTTGGTTTCCATATCTAGATATAGAGAAGATGGATCCAAGCCAAGCAAAATGATTTATCAATGAAAATAAAGCACACAAAAAAAAACACTTAGTTGAGTTGTGTGAAATTGAATATTTGGAGGAAGAGAGAGAGGGGTACACGGGGAGTCAGCCACTGACCTGATACCATCATAGCGAGACAAGTTGGAAGATGATTCAGACAAAGCAAGAATATAATAAGCTGGCAATCCAAGCGAAAAGGATGGCAGCGACACCTGTAAGTTAATGGACAAATGAAAAGGATGAATTAATAAACGAATAAATTGTAATAATATGAGCCTGTAGCGAAACTACAGAAATATCATTCAGATTAGAGTTATAAAAGAAAAAAAATGAAGCGAAGGACCTCATTAACAGAGCATCCTAATTCCTCAAAATGTGAAGCAGCAGCACGAATTGTAGAAACTACTCCAGCGTCAACACCATCTTCAATAGTTTCACGGATCAAACCAATCCTCAGCCCTTTCAAGGGCTTACTTTCCAAAGAACTTGCAAAGTCAAAATGAGATAGAAAGTTGGGCACCTCCTGAAAAATTATATTATTATTATTAACTATTCATTGTTGGAAAGAAATTGGTTTAATAACAAAGATAAAACCCCATAAACACTAACAATAAATTCAGAAAATACCTATCATATTGAACAGAGATTATACCAAACATTGTCAATAATCATTGCTAATAATGAGATATTAGAAAGCTTACAACATTTATACTAAACATGGTGAAGAACTAATACTTGTTTACTTGAGGTGGCATCAAATCTATCATGACCAGCAATTGCATGAAGGAGAATCCCAGTATCAGCGACGGATGAACCAAAGCAGCCAATGGCATCAAGCGATGATGCATACGCCATAAGTCCAAATCTTGAGACACGCCCATATGTTGGCTTCAAACCTACGACGCCACAAAAAGATGCCGGCTGCCTCACACTTCCACCAGTATCACTTCCCAACGATACAACACACTGCCTGGCAGAAACTGCAGCTGCCGATCCTCCGGATGATCCTCCTGGTACCCTAGAAACATCCCACGGGTTGGCAGTTACCTATTGAATGAACATAGGCATCACCTGAGTAAACATATTCCAGTTACAAATGGGCAAAACAAGTAATAAACTAGAAACCAGATTATAAAAGCTTAGCCTACCCACGCACAGACTGAGAATAAAGATCACAATCCCACTTTTTGTATATTTTGCAATAACAGAAATACAAATTTAGCACTGTGTCACTTTATGGATCCATATGCACCACTTTTTATGCATCCATCCGGCCATTCATCAACAATTTTCAGCTGACCCAGGTCCTCTATAATCTCTCTCTAAATCCCACAGTCCCTACAGGGGATCCCATTTTCAATTTTAATTCTTCTCATTTTCTCTCCTTACCAAATGTAGAATTCCTGCTCACGACCTTAATTCAATTGCTAAACACAAGATATCTAAAACAAGTAACTACATACTGTCACCACTCACAGCATCTCGCATTCATTACCAATACTACAAACTGGACATTTGAAATTTGAGAGAAACATTCTTAGATACCCCTAGACACTGTTCTTTTTTCACACAAATCAATGCGTGCGACATCAGCCAAGTGGATCATAAAACATCATGATTCCTCACCAACGCTAAGCCCACATTAATGTATCTAAGAATCTCCTATATAGAAAACATCAACAATATTAAAATATATATCTCAAACCAAAAAAATAAGGTTAGTAATACAGACTTAATTTAAATTCAGCATGAATGGCCCCTCAAACCGGAAAAGAAAAACACATTGATCTTAAAAATCAACAAAAAAAACAATCAGGTAAAAAGAGAACAAACAGAAATGTACTACAATTAAGACGGGAAGAAAAGTAGACAATGGTAAAACAAAATGCACAGGGCTGAGTTATGAGAATCCTCAACACAACGCCCAACATTTTAAAACACTGTCCAATACCGAGAAAACAACCGCGAGAAAACGGTATCGGAAGGTGGAGATACCAATACCATTTTTAAGACAAAGAACAAATTATGATTAATTCACACCACGACGGCCGCAATCAACCTGTACACGTCCGAAATCATTTATATAAGTTCTAAGGAACTAAGAACTCAATCATTTATATAAGCATTGACAGAGGAATCTACTTAACCCATAGGTATTGAGACAGGGGAAGAAAAGTAGACAATGCTAAAACAAAATGCTCATGGCTCAGAGATCAGAAACCCCTCAACACAACACCCAACGTTTTAAAACACTGTCCGATACTGCAAAAACTACCACGACAAAACGGTATCGGAAGGTGGAGATACCGATACCATTTTTAAGACAAAGAACAATTTATGGTTAATTAACACCGCGACGGCCGCAATCGTCCTGTACACTACTGAAGCGACAGTTATTTAAAACCTTCCTGATTATCAAAGAAATCACCACCATCATTCCTTTGTAAACAAATAATCTTCCAAAATGGATTGAATTAAAATTAACTGGGAATGATGATTCATACTAGTGTACAGAAAAAGAAGGAAAAGATACTAACTTAAGATTAAACACGCTCACAGAGAGAAACAGATACTGAAATTCACTACGAATTATGATTCAAAGTTTCAATCTAGGGTACGGGAATTAAAAAAAAACTGAGTTCAAATTGAACGGATATATAGAAAGAGAACCTGAAATGCAGAGGCTTCAGTGGTGCTACCCATACCAAACTCATCCATATTAGTTTTCCCAACAACAATGCCACCCAATTCCTTCACTCTCTTCACGGCAGTAGCATCAAACGGCGGCCGGTAATTCTCAAGTATCCGAGAGCCGCCAGTAGACGGCATGTCAGCTGTACAAATATTATCCTTAACAGCAACAAGGACGCCGGCGAGAGGACCAACGTCTTCCCCAGCGGCGATTCTGCGATCAAGGTCATGGGCTTGGGCGATAAGAGTCTGGTCGTCGGGGAGATGGAGGAAGGAGCGGAGGTGAGGCTCAGTGAGACGGAGGCGCGTGAGGTGGGAGCGGACTAGGTCGACGGCGGAGAGGTTGCGGGAGAGGAGGGAGTGGCGGGTTGAGAGGATTTGGGAGTGTGGTGGGGAGGTGGCTGGGGATTGCGTGGTGAGAGAAGCTTGTGGGAGAGTTTGGGAGTGGGAGGTGAAGGTAGTGATGGTGGATGGGATAGAGAAACGAGAGAGGGTGGAACGAGGGGTTTGAAGTGTGGATAGCATTTTCATTTTGCTCGTCTAACGTGACTCCGTGAGAGAAAATAGAACATATAACAACCCAAGCACTAAGACTTTAGAAGTAGAAATTTGGCTTATTTTAAATATTATGAATTTTTATAATATTAATAAGGGAAAGGTTAACAGTGCCCTCAGGTATTTTTTAAAACTTTAAATAGTAAATTTTTATAAAAATATGTACAATGATGTATAATAATGTGCATTAGAAATTGAAGTGTTTAAATTTTTTAAAGAATAATTTTTTAATATGGAATGTTTAAATAATGTCTTGAGGGCACTGATTGGTTAGCAAGACCCTATTAATAAATAGTTAAATATCCCGGGTAAATGTCATTCTTTCATTATTTTTCATGAAACGTATTGGTAAAAGAATTGAATTGAGATTAAAACTTTAATTTATGGTTGTCCCTGAATAGAATCAATAATGAAGCAGACATGGAAAATTAGTCTTACAAAAATCATCTTTAAAGAAATGAAAAATACCGTTATATCAACAACATAAAATAAGTGGTTATAAAGTAACTTTTAATTTTGATAAAAAGAAATTAGAACAATAAGTAAATATCATGATCGAAAACCAACTATGTTTAATGTCACTACATGAAAATTTTAGTTTATCAAAGCGGATGATAATGCAAACTGCAATTTCTATCTACTACGATCTTTATTCGATGGTGCAGGATCATAAGTGATTGAAAATCTGCAGCTTTGCATGTAAGAAAACACAACACTAATAATGCAAATAGGTTTGAAAAAACTAAAACATTAAGACTCCCATGACAGAAGATTTCCAACATCATGTAAGTTTCTATAGCAATCTACATAAATTACATACATTTGTTTCAAAGAAGCTTGTTATATAAAAATATAAAAACAATTTTAATATAAAAAAAGTGGTAATTGCTATCAAATTGCATGAACAGAATACCTGCTGTATATAAATTAGTTAGCATGTTTAGTAAATAAATACAATGGTTTGTAAAATGGATATAAATCTCTATACTAAAAGTTATGAAAACTTTTGGAAATACTATTCACTTGCACCTCCAATATATATGTCAAACATCAAGCCGTAATTAACATATGGGAAAAGATATTTTGACACTACTTTATAACACCTACACCTAATTTTATACATAATACATACTAATTTTATTTTTTAATAATTTGTTCACCTTGATTTTTGTGCAAAACCAGTATAATTTGTTGTTATATACGTGTAGCATACATAGTGTACGAAAAAAGGTGTAAACATAGCACAGCTCTTAACATATAGAATCATCTTTGATAAAACTGTGGCTAGTTAAAACTGTGGCTAGTAGTGAATTTCAAATATCATGTACATGATATCTGTCTAATCATGTGAAATTCAATCAATATCTTATTTAATTATAATTATGTAGCCTAGCCATTAACATGTTTCACAATGAGAGCAAATATCTAATAAAACATCATCTACATGGTCTCAATGGAATTGGAAAATTCCGACATCAAGCTTTAAATAAAAGAATATAAAATAACATTGCATGTTATCCATTGCAAATTTGCTGCATAATCAAATTTAAGATTAAGATATGTACCTGGTGTTGCACCTCAAAATTTGCTCAACATTTTCTTTCATCTTGGCTTATGTTTCATAGCATTTAGCATTTGCATTTGTGTATAGCATTGGTTCTAGACATAGGATCAAGGTGTTGTATTTGCCACTCAAGATAGAAGTTTCATGTTCAAGCTCAAGCAAGGGTACATTTGCAAGTCATCAAGTCTTTATCATCATCAGAGTGGGTCTCAAAGCTCCTCGAGGGAAGAAAGTTTGTGTGTGGGTATTATCTCTTATCTTGAGGATGAGTAGAGGCACAAGAGGTCTTCTCTTTGAATGAGACATGGTTCAAGAGCTTAGTGTACACCCTGAGGGTTCTCTATGGATGTTACAAGACCACACAAATCATTGGCAAGAACCTCAGTCAGTGGATAAGAGGTTAGGGTTTCATCTGGTCAACAAAAAGTCAATTGTGGGTTCGAAGGAGTTTAAGGTTTGGTTCTTGATCATTGAAACCATGAGAGGTCATCATAAGCCATCTCTAATGTCATGTTGAAATTAAGTCAAGAAGATTCAAAAGTTCAAGAAGTTACTAAATTAGGGTTTCAAATGATTCCAAGTGTAAAATCCCCTCTTTTGGTACCTAACTTCAAAGACAAATTTCACTATGATACAAGTCTTATCTCATTTTCCAACAAACATGAGACTTGTTCTTCATCATTCAAGCTTTCTTTTGAGTACAAGAACCCATCCATTGAATTTATACATCTCAATTTATGGTGTCTACAAGTTGGTGTCACAAAATGAAGAGATTTTAGAGGCACTCAAAGTTAACTCACTTCCAAGGCATTTTTCACATGGAACCAAGCTCTTCCGCATTTTTCAACAAACACGAGAGTTATTCATCATTGTCTTAGCTTTCCAAAAAGTGTTAGAACTCATCATTCTCATGTGTGGAGCTCTAGTTATGGTCTTCACAAGGCAAGGGGAATTTTGGAAACCTAATTTTAGGTCATTCACTTCAAGGACCAATTTCATCCACTTCAAGACCTCTAATCCAATTTCTTGCCACATGAGAGTTGTGTCAAATGATCTTAACTTCATCATACACTCAAAGTCCATGGAATTTGATGAATTATGAGACCATTGAACCATAATGAGCATGAAAACTTGACTTTTTGGACCTAGTTTGAATTTCTTCCATTTCAAGTCACTAAATGAAGTTGTTTTGGATCTTTTGAGGCCATATGTAATACCCCAAAATTTTCCCTAAGATTAGTCGTGTCATCTTGCACCCCATTTCATTTTGCATTGCGTTTAACTAACCACTAACAGGTTACGTAGTCTATTGTTTTTGCAGGAGAATCACACCAGGCGCACTTTAACTGTTGAAGGGCGAAATGGTCATTTATTCACTGTTTGCTGACGGTTTAGGGAGAAGGGTCATCGTCAGAAATCCCTTGAATAATTAGAATCTCCATTTACGAGTTCCTTATCTCATTTGAGGAAGAACAAAATTTTGACGTCAGAATCTTCGAGACATAGTGATTTATTCAAAGGCCGAGACTTTGTTGTTAGGGGAGCTCTGAGATGTTGTTTTATCCTATGAGGCTGATTGTGTTGAGATGTCAGTGGTGTGGTTCAAAGCAGTGCGAGAATTCACTCTGTGGAATTTATTTTAACAGGCACTCACTTTTCTGCTTCTTCTGCTATTTGCCAGTCAATTCTTAAAGGGAAAACAATGGAAATTTCGATTTGTGTGTGGATTTATTGACCTATTTAATCGTGATTTTTTGGCCGAGTCGGTTCAGGACATGAGATTTAGTTAGCAGAGACACAATTAAATTTTTAGTACGGAGTTTAGTTCTGTTCACTGCTAATCGGATTTCTCTGCTTTTTGTTGTTTTACTTCGTTCAAGGTCGGTACCGCTTCTATCACCAGGCACAACTTAATTTGGGGAAATTTGGGTTGTTTGATCTGGTTGATGAGGTTCAATCGGAATTTGTGTCAGGAACGGGATTAGTCAGATAAATTGGAAAATTAGGAATTAATAAAAATCTGGAGTTTCATTCCATTTGTGTGTGTTAAATTAATTATATTGCACTGTACCGTCATTTTATTGTTAAACTTGTCTCATTTAATTCTATTTTATTTTTCGTTTCATTTTAAAAATAAAAGTTGTCTCATTTAAGTCTATTTTACTTTTCGTTTCATTTTAAAAATAAATCATCTCATTTTAAGTTTTATTTCATTTCAAATAGCTGATCTCATCTTAAGTTTTGTTTTCATTTTATTTTAAATAATTTCATTCTTTAAAAATAACTTTATTGCATTTGTTTACATTTTATTTTAAATTCATTCAATTTTCAATATTATTTTTATTTTCTATTTTTTCATTTGGCATAATTATAATAATAATATTTTCACAAAATAAAGAATTTTTATTAATTCTTTACACAAAAATAATAATACAGGAAATTACCCAAATAATAAAGTACATTTTCTACAAAAAAAATCATAAAGTTCCTAAGTTCTAAATTGTCCGATTTTTCCTTCGCTCCGATTCTCCGACATTTCTCCGAACCTGCAAAACAGACAAGAAGAGTAAACTTTAGTCGGTTAGTTTCGAAGCCCTCAGATTGGTATCATCATCGGGTTCGATCCTCGGCCAATGGCCAAGATTAGGCAGCTTCTGTTCTTAGAGTAGGAAACCGAGAAAGAGAAGAGGAAAATTGTTTTTTAAATAAATTGTTTGGCCAAAAAGGGATTATACAGAAAAGTGCTTATTTGAAAAGTCAGTTTGAGGAAAGTGATTGTTCCCGAAAGGCGGTTTGCCCAAAAATTGGGCCTTAACGCCAACCTTCTTGGAAAACCACTTTCAACAACAAATCCAACAAGTTTCAAACAACTCAGTTCAAATCAAATTCAGTTCAACTCAGTTCAAACAATTCGTTCAAGAGAATCAGGGTCAACAAGAAACCAGTTAAGAAACAGGTTCAACAAAAGAAACCAGTTTAGAAACAGGTCAACAAGAAACCAATTCAGAAACAGGTTCAACAAGAAACCAGTCCAGAAACAGGTTAACCAGAATCACCGAAAACCCAGCAACAGCGTCAACGGAAATCAATGTTCCGCAACACAAACCATAATCAAACCAAAAGCCAAAAATCTGGATCTCGAACCAACAGCATTCAAAGCAAACAAGTCAAAACATGCCCAACGTAACAACAATCCAACCGAATCTAGCAAAGTTCTTTTCGGAAAAAGCCCAGCAAGCCACTTCTAAAGCAACAGCGTTACGGTTAAAATTTCAATATGAACCGAGTCGGAATAGCCACAAATTCTGGCTACAAAATCTCCGGAAAAAAACCTGCAACAATTTTTCACAACAAAATCAAAGGCCCACACATCAAATAGAAAGAAAAGGATATAAATCAGAGGGGAGGGATTTGAAAAACCCTAACCAAGTTCAGAGGAGGGAGATCAGAAAAACGACGGCCGCAAGAGAGACTCAGGATTCAAAGAATCATCATCATCATCACCATACCCGTTAAATAAAGAAAAAGATGATTCAAACCGAAAAGAAGAAAAGGAGATCGTGAACCCGCAGCAAGCGGCCGACATCAGAGAGTCCGTCGAACTTCTCATCATCACCGAGAACTCGTGGCGGCCGTAAGCTCGGAAACTCACTACCGCCGGCAAAGAGAGTGAGTTAACGGAAAATCACCCTCACCGTCTGCGATCGAAACATCACCGGAACCGCAAGCCGCCGGCGAAAGAGGTAGATCCGCGTTTTGTCTTCTTTTTTCTGTTTCAGGATCAAAAGGGAGAAGAATGAGCCATGGCCGTAGGAAGAAGAATTGATCAGACATGAACGAAGAAACGGAAGCGAGAAACTCAAAGAAGTCATCCATGGCTTCCGTGACGGCTTTCTCTAAAGGAAGAAGATAATAACACTCGAATGAACAACACAGCAAGAGTGTCGCCCCCTTTTATTTTTGACTCTTTATTTACTTTTTTTCTGTGGTTTAATAATTATTTTTTTATACGTTTTACCTTTTGTTTTTCTTTTTTAACCATTAATTATTTTCTTTCCATGATTTTTAATTAAATTTTTATAAACCCATCATTAGTGATAGCTTAATGATTTGTGATAACGGTAAAAACTCACATGAAAAAATCCATGTTTATCACAATAATATGACAAGCCTTTTTTGAATGTTTAATAATTAATAACAATTATTTTTAAAAATAAAATTAACATTCCTTTTACACTAGAATTCAATCCCTTTTAGAAAAAACATTTTTAGATTAAGATAAAAATATTTTTCATTAAAGTTAAAAAAAAAAAAAAAAAAACTCTTTCAAAAAAATAATAAACCAAAATACTTTTAAATTAAACCAAAACTTTTTTTTACTAAACCAAAGCATTTTTGATATAAAACTAAATCCCCTTTTCTAATTTTAGGAATAAAATTCTTTGTTTGAAAATTAAAACTAAAAGTCTTTTTTTAAGGTATAATAGTATTAATATTAAATAAAACAATAACAACGTCCAATTTTCGTAATTTTTTCTTTTTCACTATTTTATTATTTGCCATTGATTTCCGTCTAACTTTTCACTAATGTTCTCTGTTTCTCTCCTCCGATTATACTTAAATTCCGATTCATATTCATTCAATTTATGTTGTTCCATGGATGTAATTTACGTGAGACCATGGTCGCGGTTTTTATTAATTTTTTTTTGGGGGGGATTTGTAATTTACGCGAGTGCGAGTCTTGTCGAGGATACATAGGCACAAGATGCGAGTCTTGCCGGGTAAACTTAGGACTAGCCCTTAGGTCTCTTTAGGTCACTCTATCCCTTAGCTCAATATATATATATATATATATATATATATATATATATATATATATATATATATATATATATATATATATATATATATATATATATATATATATATATATATATATATATATATATATATATATATATATATATATATATATATATATATATATATATATATATATATATATATATATATATATATATATATATATATATATATATATATATATATATATATATATATATATATCAAACAGATAATAAAATAAAAAAGCATACAATAAACAAAAGGTTCATATAGAGTACTACAAAAGTTTAGGGTGCTAGTACCTTCCCTAAGCTTAACCAACCCCTTACCTAGGTTTCTCCCCGCATTGTGTTTACGATGCAAAAATAGGTTTTCCCTCTTTTGACTTTTTCCTTCGGATAAATCAAAGAGCGGTTGTGAATCAAGAATTGTGAGTCAAACTAATTAATAGTTTGATATCCTATTTCCACCGCAACAAAAAATGGCGACTTCACTGGGGACCGCCTTTAATTTTAAGGGTTATCCCTACCTCATTTATTGCATGCTATCTACTTTATTATTTGTTTGCTTGTATATAATATGTTCATATTGTACCTTGCTTGGGGGGTATCTTATTTGGTTGTGAGATAAGTCCTACACCCGGACTTGAGTGACCTTATTATAGGAGGTGAGATATTCGACGAGGCTTATAGGGAGTGATTCCCGACCAAGCCAACTTGAGAATCACCGCTCAGTTGAGACCCTTTCAAAAATGGTTCGGTTGAACGAGTATTCG
Organism: Lathyrus sativus; assembly: GCA_963859935.3. Lineage (NCBI taxonomy): Eukaryota > Viridiplantae > Streptophyta > Magnoliopsida > Fabales > Fabaceae > Lathyrus > Lathyrus sativus. Next base: position 251,343,991 of record OZ012739.1, read on the forward strand.
TGAAAACTTTTACTATTGTCGATTGGAGTCTATGATATTGAGGACCGTAGTACCTTAAACCACCTTGGCCTTATCTAGGACGTAGTGCGAGGACTATGCGGGAATATTCCCAAAATAGTCGTTGTTAGACTATGGCACGAATCTAGAAGGGGGGGTTGAATAGATCCCCAAATTAAAATTTGAGTCGGCGCTACCAATTTAAAATTGGTTTTAAAAATGTTTTAAGTGCGGAAGCGGCCGAGGAAAAATATAGTCTAAAATGAACGGTTATTGGAAAACCGGATATACGTAAGCATATGGATTAATGACAATTCGGAAAAATAGAATCACAACACAAACTACGCTTATCAATTATTTATTTCAGTTGTAAGGATTCCTAGTTCCAATGATTCAAAATCAAACCAAAACTAGATACACAAGTAAGATAATTTTGGTTCAAGCAATATGTCAAACACTTGGTGTGCAAAAAACACTCCAAGTGATGTTTATGTTGAGTAAGTGATTTCAATCAGCCTAGTACAATGTATTGTTGTACTTTAGAGTTAAAAACAAAGTTTTAACCTCTTACTCAATTGATATCACAATTTTGACGATAGAGCTTACACAAAAATTACTTATTTGAGCTATAACGAAAATGCTGAAAAATAGAGAAGACAAGTAATTTGGTGAGGCAGTTCCCCCGTCGTCCTCGCTTCGGGGTACGTCTGCCCTCAATTCTAAAACTAGAATTGAGATATATTGTATAGATATCACCTATTTGAATGAACAGTTTATACAAGGATTGAGCAACAAATATACAACAAAAATATCAATGTGTTGAAAGTTACCTTCACTCCTTGCCCCTTGATTCAAGCTGAATCAAGTTCTTCGATTTGTGTTGATGGACCTCCGACTCCAGCCACCTTATTGAAGAACACGTTGTTGTTCAAACCTTTGGCTCCGGTTGATCTCAACAACACCAAATCGAACCCGAGATCTTCCCTTCAAAATCACTGAATCTGCTACTAGACTTGTGAAGACCACCTCTTCACAATCACCTTCGCTCGATTGATCGTTGATGAAGAATCTCGTCCAAAAACCCCCAAAATTCGAACCAATCTTGAGGGCAAAACCCCAATGGTTTTATTCAAGAAAGAATCTGTCGCAATCTTCAACCCGAGCTTGATTCTCCAATCTAAGCCTCGAACCTTATCACCTTGAATCTCTCACAAATGCATTTCAAAAATGATTGTGTGTAATTGAAATGTTGTGAGATGTTGAAGATGAAGATGATGAATCTTGGACACCTATTTCACTCTTTCTTGTTTTTGAACACATGAATCAAAAGAATATCAAATGTTAGTAGACACAAGTGTTTAACCAAGTATATATAGTGCCAACATAATTCAGGACATAACAGTATTTCAAAAATGAGAGGGAAGTGTTTTAAAATAGATTTTTCATGCGAACGGTCGACCATAACAGGTCTGTGCATTGACGCATGGCCTGTGCTGTTTTGGATTTCTGGAAATTTCACCAGTGTGCGTCGACCATATAGTCGGCGTGCGCTGACCCATTGAAATCCATTTCCTTTGTGCGCCGACCTATGGTCGACCCATTGCTTTTATGCGTTGACCCGCTGGAATGTCATTCCTTCATGCGCTGACCCTATGGTCGACGCATGCTTTGTGCGCTGACTGATTTCCCCTTTTTCTGATGAATACGCCGACCCTATAGTCGACCCATGTCCTGCAAGCCTGCAAAAATTCATTAGTTTGAAGTTTTTCATGCCTTTAGTCATGATTGCATTTTGTCAACACAAAGTATATTCATTTCAGAAATTTTAAGATAAGCGAAAGAAGGATATGATGGGTGATACGTTGCATCTGGTTTAGTGGATCTGGAACTCATACTTTCCAGTCTATCCTGGGAATTTGTCATCATCGAAACCTGCATTTACCAATGTCTTGCAGACTTGTGTGATATGTGGCGATTTGCCTCCATAGTCGCTATACTACACTCAAAAGAGATTCTCTTGAGTATATTATTAACCACCGAGTTAATCGGGAAATTGATAATATCCGAAAGATTGATTGATGACTTTGGGCACCGCTTTAGAACCTTTGTCCTGCAGGTACAACTAACCTTAGTACATACCTTATTGGGATGGGTAGACCCTAACTCCTTGCATATACCTTTACCCTAGGACTTTGTATATATGTATTGCATCCATAAGACATCACATTGCATCACATGTCATGGAATTCAAATTTTATTTATGAATATTGCAGGATACCATGGATTACAAAAAAAAAACTTTGAGATATTCTTTTAAAGGACTTAAGTTAGATGATCTGAGGAAGCTAGGAGCTTTGGTTCAAGATCAACAAAGGATCCAGAAACAAGTATGGAAGGCCGTTATTTTTGTTAAAACCTCAAGTAGACGAAGGGTTCCTTTCGACTTTGTTACAGTTCTAGGATCCAGATTATCGTTTCCTTACATCCCTCGAGTACCAGCTCTTGCCTACCCTAGAAGAGTACTCTCAATTGGTGGGGTTACCTATTCTGAAGGAGTCTTCGTTCCCTTTCTTGGAGAAAGACCCTAAAGGACAAGACCGTTGCTAAAGCCATATGCTCGAAGTTATCCGACATCAAGGACACTAATCACCAATAATTGTGAAGACTTTTCCAACGTACCCTTGCTTGGTTTTGATGAAGGATTTATTTTCCTCTAACTCTCGATTTACCTTTTGAAGATAGGCTCATCCTCAAAAAGGCCTAGCCCGAAGAGCAGAGCAAGGGGCAGAAGATGAAGCTTCCTTAGGGTCATTATTAACTTTTATTTAGCTATTATGCCAATACTTTTCTAAGAATGTTATTTGTAATCCGTTTTCAAATTAATAAATAAAGTTTTGGTATTCTGCGATATTCGTAAATATTTGAATTCCATGAAATCATTTCATTCGCATTTCGCATTTTTTGCATCACATGTGTCTCCCGATTTCTTATTCTCGGTTCTCTCGCTTGCCAGTTTCGTCACCCTGGGTCCTCCGCATCAGTACAATACTAGAGCCCAAGCTCGAAAAAGGATGGAAGAACAAGCTCAAGAGATCGACCGTATCATCCATGAACTCGAAGATCTTCGAGGAAGTGTGTGTCAGATTATGGAGATGTTGCAAGCCCTTAAGGTGAAGATGGATAATCAACCTACTGTTGTTTTCGAGATTACCAACGCTGTTGTGGGTTCTCACCCAGCTGTTACTGTTGAGAACATACCTCCTCATGGTCTTCAACCCAGTTTGGTGCATCCTACCATTGCTCAACCAGTTCGACGAGTTACTCCTCCGAAGTGAAAAACTCCGAGTGTTGACCACCATAAAAGACCTACACGTCCGAGAAATTGCTCGATGGCTCCTCACCAACCTTGGCAACCTCAGCAGAATTATGTTCAAGGTTATCCAGTTCAGTATGCTCCACAACCCTATGTAGCTACTATTGCACCTCCTTTCAGTCAGCAATTTCCTACATATCAGCCCGTGCCACCGACTTCGGTCTATCAGCATTCGGTTTATCAACAACCTCCTGTTTATCAGTCTGCACAAATTCCTATCAACTGTCAACGAGCGCCCAATGCTTCTGCCAATCAACCGTCAAAGGGGAAAGCACCTAGTCAGAATGGTCTGAGTAAAAGATAGTATAAGCCTTGTCCTCCGATTCCGATAACTTTTACCGAGGTGTACCCTCTCTTAGTGCAACAAGGTTTAATTACCACTAGAGATGTGGGTCCGCCTCCCAATCCTTTGCCTGCCAACTACAACGCCGCCACTCATTGTTTATTTCATGAGGGTGCGCCTGGTCACGATTTGGAAGGTTGTTATGCGCTCAATAACATTGTCAGAGATTTGTTGGAACAAAAGATATTGTCTTTCGATGATCTGTCGCCAAAGATCAAGACTCCTCTCAAGGTTTTCAACATATCTCAGCCAGTTACTTCTCCTATGAATCTTCCAAAGCCGGTATTTATTCAGAAGCCTAGTCCACTTCATTTCAGCAGTCCTTAAGGTAATGTGACCCCGATCGACCAAGAATCTGGGAAAGTTAGTCTGAAAGAAGATTTAAAGACTGATACTGAAGCATTGACAGGTATAGCTGGGGCAAGCAAGGTGGTTCGACGTGATCGTATCATTGAGGCCTCGCCAGAGGAAACCACTGCTACCATGCCGGCTTTGAATACCAAGACTTCATAAAACATTGAGAAGGACTTGTCCGGCAGTATTTGTTTATTTATATGTACTTTTCTTTGTTTAAGCATAATTATCATGTATGAACTCGTTTATTTTGAATAATTAATGCAATGCATATTTGTCTTGAATAAACCCATTCGTTTCATTCCAAAAATATTTTTCCATAAACTTATAATGCCAACTTTACCCGATCTCTTGCCTTGATAGAGAATTGGGAGGAGGATGATGAACCAAAACATCAAATCTCTTGTCGTATGCTTCCAATTGAAACCTGCTGATGATGTAAGGCATTGTTTCAAATCCCAAAAAATGGAGATATAAGGATGATAACCCCTCTTTAACACCTTTGAGCCTTAAAGTATGAGTTTTTTTCTTTTCCAAATTAAAACCCTTATTTTAACTTAGGGGCAGAGTAGTTTTTCAGCTAAATTGATCGAGCGCTCAGACTCTCAAAAAGGAGGAGTGAACCTTCGAGAACCTATCCTTAACATCTTAGGAAGTTTAGAAGTCAATGACTATCCTTATACTACCTAAAGAGTGGGGCAGTCACAAACCTTCAAAAGAGTCACATGACTTAGCTGACAATATACATACATACATACATATATATATATATATATATATACATACATATATATATATATATATATATATATATATATATATATATATATATATATATATATATATATATATATATATATATATATATATATATATATATATATATATATATATATATATATATATATATATATATATATATATATATATATATATATATATATATATATATATATATATATATATATATATATATATATATATATATATATATATATATATATATATATATATATATATATATATATATATATATATATATATATATATATATATATATATATATATATATATATATATATATATATATATATATATATATATATATATATATATATATATATATATATATATATATATATATATATATATATATATATATATATATATATATATATATATATATATATATATATATATATATATATATATATATATATATATATATATATATATATATATATATATATATATATATATATATATATATATATATATATATATATATATATATATATATATATATATATATATATATATATATATATATATATATATATATATATATATATATATATATATATATATATAGCCCGCTAAGTCAAAACCTATGAAGGAGACTTAGGCAAAACTGGGGCATCTCGCTGGACTCCAAAGTCAAAAATCCAAAAGACGTCGTCCAGGCAAAAGTTAGGGAATGAAAAAAATATAACAAAAACAAGGGATTACAATAAAGAATCCCTAATAAAGAACAAAGTTGGGTGACCAATCGCCATTAGAAATAGGTGAGTGAATGCCATGTCCAAAGCATTGATAAGTTCGCGACCATATCAAATCCGACTGAGATACGAGTGCTCATATCCGATTAACTGAATTAGGATTGGAGAACATCACGAAGAATGGGTGGGTACAAATAACTTTGGGCATTTATCCTTTGTTTCCTAAACCATGCACTAAGCCACGATACAACCATTCAAAGACCTAATTGAAGTAAGAATTCTCTTGAAAGCATACTCGACGAGATATCGTTTCCTGACTCCTACGAGCTATGCTCAAAAATTCATGTTGGCATTATAAATTAAACTTATATCCTAACTAGTGATTTCAGTCACAAGTTATTGTGATATCTTTTTCAAAATAAAAACAAAAATTTCAAGACAAATATATTGTTGCATTGATAGTTTCAGAATTAGCATTTCACGCGTGTTGATTTTGCCTGATATCTTAGAAACTTACATATAGATGGCGACAACAAAGCTTGAAGATCCTGCTAAGCAGGGGCAGTTGGTTTCCGAGTCGTTTATTGATGTAAGCCTGACTTTCTTGAGAGCTACTTCTTGAAGACTCAGTCATGACACCGTCGATCTGAGCCAGTTACGTCGAGATCTGACAGATCTCTCCAAGAGTTTGAAACAATGGGGCAAATTGAACTCCACGTTCTCTGTAAAATCCTCTTGAGATGACTCTTCCTCACAAAGCAAGTACTCTAGGGCATGATATTTTTTCAAAATGGAGATTATTATAAAGTCCGTTAAGATCCAAACTAGCTTGTTTCACTACATTCTTCATGCACCTGATGGATCTTACTCCTGGCGGCTCTTTGCTCCCCAGTAAATCTCATTGTTGCAGAATCTACATCTTAACCATTGCCTCAACACAGTCCCTAGAGAGACTTTAAGCTGACACAATCCCTAGAGAGACTTCAAGCTGACACAATCCCCAGAGAGTCTTTAAGCTGACACAGTCTCAGAGAGACTTTAAGCCGACACAGTCCCCAGCGAGACTATAAGCTGACAATACTTTGGGTCGAGCCGGTAATTTTCTATACTACAGAGGTCATACTAGCATTTTCCCAGCGAGACTTTAAGCTGACAACACTTTTCAGATCCATCCGATAAATCCCCAGTGATCTCAAGACTGTAGAGATATCCCCGGTATCCTCCAAGTGATATATGTTCTTGAAGACCCATTCTCAGTAGGATCATCTGTTCCTCAGTGAATTTGCCTTACCTTTCTTCAGGAATTTTCCCCAGGAGATTGTCATGTTCTCCCTAAGAGGTCAAGATACCTTCCCCCAGGAATGTCTGGTGAATTCTCCCCAGCAAGTCTGATGAACTCTCCGCACGGAAGTTTGATATATCTTATCCCCAGTCGGATGTACCTTTTAGCCCCAGGAAGCCGAGGTACTATTCCCAGGAAGTTGCTACACTTTTATGAAGCTGCCTACGAAGCAAATATTTATTTTATCCCCGAAAGTCTCGGATCCTAAGGTTTTCTTTGGCTGAGTATGATGCACGATGGCAATCCCTCACGTGGTCATGACATCTTATCCCCATGCGGAGGTCATGAATCCCCAGTTGAAGTCAGGACATCGTACTCTCCAGCGAGGTTATATCGTATCCCCATGAGGAAATCTTGATACTGTATCCCCAAGTGGATTACGTTCTCCCCAGGGAAGTTAGAGCTTTGAAGCCAGATTTGGTTCTACCATCTATTTTTTCTATCCCTCTGATAGACGTACTGTTGCAGAGGTCGCCGGGTATTCTTGTCTAGATGTTTATTTCATCTCATGTCTCCTCTCTCGTCTATTTTGTCAGCATATGCATGAGCCTAAGCATTGCATACTCATTGCATGACATTTTCATACACATTAACATACACATTAGTATACACTTTGGCATACGCATTAACATTTGCATGTTTGCCAGTTTGTTGTCATCCTGTGTCGTTACCGCCGAGTAACTGGGTTTGTTTGTTCTCTCCAAGTAGATCGTCAGCCCTTAGCATAAAATACTGGTTTGTTCCAAGTTTCCCCACAGAGTTCAACCCTCATGGACGATGGTTATTTCTGTTACCTTTCCGCGTTAGGATAAGGTAGTCCCATTCGAGTTCGTTTCCTCAATGGAGACTTGTTTGTCAGTTCTTTCTAGCCCAATTCTAGATTGAGTTTCGGTCCCGTCGGTCGCCGAACCTACCTGAGCGTGCATTTATTTTGCACTATCGTTCAAGAAGAGCATTTACAATCCTTTGCAGATATGCGACAGTTCTCAGCCGGGGAGCTTACCACCTTCATTTCAATTTACCTTGCAACTTTCATTACAACCTTCATTACAATTTACATTACAACTTTCATTACATTTTTTCATTACACTCTACAATGGATCTTCTCGTACAAGGAGCTCATTATTTCAGTACAACCTTCATTACAATTTATATTGTTCTTTCATTACAACCTTTATTACAATCTTCATTACAATTTACATTACCTGTTACCACCTCTACAAGCAGTTCTCACCCGAGAAACCTATCAATAAGCGGTATTTCTCGCCTGAGGAGCTTATCCAATCTTCATTATGACCTGCAGTAAATGGCCATCTCCATCGAGCAGCTGGGCTTCCATTTTCCTTTTCATTTTGAAGTACGGGGACGTTTTGAACTGAATCATATTCAGGAGAGCATGAATCTTGAAGTATGAAGAAGTTCATTTATCCTTTAGCAAAAGAAGAAACTAAATCATGTCCAGGGAGAACATACTTGAGACATGAAGAAGTTTATATTATTATTCATCTATTACCCACAAATAAGCACAATCTCTTTATTTGAGAGCTTATCCAGTTTGACATATAAGTCCCCTCCGACAATAAGTGGCAGTTCTCGCTCGAGAAAGCTTATCAGGGTGTTTCCCATTTAAGTCCATTTATTTTGGCATACAGCCGGTTTTACCCTGTATATTTTCTACGGATTCCCGAAAATTCCGTTTGATCCTGTCACGAGGAAGAATTTCCAGAAGCTCCGATGTTATTCTTTGCTCAATGCTCCAGCATTCTGTTAATCGATCCTACAGTCGTGCAGATCCAGTTTTATTTTATCCTAGAGTATCAGTCGGTCACGCCTAGGGCTGGCAATGAACCAAACCAACTCGAAGATAGTTCGGAATTCGACTCGACAATTAAATCGTTGAACTAGGTTCATGAACCAAATGAGTTGAGTATGAGCGAAAAATTAAGTTCGTTAACTAAATGAGCTGAACTTGAACTATACATAGTTCGACTCGTTAGGTTCATGAGTCAACTCGATTACATATGAAAAGAATTATACTGTCTTTAAGATTAGGTTTAAATATTTACTTCAAATCTTAGACAAATTTAATCTTCAATTTATTAGTTTTTGAATTAGACTCTCAAATGTATCTCTTGAAAGTTGTGTAGGTTTTGAAGTAGTAGATTTCGAAGATAAAGTTAAATTTCAATATGATAACTTTTATTTTATTTTAATATTTTATTTTAAAAATATATATTTATTTAAAATGTCAAATATACTAAAAAATATATATATTTAAAAAAATAGTTTTTAAGTTCGTGAACCATGTGAGCTGAACCTAATGAGATGAACCTAACGAGTCGAGCCGAACTGTTCGTGAACTTATAACGAGTCGAGTTTGAGCTTAAAAAAAAGTTCGTGTCGAACTCGAACTCGAACTCGAATTCGAACAATTCTTAACGAGTCGAGCCGAGCTGAGGTGAGTTCGACTCGACTCGACTCATTTCCAGCCCTAGTCACGCCTGAACCTGTTAAACATCTACTCTTAGATTTTCCCCAGTGGAGGTTGTTTCATCGGTGCCATCTCCATTGAGGATCCCATTTTACCATTTTCTTTTTCTAAAAGTGACAATTGGTCGTGCTAGCGCCATTTGGCCATCATTTTAGAAATCCCCAGTGTCGTGTTGTCACTCAGTGCGTCGTATTCCCTAGTGTGTATCTGCCGCGTCTGTCCCCTATGTCGTCGCGTCGTCTGCGTCCTTGCGTTTATCATTTCCATCAGACGCATGATACTAGATTCATGGCATTGTCAGCATTATAGTACGTCTCATTTTGTCCATAGCATTGCATATCACATCATCTAAGGGCAAAATTTTCGGTTATCTATATTTAAATCCCTTTCACCATGATTTGTCGAGCCTACCTTGCTCGAATCATTCGGTGAAGCTATTTAAATAGGGGCAACTGTAATACCCCAAATTTTGCCCTAATATTAGGCGTGTCATCTTGCACCCCATTTCATTTTGCATTGCGTTTAACTAACCACTAACGGGTTACGCGGTCTGTTGTTTTTGTAGGAGAATCACATCAGGCGCACTTTAACTGTTGAAGGGCGAAATGGTCATTTATTCACTGTTTGCTGACGGTTTAGGGAGCAGGGTCATCGTCAGAAATCCCTTGAATAATTAGAATCTCCATTTACGAGTTCCTTATTTCATTTGAGGAAGAACGAAATTTTACAGTAATTTTGACGACGGAATCTTCGAGACACAGTGATTTATTCAAAGGCTGAGACTTTGTTGTCAAGGGAGCTCTGAGATGTTGTTTTATCCTATGAGGCTGATTGTGTTGAGATGTCAGTGGTGTGGTTCAAAGCAGTGCGAGAATTCACTCTGTGGAATTTATATTAACAGGCACTCTTTTTCTGCTTCTTCTGCTATCTGCCAATCAATTCTTAAAGGGAAAGCAGTGGAAATTTCGATTTGTGTGTGGATTTGTTGACCTGTTTAATCGTGATTTTTTTGCCGAGTCAGTTCAGGACATGGGATTTAGTTAGCAGAGACACAATTGAATTTTTAGTGTGGAGTTTAGTTCTGTTCACTGTTAATCGAATTTCTCTGCTTTTTGCTGTTTTATTTCGTTCAAGGCCGGTACCGCTTCTATCACCAGGCACAACTTAATTTGGGGAAATTTGGGCTGTTTGATCTGGTTGATGAGGTTCAATCAGAATTTGTGTCGGGAACGGGATTAGTCAGATAAATTGGAAAATTAGTAATTAATAAAAATCTGGAGTTTCATTCCATTTGTGTGTGTTAAATTAATTATATTGCACTATACCGTCATTTTATTGTTAAACTTGTCTCATTTAATTCTATTTTATTTTTCGTTTCATTTTAAAAATAAAAATTGTCTCATTTAAGTCTATTTTACTTTTCATTTCATTTTAAAAATAAATCATCTCATTTTAAGTTTTATTTCATTTCAAAATAGCTTATCTCATCTTAAGTTTTGTTTTCATTTTATTTTAAATAACTTCATTCTTTAAAAATAACTTTATTGCATTTGTTTACATTTTATTTTAAATTCATTCAATTTTCAATATTATTTTTATTTTCTATTTTTTCATTTGGCATAATTATAATAATAATATTTTCACAAAATAAAGAATTTTTATTAATTCTTTACACAAAAATAATAATACAGGAAATTACCCAAATAATAAAGTACATTTTCTACAAAAAAAAATCATAAAGTTCCTAAGTTCTAAATTATCCGATTTTTCCTTCGCTCCGATTCTCCGACATTTCTCTGAACCTGCAAAACGGACAAGAAGAGTAAACTTTAGTCGGTTAGTTTCGAAGCCCTCAGATTGGTATCATCATCGGGTTCGATCCTCAGCCAATGGCCAAGATTAGGCAGCTTTTATTCTTAGAGTAGGAAATCGAGAAAGAGAAGAGGAAAATTGCTTTTTAAATAAGCTGTTTGGCCAAAAAGGGATTATACAGAAAAGTGCTTATTTGAAAAGTCAGTTTGAGGAAAGTGATTGTTCCCGAAAGGCGGTTTGCCCAAAAATTGGGCCTGAACACCAACCTTCTTGGAAAACCACTTTCAACAACAAATCCAACAAGTTTCAAACAACTCAGTTCAAATCAAATTCAGTTCAAACAATTCAGTTCAAGAGAATCAGGGTCAACAAAAAACCAGTTCAGAAACAGGTTCAACAAGAAACCAGTTCAGAAACAGGTCAACAAGAAACCAGTTCAGAAATAGGTTCAACAAGAAACCAGTTTAGAAACTGGTTCAACAAGAAACCAGTCCAGAAACAGGTCAACCAGAATCATCGAAAACCCAGCAACAGCGTCAACGGAAATCAATGTTCCGCAACACAAACCATAATCAAACCAAAAGCCAAAAATATGGATCTCGAACCAACAACATTCAAAACAAACAAGTGAAAACATGCCTAGCATAACAGCAATCCAACCGAATCTAGCAACATTCTTTTCGGAAAAAGCCCAGCAAGCCACCTCTAAAGCAACAACGTTACGGTCAAAATTTCAATATGAACCGAGTTGGAATAGCCACAAGTTATGGCTACAAAATCTCCGGAAAAAACCTGCAACAAATTTTCACAACAAAATCAAAGGCCCGCACATCAAATAGAAATAAAAGGATATAAATCAGAGGGGAGGGATTTGAAAAACCCTAACCAAGTTCAGAGGAGGGAGATCAGAAAAACGGCGGCCGCAAGAGAGACTCAGGATTCAAAGATTCATCATCATCATCACCATACCCTTTAAATAAAGAAAAAGAGGATTCAAACCGAAAAGAAGAAAAGGAGATCGCGAACCTGCAACAAGCGGCCGACATCAGAGTCCGTCGAACTTCTCATCAATACCAGGAACTCGCGGCGGCCGTAAGCTCGGAAACTCACTACCGCCGGCAAAGAGAGCAGGTTAACGGAAAACCACCCTCAAGGAACTCGCGGCGGCCGTAAGCTCGGAAACTCACTACCGCCGGCAAAGAGAGCAGGTTAACGGAAAACCACCCTCACCGTCCGCGATCGAAACATCACCGGAACCGCAAGCCGCCGGCGAAAGAGGTAGATCCGCGTTTTGTCTTCTTTTTTCTGTTTTAGGATCAAAAGGGAGAAGAATGAGCCATGGCCGTAGGAAGAAGAATTGATCGGACATGCACGAAGAAACGAAAGCGAGAAACTCAAAGAAGTCATCCATGGCTTCCGCGGCGGCTTTCTCTAAAGGAAGAAGATAATAACACTCGAATGAACAACACAGCAAGAATGCCGCCCCCTTTTATTTTTGACTTTTTATTTACTTTTTTTCTGTGGTTTAATAATTATTTTTTTTATACGTTTAACCTTTTGTTTTTATTTTTTAACCATTAATTATTTTCTTTCCATGAATTCTAATTAAATTTTTATAAACCCATCATTAGTGATAGCTTAATGATTTGTGATAATGGTAAAAATTCACATGAAAAAATCCATGTTTATCACAATAATACGACAAGCCTTTTTTGAATGTTTAATAATTAATAACAATTATTTTTTAAAATAAAATTAACATTCCTTTTACAGTAGAATCCAATCCCTTTTAGAAAAAACATTTTTAGATTAAGATAAAAATATTTTTCATTAAAGTTAAAAAAAAAAAAACTCTTTCAAAAAAATAATAAACCAAAATACTTTTAAATTAAACCAAAACTTTTTTTTTACTAAACCAAAGCATTTTTTATATAAAACTAAATCCCCTTTTCTAATTTTAGGAATAAAATTCTTTGTTTGAAAATTAAAACTAAAAGTCTTTTTTTAAGGTATAATAGTATTAATATTAAATAAAACAATAACAACGTCCAATTTTTGTAATTTTTCTTTTTCACTATTTTATTATTTGCCATTGATTTCCGTCTAACTTTTCACTAATGTTCTCTGTTTCTCTCCTCCGATTATACTTAAATTCCGATTCATATTCATTCAATTTATGTTGTTCCATGGATGTAATTTACGCGAGACCATGGTCGCGGTTTTTTTTTTTAATTTTTTTTTGGGGATTTGTAATTTACGCGAGTGATCATCGCGACGCTTTCTTTACTTTCCGCACTTTATTTCTGCCGCACAATAATTCATGTTTGCATGTTTTTACTGTTATACCCTCCAAAGGAATTATGTCTAAACAGTTTGACCGCCAAGTCAATAACCCTAACCTTTGACCGTTTCAAACCATAATTAGCCTAGGCATCCCGCCATGGATGAAAATGCCCTTTACCCTAGCTTTTAGGTCAAAGAGTCGTCGTACTCTATTTAGGGTTTCCCGCCGTGGAATCCCTAAGTTAACCCAAATTTCAATTAACAAATTCAACATAGAAATAGGAGTTTCAAGACTCCACGTAGGCGTGTCCTTAAGATACGTTTATTCTCCTTGAGACCTTGACCATAGTCAAGAAGTTTCTAACCTCCCTTTCGAGGGGAACTACGATTACTCTGATTCTATTCCCTATCCAAGATACGTAGGCACAATATGCGAGTCTTGCCGAGTAAACTTAGGACTAGCCCTTAGGTCTCTTTAGGTCACTCTATCCCTTAGCTCAATTATATATATATATATATATATATATATATATATATATATATATATATATATATATATATATATATATATATATATCAAACATATAATAAAATAAAAAAGCATACAATAAACAAAAGGTTCCTGTAAAGTACTATAGAAGTTTAGGGTGCTATTACCTTCCCTAAGCTTAACCAACCCCTTACCTAGGTCTCTCCCCGCATTGTGTTTACGATGCAAAAATAGGTTTTCCCTCTTTTGACCTTTTCTTTCGGATAAATCAAAGAGCGGTTGTGAATCAAGAATTGTGAGTCAAACTAATTAATAGTTTGATAGCCTATTTCCACCGCAACACCATACCATCATCATGTCATATTCATGCTTTTATTTACCCAAAATGAACCAACATAGAATCACATTTCAAGTCATTTTTCAAATTTCATGTCATATGAAGTAAGAGTTCAAAACCTTGAGCCAACTCATCTCCAATCATCCAAATGACACCCTTTCATTTTCTCACCCCCACCTGATTAGAAAGAGTGGGTTGCAAGATTCACAAAGCATCAAACTCGTGTGTGCACCTCACTTGGATATTTTTGGCAAAATTATGGAATCAAGTAAATCACTCAACATGGTCCTACATGAGTCCCCTTAAGTCCCCATATTTAAGCCATAGTTAAACCCTAAAGGCATCAGAAGGAGAATAGTTGCATGAGAGAGCAAGTTTTCATCAAAAATTACTCAAAATTTCTCTCTCTTCGAATCATACTTTTCACTGAGTTTCCATTCAATCTTTGGCTCATTTCCTCATTACTGAAGCATAAGGAGTGGATTGGGAGCTTGAAATTGAAGCTTTCACAAAGTTTGAAAGGCCAACGGAGCAGCTCTGTTAGGTAAACTTCCACTCTCTGAAACCTTCATTTTAGGCACATATTTAAGGTCATATTGGTGGCATTTGAAGTCCTACCTCGTGTAGGCAATGATTGAATCATTATTGTGGTTGTTTGGGTGATTTTCAGTTTGTGCATTGAACTTTCGTGGCTTGTTTTCACCTTGTTTTAAGAACCTTTTTCAAAAACTAATAGTGGATTCATATTCTACGTGAAAAAATCTTCAAAATGGTACCATAGGTTTTCATTTTTATGGTGTTTTCTAGCCAACACCGATGAGGCTCACCGGGGAAGACGACCAAAGCTAGGGCTTTGGCGTCTGAGGTGATGCTGAGGTGTTTTGTGACTTGTCACGTTGACCTGCGTGTGTGGCAAGTTGAATATGACGTTTAAGACACCTTGTTTAATGAAACGGAGCATTTTACTCAATCTGAGTTTGAATTGTGTTTGGGCCTTGCAAATTTTGATATCCACACCTCCTTGTTTTGAGGCCCAAACGCGTTGAACATGGATTCAGTTCATTCAGGATTACTACTGCACCCCTCTTGCACTTAATATTTTCATTTTATTTTATTTTCTTGCATTTTCTTTTTAATTCATTTTAAAATGGTTTTAAGCATTACAAAAATCCCAAAAAATATGTTTCTGACATTTTAGGATGTTGAGATATTTTTCAATATTTTTATTTTATTTTTCAATTATTTTTGCTATTTTTAATTGATTTAATATTTGAAGTGGTTTTATGGTTTGTACATTGAATTGAGGTTTGATCTTTGACCTTGATTGAACACCCCTTTGAGCAATTTTCCTCTCACACTTAGCTGTTTGATTGAGGCTTATTTGAGGGTTGGTTTGAGATCTTGATGATCACCTTTCAATTTTTTTCATTGGTTTTTGTTGGACCTTCGATGCTTGCTCGATAAGTTGAACATGTTGTCTTGATTGACACCATTGGTGGTGCTTTGATGCAATTCTTGCCATGACCTTTTCCATACTGATTTTGGAATGGTTCAACTTTAGTTTGGTATTTTCTTTGGATTTTATTTGAGATTACTTCTATTTTTGGTGGATGCCTCAAATTCACAGTGTTTTAACTATGTGTATGCATGCAATCCTTGACCTAGTTTTGGGATATGATCTTATGTGATCCCTTGAAGACTTCATGAGTCTTGTTAACTCTTGTTGACCTATTTGAGGTGCTGCTTTGCATGTTTATAGGTCCATTGGATGTATACCTTGTGCCACAAGTCTCATTTGATCATGTCTTTCCACTTATGTTTAAAGTGTGAGATGTTTGGATGGACTTTGGTCCTCCAATTTGATTTGATCATTCTTGTGTTTGCTTGATGACTTGATTTTGAATTTGAGGCATGTTACTTGAGTTCACTTCTGACCTTGATGGTTACGTACTTGTTCATGATGCTTTGGTGATGTTTGTTTCACTTCGAGGATGTTGTGAACAATTGAACTTCTTTTGAGTTGTTTGGGTGCCTTTATTTATTTGATCATGAGTGAGTGTTTGGTTGAGATGTTTATGATGTGGTTGCTGCCCCACTTTACTTCTCCCCTCACTTCTTTGATTGTGTTTCTCTATTTAGCACCTCTCTTCTTGTGATGTTGATGGCATTTGATCGTAGGAGCTTGCTTCTCTCATTTCCTCTCATCTTTCATGACTTGTTTAAGCCTTCCCTTTTGTTGACTTGTGTTTGTCTTTGATGAAGCTTCATGTTTGCATATTTTGTTTGCTTTTGCATATCTTTTTCATCTTGCACAGACTTGTTTAAGTCCTCCTTTTGTTTTTAATTTGTGATTAATTATGCATTGTGTTTACTTGTGCTTGTTCACATGATCCCTTAGGATTCCTAGTCCCTCTGTTTAAGATGGGAGTAGGAGAGACATTAGGATTTCAATCCTTTGCATGATATCATTAGGTAGTACTCTTTTTCATCCCAACTTTAGGACCACTTTGCATGACAATATTAGGGTTTCTTAGTCCCCTTTAGAGTCTTGTATCTTCTCTTCTCATATTAAACTCTTTTAAGACACTTAATAAAGAATGACGAGTGTTGTACGCTACGAGCTTTAAGTACACGAGGAATGATAAGTAGGGAGGTCTCTCTTCACATTATCTAGAGTGTTTAGCGTATGCCCTTTGGGTGATATGCGACGCATTTGCCCTTATGTCATAATCTTTAGTGCAACATGAGTTTCAAACTAAATTAATTCACTTCTTCTAAAAAAACATAAACAAAATCAAACCTTTTCATCCTTCGGGATTGCTTCAAACTTAACTTTCAGAAAGAGTATGTTATGTTTCTGTTCTACCGCAAACAGGCATCGTCCCTAACTGCTAGAATGAAGATGTAACATTGCCCATAAAACACTTGAACCAACCAGTGGTCTAGTTTCCCGAACTACGTTTGCTCTGATTTCTCATACCAGATGAGGATACATAGGCACAAGACGACAATGTCTTAGCGAGCAACCTTCCCCCATCACCCGTAGTTTCCCGAACTACGTTGACACCGACTTTCCCATTTCATGAGGGAATACGTAGGCATAAGGCGGCGATGTCCTATCGAGTCTGTTCTTTCTGTTCACCCCCGTTTAGCAGTAGCTTTTAGATAGTTTTCACCCATAGATTAGACAACAAGCGTGGATCCTGTTGAGTACAACGGACGTGAGGGGTGCTCATACCTTCCCCTTGCGTAACTGACTCCTGAACCCAAGATTTAGTTGCGATGACCTTGTCTTTCCCGTTCTCTTAGGTTTTCTTCGATCGTTTCCTTTCCCTCTCTTTGGGATAAATAATATTCGGTGGCAACTCTTTTGTCTATTTGCCGATCCTTTTTCGCAGTTGCGACACCTGGTTTACCAGTTTCAGCTTCTTCATGGTTTATTTCCTAATTCTGCATAACAAAGATACATTGGCATTGGACTTTGATGTGCATAATCTAAACTTTTTTTATTACATTAAAAATGTAGTGTGTATGCATCATTAGATATATGATTAATTGGCTAAAAGAGGTCATTGTCCTATTCTTAAGTGCAAGTAATGACAACTGACCTGATTATCTACATCTTAAAAAAAGACATCAAGCAAAAGATCAGTTTGAACAACATGTACAAACACAGTTGTCATAAGATATCTGCAACCGAAAAGCAAATTTTGTATAGATTATAAAATGTTCCACTTTATCGCAAAACAAAAGTAATTCTTTTATATATATATATATATATATATATATATATATATATATATATATATATATATATATATATATATATATATATATATATATATATATATATATATATATATATATATATATATATATATATATATATATATATATATATATATATATATATATATATATATATATATATATATATATATATATATATATATATATATATATATATATATATATATATATATATATATAATATAATTTGCATAGTCAAGTGAAAACAAAAGTACAAAAATTTAGAAATAAAAATTTGGCTTATTTTAAATATTATTTTAGAATGAATTTCTAAATTATATTTGAAATTCTGGTATGAAAATTTTAGATGTCCCAAGAACATTGATCTCTGCCGAAACAAGGACGAGGACAGATCATGAACAATTTAAATTTCTTTAAATTGTGCCAATGTCGTGACCAACGTCATGACCTCTGTTGTGACATCTGCATACTGACAGACTATTTATCTAAACATTTAAATTATGCAGAATTGTAAATGCAGAAAGATAAATAACACAGTAATTATTTACCCAGTTCGGTGCAACATCACCTACATCTGGGGGCTACCAAGCCAGGGAGGAAATTCACTATTAGTAGAATAAATTGAAAGTCAAACAACCAGTTTGCACTTCTCACTTAATCTCTACCCAATGACACTTCAATCTAGAGACACTCTAGACCTGAGCATTCCCACTCACCCCCCTCAATCACACCACAGTGATATCAATGCACAATTACAAAACAGTTGTGGAGATACACTCCAAAAACACACCATGGTCTTGCTTCACAACTTTGATCAAGTGAGACACACTCTTGCTTAAAAGCTTTGATTGACACAATGAACACAACATTTCATACAATTAACCAGAGCAATCATACAATCTACAATTGCTTGGTACACAAGGAATCCTAAGATCCCTAGACACACGTGAAGAACCAAGTTCATCACTCACAAAACACACGTGAAGAGCTACACTCTTCACTCACAAAACACACGTGAAGAGCTACACTCTTCACTCACAAATATGTCTACCACAATGTATCAAAAGATACAAAGGGTGACTTACACGCAAGGGACTCTCAAAACCTAGACCTTTATTTTACACTCTGGTTTTTCTTGATGTGAGTGCTTGATTTCTTCTGCTTCTGCTCCTCCTTTTATAGTAGTGCAGATTGGGCTTGGGCTGGTCACAAGTAACAAACATTAGGTTTAACAAAGTAAACCTAATTTCCACAATTCAAGGTGCTGTCAAATTAGGTCACAGCTGCTTGTTGTTCTGTCCAGCCCTGACTAGAATCTCGCCTAAGATGGCTAAGAAGCCATAACAGGTTTCCTAAAATTTAGCCTGAGATATATCAGGTATCATAACAGAAAAACAAACTCTGCACACCTAATGTCATATGATCAATGTCATAAATTGGTCATGACATTCAGCTTCATTTAAACTTGCTTTCCAGCTTGCCCTGCTGAACACTTCTGCAAAATTTTCTTCATGACAGTAGAAACAAATGTTTTATAGGTCCTTAAAAAGTATCAAGATCCTTTTTATGAACACTAATTAAATCTGCACTTTGTTTCTAATAACACTCTTTGGCATGCACATACTGATGAAGAATATCCAACAAGACCAAAACACTTTTGTCAAGAGATATAGCATAACAACCCCTGCTGTACCAGACATTGATGTCATGACATTCAGTATGACATCCATGACAGCAATTCTGTCATCAGCTCCTGCTAGCTCCTTCTGCATCCATGACAATAATTCTGTCATCTGCCCTTGTTAGCTCCTGCTGCACCAGATGTCATGATATTGGTAATGACATCCTATTTATAACACATGACAGCAGTTCTGTCATCAACTCCTGCTGCACCACTACTCCTGTTGTTTCTCACACATGACAGTAGTTCTATCATGACGGCAGATGGATGTCGTGATAGATGTCACGATATTCAGCATGCCATTCACATTAAAACACTCCACAACATTTCTGTCACCACAGCAGATGGAGATGTTATAACATTCTGCTTAACCTCAATGCAGGATCATGTTTTACCAAAATTTAGCCAATCATAGAACCATGGACAATTCTATATCATAGAACCATGGAACTAACAATATTAATACTACCCATGTGCTTATCTTCGTGGATGTCCGATTTTATATCTGAAAATTTTGAAAATTGCATATGTTCAAGTGTGGCAGAGGATGTTGATTTTTTATTAGGGTATTGGAAATCAAATATTTTATTTGCAATTGTTCCTGGTATTGACACTCTTTTATCAATGGATGAGCTTACAAGAAAAGAACTTTGAGGCATTTTGCGTGTGTACAAATAGATTTTAATATGTCAGATACTCTCCATGATCGTATTTTGGTAGAACGAGAGGGTTAAATGTTATTTGTTGTGAAATTTTGTTCTAAGGGGACAGGTGTTAGATCAGATGTCTAAACCAATGTGTTTTAACATTTTAAACTAAACTTTGACAGATTATATAAAACAAGATGATCAATCAAAAAGTAATAAAGAACATAAGAGAATTATGAACACAATTTAGTGCAACATCACCTACATCCAGGGGATTTCCAACCCAAGAAAGGAAATTCACTACTTAATAGAATTAAAGTGTCTTAGATGAACAATTGTTGAATGCTCGTCTTCTTAATTTTACATGTGTCTTTCTATTCAAGAATCCCCCTAAATATGAGAACCCATATATCTTTGCTCAATCATTAACCCTAGTGATCAATACAATAATCAATTTCAAGAATATTGAATTATAACTCAACTAACAAAACAGACTACGAGCCTTTAGATATGAATGTATGCGCTAGAGTGGTGCACAAACAACAACATAAACAAAAGGCTCAAAATAGAAACCATAACATAAAGAATCTTCAATCCTAGCACTCACTTCAAACATTATATTTGAGTCTCTTTAAATAGCAATGAAAACTATGGATTTTTCTTCCTTTGGAATAATATTTGATCACACCCAGAATTAAAAAAATATATATGTTTTGATTTGTTTTTCCAAACACCTTCAACAAAATATTTGATTTGTTTTTTAATCAAATTTAAATTTCCAATAAAATAGATTTGATCTTATTCAATCAGTTAAGCAAATCTAACTAATTACACTATTAAGAGATAACAACAAATCATGTTGCACACATCCTGAAAATACGCTCAGAAGAGCTACAACATTGGCATGCTAACAAGAGCTGGATGTTGTCCACATGCTGGAACATCTTGTCCCATATTTATTCTTTCTTCACAAAAGCATCTTATATACTCCATGTTGTTTTTCATAATGCATTCAATCAAAAGGAACAACAATCTTCCCCTTTGACAAATTTTGGCAAAACAACTCTTTCAAAAACTTACAAGATGTGTAAAAGTAAGTCTTACAAACTGAGCAACATAAGCAAACCACAACCAGAACAAATAAAGTAAACAGTAGTAGTAGAAGAAACACATAAGTATAGTGGTTGCTACACATTTAAAACATAATCCTAATGCTCTTATAGATATATACACAATCAATCATGCATGCACACAATCAAAGTCAAAAGTCATTCAGGTTAGTCAAGTCACTCTGAACTACCACTCCCATCAAACGTTAGAGTTCACACACATAAAGAGATCAAATCACAAGCATACATGTTCATAGTTAAAGGTCAAATGCTTCAGCATGTGAGACACAAGCTCATCAGATGAGTAAATTAGAGCATATATCTATCAAACATGATGTATGCACACAAATTATTTCTCCCCTTTTTTTGCCACAATTTGGAAAATATATGAAAAGAAGAAAGAAAAAATGAAGAAATACGACCAAACAACTTAGAACTAAGAACCAAATCCTGAGAATATCATAATAGATCCATGATTGTTAAGAAGTTATTACAGATCCAACATCACAACAAAAAAACATACAAAACCAATCATACTGCAATGTAAACACCTGGAGTTCTCAATCTTCAGACTTGCTCTCTAGACCAACCACCTGATTCAATGAAAGTAACCTAGTTTTCATCAACATCTGAGTTAGAGTCATGTATTTGGACAACTATCTTCTTCAAAGGCTTTATCTTTGTTATAGACTTCTTTCAAGTCATAAATGCTCCAACAGATGGTCTATCATGTGTTTCCACATTGGTTTCAGCCTTCTTTGATTATGGAGCCCTAGTCTTCTTCGCAGACTTATCTTTCAGCATTTTGACTTCCTTAGCTTTAGCTTTTCCAGATGATTTACTCATTTTTGAAAGAAATGGAAAAACTTGAGAGAATGGAGAGTGAGAAATTATATAAGTACAATATAGAAAGAGAACAAGAGTATCCTTGCTTATAACGATGGACCAGATAAAATGAGAGTTTAAAATAGGAATGATCTTCCTCATTTTAATGTGCACCATAGACCACATGAGTGAGAGACTTTCTTGTTTTCCTTGCACACCTCCCTAACTTTGACTTTTATAGACTCTCACATATGAAAATACCAAGAGCACCCCTTAAATTTTCAAATTTAACTGCATCTAAAGCCTTAGTGAATATGTCAACTAATTATTTTTCAGTTTCTATATGCTCAAGATTTACAATTTTATCGTTTACAAGTCCCCTAATGGAATATTAATAGAACTCAATTTGTCACCGAATAATGTCATGACATTTTGTCCGACATTGTACTCTTTCAACATGTGTTTCATTCAGAGCAATTGAGTGCAACTGCTCCCTGCAATAATATACTAAGCTTCAGTAGTAAATAATTGTGATACCCCATATTTTTGACCCTAGATTTCATCATCATTCTAGGAGCATAATACATTGCATTGCTAACCCTAACCTTCTGCAAGTTGCTTTTTATTTTGTTTCATCTAAATTAGGGTTTTAAATCAAGAGAGTCAAGAGGATCTTTATTTGATCAGTCAAGGTCTTGGATTGGTCATCAACCTACCAAGTGTGCATACACCTAAGAGGCCTCTCTCCATCAAGAATCAAGTGCAAATTGTTGTTAGTTTTGCTTTTTGGCTATCACCAGTATATCCTCTTGAAGCCCTTTTTTTGGCATCATTGTTTAAGTCCAATTTATTTGGCACATACAAAAGAGTTTAACTATCCTGTATCTTTCTTGACATTTCCTGAATATCTCGTTTGATCTCTTCATTTTAAGGAATTTCCAGAGGCTTGGATATTTATTCTCGTTTGAAAACTCTAGCAGTGTTTGGTTTGATCCTATTGCTATGAGGATCCTACCTTATCCTTGCATGATCTTATTTCTATGAGGATCATATTTAGTCCAATCCTAAGGCTTTGAGGATTATGTCTTTGTCTAATCTTATTGCTATGAGGATTTTGTCTTGTTTTGCATGATCCTATTGATATGAGGGTCCTGTTTTGTTCAATCCTATTTCTATGAGGATTTCGTATTGTCTTTGTTTCAATCCTAAGGCTTTGAGGATTGTATCTTTGTTTCATCCTAATGCTTTAAGGATGTTGCTCTTATTTGATCTTATCGCTATGAGGGTCTTGTCTTTGTTTCATCCTAAGGCTTTGAGGATGTTGTTTTTGTCTTGCTTTAGTCCTATCATAAGGCTTTAAGGATTGTGTCTTTGTGTCATCCTAAGGCTTTGAGGATGTTTCTCTTGTTCAATCCTAAGGTTTTGAGGGTCTTTCTTTGGTCCAATCTTAAGGCTTTGAGGATTGTATTTTGTTTTGCATGATCTTATTGTTATGAGGGTTATGTTTTGTCTTTTCTTATAGAGTGATAGTCAGACATGCTTGAACCTGTTGATCTACCATTCTGGATATTCCCTAGTGTCGCTACTGCGAAAATCGACGTTGGCTAAATAGAAGAGTCACCACCGTGCGTTATTTATCCCAAAGGAGGGAAAGGAAACGCTCGACGTAAACCTACCGCAAAGACGGGAAAGGAATGGTCATCGCAACCAAATCCTGGATTCGGGAGTCGGTTACGCAAGGGGAAGGTATTAGCACCCCTTCTAGTAAGACCCCATCTTCACTCTCCAATGATTCCCCAGCTTTAGATAAGCTCCTGTCTTCAAAAGTACCCCAGCTCTGGCAAGCAATGAACCCCAACAGTTGACAACTTCAAACAGCAAACAGCTTCAGAAAGCAGCAAAACCCTAGTTTCAACAGATATCCAGCTTTGACAGGCACAAGCTTCATCTTCACCAATCTTCAATGAAATTCTTCATCTCCATCTTCAATGGCTTCCAATCTTCAAGGCAAGCACTCCAGAAGAGAATCACTTAACAGATTAAATTGAAATGCTAAACAGCTCATTGACAACCAAAGGAAGCCTATAAGTGTTTAACATTATAAGAGAAGGGGCCCCTCAAAGTTCTACTTCCAAAATAAGCCACTTATCACTCCAAAGGAGGGATGTGAATACCTTAAAAGGACTTTATGTCATAGGGAGGAATAGAAGCACAAGATGCTTTCTATGTTTGCAAGAAGAAATCATTCTAATCTAAGGCTCTCCCTATTTCTCCTATCTCTTAAGTCTTCACAAACCATCTGCCAGGAAAGGAATCTTCATGCATCAAGCTCTATCCCTTGTCTTCAATCATCATCCAAGGTCTTCATTAACTCCAACAAGCAACAACCAAGCCCCAAGCCCAATTGAAATGCCCAAAACCCAACAAAGAAAGCAACATCCCAAGTGGGAAACACACCAATATCAACCAAATTGTAAAAATCAAGTAAAATAGTAAAACTCACTATAAAATCCTAATTAAATTTATAAGGGAGCTTAACTATATACCCTACACCCCTTATAGACCCTAAGACCTAAATCAATTTTAAAACCCCAAAACTATGCCCTAAACTGCACCTAATTGTTGTGAAACCCTAATTCTGATACCTCTCCTATCTACCTCTCAAATTAATCTAAATTTTAGTCACAAAAATATGAAAAAATTCCTAAGGGTACATGCTTCCCTAACCTAATCAGTCTCACAAGAATCAATCAAAATTCATGCACCAAACTCTCCTACTAAATTCAGAAAAATTAAGTACTAAACAAATGTAAACTAAAAGCAATACTATTGTAAAATATACCAGAAAAAATAAAATGCAAGAAATTAATATTTTTATTATTTCACAATTTTCTAGAGGTCCTAAGGAAACTAGGGAAAAACTTCCATCCTAAAATGATCATTTTTCAATTTATTGTGAATTATTTGCTAACCTATACAAACATGAAATAAAACAAAAATCAATTAAAAATGAAAGACAGACGTGGTGAATAGCAATTTTCTATAGTTCAGACATGAATTGGGCTCAGGGGGGGTGCCAACATCAGGCGCGCTAAGCCCAATACCACTCAGAAAAACATTGAAAAAAACACAAGGAAAATGGAAAATCCTGGGGGCGAATAGCAATTACTTTGCATGTTATTTCTCTTTGGGCCCAAAGTAGGGGTGTGGTTAGCAAATCTGGGCTACGGCCCAAAACACGATTCAATCAGAGAGGGGAGGTGCCACAGGGAAACTGGTAGTATGCCTAGCAAAAAGAACAACGGGCCTAAGGCCCAGATCCATCATCAACCCACCATCCGGTACACAAAACCTAATTCTAACTCCCTTTCCCCTCCTACTGTTCATCCTCCTCCCCAAACCCTAACGGTGCATCTATGCTCTCTCCATCCTCCACCCTCACAAACACTCTGTTACACAAAACTCACTAACAACTTTCGTTCCAAATTCATCACCACGAAAAAACTCACCTCTCAGAACAACTCCCCCAACCAAACCTCGCTTCACACCTCTCTAATGTTCAACCTATCACCAGATTCTAACCTAATTCCATTTCAAACCTAACAATCACGAAAACCTCAATCTACAGCTAACCAACAAACTATGGAGGTGTCAAGTTTTAAAGAAGAGAACCTGGATAATGCTATGAAGATGGTGCTGTTTGGAGAAAATTCTTGAAGTTCTCTTGACGATCTTGAAGGAGATCGTTGTCGAAGTCGCGTGAAGATTGTCGACGATGAAGGAATCGAAGCACTGGATGGAGTGGATTCTTGAAGATCTGAAGGATTCAAGCTTTACGCGATGATCTCTTTGAAGGTGCTCCTGAGGGCGATCTGAAGAAAGATCTTGAATGGACGAAGAACTTGACGAACGTTCTTGAACTGCAGCAATCTGTAGATAAAGAACAATGAAGATTCTTGAAGAACGAAGAGTGCGATGAATTTTGATGGAATTTTTTGGGGCTTTCTTGTTGATGTGTGAAGGATCTGGAAAAATCTCTTGAACACTGATGAAGATTGGAAGAAGTTCTGGCAAAAACTTGAATATTGACGGAGGATGAACGAGAACGGATGAATCTTGTGTGAATCGCTGGTGAGAACTGCAGATTCCGGCGTCTTGATGAATTTTCCGGTGAGGAATGGATGAAGGATGATGATGGAGGATTAGTGATGATAGGAAAATCAGTGAAATTGCAGTTTCCGGTGAGTTTACCGGTCTCCAGCGACGGTTAGCGGCGTTCAGGACGGTGGCTGCATGCACTCCGGTAAGGGGTTGCTAGTGGGATACACGTGTGAGGCATGCAGTGAGGTGTGGCGGTGGTTGAGTCAGAAGGGGACACGTGGCACTGAGAAAGAGGGAGAGAGAGACGCGTGGAAGGAGAAAGAGAAAGTGGGGTCTGTGTTGGCAAAGAGTGGTGAAGTGGCTGAACCCGGAAACACACGCGTGGCAGTGATATTTAAAGGACACTTGGCACAAATACTGGACTTTGACTGGGCTTAGATCTCTGGATAATGGCCCACTAAGACTACATGAATGATTATTGGACTAATTAAAAGATTAATGATGAAATGATGGATTAAACTGGAATTAACCAAAATGACTAAGGCTAATAAAAAACGAAAAATTACTAACGCCTAATTAAGACAAGCTAACTAATAACTAACCCTAATTAATACGAAAATGACAATTAATACTAAACTTCTAATAAACTCTAATAACAGAAAAAACTATTAAACCTAATCAATTAATACCTAATTAATATCTAAACTAAAAAATCTATTCAATTAAAAATCTATCCTATTTATTAAAAGAAACCATTAAATCTATATCTAGAAATACTATACTATTCTAATATTATTCTATTTAATACAAAAACTATTATCTAAAATACTAATAAAACCCAGTTAATACCTAAAAAAATCTATAAAATCATAAAAAAGTGCTATTAAAGCAAATAACTCCAATAAAAGGAACGCGAGACCAGACTGAAATAAACGGTAAACCCCGGACACCGAAATATCCTCAAAAACAACAGTGCAAGCTGAAAACGCCTAGGAGCGCACGACTTCCCAAAAATGAAACTCCGACTATCCGGACTGGTCTGAAACGCCCAAAATGTGAAAATAGGGCTGTAATCCCGATAACATCAGTATGATTGAGAAAATGCAATGCATGCGGTATGTGAATGCGAATGCAAAATGCGTCAAAACATAAACCAGATGTGGGAACCGGTTGGTCAAATTTTGGGGTGCAACAACTGCCCCTATTCAAACGGCTTAGACCCGACTGAGTGAAGAGCGAATGGCCTTCAAACATTCGAGGTACGAGACGGTTGAATACCAAAGGAACCCTGAAATTTGCCAACCATGGAGATAGACTGCAAGACTGCTTGAGAAGCAACGTCCATTGAACTGAATCTGGTTGTTATGGCAACCAACTGATCAAACATCTGATATCAAATTTGATTTCACCCTCCACCACCTGTGTGACGCCACAGGTATTCGCAAAAACACCTCCATCCACCACTGGACTAACCTTGTCAACACCAGAAGAGGAACCAATTCGTCAACACGAATAGAGATTCTGTCGTCACAGGAGTAACGTTATCCACATCCAGACCTAAATTTCGCCAATACGAAGGAAGATATCTGTAGGGGATAACTGGTCCCTGAAGAGTAATCAATCTTGACTACGTCACGACTTCACAATACGAAAAACTCCCGGTGCTTTCGCTGGGGAAACATTTCTGTTTAATCACAGGGAACTCATCTGCCTATCCCTGCAGGCATATCATCTGTCTAACCATAGGAAACCCCATCTGTCTACGTCATACGGCGCAAAGTCATCTGCCTGACTATAAAGAACTCCATCCGCCTGCTTCATACGGGAAAATTGTCTGAATACTGTTTCTCTGCCTACCTCTGCAGTAGCCAACTCCGTTGGTCTCAACCCAAAACGACATCGAGGAGGACTCTACTGGGGACGGTAACACGAGGAAATCACGGCAACTTCCTTGGGGAAAATACTTTTGTCAAATATCGGAACACAACTCACATACTCTGTTTATCACGGGAGAATTACCTATTTGGATACCGGAAGATTCATCCGCCTGCTTCATACGGGAAAATACATCTGTCTGATTCTTACGGGAAAACACAACGCATCTGCCTGATACACACAGGAAAGTTCTTCCGCCTGATCCATACGGGAAAATACATCTGTCTGATTCTTACGGGAAAACACAACGCATCTTCCTGATACACACAGGAAAGTTCTTCCGCCTGATCCATACGCGAAAATCGTAACACATCTGCCTGATACTTACAGGAACGTTCTTCCGCTTGATCCTTACGAGAAAACATAACACATCTGCCTGATACTTACAGGAAAGTTCTTCCGCCTGATCCATATGGGAAAATCGTAACACATCTGCCTGATACTTACAGGAAAGTTCTTCCGCCTGATTCTTACGGGAAAACATAACACCTCTGCCTGGTTCATACAGGAAAGTTCATCCGCCTGCTTCTTACAGGAAAAGACAACACATCTGCCTGATTCATACAGGAAAGTTCATCTGCCTGATTCTTACTGGAAAAGATAACACATCTGCCTGATACATACAGGAAAGTTCTTCCGCCTGATTCTTACGGGAAAACATAACACCTTGGATATAGCTTCCTATCCTGCTCGCGGTAGTAGCTAACTCCACTAGGGATATTATGAAAATAACTGCCCGACACCCGTTTCGACAACAAGTGACCACTTCTGAATTTTGATTTATGAAACCCTGAAATGCTGCCGCGACAGCGAACCTGAAGAAAAACACTCCACTGGTCGGATAAGAGAAACTTCAACCAGTAACTCTATGGGGAATAATGAAAAGAACTGCATCATCACATGTCTCATGGCGAGACCTCGATCATCTGGTAATAGATCTGAGATAGAACCCCATACTCCTGTTGAGAAACACACCTGAAAAGCAAAAGGTTAACCAACCTGATTTATGTTTCATAATGCGTATGTTTGGCAATGGCGTAATGCTCCATACGGCATGGAAATGCTATGCGTTTTCTGGGTAGATGCAAACATGATAATGTATGCAAATGCAAATGCAGGTTTAGGCTGCTGGGGAGCTCTGCTAAGCTTGCTTCATCAACGCGGCTGTTGAGGACAAATACCACCCTGTTGGGGACGAAAGGATATCGCGACGTATTCTGGAAAAATAAATGCCGGAAATACAACCAACTCTGCTGGGGAGAGATTACACATCAATTTCCACTGGAGGAAAGAATAACACCTGCTGGGAAGATTAACTCAGCTGGGGAAGAAACGACCCTTCTGGGAGACAACTGTCTGGGTACAGTTTACGAACTCGGAACTACCACTCCGCTGGGGATAACCATCTTGACGAAGGCACGACGACCTGCGGGGGGAAATAAAACCATCCTCGGTGGGGATAATCCTTCTGAACTTACTATCTTGGTTGTATGCCATGGAAATCCTCCCCGCTGGGGATTGAATGCGCACATCTTTGACTCTCTGGAGAGTGTAAACTCTGCATGGGACACCGATCTTGTCTTGCTGGGGGATGTCCTATGGACAACTTCCATGAGGATACTCTTCTGAGGAAAATAATCCCTCCTTCGATAAGGGATGACATTGTCTCAACCTCTGGGGGTAAGGTGCGACTAGCTAGGGAGAGTGATCCCCCTTCGGTAAGGGATAACATCATTTCATCTTCTGAGGGATGAGATGCGACCTGCATGGGGATTAGCGTCACACAAAAGTCAAGTCTTCCGCCACGAACCTCCGGCTGGTGCCACAATTTTCTGATCGTTCGCTTCAAGAGTGAGAACCCTGCAAAACACAAACGAGACAAAACAAATCTATACAACCAAATCTATTCGGGTTAGCGTTCGTGACATTGCTTCAGTCAATTCGAAGTTTTAGCAATTATTGGCAAGGGCCAGCAAAGTTATGCACATGCAAGGTCATCGGAACATTGGCGTTTTCCACATATAAAACAGTAAAGCACAAACATCAAATACTGAATAACATGTTTTATTAATAACAGGCCTCTGAATAGACAAAGTTTTGTACATCGGATGCAACTCCTGAAAAGAGGAAGTTACGCACACACATACATATATGCACAAAAAGCATAGAAATACAATTTGAATTTGTACACCTGTCGGCAACGTGGTGCAGACAAACATCACGAGCTGATCCTCCTATGACTCGCTTGACTCTGGCGCTTTCCCGACATTCACCTTTCGGAAGAGATTGTGTTGGATAAACGAACCCTCAGGTACTCCCAAACCACTAAGCAACGCAATATCAGACCCGGACCACAGTCATTTGCTTTTTTAATCCCTAGCTTTTGCATGAATCGCCCTTTGCGGGTTTTCAATTCACCGGGATACCCTTTTTTGCCGAAGTCTCCCAATGCAGGTTTTCGACTTCGCGGGTGTACATCTTTTCAATTTTATCCCTAACTTTTGCCCGAACCTTTAATTCATTTTTTATGGTTCGCCGGGATGCCCCATTTTTGCCTGGACTCTCTTTTTACTGTCCAGCGGGTCACTTTCAAGCAAAGTATTTTTTAACTGCGTCCGAATTCACAGGCGATGTAAAGTCTTCACCATCCATGGTAGATAGTAGCAAAGCTCCTCCAGAGAAGACTTTTCTGACAACGTAGGGCCCTTCGTAATTCGGCGTCCATTTGCCCCTGTGATTTGTTTGTGGCGGAAGAATCCTTTTCAGCACAAGGTTGCCCGTCTGAAAGCTTCGCGGACATATCTTCTTATCATACGCTTTCTTCATCCGGCTCTGGTACAACCGACCATATGCTAGAGAAGCTAGCCTCTTCTCATCCATTAAACTGAGCTGATTCAATCTATCTTTAACCCATTCCGCCTCGTCTAGTTGGACATCTCGTAAAACCCTCAAGGAAGGAATCTCAACCTCCAACGGTAACACTGCCTCCATTCTGTATACCAATGAAAAAGGGGTTGCCCCGGTTGATGTGCATACTATCGTACGATAACCGTGCAAAGCGAAAGGTAGCATCTCGTGCTAGTCCTTATACGTCACAACCATCTTCTGAACAATCTTCTTTATGTTCTTATTGGCCGCTTCGACAGCGCCATTCATCTTGGTTCGGTAAGGAGAAGAGTTGTGATGTTCAATCTTAAAATTCTGGCACATCTCTTTCATCATCTTGTTATTCAAATTCGAACCGTTGTCGGTGATAATCCGCTCAGGGATTCCATATCTGTAGATAATATCTCGTTTGATAAATCTGGCGACCACTTGTTTGGTGACATTGGCATATGATGCTGCTTCCACCCATTTGGTGAAGTAATCGATTGCCACCAAGATGAACCAGTGTCTGTTGGATGCTGTAGGCTCAATCTTCCCAATCATATCAATTCCCCACATCGAGAACGGCCATAGTGATGACATCACATTCAGAGGACTTGGGGGTACATGGACCTTGTCCGCATAAATTTGGCACTTATGACACCTCTTCGCAAACTTGAAACAGTCTGTTTCCATAGTTAGCCAGTAATAACCTGCCCGCAGCAGCTTTCTCGTCATGGCATGGCCACCAGCATGTGTACCAAATGTACCCTCATGTATCTCTTTCATGAGCAACTTTGCTTCTTTCTCGTCTACACAACGTAGCAACACCAAGTCGTGGTTTCTTTTGTATAGGACATCGTCCGGGTTCAAATAGAAATTGCCAGCCAATCTCCTGAGAGTCTTTTGATCTCGACTGGATGCCCCAGCCGGATACCCCTTGTTCTTCAGGAAATTCTGGATGTCAAAGTACCAGGGTTTACCATCGGGAGCCTCGTCGATGGCAAATATGAAGGCAGGCCTATCAAGCCGAGAGATAACAATCCGGGGAGCCTCGTTCCAGAAGTTAACTTTATACATTGAAGACAATGTCTCTAAAGCGTCAGCCATTTGATTTTCTGCTCGCGGCACATGATGCAATTCCACCTTGTCAAAGAAAGGCAACAATCTCCTTGCATAATTCATATATGGTATCAAATTGGGCTGACGTGTCTCCCATTCTCCTTTAATCTGATTCACCACCAGGGCTGAGTCTCCGTATACATCCAGATGTTGGATTCACAAATCAATGGCTTCTTCAAGACCCATGATGCAAGCCTCATATTCAGCCTCATTATTGGTAACGGGAAAAGTCAATCGGGCAGTAAAGGGGATGTGCGACCCCTGAGGAGTAGTGATAATCACACCTATTTCGCTACCATAGGAATTTACAGCTCCATCAAATATCAACTGCCATTTGGAACCCAACTCTGGTCCTTCGTCTAGCAACGGTTCTTCACAATCTTTCATTTTCAGGTACATAATATTCTCGTTAGGAAAAGCAAACCTCATCGATTGGTAATCCTCAACAGGCTGCTCCGCAAGGTACTCTGACAAAACACTACCTTTAATAGCCTTTTGCGAGACATATTGAATATCATATTCGGTTAACACCATCTGCCATCGGGCAATTCTTCCAGAGAGTGCTTTCTTCTCAAACACGTATTTGATTGGATCCATCTTTGAAATTAGCAGGGTTGTATGATTCAGCATGTATTGCCTCAAACGTTTGGCGGCCCAGGCTAGCGCGCAACGCGTCTTCTCGAGCATCGAGTATTAAGACTCACAGTCGGTAAACTTCTTACTCAAATAGTAGATCGCATGCTCTTTACGTCCTGTCTCGTCGTGTTGACCGAGAACACAACCCATACTTTCCTCAAGAACTGTCAAATACATAATCAAAGGTCTCCCGGCCACTGGGGGTAGCAAAACAGGAGGTTCCTGCAAGTATTCTTTTATCTTATCGAACGCCTTTTGACAATTTTCATTCCAGGTCACAACCTGGTCTTTTTTCAACAACTTGAATAACGGCTTGCATGTCGCAGTTAGGTGAGATATGAACCGAGCGATGTAGTTCAACCTCCCTAAAAATCCACGCACTTCTTTTTCTGTTTTAGGCGTCGGCATTTCTTGTATTGCTTTTATTTTCGCAGGATCAACCTCTATTCCTTTTTCGCTCACCATAAACCCCAGTAGTTTACCCGATCTCACCCCGAAGGTGCACTTGTTAGGGTTCAGTCTCAGCCTGAACTTCCTAAGCCTCTTGAATAATTTCAGCAGATTAACCAAATGCTCCTCCTCCGTCTGGGATTTGGCGATCATATCATCAACATAAACCTCGATCTCTTTATGCATCATGTCATGGAAGAGAGTCATCATAGCGCGTTGATATGTTGCCCCAGCGTTCTTCAAATTCGAAGGGCATCACTTTGTAGCAAAATGTTCCCTAAGGAGTAATGAAAGTAGTCTTCTCCATGTCCTCTGGAGCCATTTTGATCTGATTATAGCCTGAGAAGCCATCCATGAAGGAGAATACAGAGAACTGAGCAGTGTTATCAACCAGCACATCGATGTGAGGAAGTGGAAAATCATCTTTCGAGCTCGCCCTATTCAAATCACGGTAGTCTACACACATTCGCACTTTACCGTCTTTCTTCGGCACTGGCACAATATTAGCGACCCATGAGGGATATTTTCTAACAGCTAGAAAACCAGCATCCCACTGTTTTTGAACTTCCTCCTTGATCTTCACAGCCATGTCCGGTCTGGTTCTCCTGAGCTTCTGCTTAACAGGCGGACATTCCTCTCGCAGTGGCAGACGGTGAACAACCATATCCGTATCCAACCCAGGCATATCTTCGTACGACCAAGCAAATATATCACTATATTCTTTGAGCATCTCAACCAATCTTTGCTTGATGTCGCTCTGCAGCGCAGCCCCTATACGGATGTTTCTCACAACTTCTTCCGACCCCAAATTGATAATCTCAATGACTTCCTCATGAGGCAGAATGATTCTTTCCTCTTGTTTCAATAACCAGGTCAACTCTTCTGGCACGTCGCCATCCTCAACAATCTCTTCCTCAGCCTGAAATACCGGGTGCTCGAAGTCGAAGTGAGTCATAGGCGGTTCATAGATATCATCTGAAATAGTAATCCTGCAAAGGAAATGGTTAAATGCTTTAAAACGCAGACAAAGCAAATAACCACGTTGCCATTTTATTGGAAAAAATAAAAACAGGAAAAAACAGGGATCGCAACATTTGTATATGAAAAACGCCTTTATTTCATAATTAAACAATGTAATGTACATAACCAAATGGCCCTAAGCAAAATCACCATGCCCCGGGTAGGACACAGGATTATTCAACAATTAAGAAAACAAATCATTACTGTTTAGTTGTCACAGGAACAGTTTCCCGGATAAACCAATTGCAGAGACTTTGTCCTGGCATGCTTGGCTTGATCCACGCGTCCATATCACAGTCGCTATCTCCTTCTTCAGAATCGGAAACAACATTGATAGTCTCGAAGCTCACCCCGCTTGGTGTAATCATGATTGGCCCCCTGAACTTGGGCGTCCCTAAAGAGGATTTTGATGACGAAGGATGATACCCAAGCCCGAACCTGTCATTCTTCACGGGAATATCCAACACCTGCCCCAGCCCTTGGCTCTACCTGCCTGCCCCAGAGCCTGAGCCTCTTTGTAGGATGACACCGCTACATCTGATACTTTACTTGGCACCGGAGCTTTGTCCTTAATTCGCAACCCCTCAAAGGCCTGACAGGGTGTCTCATGGATTTTGCCGTCGACCTCAACATACTTGAACGAAGACAAATGGCTAACCAGAATATCTTCCTCTCCACAAACCATGACGACACTATCCCCAACCATATACTTCAGCTTTTGGTGTAACGTGGATGTGACTGCCCCGGCAGCATGAATCCATGGGCGCCCAAGAAGACAGCTATAGACTAGCTGTATGTC
Organism: Lathyrus sativus; assembly: GCA_963859935.3. Taxonomy (NCBI): domain Eukaryota; kingdom Viridiplantae; phylum Streptophyta; class Magnoliopsida; order Fabales; family Fabaceae; genus Lathyrus; species Lathyrus sativus. The sequence goes on from OZ012739.1 coordinate 251,379,273, forward strand.
CATTATGTAGAATTCCGTTTCAAATACTTTAGGCCCCACCTGCAACGGTAATGTTATTGATCCGAAAACTGACCTCCTCGTTCCATCGAACGCTCTCACCACTAAGTCACTGGGCGTGCAGATAATCCCCCTGATATCTAACTTCATCATGGCTTTCTTCGGTAGCACATTCAGGGAAGACCCAGTGTCTACTAAAACATGGGACATGACCGTGCCCCGACATTCTACTGACACATGCAATGCCATATTGTGCTCTCGCCCTCTCGGAGTCAAATCAAAGTCTGTGAAGCCCAAATTGTGCCCCGCATTGACATGCGCCATCACCCCTTCTAACTGATTAACAGAAACTTCTTGAGGAACGAACAACGTGTCTAGAATTTTCAGCAAAGCGTTCCGATGGGCCTCGGAACATAACAGCAATGATAAGATGGAAATTTTTGACGGTGTTTACTGGAGGTGCTCCACGATTTTGTAATCACTTTTACGAATGAGCCTCATAAACTCCTCCACATCCTTAAGTGACGTTTCTTTTTCATTTGACTGAGACGGACCATCCTCAGCTACCTTGGTTTTGCCCTTGGCTAATCTTTCCGCCTCTACCTCGGGTGACGTGAAGATTCTTCCGCTTCTGGTCATACCCCCTGTTCCGACAACATTATCTACAACCCCAGCTGGTTGTCCATTGACTTCAATTCTCTCATTGTCGCAATATACCTCCAACCCGTAAGTCCACGACACTGCTTTAGTACTCTCAAAAGGGACTGGTCCTGCTTTGGTAATCGTGATCGTTGGCCACCTGGCAGGCGCCGTTATCGTTATTGTTTTCCTCTGAATAATCACCGTCACGATATCGTTATGCTCATCACACAACACCTCTACAGGCTCCTCAGCCGCGGTTCTATCAAACTGCAAAGTACCTTCATCCATCATAGCCTGAATACCCTATTTCAGCCCATTACAACTCTCTGACTGTATCCAAAAATCCAAGCAAAATTCATCACACCCTGGGAATACACCCCCTTTTAACAACCTGCTTTTAATCTCACCCAACGGTGTCTTCAGCTCATTGACATCCGTCATTAGATTCAAATTCTCCTATGTCAGGATGGCGTTTGCCCCATGATTGGGCATAGGCTGTTGTACGATATTTGGTCCCGCCGGTCCAAAGTTAATAGCTTTGTTATCCAATAAATCCTGAACCTTATGTTTAAATGCTTGACAAGCTTCTATATCATGCCCGGGTGCCCCAGAATGAAACTCGCAATGCTTGTTGGCATCATATCCGTAAGGGAGTACTGCCCCAGTAGGCGGTGCCAAAGTCCTCTTTTCAACCAAGTTCAACCCTAGCAGGGTCTGGAGGAGTTCTGCATACGTGGAAGGAGGTGCGTCGAACACTTTTTTCAGTCTCGCATTCTGGACCTTTCTCTGGCCAGGATTCTATCCTTGCTGTTGCTGTGGTTGTTGTTGTTGTGGCTGTCTTTGTTGAGGAAGCGGGATAGTGGCACTAGCTATCTGCTGCGGCTGAACATACTGATGTCTTCCTCTGCCCCTGCCCCTGCCACCAAACACGGCACTAGAATCACCCTATCGTCTACCACCAAATGCTTTTCTGGCACCTCCTGTTGAAGTAGACTCACCTGCTTGGAACCTTCCAACTTTAATCCCGTTTTCAATCATCTCCCCCATAAGAATCAAATCTGAGAAACTGCTCAATGACACACTGAACAATTTTTCGTAGAACACCCCCGTAAATGTCCCAATGAACATATCGTTCATCTCCCTTTCAATTAAAGGAGGGTGCACCCTCGCTGCCATATCGTGCCACCTTTGCGCATACTCTTTAAAGCTTTCACCGTTCTTCTGTGACAAACCCTGCAATTGGACCCGGTTTGGCGCCAAATCGCTGTTGTATTTGTAATGTGTCATGAAAGCATCGACCAGTTGCTTCCAGGTTTTGATCTGCGTGGGCTCCAGCCCCATATACCATTCAAGCAAAGGCCCTGACAAGCTGTCCTGAAAGAAATGCATGAGCATCCTTTCGTCATCTGAATACGCGGACATCCTTCTGTAGTAAGAGCGAACATGGACTTTAGGGCAGGTGTCCCCCTTGTACTTATCAAACGTGGGAGCCTTGAATTTCAACGACACCCTCAGCCCTGGTACTAAGCCCATTGTAGTCATATCCAAACCGGTGGAGTTCTGATTCACTACCCCCTTCATCTGTTCTTCAAGCATTCTGATCCTTTGCACATGATCAACAGGTCCTTCAAATCCCACACCTCTTCCAGAAAAGGCGTCCTCCTGGCAGTCTTCACCCCAATTCACATTCCCATTTCCATATCCGTCGTAACCAATGTTGCGACCAAACCCTTGCTGATTGATCATGGGACCTCGTCCCCCGGCACCGAAACCCTGGTTGACTCTAACAGGTCCAAACCCAGTGTTGACAGAAATCACCCCAACACCATTCATATTACCAAATCCACCATACCCTTGGTTAGCGTTACCAAAACCGTCATAACCGAAACCCTGAGTGTTGAAGCCGAATTTCCCATCCTGATTGACGTAATCAAATCCCTGATCATTGTAGTCGAAACCATTGTTGCCAAAACCATTACCACCATTGTTGTTACCACCGCCTTGGTTGGCGTCCCCAAATCCAACATTATTAACAACAGTCTCATTTCCGTTCCCTGTGTTGCCATTGCCAGCGGCAGTGTCATTATTCACAACCACCACAGGTGGGGTCACTACAGGTGGGACCACGGGCGTAGGGGGCCCATCTTACGGAATAGTCTCAACGTGCGCAGAGTTGTGGTCATTGTTGCCGTTCCCATTAGCCCGCGTCAGCAGCAACTGTACCAAAGTCTGGAGGCTCTCCTGGCCCTTAGCAATGTTCTCCATTGCCTGCATGAACAGATTCAACTTCTCGCGGATTTCCTGCATCTCCACTTGGACTTGATCCATGATTCTCTTGCAGTTGTTTCTGGTTGAGTAGCGGTGGACTCTTTGTTTGTCAATCCTGGACAACCTGGAGATGCAGGAAATGAGATACAAGTTCAACAAGCAACTGGTAATGCAAAATGGATATGCAGATGCAATATGTGTCTGTGCGTCTAGGGAGATCAACCCCTGATTCTAGTGCCAAAGTGCCAGTGCAGTGACAGTGATAGCAATAAGAAGCTCGAAACCCAATCATAGAAAAACATCTCATATATTGCGGGAAAGCCCGTTAAATCAGGAATACAGTATTATTGAGCATACAATAGGAAGGCATGACCTCAACCAACAATCCTGGTGATGGCCAGCACAATGAAAATAAAGCATACACATCAATACATAAGATAATCAAGTGCGACCATATGCCTGGTACTCCTCTAATAATCTCTTAGTCTTGGGATGATTCGGCTGAGCAAGCAACCCTTCGATAAGCGAGTCTCTTTGCCTGACAACACGTTGGAGATCACCAATGGATTCCTCCCAAGCACCTTCCCCAAAGCAATCTTTTAGATTCCGTTTCTGAGATGCAGACTCCTTCTTGCGCTTGATAACTTTGTTCAAGGAATTCTGGACATCATACCTCCGCGTAACCTCTTCTTCTAACCTCTTCTGGCTGGCTTTCAACTATCCTTCCAGCTCAGAGATCTGCAACTTTAGCTTGTCTTCTCTTTCCTTATTGCCGGTCAGCATGGCGTTCCAGGTTTTGTTGAATGCGGAGATCTCCCGGTAGGCTATATCAAGTGCTTTCTTTTTAGACTCCAGCATATCATGAGAGCTCTTGAAATCTATCCCCAATCGCTCACGCTTCTTTCGTTGCTCAGTCAGTTCCGTGCCTAGTTGATTCACCAGCTTCGTTTGCTGCTCGAAGGAATATACGGCCTCATTCCTTTCGCTCCTGAGTTGCATTAGCCCTTCTTCCAGCTTCTCGTTGGCTTTCATCAGCTCTTCTTTCTCCTTCACAACCTGTTCATACCTCTCAATAGGCACAATAGTTGGCTCCTCAACCACGAGGGGAGCAGGGGGTAACACTGCAGGAAACAGCATCCGTACTTGCTTTGCTCGGTCTTGGATCCAGACTCTGTACGAGGGATAGGCTTGACAATCATTTTTACCGAACAATGGTTTACCCCTTCTGTTGATGTTTCTCCAAGCATGCTGAAGCTTGGATAGTAGTTCTCCTTTCAAATCACCTGTGAAGTATAGAGATTCCTGTACTTCCTCCTCCTTCGGCGGGTTTTTCAAAGCATACCCGAATTGCCTGATCAGCAATGAAGGATTGTAGTTAATACACCCTTTTCTCCCAATCAGAGGAACGTTAGGATATCCGGCGCAACTATAGATGATCACAGATCCCAACAAATCCTTATTAAACCAGACAATTTCTTCTGAAGAAAGTCCCATCAGATGCTCAGACCAATCCACCGTATCTGCAGACTCAGCGAAGATACCCCTCTTGGGCAGATGACTCTCAAACCACATGTACAGTAAAGGCCCACAACAAGAGACGTTTTTGCCCCTCCTGTTCTCATTCTTATAATGCAGCGAGTGATAGAAATCTCCAATCAAAGTAGACACAGGATTGCCTGAAGCAAATATATAGAATGCATCCAGATCAACGAAGTCCGGCAAGTTCGGGAACAGTACAATGCCGTAGATACACAAAGCAAGAATAGCATTAAACACAATCCAACATCCACTCTTGGCATACTCTTGCGCTTTCCCAACCAAGAACCTGAGAGAAAAACCAGACACTCCATTCCATGAGGTTAACAGCAGCTCTAAAGAGTCTAAATGCAAGGCAGGAGCCAAATCCTCCAGTTTGGGCTCAGCGTCCATGTGAATGAAAGGTACCCTGTTCTGAATGGTCAACTCTAAGATCTCAACATATTCCTCCATAGTCGGAGCCAGAATGAAGTCGAGGAAAGTAAAACACCTCGGCGGGGGATCATAGAACTGCATAAGCGTGTACAATCCGTTACGCTCATGCATGGATGGTTTATAAACCAATCTAAGTAACTTCCCATAGCTCTTCCGGAAGCTTCTCCTCACATCCTCATCAGCTAAAGATATCAAACCAAGCAAAGCAGAGACATCTGGAGTAGGCAACTTGTACGCAACAGTCTTCTTCAGGGTATCCATAATATCAGCAGATAGAAATTCGGGCAACTAGAATCAGAAGTATGAAAATGCACCTGCAGTACAGACACACGTTAATGATATGCAGGATGAGTATGCAACAATGCAATATGCAACAATGCAGTATGCAACAGTGCAGTATGCAACAGGGATCAAGTGCACATGGCTGAGAAGCCCACTCCACCCTGCTGGTCTCAAATAGTCCCACAAACTGCTCAAAACCTGGTCTCAACAGACCCAATAACACTGTCCTCAAACACCACTGAACCTCAATCAATAAAACCGGTAATCTGGAGGTCAAGTTACCTGCATGCCCCAATCCCTCTCACATGTAGGTGTCCTAATAACTGACACAAGGTATGGCATCCTATGCGGTCGTCGACGTCACAGACTTTCAAGACTGATGATACGATACCCAGAAGGTGTGGCATCATCATGTCCTGAAGAGGCCTCACTTAGCCAACTTCCAAATGATCGGTCCCCGGAGTCGACAATCCAACTAACCAACAACCCCCTCAACCCAAAGGGTTGAAAAAGAAGCCAACCAGAAGAACCTCGTCCGAGCATGGATTTTGCGGGACACTAGTACATGCAAAGCATGCACGCGCCCACTACTTTCCACAACTAAATCTAGGTGCACTCAAGCCCAGGTCCAGCTTATCTCTCAATAGATCACCCCATCCCCACAACAACAATAACAATATAAAACTGACAAAGAAAACTACGGAAAGTAAAGACAGAAATATAAATCCATACAAAACCCACGACGGGAAAACAAGCGCTAGGATTGACTCGCGTAGGGAACTGTTGGAGTCCCCAGCAGAGTCGCCAGTTGTCGCTACTGCGAAAATCGGCGCCGGCTAAACAGAAGAGTCGCCACCGTGCGTTATTTATCCCAAAGGAGGGAAAGGAGACGCTCGAAGTAAACCTACCGCAAAGACGGGAAAGGAATGGTCATCGCAACCAAATCCTGGATTCGGGAGTCGGTTACGCAAGGGGAAGGTATTAGCACCCCTCACGTCCGTCGTACTCGACGGGATCTACGCCTGTTTTCTAGTACGGAATGTTATTCCATCTACACTACAGGTCTGGGTTAAAAAGAAAATAAAATGACTCGGCAAAGTATCGCACTTTATGCCTACGTATTCCCGTCTGGAACGAGAAATCAGAGTCAACGTAGTTCGCCTACCTACGGGAAAAGAGGGGAAAGTTGCTCGCTAGGATACAACATCCTATGCCTACGTACTTTCATACAACATGAAAGATCAGAGCAAACATAGTTCGGGCTACGAAAGACACAGATTTGTCTGTTTGTCTTTTATCCTTCTGAAAAAGGTTTTCTTCTGATTAGGAGTCCAAGCGGACAAAAATGACACTTTGATGTTTGTTTTCAGTCTTTTACGCAAGAACTGTTTTTTATGATGTTTGCAATCTCTGACGCACTAGAGACTATGACTTGAGAGTGACTACGTCGCGTGTCACCCAAAGGGTACCACACTAAGCAGCCAGACTACTGGAAAGAAACTCTCCAGCAACCCTTTCTCAAATAGCTTAAGGCTCGTAGCGTACGACATCGATTAACCTTATTACTGTGTTTTGAATGATTTTGAGATAGAAGAGAAAGAACTCTAAAATCCTATGGTTGAAAATGGGAATCAAAACTACCCTAAAGTTGTCATGCATGGATTATACCTAATGTCTGTCATATTTCTGTCTTGCCCAGAGAAAAACAGAGATCCTAGGGGATAAACGGAAAAGAAACAGCATATATACAGTAAACAGTAAAATGCATGAGATGCAACAATACAAGCGAGGCAAGGGAGTCCCACTCAACCTCGAACCTGGGAAAACAATAGGCAAAGTGAAACAGCTTCACTTCAAACCTAAGGGAGCAAGCTGAACAAGCCAACAAACAATACAGAAAAAGAAATAAAATCCAACACCAGCTTTGACAGCAACAAAAGGTTGACAATAACAACTTCCAGTAAGACCCCATCTTCACTCTCCAATGATTCCCCAGCTTTAGATAAGCTCCTGTCTTCAAAAGTACCACAGCTCTGGCAAGCAATGAACCCCAACAGTTGACAGCTTCAAACAGCAAACAGCTTCAGAAAGCAGCAACACCCTAGTTTCAGCAGATATCCAGCTTTGACAGGCACAAGCTTCATCCTCACCAATCTTCAATGAAGTTCTTCATCTCCATCTTCAATGGCTTCCAATCTTCAAGGCAAGCACTCCAGAAGAGAATCACTTGACAGATTAAATTGAAATGCTAAACAACTCATTGACAACCAAAAGAAGCCTATAAGTGTTTAACATTATAAGAGAAGGGGTCCCTCAAAGTTCTACTTCCAAAATAAGCCACTTATCCCTCCAAAGGAGGGATGTGAATACCTTAGAAGGACTTTATGTCATAGGGAGGAATAGAAGCACAAGATGCTTTCTATGTTTGCAAGAAGAAATCATTCTAATCTAAGGCTCTCCCTATTTCTCCTATCTCCTAAGTCTTCACAAACCATCTGCCAGGAAAGGAATCTTCATGCATCAAGCTCTATCCCTTGTCTTCAATCATCATCCAAGGTCTTCATTAACTCCAACAAGCAACACCCAAGCCCCAAGCCCAATTGAAATGCCCAAAACCCAACAAAGAAAGCAACATCCCAAGTGGGAAACACACCAATATCAACCAAATTGTAAAAATCAAGTAAAATAGTAAAACTCACTATAAAATCCTAATTAAATTTCTAAGGGAGATTAACTATATACCCTATACCCCTTATAGACCCCAAGACCTAAATCAATTTTAAAACCCCAAAACTATGCCCTAAACTGCACCTAATTGTTGTGAAACCCTAATTCTGATATCTCTCCTATCTACCTCTCAAATTAATCTAAATTTTAGTCACAAAAATATGAAAAAATTCCTAAGGGTACATGCTTCCCTAATCTAATCAGCCTCATAAGAATCAATCAAAAATCATGCACCAAACTCTCCTACTAAATTCAGAAAAATTAAGTACTAAACAAATGTAAACTAAAAGCAATACTATTGTAAAATATACCAGAAAAAATAAAATACAAGAAATTAATATTTTTATTATTTCACAATTTTCTAGAGGTCCTAAGGAAACTAGGGAAAAAAATCCCATCCTAAAATGATCATTTTTCAATTTATTGTGAATTATTTGCTAACCTATACAAACATGAAATAAAACGAAAATCAATTAAAAATGAAAGACAGGCGTGGTGAATAGCAATTTTCTATAGTTCAGACATGAATTGGGCTCAGGGGGGGTGCCAATATCAGGCGCGCTAAACCCTATACCACTCAGAAAAACATTGAAAAAAACACAAGGAAAATGGAAAATCCTGGGGGCGAATAACAATTACTTTGCATGTTATTTCTCTTTGGGCCCAAAGTAGGGGTGTGGTTAGCAAATCTGGGCTACGACCCAAAACACGATTCAATCAGAGAGGGGAGGTGCCACAGGGAAACTGGTAGTATGCCTAGAAAAAATAACAACGGGCCTAAGGCCCAGATCCATCATCAACCCACCATCCGGTACACAAAACCTAATTCTAACTCCCTTTCCCCTCCTACTGTTCATCCTCCTCCCCAAACCCTAACGACGCATCTATGCTCTCTCCATCCTCCACCCTCACAAACACTCTATTACACAAAACTCACTAACAACTTTCATTCCAAATTCATCACCACGAAAAAACTCACCTCTCAGAACAACTCCCCCAACCAAACCTCGCTTCACACCTCTCTAATGTTCAACCTATCACCAGATTCTAACCTAATTCCATTTCAAACCTAACAATCATGAAAACCTCAATCTACAGCTAACCAACAAACTATGGAGGTGTCAAGTTTTAAAGAAGAGAACCTGGATAATGCTATGAAGATGGTGCCTTCTGGAGAAAATTCTTGAAGTTCTCTTGACGATCTTGAAGGAGATCGTTGTCGAAGTCGCGTGAAGATTGTCGACGATGAAAGAACCGAAGCACTGGACGGAGTGGATTCTTGAAGATCTAAAGGGTTCAAGCTTTACGCGATGATCTCTTTGACGGTGCTCTTGAGGGTGATCTGAAGAAAGATCTTGAATGGACGAAGAACTTGACGAACGTTCTTGAACTGCAGCAATCTGGAGATAAAGAACAATGAAGATTCTTGAAGAACGAAGAGTGCGATGAATTTTGATGTAAATTTTTGGGGCTTTCTTGTTGATGTGTGAAGGATCTGGAAAAATCTCTTGAACACTGATGAAGATTGGAAGAAGTTCTGGCAAAAACTTGAATATTGACGGAGGATGAACGAGAACGGATGAATCTTGTGTGAATCACTGGCGAGAACTGCAGATTCCGGCGTCTTGATGAATTTTCCGGCGAGGGATGGATGAAGGATGATGATGGAGGATTAGTGATGATAGGAAAATCGCTGAAATTACAGTTTTCGGTGAGTTTACCGGTCTCCGGCGACGGTTAGCGGCGTTGAGGACGGTGGCTGCATGCACTCCGGCGAGGGGTTGCTAGTGGGATACACGTGTGAGGCATGCAGTGAGGTGTGGCGGTGGTTGAGTCAGAAGGGGACACGTGGCACTGAGAAAGAGGGAGAGAGAGATGCATGGAAGGAGAAAGAGAAAATGGGGTCTGTGTTGGCAAAGAGTGGCTGAACCCGAAAACACACGCGTGGCAGTGATATTTAAAGGACACTTGGCACAAATACTGGACTTTGACTGGGCTTAAATCTCTGGATAATGGCCCACTAAGACTACGTGAATGATTACTGGACTAATTAAAAGATTAATGATGAAATGATGGATTAAACTGGAATTAACCAAAATGACTAAGGCTAATAAAAAACGAAAAATTACTAACGCCTAATTAAGACAAGCTAACTAATAACTAACCCTAATTAATACGAAAATGACAATTAATACTAAACTTCTAATAAACTCTAATAACAGAAAAAACTATTAAACCTAATCAATTAATACCTAATTAATATCTAAACTAAAAAATCTATTCAATTAAAAATCTATCCTATTTATTAAAAGAAACCATTAAATCTATATCTAGAAATACTATACTATTCTAATATTATTCTATTTAATACAAAAACTATTATCTAAAATACTAATAAAACCCAGTTAATACCTAAAAAAATCTATAAAATCATAAAAAGTGCTATTAAAGCAAATAACTCCAATAAAAGGAACGCGAGACCAGACTGAAATAAACGGTAAACCCCGGACACCGAAATATCCTCAAAAACAACAGTGCAAGCTGAAAACGCCTAGGAGCGCACGACTTCCCAAAAATGAAACTCCGACTATCCGGACTGGTCTGAAACGCCCAAAATGTGAAAATAGGGCTGTAATCCCGATAACATCAGTATGATTGAGAAAATGCAATGCATACGGTATGCGAATGCGAATGCAAAATGCGTCAAAACATAAACCAGATGTGGGAACCGGTTGGTCAAATTTTGGGGTGCAACAACTGCCCCTATTCAAACGGCTTGGACCCGACTGGGTGAAGAGCGAACGACCTTCAAACATTCGAGGTACGAGACGGTTGAATACCAAAGGAACCCTGAAATTTTCCAACCATGGAGATAGACTGCAAGACTGCTTGAGAAGCAACGTCCATTGAACTGAATCTGGTTGTTACGACAACTAACTTATCAAACATCTGATATCAAATTTGATTTCACCCTCCACCACCTGTGTGACGCCACAGGTATTTGCAAAAACACCTCCGTCCACCATTGGACTAACCTTGTCAACACCAGAAGAGGAACCAATTCGTCAACACGAATAGAGATTCTGTCAACACGAATTGTAAATACTGAAAGATAAATAACACAGAATCCTTCATAAGCAGGAGTGAACACACACTTCTCCTTAACTCCATAAGCAGTAGCTCAAACATTTAGCATGATCAGCAAATCAGCTACAACTTCTCCTTGTTTAAACCACCAGAAAGTATCTCCCAAGATCTCATCTAGAACAGACAGGATGCCTGCTCTGATACCAATTGAAATTCTGGCAACCACACAGTGGATGTTATCACGGATGTTATGACATCCACTTTAACACAGACTACTGGACTTAATAATAAGCAGTAAATAACACAAGTAATTGTTTACCCAGTTCGGTGAAACCTCACCTAAATCTGGGGGCTACCAAGACAGGAAGGAAATCCACTATTAGCAGAATCAATTCAGAGCTAAACTCCCCCGTTTACAACTCCTCACTTAATCTCTACCCAATGCAATTTCTGTCTAGAATCCACTAGACAAGAGACCCCGCTCACTCCCCCTCAATCACAATAGTGATAAACAATTCAATACAAAAGAAGACTTTAGAAGACACTCTTCAAAGTCACAATACTTGATTTTGCTTAATAGGTTTAATCAAGAACAATGCACTCTTGCTTAAAAGCTTTGAGTGACACACTTAGCAAACAGCTTAAGAACTCTAAACCAATGCAATCATACAACAGATAATTGCTTGGTGTACAAGTATTCCTAAGACACATAAATACACGTGACGAACATAACTCTTCACTCACAGATACACTCTTGCTTAAAAGCTTTGAGTGAACAATTAGCACTGTACTAATAACAGCCTAAACATGTCTACCACGATGCATCCAAAGATAAAAAGGGTGACTTACAAGGTCACACACAAAAGACTCTCAAAGCCCTAAACCTTAATTTTACACTCAATTTTTTCTTGTTGTGAGTGCTTAATTTCCCTTGCTTCCGCGCCTCCTTAAATAATAATGCAGACTGGGCTTGGGAGGATCATAACTTAGGTTTAACCAAGTTAAAAAACCCTTTCCATAATTCAAGGCGCTTTTAAATAGGTCATAGACATTTCATGTTATGCTCAGCACTGCCTAGAATCTCGCCTGAGATAACTACAGAGCCATAATAGGTTTCCTGAAGTATAGCCTGAGCTTCCTCTTGCAATATAATAGAAAATATAAACATGCGTGTCGCTAATGCGAAAAACGAGGCCGGCAAGACAGAAGAGTCGCCACCTTTCGTTATTTATCCCTTAGAACGGGAAAGGAAACGATCGGAAAAACCTGACGCAAAGGTATAAGACAAGGTCATCGCAACCATTGTCTGGGTTCAGGAGTCGGTTACGCAAGGGGAAGGTATTAGCACCCCTCACGTCCATCGTACTCGATGGGATCCATGCTTGTTGTGTTTATCTGACGGGTTTGTTAATCTATCTACACTAAGGGTCTGGTCTAAAAAGAAAAGAAAATGACTCGGCAAAGCGTCGCACTTTATGCCTACGTATTCCCATCTGGAACGAGAAATCAGAGTCAACGTAGTTCGCCTAACTACGAGGGAAGGTTGCTCGCCAAGATATCGCATCTTGTGCCTACGTACTTTCACACAGCGTGAAAGATCAGAGCAAACGTAGTTCGGGACATGACAGACACAAGTTTGTCTTTTTTTATCCGAGTAAGGTTAACAGACGGTTCCAGCAGTTGGTGTATACAACTCGCTCGATGGAGACTTAGGCGTTACCATTTGTGGTAGAACCAGGAGTTAACAGAACTCTCCTTCTGGAAAAAAAAGGTTTCCAAGGGATTAAAGGTCCAAGAGGACAAAAAGAGTTTGATCTTTGTTTTCTATTTTTTAGAGAAGTGTCTTTTATGGATATTTGCAACTGATATCGCACTAGAGACTATGACCTGAGAGTGAATGCGTCGCATGTCACCCAAAGGGCACCATACTAAACATCCAGACTGTTGAAAAAAAACTCTCCAACAATCCTTTCTCAGATAGCTTAAGGCTCGTAACGTACGGCGTTAATTAACCTTTATTACTGTATTTTGATTTTGTTTGCAGATGAGAAGATAAACGACGCACTAAAGGGGAACTGATCAACAAGAGAAGTCAGAGTTCCTAGGGGAACATGGCAAAGGAAAACAAACAGCCAAAGAAATAACTGTAAAAAAATTACTGTAAATAAAATGCATGCAATGCAACAAACAAGCAGAAGGAGTCGCACTCAACTTCTAAACAATCAAGGCACAAAGGCCACACACCACACATGCAAGGGAGCTGAGCTCAACCAAATACCAACAAGCAAAGCCACATAGTAAATATACAAGCAGAGGGAGAAACTCTACCTCTAATTCAGACAAGCAAAGGGATCTATTCTCAACCTTTAGGATGCTCTTAGGCCTATGATCATCTACGTGAAGCCTACTACTAATGCAACACTCAAAGCAAGTCACACAAGCAAAGCAGAGCAGTCAGAAAAAACAGCAGGCAAAACAGCTCAGCAGCAAAGCAGATAAACAGCCTACAGACAAACAGCCTGCAAACAACAACCTCAAGCCAAACCACCTTCAAAAGAAATCTTCATCTCCATGATTCAACAAGCTCCAACACAAGGGAAGAGAATTAATCAAGAGTATTGAATTGATAATGGGAAGCAAGAAGGAAACCAAAGGAATCCCTCCTGACACTCTACCAGTCATCAGAGAAAGGCATCCTCAAAGGTTCTACCTATTGTAAAATGCCACACATCCTTCCAAAGTAAGGATGAGGCTTTCACATAAGGACCTTGAATAATAGGATGAGAATGGAAAGCAAACAAAGCAATCCATGTTTAATGAAGAAAGGAAACTACTTCTAAGCTCTTTCCTAAACCCTAATTCCTATAAGATACAAAAAAGCTACCAAAAGGAAAAGAAAACTCCAAGCCAAGCTCCACAATCAACTCCACAGAAGCTACAACATGCACCAAAAGCCACCATTGAAGGCAAAACAAAGCAAGCACCAAGTTAGGAGCACCAAATGAACAACCTAATTGCAAATTATATCTAAAATAGCAAACTAGATTCTAAAAATCTACAAAGTTTCCTAAGGGAACATGCAAGTGATAGGAACCTATAGTTCAAATATCAGAGCCTAATTCAATTTCTAAGGCAACTAATAAAATCCTAAATTGTAAAGTGTCAAAGGGAAACCATGAAAGGGAAGACTATAAAACCCTAATCTAAAACAGAACCTATGATTATCTAAAAATCAAAAGAAAATTCCCGAGGCAACATACATCTCTAATCTACAATCTAGCAAAAAATTAGGTCAAGATCCCATACCAATTGCAAGAACAAAAATCAACAAAAACATGTATCAAAAGTGCAAAATAAAATGATAAAAATCAAATTAAATTGAAAAATCATCAAAAATTAAATCTAACAGCATATAAAAATCACAAATGAAGAGAGGAGCATGAGCATATTTTTATATTATTTTTCTGATCAAAAATGAAATTAAAATGAATTAAAGTATGAAAATGCAATTAAAATAATATGAAAATGAATTAAGAAAATCAAATAAGCTAGAAAATGTCACACGCGTTGGATGGATTGACTCAGTAAGCTAATCTAAAGGCTCTGAAGCTGTCCAACTCACATGCCACGTAGCTGCCAGCCAGGATTAATGAAACGATGCATTTTATACTCAAACTTCAAATCCTCAGAATAAAACACAGCCACACGATCTTCATACAAAGTCAAGCTTCAGGACATATCCAAGGGTAATGCATTCATCTTCTTCGTTTGAAAGGCCATTGGAGGGGAGCTCTCAGACGGTGGCCGGAGATGACCTCCGGTCATCTTCTCCGGCGAGCAGATGATTACAGGTCATGGAAACTCAACAAACCTAACATCATTCCACTCCAAATTTCCTCCTGATCTCAAATATGACATCCAATTCCTCTAAATCCTACTAGATTCTGAAACACGAAGCAGATCCTAAAATTCACTTCAATCTAAACTCTCACCAAAACTCAAACTATTGGTACGAATGTAATCCTCATCTATCACTGATCATCACATGCTATTCCAAATGAATCAAAACCTCAAGAGCAAGGAGAAACGATCCTCAACAGAAATTATATCATCACCTAATTTGTCTCTAAACCTCAAATTTCTGATCCAGATTTCATCTATATCTCAATCCAAAGCCTATCCACATACTAATCATGTCTAGATCATGCTATAACCGGTGTAAATTTGAAAACTACATACCTGACTTTGAGCTTCAAATTGAGGTATCTAGAGCATGATTCTAGCTTCTAAACATTGCAGATCGCTTCAATACTTGATGAGGAACGTATTTGTAACTTCAATTTGCTTGGATCTAGCTTGAAATGTAAATCACGATTTTCAACTTTCTTCTTCAAGCTCCAACTTCAATCCTTGGTTCTGGTGCGAAATGATCTCCAAAAAACGTTCCAATTCATTCACAGAACTTAAATAGAAAGTGTTTGTGAGCTTTTTTGATCCAATGGAGGCCCAAATCCAGAAATTCAATTTTTAAATTTCCTTCACAAAACCAACCATGGTGAATGCATGTTCTGACTTGAAACTTCCCTTGGAAGCTTTCAATCTTCTCCTTGTAGTCTGGTGAGAGAGTCTAAAGTGATTTGAGTATTTGAATCCATTCAATAACCAAGTTATGAGGTGTTACTTATTTGTGAAGTGACAAACCATATCACCATGAAATTGACCTCAAATGGAAATTCTAAAAAATCCAAATTGTTTAGAATGCTTTTTCTGATCAAAATGAGTGTTCATATGGTCCATTTTGAGCACAAATGAATTGATCATGAATTTTTCAATCAAGTACCTTTAAATTCTTCCTTTTGCAAAATTTCTCAAACCAAGTCTCTCCCTAAGCCAAAACAAATCATCATGAGTATATGGTTGACCTAAAAACACCATTTTGAGCAAGTCTTGTGTTGAACAAAATTGCATTTGAAGCTTGCAAGATGGAGAAAATGACCTATAATGCCAAATGACCTATAATCTTACTTTCCCAAAATACCCCTAACTTGTAAACCTCATAACTTGAGTTCTACAAATCATATGGAAGACTTCTAGTACAATTTGGAAAGCTAAGATCAATACCTACAACTTTCATGTTGGCCAAATGTTTGGGAGAAACACCCTTCTAGGTGAAAAGTTCCTTGGAACTTGGTGAACTTTCACAGACAAATTTCAAATTCCTTAGATGACCTGTAACTTGTTTAAACCATAACTTGAGTTCTATAAATCCAATGGAGGACTTCTAGTACTCAAATTAAAGCTAAGCGCATGATCTACAAGTTTCATGTTGGCCAAAAGTGGATATGAAACTTGCATCTTGAGATAAGTGGTCTTGAAGTTAGGCACTAAATAGGGGATTTTACCCTGAGAACCCTAATTTAGTAACTTCTCACGCTTTGAACTTTTCTTGTATAGATCTTGGAATATCATCTCATGCGTCTCAACACAACTGTCCATGATTACAAAGACCTAGAACTGAGCTTTGATCCTCTTCAATTGCCCAGTTGACTTAGGATTATTCAGATGAAAACTCTAATTGCAACACCTTCAACTGTGGCTCCTCATACTTGGCACAATGAACTGATTGAGCTCCACCATGACCCCCAAGGCACTCTATGATCTCTATCAACACCCTATATCCTTGATCAAGACCTCACAATCCACTGATGATCCTCAATTATGTTAGAACACATATTGGTTCTTAATAATATTTCTTTGTTTTGATGATAACTGTTAGGAAATTTTATATTTAAGAATTATATACTCTAAAATTTGCTTGAGAGTTTTACTGCAGATTGAAATGAAATTAACACTCCAGAAGCAAATCTGAATCATATACAAGAAGTAACTAACTATGAAACGCCAGATGCTTTCATTAGAAGATTCTGATTGCTGTTTACAGAAGATCCTGAGCGTAGTCTCCAGAAGGATCTGAAGCAAGAAGCTCCAGAAGATTCTAAAGCAGAAGCTCCAGAAGATTCTGAAGCAAGCAGAAGCATCTGAAGCTAGTCAGAAGCATCTGAAGCTAAGAAGAATATTGTATGAAGAGCTTCTCAAAGCATAGTTTCTACAGAAGTTTCTGAAAGTACTAAAGCTGCCAAGTACTAAAGTTCTGTGACAAATATGCTCTGATAATCAACACGCTAAAAGCACACATGCTGCAGAAGACTCTGATACAACAAAGTTCTGTACATCATTAGAAGACTCTGACTCAATCAGATTCTGAAGAACTTGCTGAAAACTGAAGAAGAAATATTCAAAGAATATATCTGTAACACCCCAAATCTAAACTTGCGGAAAACAGAAAAAAAAAAACAATTCATATAGTAAACAAAGCGCAACAGCGCAAACATTGACTGCATGACGGTCGTCATGAGCCTGTGACGGTCGTCACACGGGAAAAATCCCTTATATCAGAGACGTTACACTTCAACCTGCCAGATAACAATCATTATGCAACAACTTGCAATTATCATACGTAGCACGAAATTAGATGAACAATCACCAATGTATTACTTAATCATTTAATCATAAAATAACTCGTCATTACTTCTGGTGGAAGTTCGATAAAGTATACAACATGTTCTCTTAGACCAATTTAACAAAAACATCATAACAAGTTCAATCAACAATAACATCGACTAAAATAATAACAGCAATCATCCATCCCCCCAAGAGTGCTACGTATCAGAGCGACCAACGACACCTTAACGGGAACTACACTCTATTCTTGACTACCTGCAAATTACCACCAGAGGAGGTAACATACAATAGAAAAGGGGTGAGATATCAATAATATAACATAAAGCATGATAGAAAACATGCCGGAAACTCATCACAGCATTATAGATTTCGAAATCATAAACATCATCGACAACAACTGCGAATAATCCATATCTCACATAAACAACATTAACATACAACTAGTGTAATTATGCGACTTCATGCGACTCAACAATGCGACTCAACTGTGCACATGCATGTGGTACCATTTTGGGAGACAACTCTCCACAACTCGGGACAGGGCCAACACCCCGAACCCATCTAGGAGCCAACACTCCAAAACTCGGGACAGGGCCAACACCCCGAACCCATCTAGGAGCCAACACTCCAAATAACGCCAATACAGGCACAACCATCGCCAATCCAGGCCAAATGCTATGCCATGAAATGCATCTATTATGGACTACAACACAACCATGGCAACCATATAACAAGGCATTATGCCTACAACCAGAATGTCCATAACAGAGCATCATAACATCATACCACTCATACAACCATCACTTTCTACCCGTTCACATACGGGAACAATAACAATGTAATTTCAACATTTACGACTGTTCATGTAAAGGAACATTGCAACATCGTATCAACAAATAGGAACTCAAAGTGTTCATACAAAACGGCTATTCCTATACAGGTATAACATCAACATCAGTTCAACAATTAATCTTTAACATCTTATCGTAATAACAACATTACAGCATTTTCTCACATAATTAATTACAAATCAATCACAACCAGGTAACTGCCCTTTTTGGACCAGTACCTGAAACTGGCGCCTTAGACCAACTCGGCCATCTTGACGTCCATTAGGGAAAACCATTAGAGCGTTGTACGAATAACCGTATAGCATATTCGTTCTACGTATTTGCCCATAAGGAAAACCTTAGAGCATCGCACTAATAACTACATAACACATTCATTCCTACATAGAAATCTAGTACCATTAGGGAACCCTTTTCCTTAACATTTATCGATTAACGAAAACTATACCTATGACTCGATCCCCACATGAATTCGATCATACTCCCAGTTATAGAATTGAACTCCACTCTTACCTTAGAATTGAGGTCAATTCCACGCTTTCCGATTCCGCTTCTGCTCTACGGTGATTTTTCTGCAACAATCTTCCAAATCTACCGATCGATAATTCTTCTCTCTTCCTTTCTCTCCATTATGTAACTTCTCTTTTCAGTCTTTTCTTTCCCAAAATGATGTAATTGAGGGTAAAAGAGTCTACGGGAATATATTTTTTTGCTACAAAATCTCATTCCACCAGAACACGTTCAAATTCTGCATAACTGCAGTTTTTGCTCGTGTGACGGTCGTCACACCCTGTGACGGTCGTCATAGAAGCAAAATTAAATTTTTTTCAACTTGTTTCTAGATAGAACATCTCTTTAGCTTTCCAACACTTTGAACGGGGGTCAAATCCGACTTACGGATCAAGAGATATGAATTTTCAAAGTTTTCCGACAAAACCAGAATTTTTTCGACAATTCGACCGATTAAATTCCTTTCTTCGAGACGAACTCATACTCAAATACGACTACGACGCAACGAGACATGGCAAAGTCATAATTGGATTTAATCGAAATAAAACGGGCGTTACAATATCCGTTGGAGTAAATCAAACGTCTCTTTCCTCATTTGTGCTAGACACAAGAACACAGACAAAAAGGATTTTTCTGTGCTTTCTACTTCTAGGAAAGGTCACTTGATGTGAAGACAAAAAGGCTCAGACCTTTTTGGGACACTTTTCTCAACGGTCAGCTTCCTTGGATCAGCTGCCTATAAAAGGAAGACTCCACCAAATTCTTCAGTTACACATTTTTGCTGAAAAGAAATCATAATATTCAAAGTTCTCATTCTTTCATATTCATTCTTAGAATTATTTGTACTTAAACTTAAGAGAAAAATCACTGTTGTGATAAAAGCTTTTTAGAAGCATTCATTCTCTTGTATTTGATTTACATTGATTGTAAAAGTTTTCCTTAAGAGGATTCAGTTGGAATCAGTAGCTCTTGAGAAGACTAAGAACAGTTGTTCTTAGGTGTTACTATTGTAATCTGTTTGATTAAATAGTGGATTAAGTCCTTGTTGAGAAAGGCAAATCACTCTAGGAAGGGTGGAATGGAGTAGTTGAGTTCAACGAACCAGGATAAAAATAATTGTGTTATTTTTTCTAGTCCTAATCTTTCATACTTATTCAACCCCCCCTTCTAAGTATTATCTCACCTTCAGTTGGCATCAAAGCTCCAGTTCTGTGTGTGCTACCACTTGACAGTGTCAGTAAAGATCCAGAGAGAAATACTTTGATATATATATTTATTTGTTACAATGGCTGATAATACAATATCCAATATTAACAATAAATATGAAGAAAGGGACAGGATCAGCACCAAACCCCCTATGTTTGATGGGGAGAAATTTGATTACTGGAAAGACAGAATTGAGAGTTTTTTCCTAGGATATGATGCTGATCTATGGGATCTAGTCATAGATGGATATGTCCATCCCACAGATGGGAATGGCAAGAAGATAGACAGAAAATCTATGACAGATGCTCAGAAGAAAGATTTTAGAAATCATCACAAAGCCAGGACTATATTATTGAATGCAATTTCACATACTGAGTATGAAAAAATTACAAACAGGGAAACTGCTTTTGATATGTTTGAATCCCTAAAAATGACTCATGAGGGAAATTCTCAAGTTAAGGAGACAAAAGCTCTGGCTCTGATCCAGAAGTATGAGGCCTTCAAGATGGAAGACTCTGAATCTGTTGAAGCCATGTTCTCCAGATTTCAGATCCTCACAGCTGGGCTAAAAGTTCTGGACAAAGGATACTCTACATCAGATCACGTAAAGAAAATCATCAGAAGTCTGCCAACCAGATGGAGACCAATGGTGACTGCCTTGAAGATGGCTAAAGATCTGAACAAGATCTCTCTAGAAGAACTCATCAGCTCACTGAGGAGCCATGAAATTGAGCTTGAGGAAGATGAACCTCAGAAGAAAGAAAAAGGTAAATCTGTTGCCTTAAAATCTAACAAAACTGCTAAAGCTTTGCAGGTTATTCAAGAAAGCTCTGAAGAATCTTCTTCTTCTGAAGAAGATGAATTATCCATGCTGTCCAGAAGGATCAACAGACTCTGGAAGCACAAGGGAAAGAAGTTCAACAACTTCAGAAGATCTGATAATAGAAAGGAATCTTCTGGGCACAGAAGATCTGGCAAGAAAGAAGTTGTGTGCTATGAGTGCAAAGAACCTGGGCATTACAAGAATGATTGCCCCAAACTTCAGAAAGAAAAACCCAAGAAGAAGTTTAACAAAAAGAAGAAGGTTCTGATGGCAACATGGGATGACTCAGATGAATCTGAATCATCTTCTGAATCAGAAGAAGAATGTGCTAATGTTGCACTGATGGCCAGCACAGAGGATCAAGAGGAAGGTACCTCAGGATATGAATCAGATTCTGAATCTGATGATGACGCAGAAGAGGTAATGGCTAAACTTACCAAAGAAGAACTTATAAAAGTTTTAACAGAAGTTCTTAAAAGTTATAACAATATCAAACTCAAATACAAGAAGATGAAAAGCAATCTTGAATCTGAGATTGATCTTCTGAAGACAGAACTTGTTGAGCAAAAAGAAATTAATCTGAAAATCAAAAATGACTTTGAAATAACTCAACAAAAATCTGAATCTGAGACTAAGTCATGTGAAAACATTTTAGAAAAATATGACTCTAGCTTTCAGAGATTTCTTACTAAGAGCATAGACTGAAGCAAGATGGCTTCTATGATCTATGGTGTTAGTGGAAACAACAGAAGAGGTATTGGATATGAATCTTCATCTGGAAGCAATCCAAAATCTGTTGACAAACTTTTCATCAAGAAGACACCTCTGTATTCTCAATTTAAATTTGGTCACTTAAATGACATTAAACACACAAGCTCTGAGAAGAATACTTATGTGTTTAAACCCAAGGCAAGTCAGAATAAACATTATGTTGAAAAACAGAAGTTTAGAGAAACCTACAAACCAACTAACCCCAAAGGATCCAAGAAGATCTAGGTACCTAAAAACAAAATAATTCCTGTTGCAAATGTTCTTAGCAGCAAGGTCAGGACGCCAATCATGGTACCTGGACTCTGGATACTCACGACACATGACAGGAGAAAAGTCTATGTTCCAAAGCCTGGAACTTAGATCTGGAGGTGACGTGAAGTTTGGAGGGAACCAGAAGGGCAAGATCATTGGATCTGGCACTATTGGAAATGGTAAACTTCCCTCTATTACTAATGTTTTACTTGTTGAAGGCTTAAAGCATAATTTATTGTCCATAAGTCAATTAAGTGACAATGGTTATGATATTACCTTTAATAAAAAATGTTGTAAAGCTATTAGTCAAAAGGATGGCTCTATCCTATTCAGTGGTAAGAGGAAAAACAACATTTATAAAATAAATCTTTCAGAACTTAAAGTTCAAAATGTTAAATGCCTCTTGTCTGTTAATGAAGAGCAATGGGTCTGGCACAGAAGATTGGGCCATATTAATATGAGACGTATATCTCAAATTAATAAACTTAATCTTGTCAGAGGACTCCCTAATCTGAAGTTCACTTCAGATGCTCTTTGTGAAGCATGCCAGAAAGGGAAGTTTTCAAAAACATCTTTCAAATCAAAAAATGTTGTTTCTACTTCTAAACCACTAGAATTACTTCATATTGATCTGTTTGGACCAATGAAAACTGCATCCATCAGAGGCAAGAAGTATGGATTAGTCATTGTTGATGACTTTAGTAGATGGACATGGGTAAAGTTCTTAAAACACAAGGATGAGTCACATTCTATGTTCTTTGACTTCTGCAAGCAAGTCCAGAATGAAAAGAATTTCAAAATTATAAAAGTCAGAAGTGATCATGGTGGTGAATTTGAAAATAAATATCCTGAAAAATATTTTTCTGAAAATGGCATTGCTCATGATTTTTCCTGTCCTAGAACTCCACAACAGAATGGGGTTGTAGAGAGGAAAAACAGAACTTTGCAAGAAATGGCCAGAACCATGATCAATGAGACAAATCTGGCAAAACATTTTTGGGCAGAAGCAATCAACACAGCCTGTTACATTCAGAACAGAGTGTCTGTTAGACCTCTTCTGAAGAAGACTCCTTATGAACTGTGGAAGAACAAAAAGCCCAACATTTCATATTTTCATCCTTTTGGATGTATTTGCTATATGTTAAACACTAAGGAAAATCTGAGCAAGTTTGATTCCAAAGCACAGAAGTGTTTCATGCTTGGATATTCTGAACGCTCTAAAGGCTACAGAGTATACAACACTAAGACACAGATTGTGGAAGAATCCATTCATGTCAGATTTGATGATAAGCTTGGCTCTGAAAAGCCAAAGCAGTTTGATAACTCTGCAGATAGGGAAGTAGTCTTTATTGACTCTGAAGTTCCAGAAGCAGACAAAATTCAAGTGAAGGAACCAGAAGCAACTCCAGATGCTACTCCTTTAACTTCTCAGATGAATAATCTAAACATTTCTGAAGAGTCAACTATTAGAGGATCATCATCCAGAATTAAAGCTTCTCATCAAGAGGATGTCATTATTGGAAAGAAGGATGATCCCATCAGAACAAGATCCTTTCTAAGATCATCTGAAGCATCACTATTTGGACTAGTGTCAGAAATTGAACCATCTGTAGAAGCATGCTTCAGTCTCAAGTTTTGATGATGTCAACACTACTCAAGGTCATCTCTTGATTGCAAAAAGACAAGCCTTTCAAAAGCTCTCAAGATCAAAGTCAAGATATCTTTCAAGTCAAGCTACATAAGGAAATATGATTCTTTAAGACTTGGATGCATTGCGGGTATATCAAATTCTACCTTATAATTGATATACAAGTGTTCAAAAACATCAAGCATTTTAGCATAATACATGAGCATGTTTTTGAAACTTTAAAATTGGTATAACATTCATTTTTAAAAGCATTTTTCTGAAAAATAGCAGTGTTAACCGATTAACCATATAGGTTAACCGGTTAACCATTTCAAATTTCAAATAATCTGGGCTAACGTTCCAGTGTTAACCGATTAACCATATAGGTTAACCGATTAACACTGAACGTACAGTGAAAAATGGCTTTGTTTCAAGTTCAAAAATTGTTTGAAGATTATACCATTTCATTTTTAAAAGGCTTACTCAAATGTACCTTTTTGAAAGGGTATTTTACTCATATAAATTCTGAGTTTTTCAATTTTGAAAAACACCACAAAAACTTCCAATCTCCAAACAATTTCTACATTCATTTTCAAAATTGTCTTAGAATCAAATTCACCATTTTCAAAATCTTTCATTAAGTGTTCATATGTGCATAAATTTCATATTCATCTTTGAACACTTGTAGTGAAAATTGTAAGAGTGAATTTTGATCATTTGGAGAAGAACAACCTTTGATTGATATTATTATTTCTCAAAACAAATCTTTACAAACATTTGTATTCTGACTTGTGATCCAGGATTGTTGGACACAAGGGTGAGTGTTTACAAGAGGATTGTTCTTGTACACTTGTTAGTTTGATAGTAGGCCTCACCGGTTGATGGTGTGATAGGTTGTACTTTATTAAACAATAGTGAAAACTCTCTTTCATGTTGAAAGGGGAGTGGAGTACTCTCGGATTGTGAGGGGAACCACTATAAATCCTGGTGTCCATTGTTCTTTTATTTATTTTTTCTTCTGCTTTCATAACCAAGAACACAAACCAGTAAAATTTTAAGAAACCATAAAAACCGGAAAAATTTCTAAAGTCCTAATTCACCCCCCCTCCTCTTAGGCATACTCTGTTCTTACACCATCTTTTGTAGATGAAGCTCTGCAAGACAATGATTGGATTATTGCCATGCAAGAAGAGCTAAATCAATTCAGCAGAAATGATGTATGGGATCTAGTTCAGAGACCTCAAGGATTCAATATAATTGGTACAAAATGGGTCTTCAGAAATAAGCTAAATGAGAAAGGAGAAGTTGAGAGGAATAAGGCAAGACTGGTTGCTCAAGGGTACAGTGAGCAAGAAGGTATTGATTACACTGAGACATATGCTCCAGTGGCAAGGTTAGAATCTATACGCCTTCTTATTTCCTTTGCTGCATAATATAACATCACTCTGTATCAGATGGATGTTAAAAGTGCCTTTCTTAATGGTATTATAGAAGAAGAAGTTTATGTCCACCAACCTCCTGGTTTTGAAAATGAAAAATTTCCAGATCATGTTTTCAAATTAAAGAAGTCTCTATATGGTTTAAAACAAGCTCCCAGAGCTTGGTATGAGAGATTGAGCAATTTTCTTCTGGAGAAGAATTTCATCAGAGGAAAAGTGGATACAACACTCTTCTGTAAATCAATTAAGAAAGATCTTCTAATTTGCCAAATTTATGTAGATGATATTATTTTTGGATCAACAAATATTATGCTTGGAAAGGAGTTTGCTACATGTATGCAGGCAGAATTTGAAATGAGCATGATGGGAGAACTCAGATTCTTTCTAGGAATCCAAGTTAATCAAACTCCAGAGTGCACCTACATACATCAGACAAAATATGTTAAAGAACTTCTGAAGAAATTCAACATGTCTGATAGCAAGCTGGCAAAGACTCCAATGCATCCTACCAGTTCACTTGGCAAGGAAGAGGTAAGTAAGAAAGTAGACCAGAAGCTCTACAGATGTATGATTGGCTCTCTTCTTTATCTTACTGCTTCTAGACCTGACATATTGTTCAGTGTTTGTCTGTGTGCTAGATTCCAATCAGATCCTAGAGAATCACACTTGACAGCTGTCAAGAGGATTCTAAGGTATCTGAAAGGTACTTCTAATGTGGGTTTGTGTTACAGAAAATCTGATGATTTCAAATTAGTTGGATTCTGTGATGCTGACTACGCTGGAGACAGAGTGGAAAGAAAAAGTACTTCTGGAAGTTGTCAATTTCTAGGAAGAAATCTAATCTCCTGGTACAACAAGAAGCAACCCACAATTGCACTTTCAACCACAGAGGCTGAATACATTGCTGCTGCTGGATGTAGCACGCAGATGCTCTGGATGAAGAGTCAACTAGAAGATTATCAAATTTTTGAAAGTAACATTTCTATCTTTTGTGATAATACTTCTGCTATATGTTTGTCCAAGAATCCCATTTTACATTCTAAGGCAAAACATATAGAAATTAAGCATCATTTCATCAGAGACTATGTTCAGAAGGGAATCATAAATTTAGCCTTTGTTGATACAGATCATCAATGGGCAGATATTTTTACAAAACCCCTTGTTGAAGATAGATTCAAATTTATTCTGAAAAATATTGGTATGGATTTTTGTCCAGAATGATATTTATCAGAAGCAAATTTTTTTACAGATGCAAAAATGCTTAATGCTCTGAAGTATTTCTTCTGATTGCTTATTTTATTCTGATCACTATTTCTTTTGTGAAACTCTGAACTAAAAATCTTTAGAAGATCTGAACGTTGGCTAACGTTTCATTTCTTAAGAGAATTCAGAACACATGCAAGCAAACACGTGTCACACCAAATCTGAAGAGGTGGCGTGTACATAACTGAAGATACGTTTGAGGTGAAGTTTGAATAGTGAGAATCTTGATTTTCCCCTCAAATTGTCAGAAGCAATTAATGTTTTGAAATGATTATTATTCTCTTCATTTAATGCTTGTTAAAACGTGCATATTTCTGACTGTTGATTTGCCTAAGTGTTTTAGTATAAATACTTGACTTGTATTCACTTTCACACTTTTCACACTCTCAGAAATTATATGCGTTTTCATCTCCTCTTTTCTCTGCATAAAAACCCTAAACCTAAGCGTTTGACAAAGCATTCTTCAATGGCAACTTCATCATCAATAGCTGCTCAATTCCAATCTTCTATGACTGCTGTAACTTCAGAAAACATGGGTTTTGCTCCCTATTCTCCTCCCAAAAGAACTCTTCTAACGCCTGTTGATAAGTTGGAAGTTCTATGTGAATCCATGGTAGAGTTTGACTCTCTTGCAGAAAATGGGTTTGAGTTTCGTTCCATCATTGGAGCTCAAGGATGGGTTAAATATTTTGATAGGCTCTTTGGACCAGTTTACCCCCTCCTTGTGAAAGAATTCTGGATTCATGCATCAGTTTACCCCAAGTTCATCTTATCTTCTGTGCTGGGAAAATAAATTATTATCACAGAAGATCTGATAAGAAAATTAATTGGATATGAAGAAAAAGATGGTGTTTCCCACTTGCCAGCTGGGCGTGTGGACATGGATGAGGTATATGAAGAAGTAATGACTGCTGGTCAAGCTTCTAACAAATTCAAGGATCTGAAGCCTGACTACAAGATCTGGGCCAAGATCTTCATGGGATGCATCCACCACAGGAAGTCAACCAATTCTCCAGACTATGTCAATAATGAACAGCTCTATTTCATGTATTGCCTTAGTCAGAGCACCAAGGTAGATCTTCCATACATTCTTTTTATGCATCTGTGGAACCATATCAATGCATCTAGAGAAAATGTGAAAGAGAAAGGACAGAAGATCAGAACTTGGATCCCCTTTGGAAGGTTGATCTCAGATCTTTTTACTGAGAATGGGTTGGTAACTGCTCTGTACGCTGCTGGAGTTACAGAGGAATTAGAATTTATAATGGGAAAGCCTCTGAATGCTAAAAGTCTTCAGAGACTCAAAATTGTTGATGAACTCACAACAGCTCCCAAGAAGCTGAATGTGTCAGAATTGAATAAGAGGGTTCCTGTAGATGACTTTCCTTTATTCTTTGCTGAAGAGCCCAGACATATAGTCGTTATGTATATTGATGAATGCAAGAAGGAAGGAAAACATGTTCCTGCTAATGTGATTCAGCTAGCTAGACAACCACTACCAAATGCAGAAGAAGAAGAAGAAGCACAACTACAGAGGAAAAGGACTCAACCAGTTGTTGACTCTGCACCTGCTCAGAAGAAGGTCAAGATTGCTGAGAAGCCCAAGAAGCTCTTGAAGAGAAAAGAATCTGAAGAAGCTGCTTCTGTACCTGCCAAGAGGATCAAAATAAAAGGTACTAAATCTTCTGTATCTTCTGCAAATGTTGTTATTAATGAGTCTAATATTAAGTCTGTACCAAAACCACCTTCAACACAAACCACTTCTGTTATTGCTCCTAATTCCATATCACCACAAAAACAAACACCTGTTCTAACTCAAACAAAACACAAACAATTCCAACACCAACAGTTTCTGTACCAAAACCATCTCAACCCAAAATCCATATCAAACAGTTTGTTCCACGAACACAACCATCAGAACAACAACCACAACAATCAATACAACAACAATCATCTGAACAACCAGAAAAACAAAAAGAATCTCAACCAGATAAAGCCTCTGATAATCCACCATCAAATAATCCTCCATCTGAACCCATTGCACTTGTTACTTTTGAACCTACAAAAGTAACTTTTGCTCCAGTTTCATCAGAACCAATAACTATTCCTTTTGATTCACCCATCTCAGAACAACCATCCAAACCATCTGAAATTCCTTCAGAACCTACCAATACTTCTGAACCTCACATCCCTGAGACAGAAGTTCTTGATGTCACACCCTTAAAAACGGTGTTTCAAGTATCTTCTACCTCCTGTACCCCAACCACATCCTCTAACTCCTCAGAATCAGAAATCCATCTAGATTTTCTTATCTCTCCTTCTGATAAATACTCTGAGATAAACCAACCTGAACCTACCATACCTTCAAAAACTCCCACTCCAGATCCTATTCCTCCACCTGCACCATCATCTGAGATATTAATCCCCAATTCCAATCCAACATCTTCTATATCTTGTGCCCAAGTATCATCTCTATTTCATAATCTGTCTTATGGTTTCAAACTAAAAGATTTTTAGGACAGAGTTGAACCTTCTGAACCCATCAACCCTCTGAAACCAAAATCCACAATGATCCTTCCATCTGTGATTCTTGATTACTTAAAATCTATGTCAGATGTAGAACCTTTAGCAACCATATCATGTTCTGCAAAATCTGATAAAGCTGTTGTTTCAGCTCTGCAAATTGCATCTGATAACATTGTTGCATCTGTTGAACCACCAAAATCTGCTTTCAAACCCTACTCAAATGCACCTTTTGATGTAGTTACCCCTCACAGAAGAGCAAAACCTCATTTGCTAAATGCTTTAATCAGATCTAAAGAAAAAGCTCCTGAGATACCTTTCATTCCATACTATCCCCCTCCTCTGATTTCCATCCAAAAATCACTTTTTCCACCAACTCCCCAACCTAAACCTGTAACTCTGGTAACCTTGTTACGTCCAAAGCCCAGACTTAATGTTGATCATTTATTTCAAACATTTTTGCAAGAAATACAGATGTATTTGGGTAATGTTCAAAAGAAATGCTCAGCAACAATGGATGCCAAAGAATCTGACATCATCTGGAATGGATTCATCAACAGATTCAACTCTGTAGCTTCAAATCTGAAGAACGTTTGTTCTGATGATGCCCAGCTCAGATTTACTGAGGCTGCAAGGACTCTATTCTGGACTATCAGCAAATCTGAACCTCTGCTTTGTTTAGATACTCCTCCACCATCAACAGAATCTACTGATAATGCATTGGCTATGACTCTGGTAGACCCTTCTTCTAATTCCAATGCTCCAGAATCTATAGAACCAATGGAAATTGACTCTGTTCTGGCTATAGAACCTCATCATAATTCTTCATCTGAGATAAAGAAAGAACATCCAGATTTTGAAGATAAGATTGCTGCTCTGGAAGTTGGACAGTCAGAGATCAAATCCTGGATGGCTAAGCAGGATAAGAAGTCTGAGGATATGACATAATGGATGTCAAAGAAAGATGAAAAGAATGAAACTATGACTAAGTGGATGTCCAAGCAAGAGCAATCATCCTCTGAGATTACAGATCTATTGAAGATGCTTTTGTCCAAACACTCTTAGATTTTTTCCCATTCTAATGTTTTTGCATCTATTGATTGCATCTATACTTTATTGCTATATCTTCTGATGTTTGCCTATGTACTCTTGATCTGATCTTTTGAATGAATCAAAGTTTTCTCCATTGATTTATCTTATTTACTGTTTCCTTTTATTTGTCGTTTTAAAGTTTTTACTTTTTGCTTATGACAAAAAAGGGGGAGAAAATATAGATCTGAACTGTTTAATATAACTTCATCAGAATGAAACTTCAAACATATCTATTCTATCTAAC
The DNA here is from genome assembly GCA_963859935.3 of Lathyrus sativus. Taxonomy (NCBI): domain Eukaryota; kingdom Viridiplantae; phylum Streptophyta; class Magnoliopsida; order Fabales; family Fabaceae; genus Lathyrus; species Lathyrus sativus. The sequence goes on from OZ012739.1 coordinate 251,409,367, forward strand.
ATTTAATCTGACTATTTCAGAACATTTGATAAGAACATTCTATAAAAGAAACTCTGAGTCTCTCAGATCATTTGTCTATTATCAAACTCTGAATCTTAAATCTGCAAGACATTCTGACCTTCAAATGTTTAAGAACAAACAAGATCTAACTCTGAAGATTACTCAAGACAAAAGGGAAGTTTCTATTCCTTATTTGTATTTAACTCAGGGGGAGATTCATCATCTCAGGGGGAGTTATAATTCTAATATGTTCCATTAAACAAAATTTCTGATACTTTTTGTCATCATCAAAAAGGGGGAGATTGTTAGAACACAGATTGGTTCTTAATAATATCTCTTTGTTTTGATGATAACTGTTAGGAAATTTTATATTTAAGAATTATATACTCTAAAATTTGCTTGAGAGTTTTACTGCAGATTGAAATGAAATTAACACTCCAGAAGCAAATCTGAATTATATACAAGAAGTAACTAACTCTGAAACGCCAGATGCTTTCATTAGAAGATTCTGATTGCTGTTTACAGAAGATCCTGAGCGTAGTCTCCAGAAGGATCTGAAGTAAGAAGCTCCAGAAGATTCTAAAGCAGAAGCTCCAGAAGAATCTGAAGCAAGCAGAAGCATCTGAAGCTAGTCAGAAGCATCTGAAGCTAAGAAGAATATCGTATGAAGAGCTTCTCAAAGCATAGTTTCTACAGAAGTTTCTGAAAGTCCTAAAGCTGCCAAGTACTGAAGTTCTGTGACAAATATGCTCTGATGATCAACACGCTGAAAGCACACATGCTGCAGAAGACTCTGATACAGCAAAGTTCTGTACATCATTAGAAGACTCTGACTCAATCAGATTCTGAAGAACTTGCTGAAAACTGAAGAAGAAATATTCAAAGAATATATCCGTTGGAGTAAATCAAACGTCTCTTTCTCATTTGTGCTAGACACAAGAACACAGACAAAAAGGATTTTTCTGTGCTTTCTACTTCTAGGAAAGGTCACTTGATGTGAAGACAAAAAGGCACAGACCTTTTTGGGACACTCTTCTCAACGCTCAGCTTCCTTGGATCAGCTGCCTATAAAAGGAAGACTCCACCAAATTCTTCAGTTACACGTTTTTGCTGAAAAGAAATCATAATAATCAAAGCTCTCATTCTTTCATATTCATTCTTAGAATTATTTGTACTTAAACTTAAGAGAAAAATCATTGTTGTGATAAAAGCTTTTTAGAAGCATTCATTCTCTTGTATTTGATTTACATTGATTGTAAAAGTTTTCCTTAAGAGGATTCAGTTGGAGTCAGTAGCTCTTGAGAAGACTAAGAACAATTGTTCTTAGGTGTTACTATTGTAATCTGTTTGATTAAATAGTGGATTAAGTCCTTGTTGAGAAAGGCAAATCTGTTGCACCCCAAAATTTGACCAACATTTATTTACCTAGCTTGTGTTCATCAAAAGGTATGAGTACCAATCAAGAGTACCAATCAAGACTTTGAAGCTAGCCAAGAAGGTTATTCAAGTGTTCAAGGGTTGATATCCTTGTCAGAGAAGTGAGAAGATCCTCAGAGAGATTGGTTGAAACCAAGGTTGTGTGTCTCCTAACTTGAGAGTTGTGGGAGCTCCTCAGATGATTCTGAAGCTATGAGGATGGACTTGAAGCTTTGAGAAAGCTTATGAGATGTCTTGAAAGCCATCATGAGGTCTAGAGAGGTCATTGTACAAGAATAAGAAGACTCAGCCATGAGTGGTGCAATTAGGGTTTGACTGGGTCAACCCTAGGTCAACTGATGATTTGGAGAGGGTTGAGACCTAATCCAAGAGCCATGTGATCATGGATTGATGCATTGAGATGCTATAAGGATTATTCCAAGGTCAACTCATCATGATTGAAGAGTTTGAGAAGTTTCAAGCTAGGGTTTCTAAGGCTTGACAGTGTAAAATCCCCCAGTTTGATCCCTATCTTCAAGGCAGTTTAGCTCAAGATGTGATTGTCATCTCATCTTACCCCCAACATGAATGTTGTAGAGATTGTTCTTAGCTTTAATTTGAGTACTAGAAGTCCTTGATAGGATTTGTAGAGCTCAAGTTATGACTTTGACAAGTTACAGGTCATCTGAGGTATGTGAATCTGGGTCCTTGAAAGTCACCCAACTTGCATCCAACTTTTTCCCAATAAGTATTATTCCTATGAACTCTTGGTCAACATGAATGTTGTTCCTCATCTTCTTAGCTTTCTAGAGAGTACTAGAAGTCCTTGATAGGATTTGTAGAACTCAAGTTATGGCTTTGACAAGTCAAGGGCATTTTGGTCATTTGGAGATTATAGGTCATTTCAAGCATAAGGCCATATCTCCTATTTCCAAGCTTCAAATGGAAAAATCTTCAACATCAAACTTAGAATGATGTTTTAAGGCTAGCAGGGAGGTCATGAGATGTTGAAAAGGCTTGTAGCAAAAAGTGATAAAAATGACCTAAAATGGAGGCATAAGTTAAATAAGGTCAAGTTGGAAATTGAAATTTCCAAGTTACACATCCAAACCATGGCATATGATAGGTCATTTTGACTCCAAATAACATTTTATAAACAATGGTTCAGCCACTTTTTTGAATTGAGACCTAGATCATGGGGTTGCTTTGGAAATTGGTTGCTTGCATAATAAGGTACAAATGCAAAACTCAAGGAAAGACAATGTACAAACTAGTAAAGTGTCTTAACACACCATATATCTCATCTAGGGAGATTTTCAAGTCATTTACAAGGACTGCAAGAGCTATGGCATGAGATGGCATGTGAGATGAGATGAATCCATAAACTCATAACATGAGAATCCCAATTTCTCATTGGATGATTCCAGATGGTTCTAGATGAGTCTAAACCATTCTATATATGATTTAGAACTTGCTCAGATGCAAGGTTGGTGAGAGATTAGAGAGAAGAGTGAGATAGCCATTTCAATTGCTTCCATTGCAAGTTGAAATCAAATTCCACATTCTGATCCATTCCCATTTCTTCTTTCAATCCAAACACATTCCCTTGATCACACTGAAGCTGTGCAGACCAAATTGGAGGCAAAACCATGGAGAATTGAAGAGATAGCACTTGGATTTTGAAGGTTGCAAGTCCAAAATCGGATTTGGAGATTCAAGCTTTCTTGGTCCAATCTTTTGCAAATAGAAGCTTTATCATCATTCAAGGATCGATTCTGAAGAGTTTGAGAGCTTGAAGTGGAGGATTACCCTATCTGGTGTTCAAGATTTGACAGGTTAGTAAACTTTCTTCTACACCATGATTTAGGCATGATTAGGGAGAATTGTTAGGTTAGAACGGTTAGAGACAATTAGGTGTTGGATTCTGGGAAGTTTGAGATCAATTGGTGAGGTTTCAGTTGGTGACACCATTTTTGTTTTGACCAAGAACATGAGATATAGTGAGCTATAGCATGAGTTTGATATCAAGAATTAACCAGGGTGAGATGGTGATCATTCTGAGGTAATTAATTTCAAGAATTGGGGAAGTTGATGTTTGAGCTTATTTTTAATCTTGGATTGGGTTTGGAGATTTAGGGCACTTCAATTGATTTTGAGGCCATGGTTAGATTCAGCATGGAATTTAGGGTGGATTAGGGTTTGAAATTTCAGTTTTTCATGGAGAATTGATGAGGTTCGAATTGGAGAAGGTGAGCTTGAAGCTCTGAGCTTCCATGGCTGTTCTTCCCTCCAAGCCCTATTCAAATGAAGAAGACAATGTCGTGGTCGTTTGATCATGCGTAGACCTTTGACTGAGTGAGGATCGTGTGGCTGAGATTCCATATCGTGTGTGAAGAGAAGTCTGAAGACATCCATGAAACGCAGCGTTTCATTTAACTGTGGTATTGGGCTCATTTGATAACCACACCCCCAAGTCATGGCCCATTGGATAATGAACTATTTTTTGTTACTCTTTGCACCGTTCATTTTTCTTTTTCTCTATAATTTCTTAATTGATTTTCTGATGGAAACTGGGCCTAGCGCGCCTTACTAATTGTACCCCCATTTTGAGCCCATTCATGAATTGAACTGAAAATAGTTGCTATCTGCACCTTTGTTTTCTTATTTTAATTTCTTTTTCTCCATTTTTCATTAATCTTTGAAAAATCATAATAAATAGAAAAATGATGATTTTTGCATGGGGATTTTTTCTCCCATTTCATGTTAATGTCTAGGAAATTATAAAACCATAATATTTTCATTTCATGCATTTTTAATATTTTTTGTGTATTTTCTCTTTTAATAGCATTTTATTCCTTTTATGTTGATGCATAGATTTGTAGAATTTTGTTTAGCTAGTTCCCTTTGAATTTTTAGGCCATTCTTTTTAGGATAGTTAGATTAGGACTTTATCTCCCCTCTGGATTTATTCCATAATTTTGTGATTAATTTTTGATTAGTTTTGGTTAGATGACTTTAGGTTGTATAGATTTAGGTCAATCCTTAACATAGGTCCACAATAACACTAGAATTTTGGGTTTCTAGGTCAAGTTAGATATTGGGACATATAAGGGTATTAAGGGTAGGTACATAGGATCCCCTAGAAATTAGATTAGATTTTAATATGATGGTATGCTATTTTTAATTGATTTTTGTAGTTGATTGTTGATTGTGTTGCCCTTGGGGGCTTGTATTTTTGTTTGCTTTGCTTTGTGGGCTTGGTGGGATTGATTTTGCTTTGAGAAGCATGGAGGAGCATAGTAGAAGACATGGAGATTGAAGAAGGAGCTTGAGAGCTTGAGGCCTTGTTTGTTTTGTTGTTGTTTTAGGGTTAGGGATTAAGTAGAGCTTAGACCTAGTTAAGTTCTTTCTTAAACATGGATGGTATCTTTCACCTCCATTCCTCCCCATGATTCAAGGTCCTTCCATGGTATTCACCTCCCTCCTTTGGAGGGATAAGTGATGGTACCTGGGAAGTAGAACCTTTGAGGGAACCCTTCTTTTGATGTTGAACCCTTATAGGTCACCTTTGGTGGTCAGTAAGCAGTTTTATATCCCAGCTTATCCAGTTAATTGATTTCCTCTGGTTTGAGTATCTTGAGAGATGTTGGGCTTGGGTGTGAAGATGAAGAGTTCATTGAAGAGTATGGAAGAGGATGATTCCTTGAGAATTGCCATTGTAGCTGAAGCTTGAAAAGCATAAAGACAAGTTGATACTTGAAGACCCAATGAAGATCTAGTAAAGATTGAAGGATGAAGTTGACACTTCTAAGCAATTGAGATTAACTGAAGAGCTGAAGCTTGAAGAACAAAGGAAGTTGATACTTACTTTGAAGCTTGGAGATCCTGAAGGAATCAAGTTGATACTTGTGGTTAAGAATGAAGCCTGAAGGTGGAACTGATTAAGGAGCTGAAGCTTGAAGAAAAAGATAAGTTGAAACTTATGTGGAAGGGTTGAAACCTGGAGAAGCAGATTGATATTTGTCAAGAGTGATTGAAGTCTGAAGACTGAGTTGCTGTTAGGAGAGCTGAAGCTTGGAGTTGAGAGAGGAGTTGATCTGCTTTCTTCTTTGTTTCTTTTCTGTATTGATGTGCCTTGTTTGACTTGCTTGATGCATTAGAATAAGTCCATATCTAGATAGATTTAATCTAGGAGCATGATTGCACTAGAGGTTGAGTTGCTCCCTCTGCTTGTATTGTTACTGTATGGCTTTGCTTACGAGTATTTGGTAGAGCCCTGCTCCCTTGCCCATGTGGTTTGTTTTGCTTGATAGCATTCTATCTCCTCTGTATGATTGCAGTTTACTGTTCTTGCTTGATAGCATGTTTTATTTCAGTATGATTACTGTTATTCATTCTGGCTTGAGGTTGAGATGAGCTTGTGGAGGCTGATGCCCCACACACATTTCCTCCCTCACTTGCATTGCATGTATTTTACAGTCGTTTTACTGTATATCTGTTTACTGTTTAAGCTGATGCTTTATCTGTTTCTGTGTATCATTGACATGATCCCTTAGGACTCTCATTTCCTTTGATAAGGAAGTGATGATAGAACTTTAGGTTGAAACCTATGCATGATAACTTCTAGGAGTTCCCTGTTTCAAACCTCAACCATAGGATGAATCCTTGGCATGACAACAATAGGACTTGATAGTCCCCCTTTAGTTGAGCTTGTTCTCTTCTCATCTTGAAACAGCTTAAGATACAGTAATCATGAATGATTTCTTTCGTACGTTACGAGTCTTAAGCTATCTGAGAAAGGATTGTGGGAGAGTTTCTTTTCCACAGTCTGGATGTTTAGTATGGCACCCTTTGGGTGACATGCGACGCATTCACTCTCAGGTCATAGTCTTTAGTGCGATTGAAATTGCAAACACAATAAAAAACACTTCTTCCGTAAAAGACAGAAAATAATCCGTAGTGTCCCGAACTACGTAAGCTCTGATCTCTCATACCTGTTGAGAGTATGTAGGCATGTATTGGCGAGCCACCTTCCCCGTAACCCGTAGTAGGTCGAACTACGTTGACTCTGATTTCTCGTTCTCTGATGAGAATACGTAGGCATAAAGCGCGACGCTTTGCCGAGTCATTTTCTTTTCTCTTTAAGCCATCCTTGATAGGTAGATAGATAAACAACTCATCCAGTAAACACAACAAGCGTGGATCCCGTCGAGTACGACGGACGTGAGGGGTGCTAATACCTTCCCCTTGCGTAACCGACTCCCGAACCCAGACAATGGTTGCGACGACCTTGTCTTACCCTTTTTCGTTAGGTTTTTCCGATCGTTTCCTTTCCCGCTCCGAGGGATAAATAACGAAAGGTGGCGACTTTTCTGTTGTGCCGGCACCTTATTTTCGCGAAAGCGACAAAATCACTCTAGGAAGGGTGGACTGGAGTAGTTGAGTTCAACGAACCAGGATAAAAATAATTGTGTTATTTTTTCTGGTCCTAATCTTTCATACTTATTCAACCCCCCCTTCTAAGTATTATCTCACCTTCAAATTAGTCCTCAGATTAGGAGATTAACCACATACAAGCAACTGAACTTCTCAAGAACCCAACCCTCTTCCTGATTACTATGGTGACTTCTCAAGCTTGCATAAGACCTCTAGATAGGCTTCTCTGGATATAAACCACACTTGATCCCCTGTTAAATGAACAATTCTATGCTATGCAAATGTTAGATCAATGATATGCTAATGCAATGAAACATAAACCAAGTAAGAAAAGGTTAGGCAAATTTTGGGGTGCAACAGCTGCCCCTATTCAAGCGGCTTGGACCCGACTGGATGAAAAGCGAACGACTTTCAGGCAATCGAGGTAGAAGACGGTTGAATACTAGAGAACCCGGAAATTTTCTAACCGAAGAAATAAACTTCCAAACTGCTTGGGAACACCACATCCAAACAATTGAATCTGGTTGTCACGGCGACAACTGATCAATCCTTTGATAAAGAACCTGACTTTAATCTCAACCACCTGTGTGACGCCATAGGTGTTGAATCAACAAAAAACGCTACAATACGTGAGCACTACGTAAAGCACGACATCAATATCTTTGACCCTCCATTTCCGCAGAAACGGGCATACGGTAAATAAAAGCGAGGATCGTCAATATCTCTGACCTTCCATTTCCTAAGAAGTGGGCATACGCTAAATACAAGCGAGAATCGTCAATATCTCTGACCTTCCATTTCCTAAGAAGAGGGCATACACTAAATACAAGTGAGAATCATCAATATCTCTGACCTTCCGTTTCCTAAGAAACGGGCATACGCTAAATACAAGCGAGAATCGTCAATATCTTTGACCTTCCGTTTCCTAAGAAACGGGCACGCTAAATACAAGCAAACATCGTCAATATCTCTGACCTTCCATTTCCTAAGAAACGGGCATACACTAATAAAAGTGAACTGTCAATATCACTGACCTTCCATTTCTTAAGAAGTGGGCATACACTAAATAAAAGTGAGTAATGTCAATATCTCTGACCTTCCATTTCCTAAGAAGTGGGCATACACTAAATACAAGCGAGAATCGTCAATATCTCTGACCTTCCGTTTCCTAAGAAACGGGCATACGCTAAATACAAGCGAGAATCGTCATTATATCTGACCTTCCATTTCCTAAGAAACGGGCATACGCTAATAAAAGCGAACTGTCAATATCACTGACCTTCCATTTTCTAAGAAGTGGGCATACACTAAATAAAAGCGAGTAATCGTCAATATCTCTGACCTTCCATTTCCTAAGAAGTGGGCATACGCTAAATAAAAGCGAGTAATGTCAATATCTCTGACCTTCCATTTCTTAAGAAGTGGGCATACGCTAAATACAAGCGAGAATCGTCAATATCTCTGACCTTCCGTTTCCTAAGAACGGGCATACGCTAAATACAAGCGAGAAATGTCAATATCTCTGACCTTCCATTTCCTAAGAAACGGGCATATGCTAAATAAAAGTGAGCATCGTCAATATCTCTGACCTTCCATTTCCTTGGAAATGGGCATACGCTAAATAAAAATGCGTCCTGAGCATCCAAAGACTTGAACCAGCAACTCTGCGGGGAAACTCTGACATCAGCTGCCAGACATCCATCTTGAACCAAAATGGGAGCAACTTCGAAGGTATAATCGTGAAATCTTTTAATGCTGACATAACAACCATACGAGGAAAACTCTACTAGGGAAGAAGAAAAACTTAAACAAGCAACTCTGATGAGGGAACACATGATAAGACGAACGTTATCATCACGTATCTCATGTCAAGAATTTGAATATCCTAAGACCATCTTGAACAAGAATTCCAATTACTTGCAGGGAAAACACTTGAAAACAAAGAGGTAACCGACCTGGCTTATGTTTCAGAATGCACATGTTTGACAATGGCGCAATGCTTCATATAAGATGGAATGCTACGCATTCGGGTAAGTGGCTATGCGATGCAGATATGATGCAAACGCAGGCTCGGGCTGCCGGAGAAAAGCTGGATATAGAACCGCTTCAGCAAAATAAATGCCGAAGACAAAGACAACTCCGCTAGGGATACCCAGGTATCACAGAATTATTCCAGCAAAATAAATGCTGAAAAGGGTAAGCCGACTCCATTGGGGAAAGAAGCAATCCTGCTGGGGAACAGAAAGAGCCATCCTGGGGATTACATCATTGTCGGACCGCTTGCTAGCTCGCATCCAACTCTTCTGGGGATAAAAATGTGGCTCCCATCTTCCGGGGAGGGATAGAATTACATAAAGCATGTTCCTACATTAAAGGACTCCGACTGGGGGAACACGATCATTGGGCCATCTGCTGCGGCGAAGGTAACGACCCTGCAAAAAATGAGCAACAACAAGACATCCCATACAACAAGAAATACCCAGGTCAATAGCCGTGACAATCGCTCAGTCAATTCAAAGTTTTAACAATTATTGGCCGAGGCCCGCAAGTTTATCAAAAACATCAGCGTTTTCCACAAACAAAACAGCAAAAGTTAAAACAAGCACAAACAATCAAGTACTGAATAGTATGCGTTTTATTGATAAGGGGCCTGTAAATAGGCAAAGTTTCGTACAATAGATGCAACTCCTGAAAAGAGGAAGTTACAAGACAAATACAAATATGCACAGAGGTACAAAGAAATTTGTATACATGTCGGCAACGTGGTATAGACAAACACCATGAGTTGATCCTCCTATGACTCGCCTGACTCCAACGCTTTCCCGATACTCTGTCCTCGGAAGAGATTGACTTGGATAATCGACCCTCAGGTACTCCCCAAACCACTAAGCAATGCAGTATCAAACTCGGACCGTAGTCATTTGCTTTTTCAATCCCTAACTTTTGCCTGAATCGCCCTTTGCGGGTTTTCAATTCGCCGGGATACCCTTTTTTGCCGAAGTCGCCTTCTCAGGTTTTCGACTTTGCGGGTGTACATATTTTCAGTTTTATCCCTAATTTTTTCCTGAACCTTTTCTTTTTTCTTCTTGGTTCGCCGGGATGCCCTATTTTTCCTGGACTCTCTTTTTTCTGTCCAGCGGGTCTCTTTAAGCAAAGTATTTTTTAACTGCGTCCGAGTTCACAGGGGATGAAAAATCTTCGCCATCCATGGTGAACAATAGTAAGGCTCCTCCGGAGAAGACCTTTCGCACAATGTATGGACCTTCATAGTTGGGAGTCCATTTGCCCCTGTGATCCGATTGTGGTGGGAGAATCTTCTTTAGCACAAGATCGCCCGTCTGAAAGCTTCGAGGGCGCACCTTCTTGTCGTAAGCTTTCTTCATCCGGCTCTGATATAACCGACCATATGCGATAGATGCAAGTCTCTTCTCATCCATCAAACTGAGCTGATTCAATCTATTTCTTACCCACTCCGCCTTATCAAGTTGGACATCGAGCAATACTTTCAAGGAAGGAATCTCAACTTCTAATGGTAAGACAACCTCCATACCATACACTAGTGAGAAAGGTGTTGCCCCGATTGACGTGCGTACCGTCGTATGATAACCGTGCAAGGCGAAGGGCAACATCTCGTGCCAGTCTTTGTATGTCACAACTATCTTCTGAACTATCTTCTTGATGTTCTTATTGGCCGCTTCAACAACGCCATTCATCTTGGGCCGATAGGGAGATGAATTATGATGCTTAATCTTGAAATTTTAGCACAATTCTTTCATTATTTTGTTATTCAGGTTCGAACCATTGTCAGTAATGATTCTTTCGGGGATGCCGTAACGACAAATGATGTCCTTTTTAATAAACCGGGCTACCACTAGCTTGGTAACATTAGCGTAAGACGCTGCTTCAACCCATTTGGTGAAGTAATCGATAGCTACCAAGATGAACCGGTGTCCATTGGATGCGGTGGGCTCAATTTTCCCAATCATATCGATGCCCCACATGGAGAAAGGCCATGGGGACGCCATAACGTTCAAAGGGATCGGCGGTACCTGAATCTTGTCTGTATAAATCTGGCACTTATGGCATTTCTTTGCAAACTTGAAACAATCTCTTTCCATTGTCAACCAATAATACCCTGCTCGTAATAACTTTCAAGACATAGCGTGTCCGCCGGCGTGCGTGCCAAAGGTTCTCTCGTGGACCTCCTCCATGAGTAGATTAGCCTCTTTCTCATCAACATATCGCAAAAGCACCAAATCATGGTTTCTCCTATACAGAACACCATCTGGATTCAAGTAGAAATTGCCAGCCAATCTCCTAAGAGTCTTCTTATCGCGGCTGGATGCCCCAGTCGGATACTCCTGATTCTTTAGGAAATTCTGGATATCAAAATACCACGGCTTGCCATCAGAAGCTTCCTCAATGGCGAATATGAAGGCGGGCCTATCAAGGCGAGAGATAACTATTCTAGGAGCCTCATTCCAGAAGTTAACTTTGTACATGGAAGACAACGTCGCAAGAGCATCAGCCATCTGATTTTATGCCCGTGGCACATGATGAAACTCTACCCGGTCAAAGAAAGGCAACAGTCTCCTTGCATAATTCATATACGGTATCAGATTGGGCTGACGAGTCTCCCATTCACCCTTGATCTGGTTCACGACTAGCGCAGAGTCTCCATACACGTCAAGATTTTTGATCCTCAAATCAATAGCCTCCTCGAGACCCTTGATACACGCCTCATATTCAGCTTCGTTATTAGTAACTGGGAACGTCAATCTGGCAGTGAACGGGATGTGCGTCCCATGGGGAGTCGTGATGATTGCCCCAATTCCACTTCCATATGAATTCATAACACCGTCAAAAATCAATTGCCATTGGGACCCCAGCTCAGGACCTTCACCATGCAACGACTCTTCACAATCTTTCATCTTTAAGTACATGATATCCTCGTCAGGAAAATCAAACTTCATCGGCTGGTAATCATCGATGGGCTGCTCCGCCAGGTACTCTGACAGTACGCTACCTTTGATAGCCTTTTACGAGACATACTGTATATCATACTCTGTCAGTACCATCTGCCATCGGGTGATCCTTCCAGAAAGTGCCTGTTTCTCAAAGACGTATTTGATTGGATCCATCTTCGAAATCAGCATGGTTGTATAGTTTAGCATGTATTGTCTCAGACATTTGGCAGCCCAAGCAAGTGCGCAACACGTCTTTTCGAGCATTGAGTAACGGGACTCACAGTCTGTGAACTTTTTACTCAAGTAGTAGATCACATGCTCTTTTCGTCCAGTCTCGTCATGTTGACCGAGAAGACAACCCATACTGTTCTCAAGAACCGTCAAGTACATGATCAATGGTCTCCCGGCCACTGGGGGTATCAAAATCGGAGGTTCCTGCAAGTATTCTTTTATTTTTTCAAATGCCTTCTGACAATTTTCATTCCAGACAATTGCCTGGTCTTTTTTCAACAGTTTAAACATCGGCTCACACGTGGCAGTTGGATGAGATATGAACTGGGCAATGTAGTTCAACCTCCCCAAAAAACCACGAATCTCTTTCTCTGTTTTTGGCGCTGGCATTTCTTGTATTGCTTTTATTTTAGCAGGATCAACCTCAATTCCTTTTTCGCTAACAATGAACCCCAGTAGCTTACCAGATCTCACCCCGAAGGTGCACTTATTAGGATTCAGCCTCAGTCTGAACTTCCTAAGCCTCTCAAATAACTTCAGAAGATTCACCAGATGCTCTTCCTCCGTCTGGGATTTGGCAATCATATCGTCAACATAGACCTCAATCTCTTTATGCATCATGTCATGAAAGAGCGTCGTCATAGCATGTTGATATGTTTCCCCAACGTTCTTCAAACCAAAGGGCATCACTTTGTAGCAGAACGTTCCCCACAGGGTAATAAAAGTTGTTTTCTCCATATCCTCCGGCGTCATCTTAATCTGATTATAGCCCGAAAAGCCGTCCATGAAGGAAAACACAGAGAATTAAGCAGTGTTGTCGACCAACACGTCAATATGAGGAAGCGGGAAGTCGTCCTTAGGGCTCGCCTTGTTCAGATCTCAATAGTCAACGCACATGCGCACCTTACCATCTTTCTTTGGTACAGGTACTATATTGGCGACCCAAGAAGGGTAAGTTGTAACAGCTAGGAAACCAGCGTCCAACTGTTTATGCACTTCCTCTTTAATCTTTATGGCCATATCTGGTTTAGTTCTTCTGAGCTTCTGCTTGACCGGCGGACAATCTTCACGCAATGGCAAGCGATGGACCACAATATCAGTGTCTAACCCAGGCATATCTTCATAAGACCAAGCAAAGATGTCACTATACTCTCGAAGCATCTCGACAAGTCTCTGCTTGATATCGCTTTGCAGCGCAGCCCCTATACGGACGTTCCTGACAATTTCTTCCGACCCCAAATTAATGACCTCGATATCCTCCTGATGAGGCATAATGATTCTCTCTTCTTGTTTCAACAGACGAGTCAGCTCTTCTGGTAAGTCGTCGTCCTCAATAATCTCTTCTTCGGCTTAAAATATCGGGTGCTCAAAGTCGAAGCGAGTCATAGGAAGATCTTGATCGGTGTCATCTAAAATATGGATCATCCTGCAAGAGAAAGGGTTAAATGCTTCAAATGATATGCAAACGAAGCATACAACCACATCGCCATTTTATTGTAAAAATAAAAATAGAAAAACAGGAATCACAAAATTTGCATGTGGAAAACACCTTTATTTAACGATTAAAACAAAGCATACACATAAGCAAGTAGGCCCTGAAATAAAATCCTATACCCCGGGTAGGGCATAGGATTGTACAATAATCGAAAAACAAAGCATTACTGTTTCGGTGTCACTTGAATAAAGTCCTGGATAGACCAGTTGCAAAGGCTCTGTCCTGGCTCGCTGGGCTTGATCCACGAATCCATGTCATAATCGCTATCGCCTTCTTCACTGTCAGACACAACGTTGATCTGCTCAAAACTGACTCCTCCTGGAGTGAACACGATCGGCCCTTGGAACTTTGGCTTGCTCTGTGATGCAGATGATGACGATGGGCGGTACCCCAAGCCAAACTTGTCCTACTTGACAGGAAACTCCAGAACTTGACCCCAACCTTTAGCTTCCCCGGCCTGAACTACCGCCTGGGCTTCTTTGTACAACGACATGGCTACTTCTGGCCCCTTGCTAATGACAGGAGATTTGTCTATGATCTGCACTCCTTCAAAGGCTTGGCACAAAGTCTCATGGATCTCTCCATCCACTTCAACATATTTAAACGATGACAGGTGACTGACCAGAATGTCTTCCCCCCCACATATGGTGACAATGCTACCACCGACCGCATACTTAAGCTTTTGGTGCAACGTCAATGTTACAGCCCCTGCAGCATGGATCCATGATCGTCCAAGCAAACAGCTATAAGTTGGTTGTATGTCCATGATATAGAACACGGTATCAAACACTTCTGGACCGACCTGGATCGACAACGTCAATTCTCCAAATACAAACCTTCTTGTTCCGGCAAATGCCCTCACCACCAAGTCGCTTGGCGTGCAGATTACACCTCGGGTATCTAGCTTTAACAATGCCTTCTTAGGCAAAACATTCAGGGATGAACCGGTATCGACTAGGACATGGGACATAACAGTGCCCCTACACTCAACCGAGATATGCAATGCACTGTTATGGTTGCGGCCCCTGGGCGTCAAATCAAAATCAGTAAAGCCAAGGCCATGCCCTGCATTCACGTGTGCAATCACTCCTTCGAGCTGATTCACGGATATTTCATGGGGTACGTAGGCAGCATCCAGAGCTTTCAACAATGCGTTCTGGTGAGCCTTGGAACAAAGCAACAAGGACAAGATTGATATTTTGGAAGGCGTCTGTTGCAGATGATCGACAATTTTGTAATCACTCTTCCGAATTAATCTCATGAATTCTTCTACGTCTTTGGTCAAAGCCTCTTTTTCCTTCTCCTGCGATGGTCCTTCTCCATCGACTTTACCTTTTCCTCTGGAAGTTCTCTCAGCCTCTACTTCTGGCGACGTAAAGATTCTGCCACTGCGAGTTACGCCCCCTGCCCCCACAAGATTATCAACGGACCCTACAGGCGGGCTTGGCAGGTTAATCTTCTCCCCATTGCAATAAACTTCCGCCCCATAATTCCAGGGGATGGCTTTAGTAATTTCATACAGAATATGTCCAACTTTGGTAATTGTGATAGTCGGCCTCTTGGGCGGTGCCGATATTGTGACAGTCTTGAATGGGATCGTAATCGTTGCAACTTCACCCTGCTTCTCAGCTTTTTCCTCAACAGGCTTATCTTCAGCAGTGCGATCAAATTGCAGCGTACCTTCGTCGATCAGCCTTTGAATACCTCTTCTCAAGTTATGACAACCCTCAGGCTGGGTCAAACAATCAATACAATCAGCATCACAACCAGGGAACACCCCCTTTCAGTAATCTGCTCTTGACATAACCCAAAGGCGTTTTCAATTCGTCCACATTCATAACCAGATTCAGACTAGCATCTTCCAATACAGCACCTACCTTTGCAGTTCCATGAGGCGGCATCAAATTCTTCTCAATATTAGGCGCTTCGTTACCAAAGTTTATAGCCTTGCTATCTATCAAATCTTGCACCTTGTGTTTGAATGCTTGGCAATTCTCGATGGTATGATCGGGTGCCCCGGAGTGGAAATCGCAATGCATTAACGTCATACCCATAAGGAGGCGTGCCCTTCGGCGGAGCTAGCGTCCTTTTCTCAACCAGCTACAACTGTAACAGAGTTGGAAGAAGTTGAGCATACGGTAGCGGAGGTGCATCGAAGACTCTTTTCACAACCCTATCCCGACCTTGATATCTCTGTGGAGCAGCGTTCTGTCATACCTGTTGCTATTGTGGCTGTTGTTGTTGCTGTTGCGGTACAGGAATTGTTACACTGGCGACCTGCTGCCTGTGCCAATTCCGACTTCTATCCCTTCTCCGATCACTACATACTGAATTGGTGTCTCCCAGTCTCTTGTTCCCAAAAGCCTTCTTACCACCTCCAGCTGAGGTTGACTCACCCGCTTGAATCTTACCAATCTTAACACCATTCTCGATACGTTCCCCCAAGAGTATCAGCTCGGAAAAATTAGCCGTTGTACAATTGATCAGCCTGTCATAGTACAACCCAGAAAAAGTGCCGACAAACATGTCCACCAACTCACGCTCCACCATGGGCGGGTGCACCCTAGCAGCCAACTCACGCCATCTCTGGGCGTATTCTTTGAAACTCTCGTCGTTCTTCTGGGAAAGATTTTGGAGCTGGACCCTGTTCGGCGCAAGGTCGCTGTTGTACTGGTAATGCTTGACAAAAGCCTCTGCTAATTCCTTCCAACTACCGATTTGAGTAGGCTCTAACCCCATGTACCATTCCAATGACGGTCCCGACAAGCTGTCCTGGAAAAAATGCATCAGCATCTTTTCGTCATCAGAGTAGGCGAACATTCTCCATTAGTAAGATCGCACGTGAACTCTCGGGCAGGTATCCCCTTATACTTGTCAAATGTGGGCGCTTTGAATTTGATTGGTACCCTCAAGCCAGCTGTCGCTACTGCGAAAATCGGCGCCGGCTTGACAGGAGAGTCGCCACCGTGCGTTATTTATCCCTCAGAGCGGGAAAGGAAACGCTCGAAGTAAACCTCGCAAAGACGGGAAAAGGTATGGTCATCGCAACCATAGCCTGGATTCGGGAGTCGGTTACGCAAGGGGAAGGTATTAGCACCCCTCACGTCCATCGTACTCGATGGGATCCACGCTTGGTGTTTATAGGTAACAGGGTGTATTATCTATCTACGCTAATGGCTGGTCTGAAAAGAAAATAAAAGGACAGGACTCGACAGAACATACGGTGTTCTGGGCCTACGTATTCCCTCGTGCAATGGGAAAGTCAGAGTCAACGTAGTTCGACTGCCTACGTCTAAACGGGGGAAAGGTTGCTCGCCAGGACATCGCGTCCTGTGCCTACGTACTTTCATCTGAAATGAAAGATCAGAGCAAACGTAGTTCGGCTAACTACGGGTAAACAGGGGTTCTCACACAGCAGTGAGAAAACAAACTGGTCCTAAAGGCTCGGGAACCTACAAATACGATCTGGTCTCAAATGCGCTCGGGCAAGAGAAAAGGATAACAATTAGTCGTTAGCGGGAAAGTCTCGATCGCACAGCCGCGAGAGAACAAAGGTTAGTCGTTAGTGTGCTCGCTAGGATATCGCATCCTATGCCTACATATCTTCGTCTGGAACGAAGAATCAGAGCAGCTGTAGTTCAGCTAACTACGGATCAAGCTACTCAAACGCTCCTACAGAAAGGAAAGGGAAACCCTAGAATTATAGCTGAGAAACAGGGGAATCTATATACTGCTATCACACCTGGTTGACCATCCTAATGTCTATCATAACAACTCCGCAGCGGAGAAGTCAGAGCTCCTAAGGGATCATGGCAACAGGATTAAACTACACACAAGAAACTGCAACGTAAAGAATACTGAAAATATGCATGAATGCAACAACTAGACAAACAAGGCACAGAGGCAAGGGAGCTCAGCTCTACCGAATACCAACAAGCAAAGCCACGCAATAACAAACAAGCAGAAGGAGGACCACCTCAACTTCTCATGCACACAAAGTCTACTTCTAAGATGCACCTATTCAGAACTATCTAGATGGACACCTAAGTCTAATGCAACATAACATCACACAAGTCAAACAACACAAAGAGACTAACCCTAAGCAGGGCCTCTAACAAACCTGAAACAATCTCCTAATCTAGCTCTCTAAACAAAACTCTATACAACACCTTAAGCAAAGATCTAAGCAACAAACTAATCAAAAACCCTAAGCAGGGATCTAAACAAACTCCTAGGCAAGAGGAATCAATCCCAATCTCCAAGCTTCAGAACAAGCTTACCAGAGAAAGGAAGCTAAGCAGACAAGCTCATAGTGCTTTCCTCAGGAAAGTACCAGGAGGTTACTACTCAGGAGTCATATCCTATGCGGCTCGACAACTGTGATCAGTTTAAACCTGAATGTCCACAGTAGTAGGCTCCTCTACCGGAGGAGGATGCAATGGCTGAACTGCTGGATACGGCATAAGGAACTTCACAGCTCGCTCACGAATCCATTCTTCATATGGGCTAGGACCTCGAGTATCCCCTCTGCTACCTGAAAGTCTCCCTCTCTTGTGCAAGTTTTTCCAGGCTCTCTCAAGTTTGGTCAGCATCTCTTTCCCAATTGCCCCAGTGAGATACAGAGATTCCTGTATCTCCTCGGGCTTTGGCGCTCCTTGAGGTATGTACCCAAATTGCTTGATCAATAAAGAAGGGTTATAGTTGACACAACCTTTCCTTCCTATTAACGGAACATTCGGGAATCCTTCGCCTTTGAGTATGACTTCAGCTCCAAATACCTCTTTATTGGTCCATACCACGTTCTCAGCAGTTAATCCCATTAAGCGCTCGGGCCATCCTAGAGAATTGATAGAGGTGACAAACGGACCTGACTTAGGCAAATGACTGGTGAACCACCTGCATAGGAGAGGTACACAACAAGACACATTCCTTCCTCGTCGCTTTTCATTCTGATAATGAGTTGAATGGTGGACATCTCCCAGTAAAGTGGGAACTGGGTTTCCCGCAGCCAAAATATAGAAGGCATCTGAATCAACAAAATCAGGAATGTTCGGGAATAACACGATGCCATACACACATACAGCAAGGATAATGTCAAAAACATCCCATTTACCCTTCTGGGCATACTCTCGAGCCTTATCCACTAAGACATCCAACGGAAATCCCCATACGTCTCCTCTTCTGATCATCTTCCCAGACAGCTCAGACTCTTTCAAACACAGGATGGCAGAAAGCTCAGCCAGCTTAGGCTCAGCGTCCGGACGATAAAAAGGCATTTGCTCATGGATCGGTATATCCAGAAGTGCAGAGTACTCCTCCAGGGTAGGAGCCAAAACAAAGTCGGGAAATACAAAACACCTGAGCTCCGCGTCGTAGAACTGTAACAGGGTATAGATGCCGCTGGTCTCGTAGGCAGATGGCTGATAAACGTAGGTCAGAATCCTCCCATATCTCTTTCTGAAGTCACCCATTCCTCTCTTCTTGGCAATAGCAATCAATTCTAACAATAGACTGATATTCGGCGACGGAAACTTATAGGGCAATACTCTCTTCAGGTTTTCCATGTCTTGCTAGGAACAAACACCAGAACTGGAAGGGAAAATACGTACCTGCAATACACACACGTTAGTTGAATGCAGATGGTAATGCAATGATGCAATATGATAAATAATGCAATCTGCGAACACAGGGGCTATGTTGTAGCCTGAAGAGGAATATCTCTGTGATCAAGAACAGAAAACCATCACGGTCATCAGAATCTCATGCCACTAACTATCATCTGATGCTCAAAAATATCAATCCCCTGGTAAGAAAACCATCTGAACCTCTGTATCTGACGAGAATACCATCTGATAATAGCCTCAACCTCAGATAAGAAACCCATCTGACCCAGACAACACACCTGGAGATGAATCAAGAATACCATCTGATAAAGATAATGAATCATGGTTTCTGAAGGCCAGTTTTCCTGCAATAACCCAGTCCCTCTCACAGGTAGGATAGACCTAATCCACGGACAAAGGTACGGCATCCTATGCGGTCGTCAGCATCACAGACTTTCATGAGTGACGATACGATTCCCAGAAGGAGTGGCATCATCAAATCATGAAGAGGCCTCACTTAGCTGACTTCCAAATGATCGGTCCCCAGAGTCGACAATCCTCACGTCTGGACCCCCCTCAGATCCTCAGGACCGGAAAGGAGCACCTCTGCAAGAATCTCGTCTGAGCGCAGATTTTCGTAGGGAACTGTGCCTGCTCAGCAGACAGGTTCGTCTACTACTTCTCCACAACTATATCTAGGTGTGTACTCAAGCCCAGGTCCGGCTTTTCACTCACAGTAACCTCCCTTTGCCCACAGCAATAATCATGATAATATAATGCTGGAAAATAAATGCGGAAAGGTAAAGGTACAGAAAAGTAAAGTGCAGAAAAGTAAAACACAATATGCACAACACCCAACGAATAAACATCCAAGCGCTAGGATTGACTCGCGTAGGGGACGGGAAACGGTCCCAGCATAAGGGATGGGAAAAGTCCCTAGATGCTATAGGTCCCCAGCAGAGTCGCCAGCTGTCGCTACTGCGAAAATCGGCGCCGGCTTGACAGGAGAGTCGCCACCGTGCGTTATTTATCCCTCAGAGCGGGAAAGGAAACGCTCGAAGTAAACCTCGCAAAGACGGGAAAAGGTATGGTCATCGCAACCATAGCCTGGATTCGGGAGTCGGTTACGCAAGGGGAAGGTATTAGCACCCCTCACGTCCATCGTACTCGATGGGATCCACGCTTGGTGTTTATAGGTAACAGGGTGTATTATCTATCTACGCTAATGGCTGGTCTGAAAAGAAAATAAAAGGACAGGACTCGACAGAACATACGGTGTTCTGGGCCTACGTATTCCCTCGTGCAATGGGAAAGTCAGAGTCAACGTAGTTCGACTGCCTACGTCTAAACGGGGGAAAGGTTGCTCGCCAGGACATCGCGTCCTGTGCCTACGTACTTTCATCTGAAATGAAAGATCAGAGCAAACGTAGTTCGGCTAACTACGGGTAAACAGGGGTTCTCACACAGCAGTGAGAAAACAAACTGGTCCTAAAGGCTCGGGAACCTACAAATACGATCTGGTCTCAAATGCGCTCGGGCAAGAGAAAAGGATAACAATTAGTCGTTAGCGGGAAAGTCTCGATCGCACAGCCGCGAGAGAACAAAGGTTAGTCGTTAGTGTGCTCGCTAGGATATCGCATCCTATGCCTACATATCTTCGTCTGGAACGAAGAATCAGAGCAGCTGTAGTTCAGCTAACTACGGATCAAGCTACTCAAACGCTCCTACAGAAAGGAAAGGGAAACCCTAGAATTATAGCTGAGAAACAGGGGAATCTATATACTGCTATCACACCTGGTTGACCATCCTAATGTCTATCATAACAACTCCGCAGCGGAGAAGTCAGAGCTCCTAAGGGATCATGGCAACAGGATTAAACTACACACAAGAAACTGCAACGTAAAGAATACTGAAAATATGCATGAATGCAACAACTAGACAAACAAGGCACAGAGGCAAGGGAGCTCAGCTCTACCGAATACCAACAAGCAAAGCCACGCAATAACAAACAAGCAGAAGGAGGACCACCTCAACTTCTCATGCACACAAAGTCTACTTCTAAGATGCACCTATTCAGAACTATCTAGATGGACACCTAAGTCTAATGCAACATAACATCACACAAGTCAAACAACACAAAGAGACTAACCCTAAGCAGGGCCTCTAACAAACCTGAAACAATCTCCTAATCTAGCTCTCTAAACAAAACTCTATACAACACCTTAAGCAAAGATCTAAGCAACAAACTAATCAAAAACCCTAAGCAGGGATCTAAACAAACTCCTAGGCAAGAGGAATCAATCCCAATCTCCAAGCTTCAGAACAAGCTTACCAGAGAAAGGAAGCTAAGCAGACAAGCTCATAGTGCTTTCCTCAGGAAAGTACCAGGAGGTTACTACTCAGGAGTCATATCCTATGCGGCTCGACAACTGTGATCAGTTTACATCCCTCCTCAGGAGAGATTAAACTCACATGAAGGCTCCGGCGTCACTGGATATTTGGGAAAGAACCTATATGCACTAAGGGAACTAAGTGAACAGACTCATAGGACCTTCCTCAGGAAAGTACTAGGAGGCTGACACTTAGGAATCGTATCCTACGTGGCTCAACAACTGTGATCAGTTTACATTCCTCCTCGGGAGAAATTAAACTCACAAGTTGGCTCCAACATCACTGGATACTTGAGAAATCCTAGACAAACTACTGGAACTAAGTGAATAGACCCCTAGGACCTTCCTCAGGAAAGTACTAGGAGGCTAACACTTAGGAATCGTATCCTACGTGGCTCAACAACTGTGATCAGTTTACATTCCTCCTCAGGAGGAATTAAACTCACAAGTCGGCTCCGACATCATTGGATACTTAAGAAAGAGGTGAGAAGGAAGGATGAAAGTCATTCATAGTGCCTTCCTCAGGAAAGTACCATAAACTCCCTTCAAACTTCAGGATCTCGAACCTCACAAACAGACAACAAGCTCCTAGACTAAGCCTCAATCCACTGCATCCCTGCAAGCTCCAACAGGACCTCCAATCAGCTCTCACCTCGAGAAGAAACCCACAGGCCAATCAAACCACAAAAGACTATCTCTGAAGTTCAACCACAGTTGAACTTCAAAGTCAGAAATCATCAAGACTTCCCCCATCTTCAGGCTCAGACAAATCACAGCAGAACACCCTACAAAAATCTATCAAAATCTACGGGGAAACCTACATGGCTCTAGGGCAACCTACTGAAAAATCAGAACAAAATTCAACACCAGATGAAAGAATTAAAATCAGCAACACAGATATATCAACAGACCAATTTATTCAACAGCCATAACAGTGAAAAAATGCAATTAAAATGACAATGCATGATTAAGCTAATATTTTTATGCTATAAAATTCTACACTGAATTACGAGTCTACAGAAAAAAGAACGGAATTATTTGACTAATTCTACTATTTTTTATGAATTTCTAATGATATGCATGCATTAAAAATATTAAAAACATCAATTAATATGGAAAATATGCACAAAATATGAAACAAAAATAAAATGTCACTTTTATTTTTATTTAATTTTCCTAACATTTTCATGAGATGGATGGAAAAAGAATTATTAAAAAACCACAATTATTTACATTTATGATTTATTTACATGTATTAAAATATAAAAGAAAAATCAAAATAAAAGAAAGTAACATGGAGGGTGCAAACAGCAAGAGTTATGGGTTATTATTCAGCTGGGCCCTGATTCTGGGGGTGCCACTAGCAAATGGGGCGCAGGGCCCAGATTTGATTATCCAGAAAAAACAAAAAAAAGCTGAGCTGGGCGCAGGGGGGGTGCTGACTTAATAATTCCTAGTTGATTATCATTACTGGGCTCAAATGAGGGGTGTTAACAGCAATTGGGCCTAAGGCCCACCCCAATTATTCTCAGGTCTCTCAAACAGGGGGGGGAACTAGCAATTGAGGGGGTGCGTGATCAGAAGACGCGTTTGGGCCTAAGCCCAACGTCAAACCCTAATCCAAACAACCTAATCAAGACTAATTCCTCCTAATTCCCTCTGGCACTGTTCATCAAGCGCCGCCCCATCATCTTCTTCCTCCCCCTCACGCTCTCGCTTCTCTGCAACTCTCAAACATCCAACAACAACAACACGCCACAATGTCACCATTATCCCCCTAAATTAAACCCTATTCACTATTTATCAATCAACCCAAACTACTTCTTCAACCTAACAACAAACAACTTAACAAAATCGGAAGTTTCGAAGTAAAACCTGGAGGCCACGAAGATCTTCAAAGCGACTTGGAAAACGCGAGATTGATCTTTCTTGAAGAACAACAAAGGATCTGGCGCAACGGTGATGAACTCAACGGAGGATTAGACGGATCTGGATGCGTACGAAAGTCGACGATCTGGATGCTGGAGTTGGCGATGAATGATGAAGAACGGGAGTTCTTGCTTAACCTGAAGATTCTGAATGGAACTCCTTGGAATTTCCTGGATTGGATGAGGCTTACGATGAACACGGATGGACGCCTTCGTGAGTTTCTGGAGAAGAATTTGGAAACGATGAACCTCCTGGAGATCTAATGATGATTTGATGAGGTTCTTGCTTGAAGGATGAATGTTTATGGCGATTTCTGGAGAAATCTTGGATGAAGGTTTAGTGATTTCTGGAAATTTTGCACGAAGGTTGTTGAAGGTTGAGGACGATTTCTGGAAAACTGTGGTTGAAGGTATGAAGGTGATCTGGAAACTTGATGAAGACGATGAAGGTTCTGGGGAAAAAATTGATGAAGACGATGAAGGTTCTGGGAAGGGGATCGGAGAAAGGAGATGAAGATCTGTGGTTTTCTGGAGATTTTGGTGGTTAGGTGGTGGCCGGAGGTGGGGGTTACGGCGTTTGCATGGCCGCCGGTGGCGTTCTGGTGATTCTCCGGTGAGGGATGTGAGGGAGACACGTGGTGTGCATGCACTGAGAGAGAGAGGGAGTGGGGGACAGGTGGGGGAGTCTGGAGGCTTCTCTGAGTGTGTGGTGGCGTGCAGAATGTGGGACGCGTGGGGCCCCCCTTTTGCAGACACGTGTCTGCTTTTATACCACTGAAAGTTGCTAGAATTTTCCAGAAACTTCTGGTGTGCGCTGGACTTTGGACTGACTTGGATTATCATTTTTTTGGACATGCTGATATCTGGGCCTTACCAAAAAACACCCCCCTGGGCCCAATACGAAAAAGGAATGAAAAACTGTAAAAAAAACTGCATTAATAAAAAACAATTAATCCTAATTACTTAATCAAAACAACTAACACCTAATTAACTAATGATTAATTCTAAAAAAAACAATAAACCTAATTAAACTCTAAAAAAGATTAAAAGTCTAATTAATTCTATATTACACTAGTTAAATCTAAAAAAATCAATTAACCTCTAATTAACTCTAAAAATCCAATTAATCCTAATTAAACTCTAAAAAATGATTAAAGTCTAATTAATTCTATATCTCTACTAACTCTATTAAACTTCTAATATTATTTAATATCTACTAAAAATCTATTATTAAAAAAGAAAAACTATATTATTTTAAAATGATAAAACTATTTAAAATCTTATTTAAAATTCTACAAGTGATTAAAATCTATTTAAAAAATCTATAAAATCCTAAAAAAGAGATTAAACTATAAAAATGTTCTATAACCTATTTAAATTCCAGAAAAATCTATAAAGCCTGTTAAAAATTCACAAAAAGTCTATAAAATCCTAAAAATGCAGATGAATGCAAATGACTCCCATAAAAGCGCACGAGACCAGATCGAATCGAACGGAGATCCCCGGGCATCAGAATATCCCAAAATCACTGAAAAATCACCGAGGAGCGCACAATTTCCCGAAAATAAAACCCCGATAATCTGGACTGGGTCTGCCATATCTGATAGACAAAAATCAAGCTGTAAACTCTGATATCCCCTGCTTGTGCACAAAAATCATACATCTGAGCTGCGAATATGAATTTAAACCATGAGTCAGATAGGAAAATCAGTTGGTCAAATTTTAGGGTGCAACAGCTGCCCCTATTCAAGCGACTTGGACCTGAAGGGTTTGAAGAGCGCTCAGCCTTCAAACATTCAGAGGTACGAGACGGTTGAATACAAATAAAACCCGAAAATTTGCCAACCGCGAGCATATACTGTTAACTGCTTAGAGAATAAAGTCCAGAAAACCGAGTCCAGTCATTACGGCACCAAACTGATTAATCATCTGATAAAGAACTCCTGATTTGAATACCCGTTGCTTGTGATACCCCACATAACAAACCCGGATGGTTGCAACAACATACATGATTCTTTCACATTGCCTACTGATAGGCGGAAGAGAAATATACTCACATCGTCCAAAGATGGCCGGGAAGACACCATTATTGAATACTCACCTCGTCTAATGATAGACGGGAAGACAACATTAATCTCCAAATTCACATCGCCTAAGGATAGACGGAAAGTCACCATAATGACAAATCAATTCACATCGTCTAAGGATAGACGGAAAGACACCCTGATTGATGAACAGATCGATATTCACATCGTCTAAGGGTAGACGGGATCATCCTGATTGATGAACAAATCAATATTCTCATCGTCTAAGGGTAGACGGAATCATCCTGATTGATGAACAACTCATTGTTCTCATCGTCTAAGGGTAGACGGTATCATCCTGATTGATGCACAAATCATTATTCTCATCGTCTAAGGGTAGACGGTATCATCCTGATTGATGAAACAAATCAATATTCTCATCGTCTAAGGGTAGACGGGATCATCCTGATTGATGAACAACTCATTATTCTCATCGTCTAAGGGTAGACGGGATCATCCTGATTGATGAACAACTCATTATTCTCATCGTCTAAGGGTAGACGGGATCATCCTGATTGATGAACAACTCATTATTCTCATCGTCTAAGGGTAGACGGAAAGAAATAATCTCTGAATTCACGCTGTCTACTGACAGACGGGAGAAAACTTTAATCTCCATACTCACATCATCTAAGGATAGACGGAAAGACACCAGAATCTCCATACACACATCGTCTAAAGATAGACGGGAAGTCACCATAACGCAATTCAACACCATCCTTTGAATTTCAGAATCCTTCTGTCTACGGGAATTGATGGAGAAGTCAATATCCTTGAAGGGGCCACAT
The DNA here is from genome assembly GCA_963859935.3 of Lathyrus sativus. Lineage (NCBI taxonomy): Eukaryota > Viridiplantae > Streptophyta > Magnoliopsida > Fabales > Fabaceae > Lathyrus > Lathyrus sativus. The sequence continues at coordinate 251,435,705 of OZ012739.1, forward strand.
CGTCAGTATGGACTGACGGGAAGAAAAACACCTTTTAAGAAGCATGTCGTCAATAAGAATCAACAATCACGCAACCTGAACATTCTTCGAAGAGCTTCGACATCAATAAGGATTGACAGTCAGAAAAGTCCCTCTTAAACGTCATCTCATCCAATAACCAGAAAGAGAACCGATATTCAAAATCATTTTGAAACCCCTCAACAACTAAGGATAGCTGGAGAAGACTCGCTGGGGAAACACCTCATCATATGTATGATCCGGCAATAAGAAACCCGCTGAACAGTAGCTCGAAACTTCACATCGTCTACTGATAGACGGAAAGAAAAGCATATCCTGGGAGAAACCCCTTCTTGAAATCTTACTGCGATCACCCGCAACTTCACATCGTCTATGGATAGACGGAAAGAAAACCACATTCGTACTCCAGACGTCGGAGAAATCCATTCGTTGGAGGAACACATCGCCAATATGAATTGACGGGAAGAAAAGCTTGTCAACATCAGATGACTGACTGATCAAAGCATAATCGCTGTATGATCTGAGATACAAATAATCCGCTGAACTGTCTGAATACTGTTGCTGGATAAATGCCCCTGATCACAGAGTAATTCACGTGCCATATGAAGCTGATAGAAAACCTGACTTACGCTTTGTATGCCTATGCAAATGCTTTAATCTTTCTACAGCGTAATGCTCCATTCTAGATGGAAATGCTACGCATTTTGACAATGATATGCAGGTATGATGCAAATATGATGCATGCAATATGTTAGCAGGCTCGAGCTGCCGGAGAAGGCCGGGTACAGAAAACCACTTCAGCAAAATAAATGCTGAAGGCGAGGCCAACTTTGCTGGGGATAACCCGGATATCACTGAATCGTCCTAGCAAAATAAATGCTGGGAGAGTGAAATCAACCCTGCTGGGGATACCGGGAACTTAACCGAACACCTCGACGGAGTAATACCCTGCTGGGGAGTATAACTCCGCTGTGAAATAGCAGACGTGCTGAATATGATTGGACTCCTCTGGGAATAGCTTATCCATACCAATGACAAATTGGTCTCTGCTGGAGACAATGGAGGGAGTCCTCTTGCGCTCTGATGAAGCTCGGATCTGGAAAATGATGTGCCAACACAGATGGGCTTCACAGTAATCGCAAACTTGGATTTGAGCTCTTAAGCCATCTTACTGGGTCAGGTACGACTGACGCTGGAAAACATTCTTCCTGAATACTCAACCTTGAGGAGTCAAGGGATAGTGACACGACCTCCCGCATTCATCTCGCTCTCGAAAATCGACTGCATCTGCTCGAATAACTCGGAATGGCCTTGTAGGTACGGAGAACAACAATCCTTTTGCTTCTGATATGCCCCAGCCTACGGGATCTCCGTGGGGATGGTCCTTGAAAGGAAATCTGCAAATCTGAGCCCTGATGGCCTGATATAACATGCCTCAGCGTTCTGAACTTCTGAGAGATACTTCGCCTTGAATGCTTCTCGCGTAACCTTTGCGCGCTTAAGATGATCTGCCCCTGACTGCAATGACCTTGCTCCGATTATCTGATTCAGAGTAGCGCTCTTGACCGTATTCGCCTGAATCTCAACCTGATTGCCCCAGAATAACTGTCTTCGAAAGGCTGACCTGACTGGGGGATCACAGTAAAAGCTTGCCCCTGTTCTCGGAATCTTCGGGCGTTCTGCATTCTATCTTGACCATACTTTCCATTGTAGGAAGCTTTTCTGCTGTCAAGCGCTTACTCGCAAGTAAAACAAGTTGTTCTGCATAAATGATGTATTAATGCAACACATGTGACAGCTTTGACATCCAATCTGTTCACTGGGAAAAGGAAAAACAGCTTATGGCATATAATGCACAAGACATTTATCAACATCAGTATCAACATGGTAAGAGGAACCTTTTAGGAGTCAGAATCGACGCGACCTTTACCGGAGTATGCTTTCGAAACAACCTGCTTCAATTAGGACTTTTGAAGGTTGTAACGTGGTCAGGTTCATGGTTTTGAAAGAAAGGATAAAGGCTCAAAGTTTATTTTAACCCACCCATTCTCCTTGATGTTCTCCCATCCTACGTTCAGCTAATTTGACCTTAGCGCTCACCTCTCAGAGGTTGAAAGAAAAATAGGAATGATGGTTCGAGAAACTTTTGGATTTGGAGTGACAGCCACTCACTCTTTCGTCTTTGACATTTGTGGTCACACGACTTGTATTTCCATCGAGGATTTTTCTTTTGATCCTTTTCGTCTTTTCTTTTTCATATCCCTAACTTTTGCCTGGACTGACTCCCTTTGAGTATCTTTTGATTTTTGTTTTTAAGTCCAGCGGGATGCCCTCATTTTTGCCTAAGTCATTTGTTTTGAATTTTTCTTGACTTAGCGGGCTTTTGACTCTTCTTTTTTCGTTTTTTCGAACAAGTCGTGTGACATTGGTTGTCTGACTCTTTGGGAATGATGTGGCTGTCCCACTCTTGATTGAACCACTGTGGTCTTTTAGGTACGACCTCTAGGGGTGTGATTGATCCTCGAACGGACACTCCTTCTGCAATTTGGACGCTCGGTCAAATTAGCTAACACCTACCCTGCCCCCAGGTTAAGATTGAGGGTTTTTTCGTTCACAGAAAGAAACTCCTACTACAAGGCTCAAAGGGGTTGACAAGGGATTATCTTCCTTATATCTCCGGTGTTTAGGGATTTGAAACAATGCCTGTACATCATCAACAGATTCTATTTCAAAAGCATACAATATCGGTAGTTGCATGTCGGTCATTTTCGTCGTCCTCCCCAAATTCTACTTAACCAAGTGTTGGACATTTGCAAAACAGTTAGTGAACACGAATGGATTCAATCAAAACATGCACATTTATTTCATTATCATCAGTTCGAATGAAAACAACAAGTTTTACAAGCAAGTTTACAAATTCAAACAGGAAAGCAACTACAAATGCAAAGAAATGACAAGCTAAAACAAAGAAAATATGCTAGCTTCTGAGAATCGGGCTTTCACATCTGCCCTGCTGCTGAACCAGCTATCTTTATTAGGGGCAACCCAATGCTGTCCTGATCTGCTTCAACGACCCGGCCAAATTATAGAGCTCTTACTCCTTCATTCAGATGATGTGGGGACCTCTCTGCCCGAAGCTGATTGCTGCACTGTCAAGCAAATCCTGCACTTTGTGCTTAAAAGCATGGCAACCTTCTATATCGTGACCTGGGGCTCCAGAATGAAACTCACAGTGCTTGCTTGCGTCATAACCAAACGGGGGAGTTCCCGTTATTGGTGCCAGAGTTCTTGTCTCTACCAGATTCAATCTCGACAATGTCTGCAACAACTCGGCATATGTTGAGGGAGGCTTCTCAAACACTCTTCTCGACTTGCCGCCCTGGAATCTTCTTTGAGTTTGCTGTGCCCCCTGCTGAGGCTGCTGCTGCTGGTATCGGGTTGACCCTTGAGCACCCTTTGTATCAAATGCAACATCGGTTTCTTGATTTTCAATGTACTGAACACTCTCCTTATGCTTAACCATTTTCTTTCTCAGATCTGCCCCAGGAATAGGCAACAATTGTGGGCCTGGAGATTCTGACACCATGGAGTCCAGGATACGCTTTTGACCCACTGCAGCTTTAGAAACATCTGTCATTTTAGCATCGACTGAGACAGGAGCAATATGCACAGCTACGCCGCCCGGCGTGAATTCAATATCGTGCGAGTCAATCAGGTCTTGAACGTTGTGTTTGAAAGCATGACAACCCTCGATGTCATGTCCGAATGCCCCGGAATGAAATTCACATTGCTTACTGGCATCGTACCCTTGAGGAAATGCCCTCGTTGGTGGTGCCAACGTTCTTTTCTCAACCAGATTAAACCTCAATAAGATCTGCAAGAGCTCCGCATATGCCATAGGCGGTGCCTCAAATATTCTCCTTGGCTTTCCTTCCTGGATCTTCCGCTGAACCGGATGTATCTTCTGTTGCTGCTGCTCAGGTTCCACATGCACAGGTGGCACGAGCTTCTTCATTGCGGCTTCGAATAGCTGATCGTCTTCTTTCCTAAGCACATTCTTGACTACCTCCATGATCAAGCTCATTTGGGTCTTCAGCTGGCTGTTCTCCTCCTTGAGAATCTTCTGCTCTAGACGCATCTCTTGCATGTCTCTCATCATCTGCCCCAGCTGGCTTTGGACTTCGGTCAATTCAACCTGATTCTGTTCCATATCTCTGAAGGAATTCCTGCAACAAACTGGATGCTGAAGAAATAAGACCCACAGTTCTGATATACCTGCTAAATGATAATGCAGCGCAGCAAACAAACACATATTCATAACGAGATAAAGAGAAACTCAAACTATAAGCACACAGATGAACATCTCCAACACATGTACAACCAACAAAATCAGCAAGTAAGCACAAATGAGTCTGAATATAACGACCCCATCCAACAAATCCTGGTGGTGATCGACAAATACTGATGCACAAAAGCTAAACGGGTTAGGCAGAGAAACAGATGCGACACCCGGCATAGAAACCTCTAGAAACTTCCCCCATATTCAACTGAACTCTCTGATTGACAATCTTCAGAGCACACACTTCCTGTGGAGCCTTCCATGATATTAACTGACGAACCCCCACAACTGGAAGATGGAAAATCATTAATCTGAACACAACCCTGAGAAGTGATGCAAATACGGTCAGAGTCTAACAAATCCTGAATCTGACTTCTAAGCACCTTACAATCATTTGTTGAATGCCCCTGTGCCCCAGCGTGGTACTCACAGCGGGCGCTGGCATCAAAGCCTGGAGGATAAGGTGGAATTACCGGCTTAGTCTCTTTCGGCACTATCAATCCGCTTCTGACCAAATCTGGCAACAACTGACAGTATGACACCGGTAGCTGAGTAAACTGCCTTTCAGGCTTCCTTGGTCTTCGTGGAGCATGCTGACGCGATCGGCGATAGGATGATCGTTGACTTGAAGTGTCTGAAAACTGATCCTGAGATGCTAGAGATTCTGAGATGGCGTCATCTCCTTCCCACTTTTCTTGAGAACTGACAACTGACTCAATCTTATCAACTGGGACGTAAGGAACACCTCGAAACTTTCCACTCCTGAGTCCTTTCTCCACAATCTCTCCCAGCCTCATTAGGCCCACAAAGCTTGTGCAACTGAACAACTTGTCAAAATAATGGCCTTTCAGAGTACCCAAGAAGATGTCAACCAGTTCTCTTTCCGGAAGCGGTGGTCGAACACTAGCAGACAATTCTTTCCACCTTCGCAAATACGCTCTGAATGATTCATTCTCCGCCTGAGACAATTCTTGCAGATCTACGAGACTAGGAGTCAAATCCAGGTTGTAATCATATTGCTTTATGAAAGCTCTGGCTAAATCCACCCATGATCGAATCTGATTACTCTCTAATTGCACATACCATCTCAACGATGCCCCAGTCAGGCTATACTGGAAGCAATGGATCATCAATTTGTCATTTCGCACGAACGAAGTCATCCTTCGGCAGAACATCATCAAATGCAATTTTGGACAGCTATCTCCTGTGTATTTTTCAAATTCCGGCATTTTGAACTTGTACGGCAACACGAGGTCAGGGACCAAACACATGGCTACAGCATCCAGGTTAACAGCATCTTTCGCTTCCAAGGCTTTCATTTGCTCTTCCAACACTCGGAGTCTTCTACCATCGTCAAGAGCTCTTGGATCTACTAACCCGGTCATTGGAATATCTCTCCGGTAATTCATCGCAGGGAAAACAACACATTGATTGTTAACAGGAGGATAACGTTCCTTTCGGGCAAGAAACTGCTCATGCCGGTCTTGGTTCTCAACAGTTGGCTGCACAACTTGGTCTGCAGTTAGATTGTTCGCTTGCGGGACGCCTTCCATAGAATCATACTGATGGTTGGACGCCACAGTAAACCCTGCCAAGGTGTTAGGGGACTGGAAATTGCCTTCAGACATAGCCACCAATTACCGGTAACTGATTATACTGCTTGATTCTGCTCAAATCTGCTTCAGCCCCTTGGTCGTCTTCAACACTCCACTCTTGCCTCAAATAGTTCCCCGAGAATCACTTTCTGGTGAAAACAAAGGCTGGATAAGTGCTCTGACCTGCTAAATGCTATGCAATATGATTTATGCAAACAGAAATACAAAAATGCTAACGTGCATGTGTGCATTGGAGATATTTTCCCTCCGATTCCAGTGTCAGTGGTAGCAAGACGAGATAAACCATAGAGACAATATTTGGAAAAACCCTCATATATTGATTAGCATAACAGTCTTGTCAAGAAGTTACATAACTATGCTCCATACAGCTGATATGACAAAGAGGATCCCAGCCAACATGCCTGGTGGTGATCTCAACATACAGAATACAAGAGAAATCAAATATGGGTACGGTTGCGGAAGTCTTCGACCATCTTCTTTGTCTCTGCATGATCCGGTTGATAAATCAAACCTTCTATCAGCCGATCCCTCTTCCTGACCGTCCCCTGGATGTCTCTGACAAAGTCTTCCCAAGCCTTATCATTGGCACCGCCCCCAGGTTTGGGTCTCTTGGCATCTGCTCTATGCTGGAAATCTTCCAAGTTCTTCATGGCATCTGTCAACTTGCGCTCGGCCTCGTATCGGCGACAGGCTTCTTCTTCAAGCTCTTCGTTCTTCACTTTGACCTGTTCTTCTAACTGAGCAATCTGTGTCTTCAGCTCTCCTTCTCGCTCCTTGCGCTTGGTCATAGTGAGATCCCAGTGTTCTCTGAACTTGGCTAGCTTTGTGTAGGCCCTTTCCAGTTCTTGCTTTTTGGTGGCCAACACACTACTAACTGAGTCGACATCTAACTCTAGACGCTTCTTGGTTTCAGTCAATTCCAATAGCGTAGCCTTCAGATGTTTCAGAGTTTCAGCCTGTTGCTTAGAGATATACCCTGTTTCAATATTTTCATGCCGAAGCTTGGCATTCTCCTGCTCTAAAGCCTCTTTAGTCCTGGCTAGCTCTTCTTTCTCCGCCATCAGCTGCTTGTAAACCTGAATGTCCACAGTAGTAGGCTCCTCTACCGGAGGAGGATGCAATGGCTGAACTGCTGGATACGGCATAAGGAACTTCACAGCTCGCTCACGAATCCATTCTTCATATGGGCTAGGACCTCGAGTATCCCCTCTGCTACCTGAAAGTCTCCCTCTCTTGTGCAAGTTTTTCCAGGCTCTCTCAAGTTTGGTCAGCATCTCTTTCCCAATTGCCCCAGTGAGATACAGAGATTCCTGTATCTCCTCGGGCTTTGGCGCTCCTTGAGGTATGTACCCAAATTGCTTGATCAATAAAGAAGGGTTATAGTTGACACAACCTTTCCTTCCTATTAACGGAACATTCGGGAATCCTTCGCCTTTGAGTATGACTTCAGCTCCAAATACCTCTTTATTGGTCCATACCACGTTCTCAGCAGTTAATCCCATTAAGCGCTCGGGCCATCCTAGAGAATTGATAGAGGTGACAAACGGACCTGACTTAGGCAAATGACTGGTGAACCACCTGCATAGGAGAGGTACACAACAAGACACATTCCTTCCTCGTCGCTTTTCATTCTGATAATGAGTTGAATGGTGGACATCTCCCAGTAAAGTGGGAACTGGGTTTCCCGCAGCCAAAATATAGAAGGCATCTGAATCAACAAAATCAGGAATGTTCGGGAATAACACGATGCCATACACACATACAGCAAGGATAATGTCAAAAACATCCCATTTACCCTTCTGGGCATACTCTCGAGCCTTATCCACTAAGACATCCAACGGAAATCCCCATACGTCTCCTCTTCTGATCATCTTCCCAGACAGCTCAGACTCTTTCAAACACAGGATGGCAGAAAGCTCAGCCAGCTTAGGCTCAGCGTCCGGACGATAAAAAGGCATTTGCTCATGGATCGGTATATCCAGAAGTGCAGAGTACTCCTCCAGGGTAGGAGCCAAAACAAAGTCGGGAAATACAAAACACCTGAGCTCCGCGTCGTAGAACTGTAACAGGGTATAGATGCCGCTGGTCTCGTAGGCAGATGGCTGATAAACGTAGGTCAGAATCCTCCCATATCTCTTTCTGAAGTCACCCATTCCTCTCTTCTTGGCAATAGCAATCAATTCTAACAATAGACTGATATTCGGCGACGGAAACTTATAGGGCAATACTCTCTTCAGGTTTTCCATGTCTTGCTAGGAACAAACACCAGAACTGGAAGGGAAAATACGTACCTGCAATACACACACGTTAGTTGAATGCAGATGGTAATGCAATGATGCAATATGATAAATAATGCAATCTGCGAACACAGGGGCTATGTTGTAGCCTGAAGAGGAATATCTCTGTGATCAAGAACAGAAAACCATCACGGTCATCAGAATCTCATGCCACTAACTATCATCTGATGCTCAAAAATATCAATCCCCTGGTAAGAAAACCATCTGAACCTCTGTATCTGACGAGAATACCATCTGATAATAGCCTCAACCTCAGATAAGAAACCCATCTGACCCAGACAACACACCTGGAGATGAATCAAGAATACCATCTGATAAAGATAATGAATCATGGTTTCTGAAGGCCAGTTTTCCTGCAATAACCCAGTCCCTCTCACAGGTAGGATAGACCTAATCCACGGACAAAGGTACGGCATCCTATGCGGTCGTCAGCATCACAGACTTTCATGAGTGACGATACGATTCCCAGAAGGAGTGGCATCATCAAATCATGAAGAGGCCTCACTTAGCTGACTTCCAAATGATCGGTCCCCAGAGTCGACAATCCTCACGTCTGGACCCCCCTCAGATCCTCAGGACCGGAAAGGAGCACCTCTGCAAGAATCTCGTCTGAGCGCAGATTTTCGTAGGGAACTGTGCCTGCTCAGCAGACAGGTTCGTCTACTACTTCTCCACAACTATATCTAGGTGTGTACTCAAGCCCAGGTCCGGCTTTTCACTCACAGTAACCTCCCTTTGCCCACAGCAATAATCATGATAATATAATGCTGGAAAATAAATGCGGAAAGGTAAAGGTACAGAAAAGTAAAGTGCAGAAAAGTAAAACACAATATGCACAACACCCAACGAATAAACATCCAAGCGCTAGGATTGACTCGCGTAGGGGACGGGAAACGGTCCCAGCATAAGGGATGGGAAAAGTCCCTAGATGCTATAGGTCCCCAGCAGAGTCGCCAGCTGTCGCTACTGCGAAAATCGGCGCCGGCTTGACAGGAGAGTCGCCACCGTGCGTTATTTATCCCTCAGAGCGGGAAAGGAAACGCTCGAAGTAAACCTCGCAAAGACGGGAAAAGGTATGGTCATCGCAACCATAGCCTGGATTCGGGAGTCGGTTACGCAAGGGGAAGGTATTAGCACCCCTCACGTCCATCGTACTCGATGGGATCCACGCTTGGTGTTTATAGGTAACAGGGTGTATTATCTATCTACGCTAATGGCTGGTCTGAAAAGAAAATAAAAGGACAGGACTCGACAGAACATACGGTGTTCTGGGCCTACGTATTCCCTCGTGCAATGGGAAAGTCAGAGTCAACGTAGTTCGACTGCCTACGTCTAAACGGGGGAAAGGTTGCTCGCCAGGACATCGCGTCCTGTGCCTACGTACTTTCATCTGAAATGAAAGATCAGAGCAAACGTAGTTCGGCTAACTACGGGTAAACAGGGGTTCTCACACAGCAGTGAGAAAACAAACTGGTCCTAAAGGCTCGGGAACCTACAAATACGATCTGGTCTCAAATGCGCTCGGGCAAGAGAAAAGGATAACAATTAGTCGTTAGCGGGAAAGTCTCGATCGCACAGCCGCGAGAGAACAAAGGTTAGTCGTTAGTGTGCTCGCTAGGATATCGCATCCTATGCCTACATATCTTCGTCTGGAACGAAGAATCAGAGCAGCTGTAGTTCAGCTAACTACGGATCAAGCTACTCAAACGCTCCTACAGAAAGGAAAGGGAAACCCTAGAATTATAGCTGAGAAACAGGGGAATCTATATACTGCTATCACACCTGGTTGACCATCCTAATGTCTATCATAACAACTCCGCAGCGGAGAAGTCAGAGCTCCTAAGGGATCATGGCAACAGGATTAAACTACACACAAGAAACTGCAACGTAAAGAATACTGAAAATATGCATGAATGCAACAACTAGACAAACAAGGCACAGAGGCAAGGGAGCTCAGCTCTACCGAATACCAACAAGCAAAGCCACGCAATAACAAACAAGCAGAAGGAGGACCACCTCAACTTCTCATGCACACAAAGTCTACTTCTAAGATGCACCTATTCAGAACTATCTAGATGGACACCTAAGTCTAATGCAACATAACATCACACAAGTCAAACAACACAAAGAGACTAACCCTAAGCAGGGCCTCTAACAAACCTGAAACAATCTCCTAATCTAGCTCTCTAAACAAAACTCTATACAACACCTTAAGCAAAGATCTAAGCAACAAACTAATCAAAAACCCTAAGCAGGGATCTAAACAAACTCCTAGGCAAGAGGAATCAATCCCAATCTCCAAGCTTCAGAACAAGCTTACCAGAGAAAGGAAGCTAAGCAGACAAGCTCATAGTGCTTTCCTCAGGAAAGTACCAGGAGGTTACTACTCAGGAGTCATATCCTATGCGGCTCGACAACTGTGATCAGTTTACATCCCTCCTCAGGAGAGATTAAACTCACATGAAGGCTCCGGCGTCACTGGATATTTGGGAAAGAACCTATATGCACTAAGGGAACTAAGTGAACAGACTCATAGGACCTTCCTCAGGAAAGTACTAGGAGGCTGACACTTAGGAATCGTATCCTACGTGGCTCAACAACTGTGATCAGTTTACATTCCTCCTCGGGAGAAATTAAACTCACAAGTTGGCTCCAACATCACTGGATACTTGAGAAATCCTAGACAAACTACTGGAACTAAGTGAATAGACCCCTAGGACCTTCCTCAGGAAAGTACTAGGAGGCTAACACTTAGGAATCGTATCCTACGTGGCTCAACAACTGTGATCAGTTTACATTCCTCCTCAGGAGGAATTAAACTCACAAGTCGGCTCCGACATCATTGGATACTTAAGAAAGAGGTGAGAAGGAAGGATGAAAGTCATTCATAGTGCCTTCCTCAGGAAAGTACCATAAACTCCCTTCAAACTTCAGGATCTCGAACCTCACAAACAGACAACAAGCTCCTAGACTAAGCCTCAATCCACTGCATCCCTGCAAGCTCCAACAGGACCTCCAATCAGCTCTCACCTCGAGAAGAAACCCACAGGCCAATCAAACCACAAAAGACTATCTCTGAAGTTCAACCACAGTTGAACTTCAAAGTCAGAAATCATCAAGACTTCCCCCATCTTCAGGCTCAGACAAATCACAGCAGAACACCCTACAAAAATCTATCAAAATCTACGGGGAAACCTACATGGCTCTAGGGCAACCTACTGAAAAATCAGAACAAAATTCAACACCAGATGAAAGAATTAAAATCAGCAACACAGATATATCAACAGACCAATTTATTCAACAGCCATAACAGTGAAAAAATGCAATTAAAATGACAATGCATGATTAAGCTAATATTTTTATGCTATAAAATTCTACACTGAATTACGAGTCTACAGAAAAAAGAACGGAATTATTTGACTAATTCTACTATTTTTTATGAATTTCTAATGATATGCATGCATTAAAAATATTAAAAACATCAATTAATATGGAAAATATGCACAAAATATGAAACAAAAATAAAATGTCACTTTTATTTTTATTTAATTTTCCTAACATTTTCATGAGATGGATGGAAAAAGAATTATTAAAAAACCACAATTATTTACATTTATGATTTATTTACATGTATTAAAATATAAAAGAAAAATCAAAATAAAAGAAAGTAACATGGAGGGTGCAAACAGCAAGAGTTATGGGTTATTATTCAGCTGGGCCCTGATTCTGGGGGTGCCACTAGCAAATGGGGCGCAGGGCCCAGATTTGATTATCCAGAAAAAACAAAAAAAAGCTGAGCTGGGCGCAGGGGGGGTGCTGACTTAATAATTCCTAGTTGATTATCATTACTGGGCTCAAATGAGGGGTGTTAACAGCAATTGGGCCTAAGGCCCACCCCAATTATTCTCAGGTCTCTCAAACAGGGGGGGGAACTAGCAATTGAGGGGGTGCGTGATCAGAAGACGCGTTTGGGCCTAAGCCCAACGTCAAACCCTAATCCAAACAACCTAATCAAGACTAATTCCTCCTAATTCCCTCTGGCACTGTTCATCAAGCGCCGCCCCATCATCTTCTTCCTCCCCCTCACGCTCTCGCTTCTCTGCAACTCTCAAACATCCAACAACAACAACACGCCACAATGTCACCATTATCCCCCTAAATTAAACCCTATTCACTATTTATCAATCAACCCAAACTACTTCTTCAACCTAACAACAAACAACTTAACAAAATCGGAAGTTTCGAAGTAAAACCTGGAGGCCACGAAGATCTTCAAAGCGACTTGGAAAACGCGAGATTGATCTTTCTTGAAGAACAACAAAGGATCTGGCGCAACGGTGATGAACTCAACGGAGGATTAGACGGATCTGGATGCGTACGAAAGTCGACGATCTGGATGCTGGAGTTGGCGATGAATGATGAAGAACGGGAGTTCTTGCTTAACCTGAAGATTCTGAATGGAACTCCTTGGAATTTCCTGGATTGGATGAGGCTTACGATGAACACGGATGGACGCCTTCGTGAGTTTCTGGAGAAGAATTTGGAAACGATGAACCTCCTGGAGATCTAATGATGATTTGATGAGGTTCTTGCTTGAAGGATGAATGTTTATGGCGATTTCTGGAGAAATCTTGGATGAAGGTTTAGTGATTTCTGGAAATTTTGCACGAAGGTTGTTGAAGGTTGAGGACGATTTCTGGAAAACTGTGGTTGAAGGTATGAAGGTGATCTGGAAACTTGATGAAGACGATGAAGGTTCTGGGGAAAAAATTGATGAAGACGATGAAGGTTCTGGGAAGGGGATCGGAGAAAGGAGATGAAGATCTGTGGTTTTCTGGAGATTTTGGTGGTTAGGTGGTGGCCGGAGGTGGGGGTTACGGCGTTTGCATGGCCGCCGGTGGCGTTCTGGTGATTCTCCGGTGAGGGATGTGAGGGAGACACGTGGTGTGCATGCACTGAGAGAGAGAGGGAGTGGGGGACAGGTGGGGGAGTCTGGAGGCTTCTCTGAGTGTGTGGTGGCGTGCAGAATGTGGGACGCGTGGGGCCCCCCTTTTGCAGACACGTGTCTGCTTTTATACCACTGAAAGTTGCTAGAATTTTCCAGAAACTTCTGGTGTGCGCTGGACTTTGGACTGACTTGGATTATCATTTTTTTGGACATGCTGATATCTGGGCCTTACCAAAAAACACCCCCCTGGGCCCAATACGAAAAAGGAATGAAAAACTGTAAAAAAAACTGCATTAATAAAAAACAATTAATCCTAATTACTTAATCAAAACAACTAACACCTAATTAACTAATGATTAATTCTAAAAAAAACAATAAACCTAATTAAACTCTAAAAAAGATTAAAAGTCTAATTAATTCTATATTACACTAGTTAAATCTAAAAAAATCAATTAACCTCTAATTAACTCTAAAAATCCAATTAATCCTAATTAAACTCTAAAAAATGATTAAAGTCTAATTAATTCTATATCTCTACTAACTCTATTAAACTTCTAATATTATTTAATATCTACTAAAAATCTATTATTAAAAAAGAAAAACTATATTATTTTAAAATGATAAAACTATTTAAAATCTTATTTAAAATTCTACAAGTGATTAAAATCTATTTAAAAAATCTATAAAATCCTAAAAAAGAGATTAAACTATAAAAATGTTCTATAACCTATTTAAATTCCAGAAAAATCTATAAAGCCTGTTAAAAATTCACAAAAAGTCTATAAAATCCTAAAAATGCAGATGAATGCAAATGACTCCCATAAAAGCGCACGAGACCAGATCGAATCGAACGGAGATCCCCGGGCATCAGAATATCCCAAAATCACTGAAAAATCACCGAGGAGCGCACAATTTCCCGAAAATAAAACCCCGATAATCTGGACTGGGTCTGCCATATCTGATAGACAAAAATCAAGCTGTAAACTCTGATATCCCCTGCTTGTGCACAAAAATCATACATCTGAGCTGCGAATATGAATTTAAACCATGAGTCAGATAGGAAAATCAGTTGGTCAAATTTTAGGGTGCAACACCAGGGACCAATCCCATGTTAGCCATGTCCAGCCTCGTGGAATTCTGATTAGCAAGATTCCTCATCTGTTCTTCCAACAACCTGAACCTTCTATCATTATCAGCGGGCATCTCAAGATCCCTACCTTGAGGAGGGAAAGCATCTTCCTGGCGATCTTCGCCCCAGTGAGAATCCTCATTACTGTACTCAGCATAAGCAGTATGAGGACCAAAACCAGCCTGATTGATCCTAGGACCGTATCCCATATTACCGAAACCTTTATTTCCAGCACCTGGCCCAAAACCAGCATTGTGAACGCCCATTCCAACACCATTGTGGCTTGCATTGCCGAAACCTGCGTTACCGAAGCCCTGATTGCCGTAACCCTGATTTCTATAACCCTGATTGCCATAGCCTTGATTACCACCAAAACCAGCATTGCCAATACCAATACCCATACCAGTATTCCCAGCACCAAGACCAGCATTCCCAGTGCCAACATTGAAACCAGCATTCCCCGTCACATCCACATTCTCAGATCTGTTATCATTCTCAGTCGTATTGAGAACAACCACCGGTACCGTGTCATCTACTCGAGGAGTCCCGACTCGGGAAGGATGATTAGGAAATCCGCCATGTAGCACACCCTGACTATCAACCCTAGCAATCAGAGGTTGCACTAGAGTTTGCACCTGCTCTTGGCCCTTAGCCACAGTCTCCATCACCTGCATGAACTGCGCCATTCTATCGCGTATCTCTTGCATCTCGGTCTGCATCTGATCCATGGCTTTCTTACAGTTGCTTCTGGTAGAATAGCGATGAATTCGCTGGTTGGCAATCCTGGAACCTGCATTAACAGAGGGTTAGGAGAACAGTACAAGGTACCTGATATGCGAATGATTTATGCAAATGCAAACGTGTGTCTGTACGTTAGAGAGATTTTCCCCCGATTCGAGTGCCAGAGTGCAAGTGCTGATAACAAGAAGTCCGGATCTAGTCACTGAAATAACATCTCATACATAGATGGCCCAACAAGGCAGCAGTACAAAGTCAATGAATACATGGGTAATCAATAGCATGACCTCAACCAACAAGCCTGGTGATGGTCAGGCTACAACAAAGATCAAAAAAATACAAAGGGTTACATAGATAATCAAGTGCGACAACAGGCACGAAACTCCTCTAGCAACTCTCTGGCCTCGAGGTGATCAGGACGAGCGAGTAACCCTTCGACGAGCAACTCTCTCTGCATAATAATACACTGGAGACCCTCAACTGAATCTTCCCACGCTCCCTGGCCAAAGCAATCTTCTAACTTTCGCTTCTTAGACTCGAACCTCTGCTTGCGATCTTTCAAGTTAGCGAGAGCTTTGTTCAGCAGGTCTTCAGCGGCATATCTGCGGGCAGTTTCCTCATCGAACCTTTTCTCACTAGCCTTCACATGAGCCTTCAGTTTGGAGATCTGCTGTTTCGGTTTGTCCTCCCTTTCTTTGTTGTTGGTTATGGTGGCATTCCACTGCTGATTAAACTTAGATATTCTTCGGTATGCTTCATTCAAGTGCTACTTCTTAGTAGCCAATACATCATTAACAGATTTGAAGTCCAGACCCTAGCGCTCACGATCAGCTATCTGCTTAGTCAAGTCTGTGCCTAATCTGTTCACCAACTCGGTCTGCCTCTTGAAGGAGTGGACGACTTCACTTCTCTCGCTTCTGATCTCTGCCAACTCTTTCTCTAACTATCCGTTTTCCTTCTTCAGCTCTTCTCTCTCAGCTAACACCTGATTATACTGCTGAACAGGCACGGTAGTAGGCTTTTCCACCACTGGAGGGCACTCCTGCTTAGCAGGTGGAAAAGGCATCCCTATAGTCTCTGCTCTGGCTCTCATCCAGGTCACATACGGAGCGTAGGCTTGGCTATTACTTTTGCCCAATAATGACTTCCCTCGTCTACTGATATCATTCCAGGCATGCTGAAGCTTAGATAACATATCCCCCTCTAGAAGACCAGTGAGGTACAGAGATTCCTGCACCTCTTCATCCTTAGGTGGAGCTCTCAAAGCATAAGCAAATTGTCGGACAAGTAGAGATGGACTATAGTTGATACATCCCTTTCTTCCAATCAAAGGCACATTCGGAAACCCACTGCAACTGAATATAACTTCGGAACCCAACATATATCTATCAAACCAAACAACACTCTCTGTTGATAAACCCATCAATCGCTCAGACCACTCAGCGGTGGCTGCAGATGAAGCAAAGAGACCCTTTTTGGGTAGGTGACTATCAAACCATCTATAGAGTAAGGGCACACAGCATGATACATTCTTACCCCTTCTGTTCTCGTTCTTGTAGTGGACGGAATGTTACACATCACCAATCAAGGTAGGAACTGGATTCCCTGATGCAAAAATATGAAAGGCGTCTAAGTCTACAAAATCAGGCATGTTAGGAAACAAAATGATACCATATATGCAGAGAGCAAGAATGGCGTTGAACACAATCCAACAACCGTCTTTGGCACACTGTTGGGCTTTCCCAACTAAGAACTGCAAAGAGAAACTAGGAACCCTGTTCCAACTAGACAAGATCAACTCAGAGGCATCCAAATGAAGAGAAAGAGCTAGACTAGCCAGATTAGGCTCAGCATCCATATGAACAAATGGCATCTGACTCTTGATAGGCACATCCAATAAATCAGCATACTCCTCTAATGTAGGTGCAAGAATGAAGTCTAGGAAAGTGAAACATCTCAAAGGAGGATCATAGAACTGCATCAAGGCGTACAACCCATTCAACTCATACACAGAAGGTTTACGGGCCAAACTGAGCAGCTTCCCATAAGACTTTATGAATTCACTTCTCACAGTATCATCTGCCAAAGCAATCAAACTGGACAACTGAGCAACATCTGGAGTGGGGAGCTTGTAGGCTACAGTCTTCCTCAGAGAACCCATAATAGCACAACAGAAGGCAAGAAAACCTGAACCGGGGGATAATGTACCTGCAACACAGACACACGTTAATGATATGCAAATGAGTATGCAAAATGCAAAACGCAAACATGCAATAGAGGATCAAGATGGCTGCTGAGAAGATCAAAGCTCTGATCTAACACAATCACAACACTGCTCTGATAGCACAACCCTGAAGAGGACCAATAAATACACACTGTCGAGAACAACCACATCTCCGATGATCAAAATCCCTGAACCCAACAACACTGATTCACTGTCAAGAAAACCAGGTAGTTTGAAGGTTAAGGTTTCCTACAATAACCCGACCCCGCTCACAGGTATGGACCTAATCACAGACAAGGTATGGCATCCTATGCGTTTCCCAGCGTCACAGACTTTCAAGAGCGATGATACAATGCCCAGAAGGTGTGACATCATCATCCCTTGAAGTGGCCTCACTCTGCTGAGTCACAAATGATCGGTCCCCAGAGTCGACAATCCTCACAACCAACAATACCTCAAGCCCAAAGGGCTGGAAAAGAAGTCAACCGGGAGAACCTCGTCTGAGCGTGGATTTCATGAGACATTAGTGCCTGCAAAGCAAGCACGCGCCCACTAATTTCCACAACTAATGCTAAGTACACTCGAGTCTGGGTCTGGCTTCTCACTCATCAGAGCCCCTTCCCACAACAGCACAATAATAATAATCATACTGAAAATAAAATGCGGAAAGTAAAGTGCGATAAATAAAACCCAACAAGTAAACACACAAGTGCTAGGACTGACTCGCATAGGGAACCAAAGTCCCCAGCAGAGTCGCCAACTGTCGCTAATGCAAAAAACGAGGCCGACAAGACAGAAGAGTCGCCACCTTTCTTTATTTATCCCTCAGAACGGGAAAGGAAACGATCGGAAAAACCTGACGCAAAGGTATAAGACAAGGTCATCGCAACCATTGTCTGGGTTTGGGAGTCGGTTATGCAAGGGAAAGGTATTAGCACCCCTCACGTCCATCGTACTCGATGGGATCCATGCTTGTTGTGTTTATCTGACGGGTTTGTTATATCTATCTACACTAAGGGTCTGGTCTAAAAAGAAAAGAAAATGACTCGGCAAAGCGTCGCACTTTATGCCTACGTATTCCCGTCTGGAACGAGAAATCAGAGTCAACGTAGTTCGCCTAACTACGAGGGAAGGTTGCTCGCCAAGATATCGTATCTTGTGCCTACGTACTTTCACACAACGCGAAAGATTAGAGAAAACGTAGTTCGGGACATGACAGACACAGGTTTGTCTTTTTTATCCGAGTAAGGTTAAAAGACGGTTCCAGTAGTTGGTGTATGCAGCTCGCTCGACGGAGACTTAGGCGTTACCGTTTGCGGTAGAACCGGGAGTTAACAGAACTCTCCTTCTGGAAAAAAGAGGTTTCCAAGGGATTAAAGGTCCAAGAGGACAAAAAGAGTTTGATCTTTGTTTTCTGTTTTTTAGAGAAGTGTCTTTTATGGATATTTGCAACTGATATCGCACTAGAGACTATGACCTGAGAGTGAATGCGTCGCATGTCACCCAAAGGGCACCATACTAAACATCCAGACTGTTGAAAAGAAACTCTCCAACAATCCTTTCTCAGATAGCTTAAGGCTCGTAACGTACGGCGTCAATTAACCTTTATTACTGTATTTTGATTTTGTTTGCAGATGAGAAGAGAAACGACGCACTAAAGGGGCACTGATCCAATCCTAAAGTTGTCATGCAAAATGGACCTATGGTTGAGGTTAGAAGGGAACTACCTAATGTTATCATGCATGGTTAGAACCCTAATGTCTGTCATAACTTCTCAACAAGAGAAGTCAGAGTTCCTAGGGGAACATGGCAAAGGAAAACAAACAGCCAAAGAAATAACTATAAAAAAATTATTGTAAATAAAATGCATGCAATGCAACAAACAAGCAGAAGGAGTCGCACTCAACTTCTAAACAATCAAGGCACAAAGTACACACACCACACATGCAAGGGAGCTGAGCTCAACCAAATACCAGCAAGCAAAGCCACATAGTAAATATACAAGCAGAGGGAGAAACTCAACCTCTAATTCAGACAAGCAAAGGGAGCTATTCTCAACCTTTAGGATGCTCTTAGGCCTATGATCATCTACGTGAAGCCTACTACTAATGCAACACTCAAAGCAAGTCACACAAGTAAAGCAGAGCAATCAGAAAAAACAGCAGGCAAAACAGCTCAGCAGCAAAGCAGATAAACAGCCTACAGACAAACAGTCTGCAAACAACAACCTCAAGCCAAACCACCTTCAAAAGAAATCTTCATCTCCATGATTCAACAAGCTCCAACACAAGAGAAGAGAATTAATCAAGAGTATTGAATTGATAATGGGAAGCAAGAAGGAAACCAAAGGAATCCCTCCTGACACTCTACCAGTCATTAGAGAAAGGCATCCTCAAAGATTCTACCTATTGTAAAATGCCACACATCCTTCCAAAGTAAGGATGAGGCTTTCACATAAGGACCTTGAATCATAGGATGAGAATGGAAAGCAAACAAAGCAATCCATGTTTAATGAAGAAAGGAAACTACTTCTAAGCTATTTCCTAAACCCTAATTCCTATAAGATACAAAAAAGCTACCAAAAGGAAAAGAAAACTCCAAGCCAAGCTCCACAATCAACTCCACAGAAGCTACAACATGCCCTTAACATCCTCCAAGAAGAATCACAAGCTCATCATGCACCAAAAGCCACCATTGAAGGCAAAACAAAGCAAGCACCAAGTTAGGAGCACCAAATGAACAACCTAATTGCAAATTATATCTAAAATAGCAAACTAGATTCTAAAAATCTACAATTTTTCCTAAGGGAACATGCAAGTGATAGGAACCTATAGTTCAAATATCAGAGCCTAATTCAATTTCTAAGGCAGCTAATAAAATCCTAAATTGTAAAGTGTCAAAGTGAAACCATGAAAGGGAAGGCTCTAAAACCCTAATCTAAAACAGAACCTATGATTATCTAAAAATCAAAAGAAAATTCCCGAGGCAACATACATCTCTAATCTACAATCTAGCAAAAAATTAGGTCAAGATCCCATACCAATTGCAAGAACAAAAATCAACAAAAACATGTATCAAAAGTGCAAAATAAAATGATAAAAATCAAATTAAATTGAAAAATCATCAAAAATTAAATCTAATAGCATAGAAAAATCACAAATGTAGAGAGGAGCATGGGCATATTTTTAGATTATTTTTCTGATCAAAAATGAAATTAAAATGAATTAAAGTATGAAAATGCAATTAAAATAATATGAAAATGAATTAAGAAAATCAAATAAGCTAGAAAATGTCACACGCGTTGGATGGATTGACTCAGTAAGCTAATCTAAAGGCTCTGAAGCTGTCCAACTCACATGCCACGTAGCTGCCAGCCAGGATTAATGAAACGATGCGTTTTGTACTCAAACTTCAAATCCTCAGAATAAAACACAGCCACACGATCTTCATACAAAGTCAAGCTTCAGGACAGATCCAAGGGCAATGCATTCATCTTCTTCGTTTGAAAGGCCATTGGAGGGAAGCTCTCAGACGGTGGCCGGAGATGACCTCCGGTCATCTTCTCCGGCGAGCAGATGATTACAGGTCATGGAAACTCAACAAACCTAACATCATTCCACTCCAAATTTCCTCCTGATCTCAAATATGACATCCAATTCCTCTAAATCCTACTAGATTCTGAAACACGAAGCAGATCCTAAAATTCACTTCAATCTGAACTCTCACCAAAACTCAAACTATTGGTACGAATGTAATCCTCATCTATCACTGATCATCACATACTATTCCAAATGAATCAAAACCTCAAGAGCAAGGAGAAACGATCCTCAATAGAAATTATGTCATCACCTAATTTGTCTCTAAACCTCAAATTTCTGATCCAGATTTCATCTATATCTCAATCCAAAGCCTATCCACATACTAATCATGTCTAGATCATACTATAACCAGTGCAAATTTGAAAACTACATACCTGACTTTGAGCTTCAAATTGAGGTATCTAGAGCATGATTCTAGCTTCTAAACACTGTAGACCGCTTCAATACTTGATGAGGAACGTATTTGTAACTTCAATTTGCTTGGATCTAGCTTGAAATGTAAATCACGATTTTCAAATTTCTTCTTCAAGCTCCAACTTCAATCCTTGGTTCTGGTGCGAAATGATCTCCAAAAAACGTTCCAATTCATTCACAGAACTTAAATAGAAAGTGTTTGTGAGCTTTTTTGATCCAATGGAGGCCCAAATCCAGAAATTCAATTTTTAAATTTCCTTCACAAAACCAACCATGGTGAATGCATGTTCTAACTTGAAACTTCCCTTGGAAGCTTTCAATCTTCTCCTTGTAGTCTGGTGAGAGAGTCTAAAGTGATTTGAGTACTTGAATCCATTCAATAACCAAGTTATGAGGTGTTACTTATTTGTGAAGTAACAAACCATATCACCATGAAATTGACCTCAAATGGAAATTCTAAAAATGCCAAATTGTTTAGAATGCTTTTTCTGATCAAAATGAGTATTCATATGGTCCATTTTGAGCACAAATGAATTGATCATGAATTTTTCAATCAAGTACCTTTAAATTCTTCCTTTTGCAAAATTTCTCAAACCAAGTCTCTCCCTAAGCCAAAACAAATCATCATGAATATATGGTTGACCTAAAAACATTATTTTGAGCAAGTTTTGTGTTGAACAAAATTGCATTTGAAGCTTGCAAGATGGAGAAAATGACCTATAATGCCAAATGACCTATAATCTTACTTTCCCAAAATACCCCTAACTTGTAAACCTCATAACTTGAGTTCTACAAATCAGATGGAAGACTTCTAGTACAATTTGGAAAGCTAAGATCAAGACCTACAACTTTCATGTTGGCCAAATGTTTGGGAGAAAAACCCTTCTAGGTCAAAAGTTCCTTGGAACTTGGTGAACTTTCACAGACAAATTTCACATTCCTTAGATGACCTGTAACTTGTCTAAACCATAACTTGAGTTCTATAAATCCAATGGAGGACTTCTAGTACTGAAATTAAAGCTAAGTGCATGATATACAAGTTTCATGTTGGCCAAAAGTGGATATGAAACTTGCATCTTGAGATAAGTGGTCTTGAAGTTAGGCACTAAATAGGGGATTTTACCCTGAGAACCCTAACTTAGTAACTTCTCACACTTTGAACTTTTCTTGTATAGATCTTGGAATATCAGCTCATGTGTCTCAACACAACTATCCATGATTACAAAGATCTAGAACTGAGCTTTGATCCTCTTCAATTGCCCAGTTGACTTAGGATTATTCAGATGAAAACTCTAATTGCAACACCTTCAACTGTGGCTCCTCATACTTGGCACAATGAACTGATTGAGCTCCACCATGACCCACAAGGCACTCTATGATCTCTATCCACACCCTCTATCCTTGATCAATACCTCACAATCCACTGATGATCCTCAATTAGTCCTCAGATTAGGAGATTAACCACATACAAGCAACTGAACTTCTCAAGAACCCAACCCTCTTCCTGATTACTATGGTGACTTCTCAAGCTTGCATAAGACCTCTAGATAGGCTTCTCTGGATATAAACCACACTTGATCCCATGTTAAATGAACAATTCTATGATATGCAAATGTTAGATCAATGATATGCTAATGCAATGAAACATAAGCCAAGTAAGAAAAGGTTAGGCAAATTTTAGGGTGCAACAACGCGCCCTGATGTCAAACACTTAATGTCATAACATCCAACATGACATCCAACACACTTTGTTCTTAGTTGATCAAACTCACCCTGCAGCACACTTGTAACACCCCACTTCCCGTATTAAATAAAATATAAATATTATAATAATAATCAGAGTTTTCGCCAAAAAGTGGGATATCACATCTCCAAATTTTATAAAAATACTTTATTCATTCTTTTCAAAATAATACAGCGGAATTTGTTTCATAAAGTAAAATACATCAAAACATGATACGTCACAGGATTTCAACACGTTTGACATAAAACAATTACAACACCCATATCCCGTGTTACGTATCAGAGCATCCTAGACTCGACGGTCACACCAATATCCAAGCTAGCTAAACACCTGGATTATCTGTACTTCCGAAGAAGCACAAACCACAACAACAACAAAGGGGTGAGAAATAATGATCAGAATATAATGGTAATGTAATACATGTAAATAAGGTAGTAAAACACACCAACACACCAATATTCACCCCCAACAACTCCATATGACGAACCTACTGTTCAAATTACAATATAACATATTATAATGCAAATATGCAACTCAACACCATGCGTGCGGTACCGACTCATTGGTTCATTCAATCGAACCTGGATAGATCACTTACGCTCCTCTTGAGACATGATCTATCCCCCACCATTCTCCACAAAGGAGTACGGATGAATCACTTACGCTCCTCCTGAGACATGATTCATCCCACCAAAACACCATGATATGCACACACCAATGCATAACTAATATATTTAGGCACTCAACGTGCACACGATCCTCCTGATCATATCATCATACATCAATGCATATATGTACAGATATAACATACACCAACACCATACAAATCAATTCACACAGTGAGCAATCTCACATTCTAACACCAAGTATAAACACATCCCAACACTAGGGGAATACACGATCCTACT
Source organism: Lathyrus sativus (assembly GCA_963859935.3). Classification (NCBI taxonomy): domain Eukaryota; kingdom Viridiplantae; phylum Streptophyta; class Magnoliopsida; order Fabales; family Fabaceae; genus Lathyrus; species Lathyrus sativus. The sequence goes on from OZ012739.1 coordinate 251,459,679, forward strand.
GATCACTGCACCATAATCATATACATGATACACCCATCATTCATTTTAATTAAATTAGATATTAAACGAGTTCACACTCTAACACCATATATAAACACATCTCAACTCAGATTCCCAGCCTATTCTAGTACCAATCTTGCCTATTACCGTAAGCAATCGGTTTCTAATTCCTATTCCCAAAATCATCACCTACACACTTTATCGATACCTCAAAAGCCATACAGAACTTTCCCTAAAAACTATAAAACACCATATATGCTCTATATGCCAAATCAACCCAAAACACCAATTCGTTAACATTGACTTATACTCCATCACTATCAATTACTAGTTATCATCAAACACAAACACACCAATAAACATTATACTTACCAATTATCCTATACTTCCTACTCTAGAACCAACATTACGGTACATTACCGACACTTCAGAGTCACTTTGAATCTCTCCAAGGTCCTAACCATAGTTATTAACGACACTATAGGGAAACAACACATAATTTTCCCCAAAGCTATAATCATGGTCATTACCCACACTACAGTAACAACACATAATCTCACAAAAACTCTATTTATATTTACTATCAACACTGCAGTAACAACATATAATCTCACTAACATCACCATAATATATATACACCAAATTCACCAATACCAATCAACAATTCATCAATATCAAGCATCAATTTAGCATTAGCAACAACAATAACAAGCATGCCAATATAAAACTTCATAGATCGGAATTTTCCTACGGGGTTAAGGACTCCCCTCTACCCTATACATGTATATACCATCCCAATCAAGTTTCTCCTCCCTTACCTTGTTAATCGGTTGATCGATGAAAGAACCCTCCAAGGTTTGGCCAATTCTGATTTTCCCCTGTATCCTTCGTTCTTTGCTCCCTTTTCCGTTCCCTTTTCCGTTCTCTCCTTTCTATCGTTCTTTTTCCACTTTCTCTAACTTCTCACAATGTATCGTAAAACTACTAATCCCTCAGTTTCTATTTTAATTCTCTAATCCCAATAATAATAATAACTTAATAATAATAATAATAATAATAATAATAATAATAATAATAGTAATAATAATCCTATTATTATCTCACCAAAATAATAATAATGTTAATAACTTAATAAAATAATAATAATAATAATAATAGTAATAATAATTCTATTATTATCTCACCAAAATAATAATAATGTTAATAACAATAGTAACTATCATAAATATAATAATAATAATATTCCCACCAATATCAATATTATACACTATATTATTATATTCACCAAAACACCACCAATAATCCTCCCATATCAGGGACACCCACCAATAATAATATTCATACCGATGATAATAATAATAATAATAATAATAATAATGATAATAATAATAATAATAATAATAATAATAATAATAATAATAATAATATAATACTATAGTAATATTATAGTAATATTCAACATAATAATAATAATAGTAATACACCCAACAATAATTATAATAATAATAATAATAATACTAATGATAATAATAACAATTATATTAATACTAATAATAAAATAATATTAATAATAATAATCTTAATATTAATAATACTAATATAATATTACTAATATTAATAATACTAATCATAATAATACTATTAATAATAATAATAATAATAATAATAATAATAATAATAATAATAATAATAATAATAATAATAATAATAATAATAATAATACCACCACCAATATTACTATTATTTCTTATATTATTATAAACTCACCAAATTACCACCAATGATCCTCCCATCTCAGGGACACCCACCAAACATCATCAAATACACCCTACCAAAGGGAATATCAACATATAATATTTAAAATAATAATAAAATGACTAAATTAAAATGGGTGTTACAACTCTCCCCCACTTTAATTATTTTCGTCCTCGAAAATTACCTGATGGAAATAATTCCGGATACGCTCCCCGCATCCTTTATTCCAATTCTCAGGTCACACTGCCTTCTGCAGCACCTCCCCATACTACTTTCACCAAAGATATCTCCTCCCTTCAGAGTTGTTCCTCGCTCGCCAAAACGAACTAGCAATGCCTCAACAATCGGAATATTTTCACTTGTACATCATCCACCTGGTCCAATGTACTTTCTCGACTAAGACACATGAAACATATCATGCCAATTCACAGCGACAACGGAAAAACAGTCTAACATGTTACTCCTCCCATGCCTCCGCTGCGCCACTCTGATACAACTACAGAACACGGTGCGAACTTCTGAGATTTCGAAGCTCGACCAACACCGGTCACCGGCGTGACTCTCAAAACACATATTGCCTCGGATCTTCTCGATCTTCTCAGCCATCTCAAGCATAATTTTCAAGTCTGAGTACAACACTCTCACTCGATTTATTTCAACACAGGAGAGTCCTACACTCCCTATTTCACCAAGCCACATATAGTGCCATTCCGACACTAGGATGATAACCGTTATTATAGGTAACTCAATCAACGATAATTAATCATCCCACGCTCCACCTTGATCCGACACCCAAGCTCTCACCAATTCTCTACAGACTCAATAGTCCTCTCCGACTGACCATCAGTTTGCGGATGGTAGGTCGAACTCAGCTTCAACTTAGCACCCGAAGCTTCCTGTAAGCCCCTCCAAAATCTCAATATAAACCTCAAATTTCCATCTGACACAATATTCGTCAGTATCTCATCCAACTTCACCACTTTCTCAATATGCATCTCGTATATCCTCAACACGGAATAGTTAATCCACTCCTAACAATTCAAATTAAAATTATGTCTTTACAAATTCTTTGGAAATCTCAACACCAATTTCGTGAAAATACTACCTGATTTCCACTCTGGAATATTTAACGACTGCATCAGACTCAACAGTCTCTGATGTTCACTCTTCGAATTCCTACAATTCTAACCAGCATATTCCACCTCAACTACTCCTCCCCTTATCCATGGTCTCCAAAACAATCTACTCAAATTTGGTTACTTCTTCATAGCACCGGGATGGATACTCCATCTACCTCAATGTATTTCTTCACGAGTACTCCTACTCCCCTCAACAACATCTGGTACACATACCCTATCATAACACATCATGGTACTATTTCCACAAATACGACAATCCACTCTTCGACTCTAATTTATCAATTTCAACTAATTCACTACTCAACCCATGTTTCTGACTTTCTCGATTCTGCTCAAGGATATCACTAGTCAGATCTTAATAATAAAAGCTTAACTCCATAATAAGTCTCCTTACTCACAAAACTCATATTATGAAATTGCTCAATTAGTTCTAACTCTTTTCACCATCATCTTCGGTAAACACAAACATTCCTAACTCACCGCATCATCTACCACATCCACTTTACCCAAAAGGTAATTACACTCAAAGTCGTAATCCTTCAGAAATCCTAATTATTTCCTCTGCCTCATTTTCAACTTTTTCAAATCAAACAAACACCTTAAACTCTTAAGATCACCAAACATCTCCGATCTCAGTCTGAACTTTCGAAGCCTCCGACTCCGGTACAACCACAATAGCAACCAACTCTAAATCACTGGTCGGATGGTTTCTCTTACACACTTCGAGTTGCCTTTTGCATAACTGAAACTCGCTGAAGTTGTCTTTAGCAAATCCCCTAATTATATCAACAAGCATCACAAACACCACAATTAGTTCTATCGGATTCGGCAGAACTTTCCTTACGGAAGTATATCACCGCTCTTTTTCTAACACTGATAACTCCAGTTCCTTATGCTCAACATAATCCTCTATACCCTTCGAATACCTTAAAATATCATTTATCAACACAACCATTGCCTTATATAAATAATTAAAGAAGATCCCATGCCAAGTGGACAAACAAGTTGTGAGTTATAGCGGGAACACATACCGTACCGCCCGTCCTTACCACCACATTCAAACACACTTCATCAATAAATAGATTAAATCTATGTCAATACTTCACCATCTCATAGATAATTTCAATAGCTTTCCAATGCTTCGAACCGGGCGTCATTCCAAGTTACGGTTCTCCCGTTACGACAAAAATACTATAACAACATCTTTCTGCTCAGGGCACTTCGCCAGGCGAATCTCGGCGAACATGACAGTCCCGAAATTCTATTTTCGACCGTTACCTGACTTCCGAGTGTCCGATTTCGATTCCGTAAAAAGCTGCGATCTCGGAATCCAACGTATAACCACAATTTCATACTTAGGAGGCCGTCCAACACACTTTCAATCTTTAAATATTTTAAAACCCGATCACTTCCAATCTCAACAGCAGATCGTGGAGCCTCCTATTACGATACCACTTCGACCTTCGACACCACAACACAATAATTCTACTCGCGATCTCACGAACACGGAAACTCACGTCCTTCAATCAATTGATCCATCAAATCATTACCTCTTGGGAGCGAACACTTATCCTTGACAGTCACCTTGTTCACTTATCTATAGTTCACCCAAAGCTTCACAAAACCTTCTGTCTGTCTAACCAACAAAAATTGGTGCACCTTACGGTAACACACTCAAACAAAAGGACCTCTCCCCCAGCGGGTCTTCAAGTTGACTCTTCAACTTCTCCAATCCCAACGTAAACATACAATATGGAGTCATCAATATCAGACTCGTCCCAAAAACAAAATAAACGTGTAAGCTTTACTTCACACTCCGATAGTAAATCGCTTACTTCCTCAGGGAACCTCCGGCAATTTCAACAAATTGACAAATCCCAATTTTCTCACTTTCCTTCTCATTCGAAGGTTCCGTCAAAATAAACGTCTCAACACCGTATTACGCCAACTCCTCAAAATAATCCCTTAAGCACTTAGCTTAACTCAGGACAATTCATTGCTCACGCCACACAAGCTTGCAAGACACGTCTATCCCATCCAACACAATCCCGTCTACTATTAACAAGAGATTAAGGGTGATCAGTTCCTCAATTTGTTAATAGACAGCCGAAATCATGATGGGGTACAAACCATCTTTACCAAACTATGATAGCATTCCTCAACACATTAAGCCACCACACCATAGCATTCCGGAGAATTACAAACTTCTCCCCCACTGGAATCATTTCTGCTTCTGCAGACAAGGTTAGGAAATAAACACGTACCGACAGTGTTTTCACACACATGTCGTATACTAGGGATTTAAACCACAACACCAGGTTAAACAACACACAGTCTCCATCCCAAAGGACAGACTCAACTCAACTCAACAACACTGGCCGGACGGACCGACCTGCTCTGATACCAATTGTAACACCCCACTTCCCGTATTAAATAAAATATGAATATTATAATAATAATCAGAGTTTTCGCCAAAAAGTGGGATATCACATCTCCAAATTTTATAAAAATACTTTATTCATTCTTTTCAAAATAATACAGCGGAATTTGTTTCATAAAGTAAAATACATCAAAACATGATACGTCACAGGATTTCAACACGTTTGACATAAAACAATTACAACACCCATATCCCGTGTTACGTATCAGAGCATCCTAGACTCGACGGTCACACCAATATCCAAGCTAGCTAAACACCTGGATTATCTGTACTTCCGAAGAAGCACAGACCACAACAATAACAAAGGGGTGAGAAATAATGATCAGAATATAATGGTAATGTAATACATGTAAATAAGGTAGTAAAACACACCAACACACCAATATTCACCCCCAACAACTCCATATGACGAACCTACTGTTCAAATTACAATATAACATATTATAATGCAAATATGCAACTCAACACCATGCGTGCGGTACCGACTCATTGGTTCATTCAATCGAACCTGGATAGATCACTTACGCTCCTCCTGAGACATGATCTATCCCCCACCATTCTCCACAAAGGAGTACGGATGAATCACTTACGCTCCTCCTGAGACATGATTCATCCCACCAAAACACCATGATATGCACACACCAATGCATAACTAATATATTTAGGCACTCAACGTGCACACGATCCTCCTGATCATATCATCATACATCAATGCATATATGTACAGATATAACATACACCAACACCATACAAATCAATTCACACAGTGAGCAATCTCACATTCTAACACCAAGTATAAACACATCCCAACACTCGAGGAATACACGATCCTACTGATCACTGCACCATAATCATATACATGATACACCCATCATTCATTTTAATTAAATTAGATATTAAACGAGTTCACACTCTAACACCATATATAAACACATCTCAACTCAGATTCCCAGCCTATTCTAGTACCAATCTTGCCTATTACCGTAAGCAATCGGTTTCTAATTCCTATTCCCAAAATCATCACCTACACACTTTATCGATACCTCAAAAGCCATACAGAACTTTCCCTAAAAACTGTAAAACACCCTATATGCTCTATATGCCAAATCAACCCAAAACACCAATTCGTTAACATTGACTTATACTCCATCACTATCAATTACTAGTTATCATCAAACACAAACACACCAATAAACATTATACTTACCAATTATCCTATACTTCCTACTCTAGAACCAACATTACGGTACATTACCGACACTTCAGAGTCACTTTGAATCTCTCCAAGGTCCTAACCATAGTCATTAACGACACTATAGGGAAACAACACATAATTTTCCCCAAAGCTATAATCATGGTCATTACCCACACTACAGTAACAACACATAATCTCACAAAAACTCTATTTATATTTACTATCAACACTGCAGTAACAACATATAATCTCACTAACATCACCATAATATATATACACCAAATTCACCAATACCAATCAACAATTCATCAATATCAAGCATCAATTTAGCATTAGCAACAACAATAACAAGCATGCCAATATAAAACTTCATAGATCGGAATTTTCCTACGGGGTTAAGGACTCCCCTCTACCCTATACATGTATATACCATCCCAATCAAGTTTCTCCTCCCTTACCTTGTTAATCGGTTGATCGATGAAAGAACCCTCCAAGGTTTGGCCAATTCTGATTTTCCCCTGTATCCTTCGTTCTTTGCTCCCTTTTCCGTTCCCTTTTCCGTTCTCTCCTTTCTATCGTTCTTTTTCCACTTTCTCTAACTTCTCACAATGTATCGTAAAACTACTAATCCCTTAGTTTCTATTTTAATTCTCTAATCCCAATAATAATAATAACTTAATAATAATAATAACTTAATAATAATAATAATAATAATAATAATAATAATAATAATAATAATAATAATAATAATAGTAATAATAATCCTATTATTATCTCACCAAAATAATAATAATGTTAATAACTTAATAAAATAATAATAATAATAATAATAATAATAGTAATAATAATCCTATTATTATCTCACCAAAATAATAATAATGTTAATAACAATAGTAACTATCATAAATATAATAATAATAATAATATTCCCACCAATATCAATATTATACACTATATTATTATATTCACCAAAACACCACCAATAATCCTCCCATATCAGGGACACCCACCAATAATAATATTCATACCGATGATAATAATAATAATAATAATAATGATAATAATAATAATAATAATAATAATAATAATAATAATAATATAATACTATTGTAATATTATAGTAATATTCAACATAATAATAATAATAGTAATACACCCAACAATAATTATAATTATAATAATAATAATACTAATGATAATAATAACAATTATATTAATACTAATAATAAAATAATATTAATAATAATAATCTTAATATTAATAATACTAATATAATATTACTAATATTAATAATACTAATCATAATAATACTATTAATAATAATAATAATAATAATAATAATAATAATAATAATAATAATAATAATAATACCACCACCAATATTACTATTATTTCTTATATTATTATAAACTCACCAAATTACCACCAATGATCCTCCCATCTCAGGGACACCCACCAAACATCATCAAATACACCCTACCAAAGGGAATATCAACATATAATATTTAAAATAATAATAAAATGACTAAATTAAAATGGGTGTTACAACTCTCCCCCACATTAATTATTTTCGTCCTCGAAAATTACCTGATGGAAATAATTCCGGATACGCTCCCCGCATCCTTTATTCCAATTCTCAGGTCACACTGCCTTCTGCAGCACCTCCCCATACTACTTTCACCAAAGATATCTCCTCCCTTCAGAGTTGTTCCTCGCTCGCCAAAACGAACTAGCAATGCCTCAACAATCGGAACATTTTCACTTGTACATCATCCACCTGGTTCAATGTACTTTCTCGACTAAGACACATGAAACATATCATGCCAATTCACAGCGACAACGGAAAAACAGTCTAACATGTTACTCCTCCCATGCCTCCGCTGCGCCACTCTGATACAACTACAGAACACGGTGCGAACTTCTGAGATTTCGAAGCTCGACCAACACCGGTCACCGGCGTGACTCTCAAAACACATATTGCCTCGGATCTTCTCGATCTTCTCAGCCATCTCAAGCATAATTTTCAAGTCTGAGTACAACACTCTCACTCGATTTATTTCAACACAGGAGAGTCCTACACTCCCTATTTCACCAAGCCACATATAGTGCCATTCCGACACTAGGATGATAACCGTTATTATAGGTAACTCAATCAACGATAATTAATCATCCCACGCTCCACCTTGATCTGACACCCAAGCTCTCACCAATTCTCTACAGACTCAATAGTCCTCTCCGACTGACCATCAGTTTGCGGATGGTAGGTCGAACTCAGCTTCAACTTAGCACCCGAAGCTTCCTGTAAGCCCCTCCAAAATCTCAATATAAACCTCAAATTTCCATCTGACACAATATTCGTCAGTATCTCATCCAACTTCACCACTTTCTCAATATGCATCTCGTATATCCTCAACACGGAATAGTTAATCCACTCCTAACAATTCAAATTAAAATTATGTCTTTACAAATTCTTTGGAAATCTCAACACCAATTTCGTGAAAATACTACCTGATTTCCACTCTGGAATATTTAACGACTGCATCAGACTCAACAGTCTCTGATGTTCACTCTTAGAATTCCTACAATTCTAACCAGCATATTCCACCTCAACTACTCCTCCCCTTATCCATGGTCTCCAAAACAATCTACTCAAATTTGGTTACTTCTTCATAGCACCGGGATGGATACTCCATCTACCTCAATGTATTTCTTCACGAGTACTCCTACTCCCCTCAACAACATCTGGTACACATACCCTATCATAACACATCATGGTACTATTTCCACAAATCCGACAATCCACTCTTCGACTCTAATTTATCAATTTCAACTAATTCACTACTCAACCCATGTTTCTGACTTTCTCGATTCTGCTCAAGGATATCACTAGTCAGATCTTAATAATAAAAGCTTAACTCCATAATAAGTCTCCTTACTCACAAAACTCATATTATGAAATTGCTCAATTAGTTCTAACTCTTTTCACCATCATCTTCGGTAAACACAAACATTCCTAACTCACTGCATCATCTACCACATCCACTTTACCCAAAAGGTAATTACACTCAAAGTCGTAATCCTTCAGAAATCCTAATTATTTCCTCTTCCTCATTTTCAACTTTTTCAAATCAAACAAACACCTTAAACTCTTAAGATCACCAAACATCTCCTATCTCAGTCTGAACTTTCGAAGCCTCCGACTCCGGTACAACCACAATAGCAACCAACTCTAAATCACTGGTCGGATGGTTTCTCTTACACACTTCGAGTTGCCTTTTGCATAACTGAAACTCGCTGAAGTTGAAATCCCCTAATTATATCAACAAGCATCACAAACACCACAATTAGATCTATCGGATTCGGCAGAACTTTCCTTACGGAAGTATATCACCGCTCTTTTTCTAACACTGATAACTCCAGTTCCTTATGCTCAACATAATCCTCTATACCCTTCGAATACCTTAAAATATCATTTATCAACACAACCATTGCCTTATATAAATAATTAAAGAAGATCCCATGCCAAGTGGACAAACAAGTTGTGAGTTATAGCGGGAACACATACCGTACCGCCCGTCCTTACCACCACATTCAAACACACTTCATCAATAAATAGATTAAATCTATGTCAATACTTCACCATCTCATAGATAATTTCAATAGCTTTCCAATGCTTTGAACCGGGCGTCATTCCAAGTTACGGTTCTCCTGTTACGACAAAAATACTATAACAACATCTTTCTGCTCAGGGCACTTCGCCAGGCGAATCTCGGCGAACATGACAGTCCCGAAATTCTATTTTCGACCGTTACCTGACTTCCGAGTGTCCGATTTCGATTCCGTAAAAAGCTGCGATCTCGGAATCCAACGTATAACCACAATTTCATACTTAGGAGGCCGTCCAACACACTTTCAATCTTTAAATATTTTAAAACCCGATCACTTCCAATCTCAACAGCAGATCGTGGAGCCTCCTATTACGATACCACTTCGACCTTCGACACCACAACACAATAATTCTACTCGCGATCTCACGAACACGGAAACTCACGTCCTTCAATCAATTGATCCATCAAATCATTACCTCTTGGGAGCGAACACTTATCCTTGACAGTCACCTTGTTCACTTATCTATAGTTCACCCAAAGCTTCACAAAACCTTCTGTCTGTCTAACCAACAAAAATTGGTGCACCTTATGGTAACACACTCAAACAAAAGGACCTCTCCCCCAGCGGGTCTTCAAGTTGACTCTTCAACTTCTCCAATCCCAACGTAAACATACAATATGGAGTCATCAATATCAGACTCGTCCCAAAAACAAAATAAACGTGTAAGCTTTACTTCACACTCCGATAGTAAATCGCTTACTTCCTCAGGGAACCTCCGGCAATTTCAACAAATTGACAAATCCCAATTTTCTCACTTTCCTTCTCATTCGAAGGTTCCGTCAAAATAAACGTCTCAACACCGTATTACGCCAACTCCTCAAAATAATCCCTTAAGCACTTAGCTTAACTCAGGACAATTCATTGCTCACGCCACACAAGCTTGCAAGACACGTCTATCCCATCCAACACAATCCCGTCTACTATTAACAAGAGATTAAGGGTGATCAGTTCCTCAATTTGTTAATAGACAGCCGAAATCATGATGGGGTACAAACCATCTTTACCAAACTATGATAGCATTCCTCAACACATTAAGCCACCACACCATAGCATTCCGGAGAATTACAAACTTCTCCCCCACTGGAATCATTTCTGCTTCTGCAGACAAGGTTAGGAAATAAACACGTACCGACAGTGTTTTCACACACATGTCGTATACTAGGGATTTAAACCACAACACCAGGTTAAACAACACACAGTCTCCATCCCAAAGGACAGACTCAACTCAACTCAACAACACTGGCCGGACGGACCGACCTGCTCTGATACCAATTGTAACACCCCACTTCCCGTATTAAATAAAATATGAATATTATAATAATAATCAGAGTTTTCGCCAAAAAGTGGGATATCACATCTCCAAATTTTATAAAAATACTTTATTCATTCTTTTCAAAATAATACAGCGGAATTTGTTTCATAAAGTAAAATACATCAAAACATGATACGTCACAGGATTTCAACACGTTTGACATAAAACAATTACAACACCCATATCCCGTGTTACGTATCAGAGCATCCTAGACTCGACGGTCACACCAATATCCAAGCTAGCTAAACACCTGGATTATCTGTACTTCCGAAGAAGCACAGACCACAACAATAACAAAGGGGTGAGAAATAATGATCAGAATATAATGGTAATGTAATACATGTAAATAAGGTAGTAAAACACACCAACACACCAATATTCACCCCCAACAACTCCATATGACGAACCTACTGTTCAAATTACAATATAACATATTATAATGCAAATATGCAACTCAACACCATGCGTGCGGTACCGACTCATTGGTTCATTCAATCGAACCTGGATAGATCACTTACGCTCCTCCTGAGACATGATCTATCCCCCACCATTCTCCACAAAGGAGTACGGATGAATCACTTACGCTCCTCCTGAGACATGATTCATCCCACCAAAACACCATGATATGCACACACCAATGCATAACTAATATATTTAGGCACTCAACGTGCACACGATCCTCCTGATCATATCATCATACATCAATGCATATATGTACAGATATAACATACACCAACACCATACAAATCAATTCACACAGTGAGCAATCTCACATTCTAACACCAAGTATAAACACATCCCAACACTCGGGGAATACACGATCCTACTGATCACTGCACCATAATCATATACATGATACACCCATCATTCATTTTAATTAAATTAGATATTAAACGAGTTCACACTCTAACACCATATATAAACACATCTCAACTCAGATTCCCAGCCTATTCTAGTACCAATCTTTCCTATTACCGTAAGCAATCGGTTTCTAATTCCTATTCCCAAAATCATCACCTACACACTTTATCGATACCTCAAAAGCCATACAGAACTTTCCCTAAAAACTGTAAAACACCCTATATGCTCTATATGCCAAATCAACCCAAAACACCAATTCGTTAACATTGACTTATACTCCATCACTATCAATTACTAGTTATCATCAAACACAAACACACCAATAAACATTATACTTACCAATTATCCTATACTTCCTACTCTAGAACCAACATTACGGTACATTACCGACACTTCAGAGTCACTTTGAATCTCTCCAAGGTCCTAACCATAGTCATTAACGACACTATAGGGAAACAACACATAATTTTCCCCAAAGCTATAATCATGGTCATTACCCACACTACAGTAACAACACATAATCTCACCAAAACTCTATTTATATTTACTATCAACACTGCAGTAACAACATATAATCTCACTAACATCACCATAATATATATACACCAAATTCACCAATACCAATCAACAATTCATCAATATCAAGCATCAATTTAGCATTAGCAACAACAATAACAAGCATGCCAATATAAAACTTCATAGATCGGAATTTTCCTACGGGGTTAAGGACTCCCCTCTACCCTATACATGTATATACCATCCCAATCAAGTTTCTCCTCCCTTACCTTGTTAATCGGTTGATCGATGAAAGAACCCTCCAAGGTTTGGCCAATTCTGATTTTCCCCTGTATCCTTCGTTCTTTGCTCCCTTTTCCGTTCCCTTTTCCGTTCTCTCCTTTCTATCGTTCTTTTTCCACTTTCTCTAACTTCTCACAATGTATCGTAAAACTACTAATCCCTCAGTTTCTATTTTAATTCTCTAATCCCAATAACAATAATAACTTAATAATAATAATAACTTAATAATAATAATAATAATAATATTAATAATAATAATAGTAATAATAATCCTATTATTATCTCACCAAAATAATAATAATGTTAATAACTTAATAAAATAATAATAATAATAATAATAGTAATAATAATCCTATTATTATCTCACCAAAATAATAATAATGTTAATAACAATAGTAACTATCATAAATATAATAATAATAATAATATTCCCACCAATATCAATATTATACACTATATTATTATATTCACCAAAACACCACCAATAATCCTCTCATATCAGGGACACCCACCAATAATAATATTCATACCGATGATAATAATAATAATAATAATAATAATAATAATAATAATAATAATAATAATAATAATAATAATAATAATAATAATATAATACTATTGTAATATTATAGTAATATTCAACATAATAATAATAATAGTAATACACCCAACAATAATTATAATTATAATAATAATAATACTAATGATAATAATAACAATTATATTAATACTAATAATAAAATAATATTAATAATAATAATCTTAATATTAATAATACTAATATAATATTACTAATATTAATAATACTAATCATAATAATACTATTAATAATAATAATAATAATAATAATAATAATAATAATAATAATAATAATAATAATAATAATAATAATAATAATACCACCACCAATATTACTATTATTTCTTATATTATTATAAACTCACCAAATTACCACCAATGATCCTCCCATCTCAGGGACACCCACCAAACATCATCAAATACACCCTACCAAAGGGAATATCAACATATAATATTTAAAATAATAATAAAATGACTAAATTAAAATGGGTGTTACAACTCTCCCCCACATTAATTATTTTCGTCCTCGAAAATTACCTGATGGAAATAATTCCGGATACGCTCCCCGCATCCTTTATTCCAATTCTCAGGTCACACTGCCTTCTGCAGCACCTCCCCATACTACTTTCACCAAAGATATCTCCTCCCTTCAGAGTTGTTCCTCGCTCGCCAAAACGAACTAGCAATGCCTCAACAATCGGAACATTTTCACTTGTACATCATCCACCTGGTTCAATGTACTTTCTCGACTAAGACACATGAAACATATCATGCCAATTCACAGCGACAACGGAAAAACAGTCTAACATGTTACTCCTCCCATGCCTCCGCTGCGCCACTCTGATACAACTACAGAACACGGTGCGAACTTCTGAGATTTCGAAGCTCGACCAACACCGGTGACCGGCGTGACTCTCAAAACACATATTGCCTCGGATCCTCTCGATCTTCTCAGCCATCTCAAGCATAATTTTCAAGTCTGAGTACAACACTCTCACTCGATTTATTTCAACACAGGAGAGTCCTACACTCCCTATTTCACCAAGCCACATATAGTGCCATTCCGACACTAGGATGATAACCGTTATTATAGGTAACTCAATCAACGATAATTAATCATCCCACGCTCCACCTTGATCCGACACCCAAGCTCTCACCAATTCTCTACAGACTCAATAGTCCTCTCCGACTGACCATCAGTTTGCGGATGGTAGGTCGAACTCAGCTTCAACTTAGCACCCGAAGCTTCCTGTAAGCCCCTCTAAAATCTCAATATAAACCTCAAATTTCCATCTGACACAATATTCGTCAGTATCTCATCCAACTTCACCACTTTCTCAATATGCATCTCGTATATCCTCAACACGGAATAGTTAATCCACTCCTAACAATTCAAATTAAAATTATGTCTTTACAAATTCTTTGGAAATCTCAACACCAATTTCGTGAAAATACTACCTGATTTCCACTCTGGAATATTTAACGACTGCATCAGACTCAACAGTCTCTGATGTTCACTCTTCGAATTCCTACAATTCTAACCAGCATATTCCACCTCAACTACTCCTCCCCTTATCCATGGTCTCCAAAACAATCTACTCAAATTTGGTTACTTCTTCATAGCACCGGGATGGATACTCCATCTACCTCAATGTATTTCTTCACGAGTACTCCTACTCCCCTCAACAACATCTGGTACACATACCCTATCATAACACATCATGGTACTATTTCCACAAATCCGACAATGCACTCTTCGACTCTAATTTATCAATTTCAACTAATTCACTACTCAACCCATGTTTCTGATTTTCTCGATTCTGCTCAAGGATATCACTAGTCAGATCTTAATAATAAAAGCTTAACTCCATAATAAGTCTCCTTACTCACAAAACTCATATTATGAAATTGCTCAATTAGTTCTAACTCTTTTCACCATCATCTTCGGTAAACACAAACATTCCTAACTCACCGCATCATCTACCACATCCACTTTACCCAAAAGGTAATTACACTCAAAGTCGTAATCCTTCAGAAATCCTAATTATTTCCTCTGCCTCATTTTCAACTTTTTCAAATCAAACAAACACCTTAAACTCTTAAGATCACCAAACATCTCCGATCTCAGTCTGAACTTTCGAAGCCTCAGACTCCGGTACAACCACAATAGCAACCAACTCTAAATCACTGGTCGGATGGTTTCTCTTACACACTTCGAGTTGCCTTTTGCATAACTGAAACTCGCTGAAGTTGTCTTTAGCAAATACCCTAATTATATCAACAAGCATCACAAACACCACAATTAGTTCTATCGGATTCGGCAGAACTTTCCTTACGGAAGTATATCACCGCTCTTTTTCTAACACTGATAACTCCAGTTCCTTATGCTCAACATAATCCTCTATACCCTTCGAATACCTTAAAATATCATTTATCAACACAACCATTGCCTTATATAAATAATTAAAGAAGATCCCATGCCAAGTGGACAAACAAGTTGTGAGTTATAGCGGGAACACATACCGTACCGCCCGTCCTTACCACCACATTCAAACACACTTCATCAATAAATAGATTAAATCTATGTCAATACTTCACCATCTCATAGATAATTTCAATAGATTTCCAATGCTTTGAACCGGGCGTCATTCCAAGTTACGGTTCTCCTGTTACGACAAAAATACTATAACAACATCTTTCTGCTCAGGGCACTTCGCCAGGCGAATCTCGGCGAACATGACAGTCCCGAAATTCTATTTTCGACCGTTACCTGACTTCCGAGTGTCCGATTTCGATTCCGTAAAAAGCTGCGATCTCGGAATCCAACGTATAACCACAATTTCATACTTAGGAGGCCGTCCAACACACTTTCAATCTTTAAATATTTTAAAACCCGATCACTTCCAATCTCAACAGCAGATCGTGGAGCCTCCTATTACGATACCACTTCGACCTTCGACACCACAACATAATAATTCTACTCGCGATCTCACGAACACGGAAACTCACGTCCTTCAATCAATTGATCCATCAAATCATTACCTCTTGGGAGCGAACACTTATCCTTGACAGTCACCTTGTTCACTTATCTATAGTTCACCCAAAGCTTCACAAAACCTTCTGTCTGTCTAACCAACAAAAATTGGTGCACCTTACGGTAACACACTCAAACAAAAGGACCTCTCCCCCAGCGGGTCTTCAAGTTGACTCTTCAACTTCTCCAATCCCAACGTAAACATACAATATGGAGTCATCAATATCAGACTCGTCCCAAAAACAAAATAAACGTGTAAGCTTTACTTCACACTCCGATAGTAAATCGCTTACTTCCTCAGGGAACCTCCGGCAATTTCAACAAATTGACAAATCCCAATTTTCTCACTTTCCTTCTCATTCGAAGGTTCCGTCAAAATAAACGTCTCAACACCGTATTACGCCAACTCCTCAAAATAATCCCTTAAGCACTTAGCTTAACTCAGGACAATTCATTGCTCACGCCACACAAGCTTGCAAGACACGTCTATCCCATCCAACACAATCCCGTCTACTATTAACAAGAGATTAAGGGTGATCAGTTCCTCAATTTGTTAATAGACAGCCGAAATCATGATGGGGTACAAACCATCTTTACCAAACTATGATAGCATTCCTCAACACATTAAGCCACCACACCATAGCATTCCGGAGAATTACAAACTTCTCCCCCACTGGAATCATTTCTGCTTCTGCAGACAAGGTTAGGAAATAAACACGTACCGACAGTGTTTTCACACACATGTCGTATACTAGGGATTTAAACCACAACACCAGGTTAAACAACACACAGTCTCCATCCCAAAGGACAGACTCAACTCAACTCAACAACACTGGCCGGACGGACCGACCTGCTCTGATACCAATTGTAACACCCCACTTCCCGTATTAAATAAAATATGAATATTATAATAATAATCAGAGTTTTCGCCAAAAAGTGGGATATCACATCTCCAAATTTTATAAAAATACTTTATTCATTCTTTTCAAAATAATACAGCGGAATTTGTTTCATAAAGTAAAATACATCAAAACATGATACGTCACAGGATTTCAACACGTTTGACATAAAACAATTACAACACCCATATCCCGTGTTACGTATCAGAGCATCCTAGACTCGACGGTCACACCAATATCCAAGCTAGCTAAACACCTGGATTATCTGTACTTCCGAAGAAGCACAGACCACAACAATAACAAAGGGGTGAGAAATAATGATCAGAATATAATGGTAATGTAATACATGTAAATAAGGTAGTAAAACACACCAACACACCAATATTCACCCCCAACAACTCCATATGACGAACCTACTGTTCAAATTACAATATAACATATTATAATGCAAATATGCAACTCAACACCATGCGTGCGGTACCGACTCATTGGTTCATTCAATCGAACCTGGATAGATCACTTACGCTCCTCCTGAGACATGATCTATCCCCCACCATTCTCCACAAAGGAGTACGGATGAATCACTTACGCTCCTCCTGAGACATGATTCATCCCACCAAAACACCATGATATGCACACACCAATGCATAACTAATATATTTAGGCACTCAACGTGCACACGATCCTCCTGATCATATCATCATACATCAATGCATATATGTACAGATATAACATACACCAACACCATACAAATCAATTCACACAGTGAGCAATCTCACATTCTAACACCAAGTATAAACACATCCCAACACTCGGGGAATACACGATCCTACTGATCACTGCACCATAATCATATACATGATACACCCATCATTCATTTTAATTAAATTAGATATTAAACGAGTTCACACTCTAACACCATATATAAACACATCTCAACTCAGATTCCCAGCCTATTCTAGTACCAATCTTGCCTATTACCGTAAGCAATCGGTTTCTAATTCCTATTCCCAAAATCATCACCTACACACTTTATCGATACCTCAAAAGCCATACAGAACTTTCCCTAAAAACTGTAAAACACCCTATATGCTCTATATGCCAAATCAACCCAAAACACCAATTCGTTAACATTGACTTATACTCCATCACTATCAATTACTAGTTATCATCAAACACAAACACACCAATAAACATTATACTTACCAATTATCCTATACTTCCTACTCTAGAACCAACATTACGGTACATTACCGACACTTCAGAGTCACTTTGAATCTCTCCAAGGTCCTAACCATAGTCATTAACGACACTATAGGGAAACAACACATAATTTTCCCCAAAGCTATAATCATGGTCATTACCCACACTACAGTAACAACACATAATCTCACCAAAACTCTATTTATATTTACTATCAACACTGCAGTAACAACATATAATCTCACTAACATCACCATAATATATATACACCAAATTCACCAATACCAATCAACAATTCATCAATATCAAGCATCAATTTAGCATTAGCAACAACAATAACAAGCATGCCAATATAAAACTTCATAGATCGGAATTTTCCTACGGGGTTAAGGACTCCCCTCTACCCTATACATGTATATACCATCCCAATCAAGTTTCTCCCCCCTTACCTTGTTAATCGATTGATCGATGAAAGAACCCTCCAAGGTTTGGCCAATTCTGATTTTCCCCTGTATCCTTCGTTCTTTGCTCCCTTTTCCGTTCCCTTTTCCGTTCTCTCCTTTCTATCGTTCTTTTTCCACTTTCTCAAACTTCTCACAATGTATCGTAAAACTACTAATCCCTCAGTTTCTATTTTAATTCTCTAATCCCAATAATAATAATAATAACTTAATAATAATAATAACTTAATAATAATAATAATAATAATAATAATAATAATAATAGTAATAATAATCCTATTATTATCTCACCAAAATAATAATAATGTTAATAACTTAATAAAATAATAATAATAATAGTAATAATAATCCTATTATTATCTCACCAAAATAATAATAATGTTAATAACAATAGTAACTATAATAAATATAATAATAATAATAATATTCCCACCAATATCAATATTATACACTATATTATTATATTCACCAAAACACCACCAATAATCCTCCCATATCAGGGACACCCACCAATAATAATATTCATACCGATGATAATAATAATGATAATAATAATAATAATAATAATATAATACTATTGTAATATTATAGTAATATTCAACATAATAATAATAATAGTAATACACCCAACAATAATTATAATTATAATAATAATAATACTAATGATAATAATAACAATTATATTAATACTAATAATAAAATAATATTAATAATAATAATCTTAATATTAATAATACTAATATAATATTACTAATATTAATAATACTAATCATAATAATACTATTAATAATAATAATAATAATAATAATAATAATAATAATAATAATAATAATAATAATAATAATAATAATAATAATAATAATACCACCACCAATATTACTATTATTTCTTATATTATTATAAACTCACCAAATTACCACCAATGATCCTCCCATCTCAGGGACACCCACCAAACATCATCAAATACACCCTACCAAAGGGAATATCAACATATAATATTTAAAATAATAATAAAATGACTAAATTAAAATGGGTGTTACAACTCTCCCCCACTTTAATTATTTTCGTCCTCGAAAATTACCTGATGGAAATAATTCCGGATACGCTCCCCGCATCCTTTATTCCAATTCTCAGGTCACACTGCCTTCTGCAGCACCTCCCCATACTACTTTCACCAAAGATATCTCCTCCCTCCGGAGTTGTTCCTTACTCGCCAAAACGAACTAGCAATGCCTCAACAATCGGAATATTTTCACTTGTACATCATCCACCTGGTTCAATGTACTTTCTCGACTAAGACACATGAAACATATCATGCCAATTCACAGCGACAACGGAAAAACAGTCTAACATGTTACTCCTCCCATGCCTCCGCTGCGCCACTCTGATACAACTACAGAACACGGTGCGAACTTCTGAGATTTCGAAGCTCGACCAACACCGGTCACCGGCGTGACTCTCAAAACACATATTGCCTCGGATCCTCTCGATCTTCTCAGCCATCTCAAGCATAATTTTCAAGTTTGAGTACAACACTCTCACTCGATTTATTTCAACACAGGAGAGTCCTACACTCCCTATTTCACCAAGCCACATATAGTGCCATTCCGACACTAGGATGATAACCGTTATTATAGGTAACTCAATCAACGATAATTAATCATCCCACGCTCCACCTTGATCCGACACCCAAGCTCTCACCAATTCTCTACAGACTCAATAGTCCTCTCTTACTGGCCATCAGTTTGCGGATGGTAGGTCGAACTCAGCTTCAACTTAGCACCCGAAGCTTCCTGTAAGCCCCTCCAAAATCTCAATATAAACCTCAAATTTCCATCTGACACAATATTCGTCAGTATCTCATCCAACTTCACCACTTTCTCAATATGCATCTTGTATATCCTCAACACGGAATAGTTAATCCACTCCTAACAATTAAAATTAAAATTATGTCTTTACAAATTCTTTGGAAATCTCAACACCAATTTCGTGAAAATACTACCTGATTTCCACTCTGGAATATTTAACGACTGCATCAGACTCAACAGTCTCTGATGTTCACTCTTCGAATTCCTACAATTCTAACCAGCATATTCCACCTCTACTATTCCTCCCCTTATCCATGGTCTCCAAAACAATCTACTCAAATTCGGTTACTTCTTCATAGCACCGGGATGGATACTCCATCTACCTCAATGTATTTCTTCACGAGTACTCCTACTCCCTTTAACAACATCTGGTACACATACCCTATCATAACACATCATGGTACTATTTCCACAAATCCGACAATCCACTCTTCGACTCTAATTTATCAATTTCAACTAATTCACTACTCAACCCATGTTTCTGACTTTCTCGATTCTGCTCAAGGATATCACTAGTCAGATCTTAATAATAAAAGCTTAACTCCATAATAAGTCTCCTTACTCACAAAACTCATATTATGAAATTGCTCAATTAGTTCTAACTCTTTTCACCATCATCTTCGGTAAACACAAACATTCCTAACTCACTGCATCATCTACCACATCCACTTTACCCAAAAGGTAATTACACTCAAAGTCGTAATCCTTCAGAAATCCTAATTATTTCCTCTGCCTCATTTTCAACTTTTTCAAATCAAACAAACACCTTAAACTCTTAAGATCACCAAACATCTCCGATCTCAGTCTGAACTTTCGAAGCCTCCGACTCCGGTACAACCACAATAGCAACCAACTCTAAATCACTGGTCGGATGGTTTCTCTTACACACTTCGAGTTGCCTTTTGCATAACTGAAACTCGCTGAAGTTGTCTTTAGAAAATCCCCTAATTATATCAACAAGCATCACAAACACCACAATTAGTTCTATCGGATTCGACAGAACTTTCCTTACGGAAGTATATCACCGCTCTTTTTCTAACACTGATAACTCCAGTTCCTTATGCTCAACATAATCCTCTATACCCTTCGAATACCTTAAAATATCATTTATCAACACAACCATTGCCTTATATAAATAATTAAAGAAGATCCCATGCCAAGTGGACAAACAAGTTGTGAGTTATAGCGGGAACACATACCGTACCGCCCGTCCTTACCACCACATTCAAACACACTTCATCAATAAATAGATTAAATCTATGTCAATACTTCACCATCTCATAGATAATTTCAATAGCTTTCCAACGCTTCGAACCGGGCGTCATTCCGAGTTACGGTTCTCCCGTTACGACAAAAATACCATAACAACATCTTTCTGCTCAGGGCACTTCACTAGGCGAATCTCGGCGAACATGACAGTCCCGAAATTCTATTTTCGACCGTTACCTGACTTCCGAGTGTCCGATTTCGATTCCGTAAAAAGATGCGATCTCGGAATCCAACGTATAACCATAATTTCATACTTAGGAGGCCGTCTAACACACTTTCAATCTTTAAATATTTTAAAACCCGATCACTTCCAATCTCAACAGCAGATCGTGGAGCCTCCTATTACGATACCACTTCGACCTTCGACACCACAACACAATAATTCTACTCGCGATCTCGCGAACACGGAAACTCACGTCCTTCAATCAATTGATCCATCAAATCATTACCTCTTGGGAGCGAACACTTATCCTTGACAGTCACCTTGTTCACTTATCTATAGTTCACCCAAAGCTTCACAAAACCTTCTGTCTGTCTAACCAACAAAAATTGGTGCACCTTACGGTAACACACTCAAACAAAAGGACCTCTCCCCCAGCGGGTCTTCAAGTTGACTCTTCAACTTCTCCAATCCCAACGTAAACATACAATATGGAGTCATCAATATCAGACTCGTCCCAAAAACAAAATAAACGTGTAAGCTTTACTTCACACTCCGATAGTAAATCGCTTACTTCCTCAGGGAACCTCCGGCAATTTCAACAAATTGACAAATCCCAATTTTCTCACTTTCCTTCTCATTCGAAGGTTCCGTCAAAATAAACGTCTCAACACCGTATTACGCCAACTCCTCAAAATAATCCCTTAAGCACTTAGCTTAACTCAAGACAATTCATTGCTCACGCCACACAAGCTTGCAAGACACGTCTATCCCATCCAACACAATCCCGTCTACTATTAACAAGAGATTAAGGGTGATCAGTTCCTCAATTTGTTAATAGACAGCCGAAATCATGATGGGGTACAAACCATCTTTACCAAACTATGATAGCATTCCTCAACACATTAAGCCACCACACCATAGCATTCCGGAGAATTACAAACTTCTCCCCCACTGGAATCATTTCTGCTTCTGCAGACAAGGTTAGGAAATAAACACGTACCGACAGTGTTTTCACACACATGTCGTATACTAGGGAATTAAACCACAACACCAGGTTAAACAACACACAGTCTCCATCCCAAAGGACAGACTCAACTCAACTCAACAACACTGGCCGGACGGACCGACCTGCTCTGATACCAATTGTAACACCCCACTTCCCGTATTAAATAAAATATAAATATTATAATAATAATCAGAGTTTTCGCCAAAAAGTGGGATATCACATCTCCAAATTTTATAAAAATACTTTATTCATTCTTTTCAAAATAATACAGTGGAATTTGTTTCATAAAGTAAAATACATCAAAACATGATACGTCACAGGATTTCAACACGTTTGACATAAAACAATTACAACACCCATATCCCGTGTTACGTATCAGAGCATCCTAGACTCGACGGTCACACCAATATCCAAGCTAGCTAAACACCTGGATTATCTGTACTTCCGAAGAAGCACAGACCACAACAACAACAAAGGGGTGAGAAATAATGATCAGAATATAATGGTAATGTAATACATGTAAATAAGGTAGTAAAACACACCAACACACCAATATTCACCCCCAACAACTCCATATGACGAACCTACTGTTCAAATTACAATATAACATATTATAATGCAAATATGCAACTCAACACCATGCGTGCGGTACCGACTCATTGGTTCATTCAATCGAACCTGGATAGATCACTTACGCTCCTCCTGAGACATGATCTATCCCCCACCATTCTCCACAAAGGAGTACGGATGAATCACTTACGCTCCTCCTGAGACATGATTCATCCCACCAAAACACCATGATATGCACACACCAATGCATAACTAATATATTTAGGCACTCAACGTGCACACGATCCTCCTGATCATATCATCATACATCAATGCATATATGTACAGATATAACATACACCAACATCATACAAATCAATTCACACAGTGAGCAATCTCACATTCTAACACCAAGTATAAACACATCCCAACACTCGGGGAATACACGATCCTACTGATCACTGCACCATAATCATATACATGATACACCCATCATTCATTTTAATTAAATTAGATATTAAACGAGTTCACACTCTAACACCATATATAAACACATCTCAACTCAGATTCCCAGCCTATTCTAGTACCAATCTTGCTTATTACCGTAAGCAATCGGTTTCTAATTCCTATTCCCAAAATCATCACCTACACACTTTATCGATACCTCAAAAGCCATACAGAACTTTCCCTAAAAACTGTAAAACACCCTATATGCTCTATATGCCAAATCAACCCAAAACACCAATTCGTTAACATTGACTTATACTCCATCACTATCAATTACTAGTTATCATCAAACACAAACACACCAATAAACATTATACTTACCAATTATCCTATACTTCCTACTCTAGAACCAACATTACGGTACATTACCGACACTTCAGAGTCACTCTGAATCTCTCCAAGGTCCTAACCATAGTCATTAACGACACTATAGGGAAACAACACATAATTTTCCCCAAAGCTATAATCATGGTCATTACCCACACTACAGTAACAACACATAATCTCACCAAAACTCTATTTATATTTACTATCAACACTGCAGTAACAACATATAATCTCACTAACATCACCATAATATATATACACCAAATTCACCAATACCAATCAACAATTCATCAATATCAAGCATCAATTTAGCATTAGCAACAACAATAACAAGCATGCCAATATAAAACTTCATAGATCGGAATTTTCCTACGGGGTTAAGGACTCCCCTCTACCCTATACATGTATATACCATCCCAATCAAGTTTCTCCCCCTTACCTTGTTAATCGGTTGATCGATGAAAGAACCCTCCAAGATTTGGCCAATTCTGATTTTCCCCCTGTATCCTTCGTTCTTTGCTCCCTTTTCCGTTCCCTTTTCCGTTCTCTCCTTTCTATCGTTCTTTTTCCACTTTCTCTAACTTCTCACAATGTATCGTAAAACTACTAATCCCTCAGTTTCTATTTTAATTCTCTAATCCCAATAATAATAATAACTTAATAATAATAATAACTTAATAATAATAATAATAATAATAATAATAATAATAATAATAATAATAATAATAAAAATAATAATAATAATAGTAATAATAATCCTATTATTATCTCACCAAAATAATAATAATGTTAATAACTTAATAAAATAATAATAATAATAATAGTAATAATAATCCTATTATTATCTCACCAAAATAATAATAATGTTAATAACAATAGTAACTATAATAAATATAATAATAATAATAATATTCCCACCAATATCAATATTATACACTATATTATTATATTCACCAAAACACCACCAATAATCCTCTCATATCAGGGACACCCACCAATAATAATATTCATACCGATGATGATAATAATAATAATAATAATGATGATAATAATAATAATAATAATAATAATAATAATAATAATAATAATAATAATAATAATAATATAATACTATTGTAATATTATAGTAATATTCAACATAATAATAATAATAGTAATACACCCAACAATAATTATAATTATAATAATAATAATAATAATGATAATAATAACAATTATATTAATACTAATAATAAAATAATATTAATAATAATAATCTTAATATTAATAATACTAATATAATATTACTAATATTAATAATACTAATCATAATAATACTATTATTAATAATAATAATAATAATAATAATAATAATAATAATAATAATAATAATAATAATAATAATAATAATAATAATAATAATAATAATACCACCACCAATATTACTATTATTTCTTATATTATTATAAACTCACCAAATTACCACCAATGATCCTCCCATCTCAGGGACACCCACCAAACATCATCAAATACACCCTACCAAAGGGAATATCAACATATAATATTTAAAATAATAATAAAATGACTAAATTAAAATGGGTGTTACAACACTCCTACAGAATCTTCTTCATAACAGTAGAAACAAATATATTATAGTTTCCTAAAAAAGTCTCAGAGATCCTTTTTATGAACACCAATTAAATCTGCACTGTCATGTTATGACTATCTTTGACCTGCACACACTTGATGAGATATATCCAACCAAACCACTTCTATCAAAAGATATAAAATAGTTGCTCCTACTGTACCAGACAGCGATGTCATGACATTGGTAATGACATCCTGATTAACACACATGACAACAGTAATGTCATCAGCTCCTGCTGTACTAAACAGCAATGTCATGACATTGGTAATGACATCCTGATTAAACCACATGACAACAGTTCTGTCCTCAGCTCCTACTGTACCAGACAGTAATGTCATGACATTGGTAATTACATCCTGATTAAACCACATGACAGCAGTTCTGTCATGACAGCAGATAGATGTCATAACATTCAGCTTGACATCAGTGCATAATCATGTTTTACCAAAATTTAGCCAATCATAGAATCATAGAATCATGGAACTAACAATCTCCCCCTTTGGCAAATTTTGGCTAAAACAACTAACCAAACTTATCATGGCAGAAAAAGCCATAGTTTTCTCAATTACATCCAGCCTCACAAACTATCAAGCTACCCCTTAATAGTTGCATTCAGCAAGTAACAACACTGCAGTAAACACTTCTCTTTCCATAGCAGATAGCAGCACTTTACTCCCCCTTGGTTTAGTCAAAAATTGGAGTAATTGTATATACATATGCTCATAACACATCAAACAAAGCCAATCCCAAAAACTGAATCAGAAACAACATGCTTCAAGGCAAGACTCAGTTGTCAAAATGCACGTGGTGTCCAAACATCCAGTCATCTCACCATCTCCCAAGAGATACACAAACTGCTTGATCCTCCATCAATATAAAGACTGCACCACTGCAGCAACAATCCATGGACCAAGACTTAATCCCCCCTGCTGAACTCACTCAAACCTAGTAAGCTCAATCCTGATTAGTACAGATTCAGATCCCATTGCTCCTTGAGAATACATCCTTGGTTCTTAAGACACCAAACAAATGACTTATCATTTCCATAGAAATTCACATGAAGATCTCAGAAGGGCACACCGGCAGCAGCATCACAAACACCAGGACATCATAGAGAGAAAAAAACTCTCATGTAGCTTTACCTCCATAGACACCTTGTCAAGGTAGAAAGGTACAACAGACATCACAATGTCATTCCACCCTCACCAGAGGACCAAGAACACAAGATTGCCTGAGAATCAACAAACTTTGTATAGGTTACAGCAATGCAGCTACACATCAGACAGGTACACAACTCCCCTAGTCATGCACACTCAGTACTCCCCTTAAAAGATAGAACCCAAGCACATGGAAACACATGCAACTCTGCATCCCTTGTTTCACAACCCACACCAGAACCAAACCTTATAGGAGAGGTAGTCACATGATAGACATAACTCTCTACAAGATCACCCAGATTCAGCTAGAAATTTCTCTAAGATGTCAGGGTGAAAGTCCTATAAAAGTTTCCTTGGCTTCCACATGCACATAATCAAAGCTGATGATGTCTTGATCTTCATCTTCACTAGTCATACAAGATAAAACACTTGGATAAAGGCCCAAATACCTGACTTGATCCATTGATACCCAATGACAGAAAAAAACACTGTCAGGTTCACCATGAGCTAGAGCAGTAACATAATGTCACAACATCTGGTATGACATTCCACCCTCCTAGAGGCAAACAATCATAAACTGCTTGAGACCACAAACAATCTTGAAACTGTATTATTGCAGCAACAAATCCTAGAAGTATAACTCCCTATATCAAGGATAACTAGTGCTCTTTTCAGAAGCACATGAATGGAAAACATAAGACTCATCTTCATGTCTTCAAGAGCTCATTCTTTGTTCAACACACCTACTAAACGCATTCACTTACTGCTTGAACCACAAGCAACTAGTACACCCATCAGACAAAAGCTCTCCCTTTATCTTTTGTAAAAGGTGCTCCAATATCACCACAGTATCTCAAGACCAACCTCATGCTCATACAGTGAGAAGGTACCAAACTGCTCCATTTCTTACTAGAGATACCACTTCTCCACAAGACTTCTGGCCTGAGTCAGAGAACAAGATAGACACCCTATAATCCAAGACATTCTTTCCTCATCATTCTCCCATATGATAAGTTAGAACACTTCTGGTTTAACTGGTGAATATTCACTTCCATATAACACATCATAATCCAGACTTTCATGCAATCAACCAATGATCCACTCCAGTCTTATACAATACATTCACATCATACTCCAAGACAATCCTTTTACCTCATTATTCTCCCGTATGACAAGATAGAGTACTTCTTAGTTAAGATGTGAATCAATAGATCTTCAAGTCCTTCTCCAAGGAAAAACAACCCAGATGATACATATCACATACATAACATCCAATGGTTCTTTATATGCACACAACTGGACTTACTATTGCCTAGTAATCCAACTGAAGATCTTCAAAGAATACAGCTTCACCAGCTTGATCAATAAGAACTTTAAACAGCCAAAGAGATAAACTATCATACATCTCCAAAAGAAGGTTATCTTCCATAAGCAACTTAGGGCTTCTACCACAAGCTCCAATATATGAATAGAATCAGAACCTTCTTTGGTCTTCAAACAACTACCCTTCTGCACAAGAGTAATTTTATAAAAACACACTGCATAAATAGCCAAATGCCATTGTTTGGTTACTCAGCATCTTTCAGAGCTTTATAAGTTCTAAGCAAACTTTATTTTCCTATCCTATAATGATGTGCCACAACATCAATTAAGGCCCTGAAATTTGCTTGATGTCACAACATCGGATGAGACATCCTGCTGGTGAATTCAGTCCTTCATTAAGCCATTTAGAAGAACCTCATCAAGAGTTCCATATTCACATGGACTTGATTACTGCTAGCAGGTTTGAATAGACAACTTCTATTCTGCAATAGCTCCCTTTGAAATGCATTTGCTCCAGAAAACTCCTCTTTAGAGAAACCAAACATGCCAAAGATTAATTCTTCAGAGAAGATTAGTCATAAGAGATCTTTATATAAGGAATCCCGCTTTCCTTAAGTAGAGGCTTCTTCATAAAGTCCGAGATAAATGCCACTTGTCCTTGATGTTGTACCCCAAAATTTGCCCAACCTTTTCTTTATTTGGTTTGTGTTTCAGCATATTGCATTGTATAGCATTTTGCATTTTTATAGGGGATCAAGATATGTATGAGCAATAAGAGAGATGTGCCAAAGGTTCTAAACCTAATCAAGAGGTTTTATTTAAGTCAACAAGAAGTTTATCATCATCAGAGACAAGGCAAAGCCCTTTGGATAAACAAATAAGTGTGTGTGGTTCGCCTCCTGTCTAGGAGGCCATTTGAAGGTCACCTGAGGATCCCAAGCCCATGGCCATGAAGGTAGATTGTCATTTAAACTCATTGGAGGCCTTGAGAGTCATTGTGGAGTTCATTCAAGTGTTTATGACAAGTGTGGAAAGTTATAGTTGAAGTTAGCGCAATTAGGGTTTTCATCTGGTCAACTGTGAGATTAAATGAGATTAAGACTCAATTACAAGTCTTTATGGTCAAGGAATATTTTTTTAAGATACATGGGATATCATTTCAATATCAATTCATCAAGAATCAAGAGTATGAGGAGTGACTGAATTAGGGTTCTCAGGGTACAATCCCCTGTTCAGTACCTAACTTCAAGACCACCTATCTCAAGATACAGGTCTCATCTCAACTTTTTACCAACATGGAACTTGTAGAGAATGTTCTTAGCTTTCGTTTGAGTACTAGAAGTCCTTGATTGTATTTATAGAACTCATGTTATGATGCAGACAAGTTACAGGTCCTCAGATGAATGTGATTTTGGTCAACAAAAGTCAACCAACTTCCAAGCCATTTTTGACCTATAAGGATGTTTCTCCTCAACTTTTGGCCAACATGAAAGTTGTAGGGCATGGTCTTAGCTTTCTAAAGAGTACTAGAAGTCCTTCATCTGATTTTTAGAACTCAAGTTATGAGGCTTGCAAGTCAGGGGCATTTTGGGAAGGCAAGATTACAAGTCATTTTCATTATAGGTCATTTTCACCACTTTGCACACTTCAAATGGAAATCTTTACAACATCAAACTTGCTCCAAATGGGATCATTTGCTTAATCAAACATCAAGGTACCAAAGATTTGGCTTAGATTGAAGAATCCCCAATGCAATTTCCATGAAAAAGGCTTTAAAAAGGGAAATTCATAATTAATTCATTTGGAAACATTTTGGATCAACTTTGTGCATTTTTTGAGTACCAATGACATTTCAAATACAATTCCATCATTGGATTAAAGGTTTGAATGCATATTGGTGGCCATTTTCAAGATTACTTCAATGATAAGCAACACACCAAAAAGCATACCATGAGACCAAACCAAGGGGCAATTCTCAGCCTTTGGATCAGCATTGACATTATGCAAGTCAGCCATGTCATTTTGACAACTTTGCAAGTACAAATTTGTGTACTTTGCAAGTGGCCAAGTGGTGAAAAAGTGAAATTCGATTTGGGCTTAAGGAGCTTTCATTGGGCCTTCTCTTGATTAGAATCCAACATACATAATCTTAGAAACATTTCCATACGCTCAGAAGTGAATTTGGTGTGTGTGTGTGTGAGAGAGAGAGAGAGAGAGAGAGAGAGAGAGAGAGAGCAAGAACAGTTTGGAAAAAGTGAGAGTGAGAGTGAAAATCGTTTTTTACATTTCATTGAGTTTCAATCACTTTTAAACATCCAGAAACATTCCTTGAGTTGGTTAGAACGTTTCTGGGCAATTTATTGCAAGCTTTGATAGCATACTGAGCTGTGTAGAAGCTTATTTTTAGGTTACTTACTTTTCATATTTTCTCTCCATTCAAGCATCTATTTCGTGCCATTTTTGCATATTATTAACCCTTGTATATCATAGATGGATTCTGGTATCATTTAGTTTTGGTTTGTGAACATTTTTGTTTTTGCTCGTTTTCTTCTTCCTTTTGTTTCTCTTTATTTAAGCACTTTTTATGGAAAAACAATGGTGTATTATTGATCCTCATGATGAGTAGATCATTTTCCATATAAAGTTTATAAAAAATGGTTGAGTTTTGGTGTTGGCCGTGTGTTGTTCTTGATGCGTGGTGGCCGGAGCTCGTGGTAGGGGTGACCGGAAGTTCAGTCCGGCCGGTGAGCATTTCCCTCCAAGTTTGAGGTTGAAGATGCTCAGGTGTCATCCCCACAAGCGTCTGATGTGCATACTTTTGATTTGTACGGTTGTGATTAAGACTCATGGTAGTCTCATTTTCAATTGAAGCATGTAATCCATTTCAAACTTCTCATTAATGTGTTGGCCTGTTTACAGCCACGTGATGTGCTTACTTTTAATCATGTGTTCCTGATTTGATTTCCACCATGCTCCTCATTTAACTTTGCGCATTGGATCACCAGATTTATTTTAAGTTTTGTTTTTTGCTGTTGGGCTTGCACACGCGTGCTGTTTGCACCCCCTGGATGGGCCCAGTCACGTTTCTAACTGATCTGGGTTGCTATTGGCACCAACAGTTTATTTAATTCCCATTGTTTTTCTTTTGTTTTTATTTTTGCCTTTGTTTAGAAATTAAGTCATGAAAAATACTTCCAATGACCACAAAATTCCACAAAAATACATTTTGGATTCCTTGAGATGTCCTCTTATTTTTAGAAATTTTTATTTTATTTTATGATTTATTTTTCATTTTTAAAAAGAATTTACCATTGGAAGTGTCTTATTTGACCTAGTTTTTTGACATACTTTGTTCTTGAATTTATTTCTCTCATGTCCCTTTGATCCAATGAATAAGATTCAATCCTCATATCAATGATGAGTTGAGGAATTTTTGAGGACCATTTTCCCCCTGACTTGTTGACTTTTGAGTTGACTTTTGATGCATTTCATTTGAACCTAGCCAATCCTCCTTCACAATGGAGCACCCTTGTGAATCAATTTCTATGGTGATATGGTGAAGTGACCTTGATTGAGATCTTTTGGCCTCTGATTTTCAACATGTTTATGAGCTTCTAGCATTTTATTTATTAATTTTTGGATCATTTTCCTATTTTTAGGGTAGCTTGCAAGTCAAGCTATTCAAAGGAAGGTCCATACAAACACATTGACCTAGTTTGCTTTGGATATGACATTTTTGGATCCTTTGAGCCTTCAATGCCTTTTGATTCATGTTGATAACATGTTGAGGATGATGCTTGTTCATTTTTAGGTCATTATATTGTGTTTAGCTTGTTCTTTTGGTTGCTTACTTTTGAGCTTTCAATTAGGGTTTCTTTGTGGAACATGTGTGCTTCCCTTTGGGAATTGACTTGCACTCTTTTGTGCTTTGTTTTTCTCTGGCTTTTGAGAGATTTTATTTTATTTCCCTTGATGTCCAATGACCTAGGAATATCATTTAAGGTGGCTTGGTCTCTCCTTTGGAGGTACTTGAAGCATACCTAAAATGATGGAATCCTTGAGGACATTTCTTGGTGATTTCTTTGTGCTTATTTGTATTTTGATTGTGATGCTCATGGTTGAGTGTCTATATGAGTTCCTTTCTGTCCTCATATGATCTCCCATCCTAACTTTGTTTTAGGTTTTTTTTATCTTTCATTTATGTTTGGTTTTGTGCCTTATGGTTGATGTTGCTTGGTTTAGGCCATTTCATCCCATTTTAGTGCACTTGTGTTTTTCCTTTGGTGCATTTTATTGTCATTTCTTCTATTGCATATTCCATATTGTTGTTTGAGGTTGAGATGAGCTTGTGGAGGCTATTTCCCCACACCAATTTCCTCCCTCATTCCATGTTTGCATTCTTACATTGTTTATGTTGTTCTTGTTTCTCCTTTTGTCCCTTTTCCCTTAGGGCCTTTAATCTCTCTTGATCAAGAGAGGTTATGATAGACATTAGGATCTTAACCATGGATGATAACATTGGATAGCATTCCCTTGTCTCAATCTTAGGATCACCATTGCATGACAACTTTAGGTTTGGTTTAGTCCCCCTTTTAGTTTGTGCCTTTCTCTTCTCATCTCCTAAACAATCCAAAACACCTAATAAAGGTTAATGAATATTGTATGTTACGAGCCTTAAGCTACTTAGGAAATGGTTGTTGAAGGGTTTCCTTTCAATGATTTGATTGTTTAGTATATCACCCTTTGGGTGATATGCGACGCATTCACTCCTAAGTCATAGTCTCTAGTGCGATATGAATTGCAAACCATTCAAAAACACTTCTTCTCTAAAAAACACAAAAACAATCATTCAACCTTCTTTTTTCCCTTTGGGGCCTTTAACCTTTGATAAATCATTTTCATAACAAGAGTGTTGTTAACTTTTAGTTCTATCACAAACGGTAACGCCTAAGTCTCCCACGCTCGAGCTGCATACACCAAACTGCTAGAACTACTTGTTAACCCTACTCGTTTAAAAATAGTTGAACAAGCCTGTGTTCCCCGTTAGCTCGAACTACGCTTACTCTGATATTTCATACCAGATGAAAGTACGTAGGCACAAGACGCGATGTCTTGGCGAGCAACCTTCCCCCTTTCACCCTTAGTTAGTCGAACTACGTTGACTCTGACTTCTCATTTCAGACGAGATACGTAGGTACAAAGTGTCGTTGCTTTGTCTAGTCATTTCTTTTTTCTTTTGCCCTCAAGCCTTTAGCTAGATAGTTTCAATCACCCTTTTAGATATACAACAAGCGTGGATCACGTCGAGTACGACGGAC
This sequence comes from Lathyrus sativus, assembly GCA_963859935.3. Taxonomy (NCBI): domain Eukaryota; kingdom Viridiplantae; phylum Streptophyta; class Magnoliopsida; order Fabales; family Fabaceae; genus Lathyrus; species Lathyrus sativus. The sequence continues at coordinate 251,494,138 of OZ012739.1, forward strand.
GTGAGGGGTGTTAATACCTTCCCCTTGCGTAACCGACTCCCAAACCCGATATTTGGTTGCGATGACCGATCTTATCCCTCTTTTCGTTAGGTTTTCTCTGAGCGTTTCCTTTCCCTTTCTTGGGATAAATAACACATGGTGGAGACTCTTATGTCATTGCCGGTCCTCGATTTTCGCAGTAGCGACACTTGACCTCCAAGATGAGCAAGGTCACATGATCCTATGCACTTAGATCAGAAATAAACTGATCCAAGCAGTGTTTTCACCAACACCATATTCTAGACAAGTTTCTTGCCAGGAAACTTATCAGATGCTTCTAGTAGTGACTAGGACACACCTGATGCACTCCAATAAACCGATCCAAGAGAAATGTCTTCATCTTCACTTCCATCAGCACTACATTCTAGTCTTAGTTTCTTGCCAGGAAAATTACTAGAATAAAGACAGATCCTACCACACATGAGTATGGTAACAAGATCATCAGCTATATCAGACTTTCGTACAATCTCTGCTGACGGAATGTCTCAACATCTGGTTGAACATCAGATCCTTGAAGTAGACAAAGCAGATCAGGGGCCTGATGCCTGTGCAATAATTGATGAGACACCTTGATCATCAACTAAGGATAATCCATTAAATATTTGAGAATATCTCAAATAGCAATGAATCTTAAATCCTTATCTGAACTTCATGCAATCTTGAACTTCATGGATAACCAATTAAATACATGTGTAGTCCACACATAGAAACTGATCTTAAATCCACACAACTTGTTGAAAAGACCATTTGATAGATATTTACACTTCACTAATACCAAAAGTATTATTCAGCATAAGTATCTTTAATGTTGAAACACCAAGGCTGACACCCTTGACTCAACCTACCTATGACTTCCTCTACTGATAGACCCTTTTCAAGTCATGAGTGGGGAAAATAATTCACCTCCCACTATCTTCTCTAAAACAGCCTTTAGCAACTTGTAATACACAACAGAGCAGCTCAGGCACAACCATACATCAAACTGTATATAAGCCAATCTTCTCCCAGGGCTACCAGAGTTCTTTCATCAGAAAAATATGCAGCGGAACCACCAAAATAACATCTTCAACATGCTCTAAACAAGATGTTAGAACATACAACAGATCATAGGAGCTCCTATATCAGAGGGTACAGCAGCAGATACACAGAATCCTTCACAGGCAGAAGTGAACACACATTTCTCCTTAACTCCATAAGCAGTAGCTCAAACATTTAGCAAGATCAGCAAATCAGCTACATCTTCTCCTTGTTTAAACCACCAAAAAGTATCTCCCAAGATCTCATCCAGAACAGACAGGATGCCTGCTTTGATACCAATTGAAATTTTGGCATGCAGATCTCATATGTCCTAGGAGATGCAAAGAACAATGATCTCTACTGAAATAGAACAAGGACAGAACATGACTGTTGCGGTGAAATTTGGATGTCAAGCTATTGATTAACTTGAATCTTAATTCATTTACAACCGGTCTTTGATTTATCCGAAGGAAAAGGTCAAAAGAGGGAAAACCTATTTTTGCATCGTAAACACAATGCGGGGAAAGATCTAGGGTTCGGGGGTTGGTTAAATTTAGGGAAGGTATTAACACCCTAAACTTCTGTAGTACTCTACAGGAACCTTTTGTTCAGATGTTTACTATTTGCTTTATTTATTTGCTTAAGGTATATGTACAAAGGATTAAAAGTGAGAAAAGAGACCTAAGGGGTTAATTCTAAGTTTACTCGGCAAGACATCGCATCTTGTGCCTACGTATCCTTACGGGAGTGGAATCAGAGTAATCGTAGTTCCCCTCAAAAGGGAGGTTAGAAACTTCTTGACTGTGGTCAAGGTCTCAAGGGGAATAAACGCATCTTAAGGACACGCTTACGTGGAGTGTAGAAACTCCAAATCTCTACGTTGAAATGTTAAGTTGTAATTAGGGTTAAATTAGGGATTCCACGGCGGGAAACCCTAAAATGAGCGCGGCGGCTCTTTGACCTAATGCTAGGGGTAAAATTGTAATTTTGCCTGCGGCGAGGCATTTGTGAAAATTAGGGTTTGTAGTTTTGAGGATTTGAAATTGAATGTGTGAAGTTTTACGGACTATTGGCGCGGCAGCCAAACAGTTAGACCTAACCTTCGGATGTGTGCAATGTGACAGAAATAATGGTAAACGCGTGAGATAATTGAATCATGCAAACAGAGAGATAATGTCATAATTTAAACCATGCAAGCAGAAATTTAAAGGCAGAATTTAAAGAGCGATTGTTAAGTTCGCGAGGTTACATGAGAGGAGCAGATACAATATGATAATGAAATTTGAATTGAACAATAATAAAATAAAATAAATAACGGTTCTAGTTATTATTTAAAAAAAAAAAGATTTTAGTTATTATTTTAAATTTATCTAAAAAAAAGTTTTTCTTAAAAATAATAGGTTTTCATATTAATTTGGAAAAGATGTTAATGTTATTTATTTTAAAAAACAGATTTTTATATTATAACAAGTTTTAATAAATTAATGATAACAATAATAATAATAATGGTAATAATAATGATAATAATGATAATAATAATAAATAATGATAATAATAATACTAATAATAATAATAATAATAATAATAATAATAATAATAATAATAATAATAAAGCAATAATGAATTTTAAATGTGCCAAATAACCCAACAATGTTGCTAACGCAGAAATGCGCTCATCGCAACCCGATCTAAATCGGACGAAACAAAATTTATCGCAAAGAAAAAGAAATTAAGCAAAAAATAGTATTATTGCTCACACAAAAATGCGATCATCGCAACCAGATCGAACTAACACAAATGTCACGCGTCATGCACACAAATGTGCAAACATCGTATCGACATAATTCGATCAAAAATTAATCTTATATATATAAACTCTAACAATTTAAAAATTATATATATATAAACGTAACAGTAATAGATAAAGAAAAAGAAATAACGGTAATAGATGAAGAAAAAGAAATAACGGTAAAAAATGAAGAAAAAGAAATAACGGTAAAAGATGAAGAAAAAGAAACAACAGTAATAGATGAAGGAAAAGAAATAACGGTAAACGATGAAGAAAAAGAAACAATAGTAATGGATGAAGAAGAAAACTAAATAACGGCAAACGACACTCACTCCTCTTAGGTTTTTTTCATTCTCCCCCCTTTTCCAACAAGGCTACACATGTATATATAGGGAACAAATTAGGGTTAACACCAAATTGTCAATAATGTCCCTAAAGCCCATTTTAAAGCCCAAACTAAATAATTAGTTAAGAAAAAATAAAATTTAAATAATTTAAAATAATTAAAATAAACTTAAAATAAAAACTAATAATCCTATTGATTCCTAAAATCAAAAATATTATAAAAAGAAAAAAAAAATTTCAATATTTTTTATTTTATGATTTTTTGGATATTTTTATGAATAATTTAGAAAAAAGTGAAAAAAATAATATTTTAAAAAATGATTTAATTAAAATACGAAAATAATAATTAAATAATAATAAAAAACTATTTTTGTTATTTTTTAATGAAAGATAGAAAAATTTAGAGTAAAAATAATAAAAAACAAAAAAAGTGACAAAGGTGAGATTCGAACTCTCAACCTCTCACACTCATAACTCCTTACACATGTCCTCCTGCCAATTGTGCCATTTTTACTTTTTAGAAAAAAAATGCATGCCATATGATATTTACCTGCAAAAAGTCAAACGACTACACAAATTTGTTAGTAATTGATTAAATGCAATAAAAATGCAATGAAATGCGACGACAAATCTTAGGGCAAAATTTGGGGTATTACAATGACCAATTTAAATTACTTTAAATTGTACCATTGTCATGACGTCTGTTGTAACATCAGTAGACAGACAGACTATTTATCTAACCATTTAAATTGTGCAGAATTGTAAATGGTGAAAGATAAATAACACAATGAATTGTTTACCCAGTTTGGTGCAACCTCACCTACATCTGGGGGCTACCAAGTCAGGAAAGAAATCCACTATTAGCATAATCAATTCAGAGCTAAACTCCCCCGTTTACAACTCCTCACATAATCTCTACCCAATGCAATTTCTGCCTAGAATCCACTAGACAAAAGACCCCGCTCACTCCCCCTCAATCACAGCAATGATAAACAATTCAATACAAAAGAAAACTTTAGAAGACACTCTTCAAAGTCACAATAATTGCTTTTGCTTAATAGCTTCAATCAAGAACAATGCACTCTTGCTTAAAAGCTTTGAGTGACACACTTAACAGACAACTTAAGAACACTAGAGCAATGCAATCATACAACAGATAATTGCTTGGTGTACAAGTATTCGTAAGACACACAAATACACGTGAAGAACATAACTCTTTTCTCACAGATACGCTCTTGCTTAAAAGCTTTGAGTGAACAATTAGCACTGTACTAATAACAGCCTAAGCATGTCTACCACGATGCATCCAAAGATACAAAGGGTGACTTACAAGGTCACACACAAAAGATTCTCAAAGCCCTAAACCTTAATTTTACACTGACATCGTTGTCTGGTACAGCAAGAGCTGTTGTTTTATATCACTTAACAGAAGTGCTTTGGATATACCTCATTAGTATGTGCAGACCAAAGAGATTTATTAGGAACAAAGTGCAGATTTAATTGGTGTTCATAAAAAGGATCTCTGAGACTTTTTAGAAAACTATAATATGCTTGTTTCTACTGTTATGAAGAAGATTCTGCAGGAGTGTTCAACAGGGTGAGTTTGGTAAGCTAAGAACAAAGTATGTTGGATGTCATGCTGGATGTTATGACATCAAACGTATGACATCAGCGCGCGTGGTTAGGTTTACTATTATATTGCAAGAGGAAACTCAGGCTATACTTCAGGAAACCTATTATGGCTCCTTAGTTATCTTAGGCGAGATTCTAGTCAGGGTTGGGCCTGACATGAAGCAGTTGTGACCTAATTTGACAGCACCTTGAATTATGGAAAGTGGTTAAACCTAATGTTTGTTACTCTTGACCAGCCCAAGCCCAGTCTGCAGTACTATTTAAGGAGGAGTAGAAGCAAGTGAAATCAAGCACTCACATCAAGAACAACTAGAGTGTAAAATAAAGGTTTAGGGTTTGAGAGTCTCGTGTGTGTGTGTGTGTCTTTGTAAGTCACCCTTTGTATCTTTGGATACATTGTGGTAGACATATTTGTGAATGAAGAAGTCTGATTGTATTAGTTGTTCTTCACATGTGTATTGTGTCTTAGGATACTTGTATACCAAGCAATTTGTGACTGTATGCCTCTAGGAGGATGGAATGTCATACCAGATGTTGTGACATTGTGTTACTGTCCATTATGAACTTAACAGTGTTTCTGCTCTTGGTTCTGTCATTGAGTGTCAATAGATCAAATCAGACGTGTACAAGCTTATTGGAAGTATTATAAAGGTGAGAGTCTTATGATCTGACCTCCACTGAAGGGATTTGTTTTGGTCAGCAAACACTCAATTAAATATCTTAAACTTTGACAACTAATATTTATCTTTACATTAAATAAACCTATATAACTTCACTATAAGTCATCACACTGAATTTCTTTTTCTTCTCTCTTTTATTATATGCGGATTTCACTCATTTTCTACTTTATTTAAGTTGTTCTCTTTCTTGCATCATCTTAAGAAAATTAACATAGATATTTATGGTATAAAATTTTACTTCATGTAAATATTAAGAAAACAAAAAAACTTTTTGTTCTTCTGTTCGGTTAACTCTATTATATATCCACTAATGCAAAATCCAACAGTTTTTTTTTTCTCAAATCAAATAATATAGCAGAATCAAAATTCCTTTGAAAGGGAGGGAGAGTCCTAAAACTAGAGAAGATGGATAAAAGTTCATATCACAAATCAACTCAAATTACGAGTTAATTAGTGCATTATAGTATTATTTGCAGTGTTTAAGAAGATACCGAAAGACTCGTTTATATGATTTTTAGCAATGAAGAGAATGGTTAAGTTATTTGATATGGATTGGATGAAATTTTATTATCTAAAACAAATCTAAACTAGAAAATGTAAGAGATGAATATTTGAAATTTAATTCACCCACTACAAGTTATTATTTTGAAATATTATTTTTGGGTATAGAGCACTTTCGAATTTAATTTCCTAAAATTGTTTGAGGGAGGTTTCACGAGATTTTTGATAAAGGGACGTGAGAGATGGGAAAGGGACGGATGAGAGAAAGTGAAAGAAGGAATTGTGTGAGATTTTTAATAAAGGGACGTGGGAGATAGGAAAGTGACGGATGAGAGAAAGTGGAAGAAGGAATTGTGTGAGATTTTTGATAAAGAAACGTGGGAGATGGGAAGGGGACGGATGAAAGAAAGTAGAGGAAGGAATTATGTAAGAAAAATACGTTCTTTACATTTTTTTTTTAATTTATCTTAACTTAAGTGACTCACGTGAACCACTTGTTCGATGATTCACTCTAGACAGCACCCTTATTATTTAACTTTTATTTCAATTATATGTAAAATTGTTTAAATTTTATTTTAAGAATTTTATGAACATGACCGTCTCTGAAATAATATTTACAAAATTGTTCAATAAAAGACCATCAATTTATCAAATCATACAAATTACTTTAAAATATCAGTATAATTTAACAAAATACATGTTATTACATTTTGTAACGTTAATTATTTTACACTTATGTTGTCTTATTTTAATTATATTTAAAGTAATATATGAGGATGACTGTGAAATGCTAACAGTATAAAACTTTTTATATTGATAATGCACAAAATTAAACTCTTTTATAAATGTTATTTACCACCTTATTTTAAATTCACTAATATTGTATGATTATTTTATTTATTTATCATTTTTTTATCTACGTTTTAGGACGTAGGAGCAAATATCAAGAGGATTTATTTTAATGTACCGGTGAATATTTCATCTAATTTTACAAAACTCAAGCTACTTTTTTTATTAGAGTTTAATGAAGATGCATTGAAAGTAAAAAAAAGTTTTACATTGTATGTCATATAAATAATTTTCAATTTTCAATTTGATTTGATGGAATTCATAACTGTCCTATGTTATCATTAATTGCATATTATGTATATGTTCGTTTAAGTCTAAATAAAAATATGAAAATGATATTTCATTTTTGAAATTACCTTGGGTTCTATATTGTCCTATGATTAATTGCATGGAATTACACAGCAAACAGCCAAAATATATAGAATATGAAACTATGTTATCATACATGTAAAATCTTATAAACACATTCTAGTTCTAGAGGCTCATATCTGACACTTTCAAGCCTTGATCACAACAATTATGGATAATAATAACTTCAATTGCTCACAACCAAATTAATCTACAAGATGTCATATAATGATGCATGCAACATCGTTACGCAGAAGATGGGACAATATACTAATGAGCTTATAATTCAAGTAGGTCCTGCTCATTTTCCAAATCCCATAAAACAATTCTTCCGTCTAATCCTGTAGTTTAAAGGAGTATTATTAGACAAAGCAACTAGCCGAAAACGGCACAAAACAAAATCAAGATAATTTAAGATAACCATCTTCTCACCACTAACCTGATGTGCTAAAACGCTTTGTCAATATTCCACGCTCCCCAAGAGGCATGATAGAACTACAAGTCAAAACACACACCAGTTATTAACAGTGTAAATGGACATAGTTTCCTGAAATCTCACTGTTAATCAGATTCGTCAATTGTGATGTTGGGTTGGTGCATGTCAAATAAAATGGACCAAAGGGAAAACGAGTAACCACATCAATCAATTTGAAAAACAATGAGCTTTTGCTAAGAAAATACATAACCAATTTTGGTTGGAAAAGGTACAGGTTAATGAGGGAGATACATACTTTATACAGTTATCATGAACTGCTCCCCGTGTTCTTGAGGTTTCAACAGCATCGTTGCTCCCACCTTGCTTGGATTGGCCATAAAACTTCCCAAATGCTTCGGAGAACTGATAAAGACAGAATTTGGTAAAAAAGATAAAGAGAATACAACTCAAGTTAATGACATAAAGAGAAATATGACATGCATAGCAGAAATAGTTAGAATAAATAACTCATAAACTAGCAGTTTCCATATGTCAAAATCATATTACAATAAGAATTTAATAACGAATTTAATTACTATGCACCAGCACTTAAAAGTTCACACTTCACACAGATATTCAATATCTCACCGTGTATAAATTTGTGTGGTAATTTATGATAACATGACATGACACTAGTAAAATATGATTGGATGTCAATGTAAAAATAGGATTAGCAATATGATTGAATGGCAATGTAAAATTTAGGGGTGGCAAAACGGGCCCGGCCCAGTGGGTATGCCGTTTTGCCTGCATTTTTTTGCGGGATGAGTCAAGGTTTTAGGTCCACACCCTCTAATATGCTCGCTCAGCCCAGCGCCGCTCTTTTGCGAGCTTTTGCAGACGCAGACATTGACATGGATTTTTACAATTTTTAGGCTTCAGAGGTGCAGTGCTTGCCTCGCCCTCATTTTTTTTCGGGGCAAGCTAAGGTTTTAGACCCGCACCCTCAACTATGTCCGTCCTGTCTCTTTTTTTGTGGGCCGTGCATGCCTGTTTGGCATCCCTAGTAAAATCTAATTACATGGTTTATAAACTTTTACCAAGAGTATGAATTTTGATTAATAAGAAAAACAAGACATCAAACAAAATAAAATAAAGACGCAGATTTAAAGAAAGTATGCTCAAATAATTAACCAGGTAACACGTGTTCACCAATGGGCTTAGCCATGAAAGAAAGGTAAGATGGACAAAAAAGAAACCAAAATCATTTAATTGAACCACAGAACTGATTTTAGCTGTAAAAGTTTTTATCAGATTTAAAGACCAATGCGACACCTAAATTGAGTCACATCATGTGCTGCTGAAAGTTAAGAAAAAGTGGACTGTGGCCTTTAGGATATTATGAGGAAACTAGCATGTATAGGTTTCAGTTAATAATGGACCATTTCACTTTCATTGGGACATTTCTTCATAATCACTGTTTACATTTTGTGTAAAAAGAGGAACCATTTTGTCTCCATTTCACTAGTTTGACATAAGACTACTACAAGCAATGTCATTATTTTCAGCTGGAGCACCAACTACGCGTTTTAGAGGGATATCATATATCTTCTACTACCTGTACTTCCAATTTTTACATAATAATTTTATTTTCCTTAAAAGTCATAACTAGTCATTCTTATCCACGCATCTCTGTTTGCAAAAGTAACAGGTTATTTTAAAAAATGTGGGGTTCAGCTAAATGTTAAAAACTAGAGCCTCTTCTTTATACACCCAAATGGAACTGCCGGGACCCCTCTGAGTTGACACTCTTCCCCAATATTATTTCTTGTTCTCAAGCTTAAACTATATCATGCTAGGAAGATCAAGGACTCTATATCAAGCTAGTTTCAAGCCACAACCTCTTTAGGAACTCTATATCACGTTACTCACATGCCACACCTCTTCAGTTTTCTCAAGTAACGCATTCATAAGATTAATGAAATTAATTTCCAACTGAAGATTCAAGTGTTTCATTGCTGTATATTGAAGAGTCCATTAGAAATGTAGTTTACCTGTGAGCCATATCTTGATCCAGATGATACTGTCTTCCGCTCACCAAGATATCTGACAAAACTCCTAGAGGAAAACACACAACAAAAGAGAAGGAAAATGAATACAGAACCAACTTACTCACTTCTCTTCCACCTGGAAAGAGAATTCAAAACATGTTGGCCAAGCCACATTGATTGGGCATGGACCAAACGTTAGAAACACAAATATCTGAGTTTTTACATACCAAACTCCTCTTTCATCTGCCGCGAAAACCATTGGGTTACAATCAAATCCCACGCCTATTACTGTTTTCTCAGAAAGAAATAATACCTGAAAACAAGTCATAGTGATACAGCAGCTCCAGAAAATATCAGTAAGTTATCCCCAAAGGTAGACTAAGAAACTAAATGCTTAGAAAGAGTGGATGCTGACCCACATCACGGAGAGGCAAATCCCGGAACACGACATTCTGGGCCAAAGGAGAAGGTCCGACATCATCAACAAAATATATCATAGAATTATGGCCTGCATAATAGCAACAAATACAGTTGGTCACAAGTAAAACCACAAACAGAGCAAACAAAATACAATGTTTCCACAAGTTCCCGTGGTTTTCGTAGAAATTTGACTTCAAATATTATTTTTTTTAAAATACAGATTGGAGAATATAAATAAACCAAATTTTGCTCACCATGATAACCTATAATAGCACCAACACATTTTTACTTTTAATATTATTCTCTTAGTATACATATAGATGACAACTAAACCCAAGGGAAGCTCACATTAAGCAATCTTGAACTCTTGACTTTAGAGAGTAGATAAATGAGAAAGAGACATAGGTTGAACCCATACTTTCAGATAGTATAAAACCAGCCAGAGGAGAGAATTTTCTTACCTACATAAGCTAGAGTATTGCCACTTGGTGACCACTTGACTCCGAATGTCCAAGATGATGAGAGATCAAGCTGAACAATCAACTGTTGCACAAAGAGAAAATGACTATGAGATGGAAAATACTGTAGAAATTATGTATTTCTTATTAACCTAGGGAGTACAAGTAACTAAAGAAACTAATTAAGTCCTAATTAATTCAAATTAATCCCTATATACAAATTCTATATGGCTGTGTAAATAAGTATAAATGTATTTATATAATACAGCTATAAAATCTGCATTGATGTCCCTTATTAATGGCTGCATATCTATGCCTTAATGGTTTCAGATCAGCAACCAACACTCCCCCTCAAGTTGGGTCATAGATGTCTATCATGCCCAACTTGAATCTTAAGTTTTCATAGTTGGTTCTAGGAAGTGTCTTGGTCAAGATATCAGCTATTTGATGACTTGAGGGTGTGTGCTGAAGAGAAATTAATCCGTTGTCAATCTTCTCCTTGATAAAATGTCTATCAATTCCTACATGCTTTGTCCTGTCGTGTTGCACAGGATTTTTAGCAATACTTATGGCAGCTTTGTTGTCACACAATAGACTTACTTCATGGTAAGTATGAACTTGTAGTTCCGCAAGCATCCTTTGGAGCCATATCCCTTCACAAATTCCATGAGCCATTGACCTAAATTCTGCTTCAGCACTGCTTCTTGCAACCACAAATTGTTTCTTGCTTCTCCATGTCACTAAGTTGCCCCATACAAATGAGCAATACCCACTGGTTGATCTTCTATCAGTTACTGAGCCAACCCAATCTGCATTTGTGAATATTTCTATTTTCCTGCTTGTGTCCTTTTTGAAATGCAGCCCATACTGCATCTGTGAATATTTCTATTTTCCTGCTTGTGTCCTTTTTGAAATGCAGCCCCTTCTCTAGTGCCTTTTTAAGATACTATAGAATACGGTTAACTGCTTTCATGTGAGTCTCTTTGGGATCGTTCATGTAGCGGCTAGCCATGCTGACAGAAAAACCAATGTCTGGCCGTGTATGGGTTAGGTAGATAAGTCTCCCAACCAGTCTTTGATACATCTCCTTATCAACTGGTGGACTCTCTTTTTCCTCTCCTATTTTCACATTAGATTCCATAGGAGTGTCTGCTGGCCGGCATCCTAACATCCAAGTTTCTTGAAGTAAATCAAGAGTATATTTCCTTTGAAACAAGAGTATATTGTATGATCTTTTATGTTGTTCTTCAACTCTTAGGTAGTAAAGGCCTGCACTCTCCTCAGGATTGCCAATGATCTTCCCCAAATTCATATCCTGAAATTCACACAAATTTGGTAAAAACTTAGCAGTACATCCCAAATTTTTGGTTAGTTTACAGATAGACAACAAGCTGCAATTTAATTTTGGAACATATAAAATTGAATCAAGAGTAATATCTTTAGTGATGATCACTGAACCTTTACCAGTCACTTTAGAGGTACTACCATTTGCTATTCGAACAAAAGATCCATCTTGACAGGGAGTGTATTTGGTAAATACATTGATGTTCTCAGTTATGTGATCCGATGCGCCGGAATCAACAATCCATTGGTTTGTTTTCTGGTGATTAACATGAAGGGCAGTAAAAAAATTACCTTTTTGGGCAAGAGTAGCAGTGGAAGAAGTACTAGTGTTTTGTATTGCTTATTGCATCATTTTCTGCAACATCTCTATTTGTTCTTTGTTGAAAGGGCTTGCCTCTGCAGTACTTTTGGATTTGCTTTCATCAACAGCAGCAACATATGCGCGTGTATCCTTGAATCGTGGTTTCAGATTAGTGGGTTTCCCGTGAAGCACCCAGCGTCCTTTGTATGTCTGGGACGCTTGCAGCGATCACACCATCCTCTACCTTTCTTTGGTGGACCTCTTGCTACAAGGGCAGACCTTCAATGTTGGCACTTTGACTTTCCAACATAACTTTTCTTCTACTTTCTTCCCTTCTTACTTCTGCAAACGCTTCACGAATGCTAGGGAGAGGTTTAGTTCCAAGAATCCTTCCCCTTACTTCATCTAAATTTATATTCAGTCCCAATAAAAATTGATAGATTCTATCTTTCTCGATCAATTTTTTATAGATTTTTTCATCCTCCGGACACTTTCAGTCTGTGTCAGCATAGATGTCGAGTTGCTGTCAATACTTTGTGAGAGTGTGATAGTACTTTGTTACTAGAGAGTCTCCTTGTTGAAGGTTATGTAAGAGACTTTTGATCTCAAATATGGCTGAAGTGCTATCCACATTTGAGTAGGTCTCCTTGGCTGCATTCCAGATTTCTGCAGCATTGCCATAATATATGAAATTTTCACCACTCATTTGTCATGGAGTTGAGTAACCATGACATCACAAGACTATTTTCAAGTTTCCACTTTGCATGTTTGAATCAGTCTTTGCTGGCTGCTTAGCGTCGCCGGTGATGTAGTCTTCCTTTCCCTTTCCTTGGAGGAAGAGTCGGACAGATCTACACCAGTGTGTATAATTCTGTCCATTGAGCTTGTAACAAGTAATGAGAATTGTCTCATTATGACTGGTGGTGTTTCCAGTCGCTGCCTTTGGATCAGCATCTAAGATGCTTGAGCTGTTTGTTTTTTCCTCCATGGGAAAATCCAAATTGTTTTTTCCGGATCAGAACGGTAGCTCTGATACCATGTAAAAATTTTGTATTTCTTATTGAGTTTGTACATAATAGAATAGGATATATATAATCTAGGGAGTACAAGTAACTAAAGAAACTAATTAAGTCCTAATTAACTCAAATTAATCTCTATATACAAAAATGGAAATATTCTATATGGCTGTGTAAAGTATAAATGTATTCATATAATACAGCTATAAAATCTGCATTGCTGTCCGTTATTAATGGCTGCATATCTGTGTCTTAATGGTTTCAGATCAGCAACCAACAAATACACTACCGGAAGGATCCTTCCGGTAAACCCCCCATATTTTAGAGGGTGGATTATTATCTGATTTCTATTCAGTTTTCTGTCAAAAAAACACCACAGGAAGGATCCTTTCGGTCGGGAGTGTATTTAGACAGATTTGAACATATAGGGGTAGATTGAGAAACTCTCAAATAATATATCCAAAGCATATATAAGGTACACCACATTACAAGCAATGTATTTACCATAATATGTAAAAAAAAATTTGTACATCACATTACAAGCAATGTATTTACTGTAATATGTATAAAAATTATTATTCATGAAGATCGGTCATATTTATTTATTAGTACTATTTTTCGCTTCCTATTAAAAGTGTAAAACAAAAGAATAATTTCTTCGAGTCAGCCTTTTAAGCTCTGAGGTTATATTATTCAACTTGAAAAAGACGAACTGAAGCATAGAAACAAAATCAAGAAACCACATGAGGATATGAGTTAAAATTGAACCTCTCCAAATTTGAAATCAGATGAAGTACTCTTTTTTGAATCCCTGTGCCAATTAGACATGACAATATCAATACGGTGAAAATCTTGAAAAGGTCAACCACATTCAGAGATCAGAGTTTTTATTATCATACTTTGCATCTACACCTTTTATAAAGGTGGAAAATACTCGACACTTCCCATCTGTGGATGTTGTCGCAAGAAGAATCTGCAGTGAAACGAAAAAACAAGGCAAAAAGTTTTTTATATATTATATGGAAAATATATTTTAAAGAAAGATTATATAACATTTTATCATGAAAAGCAGACACTACAAAAATAGAAAGTATCGGTGTCTGACAGGTATTGGATGCTGATATGCATCTGATACTTTTAGATGCGCCCCAAAAAAGTATCCAATAATTTTTTTAATTCATTTTTAAAATGTTTCCATCAATGCTTCTCAGAAACATCTTCAACGCCTCTTGCCAACTATAGACACAATTGTCAACCGGATACAATAAATCTTCCTTACATCATACTAACTACAAAACACAATTGTATGCTTTTCTGTGACGAGTTCATATTAGAAAGAATGTATTTTGATATAGGTGGGAGAAAGATGTAACCATCTGTGTCTTTGGAACCGTAGCAAATTGGACTTTGAATCCACGATCATAGTCAAACAACAACTAGAAGCTTAACGTTAACGCATGGTTGTTATGACCACAAGTGTCAAGTACATTTTTGTAAATTGTGATCATATCTTTACTATTGATTAGGGGTGTGAATAGGTTGGGCCGAGAGAGGCTTTTCCAAGCCTTAGTCTGGCCTGCTAAAAAATGAAAAGCCTAAGTCTGGCCTCTATAGCCTATCATAGGCTTATTTTTAGGCCTGAGCCTAGCCTTTTCGAAGGCCTGATTGGCCTCCTAGCCTATTTAAAACCTTACTTCACTTGAACATTTGTAAATAAGTAATTCAACTAATGTTAAATAGACTAACATATTAAAAGATCAATGAGATTAAATGTTTGTTTTCATTGACTCATTCAAGTTTACCTATTAGTATAGGTTTGGTGATACTATTTGTTGGAGACAACTTATAAAAAAACTTATGACAACAACTTGTGACCTTGTTTATAATGTCAACTTATTTTCATAAGTTCATCAAGATAACTAAGTTTTGTTTTCGTATTTTAATTCAAAGTACAAAATAGAATATAATAATAATAAATTTATACAGTTTTTCTTAAATAGGTCAGCCTGATAGACTTAAAAGGCTTTTTTTACGGCCTGTGGCCTAGCCTCTTTAGCTAAATAGGCTTACAAAAAAGCCTGGTCTGGGCCTGAGCCTATGTAGACTAGGCCGAAGATTCCTGTTAATTGGTCTTGACCTATTTCCACCCCTACTATTGATATGTTGATGTATTAACATGCAATTAGCAATGTGAACTTCTCTAAACAAACATTTAAGTTTTTATGTTGACTCTAGAGGTAACTCTGAGACAAATTACTCCAGTTAGTAACTCCAATTATAAACAGTGAATTTCACACATTCTACGGTGAAATTAAAGGTTCTTATTGAGTAGATTAAAATTTAAAATTGTTAATACTTCATCGAATAATTTCAAATGAATGTATGATAAACTTTAAAAAAAAAAAGTAAATATTGATGGTTAGATTACATAGCTACAAATTTTGGATTTACATGAAAATTTGTATATATGATCATTAATATATTATAACAATAACCAATGGTTGGATTAGTGAAATTCATTGGTTATAATGAGTTATTAAGAAGAGTAACTCATCTCAGAGGTACTCTTAGAGTCAACTATATATTTGTAAACATATCTTGGCCATGGCATATCCTGAATTTTTAAAATTTTCTGTATCAATGTCGTATCTATGTGCCTGGGCTTCTTAGTCCAGAGACCAAACATTATCCATCTAAAACATTCAGGGACAAGAAATCTAGAAATAAAGATTTAATTCTAAAGTATTGAAGATAAATATAGAAATTGTTCTAAAATATTGAGGGTCAACAAAAATCACAATTATAGTCCCCAGGAAAAGAAATTTTCTTTTTTTACTAGCGATAAAAAAATGTAGCAATCATTACAGAGAATTTACAACATGCAATGCTAGAGCCTCCTAGTGGCTGACATAACATATAAAATAGACTACTAATAAAAACAAGAAAGAAACACTCTGAATCTATAGAAAAAGTATATATAATAAGTTAGAATACCAACATTATTGGGATGCCATGAAACACTTGTTACTGAAGAATCATGTCTTTTCCTGATAAGTTTGCTAACCCACCTGCAAAGGTAATAAAAATATACAAAAAGCAATTAAATAAAAGCCAATGAGTTATTTTGAAATTTAAAACTTGAATTCCAGTTATTTAAACTAGAGGCGTCTGTAGGTTAGGTTTAGTTGAGTATAGTTTGGATCTAACCTGCTCAACAATGTTGTACAAGAAAATTATATGGTGAAATTCCTAATATCTGAGAAAAAATCCATGTTTTGATTTTGTAGGAAAATGTACTCAATGATGAATGGTTAAGTCTTACGAAGGTCAACGTTTAAGAACGTGCTAATAGCTACTCCATTCATAAAAGATTAGTTTGGGACGAGAGGCACTAGATGCCTTGATAACCAATAAAAAACTACCCTACATATATTAGGTTATTTGACAGGATAAACATACTTTTGGCTAAACACACTTAATACAATCTAAGAGTCGAAACTATGGTTAAAGTAGATCAATGGTGGACCCAGAGTGCAAACACAAAAAACAATGCACAACCATCATATTGCCAAGGTACAATGGGGAAATGAGTGCTAGGACAAGCTGACAGACCAGTTGTTTTCCTGCTCATAATAGCATATACAAACAGTTTTGGCTCCACTTCCCACTGCAAACTTGTTTTCTATGAAGACAAAATTCAGCAATTCATTAGAACCATATAACTTTTGAAGGTAAAGATAAAGTGATAATAACAATAGTAATAATAACAAGAATAATAATTTGTTGGGATAATCAACACGAAATATTTAGTTAAGCATGACAAGGGCTTAACTAGAGTTAGGTTATGATAGCTTCATAGCCATAGTTACAACTTCCATCACATCCACTAAGTATAATCCAAAAGGGACAAGGATGGAGAAAGAAATGGATATTTCATTCTTTTGAATTTGCTTTGAATTCTTAGTTGACTTAAACACCATAAATATGTTAATTTAATTCTAGAAGGTAGGCACAAATCATAAAAATTTTAAGACTTATTTTGCCCATATAAAGAAAGACAGATAGAAACTAGGACAGGGCAATGTAATCCATACCTTTTGGACTCCATTGAACACAAAGAGCAGCACGGTTTAGCCTAAGGATAACAAGAGTTGGCACCCATTCTGATCCTTCAAGGTTCCAGACATATCTAGAGAGAACACATGGTTTGTATTTAAATAATATAATCTGTAATCAATAATGTATAAAGGAAAAACTGGCAACAGTCACCCAGATCAATGGTGAAAAATTCAATGTTCAAAACCACACAGGCACTCACGAATTTCGATCGTGGGATGCAGTGACTATTCTATTTGATTGTGCACTCCAGTCTATCCCAGAAATTACCTGGTCATGCTGGTATAAATAAAATAAAGAAATTACTTAGAAACTAAACTATCATAAAATGTCGAATCAAAGTAGTTGTTTCATTATATGCAAAAAATACATCAGTAATATTGGTATCAAGACTGTCAAAATCGCAATCAGACAATTCAAAGAGTTAAATGCATAAGGGTAAAAATCAATCATAATAGCATTGGCACCAAGGTTGTCAAAATCACAGTTAAAATCCAATGACTTTCGGACTGCCTTCCAATCTCATTCATTCAGATAATAGTATAGATGGGTTGAAGGAGGATTGCCAAGGAAGTGTGTAAAGCTTTTAGGATTAATAATCTTTCATGAGCCATGTACCAGCAATGCTGATGGGTCAAGCTGGGCAACCCACAATTTAATTGAGTGACTGATGACCTAGTCGGAGCAGCATCTAACTCTCTCACGCAACTAAACTCTCTCAATCCGCTCTCAGTCCATTGTATTTGAGCCCATCAGCCTCTGTTCTTTGTCATCTCCCACACCTAGAGGCTAAGACCCAAGCATTAGTTCTTTTTGTCAATCTTTATTGCAAGCTAAGTATTTATCACGTTCTCTTCTTCAGACTTAAAGGTCATGGTCAACCTCACATTCTCTGCACCCAGTTTTGCTCAGTACCTTGACTGTTCCAAATTTTCTCTGTTGACACAAACTTATGTCATGAATAATTTGAGGTTAACTTGCAGAACCTGTGATTGTTACTTGATGGTTACTGAATTGTACAGGACCTACTGAATATTTAATTTAAGAGGAAATGGGTGATACACTGACAGTGTAAATTATTTTTACACTGTCAACCGATGACTGACGACCATGAATCCCGCCACATCACACTGATATTTTTAAAAAAAAACTAATGACATATGGCAGACTGTTGATTTTTTATTGGATGAAAGTGTAAAACTATTTTACACTATTAGTGCATATCAATTAAACCCTTAATTTAATTAAACATATGTTAATTAAGGCTATTTTCTTTTGTATCTGTTATTTTATGTCCATATATGTACATATTTATATATTATTTGTATTTGAGGTAGAATATTATTACCCATGTTATGATCACAATATTTAACATTTCTTCCTTCTTTCTAATCCTAGACAGGATATTGAAAAATTGTGCAAAATTTCCCCGTCCTTTATTAAAATTTATCTTTTATCTGCACAGAATTCCCCTATTCAAACATTGTTTTATGTTCTATAAGCTCGGTAATTATTGTTTGGTGGAGTTATTATGTAAAGATCAAGAAACATATCAGTGATATCTCCTTCCTTTATTAATTATTATGTTTGGCAGTACACAATTACCCCATTCAAATTTTCTCTGTATTGTAGGATCCACTTTTCCCTAGTTTTTTTAGACTCTAAATTGCGCCCTCCTATACTCTGCTGCTTGATCTTGATATGTCATTGAATGACTTTCAATTATGCTTAGTAATTAGTACAAAGTTTTCACCAAACTAAAGGGGTTTTCTTGTCCTGATGTTTTGTAAAGAATAACTAAGCATACCAAAGACAAGCAAGTATGAGGGACTACATGGCTAGCAGTCCCCCTTTACAACACGTGATTGAGTACAGCATGAATTCACAGCCAAAACACAGTGCAGGTAGACTTGAAAAATAGTTCATAGAATAGTATGGGGCACACTAAGAAGATAGTACAACTTAGTGCGTATATGTTTTCATTCATTCACTGCTTGCCCAAAGGATCTTGATTAACATTTAAGCCTTTAACTGTGCTCACACCCAGAAGATATGAAAGTGCATAGAATTAATTACTATTTTGAGAGAAGACAAAGAAAACTAGCAGTGTACCTTTAGAAGAACATGCACCTTTTCCCATTTGTCTTCTATCAATCTATAGATGTGAACTTCATTGTTGTTTGGACAAAATGCAACCACTACAAAAGGAGGTAGCTATATTATAATAGTTGAATAATTCATAGGAGACTTGTGGTAAATTGGTAATGTACCTTTAAGAAGACAAAAGTTGGTTTGTTACAATAAGACTCAAACCGTATTTGTGAACTAAGCTTTTACGATGATATATAAAGTTTTCAAATATTAGAACATTATATTCATTAAACACAAAAGGATGAGGATACCTGTAATGATAAATTAAAAATAAAAATTGAAATGTCTCAATTTTTTCCACATTTAGATAAGCTTTTCCATTACAAAGACTATGTGATGAGGCAAAGTCTTCGATTAGTCCTAAAGCAACAACTTCAAATAAGTATTAACTAATGATCAATGAGCAACTAAATATCATAAAATATTCAACCTATCATTTTGCTTATTGAGACAAAATTCCAACATATATTGATTACATTTCATGTATCAGATTTGATAAATAAAAGTCCAAAAACAAAAGTTGATAGATAAGAACAATATGATGATGAAAACATCATCCCAGTCCACTATTTGAACAGATTTTCAATAATGTTTGTCATTTTCAATAGGGGAAACCACATGGTGTTAAGAAAAATATTTGAGATACATAAGAATAAATAAAACCACCTTATTAACATAGGCCTTCATTCTTCTAAGATAAGTATATTAGCTGGATATATTTTTGGATGGAGGAGATTGCAGTAGAAGGGAAAAGTTTATTTGAGAGTTTTATGATATAAGGGGGGAAAAGTTTATTTGAGAGTTTTATGATATAAGGGGGGAAATAGGGATTATCCAAAAATAACACTTTACGAATATAACATGTCCATCCGAATCGTAGATTTCAAACATCCAAATAAAGGGAAGGAAATCTTGCTTAACCTTCCAAATTCATCCCCATAGTTACAAAATATGCAATACTTTTCTGTACGGGAATGGTACGTGGCAAGAAACATTACTTGTGAAATATATGTGTTAAGAAGTGTGGTTGGGCCTAACTCAACCCTACAAAACCGGTTGGTAGAGTGAGGATTGCTCCCACTTATAAACACATGTTCATGTCATATATTGTCCGATGTGGGACTCTTAACACACCCCCTCACGCTCAGGATTGGACAACTGAAGCGTGGAAATAAATGGTGGGTGGCCCGATAGCGGAAACCATAGAAGGTGGCCCACCGGATCTTAAACGAAGCTCTGATACCATGTTAAGAAGTGTGGTTGGGCCTAACTCAACCCTACAAAACCGGTTGGTAGAGTGAGGATTGCTCCCACTTATAAACACATGTTCATGTCATATATTGTCCGATGTGGGACTCTTAACAATATGGTACGCTTAGGGCTGGCAATGAACTGAACCAACTCGAAAATAGTTCGGAATTCGATTCGACAATTAAATCGTTGAATTAGGTTCATGAACCAAATGAGTTGAGTATGAGCGAAAAATTAAGTTCGTTAACTAAATGAGTTGAACTTGAACTATACATAGTTCGACTCGTTAGGTTCATGAGTCAACTCGATTACATATGAGAAGAATTATACTGTCTTTAAGATTAGGTTTAAATATTTACTTCAAATCTTAGACAAATTTATTCTTCAATTTAGTAGTTTTTGAATTAGACTCTCAAATGTATCTCTTGAAAGTTGTGTAGGTTTTGAATTAGTAGATTTTGAAGATAAAGTTTAATTTCAATATGATAACTTTTATTTTATTTTAATATTTTATTTTAAAAAAAAATATTTATTTAAAATGTCAAATATACTAAAAAATATATAAATTTTAAAAAATAGTTTTTAAGCCCGTGAATCATGTGAGCTGAACCTAACGAGTTGAACCGAACTGTTCGTGAACTTATAACGAGTCGAGTTTGAGCTTAAAAAAAAGTTCGTGTCAAACTCGAGCTCGAACTCGAACTCGAACAATTTTTAACGAGTCGAGCCGAGCTGAGGTGAGTTCGACTCGACTCGACTCATTTCCATCCCTACGCTAATGTTATACTTGCACAATCTACACACACATATATTAAAATTTTAGGTAAATTCTTAGGTACCCATGAGTTTTAATTGGGTATCGGTACCTTTGGTTTAAATTACTTTAAAGTTTAAATTTTTTTTTAAATAAAATAAAAGAAAATGGTGATGTGTTATTCAATATCATTATTTGATGGATAAGGGTATTGGTACCCAACTAAATTCAAGGGTACCAGAGTGTTCACCAAATTTTAATGTAGTAATGCATTAAAAAAATTGACAATTATGAGTATATATTGTTTAATCTCCTTATCTATTTTAGGAGCTCTCATTTATTACCAGTTTGTTTTTCCTTCCCAGTGAGAAAGTGCGCTTCAAAAAGCACTCTCTCGTTAACATTCTCACAAAAATCTAATAAATTTTTCTACTCTGGCTAATGGATATAGACAAAAGTTGTAGAGTTCGAAAGCAAGGTTTTTTCTCCTCCCTAGTTTTGTAGATGGCAGTGCATGGCAGAGAGCTACCATTGCGGCAAGCTCAAAAATCGCCATGTATATCCACCATAGCACCGCCATGGCTCCTATTTGGTAACACCGCTCCTCCCGTGTCAACAACGGGAGAAAAAACACCATAAATTGTTACCAACATTAGTAGTGGGTGTGAGGTTGCACAAATTCGATAACTATATTCTTCGCTCCCCTTTTTAATCCAAACGTTTCCCAATGCACATTGCATGTATGCATTATCAGCCTACACATTGCTTCAGTCTATGTTTGGTTTAACTTTTAGAAGAGGCAAAAGCAATTCTAGAGGTGTAGAATTGATTTTGAAATGATTTTGAGGTGTTTGGTTCTTCTAAAGTAGAATTGACTCTGCCTCCATAATTGATTCTCCTTAAAAGCTAAAATTTGTAGCTTGAGTTTAAACGTGATTCTGTTCAACTCACTTCTACATAAATTTATCCAAACATAAATTACTTTACGTTCGACTCTATTTTAGTTATAATCAATTCATTCAAAATCAAATTTTTTTCACCGCAAAACCAAACACAATCAGGACCACAATTTCTAACCCCTTTCTCTCAGTCAGTTCTTAAACACATCCTAGATAAGATTCCCCGTGAACAAATAATCTAGGCTACATTTGGAAGAGCTTATATGGACTTATCTAACATAACCGTTTGAAAAAATCTGATCCACATACCTTAAGATACATCCATAAGCTATTCTAGTCTAATTTTCAAAAACTATCCAATATAGTTATAGAAAAGGCTTACATTAAGCTTATGCAGAGTTTCCACTATACGCTCTTTAATGGTAAAAACAGCTTATACAACAATCACTTTAAATACCGCAATAAACTGATTCAAATCACATACACACAAAAAACAGCACCACTTAAAATGAAACGAGAAACAAGAAATTAGATCCAGTCAAAATGAATAGAAAAGAGAGAATTGAAAGAGAAGAGTTATTACTAGATTGATCGGGGCTCCAGGCGTGGCAAGTGATGCATTGTGCGAATTGGTGAGCAGAGATCACCGCCATTTTCTCTTAGCGGATGAAGCCAAGAGAGTGAGATCTGGGGAACAAAGTTTGTTGGGTATGTATGCAAGACAACGAACAAAGACTGTACTATGCTTCGCGTGCTAGAGAGTTAATTTAGGTATGTGATTGAAATGTGAATAATATTATAATATATAATGTACAAGTGCTAATAACATATTGTATTATAATATTTATCTAAATATCAATGACAAATTTATTTGACATACAATTTGTCAAAATTAAAATAGTAAATTCAATTATTATATTAGTGTAATAGTTGTATTTATATTGTAAATTATTTGAAAACACAAAAGTATTTTCGTATCTTCAATCTTTTCATCTAAATTTAATAGTTACAACTAGTTTAATAATTTATATTAATTCATAAATATTAACAAATATTTAAAATCGATTTTTCTCAACACGTTATCAACACAATCGTTTCTATCGGAAGTTATTACTACACTAGATATATCTTCTAAACTTATCACTTTAATCTCATTATTGATATAATTTTCATATTTACCATGGTTATAGAAAAATGACAATTAGTCAAGTTATTTATAACTAAAATTACTTTTATCGTTATTTTTACTGACAATTTGTCAAGTACTCTATAATAAATATGACTTTTATATATTTTGTGTGGAGGTTTAAAACTTCATATGCAGTTATTAACTTTTATATTTAATTCCTAACTTTTATATTCAGTTACTAACTTTTATATTTAATGGGTGTTTAAAATCTCATATGCACTTACTAACTTTTATATTCAGTTCCTAACTTTTACATTTAATGGAGATTTAAAATCTCATATACAGTTACTAACCTTTATATTCAGTTCCTAACTTTTATATTCAGTTACTAACTTTTATGTTTAATGGAGGTTTAAAACCCCATATGCAGTTACTAACTTTTATATTCAATTCCTAACTTATATATTCAGTTTCTAACTTATATATTCAATTACTAACTTTTATATTTAATGGAGGTTTAAAATCTCATATGCGGTTACTAACTTTTATATTCAGTTCCTAACTTTTATACTCAATGGAGATCTAAAACCCCATATGCAGTTACTAATTTTCATATTTAGTGGAGATCTAAAATCTCATATATTATCTTATATGGTTGTGCAGTATATGTCCCAATATATGGTTGTGATGTCCCAATATCTCCACCATATAGAACAATGATGGGACCTCAGAGGAGGTTGGGAATATATGTGGGATATGAATCACCTCTTATTATTAGATATTTTGAATCTTTAACAGGTGATGTTTTTCAGGAAAGATTTACTTATTGTCATTTTGACGAAACAAAACTTTTAATGCTAGTGAAAAAATAAAAAATTAGAAAATGAGATAACATGGTCTGTTTTAGAACAAGATTTTGGTTCTGCATATAATATCTAGTTTTGATGATAACAATGCCTATATTTTATATGTAACAATTTTGTACTCTAATAAATTTCTAAAGTGTACAGTTATTAAATTCAAGATGATTTTGGATAACTCTCAAGAAATTTCATCAGAATCCGTTTGGCACACCTCAAGAAATTACTTCTTTCTTCTCTGAAAAACATCAACGGTTCTGATGAATGTTGAATGCCTCTGAAGAAAAAGAAAGTTGTATGCTTTTAAGAAAAGCTTCACTTTCAACTTTGATATCAAGTTCTGAAGACTCTGAAGACAAGGTTCTGTTGAACAAATTCTGAAGATTCTGAAGACATTACCTTTAAAGACTTTGAAGACTCTGATACCACTCAGTGTTTTATCTTTTGGACTCGTCATCACTACTCATATAAATTCGGACAGAAGATAAGGACAAGATAGAAACGTGTGATGAAAGAATCCGTACAAATAGTACATTCCCAATTGGTATCAACTGATTTTACGTCAATATTGCTATATAGAATATGGTGAGAATTTACTAATATTATCTCTCACGGTCTTCGTTTTACCGTTGCAACAAGTTGGCATTAGGATTGACAATTGTACCCTCCAACATTCAAACATCCAGCTATATAAAGGAACCATAACCTCATTGCAAACATAACGTTCTATATCACAAGAGAAAATACGCACAGTATACAAAGTCTATAAAAGGAGTTTTCAAACACAAAGAGTTGTTGCTCATATTTGTGTAAAAATTTGTTCTTAAAATTGTTTCATATGCTTTATAGAAGCATATTTGTAAACACTTTCTTTGTATCTTATTTGATATTATTTTTTTCTCATGTGACTAAGTGTTAGTCGGTAGACTTGAGAGGGCTAAGGTGTTTTTCTAAACACTTAGACGAACTTGTTGTAATCTTTAAAGATTAGTGGTTTAAATCCTTTGAAGATGAAAACACCTTGGTGGGTGGACTGGAGTAACTTTGTTAACAATGAACTAGGATAAAAATACTTGTGTGTATTAATTTTTATTCACTTATCAACCTTTGTAATGAAAGTCTAAAAAGTTTACATTTGGTAAAAAAAACAATTAAAACCCATTTTCTTGTGTTTTTTTCTACCTTTAGTTGGCATCAAAGCTCCGACTCTGTTATTAATTTTCCAATCAAACACTTAACCGCGTAGAGAGATCCAGCGTAAGAAAAACATTATGGCTGCTAAAAGAAATGAGAGAGATAGTTACAATGCCAAGCCTCATGTCTTTGATGGATAAAAGTTTGACTATTAGAAAGATATAATAGAAAGTTTATTTCTAGGCTATGACACATATCTTTGGGATATTGTCACAAGTGGCTATGAAATACTTGTATCTGTGATTGATGTTCCTATTCCAAGAAATAGAATGAATGATGATCAAAAGCGTAAGTTCATGAATCACTACAAAGCCAAAACTCTCCTTTCTCAATGTTATATCTTACAATGAATATGAAAAAATTACTAACAGAGATACAAAAAAGGAATATTTTATTCCTTGAGAATGACACATGAAGGCAATACTCAAGTCAAGGAAATTAAAGCTCTGGCATTGGTCCAAAAATATAAGGCCTTCAAGATGGAAGATAATGAAACCATTGAGACTATGTTCTCAATATTTCAAACTCTAGCTGTAGGACATAAGATTCTGGATAAAGGTTACTCTATAACTAATCATGTCAAAAAGATCATAAGAAGTCTTCCCAAGAAATGGATACCAATGGTTACTGCACTAAAGTTATCCAAGGATCTAAGCACCATAAGCCTTGAAGAGTTAGTCAGCTCACTCAGAAGTCATGAAATAAAGTTACAGGAAGATGAGCCTCAGAAAAAGGGAAATATATATCACTCTAAGGTCTAGATCATAACAAAACAAGTCAGAAAAGACTAAAGCCTTCCAAGCTGAGGAAAAATAAATAGAAGAGTCAGACGAAGAAGATTCTGATGACGAAGATGAATTGTCCCTTCTCTCTAGAAGAATTAAACAACTCTGGAAGAAAAGACAAAATGACTTCCGAAAGTCCAGAAACAAAGGAGATCACCCAGATTCATCTTCAAGAGGAAGAAAAAGAAGAAAAGAAGTTACATGCTATGAATGTAATGAGCCAGGACATTATAGAAATGTATGTCCAAAGCTTAAAAAAGAAAGCTCCAGAAAAGAAAGTTTCAATAAGGATGCGTTCAAAGGCAAGAAGAAAGGTTTCATTGCAACATGAGATGATTCTGACTCTAAAGTATCAGAATCTGATTCTGAAGAAGAGCATGTCAACGTAGCACTCATGGCTTCCACAAGAAACACAACCAATACAGAGTATGACTTAAAAGATATATCCTATGCAGCAGAGTTAAAATACCAGTTATGGTACCTGGACTCTGGATGTTTGCGACACATGATGGGAAGAAGGCATATGTTCCAAAGTCTGGAACTTAAAGATGTTGGGTACATAGGCTTCGGAGGAAACCATAAAGGAAGAATCAAAGGATCTGGAACAATTGATCTAGAAATAACACTTGTAGGCTCTAGAGAAAAGGCAAAAGACTCTAAAGATAAAGATTTAAAGTGTCGCGGCCGACAAAAATGATAGAGTCGTCATCATCTTTTATTCGTTCTAAGAGACAGGAAATAAATGATAAACCCTACAAACTAAGGGTGAGACACTAAGTTCAGGAGTCAGTTAGGTGGGACGAAGGTGTTAGGCACCCCTCATCTCTGTTGTATCCAATAGGATCCTCCTTAAGTCCTAGGGTTAACGTTTTCTTGAGGTATGTTTACTCAAATTTTTATATTTACAAAGCTTTTATTATTTATAAGAGAATTGGTTTAATTATGATAAGGAAACCCTAAATTTTTATTACTATTGTACTCGCTAAGGTTTACAACCCTATGCCTACGTACCCTCAAGTTTGAAGGATTAGAGTTCTATAGTTCATGTCCCTTATTTTGTTGGTTGATTGTTTTTATCCCTTGAAAATAGTCCTCACACAATGGGGGTGGAGGAAGATTTAATTTTCAAAAATGCCTCAATACACAAGGGTAGATGACTTAAATTTTATGTGAGTTGAATGTGTGTTTATCCTTTATCTCTTATTTAATTTGCAAAAATATCTCAATTAATTTATTGTGAATATAATATGATATTAGAATTATACTATATAAACCCCTAACCTTATCTCTTATCCTAGTTTTATTTATCCCAAAAAAAATCTTAGATTTTATCCCTTTTTATTACCCCAAAATATCCTAAGTTTTTATCCCATTTTATTTGGAAATTTATCCTTTTTAATTTATTTAGAGAATAAATTGATTATATAATTATTTTTGAATTAATTATATAAAAAAATATTTTATTATTTCTTATCCCTAGTTTTATATTTATACTCTTGGATCTTACAAGTTTATTCCAAAAATTATCCGTTTTTTATCCCCAAATTTATCCCATTTTTGCAAAAATTAATTCCTAAACTATTTAAGAAAAAATAATTAATATTGTAATTAAACCCTCAAAACTTAGTAAGCTACCCAATATCTCTTATTTAAATATTTCCAATATTAAATATAAATCCCTAAATAAACGCTTTAACAATATTACAAAAAACTTAATCATTAATTGAAAATTAGTTAAGAAAAAATAAAACCTTTTAATCACATAATCTGATTATATAAAAAAAATTAATTGAGAATTAACCTAATTATATGTATTAAAAGCCTGACGAAATACTTAAAACTTAAAATTAGATTCCTAATTAAATAAATTATTAATTAGATAAAAATCCTAATCACGCTAAGTATAATTATCTAATTATTTTTTTATAATTCAACTATATATTTTATATTAAATCAATTACTCAATAGCTAAACTTAATTAAATCTAATTATACTTTATTAGTTGCCTAATTCTAATAATTAAAAAAACAACTTATATTGATTAAATATTGTTAAATGTATAAGTCTTATTATTATATTTATCTTTTATTATTTAAGAAAAACAAGTGGATACGCGATTCTTCCCCTTTCCTTGGTTCTCCCTCCCTCTTCAAACTTCTCTGCTTCATCTCCCTTTTCACCCCTCATTCAGTTCACTCGTATCATATGACAACAAAAAAACCTTCCCTTCCCTATTTCAATTCCAATTTCCCTCAAAGTTTTCTCATTCTCATCCGATAAGGAAATCGACGGTACTAGTGGTGTTTCAGTGATAACGACGCCGATTAGGGGTGGAGGTTACACGGTGGAAAAGGAAATTGTTGGAGTTTCTGTCGATGTGAGAATCAGAGACCATAGCTATTGAGTTAGCTAGGCTTCACAAATCTTAAGATATCACCATCGATCTTTAATTTATCCAAGGGAAGGGGTAAAGAAAAAATGACCCATAAATATGCAATGCAAAACAAAGTAATAAAGAGATCTAAGGTTTGGGGGTTGGTTATACTAAGGGAAAATATTAGCACCCTAAGTATCTATAGAATCCTATAGGAACCTCTTGTTGAATTTGTATTATTATTAAGTTGTTTGCTAATTGGAATTGATTGAGGAGATGAGAAGATAAATGTTTTTTTTTTTGAAAAAAGAGAAAAGAAAAAGGTAAAAAAAAGATAAGGTAGCTCACTAGGATCCCGCAATCTTATGTCTACGTATCCTGTATAGAAAGTTAGAGCAATCGTAGTTCGGCTAACTACGGGTAAAAGCATGTTCGTTGGGTTGGTATTTTAGGAGAAGATACAAGTTGTCATCTTAAGGAGAATACTCAACTAATCCACCATAAACATGTGGAAGATGGATCTTTGCTTCACATTGAGAGAAAGACTCCAACTCAGATATAGAATCAAAGAGTATGTCACATACATCTCTCAAGTGGAAAAGAGATAACAACTTTCTCAATGATGTCATGGGGTAAGAGAATTACATCTCAACTAAGGATGACTAATGTCTAATATCGCTTGAGAAAAGGGAACCTAATTGTAGGTTATCTAAAGCTGAAATACCCTAAGGGTAACTACTGTCGCTACTCGAAAAATGCATCGCGCAACGACGGGGAGGCGAAAAGGATGGACAGAAGAGTCGCCACCGAACTTTATTTATCCCATGAGGGGAAAGGAAAATATCGATAAAACCTTAGGAAAAGAAAGGATAAGATGGTCTCGCAACCAAGAACGGGTTCGGAAGCCGGTTATGCGAGGGGAATGTATTAGCACCCCTCGCATCCATCGTACTTGATGGGAACCATTTGTTTGTCGCATGTGTGATTATATCTGCTTAAATATTATGCTATAAAAATGTTTTCCAAAGGGTAAAGAAAGATGGTTTAGAAACTAAGAAAGGAGGCACAACAAGGAAGAAAAGAGAAAGGACAGACTCGGTAGGACTTCGCGGTCCTATGCCTACGTATTCTCAATAGATGTGAGACAGTCAGAGTCGACATAGTTCGGGGGACTACAAATATAGGGGGGAAAGTGCTCGGCAAGGATTATGGCCCTTGTGCCTACGTATCTTTACTTAAAATAAGTAAAAAATCAGAGCAGCCGTAGTTCGGCCTACGGTTTGTTGATGTTTTTATGGATGATGCTATCATGCGCATTCTAGAAGTTTAGGTGTTTTGCTGCTCGGATGTGAGGAGACTTAAACGTTACCTGTTTGCGGTAGAATAGACGTAACATGTCCTTTTTGAAAGGTTGATTAGTTTTCGCCATGCGAGGAAAGGTGTCACGTTTGATTGGTTGATTTGTTTTTAGGGGGTGAGATAAGTCTTCGGATAGTAAATCCTACGGGTAGTACCCAATTCTTTATCTCAAAGTTTTTTGTTATGAAAGGTGTGGCGAACATAGCGTCTTCGTATTGAAAGACAAGTATCAAGACCACTCACACTAAAGTGAATATCCTGACACTTGGAGAGGAAGGAGACTACACTCAATCCTCTCTCTTTAATTCAATACAAAAAGAACTTCATTCTCTTATTAAAGTATTTTTTGATTTTGAATGGTAAGTGCTTTGCGGCTGTAAACCCTACGGTAAATGTCAACACTCGGGATATGAGAAGGTCTACGCCTAACCACTCCACGACCAATCAAGTTTTGTTATGAAAATGAGTTTGAAAATGCACTCGGTGCGGGACCGAGGTTTTAGGTCATAAAGGTTTCGGGAGGAAGTTATGAAAGTGAGAGGTAGTGAAAGAGATAGGTGATGGATAAAGTTGCGTCTTCGTATTGAAAGATGAATATCAAGACCACTCACACTACAGTGAGCATCTTAATATTCAGAGGGGAAAAAGTCTACACTTAATCCTTTCTTAATATAATTCAATACAAAGAGGAAATGATTTTTATGATTGAAGATATTTATGAAAATGAATTCGGTACGGGACCGAGTTTTTAGGAGGGAAACAATGTAAGTTCATGGTGGTAACCAAAAGAAAACAGAGCTTTGATATGTTAATAAACACAAAGGAATCAATCTCAAACAATTTTACAAAAATGAAACAAGCATGGTGTAAAGAAAAAAATCAATATGCAAGGTAATGACCCTAAAAATGAACCGACTTTCAAGTAGGAAAAAGGCAATGTGACTATGAGAAATTTGAAATTTTCTTTTATTAAATATAACTAGACATCACCATGAGCAAGTTGCAAAAAGAACGGGTTAAAAATGATGAAGAATGAATAAGTTACGAATATTTGAAGTTTTAAATGATTTATGAAAATAAATAAACAAGCAAAAAAAATGGCATGGGGAGGGGTTGAACCCACCCCCTTGTGTTTACCAACACAACTCCCTAACCAATAAGCCACAAGGCGCGCACGCATGAGGAAAAGGAAGAGAAGAAGAAAGAACCTTCAATTACAATTAAAAATAAAATGCCAAAAAGGGTTGATCACTAAGGATCGAACCCAGGACTGGCTAGTGAAAGGCAAAGAAGCGCGCAAGTTGATTACCACTGGGGTGGCTGTACATCCAAGTACAAAGCCACCCCCATAAATAAATAAGGCAAGCTTTCATGATATCCTAGGCCAAATGCAAGCCATTCAAACCAAAAACATGAAGGATCAAACATGATCAAAACTCAACCATTTTTTATGAATCTTTAGTCAAACCTGACTGTTTTTTAACAAGGATTATGATGGTGTCAATACAATTTTGAAATAAGGTCTCTAACAAAAAACACGATAGAAAATGCATATGGATCAAATGAGTTGCATTTTGAAAATCAACATCTATTCTGAGTTCAAATACATCAAATTGGCATTGCATACAATACATACATGTTATAACAGATAGGTTAGACACTTAAGACTCAAGCATAACTCAGTGGGATAAGAATTGGTTCATGAATTGCAATAAGGTATGAAAATGGAGGCAAGCTGCCAAGACAGGTGAAAGATGCAAAAAAATTCAGTTCAATGCACATACATGATCTAACAGTCCTAATCATGTTAATTGATGATGATCTCAAATGCTTATAACTCAAACACAAATGTTTAGGCAGAGTATGACATGATATCAGTTATGAAACTTGGTACAATTGGGAATTTGCTTTCAAACACAAAGATAAAATGACATTCAAACCAAGATCAAATTAATGAAAATTAACACAGATAAACATTTAATCAAACACAAGTGTGGCTAATCCAACTGTGGAAATGGGAGAATCAATGGCTGGCCAGCAATAGCAGCCAAACTGCAGGCCACAAACAAAGGGCCCTGTTGCCTAGACTCAAACAGCACACCAAACATGGATGGAACAACACTTAGTTCACAACAGAATCAAAACAAGCATGAAGTCTCAACCAAAACATCTAGTATACAATGAGTAAACAAGAAGACCATGATCATAATGCCAAGACTACACACAAAGCACAACTGTCATGCCAAGTGAAAATTGGTGAAAAATGCAAGTTTGAAAGCTAAGTCATGGAATATGCATAATCTGTTTGAATAAGCCTCATACACAAACTCAAACCATGATATTAAGTGTGTCTACACTTCAAAATTATTCACCAACATCATAAAAATGAAATTCACAAGTCAGCTGCTCATTTACCACATAAAATTGCAATATTGGAATCAAAACTGGATTGGAACAGATTGAGGTCAGAAAAATGCCACACACAAGTCTCAAATATGATCATAGATGAGTCTATCACTTAAAATTGGTCACAAATAACCTAGAATTGAAAATCACCTATCAACTACTCACTTAGGCATAAAAGGCACAAATTGGTACATATCATAATTGGAACAGAATAAGATCAAAGAGAAACCACATACAAGCCACAAACATGATTATGAATGAATCCATACTTCAATTTGATCATGAAATGCACAAAACAAGAAAATGGCTATCAAGTGGCAATTGTAGCACACAATGGAAGGCAGGCTGTCATGACAGCAAAGTAAGGCACACAACTGTTTGATTCATACACACACAGACCTTAAACATTATTTAGAGGTCTAAGGCTTCATGAGCTAAACTAGAACAAATCAAACCAAAAAAGAAGTGTGTGCAGCTGTTGTGTTTTTTTCAAAATAGTTTGGCAGCATAAGGTTACAAACTGGTCTAACAAAATGTGAGTGGCCTCAAGTTAAAAAGATAGCACAAACACGTCATAAATGTAACAATGAAAGAGTTTCAACTCAAGAAACAAGCATTTGGTAATTGGAATGAGATTTGGTATGGTCATGGTGTGATTTGGCTTGAAAAAAAGCAATTTGGGAGTGAAATGAAGAAACAGGTAAAAATGGATCAAACCAACAATATGTACACATCAAAATCACAAAAGAGGATGAGTTTTAACTCAAAGTTTAAGCATATGACAGTTGGATCAAAAATTGGCATGTGGTGGTAAAAAATGCAAAAACCGTCTTGACATAAACTTAGCACAACAGGGCATTTTGGCAAGCAATGAGTTTTATGAGGAAACAAATATTATGCACATACCATAAATATGCTAATAGATGAGAACATGCTTAAGAAATGGATTAAAACATTACCAAACAGAATATGGCCTTGTGAAACTCAAGAAATGCAAAAGATCAATTCATGTAGGCAACAAACAAGTTCATGACAGTTAGGATGATGGAGCATCACATGCAAGTTTCAAACATGTAGAACATTGATTTTATGCACATAAATCAAGTAAAAACAGGTTAAAACAGAATATGGTATGCCATGGTATCATGAGGTCTTGAAAATGCAAGTGAAGAATGACAAAACAGTTTTTGAACAAGTGGGGAGATTCGAACATATAGGCACAACATACATCCTCAAAACATGTTAACAAATGATTCCCCAACTTAAAATCAAACAGAAATTCCTCCAAACCAGAACTGGTATGTCTATCCAAACTTGACAGCAAAACATGTAAAATCTCATAACTGTCCCTAATGGCTAAGTCTCATGTTTTCAATATTTCAACAAGTTCCACTAGGCAAACAGATCATGTAAACACAACCAATAGTTTAGAACATTTGAGATACAAAAAATGGCAAGCACAAACAGTCCAATGGTAATGATAAAGTAAAATGACACAAAACTAACACAAATGTGAAAACAAAGGCCAAACTAGATTCAAACATGATCTAGGGCAGGGGGATCCCATGAACCAACTTACAAGTCATTCAAAAATCATCAATGAACTAAGATTAACAGATCTAAGGCAAGCATACCAACATTTCAATGTTTGGATCCTTAAAACTACCATATAGACAAAATCTCCAAAAACAAGTTAAACATAATATCAAAGTGAAATATTGGTAACATAACAACAACATATCATTCACAAATGAAATACCCTAACAAAAGTAAATATCATAACCATAAAACATGAGTTCTTGACAAAGAACTAAAATGGGGCAGCAAGACTACATTTTCTACAAAATCACTTCAAAATGATAAAACATGACAATGTATGATCAATAAAGAGTTTGAACATCACATACCTCTTGTAGACAAGTCTTGAGCAAGCTAAGAAGCTAAGAAACCCAGAGACCTTCTTCCTTGGCAAAAATTTGAAGCTTGCTTCCTCTTGAAGCAATAAACTACTTTTCAAGACAGTTTAAGTTGTGTACCTCTCAGCTGGTTTTTGTGAGTTTGGACAGTTGAGGTATGGTATATATGAGGTGTTGGGAGTGTTGGAATGGTAGGAAATGCCTCAAGTAAAGATTTGGCTTCCAAAGTGCATAAAAGTCAACATACAAAGGTATGAAGGTTGACTTTTAGATTGGTGAGTTTTTTGATGAAAATAATGGTTGGAACAGTTTCAAATGGCCATTTTAAGGGTGTATAGATGTCCTTTGAAGTGTTTTCATGTTTGGAGAAAGAACTAGCATGAAAAGTGAAAAGTGGTGTTTTTGGTGATTTTGTGAAACAAGTAATTTTCAAGCAAGGATAAGAATGAGAGAGCTCTGAGTTTCTTGTGTATTCTCAATAGCCCTGGTGTAATTTAGAGAGGGTGAAGAGGTCTCTATTTATAGACCATGAGAGGCTTGGGGTAGATTTGGAGTTTCCACATTTTGGAGAGATATTATGAAGTTTTGAAATGAATCTTGCCAAGATCTTCTTGGCAGCTCTACACATCAGCTCCATGGACAAGTGCTGAGCAAAACTCAAGTAAGATGGGAGAGATGGGATGGCTGAAATGAGGCTAGGAGGCTAGGGGACTGCAGCTGCCCACTCCCTTTGAAAAGTTTCTCTTTCATCCTACATATTTTGATTGTTTTATTACAAGTGGCTTGCAACTTGCCTCTCTCTTTACATCTCTCATTTTCTGCATTTTCACTCATCCACATCTCTAATTATCAGATTGAAACATGATCCAAGGGTCAAGGATAGCTCAAGTTGTGGAAATCTGAATTTTAAGAAGTCTTGACATAGTGGTTTCAAGTGTTGGCAGCCCAAACTTCCATAGTTCATAACTTTCTGCTCACACATGCTATTGGGGAGTTCTACCACAATTTAGAAAGCCCTTAAGTAGCTCTATAAATTTCATGTTTTGGAGAATTCCAAATTCTAGATGGAACTAGGTTGAAAAACCCTTCCAAATTGCTGAAAAAATCACTTAAAAAGGCTAAATAACTTTGAATTTTTCTAAGTTATTTCCCTTCTTAAAATGAATCTTGTCATAACTCCAAATCTATGCATTTTTTGATCATGGACCACTTTGAGGATTTTGTAGGACTTGCCAAGAGATTTCCAATGAGCTTTGAACCACCTCAATTGGATGTGTGGTTGAGGAGTTATGGTCTTGCCCCTTTCAAAACCCTAATTCCCGATTTTTGCAATTACTTCCTAACCCTTGATCCAATGGTCATGAAATTTTATGGGAAGGTGTAATATGACATAAGGAAAATTTTTGATTCACATCTTGAGGTTAAATTCCTTATGGTTGGAGAGTTGACTTTTCGGTCAACCGTACGATCGATCGATGACTATCGAGTCGACTGTTGACGATCTGAGTCTTCCAAGGCCTTGAATTTTCTTGAATGGACTTCACTAAGCCACATAAACCTTAGGAATTAATATTGCATCATTGGAACACCTTTCAAAGCAAAAGTCAAACTACAGTTGACTTTTCCTGATCGAAAACCCTAATCGGGCCTGAGCTGCATTGTCTTTAATATCTGAGTGCCAACTTCAAATTGAATTCATATTTGAACCAATGTAGCATCCTTGACCCTATTTCATGGGAAATCAATTCAGGATGTCGACTGATCAAAACCATTGAAACCTCGACTTTTAACCGTGCAAAAACCATAATTTCC
Organism: Lathyrus sativus; assembly: GCA_963859935.3. Classification (NCBI taxonomy): domain Eukaryota; kingdom Viridiplantae; phylum Streptophyta; class Magnoliopsida; order Fabales; family Fabaceae; genus Lathyrus; species Lathyrus sativus. Next base: position 251,530,349 of record OZ012739.1, read on the forward strand.
CCTTTTTGCTTGGGCACCGGGCAGATGAGCTGGGTGATCATTCCAACTCCACCATGACTTTTGAGATATTCAACAGGCTTTGTCCTTTATTTTTCTCATGCTCCTGATGACTTGTACCAATACTTTTGATAAAAAAAAAGGCGGGCAAATTTAGGGTATGACAGATGCCCCTATCTAATCGGCTTAAACCTAGTAAGACGAACTACCATGACATTCATTCTTTCGAGGTAGAAGATGATTAGATATAGAAGGCCTTGAATTTGTCCGGGAAAATAAAATACTTGGGAATGGGATACTGAATACCTTGCGAAGGTTGCTAACACCAAAAGGATGTTAACAGAGAAAACTTGACACCAAAAGGATGACAAGCCTATCACCAGAAGGATGATAGTATACTCATAACGCTGACCTGAAATCAAAAGAAGGTAAGGGACCCACTGCCAAAAGGATAGTGGAAATCATGCTAGTAATGACACCAAAAGGATGCCAGAGCCATCACCAAAAGGATGATGAAGCGGAAACAAGATCAACCCTAACACCAAAAGAATGTAGGGAATCCATTATCAAAAGGATAATGGAAACTACGCTAGTCATGACATCAAAAGGATATCAGACCCATCACCAAAAGGATGATGGAGCGGAAACAAGATTAACCCTAACACCAAAAGGATGTAGGGAATCCATTATCAAAAGGATAATGTAAAATACGCTAGTCATGACATCAAAAGGATATCAGACTCATCACCCAAAGGATGATAGAGCGGGAACAAGACTAATCCTAATACCAAAAGGATGTAGGGGATCCATTACCAAAAGGATAATGGGAAATATGCTGGTCATGACATCAAAAGGATATCAGACCCATCACCAAAAGGATGATGAAGCGGAAACAAGATTAACCCTAACACCAAAAGGATGTAGGGAATCCATTACCAAAAGGATAATGGGAAATACGCTGGTCATCACATCAAAAGGATATCAGACCCATCACCAAAAGGATGATGGAGCGGAAACAAGATTAACCCTAACACCAAAAGGATGTAGGGAATCCATTATCATTTTGATAATGGAAAATACGCTAGTCATGACATCAAAAGGATATCAGACTCATCACCAAAAGGATGATAGAGCGGGAACAAGATTGATCCTAGCACCAAAAGGATGTATGGAATCCATTATCAAAAGGATAATGGAAAATACGCTGCAAGCTACTACCATAGAGAAGGATGATAATAAATCCCATGAGGAACGCTCATGTTATTGAATGATGTGCCTCTGATCAGGCTGAAACTGCTTTTGATAGACCCACACTTTTTGCAGATAATGCCCTTGACTGGGCTGATGGTCGTTTTGAAGCTCTGGAAATGATCCAACCAAAAGTTGCACAACTTCATGGGGAACACCCACGGTCTTGCGGAGAATGCCCCTGACTGGGCTAATGATCTTGGAAATCTTCGAGATTGATCTTGGATCTGAGCTCGCACATGCGACTGTTTGATGACGATAATTTTCCAAAAATGCAAATGCAAATGCAAATGCTGACGCGCGAAGATGCAAGAGCTAGGGAAAGAATGATATGATTCTGGATATGCATACGATGCAAGATGCTTATGAGTTCGAATGCGATGCGTATGATGCATATGATTATGACGGGTAATTGGAAATGCAAGTGCCGACGTGGCAAATTTTGGTAGTTGCCAATGCAAGTTGGACTTTGGGTTTAGGTGGGAAGGTAGAGGACAAGCCTGACTTCCTGACATCAATCTTTTCATGATGTAATAAAAACTTGGAGGTGCTGATACCTCCAACTCGGGACCAGCTTTGATAGGCTTGACGGCCTTGTCGGTCAAATCGTTTCAAGATTTAAAACGGTGTTTCTGTGTACTATATTGGAGTCGTGGTCACCCTTTAATTACCCTAAAAGAGTGAGTCGTCCCTTAATTCTATCTTACCATAATGTCGTTATATGCAAAACCCATCATCAGATAAACGAAACTTGCAACCATATGGTAAATAAAAAGAACAGAAAAAAAACTTCGATGAAAGTAATTTTTATTGATGAAAACCCATAACTGGGAAAATTACAAAAGGAGGCAATTATTAAAAGAGGTAATTACTTTGAAAGAAATATATAAAAGAAACTAAGACAATGTTGGAAACGATTCCTGCCGAGTTTCAAATCCGCTATGGCTCATATATCTCTGAAAACCCTTCATGCCTTGCTTCTGAATGCAACGATTGAATTGATCTTTCTCAGTCGAGAGCTTGATGATTATGGAGGAGGGTTCGCACGTCTTTTCAAGATGCAGTTTTGCCCTTTTCGAATCCCTAACTTTTGCCTAAGCCGCCCTTTCGGGTTTTCAGCTTACCAGGATACTTTTACTTTTTTTTTATATAGTCCCTAATTTTTGCCTGAGCCATTTTTATGGCCCACCAGGACACCCATTTTTGCGTGGATTCTCTTTTTGGTCCACCGAGTCTATTTCAGGCATGATATTTTTTAACTGCATCCGAATTCACAGGGGACGGAAGATCATCACCGTCCATGGTTGAGAGGATCAAGGCTCCTCCGGAGAAAACCTTCTTTACTGTATGGCCCCTCGTAATTTGGTGCCCATTTTCCCCTTGGATCAACGTGAGTTGGCTGAATTTTCCTCAGTACCAAATCTCCTGCTTGAATGTGTCGTGGGCGAACTTTCTTGTTAAAGGTCCTCTTCAGTCGTTTCTGGTATAACTGTCCATGACAGATGGTTGTCATGCGCTTCTCATCGATGAGATTAAGCTGGTCGAGTCTGGCCTGTATCCATTCAGCTTCATCTAGCTTGACGTCTGCCAAAATTCTCAAGGAGGGAATCTCTACTTCAATGGGAAATATTGCTTCCATGCCGTATACGAGAGAAAACGGGGTTGCCCCTGTGGATGTACGCACTGAGGTGCGGTAGCCATGCAGCACAAATGGCAACATCTCATGCCAGTCTTTGTAAGTCTTCACCATCTTCTGGACGATTTTCTTGATATTCTTATTTGCCGCCTCAACAACTTCATTCATTTTGGGGCGATAAGGTGTTGAATTATGGTGTTCAATCTTGAAGCTCTTACACAATTCTTCCATCATCTTATTGTTGAGGTTTAAACCGTTGTCCGTAATGATCTTGTTCGGGATTCTATATCGATAAATAATCTCTTTCTTGATGAAGCGAGTCACCACTTGCTTAGTGACGTTGGCATAAGATGCAGCTTCTACCCACTTGGTGAAGTAGTCGATGGCCACTAAGATAAAACGGTGTCCGTTCGAAGCAGTTGGCTCGATGCATCCAATTACATCTATACCCCACATGGCGAAAGGCCAAGGCGAAGTCAACACATTCAGAGGGAATGGTGAAGTATGAACTCTGTCTGCGTAAATTTGGCACTTGTGGCATGACTGGACATGGAGACAACAATTCGTTTCCATCGTCATCCAATAGTATCCCGCTCTCAAAATCTTTTTAACCATAGTGTGACCACTAGCATGTGTTCCAAAAGATCCCTCGTGCACTTCATTTATGATGCGTTATGCTTCGTGTTTATCCACACATCTGAGCAAAACCGAATCATAATTCCGCTTGTACAATACGTCACCGCTGAGGAAGAACTTCAAGGAGAGATTTTTGAGGTACTTCTTGTTAGTGATAGTTATGCCTTCTGGATATTCCTGTGTTTCTAGATACCGCTTGATATCATAGAACCAAGGATGATCATCAACTTTAGGTTCCTCTGCATCGGCTGCCAGGTAATAATCGAGTTCATCCAGATACTCCAGACAGAGGGATGGCGCTTTGTTCTCCCACTTGACTTGAAACATGGACGCTAATGTTGCTAGAGCGTCAGCCAACTGATTTTCCCCTATGGGGATGTGATGAAAAGTGATCTTTGTAAGGAATCAACTTGAGGTCAAGTGTTTCGTATTCCCCTTTAATCTGGCATATGACAATCACAGAATCTCCATAGACTACCAAAATCTTGATCTTATTGTCGATGGCAGCTTCAATTCCGAAAATACAAGCTTCATATTCAACCATGTTATTAGTACATTTGAAGCATAATATGGAGGTGAATGGTAGGTGAAAACCAGTTGGACAAGTGATGACTGCCCCAATTCCACAACCTTTAGCATTTGCGGCACCGTCGAACACGAGCGTCCATCGCGACCCTGGTTCGGGTCCATCATCTGGGCCTGGCATGGTATAGTCTCTGGCAAACATGACGTCTTCGTCGAGGAAATCAAAGCGCATACACTGGTAGTTGTCCATAGGTTGGTGGGCAAGGTAGTCAGAGAGTACACTTCCTTTGATAGCTTTCTGTGTGACGTACTGGATGTCATACTCTGTTAATACCATTTGCCAGTGGGCCACTCGTCCGGTGAGAGCGGGCTTCTCGAATATGTACTTAATAGGGTCCATCTTGGAGATCAATAAGGTCGTATGGGTGAGCATGTATTGTCTCAAGCGTTTTGCTGCCCAAGCCAATCCACAACACGTCTTATCGAGCATTGAATACCTAGATTCACAGTCGTTGAACTTCTTGCTGAGGTAATAAATTGCATGCTCTTTTCTACCAGTTTCGTCATGTTGACCCAACATGCATCCCATGGATCCTTCTAGCACAGTCAAGTACATGATTAGGGGTCGTCCGGGTACTGGAGGCATCAAGAACGGTGGTTCTCGTAGATATTCCTTTATTTTCTCAAAGGCTTTATGACAATTATCATTCCACACCACTGCTTGATCCTTTCGAAGTAGTTTGAAGATGGGCTCACAAGTGGCCGTTAGATGAGATATGAACCTAGCGATGTAGTTCAGTCTCCCAAGGAAACCTCGGACTTCCTTTTCAGTTTTGGGTGCCGACATCTCTTGGACAACTTTGACCTTATCTGGATCGACTTCAATCCCCTTTTGGATTACAATAAAACCTAGCAGTTTACCAGATCTTACACCAAAAGTGCATTTTTTGGGATTTAATCTCAGTTGGAATTTCCTTAGCCTGGCGAATAACTTTTCTAAGTGGACGAGGTGCTCTTCCTCAGTCTGGGATTTCGCAATCATATCGTCTACATAACACTCAATCTCTTTATGTATCATGTCATAAAAAAGAGTGACCATTGCTCGCTGATATGTCGCGCCTGTGTTCTTGAGCCCAAATGGCATGACCTTGTAACAGAAAGTTCCCCATGGGGTGATAAAAGTCGTTTTTTCCATATCTTCGGGCGCCATCTTAATCTGGTTATATCCAGAAAAGCCATCCATAAATGAGAAGACAGAGAACTGGGCTGTGTTGTCTACTAGTACATCAATGTGTGGTAGAGGGAAGTCGTCTTTCGGACTTGCTCTGTTGAGGTCTCTGTAATCAACATACATTTGCACCTTCCCGTCCTTCTTCGGTACTGGGACAATATTCGCTACCCATTGCAGATAGCTGGATACTGCTAGAAAACTAGCGTCTAGTTTCTTCTGCACCTCTTCTTTGATCTTGAAGGACATTTTTGGCTTTGTTCTCCTCAACTTTTGCTTCACCGGCGGGCAACCTTCTTTGAGGGGTAACTTGTGCACCACAATATCTTCATCTAGACCAGGCATATCTTTGTAGGACCAAGCAAATACGTCAACATACTCTCGAAGCAAATTGACTAACTTTGTCTTAATCTCTGACTCCAAAGTTGCACCTATCTTGATTTCCTTGACGTCCTCTTCAGTTCCCATGTTGATGATTTCGACCTCTTCTTGATACGGTTGAATGACCTTTGACTCTTGCTTTAGCAATCTAGCTAGCTCTTCTGGGAGATCACAATCTTCCTCGCAGTCTTCGTCGGCTTGGTAGATCAGATTATCAAAATCATATCGGACCATAGCGGGGTCGTTATTGACAGGAACAGAGGAAGATCTGCACGATGAATGACTTCATGCTTTTAAGAAAAGATGAAAGAAAGAGAACAAAACAGAACATTGCCTTTCAAAAATAATTTTATGTGCAAAACGTAAAAACGAAAGAAAGAGAGCATAAAATGGATGCGAAAGTTTATTTATTGATGATAAGTTGTGCTTGTAAAAGCCAAAAACCCTACAACATGATCCATATGCCTTAGGCAGAGCATAGGATTTTTTAGGTAAAATAAAAAATAGGGAATTACTCGTCTACTAGGGTAACTTCAGGGATTTCGACGACTCTCCACTTGCTCAAAGTTTGATTAGGCGCCCTAGGATACACCATGCACAACTCTTCATGATCTTCGGCTTCAGTTTCCAAAAACATGACTTGACCATCGATAAGGTGGCCCCCACTAGTAAAAACCAACGAAGATGCAAGCCCCTTGCCTCTATCAGTTGCATTCTTCTGCTTGTAACCCATACCAGCTCCATTTTTGTTAACGGGCAATTCCAACACTCTGCCCCATCCTCGCGGATGTCCCTCCTCTATCACTGTTCTTGCGTCCTTCCAAGTCACTATTGAATATGCTGGCTTTTTGTAAATCATTTCAACATTGATCACTTCAAAGGCTTGAAACGGGGTCTCATGCACTTCGCCTCCTACTTCCACATAGCGGAAAGAAGCCAGATGGCTCACAAGAACATCTTTTTCCCCTTCAATGATGACCATCTGATTGTTAATCATAAATTTGATCTTTTGATGCAAAGTTGAAGTTACAGCACCTGCGGAATGAATCCACGGACGACCAAGGAGGCAACTATAAGCGGGATATATATCCATTACATAAAATGTAATGATAAAAGTGTGAGTTCCAATCTTGATCGGGAGATCCACCTCTCCTACCACAGTTCTCTTATCTCCATCAAAAGCTTTTACAATAGTTTGACTTGGCTTCATCATAAGTCCTTCAATTGACAGCTTGCACAACGAGCTCTTGGGCAACACATTCAACGATGATCTAGTATCAACAAGTACTCTAGAAAATACGACATCCACACATTCGATAGTAATGTGTAAGGCCTTATTATGATTCTTACCTTTGGGAGGTAATTCATTATCATTAAAGCTTAAAATATGAACTGATGCTATATTCCCCACCACTTCTTCAAACTGCACTACTGATATCTCCTCTGGCACGTGAGCTGCCTTCAAGAATTTTAACAGGGCTTCTTGATGGGCTTTCGAACACATTAGCAATGACAGCATGGATATCTTCTAGGGAGTCTGATTGAGCTGGTCAATCACTTTGTAATCGCTTTTCTGAATGATTCTTAGAAACTCCTCTGCTTCATTATTTGGGACGTCTTTTTGTTTAGATGACTGCCCCTATTCAATAGTGCTTGGTCTGGCAGTATCTTTCTTTGCATTGTCACTGCTGTTGACAGGTGGTGTAGTTGGAGCAAAAATCCGACCACTTCTAGTGACACCACCGGTTCCCACGATGTTCTTGTTGCACCCCAAAATTTGCTCAACCTTTTCTTGCCTGATTTGTGTTTCATTGCATTGCCATTTGCATAGTTACATCATGTACATAGTTCAATCATTTGCATATCCTAGCATATCAAGTCATCCAAAAAGGGATCGAGTTCCATTTATGTCAAAAGAAGCCTATCTAGAGGTGTTCTTTGAGTCTGAGAGCCCATCCAAGTCATAAGAGAAGGGTTGAAGTCATGAGAAGTTTGAGTGCCCACAGGTGGATTTCTCTCCTAACTTGAGGTGTATTGAAGATCATCAACATGGAATTGTGAATTTGAGGTGTGTATGGGTCTCATGGGATGCCTAGAGGGCCCTATTCGAGCTTAGACAAGTCATTGTATCAAGTTCAAGAGCCAGGGTTGAGGTGTGTACAAGTAGGGTTTCATCTGGGCAACCCTAGGTCAAGGAGTGCAAAGAAAGGGCATCAAGGCCTAGCTCTAGGTAATGGAAGTCATGGATTGATATGTTGATACATGTGGGGTGTTGTGCCAAGATTAAGCAAAGAAAGATCAAGAATGTGGGAAGTTGCTAAATTAGGGTTTCAGTGAAAAATCCCCTGTATAACACTGGACTTCCAAGCCACATAAGTCAAAATACAAGTTTCAAATGGATTCTTGGCCAACATGAAACTTGTATAGCTTCTCAATACCTTTAATTTTAGTACTATAAGCATTCGAGGAGATTTATAGAACTCAAGTTATGGTTCTTGCAAGTTACAGGTCACTAGAGGACACTGAAATTTATCTATGAAAGTCAATTGACTTCCAAGCAACTTTTGCCACTCAAGGAGTTTTCAAATGGATTCTTGGAAAACATAAGAGTTGTTGGGCTTGATCCTCTTTAATTTGAGTACTAGAAGTCCTCAAGAAGATTTGTGGAACTCAAGTAATGATCTTGGCAATCCAGGGGTATTTTGGGGAAGTTGAATTATAGGTCATTTTTCAACATGTGCCAAAATCTCTATCTTCCACTCCTCAAATGAAAAAGTGTTCAACATGAAATGTGTTTAGAATGGTGTTTCTAGGTCAGATATAAAGTCATGGTGAGTTGGATTGGCTTACTTCACAAAGTGCTCCAAAATGGCCTAAAAAGGGAGATTTTTCAAATGATTCAAAAGAGGAAAAAAATGATTTTTTGAATTACAAGGCATAAACATGGCATATGGGTAGTCATTTTGAATGGAAATTGGATTTAAAACACATTGGCAATGTTACAATTTTGAGATGAGCCATTATTTTATGAGTTGCTTTGAAAAGTGCTTTCTTACATTACAAGTAACACTTGCAAAATCATTCACAAGATCAACTACAAGGCTCTAACCAATTCCAATCAATTCAAAATGTCATGTGGTGAGATTTTGGATCAAAACCCATCTGCTGAAGCAAGCTAAAACCAACTGTCATGTGCAAGCTTCTCATGAGATTATCAAGTGCAAGAGAAATTAAATTTCTCACATGGATTGTTCCAGATCATTCTAGATGATTCCAACACAGTCTATATAAGGATCATAACTGATTCAATTGCTTTTTTGGCCAAGAACTCTGAAGAATTGAGAGAGAGCAAAGTGAGTTTCTTCATTGCAAATCAAAATCGTGTTTGGTAATTCAGGGGGATTCAAAGCAAACCATTGCATACAGAAGCTTCATCAAGCATTGTTGAAAGAATCTGGAAGGTTTTGGAGTGTAATTCGAAGCCAAACTATTTTTGTTCATTCAATTTTTGCAGGTATGCAACTTTCATTTTATAGCTTAGATTAGAGGAATTTGATCAGGATTTGATATGTAGATAGGTTAGTGATGATGCTAGGTTGGATTCTGGTATGAAATATTGGTGTTGAGAGACAAAACTTAGGGCATTGCAATTTCTGTTGAGGAGTAGAACTCTTGGTTCTTGATGAGTTAAGCATGTTTGAATAGTGAGTTTTGAAGCCTGATACATGTAGTTCATGCTAGGCTTATTAGATTCAAGAATCATGACAATTGAAGTTTGAGTGTTTTCTGAACTTGCAATCGGTTTTGGACATAGGGCATGAATCAATAAAAATGGATGGTGTAGTTGAACTCAGGGTGAGAAAACGAACATGTTTGAGTATCTAATGTTGTTGATTGATGCGTTTGGGGTTATCCTGCAACCGGAGACGACGGTGGCGCAAACTCAGGCCACCGTCCTAGCTTTTCCCTCTCAGTTTCAAATCGTTGGAGAAGATGATGTATCACCCATTGGATCTCAGTTTGACCTTGACCAAGCTACAACATACACGACCATGATCAGCTTTTGATTTCTGAAGTCTCACTTGGAATGAAACGCAACGTTTCATTAAACGTTGGTTTTTGGGCTTAAGCACTTTCTTGCTAATCACACCCTACCTTAGGCCCACACATGGATATGAACGTAGAAAACTTGCTAACTGCCACACAGATTTTCCATTTTCTTTCTATTTTCCCTGATTTTCTTTGTCTCGTTTGGGCCTAAGTGAACATTTGATACGCGCACCCCCTTTGCAAGCCCATGTCTGGATTAAAACGTAGGTGGATTGCTATTTAGCACACAGTTTTATCATTTTTGCATTATTTTATTTTTATTTTCATTTTGCATATAGTTAGCAATTAATTCATAATAATTAGGAAATTAACTCTTTTTAGGTGAGGTTTTTTCCCATGAACTCTATAGGAATTGTAGAATTTAATAGGATAAAAAAATAACCAATTCATGCATTTTATTATTTTAATTGCATTTTTATAATTTTATTGGTTTTAAATTCACTTTGTTTGGGGCTTGTTCTTTCTGAATTTTGTATGAGAGATTGATGAGGATTTTTTAGGTGATTCTTGCTGTATTGTTTAGATTAGAGAAGCATGTACCCTTAGTATTTTTCTCATAATTTTGTGAATAAAATTTAGGTTAGTTTGAGAGGTGAACATAAGGAGTGTTAGATTTAGGGTTTCAAAACAACTAGTTGTAGTTTAGTGCATAGTTTGGGGACTTAGTGTTTGATTTAGGTCTTGGGATTTATATGGGGTATTGGGTATAGGGTTAGGTTCCATTAGAAATTTACTTAGGATTTTATAATGAGTTTTAGCATTTTATTTGATTTTTGCAACTTGTGTGGTGTTTGTGGGTTTCCCCTTGGATATTTGGGTTGTTTATTTTGTGTAGGGCTATTTTGGGTGTGCTTTTGGCTTGGGATTTGCTTGGATGAATTGAAGATCAAATGAAGTTGCTTTGGATGGCTTGAAGAAGCTTGGAGTTGAAGATTTCTCATCTGTTGGCATGCTTGTCAGGAGCTTAGGGATTAGGGCATATAGGAAGAGCATTAGATTAGTCTTGTTTCTTCTTTCAAACATAGAGAGCTTCTTGTGCCTCTATCCTATCCTAGGATTCAAAGTCCTCATAAGGAATCCCATCTCTACCTTGGAGGGATGATTGGCATGCCTTAAAGAGTAGAACTTTTGAGGATACCTTTCTTTGCAGATAATGGTTTCTAGTGATTTCCTTTGGTTTTCACTGGTTCTCATTCATTATAACTTGATCTCAATAACCAGTCTTCCTTGGTGGAGCTTGCTAGAGCTTGGATATGAAGATCTATGATGTTGAAGATGCCTCTCATAAGGTTGGATTGAATTTGGAATTGTGTCACTGTCAACTTTGCTGTCAGGAGCTTGCTGGAGGATTGAAGCTAGGGTTTACTGTTGCCTTTGAGCTGGAGTTTTCTGTAGCTGTGGAGCTTAATTGTTTAGGTTGTGAGGAGCCTTATTTGAAGTGTGCTTTCTCTTCCCTGGAGCTTGAAGATAGGAGCTAGTCATGAAGATGAAAGTTGTTGCTGTAAACTTTCTGCTGTTTAACCAACTGTTGCTGTTAGAGCTGCTGTTTGCTGTAGGAGTTTGGTGCTGCTGCTTGGGCTGCCTCCTCTGCTGTGGTTTTTGTTTCTCTGTATTGCTTGTTGGCTTGTGTAGCTTGCCCCCTAGGTTTGAGGTGAGTGTTGATTCACTTTGCCTGTTGTTTTCCCAGGTTCGAGTTTGAGTGGGACTCCCTTGCCTCGCTTGTATTGCTGCATTGCATGCATTTTACTGTATTTGCTTGCTTTCTTTTCTGTTTATCCCCTAGGATCTCTGATTTCCTCTGTGCAGGAGGGAATTATGACAGACATTAGGATTCTTATCCATGCATGACAACATTAGGTTAGTTTTATTCCCTTTTCAACCTTAGGCTTTTTAGAGCTTCTTTCTCTTCTTATCTCAAAACAACTCAAAAATACAGTAATAAGGTTAATCGATGTCGTATGTTACGAGCCTTAAGCTATTTGAGAAAGGGTTGCTGGAGAGCTTCTTTCCAGTAGTCTGGCTGCTTAGTTTGGCACCCTTTGGGTGACGTGCGACGTAGTCACTCTCAAATCATAGTCTCTAGTGCGTCAGAGATTGCAAACGAACTAAAAAACATTTCTTTCGTAAAAGATTCAAACAAACATCAAAGTGTCATTTTTGTCCGCTTGGACTCTTAATCGAGAAAACCCTTTTTGAAGGTAATAAAAAACAGTCAGACAAGCTTGTGTCTTCCGTAGCCCGAACTACGTTTGCTCTGATCTTTCATGCTGTATGAAAGTACGTAGGCATAGGATGTCGTATCCTAGCGAGCAACCTTCCCCACCTTCATCCGTAGGTAGGCGAACTACGTTGACTCTGATTTCTCGTTCCAGACGGGAATACGTAGGCATAAAGTGCGACACTTTTCCGAGTCATTTTCATTTTCTTTTCTTTTTAACCCTTGACCTGTAGAGTAGGTAGAATGACAATCCGTACTAGAAAACAAGCGTGGATCCCGTCGAGTACGACGGACGTGAGGGGTGCTAATACCTTCCCCTTGCGTAATCGACTCCAGAATCCAGGATTAGGTTGTGATGACCATTCATTTCCCGTTTTGCGTTAGGTTTACTCTGAGCGTTTCCTTTCCCTCCGTTGGGATAAATAACGCACGGTGGCGACTCTTCTGTCATAGCCGGCGCTGATTTTCGCAGTAGCGACAGCTGGCGACTCTGCTGGGGACTCCAACGGTTCCCTACGCGAGTCAATCCTAGCGCTTGTTTTCCCGTCGTGGGTTTTGTATGGATTTACATTTCTATCTTTACTTTCCGCATTTTATTGTCAGCTTTATATTGTTATTGCTGTTGTGGGGAGGGGGGATCTGTTGAGAGATAAGCCGGACCTGGGCTTGAGTGCACCTAGAATTAGTTGTGGAAAGTAGTGGGTGCGTGCATGCTTTGCATGTACTAGTGTCCCGCAAAATCCATGCTCGGACGAGGTTCTTCTGGTTGACTTCTTTTTCAACCCTTTGAGTTGAGGGGGTTGTTGGTTAGTTGGATTGTCGACTCCGGGGACCGATCATTTGGAAGTTGGCTAAGTGAGGTCTCTTCAGGACATGATGATGCCACACCTTCTGGGTATCGTATCATCAGTCTTGAAAGTCTGTAACGCCGACGACCGCATAGGATGCCGTACCTTGTGTCAGTTGATAGGACACCTACCTGTGAGAGGGATTGGGGCATGTAGGAAACTTGACCTCCAGACTACCCGGTTTTCTTAATATTGGATCAGTATGTGTGGTTATTTGGGGTTCTTCACCAGAGCATTGTTTTGGGTCTGTTGAGACCAGGTTGGAGCATTGTTTTGGGTCTGTTGAGACCAGGTCAGGGCAGTGTTTTAAGTCTGTTGAGACAAAGTGGAGCATTGTTATGGGTCTGTTGAGACAGGATTTGAGCAGCAGTGCGGGTCTGTTGAGACAGATATTGTGGATGGATCTCTTTAGCAATATATCACTTGATCCCTGTTGCATGTTTGCATATTGCATTGCGGCATACTCATTTTGCATATCATTAACGTGTGTCTGTGCTGCAGGTGCATTTCATACCTTCTGATTCTAGTTGCCCGGATTTCTGTCTGCTGCTATTATGGATACTTTGAAGAAGACTGTAGCATACAAGTTACCTACTCCAGATGTTTCTTCTTTGCTTGGTTTGATATCTCTAGATGATGATGATGTGAAGAGAAGCTTCAGGGGGAGTTATGGGAAACTGCTTAGGTTGGTTTATAAACCATCCATGTATGAGAGGAACGGATTGTACGCGCTGATGCAGTTCTATGATCCCCCGCTGAGGTGTTTTACTTTCCCTGACTTCATTTTGGCTCCGACCATGGAGGAATATGCTGAGATCTTGGAGTTGAATATCCAGAACAAGGTGCCTTTTGTTCACATGGATGCTGAGCCCAAACTGGAGGATTTGGCTGTTGCTTTGCATTTAGATTCCTCAGAGTTGCTGTTAAACTCGTGGAATGGAGTGTCCGGTTTTTCTCTCAAGTTCTTGGTTGGGAAAGCACAAGAGTACGCCAAGAGTGGCTGTTGGGTTGTGTTTAATGCTATCCTTGCTTTGTGTATCTATGGCATTGTATTATTCCCGAACCTGCCTGACTTTGTTGATTTGGATGCATTATGTATATTTGCTTCAGGCAATCCTGTGCCTACTCTGATGGGAGACTTCTATCACTCGCTGCATTATAAGAACGAGAATAGGAGGGGCAAGAACGTCTCTTACTGTGTGCCTTTGTTGTATATGTGGTTTGATAGTCACCTGCCCCAGAAGGGTATTTTCGCTGAGTCTGCAGATACGGTAGATTGGTCTGAGCATTTGATAGGACTTTCTTCAAAAGATGTTGTCTGGTTTGATAGAGATTTGCTGGGATCCGAGATTATCTATAGCTGCGCCGGATATCCTAACGTTCCTCTGATTGGAAGGAAAGGGTGCATTAACTACAATCCATCATTATTGATCAGGCAATTCGGTTATGCCTTGAAAAGCCCGCCAAAAGAGGAGGAAGTGCAGGAACCTCTGTACTTCACAGGTGAGCTGAGTGGAGAATTATTGTCCAGGCTTCAGCATGCTTGGAAAAATATCAACAGAAGGGGTAAGCCGTTGTTGGGTAAGAATGATTGTCAAGCCTATCCTCCGTACAAAGTCTGGATCCAAGAGGGCAAAGTAGGCGCTGATGCCGTTTCCTGCAGTATTACCTCCTACTCCCCCCGTGATTGAGGAGCCAACTACTGTGCCTATTGAGAGATACGAGTAGGTTGTGAAGGAGAAAGAAGAGCTGATGAAAGCCAACGAGAAGTTGGAAGAAGAGCTAGTGCAACTCAGGAGCGAAAGAAATGAAGCCGTATATTCCTTCAAGCAACAAATAGAGCTGGTGAACTACCTAGGCACACAATTGACTGAACAAAGGAAGAAGCGTGAACGCTTGGGGATAGATTTCAAGAGCTCTCACGACATGCTGGAGTTAAGAAGAAAGCACTTGATGTAGCCTACCAGGAGATCTCTGCATTCAACAAAACCTAGAATGCCACGCTGACCGGCAATAAGGAAAGAGAAGACAAACTGAAGCTGCAGATCTCTAAGCTGGAAGGTCAGTTGAAAGCTAGCCAGAAGAGGTTATGCGGAGATATGATGTTCAGAATGCATTGAACAAAGTTATCAAGCGCAAGAAAGAGTCTGCATCCCAGAAGCGGAAGCTAGAAGACTGCTTTGGAGAAGGTGTTTGGGAGAAATCCATTGGGGATCTCCAGCGTGTTATCAGGCAAAGAGACTCGCTCGTCGAAGGGTTGCTTTCTCAGCTGAATCATCCCAAAACTAAGAGATTGTTAGAGGAGTATCAGGCATATGGTCGCACCTGATTACCTTATGTACTATTGTATATGCTTTATTTGCATTGTGCTGGCCATCACTAGGATTGTTGGTTGAGGTCATGCCTTCTTTTTGTACACTCAGTAATATTGTATTTCTGACTTGATGGGCTCTTCGCGGCAATATATGAGATGTTTTTCCATAAGTGGATTTCAAGCTTCTTATCACTATCACTGTCACTACACTGGCACTTTGGCACTAGAATCAGGGGTTGATTCCCCTAACGTACAGACACATATTGCATTTGCATACTCATTTTGCATTGCCAGTTACTTGTTGAATTTGTATCTTATTTCCTGCATCTCACAGGTTTTTCAGGATTGACGACCAAAGAATCCACCGTTATTCAACCCGAAACAACTGTAAGAAGGCAATGGATCAAGTTCAAGTCGAGATGCAGGAAATCCGTGAGAAGTTGACTTTGTTCATGCAAGCTATGGAGAGCATGGCCAAGGGCCAGGAGAATCTTCAGACCTTGGTGCAGCCGCTGCTGACGCGGGCAAACGAAAATGGCAACACTGACCATATTTCTGTTGAAACTCCTCGCCGAGAGAATGAGATACCGGCAGTTGTTACTCCACCCGTTGTGACTGTCAACGGAAACACTGGTACTGGTGCAGGGGCTGACGCTGGTAATGGCAATACTGGGAATGGTGGTGATGGGCATGTTGTTAACAACAAAGGCAACACTGTGGATGCTGATCAAGGATTCGTTGACAATGTTGGTTTTGGAAACAATGGATATGGCAATGTCAATCAGGACGGGAACTTCGGGTTCAACAATCAGGGCTTCGGGAATGACGGTTACGACAACAATCAGGGGTATGGCTACGGTAATGGTGGATTCGGTAATGTGAATGTGAACGGCGCTGGAGCACTTCATTTCAACAATGGTTTTGGACCTGCTGGGGTCAATCTGGGGTTCGGCAACCAAGGACAGGGTCCTGTGTTCAATCAGCAAGGATTTGGCCGTAACATGGGTTATGATGGATACGACAACGACTGGAATATGGATCAACAAGAGGACGCTTTTTCAGGAAGGGGTATGGGACCTGAAGGCCCTATTGACCCTGTTCAGAGGATCAGAATGCTAGAAGAGCAGATGAAAGGTGTGGTTGATCAGAACTCCGCTGGATTGGATATGACTACAATGGGGTTGGTACCAGGGCTGAGGGTGCCGTTGAAATTCAAGGCTCCAACATTTGACAAATACAAAGGGGATACCTGTCCAAAGGTCCATGTGCGCTCTTATTATAGAAGGATGTCTGCATATTCCGACGATGAAAGGATGCTCATGCATTTCTTTCAAGATAGCTTATCGGGACCATCATTGGAATGGTACATGGGACTGGAGCCCACTCATATTAGAAGCTGGAAGCAGTTGGCGGATGCTTTCGTTATGCAATACAAATATAACAGCGATTTGGCGCCAAACAGAGTTCAATTGCAGAGCTTGTCGCAGAAAAATGGTGAAAGTTTCAAAGAGTACACGCAGCGGTGGTGCGATATGACAGCTCGAGTGCACCCTCCTTTGGTTGAAAGGGAAATGAATGACATGTTTGTAGGGACGTTTACAGGAATGTACTATGACAAGTTACTCAATGTTTCGATGGGTAGTTTCTCCGATATGATCCTTATGGGAGAAAGGATCGAAAATGGAATCAAAATTGGAAAGATTCAGGCAGGCGAATCTACTTCAGCCGGGGGTGCGAAAAAAGCGTTCGACGGAAGACGACAGGGTGATACTAGCGCTGTGTATGGTGGCCGAGGCCGGGGCAGAGGCAGAAATCAGTACAGTCAACCTCAACAAATAGCCAGTGTTACTATTCCAATTCAATAACAGCAACAACAACAGCAACAACAACCGCAACAGCAGCAAAGGTAGAATCAGGGTCAGGGAAGGTTTCAGAATGTAAAGCCGAAGAGGGTGTTTGATAAGCCTCCGTCGACATACGCAGAGCTTCTTCAGACACTGTTGGGGTTGAATTTGGTCGAGAAAAGAACACTGGAACCACCTATAGGACCAATACTTCCTAGGGGGTATGATGCTAATAAGCATTGCGAATTCCATTCCGGGGCGCCCGGACACGATATAGAATTTTGTCATGCTTTCAAGCATAAAGTTCAAGACTTGTTGGACAGTAAAACCATCAACTTTGGCCAAGTGGGGACCAATATTGTACAACAGCCTATGCCTAATCATGGGGAAAATGCTATCTTAACAGAAGACAATTTGAACCTAGTGATGGATGTTAATGAGTTGAAGACACCATTAAGGGAAGTGAAAAGCAGGCTGCTCAGAGGGGGAGTATTTCCCGGTTGTGATGAATACTGTTTAGAGTGTTGGACCAAGCCTACAGGTTGTACTGAGTTGAAGCGGGGCATTCAGGCCATGATCAACGAAGGGACCTTGCAATTTGATCGAATTGCGGTTGAGAAGCCTGTGGAGGCGTTATCTGATAAACAGAATGATATTGCAACAGTGACGATCCCGAGGAAGACTATAACGATAGTGGCGCCCGCCAAGCGGCCAACTATTACGATTACCAAAGTAGGGCCTGTTCCCTTTGAGAGTACGAAAGCTGTCCCGTGGACATATGGATTAGAAGCATATTGCAACGGTGAAAAGATTGTGATGAATAGCCAGCCAGCCAGGACTGTTGATAATGTTGTTGGTACGGGGGGCATGACCCGTAGCGGAAGGATCTTTACCTCACTTGAAATAGAAGTAGAGAGGTTAGCCAAAGGTAAAGCCAAAGTAAGTGAAAGCGGACCTTCTCTGCCGAAAGAGAAGGATACATCACTCAAGGACGTAGAGGAGTTCATGAGACTGATCCGCAAGAGCGACTACAAAATTGTTGAACATCTACAGCAGACGCCGTCAAAGATTTCTATCTTGTTGTTGTTGTTATGTTCCGAGGCCCACCGGAACACTCTGCTGAAGATATTGGATACGTCATTCGTACCCCAAGAAGTTTCTGTAAATCAGTTAGAGGGAGTAATGGCACATGTCAATGCTGGACATAGCCTGGGTTTCACAGATTTCGACCTAACTCCCAAGGGTCGAGAGCACAACATGGCCTTGCATATATCGGTGGAATTCCGGGGCACCGTAATGTCGCATGTATTGGTGGATACTGGATCGTCGCTGAACGTATTGCCAAAGAAATCCATGATGAAGTTGGACATACGAGGAGTTATTTGCACGCCCAACGATTTGGTTGTGAGGGCGTTTGATGGGACGAAGAGATCAGTGTTTGGGTCAATAACATTACCGCTCCAGGTGGGGACATAAATTTTTGACACCGAATTCTACACCATGGATATCCATCCAGCTTATAGCTGCCTTCTTGGGCGCCCATGGATCCATGCTGCAGGGGCCGTAACGTCCACTTTGCATCAGAAGCTGAAGTACATGATGGGTGATAGTGTTGTTACCATTTGCGGGGAGGAGGACATTTTGGTCAGTCATCTGTCATCATTCAGATATGTTGAGGTCGACGGAGAAATACACGAGACACCTTGTCAAGCCTTCAAGGGGTTACGGATTAAAGACAAAGCTCAGGGTTCCAGCAAAATATCAGATGTGGCAGTGTCATATTACAAAGAGGCTCAGGCTTTAGTGCAGACTGGTGAGACTAAAGGCTGGGGGCAGGTATTGAAGATTCCCGTGAAGAATGACAAGTTTGGGCTAGGGTATCGACCGACGTCGTCAGCGTCTGCTTTAGGAGCGCCCAGGTTCAAGGGACCGGTCACGATTACGCCAAGCGGGGTGTGCTTCGAGACTATCAACGCCATTTCCGATGCCGAAGACGGGGATAGCGACTGCGATATGGACGCGTGGATCAAGCCAAGCGTGCCAGGACAAAGTCTCTGCAACTGGTCCATCCGGGAAACTGTCCCAGTGACTTTTAAACAATAATGATTTGTTTTATCAATTGTTGAATAATCCTATGTCCTACCCGGGGCATAGTGATGTTACATTAGGGCTACTTGATTATATGTATTGCATTGTTTTAATCATGAAATAAAGGCGTATTTCATATTCAAATATTGTGATCCCTGTTTTTCTTGTTTTACTTTAACAATAAATGGCAACGTGCTTATTTGCTTTGTTTGCGTGTTGAATCGTTTAACCATTTCCTTTGCAGGACTAATCTTTCAGATGACATCTCATACGAACCGCCTATGACCCGTTTCGACTTCGAGCACCCGGTATTCCAAGCAGAGGAAGAGATTGTTGAGGATATCGACCTGCCAGAGGAGCTGACTCGTTTGTTGAAACAGGAAGAGAGAATCATTCTGCCTCATTAGGAGGAAATTGAGATTATTAACTTGGGGTCGGAAGAAGTTGTGAGAAATATCCGTATAGGGGCTGCACTGCAAAGCGACACCAAGCAACGGCTGATTGAAATACTGAAAGAGTACGGTGATATATTTGCTTGGTCGTACGAGGATATGCCTGGGTTAGATACGGACATGGTTGTGCATCGTCTGCCACTGCGAGAGGAATGTCCGCCTGTTAAACAGAAACTCAGAAGAACCAGGCCAGACATGGCTGTGAAGATAAAAGAGGAAGTTCAAAAACAGTGGGATGCTGGTTTCCTAGCTGTTACAACTTATCCGTCATGGGTCGCTAATATAGTACCAGTGCCGAAGAAAGATGATAAAGTGCGAATGTGTGTAGACTACCGTGATTTGAATAGGGCGAGCCCGAAAGATGACTTTCCACTTCCTCACATTGATGTGCTGGTTGATAACACTGCTCAGTTCTCCGTATTCTCCTTCATGGACGGCTTCTCAGGTTATAATCAGATCAAAATGGCACCAGAAGACATGGAGAAGACTACCTTCATTACTCTCTGGGGAACATTTTTCTACAAAGTGATGCCCTTCGGACTGAAGAACGCTGGGGCAACATATCAACATGCTATGACGACTCTTTTTCATGACATGATGCACAAAGAGATCGAGGTTTATGTTGATGATATGATTGCCAAATCCCAGACGGAGGAGGAGCATTTGGTTAATCTGCTGAAACTGTTCAAGAGGCTTAGGAAGTTCAGGTTGAGACTGAACCCTAACAAGTGCACCTTCGGGGTGAGATCGGGTAAACTGCTGGGGTTTATTGTGAGCGAAAAGGGAATAGAGGTTGACCATGCGAAAATAAAAGCAATACAAGAAATGCCGACGCCTAAAACAGAAAAAGAAGTGTGTGGGTTTTTAGGGAGGTTGAACTATATCGCCCGGTTCATATCTCACCTAACTGCGACATGCGAGCCGTTATTCAAGTTGTTGAAAAAGGATCAGGTGTTGACCTGGAATGAAAATTGTCAAAAGGCGTTCGACAAGATAAAACAATACTTGTAGGAACCTCCCGTTTTGATACCCCCTGTGGCCGGGAGACCTTTGATTATGTATTTGATGGTTCTTGAGGAAAGTATGGGTTGTGTTCTCGGTCAACACGACGAGACCGGACGTAAAGAGCATGCGATCTACTATTTGAGTAAGAAGTTTGCCGACTGTGAGTCCAGATACTCGATGCTTGAGAAAACATGTTGCGCGCTAGCCTGGGCCGCCAAACGTTTGAGGCAATACATGCTGAATCATACAACCCTGCTAATTTCAAAGATGGATCCAATCAAATACGTGTTTGAGAAGCAAGCACTCTCCGGAAGAATTGCCCGATGGCAGATGGTGTTAACCGAATACGATATACAATATGTCTCACAAAAAGCTATTAAAGGTAGCGTTCTGTCAGAGTACCTTGCGGAGCAGCCTGTTGAGGACTACCAATCGACGAGGTTTGATTTTCCTGACGAGGATATCATGTACCTGAAAATGAAGGATTGTGAAGAACCGTTGCCGGACGAAGGACCAGAATTGTGTTCCAAATGGCAGTTGATATTTGACGGAGCTGTAAATTCTTATGGTAGCGGAATATGTGCAATTATCACTACTCCTCAGGGGTCGCACATCCCCTTTACTGCCCCATTGACTTTTCCCGTTACCAATAATGAGGCTGAATACGAGGCTTGCATCATGGGCCTAGAAGAAGCCATTGATTTGCGAATCAAACATCTGGATGTATACGGAGACTCAGCTCTAGTGGTGAATCAGATTAAAGGAGAATGGGAGACACGACAGCCCAATTTGATACCATATATAAATTATGCAAGGAGATTGTTGCCTTTCTTTGACAAGGTGGAATTGCATCACGTGCCACAAGCAGAAAATCAAATGGCTGACGCCCTGGCGACATTGTCTTCAATGTATAAAGTTAACTTCTGGAACGAGGCTCCCCGGATTGTTATCTCTCGGCTCGATAGGCCTGCGTTCATATTTGCCATTGATGAGGCTCCCGATGGTCAGCCCTGGTACTTTGACATCCAGAATTTCCTAAAGAACAAGGAGTATCCGGCTGGGGCATCCAGTCGAGATCAGAAGACGCTCAGGAGATTGGCTGGCAATTTCTATTTGAACCCGGACGGTGTCCTATACAAAAGAAACCACGACTTGGTGTTGCTACGTTGTGTAGATGAGAAAGAGGCGAAGTTTCTCATGGAAGAGATACATGAGGGTACATTTGGTACACTTGCTGGTGGGCATGCTATGACGAGAAAACTGCTGCGGGCAAGTTATTATTGGCTAACTATGGAAACAGACTGTTTCAAGTTTGCGAAGAGGTGTCATAAATGCCAGATTTATGCGGATAAAATCCATGTGCCTCCAAGTCCTCTGAATATGATGTCATCACCGTGGCCTTTCTCGATGTGGGGAATTGATATGATTGGCAAGATCGAGCCTACGGCATCCAACGGACACCGATTCATTTTGGTGGCAATCGATTACTTCACCAAGTGGGCGGAAGCAGCATCATACGCCAATGTGACCAAGCAAGTGGTAGCCAGATTTATCAAATGAGATATTATCTGCAGGTATGGAATCCCTGAGCGGATTATCACCGACAACGGTTCAAATTTGAATAACAAAATGATGAAAGAGCTGTGTCAGAATTTTAAGATTGAACATCACAACTCTTCTCCTTACCGGCCCAAGATGAATGGCGCTGTCGAAGCGGCCATTAAGAACATAAAGAAGATTGTTCAGAAGATGGTTGTGACATATAAGGACTGACACGAGATGCTACCTTTCGATTTGCACGGTTATCGTACGACGGTACGCACATCAATCGGGGCAACCCCTTTCTCATTGGTATACGGGATGGAGGTAGTGTTACCGTTGGAGTTTGAGATTCCTTCCCTAAGGGTTTTAAGTGATGTCCAACTTGACGAGGCAGAATGGGTTAAAGATAGACTGAATCAGCTCAGCTTAATGGATGAGAAGAGGCTGGCTTCTTTAGCATACGGTCGGTTATATCAGAGCCGGATGAAGAAAGCTTACGACAAGAAGGTATGCCCGCGAAGCTTTCAGACGGGCGATCTTGTTTTGAAAAAGATTCTCCCACCACAAACAGATCACAGGGGCAAGTGGACTCCTAATTACGAAGGACCCTACGTTGTCAGAAAAGTCTTCTCCGGAGGAGCTTTGTTACTATCCACTATGGATGGTGAAGACTTTACGTCCCCTGTGAATTCGGACGCAGTTAAAAAATACTTTGCTTGAAAGTGACCCGCTGGACAGTAAAAAGAGAGTCCAGGCAAAAATGGGGCATCCTGGCGAACCATAAAAAAATGAATAAAAGGTTCGGGCAAAAATTAGGGATAAAATTGAAAAATGTACACCCGCGAAGTCGAAAACCTGAAAGGGGCGATTTCGGAAAAAAAGGGTATCCCGGTGAATTGAAAACCCGCAAAGGGCGGTTCACGCAAAAATTAGGGATTGAAGAAGCAAATGACTGCGGTCCGAATTTGACACGACATTGCTTAGTGGTTTGGGAATACCTGGGGGCCGTCTATCCAAAAACAATCTCTTCCGAAGATCGGGTACCAGGAAAGCGCAGAGTCAGGCGAGTCATAGGAGGATCAGCTCATGGTGTTTGTCTGTACCACGTCGCCGACATGTATACAACTATTGTTTTGCATTTTATGCTTCTTGTGCATATATGTATGTGTGTTTGTGCGTAACTTCCTCTTTTCAGGAGTTGCATCCAGTGTACAAAATTTTGCCTATTCAGAGGCCCGTTATCAATAAAACATGTTATTCAGTACTTGATGTTTGTTCTTTACTGTTTTATTTGTGAAAGATGCCGATGTTTTTAATAAACTTGCATTTGCATAATCTTGCTGGCCCTTGCCAATAATTGCTAAAACTTCTAATTGACTGAAGTAATGTCACAGATGCTAACCCGGGTAGATTCTGTTGTATAGGCCTGTTTTGTCTCGTTTGTTTTGCAGGGTTCTTACCTGTGGAGCAAACAGTCGGGGATTGTATTCCCCAGCCAAAATCTCTTGATGAAAAGCCCGACTCCAGTCGATGTCATTCTCCAGCTAGTCGTAGCTTATTCCCCGAGGTTTGGAATGACGTTATCCCTTACCGAATAAGGGATTATTCTCCCCAGAAGAGTGTCCTCAGGGAAGTTGTCCACCGGATATCCCCAGCAAGTCAAAATCAATGTTCCCTGCAGAGGTTGCGCTCCTTAGCGAATCGAAGGTGTGCACGTTCAATCTCCGGCATGGGAGATTCCCGCAATAGTTAACCAAGTTGATGGTTCGAAAGGTTTATATCTATGAAGGATGGTTTTCTTGCTCCCCACGGGTCGTCGTGACGTCGACAGGATGTTGATCCTCAGCAGAGTCCGAGGCTTCGAGTTCGTAAACTGTGCCCAGACAGTGTGCTTTTCCTAGAAGTGTCACTTCTTTCCCAACTAAGTTGGTTCACCAACAGGGTGGCTTGTATAGTATCTCAAGACCTTTAATATGAGTGGTGGAAGGCATCAAGGAGATTTATAGAACTCAAGTTATGGTTCTTGCAAGTTACAGGTCATCTGAGGACACTGAAATTTGTCTGTGAAAGTTACTTGACTTCCAAGCAACGTTTACCCCTCAAGGAGCTTTCAAATGGATTTTTGGACAACATGAAAGTTGTTCCTAATGATCTTAGCTTTCTAGAAAGGTATGATATGCCTTCATCTGATTTGTGGAACTCTACTTATGACCTTGGCAAGCCAAGGGCATTTTGGTCATTTGGAAGTTATATGTCATTTCAAGCATATGGCCATATCTCCTACTTCCAAGCTTCAAATGGAAAAACCTTCAACATCAAAGTTGCTTAGAATGATGTTTTAAGGCTAGTAGGGTGGTCATGAGATGTTGGAAAGGCTCATATCAAAAGGTGATAAAAATGGCCTAAAAATGAGGCATAAGTTAATTCAAGTGAAATGGAAAATCATAAAATCCAAGTTACAAATCCAAACCATGTCATATGATAGGTCATTTTGACTCCAAAGGACATTTTAAGAACAATGGTTCAGCCACAATTTTGATTTAAGGCTTGAATCTTGGGGTTGCTTTGTAATTTGGTTGCTTGCATAATGGGGTATCAAACCAAAACAAGGAAAAGCTTAATAAACAAGGTGTTTAAGCATTGTATATTGTCCTAAATCTCATGTAAGGAGATATTCAAGTTAATTACTCAAGTTGCAAGGGATTTTGTCATGATATATCATGTGGTGAGAATGGAAATGCAAGTTATCATGTCATGAAAGTTCAAGTTCTTACTAGATGGTTCTAGGAGGTTCTAGACCTTTCTAAAATCAGTCTATATATTGATTACAATCTGCATTGGTGAAGGGTTGGTGATTGTTGATGTTAATGGTGGTAGAGAATAGAGATTGAATCAAAAATTCTCCATTTGCAAATTGTATTGAAACTTCATTTTTCTCTTCATTACCCTTCCATTTTTCTACACAAATCTTCTCTACAAACATCCCTGAGTATGTTCATGCTAGCTTGAGGTTCCATTGTTGAAGAATTGAAGGAGTTCCAAGTGAAGTTGCAAAGGAGCAAGAGGCATTGGATCTTGAGATACAAGCCATTTCCATCAAATCTTGTGCAAGCAGAGGATTGTTCATCACCTAGGGACCATTCTTGAGGATCTACAAGGCTTGATTTGGAGCTTTTCACCACCTACCATTGCAAGAAACAAGGTAAGAAAAATTGTTCCTACACTCTGATTTAGGCATGGCTAGGACTAATTCTTGTTGTAAAACCATTAGAGACAATTAGGTGGTTCATTTGGGTAAGTTTAAGATCAATTAGTGAGGTTTCATTAATGGAGGTTGATTCTTGATGGAGCTGGAATGAGCGATTTAATGGATGAAAATGCACAATAATCGGTTGGTTTTAATCAGCATAACATAAGGATCATTTACATATAAATAATGTTGAGTTTGGTGATGGTTGAAAACTGAAGAAAGTTTGAGTTCATGGAGTTACACCCTTAAGGTTCCATGATAGAGAGAGTTTTAATGTAAGCTATTGCCACAGTTGTATTCTATGTGAAATTCTAGTCAAGTTTGGCTCTTACATCGTGGCGTTTGGTCGAGAGATGAAGGCGTATGATGAGCTGGAAGATTGGTGCATGGCATGGGTTTCATGGCTTTTTTCTGAAAACCCTAAGTGTCCAAGGAAGAAGAAGACTTCATTGTCGTTGGATTGAGCGCAGAATCATTGACCAAGAATACGATCCAACGTTCCAGATCAAAGCACGAGTGGGAGGGAATCAGAAACAGCAGCTAAACGTTGCGTTTCATTAAAGCTCCCAGCTTGGGCTTTTAATGACCATTGCTATCGCCACCCCCCTAAGCGAGGCCCAATTGAAATGAACTACCATTCCATGCTATTCGCACCGATGTTTTTTCTTTTTCTTTTAGCTTTAATTGGTTTTTCTGATTGTGAAACTGGGCCCAGGCGCTTCGCTATTGCCACCCCCCATGCTGGGCCCAGATGTGAATAATAACTGAATTTTATTTCTTCTTGCACCCCATGATCATTTTCTCATATTAAACATTCTCCAAATTTTATCTCACTTTAAAAATTCATATAAAAATGAAAAATGACTATTTTTTAATGAGACTTTTTTTCCCATTTTCCATTTTCTGTCTAGAAAAATATAAAATCATAAAATTGTCATTTTACTTCATTTTCATATTTTTTTGCATATTTTTACATTTAATTGCTTTTTTAAATTCTTTTAGTTGATGCTATCATTTGTTGAATTTAGTTTAAGAGTTCCTTTAGGATTTTTACCCCATTCTTTTTAGTACAACTAGATATGGATATTAGGTGCCCCTGGTTTTTATACCACAATTTATAGGACTTCATTTTAGGTAGTTTAGTTAGAAACTATTAGGCTAGTTAATTAGGGCTTTGAATATAACATAGGTGTATTGAAACAATTTTCTTCTGGGTTTTTAGACTGAATTAGGACCTGGGACTATAGGGGTATTAAGGGTAAGCATAATAGATCCCTTAGAATAAATAGTAGAATTTTCCCCATGGTATTAATATTTTTAGTATAGTTTTGTATTTGATCGATTGTATGGTGTGCCCTTTTTAGGGTTATTGTTTGATTGTGTGGGTTATTGGGTTTGCTTGGGGCGTGGGGTTGAGTTGAAGACCTTGTTGTTGAAGCCCATTGAAGACAAAAGGAGTGAAGATCAATTTCAAGAGTGGATGAAGAGTGTATCTTGCTGGCAGTTGTTGAGGTTATAGGATCTAGGAGCTAGGTAGAGCTCTAGAATAGAAACTTGATTCACAAACATGGAAGGTCTTGTTTGCCTCCATTCTTTATCTATGATTCAAAGTCTCTTTTAAATACTCACCTCCTTCCTTTGGAAGGATCAGTGAATGTATTTAAAAGATAGAACTTTTGAGAGAAAACTGTCTGTATCATGTTAACAGTCAATAGGCCACCCTTGGTAGGCAACTGACTGCTTAACATCCAATTCATCTTGTTAACTGCTACTCATCTTGGAGAGTGGGACTTGAAGAAAAGCCCTGAAAGATTGAAGATAGAGACCTTGCTTGAAGGCTGTGAAGATGAAGATTGATGCCTGCTTGGAGCTTGTAGATGTTTGAGGATGACTTGAAGATAGAAGATGATGGAGCTTGCAGTGCAGGGTTGCTGTTTGCTGTTTTTTTTTTGCTGTTTATAAGTCTTTGATGTATTGTTTGAGTTTCCCTGACTGTATTGCTTGCTAATTGATCTGTTAGGTTGAAAGCGAATTTTGTTCGCTTTTGCCTATTGTTTTTTAGTTCGAGGTTGAGTGGGACTCCCTTGCCTCGCTTGTCTTGTTGCATTCATGCATATTTTACTGTTTTATCGTATCTGTTGTTTCTGTTTCCGTCTATCCCCTTAGGATCTCTGTTTCTCTCTGCGCAAGAGAGGAACATGATAGACATTAGGTCTTAACCCATGCATGATAACATTAGGTTAGTTTGATTCCCTTTTCAACCGTAAGTTAGAGTTCTGTCTCTTCTTTCTCAAAACAAACAGAAAAACACAATAAATATTTCAAACACAATAAAAGACACTTCTTCCGTAAAAGAATGAGAACTCATCAAAACGTCATTTTTGTCCGCTTGGACTGTTAATCAGAAAAACCCTTTTTTAGAAGGAGATAAAAACAATCAAGACAGACTTGTGTCGTACGTGGCCCGAACTATGTTTGCTCTGATCTTTCATGCTGTATGAAAGTACGTAGGCATAGGATGCGATATCCTAGCGAGCAACCTTCCCCTCCTTTCCCGTAGGTAGGCGAACTACGTTGACTCTGATTTCTCGTTCCAGACGGGAATACGTAGGCATAAAGTGCGATACTTTGCCGAGTCATTTTATTTTCTTTTAACCCCAGACCTGTAGAATAGATAGAATAATAATCCGTACCAGAAAACAAGCGTGGATCCCGTCGAGTACGACAGACGTGAGGGGTGCTAATACCTTCCCCTTGCGTAACCGACTCCCGAATCCAGGATTTGGTTGCGATGACCATTCCTTTCCCGTCTTTGCGGTAGGTTTACTTCGAGCGTTTCCTTTCCCTCCGTTGGGATAAATAACGCACGGTGGCGACTCTTCTGTTCAGCCGGCGCCGATTTTCGCAGTAGCGACAGCTGGCGACTCTGCTGGGGATCCAACGTCCCCTGGCTGCTAAGGACTACGATAGTTCCTTATGCATTTGGGATCCAACGTCCCTTAAGCGAGTCAATCCTAACGCTTGTTTTCCCGTCGAGGATTTTGTATGGATTTACATTATGTCATTTACTTTCAGCATTATATTATTGTTATTATTGCTGTATTGGGGTGTGACGGGTGTTCTATGATTGAGAGATAAGCCGGACCTAGGCTTGAGTGCACTTAGAATTAGAGTGGAAAGTAGTGGGCGCGTGCCGGCTTTGCTTGCATTACTGTCCCGCAAAATCCACACTCGGACGAGGTTCTTCTGGTTGACTTCTTTTTCTACCCTTTGGGTCGAAGGGGTTGTTGGTTAGTTGAATTGTCAACTCTGGGAACCGGTCAATTGGAAGTTGGCTAAGTGATGCCTCTTCAGGATTTGATGATGCCACTCCTTCTGGGAATCGTATCATCAACCCTGAAAGTCTGTAACACCGACGACCGCATAGGATGCCATACCATTGTCAGTTACTAGGATACCTACCTGTGAGAGGGTTTGGGGCTATGCAGGTAACTAGACCTTCAGATACCGGTTTGTTTCTTGATTTAAGATTCAGGGTATTTATGGACAGTTGAGGGGTCTATCAGAGACTAGTTGGAGTTATGTTATGGGGTCTATCATAGACCAGAGTTGGAGCTTTGTGTTGGGTCTGTCTAAGACCAGGGTTTGAGGAATTCTGGATGGTCTATCTGAGACTTATGATGTGGTTCAGGCTTCTCAGCCATGGCATTTGGTCCCTGTTGCATCTATTTGCATTGCATTGTTCGCATAACCATTATCATGTGCATTTCATTAATGTGTGTCTGTGCTGCAGGTGCATTTGCATATTCCCTGATTCTAGTGTCCGGACTTCTACTTATTGGTCATGGCTGGTTTGAGAAAAATAGTTGCATACAAGTTACTGACACCTGACGTTACTCCCCTACTTGGTCTGATTTCCCTTGCTGATGAGGAGGTCAGGAGAAGTTTCAGAATGAGTTATGGAAGACTGTTGAGACTGGTCTGCAAGCCAACTGCTGTTGAGATGAATGGGCTGTATGCATTGATGCAATTCTATGACCCTGCCTTGAGATGTTTGACATTTGCTGACTTTATTTTGGGGCCTACCATGGAAGAGTACGCTGAGTTTATCGAGCTGCCGGTGCAAAATAAGGTCCCTTTCATCCATTGTGACGCTAAGCCCAAGCTGGAGGACTTAGCAAAGGCTTTACACATGAACGCTTCTGAACTATTAGTGACTTCTTGGCTCGGGGTTCCAGGCTTCTCCCTCGGTTTTCTGGTTGGAAAAGCCCAAGCATATGCCAAGAGCGGATGCTGGATAGTCTTTAATGCTATTTTGGCTCTGTGCATCTACGAAATAGTGCTGTTTCCCAATTTACCCAATTTTGTGGACTTTGACGCCTTTCATCTGTTTGCTGCTGGCAACCTTGTACCCACCTTGATTGGAGATCTCTATCATTCATTGCACTACAAAAATGAAAATAGGAGAGGAAAGACTGTTTACTGTTGTGCGCCGCTGTTGAACACGTGGTTTAAGAGCCATCTCCCCCCTGAAGGGACCTTTTGTAGATGGTGCAACTACAGCTGACTGGCCAGAGCGTCTGATGAGACTATCTTCCGAAGACATTGAGTGGTTTGACCGAGACTTGCTGGGGTCTGAGCTTATTTTCAGTTGCACTGGGTATCCTAATGTTCCTTTGATAGGAAGAAAAGGGTGCATCAATTATAATCCATCGCTGTTTGTTCGCCAATTTGGATACGCATTGAAGAACACACCTAGGGAGGAAGAAGTGCAGGAATCTTTGTACTTCACCGGCGACTTGAATGGAGAGTTACTAGCCAAGCTTCAGCACGCTTGGATGCGTATCAACAGAAGAGGGAAACCACTATTGGGGAAGAATGATTGTCAGGCTTATGTACCATAAAAAGCTTGGATACAAGAGAGAGCAAAGCAGTTGCTAATGCCGTTTCCAGCTGCACCAGTCCATGTTCATATTCCAGTAGAGGAACCAACCACCGTTACTAGGGAGGTCTACGAGCGAGTTGTAAAAGAGAAAGAAGCCTTGATGAAGATCAATGAAGAGTTAGAAAAAGAACTGACTCAGATGCGTAGTGAGAAAAACAAGGCTATGCATTCTTTCCAACAGCAGACTGAGTTAGTAAACAGGCTAGGTGCTGAACTGACCGAAGAGAAAAAGAAGCGTGAAAGCCTGGGGAAAGAATTCAGAAGCTCTCATGATATGTTGGAGTCCAAGAAGAAAGCACTCGATGTCGCCCACCGGGAAATCTCTTCTTGTAACAAAACGTGGAACGCTACGCTAACCAACAACAAAAAGAGGGAAGACAAATTGAAGCAGCAAATTTCTGAACTCGAAGAACAGTTGAAGGCTAGCAATAAAAAGTATGAAGAGGAGGTGATGGCAAGATATAGTCTTCAGAACTCATTGAACAAGGCCATCGAAGGCAAGAAAGAGGCTGTGGCTCAGAAACGGAAGCTGGAGGATCGCTTCGGAGAAGGGGCCAGGGAGGAATTCACTGGTGATTTGCGACGTGTTCTCAAGCGAAGAGATCTACTTGTTGAGGGTCTGCTTACCCAAACAAGTCATCCGGAGACTAAGAGGTTACTAGAGGAGTACCAGGCATATGGGAGCACTTGACCATTTCATGTATTAATGTGTACGCTTTATTTGCATTGTGCTGACCATCACCAGGATTGTTGGTTGAGGTCATGCCTTCTTATTGCACACTCATTGATATTGTATTCCTGATCTGATGGGTTTCTCTGCAATATATGAGGTGTTTTCTATGATTCGGCTCCGAACTTCGTCTTGCTGTCACTATCACCCCACTGACACATTCGCACTAGAATCGGGGAGTAATATTCCCTAATGCACAGACACATATTGCATTGCATTCACATTCATATTGCATTACAGGTGATTATTGAACTGTATCTCATTTCCTGCACCGTACAGGTCTTTTCAGGATTGAAAGTCAACGCCCGCACCGATACTCTACTCGTACCAACTGCAGAAGAGTTATGGATCAGATGCAGAATGAAATGCAGGACATGCGTGAGAAGCTGGCGCTATTCATGCAGACAATGGAGACCATTGTGAAAGGCCAGGAGAACTTGCAAGCTTTGGTGCAACCTTTGCTGATGAGAAATGCTGGGCACGGAAACGAAGACCATAATTCTGTGCGAGTTAACACTATTCATGGGGATGGTACTCCTACACCGGTAGCTCCACCTGTGGTGAACATACCTGCTGTCAATGTGAACAACGGCGCTGCCGCCGAGAACAGTAACGCAGGAATCGGTAACGAGACTGTCGTCAACAACGTTGGGTTCGGAGACGTCAATCTGGGTGGTGATAATATTGGAGGTAATGGCTTCGGTAACAACGGATTTGGCTTTAATGACCAGGGGTTTGATCATGCTGGGAAGTACGGCTTCAACGCTCAGGGCTTCGAACAGGATGGATTTGGTAATACCAATCAGGGTTATGGCGGATTCGGTAATGGGAATGGCGTCGGGATAATGTCTTTTGGACCTGCAGGAGTCGCTCCGGGGTATGGTAACAGGGGGAGGGGCCCTGTAATGAATCAGACTAGATTTGGCCGTAACAACGGATATGATGGATACAGAAATGGGAACGGTAATTGGCTAGAAGATCAGCAAGAAGATGCTTTCTCTGGTGGAGGTTTTGAAGGTCCTATGGATGATTCTCAGAGAATCAAGATGCTCGAGGAGCAGATGAAAGGGGTCGTGAATCAAAGTGCTGTTGGTTTAGATATGACCACAATGGGTCTGGTGCCTGGCCTGAGGGTACCACTAAAGTTTAAAGCTCCCACATTCGACAAATATAAGGGGGATACCTGTCCAAAGGTGCATGTGCGATCATACTATAGAAGGATGTCGGCTTATTCAAACGATGAGAGGATGCTGATGCATTTCTTTCAAGACAGCTTGTTTGGTCCTTCCCTTGAATGGTATATGGGGTTGGAGCCAACTCAGATAAAAACTTGGAAGCAGCTGGCTGAAGCGTTTGTGGCTCATTATAAGTACAATAGTGATCTGGCACCCAACCGGGTCCAATTGCAGGGATTGTCCCAGAAGAAAGACGAGAGCTTCAAAGAATACGCGCAGAGATGGCGCGACATGGCGGCACGAGTTCATCCTCCTTTAGATGACAAAGAAATGAATGATATGTTCATAGGAACATTTACTGGTGTGTTTTACGACAAGCTGTTTCATACTTCCTTGGGCAGTTACTCGGACTTAATCTTGATGGGTGAGAAAATTGAAAGCAATATTAAAATGGGAAGATTCCAGGCTGAGGAATCCACTTCAGCTGGCAGTAACAGAAGGGCTTTCGGTGGGCGCCGTCTAGGTGATGCAAGTGCAGTATTCGGGGGCCGAGGCCGAGGCCGGGGCAGAGGTCGGAATCAGTACAGTCATCCGCAGCAGGTGGCAAGTGTCATAATTCCGTTTCATCAACAACCAATACCACCACAACAACAACAGCCACAACAAGGGGTACATCCTTCCCAGCGCAGAATTCAGGGGGACAAACCAAGGAGGGTGTTTGAAACGCCTCCTTCAACGTATGCAGAATTGCTACAGACGTTACTGGGTTTGAACTTGGTGGAAAAGAGGACTATGGCGCCTGTAACAGGCACTCCTCCGTACGGTTTTGACGCGAACAAGCACTGTGAGTTCCACTCCGGGGCTCCTGGCCACGACATAGAGAGTTGCCACACGTTCAAGCATGTGGTACAGGATCTGTTGGATAGCATGGTTATCAATTTTGGACAAGCAGGCCCGAACATAGTACAAAAGCCCATGCCCCATCATGAGGCAAATTCTATTTTAACTGAGGGGGGTTTGAACTTGATCGTGAATGTTGATGACCTAAAGACACCGTTGTGTGAGATAAAGAGCAGATTATTGAAAGGAGGTGTGTATCCGGGATGCGATGAGTTTTGTTTAGAGTGTTGGACCCAAGCTGGGGGTTGTGCTGAATTGGAGAAGGGTATTCAGACCTTGATAGATGGAGGCGCATTACAATTCGACAGAACGGTCGTTGAGGAGCCGGCAGAGTTATCAGCGGATGAGCAAAGTGATGTAGCTACCGTGACGATCCCCCAAAAAACGATAACCATAACAGCGCCTGCCAGGCGACCGCCGATCACTATCACCAAGGCTGGACCAATCCCTTATGAGAGCACTAAGGCAGTACCCTGGGCCTATGGGTTGGAAGCATACTTTGATGGGGTGAAAATTGATATTAGTAAACAGCCAATTGAGGTTGTAGACAACGTCGTCGGGACCGGAGGGATGACGAGAAGTGGGAGAATTTTTATATCGCCTGAGGTAGAGGCTGAACGATTGGCGAAAGGAAAAGGAAAGATGAATGAGAATGTCCCTGTGCAGAGGAACGAAAAAGAAACGTCATTGAAGGATGTAGAAGAGTTTATGCGTCTTATTCGTAAGAGTGATTATAAGATTGTTGAGCACCTTCAACAGACGCCATCGAAAATATCCATA
Source organism: Lathyrus sativus (assembly GCA_963859935.3). Classification (NCBI taxonomy): domain Eukaryota; kingdom Viridiplantae; phylum Streptophyta; class Magnoliopsida; order Fabales; family Fabaceae; genus Lathyrus; species Lathyrus sativus. Next base: position 251,564,201 of record OZ012739.1, read on the forward strand.
CTGTCATTGCTATTATGTTCCGAAGCTCATAGGAATGCATTGTTGAAAGTTCTAGATACGTCATTCGTACCCCAAGATGTTTCTGTGAATCAGTTGGAGGGGGTGTTGGCGCATGTGAACGCAGGCCATGGCTTGGGATTTACAGATTTTGATTTGACCCCGAAGGGGAGAGAGCATAACATGGCGTTGCACGTCTCAGTTGAGTGTAGCGGCTCAGTCATGTCTCATGTACTGGTGGATACCGGATCTTCCTTGAATGTGCTGCCAAAGAAAGCAATGATGAAATTGGACATCAGGGGAATCATTTGTACGCCTAGTGACTTGGTGGTCAGGGCATTTGATGGTACACGAAGGACAGTCTTTGGATCCATAACGTTACCTCTACAGGTGGGGCCGGAGGTTTTCGAAACTGAATTTTACATTATGGACATCCAGCCCGCATACAACTGCCTTCTCGGACGACCATGGATCCATGGCGCTGGGGCAGTCACATCTACCTTGCACCAAAAGCTGAAATACATGGTAGGGGACAGTGTGGTCACGGTCTGTGGAGAAGAAGATATATTGGTTAGCCATCTGTCATCATTCAAGTACGTAGAAGTCGACGGCGAGATTCATGAAACACCCTGTCAAGCCTTTGAAGGGTTGCGCATCAAAGACAAAGTTCCAGGGCCGAGTAAAGCGTCAGAGGTGGCCGTCTCGTCATACAAGGAGGCTCAGGTTCTAGTGAAGACCGGTGAGACAAAGGGCTGGGGCAAGGTTCTGGATATTCCCGTGAAGATGGACAGATTTGGGCTGGGATATCGACCGTCGTCATCAACGCCTGCTGATGGGGCACCCCGTTTCAAGGGACCGATAACAATCACAGCTAGTGGAGTGTATCACGAGACCATCAATGTTGTTTCAGATTCTGAAGAAGGAGACAGTGACTGCGACATGGACGCCTGGATTCAGCCGAGCGTTCCAGGACAAGGATTATGCAATTGGTCTATTCAGGAGATTGTTCCTGTGACTACCAAACAGTAATACTTTGTTTTCTTAATTGTTGAACAATCCGGTGTCTGACCCGAGGCATCGTAATTTTGCTTAGGGCCGTGCTGTTATGTACATTGCATTGTTTAATCATTAAATAAAAGGCGTTTTTTCATGTACAAATATTGCGATCTCTGTTTTTCCTGTTTTTGTGTTTTATAATAAAATGGCAACGTGGTTATTCGCTTTATACATATTTTGAAGCATTTAACCATTCCTTTTGCAGGATAATATTTTCAGATGACATCATTGAACCGCCTATGACTCATTTCGACTTTGAGCACCCGGTATTTCAAGCCGAAGAAGAGATTGTTGAAGATGGCGATGTTCCCGAAGAGTTGTCTTGGTTGGTAAAGCAAGAAGAGCGAATCATTCTGCCTCATGAGGAGGTCATTGAAATTATTAACCTGGGGTCGGAAGGGGTTGAAAAGAACATCCGTATAGGAGCCGCGCTGCAGAGCGACGTCAAGCGAAGACTGGTTGAAATGCTCAGAGAGTACAGTGATGTGTTCGCTTGGTCGTATGAAGACATGCCTGGGCTGGATATGGATATGGTTGTGCACCGTCTGCCGCTAAAAGAAGAATGCCCGCCGGTTAAGCAGAAACTTCGCAGAACTAGGCCAGATATGGCAGTGAAAATTAAGGAGGAGGTTCAAAAGCAGTGGGATGCTGGTTTCCTAGCTGTTACAAAATATCCCTCATGGGTCGCTAATATCGTGCCAGTGCCAAAGAAAGACGGTAAAGTGAGAATGTGCGTAGATTACCGTGATTTGAACAAAGCGAGCCCGAAAGATGATTTTCCGCTTCCTCACATCGATGTGCTGGTTGACAACATTGCTCAATTCTCCGTATTCTCCTTCATGGATGGCTTCTCGGGCTATAATCAGATTAAAATGGCACCAGAAGACATGGAGAAGACTACCTTCATAACACCTTGGGGAACATTTTGTTACAAAGTGATGCCCTTCGGATTAAAGAATGCTAGGGCAACGTATCAGCGTGCAATGACGACTCTTTTTCATGATATGATGCATAAGGAGATCGAGGTTTATGTCGATGATATGATTGCCAAATCCCAGACGGAGGAAGAACATTTGGTGAATCTGCTGAAGCTGTTCAAAAGGCTTAGGAAGTTCAGGTTGAGACTGAACCCTAACAAGTGCACCTTCGGGGTGAGATCGGGTAAACTGCTGGGGTTTATTGTGAGCGAAAAAGGAATAGAGGTTGATCCTGCAAAAATAAAAGCCATACAAGAGATGCCGACGCCTAAAACAAAAAAAGAAGTACGTGGGTTTTTAGGGAGGTTGAACTACATCGCTCGGTTCATATCTCACCTAACAGCTACATGTGAGCCATTATTCAAGCTGTTGAAAAAAGACCAGGCTGTAACATGGAATGAAAATTGTCAAAAGGCGTTCGATAAAATAAAACAGTATTTGCAGGAGCCTCCTATTTTGATACCTCCAGTGGCAGGGAGACCCTTGATTATGTATTTGACGGTTCTTGAGGGAAGTATGGGTTGTGTTCTCGGTCAACACGACGAGACAGGAAGAAAAGAGCATGCGATATACTACCTGAGTAAGAAGTTTACTGAATGTGAATCTCGATATTCAATGCTCGAAAAAACTTGTTGCGCGCTAGCCTGGGCCGCCAAGCGTTTGAGGCAATACATGCTGAACCATACAACCATGCTCATCTCGAAGATGGATCCTATCAAATACGTATTTGAAAAGCAGGCATTATCGGGGAGAATTTCCCGTTGGCAGATGGTTTTAACCGAATACGACATCCAGTATGTCTCACAGAAGGCTATAAAGGGGAGTGTATTATCTGAGTACTTGGCAGAGCAGCCTATTGAGGACCACCAATCGATGAGGTTTGATTTTCCTGACGAGGATATCATGTACCTAAAGATGAAAGATTGTGAAGAACCGTTATCGGATGAAGGACCAGAGTTGGGTTCAAAATGGCAGTTGATTTTTGACGGAGCTGTAAACTCCTATGGTAGCGGAATAGGGGCAATCATCACTACTCCACAGGGGTCGCACATACCATTCACTGCTCGATTGACCTTTCCACTTACCAATAATGAAGCCGAATACGAAGCTTGTATCATGGGGCTTGAAGAAGCCATTGATTTGCGAATCAAAAATCTGGATGTATACGGAGACTCAGCTCTGGCGGTGAATCAAATAAAAGGAGAGTGGGAGACACGTCATCCCAATTTGATACCGTACATGAATTACGCGAGGAGATTGTTGCCTTTCTTTGACAAGGTTGAATTGCATCATGTAACGCGAGCAGAGAATCAGATGGCTGACGCCCTGGCCACTTTGTCTTCCATGTATAAAGTCAACTTCTGGAATGAGGCTCCCAGAATTGTTATCTCTCGGCTTGATAGACCCGCCTTCGTATTTGCCATTGACGAAGCGTCTGATGATAAACCTTGGTATTTTGATATCCTTAATTTCCTGAAAAACAAAGAGTATCCGGCTGGGGCATCCAGTCACGATCAGAAGACTCTCAGGAGATTGGCGGGTAATTTCTATTTGAATCCGGACGGTGTTCTATACAAGAGAAATCACAACTTGGTGCTACTACGTTGCGTAGACGAGAAAGAGGCGAAGCTGCTCATGGAGGAAATACATGAGGGTACATTTGGTACGCATGCTGGTGGGCATGCTATGACGAGGAAGCTGCTGCGGGCAGGTTATTATTGGCTAACTATGGAAACCGATTGTTTCAAGTTTGCGAAGAAGTGTCATAAGTGCCAGATCTATGCAGATAAGATCCATGTGCCTCCGAGTCCTCTGAACGTAATGTCGTCACCGTGGCCATTCTCAATGTGGGGGATCAATATGATTGGAAAGATTGAGCTGACGGCATCCAACGGACATCGGTTCATTCTGGTAGCAATCGATTATTTTACCAAATGGGTGGAAGCGGCGTCTTATGCAAATGTGACCAAGCAGGTGGTAGCCAGGTTTATCAGACGAGACATCATTTGCAGATATGGAATCCCCGAGCGGATAATTACCGACAATGGTTCGAACTTAAATAACAAAATGATGAAGGAGCTGTGTCAGAGTTTTAAGATCGAGCATCACAACTCTTCTCCTTATCGACCCAAGATGAATGGCGCTGTTGAAGCGGCCAATAAGAACATAAAGAAGATTGTTCAGAAGATGGTGGTGACCTATAAGGACTGGCATGAGAAGCTACCTTTCGCTTTGCACGGTTATCGTACGACGATACGCACATCAACCGGGGCAACCCCGTTTTCGTTGGTATATGGAATGGAAGCAGTGTTACCACTGGAAGTTGAGATTCCTTCCCTGAGGGTATTACGAGAGGTCCAACTAGACGAGGCAAAATGGGTGAAAGACAGGTTGAACCAACTGAGTTTAATGGATGAAAAGAGGTTAGCTTCCCTAGCATATGGTCGGTTGTACCAGAGCCGAATGAAGAAAGCATATGATAAGAAGATACACCCTCGGAGCTTTCAGACGGGCGACCTAGTGCTAAAAAGGATTCTCCCGCCTCAGGCAGATCACAGGGGCAAGTGGACCCCCAATTACGACGGGCCATACGTTGTCAAAAAAGTCTTTTCAGGAGGAGCTTTGTTGCTGTCTACCATGGACGGTGAAGACTTTATGTCGCCTGTGAATTCGGACGCAGTTAAAAAATGCTTTGCTTGAAATTGACCCGCTGGACAAAAAAAAAAAGAGAGTCCAGGCAAAAATGGGGCATCCTGGCGAACCAAAAACAGAATGAAAGGTTCAGGCAAAAATTAGGGATAAAATTGAAAAAAATGTACACCCGCGAAGTTGAAAATCTACACTGGGCGGCTTCGGCAAAAAAGGGTATCTCGGTGAACTGAAAACCCGTAAAGGGCGGTTCACGCAAAAGTTAGGGATTTGAAAAGCAAATGACTGCGGTCCGAATTTGATACTGCGGTGCGTATTGGTGCGGGAGAATATACCTGAGGGGTCGATTATCAGATACAATCTCTTCGGAAGTGTGAATACCGGGAAAGCACTAGAGTCAGGCGAGTCATAGGAGGATCAGCTCGTGATGTTCGTCTGCATCCCGTTGCCGACATGTGTGCAAATTTTATTTGTCATTGTATTTATGAGTCTTGTGCATACTTGTATATTTGTTGTGCGTAACTTCCTCTTTCCAGGAGTTACATCCCGTGTACAAAACTCCGCCCATTTAGGGGCCCAATCAATAAAACATGTTATTCAGTATTTGATGCTGGTTCTTTACTGTTTTGTACATGACAAACGCCAAGGTTTAATAAAACTAGCAAGTGTATAACGTCGCTGGTCCTTGCCAATAATTGCTAAAACTTTGAATTAACTGAAAATAATGTCACTAACACTAACCTGAATAGATTTGGTTGCATAGACTTGTCTTGTCTCGTTTGTGGTGTTGCAGGGTTTTGACCATAAGAAGTGGATGATCAAAAGATTGCAGTACTGACCAGAAGCTCGTAACGGAAAGACTCGATCCCCACGCAGGTCGCGCTTCTGAGATGACAATGTTCCTTACTAAAGAAGGATCAAATTCCCCATCTAGTCGTAGCTTATCCAAAGGGCATTCTCCAGCAAGGGCGTTCACTCTCAACAGAATTGATGATTCCGAGATCAAAGGCTGTATTCAGACAGTGTGGTGTCCCTAAAAGGATTCCCCCATCCCGAGCAGAGTGGTTTAGCCTCAGAAGATTAATATTTCCAACTTGTGAGCTGTACCCAGACAGTCTTCCCAGTAGGGTCGTTTACTCTCTCCCAGCGGAGACAGTTGATTTTCCCCAAGAGAGTCGTTTCGTCCTCAGCGAAGTTCTCTCTTTTCAGCAAGTGTTTTCTTTCCTCCCAGTGGAACTCAAAGGTTAAAACTCTTCCCAACAAAGTTGGTTGTGTGTCCTGGCATTTATTTTGTCGGAATACCGTGTGATACCCGTTCACTCTCCGGCAGAAATCCAATCATGATTGGCGCATTCAGTTACTCCTCAGCGAAGTTGGCTTCACTCTTCCAACATTTATTTTGCTGGGATAATTCTGTGACACCTGGTTATCCCCAGCGGAGTTGGCGTTGTCTTCAGCATTTATTTTGCTGGAGCAGTTTTCTGTATCCCAGCAGTTCGAACCTGCATTTGCATCGGCATATAGTGTCATATTTGCATCCACCGAATAAAACGCGTAGCATTTCCATGTCGAATGGAGCATTACGCCATTGGCAAACACATGCATTCTGAAACATAAGCCAGGTTGGTTAACCGTTTGTTTTCAAGTGTTGTTTCCCTTACAGGTGGAGAGAGCTCTTGCTCAAATTAATTACCAAACATTTAAGATCTCGGCGTGAGACATGTAATGATAATGTCAATTGTGGCGTTATTCCCCACAGAGGTTCTTGTTTAAGTTTCTCTTACCCCTCCAGCGGAGTATTTCTTCAAGATTGCTGTTATAACAATATCAAAAGATTTCGTGAATCGATTTTTGGAGGTTGTATGGCAGTGTGGATTCAGAAAATCCCCAGGAGAGTCCTTCTCAGATTTGCTGCCATGTCAGCACTGAAAATTGGAAGACTAGACTCATATTGTGTTACCCATGTGATTGATGGAGCTAGCAGCTGCAAAGATAGGCAGAAAAGCTGTATCAGAATGTTTACCCGTAGCGGAGGCAGAGTTATTTTCCTGTATTTGACAGAGTGTTACCCGTAGCAGAGGCAGAGTTATTTTCCTGTATTTGACAGAGTGTTACCCGTAGCAGAGGCGGAGTTATTTTCCTGTATTTGACAGAGTGTTTACCCGTAGCGAAGGTGGAGTTATTTTCCTGTATTTGACAGAGTATTTCCCATAGCAGAGGCGGAGTTATTTTCCTGTATTTGACAGAGTGTTACCCGTAGCAGAGGCGGAGTTATTTTCCTGTATTTGACAGAGTATTTCCCGTAGAAGAGGCGGAGTTATTTTCCTGTATTTGACAGAGTATTTCCCGTAGCAGAGGCGGAGTTATTTTCCTGTATTTGACAGAGTATTTCCCGTAGCAGAGGCGGAGCTATTTTCCTGTATTTGACAGGGTGTACCCGTAGCAGAGGCGGAGTTATTTTTCTGTGTTTGGCAGAGTATGTACCCGCAGTGGTGGCGGATTCATTTTCCCGTAATAATGACAAAATTTTCCCGCATTGGTGGCAGAGTGATTTCTCGTAATGATGGCAGAGTGATTTTCCTGTATCATTGGCAGGGTCATGTTTGTCGACAGAAGTACGTCTCCCAGTGAATTCCATAAGTTCGTTCCAGTATTGACAAGATAATGCTGAAATCATATTTGTAGATAGTGTCCCCAACAGTTGTGCAGTTTATTTCTGCGGTTGGCAAATTTCCAGGTTCTTAGTATTCAATCGTCTCGTACCTCGAATGTTTGAAGGCCGTTCTCTCTTCACCCAGTCGGGTCCAAGTCGTTTGAATAGGGGCAGCTGTTGCACCCTAAAATTTGCTCAACTTATTTCACCTGATTTTATGTTTCAATTGCATTAGCATTTGCATATTAGGTCATGTACATAACTAATTCATCTGCATAGCATAGCATGGGCAAGCCATCCAACCAGGGACCAAGTGCAACTCTTATATCTATAAGCATATCAAGAGATTCTTATTCAAATTCAAGCCTATCCAAGTCATCAGAAAGAAATTGAAGCTTGAGAAGTTAGTGGACCAAGCAGTGGGTTTCTCTCCTATCTTGAGGATATGTGAGGATCATCAGAGAAGTGGTGAGCTATGAATTGACATCATGGAAGGCCTAGAGGGTCATTTTGAAAGTGAGACCAGTCATTGGTGTGGTTACAAGAGCTGCAGTTGAAGACAGTCAACTAGGGTTTCATCTGGGTCAACCCTAGGTCAAATGCTTGATTGAAGGGCATCAAGGCCTGTTTGAAAGATGTGGGGTGCCTCATTTGACATGTGGATATGGATGTGGTGTTGTGCCAAGGAGAAATCAAAAGAAATCAAGAAGAAGAGAAGTTTCTGAATTAGGGTTTCTGTGTAAAATCCCCTGATTTAGGGCAAATTTCCAAGCAAGATAATTCAAAATGCAAGTCTCAAATGGATCCTTGGCCAACATGAAACTTGTAGAGTATATCAAGACCTTTAATTTTAGTGGTGGAAGGCATCAAGGAGATTTATAGAACTCAAGTTATGGTTCTTGCAAGTTACAGGTCATTTGAGGACACTGAAATTTGTCTGTGAAAGTTACTTGACTTCCAAGCAACTTTTACCCCTCAAGGAGCTTTAAAATGGATTTATGGCCAACATGAAAGTTGTTCCTCATGATCTTAGCTTTCTAGAAAGGTATGGTATGCCTTCATCTGATTTGTGGAACTCTACTTATGACCTTGGCAAGCCAAGGGCATTTTGGTCATTTGGAAGTTATAGGTCATTTCAAGCATATGGCCATATCTCCTACTTCCAAGCTTCAAATGGAAAAACCTTCAACATAAAAGTTGCTTAGAATGATGTTTTAAGGCTAGTAGGGTGGTCATGAGATGTTGGAAAGGCTCATATCAAAAGGTGATAAAAATGGTCTAAAAATGAGGCATAAGTTAATTCAAGTGAAATGGAAAATCATAAAATCCAAGTTACAAATCCAAACCATGTCATATGATAGGTCATTTTGACTCCAAAGGACATTTTAAGAACAATGGTTCAGCCACAATTTTGATTTAAGGCTTGAATCTTGGGGTTGCTTTGTAATTTGGTTGCTTGCATAATGGGGTATCAAACCAAAACAAGGAAAAGCTTAATAAACAAGGTGTTTAAGCATTGTATATTGTCCTAAATCTCATGTAAGGAGATATTCAAGTTAATTACTCAAGTTGCAAGGGATTTTGTCATGATATATCATGTGGTGAGAATGGAAATGCAAGTTATCATGTCATGAAAGTTCAAGTTCTTACTAGATGGTTCTAGGAGGTTCTAGACCTTTCTAAAATCAGTCTATATATTGATTACAATCTGCATTGGTGAAGGGTTGGTGATTGTTGATGTTAATGGTGGTAGAGAATAGAGATTGAATCAAAAATTCTCCATTTGCAAATTGTATTGAAACTTCATTTTTCTCTTCATTACCCTTCCATTTTTCTACACAAATCTTCTCTACAAACATCCCTGAGTATGTTCATGCTAGCTTGAGGTTCCATTGTTGAAGAATTGAAGGAGTTCCAAGTGAAGTTGCAAAGGAGCAAGAGGCATTGGATCTTGAGATACAAGCCATTTCCATCAAATCTTGTGCAAGCAGAGGATTGTTCATCACCTAGGGACCATTCTTGAGGATCTACAAGGCTTGATTTGGAGCTTTTCACCACCTACCATTGCAAGAAACAAGGTAAGCAAAATTGTTCCTACACTCTGATTTAGGCATGGCTAGGACTAATTCTTGTTGTAAAACCATTAGAGACAATTAGGTGGTTCATTTGGGTGAGTTTAAGATCAATTAGTGAGGTTTCATTAATGGAGGTTGATTCTTGATGGAGCTGGAATGAGAGATTTAATGGATGATAATGCACGATAATTGGTTGGTTTTAATCAGCATAACATAAGGATCATTTACATATAAATAATGTTGAGTTTGGTGATGGTTGAAAACTGAAGAAAGTTTGAGTTCATGGAGTTACACCCTTCGGGTTCCATGATAGAGAGAGTTTTAATGTAAGCTATTGCCACAGTTGTATTCTACGTGAAATTCTAGTCAAGTTTGGCTCTTACATCGTGGCGTTTGGTCGAGAGATGAAGGCGTATGATGAGCTGGAAGATTGGTGCATGGCATGGGTTTCATGGCTTTTTTCTGAAAACCCTAAGTGTCCAAGGAAGAAGAAGACTTCATTGCCGTTGGATTGAGCGCAGAATCATTGACCAAGAATACGATCCAACGTTCCAGATTAAAGCACGAGTGGGAGGGAATCAGAAACAGCAGCTAAACGCTGCGTTTCATTAAAGCTCCCAGCTTGGGCTTTTAATGACCATTGCTATCGCCACCCCCCTAAGCGAGGCCTAATTGAAATGAACTACCATTCCATGCTATTCGCACCGATGTTTTTTCTTTTTCTTTTAGCTTTAATTGGTTTTTCTGATTGTGAAACTGGGCCCAGGCGCTTCGCTATTGCCACCCCCCATGCTGGGCCCAGATGTGAATAATAACTGAATTTTATTTCTTCTTGCACCCCATGATCATTTTCTCATATTAAACCTTCTCCAAATTTTATCTCACTTTAAAAATTCATATAAAAATGAAAAATGACTATTTTTTAATGAGACTTTTTTTTCCCATTTTCCATTTTCTGTCTAGAAAAATATAAAATCATAAATTGTCATTTTACTTCATTTTCATATTTTTTTGCATATTTTTACATTTAATTGATTTTTTAAATTCTTTTAGTTGATGCTATCATTTGTTGAATTTAGTTTAAGAGTTCCTTTAGGATTTTTACCCCATTCTTTTTAGTACAACTAGATATGGATATTAGGTGCCCCTGGTTTTTATACCATAATTTATAGGACTTCATTTTAGGTAGTTTAGTTAGAAACTATTAGGCTAGTTAATTAGGGCTTTGAATATAACATAGGTGTATTGAAATAATTTTCTTCTGGGTTTTTAGACTGAATTAGGACCTGGGACTATAGGGGTATTAAGGGTAAGCATAATAGATCCCTTAGAATAAATAGTAGAATTTTCCCCATGGTATTAATATTTTTAGTATAGTTTTGTATTTGATCGATTGTATGGTGTGCCCTTTCTAGGGTTATTGTTTGATTGTGTGGGTTATTGGGTTTGCTTGGGGTGTGGGGTTGAGTTGAAGACCTTGTTGTTGTAGCCCATTGAAGACAAAAGGAGTGAAGATCAATTTCAAGAGTGGATGAAGAGTGTATCTTGCTGGCAGTTGTTGAGGTTATAGGATCTAGGAGCTAGGTAGAGCTCTAGAATAGAAACTTGATTCACAAACATGGAAGGTCTTGTTTGCCTCCATTCTTTATCTATGATTCAAAGTCTCTTTTAAATACTCACCTCCTTCCTTTGGAAGGATCAGTGAATGTATTTAAAAGATAGAACTTTTGAGAGAAAACTGTTTGTATCATGTTAACAGTCAATAGGCCACCCTTGGTAGGCAACTGACTGCTTAACATCCAATTCATCTTGTTAACTGCTACTCATCTTAGAGAGTGGGACTTGAAGAAAAGCCCTGAAAGATTGAAGATAGAGACCTTGCCGTAAGGCTGTGAAGATGAAGATTGATGCCTGCTTGGAGCTTGTAGATGTTTGAGGATGACTTGAAGATAGAAGATGATGGAGCTTGCAGTGCAGGGTTGCTGTTTGCTGTTTTTTTTGCTGTTTATAAGTCTTTGATGTATTGTTTGAGTTTCCCTGACTGTATTGCTTGCTAATTGATCTGTTAGGTTGAAAGCGAATTTTGTTCATTTTTGCCTATTGTTTTTTAGGTTCGAGGTTGAGTGGGACTCCCTTGCCTCGCTTGTCTTGTTGCATTCATGCATATTTTACTGTTTTATCGTATCTGTTGTTTCTGTTTCCGTCTATCCCCTTAGGATCTCTGTTTCTCTCTGCGCAAGAGAGGAACATGATAGACATTAGGTCTTAACCCATGCATGATAACATTAGGTTAGTTTGATTCCCTTTTCAACCGTAGGTTAGAATTCTGTCTCTTCTTTCTCAAAACAAACAGAAAAACACAATAAATATTTCAAACACAATAAAAGACACTTCTTCCGTAAAAGAATGAGAACTCATCAAAACGTCATTTTTGTCCGCTTGGTCTGTTAATCAGAAAAACCCTTTTTTAGAAGGAGATAAAAACAATCAAGACAGACTTGTGTCGTACGTGGCCCGAACTACGTTTGCTCTGATCTTTCATGCTGTATGAAAGTACGTAGGCATAAGATGCGATATCCTAGCGAGCAACCTTCCCCCCCTTTCCCGTAGGTAGGCGAACTACATTGACTCTGATTTCTCGTTCCAGACGGGAATACGTAGGCATAAAGTGCGATACTTTGCCGAGTCATTTTATTTTCTTTTAACCCCAGACCTGTAGAATAGATAGAATAACAATCCGTACCAGAAAACAAGCGTGGATCCCGTCGAGTACGACGGACGTGAGGGGTGCTAATACCTTCCCCTTGCGTAACCGACTCTCGAATCCAGGATTTGGTTGCGATGACCATTCCTTTCTCGTCTTTGCGGTAGGTTTACTTTGAGCGTTTCCTTTCCCTCCGTTGGGATAAATAACGCACGGTGGCGACTCTTCTGTTCAGCCGGCGCCGATTTTCGCAGTAGCGACAGCTGGCGACTCTGCTGGGGATCCAACGTCCCCTGGCTGCTAAGGACTGCGATAGTTCCTTATGCATTTGGGATCCAACGTCCCTTAAGCGAGTCAATCCTAACGCTTGTTTTCCCGTCGAGGATTTTTTATGGATTTACATTATGTCATTTACTTTCAGCATTATATTATTGTTATTATTGCTGTATTGGGGTGTGACGGGTGTTCTATGATTGAGAGATAAGCCAGACCTGGGCTTGAGTGCACTTAGAATTAGAGTGGAAAGTAGTGGGCGCGTGCCGGCTTTGCTTGCATTAGTGTCCCGCAAAATCCACACTCGGACGAGGTTCTTCTGGTTGACTTCTTTTTCTACCCTTTGGGTCGAAGGGGTTGTTGGTTAGTTGAATTGTCGACTCCGGGAACCGGTCAATTGGAAGTTGGCTAAGTGATGCCTCTTCAGGATTTGATGATGCCACTCTTTCTGGGAATCGTATCATCAACCCTGAAAGTCTGTGACGCCGACGACCGCATAGGATGCCATACCATTGTCAGTTACTAGGATACCTACCTGTGAGAGGGTTTGGGGCTATGTAGGTAACTAGACCTTCAGATACCGGTTTGTTTCTTGATTTAAGATTCAGGGTATTTATGGATAGTTGAGGGGTCTATCAGAGACTAGTTGGAGTTATGTTATGGGGTCTATCAGAGACCAGAGTTGGAGCTTTGTGTTGGGTCTGTCTAAGGTCAGGGTTTGAGGAATTCTGGATGGTCTATCTGAGACTTATGATGTGGTTCAGGCTTCTCAGCCATGGCATTTGGTCCCTGTTGCATCTATTTGCATTGCATTGTTCGCATAACCATTATCATGTGCATTTCATTAACGTGTGTCTGTGCTGCAGGTGCATTTGCATATTCCCTGATTCTAGTGTCCAGACTTCTGCTTATTGGTCATGGCTGGTTTGAGAAAAACAGTTGCATACAAGTTACTGACACCTGACGTTACTCCCCTACTTGGTCTGATTTCCCTTGCTGATGAGGAGGTCAGGAGAAGTTTCAGAATGAGTTACGGAAGACTGTTGAGACTGGTCTGCAAGCCAACTGCTGTTGAGATGAATGGGCTGTATGCATTGATGCAATTCTATGACCCTGCCTTGAGATGTTTCACATTTGTTGACTTTATTTTGGGGCCTACCATGGAAGAGTACGCAGAGTTTATCGAGCTGCCGGTGCAAAATAAGGTTCCTTTCATCCATTGTGACGCTAAGCCCAAGCTGGAGGACTTAGCAAAGGCTTTACACATAAACGCTTCTGAACTATTAGTGACTTCTTGGCTCGGGGTTCCAGGCTTCTCCCTCGGTTTTCTGGTTGGCAAAGCCCAAGAATATGCCAAGAGCGGATGCTGGATAGTCTTTAATGCTATTTTGGCTCTGTGCATCTACGAAATAGTGTTGTTTCCCAATTTACCCAATTTTGTGGACTTTGACGCCTTTCATTTGTTTGCTGCTGGCAACCCTGTACCCACCTTGATTGGAGATCTCTATCATTCATTGCACTACAAAAATGAAAATAGGAGAGGAAAGACTGTTTACTGTTGTGCGCCGCTGTTGAACACGTGGTTTAAGAGCCATCTCCCCCCTGAAGGGACCTTTTGTAGATGGTGCAACTACAGCTGACTGGCCAGAGCGTCTGATGAGACTATCTTCCGAAGACATTGAGTGGTTTGACCGAGACTTGCTGGGGTCTGAGCTTATTTTCAGTTGCGCTGGGTATCCTAATGTTCCTTTGATAGGAAGAAAAGGGTGCATCAATTATAATCCATCGCTGTTTGTTCGCCAATTTGGATACGCATTGAAGAACCCACCTAGGGAGGAAGAAGTGCAGGAATCTCTGTACTTCACCGACGACTTAAATGGAGAGTTACTAGCCAAGCTTCAGCACGCTTGGATGCGTATCAACAGAAGAGGGAAACCACTATTGGGGAAGAATGATTGTCAGGCTTATGTACCATACAAAGCTTGGATACAAGAGAGAGCAAAGCAGTTGCTAATGCCGTTTCCAGCTGCACCAGTCCATGTTCATATTCTAGTAGAGGAACCAACCACCGTTACTAGGGAGGTCTACGAGCGAGTTGTAAAAGAGAAGGAAGCCTTGATGAAGATCAATGAAGAGTTAGAAAAAGAACTGGCTCAGATGCGTAGTGAGAAAACAAGGCTGTGCATTCTTTCCAACAGCAGACTGAGTTAGTAAACAGGCTAGGTGCTGAACTGACCGAAGAGAAAAAGAAGCGTGAACGCCTGGGGAAAGAATTCAGAAGCTCTCATGATATGTTGGAGTCCAAGAAGAAAGCACTCGATGTCGCCCACCGGGAAATCTCTTCTTGTAACAAAACATGGAACGCTACGCTAACCAACAACAAAAAGAGGGAAGACAAATTGAAGCAGCAAATTTCTGAACTCGAAGAACAGTTGAAGGCTAGCAATAAAAAGTATGAAGAGGAGGTGATGGCAAGATATAGTCTTCAGAACTCATTGAACAAGGCCATCGAAGGCAAGAAAGAGGCTGTGGCTCAGAAACGGAAGCTGGAGGATCGCTTCGGAGAAGGGGCCAGGGAGGAATCCACTGGTGATTTGCGACATGTTCTCAAGCGAAGAGATCTACTTGTTGAGGGTCTGCTTACCCGAACAAGTCATCCGGAGACTAAGAGGTTACTAGAGGAGTACCAGGCATATGGGAGCACTTGACCATTTCATGTATTAATGTGTACGCTTTATTTGCATTGTGCTGACCATCACCAGGATTGTTGGTTGAGGTCATGCCTTCTTATTGTACACTCATTGATATTGTATTCCTGATCTGATGGGTTTCTTTGCAATATATGAGGTGTTTTCTATGATTCGGCTCCGAACTTCGTCTTGCTTTCACTATCACCCCACTGACACATTCGCACTCGAATCGGGGAGTAATATTCCCTAATGCACAGACACATATTGCATTGCATTCACATTCATATTGCATTACAGGTGATTATTGAACTGTATCTCATTTCCTGCACCGTACAGGTCTTTTCAGGATTGAAAGTCAACGCCCGCACCGATACTCTACTCGTACCAACTGCAGAAGAGTTATGGATCAGATGCAGAATGAAATGCAGGACATGCGTGAGAAGCTGGCGCTATTCATGCAGACAATGGAGACCATTGTGAAAGGCCAGGAGAACTTGCAAGCTTTGGTGCAACCTTTGCTGATGAGAAATGCTGGGCACGGAAACAAAGACCATAATTTTGTGCGAGTTGACACTATTCACGGGTATGGTACTCCTACACCGGTAGCTCCACCTGTGGTGAACATACCTGCTGTCAATGTGAACAACGGCGCTGCCGCCGGGAACGGTAACGCAGGAATCGGTAACGAGACTGTCGTCAACAACGTTGGGTTCGGAGACGTCAATCTGGGTGGTGATAATATTGGAGGTAATGGCTTCGGTAACAACGGATTTGGCTTTAATGACCAGGGGTTTGATCATGCTGGGAAGTACGACTTCAACGCTCAGGGCTTCAGACAGGATGGATTTGGTAATACCAATCAGGGTTATGGCGGATTCGGTAATGGGAATGGCGTCGGGATAATGTCTTTTGGACCTGCAGGAGTCGCTCCGGGGTATGGTAACAGGGGGCGGGGCCCTGTAATGAATCAGACTAGATTTGGCCATAACAACAGATATGATGGATACAGAAATGGGAACGGTAATTGGCTAGAAGATCAGCAAGAAGATGCTTTCTCTGGTGGAGTTTTTGAAGGTCCTATGGATGATTCTCAGAGAATCAAGATGCTCGAGGAGCAGATGAAAGGGGTCGTGAATCAAAGTGCTGTTGGTTTAGATATGACCACAATGGGTCTGGTGCCTGGCCTGAGGGTACCACTAAAGTTTAAAGCTCCCACATTCGACAAATATAAGGGGGATACCTGTCCAAAGGTGCATGTGCGATCATACTATAGAAGGATGTCGGCTTATTCAAACGATGAGAGGATGCTGATGCATTTCTTTCAAGACAGCTTGTCTGGTCCTTCCCTTGAATGGTATATGGGGTTGGAGCCAACTCAGATAAAAACTTGGAAGCAGCTGGCTGAAGCGTTTGTGGCTCATTATAAGTACAATAGTTATCTGGAACCCAACCGGGTCCAATTGCAGGGATTGTCCCAGAAGAAAGACGAGAGCTTCAAAGAATACGCGCAGAGATGGCGCGACATGGCGGCACGAGTTCATCCTCCTTTAGATGACAAAGAAATGAATGATATGTTCATAGGAACATTTACTGGTGTGTTTTACGACAAGCTGTTTCATACTTCCTTGGGCAGTTACTCGGACTTAATCTTGATGGGTGAGAAAATTGAAAGCAATATTAAAATGGGAAGATTCCAGGCTGAGGAATCCACTTCAGCTGGCAGTAACAGAAGGGCTTTCGGTGGGCGCCGTCAAGGTGATGCAAGTGCAGTATTCGGGGGCCGAGGCCGAGGCTGGGGCAGAGGTCGGAATTAGTACAGTCATCCGCAGCAGGTGGCAAGTGTCACAATTCCGTTTCATCAATAACCAATACCACCACAACAACAACAGCCACAATAAGGGGCACATCCTGCCCAGCGCAGAATTTAGGGGGGCAAACCAAGGAGGGTGTTTGAAACGCCTCCTTCAACGTATGCAGAATTGCTACAGACGTTACTGGGTTTGAACTTGGTGGAAAAGAGGACTATGGCGCCTGTAACAGGCACTTCTCCGTACGGTTTTGACGCGAACAAGCACTGTGAGTTCCACTCCGAGGCTCCTGGCCACGACATAGAGAGTTTCCACGCATTCAAGCATGTGGTACAGGATCTGTTGGATAGCAAGGTTATCAATTTTGGACAAGCAGGCCCGAACATAGTACAAAAGCCCATGCCCCATCATGGGGCAAATGCTATTTTAACTGAGGAGGGTTTGAACTTGATCGTGAATGTTGATGACCTAAAGACACCGTTGTGTGAGATAAAGAGCAGATTATTGAAAGGAGGTGTGTATCCGGGATGCGATGAGTTTTGTTTAGAGTGTTGGACCCAAGCTGGGGGTTGTGCTGAATTGGAGAAGGGTATTCAGACCTTGATAGATGGAGGCGCATTACAATTTGACAGAACGGCCGTTGAGGAGCCGGCAGAGTTATCAGCGGATAAGCAAAGTGATGTAGCTACCGTGACGATCCCCCGAAAAACGATAACCATAACAGCGCCAGCCAGGCGACCGCCGATCACTATCACCAAGGCTGGACCAATCCCTTATGAGAGCACTAAGGCAGTACCCTGGGCCTATGGGTTGGAAGTATACTGTGATGGGGTGAAAATTGATATTAGTAAACAACCAGTTGAGGTTGTAGACAACGTCGTCGGGACCGGAGGGATGACGAGAAGTGGGAGAATTTTTATATCGCCTGAGGTAGAGGCTGAACGACTGGCGAAAGGAAAAGGAAAGATGAATGAGAATGTCCCTGTGCAGAGGAACGAAAAAGAAACATCATTGAAGGATGTAGAAGAGTTTATGCGTCTTATTCGTAAGAGTGATTATAAGATTGTTGAGCACCTTCAACAGACGCCATCAAAAATATCCATACTGTCATTGCTATTATGTTCTGAAACTCATAGGAATGCATTGTTGAAAGTTCTGGATACGTCATTCGTACCCCAAGATGTTTCTGTGAATCAGTTGGAGGGGGTGTTGGCGCATGTGAACGCAGGCCATGGCTTGGAATTTACAAATTTTGATTTGACCCCGAAGGGGAGAGAGCATAACATGGCGTTGCACGTCTCAGTTGAGTGTAGGGGCTCAGTCATGTCTCATGTACTGGTGGATACCGGATCTTCCTTGAATGTGCTGCCAAAGAAAGCAATGATGAAATTGGACATCAGGGGAATCATTTGTACGCCTAGTGACTTGGTGGTCAGGGCATTTGATGGTACACGAAGGACAGTCTTTGGATCCATAACGTTACCTCTACAGGTGGGGCCGGAGGTTTTCGAAACTGAACTTTACATTATGGACATCCAGCCCGCATACAGCTGCCTTCTCGGACGACCATGGATCCATGGCGCTGGGGCAGTCACATCTACCTTGCACCAAAAGCTGAAATACATGGTAGGGGACAGTGTGGTCACGGTCTGTGGAGAAGAAGATATATTGGTTAGCCATCTGTCATCATTCAAGTACGTAGAAGTCGACGACGAGATTCATGAAATACCCTGTCAAGCCTTTGAAGGGTTGCGCATCAAAGACAAAGTTCCAGGGCCGAGTAAAGCGTCAGAGGTGGCCGTCTCGTCATACAAGGAGGCTCAGGTTCTAGTGAAGACCGGTGAGACAAAGGGCTGGGGCAAGGTTCTGGATATTCCCGTGAAGATGGACAGATTTGGGCTGGGATATCGACCGTCGTCATCAACGCCTGCTGCTGGGGCACCCCGTTTCAAGGGACCGATAACAATCACAGCTAGTGGAGTGTATCACGAGACCATCAATGCTGTTTCAGATTCTGAAGAAGGAGACAGTGACTGCGACATGGACGTCTGGATTCAGCCGAGCGTGCCAGGACAAGGATTATGCAATTGGTCTATTCAGGAGATTGTTCCTGTGACTACCAAACAGTAATACTTTGTTTTCTTAATTGTTGAACAATCCGGTGTCTGACCCGGGGCATCGTAATTTTGCTTAGGGCCGTGCTGTTATGTACATTGCATTGTTTAATCATTAAATAAAAGGCGTTTTTTCATGTACAAATATTGCGATCTCTGTTTTTCCTGTTTTTGTGTTTTATAATAAAATGGCAACGTGGTTATTCGCTTTATACATATTTTGAAGCATTTAACCATTCCTTTTGCAGGATAATATTTTCAGATGACATCATTGAACCGCCTATGACTCATTTCGACTTTGAGCACCCGGTATTTCAGGCCGAAGAAGAGATTGTTGAAGATGGCGATGTTCCCGAAGAGTTGTCTTGGTTGGTAAAGCAAGAAGAGCGAATCATTCTGCCTCATGAGGAGGTCATTGAAATTATTAACCTGGGGTCGGAAGGGGTTGAAAAGAACATCCGTATAGGAGCCGCGCTGCAGAGCGACGTCAAGCGAAGACTGGTTGAAATGCTCAGAGAGTACAATGATGTGTTCGCTTGGTCGTATGAAGACATGCCTGGGCTGGATATGGATATGGTTGTGCACCGTCTGCCGCTAAAAGAAGAATGCCCGCCGGTTAAGCAGAAACTTCGCAGAACTAGGCCAGATATGGCAGTGAAAATTAAGGAGGAGGTTCAAAAGCAGTGGGATGCTGGTTTCCTAGCTGTTACAAAATATCCCTCATGGGTCGCTAATATCGTGCCAGTGCCAAAGAAAGACGGTAAAGTGAGAATGTGCGTAGATTATCGTGATTTGAACAAAGCGAGCCCGAAAGATGATTTTCCGCTTCCTCACATCGATGTGCTGGTTGACAACACTGCTCAATTCTCCGTATTCTCCTTCATGGATGGCTTCTCGGGCTATAATCAGATTAAAATGGCGCCAGAAGACATGGAGAAGACTACCTTCATAACACCTTGGGGAACATTTTGTTACAAAGTGATGCCCTTTGGATTAAAGAATGCTGGGGCAACGTATCAGCGTGCAATGACGACTCTTTTTCATGATATGATGCATAAGGAGATCGAGGTTTATGTCGATGATATGATTGCCAAATCCCAGACGGAGGAAGAACATTTGGTGAATCTGCTGAAGCTGTTCAAAAGGCTTAGGAAGTTCAGGTTGAGACTGAACCCTAACAAGTGCACCTTCGGGGTGAGATCGGGTAAACTGCTGGGGTTTATTGTGACCGAAAAAGGAATAGAGGTTGATCCTGCAAAAATAAAAGCCATACAAGAGATGCCGACGCCTAAAACAGAAAAAGAAGTACGTGGGTTTTTAGGGAGGTTGAACTACATCGCTCGGTTCATATCTCACCTAACAGCTACATGTGAGCCATTATTCAAGCTGTTGAAAAAAGACCAGGCTGTAACATGGAATGAAAATTGTCAAAAGGCGTTCGATAAAATAAAACAGTATTTGTAGGAGCCTCCTATTTTGATACCTCCAGTGGCAGGGAGACCCTTGATTATGTATTTGACGGTTCTTGAGGGAAGTATGGGTTGTGTTCTCGGTCAACACGACGAGACAGGAAGAAAAGAGCATGCGATATACTACCTGAGTAAGAAGTTTACTGAATGTGAATCTCGATATTCAATGCTCGAAAAAACTTGTTGCGCGCTAGCCTGGGCCGCCAAGCGTTTGAGGCAATACATGCTGAACCATAAAACCATGCTCATCTCGAAGATGGATCCTATCAAATACGTATTTGAAAAGCAGGCATTATCGGGGAGAATTGCCCGTTGGCAGATGGTTTTAACCGAATACGACATCCAGTATGTCTTACAGAAGGCTATAAAGGGGAGTGTATTATCTGAGTACTTGGCAGAGCAGCCTATTGAGGACTACCAATCGATGAGGTTTGATTTTCCTGACGAGGATATCATGTACCTAAAGATGAAAGATTGTGAAGAACCGTTATCGGATGAAGGACCAGAGTTGGGTTCAAAATGGCAGTTGATTTTTGACGGAGCTGTAAACTCCTATGGTAGCGGAATAGGGGCAATCATCACTACTCCACAGGGGTCGCACATACCATTCACTGCTCGATTGACCTTTCCAGTTACCAATAATGAAGCCGAATACGAAGCTTGTATCATGGGGCTTGAAGAAGCCATTGATTTGCGAATCAAAAATCTGGATGTATACGGAGACTCAGCTCTGGTGGTGAATCAAATAAAAGGAGAGTGGGAGACACGTCAGCCCAATTTGATACCGTACATGAATTACGCGAGGAGATTGTTGCCTTTCTTTGACAAGGTTGAATTGCATCATGTACCGCGAGCAGAGAATCAGATGGCTGATGCCCTGGCCACTTTGTCTTATAAAGTCAACTTCTGGAATGAGGCTCCCAGAATTGTTATCTTTCGGCTTGACAGACCCGCCTTCGTATTTTCCATTGACGAAGCGTCTGATGATAAACCTTGGTATTTTGATATCCTTAATTTCCTGAAAAACAAAGAGTATCCGGCTGGGGCATCCAGTCACGATCAGAAGACTCTCAGGAGATTGGCGGGTAATTTCTATTTGAATCCAGACGGTGTTCTATACAAGAGAAATCACAACTTGGTGCTACTACGTTGCGTAGACGAGAAAGAGGCGAAGCTGCTCATGGAGGAAATACATGAGGGTACATTTGGTACGCATGCTGGTGGGCATGCTATGACGAGGAAGCTGCTGCGGGCAGGTTATTATTGGCTAACTATGGAAACCGATTGTTTCAAGTTTGCGAAGAAGTGTCATAAGTGCCAGATCTATGCAGATAAGATCCATGTGCCTCCGAGTCCTCTGAACGTAATGTCGTCACCGTGGCCATTCTCAATGTGGGGGATCGATATGATTGGAAAGATTGAGCCGACGACATCCAACGGACATCGGTTCATTCTGGTAGCAATCGATTATTTTACCAAATGGGTGGAAGCGGCGTCTTATGCAAATGTGACCAAGCAGGTGGTAGCCAGGTTTATCAGACGAGGCATCATTTGCAGATATGGAATCCCCGAGCGGATAATTACCGACAACGGTTCGAACTTAAATAACAAAATGATGAAGGAGCTGTGTCAGAGTTTTAAGATCGAGCATCACAACTCTTCTCCTTATCGACCCAAGATGAATGGCGCTGTTGAAGCGGCCAATAAGAACATAGAGAAGATTGTTCAGAAGATGGTGGTGACCTATAAGGACTGGCATGAGAAGCTACCTTTCGCTTTGCACGGTTATCGTACGACGGTACGCACATCAACCAGGGCAACCCCGTTTTCGTTGGTATATGGAATGGAAGCAGTGTTACCAATGGAAGTTGAGATTCCTTCCCTGAGGGTATTACGAGAGGTCCAACTAGACGAGGAAGAATGGGTGAAAGACAGGTTGAACCAGCTAAGTTTAATGGATGAAAAGAGGTTAGCTTCCATAGCATATGGTCGGTTGTACCAGAGCCAAATGAAGAAAGCATATGATAAGAAGATACACCCTCGAAGCTTTCAGACGGGCGACCTAGTGCTAAAGAGGATTCTCCCGCCTCAGGCAGATCACATGGGCAAGTGGACCCCCAATTACGACGGGCCATACGTTGTCAGAAAAGTCTTTTCAGGAGGAGCTTTGTTGTTGTCTACCATGGACGGTGAAGACTTTACATCGCCTGTGAATTCGGACGCAGTTAAAAAATGCTTTGCTTGAAATTGACCCGCTGGACAAAAAAAAAGAGAGTCCAGGCAAAAATGGGGCATCCTGGCGAACCAAAAACAGAATGAAAGGTTCGGGCAAAAATTAGGGATAAAATTGAAAAAAATGTACACCCGCAAAGTTGAAAACCTACACTGGGCGGCTTCGGCAAAAAAGGGTATCCCGATGAACTGAAAACCCGTAAAGGGCGATTCACGCAAAAGTTAGGGATTTGAAAAGCAAATGACTGCGGTCCGAATTTGATACTGCGGTGCGCATTGGTGCGGGAGAATATACCTGAGGGGTCGATTATCAGATACAATCTCTTCGGAAGTGTGAATACCGGGAAAGCACTAGAGTCAGGCGAGTCATAGGAGGATCAGCTCGTGATGTTCGTCTGCATCCCGTTGCCGACATGTGTGCAAATTTGATTTGTCATTGTATTTATGAGTCTTGTGCATACTTGTATATTTGTTGTGCGTAGCTTCCTCTTTCCAGGAGTTACATCCCGTGTACAAAACTCCGCCCATTTAGGGGCCCAATCAATAAAACATGTTATTCAGTATTTGATGCTGGTTCTTTACTGTTTTGTACATGACAAACGCCAAGGTTTAATAAAACTAGCAAGTGTATAACGTCGCTGGTCCTTGCCAATAATTGCTAAAACTTTGAATTAACTGAAAATAATGTCACTAACACTAACCTGAATAGATTTGGTTGTATAGACTTGTCTTGCCTCGTTTGTGGTGTTGCAGGGTTTTGACCATAAGAAGTGGATGATCAAAAGATTGCAGTACTGACCAGAAGCTCGTAACGGAAAGACTCGATCCCCACGCAGGTCGCGCTTCTGAGATGACAATGTTCCTTACTAAAGAAGGATCAAATTCCCCAGCTAGTCGTAGCTTATCCAAAGGGCATTCTCCAGCAAGGGCGTTCACTCTCAACAGAATTGATGATTCCGAGATCAAAGGCTGTATTCAGACAGTGTGGTGTCCCCAAAAGGATTCCCCCATACCGAGCAGAGTGGTTTAGCCTCAGAAGATTAATATTTCCAACTTGTGAGTTGTACCCAGACAGTCTTCCCAGTAGGGTTGTTTACTCTCTCCCAGCGGAGACAGTTGATTTTCCCCAAGAGAGTCGTTTCGTCCTCAGCGAAGTTCTCTCTTTTCAGCAAGTGTTTTCTTTCCTCCCAGTGGAACTCAAAGGTTAAAACTCTTCCCAACAAAGTTGGTTGTGTGTCCTGGCATTTATTTTGTCGGAATACCGTGTGATACCCGTTCACTCTCCGGCAGAAATCCAATCATGATTGGCGCATTCAGTTACTCCTCAGCGAAGTTGGCTTCACTCTTCCAGCATTTATTTTGCTGGGATAATTCTGTGACACCTGGTTATCCCCAGTGGAGTTGGCGTTGTCTTCAGCATTTATTTTGCTGGAGCAGTTTTCTGTATCCCAGCAGTTCGAACCTGCATTTGCATCGGCATATAGTGTCATATTTGCATCCACCGAATAAAACGCGTAGCATTTCCATGTCGAATGGAGCATTACGCCATTGGCAAACACATGCATTCTGAAACATAAGCCAGGTTGGTTAACCGTTTGTTTTCAAGTGTTGTTTCCCTTACAGGTGGAGAGAGCTCTTGCTCAAATTATTTACCAAACATTTAAGATCTCGGGGTGAGACATGTAATGATAATGTCAATTGTGGCGTTATTCCCCACAGAGGTGCTTGTTTAAGTTTCTCTTACCCCTCCAGCGGAGTATTTCTTCAAGATTGCTGTTATAACAATATCAAAAGATTTCGTGAATCGATTTTTGGAGGTTGTATGGCAGTGTGGATTCAGAAAATCCCCAGGAGAGTCCTTCTCAGATTTGCTGCCATGTCAGCACTGAAAATTGGAAGACTAGACTCATATTGTGTTACCCATGTGATTGATGGAGCTAGCAGCTGCAAAGATAGGCAGAAAAGTTGTATCAGAATGTTTACCCGTAGCGGAGGCGGAGTTATTTTCCTGTATTTGACAGAGTGTTACCCGTAGCAGAGGCGGAGTTATTTTCCTGTATTTGACAGAGTGTTACCCGTAGCAGAGGCGGAGTTATTTTCCTGTATTTGACAGAGTGTTTACCCGTAGCGAAGGTGGAGTTATTTTCCTGTATTTGACAGAGTATTTCCCATAGCAGAGGCGGAGTTATTTTCCTGTATTTGACAGAGTGTTACCCGTAGCAGAGGCGGAGTTATTTTCCTGTATTTGACAGAGTATTTCCCGTAGCATAGGCGGAGTTATTTTCCTGTATTTGACAGAGTATTTCCCGTAGCAGATGCGGAGTTATTTTCCTGTATTTGACAGAGTATTTCCCGTAGCAGAGGCGGAGCTATTTTCCTGTATTTGACAGGGTGTACCCGTAGCAGAGGCGGAGTTATTTTTCTGTGTTTGGCAGAGTATGTACCCGCAGTGGTGGCGGATTCATTTTCCCGTAATAATGACAAAATTTTCCCGCATTGGTGGCGGAGTGATTTCTCGTAATGATGGCAGAGTGATTTTCGTGTATCGTTGGCAGGGTCATGTTTGTCGACAGAAGTACGTCTCCCAGTGAAGTCCATAAGTTCGTTCCAGTATTGACAAGATAATGCTGAAATCATATTTGTAGATAGTGTCCCCAACAGTTGTGCAGTTTATTTCTGCAGTTGGCAAATTTTCGGGTTCTTAGTATTCAATCGTCTCGTACCTCAAATGTTTGAAGGTCGTTCGCTCTTCACCCAGTCGGGTACAAGTCGTTTGAATAGGGGCAGCTGTTGCACCCTAAAATTTGCTCAACTTATTTCACCTGATTTTATGTTTCAATTGCATTAGCATTTGCATATTAGGTCATGTACATAACTAATTCATCTGCATAGCATAGCATGGGCAAGCCATCCAACAAGGGACCAAATGCAACTCTTATATCTATAAGCATATCAAGAGATTTTTATTCAAATTCAAGCCTATCCAAGTCATCAGAAAGAAATTGAAGCTTGAGAAGTCAGTGGACCAAGCAGTGGGTTTCTCTCCTATCTTGAGGATATGTGAGGATCATCAGAGAAGTGGTGAGCTATGAATTGACATCATGGAAGGCCTAGAGGGTCATTTTGAAAGTGATACCAGTCATTGGTGTGGTTACAAGAGCTGCAGTTGAAGACAGTCAACTAGGGTTTCATCTGGGTCAACCCTAGGTCAACCCTAGGTCAAATGCTTGATTGAAGGGCATCAAGGCCTGTTTGAAAGATGTGGGGTGCCTCATTTGACATGTGGATATGGATGTGGTGTTGTGCCAAGGAGAAATCAAAAGAAATCAAGAAGAAGAGAAGTTTCTGAATTAGGGTTTCTGTGTAAAATCCCCTGATTTAGGGCAAATTTCCAAGCAAGATAATTCAAAATGCAAGTCTCAAATGGATCCTTGGCCAACATGAAACTTGTAGAGTATCGCAAGACCTTTAATTTTAGTGGTGGAAGGCATCAAGGAGATTTATATAACTCAAGTTATGGTTCTTGCAAGTTACAGGTCATTTGAGGACACTGAAATTTGTCTGTGAAAGTTACTTGACTTCCAAGCAACTTTTACCCCTCAAGGAGCTTTAAAATGGATTTATGGAAAACATGAAAGTTGTTCCTCATGATCGTAGCTTTCTAGAAAGGTATGGTATGCCTTCATCTGATTTGTGGAACTCTACTTATGACCTTGGCAAGCCAAGGGCATTTTGGTCATTTGGAAGTTATAGGTCATTTCAAGCATATGGCCATATCTCCTACTTCCAAGCTTCAAATGGAAAAACCTTCAACATAAAGGTTGCTTAGAATGATGTTTTAAGGCTAGTAGGGTGGTCATGAGATGTTGGAAAGGCTCATATCAAAAGGTGATAAAAATGGTCTAAAAATGAGGCATAAGTTAATTCAAGTGAAATGGAAAATCATAAAATCCAAGTTACAAATCCAAACCATGTCATATGATAGGTCATTTTGACTCCAAAGGACATTTTAAGAACAATGGTTCAGCCACAATTTTGATTTAAGGCTTGAATCTTGGGGTTGCTTTGTAATTTGGTTGCTTGCATAATGGGGTATCAAACCAAAACAAGGAAAAGCTTAATAAACAAGGTGTTTAAGCATTGTATATTGTCCTAAATCTCATGTAAGGAGATATTCAAGTTAATTACTCAAGTTGCAAGGGATTTTGTCATGATATATCATGTGGTGAGAATGGAAATGCAAGTTATCATGTCATGAAAGTTCAAGTTCTTACTAGATGGTTCTAGGAGGTTCTAGACCTTTCTAAAATCAGTCTATATATTGATTACAATCTGCATTGGTGAAGGGTTGGTGATTGTTGATGTTAATGGTGGTAGAGAATAGAGATTGAATCAAAAATTCTCCATTTGCAAATTGTATTGAAACTTCATTTTTCTCTTCATTACCCTTCCATTTTTCTACACAAATCTTCTCTACAAACATCCCTGAGTATGTTCATGCTAGCTTGAGGTTCCATTGTTGAAGAATTGAAGGAGTTCCAAGTGAAGTTGCAAAGGAGCAAGAGGCATTGGATCTTGAGATACAAGCCATTTCCATCAAATCTTGTGCAAGCAGAGGATTGTTCATCACCTAGGGACCATTCTTGAGGATCTACAAGGCTTGATTTGGAGCTTTTCACCACCTACCATTGCAAGAAACAAGGTAAGCAAAATTGTTCCTACACTCTGATTTAGGCATGGCTAGGACTAATTCTTGTTGTAAAACCATTAGAGACAATTAGGTGGTTCATTTGGGTGAGTTTAAGATCAATTAGTGAGGTTTCATTAATGGAGGTTGATTCTTGATGGAGCTGGAATGAGCGATTTAATGGATGATAATGCACGATAATTGGTTGGTTTTAATCAGCATAACATAAGGATCATTTACATATAAATAATGTTGAGTTTGGTGATGGTTGAAAACTGAAGAAAGTTTGAGTTCATGGAGTTACACCCTTCGGGTTCCATGATAGAGAGAGTTTTAATGTAAGCTATTGCCACAGTTGTATTCTACGTGAAATTCTAGTCAAGTTTGGCTCTTACATCGTGGCGTTTGGTCGAGAGATGAAGGCGTATGATGAGCTGGAAGATTGGTGCATGGCATGGGTTTCATGGCTTTTTTCTGAAAACCCTAAGTGTCCAAGGAAGAAGAAGACTTCATTGCCGTTGGATTGAGCGCATAATCATTGACCAAGAATACGATCCAACGTTCCAGATTAAAGCACGAGTGGGAGGGAATCAGAAACAGCAGCTAAACGCTGCTTTTCATTAAAGCTCCCAGCTTGGGCTTTTAATGACCATTGCTATCGCCACCCCCCTAAGCGAGGCCCAATTGAAATGAACTACCATTCCATGCTATTCGCACCGATGTTTTTTCTTTTTCTTTTAGCTTTAATTGGTTTTTCTGATTGTGAAACTGGGCCCAGGAGCTTCGCTATTGCCACCCCCCATGCTGGGCCCAGATGTGAATAATAACTGAATTTTATTTCTTCTTGCACCCCATGATCATTTTCTCATATTAAACCTTCTCCAAATTTTATCTCACTTTAAAAATTCATATAAAAATGAAAAATGACTATTTTTTAATGAGACTTTTTTTCCCATTTTCCATTTTCTGTCTAGAAAAATATAAAATCATAAAATTGTCATTTTACTTCATTTTCATATTTTTTTGCATATTTTTACATTTAATTGCTTTTTTAAATTCTTTTAGTTGATGCTATCATTTGTTGAATTTAGTTTAAGAGTTCCTTTAGGATTTTTACCCCATTCTTTTTAGTACAACTAGATATGGATATTAGGTGCCCCTGGTTTTTATACCACAATTTATAGGACTTCATTTTAGGTAGTTTAGTTAGAAACTATTAGGCTAGTTAATTAGGGCTTTGAACATAACATAGGTGTATTGAAATAATTTTCTTCTGGGTTTTTAGACTGAATTAGGACCTGGGACTATAGGGGTATTAAGGGTAAGCATAATAGATCCCTTAGAATAAATAGTAGAATTTTCCCCATGGTATTAATATTTTTAGTATAGTTTTGTATTTGATCGATTGTATGGTGTGCCCTTTCTAGGGTTATTGTTTGATTGTGTGGGTTATTGGGTTTGCTTGGGGTGTGGGGTTGAGTTGAAGACCTTGTTGTTGAAGCCCATTGAAGACAAAAGGAGTGAAGATCAATTTCAAGAGTGGATGAAGAGTGTATCTTGCTGGCAGTTGTTGAGGTTATAGGATCTAGGAGCTAGGTAGAGCTCTAGAATAGAAACTTGATTCACAAACATGGAAGGTCTTGTTTGCCTCCATTCTTTATCTATGATTCAAAGTCTCTTTTAAATACTCACCTCCTTCCTTTGGAAGGATCAGTGAATGTATTTAAAAGATAGAACTTTTGAGAGAACCCTTGGTAGGCAACTGACTGCTTAACATCCAATTCATCTTGTTAACAGTCAATAGGCCACCCTTGGTAGGCAACTGACTGCTTAACATCCAACTCATCTTGTTAACTGCTACTCATCTTGGAGAGTGGGACTTGAAGAAAAGCCCTGAAAGATTGAAGATAGAGACCTTGCTTGAAGGCTGTGAAGATGAAGATTGATGCCTGCTTGGAGCTTGTAGATGTTTGAGGATGACTTGAAGATAGAAGATGATGGAGCTTGCAGTGCAGGGTTGATGTTTGCTGTTTTTTTTGCTGTTTATAAGTCTTTGATGTATTGTTTGAGTTTCCCTGACTGTATTGCTTGCTAATTGATCTGTTAGGTTGAAAGCGAATTTTGTTCGTTTTTGCCTATTGTTTTTTAGGTTCGAGGTTGAGTGGGACTCCCTTGCCTCGCTTGTCTTGTTGCATTCATGCATATTTTACTGTTTTATCGTATCTGTTGTTTCTGTTTCCGTCTATCCCCTTAGGATCTCTGTTTCTCTCTGCGCAAGAGAGGAACATGATAGACATTAGGTCTTAACCCATGCATGATAACATTAGGTTAGTTTGATTCCCTTTTCAACCGTAGGTTAGAGTTCTGTCTCTTCTTTCTCAAAACAAACAGAAAAACACAATAAATATTTCAAACACAATAAAAGACACTTCTTCCGTAAAAGAATGAGAACTCATCAAAACGTCATTTTTGTCCGCTTGGGCTGTAATCAGAAAAACCCTTTTTTAGAAGGAGATAAAAACAATCAAGACAGACTTGTGTCGTACGTGGCCCGAACTACGTTTGCTCTGATCTTTCATGCTGTATGAAAGTACGTAGGCATAGGATGTGATATCCTAGCGAGAAACCTTCCCCCCCTTTCCCGTAGGTAGGCGAACTACGTTGACTCTGATTTCTCGTTCCAGACGAGAATACGTAGGCATAAAGTGCGATACTTTGCCGAGTCATTTTATTTTCTTTTAACCCCAGACCTGTAGAATAGATAGAATAACAATCCGTACCAGAAAACAAGCGTGGATCCCGTCGAGTACGACGGACGTGAGGGGTGCTAATACCTTCCCCTTGCGTAACCGACTCCCGAATCCAGGATTTGGTTGCGATGACCATTCCTTTCCCGTCTTTGCGGTAGGTTTAATTCGAGCGTTTCCTTTCCCTCCGTTGGGATAAATAACGCACGGTGGCGACTCTTCTGTTCAGCCGACGCCGATTTTCGCAGTAGCGAAAGTATGGATTAGTCATTGTGGATGACTACAGCAGATGGACATGGGTGTAATTCCTAAAACATAAGGATGAGTCGTATTCTGTGTTCTTTGACTTCTGCAAACAAGTCCAGAATGAAAAAGATTTTAAAATTGTTAAAGTCAGAAGTGATCTTGGTGGCGAATTTGAAAACAAAGATTTTAAAAAATATTTTAATGAAAATGGCATTGCTCATGATTTCTCCTGTCCTAAAACTCCACATCAGAATGGGGTTGTAGAGAGGAAAAATAGAACTTTGCAAGAAATGGCCAGAACCATGATCAATGAGACTAATCTGGAAAAGCATTTTTGGGTAGAAGCAATAAACACAACTTGTTATATTCAGAACAGAGTGTCTGTAAGACCTCTTCTAGAGAAGACTCCATATGAATTGTGGAGGAACAGAAAACCCAACATTGCTTATTTTCATCCTTTTGGATGTATATGTTATATGCTGAACACTAAAGAGAATCTGAACAAGTTTGATTCTAAAGCACAAAAGTGTTTCATGCTTGGCTATTCTAAACGCTCTAAAGGCTACAGAGTATACAACACTGAAACACAGATTGTGGAGGAATCTATACATGTTAGATTTGATGATAAGCTTGGCAATCAAAAGCCAAAGCAGTTTGAAAATTCTGCAGATAGAGAAGTAATTCTCACAGACTCTGAAGGCTCAGAGGTAGAAAAGGTTCAAGTGAAAGAGTCAGAAGCAACGCCATATGCAACTCCTTTAGCTACTCAAATGAACAACTTGAATATTTCTGAAGAATCAAATGTTAGAAGATCATCTTCCAGAATTAAGGCCTCTCACCCAAAGGATGTGATAATTAGGAAGAAGGATGACCCTATAAGAACAAGATCCTACCTCAGATCATCTGAAGCGTCATTATTTGGTTTGGTGTCAGTTATTGAACCAACTTCTGTGGATGAAGCTTTGCAAGACAATGACTGGATAATTGCCATGCAAGAAGAGCTCAATCAACTCACAAGAAATGACGTTTGGGATTTGGTTCCAAGACCAAAAGGATTCAACATTATTGGAACTAAATGGGTCTTCAAAAATAAGTTGAATGAAAAAGGAGAAGTTGAAAGAAACAAAGCAGGGCTTGTTGCTCAAGGTTATATCCAGCAAGAAGGAATTGATTACACAAAGACTTATACTCCTGTGGCCAGGTTAGAGTCTATTCGTTTACTCATTTCTTTTGCTGCACAAAATAACATCACTCTATATCAGATGAATGTTAAAAGTGCCTTCTTAAATGGGATTATAGAAGAGGAAGTGTATGTTCCCCAACCTCCTGGTTTTGAAAGTGATAAATTTCCAGAACATGTTTTTAAACTTAAGAAATCTCTTTATGGTTTAAAACAAGCTCCCAGAGCTTGGTATGAGAGATTAAGTAATTTTCTTCTGGAGAAAATTTTTATCAGAGGCAAAGTGGATACAACTCTCTTCTGTAAAACATTTAAGAAAGATCTGTTAATTTGTCAAATATATGTAGATGATTTTATATTTGGATCTACTAATGTTATACTGGGAAAGGAGTTTGCTCAATGTATGCAGGTTGAATTTGAGATGAGCATGATGGGAGAATTGAGATTCTTTCTGGGAATTCAAGTCAACCAGACTCCAGATTGCACTTACATTCATCAGACTAAATATGTAAAAGAGCTTTTGAAGAAGTTCAACATGACTGATAGTAAGTTAGCAAAGACTCCAATGCATCCAACAAGCACTCTTGGTAAGGAAGAGGTAAGTAAGAAAGTAGATCAAAAACTCTACAGAGGTATGATTGGATCTCTTCTATACTTAACTGCTTCTAGATCTGACATTTTATTCAGTGTATGCTTGTGTGCAAGATTCCAATCAGATCCTAGAGAATCACACTTAACAGCTGTTAAGAGGATTCTAAGGTATATGAAAGGTACTACTAATGTGGGTTTGTGTTACAGAAAATCTGATGAATTTAAACTAGTTGGATTCTGTGATGCTGATTACGCTGGAGACAGAGTTGAAAGAAAAAGTACTTTTGGAAGTTCCCAATTTCTGGGAAGTAATTTAATCTCCCGGTGCAACAAGAAACAACCTAAAATTGCTCTATCAACTATAGAGGCAGAATATATTGCTGCTACTGGATGTAGCACACATATGCTCTGGATGAAAAGTCAGCTAGAAGACTATCAGATCTTTGAGAGTAATATTTCTATATTTTGTGATAATACTTCTGCTATTTGCTTATCTAAAAATCCAATTTTACACTCTAAAGCTAAGCATATAGAAATTAAACATCACTTCATCAGAGACTATGTTCAGAAGGATATTATAAACTTAGACTTTGTTGATACAAATCATCAATGGGCTGATATTTTCACAAAACCCCTTGCTGAAGATAGGTTTAAGTTTATTCTGAAAAATATTGGTATGGAATTTTGTCTAGAATAATATTTATCAGAAGCAACTTTCTTAGATGCAAAATGTTTAAACTCTGAAGTATTTCATCTGTCTTTCATTTAATTTCTTGAATTATTATTTATGTGTGTATCTGAACTAACCAATCTCAGAGGATCTGAACATTGGCTAACGTTTCATTTCTCAAAGAGTTTTTAGAAGCACATGCAAGCAAACATGTGTAACTTAGAATTTGAAAAGATGGAGCGCACAATACTGAAGAGACGTTTGAGGTACTGTTTGAATAGTTGGTTTCTCATTTCCCCCCCAAATTGTCAGAATCATTAATGCTTTGAAATGATTATATTTTTTTCATTAAATGCTAATTTCAAGCGTGCTGATTGTGTGACCTATTGTGTGCCCTAATTTTCTCTATAAATGCCACACATTTACACACTTCACACTTTTCACTCTCACGAATACCTTGTATGCATTTCTTCTTGATTCATTACTTCCATCTCTCTCTCAAACCCAAACATCTCAGAAACCCTAAAACTTCAAGAACTTCCATGGCTACTTCATCTTCAACGTCTGCTCAATTCCGATCTACAATGGCTGATGTTTCTTCACCAAACATGGGTGCTGTTGCATTTAAGGAACCTATCATAACATTACTCACACCTGTTGACAAGTTGGAAGTTTTGTATGAGTCCATAGTTAATTTTGAATCGTTTGCTGAAAATGGGTATGATCTTCGTCCCATTGTTGATGCACAGTGTTGGACCAAGTGTTTTGACAGGCTAATGGGACCAGTTAACCCTCGTCTGATAAAGGAATTCTGGATACATGCTTCTTGTTGCCCTAAGTTTATAGTTTCATTTGTTCTGGGCAAAGAAATTATCATTACTGAAGATTTGATAAGGAAACTCATAGGATATGAGGAGACTGATGGAGTCACTAATCTACCATCTGGGCGTGTGGACATGACTGAAGTATATAGAGAAGTTTGCTCATCTGGAGTAGCTTCTAACAAGGTTAAGGATCTGAAGCCAATTTACAGGATCTGGGCTAAGATTTTCGTGAGCTGCATTCATCACAGAAAATCTTCCAATTCTCCAGATTATGTTAACACTGATCAGCTATACTTTATGTATTGTCTGAGTCATAGTACCAAGGTGGATCTACCATATCTTCTGTTTAATCATCTGTGGACGCATGTTAAACAGTCAAGGGAAGAGGTCAGAACCAAGCATCAGAAGCTGAGGAAATGGATTCCAATGGGGAGACTTATCTCAGACATTCTGACTGAGAATGGTCTTGTTGGTCATCTGGTTGAAGCTGGAAGGAAGGAAGAATTAGCTTCTGCAGTTGGAAAACCTCTGAACGGGAAGAGTCTTCAGAGGATGAAAGTTATAGAAGAAGTTACTTCTGCTCCAAAGAAATTCAACACTGAAGAGGTCACTCAAAGAAGAGTTCCAGTTGCAAATTTTCCTATGTTCTTTGCTAATGAACCAAGGGAGATTGTTCTGGATTACATCACAGAGTGTCTGAATGAAGGAATCCCTCTACCAGCAAATCTAGTTCAGAAGGCAGGTGAACCTGCTCCAGATCTTTATGAGGCCAGGCACAAGAAAAAGAGAAAGGTTGCTTCAGAAGAACCTTCTAAACCTAAGAGGAAGGCTACTGGTGAAGCTGCTGCTGTCAAGCCAAAAAGGGTCAAGAAGTCAGAGGTCAATCCTCCAGAGGCAAGTCTAGACGAGATTCTGGAAACTATCAAAGAGGTATTAACATCTGATAAAACTCTTCATGAACCTATACCATCACCTTCACCTTCTCCTCCTCGTGTTTCTAAAACTAAGAAACCTTCTAATAGACCATCTGTAACCCAACCTCTAGCAACTCCATCTGAAAAGTATACATCTGAACCAACACATTCTAAACCATCTGATAATCCCCCATCTGAGAAACAAACTCCTGCACCACAATGATCTGAAATTTCCCCACCAGAACCAGAAACTTCTAATCCACCAGAACCAACACCAGCAGAACCAAAACAACCAGAACCAACTCCACAAGAACCAGAACAACAACAACCACAACCAGAATCTACCCAACCATCTGAACCTTTAATACTTGATTCTGTAGTCCTAGATATTCAACCTTTAACTACTTTGGTTGAACTCTCTTCTACATTATGTCAGTCATCTAAATCATCTGATTCATCTGAATCTAACCTACCACCAGAAGTTTATTCACCACCCTCTCTTCGTGGCTATGAACCTAGAACTTCTGAGTTTGTACCTTTTACTTCTTTTAAACCATATCCCTCTGATCCCCTTCCTTTTGGTCTAAAACTTAAAAACTTTTACACCATAATAGAAGCATCTGACCCTACCACTCCATTTAAACCTATGTCTTCAACAATCCTTCCATCTGTTCTTCAAACCTATCTTACACAACAACTAGATATCATTCCATCAGAACCTCTGCTTTCTCATAACTCTGTTTTTACCCCCTACACCTCTACACCATTTGATGTTATTCCCTCTGCATCAAATTTTAAACCATTTCTGTTTCCCACTTCATCTTCATCCAGATTCAGAAATTTCACTTTATCATCTGAACATCCCTCTTTACCCTCTTATCCTCGTCCTCTGTTCATCATCCCAACTTTCACCATACCACCACCACCAGAACAATCCAAACAATCCAAACCAACACCTCTGAAAGCCTACCTTAAACCCAAATCCAGATTATATGTTGATGCCTTATTTGCTAGTTTCAAGAAAGAAATAAGGATGAGTTTGAATTCTGTTTAAGAGGAATGTCTCTCAAGCATTAATCCAGAAGCTTCTGAAGAATGTTGGGATAAGTTCATTGCCAGATTCAACGTTGTTGCTTCAAATTTGAAGAGTGTCTGCTCTGATGATGCGAAGATCAGATTCGCTGAGATTAGTAGAACAATGCTTTGGAATGTTACCAGATCTCCTACATTGCTTCTTGAGGATGCACCTTCATCTTCTGGAGTGTCTGCTACTTCTGAAACTCTTGAAGGATCTGCTTCTGAAGTCATTCTGGAAAAGAATCCTTTAGCTCTGATGATTGTGGACAAATCATCTGAATCTGTGCCTCCAGAATCTGCAACTGCAATGGTCATTGACTCTGTTACTACTCCTGCATCAGAATCTGCTCCATCTACTTCTTCTGAGATTAAGAGAACCCAAACTTAGAAGATAAGATTGCTGTGCTGGAAGCTGGTCAATCTGAGATAAAATCCTGGATGGCAAGGCAAGATCAGAAGACTGATAATATTGAGAAATGGATGTCCAAGCAAGAAGAATCTTCTTCTGAGATAACACACCTTCTGAAGATGCTTCTTTCCAAACAATCTTAGATTTATGTTTTTTTTATCTGATGTTTGAGCACTTGTTTTGAATTTCTCATCTGATGTTTTGTCTCTCTGAATATTTCTTAATAAATGGATCTGAATGTTTTCTCTATATGATTGTATCTTTTCTCTCTGTTTCCTTTTATTTGTCTTTAAATAGTTTCTTTTTGATTATGACAAAAAGGGGGAGAAAATGAAATTCTGAGTATTCAAATAAACTTTACTTGAATGGAATTCAGACATATCAAATCTTAACTAACGTGAATTTTTAGTCTTTCAGAACTATAATGATAAATCTGACAAAATTCATTAAAGTAACTCTGAGATCCCCATATCAAGTTTTAACCAATTAGTATCTGATTCTGAAACGTTCATCCAAATCAAGCTCTGATTCTGAAAAGAATACTCATACAAAAAGGGAAGTTTCTATTATTTTTTAGTATTCAATTCAGGGGGAGATTCATAATCTCAGGGGGAGTTATATTTATCTCTTTATTGAACAAAATTTCCTATGTTTTTGTCATCATAAAAAAGGGGGAGATTGTTAGAACACAAATTGGTTCTTAGTTATATCTCTATGTTTTGATGATAACACTAATGAAATTTTATATTAAGAAATTATATACTCTAAATTTGTTCAAGTCTTTTTGCTGAAGATATTAAAATTAATATTCTTCTGAAAGCAAAAATGGATCTGAACGTTGAACTACGCAAGGCTCTGAGCGTCAGAAGCATCTCGTTAGAAGACTCTGAGCGCTGCCTACAGAAGACTCTGATGCAGAAGCTACAGAAGCATTTGAAGCATAGACTAAAGACTTTGTATGAAGAGTTTCAGGCATTGTTTTTCAGAAGACTCTGATTGTACTGTTCGCTGCAAGTACTGAGGATCTGATCTCCAAACTCTGCTCTAATTAATTTCACGCTAAAGCACACTTGCTGCAACACTCTGATACAACAAACTCTGATGACATCAAAGACTCTGATCACTCAAGGCTCTGATGTTGATTACTGTGAAATAAAAACTTGTTGAAGAAGATTATTCAAATTTATATCCGTTGGTTAACCCAAACGACTCTTTCCTCTTTTATGCTAGACACAAGAACTCAGGCAAAAAGGATTTCTCTGAATGTTCTACTTCTAGGAAAGGTCAAGTGATGTGAAGACAAAAGGCTACAGCTACTTTGGAGTACACGATCTTCAAGCTTGCAACGTCTTGGACTTCTTTGTCTATATAAGAAAGCATTCAACAACTTTCTATAGTTGACAGATTTTGAAAAATCTATTGAAAACTCTCTCAAAAGCAATCATACAAATTATTATTCTTTGTTGAATAGTTTTATACGTTCTTAAACTTAAGTGTAAATCACAGTTGTGATATAGCTTTCTTAGAAGCATTTCAAACATTTGTTTAGTTTACATTTGATTGTAAAAGTTCCTTAAGAAGACCAAGTTGTGGTCAGTAGTTCTTGAGAAGACTAAGACAATTGTTCTTAGTGGTTGATATTATAATCAGTTTGATTATAGTGGATTAAGTCCTTATGGAGAAAGGCAAATCACTCTTGATAGGGTGGACTGGATTAGTTGAGTTCAACGAACCAGGATAAAAATCATTGTGTTTTTATTGCCATAATATTTTGAAAACCCTTATTCAACCCCCCTTATAAGTATTTTCTCACCTTCAGTTGATGCTGAACATGTTTAACATATATTATAGGTCATGTTTGAACCTTAACTTGCCCTCAAACTTGTGTATGCTTAATTGTCTATGTGTTCTTGCTTGTTAGCTTACCTTAGGCTTCATTTTCATATGCAACATTATGTTTCTGTTTAGGCATAGGTGTTAAATGGTTGTGAGCCTCTTTTATATGTGTCATGTTTGATCAGTTGGTTATTGCTTAAAACATGTATTCATGGCTGTCACATTTGTCTTGCTCCAACTTGGCATTTTGGCCAGACTATGTGCTATCTGTTAAATGAACTCCTCTCTTAAGGTATGGTGTTTGTAAACATCCTTTACATGTTCCATATGTTGTGTTTGATCATTAGTTTGCTGCTGAAAACTTGTATTTTGGACTGTCATGGTGTTCTTGCAAATAATATGTTTGTTTTGGTATGTCTATCAAATTTTTCATTAAATGCATGATCTTTGAAAACTACCACCACCATTGAGTTCCTTGTGAAAAAAATACACAATTTCCTTTTTTGTTTCACTCAATTTGGTTGAGTTTTGAGCAAGTTATGGTTGCTCTTGCAAATCTGCCTAAAGTTGTCTTGCCTTGACTTAGTTTTTGCCCTAGTTTGCCTCATTTTGGACCCATTTTTCAAAAGTGCATAACTTCTTTGATTTTTATCATTTTGACGCCATTCTTTTTTATAAATGCTCTTTGATATGTCTGGTTTCAATATATGAAGAAAGAATTCAAGAATTGTTATTTTTGAAACATTTTGATTCACTTGGAAGACATGGTTTTTTTTTAGGGTTTTTACTTGTTTTCATGAGTTTCTTTGACCTAGTACTTGATTTTTCTTGCATGGTTGATCTTGTGTGAATAAATTTTGGATGTTTAACATGTTTGTGTGTTTGAAAATATTTGGTTCTTTTTCTTACCATGCTTGTTCCTGCCTTTGTATATGTATGAACATGAAAATCATGCCTTGAAACTTTTTTGTTGATTTGTGACATGCTTCTTGATGTTGTAACCTCTTAAACATGTTCCCTTAACCTCATATTACTTGTTTATGTGTCTTGTTAGAACCATAACATGATTAGGGTCTGATTTTTGCCTTTGTGAATGCATGAATGTGAATGTATGACTTGGAACTTCTCTGTGAGTCCTTGTATGCTTCTTGGTGTTGTAGCCTCATGAACTTGCCCCTCATACCCTATCTTACTTGTTTATGTGTTTTTTTAGAACCATTAAATGTTTAGGTTCCATTCTTACCTTGGTTGTTACCATGAATCTTGTTCATCTTTCCCCTTGTGGAGTTTGAATCCATGCTTGAACTGTTGTCACTCTTCTTGCTTATCCATGATTGATTGTCATCAATATGCCTTAGAAATGATTGAATGTTGTTACATTTATCTTTATTTGATTCATATGCCAATTTGTAGCTTGTATGAATGAGTTTTGTTTATTTACCATTGATGAACTTGTTGTTGCCACACATGTTTCATGTTTGCTTTTGTTGGTTGTTACTTTCATAATCTTTGAACTTTTCCATGATAAGTAATGTCTTGACTTATGCTTGATGTTTGAAATGTTTGGTCTCGTAAGAACCTTTATCATCATCCCATTTTAGATGTGGTAACATCTTTGTTTACCTTTGATTGTAACCATTTGATTTGATTCTTTCATTGTTAAATTCTTGGTTGTAACTTTATTATGGTTGCTTCATATTGTCACATGCTTGCATTACTTTCTTGGTTTTTACCGTACTCTTCTATACCTTCATCATGTTTGAATGAATGCTTATGTGTGCTTTAACTTTGTTAAGTTTCTTTCCCCAAGTGATGAAACTTGTTAGTTCTCATCCAATTGCCCTGTTGTTCCCTTATTCCAAAGGAAAGTCTCTCTATTGACTTCACAATCATAAATAGCTCTATACCCCTCCCCTTGATTTGGTTAAGTTATCAGATCCTTTACCTTAGTTAAGTTAGAACTTATATCCATTAGACTTTGCTTTAA
Organism: Lathyrus sativus; assembly: GCA_963859935.3. Taxonomy (NCBI): domain Eukaryota; kingdom Viridiplantae; phylum Streptophyta; class Magnoliopsida; order Fabales; family Fabaceae; genus Lathyrus; species Lathyrus sativus. The sequence continues at coordinate 251,604,066 of OZ012739.1, forward strand.
GTCTAAAGACCTGCCCCTTGTTAGGAGTATCCTTCAATTAGAATTTTAAGATAGAGTTTGTTAACTTTATGGAAGGATCATTGTCATGATTACTTACTCCCCTCTTGGCTTTTGTCAAAGTCAACCCGCTTGAGTGTTAAACTTAGATCTAGAGAGTTTTGTCAAAATCTATACAAACATTGTTATGTTTGTTCCCCCTTGGAGTCTTGACCATAGTCAAGTATTACTTGACCCTAGTGAGGAGAACTACGGTTGCTCTGATTCCTTCCTAGTAAGGATACGTATGCATAATATGCGATATCTTTGCGAGTAAACTTAGAACCATCCTTAGGTCTTTACCTGGAACTTTACCCTAACCTCGATCTAATAACCCTAGAAAAAACTTAGATAACTTAGCATACATACACACAAAAGGTTCCTGTAGAGTACTACAGATGTCTAGCATGTGAAATATCTACCCTAGTCATAACCAACCCCCGATCCCCGAATCTTTAGTGTTGCTGTTACATCGCGCAAAAGGTTTTTCTTTCTTTAACCTTTCCTTTGAATAAATCAAAGCTCGGTAGTGAATTTTAATAAATTAAGATTCAAGTTAATCAATAGCTTTACATCCAATTCTCACTACAATAGAAATGACAACTTCAATAAGGATACTGTTTTGCTTGAGGGTTTAACCCACTTTGTGTGTTTATATGCTATATCTCTGTATGTTTGCCTATACCTGTATATTTGTGAATATATAATTATACTGTTTTCATTGGATCTTTGGGGGATATCTTGAGTTGAGATAAGTCCTAACCCGAACTTGAGTGTACATATGATAGGATGTGGTATGATCAATAGTTGACTGTTGGGAGTAGTCCTAACATGTTTGACATATGATGTAACCACTCTCAGTTGAGACATCCTTGAGATGATTAATGGTGTATGAGTAGTCATGCATTTTATTAGTTGTTTCAACCTGAGAGTCTGTGAAACTGAGGACCTTTAGTTGCCCACTTACCTCACTTGGCCTTTTTAAAACATAGTGCGGAGAGTATGAGGGAGTAGTCTCGAAATAGTTGTTACGCGATACTACACTCAAACGAGTCTATCCCGAGAATATTTTTGACCCACGCGAGTAGTCATGATAGTTGATAATATCTGAGGGATTTACCTATGACTCTGGGCACTCTTGATAGAACCCGTTCTACAGGTACAATGAAAACCTTAATACATGCCCTTTAGAAGGGTACACCTTGGCTTCATGCTTGTAACCTGAACCTAGGACCATTGCTTGTTAGCATTTGCATGTGTGTGTTGTGTGTGTATCATATCATCATGTCATCATAACATCTCATTTTTGTTGCACTGGTTTTGTAAAACTCAGTCATTTTCTTTTTGTGAAACCCTAATGGGCCATGGATTTTAGGATAAGAAATATAACTTCAAGAAATATGACACATTGGAGTTGAGAAAGCTAGGAACAATGGTATCTGAAGACTTTGGGAAAACATATGGAAAGCTTCTAAGTATTATGAAGACTAGAATGGAAGAAGGGATTATCATCACCTTGGTTCAATTCTATGATCCGTTGTACCACTGTTTCACCTTCCCCGATTATATGTATGTGTGTTTGTGCGTAACTTCCTCTTTTCAGGAGTTGCTTCCAGTGTACAAAACTTTGCCTATTCAGAGGCCCGTTATCAATAAGACATGTTATTCAGTACTTGATGCTTGTTCTTTACTGTTTTGTTTGTGAAAGACGCCGATGTTTTTGATAAACTTGAACTTGCATAATCCTGATGGCCCTTGCCAATAATTGATAAAACTTCGAATTGACTGAAGTAATGTCATAGGTGTTAACCCGGATAGATTTCGTTGTACAGACTTGTTTTGTCTCGTTTGTGTTTTACAGGCTTCTTACCTTTGGAGCAAACAATCAGGGATTGTTTCCCCAGCCGAAATCTCTTGATGAAGAGCCTGACTCCAGTCGATGTCATTCTCCAGCTAGTCGCAGCTTATTCCCAGAGAGTCGGAGTGACGTTATCCCTTACCGAATGAGGGATTATTCTCCCCAGAAGAGTATCCTCAGGGAAGTTGTCCACAGGATATCCCCAGCAAGTCAAAATCAGTATCCCATGCAGAGGTTGCGTTCCTTAGCGAATCGAAGGTGTGCGCGTTCAACCTCCAACATGGGAAATTCCCGCAATAGTTAACCAAGTTTGTTGGTTCAGAAGGTTTATATCCGCGAAGGAGGGTTTTCTTGCTCCCCACAGGTCGTCATGCCATTGACAGGATGTTGATCCTCAGCAGAGTGGTAGCTCCGAGCTCGTAAACTGTGCCCAGACAGTATGCTTTTCCTAGAAGTGTCGCTTCTCCCCCGACTAAGTTTGTTCACCAGCAGGGTGTTTGTTCTTTCCTCCCAGTGGAAATTGATGTTTAATCGCTCCTCGGCAAAGTTGACTGTGTTTCCGGCGTTTATTTTGCCGGAATACTTGATGATACTTGTTCATCCCCAGCGGAGTTGGCTTTATCCTCAGCATTCATGTTGTTGAGACAACACTATCAGAGTGGCCCCGACAGCTTGAGCCTGCATTTGCATTTGCATATATCGTCACATTTGCATCTACTCGAACGCGTAGCATTTCCGTGCCGTACGGAGCATTACGCCATTTCCAAACATACACATTTTGAAACATAAGTCAGGTTGGATACCCCTTTGTTTTCAGGTGTTCTTCCCTGCAGGTAATTGGAATTCTTTGTTCAGGATCGTTTTTAGATATTCAGATTTGTGGCATGAGATATGTGATGATAACGTTCGTCCCGCCATGTGTTCCCTTATCAGAGGTGCTTGATTAACTTCTCTTCTTCCTCAGCGGAGTGTTCTTTACACAGTTTCATAATTGGGCTTTGGAGTTGTTGTCAAAGAGTCCCCAGTGGAGTATTCCCTCGGGTTGCTGTCACGTCAGCATTTTCAGAAAAGATTGCAGGGATTAGACATCTGAGGTCATTACTCGTCATCAAGTTGAACGTCTGGCAGTTGACGTCAGAATTTCCCCCGGCAGAGTTCTCCCTGGTTTGTTGATATGGCTTCACAATTAGACTTTGAAGTTCGTTACATCAGCGCTATAAGACTTCATGATTTGACTTTGGAGTTTGTCGTTGACATTTTTTAAAAAAAAAAGAAAGGGGGGGGGGATTTCAGTGATTAGAAGGCTGAAATCGTTATTTTGTGTCACTGCTTCATAATTAGACTTTGAAGTTGTTAGCAGCAGTGGGTGGCTTCATAATTAGACCTTGGAGTTATTATAAGTTTATACGGCTTCATAATTCGACCTCACAGTTATTGTCAGTGTTAAACAGCTTCATAACTAGACTTTGGAGTTGTTGTTAGGAATTCCCTAGCGTATTTTCCTCACGTAGCTGTTATGTCAGCATTGCAGACTTCATGATTTGACTTTGGAGATCGGCATAGTTTTCTTTGAGTGGTTGTTATGTCAGCGTTACACGGCTTCGTGATTAGGCTTTGGAGTCGTCGTTAGCAATTCCCCAACAGAGTTTCTCTAGCAGCTGTTACGTCAGCATTGCGCTGCTTCGTAATTAGACTTTGGAGTTCTTCAGCGGTACCGCATCTTCATGATTAGACTTTGGAGTTGTTGTCCGAAGGTTTTGTCCGCATGGAATAGCTTCATAAGTAGACTTTGGAGTTGTTGCCAGATTTTTCCCCACATAGTTGCTTGTTGAAGTTTCTCTTATCCGGCCATCGAAGTAGTTTCTTTAAGTTTGCTGTTCCGTCAGCGTCACAGGGTTTCATAATCAAAATTTCAGGAGTCGTCGCCTGTTGTCGAAATAGGTGCCTGGCAGTTAATTTCAGAGCATCCCCAGTGGGTTTGGCTACTGCAAAGATAAGGCGGAGTTAGTGTCCAGTATGATTGACAGAATTGAATTCCTATTGGGTGGAAGAGTTCTATCCCCAGGGAAGCCGCCATGATTTCTTCGTGTTGACAAAATATTATCCCCAGTAGAGTCCTCCTCAAAGTCATTGTCACGCCAGCGCTAGAAGGTTTGTGGGTTGGGACCAATGGAGTTAGCTACTGCAGAGATAGGCAGAGAAACTGTATTCAGAGTATTTTCCTGTATGGATAGGCGGATGAAGTTTCCTGTGTTTAGGCAGATGATTTTCCCGTATGGATAGGCGGATGAAGTTTCCTGCGTTTAGGCAGATGATTTTCCTGTATGGATAGGCGGATGAAGTTTCCTGTGTTTAGGCAGATGATTTTCCCGTATGAATAGGCGGATGAAGTTTCCTGTGTTTAGGCAGATGATTTTCCCGTATGGATAGGCGGATGAAGTTCCCTGTGTTTAGACAAATGGTTTACCCGTATGAATAGGCGGATGAAGTTTCCTGTGTTTAGACAGATGATTTGCCCGTATGGATAGACAGATGGAGTTTCCTGTGATTAGACAGAAATGTTTCCCCAGCGAAGTCGCCGGGATTTGTCCGTGTTGATGGAATGTAGCGTCCTAACATGGACAAAGTTCTATTCATGTGTTGTTGAGATCTCTTCGGGTTGACGAAATGTGAGTCCTGACGTGGACAGATTGGTGTTTATTCGTGATTTGACGAAATTTGGGTCCAGATGTGGACAAGGGTAGTCCAGTTGTGGATGGAGGTGTTCAATACCCGTGGCGTTACATAGGTGGTTGAAGTTGAAATTAAAATTATTATCAGACGTTGGATCAGTTGTTGCCGTAACAACCAGATTCAGTTGGTGGATGTCGTTCCCCAAGCAGTTGTGCAGTTTATTTCTGCGATTGGCAAATTTCTGGGTTTCTTGGTATTCAACCGTCTCGTACCTCGATTATTTGAAGGCCGTTCTCTCTTCACCCAGTCGGGTCCAAGCCGTTTGAATAGGGGCAGCTGTTGCACCCCAAAATTTGCTCAACCTTTTCTTGCCTGATTTATGTTTCATTGCATTTCATTTGCATAGTTACATCATGTACACAGTATAATCATTTGCATATTATAGCATAGCATGCCTTCAATAAGGGATCAAGTGCCATTTATGTCAAAAGGAGCCTGTCTAGAGGTGTTATCTGAGCTTGAGAGACCATCCAAGTCATCAGAGAGGGGTTGAAGTCATGAGAAGTTTGAGTGCCTACATGTGGGTTTTGCTCCTATCTTGAGGAATATTGGGAATCATCAGGGGGATGAGAAGCAGGGAATGTGAATTTGAGGTGTGAATGGATCTCATGGGATGCCTAGAGGGCCCTATTGAAGCTGAGACAAGTCATTGATTCAAGTGCAAGAGCCACAGTTGAGGTGTGTACAAGTAAGGTTTCATCTTGGTAACCCTAGGTCAGGGAGAGCAAAGAAAGGGCATCAAGACCTAGCTCTAGGTCATGGAAGTCATGGATTGATATGTTGAAGCATGTGTGTGGATGAGCCAAGACCAAGTTCAAAAGAATCAAGAGTGGTTGGAGGTGTTTGAGACAGGGTTCCTAGGGTAAAATCCCCTATATAGCACTGGACTTCCAAGCCACATAAGTCAAAATACAAGCTTCAAATGGATCTTTGGCCAACATGAAACTTGTAGAGTTTCTCAATACCTTTAATTTGAGTACTATAAGTCTTCAAGAAGGTTCGTAGAACTCAAGTTATGGTTCTTGCAAGTTACAGGTCACCAGAGGACACTGAAATTTATCTGTGAAAGTTACTTGACTTCCAAGCAACTTTTTCCCCTCAAGGAATTTTCATATGGATTATTTGCCAACATAAGAGTTGTAGGTCTTGATATTAGCTTTAATTTGAGTACTAGAAGTCCTCAAGAGGATTTGTGGAACTCAAGTTATGATCTTGGCAATCCAGGGGTATTTTGGGAAAGTTGAATTATAGGTCCTTTTTCAACATGTGTCAAAATCTCTATCTTTCACTCCTCAAATGAAAAAGCGTTCAACATGAAATGTGTTTAGAATGATGTTTTTAGGTCAGATAAGAAGTCATGAGGGATTGAATTGGCTTGCTTCACAAAATGATCCAAAATGGCCTAAAAAGAGGGGTTTTTCAAATGATTCAAAGGAGGGAAATTGGGATTTTTGAACTATAAGTCATAAACATGGCATATGGGTAGTCATTTTGAATGGAAATTGGATTTCAAACACATTGGCAATGTCACAATTTTGATATGAGCCCTAATTTCATGAGTTGCTTTGAAAAGTGCTTTCTTACATTACAAGTTACAATGCCAAAACAAGAATCAAGGTATTTCAGGCTGAGATAGCTATCCAAACATATCCCAAATTCAATTTGCAGTTGAATAGAACATTCTGGAATGAGAAATGAGGGAGAAATCGTGACTGTCACCATTGAGCTCCAAGTGTATGACAAAATTTTGGATGGTTAATTTGGGCCTGAATTGGATTGTAAAAGCCCACAAATAGTTTCTATTTAAGCTCTAGAATGATTCCAGATGAGGTTTGGTGAAGAATTCGTGGAGAGAGTGAATATAGCAAGTTGAGTTTCAAGGGTTCTAACTGAAAATGATTTTGGAGTTTGGATCAAGATCAAGCCAAATTGAAGTGCCTAGAAGCTTCATCTTACTTCATTGATCGTGTTTGAAGAGTTGCAGAGCTTGAATCCATCATCTTCTACCTCTGTTGATTCAATTTTCACAGGTATGTAACTCTTGGATTTCCTCTTGATCTAGGCTGAATTAGTTAGCAATGTGCATGTGGTTAGGTTCCCTATGATTGGTAGAACGATTTAGGTTTGGTTTGGCATCATTTGGTGATGATCAATAGGGTGCACCAATTTCTGTTTGGATTCAGTTACATGTGATCTTGAGGAATTTACATGATTGTGATAGCTTAGGATGATCAGTGTAACATGAGGAGTAGGTCTATGGATTTAGATTTGAGTTTGGTGAAGATCAAGAATGTGACATGCTTTGGAAATGCTATCGGGTTTGAAAATCTAGAGGGATTTGAGAGAATCTAAGGCCAGATTCATGATCAGCATGGAGTTTTGAGTGAGATAGGTATAATCTTTGTGATTTCTGGTCACCTGCAAGTGGACCTTCACCGGAGAAGACGGTGTTTTCCACCGTGGACCACCGCCTGAGAGTAGTCTCAGGTCACCTGAATTTTGGGGAAGATAACGTTTGGACCCTTGGATCAGTCCTTTAGATGGACTGTCTAAGCAGATCGTATGGACATGATTTAAACTCAGCTCTCCCTCCATTAATTTAATACGCAGCGTTTCATTTATTGACTCAGCTTGTGAGTCACCCGCCACGTCATGCACGCGTGGATACGCTCAGGGTCCTTGGATTTGATTACCAGTCTTCTCATCCAACGCATATCATTTAATTCAGCATTTTATTTTCTTTTTATTCTTTTTGGATTTATTTTAATTCATTTGATTTCTAAAATCCATATTAAATCCAATTTTGATCCAAAAAATATTTTAAAAATATCTCCATGATCTTGGATTTAATTGTGATTTTCTGAAATTAATAAATCTCATTTTCATCCATTTTTTCAATTTAATTTGATTTTCTCCATTTTTATTATTTTCTTTAATTTTGTATATTTGCTATATGTTCTTGCTGATTTTATTATGACCAATTGATGAGGAATTTTGAGTTGGTTCTTGTTGGATTAGTTAGCTTAGAGACACTGTGGAGCTTAACTATTTAGGTTTTTGAGGAGCCTTATTTGGAGTGTGCTTTCTCTTCCCTGGAGTTTGGAGATTGAAGTTTATTGAAGTTTGAAGATGAAAGTTGTTGCTGTCAGAGCTGCCGTTTGCTGTAGGAGTTTAGTGCTGCTGTCTGGGCTGCCTCCTCTGCTTTGGGGTCTCGTTTTTCTGTATTGTTTGTTGGCTTGTGCAGCTTGCCCCCTAGGTTTGAGGTGAATGTTGATTTACTTTGCCTGTTGTTTTCCCAGGTTCGAGGTTGAGTGGGACTCCTTTGCCTCGCTTGTATTGCTGCATTGCATGCATTTTACTGTATTTGCTTGCTTTCTTTTCTGTTATCCCCTAGGATCTCTGATTTCCTCTGTGCGGGAGGGAATTATGACAGACATTAGGATTCTTATCCATGCATGACAACATTAGGTTAGTTTTTATTCCCTTTTCAACCCTAGGCTTTTTAGAGCTTCTTTCTCTTCTTATCTCAAAACAACTCAAAAATACGGTAATAAGGTTAATCGATGTCGTACGTTACGAGCCTTAAGCTATTTGAGAAAGGGTTGCTGAAGAGCTTCTTTCCAGTAGTCTGGCTGCTTAGTGTGGCACCCTTTGGGTGACATGCGACGTAGTCACTCTCAAATCATAGTCTCTAGTACGTCAGAGATTGCACACAAACTAAAAAACACTTCTTTCGTAAAAGATTCAAAACAAACATTAAAGTGTCATTTTTGTCCGCTTGGACTCTTAATCAAGAAAAACCCTTTTTGAAGATAATAAAAAACAGTCAGACAAACCTGTGTCTTCCGTAGCCCGAACTACGTTTGCTCTGATCTTTCATGCTGTATGAAAGTACGTAGGCATAGGATGTCGTATCCTAGCGAGCAACCTTCCCCACCTTCATCCGTAGGTAGGCGAACTACGTTGACTCTGATTTCTCGTTCCAGACGGGAATACGTAGGCATAAATGGCGATACTTTGCCGAGTCATTTTCTTTTCTTTTTTGACCCAGACCTTTAGCATATATAGAATAACAATCCGTACCAGAAAACAAGCGTGGATCCCGTCGAGTACGACGGACGTGAGGGGTGCTAATACCTTCCCCTTGCGTAACCGACTCCCGAATCTAGGATTTGGTTGCGATGACCATTCCTTTCCCGTCTTTGTGGTAGGTTTACTTCGAGTGTTTCCTTTCCCTCCGTTGAGATAAATAACGCACGGTGGCGACTCTTCTGTTTAGCCGGCGCCGATTTTCGCAGTAGCGACAGCTGGCGACTCTGCTGGGGACTCCAACGGTTCCCTACGCGAGTCAGTCCTAGCGCTTGTTTTCCCGTCGTGGGTTTTGTATGGATTTACATTTCTGTCTTTACTTTCCGCATTTTATTGGCAGCTTTATATTGTTATTGCTGTTGTGGGGAGGGGGTGATCTGTTGAGAGATAAGCCGGACCTGGGCTTGAGTGCACCTAGAATTAATTGTGGAAAGTAGTGGGCACATGCATGCTTTGCATGTACTAGTGTCCCGCAAAATCCACGCTCAGACGAGGTTCTTCTGGTTGACTTCTTTTTCAACCCTTTGGGTTGAAGGGGTTGTTGGTTAGTTGGATTGTCAACTCTGGGGACCGATCAATTGGAAGTTGGCTAAGTGAGGCCTCTTCAGGACATGATGATGCCACACCTTCTGGGTATCGTATAGGTTACCGTACCTTGTGTCAGTTGATAGGACACCTACCTGTGAGAGGGATTGGGGCATGCAGGAAACTTGACCTCCAGATTACCCAATTTTCTTGATATTGGATCAGTATGAATGGTTACTTGGGGTTCTTCATCAGGACAGTGTTATAGGTCTGTTGAGACCAGGTTGGAGCATTGTTTTAGGTCTGTTGAGACCCGATTGGAGCATTGTTATGGGATAGTTGAGACCAGGTTTGAGCAGTATTGTGGGTCTGTTGAGACAGGGTTATGGATGGATCTCTTCAGCAATATATCACTTGATCCCTGTTGCATGTTTGCATATTGCATTGTTGCATACTCATTTTGCATATCATTAACGTGTGTCTGTGCTGCAGGTGCATTTCATACCTTCTGATTCTAGTTGCCCGAATTTCTGTCTGCTGATATTATGGATACTTTGAAGAAGACTGTGGCATACAAGTTGCCTACTCGAGATGTTTCTTCTTTGCTTGGTTTGATGTTTTTAGCTGATGATGATGTGAAGAGAAGCTTCAGGAAGAGTTATGGGAAACTGCTTATATTGGTTTATAAACCATCCATGTATGAGAGGAACGGATTGTACGTGCTGATGCAGTTCTATGATCCCCCGCTGAGGTGTTTTACTTTCCCTGACTTCATTTTGGCTCCGACCATGGAGGAATATGCTGAGATCTTGGAGTTGACTATTCAGAACAGGGTACCCTTCATTCGTATGGGTGCCGAGCCCAAGCTGGAGGATTTGGATGTTACTTTGCACTTAGACTCCTCAGAGTTGCTGTTAACCTCTGTCGCTACCGCGAAAATAAGGTGTCGGCAAAACAGAAGAGTCGCCGCCTTTCGTTATTTATCCCTTAGAATGGGAAAGGAAACGATCGGAAAAACCTGACGAAAAGGTATAAGACAAGGTCGTCGCAACCAATGTCTGGGTTCGGGAGTCGGTTACACAAGGGGAAGGTATTAGCACCCCTCACGTCCATCGTACTCGATGGGATCCATGCTTGTTGTGTTTATCTGACGGGTTTGTTTTCTATCTACCTATCAAGGCCGGTATAAAAAGAAAAGAAAATGACTCGGCAAAGCGTCGCACTTTATGCCTACGTATTCTCATCAGAGAATGAGAAATCAGAGTCAACATAGTTCGCCTAACTACGGGTTACGGATGGGTGAAGGTGGCTCGCCAATACGTTAGTATTGTGCCTACGTACTCTCAACAGATATGAGAGATCATAGCTTACGTAGTTCGGGATAATACGGATTACGGGGATTCAGATTCATCTGTTTTATCGAGTAGGGTTAACAAACAGTTCCAGCAGTTGGATGTACGCAGCTCGACCCTTGGAGACTGAAGCGTTACCGTTTGCGGTAGAACTGGGAGTTAATGACACTCTTTTCACCAGAAAAGCTTCGTTTGAATTATGGGTCCACGGGGCAAAAAGGTTTGAAGTTTGTTTTCTGTCTTTTACGAAAGAACTGTTTTTTAAGGTTGTTTGCAACTAGTGTCATACTAGAGACTATGACCTGAGAGTGAATGCGTCGCATGTCACCCAAAGGGTGCCATACTAAACATCCAGACTGTTGAAAAGAAACTCTCCGACAATCCTTTCTCAGATAGCTTAAGGCTCGTAACGTACGACGTCAATTAACCTTTATTAGTGTATTTTCATTGGTTTTGAGAAGAGAAGAGAAGGGGCTCAACTAAAGGGAAGACTATCAAGTCCTAATGTTGTCATGCCAAGGATTCATCCTATGGTTGAAGTTTGAAACAGGGAACTCCTAGAAGTTATCATGCATAGGTTTCAACCTAAAGTTCTATCATCACTTCCTTATCAAAGGGAGTGAGAGTCCTAAGGGATCATGTCAATGATAAACATAAACAGATAAAGCATCAACTTAAACAGTAAACAGATATACAGTAAAATGCATGCAATGCAAGTGAGGGAGGAAATGTATGGGGTATCAGCCTCCACAAGCTCATCTCAACCTCAAGCCAGATATGAATAACTGCAATCATACAGAGGAAATGAAATAACATGCTATCAAGCAAGACAATAGTAACTGCAATCATACAGGAAAAGAAATGCTATCAAGCAAAATAAGAGCAACTGCAATCATACAGAAGAAGAAACAAGCTATCAAGCAAACACAAACCACATGGGCAAGGGAGCAGGGCTCTACCGAATACCCGCAAGCAAAGCCACACAGTAAAAATACAAGCAGAGGGAGCAACTTAACCTCTAGTGCAATCATGCTCCTAGCTTAAAGTCAATATAGATATGAACTTATTCTAATGCATCAAGCAAATCAAACAAGTCACATCAGCATATAAAAGAAAACAGACAAGAAAGAAAGCAGATCAACAACTTCTCACAGCTTCACAGCAAAGCAATCTTCTGACAGCAGTCCAGTCTTCAGACTTCAACCACCCTTCAAGGCTATCATCCTCCATGACAAGTATCAACTTTCTTCCAAGTTTCTAACACATCAAACATAAGTATCAACTTGTTCTCTCCTCTCCAAGCTTCAGGTTTACATTAATTCCACCTTCAGGCTTCACTCCTAACTGCAAGTATCAACTTGATTCCCTTAGGCTCTCAATGCATCAGTGCAAGTGTCAACTTATCCTTTATTCCTCAAGCCTCAGCTCTTCACTCAATCTCAATTGAATCCTCTTCATAAGTATCAACTTGGTCTTCTGGCTTCAGCTCTCTCTCCTTTACCAGTATCAACTTGGTCTTCAAGCTTCATCTATAAGCTTCAGCTTCTCAGAGTAATCTTCAATCACATGGAAGTGTCAACTTCATCCTTCAATATTCTTCAAGTAAGGAAATCCATCCTCTAATCAAGGGAGAAAGATGCATCTATCAAGAGCAAAGTTGGGATGCTTGGTAGCAGAGTGAAGACCAAAGGTCACCACTGAGCATCCTGTCATCAGAGAAAGGGACCCTCAAAGGTTCTACCAATTTGCAAAGAGCCACACATCCTAGCAAAGGAGGGATGAGGCCTTTACAAGGGACCTTGCATCATAGGGAAGAATGGAATTGATCAACATATTCCATGTTTATGAAGGGAGAGAACTATCTAGAAGCTCTGCCTACAAAACCCTAATCTTAACCTAATCAAAACTACACCACAAGAAGGGAAGATCTTCAAATCCAAGCCGCCTCAAGCAATCCAATGCATCTTCAACTTGCCCTCAACATCATCCAAGAACAAGCAAAGCAAAATCCTAATCTAAGGGAACTAAAGATGTTAATCTAGTTGAGTTAGTGCCTTAGAATCATCTAAAACTAGCACGTAAACTAAAGTCAATCAAAAATAGCAAACTATCTTATAAATTTCTACAAAAATTCCTAAGGGATCCTAATTCAATTAAGAAGGCCTCATACAAAAACCAGGGACTAAGTCATCTATTAAGTCCTAAAATTAAGTCCTAAATCCAAAGGTATCAATCATAAACCCTAAAGATGGAGCTTCTAAAGGTTTCAACCTAAACTACCACCTATGTTCATCACAAAAATGTGGAAAAATTCTATGGGGAGCATGCACATCTATGCTAACTATTCAAAAAAAATCAGGATCAAAATCATCATCACATGATCACACAAAATTCCACAAAATCAAGTATCAAACATAACTATTTTAATATGAATTAAAATGTGAAAATTCCCATAAAATCAGAAAATGCATGAAATAAAAATATTTTTCTCTAAAAAATACTAGATTAAATCATAAGTATAATGCAAAAAGAATGGGATTAATTGGATCATTTTTCAATTTATTATGAATTAATCAATAACCATGAATAAAATGAAAAAATAAAAGAAAATGATAATAAAATATCAAATGCGTGGTGCAGATAGCAATGACAATCAGTTCATATCATGGATTGAGCTCGCTGGGGGGGGGGTGTTGATATCAAATGCAATCCAAGCCCAACGCTCCAGTTCTCAATTCACAAAATCAGAAACGTTACACGCCAAGGTTCGAACTCAACCCTCTTTGGTCCATGCAGCGAAGCCTCTCAGGTCACTAAACGAAACGATGTGTTTAAGGGGAGGGACGCATGGCTCAACTTGAGCCCTGGGATCCACAGACCAAGTCAATTTCTGCATGCAAACGAATGGTGAGGATTGTGTCTTCCTCGTTTCAAACCTGCAACTCACGCGCGCAAGCCCAAATCGCCGGTGGCTTTTCCGGCCACCCCTGTGCAACCCTAGATCCTTCTACACTCAACCATTGATCACGATGTCTACATGAATATTGACCATAATTTCCTCAGGAACCTAATCATGCCACTAGTTTATGCTGAAAACGCATGGTTCGTAAAAACAAGATCTTAACCGAAAATGGAAGGAACCATAACTTGTCTCTAACCATCAAATTAACTAATCAGAATTCATCTACAAGTTAAGGGGAACCTAACCACATGCTTCTATTGGATTAAAAGTACATAATCACAGAGATATTTCAAAATCTTAGAACCAACCTTGAAGCTCAGATTGTAGTGGTTATGCGCCTCAATTCTCTTTCAAACTATGCGGAATCCTTCAAGGAGTAATGGTGGACAATTCTTGATGCTCAGTTCTTGCTGCAACCTCTTGATTCTCCAAAACGCATTTCCAATTTTCAAGCTTTTTCTTCACTTCACATCAATGGATTCTCAACAGAATTCTGCTCCAGAAATTCGTTCTACTTCATACTTATAGTGTGTTCAGATGGATATCAAGCCCAAACTAGGCCCAATTATGGATTTTGGATGTTCACCTTTCCTTCCAAATTTCAACATGGAAGTGTGCCTTCAAGCCTTACTCATGCTCTAAACTCAATCCAAACCATCCACTTAATCATTAAGGAGTGTGATGTAATGGTGTTTTTCCTTGGTTTTAACATATGGAGTGTATATGATATGTTTCTTAAATGTGAAGTAACCATCCAAATGACCATGTTATGGACCTCAAATCCAAAATGTGGCAATGCCAATATTTCTAAAACATTAATTCCATTCAAATTGACCACAAATTTCACTTGGAAACATGTTAATCTCATTTATTTTAAATTTTCTCATTTTAATTCATTAAAATGGCTTTCATGTGAAGTTTCTTCAACCAATGCTTGATATAACCCCTATCAATGGACACTTGATGTCTAGAAAAGCTAAAAACATCATTTTGAACAACTTTCATGTTGAACAAAAATCCATTTGGAGCTTGGAAATAGGAGTTATGGCCTTATGCTTGAAATGACCTGTAATCTCCAAATGACCAAAATGCCCTTGACTTGTCAAAGCCATAAGTGGAGTTCTACAAATCCTATCAAGGACTTATAGTACTATCTAGAAAGCTAAGAGGATAAGGAACAACATTCATGTTGACCAAAAGCCCATAGAAATCATCCTTCTTGGGAAAAAGTTTGATGCAAGTTGGGTAACTTTCAAGCCCCCAAATTCACATACCTCAGATGACCTTTAACTTGTCAAAGTCATAACTTGAGTTCTACAAATCCTATCAAGGACTTCTAGTACTAAAATTAAAGATAAGAGCAAGCTCTACAACATTCATGTTTGGGGTAAGATGATATGACAATCACATCTTGATCTAAAATGCCTTGAAGATAGGGGTCAAACTAGGGGATTTTACACTGTCAAGCCTTAGAAACCCTAGCTTGAAACTTCTCAAACTCTTCAATCATGATGAGTTGGCCTTGGAATCATCCTTATAGCATCTCAATGCATCAATCCATGATCACATGGCTCTTGGATTAGGTCTCAACCTTCCTCAAATCATCAGTTGACCTAGGGTTGACCCAGTCAAACCCTAATTGCATCAATCATGGCTGAGTCTTCTTAATATTGCACAATGACCTATCTAGGCCTCAAAGTGATCTCCAAAACTTCTCATGAGCTCTCTCAAGACCTCAAGTCCATCTCCATGACCTCAGTATCATCTGATGGCTTCCCACAACTCTCAAGTTAGGAGACACACCCTCTAGGTTTCAACCACTCTCTCTGAGGATCTTTTGACTTCTCTGACAAGGATATCAACCCTTGAACACTTGAATAAGCCTCCCAACTAGCTTCATGGTCTTGTGTAGCTCTTGATTGGTAATCATACCTCTTGATCTCCTGCATACATGTCAATGAAATGCAAATGATAATGCTAATGTGAATGAAATGAAACATAAGCTAGGTAAAGAAGAGTTGGGTAAATTTTGGGGTGCAACAGCTACCCCTATTCAAGCGGCTTGGACCTGACTGGGTGAGAAGCGAACAGCTCTCAAACAATCAAGGTAAAAGGCGGTTGAATACCAACAAACCCAGAAATTTGCCAACTGCACAAGTACACGGTACTCTGAAATATTAGCTGCACGGCAACTGGCTGGGGAATTGGTCACACGGTAACCGGTGATACATGGTCGATCATGCCGTCAGGCATCAGGATTCCTCAGGACTTATCAAGTTAATCATTCCGTCGGGCATTTAAAGAAATCTTTGGGCGTCAGCCGGACTTCATCAATAAGTCGGGAATGAAATTCTCAGTCAATCATGAACCAATTGAGGATATCCAACTTCTACCATCAGGCACTCCGCACCAGCTGAGAGAACTGCTTCGTCAATACGGTTGGACTTCAATCATCAAGTCTTCAGGGGAAATTTCAACTTCACTGTTTGAAAACCTGCTGGGGATGACGCATCTCTGCTGGGGATTCTGGAGAACTATCAAGTAACTCTGCTTCGGGGATCCAGAAATCATTCTGGGTGAGTCAACTCTGCTGAGGGCTTCAAGAATCATCTTGGACAAATAACTCGGCTGGAGATTTCAGGAATCATCCTGATCAATCACTCTGTCGGGGACTCTAAGCGTCAACTTGAGCAACCAACTCTGGTGACTTCGTTGGGGATTTTAAGAATCATCTTGGGCAAACGACTTTGCTGGGGAGTTCAAGAATCATCTTGAGCAAGCAACTTTGCGGAGGAATTCAAGAATCATATTGAGCAAGCGACTCTGTGGAGGAACACCTGCAAAACAAGAACGGTAACGACCTAGCTTATACTTCATATGCGTATGCTTTGGCAATGGCGCAATGCTCCACACGGTGGAAATGCTACGCGTTTTTTGGGGTAGATGCTATGCAATCATGCAAAATGCTATGATCTCATCAGCAAAATAAATGTTGAAGGGAGAATCCTCCTGTCAAGGCGAAGGAACCACTCTGGTGGGGGAAGGAATCATCCTGCCAAGGAGAAAAAGTTACGCCAATCTCAATCGGACTCCGCCTGGGGAAACAAACTTCAGTCGACTGCTGCAGGAGAATGAAGCTCTACGAGAACCTGGACCTGCTGAGGAAAGCAATGTCAATCGCAGAAACAAACTGCACGGCATTCGCAGCCAACCTTTCTTGGAGATAACGACTCCGCCGGGGAAATACAGCATCAACTATTCAAAATTCTACTGGGGACAACCAATCATGGCCCGAACGCCTTCCAAGGACTCGGCTCTCTTGGGGGTTTGGAAACTCAGCTAGGGAAGAAGGAATCATCCTGCTTACAGGGGAGAGTACAACTCTGTGGGGAATTTCAATTCTGCTGAAGACTTCAGTCTAGAACTATCAATTGCTGCACACTTCAGTATGTGACTCAGCTAGGGAGATGACGACCCTTCGGGGTGTATCTGATTGGGGAGAGAATCTTCTCTGCCTGGGGAAAACCTATCAATGCTTACGATCTCACGTTCAGACTCTACGGGGAGAGGCTGCTGAACTTTGCTGGAGAAGAAGGAATCATCCTGCTTGGGGACGCATACGGCGTACTACCTGGCATATGCTACACCTGCAACAACACAAACAAACAGACAAGATACCCTTCTCAAAGGGACCTATCAAGGTTATCATCTTGTGACAATGTTCGAGTACTTCATTGTTTCAACAATCAGTGGCCTAGGCCAGTAAGTTTATGTATGCGCATTTTATCAAAAATATTGGCGTTCTTTTTCGCAAACAAAACAGATAAATGCTAAACAGACAAACATAATTGCTGAATAGTATACATTTTATTGATAACGAACTCCCGAATGGGTAAAAATGTTTTACAACAGATGCAAGCTCCTGGAATGAGGAAGCCGCGCAAATATAAAAACATAAATATACATCAGTATATACACATGTCAGCAACGAGGCGTAGACGAACACCATGAGTTGATCCCTTTATGACCCACTCGACTTCGATACCTCTCCGACGCTTCAGCTTCAGAAGAGATTGATTCAGATAAACGGCCCTCAGGTCTTCCAAACCACTAAACAAATACAGTCCACACGTGGAACGCAGTCATTTGCTTTTTTCCAATCCCTAACTTTTGCCTGAATCGCCCTTCCGGGTTTTCGATTCACCGGGATACCCTTTTTTGCCAAAGTCGCCCTTCCAGGTTTTCGACTTTGCGGGTGTACATTTTTCAATTTGTATCCCTAATTTTTTCCCGAACCTTTTTCCCTTTTTTATGGTTGGCCAGGATGCCCCATTTTTGCCTGGATACTCTTTTTCTTTCCAGCGGGTCATTTTTAAGCAAAGTATTTTTTAACTGCGTCCGCGTTCACCGGGGATGCAAAGTCTTCGCCATCCATCGTGGATAACAATAAGGCTCCTCCCGAGAAGACCTTGCTGACGACGTACGAACCTTCTTAATTAGGAGTCCACTTGCCCCAGTGATCGGAGTGTGGAGGAAGAATCTTCTTCAGGACGAGATCACCCGTCTGAAAGCTTCTAGGACGCACCTTCTTATCATAAGCTTTCTTCATTCGGCTTTGGTACAGACGACCATATGCAATCGATGCTAATCTTTTCTCGTCCATCAGGCTGAGTTGGTTCAGTCGGTTCTTAACCCATTCTGCCTCGTCGAGTTTCACATCAACCAAAACTCGCAAAGAAGGGATCTCCACTTCTAACGGTAGGACAACTTCCATACCGTACACCAAGGAGAAAGGAGTTGCCCCGGTTGACGTACGTACCGTCGTACGATAACCGTGCAGTGCAAATGGAAGCATCTCGTGCCAATCTTTATAGGCCACAACCATCTTTTGAACAATCTTCTTGATGTTCTTATTGGCCGCTTCAACGGCGCCATTCATCTTCGGCCGGTAAGGAGATGAGTTGTGGTGTTCAATCTTGAAACTCTGGCACAACTCCTTCATCATCTTGTTATTCAGATTCGTACCATTATCAATAATGATCCGCTCGGGAATTCCGTAACGACAGATGATGTCCCTCTTTATGAATTTAGCCACCACCTGCTTGGTCACGTTAGCATATGAGGCTGCCTCCACCCACTTGGTGAAGTAGTCGATAGCTACTAGAATAAAGCGATGACCATTAGACGTAGTGGGCTCGATCTTGCCTATCATGTCGATGCCCCACATGGAGAACGGCCAAGGGGAGGACATGACATTTAACGGGCACGGCGACACATGAACTTTATCAGCATAAATCTGGCATTTATGACATCTCTTCGCGAATTTAAAGCAATCTGATTCCATCGTCAGCCAGTAATATCCTGCTCTCAGGATCTTTCTCGTCATAGCATGCCTGCCGGCGTGCGTACCAAATGTGCCTTCATGGACTTATTCCATGAGCATACTCGCTTCTTTCTCATCTACACATCTGAGTAGCACGAGATCGTGGTTTCTTTTATACAAAACTCCATCAGGATTGAGATAAAAATTTCCAGACAGCCTCCTCAGAGTCTTCTTATCCTGGGTTGACGCTCCCGCAGGATACTCCTTAGTCATAAGGAAGTTCTGGATATCATGGAACCATGGTTTGCCGTCGGAGGCTTCCTCGATCGCAAAGACGAATGCAGGTCTATCAAGATGAGAAAGGACAATTCTTGGAGCTTCATTCCAAAAATTGACTTTATACATCGAAGCCAACGTGGCTAAGGCATCAACCATCTGATTTTCGGCCCTGGGCATATGATGGAGTTCCACTCGATCAAAGAACGGAAGCAGCCTTCTGGCATAGTTCATGTACGACACCAAATTCGATTGGCGAGTCTCCCACTCCTCTTTAATCTGGTTGATCACAAGCGCTGAGTCACCATATACGTCTAGGTTCTTGTTTCTCAAATCAATTGCTTCTTCTAGACCCATGATGCATGCTTCGTACTCCGCCTCATTATTGGTGACCGGAAACGTCAGTCTCGCAGTGAACGGGATATGGGATCCGTGGGGAGTCGTGATGATCGCCCCAATGCCACTTCCATAAGAATTAACCGCCCCGTCAAATATCAATTTCCATTGGGATTTCCTATCCGGCCCCTCGTCGGGCAACGGTTCATCACAATCTTTCGTTTTGAGAAACATGATATCCTCATCAGGGAATTCAAATTTCATCGGCTGATAATCTTCGATCGGTTGTTCGGCCAGGTATTCAGACAATACGCTTCCCTTAATGTCCTTCTGGGAAACGTACTGAATGTCGTATTCCGTCAACACCATTTGCCATCTGGCAATCCTGCCCGAAAGCGCTTGCTTCTCGAAGACGTACTTGATCGGGTCCATCTTCGAAATTAGCATGGTGGTGTGATTGAGCATGTACTGTCGTAAACGTTTGGCAGCCCAGGCTAGCGCACAACACGTCTTCTCCAGCATCGAGTAACGAGATTCACAGTCTGTGAAATTTTTACTCAAGTAGTAAATGGCATGCTCCTTTCTGCCCGTCTCGTCGTGCTGACCGAGAACACACCCCATACTATTCTCAAGAACTGTCAAGTACATGATTAAGGGCCGTCCAGCCACTGGGGGTATCAAGATTGGAGGTTCCTGCAGATACTGTTTTATCTTATCGAATGCCTTCTGGCAATCCCCGTTCCAGATAATCGCCTGATCTTTCTTTAACAGTTTGAACATCGGTTCACACGTGGCCGTGAGCTGAGAGATAAACCTTGCAATGTAGTTTATTTTGTCCAAGAAACCACGAACTTCTTTTTCTGTTTTGGCGCTGGCATTTCTTGTATCGCTTTTATCTTAGCAGGATCAACCTCGATGCCTCTTTCGCTCACGATAAACCCCAGTAGTTTTCCCGACCGTACTCCGAAAGTACACTTGTTAGGATTCAGCCTCAACCTGAACTTCCTAAGCCTCTCAAAAAGCTTCAGCAAATTGACCAAATGTCCCTCCTCCGTTCGGGACTTCGCAATCATGTCATCAACGTAGACTTCAATCTCATGATGAATCATATCATGGAACAAAGTAACCATAGCTCGCTGGTAAGTGGCCCCTGCGTTCTTCAGACCGAAAGGCATTACCTTGTAGCAAAACGTTCCCCAAGGAGTGATAAACGCAATTTTCTCCATGTCCTCCGACGCCATCTTGATCTGATTGTAACCGGAGAAGCCATCCATGAACGAAAATACGGAGAACTGAGTTGTATTGTTGACCAACACATCGATATTAGGCAGCGGGAAATCATCTTTAGGGCTCGCCCTATTCAAATCCCGATAATCGACGCACATTCGTACCTTACCGTCCTTCTTCGGTACAGGCACTATGTTGGCGACCCACGGAAGGTAAGTAGTGACTGCTAAGAAGCCAGCATCAAGCTGCTTTTGCACTTCTTCTTTGACCTTAACGGCCATATCTGGTCGTGTTCTCCTAAGCTTCTGCTTGACGGGAGGACAATCTTCTCGTAGCGGAAAGTGGTGGACCACAATGTCAGTATCAAGTCCGGGCATGTCTTCGTATGACCAAGCAAAGACGTCACTATACTCTCTTAGCATCTCGACCAATCTCTGCTTGACATCACTCTGCAATGCGGCCCCTATCCTGACATTCCTGACCAGTTCTTCAGAACCCAGATTCACAATCTCAATCTCTTCTTCGTGAGGCAGAATAACTTTCTCTTCCTGTTTCAACAAGCGGGCCAACTCTTCGGGAAGGTCTTCGTCTTCATCAATCTCTTCTTCGGCTTGATAGATCGGGCAATCGAAGTCGAAGTGAGTCGTAGAAGGTCCAGAGTCGATGTCATCTGTCATGTGGATCCTGCAATAACAAGGGTTAAGCTTAAAACAAGGATATGCGGGTTAGCACAAACCTCATTGCTATTTTATTGTTTTTCAAAACAAATATAAAACAGGAATAACAGAGATCACAATATTTGAATACGAAGAAAAACGCCTTTTGATTTATTGATAAAATGCATGTACATAATCAAACAAGGCCCTGACAATAAAACCACTATTCCCCGGGTAAGACATAGGGTTGTACAACGATTGGAAAAAGTAAATCATTACTCTTCGCTTGTCATCTGGATGATATCCTTGACGGACCAGTTTTTGAGGCTCTCGCCTGGCTTGCTTGGCTGGATCCAAGAGTCTAAGTCACAGTCGCTATCTCCGCTGTCTTCAGACACTGCGTTGACGCTTTCAAATATCACCCTGCTGCTAGTAAACTGAATCGGCCCTTTACCTCGCGACCCACTGCTAGAAGAGGAGGCTTCAGCCGCAGGAGAATATCCCAACCCGAACTTGTCTTGCTTGTTAGGTATCTCCAAAATTCGCCCCCAGCCTGGGGTAGATCCGGCCTGAACAACGGCCCGGGCTTCCTTGAAGGAAGAGAGAGTCATCTCTGGCTTCTCAGTGATCACGGGAGCTACGCTCTTGACTTTAACAGCTTCGAACGCTTGGCATAGGGTTTCGTGGATTTCCCCATCCATCTCAACATACTTGAAGGACGACAAATGGCTCACCATTATGTCTTCCTCGCCACATACGGTCATGATGCTACCTCCGACAGCATACTTGAGTTTCTGGTGCAACGTGGAGGTCACGGCACCCGCCGAATGGATCCATGGCCAGCCCAAGAGACAGCTGTAGGCAGGCATGATGTCCATAATGTAAAAGATCGCGTCGAATGTTTCCGGCCCGACTTGGATTGGCAACGTCACCTCCCCGAAAACATGGCGTTTGGTTCCATCGAACGCTTTCACAACCAGATCACTAGGTGTGCAAATCACTCCACGAGTATCCAACTTCATCAATGCCTTCTTCGGAAGAACATTGAGCGACGACCCTGTGTCGACCAACACGTGAGACATAATCGTTCCCCTACACTCTATCGAGATGTGAAGGGCGCTATTGTGGTTCCTCCCCTTCGGCGTCAGCTCTAGGTCCGTGAAACCTAACCCATTTCCAGCATTTACGTGGGCTACGACCTCTTCCAACTGGTTTACCGATATTTCCTGCGGTACATATGCGGCGTTCAACACCTTCAGCAGCGCGTTGCGGTGTGCCTCAGAACACAGCAACAGATTCAGGATGGAAATCTTCGAGGGTGTCTGATGGAGATGATCCACGATCTTGTAGTCACTCTTTTTAATCAATCTCATAAATTCCTCAGCGTCTTTAACAAGTAAGTCTTTTTCTACCCCACGCGGGATCTCTTCGACGACTTTACTTTTCCCTTTATCAGTTGCATCAGCTTTGTCTGCTTTGTCCGCCACGACCTCAGGTGGTGCAAATACTCTTCCGCTGCGAGTAATTCCGCTAACGCCCGCTAGGTTCTCCATAGACGACCCAAACGGTTCTAGTTCTAACTTCTGTCCGTTGCAGAGACATCTGCCCCATAATGCCATGGGACAGCATTAGTGCTTTCGAGCGGTATTGGCCCAGCCTTGGTGATGGTAATCGTGGGCGGTCTAGGTGCAGAAATAGTTATCGTCTGGCGAGGGATGGTGATGGTGGCAACCTCATCATCTTGCTTCAGCATTACCTCTCTCAATCCGCTTTCGGCCCTCCGGCTAAACTGCAGGATTCCCTCAGTCATCAGACTTTGAATCCCCTCTATCAACTGTTCACATCCATCAGGACTTGTCGCACAACCCATACACAGCTCTCCGCAACCTGGAAAGAAACCTCTTTTCATCAGCTTGGCTTTAACGAAGCTAAGCGGTGTCTTCAGATCCTTGACATCAGTCAACAAATCTAAGCTCTCATCTTCAATAACGGCATTTACTCCACCTCCCCTATGATTCGGCATAGGGTTCTTCGTGACATTTGGCACATTATCTGAGAAGTTGATGATCTTGGCGTCCACCATATCCTGCACCTTGTGCTTGAAGGCTTTGCAGTTTTCTATCGTGTGGCCGGGTGCCCCTGAGTGAAACTCACAAGTTGCATTCGCATCATAACCTGGCGGCGGTGCCCCTGTTAAGGGAGCCAAGGTTCTCTTCTGGAGCAATTGTAGCTGGAGCAGAGTCTGCAATAGTTGGGCGTACGACATGGGCGGTGTCTCGAGGTGACGGCTCGACAGAGGTGCCCTGTTCTGATACTTTCTGTACCCTTGTTGACTCGGTTGCTGCTGCTGCTGCGGCTGCTGCTGCTGTGGCTGTTGAACTGCCGAGATAGTTATACTGGCCACCTGTTGGTGAGGGCCTTTACCCTTCCTTCGAGCGTTGGTCACGGCTCTCGTTTCTCCTTCCCGCCTTTTGCCACTATAAGGTTTCTTTCCGCCTCCTCCAGCTGAGGATGAATCGCCTTGAATTTTCCCCAGTTTGATCCCATTTTTGATGTGCTCACCCGTGATACTGAGATCTGAGAAGGTTCCAGACATACCGCTGACCAATTTCTCATAGTAAACCCCTGGGAGGGTGGCTACGAACATTTGCACAAGCTCACGTTCAACCATCGGCGGTTGAACCCTGGCTGCCAATTCACGCCACCGCTGGGCGTATTCCTTGAACCCTTCATTGGTCCTCTACGACAAATTCTGCAGCTGGACCCGGTTTGGGGCCAAGTCACTGTTATATTGGTAGTGGTGCACGAATGCTTCAGCAAGTTCCTTCCACATGCGCACACTGGTAGGTTCCAGACTCATTTACCATTCAAGGGATGGCCCGGACAGACTGTCCTGAAAGAAGTGCAACAGCAACTTCTCGTCCTTAGAATGAGCAGACATTTTTCTGTAATATAATCTTAGGTGGACGCGAGGGCAAGTGGTGCCCTTGTACTTTTCAAAGTCAGGTACCTTGAACTTGGGAGGCACCTTGAAATCAGCAATCAGTCCCAACTTGGACATATCAACGCCCAGGGTGTTCTGGTTCTCGATATTTCTCATCTTGTCCTCGAGTGCCTTGAACTTAAGCCGTGCTTCAGTAGTCAGCTCACCTTCAGCACCTCTTTGTGAGAACACATCGTCTTGACGGCCTTCTAACCATGGCTGAGGCCCGAACAAATTCCCAACACCTGCATTGCCGTTGCCCAGCCCAACATTGACGTTAGCTTCCAAATTCCCATTACCGACGCCCGTTGTATTGCCGTTGAGTCCCATGTTAGCTATCACATTGCCGTTGGCACTACCATTCCCCCCGGTCACGGGGACGCCATTCTGAGGAGTTTCAACCGGTGGAGGGTAGGCACGATCCCACCATGGAGTACGCCATTGCTATCGACTCTAGAAATCAGAGGCTGAACCAAGGTTCTGAGCTGATCCTGGCCATTGGCGACCGCTTGCATGAGCTCCATGAAACGGTCCATTCTTTCGCAGAGTTCCTGAACATCAGTTTGCACTTGCTCCATGATTCTGGTTTGATTTGCTCTGGTCGGATAGCGGTGGATTGGTCTCTGATCAATCCTGGAACAACCTGAAACAACCTGTAAACACAAAAGGGTTAGGAAAAACGACAAAGTGCTCGTTATACGAATGCTTCATGCAAATGCAAACGTGTGTCTGTGTGTTAGGGAGATTTCCCCCGATCCTAGTGCCTGAGTGCCAGTGCTGATAATAAGAAGTCCGAGTCCAGTCATAGAAATAACATCTCATATATAGAAAGCCCATCAAGGCATTACACAACGTCAGTGAGTACAAGATAAATCACTAGCATGACCTCGACCAACAAGCCTGGTGATGGTCAGCATGCAACAATGATCAAACAAAAGGAATACAAATAGTCAAGCACGGCCACGGGCGCGAAACTCTTCTAACAAATTCCTCGTTTCTGGATGATCAGGCCGAGTGAGCAACCCTTCGACGAGTGACTCCCTCTGCATAATGGTGTATTGAAGACCTTCGACCGAATCTTCCCATGCTCCTTCGCTGAAACAATCTTCTAGCTTCCGCTTCTTGGACTCAAACGTCAGTTTGCGCTCCTTCAGGTTAGCAAGAGCCCTGTTAAGCTGGCCTTCGGCGGCATATCGGCGAGCGGTTTCTTCATCAAACCTCTTCTCACTAGCCTTCACCTGGGCTTTCAGCTTGGAGATCTGTTGCATCAGCTTATCCTCCCGCTCTTTCCTGTTGGCCAGGGAAGCCTTCCAGTGCTGGTTAAACTTGGATATCCTCCGATACGCTTCATCCAAGTGTTGCTTCTTCGTGGCCAGTACATCGTTGACAGCTTTGAAGTCTCGACCCATGCGCTCACGCTCAGCTATCTGCTTAGTCAAATCTGTCCCTAGCTGGTTCACCAGCTCTGTTTGCCTCTTGAAGGAATGAACGACTTCGTTTCTCTCGCTTCTGAGTTGAGCCAATTCTTTCTCCAGTTCTTCATTGGCCTGCTTCAGCTCGCCTCGCTCGGCTAACACCTGATTATGCTGCTGAATAGGCACGGTGGTAGGCTCTTTAATCACTGGAGGGCTCTCTGGCTTGGCCGGAGGAAACGACATCCCTATAGCATCTGCTCTGGCTCTGATCCAAGTCACATACGGAGGGTAGGCTTGGCTATTGCTTCTCCCCAGCAACGGTTTTCCCCTCTTACTGATACCATTCCAAGCGCGTTGAAGCTTAGATAACATATCCCCCTCTAGAAGACCAGTGAGGTACAGAGATTCCTGTACCTCTTCATCCTTCGGCGGAGCTTTCAAAGCATAAGCAAACTGTCGGACCAACAAAGACGGATTATAGTTTATACAACCCTTCCTGCCTATCAAAGGAACGTTCGGAAACCCGTTGCAGCTGAAGATAATCTCGGTACCCAACCTATCTCTGTCAAACCAATCAATATCCTCCGCTGACAGACTCATCAAACGCTCGGACCACTCAGCTGTGGCTGCAGACGAAGCAAAGGGACCCCTCTTGGGTAGATGACTATCAAGCCATTTATAAAGCAAGGGCACACAGCACGAGACATTCTTACCCCTTCTGTTCTCGTTTTTGTAGTGGATGGAATGGTAGGCGTCTCCTATCAAGGTAGGGACTGGATTCCCTGAAGCAAAGATGCGGAAGGCGTCGAAGTCCACAAAGTCGGGCATATTGGGGAACAAAATGATGCCATATATGCACAGAGCGAGAATGGCGTTGAACACGACCCAACATCCGTCTTTAGCGCACTGCTGAGCCTTTCCCACTAAGAACTGCAAGGAGAAACCGGGAACCTTGTTCCAACTAGACAATACCAACTCAGAGGCATCTAGATGAAGTGACGGAGCTAGACTAGCCAGATTAGGCTCATCATCCATACTAACAAAAGGCATCTGCCTCTTGATAGGCACACCTAACAAATCAGCATATTCCTCTAGTGTGGGTGCGAGAACAAAATCCTGGAAAGTAAAGCATCTCAGCGGAGGATCGTAGAACTGCAGCAGAGCGTGCAACCCATTCAATTCAAACGCAGAAGGTTTACGAACCAAACTGAGCAATTTGCCGTAAGATTTTCTGAACTCATCTCTCACAGAATCATCTGCTAAAGCAATCAAACCAGTCAGTTGAACCACATCAGGGGCAGGGAGCTTGTAAGCCACGGTCTTCCTCAGAGAACCCATAATAGCACAATAGAAGGCAAGAAATCCTGAATCGGGGGAAACGGTACCTGCAACACAGACACACGTTAATGAAATGCAAATGGGTATGCAAAGCAATGTAAAATGCAATCATGCCGCAGGAGATCAAGGCAACTATGCTGTGGAGATTCTGTATCAACAAAACCATGATGCTGCTCTGTCAAGAACAACCACTATATCTGATAATAAGAAAATCCCGGTATCGGACCACAAATCTGCTCTATCAAGAACACACACATCTGATAATAAGGACCTCTGATACAGGACCAAAACTCTGCTTTATCAAGAACAAACGCACATCTGATGAAAAGAACCTCTGATACAGGACCAAAACTCTGCTCTGTCAAGAACAAACCCACATCTGATAATAAGGACCTCTGATACAGGACCAAAACTCTGCTCTGTCAAGAACAAACATACATCTGATAATAAGGACCTCTGATACAGGACCAAAACTCTGCTCTATCAAGAACAAACCCACATTTGATAATAAGGACCTCTGATACAGGACCAAAACTTTGCTCTGTCAAGAACAAACATACATCTGCCGATGAGATCCTCAGATCCCAACAAAACTGATCCACTATCAAGAAAACCAGGTAGTCTGAAGGTCAAGGTTTCCTGCAATAAACCCAACCCTGCTCACAGGTATGAACCTAAACTGACACAAGTTTGGCATCCTATGCGGTCATCAGCGTCACAAACATTCAAGAGGGGTGATACGATACCCAGAAGGTGTGGCATCACCAGCTCATGAAGCGGCCTCACTCGGCTGAATCCCAAATGATCGGTCCCCAGAGTCGACAATCCTCCAAACCAACAACCCCCTCAACCCAAAGGGTTGAAAAAGAAGTCAACCGGGAGAACCTCGTCTGAGCATGGATTTCATGAGACACTAGTGCCTGCCAAGCAAGCACGCGCCCACTAATTTCCACAACTAATGCTATGTTCGTTCAAGTTTGGGTCTGGCTTCTCACTCATCAGAATTCCCCTCCCACAACAGCACAGATAATCGTATCATACTGAAAATAAAGTGCGGGAAATAAAATGCGATAAATAAACACAACCCAACAAGTAATCATACAAGTGCTAGGATTGACTCTCGCGGGGGACGTTGGATCCCCAAACTGACTCGCATAAGGGACGTTGGATCCCAGGAAACTATCAAGTCCCCAGCAGAGTCGCCATCTGTCGCTTCCGCGAAAATAAGGTGCCGGCAAAACAGAAGAGTCGCCACCTTTCGTTATTTATCCCTTAGAATGGGAAAGGAACCGATCGGAAAAACCTGACGAAAAGGTATAAGACAAGGTCGTCGCAACCAATGTCTGGGTTCGGGAGTCGGTTACACAAGGGGAAGGTATTAGCACCCCTCACGTCCATCATACTCGATGGGATCCATGCTTGTTGTGTTTATCTGACAGGTTGGTTTTCTATCTACCTATCAAGGCCGGTATAAAAAGAAAAGAAAATGACTCGGCAAAGCGTCGCACTTTATGCCTATGTATTCTCATCAGAGAATGAGAAATCAGAGTCAACGTAGTTCGCCTAACTACGGGTTACAGATGGGTGAAGGTGGCTCGCCAATACGTCAGTATTGTGCCTACATACTCTCAACAGATATGAGAGATCAGAGCTTACGTAGTTCGGGATAATACGGATTACGGGGATTCAGATTCATCTGTTTTATCGAGTAGGGTTAACAAACAGTTCCAGCAGTTGGATGTACGCAGCTCGACCCTTGGAGACTTAAGCGTTACCGTTTGCGGTAGAACTGGGAGTTAACGACACTCTTTTCTCCAGAAAAGCTTCGTTTGAATTATGGGTCCACGGGGCAAAAAGGTTTGAAGTTTGTTTTCTGTCTTTTACGAAAGAACTGTTTTCTAAGGTTGTTTGCAACTAGTGTCATAC
The DNA here is from genome assembly GCA_963859935.3 of Lathyrus sativus. Taxonomy (NCBI): domain Eukaryota; kingdom Viridiplantae; phylum Streptophyta; class Magnoliopsida; order Fabales; family Fabaceae; genus Lathyrus; species Lathyrus sativus. The sequence continues at coordinate 251,633,101 of OZ012739.1, forward strand.
TAGAGACTATGACCTGAGAGTGAATGCGTCGCATGTCACCCAAAGGGTGCCATACTAAACATCCAGACTGTTGAAAAGAAACTCTCCAACAATCCTTTCTCAGATAGCTTAAGACTCGTAACGTACGACGTCAGTTAACCTTTATTAGTGTATTTTCATTGGTTTTGAGAAGAGAAGAGAAGGGGCTCAACTAAAGGGAAGACTATCAAGTCCTAATGTTGTCATGCCAAGGATTCATCCTATGGTTGAAGTTTGAAACAGGGAACTCCTAGAAGTTATCATGCATAGGTTTCAACCTAAAGTTCTATCATCACTTCCTTATCAAAGGGAGTGAGAGTCCTAAGGGATCATGTCAATGATAAACAGAAACAGATAAAGCATCAGCTTAAACAGTAAACAGATATACAGTAAAATGCATGCAATGCAAGTGAGGGAGGAAATGTGTGGGGTATCAGCCTCCACAAGCTCATCTCAACCTCAAGCCAGATATGAATAACTGCAATCATACAGAGGAAATGAAATAACATGCTATCAAGCAAGACAATAGTAACTGCAATCATACAGGAAAAGAAATGCTATCAAGCAAAATAAGAGCAACTGCAATCATACAGAAGAAGAAACAAGCTATCAAGCAAACACAAACCACATGGGCAAGGGAGCAGGGCTCTACCGAATACCCGCAAGCAAAGCCACACAGTAAAAATACAAGCAGAGGGAGCAACTCAACCTCTAGTGCAATCATGCTCCTAGCTTAAATTCAATCTAGATATGAACTTATTCTAATGCATCAAGCAAATCAAACAAGTCACATCAACACAGAAAAGAAAACAGACAAGAAAGAAAGCAGATCAACAACTTCTCACAGCTTCACAGCAAAGCAATCTTCTGACAGCAGTTCAGTCTTCAGACTTCAACCACCCTTCAAGGCTATCATCCTCCATGACAAGTATCAACTTGCTTCCAAGGTTCTAACACATCAAACATAAGTATCAACTTGTTCTCTCCTCTCCAAGCTTCAGCTTTACAGTAATTCCACCTTCAGGCTTCACTCCTAACTGCAAGTATCAACTTGATTCCCTTAGGCTCTCAATGCATCAGTACAAGTGTCAACTTATCCTTTATTCCTCAAGCCTTAGCTCTCCACTCAATCTCAATTGAATCCTCTTCATAAGTATCAACTTGGTCTTCTGGCTTCAGCTCTCTCTCCTTTACCAATATCAACTTGGTCTTCAAGCTTCATCTATAAGCTTCAACTTCTCAGAGTAATCTTCAATCACATGGAAGTGTCAACTTCATCCTTCAATATTCTTCAAGTAAGGAACTCCATCCTCTAATCAAGGGAGAAATATGCATCTATCAAGAGCAAAGTTGGGATGCTTGGTAGCAGAGTGAAGACCAAAGGTCACCACTGAGCATCCTGTCATCAGAGAAAGGGACCCTCAAAGGTTCTACCAATTTGCAAAGAGCCACACATCCTACCAAAGGAGGGACGAGGCCTTTACAAGGGGACCTTGCATCATAGGGAAGAATGGAATTGATCAACATATTCCATGTTTATGAAGGGAGAGAACTATCTAGAAGCTCTGCCTACAAAACCCTAATCTTAACCTAATCAAAACTACACCACAAGAAGGGAAGATCTTAAAATCCAAGCCTCCTCAAGCAATCCAATGCATCTTCAACTTGCCCTCAACATCATCCAAGAACAAGCAAACCAAAACCCTAATCTAAGGGAACTAAAGATGTTAATCTAGTTGAGTTAGTGCCTTAGAATCATCTAAAACTAGCACGTAAACTAAAGTCAATCAAAAATAGAAAACTATCTTATAAATTTCTACAAAAATTCTTAAGGGATCCTAATTCAATTAAGAAGGCCTCATACAAAAACCAGGGACTAAGTCATCTATTAAGTCCTAAAATTAAGTCCTAAATCCAAAGGTATCAATCATAAACTCTAAAGATGGAGCTTCTAAAGGTTTCAACCTAAACTACCACCTATGTTCATCACAAAAATGTGGGAAAATTCTATGGGGAGCATGCATATCTATGCTAACTATTCACAAAAAATCAGGATCAAAATCATCATCACATGATCACACAAAATTCCACAAAATCAAGTATCAAACATAACTATTTTAATATCAATTAAACTGTGAAAATTCCCATAAAATCAGAAAATGCATGAAATAAACATATTTTTATCTAAAAAAATACTAGATTCAATCATGAGTATAATGCAAAAAGAATGGGATTAATTGGATCATTTTTCAATTTAGTATGAATTAATCAATAACCATGAATAAAATGAAAAAATAAAAGAAAATGATAATAAAATATCAAATGCGTGGTGCAGATAGCAATGACAATCAATTCATATCATGGATTGGGCTCGCTGGGGGGGGGGGGGTGTTGATATCAAATGCAATCCAAGCCCAACGCTCCAGTTCTCAATTCACAAAATCAGAAACGTTACACGCCAAGGTTCAAACTCAACCCTCTTTGGTCCATGCAGCGAAGCCTCTCAGGTCACTAAACGAAACGGTGCGTTTAAGGGGAGGGACGCGTGGCTCAACGTGAGCCCTGGGATCCACAGACCAAGTCAATTTCTCCATGTGAACAAATGGTGAGGATTGTGTCTTCCTCGTTTCAAACCTGCAACTCACGCGCGCAAGCCCAAATCGCCGGTGGCTTTTCCGGCCACCCCTGTGCAACCCTAGATCCTTCTACACTCAACCATTGATCACGATGTCTACATGAATCTTGACCAGAATTTCCTCAGGAACCTAATCATGCCACTAGTTTATGCTGAAAACGCATGGTTCGTAAAAACAAGATCTCAACCGAAAATGGAAGGAACCCTAACTTGTCTCTAACCATCAAATTAACTAACCAGAATTCATCTACATGTTAAGGGGAGCCTAACCACATGCTTCTAATGGATTAAAAGTACATAATCACAGAGATATTTCAAAATCTTAGAACCAACCTTGAAGCTCGAATTGTAGTATTTTCAAGCTTTTTCTTCACTTCACATCAATGGATTCTCAACAGAATTCTGCTCCAGAAACTTCCAAATTCGTTCTACTTCATACTTATAGTGTGTTCAGATGGATATCAAGCCCAAACTAGGCCCAATTATGGATTTTGGATGTTCACCTTTCCTTCCAAATTTCAACATGGAAGTGTGCCTTGAAGCCTTACTCATGCTCTAAACTCAATCCAAACCATCCACTTAATCATTAAAGAGTGTGATGTAATGGTGTTTTTCCTTGGTTTTAACATATGGAGTGTATATGATATGTTTCTTAAATGTGAAGTAACCATCCAAATGACCATGTTATGGACCTCAAATACAAAATGTGGCAATGCCAATCTTTCTAAAACATTAATTCCATTCAAGTTGACCACAAATTTGACTTGGAAACATGTTAATCTCATTTATTTTGAATTTTCTCATTTTAATTCATTAAAATGGCTTTCATGTGAAGTTTCTTCAACCAATGCTTGATATAACCCCTATCAATGGACACTTGATGTTTAGACAAGCTAAAAACATCATTTTGAATAACTTTCATGTTGAACAAAAATCCATTTGGAGCTTGGAAATAGGAGTTATGGCCTTATGCTTGAAATGACGTGTAATCTCCAAATGACCAAAATGCCCTTGACTTGTCAAAGCCATACGTGGAGTTCTACAAATCCTATCAAGGACTTCTAGTACTCTATAGAAAGCTAAGATGATAAGGAACAACATTCATGTTGACCAAAGGTCCATAGGAATCATCCTTCTTGGGGAAATGTTTGATGCAAGTTGGGTAACTTTCAAGCCCCCAAATTCACATACCTCAGATGACCTATAACTTGTCAAAGTTATAACTCGAGTTCTACAAATGCTATCAAGGACTTCTAGTACTAAAATTAAAGCTAAGAGCAAGCTCTATAACATTCATGTTTGGGGTAAGATGAGATGACAATCACATCTTGAGCTAAAATGCCTTGAAGATAGGGGTCAAACTAGGGGATTTTACACTGTCAAGCCTTAGAAACCCTAGCTTGAAACTTCTCAAACTCTTCAATCATGATGAGTTGGCCTTGGAACCATCCTTATAGCATCTCAATGTATCAATCCATGATCACATGGCTCTTGGATTAGGTCTCAACCTTCCTCAAATCATCAGTTGACCTAGGGTTGACCCAGTCAAACCCTAATTGCATCAATCATGACTGAGTCTTCTTAATCTTGCACAATGACCTGTCTAGGACTCAAAGTGATCTCCAACACTTCTCATGAGCTCTCTCAAGACCTCAAGTCCATCTCCATGACCTCAGAATCATCTGATGGCTTCCCACAACTCTCAAGTTAGGAGACACACCCTCTTGGTTTCAACCACTCTCTCTGAGGATCTTTTGACTTCTCTGACAAGGATATCAACCCTTGAACACTTGAATAAGCCTCCTAGCTAGCTTCATGGTCTTGTGTAGCTCTTGATTGGTAATCATACCTCTTGATCTCCTGCATACATGTCAATGAAATGCAAATGATAATGCTAATGTGAATGAAATGAAACATAAGCTAGGTAAAGAAGAGTTGGGTAAATTTTGGGCTGCAACAACCTCGTGGAACGGAGTTTCTGGTTTTTCTCTCAAGTTCTTGGTTGGGAAAGCACAAGAGTATGCCAAGAGTGGATGTTGGATTGTGTTTAATGCTATCCTCGCTTTGTGTATCTACGACATTGTACTGTTCCCGAATATGCCTGACTTTGTTGATTTGGATGCATTCCATATATTTGCTTCAGGCAATCCTGTGCCTACTCTGATTGGAGACTTCTATCACTCACTGCATTATAAGAACGAGAATAGGAGGGGCAAGAACGTCTCTTGCTGTGTGCCTTTGTTGTATACGTGGTTTAATAGTCACCTGCCCGAGAAGGGTATCTTTGCTGAGTCTGCAGATACGGTGGATTGGTCTGAGCATCTGATGGGACTTTCTTCAGAAGATGTCGTCTGGTTTGACAGAGATTTACTGGGATCCGAAATTATCTACAGCTGCACCGGATATCCTAATGTTCCTCTGATTAGGAGGAAAGGGTGCATTAACTACAATCCATCGTTGTTGATTAGGCAATTCGGTTATGCTTTGAAAAACCCACCAAAAGAGGAGGAAGTGCAGGAATCTCTGTACTTCATAGGTGATTTAGAGGGAGAATTATTGTCCAGGCTTCAGCATGCTTGGAAAAATATCAACAAAAGGGGTAAGCCGTTGTTGGGTAAGAATGATTGTCAAGCCTATCCCCCGTACAAAGTCTGGATCCAAGATAGGGCAAAGCAAGCGCTAATGCCGTTTCCTGCAGTATTACCTCCTGCTCCCCTCGTGGTCGAGGAGCCAACCACTGTGCCCATTGAGAGGTACGAACAGGTTGTGAAGGAGAAAGAAGAGCTGATGAAAGTCAACGAGAAGTTGGAAGAAGAGCTAGTGCAACTCAGGGGCGAAAGGAATGAAGTCGTATATTCCTTCAAGCAACAAATAGAGCTGGTGAACCAGTTAGGTACAGAACTGACTGAGCAAAGGAAGAAGCGTGAACGCTTGGGGATAGATTTCAAGAGCTCCCATGATATGCTGGAGTCTAAGAAGAAAGCACTTGATATAGCCTACCGGGAGATCTCCGCTTTCAACAAAACCTGGAATGCCACACTGACCGGCAATAAGGAAAGAGAAGACAAACTGAAGCTGCAGATCTCTGAGCTGGAAGGTCAGTTGAAAGCTAGCCAGAAGAAGTTTGAAGAAGAGGTTATACGGAGATATGACATTCAGAATGCCTTGAATAAAGTTATCAAGCGCAAGAAAGAGTCTGCGTCCCAGAAGCGGAAGCTAGAAGATTGCTTTGGAGAAGGTGTTTGGGAGGAATCCATTGGTGATCTCCAGCGTGTTATCAGGCAAAGAGACTCGCTCGTCGAGGGGTTGCTTTCTCAGCCGAATCATCCCAAGACTAAGAGATTGTTAGAGGAGTATCAGGCATATGGTCGCACTTGATTACCCTATGTACTGTTGTATATGCTTTATTTGCATTGTGCTGGCCATCACCAGGATTGTTGGTTGAGGTTGTGCCTTCTTATTATACACTCAGTGATGTTGTATCGATGGGCGTTTCAGCAATATATGAGATGTTTTCCCTGTGAATGGATTTCAAGCTTCTTATCATTATCACTGTCACTACACTGGCACTTTGGGACTAGAATCAGGGGTTGATCTCCCTAACGCACAGACACATATTGCATCTGCATATTCATTTTGCATTACCAGTTACTTGTTGAATTTGTACCTTATTTCCTGCATCTCACAGGTTTTTCAGGATTGACGACCAAAGAGTCCACCGCTATTCAACCAGAAACAACTGCAAGAAGGTAATGGATCAAGTTCAGGTCGAGATGTAGGAAATCCGCGAGAAGCTGACTTTGTTCATGCAAGCTATGGAGAGCATGGCTAAGGGCCAGGAGAATCTTCAGACCTTGGTGCAGCCGCTGCTGACGCGGGCAAACGGAAATGGCAATACTGACCACATTTTTGTTGAAACTCCTCGCCGGGAGAATGAGATACCGGCAGTTGTTACTCCATCTGTTGTGATTGTCAACGGAAACACTGGTACTGGTGTAGGTGTTGGTGCTGGTAATGGCAATACTGGGAATGGTGGTGATGGGCATGTTGTTAACAACAAGGGCAAGACTGTGGATGCCGATCAAGGATTCGTTGACAATGTTGGCTTTGGAAACAATGGGTATGGCAATGTCAATCAGGACGGGAACTTCGGGTTCAACAATCAAGGCTTCGGTAATGACGGTTATGGCAACAATCAGGGGTATGGCTACGGTAATGGTGGATTCGGTAATGTGAATGTGAACGGCACTGGAGCACTTCCTTTCAACAATGGTTTTGGACCTGCTGGGGTCAATCTGGGGTTCGGCAACTGAGGACAGGGTCCTGTGTTCAATCAACAAGGTTTTGGCCGTAACATGGGTTATGATGGGTATGGAAATGACTAGAATGTGGATCGACAGGAGGACGCTTTTTCAGGAAGAGGTATGGGACCTGAAGGCCCTATTGACCCTGTTCAGAGGATCAAAATGCTAGAAGAGCAGATGAAAGGTGTGGTTGATCAGAACTCCGCTGGGTTAGATATGACTACTATGGGGTTGGTACCAGGGCTGAGAGTGTCATTAAAGTTCAAGGATCCAACATTCGACAAATACAAAGGAGACACTTGCCCAAAGGTCCATGTACGTTCTTATTATAGAAGGATGTTTGCGTATTCCAATGATGAAAGGATGCTCATGCATTTCTTTCAAGACAGCTTATCGGGACCATCATTGGAATGGTACATGGGACTGGAGCCCACCCAGATTAGGAGCTGGAAGCAGTTGGCTGATGCTTTTGTTATGCATTACAAATATAACAGCGATTTGGCGCCAAACAGAGTTCAGTTGCAGAGTTTTTCGCAGAAAAATGGTGAAAGTTTCAAAGAGTACGCGCAGCGGTGGCGCGATATGGCAGCTCGGGTGCACCCTCCTTTGGTTGAAAGGGAGATGAATGACATGTTTGTGGGGACATTTACAAGAATGTACTATGACAAGTTACTCAATGTTTCGATGGGTAGCTTCTCCGATATGATCCTTATGGGAGAAAGGATCGAAAATGGAATCAAAATTGGAAAGATTCAGGCAGGCGAATCTACTTCAGCTGGGGGTGCGAGAAAAGCGTTCGGCGGAAGACGACAAGGTGATACAAGCGCTGTATTCGGTGGCAGAGGCCGGGGCAGAGGCAGAAATCAGTACAGTCAACCTCAACAGATAGCCAGTGTTACTATTCCAATTCCTCCGCAACAACAGCAACAACAACCGCAGCAGCAGCAAAGGCAGAATCAGGGTCAGGGAAGGTTTCAGAATGTAAGGCCGAAGAGGGTATTTGATAAGCCTCCGTCGACATATGCAGAGCTTCTTCAGACACTTTTGGGGTTGAACTTGGTCGAGAAAAGAACATTGGAATCACCTACAGGACCGGTACTTCCTAGAGGGTATGATGCTAATAAGCATTGCGAATTCCATTCTGGGGCGCCCGGACATGATGTAGAATCCTGTCATGCTTTCAAGCATAAATTTCAAGACTTGTTGGACAATAAAGCCATCAACTTTAGCCAAGCGGGGCCCAATATTGTACAACAACCTATGCCTAATCATGGGGCAAATGCCGTCTTGACAGAAGAAAATTTGAACTTGGTGTTGGATGTTAATAAGTTGAAGACACCATTGAGTGAAGTGAAAAGCAGGTTGCTCATAGGGGGAGTATTTCCGGGTTGTGATGAATACTGTTTAGAGTGCTGGACCCAGCCAGAGGGCTGTAATGATTTGAAGCAGGGCATTCAGGCCATGATCAACGAAGGGACCTTGCAATTTGATCGAACTGCGGTTGAGAAGCCTGTGGAGGCGTTATGTGAAGAGCAGAATGACATTGCAATGGTGACAATCCCGAGGAAGACTATAACGATAGTGGCGCCCGCCAAGCGGCCACCTATTACGATTAGCAAAGCAGGGCCTGTTCCCTTTGAAAGTACGAAAGTTGTCCCGTGGACATACGGATTAGAAGCGTATTGCAATAGTGAAAAGATTGTGATGAATAGACAGCCAGCAGGAGCTGTTGATAATGTCGTTGGAACAGGGGGCATGACCCGTAGCGGAAGGATCTTCACCTCACTTGAAATAGAAGCAGAGAGGTTGGCCAAAGGCAAAGCCAAAGTAAATGAAAGCGGGCCTACTCAGTCGAAGGAAAAGGATACGTTGCTCAAGGATGTAGAGGAGTTCATGAGACTGATCTGCAAGAGCGACTACAAAATTGTTGAACACCTACAACAGATGCTGTCGAAGATTTCTATCCTGTCGTTGTTGTTATGCTCCGAGGCCCACCGGAACGCCTTGCTGAAGATTCTGGATATGTCATTTGTGCCTCAGGAAGTTTCAGTAAATCAGTTAGAGGGGATAATGGCGCATGTCAATGCTGGACATAGCCTGGGTTTCACCGATTTTGATCTAACACCTAAGGGTCGAGAGCACAACATGGCCTTGCATATATCGGTGGAATGCCGGGGAACCGTAATGTCGTATGTATTGGTGGATACTGGATCGTCATTGAACGTATTGCCAAAGAAAGCCATGATGAAATTGGACATACGAGGAGTTATTTGCACGCCCAGCGATTTGGTTGTGAGGGCGTTTGACGGAACGAAAAGATCAGTATTTGGGTCAATAACATTACCGCTGCAGGTGGGGCCAGAAATTTTTGATACCGAATTCTACATCATGGATATCCATCCAGCTTATAGTTGTCTTCTCGGGCGCCCATGGATCCACGCTGCAGGGGCCGTAACATCCACATTGCATCAGAAGGTGAAATACATGGTGGGTGATAGTGTTGTTACCGTTTGCGGGGAGGAGGATATTTTGGTCAGCCACCTGTCATCATTCCGATATGTGGAGGTCGACGGAGAAATACACGAGACACCTTGTCAAGCCTTCGAGGGGTTGTGGATTAAAGACAAAGCTCAGGGTTCCAGCAAAACATCAGATGTGGCAGTGTCATCCTACAAAGAGGCTCAGGCTTTAGTGTAGACTGGCGAGACTAAAGGCTGGGGGCAGGTACTGGAGATTCCCGTGAAGAATGACAAGTTTGGGCTAGGGTATCGACCAACGCCGTCGGCGTCATCTTCAGAAGTGCCCATGTTCAAGGGACCGATCACTATTACGCCAAGCGGGGTGTGCTTTGAGACTATCAACGCTATTTCCGATGCTGAAGACGGGGATAGCGACTGCGATATGGACGCATGGATCAAGCCGAGCGTGCCAGGACAAAATCTCTGCAACTGGTCCATCCGGGAAACTGTCCCTGTGACTTTTAAACAGTAATGATTTATTTTATCAATTGTTGAATAATCCTATGTCCTACCCGGGGCATAGTGATGTTACATTAGGGATACTTGATTATGTGTATTGCACTGTTTTAATCATGAAATAAAGGCGTTTTTCATATTCAAATATTGTGATCCCTGTTTTTCTTGTTTTTACTTTAACAATAAATGGCAACGTGGTTATTTGCTTTGTTTGCGTGTTGAAGTGTTTAACCATTTCCTTTGTAGGACTAATATTTCAGATGACATCTCCTACGAACCACCTATGACTCGTTGCGACTTCGAGCACCCGGTATTCCAAGCAGAGGAAGAGATTGTTGAGGATAGCGACCTGCCAGAGGAGCTGACTCGTTTTTTGAAACAGGAAGAGAGGATCATTCTGCCTCACCAGGAGGAAATTTAGATTATCAACTTGGGGTCGGAAGAAGTTGTGAGAAACATCCGTATAGGGGCTGCGTTGCAGAGCGACGTCAAGCAAAAGCTGATTGAGATACTGCGAGAGTATAGTGATATATTTGCTTGGTCGTACGAGGATATGCCTGGGTTAGATACGGACATGGTTGTGCACCATCTGCCACTGCAAGAGGAATGTCCTCCTGTTAAACAGAAACTCAGAAGAACCAGACCAGACATAGCTGTAAAAATCAAAGAGGAAGTTCAAAAACAGTGGGATGCTGGTTTCCTAGCTGTTACAACTTATCCGTCATGGGTCGCTAATATAGTACCAGTGCCGAAGAAAGACGGTAAAGTGCGAATGTGTGTAGACTACCGTGATTTGAATAGGGCGAGCCCGAAAGACGACTTTCGACTTCCTCACATTGATGTGTTGGTTGATAACACTGCTCAGTTCTCCGTATTCTCCTTCATGGACGACTTCTCAGGCTATAATCAGATCAAAATGGCACCGGAAGACATGGAGAAGACTACCTTCATTACTCCCTGGGGAACATTTTGCTACAAAGTGATGCCTTTCGGACTGAAGAACGCTGGGGCAACATATCAACGTGCTATGACGACTCTCTTTCATGACATGATGCACAAAGAGATCGAGGTTTATGTTGATGATATGATTGCCAAATCCCAGATGGAGGAGGAGCATTTGGTTAATCTGCTGAAACTATTCAAAAGGCTTAGGAAGTTCAGGTTGAGACTGAACCCTAACAAGTGCACCTTCGGGGTGAGATCGGGTAAACTGCTGGGGTTTATTGTGAGCGAAAAGGGAATAGAGGTTGATCCTGCGAAAATAAAAGCAATACAAGAAATGCCGACGCCTAAAACAGAAAAAGAAGTGCGTGGGTTTTTAGGGAGGTTGAACTATATCGCCCGGTTCATATCTCACCTAACTGCGACATGTGAGCCGTTATTCAAGTTGTTGAAAAAGGATCAGGTGTTGACCTGGAATGAAAATTGTCAAAAGGCGTTCGACAAGATAAAAGAATACTTGCAGGAACCTCCTGTTTTGATACCCCCAGTGGTCGGGAGACCTTTGATTATGTATTTGACGGTTCTTGAGGAAAGTATGGGTTGTGTTCTCGGTCAACACGACGAGACCGGACGTAAAGAGCATGCGATCTACTATTTGAGTAAGAAGTTTACCGACTGTGAGTCCAGATACTCAATGCTCGAGAAAACGTGTTGCGCGCTAGCCTGGGCCGCCAAACGTTTGAGGCAATACATGCTGAATCATACAACCATGCTAATTTCAAAGATGGATCCAATCAAATACGTGTTTGAGAAGCAAGCACTCTCCGGAAGAATTGCCCGATGGCAGATGGTGTTAACCGAATACGATATCCAATATGTCTCACAAAAGGCTATTAAAGGTAGCGTTCTGTCTGAGTACCTTGCGGAGCAGCCTGTTGAGGACTACCAATCGATGAGGTTTGATTTTCCTGACGAGGATATCATGTACCTGAAGATGAAGGATTGTGAAGAACCGTTGCCGGACGAAGGACCGGAGGTGGGTTCCAAATGGCAGTTGATATTTGACGGAGCCGTAAATTCTTATGGTAGCGGAATAGGTGCAATCATCACCATTCCTCAGGGGTCGCACATCCCCTTTACTGCCCGATTGACTTTTCCCGTTACCAATAATGAGGCTGAATATGAGGCTTGCATCATGGGTCTGGAAGAAGCTATTGATTTGCGAATCAAACATCTGGATGTATACGGAGACTCAGCTCTAGTGGTGAACCAGATTAAAGGAGAATGGGAGAAGCATCATATGCTAATGGGTGGAAGCAGCATCATATGCTAATGTCACCAAACAAGTGGTAGCCAGATTTATCAAACGAGATATTATCTGCAGATATGGAATCCCTGAGCGGATTATCACCGAAAACGGTTCAAATTTGAATAACAAAATGATGAAAGAGTTGTGCCAGAATTTTAAGATTGAGCATCACAATTCTTCTCCTTACCGACCCAAGATGAATGGCGCTGTCGAAGCGGCCAATAAGAACATAAAGAAGATTGTTCAGAAGATGGTTGTGACATATAAGGACTGGCACGAGATGCTACCTTTCGCTTTGCACGGTTATCGTACGATGGTACGCACATCAACTGGGGCAACCCCTTTCTCATTGGTATACGGGATGGAGGCGGTGTTACCGTTGGAGGTCGAGATTCCTTCCCTGAGGGTTTTACGTGATGTCCAACTCGACGAGGCAGAATGGGTTAAAGATAGACTGAATCAGCTCAGTTTAATGGATGAGAAAAGACTGACTTCTCTAGCATACGGTCGGTTATATCAGAGCCGGATGAAGAAAGCTTACGACAAGAAGGTATGCCCTCGAAGCTTTCAGACGGGCGATCTTGTTTTGAAAAAGATTCTCCCACCACAAACAGATCACAGGGGCAAGTGGACTCCTAATTACGAAGGACCCTACGTTGTCAGAAAATTCTTCTTTGGAGGAGCCTTGTTACTATCCACCATGGATGGTGAAGACTTTACGTCTCCTGTGAATTCGGACGCAGTTAAAAAATACTTTGCTTGAAAGTGACCCGCTGGACAGTAAAAAGAGAGTCCAGGCAAAAATGGGGCATCCCGGCGAACCATAAAAAATGAATAGAAGGTTCGGGCAAAAGTTAGGGATAAAATTGAAAAAATGTACACCCGCGAAGTCGAAAACCTGAAAAGGGCGATTTCGGCAAAAAAGGGTATCCCGGTGAATTGAAAACCCGCAAAGGGCGGTTCACGCAAAAGTTAGGGATTGAAAAAGCAAATGACTGCGGTCCGGATTTGATACGGCACTGCTTAGTGGTTTGCGAGATACCTGGGGGCTGTCTATCCAAAAACAATCTCTTCCGAAGATCGAGTATCGGGAAAGCGCAGAGTCAGGCGAGTCATAGGAGGATCAACTCATGGTGTTTGTCTGTACCACGTCGCCGACATGTATACAAATATTGTTTTGTATTTTATTTATGCTCCTTGTGCATATATGTATGTGTGTTTATGCGTAACTTTCTCTTTTCAGGAGTTGCTTCCAGTGTACAAAACTTTGCCCATTCAGAGGCCCGTTATCAATAAGACATGTTATTCAGTACTTGATGCTTGTTCTTTACTATTTTGTTTGTGAAAGACGCAGATGTTTTTGATAAACTTGGACTTGCATAATCCTGATGGCCCTTGCCAATAATTGATAAAACTTCGAATTGACTGAAGTAATGTCATAGGTGCTAACCCGGATAGATTTCGTTGTACAGACTTGTTTTGTCTCGTTTGTGTTTTGCAGGGTTCTTACCTTTGGAGCAAACATTCAGGGATTGTTTCCCCAGCCAAAATCTCTTGATGAAGAGCCTGACTCCAGTCGATGTCATTCTCCAGCTAGTCGCAACTTATTCCCAGAGAGTCGGAGTGACGTTATCCCTTACCGAATGAGGGATTATTCTCCCTAGAAGAGTATCCTCAGGGAAGTTGTCCACAGGATATCCTCAGCAAGTCGAAATCAGTATCCCCTGCAGAGGTTGCGCTCCTTAGCGAATCGAAGGTGTGCGTGTTCAACCTCCAACATGGGAAATTCCTGCAATAGTTAACCAAGTTTGTTGGTTCATAAGGTTTATATCCGTGAAGGAGGGTTTTCTTGCTCCCCACAGGTCGTCATGCCATTGACAGGATGTTGATCCTCAGCAGAGTGGTAGCTCCGAGCTCGTAAACTGTGCCCAGACAGTATGCTTTTCCTAGAAGTGTCGCTTCTCCCCCGACTAAGTTTGTTCACCAGCAGGGTGTTTGTTCTTTCCTCCCAGTGGAAATTGATGTTTAATCGCTCCTCGGCAAAGTTGACTGTGTTTTCGGCGTTTATTTCGCCGGAATACTTGATGATACTTGTTCATCCCCAGCGGAGTTGGCTTTATCCTCAGCATTCATGTTGTTTAGACAACACTATCAGAGTAGCCCCGGCAGCCTGAGCCTGCATTTGCATTTGTATATATCGTCACATTTGCATCTACTCGAACGCGTAGCATTTCCGTGCTGTATGGAGCATTACGCCATTTGCAAACATACGCATTTTGAAACATAAGTCAGGTTGGCTACCCCTTTGTTTTCAGGTGTTCTTCCCTGCAGGTAATTGGAATTCTTTGTTCAGGATCGTTTTCATATATTCAGATTTGTGGCATGAGATATGTGATGATAACGTTCGTCCCGCCATGTGTTCCCTTATCAGAGGTGCTTGATTAACTTCTCTTCTTCCTCAGCGGAGTGTTCTTTACACAGTTTCGTAATTGGGCTTTGGAGTTGTTGTCAAAGAGTCCCCAGTGGAGTATTCCCTCGGGTTGCTGTCACGTCAGTATTTTCAGAAAAGATTGCAGGGATTAGACATCTGAGGTCATTACTCGTCATCAAGTTGAACGTCTGGCAGTTGACGTCAGAATTTCCCCCGGCAGAGTTCTCCCTGGTTTGTTGATATGGCTACTGCAAAGATAAGGCGGAGTTAGTGTCCAGTATGATTGACAGAATTGAATTCCTATTGGGTGGAAGAGTTCTATCCCCAGGGAAGCCACCATGATTTCTTCGTGTTGACAAAATATTATCCCCAGTAGAGTCCTCCTCAAAGTCGTTGTCACGTCAGTGCTAGAAGGTTTGTGGGTTGGGACCGATGGAGTTAGCTACTGCAGAGATAGGCAGAGAAACTGTATTTAGAGTATTTTCTCGTATGGATAGGCGGATGAAGTTTCCTGTGTTTAGGCAGCTGATTTTCCCGTATGGATAGGCGGATGAAGTTTCCTGTGTTTAGGCAGATGATTTTCCCGTATGGATAGGCGGATGAAGTTTCCTGCGTTTAGGCAGATGATTTTCCCGTATGGATAGGCGGATGAAGTTTCCTGTGTTTAGGCAGATGATTTTCCCGTATGGATAGGCGAATGAAGTTTCCTGTGTTTAGGCAGATGATTTTCCCGTATGGATAGGCGGATGAAGTTTCCTGTGTTTAGGCAGATGGTTTGCCAGTATGAATAGGCGGATGAAGTTTCCTGTGTTTAGACAGATGATTTGCCCGTATGGATAGACGGATGGAGTTTCCTGTGATTAGACAGAAATGTTTCCCCAGCGAAGTCGCCGGGATTTGTCCGTGTTGACGGAATGTAGCATCCTAACGTGGACAAAGTTCTATTCCTGTGTTGTTGAGATCTCTTCGGGTTGACGAAATGTGAGTCCTGACGTGGACAGATTGGTGTTTATTCGTGATTTGACGAAATTTAGGTCCAGATGTGGACAAGGGTAGTCCAGTTGTGGACGGAGGTGTTCAGTACCCGTGGCGTTACATAGGTGGTTGAAGTTGAAATCAGAATTATTATCAGACGTTGGATCAGTTGTTGCCGTAACAACCAGATTCAGTTGGTGGATGTCGTTCCCCAAGCAGTTGTGCAGTTTATTTCTGCGGTTGGCAAATTTCTGGGTTTCTTGGTATTCAACCGTCTTGTACCTCGATTATTTGAAGGCCGTTTGCTCTTCACCCAGTCGGGTCCAAGCCGTTTGAATAGGGGCAGCTGTTGCACCCCAAAATTTGCTCAACCTTTTCTTGCCTGATTTATGTTTCATTGCATTTCATTTGCATAGTTACATCATGTACACAGTCTAATCATTTGCATATTATAGAATAACATGCCTTCAATAAGGGATCAAGTGCCATTTATGTCAAAAGCAGCCTGTCTAGAGGTGTTATCTGAGCTTGAGAGACCATCCAAGTCATCAGAGAGGGGTTGAAGTCATGAGAAGTTTGAGTGCCTACATGTGGGTTTTGCTCCTATCTTGAGGAATATTGGAAATCATCAGGGGGATGAGAAGCAGGGAATGTGAATTTGAGGTGTGTATGGATCTCATGGGATGCCTAGAGGGCCCTATTGAAGCTGAGACAAGTCATTGATTCAAGTGCAAGAGCCACAGTTGAGGTGTGTACAAGTAGGGTTTCATCTTGGTAACCCTAGGTCAGGGAGAGCAAAGAAAGGGCATCAAGACCTATATCTAGGTCATGGAAGTCATGGATTGATATGTTGAAGCATGTGTGTGGATGAGCCAAGACCAAGTTCAAAAGAGTCAAGAGTGGTTGGAGGTGTTTGAGACAGGGTTCCTAGGGTAAAATCCCCTGTATAGCACTGGACTTCCAAGCCACATAAGTCAAAATACAAGCTACAAATGGATCTTTGGCCAACATGAAACTTGTATAGTTTCTCAATACCTTTAATTTTAGTACTATAAGTCTTCAAGAAGGTTTGTAGAACTCAAGTTATGGTTCTTGCAAGTTACAGGTCACCAGAGGACACTGAAATTTATCTGTGAAAGTTACTTGACTTCCAAGCAACGTTTGCCCCTCAAGGAGTTTTCAAATGGATTCTTGGAAAACATAAGAGTTGTATATCTTGATCTTAGTTTTAATTTGAGTACTAGAAGTCCTCAAGAGGATTTGTGGAACTCAAGTTATGATCTTGGCAATCCAGGGGTATTTTGGAAAAGTTGAATTATAGTCCTTTTTCAACATGTGTCAAAATCTCTATCTTCCACTCCTCAAATGAAAAAGTGTTCAACATGAAATGTGTTTAGAATGATGTTTTTAGGTTAGATAAGAAGTCGTGAGGGATTGAATTGGCTTGCTTCACAAAATGATCCAAAATGGCCTAAAAAGAGGGGTTTTTCAAATGATTCAAAGGAGGGAAATTGGGATTTTTGAACTATAAGTCATAAACATGGCATATGGGTAGTCATTTTGAATGGAAATTAGATTTCAAACACATTGACAATGTCACAATTTTGAGATGAGCCCTAATTTCATGAGTTGCTTTGAAAAGTGCTTTCTTACATTACAAGTTACAATGCCAAAACAAGAATCAAGGCATTTCAGGTTGAGATAGCTATCCGAACATATCCCAATGTCAATTTGCAGTTGAATAGAATGTTCTGGAATGAGAAATGAGGGAGAGATCGTGACTGTCACCATTGAGCTCCAAGTGTATGAAAGAATTTTGGATTGGTTAATTTGGGCCTGAATTGGATTGCAAAAGCCCACAAATAGTTTCTATTTAAGCTCTAGAATGATTCCAGATGAGGTTTGGTGCAGAATTCATGGAGAGAGTGAAGATAGCAAGTTGAGTTTCAAGGGTTCTAACTGAAAACAATTTTGGAGTTTGGATCAAGATCAAGCCAAATTGAAGTGCCTAGAAGCTTCATCTTGCTTCATTGATCGTGTTTGAAGAGTTGCAGAGCTTGAATCCATCATCTTCTACCTCTGTTGATTCAATTTTCACAGGTATGTAACTCTTGGATTTCCTCTTGATCTAGGCTGAATTAGTTAGCAATGTGCATGTGGTTAGGTTCCCTATGATTGGTAGAACGATTTAGGTTTGGTTTGGCATCATTTGGTGATGATCAATAGGGTGCACCAATTTCTGTTTGGATTCAGTTACATGTGATCTTGAGGAATTAACATGATTGTGATAGCTTAGGATGATCAGTGTAACATGAGGAGTAGGTCTATGGATTTAGATTTGAGTTTGGTGAAGATCAAGAATGTGACATGCTTCGAAAATGCTATCGGGTTTGAAAATCTAGAGGGATTTGAGAGAATCTAAGGCCAGATTCATGATCAGCATGGATTTTTGAGTGAGATATGTATAATCTTTGTGATTTCTGGTCACCTGCAAGTGGACCTTCACCGGAGAAGACAATGTTTTCCCCCATGGACCACCGCCTGAGAGTAGTCTCAGGTCACCTGAATTTTGGGGAAGATAACGTTTGGACCCTTGGATCAGTCCTTCAGATGGACTTTGTAAGCAGATCGTATGAACATGATTTAAACTCAGCTCTCCCTTCATTAATTCAATACGCAGCGTTTCATTTATTGACTCAGCTTGTGAGTCACCAGTCACGTCATGCACGCGTGGATACGCTCAGGGTCCTTGGATTTGATTACCAGTCTTCTCATCCAACGCATATCATTTAATTCAGCATTTTATTTTCTTTTTATTCTTTTTGGATTTATTTTAATTCATTTGATTTCTAAAATCCATATTAAATCCAATTTTGATCCAAAAAATATTTTAAAAATATCTCCATGATCCTGGATTTAATTGTGATTTTCTGAAATTAATAAATCTCATTTTCATCCATTTTTTCAATTTAATTTGATTTTCTCCATTTTTATTATTTTCTTTAATTTTGTATATTTGCTATATGTTCTTGCTGATTTTATTATGACCAATTGGTGAGGAATTTTGAGTTGGTTCTTGTTGGATTAGTTAGCTTAGAGAAGCATGTACCCTTAGAAATTTTATCATATTTTTGTGATTAAGTTTTAGGCCAATTTGAGTGGTGAAAATAAGGAGTGTTAGATTTAGGGTTTCAAAACAACTAGTTGTAGTTTAGGGCATAGTTTGGGGACTTAGTGTTTGATTTAGGTCCTGGGATTTATATGGGGTATTGGGTACAGGTTTAGGTTACCTTAGAAATTTAATTAGGATTTTGTGACCTATTTTAGCATTTTATTTGTATTTTGCAATTGGTGTGATGTTTGTGGGCTTCTCCCTTGAATGCTTGGTTTATTCATTTTGTTTGGGCTATTTTGGGTGAGCTTTTGGCTTGGACTTTTCTTGGATGAATTGAAGATAAATTGAAGTTGCTTTGGATGGCTTGGAGAAGCTTGGAGTTGAAGGTTTCTCATCTGTTGGAATGCTTGTCAGGAGCTTAGGAGAATTAGGGTTTTAGGAAGGGCTTTTTAGACTTAGTTCATTTCTTTCCTCAAACATGGAATGCTTTGTTTGCTTCCATCCCATCCTAGGATTCAAAGTCCTCTTAAGGAAGCCCATCTCTCCCTTGGAGGGATGATTGGCATGCCTTAAAGAGTAGAACTTTTGAGGATACCCTTCTTTGCATATGATGGTTTCTAGTGATTTCCTTTAGTTTTCACTGGTTCCCATTCATTATAACTTGATCTCAATAACAAATCTTTCTTGGTGGAGTTTGCTAGAGCTTGGATATGAAGATCGAAGATGTTGAAGATGCCTTTCATGAGGTTTGCTTGAAGATGGAGTTGTGTTACTGTCAACTTTGATGTTAGGAGCTTGCTGGAGGATTCAAGCTGGGGTTTACTGTTGCTTTTGAGTTGGAGTTTTTTGTAGCTGTGTGTTGCACCCCAAAATTTGACCAACTTTTCTTTACCTAACTTATGTTTCATTTCATTGACATGTATGCAGGAGATCAAGAGGTATGATCACCAATTAAGAGCTATACATGACCTTGAAGCTAGCTAGGAAGGTTATTCAAGTGTTCAAGGGTTGATATCCTTGTCAGAGAAGATAAAAGATCCTCAGAGAGAGTGGTTGAAACCAAGTGTGTGTGTCTCCTAACTTGAGAGTTGTGGGAAGCCATCAGATGATTCTGAGGTCATGGAAATGGACTTGAGGTCTTGAGAGAGCTCATGTGAAGTGTTTAAGATCACTTTGAGGCCTATACAGGTCATTGTGCAAGATTAAGAAGCCTCAGCCATGATTGGTGCAGCTAGGGTTTGACTGGGTCAACCCTAAGTCAACTGAGGATTTGAAAAAGGTTGAGACTTAATCCAAGAGCCATTTGATCATGGATTGATACATTAAGATGATAAAAGGATGATTCCAAGGTTAACTCATCATGATTTAAGAGTTTGAGAAGTTTCAAGCTAGGGTTTCTAAGGCTTGACAGTGTAAAATCCCCTAGTTTGACCACTATCTTCAAGGCAGTTTAGCTCAAGATGTGATTGTCATCTCATCTTGCCCCCAACATGAATGTTGTAGAGCATGATCTTAGATTTAATTTGAGTGCTAGAAGTCCTTTATAGGATTTGTAGAACTCAAGTTATGACTTTGGCAAGTTACAGGCCATCTGAGGTATGTGAATTTGGAGCTTGAAAGTTGTCCAACTTGCATGAATCTTTTGCCCTAGAAGGATGATTCCTATGAACTTTTTGTCAACATGAATGTTGTTCCTTATCCTCTTAGATTTTTAGAGAGTACTAGAAGTCCTTGATAGGATTTGTAGAACTCAAGTTATGGCTTTGACAAGTCAAGGGCATTTTGGTCATTTGGAGATTATAGGTCATTTCAACCATAAGGCCATAACTCCTATTTCCAAGCTTCAAATGGGAAAATGTTCAACATCAAACTTGTTCAAAATGATGTTTTAAGGCTAGCCAGGAGGTCATAAGAAGTTGGAATTGCTTGTACCTCAAAATCACAAAAATGGCTTAAAATAAGGATAATTTTCAAATGAACCAAAGTTGGAAATTGGTATTTTTGATCTACTTGTCCAAACCAAGGCATGTGATATGTCATTTTGATTCTAAAACACATTTTAAGAACATTGGTTTTGCCACAATTTTGAATTGGAGTTTAATTTGTGGACTTGCTTTGAAAAGTAGTTACTTACATCTTAAGTAACATTTGCAAAACCAAAATTCAAGGCATGACCAAGGCTTCTTTCAATCCAAACACATCCAAAATACCATTAGGGGAGAAATTGGAAGGGAATGAGGGTGAGTACAAGCTGCTAGCAGAATTGTGCATACCATGGCATGAGATTGAAATCTTCATGACATGAGAAATTGAATTTCTCATTAGAAGGATCTAGAGCTTTCTAGATCATACCTACATGTCCTATATATTGAATAGAGATGATCCAAGGCCAAGGTTGGTGATGATTGAGAGAGGAGAGTGAGATTGCACTTTGAAATTCCACATTGCAAATCAAGATCTGTTACAAGGTTAAAGGCCATTTTAGTCCAAGAAATTGATCTCAATAGCTTGCTTGGAGGTTGGTGATTGATCCCAGATTAAATTCGAGGCCAAGTGGTGGAGGAATCATGAAGTAGCCATTGGAGTTGGAAGCTTGCAACTCAGAATCAGATTTGATAATTCAAGAAGATTCAGCTCTTTTCATTGCATACAGAAGCTTGATTGTGCTCCATTGAAGGAATCTGCAAGCTCTTGAAGGTTGATTTGAAGATTCAACCCCTCTGTTTGCTCGAGTTTATCAGGTATGCAGTTCTTATCCCATGGCTTGTTTTAGGAAGAATCAAGAGGAATTAGGGTGTTAGATGCATTGTGGATTGATGTAGGAAGGTTTATGAATCATTAATTTGAGAGTTAGTGACCAATTAGGGTTGTTACCATTTTCGGTTGAGATTTGGTTCTTGCGAATCTTGAGGTTTCAGAGTGAGTTAAGGGCATGAGTGGATTCCTTGTGAAAATTGGGGTAAGATTCATGTAGAGACCTCTTGGAGTGGAGGCCTGTGGAGAGAGTTAGGGTTGAGGGTGATGACCGGAGCACCACCGGCGACGGCCATGGCTGCGCGCGAGTTTCAGAGGTTCAAAATAAGGAAGATGACTTGATAGCCATCAGATTGTGGTTGGACTTTGACTGAAGGCATGATCCAACGGCCACGAATGGATTTCACATTGTGAAGGATTCTGAGTGATGAAACGATGCGTTTCATTTAATTGAGGGTTTTGGGCCTAAGTCACAGAGTGATACTTGCACCCCCTTTGTGGCCTAGTCTGGAAAATGAACTGAATGGCCTTGCTATCTGCACCACGCATTTATCATTTTATTTGGATTTTCTATTATTTTTTTCATTTTATTCATGGTTAGTGATTAATTCATAAAAAATGGAAAAATAACTCAATTGATCCCATTCTTTTTGCATTGGATTCATGATAGGATATAGTATATTTTAGATAAAAAATATTATTATTTTCATGCATTTTCTGATTTTATGGGAATTTTTACATTTTAATTGATATTAAAATAATCATGTTTGATGCTTGATATTGGTGAATTTGGTTTGATCATGTGATGATGATTTTGGACTTGATTTTTTGTGAGTAGTTAGCATAGATATGCATGTTCCCCATAGATATTTCTTACATTTTTGTGATGAATATAAGTGGTAGTTTTAGGTTGAAACCTTTAGGTGCTCCATTTTTAGGGTTTATGGTTGATACCTTGTGATTTAGATTTTATTTTTGTAATTAGGTGGATGATTCAACCTCTGATTTTGTAGGGTAGATTCATGATTGAATTAGGGTCCCTTTGGAATTTTTGTAGGAATTTTCATTGAAGTTTAATATTTTTGCTTGATTTTAGTTTAGGTGCTAGCTTTAGATGATTCTAAGGCACTGATTCAAATAGATTGACTTCTTTAGTTCCCTTAGATTAGGGTTTTGCCTTGCTTGTTCTTGGGTGATGATGAAAACAAGTTGAAGATGCAATGGAGGGCTTGAAGAAGCTTGGATGTGAAGATCTTCCCTTCTTTTGGTGTAGTTTTGTCTAGGTGTTAAGATTAGGGTTTTGTAGGCAGAGCTTCTAGATAGTTTCTCTTCCTTCATAAACATGGAAGATGTTGATCACTTCCACTATTCCCTATGATGTAAGGTCCCCTTGTAAAGGCCTCATCCCTCCTTTGGTAGGATGTGTGGCTCTTCACAAGTTGGTAGAACCTTTGAGGGTCCCTTTCTCTGATGATAGGATGCTTAGTGGTGACCTTTGGTCCTCACTCTGCTACCAACCATCCCAACTTTGCTCTTGATAGATGAGTCTTTCTCCCTTGCTAGAGGATGGAGTTCCTTGCTTGAAGAAGATTGAAGGATGAAGTTGATACTTCTTTGTGTTTGAAGATTACTCTGATAAGCTGAAGCTTGTAGATGAAGAGGAACAAGTTGATACTGGTGAAGAGGAGGGAGCTGAAGCTTGAAGACCAAGTTGACACTTGTGGGAAGATGATCAAGCTGAGATTGAAGAAAGAGCTGAAGCTTGAAGAAGATGAAGAACAAGTTGATACTTGTGAGAGGAGTCCATTGGAGATTGATGAAGAAGTTGAGGCTTGAGGAATAAAGGACAAGTTGATACTTATGTTGAGACATTGAGAGCCTGAAGGAGTCAAGTTGATACTTGATATTAGGAATGAAGCCTGAAGGTGGAATTTACTGAGGAGCTGAGGCTTGGAGAAGAGGGAATAAGTTGATACTTATATTTGATGTGTTAGAAGCTTGTAGAAGCAAGTTGATGCTTGCTATTGAAGATGATAGCCTTGAAGGGTGGTTGGAGTCTGAAGACTGAGCTAATGTCAGAGGAGCTTTGCTGTGAAGCTGTGGAAGCTGTTGATCTGTTTCTTGACTGTCTGTTTTCTTTCTGTGCAACTGTATTGGTGTGACTTGTTTGATTTGCTTGATGCATTAGAATAAGTCCATATCTAGACTGATGTAAGCTAGGAGCATGATTGCACTAGAGGTTGGATTGCTCCCTCTGCTTGTATTTTTACTGTATGACTTTGCTTGCGGGTATTCGGTAGAGCCCAGCTCCCTTGCCTATGTTATTGTTATTTGCTTGATGGCATTTTATTTCATTTTCTTTTGTATGATTGCAGTTATCTTATCTTGCTTGATAGCATGTTATTTCTTCTGTGTGATTGCAGTTATTCATATCTGGCTTGAGGTTGAGATGAGCTTGTGGAGGTTGATGCCCCACACACATTTCCTCCCTCACTTGCATTGCATGCATTTTACAGTCGTTTACTGTTTACTGTTTAAGCTGATGCTTTAGCTGTTTCTGTCTATCATTGACATGATCCCCTAGGAATCTTACTTCCTTTGATAAGGAAGTGATGATTAGAACTTTAGGTTGAAACCTATGCATGATAACTTCTAGGAGTTCCCTGTTCCAAACCTCAACCATAGGATGAATCCTTGGCATGACAACATTAGGACTTGATAGTCTCCCTTTAGTTGAGCCTGTTCTCTTCTCATCTCAAACAACAGTAAAATACAGTAATAAAGGTTAACTGACATCGTACGTTACGAGCCTTAAGCTATCTGAGAAAGGATTGTTAGAGAGTTTCTTTTCAACAGTCTGGATGTTTAGTATGGCACCCTTTGGGTGACATACGACGCATTCACTCTCCGGTCATAGTATCTAGTGCGATGTTGGTTGCAAACATCCATAAAAAACAGTTCTTCCGTAAAAGACAGAAAACAAACTTCAAACCTTTTTGCCCCGTGGGCCCATAAGTCAAAGGAAGCTTTTCTGAAGAAAAGAGTGTCGTTAACTCCCAGTTCTACCGCAAACGGTAACGCTTGAGTCTCCAAAGGTCGAGCTGCGTACACCAAACTGCCGGAACTGTTTGTTAACCCTACTTGATAAAACAGATGAATCTGAGTTCCCGTAAGCCGTATTACCCCGAACTACATAAGCTCTGATCTCTCATACCTGTTGAGAGTACGTAGGCACAATACTGATGTATTGGCGAGCCACCTTCCCCCATCACCCTGTAGTTAGCCGAACTACGTTGACTTTGATTTCTCATTCTCTGATGAGAATACGTAGGCATAAAGTGCGACGCTTTGCCGAGTCAGTTTCTTTTCTTTTTAAGCCAACCTTGATAGGTAGATAGATAAAACCAACCTGTCAGATAAACACAACAAGCGTGGATCCCATCGAGTACGATGGACGTGAGGGGTGCTAATACCTTCCCCTTGCGTAACCGACTCCCGAACCCAGACAATGGTTGCGATGACCTTGTCTTATACCTTTTCGTCAGGTTTCTCCGATCATTTCCTTTCCCGTTCTGAAGGATAAATAACGAAAGGTGGCGACTCTTCTGTTTTGCCGGCACCTTATTTTCGCAGTAGCGACAGCTGGCGACTCTGCTGGGGACTCTATAGTTTCCTGGGATCCAACGTCCCGTATGCGAGTCAGTTTGGGGATCCAACGTCCCCTGCGAGAGTCAATCCTAGCGCTTGTATGATTACTTATTGGGTTGTGTTTATTTATCGCATTTTATTTCCCGCGCTTTATTTTCAGTATGATATGATTATCTGTGCTGTTGTGGGAGGGGCATTCTGATGAGTGAGAAGCCAAACCCAGGCTTGAGTGCACCTAGCATTAGTTGTGGAAATTAGTGGGCGCGTGCTTGCTTTTCAGGCACTAGTGTCTCATGAAATACACGCTCAGACGAGGTTCTCCCGGTTGACTTCTTTTTCAACCCTTTGGGTTGAGGGGTTGTTGGTTTGGAGGATTGTCGACTCTGGGGACCGATCATTTGGAATTCAGCTGAGTGAGGCCGCTTCAGGAGATGGTGATGCCACACCTTCTGGGTATCGTATCACCCCTCTTGAATGTCTGCGACGCTGATGACCGCATAGGATGCCGAACCTGTGTCAGTTTAGGTCCGTACCTGTAAGCAGGGTTGGGTTTGTTGCAGGAAACCTTAACCTTCAGATTACCTGGTTTTCTTGATAATGAATCAATTTTGTTGGTATCAGAGGTTCTCATCATCAAATGTATATGTTGTTCTTGACAGAGCAGATTTATGGTCCTGTATCAGAGGATCTCATCAGCAGATGTATGATTGTTCTTGACAGAGCAGATTTATGGTCCTGTATCAGAGGATCTCATCAGCAGATGTATGATTCTTCTTGATAGAGCAGAGTTATGGTCCTGTATCAGAGGATCTCATCAGCAGATGTATGATTGTTCTTGATAAAGCAGAGTTATGGTCCTGTATCATAGGTCCTTATTATAAGATGTTTGTTCTTGACAGAGCAGATTTGTGGTCCTGTATCAGGAGTCCTTATTATCAGATATGTGTGCTCTTGACAGAGCAGATTTGTGGTCCGATACCAGGGTTTTCTTCTTATCAAAGATATTGGTTGTTCTTGATAGAGCAGCATTATGGTTTTGTTGATACAGAATCTTCGCAGCGCAGTCGTCTTGATTTCCTACTGCATGATTGCATTTTACATTACTTTGCATACTCATTTGCATTTCATTAACGTGTGTCTGTGTTGCAGGTACTGTTTCCCCCGATTCAGGATTTCTTGCCTTCTATTGTGCTATTATGGGTTCTCTGAGGAAGACCGTGGCTTACAAGCTCCCCACTCCTGATGTTGTTCAGCTGACTGGTTTGATCACTTTGGCAGATGATTCTGTGAGAGACGAATTCAGAAAGTCTTACGGTAAACTGCTCAGTTTGGTTCGTAAACCCCCTGTGTTTGAGTTGAATGGGTTGCACGCCTTGCTGCAGTTCTACGATCCTCCGTTGAGATGCTTTACTTTCCAGGATTTTGTTCTCGCACCCATGCTAGAGGAGTATGTTGATTTGTTAGGTGTGCATATCAAGAGTCAGATGCCTTTTGTTCATATGGATGCTGAGCCTAACCTGGCTAGTCTAGCTCCCTCGCTTCATCTGGATGCCTCTGAGTTGGTTTTGTCTAGTTGGAACAAGGTTCCCGGTTTCTCCTTGCAGTTCTTAGTGGGAAAAGCTCAGCAGTGCACCAAAGACGGATGTTGGGTCGTGTTCAACGCCATTCTCTCCCTGTGCATATATGGCATCATTTTGTTCCCCAATATGCCTGACTTTGTGGACTTCGACGCCTTCCACATCTTTGCTTCAGGGAATCCAGTCCCTACCTTGATAGGAGATGTCTACCATTCCATCCACTACAAAAACGAGAACAGAAGGGGTAAGAATGTCTCGTGTTGTGTGCCCTTACTCTATAAATGGCTTGATAGTCATCTACCCAAGAAGGGTCCCTTTGCTTCGTCTGCAGCCACAGCTGAGTGGTCCGAGCGTTTGATGAGTCTGTCAGTGGAGGATATTGCCTGGTTTGACAGAGATAGATTGGGTACGGAGATCATCTTCAGCTGCAGCGGGTTTTCGAACGTGCCTTTGATAGGTAGGAAGGGCTGTATAAACTATAATCCATCTCTGCTGGTCCGACAGTTTACTTATGCTTTGAGAGCTCCGCCGAAGGATGAAGAGGTGCAAGAATCTCTGTACCTCACTGGTCTTCTAGAGGGGGATATGTTATCTAAGCTTCAGCACGCTTGGAATGGTATTTGTAAGCGGGGAAAACCATTGCTGGGAAAGAGTAATAGCCAGGCCTACGCTCCGTATGTGACTTGGATCAGAGCCAGAGCAGATGCTATAGGGATGTCGTTTCCTCTTGCCAAGCCAGAAAGCCCTCCAGTGATTGAAGAGCCTACCACCGTGCCTATTCAGCAGCACAATCAGGTGTTAGCAGAAAGAGATGAGCTGAAGAAGGCAAACGAAGAACTGGAGAAAGAATTGGCGCAACTCAAAAGCGAGAGAAGCGAAGCCGTCCATTCCTTCAAGAGGCAGACAGAGCTAGTGAACCAGTTGGGGACTGATCTGACTAAGCAGATAGCTGAGCGTGAGCGCTTGGGGCGATACTTCAAAGCTGTCAATGATGTACTGGCCACTAAGAAGCAGCACTTGGATGAAGCGTACCGGAGAATATCCAAGTTTAACCAGCATTGGAAGGCCACCCTAGCTAACAGCAAAGAACGGGAGGATAAGCTGAAGCAACAGATCTCCAAGTTGAAACCCCAGGTGAAGGCTAGTGAGAAGAGGTTTGATGAAGAAACCGCTCGTAGATACGCCGCCGAAGGCCAGCTCAACAAGGCTCTTGCTAACCTGAAGGAGCGCAAGCTGATGTTTGAATCCAAGAAGCGGAAGTTAGAAGATTGTTTCGGCGAAGGAGCATGGGAAGGTTCGGTTGAAGGTCTTCAGTACACTATTGTGCAAAGGGAGCTACTCGTCAAAGGGTTGCTCACTCGGTCTGATCATGCAGAAACAAGGAATTTGTTAGAAGAGTTTCGCGCCCGTGGCCGTGCTTGACTATTTGTAATCCTTTTGTTTGATCGCTGACCATCATCAGGCTTGTTGGTTGAGGTCATGCTATTGGTTCATCTTGTACCCAGTGACGTTGTGTACCGCCTTGATGGGCTTTCTTTATATATGAGATGTTATTTCCATGACTGGACTCGGACTTCTTATTATCCGCACTGGCACTCAGGCACTAGGATCGGGGTAAATCCCCCCAACGCACAGACACACGTTCGCATTTGCATGAAGCATTTGCATAACGAGCACTTTGTCGTTTTTTCTAACCCTTTTGTGTATACAGGTTGTTTCAGGTTGTTCCAGGATTGATTAGAGACCTATCCACCGTTATCCGACCAGAGCAAATCAAGCCAGAGTTATGGAGCAAATGCAAACTGACGTTCAAGAACTCCGAGAAAGGATGGACCGCTTCATGGAGCTCATGCAAGCAGTCGCCAACGGCCAGGATCAGCTCAGAACCTTGGTTCAGCCTCTGATTTCAAGGGTCGACAGCAATGGTGTACTCCATGGTGGGACTGTGCCAACCCCTCCACCTGTTGAAACTCCTCAGAATGGCGTCCCCGTGACCGGGGGGAATGGCAGTGCCAACGGTAATGTGATAGCTAATATGGGACTCAATGGTAATACGACTGACGTCGGTAATGGGAATTTCGAAGCTAACATCAATGTTGGACTGGGCAACGGCAATGCGGGTGTTGGAAATCTGTTTGGGCCTCAGCCATGGTTAGAAGACCGTCAAGACGATGTGTTCTCTCAGAGAGGTGCTGAAGGGGAGCTGACTGCTGAAGCACGACTAAGGTTTAAGGCACTCGAGGACAAGATGATGAACTTCGAGAACCAGAACACTATGGGCGTTGACATGTCCAAATTGGGACTGATTGCTGATTTCAAGGTGCCTCCCAAGTTCAAGGTACCCGACTTCGAAAAGTACAAGGGCACCACTTGCCCTCGCATCCACCTGAGATCATACTACCGGAAAATGTCCGCTTATTCTGAGGACGAGAAGTTGCTGATGCACTTCTTTCAGGACAGTCTGTCCGGGCCCTCCCTAGAATGGTACATGAGTCTGGAACCTACCAGTGTGCGCACGTGGAAGGAACTTGCTGAAGCATTTGTGCATCACAACCAATATAACAGTGATTTGGCTCCGAACAGAGTCCAACTGCAGAACCTGTCACAAAGGAATAATGAAGGGTTCAAGGAGTACGCCCAGCGGTGGCGTGAATTGGCAGCCAGGGTTCAGCCGCCGATGGTGGAACGCGAGCTTGTGGAAATGTTCGTAGCCACCCTCCCAGGGGTTTATTACAAGAAATTGGTCAGCAGTATGTCTGGAAGCTTCTCAGATCTCATTATCACGGGTGAGCACGTCGAAAATGGGATCAAACTGGGGAAAATTCAAGGTGATCTGTCCTCGGCTGGAGGAGGAAAGAAACCATATGGTGGCAAAAGGAGGGAAGGAAAAACGAGCGCCGTGTCCAATGCTCGAAGGAAAGACAAGGGCCCTCACCAGCAGGTGGCCAGCATAACTATCCCGGCAGTCCAACAGCCACCGCAGCAGCAGCAACAACCGAATCAACAAGGGTACAGAAAGTATCAGAACAGGGCACCTCTGTCGAGCCGTCACCTCGAGACACCGCCCATGTCATACGCTCAGTTGTTACAAACTCTGCTCCAGTTACAGTTGATCTAGAAGAGAACCCTGGCTCCCTTGACAGGGGCACCTCCGCCAGGTTATGATGCGAATGCAACTTGCGAATTTCACTCAGGGGCACCTGGCCACACAATAGAAAATTGCAAAGCCTTCAAGCACAAGGTGCAGGACATGGTGGACGCCAAGATCATCAATTTCTCAGATAATGTGCCAAACGTCACGAAGAACCCTATGTCGAATCATAGGGGAGACGGAGTAAATGCCATTATTGAATACGAGAGCTTGGATTTGTTGACTGACGTCAGAGATCTGAAGACATCTCTTAGCTTCGTTAAAGCTAAGCTGATAAAAAGAGGTTTCTTCCTGGGCTGCGGGGAACTGTGTATGGGTTGTGCGACTAGTCCTGATGGATGTGAACAATTGATAGAAGGGATCTAGAGTCTGATGACCGAAGGAATCCTGCAATTTAGCTGAAGGGCCGAAAGCGGATCAGGAGAGGTAATGCTGAAGCAAGATGATGAGGTTGCCACCATCACCATCCCTCGTCGGACGATAACTATTTCTGTACCCAGGCCGCCCACGATTACCATCACCAAAGCTGGGTCGATACCTTTCGAAAGCACCAATGCTGTCCCATGGCATTATGGGGTAGAGGTCTACTGCAATGGACAGAAGTTGGAATTGGAACCATCAGGGTCGTCTGTGGAGAACCTAGTGGGCGTTAGCGGAATTACTCGCAGCGGGAGAGTGTTTGCACCACCTGAGGTCGTGGCGGACAAAGCGGACAAAGCTGACGCAACTGATAAAGGAAAGAGTAAAGTCGTTGAAGAAACCCCTCGTGGGGTAGAAAAAGACTTACTTGTTAAAGACGCCGAAGAGTTTATGAGGTTGATTAAAAAGAGTGACTACAAGATCGTGGATCATCTCCATCAAACACCCTCGAAAATTTCCATCCTGAATCTGTTGCTGTGTTCTGAGGCACACTGCAACGCGCTGCTGAAGGTGTTGAATGCCACGTAAGTACCGCAGGAAATATTGGTAAACCAGTTGGAAGGAGTCGTAGCCCACGTGAATGCTGGAAATGGATTAGGTTTCACTGACCTGGAGCTGACGCTGAAGGGGAGGAATCACAACAGTGCCCTGCACATCTTGATAGAGTGTAGGGGAACGATTATGTCTCATGTGTTAGTGGACACAGGGTCATTGCTTAATGTTCTTCCGAAGAAAGCATTAATGAAGTTAGATACTCGCGGAGTGATTTGCACACCCAGTGATCTGGTTGTGAAGGCGTTCGATGGAACCAAACGTCATGTTTTCGGGGAAGTGACCTTACCAATCCAAGTTGGGCCGGAAACGTTCGACGCAGTCTTCTACATTATGGACATCATGCCTGCCTACAACTGTCTCCTAGGCCGGCCATGGATCCACTCTGCCGGTGCCGTGACCTCCACGTTGCACCAGAAGCTCAAGTATGCTGTCGGAGGAAGCATCGTGACTGTATGTGGCGAGGAAGATATAATGGTGAGCCATTTGTCGTCCTTCAAGTATGTCGAGATGGATGGGGAAATCCACGAGACCCTATGTCAGGCGTTCGAAGCTGTTAAAGTCAAGAACGTGGCTCCTGTAATCGCTGAGAAACTAGAGATGACTCTCTCTTCCTTCAAGGAAGCCCGGGCCGTTGTTCAAGCCGGATTTACCCTAGACTGGGGGCGAATTATGGAGATACCTAACAAGCAAGACAAGTTCGGGTTGGGATATTCTCCTGCGGCTGAAGCCTCATCTTCTAACAGTGCATCGCGAGGTAAAGGGCCGATCAGTTTACTAGTGGCGGGGTGATATTTGAAAGTGTCAATGCAGTGTCTGAAGACGGTGAAGATAGTGACTGCGACCTAGACTCTTGGATCCAACCAAGCAAGCCAAGCGAGAGCCTCAACAACTGGTCCATCAGGGATATCATCCAAGTGACAGGCAAAGAGTAATGATTTACTTTTTCCAATCATTGTACAACCCTATGTCCTACCCGGGGCATAATGGTTTTATTGCCAGGGCCTTGTTTGATTATGTACATGCATTTTATCAATAAATCAAAAGGCGTTTTTCTTCGTACTCAAATGTTGTGATATCTGTCATTCCTGTTTTATATTTGTTTTGAAAAACAACAAAATGGCAATGGGGTTTGTGCTAACCTGCATATCCTTGTTTTAAGCTTAACCCTTGTTATTGCAGGATCCACATAACAGATGACATCGACTCTGGACCTTCTACGACTCACTTCGACTTCGATTGCCCGATCTATCAAGCCGAAGAAGAGATTGATGAAGACGAAGATCTTCCCGAAGAGTTGGCCCGCTTGTTGAAACAAGAAGAGAAAGTT
Organism: Lathyrus sativus; assembly: GCA_963859935.3. NCBI lineage: Eukaryota > Viridiplantae > Streptophyta > Magnoliopsida > Fabales > Fabaceae > Lathyrus > Lathyrus sativus. The sequence continues at coordinate 251,665,237 of OZ012739.1, forward strand.
ATTCTGCCGCACGAGGAAGAGATTGAGATTGTGAATCTGGGTTCTGAAGAGCTTGTCAGGAACGTCAGGATAGGGGCTGCATTGCAGAGTGATGTCAAGAAGAGATTGGTCGAGATGCTAAGAGAGTATAGTGACGTCTTTGCTTGGTCATACGAAGATATGCCTGGACTTGACACTGACATCGTGGTCCACCGCTTGCCGCTGCGAGAAGACTGTCCTCCCGTTAAGCAGAAGCTTAGGAGGACGCGACCAGATATGGTCGTTAAGGTCAAAGAAGAAGTGCAGAAGCAGCTTGATGCTGGCTTCCTAGCGGTCACTACCTACCCTCCGTGGGTCGCCAACACAGTGCATGTACCGAAGAAGGACGGTAAGGTGCGAATGTGCGTCGATTATCGGGATTTGAATAGGGCGAGCCCCAAAGATGATTTCCTGCTTCCCCACATTGATGTGTTGGTCGACAATACAGCTCAGTTCTCCGTGTTTTCGTTCATGGATGGCTTCTCCGGGTATAATCAGATCAAGATGGCGTCGGAGGACATGGAGAAAACTACGTTTATTACACCTTGGGGAACATTTTGCTACAAGGTAATGCCTTTCGGTCTGAAGAACGCAGGGGCCACTTACCAACGAGCAATGGTCACTTTGTTTCATGACATGATTCATCATGAGATTGAAGTCTATGTTGATGACATGATTGCGAAGTCCCAAATGGAGGAAGGACATCTGGTCAATTTGCTGAAGCTTTTTGAGAGGCTTAGGAAATTCAGGTTGAGGCTGAATCCTAACAAGTGTACTTTCAGAGTACGGTCTGGAAAACTACTGGGGTTTATCGTGAGTGAAAGAGGCATCGAGGTTGATCCTGCGAAGATAAAAGCAATACAAGAAATTCCAGCGCCAAAAACATAAAAAGAAGTTCGTGGTTTCCTGGGCAGAATAAACTACATTGCAAGGTTTATTTCTCAGCTCACGGCCACGTGTGAACCGATGTTCAAACTACTAAAGAAAGATCAGGCGATTATCTGGAACGAGGATTGCCAGAAGGCATTTGATAAGATAAAACAGTATCTACAGGAACCTCCAATCTTGATTCCCCCAATGGTCGGACGACCCTTAATCATGTACTTGACAGTTCTTGAGAATAGTATGGGGTGTGTTCTCGGTCAGCACGACGAGACGGGCAGAAAGGAGCATGCCATTTACTACTTGAGTAAAAAGTTCACAGATTGTGAATCTCGTTACTCGATGCTGGAGAAAACGTGTTGTGCACTAGCCTGGGCTGCCAAACGTTTACGATAGTACATGCTCAATCACACAACCATGCTAATTTCGAAGATGGATCTGATCAAGTACGTCTTCGAGAAGCAAGCGCTTTCAGGCAGGATTGCCAGATGGAAAATGGTGTTGACGGAATATGACATTCAGTACGTTTCCCAGAAGGCCATCAAGGGTAGCGTATTGTCTAAGTACCTCGCCGAACAGCCGATCAAAGATTATCAGTCAATGAAATTTGACTTCCCTGATGAGGATATCATGTTTCTCAAGGTGAAAGATTGTGATGAACCGTTGCCCGACGAGGGGCCAGATAGGAAATCCCAGTGGAAATTGATATTTGACGGGGCGGTTAACTCTTATGGAAGTGGCATCGGGGCGATCATCACGACTCCCCATGGATCCCACATCCCGTTCACTGCGAGACTGACGTTTCCGATCACCAATAATGAAGCGGAGTACGAAGCATGCATCATGGGTCTAGAGGAGGCAATTGATTTTAGAATCAAGAACCTAGATGTATATGGTGACTCGGCGTTTGTGATTAACCAGATTAAAGGGGAGTGGGAGACTCGTCAATCAAATTTGGTGCCGTATATGAATTATGCCAGAAGGCTGCTTCCGTTCTTTGATCGAGTGGAACTCCATCATGTGCCCAGGGCTGAAAACCAGATGGCTGATGCCTTAGCCACGTTGGCTTCAATGTATAAAGTCAATTTTTGGAACGAAGCTCCAAGAATTGTCCTTTCTCGTCTTGATAGACATGCATTCGTCTTTGCGATCGAGGAAGCCTCCGACGGCAAACCATGGTTCCATGATATCCATACCTTCCTTATGACTAAGGAGTATCCTGCGGGAGCGTCAACCCAGGATAAGAAGACTCTGAGGAGGCTGTTTGGAAATTTTTATCTCAATCCTGATGGAGTTCTCTATAAAAGAAACCACGATCTCGTGCTACTCAGATGTGTAGATGAGAAAGAAGCGAGTATGCTCATGGAAGAAGTCCATGAAGACACATTTGGTACGCACGTCGGCGGGCACGCTATGACAAGAAAGATCCTGAGAGCAGGATACTACTGGCTGACGATGGAGTCGGATTGCTTCAAATTCGCGAAGAGATGTCACAAGTGCCAGATTTATGCTGATAAGATTCATGTGCCGCCGTGCCCGTTAAATGTCATGTCCTCCCCGTGGCCGTTCTCCATGTGGGGCATCGACATGATAGGCAAGATCGAGCCCACTGCATCTAACGGTCATCGCTTCATTCTAGTAGCTATCGACTACTTCACCAAGTGGGTGGAGGCAGCCTCATACGCTAATGTGACCAAGCAGGTGGTGGCTAAATTCATAAAGAGGGACATCATCTGTCGTTACGGAATTCCCGAGCGGATCATTACTGATAATGGTTCGAATATGAATAACAAGATGATGAAGGAGCTGTGCCAGAGTTTCAAGATTGAACACCACAACTCATCTCCTTACCGGCCAAAGATGAATGGCACCGTTGAAGCGGCCAATAAGAACATAAAGAAGATTGTACAGAAGATGGTTGTGACCTATAAAGACTGGTACGAGATGTTTCCATTTGCACTGCACGGTTATCGTACAACGATACGTACGTCAACCGGGGCAACTCCTTTCTCCTTGGTGTACGGTATGGAAGCTGTCCTACCGTTAGAAGTGGAGATCCCTTCTTTGCGAGTTTTGGTTGACGTGAAGCTTGATGAGGCGGAATGGATTAAGAACCGACTAAACCAACTCAGCCTGATGGACGAGAAGAGGTTAGCATCGATTGCACATGGTCGTCTGTACCAAAGCCGAATGAAGAAAGCTTATGATAAGAAGGTGCGTTCTAGAAGCTTTCAGACGGGTGATCTCGTCCTGAAGAAGATTCTTCCTCCACACTCCGATCACCGGGGCAAGTGGACTCCCAATTACGAAGGTCCGTACGTCGTCAGCAAAGTCTTCTCGGGAGGAGCTTTGTTGTTATCCACGATGGATGGTGAAGATTTTGCATCCCTGGTGAACGCGGACGCAGTTAAAAAATACTTTGCTTAAAAAATCACCCGCTGGAAAGAAAAAGAATATCCAGGCAAAAATGGGGCATCCCGACGAACCATAAAAAAGGAAAAAGGTTCGGGCAAAAATTAGGGATATAAAGAAAAGAATGTACACCCGCAAAGTCGAAAACTCGGAAGGGCGACTTTGGCAAAAAAGGGTATCCCGGTGAATCGAAAACCCGGAAGGGCGATTCAGGCAAAAGTTAGGGATTTGAAAAAGCAAATGACTGCGTTCCGCGTGTGGACTTTCATTGTTTAGTGGTTTGGAAGACCTGAGGGCCGTTTATCTGAATCAATATCTTCTGAAGCTGAAGCGTCGGAGAAGTATCGAAGTCGAGTGGGTCATAGAGGGATCAACTCATGGTGTTCGTCTACGCCTCATTGCCGATATTTGTGTATATACTGATGTATATTTATGTTTTATTTTTGCGCAGCTTCCTCATTCCAGGAGCTTGCATCTGTTGTAAAACATTTTTACCCATTCAGGGATTCGTTATCAATAAAATGTATACTATTCAGCAATTATGTTTGTCTGTTTAGCATTTATCTGTTTTGTTTGCGAAAAAAGAACGCCGATGTTTTTGATAAAATGCGCATACATAAACTTACTGGCCTAGGCCACTGATTGTTGAAACAATGAATTACTTGAACATTGTCACAAGATGATAACCTTGATAGATCCCTTTGAGAAGGGTATCTTGTCTGTTTGTTTGTGTTGTTGCAGGTGTAGCATATTCCGGGCAGTACGCCGTAGGCGCCTCCAAGCAGGATGATTCCTCCTCCTCCAGCAAGTCCAGCAGCGTCTCCCCATGGAGTTTGGACATGAGATCGTAAGCATTGATATGTCTCCCCAAGCAAAGAAGATTCTCTCCCCAATCAGATGTATCCTGAAGGATCACCATTGCCCCAGCTGAGTCATACACTGAAGTGTGCAGCTTTCGATAGCTCAGACTGAAGTCTTCAGCAGAATTGAAATTCCCCGCAGAGTTGTACTCTCCCCTGTAAGCAGGATGATTCCTTCTTCCCCAGCCGAGTCTGCAGTTCCCCAAGAGAGCCGAGTCCTTGGAGAGTGTTCGGGCCATGATTGGTTTTCCCCATTAGAGTGTTGAATAGCTGATGCTGTATTTCCCCACCCGAGTCGTTATCTCCAGGAAAGTTTTGCCGCGAAGGCTGTGCAGTTTATTTCTGCGACTGACATCGTTTTCCTCAGCAGCTTGTGGTTTGAATACCTAGATGAGCAGGTTCATGTTCTCGTAGAGCTTTATTCCCCTGCAACAGTCGACTGAAGTTCATTTCCCTAGGCGGAGTCCAATTGAGATTGGTGTAACTTCTTCTCCTCGGCAGGATGATTCCTCCTCTCCACCAGAGTGGTTCCTTCTCCTTGACAGGAGGATTCTCCCATCAGCATTTATTTTGCTGATGGGGTCGTAGCATTGTGCATGATTGCATAACATTTACCCTAAACGTGTAGCATTTCCGCCGTGTAGAACATTGCGCCATTGTCGAACACATGCATATGAAACATGAGCTACGCTGTTACCGTTCTTGTTTTGCAGGTGTTCCCAGCCATGGTGTTTGCTCAGGATGATTCCTGAAGTCTCGGAAGAGTTATTAGTTCAAGATGATTCTTGAATTCCCCAGCAAAGTCGTTTACCCAAGATGATTCTTGAAGTCCCCAGCGAAGTTGTTTGTTTAAGATGATTCTTAAAATCCCCAGTGAAATCGCCAGAGTTGTTTGCTCAAGTTGATGCTTAGAGTCCCCGACAGAGTGTTTGCTCAGGACGATTCCTGAAATCTCCAGCAGAGTTATTGGTTCAAGATGATTCTTGAAGTCTCTGGCGGAGTTATTTGTCCAAGATGATTCTTGAAGTCCTCAGCAGAGTTGATTCACCCCGAATGATTTTTGGATCCCCAAAGCAGAGTTACTTGATAGTTCTCTAGAATCCCCAGCGGAGATGCGTCATCCCCAGCATGTTTTCAACAGAGAAGTTGAAGACTTGATGATGAAGTCTAATTGCGAGGTCAAAGCAGTCTGCCTAGCTGACGCAGGGCGCCTGCTGGAAAAAGAATGTCTATCCTTATTGGTCCGTGATGGATTAAGGATCCCATTTTAAGACTTACTGATGAAGTCTAACTGCGATGTCAAAGTAGTTCTCTCCGCTGATGTGGAGTGCCTGATGGCAGAAGTTTGGATATCCCCAATTGGTTCATGATTGACTGAGAATTCTATTCCCGACTTAGTGATGAAGTTCGGCTGACGCCTAAAAATTGCTTTAAATGCCCGATGGCATGATTAACTTGATTGTTGACCTGATGAGTCCCGAAGAATCCTGACGCCTGACGGCATGATCGACCATGTATCACCGGTTACTGTGTGACCAATTCTCCAGCTAGTTGCCGTGCAGCTAATATTTCAGTTTCCGAAGAGATTTGCTCCCATCAGAGTACCGGGTACTTGTGCAGTTGGCAAATTTCCGGGTCTGTTGGTATTCAACCATCTTTCACCTTGATTGTTTGAGAGCCGTTCGCTTCTCACCCAGTCAGGTCCAAGCCGTTTGAATAGGGGCAACTGTTGCACCCCAAAATTTGACCAACTTTTCTTTACCTAGATTATGTTTCATTTCATTGACATGTATGCAGGAGATCAAGAGGTATGATCACCAATTAAGAGCTATACAGGACCTTGAAGCTAGCTAGTAAGGTTATTCAAGTGTTCAAGGGTTGATATCCTTGTCAGAGAAGATAAAAGATCCTCAGAGAGAGTGGTTGAAACCAAGTGTGTGTGTCTCCTAACTTGAGAGTTGTGGGAAGCCATCAGATGATTCTGAGGTCATGGAAATGGACTTGAGGTCTTGAGAGAGCTCATGTGAAGTGTTTAAGATCACTTTGAGGCCTATACAGGTCATTGTGCAAGATTAAGAAGCCTCAGCCATGATTGGTGCAGCTAGGGTTTGACTGGGTCAACCCTAAGTCAACTGAGGATTTGAAAAAGGTTGAGACTTAATCCAAGAGCCATGTGATCATGGATTGATACATTGAGATGATAAAAGGATGATTCCAAGGTTAACTCATCATGATTGAAGAGTTTGAGAAGTTTCAAGCTAGGGTTTCTAAGGCTTGACAGTGTAAAATCCCCTAGTTTGACCACTATCTTCAAGGCAGTTTAGCTCAAGATGTGATTGTCATCTCATCTTGCCCCCAACATGAATGTTGTAGAGCATGATCTTAGCTTTAATTTGAGTGCTATAAGTCCTTGATAGTATTTGTAGAACTCAAGTTATGACTTTGGCAAGTTACAGGCCATCTGAGGTATGTGAATTTGGAGCTTGAAAGTTGTCCAACTTGCATGAATCTTTTGCCCTAGAAGGATGATTCCTATGAACTTTTTGTCAACATGAATGTTGTTCCTTATCCTCTTATCTTTCTAGAGAGTACTAGAAGTCCTTGATAGGATTTGTAGAACTCAAGTTATGGCTTTGACAAGTCAAGGGCATTTTGGTCATTTGGAGATTATAGGTCATTTCAACCATAAGGCCATAACTCCTATTTCCAAGCTTCAAATGGGAAAATGTTCAACATAAAACTTGTTCAAAATGATGTTTTAAGGCTAGCCAAGAGATCATAAGAAGTTGGAATTGCTTGTAGCTCAAAATCACAAAAATGGCTTAAAATAAGGATAATTTTCAAATGAACGAAAGTTGGAAATTGGTATTTTTGATCTACTTGTCCAAACCAAGGCATGTGATATGTCATTTTGATTCTAAAACACATTTTAAGAACATTGGTTTTGCCACAATTTTGAATTGGAGTTTAATTTGTGGACTTGCTTTGAAAAGTAGTTACTTACATCTTAAGTAACATTTGCAAAACCAAAATTCAAGGCATGACCAAGGCTTCTTTCAATCCAAACACATCCAAAATAACATTAGAGAGAAATTGGAAGGGAATGAGGGTGAGTACAAGCTACTAGCAGAATGTGCATACCATGGCATGAGATTGAAATCTTCATGACATGAAAAATTGAATTTCTCATTAGAAGGATCTAAAGCTTTCTAGATCATACCTACATGTCCTATATATTGAATAGAGATGATCCAAGGCCAAGGTTGGTGATGATTGATAGAGGAGAGTGAGATTGCACTTTGAAATTCCACATTGCAAATCATGATCTGTTACAAGGTTAAAGGCCATTTAAGTCCAAGAAATTGATCTCAATAGCTTGCTTGGAGGTTGGTGATTGATCCCAGATCAAATTCGAGGCCAAGTGGTGGAGGAATCATGAAGTAGCCATTGGAGTTGGAAGCTTGCAACTCAGAATCAGATTTGATAATTCAAGAAGATTCAGCTCTTTTCATTGCATACAGAAGCTTGATTGTGCTCCATTGAAGGAATCTGCAAGCTCTTGAAGGTTGATTTGAAGATTCAACCCCTCTGTTTGCTCGAGTTTATCAGGTATGCAGTTCTTATCCCATGGCTTGTTTTAGGAAGAATCAAGAGGAATTAGGGTGTTAGATGCATTGTGGATTGATGTAGGAAGGTTTATGGATCATTAATTTGAGAGTTAGTGACCAATTAGGGTTGTTACCATTTTCGGTTGAGATTTGGTTCTTGCGAATCTTGAGGTTTCAGAGTGAGTTAAGGGCATGAGTGGATTCCTTGTGAAAATTGGGGTAAGATTCATGTAGAGACCTCTTGGAATGGAGGCCTATGGAGAGAGTTAGGGTTGAGGGTGATGACCGGAGCACCACCGGCGACGGCCATGGCTGCGCGCGAGTTTCAGAGGTTCAAAATGAGGAAGATGACTTGATAGCCATCAGATTGTGGTTGGACTTTGACTGAAGGCATGATCCAACGGCCACGAATGGATTTCACATTGTGAAGGATTCTGAGTGATGAAATAATGCGTTTCATTTAATTGAGGGTTTTGGGCCTAAGTCATAGAGTGATACTTGTACCCCCTTTGTGGCCCAGTCTGGAAAATGAACTGAATGGCCTTGCTATCTGCACCACGCATTTATCATTTTATTTGGATTTTCTATTATTTTTTTCATTTTATTCATGGTTAGTGATTAATTCATAAAAAATGGAAAAATAACTCAATTGATCCCATTCTTTTTGCATTGGATTCATGATAGGATCTAGTATATTTTAGATAAAAAATATTATTATTTCATGAATTTTCTGATTTTATGGGAATTTTTACATTTTAATTGATATTAAAATAATCATGTTTGATGCTTGATATTGGTGAATTTGGTTTGATCATGTGATGATGATTTTGGCCTTGATTTTTTGTGAGTTGTTAGAATAGATATGCATGCTCCCCATATATTTTTTTCACATTTTTTTGATGAATATAAGTGGTAGTTTTAGGTTGAAATCTTTAGGTGCTCCATTTTTAGGGTTTATGGTTGATACCTTGTGATTTAGATTTTATTTTTGTAATTAGGTGGATGATTCAACCTATGATTTTGTAGGGTAGATTCATGATTGAATTAGGGTCCCTTAGGAATTTTTGTAGGAATTTTCATTGAAGTTTACTATTTTTGCTTGATTTTAGTTTAGGAGCTAGCTTTAGATGATTCTAAGGCACTGATTCAACTAGATTGACTTCTTTAGTTCCCTTAGATTAGGGTTTTGCCTTGCTTGTTCTTGGGTGATGATGAAAACAAGTTGAAGATGCAATTAAGGGCTTGAAGAAGCTTGGATGTGAAGATCTTCCCTTCTTTTGGTGTAGTTTTGTCTAGGTGTTAAGATTAGGGTTTTGTAGGCAGAGCTTCTAGATAGTTTCTCTTCCTTCATAAACATGGAAGATGTTGATAACTTCCATTCTTACCTATGATGTAAGGTCCCCTTGTAAAGGCCTCATCCCTCATTTGGTAGGATGTGTGGCTCTTCACAAGTTGGTAGAAACTTTGAGGGTCCCTTTCTCTGATGATAGGATGCTTAGTGGTGACCTTTGGTCCTCACTCTGCTACCAACCATCCCAACTTTGCTCTTGATAGATGAGTCTTTCTCCCTTGCTAGAGGATGGAGTTCCTTGCTTGAAGAAGATTGAAGGATGAAGTTGATACTTCTTTGTGTTTGAAGATTACTATGAGAAGCTGAAGCTTGTAGATGAAGAGGAACAAGTTGATACTGGTGAAGAGGAGAGAGCTGAAGCTTGAAGACCAAGTTGACACTTGTGGGAAGATGATCAAGCTGAGATTGAAGAAAGAGCTGAAGCTTGAAGAAGATGAAGAACAAGTTGATACTTGTGAGAGGAGTCCATTGGAGATTGATGAAGAAGTTGAGGCTTGAGGAATAAAGGACAAGTTGATACTTATGTTGAGACATTGAGAGCCTGAAGGAGTCAAGTTGATACTTGATATTAGGAATGAAGCCTGAAGGTGGAATTTACTGAGGAGATGAGGCTTGGAGAAGAGGGAATAAGTTGATACTTATAGTTGATGTGTTAGAAGCTTGTAGAAGCAAGTTGATGCTTGCTATTGAAGATGATAGCCTTGAAGGGTAGTTGGAGTCTGAAGACTGAGCTAATGTCAGAGGAGCTTTGCTGTGAAGCTGTGGAAGTTGTTGATCTGTTTCTTGACTGTCTGTTTTCTTTCTGTGCAACTGTATTGGTGTGACTTGTTTGATTTGCTTGATGCATTAGAATAAGTCCATATCTAGACTGATGTAAGCTAGGAGCATGATTGCACTAGAGGTTGAGTTGCTCCCTCTGCTTGTATTTTTACTATATGGCTTTGCTTGCGGGTATTCGGTAGAGCCCAGCTCCCTTGCCTATGTTATTGTTATTTGCTTGATGGAATTTTATTTCATTTTCTTCTGTATGATTGCAGTTATCTTATCTTGCTTGATAGCATGTTATTTCTTCTGTGTGATTGCAGTTATTCATATCTGGCTTGAGGTTGAGATGAGCTTGTGGAGGTTGATGCCCCACACACATTTCCTCCCTCACTTGCATTGCATGCATTTTACAGTCGTTTACTATTTACTGTTTAAGCTGATGCTTTAGCTGTTTCTGTCTATCATTGACATGATCCCCTAGGAATCTTACTTCCTTTGATAAGGAATTGATGATTAGAACTTTAGGTTGAAACCTATGCATGATAACTTCTATGAGTTCCCTGTTCCAAACCTCAACCATAGGATGAATCCTTGGCATGACAACATTAGGACTTGATAGTCTCCCTTTAGTTGAGCCTGTTCTCTTCTCATCTCAAACAACAGTAAAATACAGTAATAAAGGTTAACTGACGTCGTACGTTACGAGCCTTAAGCTATCTGAGAAAGGATTGTTGGAGAGTTTCTTTTCAACAGTCTGGATGTTTAGTATGGCACCCTTTGGGTGACATACGACGCATTCACTCTCCGGTCATAGTATCTAGTGCGATGTTGGTTGCAAACATCCATAAAAAACAGTTCTTCCGTAAAAGACAGAAAAAAAACTTCAAACCTTTTTGCCCCGTGGGCCCATAAGTCAAAGGAAGCTTTTCTGAAGAAAAGAGTGTCGTTAACTCCCAGTTCTACCGCAAACGGTAACGCTTGAGTCTCCAAAGGTCGAGCTGCGTACACCAAACTGCCGGAACTGTTTGTTAACCCTACTTGATAAAACAGATGAATCTGAGTTCCCGTAAGCCGTATTACCCCGAACTACATAAGCTCTGATCTCTCATACCTGTTGAGAGTACGTAGGCACAATACTGATGTATTGGCGAGCCACCTTCCCCCATCACCCTGTAGTTAGCCGAACTACGTTGACTTTGATTTCTCATTCTCTGATGAGAATACGTAGGCATAAAGTGCGACGCTTTGCCGAGTCAGTTTCTTTTCTTTTTAAGCCAACCTTGATAGGTAGATAGATAAAACCAACCTGTCAGATAAACACAACAAGCGTGGATCCCATCGAGTACGATGGACGTGAGGGGTGCTAATACCTTCCCCTTGCGTAACCGACTCCCTAACCCAAACAATGGTTGCGATGACCTTGTCTTATACCTTTTCGTCAGGTTTCTCCGATCGTTTCCTTTCCCGTTCTGAGGGATAAATAACGAAAGGTGGCGACTCTTCTGTTTTGCCGACACCTTATTTTCGCGGTAGCGACACTGTGGAGCTTAACTGTTTAGGTTTTTGAGGAGCCTTATTTGGAGTGTGCTTTCTCTTCCCTGGAGTTTGGAGATTGAAGTTTATTGAAGTTTGAAGATGAAAGTTGTTGCTGTCAGAGCTGCCGTTTGCTGTAGGAGTTTGGTGCTGCTGTCTGGGCTGCCTCCTCTGCTTTGGGGTCTCGTTTTTCTGTATTGTTTGTTGGCTTGTGTAGCTTGCCCCCTAGGTTTGAGGTGAATGTTGATTTACTTTGCCTATTGTTTTCCCAGGTTCAAGGTTGTGTGGAACTCCCTTGCCTCGCTTGTATTGCTGCATTGCATGCATTTTACTGTATTTTCTTGCTTTCTTTTCTGTTATCCCCTAGGATCTCTGATTTCCTCTGTGCGGGAGGGAATTATGACAGACATTAGGATTCTTATCCATGCATGACAACATTAGGTTAGTTTTTATTCCCTTTTCAACCCTAGGCTTTTAGAGCTTCTTTCTCTTCTTATCTCAAAACAACTCAAAAATACGGTAATAAGGTTAATCGATGTCGTACGTTACGAGCCTTAAGCTATTTGAGAAAGGGTTGCTGAAGAGCTTCTTTCCAGTAGTCTGGCTGCTTAGTGTGGCACCCTTTGGGTGACATGCGACGTAGTCACTCTCAAATCATAGTCTCTAGTACGTCAGAGATTGCACACAAACCAAAAAACACTTCTTTCGTAAAAGATTCAAAACAAACATCAAAGTGTCATTTTTGTCCGCTTGGACTCTTAATCAAGAAAAACCCTTTTTGAAGGTAATAAAAAACAGTCAGACAAACCTGTGTCTTCCGTAGCCCGAACTACGTTTGCTCTAATCTTTCATGCTGTATGAAAGTACGTAGGCATAGGATGCCGTATCCTAGCGAGCAACCTTCCCCACCTTCATCCGTTGGTAGGCGAACTACGTTGACTCTGATTTCTCGTTCCAGACGAGAATACGTAGGCATAAAGTGCGATACTTTGCCGAGTCATTTTCTTTTCTTTTTTGACCCAGACCTTTAGCATAGATAGAATAACAATACGTACCAGAAAACAAGCGTGGATCCCGTCGAGTACGACGGACGTGAGGGGTGCTAATACCTTCCCCTTACGTAACCGACTCCCGAATCCAGGATTTGGTTGCGATGACCATTCCTTTCCCGTCTTTGCGGTAGGTTTACTTCGAGCGTTTCCTTTCCCTCCGTTGGGATAAATAACGCACAGTGGCGACTCTTCTGTTTAGCCGGCGCCGATTTTCGCAGTAGCGACACCCTCGCCGAAGGAGATTGCGGACACACTCCATCTAGAAGTATCTGATGTCAAAGCCAATCATACTTCAAAGAATGGGGTCAAGAGTTTTCACTCTGCTTACTTATTGAAGAAAGCTACTTACCTTTCCAAGGAAGGTAGTATGGGTGCATTCGAAGTAGTTTTGGCTCCATTAATATATGGTTTGGTGTTGTTCCCAGAGGTAGAAGAATTCGTCAATTTAACTGCCATCACCATATTCTTGAATGGTAACCCGATGCCCACCTTGTTAGGTGACGCCTATCATTCCATTCATCATATGACTCTTCAAGGTAAAGGAACTATTAGCTGTTGTGCACCCTTGTTATACAGATGGTTTGTCAATCATCTACCAAGAACAGATGCTTTCAAATAAAATCCTAATGGTTGGATATGGTCTCAAAGGACTATGTCTCTAACTCAAGCAGATATTCATTGGTACGATCCCTCTTATGACCGAGGAGTCTATGTTAATAGCTGTGGTTCTTTTTCGAATGTACCACTCTTGGGAGTGCGGTGGAGAATCAATTATGATCCTGCTTTGGCTAGACGTCAATTTGGATTCCTGATGAAGGATAAGCCTAACAACATCCTAGTATTTAGTTTCTTCTATCTTAATGCCGAAGCAGAGGAGAGCTTGAGAAACAGTACAATCGATGTTTGGAAGAACATCCAGAGAAAATCCAAATCCGACCTTGGGAAGAGGAACTATGTAGCTTTTGAGCCATTCACTCGATGGGTTTAATCTAGAGCTCGTGATCTCAAGATGCCTTACCTTCCTGAGAAAAATACGCAGATTATCATTGCGTCATCCTCTGCCATTCCCATTGAAAATATGGAAGAGTACCAAGAGGTTTTTGAAAGAAAAAATCTTAAGAGAGACACATGGGAAGACAAGTACCATACTCTTCATGCTGAGACAAAAGAATTGCAGAGAGAGTTACAAGACAAAGATGAGTTGATTGGGTGGCTCGAAAGACGCTTGACTGACGGAGATGTGACAAAGGAGAATTTATTTTTCTCTAGCGTCAAACCTACGCAAAGTACTAATGAGTATTCGAATATCCCACCAACTTCTGGCACATGGAAAGGAATAATAGACAAGTTGGTGATTGAGAACACTATGTTGAAAAGATTGAAAAGGACATGCGAATAAGATTCTTGTCAGACTTCCTAAATCGTAGAGTCTAGTCTTCTCCTTTGACGTAGCCTCATGTCGCTTGTGTTATATTTCAAAAGTTGTAACTTTTCCTAACATAAATGAAACAAAGGTTTTGCTTTAATTACCTTATGAGTTTTGTAAAACCAGTTGCGTCTAGCGTCTTTGCATTGCATTTTGCATTTTGCTAACCATTCAAGGAGTTCAAAAACCTTGTTTTTTTGCAGATATAGTGATGGATCAAAGAAACATGATTACATTCCCAAGGCTGAGGTTAGACAACCTAAGGATCCTAAGGAGCCTAGTAATATTGCTGCTTTTATAGCCAAATATGGGGACTTGTTATCTCTTCTAGATACACAAGTAAACAAAGAAATCTTGCAAGCCCTCGTGAAGTTTTACGACCCGCTGTACCATTGCTTCACATTCCCATACTTCCAGTTGCTACCAACCTTGGAAGAATACTCCGAGCATCTGAAAATTCTTATGACTTTCACACCTAAATATGGGAGGGAGAAGAAACCTAACAGAAGAGATGTTGCTGAAGCCCTTCACCTAGAACCCACTGGCCTTCCAACCCAATTGGATAACAGGGGTAGATATACCAGATTGGAGGCAAGACCATTCATGGAGAAAGCTAAGTTCTATCATGACCGAGGAGATTTGGGAATCTTTGAAGCTATATTAGCTTTCTTGATTTACAGCGTATACTTGTTTCCCAGAAAATCTGAGTTCATCAGTTTGGAAGCCATCTGTTGCACCCCAAAATTTTCCTAACCTTTTGCTTTACCTAGCTTGTGTTTCATTGCATTCATTGTAGCATTATCATCTGCATTGCATTAACATGTGTGCAGGAGATCAAGAGGTATGACTACCTACAAAAGGCTACACAAGGTTATGAAGCTATCCAAGAGTCTTTATTCAAGTACTCAAGGGTTGATATCCTCATCAGAGAAGCCAAAGATCCTCAGAGAAGGGGTAGATATAAGAGTGTATGCCTCCTAACTTGAAGGTTGTGGGAATCCATCAGATGATTCTGAATCCATGGAGTTGAACTTGAGACCTTGAAAGAGCTCATGAAGGTATTGAAAGTCATTTTGAAGCCTAGACAGGTCATCATGTGAAGTATCTGAAGCTACAACCAAGATTGGTGCAACTAGGGTTTCATCTGATCAACCCTAGGTCAACAGATGATTTGAAGAAGGTTGAGACCTAATTTCAAGGCCATGTGATCATGGATTGATGTATTAAGATGCCCAAGGGATGATTCCAAGGTCAGATCATCATGAATCAAGAGTGTGAGGAGTTCCTAGGCTAGGGTTTCTATGCTCGATAGTGTAAAATCCCCTGGTTTAGTGCCTAACTTCAAGACCACATAACGCAAGACGTGATTTTCATCTCACCTTGACCCTAACATGATTGTTATAGAGCATGATCATAGCTTTAATTTGAGTACTAGAAGTCCTTGATAGGATTTATAGAACTCAAGTTATGAATCAGACAAGTTACAGGTCATCAGATGAATGTGAATTTTGAGCTTGAAAGTTAACCAACTTGCATGACACTTTTGCCCTAGAAAGATGATTCTCATGAACTTTTGGCCAACATGAATGTTGTTCCTTATCTTCTTAGCTTTCCAAAAAGTACTAGAAGTCCATGATTGGATTTGTAGAACTCAAGATATGAGCTTTGCAAGACAAGAGTATTTTGGGAAATTGAGATTATAGGCCATTTTTGATTATGGGTCAATTTCACCATCTTACACACCTCAAATGGAATTTTGTCCAACTTGAAAGTTGTTCAAAATGATTTTATTTGTCCAACCATGCACCAAGAATCCATTTATATGGGTTAGAATGAGAAATGTGTGATGAAAAATTCATGAATGAATCATTAAAAGAAGCTTGAAAAGGGCTAATTCAAATCAATTCATTTTGGAACCAATTCATGTCATATTTGTGCTTGTTTTGAGTCCAATTGATGTTTTAAGAACATTGGAAAAATCAGAAATCAAGTTTGAAGTCATTTGCTATGCCAATTTCATGGTTTCTTCATCTTTAAGCAACAAAATGAAAATCAACCATCCATTCATTTCCAAGGCCTCAATCCTATCAACACATCTTCCTTACATCATAAGAAACCATAATGGATCATTGAGCAAGCTTGATAGCTCTGTTTTGATGAGTTTCACAAAGCTCCATAATCAAAAATTTGGATTTTGAATTGGGCTGCCATGGGCTTCAAATGGGCCTCTAATCACTCTAGGTCCATTGCATATAACCTCTGGGATGATTTCCAACTGCCATAACAGAATTTGGTGGAAGATAACAGAAAATTGAGTTAAGAAAAAGTGGAGAAAAGTGGAAATTTGATTTTGAATATAGAGCCATTTTCAGTCCAAATTATCATTGCAAAAAGCTTCAGTGAGGTTCATTGATGGATTCTGGACGATTTGCTTGAAGCTTCATCCACAATTCAAGCCTTTGTCGAAGCTTATTAACAGGTTCCTATCTTTCATCCATACGCTCTGTTCTTGATGAATTACTATGCTATTTTCACATGATTGTGATCCTTAGAGTGTGTAGAACATTTTAGGATTAGAATGGTTAAGTTTCGTGACAATTCTTGACAGAGCACCTTAGGTTATAGTTTGAATTTCTCCCTAAATATTGGACGAAAATGGAAAAGAAACATAGATTGTTGATGTAGGAAGTGAGAGGAAGAGATTAGTGCCTTCAATTTTGGCTTTAGTGAAAGTTGATAATTCTTGAGGGATTATTGGAGGATCACGATTTTTAAGTTTTAATGGAGGAACGTGAAAATAAACCACATATTTGGATTCTACATGAAAAATCACATAGGTTTGGTTCAATAATCATCGCGTTTGGTGAAGAAATGAAGAAGTTCCATTTTTGGGCATTTGGAGAAGATGACCGGTGCAAGGCCGACCACCGTCTGCGTGTGGCTGCTCCGCCCGTGCGTTTGTTCCCTCTGCTTTTAATTCAAAACGCCAGATTGCATTTCAGCCGTCCGATCGCACATGAACATTGACCTTGTATACGCAATACACGGCCAGGATCAATTCGCGAATTGACTTTTTTTCCCATTTGATGAAATGCTGAGTTTCATTAAAGAAACTCAGCTGGGCCTAACGCATCTCTATCCGCACCCCCCACTGCAAGGCCCAAGCGAAATACATGCGTAAACAATACTTCCTACACCACCCTCCTTTTAATTCATTTTTCTTTATTTTCTTTTAATTAATTGTTTGTTTTTAATTCATAGAAAATAGAAATAATCATTGAAAACTCTTGGAAAAAATCATGAATGTAGCTTAACCTGTTCTTTAATTTGTCACATTTTTTAATTGCAATTTTAATTCTTTTTTCAATTAATTTTGTATTTTTCTTTTATGTGCTTTTCAATAAATAGAAACCATGCCATGTTAACTTCTAGATTTTTGTTTCCATATTAATGCTTGGATTTAATCTCTGATTTTTGGTATGATGAATGTTGATACATTGTAGGATATTGTGGCATTTTTCTTTGATTTTTTTTAGATGCTTTTAGGTATATGTTTGAGATAGATTTCTAGGACCTTCCCCTTGTGGATTCCCTTAAGCATACCTTTAAATGTAGAAACTGTTTAGACCCTTTAGATTTAGGTCTTGGCTCTGGATTTTGTACCATGATTCCTTAACACACTTAGGAAGCCTTAGAATTTTTCCTAGCCTTTTAGGATTGATTTTGTTATTTTTCCTAGAATTTGCAAGTTGATTGTGATTAGGGTGACCCTAATTTAGCTTGCCTCATAGTTTAAGTTCTAAGGTGAACCTTAGCAAACTTAAGACTTCTAATTCCTTCTTGATAGAATAAAGCTTAGGTTGATACCTATTTAGAACAATTGTTAAGCCTTGATAGAGCTTTTGAATCCATTTGGTTAGGTGATCCTTGTAGCTAATCATTAGGGTTTCCATTAAAACCTTTAGGAAGATGATTCTCCTTCTAGCTTTGCTTTGCATTGCTCAATTCTCCCATGATTGGTTGAGTGTCATGGTGGATACCTTAGGTATACACCATGCTTCCCATTATTTCTTAATCAATTGAATTTGATTGAGTGCCTTGGTGAATTCCTTAGGTTTTCACCATGCCTCCCATAATCTAAAATCTATCTTTGTCCTATTGTCATAGGATACCTATTGGGAGAGCTGGCCTCCTTAGGAAGTGCTCTGTGTATTCCTCAAGAGGTGGAGCCTGTGATGGACTCCTGTGCTGATGCACATTAAGTTTGAAACCTTAGATTGTTCATCTAGGTTCTTTACCCACCTTTCTCTGTCCTATTGACATAGGATCCCTCTTGGGAGAGCCTGGCCTTCCTTAGGAAGTGCTTTGTGTATTCCTCAAGAGGTGGAGCCTCTGATGGACCCATGTGCTGATGCACATTAATCAAGTGTTTTAGATTGACATCTAGGTTCATTCCATAAATCATTCTTTGTCCTATTGACATAGGATCCCTCTTGGGAGAGTCTGGCCTTCCTTAGGAAGTGCTCTGTGTATTCCTCAAGAGGTGGAGCCTCTGATGGACTCCTGTGCTGATGCACATTGAGCTAACACCTTAGATTGACATCTAGGATCTACCCCAGTTCCTTTATCTGTCCTATTGACATAGGATCCCTCTTGGGAGAGCCTGGTCTTCCCTAGGAAGTGCTCTGTGCATTCCTCAAGAGGTTGAGCCTCTGATGGACTCATGTGTTGACACACATTAACTCGATGTAGCCTTGGGATGATTTCCTTGTTGCTCTTCCAGTCTATTTCTTCTTTCTTGATGGATTGTGTTATGGTGTGTTTGTTTGCCTGTTGCTTGATGCATTAGGATAGTCTCATGTGTAGAGTATTCTAGGCTTAGGTGCATGACTGCACTGAAAGGTTGAGCTGAGCTCCCTTTGCTTGTTTGCATTGAAAGGTTGAGGTGACCCTCCCTTTGCTTGTCTTTTTTGTTTGTTCTCTTTTCTTGTTCGCTTAGAGGTTGAGTTTCTCCCTCTGCTTGTATTGCTGCATTACATTTGCATCTTTACTATTGGCTTTTCTATTTTATCTGCTTTATGATTTTGGCAGTTTGCTTGTGTTTCCCATTGACATGATCCCTTAGGGTTCTCACTTCCTTTGATAAGGAAGTGATGATAGACTTTTAGGTTGAAACCTTTGCATGATAACATCTAGGAGTTCCCTGTTTCAAACTCACCCAATAGGATGAATCCATTGCATGACAACAGTAGGATGCTTGATAGTCTCCCCTGTAGTCCTTTCTCCCTCTCATCTTCAAAACAATAGTAAAATACGTAATAAAGGCATTCACACCGTGCGTTTTGAGCCTTAAGCCACTTGGGAAATGATAATTGAGCGGTCTCCTCTCAATCGTCTAGAGTGTTTAGTATACGTCCTTTGGACGATATGCGACGCATTCGTTCCTAAGTCATAGTCTCTAGTGTAGTGTGAATTACAAACAGTCATAAAAAACACTTCTTCCGTAAAAGGCAGAAACCAAACTTCAAACCTCTTTTGCCTCGTGGGCTCTCTTAATCAGGAAAATGTTTTCAGAAAAATAGTGTCGTTAACTCTCAGTTCTACCGCAAACGGTAACGCATGAGTCTCCGACGAGCGAGCTGCATACACCAAACTGCTGGAACTGTTTGTTAACCCTACTCGGAAAAACAGATGAATCATCCCGGGTTCTGTAGTTATCCCGAACTACGTAAGCTCTGATCTCTCACACCTGTTGAGAGTACGTAGGCACAATACTAACGTATTGGCGAGCAACCTTCCCCCATGACCTGTAGTTAGCCGAACTACGTTGACTCTGATTTCTCGTTCTCTGACGAGAATACGTAGGCACGAAGCGCGATGCTTTGCCGAGTCATTTTCTTTTCTTTTCAGACCATCCTTGATAGGTAGATAGTTAAACCAACCCGTCAGATAAACACAACAAGCGTGGATCCCATTGAGTACAACGGACGTGAGGGGTGCTAATACCTTCCCCTTGCGTAACCGACTCCCGAACCCAGACATGGTTACGATGACCTTATCTTATACCTTTTCGTCAGGTTTTTAAGATCGTTTCCTTTCCCTTCCTGTGGGATAAATAACGAAAGGTGGCGACTCTTATGTTTTGCCGGCACCTTATTTTTGCGGTAGCGACACCATCAAGCTATTTCTTGTCAGAAATACAGTTCCCACTCTTTTGGCTGATACCTACTACACCATTCACCAGTGGAAGGTGTTCAATATCAAGCAATTCTTCGGCTGCACAACACTCCTTAGCAAGTGGTTTATTTCACACTTGCCCAAGATATTCCCTCTATGGAACTTGGAAGACAGTGACGCGTGGATTGGAAAATTGGTTACTCTCTCATTATGACATCAGCTGGTATGACCTGGCTCGCGAATGAGTAGCCATGATACACAGCTGTGGGGAGTTCTTAAATATACCTCTAATCGGCACTATAGGATATATCAATTATGATCCTATCTTAGCTCGCCGTTAGCTAGGACACCCCACTGAGAAAGAACCATAGCTAGCCTAACTAGAGACTTGCTTCTATGAAAAGTATGCTGACCTAGATCTCGAAGCACAAATTATCTTTGCCTAACGTCACCCCAAACTGCAAGGAATGATCGCTGTGGAA
This sequence comes from Lathyrus sativus, assembly GCA_963859935.3. Lineage (NCBI taxonomy): Eukaryota > Viridiplantae > Streptophyta > Magnoliopsida > Fabales > Fabaceae > Lathyrus > Lathyrus sativus. The sequence continues at coordinate 251,685,803 of OZ012739.1, forward strand.
AATCTAAGTTGTCTCGTCTCGAAGGAATATCTATTTTGGTCAAAAGTGATAGCATTAAAGATGTTCTATACTCACTCCTACGACATTACTCTAGAGCCAGAGAAACTTTTTTCTAGAGGAGAATTGAAATTTACTTTGGAAAAAGCTGAACGGGAAAATGCGGAACTTTGGGAGCTCCTCCGTCAGAGTCAGAAGAAGACAAGATTGCTGGAGGGAGAAGGTTCATCTTGTTAGAGGATTCTTAACTGTTAATTTCCTTTTGTTGTACCCCAGGGTTATGAGAATATGTAATCTTTCATGTAAAATGGTCGAAAAAGCTTCATTTGTTCATGAAGACTTTATGTTGTAAAACTCTTTTTATTAATGAAGATTTTGTTAAGTTTCATCATGTTGTTACCTGTTGATCCATTAATTTTGTTCGTAAACAAAATTTTTGGTTTTCCTTGAATGTGTAGTCTGCATTAGCATCTTGTCGCATCGCTGCGAAAGAGGGGCTGGCAAAGACAAAAGAGTCACCACCATCCGTTATTTATCCCAAAGAGAGGGAAAGGAAACGATCAGAGAAAACCTACGAAGAAGGGAAAAGACAGGTCATCGCAACGAAATCTTGGGTTCGGGATTCAGTTATGCAAGGGGAAGGTTTGAGCACCCCTCACGTCCGTCATACTCGACGAGATCCATGCTTGTTATCTATCTAAAAGGGTGTTAAACTATCTAAGCTACAGGCCACAGGGACAAAAGAAGGGAAAAGAAACTCGATAGAGCATCACCGTTCTATGCCTACATACTTCCTCGTGCAATGGGAAAGTCAAAGTCAACGTAGTTTGGAAAACTATGGGTGAAGGTGGGGAAGGTTGCTCGCCAAGACACCGCCGTCTTGTGCCTACGTATCCTTGTCTGGTACGAGAAATCATAGCAAACATAGTTCGGGCTAACACGACCACAAATTGGTTAAAGGGTTTTAACCGAGTACGTTTAAACCTTCGTTCTAGCAGTTAGGTGTATTGTTGCTCAACCATTGGAGACTTAGGTGTTACCTGTTTGTGGTAGAACAAAGAGTTAACAACACTCTCTTTGAAAAAAGGTTTTCAATTAATTCTGAAGGATAAAATGGTTTGATTTTTTTTTTGAGTCTTCTATGAAGAAGAAGTGAATTGAATTGTGTTTGTAATTCATGTTGCACTAAAGACTATGACTTAGGAGCGAATGCGTCGCATATCGCCCAAAGGGCATACGCTAGACACTCTAGACAATTGAGAGGAGGCCCCTCCAATCATCATTTCCCAAATGCTTAAGGCTCGTAATGTACAACACTCATTATCCTTTATTATATGTTTTAAAGAAGTTTTGAGATGAGAAGAGAGAAGACACAACTAAGGGGAAACTAACTCAACCCTAAGGTTATCATGCAATGTGCTCCTATGATTGAGATTAAGAGGGGAAAGACTATCCTGATGTTATCATGCTTGGATTGAACACTTAATGACTCTCCTACTCCCACCTTAAACAAATGGGACTAGGAATCCTAAGGGATCATGGAAAAGGAAACCAAGTAAACATAAGATAAATCAATCACGAATGAGATGAAAGAAATAGATGCAAACATGAAATGCAACACAAAGAAAAGAGGGAGGAAAAAAGTGTGGGGCAGCAACCACCACAAGCATATCTCAACCTCTTGAAAGCAAGAAAAGAGATGCAAAACAAAATAGAAATGCAAGCAAAGAGACTTAAACAAGTCCAAGCAAAAGTGAGATGAAATGGGAGAAGTTACAACTCCTACAACCATTCAAGCATCAATCACCAAACCAAAAGGCAAACAAACAAGAAAGAGATGAAACCATGATCAATATGAGAATGGGAGAATGGACTTGGGCAGCAAGCAACAATATAAGAATCTCAACCAAAAGCATCACATTGATCATGCAACAAGAAAATACAAACAAGTTCTCAAAGTGGCATCTCATTCAAGGCAAACTCAAAGTACAAACAAAGAGTACCAAATCACCTTGAATGAGTTCCAAATTCCAAAGGACAGAAGTGAGAACAAGAGAAGAAGATTCACAAACCAAAAAAGAAACAAGGCCAAGATAAATTACAAAGTAGGGCAAGGTAAAGAACCAAAGTTCAAAACACTTTCAACATTCAAATGCAAATGGAAAGCCCTAATTAAAAGTAACTTGCAACACAAACCAAGCAAGTGTGTGACCTATAAAATTGAAACCAGCATCCTAAACATGTCAATAATGTGATTCAAGAGGCATGGAATGCATATGGGATCCACGAAGGTCATTTCCCAAAAGAACTAGGTCAACTAGTTTATATGAACCTCCATTAGGGTGAAAGGTTCACCAAAAATAGGAGAATGGTTCAATAAATGCCAAATAAAATACCAAAAGCTCATAAACATATTGGAAACCAGAAGCCAAAACAACCAAGCCAAATTCCAATCAAGGCATCACCAAATGAATTGATCAACTAGGGTGCTCCACCTTGAAGGATATTTCTCGAGGGTCAAACAAATGCAAACCAAAGTCAAACAAAAATAGGTCAAACCCTGACCAAAGTCAGCCTCAAAGGCACCTCAATCCATCATCAAAATGGAGAGGAAGCCTTACTCATAGGTGATTGCAAATGGTTCACAAATCAAGCAAGAACAAATGAAAACCATATTAAAAACACTTCCAATCATAAAATTCAAATTAAATTGAAAAATAAAAGGAAATTAAAATAAAAAAATATGAAAAATTAATTACGATTCCAAAGTGTTAGAAAATATTTTTTATTGAATTTTTTGATATTTGGAAGTAGTTTTAATAATTAAAAATCAAATCAGAAAATAAAATAAAAATAAAATAAAATGTGAAGCCAAGGGAGGTGCATCAGCAATCCCAAATAACAAAGCAATCTGGTTACACGCGCATCGGGCTTATAATCTGGGAGGTGTGAAAAGCATTTAGGGCCCAGTCCACAAGCTAATCTCCAGATTAATGAAACACAGCGTTTCATTAATCTAAGGTGGAGTCAAACATCCACATACGTATGGTCAAGCAAATGAGAGGCAAACACCTCATCTGGTCAGAAGCTCAACAAAAGCCACCTCAGATCTGAGGGTTTTGAACCAGACGCCGGAGCCCTAGCTCCGGTTGTCTTCTCCGGCGAGCTGGCCGGAGCTCAGATCATTAAACCTTCACCAAACTTCACAAAATGCACATCAAAAGAAAGCTGAGCTTATGTAGGTTTCAAATCCATGATCCATTCAACTTAAACATGTCTATGTTAAGAGAATCGAACGGATCAATTTCAAGATGCACATCTGAAAACTTAAGCAAACATGAAAATAAAACAACCAAACCTGACCTACACAAGGTAGGGCTTCAGATGCAGCCAATATGAACCTAAATCATGGCCTAGCATGAGAGAAAAATGGAGAAGAAGCTTACTGAACGGAGACACTCCGTTGGTGCTTCAGATGCTTGCAAGCTTGCTTCAAACTGTCAAGATTTACTCCAAATTGCACAAGGAAGATGAATTGCACCTCAATTGGAGTTGATTTGCCGTGAAAATCATGATTTGGAATTTTCTTTGAGAATTTGAAAACTGAATTTGCTTTCTCTTGCTCCAAAATGCACTTCTGAGCTCTCCATTCATGTTTTGAACTTATATATCTTGGATCTCTGATAAATTAGAAGGCCCATGAAGCCTTAACTTGCTGAATTTGGAAAAAATTCCCAAAATGAAATTCTCTCATGCACACGTGAAAACAGCTGCATACACTCATGAAAATCATTCAAATCTTCAATTGGTGAGTTGAATTTCACAATGGAATGGACTTGGGTTTGTATTTGATCCAATTTTGAAGTTTGGAGGTGAAACTTCTTTGTGAAGGAATTTGTATTTCCACGTGTTTTTGCTCATTACCACCAAAACCAAAATGTGCATTTTGCTCATGAGTATGTCTTGAAAAGAATTGGATCAAAATGAGACATGAAAATGCCCTATAATGCATTGAATCCAAATCACCTTTTAAAGTTCATTTTTTACTTGAATTTTCATCCCTAAGTCCATAATAAATCATAATTCACCCAATCCATGAGTTTTATGGTGTAAATGAGGTCCTTAGGAGCAACTTTCATGTTGGTTGAAAGTTCATTTGAAGTACACAAGTGCATGAAAATGGCATATGTAACAAATGACCTATAATCAAACTTTCCCAAAATACCCTTGCCTTGTAAGGTCCATAACTTGAGTTCCAAAAATGATATCAAGGACTTCTAGGACTTTTTGGAAATCCAAGATCATGAGGAAAAACTTTCATGTTAACCTAAAGTTAAGGAGAAACATTATTCTAGGTCAAAAGTGCTTTGGAAGTAAGTTGACTTTTGTTGACCAAAAAATATGTTCATCTGAGACCTATAACTTGATGGCATCATAACTTGAGCTCCACAAAACCAATGGATAAGTTCTAGTACTCCAAAGAAATATTAGAACATGCCTTACAAGTTTCATGTTCACAAGAAAATGAGATTGAACTTGTATCATGATGTAAATTATCCTTGAAGTTGAGCACTAAAGAAGGGGATTTTACACTGAGATCCTCTGAAACCCTAATTTAGTAACCTCTTGAACTCTTGATTCTTATTTATTTGAAATTGAAATGACATCCTAGATGTCTCAACATAACTTCCCATGGCTCCCATTACTTAAAACCAAGTCTCAAACTCCCTCAAGTCCACAGTTGACCTTGAGCTGACCAGATGAAACCCTAGGTGCACAACCTTTGATTGTGACCTCTTGCAAGTGAAATAAGTGTTTAGATGAGCTCCACAATGGCTTCCAAAGCACTCAATGAGCTTGTCAAAGATACCTTATCCATAACCATGACTTGTGAACCCCTGATGATCCTCTGTTGACCCCCAAGATAGGAGATAAGCAACATACATCCATCCTATCTCTCAAAGAGCTATGACCACCTCCTGATGATTGTAACCACTTGATAGCTTGAATAGGCACTAATGCTTGAGCTTGAAACCCTTGAGACTCTTCTCTTGAATGGAACACCTCTCTTGATCCCATGTAAAAGACAATGCTATGCAAATGCAAATGCTAAAGATGAAATGAAACATAAGCCAAGTAAAGAAAAAAAAGGTTGGTCATGTTTTGGGGTACAACAACTGCCGCTATTCAAGCGACTTGGACCTGAATGAGTGAAAAGCGAACGAATTTCAAACAATCAAGGTAAAAGATGGTTTGAATACCAAAGAACCTAGAAATTTGCCAACCGCAGAAATAGAACTGCAAATCTGTTATTGGGAACAAAATCTTCGGAAATAACTGAATCTGATGGTTGCAACGGCAACAAGCTAACCGATTACCAATCAAGAAGCCTCGACACAAAGTCGGAAGAAACATCTGCTAACATGCAGGCAATGACACTCAGTGAGAAAGATCATCTGATATCACCATCAGGCATCGGTTTGAACCAAACAGGCATCGAACCCGAAGGCCGGCTCAACACACAGTTGAGAAGAACATCTGACATCGCAGCCGGGCATTTGTTAAAATAAAAACAGGCATCGAACCCTAGGACCGGCTAAACACGAAGTTGATAACATCTTCTAACCAGCAGGCATTCGCTAAATAAAAGTGAGCATCGAACCCGAAGGCCAGATCAACACGAAGTTGAGAACATCTGCTAACCAGCAGGCATTCGCTAAATGAAAGCGAGCATTGAACCCGAGGGCTGGATCAACAAAAAGTTGAGAACATCTGCTAACCAGCAGGCATTCGCTAAATGAAAGCGAGCATCAAACCCGAAGGCCGGATCAACACGCAGTCGATAAAAGTCTAGCGATAATTCATAAGAGAACTCTGCTGGGGAAAGAGAAACTTAAACAAGCCACTCTGTTGGGGAACAAACAATAGGATGAACACATCTATCAAGAGATTTTTCCATGGTCTGAATACCGCGCGAGCAAAACAAAATCAACCGCTTGCTGAAGATAAACCTGAAAACAAAGAGGTAACAACCTAGCTTATGTTTCAAATGCATATGTTTGAATATGGCGTAATGCTCCATACAAAATGGAAATGCTACGTGTTTTTGAGGATGTTATGCACGAATGCAAAATGCAACGGAACCAAGTCAGAAAAATAAATGCTAAAGAGACAAGATAAACTCCGTCGGGGAGAGATGGGATATGCCAATTACAATTGGACTTAAACTGGAAAAAACAAGCCCTGGATGATCTCCTGAAAAAGAACTTTATGTGTAACACTGTTCTAACGAGAATACAATCCACTCGGCTGGGAATCAAACCAACTTTTACTGATGGAAACGCCCTGGATGGACTTCCAGAATACCACTCTTCTGGGGAACAAACGACCCGACTGGGGAAAGACAACCAACCGTTGGAATCAAAACCAATCTACTGGGGAAATCAACAACCTTGCGGGGGAACCACAATCGAACATTGAGATTAGCCCGCGCTCTGACGGGGAAAGCAGCCCTGAATGGCCTCCTAGAACACTGAAACCTTCTAGGGTATAAAGCAAACATCTGGGGATAAATACACTCCACTGGAGATCCAAATCCACCCTGCTGGGGATTATTCAGTGGGAAATCAACATCAAAATGTATCCCAACTGCTAGGGATGCACCAAAAAATTTCTCAGAAACGATTCCAACTTGCGGGGAAGAACCTACTCTGTCGAGGAAGGGTATGCTCTACCGACTTCACTGGAAAATAAGCAATAAGGGAAACGACATCGACCTCTGCTTGGGGATTGAGTCAGCAACCAATCTCTGAGGGGATACAAAATCAAACATGTTTGGACTCTGTGGGGAAACAAAATTCTGACTTTGCTCCGCTGTTTGGGAAAGAGTTCCACGTCTGCCTGGTGGAAAGAAATCTAGTCTTGACTCTCCGGGGAGTAAGTGCATACCTATAATCTGCTGGGGATATGGGCACACACTTGGCCTACATGAGGGATATCAATCTCGACCCTCTGAGGATTCCTTTATTATACCGAATAAATCAAACTTGAACTGCTGAGGAATAAGTGCATACAGACAAACTGCTGGGAATAAGTGTATACACTTAACCGTACACTTAACTTGCATATCCTTTCCTGTAGAAGTAGACTCTTGCTAGGGACAAGGTGCATTAGGACCGCTGATGGAGGTAAATGAGTCTAAACTACACACCTTCTTTCTGTGGAGATGGTGATCCTATCGGGGATACTGTCGCTATTGCGAAAATCGAGGCCGGCAATGACAGAAGAGTCGCCACCGTGTGTTATTTATCCCAAGAGAGGGAAAGGAAACGCTCAGAGAAAACCTAACGAAAAGAGGGATAAGATTGGTCATCTTAACTAAATCTCGGGTTCCGGAATCGCTTACGCAAGGGGAAGGTATTAGCACCCCTCACGTCCGTCGTACTCGACGGGATCCACGCTTGTTGTCTATCTAAAAGGGTGATTGAAACTATCGAACTAAAGGCTGAAGGACAAAAGAAAAAGAAGTGACTCGACAAAGCAGCGGCGCTTTGTGCCTACGTATCTCATCTGAAGTGAGAAGTCAGAGTCAACGTAGTTCGACTAACTACGGGAAAGAAGGGGGGAAGGTTGCTCGCCAAGACATCGCGTCTTGTGCCTACGTACTTTCATCTGGTATGAAAGATTAGAGCAAACATAGTTCGGGCTAAGAGGGAACACAAGTTTGTTCAATTGTTTTACCCGAGTAGGGTTAACAATCAGTTCTAGCAGTTTGGTGTATGCAACTCGACCATTGGAGACTTAGGCGTTACCGTTTGCGATATAACTAAGAGTTAACAAGACTCTCCTTATGAAAATTATTTTCCAAGATTAAAGGCCCCAAAGGGCAAAAAGAAGTTTGAAGGATTTGTTTTTGTGTTTTTTAGAGAAGAAGTGTTTTGAATTGGTTTGCAATTCATATCGCACTAGAGACTATGACCTAGGAGTGAATGCGTCGCATATCACCCAAAGGGTGCTATACTAAACATCCAACCCATTAAAGAGAAACTCCTCAACAACCCTTTCCCAAGTGCTTAAGGCCTGTAACGCACAATAATCATTAGCCTTTATTAAGTGTTTTATGATTGTTTTGAGATGAGAAGAGAAAGGACACTAAAGGGGGACTAAATCCAAACCTAAAGTTGTCATGCAATGGTGATCCTAAGATTGAGATAAGGAAATGCTACCTAATGTTATCATATATAGTTAAGATCCTAATGTCTATCATAACCTCCTTTGAACAAGAGAGATTAGAGATCCTAAGGGAAGGGAAACAAAAGAAACAACAGGAAACAACATAAACATGCAAAGATGCAAACATGGAATGCAAGTGAGGGAGGAAATTGGTGTGGGGAAGTAGCCTCCACAAGCTCATCTCAACCTCATGCAACAATATGATAAATGCAAGAGATGAAAGGAAACAGAAATGCATCAATAGAAACACACAAGAGCATAAAAAATGGGATGAAATGGCCTAAACCAAACAACATCAACCATAATGCCAAAACACAAACACAAATGAAAGTAAAAGAAGACCTAAAACAAAGTGAGGATTGGAGGCTATATGAGGACAACAAGGAACTCATAATGTGCACTCAACCATGAGCATCACAAGAAAGGTGCACAAGAAATCACAAAGAAGTCCTCATGGACTCATCATTTTAGGCATGCTTCAAGTACCTCCAAAGGAGGGACCAAGCTACCCCAATTGAGATTCCAAAGTCATTGGACAGCAAGGGAAATGAAATAAAAGTTCTCAAAAGAAAAATCAAGTAAACCACAAGGAAATGCAAGCAAATTCCCAAAGGAAAGCAAGCATGTTTCACATAGAAACCCTAATTGGAAACCCAAAAGTAAACAAACAAATGAACAATCAATACATAATGTAATGACCTAAAAATGAGCAAGCATCATCCTTAACATGTTAGAAACATGAATCAATAGGAATTGAAGGCTCAAAGGATCCATAAATGTCATATCCAAAGTAAATTAGGTCAAGGTGTTTGTATGAACCTTCCTTTGGGGTAACTTGACTTGCAAGTTATTCTAAAATTAGGAAAATGATTCAAAAATGATCAAATAAAATGAAAGAAGCTCATAAACATGTTGGCAACTAGAGGCCAAAATATTACAATCAAAATCAATTCACAACACCACCAAAGAAATTGATTCACAAGGGTGTTCCATTGTGAATGAGGATTGTCAAGGGTCAAATGAAGTGCATCAAAAGTCAACTCAAAAGTCAAACAATAGGGGAAAATGGTCCTAAAACCTTCATCAACTCATCATTGATATGATGATTGAATTTTACTCATTGGATCAAAAGGAAATGAGAGAAACAAAATAAAAACCAAAACATGTCAAGATTTAGGTCAAATAAAACACTTCAAATGTTAAATTGCATTTTTAATTGAAAAATAAATCATAAAATAAAATAAAAAATTTCTAAAATCAGAGGACATCTCAAAGAATCTAAAACATATTTTTGTGGAATTTTATCACTCTTGGAAGTATTTTAAAATGATTAAATTCTAAACATAAATAAAATAAAACAAAAAGAAAATAAAAACTAAAATGAAAAAGGGCTGAGGGTGTAGAAAGCAGCCCAGAAGCGTTGAAAGCACGCTGGGCTCACAAAAGGGGGGGGGGTGCCAAGGCCCAAATCCAATAAGGGGCGCTGAAGTCCAGGGGATTTAGTGTGGGGAGTCAACCCAGGTGTAACAGCCCAATTTTCAGTAACTGATTAATGGTACTAGTTAATTGGTTTGTATGATTTAAGTGAATTATTGGATTTAACTGATTTATTCTATTTGGTAGAATAATGTGGACTTACTAGATATTCTCTAATTAAGGATGAGATGAAATATTTTATGAGAAAATGAATTGGTAAATATTTTGAGAGAAGAAATATATTGGAGAGAAATAGAAGGGAAAGATATATAAGGGAAAGTAGAAGGAAAAGGAAAAATAGAAAACATAAGAGAAAGAAAGAGGAAGAAGAAAAATTAGAAGGAAAACGAAGGGAAAGCTTGGAAAGCTCAAGAACGACTTCTAGCTTCTGATTAATCGAGGTAAGGGTGTGAAATATTATTATCTTACCAATGTATGTGATTATGTATGGATCGTTTGGTTGTTTTTCCTCATTTTTCATTCTAGGGCATAAATGAGTTTAATCGGTAGAAACCGAGTTTTAACTGTTAAAAATGAGGATAAGTAGTATAGTTTAGTCGAGGAATGTTGGGCTAAGGCTACTAGGACGAGTTGGAATTGAATCGGTTGGATTTCGACGAGTTTCGAAGTTTTGGATAGTGGGGAATTCTGAGTTCGCAGACTCTCGCTAGCTTGTTCGCTAGGCGAGCAGGTCGCGAGCATTCGTTGGGCATTCGTTGTGGCGATCCAGTAGCGAATGGTCCCAGACTTGGACAAAATGGTTTTGGTGTTCTTCGCTGGTGGCGAAAGGGGTGGCGAGCGTTCGCTAGGCCTTCGCTGAGCGAGTGAGGTAGCGAATCAAGTCAGTGGCTTTTGTTTGCCTTCGCGAGCATGTTCGCTAGGCGAACAGGTAGCGAGCACTCGCTAGGAGCTCGCTAGGCGAGCAAGGTAGCGAGCATGCCAGCATGTTGTTTTCTTGTGTTTTCCATCCAATGGTTAATTGTTTGGTTCAATGATGTTAATCCTTATATAACGTGAATAGTTTGTGTATTATTGAGATGAGACGTGCTATGGGTAGCCTTATGGCGTGAATCCTAAATTGTGAAGTATGACCTTTTGGAAATTATATGCATTGTTTGAATTAAACATGAATGCATGATGAATGTGATTGAGTTCCTTGCAGTTGGCACGACGTTGTGAATGCGTATTGATTTTGTGTGATAAGGTGTGAAGAATGCATGAGAATATATGTATATATATGTGCATTGCTTGGTAATGTGATAATGATGTTGAGAATATGTAAACGTGCGAGATTGTTACTCACTGGGGTATAATGACAAGGTGTCGTTCCTAGATTAGTGATCACCGGGGTAGAATGACCGAGATGTTGTTCCTGGTGCGGTATAAGCGATGTACCCATAATCCAAATGAGGATTTGCGAGAGTTGATGAGTTTATATGAGTCATATGGTATGTGTATGTGATTGTTGTATGAAAGTGTGAGATGTGGCCGTTTAGCAATTAAGTGTATAATTGTACGTACTTGTGTGAGGTGTAATGCGTAATTATATATATTTGTGAATATGTATGCATTTCAAGAGTGTGTGGAGTCGTTTTGCATGTGAAGCATCATGATTGCATTCTTGTGTCTTGATCCCGTGGAGGATCTGGAGAAACCTCGTGTGCCCTTGTGGGGTGTGAATGATGGTTTATTCTTGATCCCGTGGAGGATCTGCATAAACCTCGTGTGCCCTTGTGGGGTGTGAGCGATGGTTTATTTTTGATCCCGTGGAGGATCTGCAGAAACGATCGTGTGCCCTTGTGGGGTGTGAGCGATAATTTATATTTGATTCCGTGGAGAATCTGCAGAACGATTGTGTGCCCTTGTGGGGTGTGAGCAATCCTGAAACATCGTGTCCCCATGTCGGGTGTGAGCGATGGGTGAACATCGTAGGCCCGACGCGGAGTTACTTCGGTAACGAGCGATGGTTCCTTTTGGTTCTTCAATTGAACCTGCTGAATGAGTCGGTACCGCATTTGCATCTGCATAGAGTCGTGAGTCAGTCTCTATGAGTTGCATTATCATCTTTATATGATGCATTGGTGAAATAAACATGTTGTGTGTGTTTATGTGAATTGATGAATGTGCTTAATTAGGTAAACGTATATTGTGACATATATGACGTTTATAATGTATTGTGGTAAGAAAATGTGGAATATATGTATTTGGTATTTGTGCATTTATTTATGATTATATGCATTGTTATTATGATAATATTTCTCACCCTTCTGCTGGAATGATGTCCTTCATGACATCGTGCAGGTATCAAGGTGTAGTACTGCTCGTAGTTGCAAGGTCGCTATTGGTGTAATTGTTTAGTGATTTAATTGGATTGGGTCGAGTCGTGCTCTGGTCGTGTAACACTGGGATAGTTTGGGTTACGTTTCAGACATATGTTGTGTTGTAGGCCTCAGTGCCTACGTGATGTTGATTTACGTGATAAAATGCAAATATTTCTTTTATGAAAAATTGTGATATAAATGAATCCGCTGCTACATGCAAATGAAATTTTGCAAAGTATGATTATTTATTTCAGTGTATTGAGCATGACTGATTGTTTTTAGTAATTTGGAAGTATATGTGTGACACCCTTTGTGAATGCATATTAATTCTACTCTGATTATGCTTATTTTTCTGTGGGGTTTAGAAGCGTGTTACATTAGTGGTATCAGAGCAGGTCGGTCCATCCGGCCAAGTTGTCTAATGTTGTTTGTTCCCTTGTATGCGACATGTGTGTACAAACACTGTCGGTACGCGTTTGTTGTTCTAAACCTTGTCTGCAGGAGTGGGAATGATCCAAGTGGGGGAGAAAGTTGTGCTTCTCCAGGATGCTGCAAGTGTGTGGTTGAACGCTCCTATAGTTTGGTAAAGATGGTTTATACCCCATCATGATTTCGGCTGTTTATTGACAAATTGAGGAACTAATCACCCTTAATCTCTTGTTGATAGTAGTTGGGATTGTGTTGAATGGGATAGACGTGTCTTGCAAGCTTAGATGGCGTGAGCAGTGAATTGTTCGGAGTAAGGGTACTTGGGAGTTTTGTGTATTAACGAAAGTGGAAAGTTGGCGGTTTACCGATCAGTCGTGATTGTTTGGAAGTTGTCCTGACAAAGTAGTGATACATGGCCAGGACGTGAAGTGGAGTTATGATCGACTTAGTTACGGAAACTAGTCCAATATTGAGAGCTCCATGTTATATGTCTAATTGGTTAGCCAAGGAATTAAATTGATGGAGTAATTTTGAGACTTGTGTCTGTGTGTGCTACGACAACAGTTTATGAGGTCGAGTATATAAAGGGTGGATGGTGATTTCTGGTGATTATTGAAGAAAGTAAGAGGTGGAATACAATCTAGGTATGATTAGACCTCTAAGCATTTCAAGAGTTGAAGATGTGTAAATGGCCTTCTGAGTGTGGGAATGTTGCTTTCGTATTTTGTCGTAATGAGAGAACCGTAACTCGGAATGACGCAGGATTAGAAGCGTTGGAAGTTGCTACAATGCTCTATGTAATGGTGAAGTAGTAACATGGAATTAAGTTATTTCTTGATGGAGTACGTTTGGATGTTGTAGTAAGTACGAGAAGTGTGGTTTGTGTTTCCGCCGTAACTCACAAATTGAGTGTCTGTTTGACATGGGATTTTCCATACTTAATTGAGTGAGTTGATAATTGTGTAACCGAGGGTATTTGGATATTCGAAGAGTATAGAGGATCATGTTGGACATCAGATACTTAAGTTATCAGTGTTTGAGAAAGTGTAGTGATATGCCACTGGGAAGAAGTTTAAAGAGTTTTTGGAAGAAGCTGTCAATAACTCGTGTATTGGTTGGCCAAATCCGACAGAACTATTTGTTGTGTTTCGTGATGTTTGGTTGATATGATTGAGAGATATGTTAAGTACAACATCAGCGAGTTTTGGTTATGCTTTAAGGAAAATCAAGATACATAAGGGGATTATCTGACAAGTAGTTTGGAATTGGTTGTTGTGTGTTTGAGCCGGAGTTAGGAGACCTCAATTGTTTAGTTGAGATTTGAAATGGTTACTGACCTTAAGAGCTTAAGTTGTTTGTTTGATTTGGAAAAGTTAAATATGAGGCAGGGGAAATAATTGGGACTTCTGAAGGAATATGGTTTTGGTTGAATTACCATTTGGGTGAGACGACGTGGTAGATGAGATATCAAATGGGAAATTCCTGTATATACTGATGATGATGGTATTGAGCTAGAACTGAGGAAGCAAATTCGGGATATGAGTTTGGTATGTGAAGAGGCTTCTTATGGAGTTGAGCTATGTATATTGAGACTAACTATTGGTATTCCCGATGAGATCCGAGGGAGTTGGAATTCATTTGAGTTAATAGATTGATTGAATTTAATGGATAAAAGTCGAAGAGATGATCTTCGGATTGATGGAAATGGTACCATGAGTGTCGTGATAAAGTTTGTGTTTCCAATAGTGGAAGTTGGATAAAAGTACCCTGGGAGAAGGAAGTTGAGATAAATTGAGTATCCATCCAGGTACTATGAGGATATGACCGAATTTGAGGAATCGTCTTGGTGACCATAGATGGAGAGAGAAGTGGTCGAAGTTTTATATGTTGATTAGACTTGTTGAAAGCCGAAGTGTGAACATCAGAAACTGTTGGATCTGATACAACTGTTGAATATTTCTGAGTGGCATGTGTTGCGGTGAAATTTTGATGTTAAGCTATTGATTAACTTGAATCTTAATTCATTTACAACCGGTTTTTGATTTATCCGAAGGAAAGGTTAAAGAAAGTGGAAAACCTATTTTGCATTGTAAACACAACACGGGCGGAGATCTAAAGTTCGGGGGGTGGTTAAGTTTAGGGAAGGTATTAGCATCCTAAACTTCTGTAGTACTCTACAGGAACCTCTCGTTTTAAAAGTTATTATTGTTATATTATCTGTTTAAGGTTATGCTAAGGGTTAAGGGTGAAGAGAAAGACCTAAGGGGTTAGTCCTAAGTATACTCGCCAAGACTTGCATCTTGTGCCTACGTATCCTGGGTAGGCGATGGAATCAGAGTATTCGTAGTTCCCCTCGAAAGGGAGGAAGAGGAACTTCTTGACTGTGGTCAAGGTTCCTGGGGGAAATAAACGTTCATGGGGAAGCGCTTACTTTGGAGTGTGGCAACTCCGATTTCTACGTTAAGTTGAATTAAAGGTGTAAGTAGGTACTCCACGGTGGGAACCTACATGGAGTGCGGCGACTCCCAATCCTAAGGCTAGGATAAACGGGTGGATGTCCACGGCGGGACGCCTAAGCATGAGTACAGCGACTCGGATCCTAAGGCTAGGATGGGGTGAAGGTGTAGGTATTGACTCGGCGGTCAGATGGTGTAACTTTTCCTTCGGAGGGGGAATAACGGTAAACTAAAGTGCAGTAAAAATGTAAATTGACATACAGGTGATGAGATATGGATGAGTTGTTTTGATTTAATTGACTTAGAAGTTAGAAGTTGGAGTTAAAGACTTTTTTTTGTTGAGAATTTTGAATTGGATTAATTAATTGAATTGAAAAAGGCTAATGTTAGAATTTTATTTTTGTGAACTTTGGTGAGTTTTTATTAAGAGTTGGAACATAATCAAAGCTAAATCCTGAATTACTAACACCGGTTATTTTTAAAATTGGATTAAAGTGAAGTTATTTATTTATTAAGAAAAACAAATTGTTTAAGCTCTAGAATTAAATTAAATAAAAAATAAGATTATATTTTTCTTGGGTTTTTTTATTTATTATGAAAGAGAAATGAGATTTAAATTACATTATCAAATTTAACATTTTTTATATTTTTATTTATATTGAAATAAAACTAAGTCAAATTTTAACTTAAAACTAATTATATTTTATGAACCTAAATTAACATCTAAATTTAATATTAATATATTCTATATATTTTTTATGAAAAACCGTTTTTGATTATTTAAAGAAATACCATTATGATTTTATTAAAACACAATTAGATTAGTCTATGATTAAATATTTTTTATTAGTATTTTTTTTTAAAAACTTAAACACGCCATTTTTCAGATTTTTAGGGGATTAGTGATTAATGTTAGTAGTTAGTGTAGTTAGTTATTATTATTACTATTATTATTATTATTATTTTACATATTACAAAATATTAAAAAAAAACTAAAAGAAAAGCAAGAAATAAAAACAAAATAGGTTGGGCCGGTGGTGGTTAGGTCCACCGGACCCAACCCGGTTCGGAAAAAAACAACAGAGCAAAGAAGGGGGGGAGAAGGGTTTATTCTGAAACCCTAATCCCCAAATCGAGCGGCGGCTTTTCTTCTCCAAATCGCCTCTTTCGCCTTCGTCTCTCTATTCCTCTCTGCTCCTTCAATCTTTCTCTCTTCCGCCTATCCTTCCGTTTGTTTTTGATTTTCTCCTTCTTTAGAATCTGAAAAACAAAATAGACAAATCAAAGTTTCAATGCATTTGACGTAAACATAAATATTACCGCAAGTTGGGGACGACGGGGGTTGAGCTGTTGATTTCACGGACGGGAATGTCAAAGGGATTCGCGGAGATGGCTTGCGGCGATGGCTCGCGGCTCCGGAGAAGGCGAATGCGGTTATGCGACGAACACGAAAGATAAGTCCTTCAGCTATTGTGTTTCGTAAATTTTTTCTAGGGTTTCGATTTGGTATTTTTTTGTTGAATGTTTGTGGATTGATGTTGAATTTCTGGTTGTTTGTGGTAACTGCGAATCTTTGTTATGGTTTGACGTTCTTCTTTTTCCCTTTTTTCATGCTTGAGTGTATCCCCTTTTATAGCTTTTAATCTCATGATTTCTGATAAACCCTCATGAATTCATTTCCGGATTCGTATGAGCATGTCTAAATTGGTTTCGGAAATAGTTATCAACTTGTCCCCCTCTGAATTGATTTGCTTAAAAACCTTCTATTTTGGTCTTGTAGACATTAATGATACTTGATGAATAAGGATTGCTTGTCGATGATTATATTTGAGACACAAATTGATTTCCTGTCTTTAACACGTCTGAGACAACTTTGGAAAGTTTTCGAAATATTAATGAACCGTTGTTGTTTGCTACAGTTATTTTGGAGTTTGAATGAAGTTTTCCTACTCTATCCATTATCTTCAATGTGTTGCTGATGTACCTGATTAATCATGAGTTATTTAAATGCTCACAAACTTGTTTTGTGTCGGTTATTATTCAAGTTCGACTGCAGTTACGAAGGCTGAATTAGTGCGACGCCTTGTGATCATGGCCATGGTTCTTAAGTTGGATTCTACAAATTTACAACCATGCGAAGAAGGAGCTGTAGCCGGTGGACTTCTTCTTCTGCTTATTTTTTGGGTAAGTGAATCTTCCATCAGACGAAGCAACTTTATAGGGTACTTGCTTGTAAATTGAGGTGAATGCTTGAGTTGATGTTAAGGTTGGTTTCTTGCAGGTCACAACATGGTTTTGAGGTCGTGAAGTAGCAACGGAGGGTGGTATTGGCTTATCACTTGGAGGCACACGATTTGGTGGCTTTATGCCTTGCGGATATGCGTTATATTCAAGCAACGGTAACGCAAAAGTCATAAGGAGGGCCAAACCGCAGGGTAATGCTCCTTTGAAGGTCATTTGTGACTAGTCCAAAAGTGTCTAAATTTCCTTTCCTATCAAATAATGAAATAACATTCTGCTGTGCTTGGTGTGATTCTAAGGTGGACTCAATTTTCTCTTCTTTTGCATATGTTCTTCTTTTACCTTGCCGACAAATGTTAGCTGCAGTGTGCTGTACTTTGGAAAAAATCAAATGTATGTTTGTGGTTTGTACCAGTTTAGTATTTTAACACTTGTTTTTCCATTATGTGTGCACATGAAATTCGTGTGAGTGAGGGGATTATTGGGTGCAAGAGTAGCAACATGAAGCTGATCATGGAGTTTGGTGACTTCGTCGGGTTGTGCGCAAATACTATAAAACAACATTGTGGTGATTTTTCTTTAACAACTCACCTCTCCTTATTCTTGATTTTCAGCTTTTGTTCGAATTTCTGCTGCTGCAAAGATAGCTTAATTTGACCATTAGTAATTATTTTCAAGTTCTAGTTTCTTCCAAAAGCAGCATTAAGAGAAATCAAACTAAATGTATTAACCATCATCAATATGCAGAGGCTGGTGGTCTGCAAGAACTTGGTCTAACAGCATGAAATTACCGCAAGAGAGAAAGATGGATGCTCGACATGGCCTGATTGAAACCAACCAAAACTGGAATCGTGGAAATAGCTCGCAAAAGGACAGACCTAAGCATAAATTGGCTAGTTATCAACCTAAGTGACCGACAATAGTGGAAATACGATGCTGATATGAATCTTAGTAATAGAGCGACCTTTGCAATGTTGTATAACTTGTATTTCTTGCATTTTGAGTTGGCGATACGCTGTAACACCTTCCTGATTTGAATAGCAAAGTATATAAGCTTCAAGTTTGGTCTTATGATGGATTTTTATTGTGTATTTCTAGAGTTTGATCCTTCACAAACTTTGAGTTCAAATCTTAGAATGTGTTTAAATCAAGTTGGAAACTCCTCCTAGGCTCCATTCAGCATGTACGCAGGAACCTTCGTTTGTCATCTCAGTATGAGCTTGTGGGTCTTTAAAAAGGATCTTGCCATTGGAATCATGGCTTTTGAGCCAAGCTTTTGTAAAATGGGATCACACCCTCCATCTTATAATTTCCTTGCTAAATCCTTATTCTAGACGTTTATCCAACTTCACTGTTTTAATGAATAATGATCTCTCACCAAAAGTATCCAACTTATTAAGATTTAGAGGAGACGGTTTCATGAATAAGGACAACATCTGATTTAGGCTATCTTTCAAAAATAAAAAAAACGATTATAATACCCCATACTACTAAGTTCCGCCAGTTCTCAAACCAATATCCTTGAAGTTCAATGGACAGGAGACCCTAATCCATCTTGGGAAGTCTCTGAGAAATCTTGGAGAGGGAGACCTTGTATTGATCAATGGACTAAAAGAGCAAGGACATATCCTTCTTTCGTATCCACATGAATTCATCAACTTGTAAAAGGTTGGCATCTTTATGTGCGTACACAAAGGAGCTTAAATGGCTTTCAACCCTCCTTCAGCAAGCCTACAAAATAAACAAAACTAGATAAAAAAGGTTAGCTATACATGAATGATAATGCTAAATGATATGCGAATGATCAATGAATCTAAAGGTAAAATTTGGGGTATGACAGTTGCCCCTATTTAAATAACTTCACCGGATGATTTGAGCGACGAAGGCTCGAGAAATCATGGTGGAGGGATTTAAATATAGATAACCAGAAATTTTGCCCTTAGATGCAGTGATGTGTCATGCTGTGGACAAAACAAACGAACTATAATACTGACAATGCTATGAATCTAATATGATGCATATGACTAAAATGATGAATGTAAAGATGAAGACGACACGACGATACAGGGGACAGACGCAATGAGCAACCATACACTGGGGAAACGATGCACTGGTGAAACAGCACGACCCTGGGGAAGTCTAAAGTGATGTCTAAGCACGACCAATTGTCACTTTAGAGGAACGGTAAGAAGGGGATCCTCAAATGGAGATAGCACCGGCGAGACGGCCTCCATTGGGGAATACCTAAGAGTAAAATGTACAACAGGTTCAGGCGTGACCAGCTGATACTCTAGGGTAAAAATGTAAAACTGGATCCGCACGACCGCAAGATTGATCAACAGAATGCTGGAGCATTGAGCAAAGAATAACATCCAAACTTCTGTAACTGTTCCCTCGTGACAGGATCAAACGGAGTCCTCGGGAATCCGTAGTAAAATATACAGGGTAAAACCGGTTGAATGCCTAAATAAATGGACTTTAACGGGACATGCCCTGGTAAGCTTCTCTAGGGAGAACTGTTACTTATTGTTGAAAGGGGCTTACATGCCAAAAAGGGTAAGCTCTCAAATGAAGAGACTGTCGCTTATCTGGGGGTACAAATGAAATGATAAGCTCCTCTGGAAGGGCTGTCGCTTATCTGATAAACTTTCATGGGGTCCTCAATGAAGAAGGCACCAACAAGATGGCCTCAAATGGGGAAATAAGCAGAAAGATAAAGGCTCAACAGGTTCAGGCATGACCGGCTGATACTCTAAAGTGATGGACCAACAGGTTCAGGCATGACCGGCTGATACTCTAAAGTGATGGACCAACAGGTTCAGGCATGACCGGTTGACACTTTAGAAACTAGATCCTCAATGAAGAAGGCACAGGCGAGACGGCCTCCATTGGGGAATATCTGAGAGTACGGCTCAACAGGTTCAGACATGACCAAATGATACTCTAAGATAAAGGGTAAGCACCCATGATCAAAATATGATTTAGCTTCTTCTTTAACTAAATGATCCATTTAGAAAGGGTTAATAAACTTCTTCACGTTTCAAGGTCTGCTGGTCCCTGAAATGATTCCGTTTCTTTTTTTACTAAAGGGTAAAATAAACCTCCCCCACACTTCAAGGTTTGTGTTCCATGAATGGGCCTTAATTTCTTCTTTTACTTGAAAAGGGTAAAAATTGTCTGCGGCGAGATGCCCAAGAATGAGTGCAGCGACTCAGCATCTTAAGGTTTAGGAAAGGATATGTCCACGGCGGGACGCCCAAGGATGAGTACGGCGACTCAACGTCTCAAGGTTTAATAAAATGTCCACGGAAGGGAGCTCAAGAATGAGTACAGTGAATCAACGTCTCAAGGTTTAAGGTAATAAAATGTCCACAGCGGGACGCCTAAGAATGAGTACAGCGAATCAACGTCTTAAGGTGACGCTAACTTGTTGCTAGTCATAATGAAGATATGGTAGGTTTCTCAGGCGAGAACTGTAGCATGTCGATGTTGTAGTGATAGGTAGGTGTAAGCTTCTCAGGCGAGAACTATCGCATCTCTATGAAGGTTGTAAAAGGCTCTTCTTGATAGATAGTGCAAAATAAATGCACGTCCAGGTAGGTTCGGCGACCGACAAAGACCGAAGTTCAATCTAGGATCGAGCTAGAAAGAAAACTGTCAAACAAGACTCTGTTAGACTATGGCACGGATCTAGAAGGGGGGGGGGGGGGGGGTTGAATAGATCCCAATTAAAATTTTGAGTCGGCGCTACCAATTAAAAAATTGGTTTTGAAAATTTGTTTTAAGTGCGGAAGCGGCCGAGGAAAATATAGTCTAAAACGAACGGTTATTGGAAAACTGGATATGCGTAAGCCTTTGGATTAATGACAATATGAAAAAGAGAATCACAACACTAATCACACTTATCAATGATCTAATTCACTTGTTAGGATTCCTAGTTCCAACGATTTAAAGAGCAAACCAAAACTAGATACACAAATAAGATAATTTTGGTTCAGGCAATTTGTCGAACACTTGGCGTGCAAAAACACTCCAAGTGATATTTATGTTGAGTAAGTGATTCCAATTGGCCTAGTACAATGTCTTATTGTACTTTGGATTCAAAAACAGAGTTTCACACTCAATTGATATCACAGTTTGACAATAGTGCTTATACAAAAATCACTTATTTTTAAGCTAAAACGAAAATGCTGAAAAATAGAGAAGGCAAGTACTTGGTGAGGCAGTTCCCCCATCGTCCTCGCTTCGGGGTACGTCTGCCCTCAATTCTAAAACTAGAATTGAGATAGATTTAATAGATATCACCTGTTGAATGTAACAGTTTATACAAGGATTGAACAGCAAAAATACAACAGAATTCTCAAGATGTTGAATGTTGCTTCCACTCCTTGCCCCTTGATTCAAGATGAATTAAGTCCTTCGATCATTGTTGATAGACCTCCGATTCCAGCCACCTTATTGAATAACCCTTAGTTGTTCAAACCTTCGGCCCCGACTGATCTCAACTACAACGAAACGAACCCGAGATCTTCCCCTCAATATCACTGAATCCGCTACTAGACTGTTGAAGAACACCTCTTTATAATCACCTTCGCTCAATTGACCCTTGATGAAGAATCTCGTCGAAAAAACCCCAAAATTCAAACCAATCTTGGAGGATAAAACCCTAACAGTTTTATTCAAGAAAGAACATGTCACAACCTTCAACCCGAACTAGATTACCCAATCTAAGCTTCGAACTTTATCACCTTTAATCACTCACAATGCACTTCAAAAATGGTTGTGTGTAATTGATGTGTTGTGAGATATTGAAGATGAAGATTATGAATCTTGGACACCTATTTCACTCTTTCTTATTCTTGAACACATGAATCAGTTTTTATCAAATGTTAAAAAATGACATAAGTGGTTGAACTTGTATATATAGTACCAGACCAACCAAGGACATAACAACTTTTCAAATAGTAGAGGGAATCACTTAAAAACTGTATTTCCGTGCGAACGGTCGACCGCAGCAGGTCTGTGCATCGACGCATAGCCTGCATTTTTTGGAAATCTGCAAAATGTATCAGTATGCATCGACCATACAGTCGGCGTGTGCTGACCTGTTGAAAAGTATTTCCTTCATGCGCCGACCCTATGGTCGACTCATCCCTTCATGCGCTGACCAGTGGAAAATGCACTGATGCATACGCCGACCCTATGGTCGACTCATGCCCTGCCAACCTGCAAAAATTGATCTTCTTGTGGTTTTTCATGCCTCTTGTCACGACCACATTTCATCTACACATATTATATTTATTATAACAGTTTTTAGACAAATATAAAAGGATATGGTAGGTGATACGTTGCATTTGTTTAGTAGATTTGGAGTTTATAATTGCCAATTCATCCATGGTTGTAATTCGTCATCATCGAAACATATATCGAGTGATGTCTTGCAGACTCGTATGATGTGTGGCGATTTGCCTTCACATTCTCCCCCTTTTTGATGATGACAACCTGTATACAACCAAAACAACCAAAAACACAACAATATGCAACAATATGCAATGTATACACAAGCTCCCCCTTTCTTTTGTAATATGAGGCTGCAAAACAAACAACCATCAACTGTTGTGAACATGCAATATATACACAAGCTCCCCCTTTCTTTTGTAATATGAGGCTGCAAAACAAACAACCATCAACTGTTGTGAACATCCTGGCTTGGCTTTGGTGCTTGCTACATGTTCTTCTCCCCCTTTGACAACATCAAAAAGAGAAAGAGAACTCGTCAATTAACAAAAAAAACATACAATAGGTGATAGCTAGTCAATTACCAAACTTCACACATAAGAGTGATAATGGACAAAAGAAACTGGAATTAATAGATAGTGAAGGGAATACATGCAAATGGGTGAATATTCAGATAAACATAACACGGAATAACGGAAAGTACACAGAAAAAAATATGCAACTATGTAACTAATATCCCCGGCCCCGACCTCGGCCCCTCCCCCGGTATGCAATATCTGGATTGCGGTGAGGATCCGAGAAGTCCACAAACGCTTCCACGGACATGTTGAGGTGATGGAGACTGTCAGTGATTTCCACGTCTTGCCTTTCATGTGATGCAACAAGAGCTTCAAAGCGGGCATCCATCCTAGTTGAAAATGAATTTAACCTTTCATTTTGAGTATGAAGCTCAGCTCTGATCTGTTCCATTTGCGTATCTTGACTCCTCATGAAGGTATGTTGATCTAACTGCATGGACTGCATCATATTAAGTATTTCAGAGTTGTCCGATGGTGGAGGAGGTGATGAGTGCTGAGAAGGTTGATGATCTTGAGGGTAGCCGTGATATGGATCGTAGAATCTACCCAGGGTGGTCCAGCCTGTGTACTGCCATTCACCCCATCCCTGATTTGTGTAACCTTCTTCTTGTTCTTCAGATGGAGCTGAATGCTGGAGCCAATCAGTATTTGGAATCTCATGTTGAACCGGCGATTGATAATAGTCTTGCGTATCGCATACGGGTTCTTGTACCTCTTCTGCTGCATTTTCTTCATCATCTTCCTGTTCATCTGGCTCTTCACTTTCCTGTTCAGAACTGTCATCAGATTCATGAGTCACACAAGGAATGTTTGCTCGACGAACAAACTTGTATGTCTGTTATTCATCACACCAAAAATATCCCATCATGGCAAAGGTTTTGGTACTGAATTCTTTGTCAGAGGATACTGAAATACAAGGAAATGATGGGTATACAACATTTGATGCGGTGAGAACTTCCAAGATAAATGACCCATACGCTAGAGCAGTGCCTCGGCCTGAATCTCTCAGAGCAAAAATCCTGCTTGCAATATAATATGGCCAGTTTATTTTGATCTTATGTTTCAAAATATAGATGACAAGTACCTCAGCTTGTTCGACACGAGACATGCCACCTTTTTTCGGTCGTAGGATGCGAGCGACAATCCACTGAAGGATGCGCTCCCCTGTTTGGAGTTTGCCTGCCGTAACCGTTCTAGGAAAGGCATCACTATTGAAAATAACATCTGAATAGGGCCTTTTGAGCATGTCATTCAGAGCACTCTTAAACTCGTATCCCGACACCGTGCGAGAGTCCGTTACCTCATGAAGAGGTGGTGCCTCAACAGCTACAGTCAAATCAAAATACTTATTCTAGACTTCAGAATTTACGTTTACCAGTTTATTTCCGACAGAGGTGTGGAAATATTGACTTTGAAAGTTGTCACGCAGACTAGTGTAGAACACCCGGACTAAATCCTCACTGTATTTTGTGTTGCACTCCAGAAAGTTGAAGAACCCCTGAAACTCCAGCAGAGACATAATTTAGGTGAGATGCATGCGCTCCTCCGTTGCCTTGTAAAATGCATGCTGCAAAACTACTGCTCTTTTGCTGATATTCTTGTTGAAGTTTTCAACCGCAAGTGGAGGAACTAGTGAAACAGCGGTAACGGGGACTGAAGCGGATGATGAGGCCCTTGATCTCTTTCCGGTATTTTTGAGAAATAGAGAAGCCATTGGTGATGATTTTTGGGGATTTTGTAGATATTAACTGTAATGCCTTTGGAGAGAGTAGTTAGAGATGATTTTGGAAAAGATGAGAACTATTCCTTTTTATAGAGGAAGGTTTAGGGTTTTGGTAAGAGGGAGGAGACAAGGGGACACAATAGATGTCTAGATGCAACTTACAAGAAAATGCACTTTCAAATCATAGTTGCTTTTGACTGCACATTTAATGGAGAAATGAAGAGATGGAATGGTTTTCAAAAGAAAAAAAGTTCTGGGTTTTTGCGCGAACCGTCGACCATAACCCTTGCATGCGTCGACGCATACTGTGTGATTTTTGATGATTTTGAAAGTCTACAACATGCGTCAACCGCTGCCCTGTTTTGGTCGACTCATAGTGATCAAAAACTCAGTTTTTCAGTTTATGTCATGTAGAATGCCACCCTTGATGCCTATTTACACTTTCACAATATAATTTGCATCCAAGACACATAGTATTTGCAGAAATGTCATATATAAATACCATGATAGTCAAACGATATACTTAGTTTAAGTCATGAATGTTTAGAGAGAGAGAGAGAGAAAAAAAAAAGGAGCAATATCACCTTTATACCGACAACACTTGATAACAACATATTTGTGCTTGCAATAAAAACTAAACTTGTTAGAAGTACAAGAGTATAGATGTAAACCGAGTAATAGGAAACTACCAATCATTAAACCCGATCAGAAATGTTGAGAATGCCAAGTTCTCAACGGATATGAAAGAAAGGTTCAGTGGCTAGCGGCTTTGTGAAAATGTCCGCTAGTTGATTTTTGGTGTCAACGTGTTGAAAGACAACATCACCTTTCTCTACATGATCCCTCAGAAAATGGTGTTGAATTTCTATATGTTTGGTACGCGAATGTAACACCAGATTTTTGGTAAGATTTATAGCACTAGTATTCTCACAAAATATTGGAACACGTTCTAGTTTTAAATTGAAGTCCAATAGTTACTGCTTAAGCCATAGGACTTGCGCACAATAACTACCGGCGGCTACGTATTCCGCTTCGGTGGTTGACAGAGCAACAAACACTTGTTTCTTTCTGTGCCAACTGACCAAGGAATTTGAAAATAAGTGACACGTACCGCTGGTGCTTTTCCTATCCGATTTGCAACCGGCAAAATCGGAATCGGAGAAACCTACCAATGAACAATCATTACCTTTGGAATACCATAGTCCATACTTCGGAGTACCAGATAGGTATCGAAGTATACGTTTGACATATTTTAGGTGGGAGTCCTTAGGACATGATTGGTATCTTGCGCACATACACACGCTAAACATAATGTCGGGACAAGAAGCAGTAAGATAGAGATGAGAGCCAATCATACCTCTATACCTTTTTACCTCAATGTCCTTACCACTTTCATCTTTACTCATATTTACACATGTTGGCATAGGAGTGTCTATGGCTTTTGAATTTTCCATGTCAAATCTCTTGAGAAGCTCCAAACAATATTTTGTTTGGCTCACGAATGTTCCTTCTTTCAGTTGCTTGATTTGCAAACCGAGAAAGTATGTGAGTTCACCCATCATACTCATCTCGAATTCACCTTGCATAAGCTCAGAAAACTCTCTCACGAGACTCATGTTAGTGGATCCAAATATGATATCGTCAACATAAATTTGTACAAGAATTAAGTGCTTTCCTTGACGTTTAATGAAGAGAGTGGTGTCAACCTTTCCTCTTGAGTAACCTTGATCAAGTAAAAATTTACTTAGTCTCTCATACCAAGCTCTAGGAGCTTGTTTGAGACCGTATAAAGCTCTTTTCAGTTTTTAGACATGATCAGGATACTCATGAGACTTAAAACTAGGAGGTTGAGCAACATAGACTTCTTCATTTATGTACCGTTTAAGGAACGCACTCTTAACGTCCATTTGAAATAACTTAAAATCCTTCGCACAAGCGAAAGCAAGCAAAAGGCGTATAGCCTCGAGTCGGGCAACCAGCGCATAAGTTTCCTCATAGTCGATGCCTTCCTCTTGGTTATACCCTTGCGCGACTAAACGCGCCTTTTTGCGAGTTATTACTCTGTTTTTGTCCAATTTATTTCTAAACACCCATCGGGTGCCGATTACTCGATGACCTCGCGGAGGAGGGACAAGGTCCCAAACCTCATTTCTAGTGAACTGATTTAGTTCCTCCTGCATTGACAAAAAACAGTGTTCATCAAGTAGGGCTTCCTTAGGGTTTTTAGGTTCCATTTGTGAAACGAACGCGAAGTGATAATAGAAATTAATTAGCTTCGATCGAGTTGTTACACCTTTTGTGATGTCTCCGAGAATGTTTTCAATTGGATGGTCTTTGGAAGACTTCCAAGCTTGAGGGAGATCATCGTTTGAAGGCGGATGAACTTCCTCGGTTACATCATGGTGTACATCCTTATCCTCCTCAACTTTGGCTTTGTCAGGTTGATCAATCCCCGTCTCGCCACCTTTGAGTATGTCTTCTGTAGATGTACCTGCACCATGAACAACACTATCCTTTCCGACATTTCTCGGATATGACTCATCAAAAGTAACATGCACAGACTCTTCTACAGCAAGCAATCGTTTATTATATATTCTATATGCTTTACTCGATTGAGAGTATCCGAGGAAGATACCTTCATCGGCCTTGGAATCGAATTTGCCTAAGTTTTCCTTTCCATTGTTTAATACAAAACATTTGCAGCCAAACACATGCAAGTGAGAAACATTTGGCTTTCGCCCTTTTAAAAGCTCATACGATGTTTTATTTAGAATGGGGCGAATAAGCACCCTATTCAAAACATAACACGCCGTACTAATGGCGTCGGCCCAAAAATATTTCGGTAAACCACTTTCGTTAATCATTGTTCTTCCCAATTCTTCTAAAACTCGGTTTTTACGCTCCACAACCCCGTTTTGTTGAGGGGTGCATGGAGCAGAGAAGTTATGATCTATACCATGGTTACCGCAATATTCTTCAAATAAGTGATTTTCAAACTCACCTCCATGGTCGCTTCTAATTGATACAGTGTTTGTATTTAACTTATTTTGGGAAAGCTTAGCAAACTTTTCAAAAGCGGCAAATGTATCACTCTTACTTACTAAAAAGATGGTCCAACAAAACCTAGAAAATTCGTCCACTATTACGAACCCGTAATAGTTTCCTGCTAGACTTTTAATCCTAGATGGCCCAAACCAGTCCATATGAAGAAGTTTGAGAGGTCTCGTTGTTGAAATGATCTTTTTGGATTTAAATGAGATCCTCGTTTGCTTCCCTTTTTGACAAGCATCACAAAGGTGATCCTTGGTGAACTTTATTTTGGGAAGTCCTAAGACTAAGTCTTTTGAGACTACCTTATTTAGTAAGTCAAAGTTAACATGCGCTAAACGCCTATGCCATAGCCATGAGTCTTCACTCATAGTTATGAGGCATTTGTCGCTTGTTAACGATACTTCATTTAAGTCAAGCATATATACGTTGTTTACTCTAAAACCATTAAACATATTCTTCTTATCATTATCATGCACAATTTTGCAACAATCTTTTGAAAAAGATACATTGTATCCTTTGTCGCATAATTGGCTAATGCTGAACAGATTATGTTTAAGGCCCTCGACAAGCAACACGTCGGAAATCGTAGTAGAAGAGGGATTACCTACACTACCTTTACCTAGTATTGCTCCGCGGTTGTTATCACCATAAGTTACATACCCTTTCTTCTTAGCCACGAAGTCTATGAATAAGGATATGTCTCCAGACATGTGTCTTGAGCATCCACTGTCGAGAACCCTTCTTCTCTCGGTGGTCTCGACACATTTTACCTATCAAAACATAATTAGCAAAAGGAGGTACCTGTCGCTTTCGCGAAAATAAGGTGTCGGCACAACAGAAGAGTCGCCACCTTTCGTTATTTATCCCTCAGAGCGGGAAAGGAAACGATCGGAAAAACCTGACGAAAAAGGGTAAGACAAGGTCATCGCAACCGTTGTCTGGGTTCGGGAGTCGGTTACGCAAGGGGAAGGTATTAGCACCCCTCACGTCCGTCGTACTCGACGGGATCCTCGCTTGTTGGTTTACTTGGATGGGTTGGTTTTATTCTATCTACCTATCAAGGCTGGCTGAAAAAGAAAAGAAAAATGACTCGGCAAAGCGTCGCGCTTTATGCCTACGTATTCTCATCAGAGAATGAGAAATCAGAGTCAACGTAGTTCGGCCTACGAAGGGTTATGGGGGAAGGTAGCTCGCCAAGACATCGCCATCTTGTGCCTACGTACTCTCAATAGGTATGAGAGATCAGAGCTCACGTAGTTCGGGAAACTACAGTTTATTTCCTGTCTTTTACGAAAGAAGTGTTTTTTATTGTGTTTGCGATTTCAACCGCACTAGAGACTATGACCTGAGAGTGAATGTGTCGCATGTCACCCAAAGGGTACCATACTAAACATCCAGACTGTGGAAAATAATCTCTCCCACAATCCTTTCTCAGATAGCTTAAGGCTCGTAACGTACGAAATAAATCATTCATGATTACTGTATCTTAAACTGTTTTGAGATGAGAAGAGAACAGGCCCAACTAGGAGGGAGACTATCAAGTCCTACTGTTATCATGCCATGGATTCATCCTATGGTTGAGGTTTGAACAGGGAACTCCTAGAAGTTGTCATGAATAGGTTTCAACCTAAAAGTCTATCATCAAGTCCTTATCAAAGGAAATGAGAGTCCTAAGGGATCATGTCAATGATACACCAAAACAGACAAAGCATCAGCTTAACAGTAAAATGCATGCAATGCGAGTGAGGAGGAAATGTGTGTGGGGCTTCAGCCTCCTCTAGCTCATCTCAACCTCAAGCCAGAATGAAATAACAGTAATCATATTGAAATATAAACAACATGCTATCAAGCAATAAACCACATGGGCAAGGGAGCTGGGCTCTACCGAATACCCGCAAGCAAAGCCACACAGTAACAGTACAAGCAGAGGGAGCAACTCAACCTCTAATGCAATCATGCTCCTAGATTCTACCTATTCTAGATATGAACTTATTCTAATGCATCAAGAAAGTCAAGCAAAACACAGCAATACAGAAAAGAAAAAGAAGAAAACAGATCAACTCCTCTCCCAACTCCAAGCTTCAGCTTTTCCAACAGCAACTCAGTCTTCAGACTTCAATCACTTGACAAACATCAATTGCTTTTCCAGGTTTCAACCCTACAAAATAAGTTTCAACTTATCCTCTCCCTTAAGCTTCAGCTTCTTGATCAGCTCCACCTTCAGGCTTCACCTAATCTTCAGGGATCTTCAAGTATCAACTTGGCTCTTGCTGCTCTTCAAGCTTCAGCTGGAATGGCAATACTCAGGGATTCATCCTCTTCAATACTCTTCAATGAAGTCTTCATCTTCATGCTCAGGCTCTGCATCTCTCAAGACAATCAAACCAGAGAAAATCACTTACTGGATAAGCTGGGGGATATTGAACTGCTTATTTGACCACCAAAGGTGACCTATAAGGGTTCAACATCAAAGGAATGGTTCCCTCAAAAGTTCTACTTCCTAGGTATCTCACTTATCCCTCCAAAGGAGAGAGGTGTATACCATGGAAGGACTTTGAATCATAGGGAGGAATGGAGGTGAATGATACCATCCATGTTTGAGAAAGAAGTTATCTACATCTAAGCTCTTCCTAATTCCTAACCCTAAAAACAAAACAAAAAGAAGAAAGAACAAGCTCTCAAGCTCCTCAATGCATCTCCAAGTCTTCAACTATGCTCCACAATGCTCCACAATGAGATACCAAGCTTCCCAAGCTCACAAAGCCAAGCAACTAAAGCAAACATGCCCTAAAGGCAACACAAACAATCAACCAATACAAAAATCAACTAAAAATAGCATACTATTATATTAAATCCTAATATAATTTCTAAGGGATCCTACATACCTACCCTTAATACCCATATATGCCCCATAGTCTAAATTGTCCTAAAAACCCAAAATCTAAAGTTATTATGGTCCTATGTTGAAGTTTTAACCTAATTCTATACAACCTAATAGCATCTAATCAAAACTATCCTAAAAATCATCACAAAATATGGAATCAATCCAGGGGGAACCTAAAACCTATATCTAACTACCCTAAAAAGATTGACCTAAAAATATTAAGGGAGCTACCTAGACTAAAATCTACAAAATCATATATCAACATAAAAGAATTAAAATGCCATTAAAATTAAAAATATGCAAATCAACGGTCCATGAGTCATCTTCAACCTCACGCCCTAGGGTTTCTGCAACTCCATGAAAACTCTACTTCCATGCACAGATTTTCGTCCAACTCGTGCTCTCTCGTCTCTTGATCAATTTCCATGATGTAAAAACCAATCTTGCTCAGAATTTCACCATGAACACGACTATGATCTTAGAATGCATTGAAATGACTTCTATCATCCAAACCGAATGGGAAACTCCATGGATCTCAAAATATCATCAACCTTCGACCTCAACCAAACTCAACTTTCTTGGTATCAAAATGATCCTCATGTTACCCTAATCAAAACTAACTAATAATCTTGCATTGTAACTCATTAAATCACACGTTCTAACTCATCCAAGAATTGACCTCCATAGTTGAAACTTCACCAAATGCTCCCAAACTCATCATACATGATCACCTAATTGTCTCTAACAATCCTAAACTAATAAATTACCCTAGCCATGCCTAGATTGAGGTGTAGAAATGGTTTTGCATACCTGGCTTCTTGGAATGGTAGGTGATGAAACTCTTCAATTCAGGCCTTGTAACTCCTCAAGAATGGTCCTTGGATGCTGAAAACTCTTCTGTATGCAAAAGATTTGATGTAGCAAGCTTGTACTTCAAGATTCCATGTGATTTGCTTCCTTGCAATTTCCAATGGAACACCTTCAATTCTTCATCAATGGATCCTCAAACCAGTATGAACACACTCAGAAATATCTATGGAGAAGGTTTGTGAAGAAAAATGGGATGGCAATGAAGAAGAATCAAGAGATTGAATATGATTTGCAATTGAGGAATTTTTGATCTCACACTCTCTTCTCTACCACAATCAACACCAACCTTGCATCAATGCAAGTCACAATGATTATATAGAATGGTTTAGAACAGTCTAGAACCATCTAGGATCTTCTAGTGAGAACTTGAAGTTTTCATGTCATGGTATTTTGCATTTTCATTTCTCATAACATGGTATCTCATGCAAAAACCCTTGTAACCTTGGTAACTAACTTGAATTTATCCCCACATGATACTTTGGATGAGATACCATGCACATCTTCCTTGCTTATTAAGCTTTTTCCTTGTTTTGGTTTGGTATCTTCATGTGCAAGTAATCAAATTACAAAGCAACCCTATGATGCAAGCCTCAAATCAAAATTGTGGCTGAACCATTGTTCTTATAATGTCATTTGGAGTCAAAATGACCTATTACATGACATGGTTTGGATTTATAACTTGGGATTTATGATTTTCAACTTCGCTTGAATTAACTTATACCTCATTTTTAGGCCATTTTTATCACTTTTTGATATGAGCCTTTTCAACATCTCATGACCTCCCTACTAGCCTTAAAACATCATTCTAAGCAAGTTTTATGTTGAAGATTTTTCCATTTGAAGCTTGGAAGTAGGAGATATGGCCTTATGCTTGAAATGACCTATAACTTCCAAACGACCAAAATGCCCTTGGCTTGTCAAAGCCATAAGTTGAGTTCTACAAATCCTATCAAGGACTTCTAGTACTATATAGAAAGATAAGAATATGATATTCAATATTCATGTTGACCAAGAATCCATAGGAATCATCTTACTAGGGAAAAAGTTGTCTGCAAATTGGGTGACTTTCAAGGACCCAGATTCACATACCTCAGATGACCTGTAATTTGTCAAAACCATAATTTGAGCTCTGCACATCCTATCAAGGACTTCTACCACTCAAAATAAATCTAAGAACAAGCTCTACAACATTCATGTTATGGGGAAGATGAGATGACAATCACATCTTGAGCTAAAACTGCCTGGAAGATAGGGATCAAACTAGGGGATTTTACACTGTCAATCCTTAGAAACCCTAGCTTAAAACTTCTCAAACTCCTCAATCATGATGAGTTGGTCTAGAATCATCCTTATAGTATCTCAATACATCATTCCATGATCACATGGCTCTTGGATTAGGTCTCAACCCTCTCCAAATCATCAGTTGACCTAGGGTTGACCCAGTCAAACCCTAATTCTACCATTCATGGTTGAATCTTCTGAATTCTTGCACAATGATCTCTCTGGGCTTCATGATGGCTTTCAAGACATCTCATAAACTTTATCAAAGCTTCAAGTCTACCCTCATAGTCTCAGAATCATCTGAGGAGCACCCACAACTCTCAAGTTATGAAGCACACAACCTTGGTTTCAACCAATTCCTCTGAGGATCTCTTGAGTTTTCTGACAAAGGTATCAACCTTCAAACACTTGATGGGTAAATAAATGATGGTCAAATTTTGGGGTGCAACAGCTGCCCCTATTCAAACGGCTTGAACCTGACTGGGTGAGGAGCGAACGACTCTCAGCCAATCAAGGTGCGAGACGGTTGAATACCGATAAACCCGGAAATTTGCCAACTGCACGAGCACACGGTACTCTGAGGGGGACAAATCTCCAAAACTGAAATACTAGCTGCATGGCAACTAGCTGGAGAAATACTGATCTGACATCGCCGTCAGTTATCCACATTAAATTCTTCTGACATTGCCATCAGACAACCAAAACACCCAACATCGCCGCTGGAAGACTAAATCACCTGACATCGCCGTCAGAAACAACCAAAATACCCAACATCGCCGCTGGAAAGATAAAGAGTCTGACAAAAGCACCCAACATCGTCGTTGGAGAACTGGATCAACTGACATCGCCGCCAGAAACAACCGTCCAACCTCACCGCTGGAGATACGAAGGATCTGAGAACCACCCAACATCGCCGCTGGAAAACTACATCAACTGACATCGCCGCCAGACACAAACATCCAACATCGCCGCTGGAAACAAGATCATATGACATCGCCGCCAGAAACAAACATCCAACATCACCGCTGGAGAACAAGATCATCTGACATCGCCGTCAGGAACAAACATACCCAACATCGCCGCTGGAGAAATAGAGAATCTCCTGACATCGCCGCCAGAAACAAACAAATATCCAACATCGCCGCTGGAGAACTGAAGAGTCTGACATCGCCGTCGGACAACCAAAATACCCAACATCGCCGCTGGAAACAAACATAACTCTGAGAGACACTCGACATCGCCGTCGAACAAACATAATCTCTGCTGGGGAGCTAAAAAGTCTGACATCACCGTCAAAACAAACATCCAACATCGCCGCTGGGGAGCTAAAGAGTCTGACCTCGCCGTCAAAACACCCAACATCGTCGCTGGGGAGCTAAAGAGTCTGACCTCGCCGTCAAAACATCCAACATCGCCGCTGGAAACAACATAATCTGACCTCGCCGTCAGGGTGAAGAAACTTCATTGGGGAATTGGTCACACGGTAACCGGTAGCACATAGCCGATCATGCCATCAGGCATTCAAAGAACACTGTCGGGCATCAGTCGGACTTCAACCATCAGGTTGATCATGCCATCAGGCATTCAAAGAAATGGGTCAGGCATCAGCCGGACTTCAACCATCAGGTTGATCATGCCATCAGGCATTCCGCATTACTGAGAGAACTTCTTCTTTAACACGGGCAGACTTCAATCATGGAGTCTTCAAGAGGATTTCAACTTCGCCGTTAGAAAACCTGCTGGGGAGGACGCTTCGCCGCTGAGGAATCTGGAGAAATATCAAGCAACTCCGCTCCGGGGTCCAGAAATCATTCTGGATGAATCAACTCTGCCGAGGACTTCAAGAATCATCTTGAACAAATAACTCCGTCGGGGACCTCAAGAATCATCTTGAACCGATAACCATTCTGGGCAAACATTCTGTTGGGGATTCCAGGAATCATCCTGGGCGTCTCTTGCCGGGGACAAACCAATCATGGCTTGAGCAGCTTCCAAGGATTCGGCTCTCTTGGGGCTTCAGGAATCATCCTGGGCAACCTTCACTGGGGACGCTACTGGGGAGCTTAGGAATCATCTTAAGCAAACGGCCCTGCTGAGGAATTCAAGAATCATCTCGAACTGAAGACTTCACTGGGGATCTCAAAAATCATCTTGAGCAAGCGACTTCGTTGGGGAGAATGTCAGGAATCATCCTGAGCAACTGATCCTTCGGCGGAACACCTGCAAAACAAGAACGGTAACAACCTAGATCATGTTTATTATGCATATGCTTCGGCGCCATGCTCCACACGGTGGAAATGCTATGCGTTTATGATAAATGCTATGCAATCATGCACAATGATGCGATCCAGTCAGCAAAATAAATGCTGAGGGGGAAATCCTCCTGTCAAGGCGAAATAACTACTCAGATAGAGGAATCATCCTGCTGAAGAGAACATGGTCACGCCAATATCAATTGGACTCCGCAGGGGACACAACTTCAGTTGACTGATGCGGGGGAGACGACTTCAGTTGACTACTGCATGGGACGAAGCTCTACGAGAACCTGGACCTGCTGAGGGAACGCGATGTCAATCGCGGGAATAAACTACGCGGCCGTCTCGGCTACTCTTCTGGGGATGATAACTCTGTGGGGAAACAACTTCAGCTGCTTAACACTCCATTGGGGAAAAAACCAATCATGGTCTGATCAATTTCCAAGGATTCGGATCTCTTGGGGATTTACAAACTCGGCTGGGGAAGGAGAAATCATTCTGCTTCACTGGAGTACAACTCTGGGGAAATACAGCATCAGCTGTTCAACGCTCTGCTAGGGAAAATCCAATCATGGTCCCCACTGCTTCCAAGGATTCGGCTCTCTTGGGGATTTGCGAACTCATCCAGGGAGGGAGAAATCATTCTACTTCACTGGAGAGTACGACTCTGATGAGGAATTCCAATTCCGCTGGGGAAGAAGGAATCATCCGACTTCGGGGGAGAGTACAACTCTGCAGGGGAACACAACATCAGCTATTCCAACACTCTACTAGGGAAGAGGGAATTATCCAACTTCGAGAGGGAGTACAACTCTGGTGGGGAATCTCAATTCCACTGGAGACTTCAGTCTGGCACCATCAGTTGCTGCATACTTTGGCGTACGAACAGTTTCTTACGAAACCTGCACTTGTGACCCGGTGCGGGGGGAATACATTCATGCTTCGGCGCGTGAACACTTCTATGAAACCTGCACTTGGTGACCCGGTGCTGGGGGAAAGCAATCATGCTTCGGCGCTTGAACACTTCTATGAAACCTGCACTTGTGACCCGGTGCGGGGGAAATGAATTCATGCTTCGGCGCGTGACTCAGCTGAGGAGGAGACGTTCCTTCAGGATGCGTCTGCTTGGGGAAAGAGAATCATCTCTGCATGGGGAGACATATCAATGCTCACTATCTCGTGTTCAGTCTCTGCAAGGAGAGGCCGCTGAACACTGCTGGAGAAGGAGGAATCATCCTGCTTCAGGATGCGCACAGCGCACTGCCTGGAATATGCTACACCTGTAACAACACAAACAAACAGACAAGATACCCTTCTCAAAGGGGCCTATCAAGGTTATTATCTCGTGACAATATTCAAGTAGCTAATTGTTTCAACAATCAATGGCATAGGCCAGTAAGTTTATGTATGCGCATTTTATCAAAAACATCGGTGTTCTTTTTCGCAAACAAAACAGATAAATGCTAAACAGGCAAACAGGATTGCTGAATAGTATGCATTTTATTGATAATGAACCCCTGAATGGGTAAAAATGTTTTACAACAGAGGCAAGCTCCTGGAATGAGGAAGCCGCGAAAAAATAAAACATAAATATACATCAGTATATACAAATGTCGGCAATGAGGCATAGACGAACACCATGAGTTGATCCCTCTAAGACCTACTCGACTTCGATACTTCTCCGATGCTTCAGCTTCGGAAGAGATTGATTCAGATAAACGGCCCTCAGGTCCTCCAAACTACTAAACAATGAAATTCCACACGCGGAACGCAGTCATTTGCTTATTCAAATCCCTAACTTTTGCGTGAACCACCCTTTACGGGTTTTCAGTTCACTGGGATACCCTTTTTTGCCGAAGCCGCCCAGTGTAGGTTTTCGACTTCGCGGGTGTACATTTTTTCAATATATCCCTAATTTTTGCCCGAACCTTTTATTCTGTTTTTGGTTCGCCGGGATGCCCCTTTTTTGCCTGGACTCTCTTTTTTTGTCCAGCGGGTCGCTTTCAAGCAAAGTATTTTTTAACTGCGTCCGCGTTCACCGGGGATGCAAACTCTTCACCATCCATCGTGGATAACAACAAAGCTCCTCCCAAGAACACCTTGCGGACGACATACGGACCTTCGTAATTCGGAGTCCACTTGCCCCGGTGATCGGAGTGTGGCGGAAGAATCTTCTTCAGGACGAGATCACCCGTCTGAAAGCTTCTAGGACGCACCTTCTTATCATAAGCTTTCTTCATTCGGCTTTGGTACAGACGACCAAATGCAATCGATGCTAACCTCTTCTCGTCCATCAGGCTGAGTTGGTTCAGACGATTCGTAATCCATTCTGCCTCATCGAGTTTCACATCAACCAAAACTCGCAAAGAAGGGATCTCCACTTCTAACGGTAGGACAGCTTCCATACCGTACACCAAGGAGAAAGGAGTTGCCCCGGTCGACGTACGGACCGTCGTACGATAACCGTGCAATGCAAATGGCAGCATCTCGTGCCAATCTTTGTAGGTCACAACCATCTTTTGAACAATCTTCTTTATGTTCTTATTGGCGGCTTCGACGGCGCCATTCATCTTCGGCCGGTAAGGAGATGAGTTGTGGTGTTCAATCTTGAAGCTCTGGCACAGCTCCTTCATCATCTTGTTATTCAAATTCGAACCATTATCAGTAATGATCCGCTCGGGAATTCCGTAACGACAGATGATGTCCCTCTTTATGAATTTAGCCACTACCTGCTTGGTCACATTAGCGTACGAGGCTGCCTCCACCCACTTGGTGAAGTAGTCGATAGCTACCAGAATGAAGCGATGATCGTTGGATGCAGTGGGCTCGATCTTGCCTATCATGTTGATGCCCCACATGGAGAACGGCCACGGGGAGGACATGACATTCAACGGGCACGGCGACACATGAACTTTATCAGCATAAATCTTGCATTTATGACATCTCTTCGCGAATCTGAAGCAATCCGACTCCATTGTCATCCAGTAGTATCCTGCTCTCAGGATCTTTCTCGTCATAGCATGCCCGCCGGCGTGCGTACCAAATGTGCCTTCATGGACTTCTTCCATGAGCATACTCGCTTCTTTCTCATCTACACATCTGAGTAGCACGAGATCGTGGTTTCTCTTATACAACACTCCATCAGGATTGAGATAAAAGTTTCCAGACAGCCTCCTCAGAGTCTTCTTATCCTGGGTTGACGCTCCCGCAGGATACTCCTTAGTCATAAGGAAAGTCTGGATGTCGTGGAACCATGGCTTGCCGTCAGCGGCATCCTCGATTGCAAAGACAAATGCCGGTCTATCAAGACGCGAAAGGACAATTCTTGGAGCCTCATTCCAAAAATTGACTTTATACATTGAAGCCAACGTGGCTAAGGCATCAGCCATCTGATTTTCAGCCCTGGGTACATGATGGAGTTCCACTCGATCGAAGAACGAAAGTAGCCTCCTGGCATAATTCATGTACGACACCAAATTCGATTGACGAGTCTCCCACTCCCCTTTAATTTGATTGATTACAAGCACTGAGTCACCATATACGTCTAGATTCTTGATTCTCAAATCAATTGCCTCCTCTAGACCCATGATGCATGCTTCGTATTCCGCCTCGTTATTGGTAACTGGAAATGTCAGTCTCGCAGTAAACGGGATATGGGATCCGTGGGGAGTCGTGATGATAGCCCCGATACCACTTCCATAGGAATTAACCGCTCCGTCGAATATCAACTTCCATTGGGATTTCCTATCTGGCCCCTCGCCGGGCAACGGCTCATCGCAGTCCTTCGCTTTGAGAAACATAATATCCTCGTCAGGGAATTCGAACTTCATCGGCTGGTAATCCTTGATCGGCTACTCGGCAAGGTAATCAGACAATACGCTTCCCTTGATGGCCTTATGGGACACGTACTGAATATCATATTCCGTTAACACCATTTGCCACCTGGCAATCCTGCCCGAAAGAGCCTGCTTCTCGAAGACGTACTTGATCGAATCCATCTTCGAAATTAGCATAGTGGTGTGATTGAGCATGTACTGTCGTAGACGTTTGGCAGCCCAAGCTAGTGCACAACACGTCTTCTCCAGCATCGAGTATCGAGATTCACACTCAGTGAACTTTTTACTCAAGTAGTAAATGGCATGCTCTTTTCTGCCCGTCTCGTCGTGCTGACCGAGAACACACCCCATACTATTCTCCAGAACCGTCAGGTACATGATTAATGGCCGTCCAGCCACTGGGGGTATCAAGATTGGAGGTTCTTGAAGATACTGCTTTATCTTATCGAATGCCTTCTAGCAATCCTCATTCCAAGT
The DNA here is from genome assembly GCA_963859935.3 of Lathyrus sativus. Lineage (NCBI taxonomy): Eukaryota > Viridiplantae > Streptophyta > Magnoliopsida > Fabales > Fabaceae > Lathyrus > Lathyrus sativus. Next base: position 251,725,148 of record OZ012739.1, read on the forward strand.
AATCGCCTGATCTTTCTTTAAAAGCTTGAACATCGATTCACAAGTGGCCGTGAGCTGAGAGATAAACCTCGCAATGTAGTTTATTCGGCCCAAGAAACCACGAACTTCTTTTTCTGTTTTCGGCACTGGCATTTCTTGAATGGCTTTTATTTTCGCAGGATCAACCTCGATACCTCGTTCGCTAACGATAAACCCCAATAACTTTCCGGACCGCACTCCGAAAGTGCATTTGTTAGGATTTAGCCTCAGCCTGAATTTCCTAAGCCTCTGAAAAAGCTTCAATAAGTTGACCAGATGCTCTTCCTCCGTTTGGGACTTTGCAATCATGTCATCAACATAGACCTCGATCTCATGATGAATCATATCATGAAACAAAGTTACCATTGCTCGCTCGTAAGTGGCCCCTGCGTTCTTCAGACCGAAGGGCATTACCTTATAGCAGAATGTTCCCCAGGGGGTGATAAACGTCGTTTTCTCCATGTCCTCCGGAGCCATCTTGATCTGGTTGTAACCGGAGAAGCCATCCATGAACGAAAACACGGAGAACTGGGCTGTGTTGTCGACCAACACATCAATATGAGGCAACGGGAAATCATCTTTAGGGCTCGCCCTATTTAAATCCCGATAATCGACGCACATGCGTACCTTACCGTCCTTCTTCGGTACAGGCACTATGTTGGCGACCCACGGAGGGTAAGTGGTGACCGCTAAGAAGCCAACATCAAGCTGTTTCTGCACTTCTTCTTTGATCTTAACGGCCATATCTGGTCTCGTCCTCCTAAGCTTCTGCTTGACGGGAGGGCAATCTTCTCGTAGCGGCAAGTGGTGGACCACGATGTCCGTGTCAAGTCCGGGCATATCTTCGTATGACCAAGCAAAGACGTCACTATACTCTTGAAGCATCTCGACCAGTCTATGCTTGACATCACTCTGCAGCGCAGCCCCTATCCTGACGTTTCTGACGAGCTCTTCAGAACCCAGATTTACGATCTTAATATCCTCTTCGTGAGGCAGAATAACCTTTTCCTCTTGTTTCAACAAGCGGGCCAACTCTTCCGGAAGGTCTTCGTCTTCATCAATCTCTTCCTCGGCTTGATAGATCGGGCAATCGAAGTCGTAGTGAGCCGTAGAAGGTCCAGAGTCGATGTCATCTGTTATGTGGATCCTGCAATAACAAGGGTTAAGTTTAAAACAAGAATATGCAGGTTAGCACAAACCCCGTTGCCATTTTACTGTTTTTCAAAACAAATATAAAGACAGGAATAACAGAGAACACAATATTTGAATACGAAGAAAACGCCTTTGATTTACTAACAAAATGCATGTACATAATCCAACAAGGCCCTGACAATAAAACCGCTATGCCCCGGGTAAGACATAGGGTTGTACAATGATTGTAAAAAGTAAATCATTACTCTTCACTTGTCAGCTGGATGATATCCTTGATGGTCCAATTGTTGAGGCGCTCGCCTGGCTTGCTTGGCTGAATCCAAGAGTCGAGATCACAATCGCTATCCCCGCTGTCTTCAGACGCCGCGTTGATGCTTTCGAAGATCACTCCGCCACTGGTAAATAGGATCGGCCCCTTACCCCGTGACGCACTGCTAGACGAAGAAGAAGAAGCTTCAGCTTCAGGAGAATACCCCAATCCAAACTTATCCTGCTTGTTTGGTATCTCCAAAATATGCCTCCAGCCTGGGGTAGAACCGGCTTCGACGACGGCCCTAGCTTCTTTGAACGAGGAGAGATTCATCTCTGGCTTCTCTGTGACGACAGGAGCTACCTCTTTCACCTTGACGGCTTCAAATGCTTGGCAGAGAGTTTCATGGATTTCGCCATCCATTTCAACATATTTAAAGGATGACAAATGGCTCACCATTATGTCCTCCTCACGGCACACGGTTACTATGCTTCCCCCGACAGCATATTTGAGCTTTTGGTGCAACGTGGAGGTCACGGCACCAGCAGCATGGATCCATGGCCGACCTAAGAGGCAACTGTAGGCAGGCATGATGTCCATGATATAAAAGACCGTGTCGAACGTTTCCGGACCAACTTGGATTGGCAGGGTCAACTCTCCGAAAACGTGGCGCTTAGTTCCGTCAAATGCTTTCACCACCAGATCACTGGGGGTGCAAAGCAATCCACGAGTGTCCAACTTCATTAATGCCTTCTTCGGAAGCACATTAAGCGATGAACCCGTGTCCACCAGGACATGCAACATGATTGTGCCTCTGCACTCTATCGAGATGTGCAAGGCGCTGTTGTGATCTCTCCCTTTAGGCGTCAGCTCTAAATCTGTGAAACCTAGCCCATTGCCAGCATTAACATGGGCTACCACCTCTTCTAGCTGATTCACTGATATCTCTTGTGGTACGTAGGCAACTTTCAATACCTTTAGTAGCGCGTTGCGGTGCGCTTCAGAACACAACAACAAGTTGAGAATAGAAATCTTCGAAGGCGTCTGATGGAGATGGTCTACAATCTTGTAGTCGCTCTTTTTGATCAACCGCATAAACTCCTCGGCATCTTTGACCAGCAAATCCTTTTCTACCCCACACGGGACCTCTTCGACGACTTTGCTTTTACCCTTATCGGCCGCATCAACTCTAACCGCTTTCTCTGCCACAACCTCTGGCGGTGCAAACACTCTTCCGCTACGGGTAATACCACTGATTCCTGCGAGATTCTCCACAGTCGACCCATACGGCTCTAGCTCTAACCTTTGACCGTTGCAATAGACCTCAGCCCCGTAATGCCACGGAACGGCGTGAGTGCTCTCGAATGGGATCGACCCAGCTTTGGTAATAGTGATTGTAGGCGGTCGGGGCGCAGAAATGGTTATTGGTTGGCGAGGAATGGTGATGGTGGCGACTTCATCGGCCTGCTTCGACACGACCTCTCCTGATACACTTTCAGCCCTCCGGCTGAACTGCAAAATACCCTCAATCATCAGACTTTGGATTCCTTCTACCAGCTTCTCACATCCATCAGAATGTGTAGCACAGTCCATACATAACTCTCCGCATCCTGTAAAGAACCCTTTCTTCAACAACTTAGCTTTGACGAAACGAAGAGGCGTCTTAAGGTCTTTGACATCAGTCAACAGATCTGCACTCTCTTCTTCGATAATGGCGTTCACTCCAACTCCCCTATGATTCGGCATAGGGTTTTTCGTGACATTGGGCACATTGTCGGAGAAGTTGATAATCTTGGCATCCACCAGGTCCTGCACCTTGTGCTTAAAGGCTTTGCAGTTCTCGATTGTATGGCCAGGTGCCCCTGTATGGAAATTGCAAGTGGCATTTGCGTCGTACCCTGGTGGAGGTGCCCCTGTCAAGGGAGCCATCGTCCTCTTCTGAACTAACTGAAGCTGAAGCAAAGTCTGCAAGAGTTGCGCATACGACATGGGCGGTGCCTCGAAGTGACGGTTTATCATAGGTGCCCGATTTTGGTACTTTCTATATCCCTGCTGATTTGGTTGCTGCTGCTGCTGCGGAGCTGCTGGGATATTTATACTGGCTATCTGCTGCTGAGGGCCCTTGCCCTTTCTCCGAGCATTGGTCACAGCGCTCGCATCTCCTTCTCGTCGTTTACCAGCATAAGGTTTCTTTCCACCTCCTCCAACTGAGGATGATTCGCCTTGGATTTTCCCGATCTTAATACCATTCTCGACGTGCTCGCCCATGGTGATGAGAGCTGAGAACGTCCCAGACATACCGCTGACTAACTTTTCATAGTAGATTCCCGGGAGTGTAGCAACAAACATCTGCACGAGCTCGCGCTCAACCATCGGCGGTTGAACCCGAGCAGCCAACTCACGCCACCGCTGGGCGTACTCCTTAAATCCTTCATTATTCCGCTGCGAAAGGTTCTAGAGCTGAACTCGGTTCGGGGCCAAGTCGCTATTGTACTGATAGTGATGGACAAACGCTTCAGCGAGATCCTTCCAGGTGCGCACGGTAGCGGGCTCCAAGCCCATGTACCACTCGAGGGACGACCCAGAAAGACTATCTTGGAAGAAGTGCATCAGCAACTTCTCATCTTCGGAATAGGCAGACATCTTTCTATAGTACGATCGCAGGTGGACACGAGGGCAAGTAGTACCCTTATATTTCTCAAAGACAGGCACCTTGAACTTAGGAGGTACCTTGAAATCAGCGATTAACCCCAGCTTGGACATATCAACGCCCAAAGTATTCTGATTCTCAATATCTCTCATTTTATCTTCCAGTGCTTTGAATCTGAGCCGCGCTTCAGCATTCAACTCCGCTTCCGCACCTCTTTCAGAAAACACATCATCCTGATGATCCTCAAGCCACGGTTGAGGCACCAACAGATTCCCGACGCCAGCATTGCCGCTGATCGGCCCGATGTTGACATTAGCTCCCAGACTACCATTGTCGACGCCCGTCGCATTGAGTCCGATATTGGCCATCATGTTGCCATTAGCACTGCCGTTGCCCCCGGCAACAGGAACACCATTCTGCGGAATATCCACTGGCGGAGGAGTAGGCACAACCCCGCCATGAAGTATGCCGTTACTATCAACCCTGGAGATCAAAGGCTGAACCAAAGTTCGGAGCTGGTCCTGGCCATTAGCGACCACCTGCATCAGTTCCATAAAGCGATCCATCCGCTCACGGAGCTCTTGGACATCTGTCTGCACCTGATCCATGATCCTGGTCTGATTAGCTCGAGTTGAATAACGGTGAATTAGCCTTTGATCAATCCTGGAGTCACCGGGAACAGTCTGGGACCTGTAAACCTGAAAAAACCTGCAAACACTAAAGGTTAGGAAAAACAACAAGATGTACGCCATGCAAATGCTTCATGTAGATGCATGCATGTGTCTGTGTGCTTGGGAGATTTCCCCCGATCCTAGTGCCTTAGTGCCAGTGCTGATAATAATAATAAGAAGAAGTCCGAGCCCAATCATGGAAACATCAATCTCATATATATAAGGAAAGGCCTATCAAGGCAGTACATAGCATCAGCGAGTACAAGACAAATCAACAGCGTGACCTCAGCCAACAAGCCTGGTGATGGTCAGCATACAACAAAGATCAAAACAAAAGGAATACAACTAGTCAAGTGCGGCCACGGGCGCGATACTCTGCTAATAACTCCTTCGTCTCTGGATGATCTGGCAAAGTGAGCAACCCCTTGACGAGTAGTTCCCTCTGCACAATGGTATACTGAAGTCCCTGAACCGAACTTTCCCATGCTCCTTCGCCGAAGCAATCTTCTAATTTCCGCTTCTTAGACTCAAACATCAGCTTGTGCTCCTTCAAGTTAGCAAGAGCTTTGTTGAGTTGGCCTTCGGCGGCGTATCTGCGGGCGGTTTCTTCGTCAAACCTCTGTTCACTGTCCTTCACCTCGGCTTCCAGCTTGGAGATCTACAACATCAGCTTATCCTCCCGCTCCTTCCTGGTGGCCAGGGAAGCCTTCCAGTGCTGGTCGAACTTGGATATCCTCCGATATGCCTCGTCCAAATGCTGCTTCTTCGTAGCTAGTACGTCGTTAACAGCCCTGAAGTCTTGACCCATGCGTTCACTAATGCAAAATGCAATCATGTAATAATATATCCAGGCAACTGCTGTTGTGGAGATTCTGTATCAACAAAACCACGACCACTGATGAGAAGAAAACCCTGGTGTAGGACCACAGATCTGATCTGCCAAGAACAACCATCTGATATGACCATATACATAGGATCAAAATTCTGCTCTGTCAAGAACAAATGTCTGATAATAAGGACCTCAGATGTATGATCAAGAAATATCTGCTGATGAAGTCTTCAGACCCCAAATCAAAAATTTGCTCTATCAAGAACAAACATACAACTGCTGATGAGATCTTCAGACCCCACTCAAAATCTGCTCTATCAAGAACAAACAACATCTGCTGATGAGATCTTCAGACCCCAAAATCTGCTCTATCAAGAACAAACAACATCTGCTGATGAGATCTTCAGACCCCAAAAATATGCTCTATCAAGAACAACCAACTGATGACAAAACTCTGATCAAACCTGCTCTATCAAGAACAGACATACACCTGATGATAAGATCCTCTGATCAAAACCTGCTCTATCAAGAACAGACATACACCTCATGATAAGATCCTCTGATCAAAACCTGCTCTATCAAGAACAGACAAATCTGTAACTGAGAAACCCTGGTACCAACACAACTGATTCACTGTCAAGAAAACCAGGTAGTCTGAAGGTCAAAGTTTCCTGCAATAAACCCAATCCCGACTCACAGGTATGGACCTAAACTGACTCAAGGTACGGCATCCTATGCGTTCATCAGCGTCACAGACTTTCAAGAGGGGTCATACGATACCCAGAAGGTGTGGCATCACCAGCTCATGAAGCGACCTCACTTAGCTGAATCACAAATGATCGGTCCCCAGAGTCGACAATCCACCAAACCAGCAACCGTCTCAACCCAAAGGGTTGAAAGTGAAGCCAACCGGATGAACCTCGTCTGAGCGTGGATTTCATGAGACACTAGTGCCTGCAAAGCAAGCACGCGCCCACTAATTTCCACTCTAAGTCTATAGTGCACTCAAGCCCGGGTCTGGCTTCTCACTCATCAGAACTCCCATCCCACAACAGCATAAATAATCATATTATACTGAAAATAAAATGCGGGAAATAAAGTGCGAGAAGTAAAATGCGATAAATAAACACAACCCAGCAGGTAAACATACAAGCGTTAGGATAGACTCTCATAGGGGAACAGGAGAACCAGAGATTCTGGGTTCGTTCCCCATCAGAGTCACCAGCTGTCGCTTTTGCGAAAATAAGGTGCCGGCACAACAGAAGAGTCGCCACCTTTCGTTATTTATCCCTCAGAGCGGGAAAGGAAACGATCGGAAAAACCTGACGAAAAAGGGTAAGACAAGGTCATCGCAACCGTTGTCTGGGTTCGGGAGTCGGTTACGCAAGGGGAAGGTATTAGCACCCCTCACGCCCGTCGTACTCGACGGGATCCTCGCTTGTTGGTTTACTTGGACGGGTTGGTTTTATTCTATCTACCTATCAAGGCTGGCTGAAAAAGAAAAGAAAAATGACTCGGCAAAGCGTCGCGCTTTATGCCTACGTATTCTCATCAGAGAATGAGAAATCAGAGTCAATGTAGTTCGGCCTACGAAGGGTTATGGGGGAAGGTAGCTCGCCAAGACATCGCCATCTTGTGCCTACGTACTCTCAACAGGTATGAGAGATCAGAGCTCACGTAGTTCGGGAAACTATGGTTTATTTCCTGTCTTTTACGAAAGAAGTGTTTTTTATTGTGTTTGCGATTTCAACCGCACTAGATACTATGACCTGAGAGTGAATGCGTCGCATGTCACCCAAAGGGTACCATACTAAACATCCAGACTGTGGAAAAGAATCTCTCCCACAATCCTTTCTCAGATAGCTTAAGGCTCGTAACGTACGAAAGAAATCATTCATGATTACTATCTTAAACTGTTTTGAGATGAGAAGAGAACAGGCCCAACTAGGAGGGAGACTATCAAGTCCTACTGTTATCATGCCATGGATTCATCCTATGGTTGAGGTTTGAACAGGGAACTCCTAGAAGTTGTCATGAATAGGTTTCAACCTAAAAGTCTATCATCAAGTCCTTATCAAAGGAAATGAGAGTCCTAAGGGATCATGTCAATGATACACCAAAACAGACAAAGCATCAGCTTAACAGTAAAATGCATGCAATGCGAGTGAGGGAGGAAATATGTGTGGGGCTTCAGCCTCCACAAGCTCATCTCAACCTCAAGCCAGAATGAAATAACAGTAATCATACTGAAATATAAACAACATGCTATCAAGCAATAAACCACATGGGCAAGGGAGCTGGGCTCTACCGAATACCCGCAAGCAAAGCCACACAGTAATAGTACAAGCAGAGGGAGCAACTCAACCTCTAATGCAATCATGCTCCTAGATTCTACCTATTCTAGATATGAACTTATTCTAATGCATCAAACAAGTCAAGCAAAACACAGCAATACAGAAAAGAAAAAGAAGAAAACAGATCAACTCCTCTCCCAACTTCAAGCTTCAGCTTTTCCAACGGCAACTCAGTCTTCAGACTTCAATCACTTGACAAAACATCAATTGCTTTTCCAGGTTTCAACCCTACAAAATAAGTTTCAACTTATCCTCTCCCTTAAGCTTCAGCTTCTTGATCAGCTCACCTTCAGGCTTCACCTAATCTTCAGGGATCTTCAAGTATCAACTTGGCTTTTGCTGCTCTTCAAGCTTCAGCTGGAATGGCAATACTCAGGGATTCATCCTCTTCAATACTCTTCAATGAAGTCTTCATCTTCATGCTCAGGCTCTGCATCTCTCAAGACAATCAAACCAGAGAAAATCACTTACTGGATAAGCTGGGGGATATTGAACTGCTTATTTGACCACCAAAGGTAACCTATAAGGGTTCAACATCAAAGGAATGGTTCCCTCAAAAGTTCTACTTCCTAGGTATCTCACTTATCCCTCCAAAGGAGAGAGGTGTATACCATGGAAGGACTTTGAATCATAGGGAGGAATGGAGGTGAATGATACCATCCATGTTTGAGAAAGAAGTTATCTACATCTAAGCTCTTCCTAATTCCTAACCCTAAAAACAAAACAAAAAGAAGAAAGAACAAGCTCTCGAGCTCCTCAATGCATCTCCAAGTCTTCAACTATGCTCCACAATGCTCCACAATGAGATACCAAGCTTCCCAAGCTCACAAAGCCAAGCAACTAAAGCAAACATGCCCTAAAGGCAACACAAACAATCAACCAATACAAAAATCAACTAAAAATAGCATACTATTATATTAAATCCTAATATAATTTCTAAGGGATCCTACATACCTACCCTTAATACCCATATATGCCCCATAGTCTAAATTGTCCTAAAAACCCAAAATCTAAAGTTATTATGGACCTATGTTGAAGTTTTAACCTAATTCTATACAACCTAATAGCATCTAATCAAAACTATCCTAAAAATCATCACAAAAATATGGAATTAATCCAGGGGGAACCTAAAACCTATATCTAACTACCCTAAAAAGATTGACCTAAAAATATTAAGGGAGCTACCTAGACTAAAATTTACAAAATCATATATCAACATAAAAGAATTAAAATGCCATTAAAATGAAAAATATGCAAAAAAATACTAAAATGAAATAAAATGGCAATTTTATGATTTCATATTTTTCTTGACAAAAATGTGAAAAGGGAGAAAAAACTCCCATGAAAAAATATTGATTTTTCTATTTTTATATGAATTTTACAAGATCAAAAATAAAATGGAGAAAAATATTTTGGAAATATGAACATGGGGTGAAAATAGCAATGATATGCAGTTCATATGATGATGGGCCCAGATAAGGGGGGGTCTGGATAACAAAGCGCTAGGCCCAACATATTAATCAGAAAACAATGAAAATCATAAAAGAAATAAAAAAACGCGGTGCAAAAAGAAGTAAAATACAGTTAAAATATGGACTGGGCCTTGCATGGGGGTGGCGTTAACAATAATCCACTAAAGCCCAGAATTGTGCTTTAATGAAACGCAGCGTTTTACGCTGCTTTCATTCTTCCCTCCAAACGAATTTGAATCTGGGCCGTTGGATCATCTCCTTGGTCAAGCGGTCAGCGTGCACATCAATGGTCTGTGAGTCATTTTCAACCTCACGCCCTAGGGTTTCTGCAACTCCATGAAAACTCTACTTCCATGCACAGATTTTCGTCCAACTCGTGCTCTCTCGTCTCTTGATCAATTTCCACGATGTAAAAACCAATCTTGCTCAGAATTTCACCATGAACACGACTATGATCTTAGAATGCATTGAAATGACTTCTATCATCCAAACCGAATGGGAAACTCCATGGATCTCAAAATATCATCAACCTTCGACCTCAACCAAACTCAACTTTCTTGGTATCAAAATGATCCTCATGTTACCCTAATCAAAACTAACTAATAATCTTGCATTGTAACTCATTAAATCACACGTTCTAACTCATCCAAGAATTGACCTCCATAGTTGAAACTTCACCAAATGCTCCCAAACTCATCATACATGATCACCTAATTGTCTCTAACAATCCTAAACTAATAAATTACCCTAGCCATGCCTAGATTGAGGTGTATAAATGGTTTTGCATACCTGGCTTCTTGGAATGGTAGGTGATGAAACTCTTCAATTCAGGCCTTGTAACTCCTCAAGAATGGTCCTTGGATGCTGACAACTCTTCTGTATGCAAAAGATTTGATGTAGCAAGCTTGTACTTCAAGATTCCATGTGATTTGCTTCCTTGCAATTTCCAATGGAACACCTTCAATTCTTCATCAATGGATCCTCAAACCAGTATGAACACACTCAGAAATATCTATGGAGAAGGTTTGTGAAGAAAAATGGGATGGCAATGAAGAAGAATCAAGAGATTGAATATGATTTGCAATTGAGGAATTTTTGATCTCACACTCTCTTCTCTACCAGAATCAACACCAACCTTGCATCAATGCAAGTCACAATTATTATATAGAATGGTTTAGAATAGTCTAGAACCATCTAGGATCTTCTAGTGAGAACTTGAAGTTTTCATGTCATGGTATTTTGCATTTTCATTTCTCATAACATGGTATCTCATGCAAAAACCCTTGTAACCTTGGTAACTAACTTGAATTTATCCCCACATGATATTTTGGATGAGATACCATGCACATCTTCCTTGCTTATTAAGCTTTTTCCTTGTTTTGGTTTGGTATCTTCATGTGCAAGTAATCAAATTACAAAGCAACCCTATGATGCAAGCCTCAAATCAAAATTGTGGCTGAACCATTTTTCTTAGAATGTCATTTGGAGTCAAAATGACCTATTACATGACATGGTTTGGATTTATAACTTGGGATTTATGATTTTCAACTTCACTTGAATTAACTTATACCTCATTTTTAGGCCATTTTTATCACTTTTTGATATGAGCCTTTTCAACATCTCATTACCTCCCTACTAGCCTTAAAACATCATTCTAAGCAAGTTTGATGTTGAAGATTTTTCCATTTGAAGCTTGGAAGTAGGAGATATGGCCTTATGCTTGAAATGACCTATAACATCCAAACGACCAAAATGCCCTTGGCTTGTCAAAGCCATAAGTTGAGTTCTACAAATCCTATAAAGGACTTCTAGTACTCTCTAGAAAGCTAAGAAGATGCTATTTAATATGCATGTTGACCAAGAATCCATATGAATCATCCTACTAGGGAAAAAGTTGTCTGCAAGTTGGGTGACTTTCAAGGACCCAGATTCACATACCTCAGATGACCTGTAATTTGTCAAAACCATAACTTGAGCTCTGCACATCCTATCAAGGACTTCTACCACTCAAACTAAAGCTAAGAACAAGCTCTACAACATTCATGTTATGGGGAAGATGAGATGACAATCACATCTTGAGCTAAAACTGCCTGGAAGATAGGGATCAAACTAGGGGATTTTACACTGTCAATCCTTAGAAACCCTAGCTTAAAACTTCTCAAACTCCTCAATCATGATGAGTTGGTCTAGGAATCATCCTTATAGTATCTCAATACATCATTCCATGATCACATGGCTCTTGGGTTAGGTCTCAACCCTCTCCAAATCATTAGTTGACCTAGGGTTGACCCAGTCAAACCCTAATTCTACCATTCATGGTTGAATCTTCTGAATTCTTGCACAATGATCTCTCTGGGCTTCATGATGGCTTTCAATACATCTCATAAACTTTCTCAAAGCTTCAAGTCTACCCTCATAGTCTCAGAATCATCTGAGGAGCACCCACAACTCTCAAGTTATGAAGCACACAACCTTGGTTTCAACCAATTCCTCTGAGGATCTCTTGAGTTTTCTGACAAAGGTATCAACCTTCAAACACTTGATGGGTAAATAAATGTTGGTCAAATTTTGGGGTGCAAAAGTACTTAATGGCATATTGGGTCCTAATATGTTAGCGACAAGATGGTTGCGTTTGGGCAACCATTGATAGATGCCTTTAGGAACCAGAAATCTCCTAAATCGGCATTTACCAATGGAGTGGCCTTTCTTGCAACAATATAAGCATGCAAAATCGACTTTAGAATCACTTTTACTTGCTTGATCCCTAATTACATATGCATATTTTTGATATGGATTTATCATACTTTTTCTAAAATCCTTTTTATCAATCGCAAATGTAATTTTAGGCTCAAGTGCCTTGTTTAATTTGGCCTTAAGGTTTCTAACTTCACCTTGCCAAATATGATAAGTATCACATCCAAATTCGAAAGGATTTCTATGGTCCTCACAATCTGATTTATTACCTTCCACAATGGAAGCCTTAAGGTCCTCTAGTTTCTTTTCGGACTCTTTAACTTTGTGCTCTAAGTAAGTAAAAATTATTTTATTAGAGACAAGTCTCTTAAAGGCTTCAGTTGTTTCATTGTGTAAAGTATTAAATGCGGTTTGTAATTCTGAATGCGACATATTTGAGGACTTCTCATATTTAGAGTGACGTACCTGCTTTTTCTTATTTTTCTGATGAGCGGAAAGGCATAGATTCACGGACTCTTCTTCATCACTAGAGCTTTCATTAGAGGAGGAAGAGTCGCTGTCACTTTCCCAAGCTATGTACGCTCTCCTTGGCTTTGATGATTTCTTGTATGACTTTGATGACTCCTTTTCCTTTGCCTTTTTTTTCATCGGACAGTCCGGTTTATAGTGATCGGGCTTCCCACACTTGTAGCACGTCCCTCTAGTCTTTTTACCTTTTGAGTCATCATCTTTAGAGTACCTCGATTGTTTCCGGAAGTTTACCAAGTTCTTCTCGGAATGTTGGATGCCGTTCTTTCTCACGTAACGGTTGTACCGTTTAACGAACAGTCTCATATCTTCGCTCTTGTCCTCTTCTTCTTCGTCGCTTGAGGAATATTCACTTTGCTCTTTTGCTTGAGACTTCGAGGAGGAAGTCTTGAGAGCTATCGATTTCTTTTCACTCACCTTCGTTTTGTCTTTCTTTTCCATCTTTTCGCGTTGGTCTAGGCTCAAGAGTACCTGTTCATGCTCTTGTAGTTTGCCGAACAATGTTTTCAAGTCTAATAAGGTAAGATCATGTGCTTCTTTGATGGCGGTCACTTTTGGATGCCATTCCCTGTTAAGACATATTAAGATCTTATTAGTAGCAACATCATTGGAAACAGGCCTACCTAATGAATGTAAACGATTGATGAGATGAGTAAATCTCTTTTGCATGTCAGCAATGGTTTCCCCTTGCTCCATGAAAAAGAGATCAAACTCTTGTGTTAATGTGTTGATTCTAGCCAACTTAACATCGTTCGTCCCCTCATGGGCGATTTGTAGTGAATCCCACATGGCCTTAGCAGTAGGACAATGGGATACATGATAGTATTCATCTACACCTAATGAGGAGATTAAGATATTTTTGGCTTTCCAATCATAATTGTATTTTTTCTCATCGTCATCGGTCCATTGTGCTTCGGGCTTTGGCACAACTACATTATCCGCATTGGTCATAGTAATTTCTATTGGACCATTAAGGATAACGTTCCATATTTTTCTGTCTATGGAGTTTATGTGCACCCGCATACAGTCTTTCCAATAACTATAATTTTCATTGTTGAAAACGGGAGCTCTATTATACGCCCCTTTTAGTTCGTTAGCCATTTTCTATCAACGTTGTATTTGAAGCACCGAGTAACCGGAGCTCCTGATACCACTTGTTAGACTATGGCACGGATCTATAAGGGGGGGGGGGGTTGAATAGATCCCAATTAAAATTTTGAGCCGGCACTACCAATTAAAAAATTGGTTTTGAAAATTTGTTTTAAGTGCGGAAGCGGCCGAGGAAAATATAGTCTAAAATGAACGGTTATTGGAAAACTGGATATGCGTAAGCCTTTGGATTAATGACAATATGGAAAAGAGAATCACAACACTAATCACACTTATCAATGATCTAATTCACTTGTTAGGATTCCTAGTTCCAACGATTTAAAGAGCAAACCAAAACTAGATACACAAATAAGATAATTTTGGTTTCGGCAATTTGTCGAACACTTGGCGTGCAAAAACACTCCAAGTGATATTTATGTTGAGTAAGTGATTCCAATTGGCCTAGTACAATGTCTTATTGTACTTTGGATTCAAAAACAGAGTTTCAACCTCTTACTCAATTGATATCACAGTTTGACAATAGTGCTTATACAAAAATCACTTATTTTTAAGCTAAAATGAAAATGCTGAAAAATAGAGAAGACAAGTATTTGGTGAGGCAGTTCCCCCCTCGTCCTCGCTTCGGGGTACGTCTACCCTCAATTCTAAAACTAGAATTGAGATAGATTTAATAGATATCACCTGTTGAATGTAACAGTTTATACAAGGATTGAACAGCAAAAATACAACAGAATTCTCAAGACGTTGAATGTTGCTTCCATTCCTTATCCCTTGATTCAAGATGAATCATGTCCTCTGATCGTTGTTGATAGACCTCCGATTCCAGCCACCTTATTGAATAACCCTTAGTTGTTCAAACCTTCGGCCCCGGCTGATCTCAACTACAACGAAACGAACCCGAGATCTTCCCCTCAATATCACTGAATCCACTACTAGACTGTTGAAGAACAGCTCTTCACAATCACCTTCGCTCAGTTGACCCTTGATGAAGAATCTCGTCTAAAACCCCCCAAAATTCAAACCAATCTTGGAGGATAAAACCCTAACGGTTTTATTCAAGAAAGAACCTGTCACAAGCTTCAACCCGAACTAGATTACCCAATCTAAGCTTCGAGCCTTATCACCTTTAATCACTCACAATGCACTTCAAAAATGGCTGTGTGTAATTGATGTGTTGTGAGATATTGAAGATGAAGATGATGAATCTTGGACACCTATTTCACGCTTTCTTATTCTTGAACACATGAATCAGTTTTTATCAAATGTTAAAAAATGACATAAGTGGTTGAAGTTGTATATATAGTACCAGACCAACCAAGGACATAACAGCTTTTCAAATAGTAGAGGGAATCACTTAAAAACTGTATTTCTGTGCGAACGGTCGACCGCAGCAGGTCTGTGCGTCGATGCATAGCCTGCATTTTTTGGAAATCTGCAAAATGTATCAGTATGCATCGACCATACAGTCAGCGTGTGCTGACCTGTTGAAAAGTATTTCCTTCATGCGCCGACCCTATGGTCGAATCATCCCTTCATGCGCTGACCAGTGGAAATTGCACTGATGCATATGCCGACCCTATGGTCGACTCATGCCCTGCCAACCTGCAAAAATTGATCTTCTTGTGGTTTTTCATGCCTCTTGTCACGACCACATTTCATCTACACATATTATATTTATTATAACAGTTTTTAGACAAATATAAAAGGATATGGTAGGTGATACGTTGCATTTGTTTAGTAGATTTGGAGTTTATAATTGCCAATTCATCCATGGTTGTAATTCGTCATCATCGAAACATATATCGAGTGATGTCTTGCAGACTCGTGTGATGTGTGGCGATTTGCCTTCACAGACTCCATTGAGGGAATGAGCTCAAATGGGAATTATCTATTCCTGACGCGGAAAAGATAACTGAAATAACCATCATCCACGAGGATTGAACTCTATGGGGAAACTGAATATAGTAGGTATTTTATGCTAAAGGTTGACGATCTACTTGGAGAGAACGAACAAACCCAGTTACTTGGCGGCAAGCACAGACAAAGTAACGACAAAAGACAGTGAGGATAGCAAACATGCGGATGCTAATGCGTATGCAACCTGAAAATGCAATGTGAATGCAATGAGTATGCAAAATGTTCATGCTTATACTCGTGCACATGCTGACGAAACAGAAAAGTGGAGGAGTAAACAAGAGATGAAATAAACATCTCGATGGGGATACCCGACGACCTCTGCAACATTACATCTATCAAGGGATAGGAGGTTGATGGTAGAACTAAATCTTGCTTCAAAGTTCCAAATTATCTGGGGAGAACAAAATTCCACTTGGCAGATAAGATATCATGACTTCACTGAAGGGATTCACCTTAGGATTGGAGACTTCCGGGGATAAAATAAATATCCGTTTCATTGGGGATGTGTGGAGCTAGGCAGCTTCATGGGGAAAGTAGCAACCTCCTGGAAAAGTACATCAACTTCTTGGGGAAAGTATCTCGACTTCTTGGGGAATATTTCCGGATCTGTCCGAAAGTGTTGTCAGCTTATAGTCTCGTTGGGGACTGCTCTGAAGCAATGGTTTAAAAGTGCTTCTGCAACAATGGGACTTACTGGGGAAAGGAAGATATCCTTCGGAGATTTCCACAAGTCAAAGCAACTTTATATGTTCCAAAAGTGTCTTCAAAAACAGTTTTAAGTTTAGAACTTTTCACCTTCAAAATTATTATCAACAAATAGCATTTTGCATAACAAAAAGGAAAACAAAGATATTATAATAGACAAAAATTGAATTGCAAAGGGTTTTAATTTATTAAAGAATGGTAGCTTGCTAAGGGCAGAGCTCCATGGAAAATTACAATTGAAATTGGCAAGTAGGGAAAGGCTACATTGAATCCAACGACCTCTACTGACCCTAATAACCAAGACTACCCAAAATCCTGCTTCTGACAAGAGCGATTGGATTGGAATTCATCTTCCGTAAAATGTTCTTTGATGCTCAGCATCATCTAATGCAGTGAAATGCCTTTGTCTCTAACTTTTTCCTGGACCGCCCTTTCGGGTTTTCAATCCATCGGGACGCTCATTTTTGCCTAAGCCTCCCTTTCAAGTTTTCAGCTTAGCGAGCTATGCATTTTTTTTATTTTCATCCCTTATTTTTGCCTGAATCTCCTTCATAGGTTATGATCCACAGGGATACCCATTGTTGCCTAAATCGCCTTTTCAGGTTTTTGACTTAGCGGGTTATTTTAGGCATAATATTTTCTGACTGCATCAGAGTTTACAGGATGTGCAAGCTCTTCACCATCCATAGTTGTAAGAATTAATGATCCTCCAGAGAAGACTGTCTTCACAACAAATGGGCCTTCGTAGTTGGACATCCATTTCCCGCGCATGTCTTTGTGAACTGGCATGATTTTCTTGAGTACGAGCTCTCCCTAACGGAACTCACGGATTCAGACTTTCTTGTCAAAGGCTCTCTTCATCCGTTTCTGATATAACTGACCATGGCACATAGCTGTCATGCGTTTCTCGTCGATAAGATTCAGCTGGTTAAATCTGTCTTGAACCCATTCAGCTTCATCAAGCTTGGTTTCCCTCAATACCCGTAAGGAAGGTAACTCAACTTCGATGGGGAGGAAAGCATCCATTCCGTACCCCAAGGAGAAAGGGGTTGCCCCTGTTAAAGTTCGCACTGAAGTTCTGTATCCGTACAAAGCAAATGGTAACATTTCATGCCAATCTTTGTAAGTCTTGACCATCTTTTGCAGGATTTTCTTGATGTTCTTGTTCGCAGCTTCAACAGCTCCATTCATCTTAGGACGGTAAAGAGAAGAATTGTGATGTGAAATCTTGAAACCTTCGTACAATTCCTTCATGGTCTTGTTGTTCAAATTGGTACCATTGTCTGTTATGATCCGACTTGGAATTCCATAACGGCAAATAATCTCTTTTCTGATGAAGCGGGCAACCACTTGCTTGGTCACGTTGGCGTAGGAAGCAGCTTCTACCCATTTCGTAAAGTAGTCAATAGCGACTAGAATGAAAAGGTGATCGTTGGAAGCTTTCGGCTCAATTGCCCCAATCATGTCAATGCCTCGCATCAAGAAAGGCCACGGTGAAGATAAAGCATTCAACGGTGTTGGAGGTACGTGGACCTTGTCTGCATAGATTTGGCACTTATGGCATTTCCTGGCATATTGGATGCAATCAAATTCCATGGTTAACCAATAATAACCAGCTCTCAGAATCTTCTTAAATATAGCATAACCGTTGGCATAAGTTCCAAAAGTTCCTTCATGAATCTCTTGAAGTAGCATGTCTGCTTCACGTTTGTCAACACATCTAAGCAGGACCATGTCGTAGTTTCTCTTGTATAGCACATCATTGCTGATGATGAACTTGGATGCTAGTCTTCTCAAAGTCTTCTTCTCGAGAGTGGTAGCATTGGCTGGATATTCTTGCTCGAGCAAGTAGTTCTTAATGTCGTGGAACCAAGGCTTGTCATCAGATTCTTCTTCAACCATCTGACAGTAGGCAGGCTCAGTCTTGCGTTCAATTCGAATGAGAGTAGCGTCATTAAAGAATCGGACTTTCCACATTAAGGCTAACATGGCTAGAGCATCGACAATATGGTTTTTAGATCTCGGAACATGTTTGAAAGTGATCTCATCAAAGTACTCGATCATTTCAACAATGTAGGCTCTGTATGGGATTAACTTCTCATGTCTGGTTTCCCATTCACCTGTAACTTGATAAATGACCAAAGCTGAGTCTCCACTCACTTCAAGAATTTTGATTCTGAGGTCAATTACTGCTTCTAGGCCGAGAATGCATGCTTCATATTCGGCGATATTGTTGGTACATTCAAAGTCTAACCTGGCTGTGAATGGGGTATAACCACCTTCTAAATTCATCAGAACGGCGCCTATGCCATGCCCATTATAATTAGAGGAACCATCAAACATCATCTTCCAACAGAGACCCGGCTTGGGACCCTTATAAGGACCTGGCTCTTCATAATCCTTTACTAACATAATGTCTTCATCAGGAAAGTCAAACTTGAGAGGCTCATAGTCTTCAACTGATTGATCCGCAAGATAATCTGACAAGATACTACCTTTGATAGCTTTCTGAGTCATGTAATGGATGTCGTATTCTGATAACAACATGTGCCAACGGGCAAGTCTTCCAGTCTGAGCAGGCTTTTCAAAAATGTATTTTATTGGATCCATTTTCGAGATCAACAAGGTAGTGTGACAAATCATGTATTGCTTGAGGCGTCTAGCAGCCCATGTTAATGCACAACAAGTCTTCTCCAAAAGTGAATATCTGCTCTCACAATCAGTAAACTTCTTGCTCAAGTAGTAGATGACATGTTCTTTTCGTCCAGTCTCATCGTGTTGACCCAATACGCAACCCATAGACTTCTCAAGAACAGTAAGGTACATGAATAGTGGTCTTCCGGGAACAGGAGGAATCAAGATAGGAGGTTCTTGCAGATAACCCTTGATCTTCTCAAATGCTTGCTGACAATTAGAATTCCAATCAACAACCTGACCCTTGTAGAGTAACTTGATGATCGGTTCACAAGTAGCAGTCATATTAGAAATGAATCTGGATATATAGTTCAGTCGTCCAAGAAAACATCTCACTTGTGTTTCAGTCTGCGGAGCAGGCATGTCCTAAATGGCTCGAACTTTATCGGGATCTACCTCAATTCCTCGTTGGCTGACGATAAAACCAAGTAGTTTTCCAGATCTAACACCAAAGGTACACTTAGCAGGATTCAATTTCAACTAGTACTTCCTGAGTCATTCAAACAGTTTCAGCAAATGATCCAAATGGTCCTCTTCATTTTGAGATTTGGCAATCATATCATCAACATAAACTTCGATCTCTTTAAGCATCATGTCATGAAAGAGAGCGACCATAGCTCTTTGATATGTTGCCCCTGCGTTTTTCAAACCGAAGGGTATAACTTTGTAGCAGTAGGTTCCCCAAGGAGTAATGAAAGTGGTCTTTTCTCTGTCGGCAGGATCCATCTTGATCTGATTATAACCGGAGAAACCATCCATAAAAGAGAAAACTGCAAAACTGGTTGTATTATCAACAAGTGTATCAATATGCGGCAGAGGGAAATCGTCTTTTGGGCTTGCCTTGTTCAGATCCCTGTAGTCTACACACACTCTGAGTCTACCGTCCTTTTTGAGCACTGGAACAATGTTGGCCACCCAATCAGGATACTTCACGACTGTAAGAAAACCTGCATCAAGTTGTTCCTCATCTCGAATTTTCAAATCCATGTCAGGTCTTGTTCTTCGAAGTTTATGCTTGATAGGTGGACATTTTGGCTTAAGTGGTAGCTTGTGAACTACAATATTAGTGTCTAAACCAGGCATATCTTGATACGACCATGCAAACACATCAGAAAAATCTTCTAGAAGCTTGACCAATCTCTGCTTGACCTCGGCCCCGAGCGTTGTACCAATCTTGACCTCTCTCTTGTCTTCATCAGTGCCAAGATTAATCAAATCTACCCGCTCTTTGTATGGTTGAAGCTCAGTGTACTCATACTCAACCAATTTTGCCAGTTCAACGGGTACTTCAAAATCTTCATTACCCTCATCTTCAGCTTGATAAATGGGTGAATCCCAGTCAGGAGTGAAAGCAGGATCGTCAGATTCAACAAGGTTTTGGATATGATTGCAATGTTTGGGCTTATTTTATTAAATTCATAAGGAAAATGCACGAAGAAGAAAATGCTTTTAAATTTATATTTTGTAGTTTTTGAAAAGGTTTTCCAATTTCATTTTAAAAAGTGAAAGCAAAAAAAAAAAACGACAGTGAAACAAAAAGAATTTAACAAAATACATTTATTAATATCATTTTAGAAAGTGAAAAGGCGACCCTACAAATTATCCAATAGCTTTGGGCATAGCCATGGAATTTTGAAAACAACAAATGAAAACATTAAATTACTTTGAAATGGGAAAAATCACGGGGATCTCTATAGCTTCCCAGTTGCTCAAGGCTGCATCGCTCATGAATACCAGGTTGCTCAGGTCTTCATCATCATCATCATCGTTGATAGCATTGACTTGAAAACCTCCGCTGACAAACACTTCTTGGACAGTCTTCAGACGCCCTTTGACGGTTGTAGAAGCTTTATCATGAGTTGGTTTGTAACCCAACCCATGACAATTGGTCTTGGTCTAGATGTCGATCACTTCTCCCTAACCTTCAAGAATACCCCTGTCGATTGTTGATCTGGTACTCTTGAAAGATGCAAAAGATGGATTACTCTGGCCCATTGTTTCTTCAACTTCCAAAAAGACAACATTGGCGATCTCAAGTGCTTGGAAAGAAGTTTCCAAAGCATCTTCATCAGCCTCAATATAACGGAAAAAAGATAGATTGCTGACCATTAGATCCTCTTCGCCATGTATGATAACCAGCTTTTCATCGACCACAAACTTCATCTTCTGATGTAAAGTTGAAGTTACTGCCCCAGCCGCGTGGATCCAAGGTCTTCCAAGTAGACAACTGTAATTGGGATTGATGTTCATTACCTGGAAAGTGATGTTGAATACATGTGGTCCAATCAAGATCGGAAGCTCTACCTCTCCGATCATGGATCTGCGAGAACCATCAAAGGCTTTGACAATCAAGGAAGTAGGCTTCATCACAGTCTTTTTATAAGCCAACTTAGCAAGAACTCTCTTGGGTAGGACGTTCAGAGATGAGCCGGTATCCACAAGCACCCTTGATAAGTTATCCTCCAAACATTTCACTGATATATGTAAGGCACGGTTGTGATTCTGAACTTCTCTCGGTAACTCTTCGTCACTAAAGCTGAGAGTGTTGCAGGCAGTAATGTTGGCAATCAAACTATCAAGTTGTCCGGTGGTGATGTCCTGAGTGACATGAGCTTGAGCCAATATCTTCTACAAAGCAGTTCTGTGAGCAGGTGAATTCATCAGCAGAGATAAAATTGAGATTTTGGAAGGAGTCTGATGAAGTTGATCAATAACTTTGTAGTCTCTCTTTTTGATGATTCTAAAAAACTCAACATCTTCATCATTAGTAACTGCTTCTTTATCCTTGTCTTTGGCAGGCACGACATCAGTAGTAATTTCTTTTGGCGGGGCCTGGTTGAATTGGGGAGTATAGTTACGTCCACTGCGAGTCAACCTGCTTGCCCCAACTATATTTATCACATTTTCATTATCAGTCTTCAATTCTTCCCTCGGAATAACTTTCCCAGATTCTTTGTCAATCATGGTCACATCATATTTCCAGGGTACAACTTTAGGATCACTGAAAGGAAACGAACTTGGCTTCTGAATAATCAACGGCTTTGGCTGATCCACCGTAGGAGTTACGGGTTTTAGTATGTTGAACACGGGCTTTGTAGCACTCGACCTTGGCAAATTAAACACTGGCACTTTAGTATTTGGCTCTGGTAAATTGAAGACGGGCTCAATCATGGCAACTTCATCCTTCTTTACCTTACCAACCACTTGTAAGAAACCATCATTGATCAATTTCTGAATATCATTTCGAACCCACAAACAACCCTTGATACTGACATCGCAACTTGTACAAACAACATGAAAAGTAGACACTAAACTGGCTTCAAACAACTTAGAATGGAAAACCCGAAGAGGAGTCTTGATCTGAGCAACATCAAGTATAAGGCTTTCATCAGAGGAATTTTCAATAGCATTAACAACCCCATGGTTAGGCAGAGGATTGCTCTTGACATTCGGCTGAGGATCATCAAAAGACATGATCTTCTTTTCCATTAGCTCTCTGACAAGTTGCTTAAAAGCGTAACAGCCTTCTAGATCATGACCTGGCGCACCCTCATGAAATAAACAATGAGCGGCGGCGTTGTAATTAGCTGGTAGCGGATTAGGAGGTGGACCCAAAGCTCTAGTAGTAATTAAACCTTGTTGTACTAGTGAGGGGTACAACTCGGTGTAAGTCATTGGAATGGGAAGACACTGCTTGTATTGTCTCTTGTTGGGACCATTATGGCGAGGAGCCTGATTCTTTGACTGATATGCTGGAGCGTTGGGCGCTTGTTGATAGTTGGCAGGAGCTTGTGCAGGCTGATAACCAGGAGGTTGTTGATATATCGGAGGCGGATAAATAGGAGCCGGTTGCACAGGCTGATATGCAGACATTTGCTGGTTGAATGCGGGAGTAACAGCGGCCACATAAGGTTGTTGAGCATACTGCACAAGATAACCTTATTGTTGAACATAATAAGGCTGATTTCTTCGTCTGCCTGCAGATACAACATTAGTTTCACCCTTTTTCTTCTTCTGAGAACTGAACGAAGGTTTCTTGGCTTGATCTTTGGAGCTTGAACTACCAGCAGCACTTGGCATCTTACCACTCTTTAGACCCAATTCCACTTTTACACCAACAGAAACAATGTCAGAAAAATTAGAAGTTACGCTACTAACCATTCTCTCATAGAATTCTGGACGCATTGTGTCAACAAACCAATCGGCTAATTTCTTCTCGGTCAGAGGAGGTTCCACTTGTGAAGCAATCTCTCTCCACCTCTGAGCATACTGTTTGAATGATTCTGAACTCTTCTGGGACATACTGAGTAGTTGTCTTCGATCAGGAGCCAGATCCATATTATACTTGTAGTGTTTAATGAAAGCATCAGACATATCTTGAAAGCATTTGATACGGGACTGATCCAAAGTTAGGTACCATTTTAAGGAAGCACCTTTCAGACTATCCTGGAAGCAATGTATCATTAGCTTGTCGTTCTCAACATGAGCTGCCATTTTACGGTAGTACATTATCAAGTGACTTTTCGGACAAGTAGCACCTCCATATAGGTCAAAGCTCAGAGTTTTGAACTTTGGGGGAATAGTCAATCCAGATACCAAGCAAACATCTCTGGCAGCAACACCAAAGATTTGGTCACCTTCCATCATTCTCAGCCTTTTGTTAATGATTTCAACATTCTCACGCAACTTCTCATGTCGCTCATCTTCGTCATCCTTCATGTCAGGAATATCATAAACCGACTCATTAAAGTAAGGTTGCACACGAGTGTGAACAGTAGCTGGTGTAAAGGTCGGAATCACTTGAGGAGCTTCGGAAACCAGAGGAACAGCTTGAGGAACCGATTAAGCGATAGAAACCACAGGAGGTGGAGGCACAAAACCAAATGGAAGACCATATGGAGGTACACTCGCAATAGTAACAGGAGGTTGAGGATCCATCACATTATTAGTAATCTCGGACACAACAGTGGGCCGAGTATCCATCCTTGCGTTAATGACTTGAAGCATTTCCATTATCTGCCCAACACTTCCACGAAGGTCTTTGAGTTCATTGTTAACACGGTCAAGTTCTTGATTCTGTTCCGCCATCTTTTTCCGAGCTCGAGCTCTGGTGTTTTATTGATGCAGAGGACTCAGGGTGACAGAACTGGAAGCGAGAGAACCAAGGATGAGAAACCGGAGGGAAAAATGCAAATGCAAAAATATGATGCAATGTAATGCATTGGTTTCAAGGGTTTCAACGGTCAATTGCAAGTATTTTCGAGGAAACGTTGAAAAAGTTTTAGACTTGGAAATGTAGGAAATTTTTTTTTTGAATTTGCAAAGGACAAATTGAATTCCTTGAAACCAGGAATGACATGATGCTGGATGCAATGCACAAACACACAAAGCACACAAAGGTCCTAGGTTAGAGGAACATGAGCAGAGCCAAGGTCTACCCAATCCGAATGCTAAGTACTATGGGTTAGTTGCACCTGCAGAACAAGGTTCTAAAGAGGTCCCCAAATTCATTAGTCCATCCTTCGGATATTATCAACTTTCCAACTAACTCAGGGGTTAATAATATTCTCAAGAGAACTTCTTTTGAGTGTAGTATCGCGTAGCACTATTTCAGGACTACTCCCTCATAGTCTCGCACTACGTCCTAATAAAGGCCAAAGTGGGGTTAAAGGTAACTACGGTCCTCAATATCATGGACTCCAATCAAAAATAGTAAAGGTTTTCACGACTATACTCGTTCAACCGAACCATTTTTGAAAGGGTCTCAACTGAGCGGTGATTCTCGAGTCAACTTGGTAGGGACTCACTCCCTATAAGCCTCGTCGAATGTATCACCATCCTATCTTAAGATCACTCAAGTCCGGGTGTAGGACTTTGTCTCACCACTCAAGGATATCAACCCAAAAGCAATAGATAAACAAATATACAAATAATAGATATAAAGCAATAAACAAGTAAAAGCAAGTTAGGGAAACCCCATTGAAGTCATTCCCCAGTGAAGTCGCCATTTTCTGTTGCGGTTAAATTTTGATGTCATGCTATTGATTAACTTGAATCTTAATTCATTTACAATCGGTCTTTGATTTATCCGAAAGAAAGGTTAAAGAAAGGGGAAAACCTATTTTGCATTGTAAACACAACGCGGGGGGAGATCTAAAGTTCGGGGGGTGGTTAAGTTTAGGGAAGGTATTAGCATCCTAAACTTCTGTATTACTCTACAGGAACCTGTCGTTTTAAAAGTTGTTATTGCTATATTATCTGTTTAAGGTTATGCTAAGGGTTAAGGGTGAAGAGAAAGACCTAAGGGGTTAGTCCTAAGTATACTCTCCAAGACTCGCATCTTGTGCCTACGTATCCTGGGTAGGGGATGGAATCAGAGTATTCGTAGTTCCCCTCGAAAGGGAGGAAGAGGAACTTCTTGACTGTGGTCAAGGTTCATGGGGGAAATAAACGTTCATGGGGAAGCACTTACTTTGGAGTGTGGAAACTCCGATTTCTACGTTAAGTTGAATTAAAGGTGTAAGTAGGTATTCCACGGTGGGAACCTACATGGAGTGCAGCGACTCCCAATCCTAAGGCTAGAATAAAAGGGTGGATGTCCACGGCGGGACGCCTAAGCATGAGTACAGCGACTCGGATCCTAAGGCTAGGATGGGGTGAAGGTGTAGGTATTGACTCGGCGGTCAGATGGTGTAACTTTTCCTTCGGAGGGGGAATAACGGTAAACTAAAGTGCAGTAAAAATGTAAATTGACATACAAGTGATGAGATATGGATGAGTTGTTTTGATTTAATTGACTTAGAAGTTAGAAGTTGGAGTTAAAGACTTTCTTTTTTTTTGTTGAGAATTTTGAATTGGATTAATTAATTGAAGTGAAAAAGGCTAAAGTTAGAATTTTATTTTTGTGAACTTTGGTGAGTTTTTATTAAGAGTTGGAACATAATCAAAGCTAAATCCTGAATTACTAACACCAGTTATTTTTAAAATTGGATTAAAAGGAAGTTATTTATTTATTAAGAAAAGCAAATTGTTTAAGCTCTAGAATTAAATTAAGTAAAAAATAAGATTATATTTTTCTTGGTTTTATTTATTTATTATGAAAGAGAAATGAGATTTAAATTACAGTGGACATTGATGATATACCTTAGTTTCCTTTCTCTTTTGTATCTGATCACCGTCAGGCTTGTTGACTGGGATCTTTGGTTATTGTATTTGGTTATAACTTTGATGTATGGGATATTTGTATCAACTCTTTATTAAACTTGTTCAGTTAATGTATGAGCTATTTTCTCCAGTGTTCTATCCATCTCGTATTTTATTGTTGTTGAAACTTAAATCAAGGTGTAGACCACCCTGGAAATAATCTAGCATGGAATTTGCATTATATTTTCATACTCATTGCATAACACGTGCTCTTAGCTGGTTTTCTTATCTCTACCTGGTTTTCTTCAGCAGGGTAGCGAACTCTGGTATTGACAAGTAAGGTACAAGGGGAAATCAGAAACAAGCAATGGAACAAATTCAGGATGGGTTACTTGAGGTGCGAACCCGTATGAATCAATTTATGGAACTGATGCAAAATATGGCTCAGGGCTAAGAGAAGTTCAAAACTTTGGTCCAACCACTCATTGATACTTGGAGAGTTGATGACGGTGGTGTTGTCCATCCTGATAGAGGTGTTGGTGGTGCCAATCCTCCTAGTGGAGCTGGCGCTAGTGTTGTTATTCCTCTTAGTGGAGGTGCTGGTGGTCTTGCTGGTCCTGGTGGACCTGGTGGTGTTGTTGGAGGTGGAGTTGGTGGAGGTAATGTATGTGTTGTTCATGGAGGTGCTATAGGTTATAACCATCATTGGGATGTTGATCAACAGGAGGACGCATTCTCTATACATGATCTCGATGCCAGTCTCCTGATGGAGGCTGATAAGAAATGACTGAAGAGAGAATGAAAGCTTACGAGAATCAGAATGTTTTGGGCATTGATATGACTGATTTAGGTTTGGTACCTGACGTGAGAATTACACTTAAGTTCAAGGTCCTTGATTTCGCTAAATACAGGGGCACCACATTTCCTAAGATACATATCAGGGCGTATTACCAAAAGATGTAAGCGTATTCAGACAATGAAAATCTCTTCATGCATTTTTTTCCAGGATAGCTTAGCTGGGGCATCCCTGGAATGGTACATGGGATTGAAGAGGACCTATATAAGAAGTTGGAGGGATCTGGCTGAGGCCTTCGTCAGGCATTATCAATATAATAATGATATGGCTCCCAATAGAACACAACTACAAAATCTAACTTAGAAGACGAGTGAGAGTGTTAAGGAGTACGCCTAGAGGTGGCGTGAATTGGCTGCACGAGTTCAACCTCTTATGATGGAGATAAGACTTATGGATATGTTTATGGGCACACTTCATGGTCCATATTATGATACTCTGGTTAGTTTTACTTCTGCAAGGTTCTCAGACTTGGTTATGGCAGGTGAACAAGTTGAGAGCGGGATAAAGATGGGAAAGATTCAGAGTGGTAACAGCTCCTCATCTGAAGGAGGAAAGAAACCATATGTTGGGGCCCCCAACAAGAGGGGTGGGGAGACCAATTTTATTTCATCATACAGAAGTAAGGGCATATCAAATTATAATTCTTCACAACAGATAGTTGATGTAGCCATCCCGACTACACCTCAACAACAACCTTATGCTCCCTGTAGGTGTCCAGACAGACCAAGGATGGCTAATAGGCACTTTGGCACTCCACATATGATGCACGCTCAATTATTACAACATTTTCTACAATTGCAATTGGTCCAGAAGAGAACTTTGGCTCTGCTTACCGGTACTCCTCCACCCGATTACGATGCCAACGCCTACTGTGAATTCCATTCTAGAGCGTTGAGGCATCACATCAACAATTACAAAGCATTCAAGCATAAGGTTCAGGACTTACTTGATTCAAAAGCTACTGACTTCACCAATAATGGGCCCAATGTGATATAAAACACTATGCTGGTCCATGGCGGTGCAAAGCAAAATGCTATCGAGGAGGTAGAGGGGTTAAAATTGGTGACCAATGTCAATATGTTGAAGAGTCCGCTGTTGTTTATAAAAGAACGTCTGCTCAAGGGGGATGTATTCCCGGGTTGTTTGTCTGATTGTAAAGAGTGTGAATTACAACCAAAGGGTTGTGATTTATTGAAGAAGGGTATCCAGAAGATGATAGATGAGGGACACCTTCAGTTTGACAGAACTTTCGTTATTGATGATGATGATAAGAATATTGCAACCATTTCCATTTCGTATAATACTATTCATATATCGGCGCCAGTAAGGAAAACTCCTATTGTTATTACCACACCAGAACCTGTACCATATGAAATCACCAAACCTATTCCATGGAATTACGAAGCCGAGGTATTTTATAATGGTCAAAAGCAGGAACTTATGGGTTCTTCAAGTGCTGGGACCAGTATTGATAATATTGTTGGGGCTGGAGGCATAACTTGCAGAGGCCGGGTTTTGCTCCACCAATACCTCAGGATGGTAATGTTGATAATTCTGCTAAAGGAAAAGGAAAACATGTTGTTGAAGATTCTGTGCAGAAACAGACTACTGAAGATTCCTTTTCGAAGGATGTTAAGGAATTCATGAAGATAATTAAGAAAAGCAACTACAAGATTGTAGATCAATTGCATCAGACTCCCTCTAAAATCTCCATTTTGTATTTGTTGTTGTGTTCAGAGGCCCATAAAAATGCTCTGCTGAGAATTCTGAATGTTGCATATGTACCGCTGTCATACCCCAAATTTGTCCTACTTGTATATCCCTTCATCTTTACATCCGTTCACTAACCATTATTCAGAAATCCAAAATATGTTGTTTTTCAGTTGCTTAAGTCTATGTTATTTAAAGATATCCAGTTAGGGGTGTGTGCAGTATAGATTGAGGATCATTTTGATTTGACCTTATCTTGTCAGGCAAAAGTATGTTTCACAGTTCAGGTGATGTGTGTAAAGTTTCAATTAGGGTTTGTGCCAATTCAAGACAATTGTGTATGGTTCTAGATATCAAGTGCTTCACGGTTGAAGAGTTATTAGAATTCAGGTTATTTTCCAGCTAGGGTTTTATGCAATGTACTGAGGTGTATGTCTCAAGCCATAATCCTTTGGTTTCAAGGAATGTTCTCGCTCATTTGGTTCATAACTAAGACTCTGGTTTATCAGTATTCATGTGGCCAGATTCAAATGTATTTATTAATTCAAGGCATCAATTCAAGTTAATAATGAATTTAGGATAATATAGTTCAGTCAAAATCAAGAATAATTCATTCCAAGGGGCTTTAGTTCATTCTGGTACAAGGGTGATCTATGCGTAATTCAAGATCTCATTTCAAGTGAAAAAAAATGAAATTTGGTGGCATTATTCAAGAAGTGTGGTGCTAATATCATTTTGAGAAGCCCATTGCATTTTATTAAAAAAAACTCAACAAAAATAAAGGCCCATTACTTATTACCAAAAAAAATATATAGATAAAGCTCATTGAAGGCCCATTTTAAAGCCCAGGTTCTAACAAATCAATTGAGTCTTTGTTTTTTTCTACCAAAACACACAATGAAAGCTAAAAAGTAATAAAAACAGGTAGTATTTAGTACAATTCTGCAAGGAAATTATGATTCACTACCTAAACAGTAGTATTCCTAACGCACCCAACTCACATGGCACATAAAAATCGTGAATTTACAACAACATGACAAAACCATCACACCCGTTGTACCAACAAATCAGTACAGCCAAACCCACACATCATTTCTTTGGACAACCATTTTCAATACATTAAATTAACAAGTTGATCCTCCCCCTCATGTAATGAGCCCAACGTGATCACTGCAACCCAAAATCCTCACACAAAACTCACACAATTTCAAGTGGCTCAGCAAGTCATAAGCCTCTCATGCTCCATGATGCATAAACACACTCATGTGACAATAATTAAAGGAAAAAGCTAGATGCAGTAAAGACTCCAAAAACCGCGATCCCACACAAGCCTTCACACTAGCCACAAGAAATTTATCCCCAATATTACTCGATGCGAGTATTGTGCAACACAGCCATGTGAAAAAATAACTTTAAAACCAACAATTTGCAAACCGTTACCCCACAACTTGTGATGTCACAGCAAAATCGCTACATGTACGACCTGTAAAATGTAGAACGAAATTACACAATGTCACCAATTCCCCCTTCATCCTCTCATAAAAAGGTTTCCTTCATTCTTCATTTTGAGGGGGCTCCGCCTTCATAACCTTCGATACAAATCGATCCTTCAACCACCTTGGAGCCTCACCTTCTTTCTCACAGCCCCTCGCCTCCTTCTTCGTCTTCAAATTTCCTTCTACCCACATATCAATAAACCCCAAATCCCCTTTTTCTTCTTCACCAAACCCATTCTTTTCTCTCCAATCTCACAAATTAGAAAACCACAGAACCTCCATTCCAGCACCGGAAAAAACAGAACGAGAAGATGAGAAGTAGAGAGAGAGATCGGACGAAAAACCCACACACCTGAACCGAAACGAGAGCAAAATATAGGTGACAAACTTTTAACGCATGACGAGTTGATGGCAAATCAGACAAGGGTTTGCAACTAAGGTTGGAAGTTGTTTCTCTATCGTTGTGTTAATTAGTGTAATGTGTTAACAAAATTCAATTCGGAACAGTGTAATATTTCCATGGCCACCGAAACTCTTGCCCTTTTGTGTTGTACCCCAAAATTTTCCCAACCTTTTTCTTTACTTGGCTTATGGTTCATTGCATTCTTTAGCATTTGCATCTGCATAACATTATATTTTGCAGGGGATCAAGAGAGGTGTGACTACTCAAGAGAAGAGTTATCAAGGGTTTCAAGCTCAACCAGAAGTGCTTATTCAAGTTATCTAATGCTTACAATCATCAAGAAGTGGTCAAAGCTCTCTAAGAGAGAAGATTGACAAGTGTTGCTTATCTCCTATCTTGGAGGTCAACGGAAGATCATCAGGGGTTTTCAAGGCTATGGTTATGGATAGGAGATGTTTGAGAAGCTCTCTGAATGCTTTTGAAGTCATTGTGGAGCTTATCTATGCATTCATGGCACTTGCAAGAGGTTGCAGTCAAGGGTTGTGCACCTAGGGTTTCATCTGCTTAGCTCAAAGTCAGCTGTGGGCTTGAAGGAGTTGGAGACTTAGTTCTAAGTCATTGGAGTCATGGGAAGTTATATTAATACATGTAGAATGTCATATCAAGTTCAAATCAAGGAGAATCAAGAGTCTAAGGAGTTACTAAATTAGGGTTTCAGTGTAAAATTCCCTTCTTTAGCAGCTAACTTCAAAGGTTATTTACCTCAAGATACAAGTTGAATCTCATTTTCTTATAAACATGAGACTTGTAGGGCATGTTCTAAGATTTCTTTTAAGTACTAGAACTCATCCATTGGGTTTATAGAACTCAAGTTGTGATGCCATCAAGTTATAGGTCTCAGATGAACGTATTTTTCAGACAACAAAAGTCAACTCACTTCCAAGGCATTTTTGACCTAGAATCATGTTTCTTCTCAACTTTTGATGAGCATGAAAGTTGTTCCAAATGACTTCAATTACATCATGAAACTTAAGATTGACATGAATTATGCATGGTTATGGACATTGGTGGAGAAATTCAAGTGAAAATGCAACTTTAAATCATGAGTTCAATTGATGTGTTTATATGTATTTTGCATGCCATATTTTGATTCAATTTTGTTCACATTGATTCAACAAGAAAAATGCACAAAACTATTTTGGCTCATAAGGTGCAAAACACGTGGAATTTCAAGTTGCTTCACTAAGAAGTTTGTCATCCAAACTTCATAATTGTACCACAAGCAAGGCCCATTCCAATTCCAAAGCAAAATTCAACTTCTCAGCTACAAGACCAAGCCAATTCCATGTGTGTAGCAAGTAGTTTTCACGTATGCATGAGCGCATGAAAATTTTTGGGCATTTTCAAATTACACGACAACAAGGCTTCATGGGCCTTTCTTTCTCATCCAAACCCATCATATATAAGTTCTAAATTCATTTGGAGCTCTGAGAAGTGCAATTTCGTGGAGGGAAGAGCAAATTTAGTTTTGGAAAGAGAGAAATTTCAAAATCGTGAATCCAGATCTAGAGCAATTCAAGGGAAATTGAAGCAAGTATCATCTTCCTCAAGCTAATTGGAGTTGATCTACACAGTTTAGAGCAAGCTAACACTCAATTGAAGCACCAACGAAGTGTCTCTGTTAGGTAAACTTCCAATCCACTTTTCTCTCATGGTAGGCATTGTTTTAAAATCATGTTGGAATGCATCTGAAGCCCTACCTTGTGTAGGCAATGTTTGAGTGCTTGATTGTGATGTTTGATGAAGTTTGTAGATGTACATTCCAAACTTGATCCGTTCGATTCTCATAATCTAGCCGTGTTTAAAACAAATGAACCATGGATTTGGAATGTACATGAGTAGAGCTTCAATTTGGTATAAAATTTGGCACATTTTTGTGAAGTTTTCAGAGCTGATCTCCGGCCACCTCGCCGGAGAAGACGATCGGAGCTAGGGCTCCGACGTTTGGTTCGAGCTCAGGTGAAGGTGATGTGTCTTTGGTTGACACTTTGACCCAATGAGATGAACACTCCAGATTTTATTGACCATACACGCGTGGAGATTGACTGCCACCTCATTTAGTGATACAATCCGTTTTTCTATGAATTGAGTTGAGTTTGGTTTGGGATTTTAATGCTATTTGCACACCATTTTGATCAGCCCAGTAAATTACAACGTGGATCATTGCTATCTGCCCCGTTTTCACTTTTATTTGTTTTATTTTCTTCATTTTTATTCTGTTTTCATTTTTAATTGTTAAAAATATCTCCAAGTGTCATAAAATTCCATAAAAAATAATTTCTAATACCTTAGGGTGTTAATTAATTTTCTCAATTTTTTATTTTCATTTTCCTTTATTTTTTCAATATAATTGGAACTTTACGAGTGGAGGTGTTCTTAATGGTTCTTTTTGTTGTTCACATTTGTTCTTACTTGAGATTTGAACCAATTTTAACCATCTATGATCAAGGCCTCCTCCTAATTTTTATGATGAGTTGAGGTTCCTTTAAGGCTGTTTTTGGTCAAGGTTTGACCTATTTGTGGTTGACTTTTGTTTCCATTTGTTTGACCCTCGACAACCCTCCTTCAAAGTGGAGCACCCTTAGTGAATCAATTTCTTTGGTGATGCTTTGATTGGAATTTGGTTGTGTTGCATTGGCCTCTGGCTACCAACATCTTTGTGAGCTTTATGCATTTTATTTGGATTTATTTGAATCATTTTCCTATTTTTGGTGTACCTTACAAGTCAAGTCACCCTAAGGATAGTTCACACATACTAGTTGACCTAGTTTGGGTGGGAGATGACCCTTGTGTATCCCTTATGCTTCCAACTCCTCTTGATTCACATTTATAACATGTTGAAGTTGCTGGTTGCAAATATTTAGGTCATAAAGTTGGTTGGTTCTTGTTTCAATTTGCATTTGTTTAAGGCTTTCGATTTGATGTTGAATGTTGAAAGTGTTTAGAACTTAGGTTCTTTACCATGTCTTATCTTGCAACTTGCTTTGGCTTGCTTTCTTCTTTCATTTGCCATTTCTCTTATCTTGTTCTCACTTATGTCCTAGGACGTTGGCGACTCATCCAAGTTGATTTGGTGCTTTTGATTTGCACTTTGAGTTTGACTTGGATGAGAGGCCACTTTGAGAACTTCTTTTGGTTGCTTTCTTGCATGATCATTGTGATGTTTATGGTTGAGATTTTATTTGTTATTGCTTGTTGCCCAAGCTTATTCTCCAATCCTCACCTTGATCATGTTTTCATCTTTTTCTCTTTTTCTTTGTCTTGTGGTTTAGTGATTGATGTGCAAATGGTTGTAGGAATTCTATTTCTCCCATTTCATCTCGTTTTTGGCTTGAAGTTGTTTAAGTTCTCTTGTTTGCATCTCATTTGTTTTGCATATTTTTGTTTTCTTGAAGAGGTTGAGATGTGCTTGTAGTGGTTATTACCCTACACTTTGTTCCTCCCTCTTTCTTCATCCTTGGGTTGCATTGCATGTTTGCATACTTTTCTTCTCTCATTTGTGCTTGATTTCTTATTCTTTTTGTCTTCCTTTGCCATGTTTCCTTAGAACCTATAATCTTTCTAGTTCAAGAAGGATTATGATAGACATTAGGTTTGAATCCAAGCATGATAACATTAGGGTAGTCTTCCCTTTTCATCTTAATCATAGGTGTACATTGCATGACAACAGTAGGTTGAGTTTAGTCTCCCTTTTTAGAGTGTGTCTTCTCTTCTCCCCTCAAAACTTCTTCAAAGCATCTAATAAAGGATAATGAGTGTTGTATGCTACGAGCCTTAAGAATTTGGGAAATGATGATTGGGGGGCCTCCTCTCAATTGTCTAGAATGTTTAGTGTATGTCTTTTGGACGATATGCGACGCCTTTGCTCCTAAGTCATAGTCTTTAGTGCAACATGAATTACAAACACAATTCAATTCACTTCTTCTTCTTAAAAGACTAAAAAAACAAACATCAAACTTTTTTATCCTTCGGGATTAATGGAAATTTTTTTCATAAGGAGAGTTTTGTTAACTTTTAGTTCTACCGCAAAAAGGGAAAGCCTAAGTCTCCAATGGTCGAGCAGCATACACCTAACTGCTAGAACTAAGTTTTAACCCTACTCGGGTAAAACATTTGAACCAACCTGTGGTCGTGTTAGCCTGAACTACGTTTGTTCTGATTTCTCGTACCAGACGAGGATACATAGGCACAAGACGGTGATGTCTTGGCGAGCAATCTTCCCCACCTTTCACCCGTAGTTTTCCGAACTACATTGACTCTGACTTTCCCATTGCACGAGGGAGTACGTAGGCATAGAGCGGCGATTCTCTATTGAGTCTCTTTTCTTTTCTTTTGTCCCCGTGAGCCAAACTTTTGATGGATTAATACCCTTTTAGATAGACAACAAGCGTGGATCCCGTCGAGTACAACGGGTGTAAGGGGTGCTCATACCTTCCTCTTGAGTAACCGACTCCCGAACCCAAGATTTGGTTGCGATGACCTGTCTTCTCCCGTTTTCGTAGGTTTTCTATGATCATTTCCTTTCCTTCTTTTGGGATAAATAACGAACGGTGGCGACTCTTCTATCTTTGTCGGCCCCTTCTTCACAGTGATGCGACAGGTGGCGACTCTGCTGGGGACTTTTCCCATCCCCTATGCGAATCAATCCTAGCGCTTGTGTGTTTTGTCTTTGGGTGTGTATATATGTGTTGTACTTTATCTGCATTCGCATTTTGCTTTCCAGCATTGTTATATATCATTGTTGTTGTGCTGTTGGGGGGAATGTTCCATTGTGAGATAAGCCAAAACCCAGGCTTGAGTATAACCATAGCATTAGAAGTGGAAAGTAGTGGTGAACCTGTATGTTTGGCAAGCACTAGTTCCCATGAAATTCATGCTCAGATGAGATTCTCTTTGATTACTTCCTTTCCAGTCTATTTCAGACAGTTGAGAGGATGTTGGAGCTGAGGATTGTCGACTCTGGAGACCGATCATTTGGAAGTCAACTAAGTGAGCCTTGTCGCATCGCTGCGAAGAGGGGCCGACAAGGACAGAATATTCGCCATCGTTCGTTATTTATCCCAAAAGAGGGAAAGGAAACGGTCAGAGAAAACCTAACGAAAACGGGAGAAGACAGGTCATCGCAACCAAATTTTGGGTTCGAGAGTCGGTTATGCAAGGGGAAGGTATTAGCACCCCTCACGTCCTTCGTACTCGATGGGATCCACGTTTGTTATCTATCAAAAGGGTGTTTATCAATCTAGCTACAGGCTACAAGGACAAAAGAAAAGAAAAGAGACTCGATAGAGCATCGCCGCTCTAGGCCTACGTACTCCCTCGTGCAATGGGAAAGTCATAGTCAACGTAGTTCGGAAAACTACAGGTGAAGGTGGGGAAGGTTGCTCTGTAAGACATCGTCGTCTTGTGCCTACGTATTCTCATCTGGTATGAGAAATCAGAGCAAACGTAGTTCGGGCTAACAAGAACATCGGTTGGTTCAAAATGTTTTATACCCGAGTAGGGTTAAAACTTAGTTCTAGCAGTTAGGTGTATGCAGCTCGACCATCGGAGACTTAGGCGTTACCTGTTTGCTGTAGAACCAAGAGTTAAAAAAACTCTCCTTATGAAAAAAGTTTCCAAATTAAGATCCCCGAGGATAAAAAAGTTTGAAGTTCAATCAAATCCTTAGTTGACTTTGCACTAGGAAAATGAAACCCTAGGTGTATAATCCTTGACTACAACCTCTTACACATGATATAACCACTTAGATGAGCCATGGCCTCAAAATCACTCCATGAGCTCTTCAAACATCTCATATCCATATCCATGAGCTTCTGATCCTTAGATAGGATCTCAAACTGAGGAGCACATGATAAGATGAACACATGATAAATGAACACATGATAAATGAACACATGATAAGAAACTTAATCAAGTACCTCTGTTAGGACCTCAACTGAGGAGCACATGATAAGATGAACACATTTATCAAAGGGCTTTTGCCGAGGTCTGGATACCTGTACGTACTTAGAGAAACAATATCCCATTGCCATGGTCTGAACACAATACAACCAAGATAAATCCACGCTAGCCAGGGTCTAGATACCACACGTGCTGATGGGGAAAACTAGTATGAGCCGGGGTATGGATACCACACGCGCTTGGAAAAACGTCACTAGCCAGGACCTGGATGTCGCACATACTAATGGAATAATCACTAGCCAGGACCTGGATGTCGCACATGCCAATTAATAAAACGGTGTGAGCCGAGGTCTGGATACCACACGAGCTCAAGAAATAACCGGAAGAAATCGGGGTCTGGATACCGCACGAGCTTGAGCAAAACCGGTGTGAGCCGGGGTCTGGATACCACGAAAGCTCAAGAGAACATCATTAGTCAGAATCTGAACATCACACATACTAATGGAATAATCACTAACCAAGACCTGAATGTCGCACATGCCAAAAAAATACACGGTGTGAGCCGGGGTCTAGATACCACACGGGCTCAAGAAATAATCGGAAGAAGTTGGGGTCTGGAGACCGCACCAGCTTGAGCAAAACCGGTGCGAGCCAGGTTCCGGATACGACGTGAGCTTAAGAGAACATCATTAGTAAGGATCTGAACATCACACATACTAACGGAATAATCACTAGCTAGGACCTGAATGTCGCACATGCCAATGAAACACACGGTGTGAGCCAGGGTCTAGATACCACACGGGCCCAAGAAATAACCGGAAGAAGTCTGGGTCTGGATACCGCACGAGCTTGAGCAACACCTGTGCGAGCCGGGTTCTGGATACCATGAAAGCTCAAGAGAACATCATTAGTCAGAATCTGAACATCACACATACTAATGGAATAATCACTAGCCAGGACCTGAATGTCGCACATGCCATTGAACAAAACGGTGTGAGCCGGGGTCTACATACCATACAGGCTCAAGAAAGAACCGGAAGAAATTGGGGTCTGGATACCGCACGAGCTTGAGCAAAACCGGTGTGAGCCGGGGTCTGGATACCACCCGAGCTCAAGAGAACATCATTACTCAGGATCCGAACATCACACATACTAATGGAATAATCACTAGCCAGGACCTGAATGCCGCACATGCCAATGAAACACACGGTGTGAGCCGGGGTCTAAATACCACACTGGCTCAAGAAATAACCGGAAGAAGTCAGGGTCTGGATACCGCATGAGCTTGAGCAAAACCGGTGCGAGCCGGGGTCTGGATACCATGTGAGTTCAAGAGAACATTATTAGTCAGGATCTGAACATCACACATACTAATGGAATAATCACTAGCCAGGACCTGAATGTCGCACATGCCAATGAAACACACGGTGTGAGCCGGGTCTAGATACCACACGGGCTCAAGAAATAACCGGAAGAAGTCGGGGTCTGGATACCGCACGAGCTTGAGCAAAACCGGTGCGAGCCGGGGTTTGGATACCACGCGAGCCCAAGAGAACATCATTAGTCAGGATCCGAACATCACACATACTAATGGAATACTCACTAGCCAAGACCTGAATGCCGCACATGCCAATGAAACAACGGTGTGAGCCGGGGTTTGGATACCACACGGGCTTAAGAAAACATCATTAGTCAGGATCTAGATATCACACATACTAATGGAACGATCACTAGCCAGGGCCCGGATGCCGCACATGCCAATGAACACACAACGGTGTGAGCCGGGGTCTGGATACCACACGGGCTAATGAAGAATACCGCCGACCTCCTTCAGGCAACACTGCTGGGGAATAATGTAAGTCGGGGTCTTGATACCACACGGGCTAACGGGAATTGCCATGGTTTGAACACCATACAGGCAACAAAATATCAATCATCTGTCGTAGAAACACCTGAAATCAAAGAGGTAACAACCTGGCTTATGTTTCACATGCATATGTTTGAATATGGCGTAATGCTCCATACAAAATAGAAATGCTACGCATTTAGGAGGATGCTATGCACGAATGCAGATGCAACGGAACCAAATCAGCAAAATAAATGCTGAAGAGAAAACCCACCCTGCTGGGGAAAGACAGAGCATGCCAATCATGATTGGACTTAAGCTGGGGGAAACAAGCCCTAGATGGCTTCCTGAAAAAGGAAATCCCAGAGCAACAATGTTCTAACAAGAACAGGAATCCACTCCGCTGGGAACAAACGACTCGGCTGAGGAAAGACAACCAGACGTTAGAAACGATTCTAACTTGTCGGGGAATCAACGACTCTGTGGGGAAAGTACAACCAAATGCCAAGGTTGATCGTACTCTACTGAGGAAATTCGCCCTGAACTGTCTGCCAGAATATAACATTCTGGGTAACAGACAACTCTGCAGGGAATGACAATTAACCTCTGAAGTCAACTTTGCTTTATCAAGGCCCTGAATGGCTCCCCAGAATGAAACTCTGGGGAAACAAATGACTCTATTGAGGAATAGAGTTTATTGCTGAGGCATAAACTATCTTCTGCTGGAGATAAAAATCCACCTTGTCGGGGATACTCAGCTGGGGAAAAGAATTTTCCCTCCAGGCTCCATTGGGGATTAGGGAAATGAAGGAGACAAATAATCGCCTTATGCTTGGGGACTGAATCACCACCTCCGACTGACTTCGTTGGGGATAGAGGATCAACCCTCTTCTGCTAGGAAGTTGCACTACTCTGCTAAGAAAAAGGCAAACTCTGCTGACTTTGCTGGGGAATAAGCAATAGGGGAAACAAACTCGACCTATGCTGGGGGATTAAGTTAGCGATCCAAATTCTGAGGGGATATAACATCACTTGATTAAGCTCTGTTGAGAGAAAATTCGTCTCGAATCGCTGAGGAGGAAGCATATACCTACCACCTGCTGGGGATACATGCACATACCTGACCTGCAAGGGGGATATCAATCTGCAGGAGACCTCGGTCTAAAATACTGAGGAATGAATGCATACAGACACTCTGTTGGGGATAAGTGTACACGCTCAACTGCTCATTCAACCTGTATATTTGACCCTGTCTAGGGATATGGAGGTGTACAGGCTCCACCTGCCGGGGACTAATGAGTCTCTATTACACGCTTTCTTTCTGTGGGGATTTCATTAGGAAGGTGTTGATTCTACCAGAGACACACCTCTGGAAAATATGCCCCAAGAGTAACGACCCTGCAAAATGAACAAACAACAAGATATCCTACGCAACGGGAACTGTCTCGGTCATCATCCATGACATTGTTCAAATAAATCAAAGTTTTACTGATTATCGGCCAAGGCCTGCAAGTTTATGTATGCGCAGTTTTATCAAAAACATCGGGCGTTTTTTCGCAAACAAAACACTAAAGCTAAAACAAATCAAACAATTTACTAAATAGTATATGTTTATTGACAAAAGGCATGTAAATAGGCAGATTTTATAACAGATGCAACCCCTAAAAAGAGGAAGTTGTGCAAAAAGTTTACAGAAATGCACAGAAATATACAAAATGACGGCAATATGGCACAGACAAACACCATGAGCTGATTCCTCTATGACTCGCCTGACATTGATGATTCCCCGATGCTTCGTCCTCTGAAGAGATTGATTTGGATAAACGACCCTCCAGTCCTCCCTCAATCCACTAATCTCTAAAGCTTAATATGCAGACCGTAGTCATTTGCTTTTCCAATCCCTAACTTTTGCATTAATCGCCCTTTCAGGTTTTCAATTCACCGGGATACCCATTTTTGCCATAGTCGCCTTTTCAGGTTTTCAACTTTGCGGGTTTACATCTTTTCTCTTTTTATCCCTAATTTTTGCCCGAACCCATTCTTTTTATGGTTCGCAGGGATGCCCCATTTTTGCCTAGATATTCCTTTTTCATTCTAGCGGATCTCTTTTAAGCAACGCATTTTTTAACTGCATCTGCCTTCACAGGGGATGTGAAATCTTCACCATCCATGGTGGACAACAATAAGGCTCCTCCGGAGAAAACCTTTCGCACGACATATGGACCTTCATAGTTGGGAGTCCATTTGCCCATGTGATATGTTTGTGGGAGGATCTTCTTCAGCACTAGATCGCCCGTCTGAAAGCTTTAAGGGCGCACCTTCTTGTCAAAAGCTTTCTTCATTCGGCTCTGATACAACCGACCATATGCAATAGATGCTAGCCTTTTCTCGTCCATCAGGCTGAGCTGATTCAATCTATTTCTTATCCATTCTGCCTCATCCAACTTGACGTCAACTAGGACTCTCAAAGAAGGAATTGTTAGTTCCATGGGTCTATGATATAGAATTGTCCATGGTTCTATGATTGGATAAATTGTGGTAAAACATGACTTTGCACTAATGTTAAGTAGGATGTCATTATCATAGTTATGACATCGCTAAAGAAGCAAGCAGGAGTTGGTGAAAGAACTGCTGTGGAGTGTTTTAATGTGAATGTCATGCTGAATGCCGTGACATCCATTTGTTGTCATGACAGAACTATTGTCATGTATGAGAAACTGCAGGAGCTAGCAGGAGCTGATGACAGAACTGTTGTCATGTCATTACATCTGGTGCAACAGAAGCTATGTGCAACAGGAGCTAGCAGAGGCTGACATCAAGGTCGAGTGCAGCAAGGGCAAGCAGGAGCTAGCAGAGGTTGAAGAAAGGACTGTTGTCATGGATGTCATTACCAAAGTAATGGCATAGCTGTCTGGCACAACAGGCACTACTATGTGTTAGCAGTAGCCTAGTTCCTCAGAGGTTGAACTGTGATGAAGTTTCTCACAGGCAGTGTGAGGTATGCAGCCACAACAGGTTAAGTTGTGATGAAGTTCCTCACAGGTAGTGAGTGAGGTGTGTTGTCATGTGTCTCAAGCAGGACATTGTTGCATGACAACAGAAGGAGCTGCTAGTATATATCTCTTGACAGAATTGGTTTGGATTGATGAGACCATATTGAAAATACCTCATTAGTAAATATGTCAAGGAGATTTATTAGGATCAAGAACAAATTGTATTGGTATTCATAAAAGGATCTTGGAGACCTTTTAGGAAACTTTAATATACTTGTTTCTAGTGTTATTCTGTAGAAGATTGGGTGAAGCCAGGTCTGGTGTAAAGAAAAATCTGCAGAAGAGTGGATGTCATTATGAATGTCATGACATTGATTGTATGACATCAGTCGTACAGGCATGTTGGTTTTCTGTTATCTCAGGCTAGATTCCAGGAAGACTTGTTATGACCCCTGAGTTATATCAAGAGAAATTCAAGGCAATGCTGACCATGCCATGACCTAATTGGACA
The DNA here is from genome assembly GCA_963859935.3 of Lathyrus sativus. Lineage (NCBI taxonomy): Eukaryota > Viridiplantae > Streptophyta > Magnoliopsida > Fabales > Fabaceae > Lathyrus > Lathyrus sativus. Next base: position 251,767,111 of record OZ012739.1, read on the forward strand.
ACACCTTGAATTGTGGAAATTAGTTTTATTTTGCTAAATCTAATATTTGTTACTTCTGCACAGCCCAAGCCCAGTCTGCACAACTATAAAAGGAGGAGCAGAAGCAGAAGAAAAGCAAGCACTCACATCAAGAAAAACCAGAGTGTAAAATAGAGGTCTAGGGTTGAGAGTCTCTTTTGTGTAAGTCACCCTTTGTATCTTTTGATACATTGAGGTAGACATATTTGTAAGTGAAGAAGGCTAGTCTTCACTTGTAAAGTCTGTTTAGGAATACATGTAATCCAAGCAATTGTCTAGTGGATGATTGTTTTGATTAGGCAGATTCTAGGATGTGTCTCACTCAAAGCTGTGAAGCAAGAGTGTGTGAGTTTCTTGATCAAAGTTGTGAAGCAAGATCAAGGAGTGTATGAAGTGTCTCTTCATATTAAATTCTGTAATTGTTTAAAATCACTGTTGTGTGATTGAGGGGGAGTGAGTGGGTATACTCAGGTACTAGAGTGTCTATAGGATGAAGTGTCATTGGGTAGAGATTAAGTGAGAAGTACAAACTGGAGGTTTGACTTTGAATTGATTCTACTAGTAGTGAATTTCCTCCCTGGCTTGGTAGCCCCCAGATGTAGGTGTTGTTGATACCAAACTGGGTGAACAATTACTGTGTTATTTATCTTTCTGCATTTAGAATTCTATACTTTAAATGGTTAGATAAATAATATGACAGACTGCAGATGTCACAACAGAGGTCGGGACATTGGGACAATTTAAAGAAATTTAAATTGGCCATGGTCTGTCCTCATCCTTGTATAGCAGAGATCAATGTTCTTGGAACACATGTGATATGCATACCAGAATTTCAGGAATCTCGACTTCTAATGGAAGGACCGCTTCCATACCATACACCAGCGAGAAAGGAGTTGCCCTTGTTGAGGTGCATACCGTAGTACGATATTCGTGCAAAGTGAAGGGCAACATCTCATGCCAATCCTTATAGGTTACAACCATCTTCTGCATTATCTTCTTGATATTCTTATTGGCCGCCTCAACAACGCCATTCATCTTCGGGCGATAGGACGATGAGTTGTGATGCTCGATTTTAAAATTCTGGCATAATTCCTTCATCATCTTGTTGTTCAAGTTCGAACCATTATCAGTAACGATTCTCTCAGGTATTCTATAGCGACATATGATGTCCCTCTTTATGAACAAGGCTACCACTTGCTTAGTGACATTGGCATACGAAGTTGCTTCGACCCATTTGGTGAAGTAATCAATGGCTACCAGGATGAAGTGATGTCCCTTAGATGCGGTGGGCTCGACCTTGTCGATCCTATCAATGCTCCACATGGAGAAGGGCCAAGGTGACGCCATAATATTTAACAGACTCGGTGGCACATGAATCTTGTCTGCATAAATCTGACATTTATGACACTTCTCAGCGTACTTGAAGCAATCAGACTCCACAGTCATCCAATAATACCCTGCCCGCAACAGCTTTCGAGACATGGCATGACCACCGGCATGTGTACCAAAGGCACCTTCGTGGACCTCCTTCATAAGCAAGCTAGCTTATATTTCGTCCACGCACCTTAGAAGCACTAAGTCATAATTTCTCCTGTAGAGTACACCGTCCAGGTTCAGATAAAAATTTCCAGCCAACCTCCTTAGAGTCTTCTTATCCCTGGTCGACCCCCCTGGCGGATACCCTTGGTTCTTAAGGAAATTCTAGATATCATAATACCATGGCTTGCCGTCCGAAGCTTCCTCAATGGCGAATACGAATGTCGGCCTATCAAGGCGCGAGATGACTATTCTGGCAGCATCATTCCAGAAGTTCACCTTATACATCAAGGATAACGTGGCTAAGGCATCCGCCATCTAATTCTCTACTCTCGGCACATGGTGGAACTCCACTCGATCAAAGAAAGGTAACAGCCTCCTTGCATAGTTCATGTAAGGTATTAGATTAGGCTACCGCGTTTCTCATTCTCCCTTGATCTGGTTGACGACTAGCGCTGAATCGCTATATATATCTAGATTCTTGATCCTCAGATCAATAGCTTCCTCCAACCCCATGATGCACGCTTCATATTCGAATTCATTATTGGAGCAAGGAAATGTTAACCTGGAAGTGAATGGGATATGAGTCCCATGGGGAGTCGTGATAATTTCCCCAATTCCACTATCGTATGAGTTAACAACGCCATCAAATATCATCTGCCATTGGGAACCATTCTCCGGACCTTCTTCGGGTAATGGCTCATCGCAGTCCTTCATCTTTAAAAACATGATGTCTTCATTGGTAAATTCAAACTTCATAGGTTGATAGTCATCAATCGGCTGCTCCGCAAGATACTCTGACAGAATACTCCCCTTGATAGCTTTCTGAGAAACATATTGAATATCATCCTTTGTTAAAACCATTTGCCACCTGGCAATTCTCCCCGAAAGTGCCTATTTTTCAAAGACGTATTTAATCGGATCCATCTTTGAAATCAACTTGGTTGTATGATTCAGCATATACTGTCTCAGACGTTTGGCAGCCCACGTGAGTGCGCAACATGTTTTCTCCAACATTGAGTACCTGGACTCACAATCTGTGAACTTTTTACTCAAGTAGTATATTGCATGCTCTTTTCTTCCAGTCTCGTCGTGCTGACCGAGAACACAACCTATCCTGTTCTCAAGAACCGTTAGATACATTATCAATGGTCTTCTAGCTACTTGAGGTATCAGTATCGGAGGATCCTGCAAATATTCTTTTATTTTTTCAAATGCCCTTTGACAATTTTCGTTCCAGACAACCACCTGATCTTTCTTTATCAATTTGAACATAGGTTCACACGTGGCTGTAAGATGAGATACGAACCGAGCAATGTAGTTCAGTCTACCCAAGAAACCACGAACCCCTTTTTCTGTTTTCAGCGCTGGCATATCCTGAATAGCTTTTATCTTTGCAGGATCGGCCTCGATTCCTTTTTCACTGACAATGAACCCCAACAACGTTCCGGACCTGACACCAAAAGTGCACTTATTCAGATTCAACCTCAGTCTGAATTTCCTTAGCCTTTCAAACAACTTTAGAAGGTTTACCAGATGCTCCTCCTCCGTTTGCGACTTTTCTATCATGTCTACAACATAAACCTCAATCGCATGATGAATCATATCATGAAACAAAGTGACCATATCCCGGTGATAGGTTGCCCCTGCGTTTTTCAACCCAAAAGGCATTACCTTATAACAGAAAGTTCCCCACGGTGTAATAAACGTTGTTTTCTCCATATCCTCCGGTGCCATCTTAATCTGATTGTATCCAGAAAAACCGTCCATGAAGGAAAACACAGAATACTGTGCAGTATTATCCACCAATACGTCAATGTGAGGGAGCGGGAAATCGTCCTTCGGGCTCGCTTTGTTCAAATCTCTATAATTAACACACATCCGTACCTTACTATCCTTCTTTAGTACAAGCACGATGTTAGCGACCCACAGAAGGTAAGTTTTTACAGCGAGAAACCCTGCATCCAATTGCTTCTGGACTTCCTTTTTGATTTTCATAGCCATATCTGGTCTGGTCCTTCTGAGCTTCTGCTTGACTGGCGGACACTCTTCACGCAACGATAAGTGATGAAGCACGATATCAGTATCAAGACCAGGCATGTCTTCATATGACCAAGCGAAGATATCACTATACTCTCGGAGCATTTCATCCAATCTCTGCTTGATGTCACTCTGCAATGCGGCCCCTATCCTGACATTTCTCCTAACTTCCTTAGAACCCAAGTTGATGATCTCAATTTCCTCTTGATGAGGCAGAATGATTTTCTCCTCTTGTTTCAAGAGTCTAGTTAGCTCTTCTGGTAAGTATTCATCTTCATCAATCTCTTCTTCGGCTTGAAATATCAGATTATCAAAGTCAAAGCGAGTCATAGACGATTTTGGAGCGGTATAATCTGCAATATGAAACCTGCAATGATGATGATTAAATGCTTAAAATGATATGAAAACAAGCACAAACTACATTTCCATTTTATTGTTAAAATAAAACATGAAAGACAAGGATCACAATATTTAAATGCAGAAAATGCCCTTTGATTGATTGATAAAAGATTGTTCAAGCATAAACAATTAGGCCCTGAAGACAAAGACCACTATGCTCCGGGTAGAACATAGGGCTATACAATATTCAGAAAAACAAGTCATTACTCTTCTGTCATCACTTGGATGACTTCTTCGACAAACCAGTTGTTGAGGCTTTGTCCTGGGATGCATGGTCGAATCCAAGCGTCCATATCATAGTCGCTGTCACCATCTTCATCAGATATGGCATTAATCTACTCGAAGATCACACCCCCGCTGGTAAACTTGACAGGCCCCTTATTGTGCGGCGCGCTCTGGGAGGAAGAAGATGGGTTGTATCCCAAACCAAATTTGTCCTGCTTGTTGGGTATATTCAACACTTGACCCCAACCTTGTGATGCCCCAGCTTGCACCACTGCCTGGGCTTCTTTGAAAGACGACATGGCAACTTTGGGAGTCTTGCTCACAACTGGTGCCTTATCTTTGATCTGCATAGTTTCAAAGGCCTGGCACAGAATCTCATGGATTTCGTCGTCGACTTCGATATACTTGAATGAAGATAAGTGACTAATCATTATATCTTCCTCTCCACATACAGTGACAATGCTGTCACCCACCATGTATTTCAACTTCTGGTGCAGCGTAGATGTTATAGTGGCCACCGCATGAATCCAGGGACGTCCAAGCAGACAACTATAAGCTGGTTGAATGTCCATGATGTAGAATACAACATCAAACACTTTCGGGCCAACTTGAATTGGCAACGTCAACTCTCCGAATACGGACCTACGAGTCCCGTCAAAAGCACGTACCACCAAGTCACTTGGCGTACACGCTATACCACGGGTATCCAATTTCATCCGCGCCTTCCTCGGAAGTACATTCAAGGATAACCCCGTATCAACCAGCATGTGTGACAGAACGACTCCTCGGCATTCAATAGATATGTGCAGCGCACAATTATGGTTCCTTCCCTTCGGGGTCAAGTCCAAATCTGTGAATCCCAGCCCATTACCTACATTTACATGTGTTACAACCCCTTCAAGTTGGTTCACCGAAATCTCCTGGGGTACATAAGTTGTATTCATGATTCTCAACAAAGCATTTCGGTGAGCTTCCGAACAAAACAACAAAGACAAGATGGATATCTTGGAGGGAGTTTGCTGCAAGTGATCAACAATCTTGTAATCACTTTTTCTTATCAATCTCATGAACTCCTTCGCTTCCTTCTCCAAAGAGTTCTTCTCTCCCGCTTGAGAAGTTTCTTCCACCACTACTTTCTTCCCCTTATCAGCTCTGTCAGCAACCACTTCAGGTGACAAGAACACTCTTCCGCTTCGAGTAATTCCCCCCAACTCCAACTATATTATCCACAGAATCAACCGGTAAATTCTTCAACTCTTGTTTCTGCTTGTTACAATATACCTCAGCTCCGTAATTCCACGGAATTGCTTTGGTACTCTCATATGGCACAGGACCAGCTTTGGTGATGATAATGGTTGGCGGCCTTGGAGACGCAGAAATAGTAATGGTCTTATATGGAATCGAGATTGCCGCAACCTCATTCCTCTCTTCCGTTACTGTTTCCTCAGTCTTCTTTTCAGCAACCCTGTCAAATTGCAAGAATCCATCATTAACCATCTTCTGAATGCAGCTCTTCAGCTTGTCACATCCCTCGGGATGCCTCAAACATTCAGCACAGAACTCATCACATCCCAGAAACACACCTCCCTTCAGCAACTTGTCTTTTACGAAGCTCAGCGGCGTTCTCAACTCATTAACATCTGACACTAGATTCAAACTTTCATCTTCAATGATAGCACTGACTCCGGCTGCCCCATGATTGGGCATGGGATTTTGCACGATGTTGGGCACGTCATGAGAAAAGTTTATAGACTTTCTATCCACCAAGTCTTGAACTTTGTGTTTAAATGCCTTACAATTGTCAATATTGTGACCTGGTGCACCTGAATGAAACTCACAACGAGCATTGGCATCGTACCCAGGAGGTTGTGCACCTGTCAGCGGAGCTAAGGTTCTCTTTTGTATCAACTACAACTGTAACAAGTGTTGAAGCAATTGAGAATATGGCATTGGAGGCGCGTCAAACTACCTATTGACGGTTCTCCTGCGATCCTGAAATTGTCCGGGCGCATAGTTTTGCTGATTCTGTTGCTGTTGTGGCTGTTGTTGTGGTACGGCTGGTATTGTGATACTTGCAACCTACTCCTGCTGACGGTATTATGGACGCTGATTTCTATTTTTGTTCCGAGAACTAGACACTGCTTTAGTCTCACCTTCCTTCTTTTTATTGCCAAACGGATTCCTTACACCTCCAGCCGAGGATCCTTCGCCAGCATGAATTTTACCTAGATTAATTCCATTCTCCACCCTCTCCCTAGTAATAATCAGATCAAAAAAGCTACCTGACATACTACTGATCAACTTCTCATAATATACGCCCGACAACGTAGCAACGAACATATCAATCAATTTTCGCTCCACCATGGGAGGCTGCACCCTGGCTGCTAGCTCACGCCACCTCTGGGCGTACTCTTTGAAGCACTCATTGTTCTTCTGAGAAAGATTTTGCAGCTGGACCCTGTTCGGCGCAAGGTCACTATTGTACTTATAGTGTTTCACAAAGGCTTCAGCTAAGTCCCTCCAACTGAGAATATTAACTGGCTCCAAGCTCACATACCACTCAAGAGAAGGTCCAGAAAGGCTGTCCTAGAAAAATGCATCAGCAATTTTTCGTCATCCGAGTAAGCGGACATCTTACGATAATAAGAGCGCAGATGAACCCGAGGACAAGTCGTGCCTTTGTATTTATCAAAGTCGGGAACTTTGAACTTCAACGATACTTTCAAGTCTAGGATCAGCCCCAGATTGGCCATGTCTAGTCCCATGGAGTTCTGATTTTCAAAAGATCTCATCTTCTCGTCAAATAGCTTAATCCTCTTATCAGCCTCAAACGACAACCCAACACCAACATCGCGCAGAGAGAACGCATCTTCCTGCTGATCTATCTCCCACTAAGGAACATTGTTGCCATCCATAACACACACCACCTCAGGGATACCACCTGTATTACCTCCACCCGGAGGGATAACTATTGTAGGAATAGCATGAGCATGTGGTGTACCATCACCACGAGGAGGATTAACAACAGCTCCTCCGTGAATCACACCATTATTGTCAACTCTGGCAATCAATGGTTGCACCAAGGTCCTTAGTTGCTCCTGGCCATTTGCCACACCCTGCATTAAGTCCATAAATTGGGCAATCCTGTCCCTAAGATCCTGCATCTCAACCTGCACCTATTCCATAAGCTTACATTGATTCCCTCTGGTACCGTAACGGTGAACTGTCTGATTGTCTATCCTGAAACAAACTAACAAACCACAGGAAATAAGGTTAACGGTTCCGATGCACCTGCGATGCAAAAATGTAGAATGATGCAAAAATGCAGACATGTATCTATGCATTAGGGAGATTTCCCCCTCGATTCTAGTTCCAAGATAACAACACAACACTGGAGAACCCATAGACAAGCATATAACAAAACTCCTCATACATAAACAAGAGGCCAGTAGGCAATGTACAAGTACAACATTGAGTACAATAGAATTAACAGTGACCTCAACCAATAGGTCTGGTGATGGTCAATATACAACAATATAGCAACAGACTACAAAGAGAATGAAAAGCATCAAATACGATGACGAGACTGAAAATCATCTAGCAGTTCCTTCGTCTCGAGATGATCTAGCCTGACGAGCAACCCCTGGATGAGTAAGTCTCGCTGGCTAATAGTTGCCTGCAAACCCTGAGCGTAATCCTCCCAAACTCCCTCGCCAAAGGCCTCCTCGAGTTTGCACCTCTTCGTATAAGCTTTAGCCCTGTAATCCTCCAAGGTTGCAATAGCTTCATTCAGTCTACAATCACTGTCACGCCGAAGTGAGGCTTATGATGCAATCTTCTCATCCTTCAAAGTAAGCTGAGTCTTCAACTTAGGAATCTGCAACTTCAGTCCATCCTCACGCTCCTTGTTATTGGTAAGAGTAGCATTCCACTGTGCATTGAACTTGGAGATCTCCAGATAAGCTCTATCTAACTCCTTCTTCTTAGAGGTAAGAACATCACTGACAGACTTCAGATCTAAACCCAAACGTTATCGAGCATGAATCGCTTTGGTCAAATCTGTACCCAACTTGTTCACCAGCTCAGTTTGCTTCTTAGCTGCAGAAGTAGCATCATTCTTCTCACTCCATAGTTGAGTAACCTTTTTCTCCAACTCTTCATTAGCCTTGCGCAACTCTTCTTTCTCATCCCACAATTGATTATACCTCTGTATGTCAATGGTAGTGGGCTCCTCAATCGTAAGAGGGTACAAAAGCTCACGAGATGGAAAAGGCATCAATACTCTCTCTGCTCTGTCATGGATCTAAGTGACATAAGGGTCATAGGCTCGACTGTTACTCTTTCCCAATGAAACTTTCCCTTTCCTGTGAATACTACTCCAAGCATGCTCCACTCTAGCCAAAGTATCACCCTCCGACAAACCTATGAGATACAAAGATTCTTGTATCTCCTCTTCCTTAGGAGGATCTCTCAAAGCGTACCCAAACTATCTGACTACCAAGGATGGGTTATAGTTGATGCATCATTTCCTTCCGACCAACGGGACGTTAGGAAATCCACCACAACTGTAAATGATCTCAGTACCTAGCATGTCTCTATCAAACCAGATAATGTTATCAGTAGTCAATCCCATCAATCTCTGTGACCAGTCTAAAGTACCTGCAGTAGCAATGCAAGAACCAATCTTGGGGAGATGGCTAGCAAACCCCCGGTAGAACAAAGGTACGCAATAAGATACATTCTTCCCTCTCTGGTTCTCATTCTTGTAGTGAACAGAATGATAAACGTCGCCTACAAGCATAGGTACAGGGTTCCCTGAAGCAAAGATATGGAACGCATCCAAATCTACAAAATCTGGAATATTAGGAAACAACATGATACCATAGATACACAGTGCTAAGATAACATATCTTTGGCGAACTGCAGAGCTTTGTCAACCAAAAAAGATAAAGGAAAACCAGACATCCCATTTCTCTTAGCCACTTTCCCATTCAGCTCAAAAACATCCAAATGCAGAGCAGCAACACGCTTAACCAGATCAGGCTCAGCGTCAGTGTGATAGAATGGCATCTGATCCAATATAGGTACCCCCAACAACATAGAGAACTCTTCTAAGGTAGGTGCCAACACACAATTTGGAAACAAGAAACACCTCAGCTGAGGATCATAGAACTGAAGCAAAGTCTGGAGACCACCTAACTCATATACTGAAGGCTTACAGATATAGCTCAAGAGCTTCCCATAAGATTCTTTGAAATCTTCCATCACCTTCCTGTCAGCCACATAAATCAAACTCAGTAAAGATCCAATATCCGGAGTAGGGAACTTGTATGCCACTATCTTCTTCAAGGTATGCTCCATGTCTGAGGAGGAGTAAGATTACTAGAATCGGGGAGAAAATATGCACCTGCAACATAAATACATGTCAATGAAAATGCAATATGAAAATGCTAATGCAGCAGGGGATCAAGATTGTTATTCTGTTGATCGAAAAGAACCAGCGCTCATCTTTAGCAAAAACATAGCACAATCATAAGGACCCATTGTATTAAGTTCACAGGTTCATTCTAACAAGAAAATCAGGTAGATTGAAGGTCAAAGTTACCTGCACAACCCTCCCAACTCACAGGTAGGAACCTATCACTGATAAAGGTACGACATCCTATGCGGTCATCAGCATCACAAACTTTCGAGAAACGATGATACGTTCACCATTTCTGGTTTGGCATCATAGTCTAACGAAGCGGCCTCACTTAGATGACTTCCAAATGATCGGTCCCCAGAGTCAACAATCCTCAGATCTAAAATCCTCTCAATGGTCCAACAGACTGGAAAGGAAGTCATCAAAGAGAATCTCGTCTGAGCGCGAATTTCATGGGAACTAGTGCATGCCAAACATACAAGTTCTGCACTACTTTCCACTTCTAATTCTATGTTGTACTCAAGCCTGGCTTTTGGCTTTTCCCTCAATGGATCATTTCCCCCCCAACAGCACAGTAAAACTGATATATACAATGCTGAAAGTAACAAATGCAATAAAGATAAAATACAACACATATATACACACCCAAAAGATAAATAAACAAGCACTAGGATTGACTTGCATAGGGAACCAGAGTCCCTAGCAGAGTCGCCACCTGTCGCATCGCTGCGAAGAGGGGCCTATAAGGACAGAAGAGTCTCCATCGTTCGTTATTTATCCCAGAAGAGGGAAAGGAAACAATCAGAGAAAACCTAACGAAAACGGGAGAAGACAGGTCATCGCAACCAAATCTTGGGTTCGGGATTCAGTTACGCAAGGGGAAGGTATTAGCACCCCTCACGCTTGTTATCTATCAAAAGGGTGTTTATCTATCTAGCTACAGGCCACAGGAACAAAAGAAAAGAAAAGAGACTCGATAGAGCATCGCCGCTCTATGCCTACGTACTCCCTCGTGCAATGGGAAAGTCGGAGTCAACATAGTTCGGAAAACTACGGGTGAAGGTGGGGAAGGTTGCTCGCCAAGACATCGCCATCTTGTGCCTACGTATTCTCATCTAGTATGAGAAATCAAAGCAAACGTAGTTTGGGCTAACAAAAACACCGGTTGGTTCAAAATGTTTTATGCCCGAGTAGGGTTAAAACTTAGTTTTAGCAGTTAGGTGTATGCAGCTCGACCATTGGAGACTTAGGCGTTACCTGTTTGCGGTAGAACCAAGAGTTAACAAAACTCTCCTGATGAAAAAGGTTTCCAAATTAAGATCCCGGAGGATAAAAAAGTTTGAAGTTCAATCAAATCCTCAGTTGACTTTGCACTAGGCAGATGAAACCCTAGGTGTACAATCCTTGACTGCAACCTCTTACACATGACATAACCACTTAGATGAGCCATGGCCTCAAAAGCACTCCATGAGCTCTTTAAATATCTCCTATCCATATCCATGAGCTTGTGATCCTCAGATGATCCTTAGTTGGCCCCAAGATAGGAGGTAAGCAACACTTGTCAATCTTCTCTCTCAAAGAGCTTTTACTACCTTCATGATGATAATAAGCACTTGGTAACTTGAGTAAACATTCTTGCTTGAGATTGGAACCCTTGATACTCTTTTCTTGAGATGCACACCTTTCTTGATCCCCTGCAAACAACCATGCTATGCAATGCAAAGATGCTAGAGAAATGAAATGAAACACAAGTCAAGTAAAGAAAAAAGGTTGGGTAAATTTTGGGGTACAAAAATGCCGCTTCGTTAGACTATGATCCAAACCAGAAATGGTGAACGTGTCATCGTTTCTCGAAAGTTTGTGACACTGATGACCGCATAGGATGCCAAACCTTTATCGATGATAGGTTCATACCTGTGAGTGGGGAGGGTTATGCAGGAAACCTTGGCCTTCAACCTACCCAGTTTTCTCGTCAGTGTGAACCTGTGTTCTTGATATAGAGGGTCCTTATGACAGTATTATGTTCTTGCCCAAAGCGAAGCGCTGGTTCTTCTCAATCAACAGCACAACAATCTTGATCTCCTGTTGCATTTGCATATTAATATTGACATGTATTTATGTTGCAAGTGTATATGTTCCCTTCGATTCTAGTGATCTTGTTCCTTTTCTAACATGGAGCCTAGCCTGAAGAAAACTGTGGTATATAAGTTCCCTATTCCTGACATTGGATCTATACTCAGTTTGATTTCTGTGGCTGACAAGAAGGTGATGGAATATTTCAAGCAATCATATGGGAAGCTTTTGAGTTATGTCTGCAAGCCTTCAGTATATGAGTTGGGTGGTCTTCATACTCTGCTGCAGTTTTATGATTCACAGCTGAGGTGTTTCACTTTTCCAGGTTATGTATTACTCCCTACCTTAGAGAGTTCTCTGTGCTACTTGGAGTTCCTACTTGGACCATATGCCTTTTTATGACACTGATGCTGAGCTTGATTTGACTAAGCTTGCTAGTGCCCTTCATTTGGATGCTTCTGAGCTAAAAGGGAAGTTGGTCAAGAGAAATGGAATGCCTGGACTTCCATTATCTTTTCTGGTTGCTAGAGCTCAACACTTTGCGAAGGAGGGTTGTTGGGTTGTGTTTAATGCCATCCTAGCATTGTGCATTTGTGGTATCATGTTGTTTCCTAATATTCCAAATTTTGTGGATTTGGATGCCTTCCACATTTTTGCTTCAGGGAACCCTGTACCTACGCTTCTGAGCGATGTCTATCATTATGTACATTACAAGAATGAGAATCAGAGAGGGAATAACGTCCCTTGTTGCGTACCTTTGTTGTATAGGTGGTTTGTGAGTCACCTTCCCAAGTCCGTTCCTTTTGTTGATACTACAGGTACCTCAGAGTGGTCATAGAGATTGATGGGCCTGACTTCTGAGAATATCATTTGGTTTGATAGAGAGCAGCTGGGTACGGAGATTATCTACAATTGTGGTGGTTTTCCTAATATCCCATTAGTCAGAAGGAAAGGATGCATTAACTACAACCCATCCCTTGCAGTGAGGCAGTTTGGGTATGCTCTGAAAGAACCTCCGAGAGAAGAGGAAATACAGGAATCTTTGTATTTCACTGTCTTGCTGGAGAATGAGACCTTGACTAGAGTTGAGAAGGCATGGAATAAGATTCACCGCAGAGGGAAAGCTTCTTTGGGGAAGTGTAATAGTAGAGCTTACGACCCTTATGTGACTTGGATTCAAGAGAGAGCTGAGAGGGTGTTGATGCCTTTTCCACCGTGTGAGCCTTTATATCCTCTGATGATTGAGGAGCCTACTACTGTTGATATCCAGAGGTATAATCAGTTGTGGTCCAAAAAAGAGGAGTTGCGTAAGGCAAATGAAGAGTTGGGGAAAGGGATTGTTCAGCTCCGAAGCGAAAAGGTTGAAACTACTTATTCCTGCAAGAGGAAAACTGAGTTGGTAAATAAGCTAGGTACAGATCTCACCAAAGAGATTCACGCTCGTGAGCGTTTGGGTTTAGATTTGAAGGCTGTCAGTGACGTTCTTACTGCTAAGAAGAAGGAGTTAGATAGGGATTATCTAGAGATTTCCAAGTTTAATGACCAGTGGAGTGCTACCCTCACTAATAATAAGGAGCGAGAAGATGGACTCAAACAATAGACTGCTAAGCTAAAGGCTCAACTCCAAGTGAAGGATGAGAAGATTGCAGCTGAAGCCTCACTCCAATGTGACGGTGATTGTAGACTGAATGAAGCCACTGCAATGTTGGATGATTACAAGTCTAAAGATGATGTGAAGAGATGTAAGCTTGAAGAGGCTTTTGGTGAAGGCGCCTGGAAGGATTATGCTCACGGTTTGCAGACCACTATTAGCCGGCGGGAGTTGCTAATCCAGGGGTTACTTGACAGGTCGGACCATCCAGAGACGAAGGAGCTGTTAGAGGATTTCCAGTCTAGTTGTCGTACTTGATTGTAGTTCTTTTCAGTCTGTTGTTATGGTGTATATATTGACCATCACCAGATCTATTGGATGAGGTCAGTTTGATTCCATTGTATTGTTGTATCTAACTCTTGGCTCTCATTTTATTTATTAGGAGTTTGTTTATTGCTTATCTGTTAGCTCTCCATTGTCGTGCTGTTCTCGTGGAACTAGAATCAAAGGGGAAATCTCCCCATCGCATATATACATGTCTGCATACTGCATCATTTTGCACTTTTGCATCGCAGGTGCTTTGGAACTGTTAACCTGATCTTCGTGTTTTGTTAGTTTGTTTCAGGATTGACCACCAGACGACTCACTGTTACGCCACTCGGGGAAATCAACGTAAGATCATGGAGCAGATGCAAGTTGAGATGCAGGAACTCCGGGACAGGATGTCCCAGTTCATGGATTTGATGCAGGGTTTTGCAAATGGTCAAGAGCAACTGAGGACTATGGTGCAGCCACTAATTGTAAGAGTTGACGGGAATGGTGTGCTTCACGGGGGAACTACTGCTAATCCTCCTCGTAATGATAGTGGTCTGCCACATGCTAATGTTGTTCCTCCAATTGTTATCCCTTCAGGCGTAGGTAATGTAGGTGGAATCCCTGTACCTGAGACGGTGTATGCTATGCATGGCAACAATGGTCCTCAGTGGGATGAAGATCAGCAGGAAGATGTGTTGTCCATGCGGGATGTTGGTGCAGGGTTTCCGTTTGAGGCAGATAAGAGGTTTAAGCTGATCGAAGAGAAGATGTAGAATTATGAAAATTAAAACTCTATGGGATTGGACATGGCTAATCTGGGGCTGATCCCAGACTTGAAAGTACCTTTGAAGTTCAAAGTTCCTGATTTCGATAAACACAAAGGAACTACTTGTCCTAGGGTTCATCTGCATTCTTACTATCGCAAGAGTCCGCCTACTCAGAGGATGAAAAGTTGCTGATGCACTTTTTCCAGGACAACCTTTCTGGTCATTCTCTTGAATGCTACATGAGCTTAGAACTAGTCAACATCCGATGCTGGAGGGATTTGGCTGAGGCCTTCGTTAAGCACTACCAATACAATAGCGACCTAGCGCCAAACAGGGTCCAATTACAGAATTTGTCTCAGAAGAATGGTGAATGCTTCAAAGAGTACGCCCAGAGGTGGCGTGAATTGGCAGCTAGGGTGCAGCCTCTCATGGTGGAAAGAGAGTTAATTGATATGTTTGTTGCCACACTACCGGGTGTATACTATGAGAAGCTAATCGGTAACATGTCAGGTAGCTTTTCTGACCTGATTATTACTGGGGAGAGGGTCGAGAACGGCATTAAGCTAGGAAAGATTCAAGTTGGCGAAGGATCCTCAGTCGGAAGAGGAAATAGAAAGGCTTTTGGTAACAAAAAGCGAGAAGGAGAAACCAACACAGTATCTTGTTCTCGGGGAAGAAGCAGAAATCAGCGTCCACAATACCGTCAACAGCAGCCTCAGGTTGCAAGTATCACCATACCTGCGGTACCACCACAACAACAACAACTACAACAGAATTAGCAGAACTATGTTCCTCGTAGGTTTCAGGATCGGGGCAGGGCGGTAAATAGGCAGTTTGACGCGCGTCTAATGCCATATTCTCTATTGCTCCAGCATTTGCTACAGTTACAGTTGATATAAAAAAGGACTCTAGCTCCCTTGACAGGTGCACCACCTCCTGCTTACGACGCTAATGCTCGGTGTGAGTTTCACTTTGGTGCTCCGGGTCACAATATTGACAATTGTAAGGCATTTAAGCATAAGGTCCAGGATCTCATAGACAGTAAGGCTATAAACTTTTCTCACGGCGCACCCAATGTCGTGCAGAACCCCATGGCTAGTCATGGGGCAGCTGGGGTCAATGCTATCCTTGAATATGAGAGCTTGAATTTGGTGTCGGATGTTGATGAGTTAAAGACGCCACTGAGTTTTATAAAGAACAAGTTGTTGAGGGGAGGGGTATTCCTAGGTTGTGACGAAGCTTGTGCTGAATGTTTGAGCCATCCCGAAGGATGTGAGAAGCTGAAAAACCATATTCAGAGGCTAATGAATGATGGTGTCTTGTAATTTGACAGAGTTAGTGAGAAGAAGACTGAGGAATTAGTGGTTGAAGAGAGGGATGAGGTTGCGACAATCTCGATTTTGTACAAGACTATTACTATTTCTGCGCCTCCGAGGCCGCCAACCATCATCATTACCAAAGCTGGTCCTGTACCATATGAAAGTACTAAGGTGATTCTGTGGAATTACGGAGCCGAAGTATACTATAACGGACAAAAACAGGAGTTGAAAAGCTTACCGGTGGATTCTGTGGACAACTTAGTGGGAGCTAGTGGGATTACCCGAAGTGGAAGAGTGTTTTCGCCTCCTGAGACGAGCGCTAGAAAGTCTGACAAGGGGAAAGGTAAAGTAGTGGTTGAAGAGACTTCTCAAGCTGGTGAGAAGGAATCCTTGTTGAAGGAGGCGGAGGAGTTCATTTGCTTGATAAGAAAGAGTGATTACAAGATTGTGGATCATTACAGCAGACTTCGTCCAAGATATCCATTTTGTCCTTGCTATTGTGTTCGGAAGCGCACATGAACGCTTTGTTAAGAATCCTGAATACAACTTATGTGCCACAAAAGATATCTGTGAATCAGCTCGAGGGAGTTGTGGCACATGTAAATGCAGGTAATGGGCTAGGTTTCACTGATTTAGATTTGACGCCCAAGGGGAGGAATCATAACTATGCGCTGCACATATCTATTGAATGTCGAGGGGCTGTTCTATCACATGTGCTTGTTGATACAGGGTCATCCTTGAATGTGCTACCGAAGAAAGCGTTGATGAAGTTAGATACCCGTGGTATATTGTGTACGCCAAGTGACCTAGTGGTACGAGCTTTTGATGGAACTCGAAGGTCCGTGTTCGGGGAGTTGACTTTGCCAATCCAGGTCGGTTCGGAGGTGTTCGAAGTTGTGTTCTATATCATGGACATTCGGCCAGCTTACAGCTGTCTGCTGGGATATCCCTGGATACATTCGGCAGGCGTCGTAACGTCAACATTGTACCAAAAGTTGAAGTACATGGTGGGTGGCAGTGTTGTAACTGTTTGCGGGGAAGAAGATATAATGATTAGTCATTTATCTTCATTCAAATATGTCGAGGTTGATGGCAAAATCCATGAGACCTTATGTCAGGCCTTTGAAACTGTGCAAATCAAGGAAAAAACACCGATCATGAGCAAAGCGCCTGAAGTCACCATGTCATCCTTTAAACAAGCCCAAGCAGTGGTGAAGGCTGGGGCATCACAAGGTTGGGGCCAGGTATTGAATATTCCCAATAGGAAATACAAATTCGGATTGGGATACAACCCATCTCCCTCTCCCCAGAGCGCGCCACACTATAAAGGGCCTGTCCAGTTTACCACCGATGGGGTAATCTTTGAGCAGATTAATTCCATATCTGATGAAGACGGTGACAGCGATTGCGACATGGATGTGTGGATTTAGCCATGTACTCCAGGACAAAGCCTAAACAACTGGTCTGTCAAAGAAATCATCCAAGTGACGACATAAGAGTAATGATTTGTTTTTCTCATTATTGTATAGCCCTATGTTCTACCCAGAGCATAGCGGTATTTGTCTTCAGGGCCTAATTGTTTATGTGTGATCAATCTTTTTATCAATCAATCAAAGGGCATCTTTCTGCATTCAAATATTGTGATCCTTGTCTTTCCTATTTTATTTTTAACAATAAAATGGCAATATGGTTTGTGCTTGTTTGCATATCACTTTAAGCATTAAATCATCATCATTGCAGGTTTCACATTGCAGATGACACCGCTCCAGAACCGTCTATGACTCGCTTTGACTTTGATAATCTGATATTTCAAGCCGAAGAAGAGATTGATGAAGATGAAGACTTTCTAGAAGAGCTAGCCAGGCTTTTGAAACAAGAAGAGAAAATCATCTTGCCTCATCAGGAGGAAATTGAGGTCGTCAACTTGTGTACCGAGGAAGTCAGAAGAGATGTCAGGATAAGGGCTGCATTGCAGAATGATATCAAGCAAAGATTGGTTGAAATGCTCCGAGAGTATAGTGATATATTTGCTTGGTCATACGAAGATATGCCCGGTCTTGATACTGATATCGTGGTTCATCGCTTGCCTTTACGTGAAGACTGTCCGCCAGTCAAGCAGAAGCTCAGATGGACCAGACCAGATATGGCTGTGAAAATCAAAGAAGAAGTCCAGAAGCAGTTGGATGCAGGATTTCTCGCTGTAACAACTTACCTTCCGTGGGTCGCTAACATCATACCTATATCAAAGAAAGACGGTAAGGTAAGGATGTGTGTTGATTATAGAGACTTGAATAAAGCGAGCCCGAAAGATGATTTCCCGCTCCCCCATATTGATGTATTGGTTGATAATACTGCGCAGTATTCAGTGTTTTCCTTCATGGATGGTTTTTTGGGATATAATCAGATTAAAATGGCATCGGAAAATATGGAGAAAATAACTTTCATTACACCATGTGGGACTTTCTGTTATAAGGTAATGCCTTTTGGGTTAAAAAACACAGGGGCAACCTATCAGCGGGCAATGGTCACTTTGTTCCATGATATGATTCATCATGAGATTGAGGTCTATGTTGATGACATTATAAAAAAGTCGCAAAGGGAGGAGGAACATCTGGTAAACCTTTTGAAGTTGTTTGAAAGGCTAAGGAAATTCATACTAAGGTTGAATCCAAACAAGTTCCCTTTTGGTGTCAGGTCGGAAAAGTTGTTGGGGTTCATTGTCAGTGAAAAAGGAATCGAGGTCGATCCTACAAAGATAAAAGAAATTCAAGATATGCCAGTGTCGAAAACGGAGAAAGAGGTTCGTGGTTTCTTGGGTAGATTCAACTACATTTCTAGGTTCATATCTCATCTCACAGCCACGTGTAAACCCGTGTTCAAATTGTTAAAGAAAGATCAGGCGGTTGTCTGGAACGAAAATTGCCAAAGGGCATTTGATAAAATAAAAGAATATTTGTAGGAGCCTCTGATACTGATACCTCTATTAGCTGGAAGGCCATTGATAATGTATCTAACGGTTCTTGAGAACAGCATGGGTTGTGTTCTCAGTCAGCATGACGAGACTGGAAGGAAAGAGCATGCAATATACTATTTGAGTAAAAAGTTCACAAATTGTGAATCCAGGTACTCAATGTTGGAAAAAACGTGTTGCGCACTCGCTTGGGCTGCCAAACGCCTGAGACAATATATGTTAAATCATACAACCATTTTGATTTCGAAGATGGATCTGATTAAATACATCTTTGAAAAACAAGCACTTTCGGGGAGAATCGCCAAGTGGCAGATGGTTTTGACAGAGTATGATATTCAATACGTTTCCCAGAAAGCAATCAAGGGGAGTGTTCTGTTGGAATATCTTGCCGAACAGCCGATTGACGATTATCAGCCAATGAAGTTTGAATTTCCCGATGAAGACATAATGTTCTTAAAGATGAAGGATTGTGATGATCCATTACCCGATGAAGATCTGGAGAAGGGTTCCCAATGGCAGATGATATTTGACGGTGCTGTTAACTCTTACGGTAGTGGAATTGGGGAAATCATCACGAATATCAAGAAGATAGTGCAGAAGATGGTTGTAACCTATAAAGATTGGCACGAGATGTTGCCCTTCGCTTTTCATGGGTATCGTACCACGATACATACATCAACTGGGACAACTCCTTTCTCGCTGGTGTATGGTATGGAAGTTGTCCTGCCATTAGAAGTCGAGATTCCTTCTTTGAGGGTCTTGGTCGACGTCAAGCTTGATGAGGCCGAATAGATAAGAAACAGATTGAATCTGTCTAGCCTGATGGATGAGAATAGGCTGGCATCCATTGCATATGGTCAGTTGTATCATACCCAGATGAAGAAAGCTTTTGACAAGAAGGTGCGCCCTTGGAGCTTTCAGATAGGCGAGTTAGTATTGAAGAAGATTCTCCCTCCACAAACAGATCACAAGGGCAAATGGACTCCCAACTATGAAGGTCCATATGTCGTGCGAAAGGTTTTCTCAGGAGGAGCCTTATTGTTATCAACCATGGATGGTGAAGATTTCACATCCCCTGTGAACGCAGACGCAGTTAAAAAATACTTTGCTTAAAGAGACCCGCTTGAATGAAAAAAGAATATCCAGGCAAAAATGGGGCATCCCGGCGAACCATAAAAAGAATGGGTTCGGGCAAAATTTAGGGATATAAAAGAAAAGATGTAAACCCACAAAGTTGAAAACCTGAAAAGGCGACTTTGGCAAAAATGGGTATCCCGGTGAATTGAAAACCCGAAAGGGCGATTCAGGCAAAAGTTAGGGATATGAAAAGCAAATGACTGCGGTCTGCGTATTGATCTTTAGAGTATAGTGGATATAGGGAGGACCTGAGGGCCATTTATACGAATCAATCTCTTCAGAAGACGAGGCGTCAGGGAAGCAGCAAAGTCAGGCGAGTCATAGATGGATCAACTCATGGTGTTTGTCTGTGCCACATTACCGAGATTTCTGTATATTTTTGTGCATTTCTGTAAATTTTTCACGCGGCTCCTCTTTTCAGGGGTTGCATCTGTTGTAAAATATGCCTATTTAAAGGCCATTTTTCAATAAAACTTATACTATTCAATAATTTGTTTGTATTACTTTAATCTTTACTGTTTTGTTTGCGAAAAACGCCTGATGTTTTAATAAAACTGCGCATACATAAATTTGTAGGCTTTGGCCGATAATCATTAAAACTTTGATTTATTTGAACAATGTCACGAATGATGACTGAGATAGTTCCCTTTATGCCGGATATCTTGTTGTTTGTTTATTTGTAGGGTCGTTACCCTTGGGGAAAATTTCTAGAGGTGTATCCCCGGTAGGATTACCATTCCCATAGAAAGAGGCGTGTAGTTGAGACTTATTTCTCTCACCAGCAAAGGCTTATAGAGGGTGTACACTTCTCCCCAGCAGATTGTTTGTATACACTCATTCCTCGGCAGTGTAAACCGATTTCTCCAACAGGGTAGAATCATCCCTAGAGGGTCGAGATTGTTATCCTCGTGCAGGTCAAGCATATGTCTGTATCCCCAGCAGGTCGTAGGTACGCATTTACTCCTTAACGAGTCGAGATTAGATTTCTTTCTGCCAGGCAGGTTGGAACGGTTTTCCCAGCAGCGGAGCAAGTTCAGGATTTTGATTCCCCATAGAGTCTAGGCGTATGATTTGGTATCCCCTCAGGGTTTAAAGGTGTGATTCATTCCTCAAGCAGGGGTCGAAAAGGTTTCCTCTCATGGGCTAATCCCCAGCGGAGTCAGCATAACAGTTATTCTTCCCTGCAGAGTGAAGTTACCCCCGGAAAATTGTTATTCTCTATCCTCATCAGAGAGAGTGTGGGATAATTTCCCAGTAAATCTTATTCGATTATCCCCATCTGAGTAATCCCTAGTAGCTCGGATTTGTGATCTTTGGCAGAGCAGGGTTGTTCCCGGAGGTGTATTTTGTACCCTAGGAGGATTCCAGAAGGCCATTCAGGGCTGATTTCTCCGGTAATGTGAGGTTAATCTCAGTGGTTGATTATTGTCCACGACAAGGTTGTTGATTTCCCCAGTAGGTTAGACTTATCTCCAGCGTTTGGTTGTCTTTCCCCGGTCTGGTCGTGTATTCCCCAAGAGAGTTATATCCTGAAAGGTCGTTCAGGGCTTTTTCTCTCAGCAAGATTTGATTTGATCTCCGGCAGTAAAGTTATTATTTAGCATGTTGTGATATCTCCCTAGTAGAGTGGATTTGTGTCCCCCAGCTGGGTCGGGCGAGCCCATAAGAGGTGTATTCTGGTAGGCCATTCAGGGCACTTTCTCTAGTAGAATTTGCGTTGATCCCCAGCAGGGTGGATTCTTGTTCTCGTCAGAACAATATTATCCAGGGAAGTTCTTTTTCAGAAGGCCATCCAAGGCTTGTTTCCCCATAATAAGTCCAATCGTAATTGGCATGTTCCATCTCCCCGGAGGAGTTGGCTTTGTCCCTTCGGCATTTATTTTGCTGATTCGGTTCCGATGCATTTTGCGTTTGTGCATATCATTCTCAGAAACGCGTAGCATTTCTATTTTGTATGGAGCATTACGCCATATTCAAACATATGCATGTGAAACATAAGCCAGGTTGTTACCTCTTGTTTTTCAGGTGTATTTCCAACATATGGATGATTTCTTTAGCCCGTGTGGTATCCAGACCATGGAAAAATATTTGACGGATGTGTTTCAACTTATCAGGTGAAGTCCCCAACATTGTTTCTTGGTCAAGTTTCTCTTCCTTCCCCAGTGAAGTCGCCACCAAAGTTGCTTGTTTAAGTTTCACTTCCCCCAGCGGAGTTCTCTTGTGAATTGTTGTTAAAAGTTTATCAACTGCGTGTTGATTCGGCCTTCGGGTTCCATGCTTACTTTTAATTAGCGAATGCCTGCTGGTTAGCAGAAGTTTATCAACTGCGTGTTGATCCGGCCTTCATGTTCGATGCTCGTTTTTATTTAGCAAACGCCTGCTAGTTAGCAGAAGTTTATCAACTGCGTGTTGATCTGGCCTTCGGGTTCGATGCCTGTATTTATTTAACAGATGCCTGACGGTGATGTCAGATGCTTCTTCTCAGCTTCGGGTTGAGCCGACCTTCGAGTTCGATGCCTATTTTTATTTAACAGATGCTTGGCGGAAATGTCAGATGTTTCTTCTCAGCTTCGTGTTGAGCCGGCCTTCGGGTTCGATGCTCGCTTTTATTTAGCGAATGCCTGTTGTTTAACAGATGATCTCAGCTTCATGTTTAGCCGGCCTTCGGGTCTGATGCCTATTTTGTTCAAACAGATGCTTGATGGTGATATCAGATGATATTTCCAACTTAGTGTCGTTGCCTATGTGTTAGTAGATGTTTCTTCCGACTAAGTGTCGAAGTTTTCTGATTGGTAATCAGTCATTTTGTTACCGTTGCAACTATTAATTCAGTTATTTCTGGAGATTTTTGTTCTAGTAATAGTTTGCAGTTCTATTTCTGCGGTTGGCAAATTTCTGGGTTCTTTGGTATTCAACCTTCTTTTACCTTGATTTTTTGAAAGTCGTTCGCTTTTCACCCAGTCAGGTCCAAGCTGCTTGAATAGGGGCAGTTGTTGTACCCCAAAATTTGCCGAACCTTTTTCTTTACTTGGCTTATGGTTCATTGCATTCTTTAGCATTTGCATCTGCATAGCATTGTCTTTTGTAGGGGATCAAGAGAGGTGTGCCTACTCAAGAGAAGCGTTATCAAGGGTTTCAAGCTCAGCCAAGTGTGCTTATTCAAGTTATCTAATGCTTATAATCATCAAGAAGTGGTCAAAGCTCTCTGAGAGAGAAGATTGACAAGTGTTGCTTATCTCCTATCTTGGAGGTTAACTGAAGATCATCAGAGGTTTTCAAGGCCATGGTTATGGATATGAGATGTTTGAGAAGCTCTCTGAATGCTTTTGAAGTCATTGTGGAGCTTATCTATGCATTCATGGCACTTGCAAGAGGTTGCAGACAAGGGTTGTGCACCTAGGGTTTCATCTGCTTAGCTCAAAGTCAACTGTGGGCTTGAAGGAGTTGGAGACTTGGTTCCAAGTCATTGGAGTCATTGGAAGTTATGTTGAGACATCTAGAATGTCATATCAAGTTCAAATAAAAGAGAATCAAGAGTCTAAGGAGTTACTAAATTAGGGTTTTAGTGTAAAATCCCCTTCTTTAGGAGCTAACTTCAAAGGCCATTTACCTCAAGATACAAGTTGAATCTCATTTTATTATAAACATGAGACTTGTAGGACATGTTCTAAGCTTTCTTTTGAGTACTAGAACTCATCCATTGGGTTTGTGGAACTCAAGTTGTGATGCCATCAAGTTATAGGTCTCAGATGAACATATTTTTCAGTCAACAAAATCAACTCACTTCCAAGGCATTTTTGACCTAGAATCATGTTTCTTCTCAACTTTTAATGAACATGAAACATGTTCCAAATGACTTCAATTACATCATGAACTCAAGATTGGCATGAATTATACATGGTTATGGACATTGGTGGAGAAATTCAAGTGAAAAGGAAACTTTAAATCATGATTTCAGTTGATGTGGTTATAGGTCTTTTTCATGGCGTATTTTGATTCAATTTTGTTCACATTGATTCAACATGCAAAATGCACAAAAATATTTTGGGTCATGTGGTGCAAAACACGTGGAATTTCAAGTTGCTTCACTAAGAAGTTTGTCATCCAAACTTCATAATTGGACCACAAGCAAGGCCCATTCCAATCCCAATGCAAAATTTAATTTCTCCGCTGCAAGACCAAGCCAATTCAATGTGTGTAGCAAGTAGTTTTCACGTATGCATGAGCACATGACAATTTTTGGGCATTTTCAAATTACACCACAACAAGGCTCCATGGGCCTTTCTTTCTCATCCAAACCCATCATATATAAGTTCCAAATTCATTTGGAACTCTGAGAAGTGCAATTTCATGAAGGGAAGTGCAAATTCAGTTTTTGAAACTTGAGAGAAATTTCAAAATCGTGAATCCAGATCTAGAGCAATTCAACGAAAATTGAAGCAAGTATCATCTTCCTCAAGCTAATTGGAGTTGATCTGCACAGTTTAGAGCAAGCTAACACTCAATTGAAGCACCAACAGAGTGTCTCCGTTAGGTAAACTTCCAATCCATTTTTCTCTCATGGTAGACATTGTTTTAAGATCATGTTGGCTGCATCTGAAGCCCTACCTCATGTAGGCAATGTTTGAGTGCTTGATTGCGATGTTTGATGAAGTTTGCAGATGTACATTCCAAAATTGATCCGTTCTATTCTCATAATCTAGCCGTGTTTAAAACAAATGAACCATGGATTTGGAATGTACATGAGTAGAGCTTCAATTTGGTATAAGATTTGGCACGTTTTGGTGATGTTTTCAGAGCTGATCTCCGGCCACCTTGCCGGAGAAGAAGACCGGAGCTAGGGCTCCGGCGTCTGGTTCGAGCTCAGGTGAAGGTGATGTGTCCTTGGTTGACACTTTGACCTGATGAGATGAACTCTCAAGATTTGATTGACCATACACGCGTGGAGATTGACTGCCACATCATTTAATGATACAATGCATTATGCTATGAACTGAGTTGAATTTGGTTTGGGATTTTTATGCTATTTGCACACCCTATTTGATCAGCCCAGTGAATTACAACGTGGATCATTGTTATCTGCACCGTTTTCACTTTTATTTGTTTTATTTTCTTCTATTTTATTCTGTTTTCATTTTTAATTGATAAAAATATCTACAAGTGTCATAAAATTCCATAAAAAATATTTTCTAATACCTTAGGGTGTTAATTAATTTTATCAATGTTTTATTTTCATTTTCCTTTACTTTTTCAATATAATTGGAATTTTACAAGTGGAGGTGTTTTTAATGGTTCTTTTTGTTGTTCACATTTGTTCTTTCTTGAGATTTGGACCAATTTTAACCACCTATGATCAAGGCCTCCTCCTCATTTTGATGACAAGTTGAGGTGCCTTTAAGGATGTTGTTGTACCCCAAAATTTGACCAACCTGTTCTTAAGTGGGTTTATGTTTCATTTCATTTTCTTCTAGCATTTGCATTGCATAGCATTGTTCATTTAGTAATGGATCAAGAGGTTGTGCATAGCAAGAGAAGGTCACCAAGAGTGTTGAGCCTAAGCAAGGGGTTTTACTCAAGCATGAATGGTCATCAAGCCACCAAGAAGTGGTCAAAGTCTGGTGAAAGAGTTGATGGGTGTATGTGGATTAGCTCCTAACTTGGAGACCAGTTGAAGATTGTCAGAGGATTTTGAATTCATGATTAGGGACATGGGATGTTGAGGAAGCTCATTGAAGGCTTTTAGATCCATGTTGGAGTTTATTCAAGTTGTTTTGTCATGTGTAAGAGGCCACAGTTAAAGGTGTTGTAGTTAGGGTTTTCATCTGGTCAACCCTCAGTCAACTATGAAATTGAAGGAGATTAAGACTCAATTCCAAGTCTTTATGATCATGGAATGTTGTGTTGATATGTATAATATATCATTTCAAGATCAAATCAAGAAGAATCAAGAGTGTGAGGAGTTACTAAATTAGGGTTCTCAGTGTAAAATCCCTTGTTTAGTGCCTAACTTCAAGGCCACATATCTCAAGATACAAGTCTCATCTCATCTTGACCCCAACATGAAACTTGTAGAGCATGTTTCTTGCTTTCGTTTGAGTACTAGAAGTCTTTCATCTGATTTCTAGAACTCAAGTTATGATGCTGACAAGTTACAGGTCATCAGATGAATGTGACTTTGGTCAACAAAAGTCAACCAACTTCCAAGACATTTTTGACCTAGAAGGATGTTTCTCCTCACTTTGACCCAAACATGAACGTTGTTCCTCATGATCTTAGCTTTCCAAATAGTACTATAAGTCCTTCATCTGATTTGTAGAACTCAAGTTATGAAGATTACAAGACAAGGGTATTTTGGGAAAGTAAGATTATAGGTCATTTTCATTATAGGTCCATTTCACTATCTTACACACTTCAAATGAAACATTTCTCAACATGGAACTTGCTCCAAATGGTAATAATTTCATCACCAAACCATCTCATGTCATGATTGAAACTTGGATTGGAAAATTGATGTGAAACTTCTTTATGAAGAAAGTTTAAAAGGGGGAAATGGAAATTATTTGATTTGAACCAAAACAAGTCATGTTTATACATATTTTGAGTGCCAAAGATGTAATAAACCTGATGCAAGTATTGTATTTTAGTTTTGGTGTCATTTTCATGTGTAGTTCAATGGCCATTTCAAGTGGAAAATTGACAATTCAAACTCCACCATTTGATCAAACCAAGGGTTGAATATCATCCACATGATCAAAGTGGATTACCAGCAAGCTAAATGAGTGAATTTCCAAGCTTAACAGCTCCATTTTCGTGTGCATTTTGGAGGTTCCATGTGCAATTTTTTGGATTTCCAATTGGACTTAAACCATCCTTGATTGGGCTTTTTATGCATCCAAATCCATCATATATAACTTCAGAATGCTTCACAAACCTTCAGAGGCGAAATTGGTGAAGAATGGCTCAAGAACTCCATTGATAAAGCTCAAGAGAAAGTGGAATACCAATTTTCAGATTCACTCAATTTCAAACCAAATCAAGCACATCTAAAGCTTCAGGGAGGATTGTGGAGTGATTCTGGTTTATTTTCAGCAAGTTTCATCAAAGTTTGAAGGCTCAGTGGAAGCTCTCCAGTAAATAACCTTCAATTCAACTTTTCTCTCTGTTTGTGATCCAATTGAATATCATTTTTGCATAATAATGAACTAGGAGCTGTGTAGATTAATTCTAACCAAAATTGACTGGCAATGGTGATGATTTGTGATTTGAGCTCCAAACTGTTTGTCTTTGATTTGGCTTGTACATGGACTAAAAATTAAAATGAACCTTGGATTTGAGTTGTATGAAGCATGAGGAATCGATTGGTGTAAGAAATTATGCATTTCATGAACTTTTTTGAGTTGCCACTATTCATCGTGGCCGAAGAAGATGTCCGGAGGGAATCCGGCCACCGTCTGGTTTTCCCTCTTATTTTTCATGTTTAAATGAAGGAGATGATACGTGGCTTGGTGTGAGCCTTTGGATCCGTGTCTGATTTGTTGACCTAGACCAGATCTGATGGTCATGATTCACTTTCCGTTTGTGTTGATTTTCTGCTGCTTGTGTGGCATGTTCTTAGCCATAGATTCGTTTGACTCAGGTTGCATTGTGTGGCTGGGATCTTGTTGCCTGGGCTTTAAGTGAAATGGTGCGTTTCACTAGCTTGTCCCTCAGCCGTTTGATTGCTTGACTTAGGCCTATTTGTGTGGCTGTGATTTGTTTTGGTTTTTGTTTTATTTTGAAGAGCACGCGTGTCATGTTTTGTCCCCTTGGATTGTGTGACTAGTTTGTGTATCGTGTGGCTGGAATTGTTCCTTGGATTGGTTGACTGATTTTGTGGATCTGGGCCATCTTTGCTTTTGACACCCCCTGCACACAAGCCCAATCAGTTCACACGCATCTGGGCTGCTATTCGCACCACATTTTTTTCTTTTTCTTATTTTATTTCTTTTTTATTTTGTTTTGTGACTGTTTGGAATTAATTCAATATAAAATACTTCTCCAATTAATAAAATTCATCAAAAATATTTTCTAGACAATTTGGAATGTCTTTTATTTTTTAGAATTTTTATTTTATTTTTTTGGATTATTTTTCATTTAAAAAAAGAATTATTAATTGAAGGGGTATTGTTTGAGTTTATTTTTGACATTGTGTGGTTTTTGATTTGTTTCTCTCTTTTCCTTTTGATCTAATGACTGAAAATTAATTCTCATATCCATGATGAGTTGATGAATTTTTGAGGACCATTTTGCCCCTGTTTGGTTGAATTTTGGTTTGAGTTTGCTTGCATTTCATTTGACCCTCGACAATCCTCATTCACAATGGGACACCCTTATGAATCAATTTCTTTGGTGGTGTTGTGGATTTATTTTGATTGTGATTTCTTGGCCTCTGTCTGCCAACATGTTTATGGACCTTGTGCATTTTATTTGGTTATTTTTGAATCATTTTCCTAATTTTGAGGTAACTTGCAAGTCAAGTTACCCCAAAGGGAGGTTCATACGTACACATTGACCTAGTTTGCCTTAGATATGACTTTGATGGATCTTTTGAGCCTTTGATTCCTTTTCATTCATGTTGATAACATGTTAAGGTTGCTGGTTTCTCAATTTTAGGTCATGATATTGTGTTTTGCTTGTTCAGTTGTGTGTTTCTTTTGATGCTTCCATTTAGGGTTTCCATATGTGACATGCTTGCATTCTCTTGTGTATAAGCTTGTTTTCTCTTATGATGTGATTGTTTTGTGAGTAAGTAATGCGCCTAAGACGGGGGGGGGGGGGGTGTGAATTAGGTTCTTTGAAATTTTCTAGTTTTAAGAGGGCTATGTTACTTTCTTTTTAATGAAGAGATGATTTGAAAGCTTGTAAAGGCAGAAAGTAAAAGAGACATAGAGATTTATAGTGGTTCCCCTCAAACCCCGAGGGTACTCCACTCCCCTTTCAACACGAAAGAGATTTCACTATAGTTAGGATCAATGTACAATTTGTTCTAACCTATAGGAGATCAAAGATTCTTAAAACACCTTTAAGATCTAAACACTAAGTGCAATGAGAACAATCCTCTCTAATGCACACACTTGCTTTCAACAATCCTGAACAGCAAGGCGAAATACATACAGTTCTGATTTTGTAAAGATTTGAAATAATGTATACAGATGTTTATCAATGCTGAGATTGATCTTCTCTTTCAATGGGAAATTCCACAAGTTTCTAAGACTTATTGCTCAAGAATTTTCTTTTCAAAAGATATGAAATTTTATGCAGAAAACTCTTAGTAAAAAATGATTTTTACTTTAGATGTGGAAAGATGAAATTAAGATATAGATTTTGAAAGGGAATTGAAAGAGGTGTTTTTGAAAATGAAAGATTGAAGTATATATATTACACAAATACCTCTTTGAAAAGTCATGGAAATCTTCAGAAAAGTTGATGAACAGTTGTCATGTTTCAAAGGAAACATTCCACTAAAATTCGATTGAAGAGATGCAATTTATCAAACAGATTTTTCAAAAACATTCAGTGAGCAATCGATTGCACAAAGAGGCCAATCGATTGCACCTTCATAATTTTACTTGAAAAATTCAAAATTTCAAAAGAGCAATCGATTGCACCTTTGGACCAATCGATTGCACTTCAAACCAGAAGTAAAAAAATTTGAAAAACTTAAGTATGCCATCGATTGCATCAAAGCAGCAATCGATTGCTTACTGAAACAGAAGCAAAAATGAGTTATGAATTTGATCATGCAATCCATTGCACTTATAAAAACTTAGAAAAATTCTCATTTTAAAAGCTTGTGAAGTGTAAAAAGAATGTAAGTAATCTTTTAATGTTTCGAGCAATTTAGGACTTAGATACTTAATGGAAGTTCTCATTATACCTTATGTGGAAAACATCCTTAAAGTTGTGTTTGTCATGATGCTTGAGATTGATCATCTTTGCCTTCTTTAAGTGGTTTGTCTTCATCAAAACATATGCTGATATTTGAGAATCTTTATTTCACATTCTCCCCCTTTTTTATGATGAAAAAGCACTCTTCTTTTGTTGCAATGATCTTTCTGGCAAATTCTTTCTCCCCTTCAATTTTTGAAGTTGACACGTTCTTCTCCCCCTCAATGTGTGAAGTTGAGAAGTTCTAAATTTGTATTGAGGTTCGAAATAGTCTTTGTATTTGTACTTGAAGGGTTAAGGAAAGACACAAGCAATAAAAGAGTAACATCCTTCTCCCCCTTTTGACATTATCAAAAAGAAGGGAAAGATGGATTAAGACAATAATAAATATCTAGGATAGACACGATAATATTTGAAAATAAAATACCAACTTAGATAAAAATTCAAATTACAAACTGAAAAAGGTACAAAGAAACATGAAAGTACGGAATTAAATAGCAGAAATGACATTAAAACACATAGTAAAAAGTTTCCATGACAGATCCATGTCAGGGTCAAAGGTTGGTTGGTTTGGAAAAGTTGTCTGTAGAGATGATGGAAGATTTGGAGGGACAACCGGGTTTGAAGGGTCATATGGCGGAATGTATAAGGGAGAGTACAGATAGAAGAATTGTTGATTGACAGCCTCTTGGAATTTGTTGATCCGAGTGTTGGTTGACTCTTGAATAGCATTGGATTGTTCATTGATGGAAGTGTTGAGATTTCCAAATTGTTGAGTCATGTAATCCGTTAACTGTTGGTTACTCGGGCCATGTTCATTTGGAGGAGGAGGAAGAGCATCATCATCATCTTCATCCTCTTCATCATCATTTTCAGCCATACCTTCACCAAGATACACAATGGTTTTGGTTTCCGGATTGTATTTGACACTCATCCGAGAGTCCACATTTTTTATTAAGATCTTGTTGATATTTGAATCCATGAGATACTTATCAAATCCTTCAAAGTCTACTTCAAAATGTTCCAGAATTTTTGTTATGAACCAAGCATATGGCAGAAACATGGATTTTTCATTGATTCCACGCATGTGAGTCAAAATTAAGTTTGACCAACTTATGGGAATGCCATTCTTAATAGTATAGAGAATCTTCATTTCTAGATCAGTCACGATGTAGTGGTTTCCACCTCTTGGGAACATTATGTAAGCCATGAAATAATGAAACAGTCGATCATCAATGTTAAAAATACCTGTCGACCATGAGTTTCGAGAGGGTTCCATGCCGCCTAAGGATCTGACACGTTTTTCATGGAATTCTGCTTCAGTCATACGGCCAAGGCTCCAATAGAATTCTCGTTTGTTGTATGCTTTCCAGAGGTCTTCGTTTTCTTCATAAAGTCTTCCACCAGAAATTGGAATATTCAGAATCCTACCAAGTGTTTTTGAGTAGAGTGGGATTCTTTTTCCTTGAACATATGTTACCATCTTGCCTTCTTCCATTTGTAGGTTACTATAGAACAATCTTACCGAATCCGGATAATACGGTCCGGATGAGGAAATCACAGGTTCCAACCCACATGCAATCAAAGTTTCTTGGAAAGAAAAGCATTATTTAGGGAATGATGAGAGAATACCATATTTTGGTGTTTGCACAACCTTCTTCTGAATATATTTGGTGAACTTTTCCTTTTGTTCATCATCCAAGTGTTGAAGAACCAGTGGAATTTTTGAAGATGAGGAGGCTGGACCTTTGCCTTTGTCTTGTGCTGAAATCTTCCTTTTTGAGCGTGAAGCCATGGGAAAATGATGGAGTTTTAGAGGTTGTGAGGAAAGGAAGAGTTTTTGTGGAGAGGTTATATTTTGAAGGAAATGGTTAAGATAGGTTAAGAGAAGTTGGTTTTATAATGGTTAAGAGAGGAGTTATTGTGGGATATGAGTGGTTGAAGGTATTGATGATTAAGACTTTGGGAATATGAGAATCAATGGTCAATGTCTTGAGACTAGAATTAAGTAGTAATGTCTAGTCATAGGTAGGTCAAAAAGGTAATGATATGGTAGTTGGAAAGTTTAAGAAACCATGGATCTATTAAATAGAAAGAGAAAAAACAGTTTTACAGTAGGTGCAATCGATTGGCACAGTGGTGCAATTGATTGCTCTACCAAACAGAAATGAATTTTGGCAAAAGCTACAGAGTGCAATCGATTGACACAGGGGTGCAATTGATTGCTTGCTTTTAAAATAAATAAAATTTGCAAAATTTACAGTGAGCAATCGATTGCTGCAGGGGTGCAATCAATTGCTTGCAGTGAAATTTTGAGAAATTGCCACAGATTGAGTTCTGTCATGATTCAACGTCAGTTTCATCTAGAATTCCAACTTCCCTTTGTATTTTGAAGAAAGATTCCTTTGCCAAAGGCTTCGTGAATATATCGGCAAGTTGATTATGAGTATCCACAAATTTTATCTCAACATCTCCTTGAAGTACATGATCTCGCAGAAAGTGATGTCGTATGTCGATGTGCTTGGTCCTTGAATGCATGACTGGATTCTTTGTTATATTTATTGCACTTGTATTGTCACAGCGAAGAGGAATGCTACCCAGATCGAGTCCGTAGTCACGAAGTTGTTGCTTGAGCCAAAGTATCTGCGCACAACAACTTCCCGCTGCTATGTACTCCGCTTCAGCCGTACTGAGTGCTGCCTAGCTTGCTTCTTGCATGCCCATGAGACTAGTGCATTTCCCAAGATGTGACATGTTCCACTTGTGCTTTTTCTATCAGTTTTACAGCCTGCATAATCCGCGTCAGAATATCCAATTAAATTATATAGACTACCTATAGGATACCATAAGCCGACATTTGTTGTTCCTTTGAGATACTTCATGATCCGCTTGACTGCCATCAGGTGAGACTCCTTTGGATTTGCTTGAAAGCGAATGCAAAGACCGACGCTAAACATAATGTCAGGGAGGCTTGCTGTCAGGTATAGTAGGGAACCAATCATACCTCTATATTTTGTGATATCAATCGATATACCGGATTCATCTTGATCTACATATGTACCAGATCCCATAGGTGTAGATAAAGTCTTGCAGTTGTCCATATCAAACTTCTTCAATAATTCTTTGCAATACTTCGATTGATTGATAAAGATCCCATTCTCAAGTTGCTTGATCTGAAGTCCAAGAAAGTAGTTCATTTTCCCCATCATAGACATTTCAAATTCTCCTTGCATCATGGATGAGAATTCTTCGCATAGCTATAATCCATTGATCGTCTCCTAAGGCTTCGTCGATTTTGGCCAATTCAATTTGCGAAACAAATGCCATGTTAAGACAAGCATCCTTGAGATTTAATCTTGTTGAAACACCTTGACTGATATCACCAATGACTTTATCGATTGGGTGATCTCTATGAGTTCTCCATTCTTTTGGTAGATCATTGTGTACTTCGTTTTATTGTGAATCCTCTTGTTGCTGATTTGTTTGATCACTTGTAATATCTTTGAGAGTGTTTTCTTGAGAGGTTTCTACTACATCATCATCATCATCATTAACAATAATATCATCCTCCTTGGAGGGGTTGGATTCCTCAAAAGAGACACGCATAGATTCTTCAATAGTTAATGTTCTCTTGTTAAAAATTCTGAAAGCCTTACTTGAGAGAGAACAGCCGAGAAAAATACCTTCATCGGATTTCTCGTCAAACTTACTGAGATTGTCTTTGTCATTGTTTAAGACAAAGCATTTACACCCGAATATGTGGAAGAAGGATATGTTTGGTTTTCTTCCTTTGAACAGTTCATAGGGGGTTTTCTTGAGAATTGGTCTGATGTTCACACGATTACTTACAAAACATGATGTGCTTATTGCATCTGCCAAAAAATATTTAGGAAGGTTTGAATCACTAAGCATTGTTCTTGCAAGTTCTACCAACGATCGATTCTTTCTTTCCATGACACCATTTTGCTGTGGAGTTCTTGGTGCAGAGAAATTGTGAGAGATTCCATTTTCCTCGCAGAATTCTTCAAATAAAGCGTTCTGGGATTCTCCACCATGGTCACTTCTAATGGAGACAATTGAAAGTGACTTCTCATTCTGAATCTGTTTTGCATACTTCTGGAATGCCTTGAAAGCTTCGCTTTTCTACACTAAGAAGAAAGTCCACGTATATCTAGAGAAATCATCAACAATTACTAATGCATAAACATTACCTCTAAAACTTTTTATTCTTGAAGGTCCGAAGAGATCCATGTGTAACAATTGTAGTGGCCTAGTTGTGGACACCACATTTTTGGATGTGAAAGTTGATTTGGTCTGTTTCCCTTTTTGGCATGCGCCACACAATCTATCTTTGATGAATTTGATCTTTGGAAGATCAACAACTAAGTCATGTTTGATCAATTTGTTCAAATGCTCCATATGAATGTGAGCAAATCTTTTGTGCCATAACCAAGAGTCGTTGTTGTTCGCCATAAGACACTTAACTTTCAAAGATGTGTTATCAAGGGAAATCATGAAAATATTATTAATCCTATTACCTTTTAACATTACCTCAGAAGTGACTTCGTTTTCTATCAAACATTCATCTTTAGTGAAGTTGATTCTGAAACCTTTGTCACAAAGCTGACAAATGCTAAGTAGGTTATGCTTTAGGCCTTCTACATAAAGGACATCTTCTATGGTTGTAAAAGGTGGTGCACCAATGCTACCTACACCAAGGATCTTTCCTTTGTTGTTATCACCATAGGTTACAAATCCTTTGGCCTTAAGCGTTAGATGTGAAAATTTGGTAAGGTCACCCGTCATATGCCTTGAACACCCACTATCAAGATACCATTGATATGAGGAGGTCTTCAAGCATACATAAAAAACAATATTAAGTTCCATTAGGTACCCAAACTGCCTTGGGTCCTTCATAGTTAGTGCCTTTCTTGACCCACAAATAATGCCCCTTTGCAACACTAAAGTTTCTCACATAACAGGCATTAGGTGTATGGCCTTTGATACCACAATAAAAACAAGTGGGCTCAAAATTACTCTTATATCTAGAAGGATAAGGTATTTTTCTTATTAACAACCTTCTTCTTGGGGTATTGGTGAACCACTTTAGGCTTGACCACTTTCTCTTTTGGAGGTTGTTCCCTAGCTTTAACAAAGATGGTTTTGTTGGAACTTGGTTTAGAAAATTTTAAGTAACCAAGTCCACTTTTATCATTTGAAAATCTTTGTTGGCTAAGAACAGCCTCTAATCCAATTTTTCCCTTTTCATATCGTTCAAGAACTCTTTTTAATTGGACAATTTGAAAAGAAAGTGACTCACACTTTGTGCATGCAAAATTCTATTTTTGATCACTAAGAAATTTCTGTTTTTCATTTTTGAAATTCTTTTCCATTGTTTCAATTTTTTATTCTAGAATTGAAATTTGATTTTTCTGTGAAGAAATAGTTTTGTACAAAATTTTACATTCACTCAGGAGTTCATCAATGGCCCCTTGGGTATCATCATCATAAATTAAAAAATTATTACTAACCTTGTCATCTTCATCATCAGAATGGTGTGAGTCCATTAGTGCCAAATTTGTGCTTTGATCACTATCTGATTCTGATGAGGAGCTTAGCTCGTTGTCTTCCCATGCCACATATGCTTTATTTTTCTTGAATCCCTTCTTGCTCTTAGAAACATTGTTCTTGGAGAGTTTGGGACAGTTTGGTTTGATGTGTCCTAATTTTCCACATTCATAGCATTTGATATCTTGTGTGATTGTTGACGCCTCTTTCTCTTTTCTTTTTGAAAACTTCTTCCTTTTCATGTAGTCAGAATTTCCAATATTATTTTTAGAGCCAAAGTATTTTCCTAACCTTTTCACAAGAAGCATGAAGTTTTCATCTTCAACTGAATCGTCTGCTTTTTCTACTTCTTTGGAATCAGCCTTTAACACAATGTTTTTAGATTTCTTCTCTTGATTCTCATGTTTCTCCAGTCGCCCGAGTTCTGTTTCATATTCTTAAAGTTTGCCGAACAATATGGCGGATGTCATTGTGGCTAGGCTCTTCTTTTCAAAAATTGTCGTCACCTTGGGCTGCCATTCTCTGGACAAGGATCTAAGCACTTTAAGATTTAATTCATCGTTAGTTAGTGTCTTACCGAGTGCTATAAGATGGTTTGTCAAGTGCACGAATCTCTTCTATAAGTCAAGAATTGATTTTCCTGGCTACATTCTGAACATCTCGTATTCCTGACTCAACGTGTTCAACCTTGATCTTTTAACTTCGATGGTTCCTTCATGTGTTTCCACTAAAGTATCCCAGATTTCCTTTGTTGTTGTACATGTTGAGATGCGAAAGAATTCTTCCATGCTTAATGCACTTTGTAGAAGATTGATTGCCTTCTTGTCATAGAAAAACTTTTTCTTATCATTGTCATCCCATGAGGCTTTGGGCTTTGCTGATCCTACACCGTTAACGACCGTTGTAGGAGTGAAAGGACCATTTTAAACAGCATCCCAGATTTCGTCTCCTTGTGCTTCTAAGTG
Organism: Lathyrus sativus; assembly: GCA_963859935.3. NCBI lineage: Eukaryota > Viridiplantae > Streptophyta > Magnoliopsida > Fabales > Fabaceae > Lathyrus > Lathyrus sativus. The sequence continues at coordinate 251,803,384 of OZ012739.1, forward strand.
AGCCTTCATACGGATTTTCCAGAAATCAAAGTATTCACCATAAAACAGTGGAGGCTTGTTGCTGCTGCCACCGTCTTTGAATACACCATTGTTATTTGCGGAAGCCATACTGGATCAAATAGGAACAGGTTACCTAAACCTGCTCTAATACCAATTGTGAGTAAGTAATGCGCCTAAGAGGGGGGGGGGGATGAATTAGGTTCTTTGAAATATTCTGGTTTTAAGAGGGCTATGTTACTTTCTTTTTAATGAAGAGATGATTTGAAAGCTTGTAAAGGGAGAAAGTAAAAGAGACACATAGATTTATAGTGGTTCCCCTCACACCCCGAGGGTACTCCACTCCCCTTTCAACACGAAAGAGATTTCACTATAGTTAGGATCAATGTACAATTTGTTCTAACCTATAGGAGATCAAAGGTTCTTAAAACACCTTTAAGATCTAAACACTAAGTGCAATGAGAACAATCCTCTCTAATGCACAAACTTGCTTTCAACAATCCTGAACAGCAAGGGGAAATACATACAGTTCTGATTTTGTAAAGATTTGAAATAATGTATACAGATGTTTATCAATGCTGAGAATGATCTTCTCTTTCAATGGGAAATTCCACAAGTTTATAAGACTTATTGATCAAGAATTTTATTTTCAAAAGATATGAAATTTTATGCAGAAAATTCTTAGTAAAAAATGATTTTTACTTTAGATGTGGAAAGATGAAATTAAGATACAGATTTTGAAAGAGAATTCAAAGAGGTGTTTTAGAAAATGAAAGGTTGAATTATTTATATTACACAAATACCTCTTTGAAAAGTCATGCAAATCTTCAGAAAAGTTGATGAACAGTTGTCATATTTCAAAGGAAACATTCCACTAAAATTCCATTGAAGAGATGCAATTTTTCAAACAGATTTTTCAAAAAGGTTCAGTGAGCAATCGATTGCACAAAGAGGCCAATCGATTTCACCTTCATAAATTTACTTGAAAAATTCAAATTTTCAAAAGAGCAATCAATTGCACCTTTGGACCGATCGATTGCACTTCAAAACAGAAGTAAAATTTTTTGAAAAACTTAAGTATGCAATCGATTGCATCAAAGCAGCAATCGATTGCTTACTGAAACAGAAGCAAAAATGAGTTAAGAATTTGATCATGCAATCGATTGCTCCAAGAGTGCAATCAATTGCACTTATAGAAATTTAGAAAAATTCTCATTTTAAAAGCTTGTGAAGTGTAAAAAGAATGTAAGTAATCTTTTTAATGTTTTGAGCAACTTAGAACTTAGATACTTAATGGAAGTTATCATTATACCTTATGTGGAAAACATCCTTAAAGTTGTGTTTGTCCTGATGCTTGAGATTGATCATCTTTGCCTTCTTTAAGTGGTTTGTCTTCATCAAAACATATGCTGATATCTGAGAATCTTGATTTCACATGCTTTTGCTTTTGAGCTATCTACTCTCATCTCCCATTCTGTCCCATGACCTTGGAGTATCATTTAAGGTGGCTTGGTCCCTTCTTGGTCCCTTCTTTGGCACTTGTGGTTGATGTTGTTTGACTTAGGTCATTTCATCCCACTTTTGGTGCATTTTTGTGTGGTTTCTTCTTGTTGTTTGATTTCATTTTGTGCATTCCTTTCTCTCTTCTTATTTTGCATTCTCATATGCATGCTTGAGGTTGAGATGAGCTTGTGGAGGCTACTGCCCCACACATATTTCCTCCCTCACTTTCATCTTACTTGTACATTCTTTGTTTGCATTCTTGCATTTTTATGTTCTTTCTTCTTCTTCTCCTTCTTCTTTTGTCTTTCTTTTCCTTAGGACCTCTAATCTCTCTTCTTCAAGAGAGGTTATGATAGACATTAGGTGCTTAACCATGCATGATAAAATTAGGTAGTTCCCTTTTATATCCCAACTCTAAGTCCACTTTGCATGACAACTTTTAGGATTGAATTAGTCTCCCATTAGTGTGTCCTTTCTCTCCTCATCTTCAAACACTCATAAAACACCTAATAAAGAATGACAAGTGTTGTATGCTATGAGCCTTAAGCTACTTGGGAAATGGTGATTGGGGGTGTTGCGGTGAAAATTGGATATCAAGCTATTAAATTAACTTGAATCTTAATTCTTTTTACAACCGTACTTTAATTTATCCAAAGGAAAGGTCTAAAGAAAGAAAAACCTTTTTCGCGATGTAACGACAACGCTTAAGATTCGGGGATCGGGGGTTGGTTATACCTAGGGAAGGTGTTAGCACCCAAAGCATCTGTAGTACTCTACAGGAACCTTTTGTTTGATTGATTGCTAAATGTGAAATATGTACTATGGATTGGGATAAGGGATTTGGGATAAAAATAAGTAAAAGACCTAGATGGTTCTCTAAGTTTGCTCGCAAAGATGTTACATCTTCTGCCTACGTATCCTGACTAGGATAGAATTAGAGCAATCGTAGTTCGCCTCACAAGGGAAGAAGAACACTTGATTATGATCAAGGTTCAAGGGGGAACAAACATGACAATGTTTGTATGGAGTTTGACAAAACTCCCTAATCTGAATTGTAACATTCAAAAGGGGAAGTAAGAAATCATGACAATGATTCTTACATGGAGTTGACAAACTCCCCTCCTAGGGTTCTAGTTGAAGAACACTCCTAGTACAGGTGGGTTACTTAGACTTAAAGCAAAGTCTAATGGTTTCTAAGCTAAGGTTAAAGTGACTTAACAAAGTCAAGAGAGGGTGAATGAGCTATCCATGACATGAGGGTCAATGGAAAGACTTTTCCTTTGGAAGGAGAGAGGGGAGGCAACTGGGATGAGAGCTAACAAGCTTCATCACTTGGGGAAATAAAACAATAAGCAAAGTAACAACATGATAAATATACATTGATGGTGACAACCATTAAATGAGCATGTGAAATGATAAAAATAAAGATGCATTGATGGCAATCAAAGTAGATGATCAAGCAGGAACTGTGACGACAGATCGAGCTCAAGTAAATTTAACAGGGGGGACAAAGTAATCATGGTAACAACCAAAGAAGAAATCCTATCATGTTAAATAACATTTAAGAACATGAATTCAAGCAAGTATTACAAACAATCACAAGTATAACAAGAGAAAAATTCATCTGCATACGCGAAAACGATCACAAAACGCATTTAACTTGCGCATAGCCAAAAGGGATTAAAAATTAGGCAAACATGGAATTTAGAAATACATCATGAAAGTAGGCACCAATATGAACATAATGCAAAAAGAATGGGTCAAAAATGATAAATATTGAAGGAGATATGAATTTTTGAAATTTGGTTGAAAAATGGCAAAAAATGGTAAAAGGGTTGCCCTCCTCAGGGGTCGAACCCATGCTTGCAAGGTAATAGGCGCTTAAGTGACAAGTTGCTTACTACTGGGGTGGTTGTACATCCATTGATGAAAGCCACCCCATAAATATATATGGGAGATATTCAAAGCAAGCTGGGCACAAAAACACACAAACTCATGGTTTTGCATTTTGATCATAACTCAGTCAATTTTCCATGGATTTTTACAAACCTTTAGTGCAAATTGAGTAGAAAAACACAAGGAACATGATGTCACTTTTAGATTTTTGAAATTCCTCTTACATTTTAAAACCCGATGGTGTGTGCATTTTGGAAGTTTGATGTGCATTTTGAAATGAAAATCATGTTACAGCTAGTTCTAAATTAATGTAATCATGCATACACAATACAAATATGATAATGAATGAGTTCAGGCCATTATTTTGGTTCAACACAGTCTGTGGTGCAAAGTGGAATTTAACATGCCAAATGTGTTTGTGAAATTGCAAATAGAAAGTTCAAATGCAGTTCCAAGTACTTTCAAGTAAAACAAATCATGTGTACATATCATATTCATGCTATTGAGTGAATTCAAACAATCAATGAGGTGAGAAACAGGTTGCAATGGAAAGTGATATGCAAGTTGCAAGAATGCCATGTTATTATGCATGAAGGTATTAATTCAAGGCTACATCTCATTTAAATTTAAATCAAACATACACATATGCTGCAAATATACATTTAAGTGAATTCAAATGACCAAATTGGTGCAAGGCAAGCTATTGTGAGAATGGTGCTCATGTTGTTCAAATGTGCTTGTGAAGTGCAGTGTGAAGCCAGGTTTGAGTTTCAAGTGATTTCAGGTCAATCAAAACATGTGCACATGCTATAATTTTGTCATGAAATGGATCTAAACAGGTGTTGATGCTAGAAACAAGTTAACATGAAAAATAGCATTTCAATTGCATGTAAAACATGATGTGATGTAGTAGGAATGTCAAGTCAGAGTTGATGCAAAATTAAAGCAAGGCAACCTCATACACATCATATGTACATATTATCAAGAGTGTTTAAACATCAAGAAGGATTCAAAACAGACTGAGGTAGGAGATTGCATTCAAACTGCCATTTATCACTTTGACCAACATGAGCAAATCAAAAACAGTGTGAAGCACATTTGAGCAAAACCAAACACATACACATGTTACCAATATGCATACAAGTGAAATCAAATCATAGTTTTAGTGCAAAACAAGTTGGTGTGAAGAGTGGTGCTCATGCTGCAAAATGGTGTTTGTGAAGTGCAGGGCAATGTTCATTTTCAGTTCCAAACATTTCCATACCATTTCAATCATACATACACTTCACACATATGATATTGAATGAATCAAAACCAGAACTGAAGCCTATAACATACTGCCATAAAGAAAGAGAATTGAGATGCAATTTGGCAAATTGAATGCATGAAGGATGCTCAGTTTGGTTCTCTGCACATATAGGCCATATAACTCATACACACAAGTTATATACATGAAAATAAAGATGCTCATGCTTAAGAAACTGTTACATTGTGAGCAGAACAAGTCTTGGCATATTTCATGGCAATAATGCACAAAACATAGCATTTTATGAATGCACAAGCAAATCAGGTGGAAACAGCTCCCATCCATCTTTGATACACATCACAATCATGTTTTTAAAGATGATCCAATTTAACAAACAACCATATTTCAGTCATAACAGGATTTTAGCACATGACATGAAAATGACATTTTTCAAAACTACCAAAGCTAAAAAATGCCAAACATGATATTATGAGATAAAGGATGAAGTGGACTATCTACATACCTCTAGTAGACTGTATTGAGCAGATTAAAACACCAAGAAACCCAAAGGAACTTCAAATGCACCTAGCTTTGGAGATTTCTTCTTCTTAAAGCAAGAATGCAAACTTCAAGACAGTTGGAGAAATAAACTCCACCAATGATCCTCAATGCTTTGGATAGTTGAGAAATGATACATGTGAGGTGTTAGAGTGATTAGAACATCAAGCAAATGCCTAGAACAAGTTTTGGCAGATTTTGTGGCTTTTGGTCAAAGTATCTTGGTATGGAAGATGACTTTTTGAATGGTAAGGTTTTTGAGTGGTCTAAGGTCTTGGACACCTTCTATATCATATTTAGATTTTGTGTGGATGATTGTTAGGGAGTTTGAATGTGGAGAAATGATTTTGGCAGCATTTGTAGCAAGGCAGATTTTGAAGTGTTTTTGTGATTTTGAAGCAAAAGTGTGCAAGAGCAAAGGCTTGAGCTTTCTCAGGTTTTTTAGAATAGATATTGTGTGAAATGAAGTGGTGGGGGCCTCTATTTATAGGCAAAGCCATGGAGTGGGCAGATTTGGAGATTTCCTTCATATGAAGGAAATATTTGCCTTTTGGATCAAACCTCCACAAAGAGGTTTCCTTGGCTGATAGGTAAGCTCTAAAGTCAAGCTTCATGATGAGTTTTAAGTGGCTAAAACCAGGCTAGAAGGAATAGTTTGATGGCTGGTTCAGATTTGTCTTTCCACCTCATGCTTTCCATTTTCACTTTAAGTGCAAGTTGTAAAGCCACTTGCAAGCCCACTTGCAAGCTTGGCTAATTCCACACCTTCTGCATTTCCTTTGTACTTACATGCTACAAACTCTCTACATATCAGATAAAACATGTTTCAAAAGATGAGATTGGCCCAATTGATCAAAGGAGTGATTTTTGAAATTTTGTCAATGTGGGACTCAAGTGTGAAAACACCAACTTGCCAAATCCATAACTCTCAGCTCACAAATCCTTTTGAGATGTTCTAGTACTTTTTAGAAAGCCCTCAAATAGATATAAAACATTCATGTTTTCATGAGTTTCAAATTCTCAAAAGAACTTGGCCAAAAGACCTCTCAAAGTTGCTAAAAAATGAGCTTGAAAGTGAAATTTTTCTAAGTCTTTTTCCCTTCTCAAAATGAATTTGGTCATAACTCCAAATCTATACATTTTATGATCATGGACCACTTAGGGACTTTTGTAGGATTTGTAAAGAGCTTTCCAATGAGCTTTGAACCAACTCAATTGGATGTGTGGTTAAGGAGTTATGGCTTAGCCCCTTTCAAAACCCTAATTTCCCAATTTTTTGATTACTCCTTCATCCTTGATCCAATGGTCATGAAAATTGATAGGCAAGTGCAATATGACATAAGGATAATTTTTGAATCACACTTTGAAGTCCAATTATTTAAATTTGAAGGGTTGACTTTTTGGTCAACCGTACGATCGATCGGTGACTACCGAGTCGCCTGTTGACACTCTGGACCTCCTGAGACTTTGATACTTCTTGAATGAACTTTACTAAGTTATATGGACTTCATGGATCATAATCCCAACATTAAAACACCTTCTAACACCAAAGTCAAACTACAGTTGACTTTTACTAGTCAAAAACCCTAATCGGGTATCCTGAAATGCACTGTTCTTGATTCTGGTGTAATGACCTCAAATTAGATTCTCAATTATCCTCATATAACATCCTTGATATTGTTTCATAATTGAATCAACCCACTGAAGGAAAATTGCGATCTAAACGCAGCGGAAAACAAAAATTTCCTTTAGTGATCCTTACGAATGAGCATGGTCAGTGATATAATCGTTACCTCTTTGTGGCGATTCAGATCTTTGATGCAGCGATCACAAGCGTTGATGAAGTGCAACGCCTCTACTCAGTCCACACGAACAGCTTCCGGTCACAGTGCTAGCTGCTTACGAACGGAATTATTTGAGTGAGAAAAGAGAATCAAAAACGAAATTGCATCAAGTGAAAGCTTCATCACAAGGGTTCCTTTTATAGACTCTCTTGTGGACTACGGGCTAAAAACCCAATTCACATGATCCATAATAATATTATATATTATTATAATAACTATTATTATAATAAATATATTTATTTTATTATTATTTTATAACCATTATAAAATAACAATAATTATTATTATATTATCCGAATTTCTATTTTTTCACTTAAGTGCACCGTACCTTACGGTGTTCCTTTGATTTCTCTATCTCTCATCAAACTATCCTTATGTGTGTGACCCTGTAGGATTTCGTAACGTTGGTAATTATATTAAATTATATATTTAACATAATAAACAGTAAGCGGTATCTAGCAACACATCACTGCTACCCAAGTCACGAAAATGTCATGTGATCTGACAAAACCTTTTTCGTGATAATATATGTTTGTACAATTACCCTTTTGCCCCTATGTCTATATTGAACACAAGGCATACACTGTGTCATCCTTGTCCAGTTCAATATTGGGCCCTTAGACATTTCTCCTGTTATGCAGGATTGGCAAATTCCATCTAGGACACTCATGTCCCTCAGCATGCTTCGTGGAGTGCCCATCAACTGTCTTTATGATCATCCAGTTACGGATAATGTTTGATCAGCAATAAAGCACCCGACTCTACATCTAGGGTCCATAGTGGTTTCGGGTCGAAGGGTGGTAATACACCATTATCACCATGAGAATAACTTATGACACTTTGCATAACATACTATGTAGTATTCTCATAGCGGGTCAATCCGGTATAAATATTACTCCTAATATTTATACCTATGTCAAGACTTGATAACTCTTTATCCATGATCCATGAGATGTGATCATCAATCTATCTTCATAATAGTCTCAATGCTTTTAATGTTATCCCACTTTGCAATAAAGCTTGACTACGGATATTTTAAGAATAATGTCTTTATGTTTAATGGGATCTCATGATTAAGTCACACTTAACATTTCATTAAACAGACTAACTATTCTAGGGACTTTATTATTCTGAAAGACAAACATAATAAAGAAATGCCTTTTATTATTAAACGAATAATCTGATACAAGTACCAAAAAGTATTGGCCTCTAGGGCTTACACCAACACCCACAACATTGATTGACCACAACACTTGAAGCTTCGATTTGACTGTACTAAACCCTGATTCATCGGTAACTTGACAAAGACAAACTTGCACTGGGTTAGGGTTAGATAATTTATGAGTATGCTCCTAAAATGATAATAAGAATCTAAGGGGTCAAAATTTGGGGTGCAACAGTTGCCCCTATTTAAATATCTTCACTAGATGGAACTGAGATGACAATCCTCGTAGAATCGCAGTGAAAGGTATTTAAATATAGAAAACCAAAAATTTTGTCCCTTAGATCTGATGATATGCGAAAGGAATGGTCATGATATGCCATGAATTCTAAATGATGCTTTATGATGCTTGGATGCAAGACATATACAGATGAAAGAGAAACAAAACAACGAGTAACTACTCATGGGACTTGATTATTATGGACTTGACACTAGGGGAAAACTGAGGTATAATAATCAAGTGGTTCAAACATGGCCAGTGATATCTGAGAGGAAAATTTCACACGGGGGTGCACCAAATCCATTTAAGATGACAATCTCACTGGGGAAGAGCAAACACTCCACTGGGGAGAGAAGTAGATTTCCACCAGGGAAAAAGATTGACTTTCTACTAGGGAAGTGAAGAACTAGAGACATGATCCTCACTGGGGATGATCAGATGAGGAACTTCCTATAGTGAAGAGTTCAAACGGGATCTTCAGGAATGGACTAGAAACAAGACCAAACACACTGGGGATACTAGTGACGACTAGATCTCTGGGACTTGTCTGGGGAAACATATTTCACTGGGGACAATGATGTCACCCAGTTTTAACAAATGGTTCAAAACAGTGCTAGTAACCACTAGACTTTCCGGAGGTAATGGTAACGACCAACCCGAGGAAATAACAAATGGGATTCCTCAAGTCAAATTTGGTAAAACTAGACTTCGACCGAGGAAATTGGTAACGACCAAATTTCAAGCAATGTCAGTTACGACTGGACTTTTAAAAGAGATTGGTGACAACCAACTCAGGGTACCAATGACAATTGAATTTTCAGGTAATGCCAGTTACGACTGGGCTTTAAAAGGAACATGGTGATGATCAAAACAGGATACCAATGACAATTGGATTTTTAAGAAAGCTAGCAGCCACTAGACTTCAACTGGGAAGGTTGGTAACGACCAAACCAAAAAATAACGATTGGATTTCGCACGAAACCAGTTATGACTGGACTTCATGGGGAAAGTTGGTGACAATCAATAAGATACCAATGATGATTGGATTTCGAACATCTGCCAGTTACGACTGGACTTACACGGGGATGGTTGGTGACAACCAACAGGATACCAATAATGATTGGATTTCAAACGTCTGCCAGTTACGACTGGACTTTTAAAAGGGGAAACGTTGGTAACGACCAAGCCAAAAGATACCAATGACAATTGGATTTAAGCATCTGCCAGTTACGACTGGACTTAACAGGAAAGCTGGTGACAACCAACAAGATACCAATAACGATTGGCTTTACGGAAATGCCAGTTACGACCGGGCTTAAGAGGAAAATATGGTGACGACCAAAAGAATACTAATAATGATTGGTTTCTAAAACAATGCCAGTTACGACTGGACTTTAACCGGAAGTTTAACTAGTAACAACTAGACTTCACGGGGGATTGACAGATAGCACACCGAATCCAAAAGACGAGATGAATCACACTGAACCCAGGATGAAAGGTGTATGTAGACCTTGGAAAATAAACCCGATCCTAATAGGGTAATAGAGCTTTAAACAAGCTAGTCAGAGATGACAAAGCAAACTCAAACAAAAGCTCAGAAATCTTCTACTGGGGAAGAGTCTTCACATCATTATAAAATTTTTTTGAGAGGCAGTCTTCAAACTTGATAACCACACATGACCAAAGAAAAACCAGCAGTTCAACTTGCTTACTCTTCACCAAGGAGCGCGATAGGATTGCGTATCAGAGTTTCTGCTACCCTGAGGTTTCGGGAAGTATGATTTTCCTCGACTCTTTTCCCATGAGTTGAAGTTTTTTCGTTTGTTAATCTTTTCAAGTTTTATTCAATAATTTGACCCCTATGCTTTCAAAATTATCGTTTGATCAACGAACAATATTTTGCATAACAAAGAAAATAAAGGAAATGGTAAATTTGCAAAAGAAAGAATGGCTCAAAACTGATTTTATTCAAGAATGAAATCTTGCAAATGACAAAATTCCATAGAAGTTTTACAAGTAAAACGGCAACGTGGATAAAGTTGCATTGAATCCCATGGCCAAACTATCCCTAAAGACTAAAAACTCCCCAAAATCATTGCTTCTGAAGAGAGCGGCTGGATGATTTCTTTGTACAAACATTTGCAGTAGTGACAACTTATCCAATGCAGTGAAACGCCTTTGTCCCTAACTTTTGCCTGGACCGCCTTTTCAGGTTTTCAATCCACCGGGACGCTCATTTTTGCCTAAGCCACCCTTTCGGGTTTTCAACTTAGCGAGCTCTAATTTTTCTTTCTTTTTCTCTTTTTCTCTTTCCTTCTTCTCAACCCTAACTTTTGCATAAGCCACTCTTTTGAGTTTTCGACTTATCGGGTTCTTTTAGGCGTAATATTTTCGTACTGCATCAGAATTCACTGGGTGAGTAAGCTGCTCTCCATCCATGGTAGTGAGAATTAATGAGCCTCCTGAGAAAACTATTTTCACAACAAAAGGGTCGTCATAGTTAGGCATCCATTTTCCCCGTGCATCCTTGTGAACTGGTAAAATCTTTTTGAGTACGAGCTCCCCTTCTCGGAACTCTCAGACGCGAACCTTCTTGTCAAAAGCTCTCTTAATCCTCTTCTGATATAATTGACCATGACACATCGCAGACATGCGCTTCTCGTCAATAAGATTCAACTGATCAAACCTTTCCCTCACCCATTCTGCTTCTTCAAGCTTGGTTTCCATTATGACTCTCAAGGAAGGTATTTTGACCTCAATAGGAAGTACCGCATCCATTCCATATACCAAGGAGAAAGGGGTTTCCCCTGTTGAAGTGCGGAAAGATGTCCTGTATCCATGCAAGGCAAATGGTAGCATCTCATGCCAATCTTTGTAAGTTTTCACCATCTTTTGCAAAATCTTTTTGATGTTTTTATTCGCAGCTTCTACAGCTCCATTCATCTTGGGACGATAAGGAGAGGAATTGTGATGTTCAATTTTGAAGTCAACACACAACTCTTTCATGATTTTGTTATTCAAATTGGTACCATTGTCCGTTATGATTCGGCTCGAAATTCCGTAACGACAAATAATCTCCTTCTTGATAAAACGAGCAACCACTTGTCGAGTAACGTTGGTGTAGGATGCGGCTTCAACCCATTTTGTGAAATAATCAATAGCAACCAGAATAAATTGGTGTCCGTTATAAGCTTTTGGCTCAATTGCCCCAATCATACCAATGCCCCACATAGAGAAAGGCCAAGGTGATGACAACACATTTAACAACGTCGGTGGTACATGCATCTTATCCGCATAAATCTGACACTTGTGACATTTCCTGGCATATTGAATACATTCAGTTTCCAAAGTCAACCAGTAATAACCAGCCCTCAAAATCTTTTTAGACATAGCATATCCATTGGCATGAGTGCCAAATACTCTCTCATGCACATCTTGCATTAACAAATCTGCTTCGCGTCTGTCAACACATCTAAGCAGGACCATGTCATGATTCCTTTTGTAAAGCACATCATTACTGAGAAAGAACTTGGATGCTAATCGTCTCAGAGCTTTCTTGTCAAGGGACATAGCATCTGTTGGATACTCATGTTTTAACAGATAACTTTTTATGTCATAGAACCATGGTTTGTCATCAGTTTCTTCTTCAACCATCTGACAGTAGGCGGGATCGGTCTTGCGTTCAATTCGAATGAGAGTGGCATAATTGACATCCCTGATTTTCCACATCGAGGCTAACATGGCTAGGGCATCGGCAATGTGATTTTTAGATCTCGGAACATGCTTGAAGGTGATTTCATCAAAATACTCAATCATCTTGATAACGTAGGCCCTGTAAGGGATCAAATTCTCATGTCTAGTCTCCCATTCTCCAGTAACTTGATAGATAACCAAAGTTGAATCTCCACTTACTTCAAGAAGTTTTATTTTGAGGTCGATAGCTGCTTCGAGGTCGAGAATGCATGCTTCATATTCGGCGATATTATTTGTGCAGTCAAAATCTAGCCTGGCTGTGAATGGAGTGTAACCACCTTCCGGATTCATCAAAACGACACCTACCCCATTCCCATTGTAGTTTGAGGAACCATAAAACATAATTTTCCACCAAAGACTTGTATACAGACTTTTATCGGGACTTGGTTCTTCACAATCTTTTACCAACATGATGTCCTCATCTGGGAAATCAAATTTGAGAGACTCAGAATCTTCCACTGGTTGATCTGCAAGATATTCTGACAAAACACTACCCTTGATAGACTTCTGAGCTACGTACTGGATGTCGTATTCTGATAATAACATATGCCAACGGTCGAGCCTTCCAGTCTGAGCAGGTTTCTCAAAGATATACTTTATCGGATCCATTTTTGAAATCAATAAAGTGGTATGACAAATCATGTACTGCCTCAAGCGTCTGGCAGCCCATGCCAAAGCACAACAAGTTTTCTCCAGAAGTGAATATCGGCTTTCACAATCAGTAAACTTACTCAAATAATAAATAGCATGTTATTTTCGTCCGGACTCGTCCTGCTGACCTAACACACAACCCATTGAATTCTCAAGCACTTTCAAATACATGAAGAGAGGTCTTCCCGAAACAGGAGGTATCAAGATCGGAGGTTCTTATAGGTAACCCTTGATCTTATCAAACGCTTGCTGACAATCTGAATTCCAAACAACTGTCTGGTCCTTGCGTAATAATTTGAAGATGGGCTCGCAAGTAGGAGTCATATTGGAAATAAATCTGGATATGTAGTTCAGTCTCCCAAGAAAACCTCTGACTTGCTTCTCAGTCTGCGGAGCTGGCATATCTTGAATGGCTCGGACTTTATCTGGATCCACCTCAATCTCTCGGTGACTGACAATAAAACTGAGTAACTTTCCAGATCTTACTCCAAAGGTACACTTGGCTGGGTTTAGTCTCAACTGATATTTCCTGTGTCTCTTAAATAATTTCAAAAGATGTTCCAAATGGTCCTCCTTACTCTGAGATTTGGCTATCATGTCGTCAACGTATACTTCTATCTCCGTGTGCATCATATCATGAAATAAAGCCACCATGGCTCTCTGATAAGTAGCACCTGCGTTCTTTAGACCAAAAGGCATAACTTTGTAATAGTAAGTCCCCCACGGAGTAATGAAAGTAGTTTTTTCCATGTCAGCGAGATCCATCTTAATCTGATTGTAACCGGAGAAACCATCCATAAATGAGAAAACTGCAAAACGAGTCGTATTATCCACCATCGTATCAATATGCGGCAAAGGGAAATCATCCATCGGACTGGCCTTGTTTATATCCCTATAATCCACACACATTCTAACTTTCCCATCCTTTTTCGGTACAGGTACAATATTGGCCACCCATTCGGGGTATTTGGACACTGCTAAGAAACCTGCATCGATCTGCTTTTTCACTTCATCTTGAATCTTGAGAGCCATGTCAGGTCTTGTTCTTCGGAGCTTTTGTTTAACCGATGGGCATTCTGGTCGAAGTAGTAATTTGTGAACTACTATGTCAGTGTCTAAACCCAGCATATCTTGGTATGACCAAGCAAATACGTTCACATACTCTTTCAGAAGCTCTTCTAGTTGTTGCTTGACTTCTGCCCCTAGGGCTGCCCCAATCTTGACTTCTTTCTTGTCTTCTTCGGTGCCAAGATTAATGACTTCTACCTATTCTTTGTAGGGTTGAAGTTCTTTGTACTCATGATGTGCCCATTTTACCAGTTCATCATGGATTTCAAAATCTTCGACCTTATCTTCAGCTTGGTATATTGGTGAATCAAAGTCAGGAGGGAATGCAAGGTCATAGGATTCAACGGGTTTTAGGGCATCACTGCATGTTGGAATGGCTTATTTTATTAAAACACACAAAGATAAATGCATCACACACAAAAATAAATTGTTTTGGGTTTTTTAAAATTGCCATTTTTCTTTTAAAATGAAAACAAAAGCAGTAAAGGAAATAACACAAGGAAATTAACAAAATAGTTCGTTTTTCATTGATTTTCTTGAAAGCACGGGGCCCTTACAAAACATTCCTATAGCCTTGGGCATGGCTATGGAGGTTCAAAACAACAACAAGAAAAGAAAGACAAACAAATTACTTTAACTCAGGAAAGACCATAGGAATCTCAATAGCTTCCCAGTTGCTCAAGGCAGAGTTGCAATGATACACTAATTGTTCAAGGTCTTCCTCTTCAAAATCTTCTTCCACAACACTGACTTGGAACCCTACACTGATGAACACTTCTTGTATAGTCTTTGGGCGTCCTTTGTCATGTGTCGGTGCTTCATCATGAGTTGGTTTGTAACCCAACCCTTGGTGATCCATCTTTGGCTTCACTTTAATAACCTCTCCCCAACCTGCAGGAGTACCTTCTTCCAGTGTAGACTTGATGCTCTGAGCGGATGCAAAAGATGGACCACTCTTAGCCACTGTTTCCTCTAACATCACTGAGTTAGCTATCTCGAGTGCCTGAAAGGAAGTTTCTAACGCGCCTTCATTTGCCTCAATATACTTAAATGATGACATATTGCTCACCATTAGGTCCTCTTCACCGTGTACAATCACCAACTTGTCATTCACAACAAATTTCATTCTCTGATGCAATGTGGAAGTTACTGCCCCAGCTGCGTGAATCCACGGTCGTCCCAACAAACAACTATAAGCTGGGTTAATGTCCATGACTTGGAATGTAATATTGAACATGTGAGGTCCTATCATGATTGGCAATTCTACCTCTCCCACAACCGTTCTTCTTGAACCGTCAAAAGCTTTTACAATCAATGACGTCGGTTTCATTTCTGCCCCTGCATATGCTAACCTTTCGAGCGATCTTGCGGGCAATACATTCAATGAGGATCCAGTGTCGACTAAAACTCGTGCCATTGTGTCTTCTTGGCACCTGACAGATATGTGCAACGCACGGTTGTGATTACGTCCTCCTTTTGGCAGCTCTGCATCACTAAAACTCAGGGTATTACATGCAGTTATGTTGGCTATCACTGAGTCAAATTGTTCGAGAGTTATATCTTTTGTCACATGTGCCTGCTTCAATACTTTCTGCAGAGCTTCTCTGTGGGCCGGAAAGTTCATCAAGAGAGACAAAATCGATATCTTCGATGGGGTTTGGTGAAGCTGATCAATAACTCTGTAATCACTTTTCCGAATAATCCTTAAGAATTCTTCGTCGTCTCCCTCAGTACTTGGTACCTCTTTCTCTTTTGCAGCAGGAGTAACCTCTCTTGGAGTGACTATTGTTATCTTTGGTTGATAGATTCGACCACTACGGGTCATTTTGCTTGTACCTGTAATGTTTGTCACGTCCATCTGGTCATCTTTCACTGTCTCTTTCTGACTAACCTCCCCAGATCCTCGGTCTATCATAGTCATGTCATACTTCCATGGAACAACCTTTGTGCTTTCAAAAGGAAATGGTTTTGGTTTCTGAATAATAACTGGTTGAGGTTGATCAATAGTCAACTTGTTGAAAACAGGCTTCACACTTTTATTGGACATTTTGAACACCAGAACCTTCTCACCTTTCTTTGGTAAATTAAAGACAGGCTCAATTATCGAAACTTCTTCTTTCCTCACCTTATTACACACTTGCAATACTCCATCATCAATCAATCTTTGTATATCTCCTCGTACCACACCACACCCTCTAGAATCAATAGAACATTCTTCACAATCATTATGGGTACCTTCTATCAATCTTGCTTTCGACAGCTTCTCGTGAATTAACTCTACCGGAGTCTTGATCTCTGATACACCTCGGACTATCCTTTCATCTGAAACTTCTTCTACAGCATTAACCCTTCCATGGTTCAGCAATGGATTACTTTTAACGTTTGGGGGTACATCATCAAAAGATAAGATCTTCTTTTCTATCAACTCCCTGACAAGATGTTTTAAAGCAAGACAACCTTCAAAATCATGACTGGCAGCGCCTTCGTGAAAGGCACAATGAGCATTGGGATTATAATGAGGAGATGTAGTGTCTGGATTTAACGATCGCGTTGTTACCAATCCCTGCTGCACTAAGGAGGGGTACAACTCGGTGTAAGTCATCGGTATCTGAGGAAGTGGAGGTTTTGTTGTTGGCCTCCGATTCTGGTAGTTCTGTCTGGGTGCCTGAGCTCTAGGTTGATGCTGTTGCTGATAGGGTGGAGCGTTGGGCGCTCGTTGATACCCTTGTTGAATTGGCTGATATACAGGTGCTGGTACTGCTTGATAACTGGGAACAGGATGATTGAAAGCCGGAGTTACAGCCGCTACATATGGTTGCTGGGCATACTGCAACGGATACATTGGTCGTTGTTGTTGAGATTGTTGAACATAACTTGGTTGAGGCTGCTGAACAAAGCCTTGTTGAGGTTGTTGAACATAACTTTGTTGATACTGTTGGTAAGGCGGTCTCCAGGTGCGACTTTTTCTTCCCACGGTTACTGCATTTGTTTCCCCTTCCTTCTTTTTATGAAAATTACTACTGAACTTCTTGACATTATTGTTAGCAGAACTGCTGGAACCACTAGCCACCTTTCCTTTCTTCATTCCTAACTCCACTCTCACCCCCACTGCAACTATATCAGAAAAACTTGCGGTTACACTACTGAGCATCTTCTCATAAAATTCTGGTCTCACTGTATCGACGAACCAATCTGTCAACTCTTTTTCACTCAAAGGAGGTTCTACCTGAGAGGCAGTCTCCCTCCACCGTTGTGCATATTCTTTGAAGGATTATGAACTCTTTTGTGACATACTCAGTAACTGTCTTCTATTAGGGGATAAATCCATATTGTACTTGTAATGTTTTATGAAAGCATCGACCAGGTCTTGGGAACTGTGAATACGAGACTGATCCAAACCCAAAAACCATTTAGAAGGAGCTCCTTTCAAACTATCTTGGAAACAGTGAACCATCAACTTGTCATCTTCTACATGAGCGGCCATTCTTCGGTAATACATAATCAGATGCGTCCGAGGACAAGTAGCACCAGAATATTGATCAAAATTGGGAACTTTGAATTTCGGCGGAATTACCAATCCAGACACTAAGCACATATCTCTGGCATCAGTACCAAAGATGGCATTCCCTTCCATTGCTATGACTTTTCTGCCTATGGTCTCTACACTCTCTTTCAATTTATCATGTCATCCACTCTCCTCTTCATACCCATCAAGACCTTCGTACACTTGTGGAGGATTATGAAAAATCGGGCGCGCTTGAATCTGAACAGAAGGCTGAGTGTAAGTAGGAATAGCTTGAGGAACTTCTGCCCCTAGGGGAACTGGTTGTGATTGACTACTGGTGGAGGTACAAAACCAGGCAGTAACCCATATGGTGGAACATTTGCAACAGTGACTGCCGTTGGGATCGGCTCCACAGCTATGCCAGTGATTTCAGAAACAACAGTGGCTTGAGTGTCCAACTTTGCACGAATGACTTGTAGGGCTTCCATGATCTGCCCCATGCCTCCTCGTAGCTCTCCGAGTTCATTATCAATCCTGTCCACATCCAAATTCTGTCCTTCCATTCTTAGGCGAGGTTGGGCTCAGGTGTTGTATCGGTGTTGAGGATTCAATGTGATTCTTTCTGGAGACAAGACAGCGAGATGAGACACATCACAAGAATATGCACATGCAATGCTTATGAATGCAAAATGCAACAATGCAAAATTAATCATTCAAGGAATCCAAAGAAACATTTACACAAATTATAACAAAGCAAATTCAAAGTCTTCATAGATTGATAATTGAGAGTTTTACAACAACGATTCTGAAACTGAAATACAAGTCTTCAATACAGATACATGATGAAATAAAACGGAAAACAAAAGGATTTTAGATCTTCTGGTTGGATGGCCCTTCGTCTTCTGGCTGACTTCTCTTTTCACCTTGACGGATCAACTCTTGAAGTCCTTCCTTCTCTTGCATAACTTTGAAATACTTATCCCTCCAAGTCTTCCCTTCTTTTTCAGCTTTTGCCAAGGCAG
This sequence comes from Lathyrus sativus, assembly GCA_963859935.3. Lineage (NCBI taxonomy): Eukaryota > Viridiplantae > Streptophyta > Magnoliopsida > Fabales > Fabaceae > Lathyrus > Lathyrus sativus. Next base: position 251,821,869 of record OZ012739.1, read on the forward strand.
CTTTCAATTCTTCTATGAGAGTAGGTTTGGGTGAGTCAGGCTCAAAGCGAGTATAGAACATCTTCAACGCTGCTTCTTTTACCCATGATATGTAAGATTCTGAAACAGTAGTGTCGTGGTAACCTGGGGCAGTTACTCCCCTCGTGTGGACATAACGCCAAGCATACACAATTTGAGCCCTGTAAGCGGGATTCTTCCCCTTTTCAATGTAGAAGCTTCTCAAAAGATCTGGGTCTGGTTCATTCTTCATTGGGTGCCCCAACTGGAGACGAGCTAAAATAGGATTATAGCTGATGCAACCATTAACGCTGATGAGCGGTACATTCAGGAAATCCCCACAGCTTTGGATCATGGCAATCCCCCCATACATAGGGTCATGCCACTTAATATCTGGGTGTTTGAGTAACAACAACTTTTCTAGCCATGAGAGCCCATTCTACCTATCCCAGAGGGTTGGAATTCTTGGCAAGTGCGAAATAAACCACTTGTGCAAGAGAACGGTGCAACACTCGATCTGACCAACTCCATAATGGTCCTTACGGTGAATGGAAAAGTACATATCAGCCAACAAGGTAGGTACAGGATTCTTGATTAAGAAGAGGTTGATTGCATTTGCATCTACGAACTCATTAGCAGTCGGGAACAGGAACAGTCCGTAGATTAGTAAAACCAGGATGGCCTCAAAGGCTTTAGAATTCTTCAACACGGCATATCCTTGAGCTTTTTCATACAGGAACATAGCTGGAAATCTATACAACCCTCCCTTAGCAATCATATGAGATTTTACTTCGTCCTACTCCAAGTACGCGACCTCTGCAACTGCTCTTTCATTAGGAGTCCCTTCTCTTCCAGAAAATGGTCTAGGAGTGACGCCTACTCCCATCAAGGCAGAATATTCTTCTAAGGTTGGCAGCAACTGATAATCTGGAAATGTGAAACAGTGATAGGTTGAATCATAGAACTGCACGATTGCGGACAACATCTCTTCATATACTTGAACTTCTAGCAAAGACAGCATATTCCCATACTTCTCTCTGAATGCCTCGGGGTCTTCTACTAAACTTCCCAGTTTCTTCAAGTTCTCCAGTTTTGGTCTTCGGAACACAATCTCTACTTTCTTTCCAGAATCCATCCTATAATATCTGCAAAACAATCTTTAGTTCCTTGAATGATTAATTAATGAGAATGCAAATGCAAAGGTTTTATGGAAATCATATTTTGTAAACATCAAAACATCATTTCATTTAATTGATTTTCAAGTTTTGAATTACAAAATAGTACATCTTACAAAAAGTCCTAAACATAGAGCTAAAGATATTCTAACAAAAGTCCTTTCTTGCTTTGATCTCCTTGAGTTCTTCTTCTATCTGCGTCTTCTCAAGAATGAGCTTGTCCACCATTAATTTCCATGGAGTTGACTGATGGCTGGAATAGAATAAATCTTCCTGCGCCTTCCTCTTCTTACAACCAATCATCTCTTCATCCTTCATCTGAAGTTGTCTTCGGAGTTCATTATTTTCTTCCACGACCACTTGGTACTTGAACCTCCAGGCTACTTCAGTTTGTTGTGATTTCCTCAAAGCAATTTTCAACTTCTCCTCTTCAAACATAAAGATTAATGGGGGTTCCTCTTTCAAAACCATGGGTTCCTGCCGAGGATAAGGCATCTTCAGCTGAATAGTTCTCTTTCGGACCTATTGGAGATAAGGCTCGAGAGAGATACAATTAGGTTTCCCTAAGTCTTCCTTTCCTTTCTTATGCACATGACCCCAAACTTTTAGGATCTCTTTTCTTAATTCTGATTCTTCCTTAAAGAAAATATTCTCTACATGAACACTATTAGGTTTGTCTTTCAAAGGATATCTAAGCTGTCGACGAGCGAGAACAGGGTTGTAACTGATTCCTCCATTTGTACCAAGAAGAGGTACATTACCAAAACTTCCACAACTGTCAATGATTTTTATCCCATCGTAATTACGGCTGTACCAATCAATATCAGAGTGAGTAAGAGCCATAACCTTATGAGACCACCATCCTTCCCTCCAAAAAGCATGAGCCTTAGGTAAGTGAGAAATAAACCACTTGTATAGTAAAGGGACACAGCAGGTAACCATTCCTCCTTTATGCAAATTCCTCTAATGAACAGAGTGATAGGCGTCAGCTAGTAAAGTCGGTACAGAGTTTCTCTTCAAGAAAATCTTAATGGCGTTGAGATCCACAAAATTATCAAAACTTGGAAACAAGAAGATCCCATAAATGAGCAAGGCGAGGATAGCCTCGAATGCATCCATACTCAAATGATCAGCATAGTATTGGGCTTTCCCAACCAAGAACCCTGCAGTCAAACCAAAGACTCCTCCTTTAGTAGCCATGTTTTTCTGACTATCCACCAATCCCAAACGTGTAGCTTTAGCAATTTCTTCCTCCTTAGGGTCCTTCTCCATGATTGGAAAAGGAGAGTCTTCAAGAATAGGCAAACCAATCAAGCAAGAATATTCCTCAAGTGTAGGTACTAGCTGATAATCAGGAAAAGTGAAACAATGGTAGAGCGGATCATAAAACTGGAGAAGTGTGGAGAGAAGTCCCAGATCCATCTTCTTATTTACCCTCAATAATGGCAATAAGTTCCCATACCTTCTCTTGAATCCTTCTGGGTCTGTCATCAAAGTGCTCAACCTCTCTATGTCATCCAAGTTAGGACTTTTGTAAGTGTACTTCATAGTTTTCTTTTTTCCACTATCCATGATGATCCTAATGTTTACAAACAAAAAGTCTGAGTTCCATGAAACTTTTATGATATGATGTTCATGAATGCATGAATGCACAAACACAGGTAAGCACAGATTTCACATATACACATAGGTAAACAGGTTTAGGTTTGGAGAACATGAGTGTGGAGCCAAGGTCTACCCATCCCAAGGTATGTACTAAGGCCTTCAAAACTGTAGAACAAGGTTCTAAAAAGGTTCCCAGAGTCCTCGACCCATCTTTCGGATATTATCAATTTCCCAAATACTTGGTGGTCAATAATATTCTCAAGAGAGTCTCGTCCAAGTGTAGTATCACGTATCAACTATTTCGGAATTACTCCCTTATAGTCATCGCACTACATCCTAGTAAGGCCAAAGTAGGGGAAAAGGTAATCTAAAAGTTATCAGTATCACGGGCTCCCATGTAGAAAGTAGCATTGTTTTCACGAATACTCGATCAACAATACTAACTTTCAGAAGGGCCTCTACTGAGCGGTGGTTTTCTCAAGTCAGCTTGGTCGGGAATCAACTCCCTATAAGCCTTCTTGAATATACCACCGTCCTATCATAAGTACGCTTACACACGGGTATATTGTTGTCTCGCCACTCAAAGTTCTCAAGATCCAACAGGGCACATATGTACATATTTACAAGTATTCCCAAATAAGTAAGTAATCAAACAAGATAGGCTAAACCCTCAAAGTCAATCAGTTTTTCCCCAGTGAAGTCGCCATTTCTGTTGCGGTGAAAATTGGATATCAAGCTATTAAATTAACTTGAATCTTAATTCTTTTTACAACGGAACTTTAATTTATCCAAAGGAAAGGTCTAAAGAAAGAAAAACCTTTTTCGCGATGTAATGACAACGCTTAAGATTCGGGGATCGGGGGTTGTTTATACCTAGGGAAGGTGTTAGCACCCTAAGCATCTGTAGTACTCTACAGGAACCTTTTGTTTGATTGATTGCTAAGTGTGAAATATGTACTATGGATTGGGATAAGGGAGTTGGGATAAAAATAAGTAAAAGACCTAGATGGTTCTCTAAGTTTGCTCGCAAAGACGTTGCATCTTTTGCCTACGTATCCTGACTAGGATAGAATCAGAGCAATCGTAGTTCGCCTTACAAGGGAAGAAGAACACTTGATTATTATCAAGGTTCAAGGGGGAACAAACATGACAATGTTCGTATGGAGTTTGACAAAACTCCCTAATCTAAATTGTAACATTCAAAAGGGGAAGTAAGAAATCATGACAATGATTCTTACATGGAGTTGACAAACTCCCTCCTAGGGTTCTAGTTGAAGAACACTCCTAGTACGGGTGGGTTACTTAGACTTAAAGAAAAGTCTAATGGCTTCTAATCTAAGGTTAAAGTGACTTAACAAAGTCAAGAGAGGGTGAATGAGTTATCCATGACATGAAGGTCAATGGAAATACTTTTCCTTTGGAAGGAGAGAGGGGAGGCAACTGGGATGAGAGCTAACAAGCTTCATCACTTGGGGAAAGAAAACAATAAGCAAAGTAACAACATGATAAAGATATATTCATGGTGAAAACCATTAAATGAGCATGTGAAATGATAAAAATAAAGATGCATTGATGGCAATCAAAGCAGATGATCAAGCAGGAACTGTGACGACAGATCGAGCTCAAGTAAATTCAACAGGGGGGACAAAGTAAACATGGTAACAACCAAAGAATAAATCCTAGCATGTTAAAAAACATTTAAGAACATGAATGCAAGCAAGTATTACAAACAATCACAAGTATATCAAGAGAAAAATTCATCTTCATACGCGAAAACGATCACAAAACGCATTTAACTTGCACATAGCCAAAAGGGATGAAAAATTAGGCAAACATGGAATTTAAAAATACATCATGAAAGTAGGCATCAATATGAACATAATGCAAAAAGAATGGGTGAAAAATGATAAATATTGAAGGAGATATGAATTTTTGAAATTTGGTTAAAAAATGGCAAAAAATGGTAAAAGGGTTGCCCTCCTCAGGGGTCGAACCCATGCTTGCAAGGTAATAGGCGCTTAAGTGACAAGTTGCTTACCACTGGGGTGGTTGTACATCCATTGATGAAAGCCACCCCATAAATATATATGGGAGATATTCAAAGCAAGCTGGGCACAAAAACACACAAACTCATGGTTTTGCATTTTGATCATAACTCAGTCAATTTTCCATGGATTTTTACAAACCTTTAGTGCAAATTGAGTAGAAAAACACAAGGAACATGATGTCACTTTTAGATTTTTGAAATTCCTCTTCCATTTTAAAACCCGATGGTGTGTTCATTTTGGAAGTTTGATGTGCATTTTGAAATGAAAATCATGTTACAGCCAGTTCTAAATTAATGTAATCATGCATACACAATGCAAATATAATAATGAATGAGTTCAGGCCATTATTTTGGTTCAACATAGTCTGTGGTGCAAAGTGGAATTTAACATGCCAAATGTGTTTGTGAAAGTGCAAATAGAAAGTTCAAATGCAGTTCCAAGTACTTTCAAGTAAAACAAATCATGTGTACATATCATATTCATGCTATTGAATGAATTCAAACAATAAATGAGGTGAGAAACAGGTTGCAATGGAAAGTGATATGCAAGTTGCAAGAATGGCATGTTATTATGCATGAAGGTATCAATTCAAGGCTACAGCTCATTTCAATTTAAATCAAACATACACACATGCTGCAAATATACATTTAAGTGAATTCAAATGACCAAATTGGTGCAAGGCAAGCTATTGTGAGAATGGTGCTCATGCGTTCAAATGTGCTTGTGAAGTGCAGTGTGAAGCCAGGTTTGAGTTTCAAGTGATTTCAGGTCAATCAAAACATGTGCACATGCTATAATCATGTCATGAAATGGATCTAAACAGGTGTCGATGCTAGAAACAAGTTAACATGAAAAATGGCATTTCATTTGCAAGTAAAACATGATGTGATGTAGTAGGAATGTCAAGTCAGAGTTGATGCAAAATTAAAGCAAGGAAACCTCATACACATCATATGTACATATTATCAAGAGTGTCTAAACATCAAGAAGGATTCAAAACAAACTGAGGTAGGAGATTGCATTCAAACTGCCATTTATCACTTTGACCAACATGAGCAAATCAAAAACAGTGTGAAGCACATTTGAGCAAAACCAAACACATACACATGTTACCAATATGCATACAAGTGAAATCAAATCATAGTTTTAGTGCAAAACAAGTTGGTGTGAAGAGTGGTGCTCATGCTGCAAAATGGTGTTTGTGAAGTGCAGGGCAATGTTCATTTTCAGTTCCAAACATTTCCATACCATTTCAATCATACATACACTTCACACATATGATATTGAATGAATCAAAACCAGAACTGAAGCCTATAACATACTGCCATAAAGAAAGAGAATTGAGATGCAATTTGGAAAATTGAATGCATGAAGGATGCTCAGTTTGGTTCTCTGCACATATATGCCATATAACTCATACACACAAGTTATATACATGAAAATAAAGATGCTCATGCTTAAGAAACTGTTACATTGTGAGCAGAACAAGTCTTGGCATATTTCATGGCAATAATGCACAAAACATAGCATTTTATGAATGCACAAGCAAATCAGGTGGAAACAGCTCCCATCCATCTTTCATACACATCACAATCATGTTTTTAAAGATGATCCAATTTAACAAACAACCATATTTCAGTCATAACAGGATTTTAGCACATGACATGAAAATGACATTTTTCAAAACTACCAAAGCTCAAAAATGCTAAACATGATATTATGAGATAAAGGATGAAGTGGACTATCTACATACCTTTAGTAGACTGTATTGAGCAGATTAAAACACCAAAAAACCCAGAGGAACTTCAAATGCACCTAGCTTTGGAGATTTCTTCTTCTTGAAGCAAGAATGCAAACTTCAAGACAGTTGGAGAAATAAACTCCACCAATGATCCTCAATGCTTTGGACAGTTGAGAAATGATATATGTGAGGTGTTAGAGTGATTAGAATATCAAGCAAATGCCTAGAACAAGTTTTGGCAGATTTTGTGGCTTTTGGTCAAAGTATCTTGGTATGGAAGATGACTTTTTGAATGGTGAGGTTTTTGAGTGGTCTAAGGTCTTGGACACCTTCTATATCATATTTAGAGATTGTGTGGATGACTATTGGGGAGTTTGAATGTGGAGAAATGATTTTGGCAGCATTTGTAGCAAGGCAGATTTTGAAGTGTTTTTGTGAAAATGTAATTTTGTGATTTTGAAGCAAAAGTGTGCAAGAGAAAAGGCTTGAGCTTTCTCAGATTTTTTAGAATAGATATTGTGTGAAATGAAGTGGTGAGGGCCTCTATTTATAGGAAAAGCCATGGAGTGGGCAGATTTGGAGATTTTCTTCATATGAAGGAAATATTTGCCTTTTGGATCAAACCTCCACAAAGAGGTTTCCTTGGTTGATAGGTAAGCTCTAAAGTCAAGCTTCATGATGAGTTTGAAGTTGCTAAAACCAGGCTAGAAGGCATAGGTTGATGGCTGGTTCAGATTTGTCTTTCCACCTCATGCTTGCCATTTTCACTTTAAGTGCAAGTTGTAAAGCCACTTGCAAGCCCACTTGCAAGCTTGGCTAATTCCACACCTTCTGCATTTCCTTTGTACTTCCATGCTACAAACTCTCTACATATCAGATAAAACATGTTTCAAAAGCTGAGATTGGCCCAACTGATCAAAGGAGTGATTTTTGAAATTTTGTCAATGTGGGACTCAAGTGTGAAAACACCAACTTGCCAAATCCATAATTCTCAACTCACAAATCCTTTTGAGATGTTCTAGTACTTTTTAGAAAGCCCTCAAATAGCTCTAAAACTTTCATGCTTTCATGAGTTTCAAATTATCAAAGGAACTTGGCCAAAAGACCTCTCAAAGTTGCTAAAAAATGAGCTTGAAAGTGAAATTTTTCTAAGTCTTTTTCCCTTCTCAAAATTAGTTTGGTCATAACTCCAAATCTATGCATTTTCTGACCATGGACCACTTAGGGACTTTTTTAGGATTTGTAAAGAGCTTTCCAATGATCTTTGAACCAACTCAATTGGATGTGTGGTTAAGGAGTTATGGCTTAGCCCCTTTCAAAACCCTAATTTCCCGATTTTTCGATTACTCCTTCATCCTTGATCCAATGGTCATGAAAATTGATAGGCAAGTGCAATATTACATAAGAATCATTTTTTATTCACACTTTGAAGTCCAATTATTTAAATTTGAAGGGTTGACTTTTTGGTCAACCGTACGATCGATCGGTGACTACCGAGTCGCCTGTTGACACTCTGGACCTCCTGAGACTTTGATACTTCTTGAATGAACTTTATTAAGTTATATGGACTTCATGGATCATAATCCCAAAATTAAAACACCTTATAATACCAAAGTCAAACTACAGTTGACTTTTACTAGTCAAAAACCCTAATCGGGTACCCTGAAATGCACTGTTATTGATTCTGGTGTAGTGACCTCAAATTAGATTCTCAATTATCCTCATATAACATCCTTGATCTTGTTTCATGATTGAATCAACCCACAACATTGATTGACCACAACCCTTGAAGCTTCGATTTGACTGTACTAAACCCTGATTCATCGGTAACATGACAAAGAGAAACTTGCACTGGGTTAGGGTTAGATAATTTATGAGTATGCTCCTAAAATGATAATGAGAATTTAAGGGGTCAAAATTTGGGGTGCAACAGGGGACTTCCTCTTAATGACCTAGAGTGTTTAGTGTACACCCTTTGGGTGATATGCGACGCATTCGCTCCTAGGTCATAGTCTCTAGTGCGACATGAGTTACAAATTTAAATTCAAAACACTTCTTCTCTAAAAAACACAAAAACACTTCAAATATTTTTCATTCTTCGGGATCTTAATCAAGGAAAATCATTTCAGATAAAAGAATGTTGTTAACTTTTAGTTCTACCGTAAACGGTAACGTCTAAGTCTCCAATGGTCGAGCTGCATACACCAACTGCTAGAACTACTTGTTTACCCTACTCGGGCCTAAAAGTACGTAGGCATAAGACGCGACGTCTTGGAGAGAAACCTTGCCCCCTTTTCCACCTGTAGTTAGCCGAACTACGTTGACTCTGACTTTCCCATTGCACGAGGGAATACGTAGGCATATAGCGGTGATGCTCTGCCGAGTCTCCTTTCTTTTTCTTTTGTCCCTTGACATTTAGCTAGATAGGTGATCACCCTTTTAGACATACAACAATGCATGGATCCCGTCGAGTACGACGGACGTGAGGGGTGCTCATACCTTCCCCTTGTGTAACCGACTCCCGAATCCAGGACTTGGTTGCGATGACCTTGTCTTTCCTTTTTTGTTAGGTTTTTCCGATTGTTTCCTTTCCTTCTCTTTGGGATAAATAACGAAAAGTGGCGACTCTTTTGTTTTCCGCCGAGTGTTTTTCGCAGTTGCGACAGCTGGCGACTCTGCTGGGGACTCTGGTTCCCTATGCAAGTCAATCCTAGTGCTTGTTTGTTTATCTTTGGGTGTTGTATATATTTGCTTTATCTTTATTTTCCCATATTTATTTTGAGCATCATATATCATTATTGTTGTGATGTGGGGAGGGAAGTTCTGATGAGTGATAAGCCAGACCCAGGCTTGAGTATAGACATAGCTTTAGTAATGGAAAGTAGTGGTGGATGTGCTTTCTTTGCTCGTACTAGTTCACCATGAAATTCACGCTCGGACAAGATTATCTTTGATGATTTTCTTTCTGGCCCTTTGGGCTCGAAGGAGTTTTGGATCTGAGGGTTGTCGACTCTGGGGACCGATCATTTGTGAGTCAGCTAAGTGATGCCTCTTCAGGAGATTATGATGCTAAACCAGAAATGGTGAATGTATCATCATTTCTTGAAAGTCTGTGACGCTGAAAAACGCATAGGATGCCGAACCTTATCAGTGGATAGGTCCATACCTGTGAGAGGGATTGGGTTGTGCAGGAAACCTTGGCTTTTAGATTACCCGGTTCGTTACAGTGTGAATCTATGTTCCTGATATCAGTGGGTCCTATTGTCAGTACTTTGTTCTTGCTAAAGCGAAGCGCTAGTTACTCTCGACCAATAGCACAATAGTCTTGATCCCCTGTTTGCATTTGCATTTGCATTTTCATCTGCATTTCATTAACATGTATTTATATTGCAGATGCATATTTCCTCTCCGATTCTAGTGATCTTGTTCCCTTATTGCTGATATGGAACCCTTGAAGAGAACAGTGGCTTACACGCTTCCAGCTCCTGATGTTAGTTCTTTGCTGAGTTTGATTTCTATGGCTGATGGGAAGGTGATGGAAGACTTTAGGCAGTCTTATGGGAGGTTGTTGAGATGTGTCTGTAAGCCTTCGGTGTACGAGATGGATGGTCTTTATGCTCTATGCAGTTCTACGATCCACATCTGAGGTGTTTTGTTTTCCCTGACTATATCCTGGCGCCTACTTTGGAGGAGTATTCTATGTTGTTAGGCTTGCCCATTCTTGATCAGACGCCATTTGTTCATACTGATGCTAAGCCTGATTTGGCTAAGTTAGCTGCTGTATTACACTTGGATGCTTTAGAGATAGAGGGGAATTTGACTAAGTGGAATGGAGTGTCCGGCTTTCCTTTGGCTTTCTTGGTTGATAAGACTCGGTAGTTCGCTAAGGATGGTTGTTAGATTGTATTTGGCGCTATTCTCGCTCTTTGTATCTATGACATCATATTGTTTCCTAATCTTCCTGATTTTGTGGATTTAGATGCATTCCATATTCTGGATTCAAGAAACCCAGTGCCTACTCTTCTTGGAGATGTTTATCATTCTGTTCACTATAAGAATGAGAGCCAAAGGGGAAAGAATGTAGCTTGTTGTGTTCCTTTGTTGTACAGATGGTTTGCTAGCCATATGCCCAAGGCAGGTCCGTTTGTTACTACCGCTGGTACTTCAGAGTGGTCGGAGAGGTTGATGGGTCTATCTGCAGAGAACATTACTTGGTTTGACCGAGATCTGCTTGGTACAGATGTTATTTATAGTTGTAGTGGATTTCCTAACGTCCCTTTGGTCGGAAGGAAAGGTTGTATCAACTATAACCCTTCTTTATTGGTCAGACAGTTTGGGTACAAGCTGAGGGATCCTCCTAGAGAAGAGGAGATACAGGAATCTCTGTATCTCACCGATTTATTGGAGGGTGAGACTTTAGGCAGACTTGAGCATGCTTGGAACAACATTCACAGGAAGGGGAAAGCCTTATTGGGGAAAAGTAACAGTCGATCCTATGACCTTTACCTGACTTGGACTCATGATAGAGCTGCGAAGTTTCTGATTCCGTTTCCTTCAGTTGCACCTCTGTATCCTCTCATGATTGAGGAACCCACTATCGTAGACATTCAGAAATACAATTAGTTATTGTTTGAGAAGGAAGAGTTGAGAAAAGCTAATGAGGAATTGGAGAAAGAAATCATTCAGCTTCGAAGTGAGAAGATTGAGGTTGTTCATTCCTTCAAGAAGCAAACTGAGCTTGTAAACAAATTGGGTACGGATCTGACCAAGGAGACCAATTCTCGGGAGCGTTTGGGTTTGGATTTCAAGATTGTTAATAGTGTTCTTGCCTCCAAGAAGGAAGATTTGGATAAAGGTTACTTGAAGATTTCTAAGTTTGAGAACCAATGGAATGCCATGCTCACCAACAACAAAGAGCGTGAAGACAGGTTAAAGCTACAAATCAGCAAGTTGAAGACGCATCTCAATGCCAAAGACGGGGAGATTGCAGTGGAGGCATCACTCAGACGGGATAGTGAGTACAGGTTGAATGAAGCTATTGCGAACTTGAAGGATTTTAGGTTGAGAGCTGATTCCAAGAGATGCAAGCTCAAGGCGTGTTTTGGGGAAGGAGCTTGGGAAGACCATGTTGAGAGTCTACCCATACTGTTAGCCATCAGGAGTTACTTGGTCAGGGACTGCTTGCTAGGCCAGATCATCTGGAGACACAGAATTTGCTAGAGGACTTCCGGTCTCGTCATCCTGCTTGACTATCTTATTTATCTCTGTTGTATTTTGCTGTTTGTTGTTTGTTGTACTGACCATCACCAGGCTTGTTGGTTGAGGTCTTTTCCTTATTGTACTCAGTCGTAGCTTGTACATTGCCTACTGGCCTGTGATTATATACGAGGCAGTTCTGTTATATGCTTGTCTGTAGGGTTCTCCATTGTGTTTTTCTCCCGGAAACTAGAATCGAGGGGGAAATTTCCCTATTTCATACATACATGTCTACATTTTTGCATTTTTTCCCATTGCAGGTGCATCAGAACTGTTAATCTTATTTTCCTGTGGTTCACTAGTGTTTCAGGATTGCCGATCTAACGACTCACCAGTATGCAACTAGGGGAAATCAGAAGAGAGTAATGGAGCAGATGCAAGCAGAGATGCAGGAAATGAGGAACCAGATGGCCCAGTTCATGGAGGTAATGCAGGGAGTGGCTAATGAACAAGAGCAACTCTGTACTCTAGTGCAGCCCTTAATTGCACGTGTTGATGGCAACGGTGTGTTGCATGGTGGGAATGATGCTAACCCTCCACATGTTGTGACCCCTAGAGCTGATAACTCCATGCCTACTTTGGTTATCCCTACTGCCGGAGGGAGTGGTAATGTTGTTGGTGCCGGTAATGCTGCAGGGTTCAACAACACTGGTTTTGGTAATGGTGGTAATGGTAATGGGAACGGTTATGGTCTTGACACCACTTGTGCTATACATGGTAATATGGATCACCTCTAGAATGAAGACAAACAAGAGGATGTGTTCTCGCCAGGGGTCGTGGCTGCTGAGTTACCCTCCGAGGATGATAAGAGGATTATGATGATTGAAGAGAAAATGAAGTCCCTTGAAAGTCAAAACTCTATGGGCCTTGATATGGCTAACCTGGGACTGATCCCAGACCTGAGAGTACCGCCAAAGTTCAAAGTCCCACACTTTGACAAATACAAGGGTAACACCTGCCTGAGAGTGTCGCTACTGCGAAAATCGACGCCGGCTGACAGAAGAGTCGCCACCGTGCATTATTTATCCCGACGGAGGGAAAGGAAATGCTCGAAGTAAACCTCGCAAAAACGGGAAAAGGTATGGTCATCGCAACCAAAACCTGGGTTCGGGAGTCGGTTACGCAAGGGGAAGGTATTAGCACTCCTCACGTCCGTCGTACTCGACGGGATCCACGCTTGCTTGGTTTGTCTAAAGGATGCAAAAACAATCTATCTACGGCTGCTAAATCTAAACGGAAGGAAACTGACTCGATAGAGCGTCGCACTCTATGCCTACGTATTCTCAAGAGAGAAAGTCAGAGTCAACGTAGTTCGGGACTACGGGGAAATTGGCTCGCCAAGACCTCGCGTCTTGTGCCTACGTACTTCCACACTGCATGGAAGATCAGAGCTTACGTAGTTCAGGCTAACTACGGCTAGACAAGGTGTTCTCACACAGCAGTGAGAACTTAAACTGGTTTTACAGGTGCGGGAACCTATGGGCAAAACTACGGTCTGGTCTCAAATGCACTCGGGCAAGAGAGAAAAAGGGTAATATCAGTCGTCAGCGGGAAAGTTTCGATCGCACAGCAGCGAGAGAACAAAAGGTTAGTCGTTAGTATGCTCGCTAGGATATCGCATCCTATGCCTACATATTCTCGTCTGGTACGAGAAATCAGAGCAGCTGTAGTTCGGCTACTTTCGGGACCACAACTCAAATCTCGTTTTATTAACATTCTGAAAAATGGTTACAATGATTGAATACTGAAAAATAAATCTCCTAGGAAATACTATCCTATCCTATCCTGAAAAAAATCAAATGAAAAATAGTCCCCTAACAAGTGGACATTCTAAACTACCTCTAAAAAGGTGTAAAAGATACTCTGTGAAGAAAATATACTCTAAAAAAAATATTAAATCTACCTTAATATTTTTTCTTTTTCTATATTTTTCTTCTCCCTTTTCTTTTTTCAAAATATTCTTCATATATTTTTTCATATTATTTCTATATATTTTTTCATATTTTTCTATATATTTTTCTATATATTTTTCTCCATATTTTCCATTTTTCCAAATATTATTTCTTTTTCTATTTTCTATTTTTTCAAATACTTTTTTTTCATATTCTTCTTTCAACCTCTTTTTCTTTCTCTATTTTTTTTTTAATATTCTTTTTCAATAGAAAAGCTAAACAAAATAAAAATAAAGAAAAAAATACAAAGGAGGGGAGGGGGTACACAGTTATAAGGGGTGATACAGCAGAAATCATAAACAAACTAAGGGCCCAACCCACTAACTGGCCTCAACCAGAAAAAAAGGGGGGTATGATGCTGAAATGCAGGGTGTGGTCCAGCAATTGTCACGTGGGCTCAGGCCCATTGCCACAGACACACAGCAGGGGGGGGGAAAGAAAATTGAGGTGTGTGAGCTGGGATTCGTTGGGCCTGAAGCTTCTGAGCCCACCCAATCCACTCTTCAGAAGAAAAAAAAAACCCTAAATCCTCATACTCCTCTCTTTTCACTGTTCATGGCCGTCACCCCTCTCACCTTCGCTCTCTCTCCGATTCGCCTCTGTCTCTCAACCTTTCTCATTTTTGCTTCTTCCAACGTCTACCACCCACTTCCACTCAAACTTCTCTCAACTTTCTCTACTCAACCTTCACAACGAAGCAGAATAAGATTAGATGAGTCCTGGAAGATTTTCTGATGATCTGGAGATGATCTTGACCTTTCTGGTGGAAGATCTTGCATGTGGATGATGAAGTTCTAGGGCGTTCTGACTTAGAGAGATTCGCGAAAATCTCAGTGCTCGATGAAGATTTGATTGAGGATCGTTTGAGATGTTCTTGAAGGTTCTTGGAAGTTCTAGGACGAAGGAGACTGGAAAAAGCGAAGAGCATAACGAACATGGATGAAGGCTTTAGGCGTTCTGGGGAACGAGGATCCACGGAGATTTCTGGATCCATGTTCTTGACGAAGAACACAATGGATTTCTGGATCTAGATGTGTTTGAATGACTTCTGACGAAGGTTGACGAGGAAGATTCTGGAAATCTTCTGGAGTTCTACAAACATGCATGTGACGATCCTGATAATGTTCGTTGAAGCTGAAGAACTGAGATGAAGTTCGTTCTTGAAGTTTCTTTTCTGGAGATGGAAGACGTCCTGGAGAGCTCACGAAGAAGATCGATGAATTTGGACATGGAATGGTTGAATCTCTGTGATGAAGATTGAAGTTCTGGAAAATTATCGATGATGAACTTGGTGATTTCTGGGAATGAGGAAAACTGATGGAACTTGTGATGGTGAGATGAACACCGGTGACGATGATGATGATCGGAGACTGGAAAACGTTGTTGGTGAGGTTGATCGGAAGAGATGGAGATTCAGAAGGATTTCTGGAGTTTTTTGGGTTTCCGATGACGGGTAGGGCGGCCGGAGTTGGTTGAGGATCGGTTATGGTGGCCGGCGGAACTCTGGTGCGGTGGTTGCATGGCCGCCGGCCATGCAACCGGTGGAGTTCATGGGCAAACACGTGTCACAGTTAGTGGGAGAGAATGGCGCATGTGTGCCAAGTGGCGAGGCGTGGCAGACTGAGGGAGAGTGAAGTTGTGAGGTGTCTGCGTGAGAACAAAAACGTGGCCTCTTTTTTCGCTTCACACGTGGATTCAGCTTATATAGTGATCTGGCTTTGGACTTCCTGGACTCAGACTAAATGGGCCTTGGCTAATTAACTGGATAATGAGGCCCAACATGACTAATGACAAATTAATACAAACTAATCAATGAAATAATGAAGATGAACACGTGATTAACATGAAATGGCAATTAATGGATTAATAAGCTGATTATGGATGATTAACGAAAATGATTAGTGAACTAAAATGATTAATCCTAATGATTTAATATCCTAATTAAAACTAAACAACTAATATCCAATAAAAAAACTGTTAACAAACCCTAACAAACTATTTTCTATAAAAGAAAAATCTGTGTGTTATATTATTAAAAAAACTAAATTCTATATTAACAAAACCACTATTATTTGTTTATTGAAAAACTGTTAATATCTCTATAAAAGGAATCCATTTCTATATTAAAAGAAGTTATTTCTATTTAAAAGGAAAAATATCCTAAAAATGTATTTAAAATCTATTTAAAATATAAAGAAAATCTATTATTAATAAAAGAAAAACTATATTCTCCTATATTAAAATCTATTTAAAACTAATAAAAGAAAAATCTATTATTATTCTATATTATTCTAAAAAGAAAATGATAAAAGTCCATTTAATACCTAATATACTCTAAAAAAAGATTAAAACTATTAAAACTATTTTTAAAAAAACTATTAATATTCTAAAAATGATTAAAAAATCTATTTAAATTCTAAAAAAATATAAAGCCTATTTAAAATCCTAAAAATGCAGACAAAGGCAAATAACCAATGTAAAAGAGAGCGTGAGACCAGATCGAAGCAAACAGTAACCCGAACACTAAAAATCTCAAAAATCACTGCGTAAGCCGAAAACACCCAGGAAGCGCGCGACTTCCCAAAATAACCTCCGATTATCTGCACCGATCTGAAACACCTGAAATGCGACAGCAGGGCTGTAGTCCCGATAAAATCACCATGATTGAGAAAATGCACTATATGCGATATGCGAATGCGGATGCAAGAATGCGTCGAAACATCGAGCCAGATACGGGACCCGGTTGGTCAAATTTTAGGGTGCAACAGCTGCCCCTATTCAAGCAGCTTGGACCTGAATGGTTGAAGAGCGCCCAACCTTTGATCATTCAAAGGTAGAAGATGGTTGAATACAAATGGAGCCCTGAAATTTGCCAACCGCAAAATAAACTGCAAAACTGCTTGAGAAATAGCGTCTGATAAACTGAAGTCTGGTTGTCACGGCAACAATTGGTAAAGTTTTCTGCTGTTTTTTTTCCAACATCAATCACCTGTGTGACGCCACAGATACTGATTCTTCGGAGTAATGCTTCAAAAAGCAAACACCTTCCCATCTGTTATGGGATCTTTTCTGTCGACTTCCTGGTTCACGGCGAACCTGAGGAAACTCTCTTGGGGAATTCTGAATTGAACTGCCTGGCACCTATTTCGACGAAGGCGGCAGCTTCAGAAGTTCGATATGTGTCAATCTTTGTTTTGTTTTCGATGCTGACGTAACAACCAAATGTGAAGAAATCGCTCCGCTGATGGAGAAGAGAAGCTTAGCCAAACAACTCTGCAGGCGAACAAATTCGAAAGCCAATAGGTAACCATCCTGGTCTATGTTTCGACATGCGTATGCTTGAAATGATGCAATGCCCTATATGACATGTGAATGTTATGCGTTTGTGTTTGAAAATGCGATGCCCAAACGGCATGGAAATACTATATGCTTGTATGAATGCTATGACGATATATGCAAATGCTAATGCAGGCTCGAGCTGCCAGAGAACACCAGGTCTAAAACCACTAGGCAAAATAAATGCCGAAGGAAGCGTCAACTCTACTGGGGATGAACCGAAGTCACAGAACCATCTCAGCAAAATAAATGCTGGAAAAGGGAAACCAAATCCGCTGGGGATAATCGTCCTGCTGGAGAAATGGAAAGGCAACCCTGCTTGGGGAGAAAGAAAAACCAACTCTACTCGGGGATGCTCCCTTCAAACCATCGGCAACTGATTGTGCTCTGCGGGGATTGACCCAAACTGGGGTTGATTGCGCGCAGCACCCTGCTGGAAATGCCCCTACTATCAAGGATATCAATCTTAATCTGCAGGGGATACTCCCGATCCTACTCTGATACGGGGTAAAATACAATCTCGACTCTTCTGGGGATAATACGCAACTTTCATCTGCTGAAGCGTAGCAATTCTAATTTAACAACGTCCATACAGAATTCAACATTAATCGGGGAACTGGTATCCATTAAGCTTCGTATCGGGGAACCTGACAATATTACTGTATCGGGTATTTACGCATTTTTTTGGTTTTTTCTAGATAAACAGCGGGTTATTAACAAGATGGAAAATACTAGACGAGAACTAGCATTCAAAGGTAGACTACCAGGCGAGAACTGATAGATGAGGAAAATTGAGCGCAAATTGGTTTTTTAGGTTTTGAATGTCAAACGGGGCTGACTGGATATAAGCTAAGAAAAAGACAACCAGGCGAGAACTGGCTGAAAGCTGACATGTACCAGACGAGAACTGATACAACAATAGGTTAAAGAAAAGAAAACAACCAGACGAGAACTGGTTGGAAGTTGACATGCATCAGGCGAGAACTGATGTTTTACGGAAGAAGATCGACGATACGAAAGGCAGTACCAGGCGAGAACTGGTATTTACGGGAAAAGGTCGACGATATAACAACTGGGTTAAACGAAAACAGGTACCAGGTGAGAACTGGTATTTTCGGAAGCATGGGCCAGACGAGAACTGGTTACCGGTTTTCCAGGCGAGAACTGGACTTTGGAAACGACTTGGTTACGAAGTTCTGACAGGTAACAGATTTAAACTGTAGGATAATGATCCACTGACAACACGACTCTTCTTATTTGAAAGGTTCAGGTTTTTGATAAGGGTATTGACACGATTCCCCGATACTCTACTCTTGCTGGGGATAAACAGGCTGCTTCAACATCTTGCCCCAGTACAACGCAACTTGCCCCAATCTAACTCTTAGGAGTAATGCTCTGAACAGCTTACCACGAGACGACCTCGATATTACTTGCCCCGGTATCTATACGACGACAGAATTCAATCTCCATTAAACCCCTATCAACCCAGTTGGTTTCAACATTCTCTGCAGTGACTTGCCCCTGAATGAGCGTTCTAGCGACTTAACCCGATCTGATTATCCACCTGAAGTATCTGCTTTCAAATCTCAACATTCTGTATAATTGCCCCTGATTGGGTCTCGAGAAGACTCACTTCTGATCAACTGCTTCTCAAACAAACTGCCCCTGATCCACTGATGCTTCGGGTCTTGTCCTCAGACTAGCTGATTTTGAACTTACTGGAAGTCAATGCCCCTGATTCTCTGGGTTTCACAACATACACCATCCTGGTTCGGACTACTGTATTATTCGGTCCTGCTCGATTATTCCCTGTTGGAATTTCTTTCCTGCCAACTACTAACCTGCAATTAAAATTGTCTATTCACGAATGGTAATCTTAATGCAGTGGTTATGCAGATTTTGAAAAAATTTGAGCTGTCACTCATTTACATGTCATGATTGTGAGTGACGAATGAACCAAAGTCCAAACGTAGTGCTTACGTGGTCAGTGAAAAACACAACAAGGATGTGACTAGCAAGTCAAGAAGGAGTCAGGTTACTCAACCTTATCGTAATGCGCTTTCAGAATAAACCCTACCTCAATTAGGTCTTTTAAGGGTTGTATCGTGGTCGGATTCACGGTTTGTGAAACAAAGGATATTTGGCTCAAATTTTGATTTGTACCCACTCCTTCTACGTGATGATCTTCGATCCTAAAGTTCAGTTAACCTGGCACAAGCGCTCGCCTCTTCGAGAGGTATGTTGAATGGTAAGAACCACAACTAAGGAACTCACAGGGCCTTTCCGGAGTGATAGTTACTCCTTTTCGTTTTCGGTGTCTGTGTACACGACTTTGTGACTCGCTGGGGAAAATATTTCTTTTGATATCCCTCTTTTTCATTCTTTTGATTTCCTAATTTTCGCCTGGACTGACTCCTTTTGAGTTCTTTTCGTTTTTTCGATTTCTTTTGAAGTCCAGCGGGAGGCCCTAATTTTTGCCTAAGTATTAGCTTTCCAGCTTTTTCTTTCTTTTTACTTAGCGGGCTTTCTTATTTCTTTCTTTTGGAACAAAGTCGCGTGACACTGGTTGTCTTGATTGCTCCGAAAGGATTGTAACTGTCTCACTCCTGATTGGTGAGGTATCACCCTTGAAAGGTATAAACTGATTGGTCCTTGAAAGACAACACTCCTCTGCAAGACTTGAATGCTCGGTCAAGCTAACTGACAACTACCCTGCCCCGGGTTAAGATGTGAGGGTTAAAAAGTCCGAAAAAACTTCTACTTCTTGGCTCGAAGTGGTTAACAAGGGACTAACTCCTTATATCTCCAGTGTTTAGGGATTTTGAAACAATGCCTTGTACGTCATCGGTAAGGTCTTATCTGAAAGCATACGATCATCGGTTATGAGTTTCAGTTTCATCATCCTCCCTCCAATCTTTGCTAATCACAGTGATAAAGTGGAGTGAATAAAAATGCAAGTGTCGGTGCAATGCAGTAAATGAGCGACAACGACATGATTAATTCAGAAAAATGCATAGTCACTTTATTATTATCACCATTCAGAACGTACAATGTTTAAAAGCAGGTAGTAACTAACAGAAAAGAAACTACAAATGCAAACGATATAAAAGTCTGAGGACTGCCAATGCTGAGGGCGCCTGCCTGTCTGGACCACTGGCTTTTGCCGGGGAATACTTTCCGAGTCTACGAGCTTAGACAGCTGAGCGGTTGGGATGAACAAATAGAAATCCTTCTCAAAAGGAAATGCAGTCCTGGTCGATCAACTGTTGTACTTTCGCCTGAAATGCTTTACAATCTTCAGTCGAATGCCCTGGAGAGCCACCATGATAACCACACTGAACGTGGGGATTGTACCCAGGAGGGTAAGGTTCTGGAACTGGCTTGAGAGCTTTAGGTTCCACCAAAGAACTCTGGATCAAAGATGGTAGCAGCTGGCTATACGGCATAAGCACTGGGTGAAAAGGAGCTTTCCTTCGTTCCAAGTTGTTGCGAGGTCGATTCTGATTCTGACGTTGATTCTGATAACCTCGGCCACGAGTTCGCTGCTTTGCAATGGAAGCGACATAAGGTTCCTGATATGGTGCCCCAGGCACGACTGTCTGTTCAGTATAACAAGCCACAGGAGGTACTGATATCTGATAAGATGAAGAACCAACAAAATTCACTGATTCGCTTCGAGGATATTCAACCTTTGGCATGGCTGCATTGATCACAACTTCTTCTTCATTCTGATAGTCACAAGGATATTCAGTTTCACCAACTTGATCATTTGAAGTAATATGAATCTTCCCGATTCTTATGGCATACTCAAGGCGTTCTCCTAATGCTACCACATCAGAGAAACTTAACGAAAGTCCAAGCAATCTTTCGAAGTACGGATCCTATAGGGAATCTACAAACATGCTTGTCAGCTCTCGGTCCAACAGCGGTGGATGCACTCTAGCAGCAAATTCTCTCCATCTCTGAGCATACCTCCTGATAGGTTCATTGTTCTCTTGAGACAATTCTTGTAACTGCATGCGATGAGGAGCTATGTCTAGGTTATAATCGTACTGCTTCAGAAAAGCTCTGGCTAAATCCATCCATGATTGAGTCTGATTTCTCTCTAAGTGCATATACCACCTCAAAGATGCCCCAGTCAGACTATCTTGAAAGCAATGGATCATCAGTTTGTCATCTCGCACAAACGAAGTCATTCTTCGACAGAACATCATCAAATGTTGCTTCGGACAGCTATCTCCCGTGTACTTCTCAAATTTCGGCACTTTGAACTTATAAGGCAACACCAGGTCAGGAACCAAACACATGTCTGCAGCATCCAGGTTGATAGCATCTTTCACTTTCAAAGCTTTCATTCCTTCTTCCAACGCTCGGAGTCTTCTCTCCTTTTCAAGAGCTCTTGGATCTACCATCCTGGTTATCGGGATATCTCTTTGGTAATTCATCACAGGGAAAGCAACACCTTGATTGTTAACAGGAGGAGGATGTCCATTTCGGGCAACAAACTGCTCATGACGATCTCGGTTCTCAACAGAAGGCTGTACAACTTGGTCTGCAGTAACGTTGTTTGCTTGCGGGAAGTCTTCCATAGAATCATACAGAGGGTTGGACGTCATAGTGAACCCTGTCAAGGTATTGGGAGACTGGAAATTGCCTTCAGACATAGCTACCAATAGTCTTCAGCTGACTGCAATGCTTGACTCTGCTCAAAGCTACTCAACCCCTAGGTAGGTCTTCTGACAATCAACAGTTGCTCAATCCAAACTCCGGGTAATCACCTTCAGGAAACAAAGGTTGGATCAGAACTCTGGCTAACTGGAGGATGATATGCAATATGATGCAACACTGATATGCACATGATATGCAAGATGCAGCAAACAACGGGACCACAGCCCCCACACAATCTGAATACTGCTGCGCTGCTGACGGAGTACGTTCGCTCTAAAGAGAAGACCAAAATAACGGGTAGGTTGGAAGTCAAGTTTCCTGCAAACCCCCCCCCCCCCCCCCCCACACACTCACAGGTATGGACCTATATCCGACAAGGTACGACATCCTATGCGGTCGTCAGCGTCACAGACTTTCAAAACTGACGATACGATTCCCAGAAGGAGTGGCATCATCAAGTCTTGAAGAGGCCTCACTTAGCTAACTTCCAAATGATCGGTTCCCGAAGTCGACAATCCAACTAACCAACAACCCCCCTCGACCCAAAGGGTAGAAAAAGAAGTCAACCAGAAGAACCTCGTCCGAGTGTAGATTTCGCGGGACACTAGTACAAGCAAAGCCGGTACGCGCCCACTAATCTCTACTCTAAGTCTAAGGTGCACTCAAGCCCAGGTCCGGCTTCTCACTCAATCATAGAACACCCGTCACACCCCAACAGCAACAGATAATATAAATAAATAAATCCCAATAGACAAGCAAACAAGCGCTAGGATTGACTCTCCTAGGGGACGTTGGATCCCACATGCATGGGGAACTATCGCAGTCCCCAGCAGAGTCGCCAGCTGCTGGGGATTGCCCCAAACAGCCAGGAAAAAACCTAAGGCGAGACTCGAATAGGGAACTATCGCAGGTCCCCAGCAGAGTCGCCACCGTGCGTTATTTATCCCGACGGAGGGAAAGGAAACGCTCGAAGTAAACCTCGCAAAAACGGGAAAAGGTATGGTCATCGCAACCAAAACCTGGGTTCGGGAGTCGGTTACGCAAGGGGAAGGTATTAGCACCCCTCACGTCCGTTGTACTCGACGGGATCCACGCTTGCTTGGTTTGTCTAAAGGATGCAAAAACAATCTATCTACGGCTGCTAAATCTAAACGGAAGGAAACTGACTCGATAGAGCGTCGCACTTTATGCCTACGTATTCTCAAGAGAGAAAGTCAGAGTCAACGTAGTTCGGGACTACGGGGAAATTGGCTCGCCAAGACCTCGCGTCTTGTGCCTACGTACTTCCACACTGCATGGAAGATCAGAGCTTACGTAGTTCAGGCTAACTACGGCTAGACAGGGTGTTCTCACACAGCAGTGAGAACTTAAACTGGTTTTACAGGTGCGGGAACCTATGGGCAAAACTACGGTCTGGTCTCAAATGCACTTGGGCAAGAGAGAAAAAGGGTAATATCAGTCGTCAGCGGGAAAGTTTCGATCGCACAGCAGCGAGAGAACAAAAGGTTAGTCGTTAGTATGCTCGCTAGGATATCGCATCCTATGCCTACATATTCTCGTCTGGTACGAAAAATCAGAGCAGCTGTAGTTCGGCTACTTGCGGGACCACAGCTCAAATCTCGTTTTATTAACATTCTGAAAAATGGTTACAATGATTGAATACTGAAAAATAAATCTCCTAGGAAATACTATCCTATCTTATCCTGAAAAAAATCAAATGAAAAATAGTCCCCTAACAAGTGGACATTCTAAACTACCTCTAAAAAGGTGTAAAAGAAACTCTGTGAAGAAAATATACTCTAAAAAAAATATTAAATCTACCTTAATATTTTTTCTTTTTCTATATTTTTCTTCTCCCTTTTCTTTTTTCAAAATATTCTTCATATATTTTTTCATATTATTTCTATATATTTTTTCATATTTTTCTATATATTTTTCTATATATTTTTCTCCATATTTTCCATTTTTCCAAATATTATTTCTTTTTCTCTTTTCTATTTTTTCAAATACTTTTTTTTCATATTCTTCTTTCAACCTATTTTTCTTTCTCTATTTTTTTTTTAATATTCTTTTTCAATAGAAAAGCTAAACAAAATAAAAATAAAGAAAAAATACAAAGGAGGGGAGGGGGTACACAGTTATAAGGGGTGATACAGCAAAAATCATAAACAAACTAAGGGCCCAGCCCACTAACTGGCCTCAGCCAGAAAAAAAAGGGGGAGTATGATGCTGAAATGCAGGGTGTGGTCCAGCAATTGTCACGTGGGCTCAGGCCCATTGCCACAGACACACAGCAGGGGGGGAAAAAGAAAATTGAGGTGTGTGAGCTGGGATTCGTTGGGCCTGAAGCTCCTGAGCCCACCCAATCCACTCTTCAGGAAAAAAAAACCCTAAATCCTCATACTCCTCTCTTGTCACTGTTCATGGCCGTCACCCCTCTCACCTTCGCTCTCTCTCCGATTCGCCTCCGTCTCTCAACCTTTCTCATTTTTGCTTCTTCCAACGTCTACCGCCCACTTCCACTCAAACTTCTCTCAACTTTCTCTACTCAACCTTCACGACGAAGCAGAATAAGATTCGATGAGTCCTGGAAGATTTTCTGATGATCTGGAGATGATCTTGACCTTTCTGGTGGAAGATCTTGCATGTGGATGATGAAGTTCTAGGGCGTTCTGACTTAGAGAGATTCGCGAAAATCTCAGCGCTCGATGAAGATTTGATTGAGGATCGTTTGAGATGTTCTTGAAGGTTCTTGGAAGTTCTAGGACGAAGGAGACTAGAAAAAGCGAAGAGCATAACGAACATGGATGAAGGCTTTGGGCGTTCTGGGGAACGAGGATCCACGGAGATTTCTGGATCCATGTTCTTGACGAAGAACACAACGTATTTCTGGATCTAGATGTGTTTGAATGACTTCTGACGAAGGTTGACGAGGAAGATTCTGGAAATTTTCTGGAGTTCTACAAACATGCATGTGACGATCCTGATGATGTTCGTTGAAGCTGAAGAACTGAGATGAATTTCGTTCTTGAAGTTTCTTTTCTGGAGATGGAAGACGTCTTGGAGAGCTCACGAAGAAGATCGATGAATCTGGACATGGAATGGTTGAATCTCTGTGATGAAGATTGAAGTTCTGGAAAATTATCGATGATGAACTTGGTGATTTCTGGGAATGAGGAAAACTGATGGAACTTGTGATGGTGAGATGAACACCGGTGACGATGATGATGATCGAAGACTGGAAAACGTTGTTGGTGAGGTTGATTGGAAGAGATGGAGATTCAGAAGGATTTCTAGAGTTTTTTGGGTTTCCGGTGACGGGTAGGGCGGCCGGAGTTGGTTAAGGATCGGTTATGGTGGCCGGCAGAACTCTGGTGCGGTGGTTGCATGGCCGCCGGCCATGCAACCGGTGGAGTTCATGGGCAAACACGTGTCACGGTTAGTGGGAGAGAATGGTGCATGTGTGCCAAGTGGCGAGGCGTGGCAAAGTGAGGGAGAGTGAAGTTGTGAGGTGTCTGCGTGAGAACAAAAACGTGGCCTCTTTTTTCGCTTCACACGTGGATTCAGCTTATATAGTGATCTGGCTTTGGACTTCCTGGACTCAGACTAAATGGGCCTTGGCTAATTAACTGGATAATGAGGCCCAACATGACTAATGACAAATTAATACAAACTAATCAATGAAATAATGAAGATGAACACGTGATTAACATGAAATGGCAATTAATGGATTAATAAGCTGATTATGGATGATTAACGAAAATGATTAGTGAACTAAAATGATTAATCCTAATGATTTAATATCCTAATTAAAACTAAACAACTAATATCCAATAAAAAAACTGTTAACAAACCCTAACAAACTATTTTCTATAAAAGGAAAATCTGTGTGTTATATTATTAAAAAAACTAAATTCTATATTAACAAAACCACTATTATTTGTTTATTGAAAAACTGTTAATATCTCTATAAAAGGAATCCATTTCTATATTAAAAGAAGTTATTTCTATTTAAAAGGAAAAATATCCTAAAAATGTATTTAAAATCTATTTAAAATATAAAGAAAATCTATTATTAATAAAAGAAAAACTATATTCTCCTATATTAAAATCTATTTAAAACTAATAAAAGAAAAATCTATTATTATTCTATATTATTCTAAAAAGAAAATGATAAAAGTCCATTTAATACCTAATATACTCTAAAAAAAGATTAAAACTATTAAAACTATTTTTAAAAAAACTATTAATATTCTAAAAGTGATTAAAAAATCTATTTAAATTCTAAAAAAATATAAAGCCTATTTAAAATCCTAAAAATGCAGACAAAGGCAAATAACCAATGTAAAAGAGAGCGCGAGACCAGATCGAAGCAAACAGTAACCCGAACACTAAAAATCTCAAAAATCACTGCGTAAGCCGAAAACACCCAGGAAGCGCGCGACTTCCCAAAATAACCTCCGATTATCTGCACCGGTCTGAAACACCTGAAATGCGACAGCAGGGCTGTAGTCCCGATAAAATCACCATGATTGAGAAAATGCACTATATGCGATATGCGAATGCGGATGCAAGAATGCATCGAAACATCGAGCCAGATACGGGACCCGGTTTGTCAAATTTTAGGGTGCAACAGAGAGTTCATCTGAGATCCTACTACCGTAAGATGTATGCCTACTCAGACGATGAGAAATTGCTCATGCATTTCTTTCAAGACAATCTGTCTGGTCCTTTGTTGGAATGGTGCATGAGTCTGGAACCCGTGAATGTCCGCAGTTGGAGGGATTTGGCCGATGCCTTTGTGAAACATTATCAATACAACAACGACCTTGCTCCTAACATGGTCCATCTTCAGAATCTTTCATAAAAGAACAATGAACGTTTCAAAGAATATGCTCAAAGATGGCGGGAGTTAACAGCCAGGGTGCAACCGCCTATGGTGGAACGTGAGCCCGTTGATATGTTTGTCTCCACTTTTCCTGGCGTTTATTATGAGAAGCTCGTTAGTAGTATGTCGGGTAGTTTCTCTGACTTAATCATCACCGGAGAGAGGGTGGAAAATAGTATCAAGTTAGGAAAGATAAGTGCTGGTGAAATGCCCTTAGTTGGAGGAGGTAAGAATGCGTCCGGTAACAAGAAACGAGAAGGAGATACCAATTCAGTGTCCAATTCTCGCGGGAGAGGTAGAGGTCAGAATCGGTAGCAGCAGCAGATTGCCAGTATTACAAATCCTGCAGTTCAGCAACCACAACAACAACAACGTCAACAACAACAAAAACCACAGCAGGGTTATAGAAGATATCAAGACCAAGGTCGGGCGACACTGAATAAACATTTTGATGCGCCTCCCATGCTGTATTCTTAGCTATTGCAAGCTTTGTTGCAACTGTAGTTGATTCAAAAGAGGACCATGGCTCCCCTGACTGGGCCTCTTCCACCCGGATATGACGCAAACGCTCGCTGTGAGTTTCATTCAGGTGCCCCGGGGCATAACATCGATAATTATAAAGCCTTTAAGCATAAGGTGCAGGACATGATTGATAGTAAAGCAATTAAATTCTCCAATAATGTTTCTAATGTCGTACAAAATCCCATGCCGAATCATGGGCAAGCTGGAGTTAATGCAATTATCGAGGAGGATGTTTTGGATTTGGTAACAGATGTTAATGAGCTGAAGACACCTTTGAGCTTTGTGAAAGCCAGATTGTTGAGGGGGGGGGGGGTGTTTTCCCAGGTTGTGCTAAAAACTGTGCTGAGTGTCTAAGTAATCCTAAGGGATGTGGGTAGTTGAAAGGATGTATTCAAGAGATGATGGATAGGGGAGTCTTGCAGTTTGACCGGTCTGTTGAAAGTAAGCCTGAAGAGTTGGTAGCCGAGGAAAGGGATGAGATTGCAACAATTTCCATTCTATACAAAACCGTTACCATTTATGCGCCAAAACCGCCAACAATAACCATAACTAAAGCAGGTCTCGTACCGTTTGAAAGCACCAAGGCTATTCCATGGAACTACGGAGCTGAAGTATATTGCAACGGACAGAAACTAGATTTGAATGGTCCCCCTGCGAATTCAGTAGATAATCTTGTGGGAGCAGGAGGAATTACCCGCAGTGGTCGGGTCTTTTCGTCACCTAAAGTGGTTATTAACAAGGTTGACAAGGGGAAGAGACCAGTGGTAGAGGAAACTTCTCAGTCGGAAGAGAAGAAATCTTTGTCAAAGGACGCAGAAGAGTTTATGAGGCTGATACGAAAGAGTGACTATAAGATAGTCGATCATTTGCAGCAAACTCCTTCTAAAATATCTATCCTGTCTTTGTTATTATGTTCTAAAGCGCATAGGAATTCACTTTTGAGAATACTGAATACGGCTTACATGCCACAAGAAATATTGGTTAATCAACTCGAAGGGGTTGTTGCACACGTTAATGCAGGAAACGACTTAGGGTTTACAGACTTGGATTTAAGGCCAAGGGGGAGAAACCATAATTGTGCGTTGCACATATCATTAGAATGTCGAGGGGCTGTTATGTCTCATGTACTCGTGGGTACAGGATCATCCTTGAACGTACTTCCAAAGAAAGTCCTAATTAGGTTGGACATGCAGGGATTGATTTTCACACCAAGTGATTTGGTGGTGCGCGCTTTTGATGGTACTCGAAGGTCTGTGTTCGGAGAAGTGACATTGCCCATTCAGGTGGGACCGGAAGTCTTTGATGCAGTGTTCTACATTATGGACATTCAGCAAGCCTACAGTTGTTTATTAGGCCGTCCATGGATTCATTCAGCAGGAGCTGTGACCTCCACGCTGCATCAAAAGCTAAAGTATATGGTTGGCGATAGTGTTGTTACAGTGTGCGGGGAAGAGGATATAATGTTCAGTCACTTATCATCCTTCAAGTATGTCGAGGTGGATGGAGAAATACATGAAACCCTTTGTCAGGCTTTTGAAACAGTCAAGATTAAAGATAAATCTCCTGTTGTGAGCAAAACGCCGGAAGTGGCCATGTCTTCTTTTAAAGAGGCCCAAGAAGTAGTACAGGTTGAGGCAGCGCAAGGCTGGGGCAAGGTATTAGAGATTCCCCACAAGCAAGACAAGTTTGGTTTAGGGTACCTCCCGTCATTTTCTTCATACTCGCAGAGCACGCCGCGCTATAAAGGGCATGTGCAGTTCACTAAAGGAGGAGTTATCTTCGAAAGGATCAACGCTGTGTCAGACAAAGAGGGAGACAATGATTGTGATATGGATGCTTGGATAAAGCCTTGCACTACAGGACAGAGCCTGCACAATTGGTCTATTGAAGAACTCGTTCAAGTGACAACAGAACAATAATGCTTTGTTTTTTCCGATTATTGTACTACCCTATGTTCTACCCGGAGCATAGCGGTATTTTGTTTCAGGGCCTTATTGTTTATGTTTGAACATTGCTTTATCAATTAATCAAAGGGTGTTTTTCTCATTCAAATGTTGTGATCTTTGTAGTTCTTATTGTTCACAATAAAATGGCAATGTGGTTTGTACTTTTGCATATCGTTTGAAACATTTAACCATTTTATTGCAGGATACCTATTGCAGATGACACTGATTCAGAACCTCATATGACTCGCTTTGAATTTGATCAACCGATATATCAAGATAAAGAAGATATTGATGAAGATGAAGACTTGCCCGAAGAGCTAGCTAGACTCTTGACACAAGAAGAGAAGATTATTCTGCCTCATCAGGAGGAAATCGAGGTTATTAATCTGGGTTCTGAAGAAGTTGTCAGAAATGTTCGGATAGGGGCTGCGCTGTAGAGTGACATCAAGCAAAGACTGATTGAGATGCTTCTAGAGTATAGTGACATCTTTTCTTGGTCGTACAAATATATGCCTGGGCTTGACACTGATATAGTGGTTCATCGCTTGCCGTTGCGCGAGGAATGTTCGCCAGTCAAGCAGAAGCTTAGAACGACAAGACCAGATATGGCTGTGAAAATCAAAGAAGAAGTCCAGAAGTAGTTGGACGCAGGATTTTTAGCCGTAACAACTTACCCTCCGTGGGTCGCCAACATCGTACCTGTACTTAAGAAGGACGGTAAGGTACGGATGTGTGTAGATTACAGAGATTTGAATAAGGCGAGCCCAAAGGATGACTTCTCGCTCCCTCACATTGACGTATTGGTTGATAATACTGCTCAATACTCCCTATTTTCTTTCATGGATGGGATTTCCGGTTATAACCAGATCAAGATGGCACCGGAATGTTGCACCCTAAAATTTGACCAACCGTTTCTCGTATTTGGCTTATGTTTCGTTTCATTTGCATATGCATACCACATACTGTGCATTTTTGCAGCCGGATTGATTTAATCGGGATTACATCCCTTTCCTCGTGTTTCAGACAATTCAAGCCATTTTGGATACGGAGATTTTATTGTGGAATTTGCGCTCGGCCCGGTGATTCAGTCTATGCTGTTGGTTTCGGTGGTATTTCGGTATCCGGTTTTGTTACCGCTTATTTTATGGCATTCTCGCATTTTATGTTCGTCAATTTATTATTTTCTAGAATTTATTTCTATTTTCTAGAGGTTATTAGAATTTTATTGGATTTTAGATAATTTCTTTTATTTTTAGATTTAGTTGTAATATATTTAAATAGCTTTTCTATTTTTAACATTTTCTAGAATTTATTTGTGTTTAAAATGTTTTAGGTTATTATTTGATTAGATTTTAATTAAGTTTTATTATTAGTTTGAACTTGATTAGATGTTTTTAGAGTGATTTTAATTAGGATTTTAGAGTTGTATTAACTTGTTTAGCTTTAACGTGTTCATTAATTTTTAATCAGCATTTAATTAATTAGACTTTTGCCTTTATTAGTTTGTTTAAGTGTTAGCATTTAATCTTGAGTCATCATTTTAATTAATTTTAGTTGATTAGTTTAGTTGTCACTTTAATTAATTAATTAGTTGATTAGTCATTTTGCAGATTCTGTGTTGACAAGTGGCGGAGGTATAAATATGCACAGTACTGTGCATTAATGACTGGACACGGATCCCAAAGTCCCCATGTAAACCACTGGAACACGTCGCTGGAAAAATTAAACGAATCAAATCCACACCGGAAGTAAGCCGGAAAACTCATCGGTTTCCACCGGAAACTTCATACCTTCATCATATTCTTCCAATTTCCCAGATTCTCTGTACAACTTCATCAATGTTCATATGATTTTCCAGATTTGTTCTTCGTGTTCATATATTTTTCCAGTAAATTCATACATGTTCATCCAATATTCATACAATTCCCCAGATCTTCACCGGAAAACACATAAACGTTCATCTGTTCTTCAACTTTTTTCCAGAATCTTCATCAACCTATGAGTTTTCCCAGAAATTGTTCAAACCATCATATGAACTTCATCCACATTCAAACATATTCAAACAATTTTCCAGAACTCATCCAACCTTCATCATCTGTTCTTCAACTTTACTCTAGAAATTTTTCAATCAACAATATCATCTCATCTCAAGATTTCTTCCACATCAAAATGCAATTTCCGGATCTCCAAACACACACCGTAAATCAAACGTCTCCAGATCCTTCAACAAACTCACAAACACACCACAAATCTTAAATCTCCAAACCTTCTTCAATCAAAACACGAACCAATTCCAGATCCGAGCTTCACCATAGTCAACAAACTCGGATCTACTAACCCCAACCACAGGATTTACAAATCTCAGCGAACAAACTTCTAACACCTCCAACAACTTTTCAGAAACCTTCCATTAAACTTTTGTCTCCAGATTTTTACGAACAAGCAACAAAAACAAAACTTCAAATCTCCAAATCACTTCAAGGTTCTAGTCGGTTGGGTTTTCCTCTTTGCCTCCATCTGTCTGTTTGAGCAAGGGAAGGAGTTGAACGGAGAAGTTTAGAGAAGAAGAGCATGAGGTCGAAGAGAGTTGGAATTTGATCGATTGGATTTGTTTTGTTTTGGAGGAAGGAACGAAGAATCAGACAGAGAGAGAGTGGGCTATGAATGAGAGCGGCAGCTAGGGTTTTCCACAGACAAATGAGGAAGATGAAGCCTCTGTTGGACTGTTTGGAGGGTTAGTGGGTTTCGTCCCAACCATTGGTTTTCCAGGCTACACCCCCCATATCTGTTCATACATCCCTTTTTTTTGTTTATTTTTTTTTCCTATTTTTGATTTGGGCTGAAGGCCCAACCTTGGCCTTGGACTGCACCCCAAGATATGCTGATGCGCCCCCCCTTTGTTCTTTATTATTGTTTTTTTCTGAGTGCGGATATGGGCCGTGAAGCCCAACCAGATTTTGCTTGCTGAACCCCTGTCTGCTGGACTGTACCCTCTGCTGGTTTTTATTTTTCATTGTAATTATTTCTTTTTGTAATACTTTAATTATTTTGTACTTTTGTGTATATATATATATATATATATATATATATATATATATATATATATATATATATATATATATATATATATATATATATATATATATATATATATATATATATATATATATATATATATATATATATATATATATATATATATATATATATATATATATATATATATATATATATATATATATATATATATATATATATATATATATATATATATATATATATATATATATATATATATATATATATATATATATATATATATATATATATATATATATATATATATATATATATATATATATATATATATATATATATATATATTATTCTTTTAGAAAATTTATAGTATTTTATTTTATTTTAAGAATATTATATGCATTTTTTATATATAGTTTTTATATTCTATTTTCTTTTCAATTCCTTTTAGAATTTATTTTCTTTTAGAAGCTTTATTTCAATTTTGGAGTTGATTTCTTGTTTCCATTTTATTATTAGATTTTTTTCCACCATTTTTGTTTTGTAGGTCGATGACGAGACCTCCGTAATGCATTATAAATCAAAATATTGATGAATAATGTAGGATCCGAGACCGCTTTTTTCTCTCCTCATTCTTTTCTTCCTCTTCTAATTTTATTTTGCTTTTCTGTTGTGTTGTCCGTGTGACATGATTCAATTGGAGAATGATTCTCAATATCATCTCTCTATCTTGTCTTTGACACAGATATCAATATGCTACCCCTTGGAGTTTGACTTCATTTATAAGTCGAATTATGACGGTTCAGCGTCACATTGGTTTTGATTCGAAATGTCATCATCAAGGATAAAAGAGTAGTGCTTGGAAATGGAATTTGCACACAAAACTCAAGGGTCAACGGAACCACTCCATTTGGTAACATTGTTTTTATTTCACTTCTTTCATCTCTTTCTTTTCAACCGTCGAGTGTTGCGAGATTATTAGATACGTGGGAAATGATGAGCAAGTGGTCTCCTCTCCCTCATCTAGAGTGTTTAGTATACGTCCTTAGGATGATATGCGACACATTCGCTCCTACTTCTAGGACTTAGCGTGTGCTTCCTGTTCCGAACATTTTCTCTCGCGTCCTGGCGATTGAGACTTTCCCTTTTCTCCCGCGTCCTGGCGATTGAGACTTCCCCTCTTCTCTCGCGTCCTGGAGATTGAGTTCCCTTCTCTTGCCCCCGTGCAATCGAGACTATTTTCCTGTAGTTGGCTGAACTACAGCTACTCTGATTTCTCGTACCAGACGAGAATATGTAGGCATATGATGCGATATCCTAGCGAGCAAACTAACAACTAACTTCTGTGTTCTCTCGCTGCCGCGCGACCGAGACTTTCCCGCTGACGACTAATCTTTCCGTTTCTCTTGCCCTAGCGCAATTGAGACCAGAACGTAGTTCTAGAACCCGTAGGTTCCCGTACCTTTAAACCCCGACATACTATGTCTGTTCTACCGCAGACAGGTAATGCCTAAGTCTGCAATGGTTTAGCAGCATACACCTAACTGCTAGAATGCGTACACTGGTATCGTCAACCCTTTTCTCTCACCCCGTTTGATTGAGAACACCCTTGTTTACCCGTAGTTAGCCTGAACTACGTTTTGCTCTGATTTCTCATGCCAGATGAAAATACGTAGGCATAAGACGCGACGTTTTAGAGAGAAATCTCCCCCAGTAATTTCTCGAACTACATTGACTCTGACTTTCCCATTGCACGAGGGAATACGTAGGCATAGAGCGGTGATGCTCTATCGAGTCAGTTTCTTTCCGTTTAGCTTTAGCAGCCGTAGATAGATTTTTTTTACCCATAGACTAGACAACCCAAGCGTGGATCCCGTCGAGTAACACGTACGTGAGGCGTGCTCATACCTTCCCCTTGCGTAACGGACTCCTGAATCCAGACATGGTTGCGATGACTTTGTCTTTCCCTTTTCCGTCAGGTTTTTTCGATCGTTTCCTTTCCCTCTCTTTGGGATAAATAACTAAAGTGGTGACTCTTCTGTGTTTTCCGCCGGTTGTTTTTCATAGTAGCGACACAGAAGATATGGAGAAAACAACGTTCATTACACTGTGAGGGACTTTCTGTTACAAGATAATGCCTTTTGGGTTGAAAAACGCAGGGGCAACCTACCAGCGGGCTATGGTCACTTTGTTTCATGATATGATTCATCATGTGATTGAAGTCTATGTTGATGACATGATAGCAAAGTCACAAACGGAGGAGGAGCATCTGGTCAACTTGTTGAAGCTGTTTGAGAGGCTCAGGAAGTTCAGATTGAGGTTGAATCCAAATAAGTGCACTTTGGAGTTCGGTCCGGAAAGTTATTGGGGTTCATTGTCATTGAAAAAGGAATCGAGGTCGGTCCTGCAAAGATAAAAGATATACAAGATATGCCAGCGCCGAAAACAGAAAAGGAGGTTCGTGGTTTCTTGGGGAGATTGAACTACATTGCTCGGTTTATATCTCATCTCACAACTACATGTGAACCAATGTTTAAATTGCTAAAGAAAGATCAGGCGGTCGTCTGGAATGAAAATTGTCAAAAAGCATTTGATAAGATAAAAGAATACTTGCAGGAGCCTCCGATATTGATACTTTTAGAACACAGATTGGTGTTTCTTATATCTCTATGTTTTGATGATAACTTTTATGGAATTTTGTAGTAAGAAAATATACACTCTAAAATTTGTTCAAGTATTACTGTTTCAGGTATAAAATTGAAAACTCTTAAAGAAGCAAAATACATATGCACTAGAAACTCTGCAAAGCTCTGAAGCATCAGATGCAAGACTATCAGAAGATTCTGAAGCGCTGCCAGAAGAATCTGAAGCAGAAGCTGCAGAATGATCTGAAGTGTTGCTGAAAGAATAGTTGAAAGCTTTGATCAAATCAGACTCTAAAGTTCATTTCACTGCAAGAACAGAGGCTCTGATCATCAGAATCTAATCAAATAAAATTCACGCTCAAGCACATACTACTGCACACTCTGATGAAGACTCTGATCAAGATTGAGACTCTGATATATTAAGATATGATCATCTGTCAAGGCTCTGATCATCTCATTCATTGGAGCTTTGATCATCTTAAAATATTTCATCCCTATAAGCATGCTACACGTTCTGAAGTGCAGATTATGAAGACTTCATTCTGAATGAAGCTTGTTGAAGAAGCTGTAAAACTTGATTAGACGTGGTGCTACTTCCAAAGTAACCAACGGCTAATTTGTCCCAAGAAGTAACGTGGTGCAAATCCCAAGGCTTTTACAACCATACCTTTCTGCAGAAAGCATATCTCTGCCCATAATTTTTGGGTAATGAAAAGTCTTATAATCTAATATTATATACAGCTGCACATCACTCAAAGCAATTTGGAAAAGCTATAAAAGGAGTACTTCTACAACATTTTGAAGCTGCTAATTCACTACTCACCATTTGCTCATTGCTAGTTCACTCAGAAAGAAATACACGCTTGATTCATAAAAGTGAAAACCTCACAAAGATCTTATTCATTTGATCTCTCATAAAACTGTATAGTTTTTGTTGTTGTACTTAATCTTTAAGTGTAAACATCACTGTTGTGATACAGCTTATTAGAAGCATTCAAACACTTGTTAGTTTACATTAATTTGTAAGAAGTTCCTTAAGAAGACCAAGGTGTGGTCAGTAGTTCTTGAGAAGACTAAGACAATTGTTCTTAGTGCTTTCTATTGTAATCAGTTGATCAATAGTGGATTAAGTCCTTGTGGAGAAAGGAAAATCATCTTTGATAAGGTGGACTAGAGTAGTTGAGTTCAACGAACCAGGATAAAAATCTTGAGTTGTTTTTATTGCCATATTTCTTAAAACTCTTATTCAATCCCCCCCCCCCCCCTTCTAAGTGTTTTTCTCACCTTCAGTTGGCATCAGAGCTCCGGTTCTGTTTGTGCTATCACTTAACCGTGACCAGAAAAGATCCAGTGGGAAAAACTCTTGATACTCTTGGTTGATATTCATTATGGCTGCTGAAACTTCAACACCTAACAACAACAAATATGAAGAAAGAGTCAGCATAAAACCTCCCATGTTTGATGGAGAGAAATTTGATTATTGGAAAGATAGACTGGAAAGTTTCTTTCTAGGATTTGATGCTGATCTTTGGGACTTAATTATTGATGAATATGTTCATCCCACTGATGGGAATGACAAGAAAGTTGACAGAAAATCAATGACTGAGGAGCAAAAGAAGGAATTCAGAAATTACCACAAGGCTAGAACTATATTGCTAAATGTTATATCTCATACTGAGTATCATAAAATAACCAACAGAGAAACTGCCTTTGATATATTTGAATCCCTGAAGATGACTCGTGAAGGGAACTCTCAAGTTAAAGAAACCAAGGCTCTGGCGCTGATCCAGAAGTATGAAGCTTTCAAGATGGAAGAATCTGAATCTATTGAAGCAATGTTTTCCAGATTCCAGATTCTCACTGCTGGCCTAAAGGTTCTGGACAAGGGTTACTCTACAGCAGATCATGTCAAGAAAATAATCAGAAGCTTGCCAACCAGATGGAGACCCATGGTCACTGCTCTGAAGCTGTCAAAGGATCTGAACAAGATTATGTTGGAGGAACTAATCAGTTCTCTAAGGAGTCATGAGATTGAACTAGAGGAAGATGAGCCTCTAAAGAAAGGTAAGTCAATTGCTTTAAAATCTAATAAATCTGTTAAAGCATTGCAGGTAATAGAAGAAAGCTCTGAAGAGTGTGCTTCTGAAGATGAAGAAGAACTATCCTTGTTGTCCAGAAGAATCAACAAACTCTGGAAGAATAAGCAAAGGAAGTTTAAAAACTTTAGAAAACTAGATCAACACAAAGATTCTTCTAGGCACAGAAGATCTGAAGAACACTCTGGATACAGAAGATCTGGAGAAGCCTCTAGACACAGACGATCTGGAAAAAGATAGGTTGTTTGCTATAAATGCAAAGAACCTGGGCACTACAAGAGTGAATGTCCAAAGCTTCAGAAGGAGAACCCAAAAAGAAAGTCAGATCACAAAAAGAAAGTTCTAATGGCTACCTGGGATGACTCAGATGCATCTGATTCGTCATCAGAGTCAGAAGAGGAATGTGCAAATGTAGCATTCATGGCTGACATTGAAGACAATGCTGAATCATCTGGATCAGAATCAGAATCTGATTCTGAGGAGGTATTTGCTGAACTTTCTAGACAGGAACTTGTTGAAAGTTTATCTGATATTCTTGAAAACTATAGCAAAGTTAAACTCAAATACAAAACGCTTCTAAAGCATATTGAATTTGAGAGTAACAAGTTTGAATCAGAAATAGCTGAACTAAAAGCTGAAAATCTTCAATTGAAAAATAATTTAGAATCTGCTCAACTAAACTCTGATTCAAAATCTGAACCATGCTCTAAAAATATTTTACAAGAGTATGACTACAGTTTCAGGAAGTTTCTAACTAAAAGCCTAGATAGAAGCAAAATGGCTTCAATGATCTATGGTATTAGCAGAAACTATAGAAAAGGTGTTGGATATAAATCCTTCTCTTATGAAGATTCAAATCCAAAATCTGTAGATAAACTGGATATCAAGTATCCTCCTTTATATTCTCAATTTACATTTGGTCACTTAAATGATATTAAAGACACAAGTTCTAATCAGAACAAACCTGTGCTTAATAAATCTAAAGCTAATCAGAACAAGTCTTATGTTGAAAGACAGAAGTTCAGAAAAAGCTTTAAGGCAACTAACCAAAAAGGACCCAAGAAAATCTAGGTACCTAAGGATAAGATAATCTATGTTGCAGACATCCTTAGCAGCAAAGTCAAGACTCCAGTCATGGTACCTGGACTCTGGATGCTCATGACATATGATGGGAAAAAGGTCTATGTTCCAAAGTCTGGAGCTTAGATCTGGAGGAGATGTCAAGTTTGGAGGGAATTAGAAGGGCAAGATAATTGGCTCTGGAACCATAGGCAATGGTAAACTTCCTCCCATAACTAATGACTTGCTTGTTGAAGGGTTAACTCATAATCTATTGTCCATAAGTCAATTAAGTGACAATGGTTATGACATAATATTTAATCAAAAGTGTTGCAAAGCTGTTAGTCAAAAGGATGGCTCAATCCTCTTTAATGGTAAAAGGAAAAACAACATTTATAAAATTAGTCTTTTAGAACTTAAGGTTCAGAATGTTAAATGCCTTATGTCTGTTAATGAGGAGCAATGGGTCTGGCACAGAAGATTGGGTCATATTAATATGAGACGTATATCTCAGATTAATAAGCTTAATCTGGTAAGAGGACTTCCTAATCTGAAGTTCAACTCAGATGCTCTTTGTGAAGCATGTCAGAAAGGAAAGTTTTCAAAATCATCTTTCAAATAAAAAAATGTTGTTTCAACTTCAAAACCATTAGAGTTACTTCACATTGATCTGTTTGGACCAGTGAAAACTGCATCCATCAGAGGCAAGAAGTATGGATTAGTCATTGTTGATGACTACAGCAGATGGACATGGGTAAAATTCCTAAAACACAAGGATGAGTCACACTTTGTGTTCTTTGACTTCTGCAAACAAGTCCAAACTGAAAAAGATTTCAAAATTGTTAAAGTCAGAAGTGATCGTGGTGGTGAATTTGAAAACAAACATTTTGAAAAATATTTTAATGAAAATGGCATTGCTCATGATTTCTCCTATCCTAGAACTTCACAACAGAAAGGAGTTGTAGAGAGGAAAAATAGAACTTTGCAAGAGATGGCCAGAACCATGATCAATGAGACTAACATGGCAAAACATTTTTGGGCAGAGACAATTAACACAGCATGTTACATTCAGAACATAGTGTCTATTAGACTTATTCTGGAAAAGACTCCTTATGAATTGTGGAGGAATAGAAAGCCAAACATTTCTTATTTCCATCCTTTTGGGTGTATTTGTTTTATGCTGAACACTAAAGAGAATTTTAACAAGTTTGATTCTAAAGCTCAAAAGTGTTTCATGCTTGGATATTCTGAACGCTCTAAAGGCTACAGAGTATACAATACTGAGACACAGATTATGGAGGAATCTATACATGTTAGATTTGATGATAAGCTTGGCAATCAAAAGCCAAAGCAGATTGAAAACTCTGCAGATGGAGAAGTTATTCTCATAGAATCTGAGAAGTCAGAGGTAGAGAAAGCTCAAGAAGAAGCTACGCCAGATGCAACTCCTTTAGCTGCTCAGATGAATAACATGAATATTTCTGAAGAACCAACAGTTAAAGGATCATCCAGAATCAAAGCTTCTCATCCAGAAGAAATGATTATTAGGAAGAAAGATGACCCTATAAGAACAAGGTCGTTTATCAGATCATCTGGAACATCACTTCTTGGGTTGGTGTCTATTATTGAACCAACATCTATGGATGAGGCTCTGAGTGACAATGATTGGATACTTGCAATGCAAGATGAGCTGAATCAATTTACAAGAAATAATATGTGGGATCTGGTTCCTAGACCAAAAGGTTTCAACATTATTGGAACACAGTGGGTATTCAGAAATAAACTAAATGAGCAAGGCGAAGTTGTTAGGAACAAAGCAAGGTTGGTAGCTCAAGGTTACAGTCAACAAGAAGGAATTGATTACACTGAAACTTATGCTCCAGTAGCAAGGTTAGAATCTATACACCTTCTTATTTCATTTGCTGCACAACATAACATCACTCTATATCAGATGGATGTTAAGAGTGCCTTCTTAAATGGCATTATAGAAGAAGAAGTTTATGTCTATCAACCTCCTGGTTTTGAAAGTGAAAATTTTCCAGATCATGTTTTCAAACTCAAAAAATCTCTTTATGGTTTGAAAAAGGCTCCTAGAGCTTGGTATGAAAGATTAAGTAATTTTCTTCTGGAAAAGAACTTTATCAGAGGCAAAGTGGACACAACTCTTTTCTGTAAAACATTTAGGAAAGATTTACTAGTGTGTCAAATTTATGTGGATCATATTATTTTTGGATCTACAAATATTATGTTGGGAAAGGAGTTTGCTTTGTCAATGCAGGCTGAATTTGAAATGAGCATGATGGGAGAACTTAGATTCTTTCTGGGAATTGTTGCACCCCAAATTTTGACCCCTTAGATCCTCATCATCATTGTAGGATCATATTCACTTGATTAACTAACCTTAACCAATTTTCAGTTTATCTTTGTTAAGATGCAGATGAATTAGGGTTTCGTACCGTCAAAATCGAAACATCGAGGGTTTGATCAATCAATGTTTTGGATTGATCCAACTTCAAACAAGATCAAAGATAATACATTGGACCAAGAATGAGTGCAATTTGAGGTGGTCACCCGGGGATTGAGAACAATGCAATTTGAGATACCCGATTAGGGTTTTCGATTAGAAAAAGTCAACTGTAGTTTGACTTTCGATTCAAAGAATATTTAAATGGTGGGATCAAGGTCCATTAAGCTCCTATGGCTTAGTAAAGTCCATCCAAAGAGTTTCAAGTCCTCAGGATGTCCGGATCACCAACGGGCGACTCGGTAGACACCGATCGATCGAACGTTTGACTGAAACGTCAACTCTCCAAAAATAAGTAATTTGACATCTAGGTGTGAATCAAAAATGTTCCTTATATCATAATACACCTCCATATAAAATTTCATGACCATTGGATCAAGGGTTGAGAAGTAATTGCAAAAATTGGGAATTAGGGTTTCGAAAGGGGCAAGACCATAACTCCTCAACCACACATCCAATTGAAGTGGTTCAAAGCTCATTAGAAAGCTCTTAACAAATCCTGCAAAATCCTCAAAGTGGTCCATGATCAAAAAATGCATGGAATTTGAGTTATAGCAAAATTCATTTTTGAAGGGGAAATAACTTAGAAAATTTCTAAGTTATATAACACTTGTAAGTGATTTTTTCAGAACTTTGAAGGGTTTTTCAACCTAGTCCCATCCAGAATTTGGAAATTTCGAAAACATGAAAGTTATAGAGCTACCTAAGGGCTTTCCAAATTGTGGTAGAACTCCTCAATAGCATGTTTGAGCAGGAAGTTATGCACCATAGAAGTTGGGCCTGTCAACACATGAAACCACAATCCAACACTTCCCAAAAATCAGATTTTCACAACTTGAGACATCCTCAACCCTTGTATCATGATTCAATGTGATATTCAGATGTGTAGAGGAATGAAAATGCAGAGAAATGAAGAGTTTGAAGAGAGAGGCAAGTGACAAGCAACTTGTGTAATAAAATATTCAAATGTAAGAAGGAGAGAGAAACTTTTTCACTCCAAAACTGTTGCAGCTGCTCTCCCTACCTCCATAGATCATCTCAGTCACTTCATGTCCATATCCACTTGATTTTTCTGATCTCCATTAAACCATGGAACTGATAGGAGAAGATTTGGCAAGATTCACTTGAAAAATCTCCAATCTCCCTCCAAAAGTGGAAAAAACCAAATCATCCCTCACCCTCTTTTCTCCTATAAATAGAGGCCTCCTCTATGAGCTCAAAGACACCAGAGCAATATCATAAAACCACAGCTCTCACTCTCCTCTCATTCACCAAGAATTCCAAAATCTCCAAAAACCTCCATTTTCATAAAAAACTGTCTTGAGCAAAACTCTGCTCAAGACCAGTTCAATCCTTTCCAAACCTCTAAAAACCACCCATACAATCTTTAAATGTCACATAGATGGTGTCCATACCTTTAAACCTTCAAAAACTATCAAATTTCCAAAAGTCAACTTTCACACTAAGAAAGTTTGACCACAACCCTCAAAACTTGCCAAATTTTGGTCTAAGCTTTTCCTTGTTGATCTAACCATCCACACACCTCCCATACATCATATTATAACTGTCTAAGGCATTAAAAACCAGCTGGAAATCCATTAACTCCACCTGTCCCAAAGTTTGGTTTGGTTGCTTCAAGAGGAAGCAAGCTTCAAATCCTTGCCAAATAAGAAGATTTCTGGGTTTCTTAGCTCCTTAGCTTACTCAAGATTTGTCTACAAGAGGTATGTGATGTTTAAAATCTTCATTTATCATACATTGTCATGTTTATCATTTTTGAGATGATTGTTATGAAATATACCATTGTTGTCCCATACTAGTTCTTAGTCAAGAACTTAGGTTTTGTGGTTATGTTACTTGCTTGTGTTAATGTATTTTCATTTGTCAATGATATATTGGTGATGTGTTACAAAGATTGTACTTAGATATCATGCTTAACGTGTTCTTGAAGTTTTGGTCCATATGGTAGTTTTTAAGTATCCAACATTGAAATATAAGGTGCCTCCCCTAGATACTTTAACTTAGTTCATTAGTGCTATTTGAATGAATTGTAATTTTTTCATGAGGATTCCCTGCCCTAGATCATGTTTGAATCTACTGTGGCACTTATTTCACTTTTATGTTATTTCACTTTTACCATTATCATGGGTTTGGTATTAGGAAGTTTGTGCTTGGCATGTTGTATTTCCAAACTGTTGTTTTGTGTATATATGATTTGGTTTGTTAACTTAAACTTGTCAAAATGATGAAAGCATGAGACTTAGACATTAGGACCAACTGTGATTTCCTTGTGGTTTTGCTGTCAAATTTGTGTTTAACATACCAGTTCTGGTTTGGAGTAATGTTGTTTGATTTTTAAGATTGGAAACTCATTTGCTAACCTGTTTTGAGGATGTGTGTGGTGCCTATAAGTTCAAAATCCCTTTAAGTGTTCAAACTGACTTGTCATTGCTTCATTTGCATTTCAAAACCACATTGATACCACCAACACATCATATTCTATTTCAAATGCATTATACATGATCTATGTGCATAGAATCACTGCCTTACTAATTTGAAACTTGTGTGTGCTATCAATTCCACTCAAATGCTATGAAATGCCCTGCTACCACATTCTTGCCAAAGATAGTTTTTACCATTTCCTACCACAACATGTTTTTCTTTTCCAACTGTCATATGCTCATTCTTGAAGTTGAAACTCATTTCTTATCATACTTTTGATGTGTGCAAAGTGTTAATTTGATCTATTATTGCCTGCTCCCTCAATTTCACCTTCCAATTGCATTTTCATACTAGAATATGCCATGAGCATGCCATTTGCTGTTTTAAGTGTTTTTGTTTGGATTTTTTGAGCTCATCTCATTTGTTATTGCATATATGATATGTGTAAACCATTGGCTTAACTTGAAACCTTTGCTTTTGCAATTTCACCCACTGCCCTAACAGGACAGTTTTTCACATTGCCACAAAAACTTACCAATTTCTGTTTTGGGTACAATATGCTAAATTTTTGAATTCAATCTCATCCATTGTCACATATATATTGTGTGTGTGCTTTTGTCTTGGTTTGAAACTGTTTCCATTTGCAAAATCCCCACTGCATAATCAAGACTGACTTTGCTATCCCACCAACATGTCAATTTCTATCCTAAGTGCATTATGCTTGATTTTCTTAGTTCATCCTATCTGACATCATGAATATGATATGTGT
This sequence comes from Lathyrus sativus, assembly GCA_963859935.3. NCBI lineage: Eukaryota > Viridiplantae > Streptophyta > Magnoliopsida > Fabales > Fabaceae > Lathyrus > Lathyrus sativus. Next base: position 251,865,574 of record OZ012739.1, read on the forward strand.
GTGCTCTTGTTTTGGGTTGAAACCTCATTGCTTGAAAACACCACTTACTGCATCATCAATCCAAAGCTGTTTGTATTTCCACTAACATGCCATTTGTTAATATGATTAAAGTATGCCTCAGTTTTGAATTCAATATCATATATCCTCATATGCATGATGTGTATACCTTATTTCCATGACTTGATTACAACTGAATTGATGTTTCCATGATGTACCACCCATGTGTATTTTGCATTTTTCTGCCACAGTCTGCAATACATTACCACTCCCTTGATTAAACATGATTTTACCTGACCCATGAGTTTAGAACCATTAGCCAACATATTTGAGATTTGCATCTGCTGTTTGTATGGGCATAAACCTGCTCAATTTGGAATTCCACAGTTAGGCATCATGCATTATTATGTTGAATTTGCAAATCATTGATCAACTGTCTGTTTCACTTAATTCATGTTGGCTCTTGAGTGTGAAAACTTTCTGTTAATACATTTCTAGTGTATGTATAAAGCTTGTCTAGCTTGAATCAGTTCCATATGTGTTTTGGTTTCTCAAATGCATCATACCATGCACACATTGCAACTCATATACCAGTTCTCATCTCAGGCCTGCTCTACATCAATTTCTTGTTAGAACACTTTCTATATCACATTTATGGTTTGCTCAGTGGTTTTTCAGCCCTAATCCCCACTGTTTCAACTTATGGTCATCAATATGCATTTTAAACATCACACTTGTAGTTACTATCGTGTTTTGATTTACACACATCATCTTGAAAAATTAATGGTACTACCTTAATCCTTGTTAAAATCCACGCAAGATAGACTCAAAGTTTGTTAAAATTGATGAAGTTTTGGCCAAGTTGTGAATTAAAATGCATTTCTGTTCATCCTTGTTCTTGCTGCCTTTCATCTTACCCAGAAATACTTGAATTCTTGCCATATATACTTATGGGGGTGGCTATATCAACAGATGTATAGCCACCCCAGTGGTAAGAACCTTGCCAAAAACGCGCCTTGTACCCCTTGAACCTAGGTTCGATCCTTGAGGAGGATCAACCTTTTGTTTTTTTCATTTTCTCACACGCGTGCCTGATTAGGCCAAAGGGCGTGGGTTCAACTCCCACCCCTTGCCTTTTTTCTTTTAATTCTTACTTATCATTTTTGTTTGCACATTAAAATTCATAAATTTCAAATGATCACAACTCTTTCATTTTTCATCCTTTTTTGCCCATTCTTTTTGCAACATGTTTGTTATAATGTCTACTTTTGTTCATTTATTGTAATTAGCGATCTAACTTACAGTTGAATTCCTATGAGCATGATTGAACTTCTTGTAAGATGTTTATTCCCCTTGTTAGTGAACATGTTAGGGTACCCCCTTTGGATGTCACCATAAATCTTGTCTCAACCATTCCTCCTAAATTATGAGGTTTAAACTGATTTAATTGTGTTTGATTGTCATCTATGCACATTGTTGTCACATTTACTATGCTTTGAACTTATGACATGCCTACTTTTGAATTGTAATTTGTTCATATGGTTGTTACTTTTATCATGCCCCAAATCTTTGTTAAGATGGTTGACTATTAGTTGTAACCCTTGATATCATTTGAAGTATATGCTCATTGTAATTTGCATGCTTACTTGTCTTGATCTTATCTCGTATTGCTCATTTGAAATCTTGCTTTGTTAAGTACTGCTTCCCCAGGTGATGGAACTTTCTAGTTCCCATCCAAGTTGTCTCTCCCTCTCTCCTTCCAAAGGAAAAGTCTCTCCCTTGACCTTTGTGTCATCAGATAGCTCATTTACCCATCCCTTGACCTTGTGAAGTCATCTTCAATCCTAATTTAGTTAAGTTAGAACATTTAAACCATTAGACTTTGCTTTAAGTCTAGAAAACTCACCTACACTAGGAGTGTTCTTCAATTAGATACCTAGGATAGAGTTTGTAAACTTTATGTAAGAATCATGGACATGTTTTTCATCCTTGATTACTTTATGTAAGAATCATAATCAAGTGTTCTTCATCCCTTGTGAGGTGAACTACGATTGCTCTGATTCTATCCTAGTTAGGATACGTAGGCAGAGGACGCGATGTCTTTGCGAGCAAGCTTATAAACTATCTTTAGGTCTTAACCTATGCCCTTACCCAATCCCAAACCTTAGCAAACTTTTACCAAACTTAGCATGCAAACAAACAAAAGGTTCCTGTAGAGTACTACAGATGTATAGGATGTGAAATACCTACCCTAGGCATAACCAACCCTCGATCCCCGAATCTCTTAGCGTTGTTGTTACATCACGAAAAAGTTTCTTTATTTATTTAGACCTTTCCTTTGGATAAATTAAAGTCTGGTTGTAATCTAAGAATTAAAGATTCAAGTTAATCAATAGCTTGGTATCACGATTCTCACTGCAACAGGAATCCAAGTAAATCAGACTCCAGAATGCACATATATCCATCAGACTAAATATGTCAAAGAGCTTCTGAAGAAATTCAATCTGAATGAAAGCAAATTGGCAAAGACTCCAATGTATCCTAAAAGCACACTTGGTAAGGAAGAGGTAAGTAAGAAAGTTTATCAAAAACTTTACAGAGGTATGATTGGATCTCTCTTATATTTGACTGCTTCAAGACCTGATATTTTATTCAGTGTGTGTCTGTGTGCTAGATTCCAATTAGATCCTAGAGAATCTCACTTAACAGCTGTTAAGAGGATTCTAAGGTATCTGAAAGGTACTACTAATGTGGGTCTGTGTTACAGAAGATCTGATGAGTATAAATTAGTTGGATTCTGTGATGCTGACTATGCTGGAGATAGAGTAGAACGTAAAAGTACTTCTGGAAGCTGTCAATTTCTTGGAAGGCATCTGATCTCTTGGTTCAGCAAGAAGCAACCCACAATTGCACTTTCAACAACAGAGGAAGAATATATTGCTGCTTCTAGTTGTAGCACCCAGATCCTCTGGATGAAAAGTCAACTGGAAGATTATCAGATTTTTGAGAGTAACATTTCTATCTTCTATGATAATACTTCTGCTATATGCTTATCTAAAAACCCCATTTTACACTCTAAAGCTAAGCATATAGATATTAAACATCATTTCATCAAAGACTATGTTCATAAGGGCATTATCAATTTAAACTTTGTGGATACAGATCATCAGTGGGCTGATATCTTTACAAAACCCCTTGCTGAAGATAGATTTAAATTTATTCTGAAAAATATAAGTATGGACTTCTGTCCAGAATAAAATATTCATCAGATGAAATTTTTTCTCAGATGATAAATGTCTAAACTCTGAAGTATTTCTTCTGTTTAATTCTGTGTTTATTTATTTGTGTGTAAATCTGAACTAACAAGGCTCAGAAGATCTGAACGTTGCCTAACGTTTCATTTCTCAAAGAGTTTCAGAGGCACATGCAAGCAAACATGTGTAGCTCAGAATCTGGAAAGGTAGAGTACACCATACTGAAGTGACGTTTGAGGTATTGCTTTGAAAATCCAAAATCTCTTGATTTTCCACCCTTCTGTCAGAATCTTAAATGCTTGATATGATTTTATTCCTTGCATTAATTGCTTGATATGATTATGTTTCACTTCATTCAATGCTTGTATGTACGCGTGAGATCTTATGTCTTTTTGCATGCCCTAAATTGTTCTATAAATTCTCACAACACTTCACAAATCAAACTTTACACTCTCTTCACCTCTCATATGCATTTTTGTCTTCTCTATTGTTTCCATCTCATTTCAAAACCCAAAACCTCTCATAAACCCAGACGCATCTCAAGAACATCAATGGCTTCACCATCTTCAACATTTGCTCAGATGCAAACCTCAACTGCTGCTGCATCATCTCCAAATGCTGCTGGTTCATCCCAAACTGTTGTTGTGTACAAGGCACCTGTGAGAACTCTTCTCACTCCAATCAAAGACCTTGAAGTTCTGTGTGAGAACTTTGTGGACTTTGAATCCATCAAAGAAAATGGTTTTGATCTCTATTCAACCATCAAAACTCAGAACTGGGAAAAGTATTTTGACAAGATGATGGGTCCTGTTTATCCAACATTGGTGAAGGAATTCTGGATACACGCTCAAGTTTGCCCTAAGTTCATTCATTCTTCTGTTCTTGGGAAGGAAATTGTCATCACTGAAAAATTAATCAAACAACTACTTGAGTATAAGGAAACTGATGGAATCACAAGTATGGCTACTGATCGTGTGGATTTGGCTGACATTTTTCAAGAAGTTTGTGTTTCTGGGAACCATCCAACAAGGTCAGAGATCTGAAGCCTGTTTACAGAATTTGGGCTAAGATTTTTATGATTTCTATCTTTCATAGGAAATCTTCTAACTCACCAGATTATGTCAACTCAGAACAAATGTACTTCATGTTCTGTATGAGTAAAGGCAAGAAGGTGGATCTGCCTTATCTTCTGTTCAGTCATCTTCTGAACCATATCAAAGAAACAAGAGAAGAAGTAAGGGTTAAAGCTGGAAAGATCAGAAATTGGATCCCTATGGGAAGATTGATATTAGACATTCTAACAGAGAATGGTCTTGTGAAACATCTGTTTGATACTAGAGTGACAGATGATCTGTCTTATGTTGTAGGATCTGTCATCAATGGGAACACTCTGAAAAGAATGAAGGTCATTTCAGAGCTTGCTGGAAAACCCAAGAAATTTAACTCTGAAGAAGTCAGCAGAAGGAGAATTCCTTTAGCAGATTTTCCTATGTTCAGTGCTGATGAACCTAGGAACATCATTCTAACATTCATTGCTGATTGTTTGAATAATGGTATCCCTCTGCCTGCTAACATTGTTCAGAAGGAAGGAAAAGTTCTGCCAAATCTTCTGAGAGAAAGGCGCAAGAAGAGGAAAGCTGAGGAAGGATCTGTTGCACATCCCAAGAGGAAAGCCTCTGATGCAGCTGACAAACCTGAGAAGGACAAGAAGCAGAAGGAAAATCCTCCAGAAGCTACCGTGGAAGAAATTAGAGAAACAATTCAACAGGTATTAACATCTGATCCCAAACCATCTGTACATTCACCCTCACCTTCACCTCCACCATCTCCTCCTCAACCATCTGAACCTCATTCATCTGAACCCATTTCATCTCCTCACAAACATTCTCAACCATCTTCTATTCAACTACCATCTAAACCCCCTCAATAGAAATCTTCTGAACAACAACCCCCTCAACAAACACAATCTGAACCACAAAAACAATCTGAACCACTCTCTTCTACTCAACCACCAGAAGAACCAATCATCCAAAATCCTGAACCATCTGTCCAACAACCATCTGAAGACATTCTGGATGTGCAACCTATTGCAACCATGTATGTCATCTCTTCAACTTCATGTTATTCAACTGAATCATCTGATTCTGATGAATCTGAAGTCCCCTCACCAACTAGCTTACAAATTCCTGATCCTTATAAACCCCTACCATCTAATCTACCTGCATCTGACAACCCTCTTCGCTTCAAATTCAACTTCACATATTTTATACCACCCTCATCTGATGTTGTTACATCAACACCATCTGATGGTGACACCTCTACTCCTCAACTCACCATACCACAACCATCCATACCCTAACAATCTGAACAACCACCATCTAAACAACCCTCATCTGATCACCCACCTCCTGAACAAAACCAAACACCTCCTGAACCATCACAACCAGTCACCATAGAAGACTTTCTGAACCCCAAACCTAGATCAGATGTTTCTACTCTGTTCAAGAATTTCAAAAAGGAAATACATATGGGGATTGCTTCTGTGGAGAAAGAGTGCATGGCTAGTATGGATCCTGCTGAATCTGAAGCTTCTTGGAACAGATTCATCTCTAAGTTCAACTCTGGTGCATCTGACCTCAAAACACTCTATGCTGATGATGCAAAGGCAAAGTTTGCTGAAATGGTCAGACAGACTCTGCTGAGCATTATCACAACCCCAGTGCTTCTTTTGGAAGATGCTCCTGCTGAAGATTCTGCATTGATAGAAGATACTCTTGCATCTGACATGGAGATTGATCATCCAATGGCAACTGCATCTGCTTCTGAACCTTCTGCATCTGAGATAAAGACTGAGATTCCAGATGTTGTCCAAGAAGTCAAGGAAATCAGAACATGGACGATAAAATAGGAACAAACTACTGAAGAGATCAAGACTTGGATGGCCAAGCAAGAAGAGTCCACTGCTATGATTACGGATCTTCTGACCTTGATTGCTTCTCGCCAGCCCTAGTGTTCTTTCCATGTCTTTGCATTCTTATTTTGCACTTGTTCTCTGTTTGTTCTATTTTCTGTCATCTGCTGTATGAACATCTTATCTTGTTTGTTCTATTTTGATCTATATGAATCTGGAAGTTATGTTTTTCATTTATGTGTTGTGTTTTTATCTTCTTCTGTTATCTTTTCTGTCTTTAGATTTTTTTTTTATTATGACAAAAGGGGGGAGAAACTAGAATTTGATTGTTCAATCCATAAGCAATACTAAAATGAAATTCAGACATTGTTTTAATCTAACATTGAATCTTAAGACTTTCAGATCTTATTAATTCATCTGACAAAAATGATCTGATGTTACCCTGAGAACTACCCAACAAGGCTTTGATCCTTGAAGAAAATTTGACTCTGATTCTGGAAGATATACCAGAACTCTTAAATTGAAGGAAATCATCAGACTCTGATTCTAGAAAGCATAAAAAAGATTTCTACCAGGTTCTGAAATATACTCAAGCAAAAAGGGAAGTGTTCTCTTCTATTAGAGTATTCATTTCAAGGGGAGATTCTTAATCTCAGGGGGAGTTATATATTTTATTTCTCTTTATTGAACAAAATTCCCTATGTTTTGTCATCATAAAAAAAGGGGAGATTGTTAGAACACAAATTGATGTTTCTTATATCTCTATGTTTTGATGATAACTTTATGGAATTTTGTAGTAAGAAAATATACACTCTAAAATTTGTTCAAGTATTACTGTTTTAGGTATAAAATTAAAAACTCTTAAAGAAGCAAAATACATATGTACAAGAAACTATGCAAAGCTCTGAAGCATCAGATACAAGAATCTCAGAAGATTCTGAAGCGCTGCCAGAAGAATCTGAAGCAGAAGCTGCAGAATGATCTGAAGTGTTGCTGAAAGAATAGTTGAAAGCTTTGATCAAATCAGACTCTGAAGTTCATTTCACTGCAAGAATAGAGGATCTGATCATCAAAATCTAATCAAACAAAATTCACGTTCAAGCACATACTGCTGCACACTCTGATGAAGACTCTGATCATGATTGAGACTCTGATATATTAAGATTTGATCATCTATCAATGCTCTGATAATCTCATTCATTGAAGCTCTGATCATCTTAAAAGATTTCATCCCTTTAAGCGTGCTACATGTTCTGAAGTGCAGATTATGAAGACTTCATTCTAAAGGAAGATTGTTGAAGAAGCTGTAAAACTTGATTAGACGTGGTGCTACTTCCAAAGTAACCAAGGACTAATTTGTCCAAAGAAGTGACGTGGTGCAAATCCCAAGGCTTCTACAGCCATACCTTTATGCAGAAAGCATATCTCTGCCCATACTTTTTGGGTAATGAAAAGTCTTATAATCTAATATTATATACAGCTGCACATCACTCAAAGCAATTTGGAAAAGCTATAAAAGGAGTACTTCTACAACATTTTGAAGCTGCTAATTCACTACTCACCATTTGCTCATTGCTAGTTCACTCAGAAAGAAATACACGCTTGATTTATAAAAGTGAAAATCTCACTAAGATCTTATTCATTTGATCTCTCATAAAACTGTATAGTTTTTGTTGTTGTACTTAATCTTTAAGTGTAAACATCACAGTTGTGATACAGCTTATTAGAAGCATTCAAACACTTGTTAGTTTACATTAATTTGTAAGAAGTTCCTTAAGAAGACCAAGGTGTGGTCAGTAGTTCTTGAGAAGACTAAGACAGTTGTTCTTAGTGCTTTCTATTGTAATCAGTTGATCAATAGTGGATTAAGTCCTTGTGGAGAAAGGCAAATCATCTTTGATAAGGTGGACTGGAGTAGTTGAGTTCAACGAACCAGGATAAAAATCTTGAGTTGTTTTTATTGCCATATTTCTTAAAACTCTTATTCAACCCCCCTTCTAAGTGTTTTTCTCACCTTCAGTTGGCATCAGAGCTCTGGTTCTGTTTGTGCTATCACTTAACCGTGAGCAGAAAAGATCCAGTGGGAAAAACTCTTGATACTCTTGGTGGATATTCATTATGGCTGCTGAAACTTCAACACCCAACAACAACAAATATGAAGAAAGAGTCAGCACAAAACCTCCCATGTTTGATGGAGAGAAATTTGATTATTGGAAAGATAGACTGGAAAGTTTCTTTCTAGGATTTGATGCTGATCTTTGGGACTTAGTTATTGATGGATATGTTCATCCCACTGATGGGAATGGCAAGAAAGTTGACAGAAAATCAATGACTGAGGAGCAAAAGAAGGAATTCAGAAATCACCACAAGGCTAGAACTATATTGCTAAATGCTATATCTCATACTGAGTAAAAAGTTCACAGACTATGAGTCCCGTTACTCAATGCTCAAGAAAGTGTGTTGTGCACTTGCTTGCGCTGCCAAACGTTTGAGACAATATATGCTTAATCATACAACCATGCTGATTTCGAAGATGGATCCGATCAAGTATGTCTTCGAGAAGCAAGTTCTCTTAGGAAGAATTGCTAGGTGGTAGATGGTACTAACAAAGTACGATATACAATATGTTTCCCAGAAAGCCATCAAGGGAAGTGTTATGTCAGAGTACCTTGTTGAATAGCCAATTGAAGACTATCAACCAATGAAGTTTGAATTTCCTGACGAGGATATCATGTTTCTTAAAGTGAAAGACTGTGAAGATTTGTTGCCCGACGAAGGTCCAGAGAAAGGTTCTCAGTGGCAGATGATACTCGACGGTGCTGTCAACTCCTATGGTAGTGGAATTGGGGCAATTATTACAACTCCTCATGGTACTCATATCTCGTTCACTGCCAGGTTAACTTTCCCTTGCACTAATAATGAAGCCGAGTACAAAGCGTGCATCATGGGTCTAGAGGAGGCTATTGATTTGAGAATCAAGAATTTGGATGTATATGGCGATTCAACACTAGTGGTTAATCATATCATGGGAGAGTGGGAAACTCGTCAGCCAAATCTAATTCCTTACAAAGACTATGCAAGGAGGTTGTTACCCTTCTTTGATAGGGTAGAGTTTCACCATGTGTCGCGAGCAGAGAATTAGATGGTAGACGCTTTGGCAACGCTATCTTCGATGTATAAAGTGAATTTTTAGAATGATGCTCCAAGAATAGTCATCTCTTGCCTTGATAGGCCCGTTTTCGTATTCGCCATTGAGGAGGTTGCGGGTGGCAAGCCATGGTTTTATGATATACAGAACTTCCTCAGGAAGCAGGAGTATCCGCTAGGGGCCTCGGCTCAGGATAAGAAGGCTCTGAGGAGGTTGTCTAGTAACTTTTATCTAAACCCAGATGGTGTGCTTTACAAAAGGAACCATGATTTGGTGTTGTTGAGATGCGTGGATGAAAAGGAAGCAACGTTGCTTATGGAAGAGGTCCACGAGGGTACTTTCGGTACACATGCCGGCGGGCATGCCATGTCTCGGAAACTCTTACGAGCAGGGTATTATTGGCTAACCATGGAGTCAAATTGTTTCAAATTTGCGAAGAAATGCCATAAATGCCATATTTATGCAGACAAAATTCATGTACCGCCGTGCCTATTGAATGTTATGGTGTCCCCGTGGCCTTTCTCCATGTGGGGCATTGACATGATTGGCAAGATTGAGCCAACTGCATCCAATGGTCATCGTTTCATTTTGGTCGTCATTGATTACTTCACCAAATGGGTTGAAGCAGCCTTGTACGCCAATGTCACAAAGCAAGTCGTAGCCCGGTTCATAAAGAAGGACATCATATGTAGATAAGGAATACCCGAGCGAATCATTACTGACAATGGTTCGAATCTGAACAATAAGATGATGAAGGAGTTGTGCCAGAATTTCAAAATTGAGCATCACAACTCATCTCCCTATCGTCCGAAGATGAATGGCGCTATTGAAGCGTCCAACAAGAATATTAAGAAGATAGTGCAAAAGATGGTTGTCACTTATAAGGATTGGCATGAGATGTTTCCCTTTGCTCTTCACGGTTATGGTACTACGGTACGCACATCAACGGGGGCAACTCCTTTCTCGCTGGTATATAGTATGGAAGTTGTCCTATCATTGGAGGTCGAGATTCCTTCTTTAAGAGTTCTGGTAGACGTCAAGCTTGATGAGGCAGAATGGATAAGGAACAGATTGAAACAGGTTAGCCTTATGGATGAGAAAAGGCTAGCATCTATCGCATACAGTCGGTTGTATCAGAGCCGGATGAAGAAAGCTTTCGACAAGAAGGTGTTCCTTCAAAGCTTTCAAATGGGCGATCTTGTGCTGAAAAAGATTCTCCCACCACAATCAGATCATAGGGGCAAAATGACTCCTAACTATGAAGGTCCATATGTCATTTGAAAGGTCTTCTCCGGAGGAGCCTTGTTGTTATCCACCATGGAAGGTGAGGATTTTACATCCCCTGTAAACGCAGACGCAGTTAAAAAATACTTTGCTTAAAAAGACCCGCTGGAAAGAAAAAGAATATCCAAGAAAAAATGGGGCATCCCGGCGAACCATATAAAAAGGAATTGGGTTCGGACAAAAATTATGGATAAAAATGAAACGATGTAAACCGCAAAATGGAAAACCTGAAAAGGCGACTTTGGGAAAAATGGGTATCCCGGTGAATTGAAAACCCGAAAGGGTGGTTCAGGAAAAAGTTAGGGATTGAAAAGCAAATGACTGTGGTCTGTGTTAGAAATTCATTGCTTAGTGGGTTGGGAGGACCTGAGGGCCGTTTATCCGAATCAATCTCTTCTGAAGATGAAGCGTCGGGAAAACATCAAGGTCAGACGAGTCATAGAGGGATCAGCTCATGGTGTTTGTCTGAGCCACATTGCCGACATTTCTGTACACTTTTGTATATTTCTGTGCATATCTGTATTGTTTTTGCGCAGCTTCCTCTTTTCAGGGGTTGCATATGTTGTAAACTTTGCCTATTTACAGGCCACTTATCAATAAACATAAACTATTCAGTATCTCGTTTGTTTTGTTTTAACTTTTACTGTGTTGTTTGTGAAAAACGCCCAATGTTTTGATAAACTTGCACATACATAAACTTGCAGGCCTTGGCCAATAATTGTTAAAACTTTGAATTAATTGAACAATGTCACGAATGATGACTGAGATAGTTCCGTTTGCGTAGGATATCTTGTCTGTTTGTTCAGTTTTGCAGGGTCGTTACCTTTGGGGCAAAGAGGTGTGAATGAAGTTCGTCTTATCTCCAAGCGCAGTCTGTTTCCCCAACGAGCGGAGTTTGCAGCCCTATCCCCAGTAGAGTTTGTATGCGTGTAGCGTGTGCGCTTCCCCTCGACGTTTGATGCCTATTTAATCCCCACGAAGTGCGTGTTCGTACTCCCCAGTGAATCATGATTGGATTTTTTCCCCACAGAGTGAGCTACAGCCTAGGTAGATTCGCTCCCAGTTGAGTAATCCCCAGCAAGATGGAGGAATGTTGTTACCCTGGCATTTTCTTTGCAGGAGGCTAGCCAGGGCTCGTTTCCTCGGCATAAGTCCAATTGTTATTGGCATGAGTAGGTTGTTTCTCCAGCAGGGTGGTTTATATATCTCTAGCATTTATTTTGATGATTCAGTTCCGTTGCATCTGCATGCATGCATGGCATCTACCAAAATGCGTAGCATTTCCATTTCGTATGGAGCATTACGCCATTTTCAAACATATGCATGTGAAACATAAACCAGGTTTTTATCTGTCTATTTCAGGTGTATCTCACAATTGGTTGATATCTTTGCCCGTGTGGTATCTAAATCCCGGCTTATGATATTTCCCCAGCGGAGTATCCTTGTGATTGTTATCATCAGATGATTATAACTTCGTATGACTCTTGATGTTCGCTTTTATTTAGCGAAGGCCTGACGGCGATGTCAAATGCCCTTATCTGCGGGTCCGATGTAGAAATTTTTATCCCCTATAGAGGCCTGACAGTGATGTCAGATGTTTCTCAAGTTTACAGATGCCTGACAATGATGTCATATGTTTCTCATACTTTGTGGTTTACTGACGGTGATGTCATATCTTTGTTTACTTTGTGGTGTTCTGGTGGCGATGCCAGGTATTTTCTCAATATTGGGTTTTGTTTGGCGGCGATGTCAAACGTTTTTCTGGCGGCGATGTCAGATGTTTTATCAACTTGGTGTTTATTTGGCAGCGATGTCAGATGATTTGGTTTTCCGGCGGCGATGTCGGATGTTTTGGTCTTCTGGCGACGATGTTAGATCTTTGTCTACTTTGTGGTTTTCTGGCGGCGATGTCAGATGTTTATCAACTTTGAGGTTGTCTGGCGGCGATGTCAGGTGTTTCATCAGATTTATGTTTGTCTGGCGGCGATGTCAGAGTTCTTTTATCCCCACAGGTGCCTGGCGGAGATGTAAGATGTCATTACCTTTTGGGTTCAAAGTTTGCTTTTATTTAGCAAGTTATTGATGGCAATGTCAGAGCTTTCTTAACTGCGTGGAGACTTGGCGGCGAGGTCATTTTGTCTTATCCCCTGCAGATTACTGATGGCGATGGCAGGTGTTTCTTAATTCCACGGAGTTCTGGTGGCGATGTCAGAGATGCATCAGTTCAATGGAGGCCTGATGTCAGATATGCCGTGTGGATTTGATCTTCAGATTTGTCACTCGCTTTTATTTAGAGTATCGTATTGTTGGATTCGATGTCTGTTTTTATTTAACAAAGGATTAACAGCGATGTTAGCTATTTTACCGACTTGAGGCAGAAGATTGATGGCGATGTCAAATGTTTTTATAGACATAATGTCTATGCCCGACGGCGAGGTCAGGTGTCTAAGGGCGATGTCAGAGGAATTTAATACGGGTAACTGACGGCGAGGTCAGATGTTTCTCCAAATTGGCGGTGATGCCAGAGGTTCACTAAAATTAATGTTGACGTTTGACGGCGAGGTCAGGCGCCTGAAGGCGAAGTCAGGGACACAGTTTTCTTTCAAAATGGATGTTGGTACTTGACGGCGAGGTCAGGTGCTTTTCCAAGTTGATGTTGATGCTTGACGGAAAGGTCATGTATTCTTCAGACGGCGTGTCATTTCTATTTATCGAATTCGGTTATCTCCAGAGATTTCTGCAGTTGTTAATTTCCGGGTTTGTTAGTATTCAACCTTCCTGTAGCTTGATTTTCTGAAATTCGTTCGCTTTTCACCTAGTCAGGTCCAAGTCGTTTGAATAGGGGCAGTTGTTGTACCCCAAAATTTGACCAACCTGTTCTTAACTGGGTTTATGTTTCATTTCATTTTCTTCTAGCATTTGCATTGCATAGCATTGTTCATTTAGTAAGGTATCAAGAGGTTATGCATAGTAACAGAAGGTCACCAAGAGTGTTGAGCCTAAGCAAGGGGTTTTACTCAAGCATGAATGGTCATCAAGCCACCAAGAAGTGGTCAAAGTCTGGTGAAAGAGTTGATGGGTGTATGTGGATTAGCTCCTAACTAGGAGACCAGTTGAAGATCATCAGAGGATTTTGACTTCATGATTAGGGACATGGGATGTTGAGGAAGCTCATTGAAGGCTTTGAGATCCATGTTGGAGTTTATTCAAGTTGTTTTGTCATGTGTAAGAGGCCACAGTTAAAGGTGTTGCAGTTAGGGTTTTCATCTCGTCAACGCTCAATCAACTATGAAATTGAAGGAGATTAAGACTCAATTCTAAGTCTTTGTGATCATGGAATGTTGTGTTGAGATGTTTAATATATCATTTCAAGAAGAATCAAGAGTGTGAGGAGTTACTAAATTAGGGTTCTCAGTGTAAAATCCCTTGTTTAGTACCTAACTTCAAGACCACATATCTCAAGATACAAGTCTCATCTCATCTTGACCCCAATATGAAACTTGTAGAGCTTGTTTCTATATTTCCTTTGAGTACTAGAAGTCTTTCATCTGATTTGTAGAACTCAAGTTATGATGCTGACAAGTTACAGGTCATCAGATGAATGTGATTTTGGTCAACAAAAGTCAACCAACTTCCAAGAAATTTTTGATCTAGAAGGATGTTTCTCCTCACTTTGACCCATATCTGAAAGTTGTTCCACATGATCTTAGCTTTCCAAAGAGTACTAGAAGTCCTTCATCTGATATATAGAACTCAAGTTATGAAGCTTACAAGACAAGGTTATTTTGGGAAAATAAGATTATAGGTCATTTTCACTATAGGTCCATTTAACTATCTTGCACACTTCAAATGAAACATTTCTCAACATGGAACTTGCTCCAAATGGTCCTAATTTCATCACCAAACCATCTCATGTCATGATTGAAACTTGGATTGGAAAATTGATGTGAGACTTCTTCATGAAGAAAGTTTAAAAGGGGGAAATGGCAATTATTTGATTTTGAACCAAAAAAAGTCATGTTTATACATATTTTGAGTGCCAAAGATGTAATAAACCAGATGCAAGTATTGGATTTCAGTTTTGGTTCCATTTTCATGTGTAGTTCAATGGCCATTTCAAGTGGAAAATTGACAATTCAAACTCCACCATTTGATCAAACCAAGGGCTGAATATCATCCACATGATCAAAGTGGATTACCAGCAAGCTAAATGAGTGAATTTCCAAGCTTAACAGCTCCATTTTCGTGTGCATTTTGGAGGCTCCGTGTGCAATTTGTTAGATTTCCAATTGGACTAAAACCAACCTTGATTGGGCTTTTTATGCATCCAAATCCATCATATATAACTTCAGAATGCTTCACAAACCTTCAGAGGCAAAATTGGTGAAGAATGGCTCAAGAACTCCATTGATAAAGCTCAAGAGAAAGTGGAATACGAATTTTCAGATTCACTCAATTTCAAACCAAATCAAGCACATCTAAAGCTTCAGGGAGGATTGTGGAGTGATTCTGGTTTATTTCCAACAAGTTTCATCAAAGTTTGAAGGCTCAGTGGAAGCTCTCCACTAGGTAACCTTTAATTCAACTTTTCTGTTTGTTTGTGATCCAATTGAATGTCATTTTTGCATGATAATGACCTAGGAGCTGTGTAGATTAATTCTAACCAAAATTGACTAGCATTGGTGATGATTTGTGATTTTAGCTCCAAACTGTTTGTCTTTGATTTGGCTTGTACATGGACTGAAAATTAAAATGAACCTTGGATTTGAGTTGTATGAAGCATGAGGAATCGATTGGTGTAAGAAATTATGCGTTTCATGAACTTTTTTGAGTTGCCACTGTTCATCGTGGTCGGAGAAGATGACCGGAGGGAATCCGGCTACCGTCTGGTTTTCCCTCTTATTTTTCATGTTTAAATGAAGGAGATGATACATGGCTTTGTGTGAGCCTTTGGATCCGTGTCTAATTTGTTGACCTAGACCAGATCTGATGGTCATGATTCACTTTCCGTTTATGCTGATTTTCTGCTGCTTGCGTGGCATGTTCTTAGTCCTAGATTCGTTTGACTCAGGTTGCATTGTGTGGATGGGATCTTGTTGACTGGGCTTTAAGTGAAACGGTGTGTTTCACTAGCTTGTCCCTATCGCACCTCAAAAAATCACGGAGATATTTTGGAGAAACGACCCTCGCGCGAAAGGCGCGGAAATGCGGTTCGACAGAGTCGCCACCGAACTTTATTTTTCCCAAACAAACGGGAGAGGAAAATATCGAGAAAACCTCTTGAAACGAAAGGATAGGAACAGGGCTGTCGCAACCAAGTTCCGGGTTCGGGAGTCGGTTACGCGAGGGGAAGGTATTAGCACCCCTCACATCCGTCGTACTCGACGGGAACCTCTTAAGGTATTTGTGGAGAGTGTTGTCTAGGTTTACTTGTTTTCTTCTCGTTATTAAAGGTAGCATTGGTAGGTTAAAAGGTTAAAGACGCTAAGGAGATATGGGTGGTTAGAGGATAGGGTGCTCACCAAGGATTGGGGCCCTTGTGCCTACGTATGCTCATTCGGACGAGAATGAGAAATTAGAGCGTCGTAGTTCGACTACAGGAAAGGTTGGGAATGTATGGACGGAATAATGGAGGAAGATAGAAGTGTGGAATATGGGAGAAAATGGGAAATGTGCTCACCAAGATCATTGCAATCTTGTGCCTACGTATCTTATATTCAAGGATGAATAAAGAATCAGAGCGTCCGTAGTTCGTGGTAACGACCACGAAAAGGTGAGACTCCAAGAAATTCTTTCGGGAATTGACTGAATAAGTTGAAGATAAAGAGTTGGATGTTTTGAAATCGAAAGAATGAATTAATAACAACTCAAGGGCGTGCCTCGAGAGTTTCTTATTCGAATATTCAAAGAATTCTAGATTCTAAGAACATCCCTCTTTCGTAAGTTTTTAAAAATGTTTGTGAAAGGATCGAATCAAAGAATGGCATGCGAGGCCAAAGGAAGTTGTATTGAAGTAACTCGACGACGTATCGAGGATTTGATCGGAAATGGAACCGACTTGACGACGTGTCAAGTGTTAGGATTGTGAGAAATGACATTAGTCCCTGAGGGTGCCCCTAATATCAAAAACCACGAGGAGTTGTGAATGAAATGTGAGTTGCGAAGGCGGACGAGAATTCGACTTAGGAGAATGTTTGAAAAATGATTGAGTTTGAAAAAGTTGAAAGGTTGAGTGAATAACCACTCAAAGGGCGTGCCTCGAGAATTATTTACTCGGAGATTCAAGGAATGCTAGATTCCAAGAATCTCCTTCTTTCGGAGTTTGATCGGAAAAAAAAATGTTGAGAAAATGTTTGAAAAAGTCGAAAGATTGAGTGAATAATAACTCAAGAGCGTGCCTCGAGAATTATTCACTCGAAGATTCAAGGAATGCTAGATCCCAAGAAACTTCTTCTTTCGGAGTTTGAATCGGAAAAAATGTTAAGAAAATGTTAGAAAAAGTCGAAAGATTGAGTGAATAATAACTCAAGAGCGTGCCTCGAGAATTATTCACTCAAAGATTCAAGGAATGCTAGATCCCAAGAAACTTCTTCTTTCGGAGTTTGAATCGGAAAAAATGTTGAGAAAATGTTAGAAAAAGTCGAAAGATTGAGTGAATAATAACTCAAGAGCGTGCCTCGAGAATTATTCACTCGAAGATTCAAGGAATGCTAGATCCCAAGAAACTTCTTCTTTCAGAGTTTGAATCGGAAAGATGTTTTGAAAATGATTTGAAGTGAAATGAGGTATGAAAAGAATTTGTGGTATGAGAGGTGAGAATACGAGATTGGATTTGGAAAATAACTTGGAAGAAGAATGACGATAACAAACCTTAGAAATAAAGTTTAAAAAAAAGTTTGTATGTTAAAAATAAATTGATTTAATATTAAGAAAAATAATTAATAAAAACTCAAAGGTAAGTTTGAAAATAGTCGAAGGTTTGATTTTTGAATTGTCTAGAAACAGACTATTTATTAAATATAATAAAAATGATTAAAAAAAAGATAAATATTCGATTAGTACATTAAAATGTACATGGGATATTCTAATTTAGATTTATTAAAACAAATGGTTCTAAGCTAGAAATAATTATTTGATTACTTTAAAAAAAAACTAATTTAAATGATAACCATGTAATAGGGGAAACCATTAGCATTTAGTGTATAGATAAATGGATAAAAAAGGTTACGCATGTTGTTGTTCTCCGCTGAGTCCACTTCATCGACCTGTTTCCTGATATATGAACTGAAACTGAATTACGTCAAACTGAAATCAATTATCCAGGAAAAATGCAAGAACCGAGAATATAATAAATTACTTCAAAATCAGAAGCTAAACTTATGACTTATACACAAAGTGAATTCCCAATCCAAATGCATGAAAACTTGTTCTTTTCAATCTTTCAAACAACACAGAATCGTAATATAAGCTAAGAAGAAAAAGCTCCGATTACGACAAAAAAATAGACAACTCTCAACCTTCCTCCGGTTTCGATAAAATATCACAGCAAGCCTCGCCTTATCCCTGATGCTTCTCAACTGAATATTTTTCCAAACCAAGACTCCAATATGTTAATAAGCTTGTAGTTGATGTTGCTAAATGCTGTTGTACCTGAAACTGAAACCTGATGAAATATGAAAACAAAAACAAACACGACTACAAGCAGAATCAGACGTAGCCGAAACACGGAGACTCAAAGCTTTGCGTTGTGGTTTATTGAATAGTGTCAAGGTGGTTTAGTCTGTGAATCCTGCTGCCATCGAGTCACGTTGTTGTCAAACCGGGTAGGATTCTGAAGTCGCGGCTGCTGCACTTGATATGTCGCGACTGCTGTCGAAGTAACACAATAGAATCTAAATCAGAGCTTCAACAACACAATTCGATTTTGGTTCGAAAACCCTCAATCCACCGTGATAAGCGTGACTAGTGTTAGCTGCAACTCAGCATGTCCTGCAATAAACTCAAAACATCAGCGAGACATAAGTACAATATGCCACCGGATTGGCACGTCGTTGTTTCCACGAGTTGATGGAGCGAGTTGTGAAGAGTGCCTCCCTCTTTGGATTTCTGATATGATTTGAGGTACCACGTTGTTTTAACTCTGACTGCAATGGTGTCGATCGTTGTTGCCAAAAAACAATCTACATCACCTGAACAAATAACAACAACCTCACGGTGATTTCGCACCGATAGTCAGCAACAAAAACCAATATTCAAAACAGAACTTTCATTTGTAACCATTGCTGAATAAATAAATAGAATGGAATTTAGTGAAAACGAAATCCCTATGACAGAATCGAATTGAAGATGCGAATGGATTGATGTTGCTATCAACACTGAAACGCAAATGACTCCCATCTCGCGTCTGATTCTAAACCTGCACATGAAGATTAAAAACAAACAGCAACACTATTTTTATGAACACGGGATTAAATGCAAGTTCTATTGTTTGGTGTGGTTGGACTTGAATGGAAAAAAAACTTCAGAATCCCATCGTTAAGGTATGGGAGTTGTTACGGATACATTGCAGAGTTGTTGCTATTGCTACGCAAAGCCGCAAATAAAAAACCGACATTAGCAAGAAAATGAAGAGAAAAGACATAGCTGAGGCATATCTTAACCATAATAACGGTATAATCAGCACAACAATTCTGCAGCAAAACCTCGTAATAACATCGAAACAAGAAGTTAATGGAAGAAATCTATCACTAAAAAGCAAACTTAACTCATAATCCGTATAACCTACTAACAGTGCCAATCCAACCCAGGACCTTAAAAAATAGTAACAGCAACAGCATAAAGTGATTTCGGACTCCAAATTGTCACGCGCTTACGTCTACTAAACAGTTTAGCATCCATAAAACTCAATATTAGTACACAGAAGTACACACGCAAACCTCATGAAATCAAAGTAAATGCAACACAAAACCGTGATACGACAACAGCTCACTTACGACGTTTACACACTCAAAGCATAACATTCAAAACAAGCATGATAATTACATTTAAATCTTGCAAGCTTGAATAAACAGGAGTATCAATCATTCTATATCGAATCGGTAACGTACCATGCCATGAAATTGGAACTAAAATCAGCTACAACAGCAAATTGCATCTGGTCTAATAGCTTCTCCCAAAACAAACAAGTTTCTCAAAATCGAATAAGCGTCACGCAATCGATTCAAGGAACAAAAAAATAACTGGCTATGAACATAACAGATTGAAATAACGAGACATAACAACATATCCATGAAACTGAGTTGGAAAACATACACTCACCAAACGATTGCAACTTAACACATTTGTATAAAATCATGAATTAAAAGACAGGCCTCACAATGAACCGTTCTGAATTTTTTTAAAATGGATTTGCAGGAAAGTTAGAACAGAATGACAGTTCGTAAAATGATCATGGTATCTAATCTTATGGCATACATAGAAGCTGTAATTTTAAAAAAACCATTAATCTATACAACAACATGTTTATATCATATTATAACCTTAATACAAGACCAAAGCATAACGAAATGACTCCAAAATTACCGCACAGACGCTCGTATTTGACGGGGACTCACGAGTTACCTCCACAGCTAAGTTCTCGAACCAGAAGAATCCTCGTCCTAGTTGCAATCACCACGCGTCCTTCAAATGAAATCTTGACTTTGCAGGATGGACTGAGGACCACGGTTGTATACAGTCGTTGACGACTCATTGTTGTGAGAAAGCTTCGAAACTGCGACAATCACCACACTCGAGTCTGAATCGCGGATTCAATGTATTGCTCGACGATGTTGTAGATGGATGTTTCGCAAAATGAATCGGGATCGACATGTCGCTGAAACCCAAAGATTACCCTTCGGCGAGGTGTTTTGATGACAGACACCGATATTGAAACTCATCTCATGGCGATACCGTTGCAGGTGACTCGAAGTTATCACGTTGGTCTCATGGTGAAATTTTGAGGGAGAGAAGCGAGGTTGAGGGTTTCACGGCGGGAGAAAAAAAAGGGCGGCGCCGATCCGGTTTGTAAGAGATGAAGCTCTTAGGGTTAGGGTTTCACCTTTGGGGATTGGGGAATGTGCCGATTAGGGTTAGAATGGGAAGTGAACAGTGCTTTCTTTCCCCCTTCTTCGATCGGTCTTCTCTTCCTTTAATAACCAGCCTCAGCCCTAACGGGCCACTAACCAAATGGGCCTGCTTTCTCTCTTTTTTTTAATTAATTTTTTTGAACAAACATTAACAAATGTATAAATTAATTTAAACTAAATTAATAACTATTTAAAAATATAAATGTTAAATATAAATATAAAAATAAAAGATATTAATAAATATATATGTAAAACAAACTAAAAAACAAAAATTAATATTGACAAATAAAAGAGTTATATATGTGCATAAAATATTGTTATTAATAATACTTTTTTTAAAAAAAGAAGAAAAAAAGGTTTAGGAAATTAAGAAAAGAATTAAAATTCACAAAAATGCCCTTTTAGGCCACATGTCACGCTTTAATTGGTTAAAAGGAAAAAAAATTAAAAAAACACCCAATTTCGGGTGGACACGTGTCTAAACGGCATGAAACAATAAATGCGAAAATACTTACAAAAGGGGTAGGACAAATTTAGGTTATGACAGATGCCCCTGTCTAATAGGCTTAAACCTGAGGAAATAAACTGCTACAGCGTTTGTTCTCCTGAGGTAGAAGTCAATTAGATATAAAGAAGACCCTGAATTTGTCCGAAATAAAGAGAGATGCCTGAGAGTTAAAAAAAAAAGCTGGATGAGGTAAAACTATGAGTAAACTGTGAATACTGGGAAAGGAGTCGTTGTCGCTTGCGCGAAAATAAGGTGCCGGCAAAACAGAAGAGTCGCCACCTTTCGTTATTTATCCCTCAGAGCGGGAAAGGAAACGATCGGAAAAACCTGACGGATAAGGGTAAGACAAGGTCATCGCAACCATTGTCTGGGTTCGGGAGTCGGTTACGCAAGGGGAAGGTATTAGCACCCCTCACGTCCTTCGTACTCGACGGGATCCTCGCTTGTTTGTTTACTTGGACGGGTTGGTTATAATCTATCTACCTATCAAGGCTGGCTGAAAAAGAAAAGAAAAATGACTCGGCAAAGCATCACGCTTTATGCCTACGTATTCTCATCAGAGAATGAGAAATCAGAGTCAACGTAGTTCGGCTAACTACGGGGGAATGGTTGCTCGCTAGGACGTCGCATCCTATGCCTACGTACTTTCATCTGGTATGAAAGATCAGAGCAAACGTAGTTCGGGAAACTACGGGTTATCTCCTAAAAGAAGTGTTTTTTATTATGTTTGCGATCTCAACCGCACTAGAGACTATGACCTGAGAGTGAATACGTCGCATGTCACCCAAAGGGTACCATACTAAACATCCAGACTGTGGAAAAGAAACTCTCCCACAACCCTTTCTCAGATAGCTTAAGGCTCGTAACGTACGAAAGAAATCATTCATGATTACTGTATCTTAAACTGCTTCGAGATGAGAAGAGAACAGGCCCAACTAGGAGGGAGACTATCAAGTCCTACTGTTATCATGCCATGGATTCATCCTATGGTTGAGGTTTGAACAGGGAACTCCTAGATGTTGTCATGCATAGGTTTCAACCTAAAAGTCTATCATCAAATCCTCATCAGAGGAAATGAAAGTCCTAAGGGATCATGTCAATGATACACCAAAACAGACAAAAGCATCAGCTTTAACAGTAAAATGCATGCAATGCAAGTGAGGGAGGAAATGTGTGTGGGGCTTCAGCCTCCACAAGCTCGTCTCGACCTCAAGCCAGTCATGAAATAACAGTAATCATACTGAAATAAACAACATGCTACCAAGCAACAAACAGTAAACTGCAATCATACAGATGAAAGAAATGAAATACCATCAGGTAAAATAAACACATGGGCAAGGGAGCTGGGCTCTACCGAATACCCGCAAGCAAAGCCAAGCAATAACAATGCAATCAGATGCACTCATGCTCTTAGACTGAACTTATTCTAAATGGGCTTAGTCTAATGCAACAGACAAGTCAGACAAAACACACAATACATCAAAGAAAACAGAAGAAAGCCTCATCTCCTCCAGCAACAACCCAGTCTTCAGACTTCAGAGATCACTTGCTTTCCAGGTATCAAACCTACAACATGAGTATCAACTCATCTTCTCCCTTGAGCTTCAGCTCCTTTGATCAGCTCTACCTTCAGGCTTTACTATCTTCAGGGATCTTCAGGCATCAACTTGATCTTCATAGAGTCTTCAGACTTCAATAATCTTCAAGGAATCATCCTCTTCAAAGCTTCAGCTTCTATCTTCAAGGGCTCAAATGCTCCAGCAAACAAGATTCAGTCAACAAGATGAGGTGAGGATGTTATAGTACTCACTGACTTCCAAAGGATGCCATTGAGGACTTAACATCAAAGGAAAGGCTCTCTCAAAGTTCTACCTTATGGGGCAAGGTCACTAATCCCTCCAAAGGAGAGAGGTGAATACCCTTAAGGGACTCTGTGTCATAGAGAAGAAAGGAGGTGAACAAGACACTCCTTGTTTATTGAATGAAAATTAATCTATCTAAGGCTCTACCTATGCTATGATCCTATAAACAAAACAAAACAAAAGCTAAGCTCCTCTCCAAGGTCTTCAAGGATGATTCACAAGCTCTTCACAAGGTCTTCACATGATGCCCAAGCTCCTCAAGCCAACAACAACTCCAAAGCAAGGCAAAACAAAACAAAACTAGCCCTAAAGGCCACACAAACAACATTCAATTCAAAAATCAATGAAAAATACTAAAATACCATCCAATATTCTAGTAAAATTCTAGGGGATTCTAGACATACTTACCCTTAACCCATGTATTCCCCATACACTAATTTGTCCTAAAAACCCCAAAAATAAAATGTTGAAGTTCAAGTATACTACTTAAAACCCTAATTAGAGCACCTAAATGTCTAACAATCAAACTACATCAAATTTAATTTCTAAAATCAAGGGATAAATCCTACATGAAACTAGGGTTCAATATCTAATCACACAAAAAAGAATGAATTAAAAAACCTAAGGGAAGGTCCTAAAACAATTCTTGCAAGATAAGGTATCAACCAAAAGAAAATAATTGCCCTATTTAAAAGAAAATACCACCAAAAATTCCACATTAAAAATAAAATTTCATTTTTTATTTTTATATTTTTCCACACAAAATTATCTAAACCTAGAAAAAAGAATGAGTAAAAAATCATCATTTATCATTTTTTAATGAATTTTATAAGATGGCAAAAAATATAAAACAAATAAAAATAAAATAGAAGGGAGGGGGGTGGCAATAGTAGAGACAGACATTTGATTTTATTTGGGCTGAATCAAAGGGGGGTGCGCGTAGCACATTGGACCCAGCTAGCCCAGAATCAGTCACTAAACCAAACGACTGCGTTTGGCTAAGTGATACGCTGCGTTTCGCAAGCTTCAGATTTCCCTCCATTCTGAGTTCAAACCAAGGCCGTTGGATCATGAGAATAAGTCAAGGATCTGGAACCATCTGACGGCTGGAGTTCATCTTCTCCAAACAAACCCTAGGGTTTTCAGAAAACCCTAATTTCGAACCAGAACTTCCACTCGATCGTTCTCACTGATGACTGGGTGAAATCAAGAAATTCCAAAAGCAATCTTGCTCTACCAATTACCCTGAACACAATGATATCAATATCTGGCCATGAAACCTCCTGAATCGCTCTAACATAAAGCACGAAGGTTGGGGTTCCACCATGATTCTCTGCTATCAACCTTAACCAAACTTCAATCTAATGATATAAATCTGTTCCACATGTTACCCTAGCCATTCTAAACCACATCATGTCCATTAATACACACTAACCAGCTTGCTATCAATCTTGCAAAAAATGGTACCCTGCCACGAAACCTCATGGATCCTTCTCTAATTCTCAGAAAACATTCCTCTAACCTAGCATGCTGATCTTACACCTAAGATTCTAACAGAATGCTCATAATTAAGGACTTCTAGATCAAGATACCAACCTGTTAAGCTTCAATGGTGAGGGGTGTTAGGACTTGATTCAGCACTTGAAACCTTCTCTAAATCTTCCTCCAATAATGGACACCTTTCTGTTTGCAAGAGTTGAGGTGGATGAAGCTTGTAGGAGAAGGAATTGCACCTTACTTGATCTTGAAGAAATCCAACAATGGCACTTTCTCTCTCACTCTCTCCACTAAACTCAGCAACTTTTCACCAACCTCTTCCTCCTTGTAATTCACTCTTTTTATAATGATGGATGGAAACAACTAGATCATTCTAGAATCATCTAGAAAAGTCTTGGAATCTCATGTGATGGTAAGTTGGAAATCTCATGCATCATGCCTTAAACCTTGCAAAATTGGTGTGAAATTCTCCTTATATGACATATTGAAGTGTTATAAGCCATTACAAGCTTTTTCCTTGCCTTGTGTTAGGATTTCCAAAGGTGACTTCAAATGCAAGTAACAAAATAACAAAGCATCACCCCTTTTAAGGCCTCAAATCAAAATTATATCTAAACCAATGTTCTCAAAAGGATGTTTCCAATCAAAATGATATATTGGATGACCTATTTTGGATTCCTAGATCTTCCAAACCAATTTTCAAATTCAACTTTTCAAACTTATATGCCATTTTTAGTTCATTTTTGACCAATCATGCAACTTCATGCTATGAGCTTTTCCAACAATTTGTGACCTTCTTTCTAGACTTAAAATCACATTTTGAACAACTTTCATGTTTTGAGTTTTTCCATTTGAGGCTTGGAAATAGGAGTTTTAGGCATTGGCTAAAATGACCTATAACTGACAAATGGCCAAAATACCCCTGTCTTGCTCAAACCATAAGTTGAGTTCCACAAATCCTATAAAGGACTTCTACCACTCAAATTAAAGCTAAGAAGATGCCCTCCAACATTAATGTTGACCAAGAGATCATAGGAATCATCCTACTAGGGCAAACGTTGTCTGCAAGTTGGGTGACTTTCAAGGACCCAGATTCACACACCTCAGCTGACCTGTAATTTGTCAAAACCATAACTTGAGCTCTGTAACTCCTATCAAGGACTTCCACCACTCAAATTAAAGCTAAGAACAAGCCCTACAACATTCATGTTGTGGGGAAGATGAGATATCAATCACATCTAGAGCTAAAACTGCCTGGAAGATGGGGATCAAATTAGGGTTTTTTCACTGACAATCCTTGGAGACCCTAACTTGAAACTTCTCAAACTCCTCAATCATGATGAGTTGGTCTAGGAATCATCTTTATAACATATCCATACATCATTCCATGATCTCATGGCCCTTGGATTAAGTCTCAACCTTCTCCAAATCTCCAGTTATCCTAGGGTTGACCCAGTCAAAACCCTAATTCTACCAATCATGGTTGAATCTTCTGAATTCTTGCCTAATGACCTCTCTGGGCTTCATGATGGCTATCAAGACATCTCATAGGCTTTCTCAAAACCTAAAGTTCATTCTCAAAGTCTCAGAATCATCTGAGGAGCACCCACAACTCTCAAGCTATGAAGCACACAACCCTGGTTCCAATCCACTTCCTCTGAGGATCTCTTGAACTTTCTGATGAAGGTATCCACTCTCAAACACTAGATGGATAAATAATTGTTGGTCAAATTTTGGGGTGCAACAGCTGCCCCTATTCAAACGGCTTGAACCTGACTGGGTGAGAAGCGAACGGCTCTCAACCAATCAAGGTACGAGACGGTTGAATATCGGTAAACCCGAAAATTTGCCAACTACACGAGCACACGGTACTCTGCGGGGAACAAATCTTCGAATATTGCAATGCTAGCTGCACGGCCGCTAGCTGGAGAGCTACAGATCTGACATCGCCGCCAGTTATCCTCGTTAACTTCTTCCGATATTGCCTTCAGACAACCACATCACCCAACATCGCCGCTGGAAGACTAAACCATCTGACATCGCCGTCAAGAACAACCACAACTCGGGGAAACAAGCGCCCAACATCGCCGCCGAAGACTTAAACCTGAATCACCAAAATATCCAACATCGCCGCTGGAGAAAATACATCTCTAAACCAAGTACCCCGCATCGCCGCTGGAGAACTAAAGGATCTGCATCACCTAACATCGCCGTCAGAAGACTGGATCAACTTGACACGCCCAACATCGCCGCTGGAAAACTGAATCTGACATCGCCGTCGGAAACAAACATCTTTACTGGGGATTTAAAGAGTCTGACCTCGCTGTCAAACAAACATCCAACCTCGCCGTCGAACAAACATCCAACCTCGCCGCCGGACCAATGATGACCTGACCTCGCCGTCAAATCTAAACGTTCAACCTCGCCGTCGAACAAACATCCAACCTCGCCGCCGGACAAATGATGACCTGACCTCGCCGTCAAATCTAAACGTTCAACCTCGCCGTCGAACAAACATCCAACCTCGCCGCCGGACAAATGATGACCTGACCTCGCCGTCAAATCTAAACGTTCAACCTCTCCGTCGAACAAACATCCAACCTCTCCGCCGGACAAATGATGATCTGACCTCGCCGTCAAATCTAAACGTTCAACCTCGCCGTCGGACAAACATCCAACCTCGCCGCCGGACAAATGATGATCTGACCTCGCCGTCAAATCCAAACGTTCAACCTCGCCGTCGAACAAATGATGATCTGACCTCGCCGTCAAATCCAAACGTTCAACCTCGCCGTCGAACAAACATCCAACCTCGCCGCCGGACAAATGATGATCTGACCTCGCCGTCAAATCTAAACGTTCAACCTCGCCGTCGAACAAACATCCAACCTCGCCGCTGGACAAAATACAACACTGAACAGCTCTGACCTGGGGTTCACCCCTGGTAAATGGAACAAAAGGTGCGCTTGCGTATTTGAAACTACTCCGCTGGGAATGAGAGACTTGACCGAGCCCGCTCTGATCTGGGGTTCACCCTCAGAACCATAACAAACATCGGAATACTACTGCACACTGCCCGCCGTAGAACTTCAACATTAAAGATATTTGAAACCCTGGCCCCTGGCCACTCCAGATCCGCTGGAGAACCTTCAAGCATTTCTGAAACTAGATGAAACCCTGGCCCCTGGCCACTCCAGATCCGCTGGAGAATCTTCAAGTTCTTCTGAAGATAGATGAAACCCTGGCCCCTGGCCACTCCAGATCCGCTGGAGAATCTTCAAGTTCTTCTGAAGATAGACATCCTTGGCCTTCAAGGATATAAACCTTGCTCGTCGGCGATTCCAGCTTCAGCTAGAAAAAATCTTCAAGTACTTCTGAAGATAAATATCCTTGACCTTCGAGGATGTAAACTTTGCCCGTCGGCAACTCTGCAGGAGGTATCTTCGACTTCAGTCTGAAGAAATGGTCCTTGGCCTTCAAGGATACATGGATATGCCTTCATGCAACTCCGCCTCTGCTATAGAGCATCCGAGACTTCAGTCAGGGATATACTTCGGCCTTCAGTCCGAAAAATGAATCCTAGGTCATTCATGACCTCAGGGATAACCTTGCCCTCAGGCACCTTCGCTTCAGCTTAGGAAAATTGTGACTTCAGTCAAAGAAATGGTATCCAGAGCCATTCATGACTCTACGGGGATTCAAACACTTTGTCTTCAGGCAAAACTCCGCTTCAGCTGGAGAAACATCTTCGACTTCAGTCAGAAGAAAAACTATCCACTTGATCGCAATCAATCACCACCTCAGGACAACTGACTTGGTCTTCGGGCCAACACGGATCACTTGAATACAAACCTTGGAACCTTGTCTTCAGCCACACGTTGATTCATCAACAAGGACATCTGAGCTCACAGGAACCTTCTGATACCGCCTTCAGGCGTTTACGCAGTCAATCTTCAGATTAGACAAAACTGTTGGAGCAGACATATCACGCTGCTAAGGACTTCAAGAATCATCTTGAACAAACAAATCCGTCAGGCACCCTTTAGAATCATCTTGTACTGATAACCATTCTGGAGATTTTATTCTGCTAGGGATCCCTGGAATCTTCCTGGGCAACTCTTGCTGAGGGCCCTACTGGGGGACTCAAGCATCATACTAGGCGAACAACCCGGGAAGCTGCATTGAAGTCTTAAGAATCATCTTAAGCAAACGGCCCTGCTGAGGAATTCAAGAATCGCCTCGAACTGAAGACTTCGCTGAGGATCTCAAAAATCATCTTGAGCGAGCGTCCGTGGGGATTACACTGGGGTCTTGGGAATCATCTCAAGAAATCTACCTCGTTGGAGAGAATATCAGGAATCGTCCTGAGCAACTGGTCCTTCGGCCGAACACCTGTAAGGCAAGAATAACAATGACCTAGATCATGCTCATGATGCATATGCTTCTGTGCTATGCCCCATTCAGTGGGAATGATATGCGTTTATGCTAAATGCTGTGCAATCATGCACAATGCTATGCAGCGTTAAATGCTATGCAGTCATGCACAATGCCATCCCGTCAGCAAACTAAATGCTGGGGGGAGATCCTCCTGTCAAGGAGAAAGAACTGCTCAGATAGAGGAATCATCCTGCTGAGGAGAACGTGGGCACGCCGATATCAATTGGACTCCGCCTGGGGAAATGATCTTCTGGTTGACGGCTGCAGGGCAAACAACTTCAGCTGACTGCTGCAGGGGACGAAGCTCTACGAGAACCTGAACCTACTGAGGGAAAGTGATGTCAATCACGGGAGTGAACTGCGTGGCCGTCTCGGCTAACTCTTCTGGGGATAACCACTCTGTGGGGAAACAACTTCAGCTGCTCCACACTCCGCTGGGGAAAAACCAATCATGATCTGATCAACTCCCAAGGATTCGGCCCTCTTGGACATCTGCAAACTCGGCTGAGGAAGGAGAAGTCATTCTGCTTCGCTGGAGAGAGTGCGACTCTGGGGAAATACCGCGTCGGTTGTTCAATGCTCTGCTAGGAAAACCGCTCACGGTCCCAACTGCTTCCAAGGATTCTACTTTTCTGCGGACTCAGTCGGGGAGAGAAATCATTCTACTTCACGGGAGAGTACGACTCTGGTGCGGAATTTCAATTTCACTGGAGACTTCAGTCTGACACCATTAGTTACTGCATATTTCGGCGTACGACCAATTCCCTACGAAACCTGCACTTGTGACCCGGTGCTGGGGAGGCACCTACTTCGGCGACTTTACTGGGGAAAGCACGAGCTTCGGCACCCGACCATTTCTACGAAACCTACACTTGTGACCCGGTGCTGGGGAAGAATCCTGCTCCGGGGGAGCGCTCTGCACATCTTCCGGAAGGTGCTACACCTGCAACAACACAAACAAACAAGACAAGACTCCCTCCTCAAAGGGTCCTATCCAGATTATTATCTCGTGACAATATTCAGTTAATCAATTGTTTCAACAATCAATGGGCCTAAGCCCGTAAGTTTATGTATGCGCATTTTATCAAAAACATCGGCGTTTTCATTCGTAAACAAAACAGATGAATGCTAAACAGACAAGTAGAATTTCTGAATAATGTGCATTTTATTGATGATGAACCCCTGAATGGGCAAAAATGTTTTACAACAGAGGCAAACTCCTGGAATGAGGAAGCCGCACGAAAAAAGAAAACATAAATATACATCAGTATATACAAATGTTGGCAATCGAGGCGTAGACGAACACCATGAGTTGATCCCTCTAAGACCCACTCGACTTTGATACCTCTCCGACGCTTCAGCTTTGGAGGAGATTGATTCAGATAAACGGCCCTCAGGTCTTCCGAACCACTAAACAATGAAAGTCCATACGCGGAACGCAGTCATTTGCTTATTCAAATCCCTAACTTTTGCGTGAACCGCCCTTTCGGGTTTTCAGTTCACCGGGATACCCTTTTTTGCCGAAGCCGCCCAGTGTAGGTTTTCGACTTCGCGGGTGTACATTTTTCAATATATCCCTAATTTTTGCCCGAACCTTTTATTCTGTTTTTGGTTCGCCGGGATGCCCCTTTTTTGCCTGGACTCTTTCTTTTTTGTCCAGCGGGTCTCTTTCAAGCAAAGTATTTTTTAACTGCGTCTGCGTTCACCGGGGATGCAAAATCTTCACCATCCATCGTGGATAACAACAAAGCTCCTCCCGAGAAGACCTTGCTGACGACATACGGCCCTTCATAATTCGGCGTCCATTTGCCCCGGTGATCGGAGTGTGGCGGAAGAATTTTCTTCAGGACGAGATCACCCGTCTGAAAGCTTCTGGGACGCACCTTCTTATCGTAAGCTTTCTTCATTCGGCTTTGGTACAAACGACCAAATGCGATCGATGTTAACCTCTTCTCGTCCATCAGGCTGAGCTGGTTCAAGCGATTCGTAATCCATTCTGCCTCATCGAGTTTTACATCAACCAAAACTCGCAAAGAGGGAATCTCCACTTCTAACGGTAGGACAGCTTCCATACCATACACCAAGGAGAAAGGAGTTGCCCCGGTTGACATACGCACCGTCGTACGATAACCGTGCAAGGCAAACGGCAGCATCTCGTGCCAATCTTTGTACGTCACAACCATCTTCTGAACGATTTTCTTGATGTTCTTGTTGGCCTCTTCAACAGCGCCATTCATCTTCGGCCTGTAAGGAGATGAGTTGTGGTGTTCGATCTTGAAGCTCTGGCACAGCTCCTTCATCATCTTGTTATTCAAATTCGAACCATTATCAGTAATGATCCGTTCGGGAATTCCATAGCGACAGATGATGTCCCTCTTTATGAACTTAGCTACCACCTGCTTGGTCACATTGGCGTACGAGGCTGCCTCCACCCACTTGGTGAAGTAGTCGATAGCTACCAGAATGAAACGATGACCATTGGATGCGGTGGGCTCGATCTTGCCTATCATGTCGATGCCCCACATGGAGAACGGCCAAGGGGAGGACATGACATTCAATGGGCACGGCGGCACATGAACTTTATCAGCATAAATCTGGCACTTATGACATTTCTTCGCGAATCTGAAGCAATCCGACTCCATAGTCAACCAGTAATACCCTGCTCTCAGGATCTTTCTCGTCATGGCATGCCCGCCGGCGTGCGTACCAAATGTGCCCTCATGGACTTCCTCCATGAGCATACTCGCCTCTTTTTCATCCACACATCTGAGTAGCACGAGATCGTGGTTTCTCTTATACAGCACTCCGTCAGGATTGAGATAAAAGTTTCCAAATAGCCTTCTCAGAGTCTTCTTATCCTGGGTGGACGCACCCGCAGGATACTCCTTAGTCATAAGGAAGGTCTGGATGTCGTGGAACCATGGCTTGCCGTCAGTGTCATCCTCGATTGCAAAGATAAACGCCGGCCTATCAAGACGCGGAAGTACAATTCTTGGAGCCTCATTCCAGTAATTGACTTTATACATGGAAGCCAACGTGGCTAAGGCATCAGCCATTTGATTTTCAGCCCTTGGTACATGATGAAGTTCCACTCGGTCGAAGAAAGGAAGCAGCCTCCTGGCATAATTCATGTACGGCACTAAATTCGCTTGACGAGTTTCCCACTCCCCTTTAATCTGATTGATTACAAGCGCTGAGTCACCATATATGTCTAGATTCTTGATTCTCAAATCAATTGCCTCTTCTAGACCCATAATACATGCTTCATACTCGGCTTCATTGTTGGTACTGGAAACGTCAGTCTCGCAGTAAAAGGGATGTGGGATCCATGAGGAGTCGTAATGATAGCCC
Source organism: Lathyrus sativus (assembly GCA_963859935.3). Lineage (NCBI taxonomy): Eukaryota > Viridiplantae > Streptophyta > Magnoliopsida > Fabales > Fabaceae > Lathyrus > Lathyrus sativus. Next base: position 251,897,950 of record OZ012739.1, read on the forward strand.
CGATGCCACTTCCATAGGAATTAACCGCTCCGTCGAATATCAACTTCCACTGAGACTTCCTATCTGGCCCTTCATCGGGCAATGGCTCATCGCAGTCCTTTGCTTTGAGAAACATAATGTCCTCGTCAGGGAATTCGAACTTCATCGGCTGGTAGTCTTCGATTGGCTGTTCGGCGAGGTAATCAGACAATACGCTCCCCTTAATGGCTTTCTGAGAGACGTACTGAATATCATATTCTGTTAACACCATCTGCCATTTGGCAATCCTGCCCGAAAGAGCCTGCTTCTCGAAGACGTACTTGATCGGATCCATCTTCGAAATTAGCATAGTGGTGTGATTGAGCATATACTGTCGTAGACGTTTGGCAGCCCAAGCTAATGCACAACACGTCTTCTCCAGCATCGAGTATCGAGATTCACACTCAGTGAACTTTTTACTCAAATAATAAATGGCATGCTCTTTTCTGCCCGTCTCGTCGTGCTGACCGAGGACACACCCCATACTATTCTCCAGAACCGTCAGGTACATGATTAATGGCCGTCCAGCCACTGGGGGTATCAAGATTGGAGGTTCTTGAAGATACTGCTTTATTTTGTCGAATGCCTTCTGGCAATCCTCATTCCAAGTAATCGCCTGATCTTTCTTTAAAAGTTTGAACATTGGTTCACAAGTGGCCGTAAGCTGAGAGATAAACCTTGCAATGTAGTTTATTCGGCCCAGGAAACCACGAACCTCTTTCTCTGTTTTCGGCGCTGGCATTTCTTGGATAGCTTTTATTTTTGCAGGATCGACTTCAATACCTCGTTCACTAACGATAAACCCCAATAACTTTCCAGACCGCACTCCGAAAGTGCACTTGTTAGGATTCAGCCTCAGCCTGAACTTCCTAAGCCTTTCAAACAGCTTCAACAAATTGACCAGATGCTCTTCCTCCGTTTGGGACTTTGCAATCATGTCATCAACATAGACCTCGATCTCATGATGAATCATATCATGAAACAAAGTTACCATTGCTCGCTGGTAAGTGGCCCCTGCGTTCTTCAGACCGAAGGGCATTACCTTGTAGCAAAACGTTCCCCAGGGGGTGATAAACGTTGTTTTCTCCATGTCCTCCGGTGCCATCTTAATCTGATTGTAACCGGAGAAACCATCCATGAACGAAAACACGGAAAACTGGGCTGTATTGTCGACCAACACATCGATATGAGGCAACGGGAAATCATCCTTAGGGCTCGCCCTGTTCAAATCCCGATAATCGACGCACATGCGTACCTTACCGTCCTTCTTCGGTACAGGCACTATGTTGGCGACCCACGGAGGGTAAGTGGTAACGGCTAGAAATCCCGCGTCCAACTGCTTCTGGACCTCTTCTTTGATTTTTACAGCCATGTCTGGTCTCGTCCTCCTGAGCTTTTGCTTGACTGGAGGGCAATCTTCTCGCAACGGCAAGCGATGAACCACGATATCAGTGTCAAGTCCGGGCATATCCTCGTATGACCAAGCAAAGACGTCACTATACTCTCGAAGCATCTCGACCAGTCTATGCTTGACATCATTCTGCAGCGCAGCCCCAACTCTGACATTTCTGACGAGCTCCTCAGAACCCAGATTTACAATCTCAACACCCTCCTCGTGAGGCAGAATAACCTTCTCCTATTGTCTCAACAAGCGGGCCAATTCTTCCGGAAGGTCTTCGTCTTCATCAATCTCATCCTCGGCTTGATAGATCGGGCAATCAAAGTCGTAGTGAGCTGTAGAGGGTCCAGAGTCGATGTCATCTGTTACGTGGATCCTGCAATAACAAGGGTTAAGTTTAAAGCAGGAATATGCAGGTTAGCACGCACCTCGTTGCCATTTTGCTGTTTTTTCGAAATAAACATAAAATAGGAATAACAGAGAACACAATATTTGATTACGAAGAAAACGCCTTTTATTTATTAACAAAATGCATACACATAATCCAACAAGGCCCTGACAGTAAAACCACTATGCCCCGGGCAGGACATAGGGTTGTACAAAGATTGTAAAAAGCAAATCATTACTCTTCACTTGTCAGCTTGATAATCTCCTTGATGGTACAATTGTGGAGGCGCTCGCCCGGCTTGCTCGGTTGAATCCAAGCGTCAAGATCGCAATCACTGTCTCCGCTGTCCTCCGATGCAGCATTGATACTCTCGAAGATTACTCCCCCCTTGGTGAATAGGATCGGCCCTTTCCCACGAGACGAGCTACCAGAAGAAGATGAAGCTTCAGCTTCCGGAGAATATCCCAATCCAAACTTATCCTGCTTGATTGGTATATCCAAGACATGCCCCCAGCCTGGGGTGGAACCGGCTTCGACAACAGCCTTAGCTTCCTTAAACGAGGAGAGGTTCAACTCTTGCCTCTCTGCGACGACAGGAGCCACTTCCTTCACCCTGACAGTTTCGAATGCCTGGCAAAGAGTCTCATGGATCTCACCATCCATTTCAACGTACTTGAAGGACGACAGGTGGCTTACCATGATGTCCTCCTCTCCACAGACTGTCACTATGCTGCCCCCAACAGCATATTTAAGCTTCTGATGCAGCGTGGACGTCACGGCACCAGCAGAATGGATCCATGGCCGACCTAAGAGGCAACTATAGGCGGGCATGATATCCATGATATAGAAAACTGCATTGAACGTCTCTGGACCAACCTGAATTGGCAGGGTCAACTCTCCGAAGACGTGGCGCTTGGTTCCGTCAAAGGCTTTCACGACCAGATCGCTGGGCGTGCACAGCAGTCCACGGGTATCCAACTTCATCAGTGCCTTCTTCGGAAGCACATTAAGCGAGGAACCCGTATCCACCAGGACATGTGACATAATCGTGCCTCTGCACTCTATCGAGACGTGCAAGGCGCTGTTGTGATCTCTTCCTTTAGGAGTCAGCTCCAGATCTGTAAATCCCAGCCCATTACCAGCATTGACATGGGCTACTACTTCCTCGAGTTGATTTACTGATATCTCCTGCGGCACGTATGCAGCATTCAATACCTTCAGCAATGCATTGCGGTGCGCTTCGGAACACAGCAACAGGTTAAGAATCGAGATCTTCGACGGAGTCTGATGAAGATGATCTACAATTTTATAGTCGCTCTTCTTGATTAGTCGCATGAACTCTTCAGCGTCTTTAACCAGCAAGTCTTTCTCTGCCCCTGCAGGGACCTCCTCAACAGCTTTACCTTTACCCTTATCCACAGCATCAGCCCGGACCACTTTCTCTGTTGCAACCTCTGCTGGCGCAAACACCCTTCCACTTCTAGTAATACCACTGACTTCAGTAAGATTCTGCATAGTCGATCCGAGTGGCTCAAGCTCTATCTTCTGACCATTACAATAAACTTCGGCGCCATAATGCCATGGAACGGCATTGGTGCTCTCGAATGGGATTGGTCCGGCCCTGGTGATGGTGATAGTAGGCGGACGGGGTGCCGAGATGGTAATAGGATGACGAGGAATAGTAATGGTAGCAACTTCATCTGCCTGCTTTAGCACGACTTCCCCTGATGCACTCTCAACGCTCCGGCTGAACTGCAAAATACCCTCGGACATCAGACTCTGGATACCTTCGATCAGCTGCTCACATCCGTCAGGAAGTGTAGCACAAGCCATACATAATTCTCCGCATCCAGGAAAGAAGCCCTTCTTTAGCAACTTAGCCTTGACAAAACTCAACGGCGTCTTCAAATCTTTGACGTCAGTCAGCAAGTCCGCACTCTCCTCGGTGATAACAGCATTCACTCCGCCCCCCTTATGATGAGGCATCGGATTCTTGGTGACGTTGGGCACGTTGTCAGAAAAGTTGATAACCTTGACGTCCACCAAGTCCTGGACTTTGTGCTTAAAAGCTTTACAATTCTCAATCGTATGGCCAGGTGCCCCAGTATGGAACTCACAAGTAGCACTGGCATCATACCCCGGTGGTGGCGCCCCTGTTAAGGGAGCCAACGTCCTCTTTTGAACTAATTGGAGCTGCAACAAAGTTTGCAAAAGCTGCGCATATGACATAGGAGGAGTATCAAAATGACGGCTTGCCATGGGAGCCCGATTCTGATATCTTTTAAACCCCTGCTGATTCTGCTGCTGAGGCTGCTGCTGTTGCGGCTGCGGCGGAGTAGCTGGAATGTTTATGCTAGCAATCTGAGGCTGAGGGCCCTTGCCCTTTCTCCTAGCATTAGTGACAGCACTGGCATCTCCCTCTCGACGCTTGCCAGTATAGGGTTTCTTGCTACCTCCTCCAGCTGAGGATGATTCGCCCTGAATTTTTCCGATCTTTATACCGTTCTCAACATGCTCGCCCAAAGTGATGAGAGCCGAGAATGTTCCAGACATGCCACTGACCAGCTTTTCATAGTAGATTCCGGGAAGGGTAGCCACGAACATTTGTACCAACTCACGCTCAACCATCGGCGGTTGAACCCGGGCAGCCAATTCACGCCACCGCTGGGCGTATTCTTTGAAGCCTTCATTGTTCCGCTGTGAGAGATTCTGAAGCTGAACTCGGTTGGGAGCCAAGTCGCTATTATATTGATAGTGGAGAACAAACGCTTCTGCAAGCTCTTTCCAGGTGCGCACAGCAGCGGGCTCCAAGCCCATATACCATTCGAGTGATGGCCCAGAAAGACTATCCTGAAAGAAGTGCATCAGCAGCTTCTCATCGTCAGAATAAGCGGACATCTTTCTATAATAAGATCGGAGGTGGACCCGGGGGCAAGTGGTGCCCTTATACTTCTCAAAGGTAGGCACCTTGAACTTGTGAGGTACTTTAAAGTCAGCAATCAACCCGAGGTTGGACATGTCAACGCCCAATGTGTTCTGATTTTCTATGCTTCTCATCTTGTCTTCCAGCGCCTTGAACCTGAGTCGAGCCTCGGCATTCAACTCTGCCTCTATACCTCTCTGAGAGAATATATCATCCTGATGGTCCTCCAGCCACGGTTGAGGCACCACCAAATTTCCTGCACCAGCATTGCCGTTGACCGGCCCCATGTTAACATTGGCTCCCAAACTACCATTGACGGCGCCAGCCGCGTTGAGTCCGAGATTAGTCATCGGATTGCCGTTAGCACTGCCGTTGCCCCCGGCAGCAGGAACAACGTTCTGTGGAGTATCCCCTTGAGGAGGAGTAGGCACGGCCCCTCCATGAAGTATGCCATTACTGTCAACCCTGGAGATCAGAGGTTGAACCAGAGTACGAAGCTGATCTTGACCATTCGCGACCACCTGCATCAGCTCCATAAAACGATCCATCCGCTCACGGAGCTCTTGAACATCTGACTGTACCTGGTCCATGATTCTCGTCTGATTAGCGCGAGTTGAGTAGCGGTGGATGAGTCTTTGATCAATCCTGGAGATCGGAAGCAGCGCGGAACCTGAAAAACCTGTTAACAATAAAGGTTAGGAAAAGCAATAAGATATACACCATGCAAATATGCTTCATGCAGATGCATGCGTGTGCCTGTGTGCGTGGGAGATTTTCCCCCGATCCTAGTGCCTTAGTGACGGTGCTGATAATAACAAGAGGAAGAAGAAATCCGAGCCCAATCATGGAAACATCAATCTCATATATATATGGAAAGGCCTGTCAAGGCAGTACACAGTATCAGCGAGTACAAATCAACAGCATGACCTCAGCCAACAAGTCTGGTGATGGTCAGCATACATCAAAGATCAAAAACAACAGGGATATAACTAGTCAAGTATGGCCACGGGCGCGATACTCCGCTAATAACTCCTTTGTCTCCGAATGATCTGGCGAAGTGAGCAACCCCTCGACGAGTAGTTCCCTCTGCCTGATAGTATGCTGAAGTCCCTGAACTGAACTCTCCCAAGCGCCTTCGCCGAAGCAATCCTCCAGCTTCCGCTTCTTAGACTCAAACATCAGCTTATGCTCCTTCAGGCTAGCAATGGCTTTGTTGAGACGGGCTTCAGCGGAGTACCTGCGGGCGGTCTCTTCATCAAACCTCCGCTCACTGTCCTTCACTTCGGTCTCTAGCTTAGAAATCTGCAGCATCAGCTTGTCTTCTCACTCCTTCCTGGTGGCCATGGAAGTCTTCCAATGCTGGTCGAACTTAGATATTCTCCGATATGCTTCCTCCAAATGCGTCTTCTTCGTAGCCAGCACATCATTAGCAGCTCTGAAGTCTTGACCTAAGCGTTCCCGATCAGCAATCTGCTTTGCCAAGTCTGCACTCAGCTGGCTCACCGACTCTGTTTGCTTTTTGAGAGCATGCACGGCTTTGTTCCTCTCACTTCGAAGCTGAGCTAACTCCTTCTCTAGTTCTGCATTTGCCCTCTTCAGTTCATCACGCTCAGCTAATACCTGGTTGTGCTGATGAATGGACACAGTGGTAGGCTCTTCGACTGGTGGAGGACTCTCTGGTCTGACATGAGGGAATGGCATCCCTATAGCGCTGGCTCTGGCTCTGATCCAATCTGAATAAGGAGGGTAAGCTTGGTTGTCGCTCTTCCCCAACAAAGACTTTCCTCTCGTGCTGATATTGTTCCACGCATACTGAAGCTTGGACAACAACTCTCCCTCTAGAATACCCGTGAGGTACAGAGATTCCCGTACCTCTTCTTCCTTCGGTGGATTCCTCAAAGCATATGCAAACTGACGAACTAGCAATGATGGGTTGTAGTTGATGCAACCCTTCCTACCTATCAGAGGTACGTTAGGAAACCCATTACAACTGAAGATCATCTCGGTGCCTAACCTGCTTCTGTCAACGAACCAAACAATGTCTTCTACCGACAAGCTCATCAGACGCTCAGGCCACTCAACTGTGGCTGCAGACAAGACAGAAGAACCCCTCTTGGGTAAATGACTATCAAACCACTTGTACAACAACGGTACGCAGCATGAAACATTCTTCCCTCTCCGGTTCTCGTTCTTGTAATGCACTGAATGGTAAACGTCTCCGATCAGAGTAGGGACTGGATTCCCTGAGGCAAATATATGGAATGCATCAAAGTCTACGAAATCAGGCATGCTGGGAAATAGGATGATGCCATATATGCATAAAGCAAGGATGGCGCTGAAGGCGTCCCAACATTTGTCCTTAGCACACTGCTGAGCCTTAGCTACCAGAAACTGCAGAGAGAACCCTGGGACCTTGTTCCAACTTGTCACCACTAACTCGGAAGCGCTCAAATGGAGTGAGGAAGCCAAGCTAACCAGATCAGGTTCAGCATCCATGTGGACAAAAGGCATCTGCCTTTTGATAGACACACCCAGCATATCAGCATACTCTTCCAATGTCGGCGCGAGAACGAAGTCATGAAAAGTGAAACACCTCAAGGGAGGATCATAAAACTGCAGAAGAGCATGTAAACCATTCAACTCAGACGCAGAAGGTTTGTAGACCAGACTAAGCAACTTGCCATAAGACTTCCTGAACCTATCCTTCACAGAATTCCCTGCCAGGGCTATCAAACCAGTCAGCTTCGACACATCGGGGGTCGGGAACTTGTACGCAACAGTCTTCCTGAGAGAAGCCATAACAACAGTAGGAGACGGGAAATCCTGGATCGGGGAAACGGTACCTGCAACACAGACACACGTTAATGGAATGCAGATGAATGCGTAAACTAATGCAAAATGCAGGTATGCAATAATATATCCAGGTGGCTGCTGTGGAGATTCGGTATCAACAGTCACTGATGAGGACGAAACCCCGGTGTAAAACCACTGATATGATCTGCTGAGAATAACCATCTGATAGGATCGAGATCAAAATTCTGCTCTGTCAAGAGTAAGTGCGTGATAATAAGGACCCCGGGTGCAATATCAAGGAATATCTGTTGAAGTCTTCAGACCCCAAATCAAAAATCTGCCCTATCAAGAACAAACACACAGCTGCTGATGAGATCTTCAGACCTCACTCAAAATCTGCCCTATCAAGAACAAATAACATCTGTCGATGAGGTCTTCAGACCTCACTCAAAATCTGCTCCATCCAGAACAAACCACCGATGATAACATATTGATCAAAGCCTGCTCTATCAAGAACAGACATACACCCGATGATAAAATCCTCTGATCAAAAACCTCTTGCTCTATCAAGAACATGTCTGCAACTGAGAACCCAACATAACTGATTCACTGTCAAGAAAACCAGGTAGTCTGAAGGTCTAAGTTTCCTGCAATAAACCCAGTCCCACTCACAGGTATGGACCTAGACTGACTCAAGGTACGGCATCCTATGCGTTCATCAGCGTCACAGACTTTCAAAACTGATGATACGATTCCCAGAAGGAGTGGCATCATCAAGTCTTGAAGAGGCCTCACTTAGCTGAATCACAAATGATCGGTCCCCAGAGTCGACAATCCACCAAACCAGCAACCGTCTCAACCCAAAGGGTTGAAAGTGAAGCCAACCGGATGAACCTCGTCTGAGCGTGGATTTCATGAGACACTAGTGCCTGCAAAGCAAGCACGCGTCCACTAATTTCCACTCTAAGTCTATGGTGCACTCAAGCCTGGGTCTGGCTTCTCACTCATCAGAACTCCCATCCCACAACAGCACAAATAATCATATTTTACTGAATATAAAATACGGGAAATAAAGTGCGAGAAGTAAAAATGCGATAAATAAACGCAACCCAACAAGCAAACACACAAGCGGTAGGATTGACTCTCTTAAGGGACGTTGGATCCCAAAATTGAATCGCTTTCGGGACGTTGGATCCCTAGGAAACTATCAAGTCCCCAGCAGAGTCGCCAGCTGTCGCTTGCGCGAAAATAAGGTGCCGGCAAAACAGAAGAGTCGCCACCTTTCGTTATTTATCCCTCAGAGCGGGAAAGGAAACGATCGGAAAAACCTGACGGATAAGGGTAAGACAAGGTCATCGCAACCATTGTCTGGGTTCGGGAGTCGGTTACGCAAGGGGAAGGTATTAGCACCCCTCACGTCCGTCGTACTCGACGGGATCCTCGCTTGTTTGTTTACTTGGACGGGTTGGTTATAATCTATCTACCTATCAAGGCTGGCTGAAAAAGAAAAGAAAAATGACTCGGCAAAGCATCGCGCTTTATGCCTACGTATTCTCATCAGAGAATGAGAAATCAGAGTCAACGTAGTTCGGCTAACTACGGGGGAATGGTTGCTCGCTAGGACGTCGCATCCTATGCCTACGTACTTTCATCTGGTATGAAAGATCAGAGCAAACGTAGTTCGGGAAACTACGGGTTATCTCCTAAAAGAAGTGTTTTTTATTATGTTTGCGATCTCAACCGCACTAGAGACTATGACCTGAGAGTGAATACGTCGCATGTCACCCAAAGGGTACCATACTAAACATCCAGACTGTGGAAAAGAAACTCTCCCACAACCCTTTCTCAGATAGCTTAAGGCTCGTAACGTACGAAAGAAATCATTCATGATTACTGTATCTTAAACTGCTTCGAGATGAGAAGAGAACAGGCCCAACTAGGAGGGAGACTATCAAGTCCTACTGTTATCATGCCCTGGATTCATCCTATGGTTGAGGTTTGAACAGGGAACTCCTAGATGTTGTCATGCATAGGCTTCAACCTAAAAGTCTATCATCAAATCCTCATCAGAGGAAATGAAAGTCCTAAGGGATCATGTCAATGATACACCAAAACAGACAAAAGCATCAGCTTTAACAGTAAAATGCATGCAATGCAAGTGAGGGAGGAAATGTGTGTGGGGCTTCAGCCTCCACAAGCTCGTCTCGACCTCAAGCCAGTCATGAAATAACAGTAATCATACTGAAATAAACAACATGCTACCAAGCAACAAACAGTAAACTGCAATCATACAGATGAAAGAAATGAAATACCATCAGGTAAAATAAACACATGGGCAAGGGAGCTGGGCTCTACCGAATACCCGCAAGCAAAGCCAAGCAATAACAATGCAATCAGATGCACTCATGCTCTTAGACTGAACTTATTCTAAATGGGCTTAGTCTAATGCAACAGACAAGTCAGACAAAACACACAATACATCAAAGAAAACAGAAGAAAGCCTCATCTCCTCCAGCAACAACCCAGTCTTCAGACTTCAGAGATCACTTGCTTTCCAGGTATCAAACCTACAACATGAGTATCAACTCATCTTCTCCCTTGAGCTTCAGCTCCTTTGATCAGCTCTACCTTCAGGCTTTACTATCTTCAGGGATCTTCAGGCATCAACTTGATCTTCATAGAGTCTTCAGACTTCAATAATCTTCAAGGAATCATCCTCTTCAAAGCTTCAGCTTCTATCTTCAAGGGCTCAAATGCTCCAGCAAACAAGATTCAGTCAACAAGATGAGGTGAGGATGTTATAGTACTCACTGACTTCCAAAGGATGCCATTGAGGACTTAACATCAAAGGAAAGGCTCTCTCAAAGTTCTACCTTATGGGGCAAGGTCACTAATCCCTCCAAAGGAGAGAGGTGAATACCCTTAAGGGACTCTGTGTCATAGAGAAGAAAGGAGGTGAACAAGACACTCCTTGTTTATTGAATGAAAATTAATCTATCTAAGGCTCTACCTATGCTATGATCCTATAAACAAAACAAAACAAAAGCTAAGCTCCTCTCCAAGGTCTTCAAGGATGATTCACAAGCTCTTCACAAGGTCTTCACATGATGCCCAAGCTCCTCAAGCCAACAACAACTCCAAAGCAAGGCAAAACAAAACTAAACTAGCCCTAAAGGCCACACAAACAACATTCAATTCAAAAATCAATGAAAAATACTAAAATACCATCCAATATTCTAGTAAAATTCTAGGGGATTCTAGACATACTTACCCTTAACCCATGTATTCCCCATACACTAATTTGTCCTAAAAACCCCAAAAATAAAATGTTGAAGTTCAAGTATACTACTTAAAACCCTAATTAGAGCACCTAAATGTCTAACAATCAAACTACATCAAATTTAATTTCTAAAATCAAGGGATAAATCCTACATGAAACTAGGGTTCAATATCTAATCACACAAAAAAGAATGAATTAAAAAACCTAAGGGAAGGTCCTAAAACAATTCTTGCAAGATAAGGTATCAACCAAAAGAAAATAATTGCCCTATTTAAAAGAAAATACCACCAAAAATTCCACATTAAAAATAAAATTTCATTTTTTATTTTTATATTTTTCCACACAAAATTATCTAAACCTAGAAAAAAGAATGAGTAAAAAATCATCATTTATCATTTTTTAATGAATTTTATAAGATGGCAAAAAATATAAAACAAATAAAAATAAAATAGAAGGGAGGGGGGTGGCAATAGTAGAGACAGACAATTGATTTTATTTGGGCTGAATCAAAGGGGGGTGCGCGTAGCACATTGGACCCAGCTAGCCCAGAATCAGTCACTAAACCAAACGACTGCGTTTGGCTAAGTGATACGCTACGTTTCGCAAGCTTCAGATTTCCCTCCATTCTGAGTTCAAACCAAGGCCGTTGGATCATGAGAATAAGTCAAGGATCTGGAACCATCTGACGGCTGGAGTTCATCTTCTCCAAACAAACCCTAGGGTTTTCAGAAAACCCTAATTTCGAACCAGAACTTCCACTCGATCGTTCTCACTGATGACTGGGTGAAATCAAGAAATTCCAAAAGCAATCTTGCTCTACCAATTACCCTGAACACAATGATATCAATATCTGGCCATGAAACCTCCTGAATCGCTCTAACAGAAAGCACGAAGGTTGGGGTTCCACCATGATTCTCTGCTATCAACCTTAACCAAACTTCAATCTAATGATATAAATCTATTCCACATGTTACCCTAGCCATTCTAAACCACATCATGTCCATTAATACACACTAACCAGCTTGCTATCAATCTTGCAAAAAATGGTACCCTGCCACGAAACCTCATGGATCCTTCTCTAATTCTCAGAAAACATTCCTCTAACCTAGCATGCTGATCTTACACCTAAGATTCTAACAGAATGCTCATAATTAAGGACTTCTAGATCAAGATACCAACCTGTTAAGCTTCAATGGTGAGGGGTGTTAGGACTTGATTCAGCACTTGAAACCTTCTCTAAATCTTCCTCCAATAATGGACACCTTTCTGTTTGCTAGAGTTGAGGTGGATGAAGCTTGTAGGAGAAGGAATTGCACCTTACTTGATCTTGAAGAAATCCAACAATGGCACTTTCTCTCTCACTCTCTCCACTAAACTCAGCAACTTTTCACCAACCTCTTCCTCCTTGTAATTCACTCTTTTTATAATGATGGATGGAAACAACTAGATCATTCTAGAATCATCTAGAAAAGTCTTGGAATCTCATGTGATGGTAAGTTGGAAATCTCATGCATCATGCCTTAAACCTTGCAAAATTGGTGTGAAATTCTCCTTATATGACATATTGAAGTGTTATAAGCCATTACAAGCTTTTTCCTTGCCTTGTGTTAGGATTTCCAAAGGTGACTTCAAATGCAAGTAACAAAATAACAAAGCATCACCCCTTTTAAGGCCTCAAATCAAAATTCTATCTAAACCAATGTTCTCAAAAGGATGTTTCCAATAAAAATGATATATTGGATGACCTATTTTGGATTCCTAGATCTTCCAAACCAATTTTCAAATTCAACTTTTCAAACTTATATGCCATTTTTAGTTCATTTTTGACCAATCATGCAACTTTATGCTATGAGCTTTTCCAACAATTTGTGACCTTCTTTCTAGACTTAAAATCACATTTTGAACAACTTTCATGTTTTGAGTTTTTCCATTTGAGGCTTGGAAATAGGAGTTTTAGGCATTGGCTAAAATGACCTATAACTGACAAATGACCAAAATACCCCTGTCTTGCTCAAACCATAAGTTGAGTTCCACAAATCCTATCAAGGACTTCTACCACTCAAATTAAATCTAAGAAGATGCCCTCCAACATTCATGTTGACCAAGAGATCATAGGAATCATCCTACTAGGGCAAATGTTGTCTGCAAGTTGGGTGACTTTCAAGGACCCAGATTCACACACCTCAGCTGACCTGTAATTTGTCAAAACCATAACTTGAGCTCTGTAACTCCTATCAAGGACTTCCACCACTCAAATTAAAGCTAAGAACAAGCCCTACAACATTCATGTTGTGGGGAAGATGAGATATCAATCACATCTAGAGCTAAAACTGCCTGGAAGATGGGGATCAAATTAGGGTTTTTTCACTGACAATCCTTGGAGACCCTAACTTGAAACTTCTCAAACTCCTCAATCATGATGAGTTGGTATAGGAATCATCTTTATAACATATCCATACATCATTCCATGATCTCATGGCCCTTGGATTAAGTCTCAACCTTCTCCAAATCTCCAGTTATCCTAGGGTTGACCCAGTCAAAACCCTAATTCTACCAATCATGGTTGAATCTTCTGAATTCTTGCCTAATGACCTCTCTGGGCTTCATGATGGCTATCAAGACATCTCATAGGCTTTCTCAAAACCTAAAGTTCATTCTCAAAGTCTCAGAATCATCTGAGGAGCACCCACAACTCTCAAGCTATGAAGCACACAACCCTGGTTCCAATCCACTTCCTCTGAGGATCTCTTGAACTTTCTGATGAAGGTATCCACTCTCAAACACTAGATGGATAAATAATTGTTGGTCAAATTTTGGGGTGCAACAGTCGTCATCACCAAAAGGATGATGGGATGAAACACACACGGCTTCCACCATCAAAAGGATGGTAGAGCAAAGCACAAATGCACAATCTGACATTAATGACCATGACAGACCCCCCACCAAAAGGCTGACGGAGCGAAACACAAACAAATATGGCACAATCTATCATAAATGATTATGATAGTCCCCCCACCAAAAGTATGACGGAGCGAAACACAGACAAAAATATCGCACAATCTATCATAAATGATTATGATAGACCCCCCACCAAAAGGATGACGGAGCGAAACTCACACAAACTATCACACAATCTATCATAAATGATTATGATAGACCCCCCACCAAAAGGATGACGGAGCGAAACTCACACCAGCCGCTACCACCAAAAGGATGATAGGGCGAACACAATTGCACAATCTGACATCGACGAAATGCCAGACCCACCACCAAAAGGATGACGGAGCGAAACTCACACCAGCCACTACCACCAAAAGGATGATAGGGCAAACACAATCGCACAATCTGACATCGACGAAATGCCAGACCCACCACCAAAAGGATGACGGAGCGAAACACACACCAGCCACTACCACCAAAGGGATGATAGGGCGAACACTATCGCACAATCTGACATCGACGAAATGCCAGACCCACCACCAAAAGGATGACGGAGCGAAACACAACACACATCGCACAATCTGACATCGACGAAATGCCAGACCCACCACCAAAAGGATGGCAGAGCGAAACACAACACACATCGCACAATATGACATCGACAAAATGCCAGACCCACCACCAAAAGGATGATGGAGCAAAATACAACACATATCGCACAATCTGACATCGACGAAATGCCAGACCCACCACCAAAAGGATGGCAGAGCGAAACACAACACACATCGCACAATCTAACATCGACGAAATGCCAGACCCACCACCAAAAGGATGATGGAGCGAAACACAACACATATCGCACAATCTGACATCGACGAAATGCCAGACCCACCACCAAAAGGATGGCAGAGCGAAACACAACACACATCGCACAATCTAACATCGACGAAATGCCAGACCCACCAACAAAAGGATGACGGAGCGAAACATAAACAAAATATCGCGCAATCTGACATCGACGAAATGCCAGACCCACCACCAAAAGGATGATGGAGCGAAACTCACACCAGCCACTACCACCATAAGGATGATAGGGCGAACACAAATTGAAGGTTATCAACATCGAAAGGATGCAGGCTATGTTGAACCGACGAAGTTCGGCTATCACCAAAAGGATGATAGTAAGGCAATTGACAACGGCCATGCTTGTTGGGTACAACTCATTGGGGAACCCCCAAGAGGAAGATTGGATTGAAATGATTCAACGGGGTACGCCCATCGTCTTTATTGGAGATCATAGTTTTACTGAAATGGTTACGCCCATGAACTCTGAAGAGGATGCCCCTGACCGGGATGAGTTTGTCTTGATGTCTTGGTTTGCTCAACAAAAGGTTGAACAACTTCGTGAGGAACGCTCACGGTTTTGCCTAAGATGCCCCAGCTCGGGTTGGATCTTGCATTAAACTTCTTGGATTTGCCCAACAAAAGGTTGAACAACTTCATGGAGAACGCCCACGGTCTTGAATGGTATGCCCCTGGCTGGGCTGAATGTTGATTTGAAGATTTGATCAACCACGAGGTTGAAATACGTCATGGTAGATGCCCATGGTCTTTGAAGAATGCCCCTGACTGGGCTGAATCTTGCTCTGAATAACTTCAAATTTTGTGGGAGAAACCCACAATTGCAGAAGATTGCCCCTGACTGGGCTGATGACTGCTTTGAAGCTTTTGAAAATCGTGGGACAAACCCACCATCTTGCAGAAGATGCCCCTGACTGGGCTACCAACGGTCTTGGAAATCTTCGGGATTGATCCTGGACCTCGACTTGCATATATGAATGTTGGATGATAATGATGTTCCATAATTAATGGAAATGCAGATGCATATGCTGACGCGCGGAGATGCAAGAGTTGGGGAAGTATGATATGATTTGAGTATGCATGTGATGCAAAATACTTATGATGATGGATGCAATGCGTATGATGCATATGATGCAGAAGGGTAATTGGAAATGCAGGTGGAGACGCCAGCGTGGTGGACTTTTGGTAGTTGCCAATGTGAATTGGACTTCGGGTGGTGGGAGGGATTGACAGCCTCGTCACGCAGTTTGTTGAAGACGTCATGATTGAAGCCAAAGATAATGCTATGGATGCCCCCAAGTCTGGGTACTTGGTGATTTGCTATGAATTTGCTTCAGAGAGAGTTGCAACTCTGCTTGATGATCAGGACGACCTGGTCTTGCCCCAGTTTGAACATGGCAATGGTCTGCCCTGGATTAACCCATTCTGACATATGGAAGTTGAACTCGGATGACTTGCCCCTACTCAAGTTGTTGAGTGATTTGCCCCAGCCTGTGGGTTTTGAGGTAGTCTTGCTTCGTGCCAACCACTGGAAGTCAAGTTCCCCCTTGGTTGTCCTTTGTTGGGATGACCTTGAATACCTAGCACTGATTTGTAATTAAAATTGTACATTCTCAAATGGTAATATTAATGCAAAGTTCGTTGCAAGTTTGAAAAAGTATCGTTTATTTGAGAGTGTCGTGGTAGTGAGACGAATGGACCGTTAGTCCAAACATTATGCTGATTGATTGGTGTGCAAGATATATTAAGAGAAATGACACCAATGTTGATGATTAGAAATCATGTGAGGAGTCAGGTTACGCAACCTTGCGACAATATGCTTTCAGAATAAGCCTCGCCTCAATTAGGTCTTTCGAGGGTTGTAACGTGGTCTGGTTCACGGTTATGAAACAAAGGATATTAGGCTCAAAGTATGATTTGTACCCACCCATTCTTCTTAACGATCTCCAGTCCTACGCTCAGTTAATTCTACACTTGTCTTGATGGTGTAAGCTTGAAGGTTCAAGGTTTGCTCGTCGTGGCAGTCACCTTATTCTGATGGACGTCAGTGCCCCTTTGATTTGGGTGGCCACTGAATCTTATTTTGTTTTTGTTGAGGGTTCCGGGGTCCTCTTTTGCTTTTGTTTTTTGATCCCTAACTTTTGCATGGATTGACTTTGCTTGTCAGATCCATCGGGATTGCCTTGATTTTGCCTAAGTCCCCTCTGAGGTGTTTGACTTAGCAAGCTTTTGATTTTTTTTGGATTTTGTTGGAGGGTTGTGACTGCCAGGTCATGGGTCATCGCTTGTTGATTCAAGTGCAAAGTTGAATTAACTGAACACTACCCTGCCCCAGGTTGAGTGTAAAGGTTTGAATATCCGAAGGAAACTGCTACTTCTAGGCTCGAAGTGGTTTACTAGGGATTAACTCCTTATATCTCTGGTGTATGGGGAATTGAAACAATGCCTGTACATCATTGACGAGATTCGGTCTGAAAGCATACAGTTTGCAATTATGGGTATCTTGTTTTCATCATCCTCCCTCAAATCATGCTAAACAACAGTGAATAGAGCGGAGTGAATAAACGTGTCGATGATAAGTGAAAAATGAGTGAATACGACATAACTAATTCAAAACATGCATAAACGATACATTAATGAAAACCAAATACGAAATGGCAATTGTTTAAAGCATACAGTACTTAAACACACAAAGACAAAATATAAGAAATGCGAAAGATTAAATGGCAGCATGACGGCCTTCTTCAGAGAATGGACTTGACTTGATTGGATTCGATGTTGGCACTAGTTGGCCGATGGCAGCGGATCGTTGATGATATTCGGAGACTTTCCATTGAAGTTGATAGCATCTCTGTCGATCATGTCTTGAATTATGTGCTTGAAAGCCCTGCAGTCCTCAATGGTATGACCTGGAGCACCCTTATGAAACTCACAATGAGCATTTGCATCGTAATCGGCAGGAATGACAGTTGGAGGAGCCAAATCTCTCGGAACAACAGCTTTCTTCTCCATCAACTGAGCAAAGATACTAGCATATTTCATTGGTAGACGATCAAAGACTCTATATGGTCTCCATGTTCTCTGCGGACGCTGTGGGCGAGTACCTTGTCGTTGCTGAGTAGCTTGCATATGCTGTTGCTGAGGAGGATATTGGTATCCTTGCTGATTGTAGGCCTGTTGCTGAGGAGCCTGTTGCCGTGGCATCTGAGCTTGCACTGCTTGAACAGCTGGCTGATAAGGCATTGGAGCATATTGCGCAGCAGCAACATATGGATACTGATAGTAGGGAACTTGATAAGGCATAGGAGCAGGAGCTTGTTGAGAAGCTTGCCCTTTTTGCAAAAAGATGGCATTTGTTTCGCCCTCCTTCTTCTTGTATCCGTTGAAAGGCTTCTTGACATTAGCCTGGATGTTAGGACCTCCTGGGATCTTTCCGCTCTTCAGCCCTTCTTCAATTCTCTCACCGACGATCACCAAGTCAGAGAATCCAGCGGAGACACTACCGATCAGCTTTTCGTAGTATTGGCCTTGTAAAGTACCCATGAAGATGTCAATCAATTCACAGTCAACAAGAGGTGGATGCACCCTTGCGGCTAACTCTCTCCATCATTGCGCGTACTCCTTGAAGGATTCGCTATCCTTCTGAGTCATACTCTGAAGCTGAGTACGGTTTGGAGCGAGATCGGTGTTGTATTTGTATTGTTTGACAAATGCATCGGCTAACTTGGCCCAAGTGCGCACACTGTTACGTTCCAACTGCATATACCATTCGAGTGATGCCCCAGACAGGCTGTCTTGGAAGCAATGGATCATGAGCTTTTCATCTTTGGCATAGGCAGCCATCTTGCGACAGTACATCTTCAAATGAATGTTTGGGCAACTGAGACCTTTGTACTTCGAGAATTCGGGCACCTTGAACTTGGGAGGAATGACAACATCAGGCACCAAGCACAATTCCAAAGCACTGAAAGAATTTGAATTGTGCCCCTCCATGGCTCGGAGTTTCTCGGCTAGATCTCGGCACATCTTCATGGCTTCAGAATCCTGAGCAGCAACAGGACTGGCGATGGGAATAGCAACATGATAGTTCTGAACGTCGTCATACTGATCCATCAGAGTATCTTCGATATGGGGAGCTGGGATTTTCACAACAGTAGGCTGGGCCTGCGGGATAACTCCAACAGTAACTCCAGGCGCTGGGATTGGCTGAGAAGTGTTTCCTTCGAATGCGTTGTTGAAGTTCAACGGCATCCCATGAGAATTTGGAATTGGAACCAAAGGGATGGCAGTAGACCCCTGTCATTGGCCATTGTTGACGACAGCAGCGGCTTCACGCTGTTCTTCCTCTCTTCTGGCCGCGAGGATGGCTTCGAGGATCTGGTCGATCTTTCCTTTCATGGAATCCAACTCTTCCCTGAAGGCGACTTGCTCCTGTTGAATCTGCTCCATCATTCGTCTGGTATTGGCTCTAGTTGCGTATTGGTGTCGAGGAATCAACTTGATTTACTGGAGAGGAAGGAACGAAGACATAAGATTCTGTTGAAGGACTGGAAATGCAAAATGCACAACATATGAAATGCAATGCAAATGATATGCAAGATGCAATGCAAGATACAAGATCCAGGATCACAGGATCATAGTTCAAACAACTCCTGAAGCTGGTAACTGTAATAGATAGGTGTAATACCCCAAATTTTACCCTTACATTTAGTCGGTCATTTCGCATAACATCTCATCTGTGCATTCGCTAACCACTAACAAGTCATGGAGGTGTTTGTTTTGCAGGATTTGGTTCCAGGGGTATTTTGGTCATTTTACGTGGATTCTGCTAATTCCTTGAAGACGGGCTGTCATTAAGTTTTGAGGCATTGGAGACGCTATTTCTGAGGCGTTTATTTATCACCGGGTTTGATTATATCAAGGCGCCATGTCCATGTGTTCGGTATCAAAAATTGCCGGGCACAACTGGATTTAAGATCCGTTTCATCACTCATGGTTTACTTCCAGAGCACTTCAGGTTCTGTTAATAAGGCACAGTTTTAATTGGGGATTATTGGATTGTGGCTCTTGGCATTTGGTCAGTGGAATTTAATTACGAGTAATGTTATTGTTGATGCTGAAACTGTTGTGATTACGGTGCACATCCGTGTTTGGTTATAAAGTTGTTGGTTAGCATTTAAATGGGAACACAAGTAAATTTAATCATGTGATGAGGTTAGGACTATGAATGAGACAATTGCACGAACAAGAATATCATTCGGGAATGTTCATGGTTTATGACTATGTTAATGATTTTAAATGTTTGTGGATTTATTCACAAACGTTTATAATTTTTAACTGGAAATAAATATAAATAAATTTGAAATTGAGCAGTCATGAATATATAAAAGAAGTGTTGGCATTTTATTTCGAAAGAACATCATGATACAAAAAGGAGGAAATTGTTTTCACATTCTGAATTGCTGTTACAAATGTTACATTCACTCTAAAAATGGTACATCTATCCTAAATCCTAAGTCCTAAAAATTCCTAAGTGTCTTCATGATGTCTTTGAGCTTCTCCGCAGGATCTCCGATTCACCTGCACATCAAAACAAAACAAACAGAATAGAAGGGGTTAGAAATTATTTTTGACACTCTCAGAACATCGTCATCATCGAGTGCCGGGAGTGGCACAACCGAAGCTGCGTCCTACCCCCGTTACCGATCCGCGCCGGTGGCGTCAGATCAGGTAACACCTGTTCTTATCATTACGGGACATCCGAGAGATAGAAGTGATAAAAGAAGCGGGATTGGATTTCCAAACTGATACGAGAGAAAGGCAAATTTGGACTCAGACCCGGATGCCGGCAGGTCTGAGTCGTTTTGGTTTCGAAATTTCCGACACCTGAAAAGCCACAAACGCATCAGTATTAGATTCAGAATTCGGAACTCAAAACCTAAACAATTCATGAGTAGCATCAATTCTGAACCATATAGGTGAGGTCATGAAAACCAAGTCCAAACAGAACACCAAATACAAACTAAACTGCATCAAAACAATGTATCAGAAGGCAAGTTCATGCGCAAAAAGCCAGAAGAAAACATCCTACAAATCTGTCATAACAGAAAGTTCCCAACAGGATCCAAAGAAAAGTGTAACAGCAATTAATGCAAGAAACAGGTTCAGCAGAAAAAAACCAGAGATATGGTGCAGTTCGGTAAAGTGTCAAGAATCAAGTTCAGAATCATACTATCACAAAGTAGCCCGAATAAGAACATAACAGATGGTTGGAGCATACCAAATCCAAACCAGGACATCCAACCGAGAACTGCCTGAAAACAATGGAAACAATAAAGATATTCGAAGCTATACCAGCCCTCAGCTAACCATCATCGGGCATAAGCGTTCGAGTGGCTGGGAGAGCCACGGCCGAGGCCGTTACTAATTCCCTACCAAACATCGAACTGTGTGGCATACAGTAATTATCGTTCAAACCGACGGTCGTTACCACTGAGGCGTCCAAAACCAATTGGTTCAGACCCTAAGGTCATCATCACCACATAACTTTCCCGGCGGCATGGATTAATTCAAAGCATCTGTTCTGGAAGAAGAAGAAGAAAGTAAGTAAGTGTGAACGGAAGAATTAGAGGCCATTCAAGTCACGGACTCCCCACAAAGTGCAAGTCCAGTTCACCAAGTAAAAGGGGCATCCCACACCTGAAATTCATAGAGTCAAGTTGCATCAGCAAGAACAAGCCCAATTAACAAGAGGCATAACAAAGCGCAGTTCGAAAGAGAAAAGGAACAAAGTTCATATCAGCCTTAAAGGATTCAAAATCAATATCAGTCACAATGTTTCCACTCCACACGAGAAAGTCAAACTGGAAAGTCGAAATACAGGACGTGGGCTCATCTCAAACATCATCGCGCAACAACATACAAAAATAAGGCAAAAGAGCAGGTCAGTTCACAAAACCATGACAGAAAGCAAGATAGGTTCAATATCATCACGCGACAGCCGCAGTGTAATAGACCAAATGTGCAGGCACATTGGAAAAACAAATTACCAAACACATGGCTCAGTTCATCAACATCATAGCCCAAATCATCATCACCAATTCAATCAGAGCAACCTGCCAAAACTGCACAGAAGAGTCGAAGTTCATATCAGAAAAGACAATCAAAACTCATGGCATTATTCACAACCAAACCAAATATCCAGTTAAATGGATATCCAATTGATTAAAGGGAAACCATCTCTGAAAAACAAGTTGAAGCAAATCCGTTGGGGATAAAATAAATCAAAGCAAATCTCGTGCGTCATCAACAAGTCCACATCTGCAAAATCCGAAAGAAAAATAAATCAAATCAAGGAAAGGTCAATCAAGCAATCCCAAAAAGGGAAGAAATCCCAATCAGAATCCAATCCAAGTTATATCTCAACCAGAAAGAAACGTAAATCAAATCTTATCACAAATTTGGATCAAAAAGAATCAAGAGGCCCACGAAATCACAGAAACCGAAAAAGATATAAAAGGAACAATACCACCTTTGAAAACCCTAGATGGAAAAGAGCGAGTGGCCGCGAGAAACCCTAACGGACAAACCGCGAGCGAAAACCCTAAGTGTCGTGAACAAACGGCCACGAACTCAGACGAAGGGGGATCGTCATCATCGTTCAAGGAATCGCCCAACATCGATCGAAGCTCATCACCAAACGCGATCAACAATACTCAGGGGGAAGTCCACCAACACCGTTCCATTTAAACGGCGGGCAAACAACCATCTAGGCTCAGATTCGTAATATCATCATCGCCCTCGCAGCAATCAACAACTATCGGCCATTATCGTAATAGACCGCTCGAAACCCTAGCTAAAGGGTGAGAAATCTTTTTGATCTTTCTTGTGTTGGTTTTTCAGGAATCTTAGAAGAAACAGAGGCGAACGATCGATGGATGAGAGACTCGAGAAAGGAGAATCGAGAGGAAGAAGACATGCAAATGGCGCCGCGCGGACGTAGGGTTCTGGGAACCCTAAATGGTTCTTTGGCAATAATTCATCACACCTGGGTTGGGTCCGGAGGTAATGACCGGCCCAACCCCTCCTTTTTTTCTTTTCTTTAAAAATCTGTTTTATTATTTTAAATTGTTTTTTTACCATTTTATTCTATAATATAAAAACTGTTTTTTGTGAAAATATTAAAAATAAATAAAATTTTAAAAAAACCTTTTATAAGAAAATAGAATAAAAAACTTCTTTTTCATATATAATAAATAAAAACTTTTTCAATAAATAACAAAAAATCTTTTTTTAAAAAATATCTAAGTTAAAATCCTTTTTCAAGATTAAATTTAATATTTTCTGTTGACATTACTCATTTTTTATATATAGATTCATTTAACATTCCTTTCAAGATAACAAAAGTCTTCAATATTACACTTTTTCTCCTGACTTGTCCGATTGTCGTTTAATCTTGCTTATTGACAGTGTTCATCATTTGCAGTTCTTCCTGCCTGTTTGGTTTATTTAAATTTCATTACTATATTGTAACTGCTTCTCATATGTAACCCCGCGAATCTAATAATCGCGCTTTAAGTTTCTGCCTTTAAATTTCTGTTTGCATGGCTTTAACTTCTGTCTTATTTCCTGTTTGCATAATTCAATCACCTCACGCATTTATCAATATTCCAGTCACACTACACACATCCGAAGGTTAGTCTAGCTTTTGGTCGCCGCGCCAATAGTCCTCAACTTCAAACCCTTACAACCTCACAAACCCTAATTTTCACAAATGCCTCGCCACAGGCAAAATTACAATTTTACCCCTAGCATTAGGTCAAAGAGCCGCCGCGCTCATTTTAGGGTTTCCCGTCGTGGAATCCCTAACCTAATTTAACCCTAATTACAACTTAAGATTTCAACGTAGAGATTTGGAGTTTCTACACTCCACGTAAGCGTGTCCTTAAGATGCGTTTATTCCCCTTGAGACCTTGACCACAGTCAAGAAGTTTCTAACCTCCCTTTTGAGGGGAACTACGATTACTCTGATTCCACTCCCGTAAGGATACGTAGGCACAAGGTGCGATGTCTTGCCGAGTAAACTTAGAATTAACCCCTTAGGTTTATTTTCTCACTTTTAATCCCTTTGTACATATACCTTAAGAAAATAAATAAAGCAAATAGTAAACATTTGAACAAAAGGTTCTCGTAGAGTACTACGGAAGTTTACGGTGCTAATACCTTCCCTAAATTTAATCAACCCCCGAACCCTAGATCTTTCCCCGCATTTTGTTTACGATGCAAAATAGGTTTTCCCTCTTTTGACCTTTTCCTTCGGATAAATCAAAGAGCGGTTGTGAATTGAATTGCGATTCAAACTCATTAATAGTTTGTGATCCTATTTCCACCTCAACAGAAAATGGCGACTTCACTGGGGACATGTCTTAATTTTTTGAGGGTTATCCCTAACTTGTTCATATTTATTACTATCTGTGTTATTATTCATTTGCATGTATATATTTGTGCTTTGATGGTGGGATTGTTCCTTGTGCTGTGAGATAAAGTCCTACGCCCGGACTAGTGACATTATTATAGGATGGGGATATATTCGATGAGGCTTATCGGGAGTTGAATCCCGACTAAGTTGATTCGAGAATCACCGCTCAGTTGAGATCTTTTCGAAAATGGTTCGGTTGATCGAGTATAATCGTGAAAACTTTTTCCATGGTCGATTGGAGTCTGTGATATTGAGGACCGTAGTACCTTAACACCACCTTGGCCTTATTTAGGACGTAGTGCGGGAACTATGTGGGAGTAATCCTACAACGGTTGCTACGCGATACTACACTCAAAAGAGGTTCTCTTGAGAATATTATTAACCCCCGAGTCAATCGGAAGGTCGATAATATCCGAAAGATGGGCTGATGACTTTGGGCACTTTTTAGAACCTTGTTCGGCAGGTACGACTAACCTATAGTACACTCCTTTTGGGGATGGGTAGACCTTAACTCCACTCATGACTTTTAACCTAGGGTTTTGTGTATTCATGTGCATGGCATCCATAAAGCATCCCATTGCATTGTATTTCATGGAATTCAAACATCATTTATATCGCGGGATAAAATAAAAATGAAAAACAAGGAAAATTTTTTGGTACCCCACGACATTCGTAGATGTTTGAATTCCATGAAATCTTCATTTGCATTTGCATCATAGCATCATATACTTTCTTGCATTGCATGTGTCTTCCGTTTTCTCATGTTCGGTTCTCTCGCCTTCCAGTTTCGTCACCCTGAGTTCTCGGCACCAGTACAACACCAGAGCTCAAACTCGGAAGAGAATGGAGGATCAGACAAAAGAGATTGATCGCCTTAGCAATGAACTTGAAGACCTACGAGGGGGTATGGGGCGTATGATGGAATTGTTACATGTTATGAATGCTAAGATGGATACCCAGCCCACTGTTGTTTCAGAGATTACCGGCGTTACTGTGGACCCTCCACCAAGTGTGACCGTAACAAAGGACCCACCTTATGGTCTTGCTCCCGGTTTTGTGCCTCCTCAAGCCACTGTTCCGATTAATCAGCCTGTTCAGCAAGCCGTGCCTTTATTTTCTGAAGTTCCTAGGGGAGCTCCTATCTTTGCACCACCTGTTGTACACACCCGTGCGCAACCGTACTTCAATGAGACAGTTTTTGATAATCTTGATGAGAATGCTGAAGGTTACGAGAAACATGACAAGCTTCGTGAGGAAGTAAACACCATCGTCCAGAGATTGAAAAAGGTAGAGGGCGATCAAATTTTTGGGACTGCTGCAAGGGATGTTTGTTTGGTCTCAGGTTTGGTTATTCCCCCGAAGTTCAAAACTCCGAACTTCGATCGTTATGAAGGTGCCACCTGTCCTAAGAGTCATCTGATCATGTACTATCGCAAAATGGCTGCCCATATTGAGAATGATAAACTGATGATTCATTGCTTCCAAGACAGTTTGAAGGGTGCTTCTTCCAAATGGTACTTAACTTTGGACCAGGCTCGCATTAAGAGTTTCCAAGATTTATTCGACGCTTTCATCAAACACTACAAGTACAATATGGATCTGGCTCCTGACAGAAGACAGTTGTTGAGTATGTCACAAAAGAATTCTGAATCATTCAAAGAGTACGCTCAAAGGTGGAGAGAGATTGCTTCGCAGGTAGAACCTCCTTTGACCGAGAAAGAGTTAGCTGATTGGTTTGTCGACACGGTTCGTCCAGAATTTTACGAGAGAATGGTGGGTAGTGTGACTTCAAATTTCTCTGACATCGTTGCTGTGGGTGTCAAGATTGAATTGGGTATGAAAAGTGGTAAAATGACAAGTAATCATGGTGCTTCTAAGGATCAGCCTAAGAAACCTCCGTATAGCTCCCAGAAGAAGAAAGAGGGCGAGACTAATGCTATATCCTCTGGTAGAATAAGAGACCAATTTTATCAATATCCGCAAGGTTATGCTCAACCTCAAGGGTACCCAATCCAATATGCTCAACAACCCTATGTGGCAGCTGTTACACCTTCTTTCAATCAACAGGTTCCTATGTATCAACCTATGCAACAACCTCCTGTTTATCCGCCTCCTATCAACTACCTACAGGCGCCCAACGCTCCTGCTCCTCAACAACCAAAGAGTCCGGCTCCTCGCCAGAATGTTCCGAACAAAAGAACGTATAAGCCTTGCCCGCCGATTCCGATGACTTTCACCGAGTTGTATCCCTCTTTGGTCAAGCAAGGTCTAATCACTACTCGGGCTTTGGGTCCGCCTCCTAATCCTCTACCCGCCAATTACAACGCCGCCGCTCATTGTTTATTTCATGAAGGTGCGCCTGGTCATGATCTGGAGAATTGTTATGCTCTCAAAAATCTTGTCAGGGATTTATTGGAAAAGAAGATTTTGTCATTTGAAGATCCTCAACCGAATGTTAAGAAGAACCCTTTTCCTAACCATGAGAGTGTCAATGCCATTAGTGCTGATTCGGAGGAAGGTTATGTCCTTGACGTTGTACAGATTAAGACTCCTCTCAAGATGTTCCATTCGAAACTGTTTGAAGCTGGTCTGGTAGATACTTCCCACGTTGCATGCGTAAGTTGTGAAGCCAGTATTAAGGGTTGTGTGTTGGTTCAGAATGATGTTCAGAGGTTGATTAATGAGGGTGTTTTACAAGTGACAAGCCAACCCAAGAAGGATGAGGTCGCTGTGGTTGAGCCAGTCTTCCATCAGCCTGGATCAAAGGGAAAGGTACCAGTGTTTAATCTATCAGGGGCAGGTTCTGCCAATCTCGTGTTCGATATACCAAAGTCGTCTATCCCTGAGGTGAATCAGCATAAGCCAATAGTTATTCGAAGACCAAGTCCGTTTCCTTTCAGTGATCCTAAATCTGTGCCTTGGAAATACGACGTGACGATGATTGACAAGGAGTCTGGGAAGGTTATTCCAAATGAAGAGGTTAAGGGCACTGTGACCAATATCGCAGAGGCAAGCAGGATGACTCGCAGTGGCCGTGTGTATACTCCCCGTTCCAATGAGGTTCCACCTAAGGAAACCACTAATATCCCAGTGGCCGTCAAAGACAAAGGTAAGGGAGCCGTTACGAACGATGAAGATGCTGAGTTTTTGAGGATCATCAAGAAAAGTGACTATAAAGTTATCGACCAACTTCATCAGACTCCTTCCAAGATTTCGATTTATCTTTGTTGATGAGTTCACCCGCTCATAGGATGGCCTTGCAGAAAGTTTTGACTCAAGCACATGTGGATCAGGATATCAACACCAGTCGGTTTGATAGTGTGATTGTCAATTTGACCGCCTGTAACACCCTTAGTTTCAGCAATGAAGAGTTACCAAAGGAGGGTCCGAATCATAATCGTGCTTTACATATATCAGTGAAATGTCAGGGAGATAATTTGGCAAGAGTGCTAGTGGACACCGGTTCTTCTTTAAATGTTCTACCTAAGAGGGTTCTTGATAAGTTGGTTTTCAAAGAAACTGTGTTGAAACCTACTCCTTTGATAGTCAAGGCTTTCGATGGTTCTCGCCGGTCGGTAATGGGGGAGGTTGAGCTTCCTATCCTGATTGGTCCGCAAGTTTTTAATATCACGTTTCAAGTCATGGACATTAATCCCAATTACAGCTGTTTACTTGGAAGGCCGTGGATACACGCCGCTGGGGCAGTAACCTTAACGTTGCACCAAAAGATGAAGTTCGTGGTCGGTGAAAAGTTGGTTATTATACACGGTGAGGAGGATTTGATGGTCAGTAACCTGTCGTCTTTCCGTTACATTGAAGCCGATGAGAATGCTTTGGAAATCTCCTTTCAAGCACTTGAGATCGCCAATGCTGTTCTGTTAGAAGTCGAAGAGATAGTGGGCCAGGGTAATCCATCTTTTGCATCTCTGAAGAGTACCAAATCAACAATTGACAGGGGCATTCCTGAAGGTTGGGGAGAGGTAATTGATGTCAAGACCAAGACTGATCGCTTTGGGTTGGGTTACAAACCAACTCAGAATGGAGCTGCCACAACTGTCGAAGGGCGTCCGAAGGTTATCCAAGAGGTATTTGTCAGCGGAGGTTTCCAAGTCAATGCCATCAGTGACTGTGAGGAAAATGAAGATCTGAGCAACCTGGTGTTTAAGGGTGATGCAGCTTTGAACAACTGGGAGGCCGTAGAGATCCCTGTTATTTTTCCCTTGTCAAAGTAATTTTTTTTTATTTTTAAAAAGTTTCATTTACGTTTTCAAATAAAAATCCGTAGCTCTGCCCAAGGCTATAGGGTCGTTTTTGTTGGGCCACCTTTCATTTCTAAAAGGATATTAATAAAGGCATTTTGTTCAATTCCACTTTGGTTCATTTGCGTTTTTCGTTTTCACCTTTAAAAAATGAAATTGGCAACCTTTTTTGTCGAAAATAAAACAAAAATAGCATTTCATTTCTTATCTTACATATCTTTGAGCATTTTAATTAAGTAAGCCTTCCATCATGCAGAGACATCGTAAACCTTGTTGGGTCCAATGACTTTACTGACACTCCTGACTGGGATGCACCCATCAATCAAGCTGAGGACGAGGGTGAAGAAGATTTTGAAGTACCCGCTGAACTGACAAGATTGATTGAGTACGAGTACACAGAGCTTCGACCGCATAAAGAGCAGGTGGACTTAATTAATCTTGGTGCAGATGAGAACAAGAAAGAGGTCAAGATCGGTGCGATGCTTGGGACAGAGGTTAAGCCGAAGTTGATCGAGTTGTTAAAAGAATATATTGATGTGTTTGCATGGTCGTATCAAGATATGCCTGGTCTAGACACGGATATTGTTGTTCACAAGTTGCCACTTAAGCCGGATTGTCCGCCTATCAAACAAAAGCTTCGAAGAACGAGACCCGACATGGCTTTGAAAATTCGAGATGAGGTTAAAAAACAGTTAGATGCAGGTTTCTTGGCAGTTGCAAAATATCCAGATTGGGTTGCCAACATTGTGCCAGTGCCCAAGAAAGATGGTAAAGTTAGGATGTGTGTGGATTACAGGGATCTGAATAAAGCAAGTCCGAAAGATGATTTCCCTCTGCCACATATTGATACACTTGTAGACAATACAGCCAGTTTTGCGTTGTTCTCATTTATGGATGGTTTCTCTGGCTATAATCAGATTAAAATGGATCCCGATGATCGCGAGAAGACTACTTTCATTACTCCTTGGGGGACCTTCTGCTACAAAGTCATGCCCTTCGGTTTGAAGAACGCAGGGGCAACTTACCAACGCGCTATGACCACTCTTTTTCATGATATGATGCACAAGGAGATCGAGGTGTATGTGGACGATATGATAGCCAAGTCTCAGAGTGAAGAGGAGCATCTAGACCATTTGGTGAAGCTGTTTGAACGACTCAGGAAATATCAGTTGAAATTGAATCCTGCTAAATGTACCTTCGGTGTCAGATCTGGAAAATTGCTTGGTTTCATTGTTAGCCAGCGAGGGATTGAGGTGGATCATGACAAAGTCCGAGCCATTCAAGATATGCCAGCTCCGCAAACCGAGACGCAAGTTAGAGGTTTTCTGGGACGTTTGAATTATATTTCCAGGTTTATCTCCAACATGACCGCTACTTGTGAGCCGATATTCAAGTTACTTTGCAAGGGGCAGACGGTTGAGTGGAACCCTGATTGTCAGAAAGCGTTTGAGAAGATTAAGGGTTATTTGCAAGACCCCCCTATTCTGATTCCTCCCGTACCTGGAAGACCGTTGTTCATGTACCTTACTGTTCTTGAGAAGTCTATGGGTTGTGTGCTTGGACAACATGATGAGACTGGAAGAAAGGAGCATGCGATTTATTACCTGAGCAAGAAGTTTACCGATTGTGAAAACAGATACTCACCATTGGAGAAAACTTGTTGTGCATTGGCATGGGCCGCTAGGCGCCTTCGGCAATATATGGTCTGTCATACCACATTGTTGATTTCTAAAATGGATCCGATCAAGTATATTTTTGAAAAACCTGCTCAAACCGGGAGGCTAGCCCGTTGGCACATGTTGTTATCCGAATATGACATCCAGTATGTACCCCAGAAGGCGATTAAGGGTAGTATTTTATCTGATTATCTTGCAGACCAGCCAGTTGAAGATTATGAACCTCTTACGTTTGATTTTCCTGATGAGGATATTTTGTTGATTAAAAGAGATTGTGAAGAGCCAGATCCGAGCGAAGGTCTAGAACCAGGTCTTTGGTGGAGGATGATGTTTGATGGTTCCTCGAATTTCAATGGGCATGGTATAGGCGCCGTTTTGATGAACCCAAAGGGTGGATTCACTCCATTTACAGCAAGGTTGGACTTTGAGTGTACTAATAACGTCGCAGAATATGAAGCATGTATTCTTGGCCTCGAAGCAGTAATTCACCTCCGAATCAAACTTCTTAAAGTAAGTGGTGACTCAGCCTTGGTTATTTACCAGGTACAAGGCAAATGGGAAACGAAGAATGAGAAGTTAATCCCTTATAAGGACTACATTGTTGAGCTGATCAAGTATTTCGACGAGATAGAGTTCGAGCATGTTCCTAGATCCGAGAATCACGTTGCTGATGCTTTAGCCATGTTAGCATCCATGTGGAAAGTTAAATTCGTTAATGAAGCACCTCTTATCCATATTGAGCGCAAAGTTGAGCCCGCTTATTGTCAGGTGGTCGAAGAAGTTGAGGTGGATGAAAAGCCTTGGTTTCATGATATCAAGAACTATCTCGTCAAGCAAGAGTATCCCGATGGTGCTACTGGTCTGGACAAGAAAACATTGAGAAGACTGGCGTCCAAATTCTTTATCAGTAATGGTGTGTTATACAAGAGAAATCACGACATGGTTCTGCTCAGATGTGTTGATAAACGGGAAGCGGACATGTTACTGCAGGAAATTCATGAGGGGACCTTCGGAACTCATGCCAATGGTTATGCTATGTCCAAGAAGATGTTAAGGGCTGGGTATTATTGGTTAACCATGGAAGCTGACTGCATCCAATACGCTAGAAAATGCCATAAGTGCCAAATTTATGCTGATAAAATGCATGTACCTCCATCACCGTTGAATGTTTTGTCTTCACCATGGCCGTTCTCTATGTGGGGCATTGACATGATTGGGGCAATCGAGCCGAAGGCTTCTAATGGTCATCGTTTTATCCTTGTTGCTATTGATTATTTCACCAAGTGGGTAGAGGCTGCCTCCTACACCAACGTGACCAAGCAAGTGGTTGCCCGCTTCATCAGGAAAGAAATCATCTGCCGTTATGGAATCCCAAGCCGGATAATAACTAACAATGGCACCAATCTGAATAACAAGACTATGAAAGAGCTGTGTGACAGTTTCAAGATCACTCATCACAATTCTTCTCCGTACCGTCCTAAGATGAATGGGGCCGTTGAAGCTGCGAATAAGAATATCAAGAAAATCCTGCAAAAGATGGTTGTGACTTACAAAGATTGGCATGAGATGTTACCGTTTGCTTTGCATGGATACAGAACCTCAGTGAGAACTTCGACAGGGGCAACACCTTTCTCATTGGTGTATGGAATGGACGCCGTGCTCCCCATCGAAGTAGAGATACCTTCTTTAAGAGTGTTGATGGAAGCTGAACTTGAGGAAGCTGAGTGGGTTCAAGACAGACTGGATCAGCTGAATCTCATTGACGAGAAGCGCATGACAGCCATGTGCCATGGGCAATTATATCAGAAACGGATGAAAAGAGCGTTTGATAAGAAGATTCGTATCCGTGAGTTCCGTCAAGGAGAGCTCGTACTCAAAAAGATCTTGCCAGTGCATAAAGATATGCGTGGAAAGTGGATGCCCAATTATGAAGGCCCATTCGTTGTAAAGACCGTTTTCTCCGGAGGGTCTCTGATACTTACAACAATGGACGGTGAAGAACTAGCACATCCCGTGAATTCTGATGCAGTTCGAAAATATTATGCCTAAAAACCCGCTAAGTCGAAAACCTGCAAAAGGCGACTTAGGCAAAAGTAAGGGTTGAAAAAAAGAAATAATAATAAAAAGCTCGCTAAGTTGAAAACCCGAAAGGGCGGCTTAGGCAAAAAGGAGCGTCCCGGTGGATTGAAAACCCGAGAGGGCGGTCCAGGCAAAAGTTAGGGACAAAGGCATTTCATTGCATCAGAGGACACTGATCATCGCGAACACACTTTCCGCATGAGAGCCATGTTTCAGTCCTTTCATCCTTGCCCAAAGCAGGATTCTGGATTAATCTTAGTTATTAGTGTCAGTATGTGCCGTTGGATTCAATGTAACCTTTTCCCATGTTGCCAATTTCAAAACATAATCATCTGTGGAGCTATGCCTTCAGCGAGCTGCCACCCTTTAATAAAAGATACCATTTTGTTACTTACATTCCTTGGTGCATTGCTCTTTGTTTTCTATTGTTATGCAAAATGCGTTTATTCTTAAAATTTGAAAATGAAAGGTGCTTTGTAGATTTTTCAAAACTGTTCTTCAAAAAACGAAATTGAAATATAAGAAATTACTTTGACTAGTGGAAATTTCAGAAGGATCTCTTCACTCCCCGAAAATATCATTATTGCAGAAACACTTTCAAATCATTGCTCTAACACAGTCCCCAGCGAGACTATAAGCTGACAACCTTTTCTTGGGCAACTCGAAAGTATCCCTCAGGTTTTCCTCTCCCCATGAGAAGACGTGATACTGTGCACCCAAGCAAATTACTTTCTCCCCAGAGAATTCAGAATTCTGGAACCAGATGTGGTCCTACCATTTCTTCCCATGATTGACGTATTGGTTGCAGAGAACGCAGGGTATCTCCGTCGAGATGTTTATTTCATCTCTCGTCCTATCTCTAGTCTGTTTCGTTAGCATATGCAAGGGCATAAGCATCACATGCCTGTTTCAGTACATATTCATCACATATTCGTTACATATTCATTACATATTCATTACATACTCATTACATACTCATAACATCCTGCATATTTACATACATAGACATTAACATATGCAGCGACATATGCGTTAGCATTCACAGGTTCATTGTGTTTCGCCATCATTGGTTGTTACCGCCGAGTAACTGGGGTTTGTCCATTCTCTCCAAATAGATTGTCAGCCCTAAGCATAAAATACCCACTTGTTTCCAGTTTCCCCACAGAGCTCGATCCTCGTGGATGACGGTTACTTCAGCTATCTTTCCTCGCCAGGATTAGATATTTACCCTTCGAGATCATTCCCTCGATGGAGTCTTGATTACCAGTCTTCTTTCTAGCTCGATCCTAGATTGAATCTCAGTCTTGTCGGTCGTCGAGCCCAACCGGACGTGCATTTATTTTGCACCATCTAAAAATTTTCACCATACCTTGGCAGATACGCGGCATGTTCTCGCCCGAGAAGTTTATCACTGTACCCGGATGTGCATTTATTTCGCACTATCTTTCAAGAAAATCAACTACAATCCTTTACAGATACATGCCAGTTCATGCCTGGATAATTTATTATTACAATCCTACATCTTACAACATCGATATACAACATTTCTCACCTAAGAAGCCGATCCTATCTTCGTTATGACTCGCAGCAAATGGCCATCTCCATGGAGCAGTTGGGCTTCCATTTACCTGTCGTCTTGAAGTATGGGGGGTTTTGAACCAAATAGTATTCAGGAGAGCACGATCTTGAAGTACGGGGAGGTTTGAGCGGAATCATATTCAGGAGAGCACGATTCTGAATTATGAAGAAGTTCATTTACCCTTTAGTAAAAGAAGGAGCCGAATCATATTCAGGAGAGCACGATTCTGAAGTATGAGGAAGTTCAGTTAGCCCTTTTCATATTCAGGAGAGCACGATTCTGAAGTATGAAGAATTTCATTTACCCGAAGGAGCGGAATCATATTCAGGAGAGCACGATTCTGAAGTATGAGGAAGTTCAGTTCACCCTTTTCATATTCAGGAGAGCACGATTCTGAAGTATGAAGAATTTCATTTACGCGAAAGAGCCGAATCATATTCAGGAGAGCACGATTCTGAAGTATGAGGAAGTTCAGTTTACCCTTTTCATGTTCAGGAGAGCACGATCTTGAAGCATGAAGAAGTTTATTTATCCTTCAGTAAGAGAAGAATCAGAATCGTATTCCAGGCGCCGACCTTAAATGCGAGAAGATTTATTTATCAGATAAGCAGCATCCTCTTTATTTGAGTGCTTATCCATTTTGGCACATAAGTCCCTTCCAACGATAAGTGACAGCTCTCCCTCGAGAAGCTTATCAGGGCATTTCCCATCAAAGTCCATTTATTTTGGCATACAGCCGGTCTTTACCCTGTATATTTGACACGGATTTCCGAAAAGTCCATTCGATCCCATCACGAAGGATAGTTTATGGAAGCTTAGATGTTATTCTTTGCTCAATGCTCCAGCAGTCTGTAATCGATCTTGCAAGCCGTGTAGATCCTGTTATTATTAAACATTCCCAAATGGAGGTCATCTCATAAGTGCCCTCTCCATTTAAGAACCTTATTCCTAAAGTCCATTTATTTTGGCATACAGCCGGTCTTTACCCTGTATATTTGATACGGATTCCCGAAAAGTCCGTTTGATCCTGTCACGAGAGATAGTTTACAGAAGCTTGGATGTTATTCTTTGCTCAATGCTCCAGCATTCTGTAATCGATCTTGCAATCGTACGTGATCCAGTTTTATTTTTAGATTCCCCAGTGGAGGCCGTCTCATAGGTACCATCTCCATTTGAGAATCTCGTTTTCTAAAAAAGGACAATTGGTCGTGTTCGCACCAGTTGACCATCATTTTTAGAATTCCCCAGTGTTGTACTGTGTCTCAGCGCGTCGTTTTCCCCAGTGCGTTCTTCTCGTAGCGTCGGTCCCTGTGTCGTCGTATTCGTCATCATTTTCGCATTCATCATTCCAGCATACGCACCATATCATATTCATGGCATCATCTGCATTAAGCTGTCCTCGCTTTGTCCAATAGCATTGCATATCGTCGCATATAAGGGCAAAATTTTCGGTTATCTATATTTAAATCTCTCCACCACGATTCCTCGAGTCTCTGTCACTCAAATCGTCCGGTGTAGCTATTTAAATAGGGGCAACTGTAATACCCCAAAATTTACCCTTACATTTAGTCGGTCATTTCGCATAGCATCTCATCTGTGCATTCGCTAACCACTAACAAGTCATGGAGGTGTTTGTTTTGCAGGATTTGGTTCCAGGGGTATTTTGGTCATTTTACGTGGATTCTGCTAATTCCTTGAAGACGGGCTGTCATTAAGTTTTGAGGCATTGGAGACGCTATTTCTGAGGCGTTTATTTATCACCGGGTTTGATTATATCAAGGCGCCATGTCCATGTGTTCGGTATCAAAAATTGCCGGGCACAACTGGATTTAAGATCCGTTTCATCACTCATGGTCTACTTCCAGAGCACTTCAGGTTCTGTTAATAAGGCACAGTTTTAATTGGGGATTATTGGATTGTGGCTCTTGGCATTTGGTCAGTGGAATTTAATTACGAGTAATGTTATTGTTGATGCTGAAACTGTTGTGATTACGGTGCACATCCGTGTTTGGTTATAAAGTTGTTGGTTAGCATTTAAATGGGAACGCAAGTAAATTTAATCATGTGATGAGGTTAGGACTATGAATGAGACAATTGCACGAACAAGAATATCATTCGGGAATGTTCATGGTTTATGACTATGTTAATGATTTTAAATGTTTGTGGATTTATTCACAAACGTTTATAATTTTTAACTGGAAATAAATATAAATAAATTTGAAATTGAGCAGTCATGAATATATAAAAGAAGTGTTGGCATTTTATTTCATAAGAACATCATGATACAAAAAGGAGGAAATTGTTTTCACATTCTGAATTGCTGTTACAAATGTTACATTCACTCTAAAAATGGTACATCTATCCTAAATCCTAAGTCCTAAAAATTCCTAAGTGTCTTCATGATGTCTTTGAGCTTCTCCGCAGGATCTCCGATTCACCTGCACATCAAAACAGAACAAACAGAATAGAAGGGGTTAGAAATTATTTTTGACACTCTCAGAACATCGTCATCATCGAGTGCCGGGAGTGGCACAACCGAAGCTGCGTCCTACCCCCGTTACCGATCCGCGCCGGTGGCGTCAGATCAGGTAACACCTGTTCTTATCATTACGGGACATCCGAGAGATAGAAGTGATAAAAGAAGCGGGATTGGATTTCGAAACTGATACGAGAGTAAGGCAAATTTGGACTCAGACCCGGATGCCGGCAGGTCTGAGTCGTTTTGGTTTCGAAATTTCCGACACCTGAAAAGCCACAAACGCATCAGTATCAGATTCAGAATTCGGAACTCAAAACCTAAACAATTCATGAGTAGCATCAATTCTGAACCATATAGGTGAGGTCATGAAAACCAAGTCCAAACAGAACACCAAATACAAACTAAACTGCATCAAAACAATGTATCAGAAGGCAAGTTCATGCGCAAAAAGCCAGAAGAAAACATCCTACAAATCTGTCATAACAGAAAGTTCCCAACAGGATCCAAAGAAAAGTGTAACAGCAATTAATGCAAGAAACAGGTTCAGCAGAAAAAAACCAGAGATATGGTACAGTTCGGTAAAGTGTCAAGAATCAAGTTCAGAATCATACTATCACAAAGTAGCCCGAATAAGAACATAACAGATGGTTGGAGCATACCAAATCCAAACCAGGACATCCAACCGAGAACTGCCTGAAGACAATGGAAACAATAAAGATATTCGAAGCTATACCAACCCTCAGCTAACCATCATCGGGCATAAGCGTTCGAGTGGCTGGGAGAGCCACGGCCGAGGCCGTTACTAATTCCCTACCAAACATCGAACTGTGTGGCATACAGTAATTATCGTTCAAACCGACGGTCGTTACCACTGAGGCGTCCAAAACCAATTGGTTCAGACCCTAAGGTCATCATCACCACATAAATTTCCCGGCGGCATGGATTAATTCAAAGCATCTGTTCTGGAAGAAGAAGAAGAAAGTAAGTAAGTGTGAACGGAAGAATTAGAGGCCATTCAAGTCACGGACTCCCCACAAAGTGCAAGTCCAGTTCACCAAGTAAAAGGGGCATCCCACACCTGAAATTCATAGAGTCAAGTTGCATCAGCAAGAACAAGCCCAATTAACAAGAGGCATAACAAAGCGCAGTTCGAAAGAGAAAAGGAACAAAGTTCATATCAGCCTTAAAGGATTCAAAATCAATATCAGTCACAATGTTTCCACTCCACACGAGAAAGTCAAACTGGAAAGTCGAAATACAGGACGTGGGCTCAGCTCAAACATCATCGCGCAACAACATACAAAAACAAGGCAAAAGAGCAGGTCAGTTCACAAAACCATGACAGAAAGCAAGATAGGTTCAATATCATCACGCGACAGCCGCAGTGTAATAGACCAAATGTGCAGGCACATTGGAAAAACAAATTACCAAACACATGGCTCAGTTCATCAACATCATAGCCCAAATCATCATCACCAATTCAATCAGAGCAACCTGCCAAAACTGCACAGAAGAGTCGAAGTTCATATCAGAAAAGACAATCAAAACTCATGGCATCATTCACAACCAAACCAAATATCCAGTTAAATGGATATCCAATTGATTAAAGGGAAACCATCTCTGAAAAACAAGTTGAAGCAAATCCGTTGGGGATAAAATAAATCAAAGCAAATCTCGTGCGTCATCAACAAGTCCACATCTGCAAAATCCGAAAGAAAAATAAATCAAATCAAGGAAAGGTCAATCAAGCAATCCCAAAAAGGGAAGAAATCCCAATCAGAATCCAATCCAAGTTATACTCAACCAGAAAGAAACGTAAATCAAATTTTATCACAAATTTGGATCAAAAAGAATCAAGAGGCCCACAAAATCACAGAAACCGAAAAAGATATAAAAGGAACAATACCACCTTTGAAAACCCTAGATGGAAAAGAGCGAGTGGCCGCGAGAAACCCTAACGGACAAACCGCGAGCGAAAACCCTAAGTGTCGTGAACAAACGGCCACGAACTCAGACGAAGGGGGATCGTCATCATCGTTCAAGGAATCACCCAACATCGATCGAAGCTCATCACCAAACGCGATCAACAATACTCAGGGGGAAGTCCACCAACACCGTTCCATTTAAACGGCGGGCAAACAACCATCGAGGCTCAAATTCGTAATATCATCATCGCCCTCGCAGCAATCAACAACTATCGGCCATTATCGTAACAGACCGCTCGAAACCCTAGCTAAAGGGTGATAAATCTTTTTGATCTTTCTTGTGTTGGTTTTTCAGGAATCTTAGAAGAAACAGAGGCGAACGATCGATGGATGAGAGACTCGAGAAAGGAGAATCGAGAGGAAGAAGACATGCAAATGGCGCCGCGCGGACGTAGGGTTCTGGGAACCCTAAATGGTTCTTTGGCAATAATTCATCACACCTGGGTTGGGTCCGGAGGTAATGACCGGCCCAACCCCTCCTTTTTTTCTTTTCTTTAAAAATCTGTTTTATTATTTTAAATTGTTTTTTTACCATTTTATTCTATAACATAAAAACTGTTTTTTGTGAAAATATTAAAAATAAATAAAATTTAAAAAAAACCTTTTATAAGAAAATAGAATAAAAAACTTCTTTTTCATATATAATAAATAAAAACTTTTTCAATAAATAACAAAAGATCTTTTTTTAAAAAATATCTAAGTTAAAATTCTTTTTCAAGATTAAATTTAATATTTTCTGTTGACATTACTCATTTTTTATATATAGATTCATTTAACATTCCTTTCAAGATAACAAAAGTCTTCAATATTACACTTTTTCTCCTGACTTGTCTGATTGCCGTTTAATCTTGCTTATTGACAGTGTTCATCATTTGCAGCTCTTCCAGCCTGTTTGGTTTATTTAAATTTCATTACTATATTGTAACTGCTTCTCATATGTAACCCCGCGAATCTAATAATCGCGCTTTAAGTTTCTGCCTTTAAATTTCTGTTTGCATGGCTTTAACTTCTGTCTTATTTCCTGTTTGCATAATTCAATCACCTCACGCATTTATCAATATTCCAGTCACACTACACACATCCGAAGGTTAGGTCTAGCTTTTGGTCGCCGCGCCAATAGTCCCCAACTTCAAACCCTTACAACCTCACAAACCCTAATTTTCACAAATGCCTCGCCACAGGCAAAATTACAATTTTACCCCTAGCATTAGGTCAAAGAGCCACCACGCTCATTTTAGGGTTTCCCGCCGTGGAATCCCTAACCTAATTTAACCCTAATTACAACTTAACATTTCAACGTAGAGATTTGGAGTTTCTACACTCCACGTAAGCGTGTCCTTAAGATGCGTTTATTCCCCTTGAGACCTTGACCACAGTCAAGAAGTTTCTAACCTCCCTTTTGAGGGGAACTACAATTACTCTGATTCCACTCCCGTAAGGATACGTAGGCACAAGATGCGATGTCTTGCCGAGTAAACTTAGAATTAACCCCTTAGGTTTATTTTCTCACTTTTAATCCCTTTGTACATATATCTTAAGCAAATAAATAAAGCAAATAGTAAACATTTGAACAAAAGGTTCCCGTAGAGTACTACGGAAGTTTAGGGTGCTAATACCTTCCCTAAATTTAATCAACCCCCGAACCCTAGATCTTTCCCCGCATTGTGTTTACGATGCAAAATAGGTTTTCCCTCTTTTGACCTTTTCCTTCGGATAAATCAAAGAGCGGTTGTAAATTGAATTGCGATTCAAACTCATTAATAGTTTGTGATCCTATTTCCACCGCAACAATAGGTAACCATAATTTCTGATCAAAGAAACTGACAAGTACCACCTATACGGGCAGGTCTAAACATTCTACCCATAAACCCACTTACGGGATGGTTTCTATGTTTGGTTCCCAGGATCACGGACACTAGTCGTATTAGCGTCACGCCACAGGCTGACTATATTATGACGATAATGACGATAAGGTCTCTCCTGAGCGGGGTCCTCGTGCTAGGCGCACAAGGAGCGAGTCCTTGGAGACTAACACTACACGACCACCAATATCGAAACTGGTGCTAACAAAAGGTTCCCAGAATCAAGGACCCTTCATTAATCAAGTCGTGCAACAGGCTAGCTGTGTTACAACAAGATCTACGAATAGGTCTCCTCTGGAGGAGCTTTCATGCTAGGCCCACAAGGAGCAAATCCTTGGAGACTAACACTACTCGACTACCAATTCTAAACTATGTGTTCTCTCTGCTTTTACCAAAGCTCGGGCGTAGAGCCTTACTCATGATGTCATCCCAAGAACCAAGAGGCGACCAAGATAACAAGCACAAATAAAATCTACAAGAGAACAAATACAAAAAGAAAACAAATAAAAAACAAACACTCCTCACAAACCAAAAGATAGGCTCGACTCTCTCTTTGCATGGAGCAAAAATGTCCCCAGCAGAGTCGCCACCTGTCGCACCTCGAAAAATCACGGAGATATTTCGGAGAAACGACCCTCGCGCAAAAGGCGCAGAAATGCGGTTCGACAGAGTCGCCACCGAACTTTATTTTTCCCGAACAAACGGGAGAGGAAAATATCGAGAAAACCTCTTGAAACGAAAGGATAGGAACAGGGCTGTCGCAACCAAGTTCCGGGTTCGGGAGTCGGTTATGCGAGGGGAAGGTATTAGCACCCCTCACGTCCGTCGTACTCGACGGGAACCTCTTAAGGTATTTGTGGAGAGTGTTGTCTAGGTTTACTTATTTTCTTCTCGTTATTAAAGGTAGAATTGGTAGGTTAAAAGGTTAAAGATGCTAAGGAGAGATGGGTGGTTAGAGGATAGGGTGCTCGTCAAGGATTGGGGCCCTTGTGCCTACGTATGCTCATTCGGACGAGAATGAGAAATCAGAGCGTCGTAGTTCGACTACAGGAAAGGTTGGGAATGTGTGGACGGAATAATTGAGGAAGATAGAAGTGTGGAATAGGGGAGAAAATGGGAAATGTGCTCGCCAAGATCATTGCAATCTTGTGCCTACGTATCTTATATTCAAGGATGAATAAAGAATCAGAGCGTCCGTAGTTCGTGGTAACGACCACGAAAAGGTGAGGTTGAATAGATTGGAATTTTGAGAAAGAGACGAAAGAATGATTGACAAGCAACCCAAGAGCGCGCCTCAAGAGCTTGTCACTCAAGAATTCAAGGAATGCGAGACTCCAAGAATTCAATTCTTTCGGGAATTGACTGAATAAGTTGAAGATAAAGAGTTGGATGTTTTGAAATCGAAAGAATGAATTAATAAAAACTCAAGGGCGTGCCTCGAGAGTTTCTTATTCGAATATTCAAAGAATGCTAGATTCTAAGAACATCCCTCTTTCGTAAGTTTTTAAAAATGTTTGTGAAAGGATCGAATCGAAGAATGGCATGCGAGGCCAAAGGAAGTTGTATTGAAGTAACTCGACGACGTATCGAGGATTTGATCGGAAATGGAACCGACTTGACGACGTGTCAAGTGTTAGGATTGTGAGAAATGATATTAGTCCCTGAGGGTGCCCCTAATATCAAAAACCACGAGGAGTTGTGAATGAAATGTGAGTTGTGAAGGCGGACGAGCATTCGACTTAGGAGAATGTTTGAAAAATGATTGAGTTTGAAAAAGTTGAAAGGTTGAGTGAATAACCACTCAAAGGGCGTGCCTCGAGAATTACTTACTCGGAGATTCAAGGAATGCTAGATTCCAAGAATCTCCTTCTTTCGGAGTTTGATCGGAAAAAAAAATGTTGAGAAAATGTTTGAAAAAGTCGAAAGATTGAGTGAATAATAACTCAAGAGCGAGCCTCGAGAATTATTCACTCGAAGATTCAAGGAATGCTAGATCCCAAGAAACTTCTTCTTTCGGAGTTTGAATCGGAAAAAATGTTGAGAAAATGTTAGAAAAAGTCGAAAGATTGAGTGAATAATAACTCAAGAGCGTGCCTCGAGAATTATTCACTCGAAGATTCAAGGAATGCTAGATCCCAAGAAACTTCTTCTTTCAGAGTTTGAATCGGAAAAAATGTTGAGAAAATGTTAGAAAAAGTCGAAAGATTGAGTGAATAATAACTCAAGAGCGTGCCTCGAGAATTATTCACTCGAAGATTCAAGGAATGCTAGATCCCAAGAAACTTCTTCTTTCAGAGTTTGAATCAGAAAGATGTTTTGAAAATGATTTGAAGTGAAATGAGGTATGAAAAGAATTTATGGTATGAGAGGTGAGAATACGAGATTGGATTTGAAAAATAACTTGGAAGAAGAATGACGATAACAAACTTTAGAAATAAAGTTTAAAAAAAAGTTTGTATGTTAAAAATAAATTGATTTAATATTAAGAAAAATAATTAATAAAAACTCAAAGGTAAGTTTGAAAATAGTCGAAGGTTTGATTTTTGAATTGTCTAGAAACAGACTATTTATTAAATATAATAAAAATGATTAAAAAAAAGATAAATATTCAATTAGTACATTAAAATGTACATGGGATATTCTAATTTAGATTTATTAAAACAAATGGTTCTAAGCTATAAATAATTATTTGATTACTTTAAAAAAAACTAATTTAAATGATAACCATGTAATAGGGGAAACCAATAGCATTTAGTGTACAGATAAATGGATAAAAAAGGTTACGCATGTTGTTGTTCTCTGCTGAGTCCACTTCATCGACCTGTTTCCTGATATATGAACTGAAACTGAATTACGTCAAACTGAAATCAATTATCCAGGAAAAATGCAAGAAGCGAGAATATAATAAATTACTTCAAAATCAGAAGCTAAACTTATGACTTATACACAAAGTGAATTCCCAATCCAAATGCATGAAAACTTGTTCTTTGCAATCTTTCAAACAACACAGAATCGTAATATAAGCTAAGAAGAAAA
This sequence comes from Lathyrus sativus, assembly GCA_963859935.3. Classification (NCBI taxonomy): domain Eukaryota; kingdom Viridiplantae; phylum Streptophyta; class Magnoliopsida; order Fabales; family Fabaceae; genus Lathyrus; species Lathyrus sativus. The sequence goes on from OZ012739.1 coordinate 251,940,985, forward strand.
AGCTCCGATTACGACAAAAAAATAGACAACTCTCAACCTTCCTCCGGTTTCGATAAAATATCACAGCAAGCCTCGCCTTATCCCTGATGCTTCTCAACTGAATATTTTGCCAATCCAAGACTCCAATATGTTAATAAGCTTGTAGTTGATGTTGCTAAATGCTGTTGTACCTGAAACTGAAACCTGATGAAATATGAAAACAAAAACAAACACGGCTACAAGCAGAATCAGACGTAGCCGAAACACGGAGACTCAAAGCTTTGCGTTGTGGTTTGTTGAATAGTGTCAAGGTGGTTGAGTCTGTGAATCCTGCTGCCATCGAGTCACGTTGTTGTCATACTGGATAGAATTCTGAAGTCGCGGCTGCTGCACTTGATATGTCGCGACTGCTGTCGAAGTAACACAACAGAATCTAAATCAGAGCTTCAACAACACAATTCGCTTTTGGTTCGAAAACCCTCAATCCACCGTGATAAGCGTGATTAGTGTTAGCTGCAACTCAGCATGTCCTGCAATAAACTCAAAACATCAGCGATACATAAGTACAATATGCCTCCGGATCGACACGTCGTTGTTTCCACGAGTTGATGGAGCGAGTTGTGAAGAGTGCCTCCCTCTTTGGATTTCTGATATGATTTGAGGTACCACGTTGTTTTAACTCTGACTGCAATGGTGTCGATCGTCGGTGCCAAGAAACAATCCGCATCACCTGAACAAATAACAACAACCTCACGGTGATTTCGCACCGATAGTCAGCAACAAAAACCAATATTCAAAACAGAACTTTCATTTGTAACCATTGCTGAATAAATAAATAGAATGGAATTTAGTGAAAACGAAATCCCTATGACAGAATCGAATTGAAGATGCGAATGGATTGATGTTGCTATCAACACTGAAACGCAAATGACTCCCATCTCGCGTCTGATTTTAAACCTGCACATGAAGATTAAAAACAAATAGCAACACTATTTTTATGAACACGGGATTAAATGCAAGTTCTATTGTTTGGTGTGGTTGGACTTGAATGGAAAAAAACTTCAGAATCCCATCGTTAAGGTATGGGAGTTGTTACGGATACATTGCAGAGTTGTTGCTATTGCTACGCAAAGTCGCAAATAAAAAACCGACATTAGCAAGAAAATGAAGAGAAAAGACATAGCCGAGGCATATCTTAACCATAATAACGGTATAATCAGCACAACAATTCTGCAGCAAAACCTCGTAATAACATCGAAACAAGAAGTTAATGGAAGAAATCTATCACTAAAAAGCAAACTTAACTCATAATCCGTATAACCTACTAACAGTGCCAATCCAACCCAGGACCTTAAAAAATAGTAATAGCAACAGCATAAAGTGATTTCGGACTCCAAATTGTCACGCGCTTACGTCTACTAAACAGTTTAGCATCCATAAAACTCAAAATCAGTACACAGAAGTACACACGCAAACCTCATGAAATCAAAGTAAATGCAACATAAAACCGTGATACGACAACAACTCACTTACGGCGTTTACACACTCAAAGCATAACATTCAAAACAAGCATGATAATTACATTTAAATCTCGCAAGCTTGAATAAACAGGAGTATCAATCATTCTATATCGAATCGGTAACGTACCATGCCATGAAATTGGAACTAAAATCAGCTACAGCAGCAAATTGCATCTGGTCTAATAGCTTCTCCCAAAACAAACAAGTTTCTCAAAATCGAATAAGCGTCACGCAATCGATTCAAGGAACAAAAAAATAACTGGCTATGAACATAATAGATTGAAATAACGAGACATAACAACATATCCATGAAACTGAGTTGGAAAACATACACTCACCAAACGATTGCAACTTAACACATTTGTATAAAATCATGAATTAAAAGACAGGCCGCACAATGAACCGCTCTGAATTTTTTTAAAATGGATTTGCAGGAAAGTTAGAACAAAATGACAGTTCGTAAAATGATCATGGTATCTAATCTTATGGCATACATAGAAGCTGTAATTTTAAAAAAACCATTAATCTATACAACAACATGTTTATATCGTATTATAACCTTAATACAAGACCAAAGCATAACGAAATGACTCCGAAATTACCGCACAGACGCTCGTATTTGACGGGGACTCACGAGTTGCCTCCACAGCTAAGTTCTCGAACCAGAACAATCCTCGTCCTAGTTGCAATCACCATGCGTCCTTCAAATGAAATCTTGACTTTGCAGGATGGAATGAGGACCACGGCTGTATACAGTCGTCGACGACTCGTTGTTGTGAGAAAGCTTCGGAACTGCGACAATCACCACACTCGAGTCTGAATTGCGGATTCAACGTATTGCTCGACGATGTTGTAGATGGATGTTTCGCAAAATGAATCGGTATCGACTTGTCGCTGAAACCCAAAGATTACCCTTCGGCGAGGTGTTTTGATGACAGACACCGATATTGAAACTCATCTCATGGCGATACCGTTGCAGGTGACTCGAAGTTATCACGTTGGTCTCATGGTGAAATTTTGAGGGAGAGAAGCGAGGTTGAGGGTTTCACGGCGGGAGAAAAAAAAGGCGGCGCCGATCCGGTTTGTAAGAGATGAAGCTCTTAGGGTTAGGGTTTCACCTTTGGGGATTGGGGAATGCGCCGATTAGGGTTAGAATGGGAAGTGAACAGTGCTTTCTTTCCCCCTTCTTCGATCGGTCTTCTCTTCCTTTAATAACCAGCCTTAGCCCTAACGGGCCACTAACCAAATGGGCCTGCTTTCTCTCTTTTTTTTAATTAATTTTTTTGAACAAACATTAACAAATGTATAAATTAATTTAAACTAAATTAATAACTATTTAAAAATATAAATATTAAATATAAATATAAAAATAAAAGATATTAATAAATATATATGTAAAACAAACTAAAAAACAAAAATTAATATATACAAATAAAAGAGTTATATATGTGCATAAAATATTGTTATTAATAATACTTTTTTTTTAAAAAAGAAGAAAAAAAAAGGTTAGGAAATTAAGAAAAGAATTAAAATTCATAAAAATGCCCTTTTAGGCCACATGTCACGCTTTAATTGGTTAAAAGGAAAAAAAATTTAAAAACGCCCAATTTCGGGTGGACACTTGTCTAAACGGCATGAAACAATAAATGCGAAAATACTTACAAAAGGGGTAGGACAAATTTAGGGTCTGACAGTCCCTCAGCCATTTGATTGCTTGACTTTGGCCTATTTGTGTGGCTGTGATTTATTTTGGTTTTTGTTTTATTCTGAAGAGCACGCGTGTCATGTTTTGGCCCCTTAGATTTTGTGACTAGTATGTGTATCGTGTGGCTGGAATTGTTCCTTGGATTGGTTGACTGATTTAGTGGACCTGGCCCATCTTTCCTTTTGACACCCCCTGCACACAAGCCCAATCAGTTTACACGCATATGGGCTGCTATTCACACCACGTTTTTTTCTTTTTCTTATTTTATTTCTTTTTTATTTTGTTTTGTGACTGTTTGGAATTAATTCCATATAAAATATTTCTCCAATTAATAAAATTCATCAAATTATTTTCTAGACAATTTGGAATGTCTTTTATTTTTTAGAATTCTTAGTTTATTTTTTTTGGATTATTTTTCATTTAAAAAAAGAATTATTAATTGGAGGGGTATTGTTTGAGTTAATTTTTGACATTGTTTGGTTTTTGATTTGTTTCTCTCTTTTCCTTTTGATCCAATGACTGAAAATTAATCCTCATATCCATGATGAGTTGATGAAGTTTTTAGGACCATTTTTCCCCTGTTTGGTTGGCTTTTGGTTTGACTTTGTTTGCATTTCATTTGACCCTCGACAATCCTCATTCACAATGGGACACCCTTGTGAATCAATTTCTTTGGTGGTGTTGTGAGTTGATTTTGATTGTGATTTCTTGGCCTCTGTTTGCCAACACGTTTATGGACCTTGTTCATTTTATTTTGTTATTTTTGAATCATTTTCCTAATTTTGAGGTAACTTGCAAGTCAAGTTACCCCAAAGGGAGGTTTATACGTACACATTTACCTAGTTTGCCTTGGATATGACTTTGATGGATCCTTTTAGCCTTTGATTCCTTTTTATTCATGTTGCTAACATGTTAAGGTTGTTGGTTTCTTAATTTTAGGTCATGATATTGTGTTTTTCTTGTTCATTTGTGTGTTTCTTTTGATGCTTCCATTTAGGGTTTCCATATGTGACATGCTTGCATTCTCTTGTGTATAAGCTTGTTTTCTCTTATGATGTGATTGATTTTCCTTTTGAGCTCTCTTCTCTCATCTTCCATATTCTGTCCCATGACCTTGGAGTATCATTTAAGGTGGCTTGGTCCCTCCTTTGGAGGTATTTGAAGCATACCTAAAATGATGAATCCATGAGGACTCCTTTGTGCTTTCTTTTGCACTTTGTTTGTGATGCTTATGGTTGAGTGCATATTATGAGTTCTTTGTTGTCCTCATATAGCCTCCCATCCTCACTTTTGTTTTGAGCTTCCTTTCCTTTCATTTGGTTTAGCTTTTGGCACTTGTGGTTGATGTTGTTTGACTTAGGTCATTTCATCCCACTTTTGGTGCATTTTTGTGTGGTTTCTTCTTGTTGTTTGATTTCATTTGGTGCATTCCTTTCTCTATTATTCTTTTGCATTCTCATATGCATGCTTGAGGTTTAGACGAGCTTGTGGAGGCTACTTCCCCACACATATTTCCTCCCTCACTTTCATCTTACTTGTACATTCTATGTTTGCATTCTTGCATTTTTATGTTCTTTCTTCTTCTTCTTCTTTTGTCTTTCTTTCCCTTAGGACCTCTAATCTCTCTTCTTCAAGAGAGGTTATGATAGACCTTAGGTGCTTAACCATGCATGATAACATTAGGTAGTTCCCTTTTGTATCCCAATTCTAAGTCTACTTTGCATGACAACTTTTAGGATTGAATTAGTCTCCCATTAGTGTGTCCTTTCTCTCCTCATCTTCAAACACTCATAAAACACCTAATAAAGAATGACAAGTGTTGTATGCTACGAGCCTTAAGCTACATGGGAAATGGTTATTAGGGGGTTTCCTCTCAATGACCTAGAGTGTTTAGTGTACACCATTTGGGTGATATGCGACGCATTTGCTCCTAGGTCACAGTCTCTAGTGCGACATGAGTTACAAATCAAATTCAAAACACTACTTCTCTAAAAACACAAAAACACTTCAAATCTTTTTCATCCTTCAAGATCTTAATCAAGGAAAATCTTTTCAGATAAAAGAGTGTTATTAACTTTTAGTTCTACTACAAACCGTAACGCCTAAGTCTCCAATGGTCGAGTTGCATACACCAACTGCTAGAACTACTTGTTAACCCTACTCGGGCCTAACAACTTTCGAACCAGCCTGTGGTCTTATTAGCCCGAAATATGTTTGCTCTGATCTCCCATAACATATGAAAGTACGTAGGCACAAGACGCGACATCTTGGCGTGCAACCTTCCCCCTTTTTCCACCCGTAGTTAGCCGAACTACATTGACTCTGACTTTCCCATTGCACGAGGGAATACGTAGGCGCAGAGCGGCGATGCTCTGCCGAGTCTCCTTTCTTTTTATTTTTTCCCTTGACCTTTAGCTATATAGATGATCATCCTTTTAGATAGACAACAATGCATGGATCTCGTCGAGTACGACGGACGTGAGGGGTGCTCATACCTTCCCCTTGCGTAACCGACTCCTAAATCCAGGACTTGGTTGCGATGACCTTGTCTTTCCTTTTTCGTTAGGTTTTTCCGATCGTTTCTTTTCCCTCTCTTTGGGATAAATAATGAAAGGTGGCGACCCTTCTGTTTTCCGCCGGGTGTTTTTCGTAGTTGCGACAGCTGTTTTTAGTCAAGGTTATACCTATTTGTGGTTGACCTTTATTTCCATTTGTTTGACCCTCGACAACCCTCCTTTAATGTGGATCACCCTTAGTGAATCTATTTCTTTGGTGATGCTTTGATTGGACTTTGGTTGTGTTTCTTTGGCCTCTGGTTGCCAACATCTTTGTGAGCTTTGTGCATTTTATTTGAATTTATTTGAATCATTTTCCTATTTTTGGTGTACCTTGCAAGTCAAGTCACCCTAAGGATGGTTCACACATACTAGTTGACCTAGTTTGGGTGGGAGATGACCCTTGTGGATCCCTTATTCTTCCAACTCCTCTTGATTCACATTTCTAACATGTTGAAGTTGCTGGTTGAAAATTTACAGGTCATAAAGTTGGTTGGTTCTTGTTGTAAGTTGCATTTGTTTAAGGCTTTCCATTTGATGTTGAATGTCGAAAGTGTTTAGAACTTAGGTTCTTTACCATGCCTTATCTTGCAACTTGATTTGGCTTGCTTTCTTCTTTCATTTGCCATTTCCCTTCTCTTGTTCTCACTTCTATCCTAGGACCTTGGGGACTCATCCAAGTTGATTTGGTGCTTTTTATTTGCACTTTGAGTTTGACTTGGATGAGAGGCGACTTTGAGAACTTCTTTTGGTTGCTTTCTTGCATGATCATTGTGATGTTTATGGTTGAGATTTCATTTGGTACTGCTTGCTGCCCAAGCTTATTCTCCCATCCTCACCTTGATCATGTTTGTTAGAACACAGATTGGTTCTTAATAATATCTCTATGTTTTGAAGATAACTATTATGAAATTTTGTATAGAAGATTTATATACTCTAAAATTTGCTTGAGAATTTTTACTGCAGATAGTAAAGAAATTAACACTCCAGAAGCAAATCAGAATTGAACACAAGAAATTAGCTAGACTCTGAAGCGCCAGATGCACCCATTAAGAGATTCTGATTGCTGCCAACAGAAGATCCTGAGCGTAGCCTCCAGAAGGATCTGAAGCAGAAGCTCCAGAAGGATCTGAAGCAAATCAGAAGCATCTGAAAAAAAGAAGAATTTTGTATGAAGAGTTTTCAAAGCATAGTTACTATAGAAGATTCTGAAAGTACTAAAGCTGCCAGTACTGAAGATCTGTCTCAAATATGCTCTGATCTTAAACACGCTGAAAGCACATCTGCTACAGAAGACTCTGATTCAGCAAGACTCTGATCATCATCAGAAGGCTCTGACCTATTTAGACTCAGATGCATTTGCTGAAAACTGAAGAAGAATTATTCAAAGTTTATATCCGTTGGAGTGAACCAAACGTCTCTTTCCTCATTTATGCTAGACACAAGAACACAGACAAAAAGGATTTTTCTGTGCTTTCTTCTTCTAGGAAAGGTCACTTGATGTGAAGACAAAAAGGCTCAGACCTTTTGGACATTCTTCTCAACGTGAAGCTCACCTTGGATTAGCTGCCTATAAAAGCAAGACTTCACCAATTTCTTCAGTTGACGGATTATTCAAAAGAAATCAACATTCAAGCTCTCATACTATTTCATATTCTTTCTAAGAATTCATTTCTTGGTTCTTAATAGTTAAGTGTAAAATCACAGTTGTGATAAAGCTTTATAGAAGCAAATCTTAAACACTTGTATTTGTATTACATTTAATTGTAAACCTTAAGAAGATCCAGTTAGGATCAGTAGTTCTTGAGAAGACTTTGAACAGTTGTTCTTAGTGCTTACTATTGTAATCAGTTGATTAAATAGTGGATTAAGTCCTTGATTGAGAAAGGCAAATCACTCTAGGAAGGGTGGACTGGAGTAGTTGAGTTCAACGAACCAGGATAAAAATACTTGAGTTTTTATTTCTAAATTTTAATCTTCATACTTATTCAACCCCCTTCTAAGTATTTTCTCACCTTCAGTTGGCATCAGAGCTCCGGTTCTGTGTGTGCTACCACGTAACAGTGACAGTAAAGATCCAGAGAGAAATACTTTGATATTTATTTGGTTGATATTATGGCTGATAATACAATGTCTAACATTAACAACAAATATGAAGAAAGGGACATAATCAGCACCAAACCCCCTATGTTTGACGGGGAGAAATTTGATTATTGGAAAGACAGAATTGAAAGTTTTTCCTTGGATATGATGCTGATTTATGGGATCTGGTCATAGATGGATATGTTCATCCCACTGATGGGAATGGCAAGAAGATAGACAAAAAATCTATGACAGATGCTCAGAAGAAAGAATTTAGAAATCATCACAAGGCCAGAACAATATTGTTGAATGCAATATCCCACACTGAATATGAAAAAATTACAAACAGGGAAACTGCATTTGATATGTTTGAATCCTTAAAGATGACTCATGAGGGAAACTATCAAGTCAAGGAAACAAAAGCTCTGGCTCTGATCCAGAAGTATGAAGCCTTCAAGATGGAAGACTCTGAATCTGTTGAAGCTATGTTCTCCAGATTTCAAATACTTACAACTGGACTAAAGGTTCTGGACAAAGGATACTCTACTGCTGATCATGTGAAAAATATCATCAGAAGCTTACCCACCAGATGGAGACCTATGGTGACAGCGCTGAAGATGACTAAAGATTTCCTTGGAGGAACTAATCAGTTCACTAAGAAGTCATGAAATAGAACTTGAGGAAGATGAACCTCAAAAGAAAGGTAAATTTGTAGCTTTAAAATCTAATAAATCTACTAAAGCATTGCAGGTAATAGAGGAAAGCTCTGAAGAATCCTCATCTGAAGATGAAGATGAACTATCTGTGCTGTCCAGAAGAATAAACAAACTCTGGAAGCATAAAGGAAAGAAGTTCAGAAACTTCAAGAAGCCTGACCAGAGAAAAGAATCTTCTGGACACAGAAGATCTGGCAAAAAGGAGGTTGTCTGTTATGAATGTAAAGAACCTGGACATTACAAAAATGAATGTCCAAAGGTGCTGAAGGAAAAGCCTAAAAGAAAATTTGATAAGAAGAAAAAGGTTCTGATGGCCACCTGGGATGATTCAGATACATCTGAATCTGAATCTGAGTCAGAAGAAGAATGTGCCAATGTAGCTTTAATGGTAGACATAGAAGATCAGGAGGAAGGAACTTTAGGATCTGAATCTAACTCTGAATCTGACTCTGACGCTGAAGAGGTAATGGCTAAACTTACTAAAGAAGAACTTATCAAAGTGTTATCAGAAGTTCTGAAAAGCTATAACAATATTAAGCTCAAATACAAGAAGCGTCAAAGCAATCTTGTATCTGAGAATAATATTCTCAAATCAGAAGTAGCTGAGCTAAATGAAAAGAACTTAAAATTGAAAAATGATTCTGAATTAGCTCAACAAAACTCGGATTCTGAAACTGAATCTGAATGCAAAAATATTTTGGAAAAATATGATTATAGCTTTCAGAAGTTTCTTGCTAAAAGCATAGACAGAAGCAAAATGGCTTCTATGATCTATGGAGTTAGCAGAAATAACAGAAAAGGTATTGGATATGAATCCCCCTCTAGAAAGGATTTAAATCCAAAACCTGTTGATAAAATTATCATCAAGAAAACTCCTTTATATTCACACTTTAAATTTGGTCACTTGAATGATATTGAATAAACACGCTATGAAAAGAATATTCATGTGTTTAAATCTAAGGCTAGTCAGAATAAACCTTATGTTGAAAAACAGAAGTTTAGACAAACCTTCAGAACCACTAACCCTAAAGGACCCAAGAAGATCTGGGTACCTAAAAGTAAAATAATTCCTGTTGCAGATGTTCTTAGCAGCAAGGTCAGGACACCAATCATGGTACCTGGACTCTGGATGCTCACGACACATGACAGGAGAAAAGTCTATGTTCCAAAACCTAGAGCTTAGATCTGGAGGTGATGTGAAATTTGGAGGGAACCAGAAGGGCAAAATCATTGGATCTGGCACCATTGGAAATGGTAAACTTCCCTCTATTACTAATGTTTTACTTGTTGAAGGGTTAAAGCATAACTTATTGTCCATAAGTCAATTAAGTGACAATGGTTATGGTATTAACTTTAATCAAAAATGTTGTAAAGCTATTAGTCAAAAGGATGGCTCTATCCTATTTAGTGGTAAGAGGAAAAACAACATTTATAAAATAAATCTTTCAGAACTTAAGGTTCAGAATGTTAAATGCCTCTTGTCTGTTAATGAAGAGCAATGGGTCTGGCACAGAAGATTGGGGCATATTAATATGAGACGTATATCTCAGATTAATAAACTTAATCTTGCCAGAGGACTTCCTAATCTTAAGTTCACCTCAGATGCTCTTTGTGAAGCATGCCAAAAAGGGAAGTTTTCAAAATCATCTTTTAAATCAAAAAATGTTGTTTCTACTTCCAGACCACTAGAATTACTTCATATTGATCTGTTTGGACCAGTGAAAACTGCATCCATCAGAGGCAAGAAGTATGGATTAGTCATTGTTGATGACTATAGTAGATGGACATGGGTAAAGTTCTTAAAACACAAGGATGAGTCACATTCTGTGTTCTTTGACTTCTGCAAGCAAGTCCAGAATGAAAAAGATTTCAAAATTATAAAAGTCAGAAGTGATCATGGTGGTGAATTTGAAAATAAATATTTTGAAAAATATTTTAATGAAAATGGCATTGCTCATGATTTTTCCTGTCCTAGAACTCCAAAACAAAATGGGGTTGTAGAGAGGAAAAATAGAACTCTGCAAGAAATGGCCAGAACCATGATCAATGAGACAAATCTGGCAAAACACTTTTGGGCAGAAGCAATCAACACAGCCTGTTACATTCAGAACAGAGTGTCTGTAAGACCTCTTCTGCAGAAGACTCCATATGAACTGTGGAAGAACAGAAAGCCTAACATTTCATATTTTCATCCTTTTGGATGTATTTGCTATATGTTAAATACTAAAGAAAATCTAAACAAGTTTGATTCCGAAGCACATAAGTGTTTCATGCTTGGATATTCTGAACGCTCTAAAGGCTATAGAGTATACAACACTGAGACACAGATTGTTGAAGAATCTATTCATGTTAGATTTGATGATAAGCTTGGCAATAAAAAGCCAAAGCAGTCTGAAAACTCTGCAGATAGAGAAGTAGTCTTCACTGACTCTGAAGTCCCAGAGGCAGACAAAGCTCAAGTGAAGGAACCAGAAGCAACATCAGATGCTATTCCTTTAACTTCTCAGATGAACAATCTAAACATTTCTGAAGAATCAACTGTTAGAGGATCATCATCCAGAATTAAGGCTTCTCATCCAGAGAATGTCATTATTGGAAAGAAGGATGATCCCATCAGAACAAGATCCTTTCTAAGATCATCTGAAGCATCATTATTTGGACTGGTGTCAGAAATTGAACCATCTTCTGTAGATGAAGCTCTGCAAGACAATGATTGGATTATTTCCATGCAAGAAGAGTTAAATCAATTCACCAGAAATGATGTATGGGATTTAGTCAAAGACCACAAGGATTCAATATAATTGGAACAAAATGGGTCTTCAGAAATAAGCTAAATGAGAAAGGAGAAGTTGAAAGAAATAAGGCAAGGCTTGTTGCTCAAGGGTACAGTCAATAAGAAGGTATTAATTACACTGAAACTTATGCTCCAACGGCAAGGTTAGAATCTATACGCCTTCTTATTTCATTTGCTGCACAAAATAACATCACTCTGTATCAGATGGATGTTAAAAGTGCCTTTCTAAATGGTATTATAGAAGAAGAAGTTTATGTCCACCAACCTCCTGGTTTTGAGAATGAAAAATTTCCAGATCATGTTTTCAAATTAAAGAAATCTCTATATGGTTTAAAACAAGCTCCCAGAGCTTGGTATGAGAGATTGAGCAATTTTCTTCTGGAGAAAAATTTCATCAGAGGCAAAGTGGACACAACACTCTTTTGTAAATCAATTAAGAAAGATCTTCTAATTTGTCAAATTTATATGGATGATATAATATTTGGATCTACCAATACTATGCTGGGAAAGGAGTTTGCTACATGTATGCAGGCAGAATTTGAAATGAGCATGATGGGAGAACTCAGATTCTTTCTAGGAATCCAAGTCAATCAAACTCCAGAGTGCACTTACATACATCAGACCAAATATGTTAAAGAACTTCTGAAGAAATTTAACATGACTGATAGTAAGCTGGCAAAGACTCCCATGCATCCAACTAGCTCACTTGGCAAGGAAGAGGTAAGTAAGAAAGTAGATCAGAAGCTCAATAGAGGTATGATAGGATCTCTTCTTTATTTAACTGCTTCTAGACCTGACATATTGTTCAGTGTATGCTTGTGTGCTAGATTCCAATCAGATCCTAGAGAATCACACTTGACAGCTGTCAAGAGGATTCTAAGGTATCTGAAAGGTACTTCTAATGTGGGTTTGTGTTACAGAAAATCTGATAATTTCAAATTAGTTGGATTCTGTGATGCTGACTACGCTGGAGACAGAGTGGAAAGGAAAAGTACTTCTGGAAGTTGTCAATTTCTAGGAAGAAATCTAATCTCTTGGTACAGCAAGAAGCAACCACAATTGCACTTTCAACCACAGAGGCAGAATATATTGCTGTTGTTGGATGTAGCATGCAGATGCTCTGGATGAAAAGTCAGCTAGAAGATTATCAAATATTTGAAAGTAACATTTCTATCTTCTGTGATAATACTTCTGCTATATGTTTGTCTAAAAACCCCATTTTACACTCTAAGGCAAAACATATAGAAATTAAACATCATTTCATCAGAGACTACGTTAAGAAGGGAATCATAAATTTAGCCTTTGTTGATACAGATCATCAATGGCCAGATATTTTCACAAAACCCCTTGTTGAAGATAGATTCAAATTTATTCTAAAAAATATTAGTATGGATTTTTGTCCAGAATAATATTTGTCAGAAACAAATTTTTACAGATGCAAAAATGCCTAATGCTCTGAAGTATTTCTTTTGATTACTTATTTATTTTCTTTAAATATTCTTGTGGAACTCTGAACTAACAACCCTTAGAGGATCTGAACGTTGGCTAACATTTCATTTCTCAAGAGAATTCAGAACACATGCAAGCAAACACGTGTCACTCCAAATCTGCAAAGGTGGCGTGTACACTACTGAAGAGACGTTTGAGGTGAAGTTTGAATAGTGAAAATCTTGATTTTCCCCCCAATTTGTCAGAAGCAATAAATGCTTGAAATTAGTTTTATTCTTTTCATTTAATGCTTTGTTCAAACGTGCCAAATTCTGACTGTTTGTATGCCTATATGTTTTAGTATAAATACATTTCTTCTCTTCACATTCACACTTTTCACATCTCAGACATTTTATGCATTTCCATCTTCTCTTCTCTCTGCATAAAAACCCTAAGCGTGTGACAAAACCATCTTCAATGGCAACTTCATCATCAACTACTGCACAATTTCAATCTACAATGGCTGCAGTTTCCTCTGCTAACATGGGCGTAACTCCTTATTCTCCACCAAAAAGAACTTTGCTCACACCTGTTGAAAAGCTGGAAGTTCTGTGTGAATCAATGGTGGAATTTGATTCACTTGCTGAGAATGGATTTGAGTTTCGTTCCATTATAGGTGCTCAAGGATGGGTGAAGTATTTTGATAGACTTTTTGGACCAGTTTACCCCCTTCTTGTGAAAGAGTTCTGGATCCATGCTTCTGTTTACCCCAAGTTTATTCTATCTTCTGTTTTGGGTAAAGAGATAATTATAACAGAAGATCTGATTAGAAAACTCATTGGCTATGAGGAAACAGATGGAGTATCACACTTGCTAGCTGGGCGTGTGGATATGGATGAAGTGTATGAAGAAGTGATGACTGCTGGACAAGCTTCTAATAAGTTCAAGGATCTGAAGCCTGACTACAAGATCTGGGCTAAGATCTTCATGGGATGCATTCATCACAGGAAGTCAACAAAGTCTCCAGACTATGTCAATAATGAACAACTCTACTTTATGTATTGCCTCAGTGAGAGCACCAAGGTAGATCTTCCATATATTCTCTTTATGCATCTTTGGAATCATATAAATGCCTCTAGAGAATATGTGAAAGAAAAAGGTCAGAAGATCAGAACCTGTATTCGTTTTGGAAGGTTAATCTCAGATCTTCTAACTGAGAATGGACTTGTAACTGCTCTGTACGCTGCTGGAGTCACAGAGGAATTGGAATTTATTTTGGGAAAGCCTCTGAATGCCAAAAGTCTTCAGAGACTTAAAATAGTGGAAGAACTCACAACAGCTCCCAAGAAGCTGAACATTTCAGAACTGAGTCAGAAGCGAACTCCTGTAGATGATTACCCTCTGTTCTATGCTGAAGAACCAAGGGAAATTGTTCTAATGTATATTGATGAGTGCATGAAAGAAGGAAAGCCTATTCCTGCATATATCATAAAGAGAGCAAGGCAACCATTACATGTTGCAGAACAAGAAGAACCACCAAGAAAGAGGACTCAACCAGAAGCAATAGTTACACCTATTCAGGAGAAGACCAAGATTGCTGAGAAGCCACAGAAGCTGCTAAAGAGGAAAGAATCTGGAGACACTCCTTCTATACCAGCTAAAAGAATCAAGATTAAAGGTACTAAAACTTCTGTATCTTCTGCAAATCCTATTGTTATAAATGATTCTAATGTTAAGTCTATTCCAAAACCACCCTCTACACAAAATAAATCTGTTACTGCTCCACCTCATGTTTCTACTCCATCTCTACAAAAATCTTCTACTCCAATTTCCATATCACCTGTACAACAACCCTCTGTACCACAACCAACAACAACAAAACAAAAAATTCAGACTCCACAACCAGAGGTTCCAACCAAACCATCTGTACCTCAAAAACAACCATCAGAAAAACAACCCACAGAACAACAACAAACAACAAAGCCATCTGAACAACAAAAGCAACCACAAAAAAAACAACCAGAAAAACACTCTGAACCTCTACAAGAAAAGGACTTTGCACATCAACAACCACAAAAATCATCTGAACCTCAGACACAACCACAATCTCAAAATCTACCATCCACCACATCTAGACCCACTGAATCTGTTCCAGTTTCATCTAAACCAATAAAAATTTCATCTGATACACCCACCTCAGAACCCCCATCAAAACCCTCTGAAAATCCTTCAGAATCAACCAATCCTTCTAAAACCAATATCCCAGAGACAGAAGTTCTTGATGTTACACCTCTGAAAACTGTTTTTCAAGTGCCTTCTACTTCTTGCACACCAACCACTTCATCAAACTCCTCAGAATCTAACATTCACCCAGATTTTCTATTCTCTCCTTCTCACAGAGACTCTGAGGTAAACCAACCAGAACCTCCTGTATCATCCAAAGTTCCTATTCCAGATCCTAATCCCACACTTAATCCAGCATCTGAAATTCTCATCCCAAATCCTAACCCAACATCTACCCCAAGAACATCTATTTCATGTGCACAAGTCTCATCTCTTTTTCACAATCTTGCCTATGGTTTCAAACTCAAAGATTTCTATGACAGAGTTGAACCATCTGACCCTATCAATCCCTTGAAACCAAAATTTACAATCACCCTACCATCTGTACTTCTCACCTACATTCAATCCATGTCAGATGTAGGTTCATTAGCAACAATATCATATTCTGCTAAATCTGCAAAAGCTGTTACTTCAGCTATACCAGTTTCATCTGATATAACTGCTGCTTCTGATGAACTTGCAAAATCTGCTTTCCAACCTTACTCAAATAAACCCTTTGATGTAGTTTCCTATCACACCAAAGCAAAACCAAATCTGTTAAATGCTTTAAACAGATCCAAACCTGATAAACTTGAAATTCCTTTCATTCCATACTACCCTCCTCCTCTGATCTCCATTCAGAAATCCATTTTTCCACCTACTCCCAAACCAAAACCAATAACATTGGAGACTCTGTTAAATCCCAAACCTAGACTTAATGTTAATCATTTAATTCAATCTTTTTTGCAAGAAATACAGTTGTATTTAGGTACTGTACAGAGGAAGTGTTCAGCAACAATGGATGCCCAAGAATCTGATGTCATCTGGAATGCATTCATCAGCAGATTCAACACTGTAGCATCAAATCTGAAGAACATATGTTCTGATGATGCGAAGCTCAGATTTGCTGAAGCTGCAAAAAATTTGTTCTGGACTGTCAAGAGATCTGGACCACTACTTCTTACAGATGCTCCTCCATCATCAGAAGAAACTACTGACTCTGCATCTGAAGACAACCCTTTGGCCATGACTCTGGTAGAACTTCCTTCTGGCTCTAATGCTCCAAGCTCTACAGATCCTATGGAAATTGACCATGTTCAAGCTCCAGAAATGATCAACCTTCTTCATCTGAGATTAAGAAAGAACATCCAGATTTTGAGGATAAAATTGCTGCTCTGGAAGCTGATCAATCAGAGATCAAGTCTTGGATGGCCAAACAGGATAAAAAGTCTTAAAACATGACTGAGTGGATGTCAAAACAGGATCAGAAGAATGAAACAATGGCTAAGTGGATGTTAAAGCAAGAACAGTCCTCCTTTGAGATCACGGATCTGTTGAAGATGCTTTTGTCAAAACACTCTTAGTTTTTCATTTTTTTTCATTCTGATGTTTTTGCATCTGATGTTTGCTTATGTAATTCTAAATATCTTCTTATGCATGTACTTTTGCTCTGCACTGAATTGAATGAAATCTCAAAGTTTTCTCCATGATTTATCTTCTTTATTGTTTCCTTTTATTTGTCCTTATAAAGTTTTTACTTTTTGCTTATGACAAAAAAGGGGGAGAAAATATAGATCTGATCTGTTTAATTAAACTTGACCAGAATGAAACTTCAGACATATCTATTTCATCTAACATTAAATCTGAGTATTTCAGAACATTTGATAAGAACACTCTGTAAAAGAAACTCTGAGACTCTCAGATCATTTGGAAATTATCAAACTCTGACTCTGAAATTTGCAAGACACTCTGACCCTCAAATGATAAAAGAACAATCAAGATCTAACTCTGAAAATTATTCAAGACAAAAGGGAAGTTTCTATTCCTTATTTGTATTTAATTCAAGGGAGATTCATCATCTCAGGGGGAGTTATAATTATTATATTTTCAATTAAACAAAATTTCTGATGTTTTTGTGATCATCTAAAAGGGGGAGATTGTTAGAACACAGATTGGTTCTTAATAATATCTCTATGTTTTGATGATAACTATTATGAAATTTTGTATAGAAGAATTATATACTCTAAAATTTGCTTGAGAATTTTTACTGTAGATAGTAAAGAAATTAACACTCCAGAAGCAAATCAGAATTGAACACAAGAAATTAGCTAGACTTTGAAGCGCCAGATGCACCCATTAGGAGATTCTGATTGCTGCCAACAGAAGATCCTGAGCGTAGCCTCCAGAAGGATCTGAAGCAGAAGCTCCAGAAGGATCTGAAGCAGAAGCTCCAGAAGAATCTGAAGCAAGTCAGAAGCATCTGAACAAAAGAAGAATTCTGTATGAAGTGTTTTCAAAGCATAGTTACTACAGAAGATTCTGAAAGTACTAAAGCTGCCAGTACTGAAGATCTGTCTCAAATATGCTCTAATCTTAAACATGCTGAAAGCACAACTGCTGCAGAAGACTCTAATTCAGCAAGACTCTGATCATCATCAAAAGGCTCTGACCTATTTAGACTCAGATGCATTTGCTGAAAACTGGAGAAGAATTATTCAAAGTTTATATCCGTAGGAGTGAACCAAACGTCTCTTTCCTCATTTATGCTAGACACAAGAACATAGACAAAAAGGATTTTTCTGTGCTTTCTTCTTCTAGGAAAGGTCACTTGATGTGAAGACAAAAACGCTCAGACCTTTTGGACACTCTTCTCAACGTGAAGCTCACCTTGGATCAGCTGCCTATAAAAGCAAGACTTCACCAATTTCTTCAGTTGACGGATTATTGAAAAGAAATCAGCATTCAAGCTCTCATACTATTTCATATTCTTTCTAAGAATTCAATTCTTGGTTCTTAATAGTTAAGTGTAAAATTACAGTTGTGATAAAGCTTTATAGAAGCAAATCTTAAACACTTGTATTTGTATTACATTTAATTGTAAACCTTAAGAAGATCCAGTTAGGATCAGTAGTTCTTGAGAAGACTTTGAACAGTTGTTCTTAGTGCTTACTATTGTAATCAGTTGATTAAATAGTGGATTAAGTCCTTGATTGAGAAAGGCAAATCACTCTAGGAAGGGTGGACTGGAGTAGTTGAGTTTAATGAACCAGGATAAAAATACTTGAGTTTTTATTTCTAAATTTTAATCTTCATACTTATTCAACCCCCCCCCCCCCTTCTAAGTATTTTTTCACCTTCAATGTTTTCATCTTTTTCTCTTTTGCTTTGTCTTGTGGTTTAGTGATTGATGTGCAAATGGTTGTAGGAATTCTATTTCTCCCATTTCATCTCACTTTTGGCTTGAACTTATTTAAGTTCTATTGTTTGCATATCTCATTTGTTTTGCATATTTTTGTTTGCTTGAAGAGGTTAAGATGTGCTTGTTGTGGTTGTTACCCCACACATTGTTCCTCCCTCTTTTTTCATCCTTGGGTTGCATTACATGTTTGCATACTTTTCTTATCTCATTTGTGCTTGATTTCTTCTTCTTTTTATCTTACTTTGCCATGTTCCCTTAGGACCTCTAATATTTCTTATTCAAGAAGGATTATGATAGACATTAGGTTTGAATCTAAGCATGATAACATTAGGGTAGTCTTCCCTTTTCATCTCAATCATAGGTGGACATTGCATGACAATAGTAGGTTGAGTTTAGTCTCCGTTTTTAGAGTGTGTCTTCTCTTCTCACCTCAAAACTTCTTCAAAGCATCGAATAAAGGATAATGAGTGTTGTTCCCTATGGGCCTTAAGAATTTGAGAAAGGATGATTTGGGGGCCTCCTCAATTGTATAGAATGTTTAGCGTATGTCATTTGGATGATATGCGACGAATTCGCTCCTAAGTCATAGTCTTTAGTGCAACATGAATTACAAACACAATTCAATTCACTTCTTCTTAAAAGACTAAAAAAACAAAAATCAAACTTTTTTATCCTTCGGGATTAATGGAAAACTTTTTCATAAGGATATTTTTGTTAACTCTTGGTTCTACCGCAAATAGGTAACGCCTAAGTCTCCAATGGTCGAGCAACATACACCTAACTGCTAGTGTAGCACCCCAAAATTTGCCTTCTCATTTTTATACATGGCTTATGTTTCATTTTTGCATTTTGCATTTTGCATTGCATAACATTCGGTCTCGAGGCATGGGATCAAGGCGTTCCTGTGGCTCAGGTGCATTTCGGAGCAAGAGATTGAACAGCGAACATAGAGCATCAGAGCTTCGGCATTTATTTTGCCCAGCAATCGAGCGATCAGTTTTATTCTGTTTTGCAGGTTAATTTCATATCAGAAATCAAAATTCAGGCTCGTGCCAAGCATTTTCAGAGTGACAACTGTCAAAAATGGGGTTCAGCAGCCAAACAGAGCTCCAGACTGTTGAAATAGGGCAAGTCGACAGATTTTCCACTAAAAGGCGCCAAATTCAAATTTTTGAGGGTGTTAATCGGTTAACACATATAGTTAACCGATTAACCATTTGAAAATCAGCCCAGAATTGAAGTTTAACATCGTTAACCGGTTAAAGCATATGGTTAACCGGTTAACCATAACAAAATTTGCCCTGTACGTGAATTTTCAAGTGGATTTGCTTTGGGGTCCAATTTTGATCACTTAAAAGCCCATTTTTGCACTTAGGAAGGATCTAGAACATCATTTGAAAGTTGGTTAAATTTTATTTCCCTCCAAAATCCCAAACCTTATTCCATACCACAATTTCCAAACCAACTTCCAACCCTTGCTTTGGATTCCATACCAAGAGAGTATTTAAATGATTTTACTCCAAAGCAAGCCATTCTAACCTTCATAATTTCCATTTCAAGTTCATAGTTGATCAATTCTCTCTCAATTCTCTCAATTTCCTCCATAGCCAAAACCTTCATTCAAATCTCATTTTCCTTGGAACTATTGATTCTTCATTGGAATCAATAGATTCTTGAGCATAATCCTCCATCTACCATCATCATTTGATCAGTTATTATCTTCAATTTTCAGGCAAGTCTGATCTGGATTTTGAGGTGATTGTAGAAGTGCTTATTTGGAGTAATTTGGCTTAATTGTGAAGGATCTTTATTCATACATCATCAATTTGTTTGGATCTTGAAGTATTTCGGACTTCTTTGCTTAGATCTACACAATTACAGTTGAATCAACAATTACCAAATCAATTCTCCGATTCGTAAGTTGGATTTCTGATCCAATTTAATTTTCGAGCTTATTTGCATGTTTACCATGTTAATCTTCATATTCGATTGAATTGTGATTGATTTGAGATGTTTGATCCATGATATGGTTGTGTTGATCTCTTTACATGCTGTTTAAATCATGATTTTCTGGTTTAAGTTCGCAAATAAGTGATTATGCGATCATCCGGTTGATCGGATAAGTGCTTATTTGCTGGAAAGTGGTTTTGTTTGCTGTTTTTCTGCTTCTGGTACAGTGTTAACCGGTTAACGTATATGGTTAACCGGTTAACCAACTAAAATATTCAAATTTTTCAAAGTTTTCAGGGTGTTAATCGGTTAACGCCTGGTGTTAACCGATTAACACCTACAAATTTACACATTTTCAGCTGTTTTACACAGGTTAACCGATTAACATTGTGCCAGAATGCCATATTTGCTATTTTTCTTGCACGTTCGCGTACCGGTTCGATTCGAATCATCATAGATCAATGTGATGCATTAGGATTAAATTCTTTTGGATATTTGCTACTGTTTGTGTTTGTTTAATCATGCTATGGCTGTCATGTATGATCATTCTTTCATTTTTTTGCATGCTTGTATGTGGTTCGAGTCATTCATTCGTTTGTATGTTCGTATGCTTTCATCTCTTGTTTTCTCCACATGTTTGCATCATTCTTTCATTGCTGTTGAGGTCTAGATGCGCTTGTGGCGGCTGCTGCCCCACACACTTTTCCTCCCTCCCACCATTCTAATTGTGCATTTTTCATGTTTGCATTTATCTACTTGTGATTGATCCTTCCTTTGTTCTTCTTGTGCTTTCTTGCCATAATCCCCATAGGATTCCTAGTCCCTCCGTTTAGGATGGGAGTAGGAGAGACATTAGGTGTTCAATCCAAGTATGATAACATTAGGGTAGATGTTTCCCTTTTATCCAAACTTTAGGAGTACTTTGCATGACAACGTTAGGGCCGAGTTTCCCTTAGACCTTCTGTGCGTCTCACTTCTCATCTCAAAATCATGCTAACTCATTTAATAAAAGCGATAAACGTTGCGCGCTACGAGCCTTAAGCTACATGGGGAATGATGAGTGAGGGGTCTCCTCTCGCTTATCTAGAATGTTTAGTATCCGTCCCGTTTGGGGGCGATATACGATGCATTCGCCTCCGTGTCATAGTCTTTAGTGCAACGTGAATCACAAACCGAATTAATTCACTTCACTAAAAAAATACAAAACAAATTCAAACCATTTTCCTTTGGGATTAGTCGGAACTTCTTTTTTAGAGAAAGAGTTTTGTTAAGCTTTGATTCTACCGCAAACAGGCTTCGTCCCTAACTACTGGAATCATTGTTTAACCCAACTCGATCAAAACACTTAATCAATCTGTGGTTTCGTGTACGCCCGAACTACGTTTTCTCTGATCTTTCATATCAGATGAAAGTACATAGGCACAAGACGCGACGTTTTGGCGAGCAACCTTGCCCCCTTCTTCCGTAGTTAGTCGAACTATGTTGACTCTAATCATTCATACCCGATAAAATTACGTAAGCACAGAGACGCGATGCACTGCCGAGTCTCTCTTTCTTTTCTCTTTGTCCTGACGCCTGTAGCGTAGATAGTTTAAACACACCCTTAGATAGAGAACAAGTGTGGATCCCGTCGAGTACGACGGACGTGAGGGGTGCTAATACCTTCCCCTTGCGTAACCGACTCTCGAACCCAGGACTTGGTTGCGATGACCTAGTCTTTTCCCTTTTCGTCAGGTTTTTCTGATCGTTTCCTTTCCCTCTCTGTGGGATAAATAACGAAGGTGGCGACTCTTCTGTTTTTGCCAGGTGTTTTTCGCAGTTGCGACAGTTGGCGACTCTGCTGGGGATCGAACCCATAATCTATGGTTCCCTATACGAGTCACTCATAGCGCTTGTCTGTTGTGTCTTTGGGGTGTTTATTTTTGTACAGTTTTTGCTTTATGTACATTATCTGTTGTATATTATTGCATTGCATTTCTGGTGCTGCTGTGTTGTGGGTTGGGTTGTTTTATTAAGAGATAAGCCGAACTTGGGCTTGAGTATACACATAGGACTAGAGTGGAGATTAGCGGGAGCTTGTGTGGCGTCTGGCTGCGCAATAGCTTGCGTGAAATTCACATTCAGACGAGGTTTTTCTTTGTAAATATTCTATCCTGCGCGTCTGGTGCAGTTGAGGGAATATTGACTTAGATGGACTGTCGACTCTAGAGACCGTTCATTTGGGAAGTCAGCTAAGTGAGGCCGCTTTGTTAGACTATGATGCCAAACCAGAAACGGTGAATGTATCATCGTTTCTCGAAAGTTTGTGACGCTGACCACCCGCATAGGATGTCGTACCTTTCAAGACTAGAACCCACATGTGAGAGGGATGGGTTTTTGCAGGAAACCTGGCCTTCAACCAACCCTGGTTTTCTCGTCAGTGCAAAATTTTGATCCTGAGTGTTCTATCCCATGTGTTATCTTAGTGTTATGATTAGGGCGGAGCTCTGGTTGAATTCATTCAACTGCAGAAATGGTTATTCCACCCATGCCTGTGGAATCTCTCCCAAGGCGTGATGCGCCTCAAAGATTTGTTGCACAACCTGAGATCCCCGATTTTCCACGTCAGCAGCTACCTCTTGCTCCCCAAGCCAATCTTAAGACCAGGAGGTATGCTCCAAGGCTGAAGCAGCCCGACCAAATCTTTGACTAGGTCCCAATGACTTATACTCAGTTGCTGCAAGTCTTACTTCAACTTTGGTTAGTTGAACTGCGAAAGTTGTCTCCGCTAACTGGCGTACCACCACCAGGCTATGATGTAAGTGCCCATTGTGATTTCCATGCTGGGGCACCGGGGCATAACGTTGAGAATTGCAAAGCTTTTAAGCACATAGTTTAGGATTTAATTGATGCAAAGGCAGTTGAATTCGCATCGGGCGGCGTAAGTGTACCAGGTGGTCGAGGGTCATTCACTGCAAAAGAGGTGGGCATTCCTCTTATTTCTTCTAAACCTGCATTGGGCCAAGAGGATGCCTTGCAATTTATGACTTCTGAATCCCCGTGCCCACAACTATTGTCGGTCCCTGGGCCAAGCCTGAGGGTGAAAGTACCTGACCAAAGGGAGTCCCTGATGATTCAAACTCAGTCTCCAGATGTTTCAGCTACTCCCAGCCAACAATCTTTTGGATCTTCGCTGCACGTATCAGTTTCTCGCCAGAGTCACCGGTCAACCCGTTATCAGCAGCGTCAGCATGCCAGGAAAAGACCAAGGAGGTCAGAGAGACACTTTACTCAGCTGCCGATATCAAACAGCAAGTTGTTTCCGAATTTGGTCAAGGGTGGATTGATAATTCCGAAAAAGGTTAATCTCGTGATTCCGCCGTATCTGCCAGGTTTTGATGTCAACGCCCACTTTGAGTACCACGCTGGGGCACATGGGCATTCGACTGAGGACTGTAAGGTGCTTGAGAGCCAGGTTCATACTCTGCTGGACTCTAACATGGTCTCGATCATGCCTCAGGGTATTCAGATTAACAATCTCCCTTCATCCAGCCAGGTGGGGGTATCAGTTCATGTTGTGGAAGAATCCACTGAGGGCAGAGGTTCGAAAGAACAGCAGATTGACTTTGATGAGAAATTCTGAAGATGGCTGACTCAGCAGCAAGTCAAGATTTGAAAGCCCGGTTCCCCGAAAACTGGCAGTCTTTGTTTTATCATATCATTTCTTTGCATTTGTAGTTTCTTTCCTGTTTAGGTGCAAAACTCATTTGTAAACTGTATTGTTTTCAATGAAATGAATATGCATGTTTTGATTAAATCCATTTGTGTTCACTTATATTTTTAATTGATGTCTAACGCTTGTTTAAGCAGAGTCCGGGGAGGATGACAAAACTGAAAGATGAACTTCCGACAGTATACTTTTGAATAAAACCTGCTGATGATGTACAGACATTTTTTCAAATTCCTAAACACCGGAGATATAAGGAAGTTAATCCCTTGTCAACCCCTTTTGATCCTAGTAGTAGGAGTTTCTTTCTGAAAATGAAAAAACCCTCAATTTTAACCAGGGGCAGGGTAGGTGTCAGCTAATTTGACCAAGTGTCCAAATTGAAAAAGGAGTGTTCCCGTTCGAGGGACAACCACACCTGTATAGGTCGTACCTAAAAAACCACAATGGTTATCCATTACCGACCAATGAGTGAAACAGTCACAAACCTTTTCAAACAAGTCAGAGAAGCCGGTGTCACACGATTTGTTCAAAAAAAAGAAAAGAAAAGAAGAAAAATGGATCAAAAGAAAAAGCACGCTAAGTCGAATCTTGAAAACAAGCGACTTAGGAAAAAATTAAGGCATCCCGCTGGACTTTGAAATCAAAAGAAGCTCAAAAGAGCCAGTCCAGGCAAAAGTTAGGGAAAATCAAAGGCGGAAAAATGAAAAGGATTACAAAAGAAAAGCCTCAAACAAACAAGTCGTGTGACTCCAGGCACCCAAAAGATGAAATGCGAGTGACTGTCACTCTAAAAACTTGTGGTTTCCCGAACCATCGCACCTATCACTTAACCTTTAGAAGTTGAGCACTAAGGTCGAAATAGCTGAACTTAGGATTGGAGAACATCAAGGAGAATGGGTGGGTTAAAATAAACTTTGAGCCTTTATCCTTTCTTTCAAACCTTAAACTCGACCAAGTTACAACCTTCAAAAGTCCTAATTGAAGCATGGTGGTTTCGAAAGCATACTTCGGTAAAGATTGCATCGAAACCGACTCCTAAAAGGATTCTGCCCAACTTGCAAGTTTTAATGTTGACATTCTGATAAGTGATTCGTTCACTATATGTCACAAATTGTTCTTCCAGTGAACAGACTTGGATTTCAAAATTTTCAGATGCATTGCATGAATATATCTTTTGTGCAGAATAATCCGTTTTACTTGCGAGTAAGCACTTGACATCAGGAAAGTTTCCACAGTGAGAAGTTTGATCAGGATAGAATGAAGAGCGCCTACTCCGTTGAGCCAAGGTAAATCAAAGGATCATATCATGAGGGTCAGCCATCCGAGAGTCAGTTAATCTGGGGAAATCAGGTCGAGTTTTGATAAACCTCTCAAAGATTAGACAAGGGTACCGCTCCATAAATCAGTCAGTCAGGGGCAAGGGCGTTGCAAGACTAGGGCAGACTTCCCTAAGAGCACTAAAGCTATCCTTATCTAGAAGCCAACACCGTTTCAAGATTCAAAGTGTTGAGGCGTTTCAAACCATCAGGTACATAATTTTCAAGTCTTCTTGTGAGGAAGTTTTTGCAGAGAGCTCACAAGCTGGGGAAAAATTGGAAACAAGAGATTCGTGCTTATCCATACCTTCAGAGTTTATCAAAGTTGGTCAACCAGGGATGAATCCTTTCATGGTGCAGATGCTGGGGCAAGTCATCTCGAGGTAGTTTCATGGCAAGCTTCTCTGTTCAAGATGAACTATCCCAGAGATTAGACTGGAGCAAGTTTAACTGCGCTAGGGCAGTTAGTCCAGCGATTCTTGGAAATGGAGATTACTTCAGATAGAATGCAGGTAGGCATTTTATTTGTTTCCCTATTGTCGCTTGCGCGAAAATAAGGTGCCGGCATGACAGAAGAGTCGCCACCTTTCGTTATTTATCCCTCAGAGCGGGAAAGGAAACGATCGGAAAAACCTGACGAAAAAGGGTAAGACAAGGTCATCGCAACCATTGTCTGGATTCGGGAGTCGGTTACGCAAGGGGAAGGTATTAGCACCCCTCACGTCCGTCGTACTCGACGGGATCCTCGCTTGTTTGTTTACTTGGACGGGTTGGTTATAATCTATCTACCTATCAAGGCTGGCTGAAAAAGAAAAGAAAAATGACTCGGCAAAGCGTCGCGCTTTATGCCTACGTATTCTCATCAGAGAATGAGAAATCAGAGTCAACGTAGTTCGGCTAACTACGGGGGAAGATGGGGAAGGTTGCTCGCTAGGATATCGCATCCTATGCCTACGTACTTTCATCTGGTATGAAAGATCAGAGCAAACGTAGTTCGGGAAACTACGGGTTATCTCCTAAAAGAAGTGTTTTTTATTATGTTTGCGATTTCAACCGCACTAGAGACTATGACCTGAGAGTGAATGCGTCGCATGTCACCCAAAGGGTACCATACTAAACATCCAGACTATGGAAAAGAAACTCTCCCACAATCCTTTCTCAGATAGCTTAAGGCTCGTAACGTACGAAAGAAATCATTCATGATTACTGTATCTTAAACTGCTTCGAGATAAGAAGAGAACAGGCCCAACTAGGAGGGAGACTATCAAGTCCTACTGTTATCATGCCATGGATTCATCCTATGGTTGAAGTTTGAACAGGGAACTCCTAGATGTTGTCATGCATAGGTTTCAACCTAAAAGTCTATCATCAAATCCTCATCAGAGGAAATGAGAGTCCTAAGGGATCATGTCAATGATACACCAAAACAGACAAAAGCATCAGCTTTAACAGTAAAATGCATGCAATGCAAGTGAGGGAGGAAATGTGTGTGGGGCTTCAGCCTCCACAAGCTCGTCTCAACCTCAAGCCAGTCATGAAATAACAGTAATCATACTGAAATAAACAACATGCTATCAAGCAAAACAGTAAACTGCAATCATACAGATGAAAGAAATGAAATGCTATCAAGCAAAATAAACACATGGGCAAGGGAGCTGGGCTCTACCGAATACCCGCAAGCAAAGCCAGGCAGTAACAATACAATCAGATGCACTCAGGCTCTTAGACTGAACTTATTCTAAATGGGCTTAGTCTAATGCAGCAGACAAATCAGACAAAACACACAATACATCAAAGAAAACAGAAGAAAGCCTCAGCTCCTCCAGCAGCAATCCAGTCTTCAGACTTCAGAGATCACTTGCTTTCCAGGTATCAACCCTACAACATGAGTATCAACTCATTTTCTCCCTTGAGCTTCAGCTCCTTTGATCAGCTCTACCTTCAGGCTTCACTATCTTCAGGGATCTTCAGGCATCCACTTGGTCTTCAGACTTCAACAATCTTTAAGGAATCATCCTCTTCAAAACTTCAGCTTCTATCTTCAATGGCTCAAATGCTCCAGCAAACAAGATTCAGTCAATAAGATGAGGTGAGGATGTTGCAGTGCTCACTGACTTCCAAAGGATGCCATTGAGAACTTAACATCAAAGGAAAGGCTCTCTCAAAGTTCTACCTTATAGGGCAAGGTCACTAATCCCTCCAAAGGAGAGAGGTGAATACCCTTAAGGGACTCTATGTCACAGAGAAGAAAGGAGGTGAACAAGACACTCCTTGTTTATTGAACAAAGTATTCTATCTAGGGCTCTGCCTATGCACCTATCAACCTATAAACAAAACAAACAAAAGCTATGCTAAACTCCTCTGCAAGGTCTTCAAAGCTTCCATGATGATCTTCAAGGCTCTCCACAAGGTCTTCACATGATGCCCAAGCTCCTCAAGTCAACAACAACTCCAAAGCAAGGCAAAACAAAACTAAACTAGCCCTAGAGGCCACACAAACAACATTCAATTCAAAAATCAATGAAAAATACTAAAATACCCTACAAATTCCTAATATAAATTCTAGAGGATCCTATTTAACTACCCTTAGGTCCCATACACCCCATATAAGCTAACTTGTCCTAAAAAACCCCAAAATAAAGAGTTCAAGTTCATGTACACAACCTAAAACCCTAATTAGAGCACCTAAATGCCTAACTATCAAACTACATCAAATTTAATTTCTAAAATCAAGGGATAAATCCTACATGAAACTAGGGCTCAATATCTAATCACACAAAAAAGAATGAATTAAAAAACCTAAGGGAAGGTCCTAAAACAATTCTTGCAAGATAAGGTACAAACTATAAGAAATAAAATACCCTATTTAAAAGAAAATATCACCATTAATTCTACATTAAAAATAAAATTTCATTTTTATTTTTATGTTTTTCTATACACAATTATCTAATCATAGAAAAAAGAATGACCAAAAAATCATCATTTATCAATTTTTAATGAATTTTATAAGATGGCAAAAATATTAAGAGAATTAAAAAGAAATCAAAATAATATAAAAGGGAGGGGGGTGGAAACAGCAACACGCGCCAGTTCATTTCAATGGGCCAGAAATTGGGTGGGGTGCGAATATGAAAGCTGGACGAGGCCCAACGCCCTTCACTAACTGAAACGCGGCGTTTTGGCCGTTTGAATCTCCCTCCAAATCTGAATGAATCTGAGCCGTTGGTTGAGATGAATTAGTCAAATATTCAAAGGAGATGGACGATGGTGATTACGTCTTCTCCAACGAAGCAAACTAGGGTTTCAGACCCAGCTCTCATGCAAGCAACTTCTACTCCATGTATCTCCCTCAACTCTCAATCATTCCTCACGATCCAAACATCAAAATTCATCTACTCCTCTCCCTCTACACAACCACGACGCTAGAATCTTCTAATTCTCCCTCAAGAAGAAGATACGAAGGCTGCAAGTCTTGTCCTCCATTCTTATGCTCTGGTTTGCATGGTTATGAAATGATCTCATATTAATCAGGATTATACCTCATGCTAAGGGGATCATGCTGAGCTAAAAACCTAAGAATATAGTGGCCTAGGGTGCGTGTTCTTGATCTCCAAAGTTTCATGCCAAAACTTCAACCTCCATGAATCATGCTCAAAGTCTCAAGATCTCATCATCTAACTTAGCCTAGCCATTCTATACCTAAATCATGGTATATCTACGCATAATTAAGGTGAAAAGGAGAAAGAAAAGAACCTGTCAAGAATTAGAAGGAGGTGATGCTATGGCACGATTCAAGCCTTGTAACTTCTCCACAGTGATCTTCCAATGGTGCTTTACTTTCTGTATGCAAAATCCTTGAAGATGAGAGCTTGTAGTAGGGACTTTCCTCTTGAAATGCAGTTATGGTACACCTTGAAACCCTAGCTCGAATCTCCTTCTTCTCTCCTCAATTATTCCACTTTCACCAACCTTTGAACTCTCTTCATGGCCCTCTTTAAATAACAAGTGGTGGAGGAGGCTAGAATCATCTAGATCTTTCTAGAAAGTGTTGAAAATATCACCACATGAGAACTTGAAATATCATGATATCTTCTTTCATACCTTGCCAAAATCCCTTGAATATGTCTTTACATGAGATATTAAGTGTGTATGAAGGAAATCAGCCCTTACATTTGGCTTGTGTAAGGTTTTTCAACATTGCCTTATAATGCAAGTAATAGATTTACAAAGAAAGTCCCTTTTTTAGACCTCAAATGAAAAATATATTTGAACCAAAGTTCTCAAAATAATGTTTCCAATCAAAATGATAAATTGGATGACCTATTTTGGATTCCTAGATCCTCCAAACCAATTTTCAAATTCAACTTTTCAAACTTATATGCCATTTTTAGTTCATTTTTGACCAATCATGTAACTTCATGCTATGAGCTTTTCCAACAATTTGTGACCTTCTTTCTAGACTTAAAATCACATTTTGAACAACTTTCATGTTTTGAATTTTTCCATTTGAGGCTTGGAAATAGGAGTTTTAGGCATTGGCTAAAATGACCTATAACTGACAAATGACCAAAATACCCCTGTCTTGTTCAAACCATAAGTTGAGTTCCACATATCCTATCAAGGACTTCTACCACTCAAATTAAAGCTAAGAAGATGCCCTTCAACATTCATGTTGACCAAGAGATCATAGGAACCATCCTACTAGGGCAAAAGTTGTCTGCAAGTTGGGTGACTTTCAAGGACCCAGATTCACACACCTCAGCTGACCTGTAATTTGTCAAAACCATAACTTGAGCTCTGTAACTCCTATCCAGGACTTCCACCACTCAAATTAAAGCTAAGAACAAGCTCTACAACATTCATGTTGTGGGAAAGATGAGATATCAATCACATCTAGAGCTAAAACTGCCTGGAAGATAGGGATCAAATTAGGGTTTTTTCACTGACAATCCTTGGAAACCCTGACTTGAAACTTCTCAAACTCCTCAATCATGATGAGTTGGTCTAGGAATCATCTTTATAAAATCTCTATGCATCATTACATGATCTCATGGCCCTTGTATTAGGTCTCAACCTTCTCCAAATCTTTAGTTAATCTAGGGTTGACCCAGTCAAAACCCTAATTCTACCATTCATGGTTGAATCTTCAGAATTCTTGCCTAATGACCTCTCTGGGCTTCATGATGGCTATCAAGACATCTCATAGGCTTTCTCCAAACATCAAGTTCATTCTCAAAGTCTCAGAATCATCTGAGGGGCACCCACAACTCTCAAGCTATGAAGCACACAACCCTGGTTCCAATCCACTTCCTCTGAGGATCTCTTGAACTTTCTGATGAAGGTATCCATTTTCAAACACTAGATGGATAAATAATTGTTGGTCAAATTTTGGGGTGCAACAGCTGCCCCTATTCAAACGGCTTGAACCTGACTGGGTGAGAAGCGAACGGCTCTCAACCAACCAAGGTGCGAGACGATTGAATACCGGTAAACCCGAAAATTTGCCAACTGCACGAGCACACGGTACTCTGCGGGGAACAAATCTTCGAATATTGCAATGCTAGCTGCACGGCCGCTAGCTGGAGAGATACTGATCTGACATCGCCGCCAGTCATCCTCGTTAACTTCTTCTGATATTGCCTTCAGACAACCACATCACCCAACATTGCCGCTGGAAGACTAAACCACTTGACATCGCCGTCAAGAACAACCATAACTCGGGGAAACAAGCGTCCAACATCGCCGCCGGAGACCTAAACCTGAATCACCAAAATATCCAACATCGCCGCTGGAGAAAATACAACAATGAACAAAATACCCCGCATCGCCGCTGGAGAGAATACATCTCTAAACAAAGTACCCCGCATCGCCGCTGGAGAAAATACATCTCTAAACAAAGTACCCCGCATCGCCGCTGGAGAACTAAAGGATCTGCGTCACCTAACATCGCCGTCGGAAGACTGGATCACCTTGACACGCCCAACATCGCCGCTGGAAAACTGAATCTGACATCGCCGTCGAAAACAAACATCCTCTTAGAGACACTCGACATCACCGTCGTACAAACATCATCTTTACTGGGGATTTAAAGAGTCTGACCTCGCCATCAAACAAACATAATTTGACCTCGCCGTCGAATCCAAACGTTCAACCTCGCCGTCGAACAAACATCCAACCTCGCCGCCGGACAAATGATGATCTGACCTTGCCGTCAAATCCAAACGTTCAACCTCGCCGTCGAACCAACATCCAACCTCGCCGCTGGACAAAATGATGATCTGACCTCGCCGTCAAATCCAAACATTCAACCTCGCCGTCGAACAAACATCCAACCTCGCCGCTGGACAAAATGATGATCTGACCTCGCCGTCAAATCCAAACGTTCAACCTCGCCGTCGAACAAACATCCAACCTCGCCGCTGGACAAAATGATGATCCTGAACAACTCTGACCCGGGGTTCACCCCTGGTAAATGGAACAAAAGGTACACTTGCGTATTTGAAACTACTCCGCTGGGAATGAGAGACTTAACCGAGCACACTCTGATCTGGGGTTCACCCTCAGAACCATAACGAACATCGGGATACTGCTGCACGCTGCCCACCGTAGAACTTCAACATTAAAGATATATGAAACCCTGGCCCCTGGCCACTCCAGATCCGCTGGAGAATCTTCAAGTATTTCTGAATATGAATGAAACCCTGGCCCCTGGCCACTCCAGATCCGCTGGAGAATCTTCAAGTATTTCTGAAGATAGATGAAACCCTGGCCCCCGGCCACTCCAGATCCGCTGGAGAATCCTCAAGTTCTTCTGAAGATAGACATCCTTGGCCTTCAAGGATATAAACCTTGCCCGTCGGCGATCCCAGCTTCAGCTAGAAAATATCTCCAAGTACTTCTGAAGATAAACATCCTTGACCTTCAAGGATGTAAACTTTGCCCGTCGGCAACTCTGCAGGAGGTATCTTCGACTTCAGTCTGAAGAAATGGTCCTTGTCTTTCAAGGATACATGGATCTGCCTTCAGGCAACTCCGCCTCTGCTATAGAGCATCCGTGACTTCAGTCAGGGATATACTTCGGCCTTCAGTCCGAAAAATGAATCCTAGGTCATTCATGACCTTGGGGATAACCTTGCCCTCAGGCACCTTCGCTTCAGCTTAGGAAATCTGTGACCTCAGTCAAAGAAATGGTATCCAGAGCCATTCATGACTCCACGGGGATTCAAACACTTTGCCTTCAGGCAAAACTCCGCTTCAG
The DNA here is from genome assembly GCA_963859935.3 of Lathyrus sativus. Lineage (NCBI taxonomy): Eukaryota > Viridiplantae > Streptophyta > Magnoliopsida > Fabales > Fabaceae > Lathyrus > Lathyrus sativus. Next base: position 251,973,518 of record OZ012739.1, read on the forward strand.
CCGGAGAAACATCTTCGACCTCAGTCAGAAGAAATACTATTCACCTGATCGCCATCAATCACCACCTCAGGACAACTGACTTGGTCTTCAGGCCAACACGGATCATCTGAATACAAAAATTTGGAACCTTGTCTTCAGCCACACGGTGATTCATCAACACGGAAATCTGAGCTCACAGGAACCTTCTGATATCGCCCTCAGGCGTTTTACGAAATCAATCTTCAGATTAGACATCACTGTTGGAGCAGACATATCACGCTGCTAAGGACTTCAAGAATCATCTTGAACAAACAAACTCCGTCGGGCACCTTCAAGAATCATCCTGAACAGATAATCTTTCTGGTGACTTCACTTTGCTAGGGATCCCTGGGAACTCCCTGGGCAACTCTTGCCGGGGACGCTACTGGGGGAGCTCAATAATCATCCTGAGTGAACAACTCGGGAAACTGCGCTGAGGTCTTAAGAGTCATCTTAAGCCAACCGGCCCTGCTGAGGAATTCGAGAATCATCTTTAACTGAAGACTTCGCTGGGGATCTCAAAAATCGTCTTGAGCGAGCGACCGTGGGGATTACACCGGGGTCTTTAAGAATCATCTTAAGAAAGCGACCTCGTTGGAGAGAAAGTCAGGAATCATCCTGAGCAACTGGTCTCTTGGCTGAACACCTGTAAAACCAGAATGATAGTAACCTGGATCATGCTTATGATGCGTATGCTTCTGCGCCATGCCCCACACGGTGGGAATGATATGCGTTTATGCTAAATGCTGTGCAATCACGCACAATGCTATGCAATCATGCACAATGCTATGCAGCGTTAAATGCTATGTTAAATGCCATGCAGTCATGCACAGTGATGCGATCCCGTCAGCAAAATAAATGTCGAAGGGGAATTCTCCTGTCAAGGAGAAAGAACTACTCAGGTAGAGGAATCATCCTGCTGAGGAAAATGTGGACACGCCAATATCAATCAGGCTCTGTCTGGGGAATTGATCTTTCGCGGACTGCTGCATGGAAAACAATTTCGGTTGATCAGCTGCGGGGGACCGAAGCTCTACGAGAACTTGGACCTGCTGATATCCATCGCAAGAATAGACTGCGTGGCCGTCTCGGCTACTTTTCTGAGGATAACCACTCTGTGGGGAAACAACTTCAGCTGCTCCACACTCCACTGGGGAAAACATGGTTTGATCAACTTCCAAGGACTCGGCTCTCTTGGACATCTGCACACTCGGCTGGGGAAGGGGAAATCATTCTACTTTGCTGGAGAGAGTGCGACTCTGGTGAGGAAACACAGCATTAGCTGCCCCACGCTCTGCTGGGGAAAATTGATCATGATTTGATCAACTTCCAAGGATTCTGCTTTTCTGCGGACTCAGCCGGGGAGAGAAATCATTCTACTTCACTGGAGAGTACGACTCTGGTGCGGAATTTCAATTTCGCCGGGGAAGAAAGAATCATCTGACTTCGGGGGAGAGTACAACTCTGCAGGAAAATACGACATCAGCCGTTCCACTGCCCTACTGGGGAAGAGGGAACCATCCATCTTCGGGAGAGAGCATGATTCTGGTGGGGAATCTCAACTCTACTGGAGACTTCAGTCTGGCACCATCAGTTACTGCATCCTTCGGCATACGAACAGCTCCCTACGAGACTTGCACTTGTGACCCGGTGCTGGGGAAAGGTGACATCATTCTTCGGTGCTTGGCTCAGCTGACGAGGTGACGCTCCTTCAAGACGTGTCTGCTTGGGGAAGAGAATCATCTCTGCGTGGGGAGACATATCAATGCTCACTATTCTGCGTTCAGACTCTGCGAAGGGGAGACTACTGAACTCTGCTGGAGAGGGAGGGCTCGCACGGCAACTCCTACACCTGCAACAACACAAACACACAAGACGGGATTCCCTCCTCAAAGGGTCCTATCCAGGTTATTATCTCGTGACAATATTCAGTTAATCAATTGTTTCAACAATCAATGGGCCTAGGCCCGTAAGTTTATGTATGCGCATTTTATCAAAAAACATCGGCGTTTTCATTCGCAAACAAAACAGATAAATACTAAACAGACAAGTAGAATTGCTGAATAATGTGCATTTTATTGATGATGAACCCCTGAATGGGCAAAAATGTTTTACAACAGAGGCAAACTCCTGGAATGAGGAAGCCGCACAAAAAAAGAAAACATAAATATACATCAGTATATACAAATGTTGGCAATCGAGGCGTAGACGAACACCATGAGTTGATCCCTCTAAGACCCACTCGACTTTGATACCTCTCCGACGCTTCAGCTTTGGAAGAGATTGATTCAGATAAACGGCCCTCAGGTCTTCCGAACCACTAAACAATGAAAGTCCATACGCGGAACACAGTCATTTGCTTATTCAAATCCCTAACTTTTGCGTGAACCGCCCTTTCGGGTTTTCAGTTCACCGGGATACCCCTTTTTTGCCGAAGCCGCCCAGTGTAGGTTTTCGACTTCGCAGGTGTACATTTTTTCAATATATCCCTAATTTTTGCCCGAACCTTTTATTCTGTTTTTGGTTCGCCGGGATGCCCCTTTTTTGCCTGGACTCTTTCTTTTTTGTCCAGCGGGTCTCTTTCAAGCAAAGTATTTTTTAAATGCGTCCGCGTTCACCGGGGATGCAAAATCTTCACCATCCATCGTGGATAACAACAAAGCTCCTCCCGAGAAGACCTTGCTGACGACATACGGCCCTTCGTAATTCGGAGTCCACTTGCCCCGGTGATCGGAGTGTGGCGGAAGGATTTTCTTCAGGACGAGATCACCCGTCTGAAAGCTTCTAGGACACACCTTCTTATCGTAAGCTTTCTTCATTCGGCTTTGGTACAGACGACCAAATGCAATTGATGCTAACCTTTTCTCGTCCATCAGGCTGAGCTGGTTCAAGCGGTTCGTAATCCATTCTGCCTCATCAAGTTTTACATCCACCAAAACCCGCAAAGAGGGAATCTCCACTTCTAACGGTAGGACAGCTTCCATACCATACACCAAGGAGAAAGGAGTTTCCCCGGTCGACGTACGCACCGTCGTACGATAACCGTGCAAGGCAAACGGCAGCATCTCGTGCCAATCTTTGTACGTCACAACCATCTTCTGAACAATCTTCTTGATGTTCTTATTGGCCGCTTCAACAGCGCCATTCATCTTCGGCCGGTAAGGAGATGAGTTGTGGTGTTCAATCTTGAAGCTCTGGCACAGCTCTTTCATCATCTTGTTGTTCAAATTCGAACCATTATCAGTAATGATCCGCTCGGGAATTCCGTAGCGACAGATGATGTCCCTCTTTATGAATTTAGCTACCACCTGCTTGGTCACATTAGCGTACGAGGCTGCCTCCACCCATTTGGTGAAGTAGTCGATAGCTACCAGAATGAAACGATGACCATTGGATGCAGTGGGCTCGATCTTGCCTATCATGTCGATGCCCCACATGGAGAACGGCCAAGGGGAGGACATGACATTCAATGGGCACGGCGACACATGAACTTTATCAGCATAAATCTGGCACTTGTGACATTTCCTCGCGAATCTGAAGCAATCCGACTCCATAGTCAGCCAGTAATACCCTGCTCTCAGGATCTTTCTCGTCATGGCATGCCCGCCGGCGTGCGTACCAAATGTGCCCTCATGGACTTCTTCCATGAGCATACTTACCTCTTTCTCATCTACACATCTGAGCAGCACGAGATCGTGGTTTCTCTTATACAGCACCCCATCAGGATTGAGATAAAAGTTTCCAGATAGCCTCCTTAGAGTCTTTTTATCCTGGGTTGACGCACCTGCAGGATACTCCTTAGTCATAAGGAAGGTCTGGATGTCGTGGAACCATGGCTTGCCGTCGGTGGCATCCTCGATCGTAAAGACAAATGCCGGTCTATCAAGACGCGAAAGTACAATTCTTGGAGCATCATTCCAATAATTGACTTTATACATGGAAGCCAACGTGGCTAAAGCATCAGCCATTTGATTTTCAGCCCTGGGTACATGATGAAGTTCCACCCGGTCGAAGAAAGGAAGCAGCCTCCTGGAATAATTCATGTACGGCACTAGATTCGCTTGACGAGTTTCCCACTCCCCTTTAATCTGATTGATTACAAGCGCTGAGTCACCATATATGTCTAGATTCTTGATTCTCAAATCAATTGCCTCTTCTAGACCCATAATACATGCTTCATACTCGGCTTCATTGTTGGTAACTGGAAACGTCAGTCTCGCAGTAAAAGGGATGTGGGATCCATGAGGAGTCGTGATGATAGCCCCGATGCCACTTCCATAGGAATTAACCGCTCCGTCGAATATCAACTTCCACTGAGATTTCCTATCTGGCCCTTCATCGGGCAATGGCTCATCGCAATCCTTCGCTTTGAGGAACATAATGTCCTCGTTAGGGAACTCGAACTTCATTGGCTGGTAGTCTTCGATTGGCTGTTCGGCAAGGTAATCTGACAATACGCTCCCCTTAATGGCTTTCTGAGAGACGTACTGAATATCATATTCTGTTAACACCATGTGCCATCTGGCAATCCTGCCCGAAAGAGCCTGCTTCTCGAAGACGTACTTGATCGGATCCATCTTCGAAATTAGCATAGTGGTGTGGTTGAGCATATACTGTCGTAGACGTTTGGCAGCCCAAGCTAGTGCACAACACGTCTTCTCCAGCATCGAGTATCGAGATTCACACTCAGTGAACTTTTTACTCAAATAATAAATGGCATGCTCCTTTCTGCCTGTCTCGTCGTGCTGACCGAGAACACACCCTATACTATTCTCCAGAACCGTCAGGTACATGATCAATGGCCGTCCAGCCACTGGGGGTATCAAGATCGGAGGTTCTTGAAGGTACTGCTTTATTTTGTCGAATGCCTTCTGGCAATCCTCGTTCCAAGTAATCGCCTGATCTTTCTTTAAAAGCTTGAACATCGGTTCACAAGTGGCCGTGAGCTGAGAGATAAACCTTGCAATGTAGTTTATTCGGCCCAGGAAACCACGAACTTCTTTTTCTGTTTTCGGCGCTGGCATTTCTTGGATAGCTTTTATTTTTGCAGGATCAACTTCAATACCTCGTTCACTAACGATAAACCCCAGTAACTTTCCAGACCGCACTCCAAAAGTGCATTTGTTAGGATTCAGCCTCAGCCTGAACTTCCTAAGCCTTTCAAACAGCTTCAACAAATTGACCAGATGCTCTTCCTCCGTTTGGGACTTTGCGATCATGTCATCAACATAGACCTCGATCTCATGATGAATCATATCATGAAACAAAGTTACCATTGCTCGCTGGTAAGTGGCCCCTGCGTTCTTCAGACCGAAGGGCATTACCTTATAGCAAAATGTTCCCCAGGGGGTAATGAACGTCGTTTTCTCCATGTCCTCCGGTGCCATCTTAATCTGATTGTAACCGGAGAAGCCATCCATGAACGAAAACACGGAAAACTGGGTTGTATTGTCGACCAACACATCGATATGAGGCAACGGGAAATCATCCTTAGGGCTCGCCCTGTTCAAATCCCGATAATCGACGCACATGCGTACCTTACCGTCCTTCTTCGGTACAGGCACTATGTTGGCGACCCACGGAGGGTAAGTGGTAACGACTAGAAATCCTGCGTCCAACTGCTTCTGGACCTCTTCTTTGATTTTTACCGCCATGTCTGGTCTCGTCCTCCTGAGCTTCTGCTTGACTGGAGGGCAATCTTCTCGCAACGGCAAGCGATGAACCACGATATCAGTGTCGAGTCCGGGCATATCCTCATACGACCAAGCAAAGACGTCACTATACTCTCAAAGCATCTCGACCAGCCTATGCTTGACATCATTATGCAGCGCAGCCCCAACTCTGACATTTCTGATGAGCTCCTCAGAACCCAGATTTACAATCTCAATATCCTCCTCGTGAGGCAGAATAACCTTCTCTTCTTGTCTCAACAAGCGGGCCAATTCTTCCGGAAGGTCTTCGTCTTCATCAATCTCATCCTCGGCTTGATAGATCGGGCAATCAAAGTCGTAGTGAGCCGTAGAGGGTCCAGAGTTGATGTCGTCTGTTACGTGGATCCTGCAATAACAAGGGTTAAGTTTAAAGCAGGAATATGCAGGTTAGCACGAACCTCGTTGCCATTTTGCTGTTTTTTCGAAATAAACATAAAATAGGAAGAACAGAGAACACAATATTTGATTTTGAAGAAAACGCCTTTTATTTATTAACAAAATGCATACACATAATCCAACAAGGCCCTGACAGTAAAACTACTATGCCCTGGGCAGGACATAGGGTTGTACAAAGATTGTAAAAAGCAAATCATTACTCTTCACTTGTCAGCTTGATAATCTCCTTGATGGTCCAATTGTGGAGGTGCTCGCCCGGCTTGCTCGGTTGAATCCAGGCGTCAAGATCGCAATCACTGTCTCCGCTGTCCTCCGACGCAGCATTGATACTCTCGAAGATTACTCCCCCCTTGGTGAATAGGATCGACCCTTTCCCACGAGACGAGCTACCAGAAGAAGATGAAGCTTCAGCTTGCGGAGAATATCCCAATCCAAACTTATCCTGTTTGATTGGTATATCCAAAACATGCCCCCAGCCTGGGGTGGAACCAGCTTCGACAACGGCTCTAGCTTCCTTAAACGAGGAGAGGTTCAACTCTTGCTTCTCTGCGACAACGGGAGCCACCTCCTTCACTCTGACGGTTTCAAAAGCCTGGAAAAGAGTCTCATGGATCTCACCATCCATTTCAACGTACTTGAAGGACGACAGGTGGCTTACCATGATGTCCTCCTCTCCACAGACTGTCACTATGCTGCCCCCAACAGCATATTTAAGCTTCTGATGCAGCGTGGACGTCACGGCACTAGCAGAATGGATCCATGGCCGACCTAAGAGGCAACTATAGGCGGGCATGATATCCATGATATAGAAAACCGCATTGAACGTCTCTGGACCAACTTGAATTGGCAGGGTCAGCTCTCCGAAGACGTGGCGCTTGGTTCCGTCAAAGGCTTTCACGACCAGATCACTGGGCGTGCACAGCAGTCCACGGGTATCCAACTTCATCAGTGCCTTCTTCGGAAGCACGTTAAGCGAGGAACCCGTATCCACCAGGACATGTGACATAATCGTGCCTCTGCACTCTATTGAGACGTGCAAGGCGCTGTTGTGATCTCTTCCCTTAGGAGTCAGCTCCAGATCTGTAAATCCCAGCCCATTACCAGCATTGACATGGGCTACTACTTCCTCGAGTTGATTCACTGATATCTCCTGCGGCACGTATGCAGCATTCAATACCTTCAGCAACGCGTTGCGGTGCGCCTCGGAGCACAACAACAAGTTAAGAATCGAGATCTTTGACGGAGTCTGGTGAAGATGATCTACAATCTTGTAGTCACTTTTCTTGATTAGTCGCATGAACTCTTCAGCATCTTTAACCAGCAAGTCCTTCTCTGCCCCTGCAGGGACCTCTTCGACAGCTTTACCTTTACCCTTATCCACAGCGTCAGCTTGGACCACTTTCTCTGCTGCAACCTCTGCTGGTGCGAACACTCTTCCGCTTCTGGTGATACCACTGACCTCAGCAAGATTCTGCATAGTGGACCCGAACGGCTCAAGCTCTATCTTTTGGCCATTACAATAAACCTCAGCGCCATAATCCCTTGGAACGGCATTGGTACTCTCGAATGGGATTGGTCCGGCCCTGGTGATGGTGATAGTAGGCGGACGAGGCGCAGAAATAGTAATAGGGTGACGAGGAATAGTAATGGTAGCAACTTCGTCTGCCTGCTTCAGCACAACTTCCCCTGATGCACTCTCGACGCTCCGGCTGAATTGCAAAATACCCTCGAACATCAGACTTTGGATACCTTCGATCAGCTGCTCACACCCATCAGGAAGCGTAGCACAAGCCATACATAACTCTCCACATCCGGGGAAGAAGCCCTTCTTCAGCAACTTAGCCTTGACAAAACTCAACGGCGTCTTCAAATCTTTGACATCAGTCAGCAAGTCCGCACTCTCCTCAGTAATAACAGCATTCACTCCTCCACCCTTATGATGAGGCATTGGATTTTTGGTGACGTTGGGCACGTTGTCAGAAAAGTTGATAACCTTGGCGTCCACCAAGTCCTGGACTTTGTGCTTAAAAGCTTTACAATTCTCAATCGTATGGCCAGGTGCCCCAGTATGGAATTCACAAGTAGCACTGGCATCATACCCCGGTGGTGGCGCCCCTGTTAAGGGAGCCAACGTCCTCTTTTGAACTAGCTGAAGCTGCAGCAAGGTTTGCAGAAGCTGCGCATATGACATAGGTGGAGTATCAAACTGACGGCTTGCCATAGGAGCCCGATTCTGATATCTTTTATACCCCTGATTATTCTGCTGCTGAGGTTGCTGCGGCTGCGGCTGCGGCGGAGCAACTGGGATGTTTATGCTAGCAATCTGAGGCTGAGGGCCCTTGCCCTTTCTCCTAGCGTTAGTGACAGCACTGGCATCTCCCTCTCGACGCTTGCCAGTATAGGGTTTCTTGCTACCTCCTCCAGCTGAGGGTGATTCGCCCTGAATTTTTCCGATCTTTATACCGTTCTCAACATGCTCGCCCAAAGTGATGAGAGCCGAGAATGTTCCAGACATGCCACTGACCAGCTTTTCATAGTAGATTCCGGGAAGGGTAGCCACGAACATGTGTACCAACTCACGCTCAACCATCGGCGGTTGAACCCGAGCAGCCAATTCACGCCACCGCTGGGCGTATTCTTTGAAGCTTTCATTGTTCCGCTGTGAGAGATTCTGAAGCTGAACTCGGTTGGGAGCCAAGTCGCTATTATATTGATAGTGGAGAACAAACGCTTCTGCAAGCTCTTTCCAGGTGCGCACAGCAGTGGGCTCCAAGCCCATATACCATTCGAGTGATGGACCAGAAAGACTATCCTGAAAGAAGTGCATCAGCAACTTCTCATCGTCAGAATAAGCGGACATCTTTCTATAATAAGATCGGAGGTGGACCCGGGGGCAAGTGGTGCCCTTATACTTCTCAAAGGTAGGCACCTTGAACTTGTGGGGTACTTTAAAGTCAGCAATCAACCCGAGGTTGGACATGTCAACGCCCAATGTGTTCTGATTTTCTATGCTCCTCATCTTGTCTTCCAGCGCCTTGAACCTGAGTCGAGCCTCGGCATTCAACTCTGCCTCTATACCTCTCTGAGAGAATATATCATCCTGATGGTCCTCCAGCCACGGTTGAGGCACCACCAAATTTCCTGCACCAGCATTGCCGTTGACCGGCCCCATATTAACATTGGCTCCCAAACTACCGTTGACGGCGCCCGCCGCGTTGAGTCCGAGATTAGTCATCAGATTGCCGTTAGCACTGTCGTTGCCTCCGGCAGCAGGAACAACGTTCTGTGGAGTATCCCCTTGAGGAGGAGTAGGCACGGCCCCTCCGTGAAGTATGCCATTACTGTCAACCCTGGAGATCAGAGGTTGAACCAGAGTACGAAGCTGATCTTGACCGTTCGCGACCACCTGCATCAGCTCCATAAAACGATCCATCCGCTCACGGAGCTCTTGAACATCTGACTGTACCTGGTCCATAATCCTCGTCTGATTAGCGCGAGTTGAGTAGCGGTGAATGGGTCTTTGATCAATCCTGGAGATCGAAAGCAGCACGGAACCTGAAAAACCTGTTAGGAATAAAGGTTAGGAAAAGCAATAAAATATACACCATGCAAATATGCTTCATGCAGATGCATGCGTGTGTCTGTGTGCGTGGGAGGTTTTCCCCCGATCCTAGTGCCTTAGTGACGGTGCTGATAATAACAAGAGGAAGAAAAAATCCGAGCCCAATCATGGAAACATCAATCTCGTATATATAGAAAGGCCTGTCAAGGCAGTACACAGTATCAGCGAGTACAAATCAACAGCATGACCTCAGCCAACAGATCTGGTGATGGTCAGCATACATCAAAGATCAAAAACAACAGGGATATAACTAGTCAAGTACGGCCACGGGCGCGATACTCTGCTAATAACTCCTTTGTCTCTGAATGATCTGGCGAAGTGAGCAACCCCTCGACGAGTAGTTCCCTCTGCCTGATAGTATGCTGAAGCCCCTGAACTGAACTCTCCCAAGCGCCTTCGCCAAAACAATCTTCCAGCTTCCGCTTCTTAGACTCAAACATCAGCTTATGCTCCTTCAGGCTAGCAATGGCTTTGTTGAGACGTGCTTCAGCGGAGTACCTGCGGGCGGTCTCTTCATCAAACCTCCGCTCACTGTCCTTCACTTCAGTCTCTAGCTTAGAAATCTGCAGTATCAGCTTGTCTTCTCGCTCCTTCCTGGTGGCCATGGAAGTCTTCCAATGCTGGTCGAACTTAGATATTCTCCGGTATGCTTCCTCCAGATGCGTCTTCTTCGTAGCCAACACATCATTAGCAGCTCTGAAGTCTTGACCTAAGCGTTCCCGATCAGCAATCTGCTTTGCCAAGTCCGCACTCAGCTGGCTCACCGACTCCGCTTGCTTTTTGAGAGCATGCACGGCTTCGTTCCTCTCACTTCGAAGCTGAGCTAACTCCTTCTCTAATTCTGCATTTGCCCTCTTCAATTCATCACGCTCGGCTAATACCTGGTTGTGCTGATGAATAGACACAGTGGTAGGCTCTTTGACTGGTGGAGGACTCTCTGGTCTGACATGAGGGAATGGCATCCCTATAGCGCTGGCTCTTGCTCTGATCCAATCTGAATAAGGTGGATAAGCTTGGTTGTCACTCTTCCCCAACAAAGACTTTCCTCTCGTGCTGATATTGTTCCACGCATACTGAAGCTTGGACAACAACTCCCCCTCTAGAATACCCGTGAGGTACAGAGATTCCCGCACCTCTTCTTCCTTCGGTGGATTCCTCAAAGCATATGCAAACTGACGAACTAGCAATGATGGGTTGTAGTTGATGCAACCCTTCCTACCTATCAGAGGTACGTTAGGAAACCCACTACAACTGAAGATCATCTCGGTGCCTAACCTGCTTCTGTCAACGAACCAAACAATTTCTTCCGCAGACAAACTCATCAGACGCTCAGGCCACTCAGCTGTGGCTGCAGACAAGACAGAAGAACCCCTCTTGGGCAAATGACTATCAAACCACTTGTACAACAACGGTACGCAGCATGAAACATTCTTCCCTCTCCGGTTCTCATTCTTGTAATGCACTGAATGGTAAACGTCTCCGATCAGAGTAGGGACTGGATTCCCTGAGGCAAAGATATGGAATGCATCAAAGTCTACGAAATCAGGCATACTGGGAAATAGGATGATGCCATATATGCATAAAGCAAGGATGGCGCTGAAGGCGTCCCAACATTTGTCCTTAGCACACTGCTGAGCCTTAGCTATCAGAAACTGCAGAGAGAACCCTGGGACCTTGTTCCAACTCGTCACCACTAACTCAGAAGCGCTCAAATGGAGTGAGGAAGCCAAGCTAACCAGATCAGGCTCAGCATCCATGTGGACAAAAGGCATCTGCCTTTTGATAGGCACACCCAACATATCAGCATACTCTTCCAATGTCGGCGCGAGAACGAAGTCGTGAAAAGTGAAACACCTCAAGGGAGGATCATAAAACTGCAGGAGAGCATGTAACCCATTCAACTCAGACGCAGAGGGTTTGTAGACCAGACTAAGCAACTTGCCATAAGACTTCCTGAACCTATCCTTCACAGAATGCCCTGCCAGGGCTATCAAACCAGTCAGCTTCGACACATCGGGGGTCGGGAACTTGTACGCAACAGTCTTCCTGAGAGAAGCCATAACAACAGTAGGAGACGGGAAATCCTGGATCGGGGAAACGGTACCTGCAACACAGACACACGTTAATGGAATGCAGATGAATGCGTAAACTAATGCAGGATGCAGGTATGCAATAATATATCCAGGTGGCTGCTGTGGAGATTCGGTATCAACGGTCACTGATGAGAAGGAAACCCCGGTGTAAACCACTAATCTGATCTGCTGAGAATAACCATCTGATAGGATCGAGATCAAAATTCTGTTCTGACAAGAGTAAGTGCATGATAATAAGGACCCCGGGCGCAAGACCAAGGAACATCTGTTGAAGTCTTCAGACCCCAAATCAGAAATCTGCCCTATCAAGAACAAACACACAGCTGCTGATGAGATCTTCAGACCTCACTCAAAATCTGCCCTATCAAGAACAAATAACATATGCCGATGAGGCCTTCAGACCTCACTCAAAATCTGCCCTACCAAGAACAAACCACTGATGATAACACCCTGATCGAAACCTGCTCTATCAAGAACAGACGAACACCCGGCGACAAGATCCTCTGATCAAAAACCTCTTGCTCTATCAAGAACAGGTCTGCAACTGAGAACCCGACATAACTGATTTACTGTCAAGAAAACCAGGTGGTCTGAAGGTCTAAGTTTCCTGCAATAAACCCAGTCCCACTCACAGGTATGAACCTAGACTGACTCAAGGTACGGCATCCTATGCGTTCATCAGCGTCACAGACTTTCAAAACTGATGATACGATTCCCAGAAGGAGTGGCATCATCAAGTCCTGAAGAGGCCTCACTTAGCTGAATCACAAATGATCGGTCCCCAGAGTCGACAATCCACCAAACCAGCAACCGTATCAACCCAAAGGGTTGAAAGTGAAGCCAACCGGATGAACCTCGTCTGAGCGTGGATTTCATGAGACACTAGTGCCTGCAAAGCAAGCACGCGCCCACTAATTTCCACTCTAAGTCTAAGGTGCACTCAAGCCTGGGTCTGGCTTCTCACTCAATCAGAACTCCCATCCCATAACAGCACAAATAATCATATTATACTGAAGATAAAATGCGGGATATAAAGTGCGAGAAGTAAAAATGCGATAAATAAACGCAACCCAACAGGTAAACACACAAACGATAGGATTGACTCTCTCAAGGGACGTTGGATCCCAAAACTGACTCGCTTTCGGGACGTTGGATCCCTAGGAAACTATCAGGTCCCCAGCAGAGTCGCCAGCTGTCGCTTGCGCGAAAATAAGGTGTCGGCATGACAGAAGAGTCGCCACCTTTCGTTATTTATCCCTCAGAGCGGGAAAGGAAACGATCGGAAAAACCTGACGAAAAAGGGTAAGACAAGGTCATCGCAACCATTGTCTGGATTCGGGAGTCGGTTACGCAAGGGGAAGGTATTAGCACCCCTCACGTCCGTCGTACTCGACTGGATCCTCGCTTGTTTGTTTACTTGGACGGGTTGGTTATAATCTATCTACCTATCAAGGCTGGCTGAAAAAGAAAAGAAAAATGACTCGGCAAAGCGTCGCGCTTTATGCCTACGTATTCTCATCAGAGAATGAGAAATCAGAGTCAACGTAGTTCGGCTAACTACGGGGGAAGATGGGGAAGGTTGCTCGCTAGGATATCGCATCCTATGCCTACGTACTTTCATCTGGTATGAAAGATCAGAGCAAACGTAGTTCGGGAAACTACGGGTTATCTCCTAAAAGAAGTGTTTTTTATTATGTTTGCGATTTCAACCGCACTAGAGACTATGACCTGAGAGTGAATGCGTCGCATGTCACCCAAAGGGTACCATACTAAACATCCAGACTATGGAAAAGAAACTCTCCCACAATCCTTTCTCAGATAGCTTAAGGCTCGTAACGTACGAAAGAAATCATTCATGATTACTGTATCTTAAACTGCTTCGAGATAAGAAGAGAACAGGCCCAACTAGGAGGGAGACTATCAAGTCCTACTGTTATCATGCCATGGATTCATCCTATGGTTGAAGTTTGAACAGGGAACTCCTAGATGTTGTCATGCATAGGTTTCAACCTAAAAGTCTATCATCAAATCCTCATCAGAGGAAATGAGAGTCCTAAGGGATCATGTCAATGATACACCAAAACAGACAAAAGCATCAGCTTTAACAGTAAAATGCATGCAATGCAAGTGAGGGAGGAAATGTGTGTGGGGCTTCAGCCTCCACAAGCTTGTCTCAACCTCAAGCCAGTCATGAAATAACAGTAATCATACTGAAATAAACAACATGCTATCAAGCAAAACAGTAAACTGCAATCATACAGATGAAAGAAATGAAATGCTATCAAGCAAAATAAACACATGGGCAAGGGAGCTGGGCTCTACCGAATACCCGCAAGCAAAGCCAGGCAGTAACAATACAATCAGATGCACTCAGGCTCTTAGACTGAACTTATTCTAAATGGGCTTAGTCTAATGCAGCAGACAAATCAGACAAAACACACAATACATCAAAGAAAACAGAAGAAAGCCTCAGCTCCTCCAGCAGCAATCCAGTCTTCAGACTTCAGAGATCACTTGCTTTCCAGGTATCAACCCTACAACATGAGTATCAACTCATTTTCTCCCTTGAGCTTCAGCTCCTTTGATCAGCTCTACCTTCAGGCTTCACTATCTTCAGGGATCTTCAGGCATCCACTTGGTCTTCAGACTTCAACAATCTTCAAGGAATCATCCTCTTCAAAGCTTCAGCTTCTATCTTCAATGGCTCAAATGCTCCAGCAAACAAGATTCAGTCAATAAGATGAGGTGAGGATGTTGCAGTGCTCACTGACTTCCAAAGGATGCCATTGAGAACTTAACATCAAAGGAAAGGCTCTCTCAAAGTTCTACCTTATAGGGCAAGGTCACTAATCCCTCCAAAGGAGAGAGGTGAATACCCTTAAGGGACTCTATGTCACAGAGAAGAAAGGAGGTGAACAAGACACTCCTTGTTTATTGAACAAAGTATTCTATCTAGGGCTCTGCCTATGCACCTATCAACCTATAAACAAAACAAACAAAAGCTATGCTAAACTCCTCTGCAAGGTCTTCAAAGCTTCCATGATGATCTTCAAGGCTCTCCACAAGGTCTTCACATGATGCCCAAGCTCCTCAAGTCAACAACAACTCCAAAGCAAGGCAAAACAAAACTAAACTAGCCCTAGAGGCCACACAAACAACATTCAATTCAAAAATCAATGAAAAATACTAAAATACCCTACAAATTCCTAATATAAATTCTAGAGGATCCTATTTAACTACCCTTAGGTCCCATACACCCCATATAAGCTAACTTGTCCTAAAAAACCCCAAAATAAAGAGTTCAAGTTCATGTACACAACCTAAAACCCTAATTAGAGCACCTAAATGCCTAACTATCAAACTACATCAAATTTAATTTCTAAAATCAAGGGATAAATCCTACATGAAACTAGGGCTCAATATCTAATCACACAAAAAAGAATGAATTAAAAAACCTAAGGGAAGGTCCTAAAACAATTCTTGCAAGATAAGGTACAAACTAAAAGAAATAAAATACCCTATTTAAAAGAAAATATCACCATTAATTCTACATTAAAAATAAAATTTCATTTTTATTTTTATGTTTTTCTATACACAATTATCTAATCATAGAAAAAAGAATGACCAAAAAATCATCATTTATCAATTTTTAATGAATTTTATAAGATGGCAAAAATATTAAGAGAATTAAAAAGAAATCAAAATAATATAAAAGGGAGGGGGGTGGAAACAGCAACACGCGCCAGTTCATTTCAATGGGCCAGAAATTGGGTGGGGTGCGAATATGAAAGCTGGACGAGGCCCAACGCCCTTCACTAACTGAAACGCGGCGTTTTGGCCGTTTGAATCTCCCTCCAAATCTGAAAGAATCTGAGCCGTTGGTTGAGATGAATTAGTCAAATATTCAAAGGAGATGGACGATGGTGATTACGTCTTCTCCAACGAAGCAAACTAGGGTTTCAGACCCAGCTCTCATGCAAGCAACTTCTACTCCATGTATCTCCCTCAACTCTCAATCATTCCTCACGATCCAAACATCAAAATTCATCTACTCCTCTCCCTCTACACAACCACGGCGCTAGAATCTTCTAATTCTCCCTCAAGAAGAAGATACGAAGGCTGCAAGTCTTGTCCTCCATTCTTATGCTCTGGTTTGCATGGTTATGAAATGATCTCATATTAATCAGGATTATACCTCATGCTAAGGGGATCATGCTGAGCTAAAAACCTAAGAATATAGTGGCCTAGGGTGCGTGTTCTTGATCTCCAAAGTTTCATGCCAAAACTTCAACCTCCATGAATCATGCTCAAAGTCTCAAGATCTCATCATCTAACTTAGCCTAGCCATTCTATACCTAAATCATGGTATATCTACGCATAATTAAGGTGAAAAGGAGAAAGAAAAGAACCTGTCAAGAATGAGAAGGAGGTGATGCTATGGCACGATTCAAGCCTTGTAACTTCTCCACAGTGATCTTCCAATGGTGCTTTACTTTCTGTATGCAAAATCCTTGAAGATGAGAGCTTGTAGTAGGAACTTTCCTCTTGAAATGCAGTTATGGTACACCTTGAAACCCTAGCTCGAATCTCCTTCTTCTCTCCTCAATTCTTCCACTTTCACCAACCTTTGAACTCTCTTCATGGCCCTCTTTAAATAACAAGTGGTGGAGGAGGCTAGAATCATCTAGATCTTTCTAGAAAGTGTTGAAAATATCACCACATGAGAACTTGAAATATCATGATATCTTCTTTCATACCTTGCCAAAATCCCTTGAATATGTCTTTACATGAGATATTAAGTGTGTATGAAGGAAATCAGCCCTTACATTTGGCTTGTGTAAGGTTTTTCAACATTGCCTTATAATGCAAGTAATAGATTTACAAAGAAAGTCCCTTTTTTAGACCTCAAATGAAAAATCTATTTGAACCAAAGTTCTCAAAATAATGTTTCCAATCAAAATGATATATTGGATGACCTATTTTGGATTCCTAGATCCTCCAAACCAATTTTCAAATTCAACTTTTCAAACTTATATGCCATTTTTAGTTCATTTTTGACCAATCATGTAACTTCATGCTATGAGCTTTTCCAACAATTTGTGACCTTCTTTCTAGACTTAAAATCACATTTTGAACAACTTTCATGTTTTGAATTTTTCCATTTGAGGCTTGGAAATAGGAGTTTTAGGCATTGGCTAAAATGACCTATAACTGACAAATGACCAAAATACCCCTGTCTTGTTCAAACCATAAGTTGAGTTCCACAAATCCTATCAAGGACTTCTACCACTCAAATTAAATCTAAGAATATGCCCTTCAACATTCATGTTTACCAAGAGATCATAGGAACCATCCTACTAGGGAAAAAGTTGTCTGCAAGTTGGGTGACTTTCAAGGACCCAGATTCACACACCTCAGCTGACCTGTAATTTGTCAAAACCATAACTTGAGCTCTGTAACTCCTATCCAGGACTTCCACCACTCAAATTAAAGCTAAGAACAAGCTCTACAACATTCATGTTGTGGGGAAGATGAGATATCAATCACATCTAGAGCTAAAAATGCCTGGAAGATAGGGATCAAATTAGGGTTTTTTCACTGACAATCCTTGGAAACCCTGACTTGAAACTTATCAAACTCCTCAATCATGATGAGTTGGTCTAGGAATCATCTTTATAACATCTCTATGCATCATTCCATGATCTCATGGCCCTTGGATTAGGTCTCAACCTTCTCCAAATCTTTAGTTAATCTAGGGTTGACCCAGTCAAAACCCTAATTCTACCATTCATGGTTGAATCTTCAGAATTCTTGCCTAATGACCTCTCTGGGCTTCATGATGGCTATCAAGACATCTCATAGGCTTTCTCCAAACATCAAGTTCATTCTCAAAGTCTCAGAATCATCTGAGGGGCACCCACAACTCTCAAGCTATGAAGCACACAACCCTGGTTCCAATCCACTTCCTCTGAGGATCTCTTGAACTTTTTGATGAAGGTATCCATTTTCAAACACTAGATGGATAAATAATTGTTGGTCAAATTTTGGGGTGCAACACCTATAGCAGAGATTTTGTGATACTCACAGAGTCTCATTATCAAGTCAGGCATCACCAGAGGAAGTGCGTAGTGATTCTCCGGCAGAGGCAGCGATCCCTTCGGTATAATCCCTTGGAACGGAGTTAACTTTCTGGTGTTAACTTTCTGGTGTTGTCCCGGTAGTATCGGTATTCAGGGTTTCTTCCCCAAGCAAAGCTCAGTGTTGATTCCCTCGACATAACAATGTTTGAGCAGGGCGCGATCCCTTCCCCGGTAGAGTAGAGTTCTCAATATAAGTCTCTGATGTTCCCAAGTAGGGAAAATTGTTACTTGTATATCCCCAACAGACTGGATTCCTTTCCAAAGTAGAGTGGAACTCCCGGCAATGTGCTTGATTCCTCACTGAGGGGAGTTGTTGGTGCTTCCCCCAGTGGGGTGGATTTGTTTTCTCCAACTGATGAAGTTTGTCAAGGGAGGCCATCCGGAGAATTTCCCCAACCGAGTTTTTGTCCCCCATAATGGTTTATTTTGTTGGACCATCGAGGATGTTTCCCTCAGCAGAGTTTGATTTCATCCTCAGCAGAGTTGGTTTTTTCTCTCTAGCATTTATTTTGCGAAGAGTGTTTCCTTTGCATTTGCATTTTTGCATAGCATCCTCCCAAATGCGTAGCATTTCCATTTCGTATGGAGCATTATGCCATTTTCCAACATATGAATTTGAAGCGTAAGCCAGGTTTGTTGCCTTTGAAAAGGTTTGCCTTTGATGGTTTGAGTCGTTTGATTCTTTTTCTACCTATTCCAGATGTGTTATTCCCACTTTTGGTTGGTATTCTCCAGCGTAGTCTGAATCGTGGTTTTTGGTCTTTCAACTTTTGGTTGGTAACCTGTTGGCGTTTGGTCGTGATTCTAACTTTTGGTTGGTAATCTCTGGTTTCCCCTCGCAGAGTCTTCGTTCCAACTTTTGGTTGGCAATCTTTGTATCCTAACTCTTGGTTAGTAGCTTCCATCCTAACTTTTGGTTAGTAGCTTTTGTTACAATTTTTGGTTGGCAATCTTTGTTATTCTAACTCTTGGTTAACAGTCGTTGTTCTAACTTTTGGTTAGTGGCCTTTTATTTCAACTCTTGGTTGATAATTCGGGATGATCATTTCAACTTTTGGTTGGTAGTCTACTGTGGTGGAGTCAGCTTCATGTAGCATCCCCTAGCTATCCTAACTCTTGGTTAGTATATTTTGATCAATGAGGATCTTTCCCCCGGCAATCCTAACTCTTGGTTAGCAGCTTTTGTTCCGACTTTTGGTCGAGGAGGATATGTTTTCCTGGTTATCCTAACTCCTGGTTAGTAGCTTTTATCCTAACTCTTGGTTAGTAGCTTTTGTTCCAACTTTTGGTTGGCAATCTTTGCGATCCTAACTCTTGGTTAGTGGATTTTGTTCCAACTTTTGGTCGATGAGGATTTATTTTCCTGACGATCCTAACTCTTGGTTAGTAACTGGTGTTCTGACTTTTGGTTAGCAACCTTGTTTACCAACTTTTGGTTGGATGTTATCCCTTGCAATTGTTTTTCCGGCATTTGGTTGGTAGCCTGTCGTTTGCAGTCGTTTTTCCAACTCTTGGTTGGTGGCCTGTTGTTTGATCCCGACTTTTGGTTGGTATTCAGGATCGTTGTTTCCCAACTCTTGGTTGGTATTTGTGGTTGTTATCCCAACTGTTAGTTAGTATGCATGGTCGTTGTTCCAACTCTTGGTTGGTAGTCTTCCCTTGTTGGATGTTTATCCCAACTCTTGGTTGGTAGTGTGTCGCTTGATTGGATGTTTATTCCGACTTTTGGTTGGCGGTCTTCCTTGGTTGGATGTTTATCCCAACTTTTGGTTGGTAGTCCTCCTCAATTCATCAGCGGAGTCGTTATCCCAACTGTTGGTTGGTAATTGGGAATTTGGCAGATGTTCGTTTCCAACTTTTGGTTGTTGATCTTCGGTGTGTGGGAGCGATCCTAACTTTTGGTTGGTATTCCTTTGGTATTGTTTTTCCGGCATATTTGTTATTCCAACCTTTGGTTGGTAGCATTGTTTGATTCTAACTTTTGGTTGGTAGTCCATGGTCTCTCCTATGGAGTGTCTCCCAACTTTTGGTTGGTAATTTGTGAATTGTCAGGGTGTTCGTTTCCAACTTTTGGTTGGTGAGGTTTTGTTGATGTTCATTCCGACTTTTGGTTGGCGATTGTCGATTTTGAGGGGGTCATTCCAGCCTTTGGTTGGTAACTTTTGCTGCAATTCCAACTTTTGGTTGGTGGTCTTGAATTCCCTAGTAAGGTTGTCATATCCGGTTTGGTTGTCTTGTTGACATGCTTTCTGACTCTTGGTTGGTGACCTTTGTTCTCAGGTTGTTGATTCTGACTTTTGGTCAGTATGCCTCTCCCAGCGAAGTCGTCTCACCATGTTGTGGTAATCCCAACTCTTGGTTGGTAGTGTTTGGGTTTTTATCCCAGAAAGTAACCTTTATCCCATCTCATGGATGGTATCCTTTGATTGCTGTCTTTTGGTAGATGCTTGTTCGCCACAGAGTCGTCTGATTAGTCTACTCTTTCCTAAGTGAAGTTGCCACAAAGCTGTTTGACTACTCTTTTGTTCTCCAGCAGAGTTTGTTTTCCAACTTTTGTTTGGTACCCAGAGTTTGTTTCCGACTCTTGGTTGGTATCTTTGGTTCGTTTTCCAACTCTTGACTGGTATCCAGAGTTTGTTTCCAACTCTTGGTTGGCATCTTTGATTCGTTTTCCAACTTTTGGTTGGTATTTTAGAGTTTGTTTCCAAACTTTTGGTTGGTATCTTTGGTTGTTTTCCAACTCTTGGTTGGTATTCCAGTGTGTTTGTTTCCCGACTTTTGGTTGGTATCATTGGTTGCTTTCCAACTCTTGGTTGGTATTCCAGAGGTTGATTCCAACTTTTGGTTGGTATCCTTGGTTCATTTTCCAACTCTTGGTTGGTATCCTTCAGTTGTTTCCCAACTCTTGGTTGGTATTTGTTGTTGGTTTCATCCCGACTCTTGGTTGGTATCCTTAGGTTGTTTCCAACTCTTGGTTGGTATCTTTGATATTTATCCCAACTCTTGGTTGGTATCCCCTGGTGTTCGTTATCCCCGACTTTTGGTTGGTATTTTGTGAGAGAAGTTTGTCCCGACTTTTGGTTGGTATTCGTTGATGGTTTCGTCCCAACTCTTGGTTGGTATCTTTGGTCGTTTTCCAACTCTTGGTTGGTATTTTGTGAGAGACGTTTGTCCTGACTCTTGGTTGGTATTCGTTGATGGTTTCGTACCAAATCTTGGTTGGTATCTTTGATTGTTTTCCAACTCTTGGTTGGTATCTGTTAGTCCTTATTTCCCGACTTTTGGTTAGCATCTTCTGGATGAAGTTCATATTGTATTGAATTGTAATCCCTATCGCGTCGTTTTCCGACTCTTGATTGGTAGTCGCTGTTCTGCATTCCTGCGGGGTGCAAATTTCTGGGTTCTTTTGTATTCAATGACCTTGTACTTTGAATGTTTGAAAGCGAATACTTTTCCTCCCTTGAGGTCTAAGTTGTTTGAATAGGTGTAGCTGTAGCACCCCAAAATTTGCCTTCTCGTTTTTATACTTGGCTTATGTTTCATTTTCGCATTTAACATTTTGCATTGCATAGCATTCGGTCTCGTGGTATGGGATCAAGGTGTTCCTGTGGCTCAGGTGCATTTCGGAGCAAGAGATTGAATAGCGAACAGAGATCATCAGAGCTTCGGCATTTATTTTGCCTAGCAATCGAGCGATCGATTTTATTCTATTTTGCAGGTTAATTTCATATCAGAAATCAACATTCAGGTTCGTGCCAAGCATTTTCATAGTGACAACGGTCAAAAATGGGGTTCAGCAGCCAAACAGAGCTCCAAACAGTTGAAATAGGGCAAGTGGACAGATTTCCCACCAAAAGGCGCCAAATTCAAATTTTTGAGGGTGTTAATCGGTTAACACATATGGTTAACCGATTAACCATTTGAAAATCAGCCCAGAATTGAAGTTTAACAGCGTTAACCGGTTAACGCATATGGTTAACCGGTTAACCATAACAGAATTTGCCCTGTACGTGAATTTTCAAGTGGATTTGCTTTGGGGTCCAATTTTGATCACTTGGAAGCCCATTTTTACACTTGGGAAGGATCTAGAGCATCATTTGAAATTTGGTTAAATTTTATTTCCCTCCAAAATCTCAAACCTCATTCCATACCACAATTTCCAAACCAACTTCAAACCTTTGCTTTGGATCCCATACCAGGAGAGTATTTAAATGATTTTACTCCAAAGCAAGCCATTCTAACCTTCATAATTTCCATTTCAAGTTCAGAGTTGATCAATTATCTCTCAATTCTCTCAATTTCCTCCATAGACAAAACCTTCATTCAAATCTCATTTTCCTTGGAACTATTGATTCTTCATTGGAATCAATAGATTCTTAAGCATAATCCTCCATCTACCATCATCATTTGATCAATTATCATCTTCAATTTTCGTGCAAGTTCAGATCTGGATTTTGAGGTGATTGTAGAAGTGCTTAGTTGGAGTAATTTGGCTTAATTGTGAAGGATCTTTATTCATACATCATCAATTAGTTTGGATCTTGAAGTATTTCGGACTTCTTTGCTTAGATCTACACAATTACAATTAAATGAATAATTATCGAATCAATTCTCCGATTCGTAGGTTGGATTTCTGATCCGATTTAATTTTCGAACTTATTTGCATGTTTACCATGTTAATCTTCATATTCGATTGAATTGTGATTGATTTGAGTTGTTTGATCCATGATCTGGTTGTGTTGATCTGTTTACATGATGTTTAAATCATGATTTTCTGGTTTAAGTTCGCGAATAAGTGATATGCGATCATCCGGTTGATCGGATAAGTGCTTATTTGCTGGAAAGTGGTTCTGTTTGCTGTTTTTCTGCTTCTGGTACAGTGTTAACCGGTTAACGTATATGGTTAACCGGTTAACAAACTCAAATATTCAAAATTTTCAAAGTTTTCAGGGTGTTAATTGGTTAACGCCTGGTGTTAACCGATTAACACCTACGAATTTACAGATTTTCAGCTATTTTAAACAGGTTAACCGATTAACAGTATATGTTAACCGATTAACATTGTGCCAGAATGCCATATTTGCTGTTTTTCTTGCACGTTCGCGTACCAGTTCGATTCGAACCATCATAGATCAATGTGATGCATTAGGATTGAATTGTTTTGGATATTTGCTACTGTTTGTGTTCGTTTAATCATGATGTGGCTGCCATGTATGATCATTCTTTCATTTATTTGCATGCTTGTATGTGGTTCGAGTCGATCATTCGTTTGCGTGTTCGTATGCTTTCATCTCTTGTTTTCTCCACATGTTTGCATCATTCTTTCATCACTGTTGAGGTCGAGACACACTTGTGGCGGCTGCTGCCCCACACACTTTTCCTCCCTCCCACCATTCTATTTGTGCATTTTTCTTGTTTGCATTTATCTACTTGTGATTGATCCTTCCTTTGTTCTTCTTGTGCTTTCTTTCCATGATCCCCATAGGATTGCTAGTCCCTCCGTTTAGGATGGGAGTAGGAGAGACATTAGGTGTTCAATCCAAGTATGATAACATTAGGGTAGATGTTTCCCTTTTATCCAAACTTTAGGAGTACTTTGCATGACAACGTTAGGGCCGAGTTTCCCTTAGACCTTCTGTGTGTCTCACTTCTCATCACAAAATCATGCTAACTCATTTAATAAAGGCGATAAACGTTGCGCACTACGAGCCTTAAGCTACATGGGGAATGATGAGTGAGGGGTCTCCTCTCGCTTATCTAGAATGTTTAGTATTCGTCCGGTTTGAGGGGGATATACGATGCATTCGCCTCCTTGTCATAGTCTTTAGTGCAACGTGAATCACAAACAGAATTAATTCACTTTACTAAAAAAAATACAAAACAAATTCAAACCTTTTTCCTTCGGGATTTATCGGAACTTCTTTTTTAGAGAAAGAGTTTCATTAAGCTTTGATTCTACCGCAAACAGGCTTCGTCCCTAACTACTGGAATCATTGTTTAACCTAACTCGATCAAAACACTTAATCAATCTGTGGTTTCGTGTACGCTCGAACTACGTTTGCTCTGATCTTTCATATCTGATGAAAGTACGTAGGCACAAGACGCGACATCTTGGCGAGCAACCTTCCCCCTTCTTCCGTAGTTAGCCGAACTACGTTGACTCTGATCTTTCATACCTGATGAAAGTACGTAGGCACAGAGACGCGATGCTCTGCCGAGTCTCTCTTTATTTTCTCTTTGTCCTGACGCCTATAGCGTAGATAGTTTAAACACACCCTTATATAGACAACAAGCGTGGATCCCGTCGAGTACGACGGACGTGAAGGGTGCTAATACCTTCCCCTTGCGTAACCGACTCCTGAACCCAGGACTTGGTTGCGATGACCTTGTCTTTTCCCTTTTCGTCAGGTTTTTCCGATCGTTTCCTTTCCCTCTCTGTGGGATAAATAATGAAAGGTGGCGACTCTTCTGTTTTTGCCGGGTGTTTTTCGCAGTTGCGACAGCTAGAACTAAGTTTTAACCCTACTCGGGTAAAACATTTGAACCAACCTATGGTCGTGTCAGCCCGAACTACGTTTGCTCTAATTTCTCGTACCAGACGAGGATACATAGGCACAAGACTGTGATGTCTTGGCGAGCAACCTTCTCCACCTTTCACCCGTAGTTTTCTGAACTACGTGACACTGACTTTCCCATTGCACGAGGGAGTACGTAGGTATATAGTGACGATGCTGTATAAATTAACACCCTTTTAGATAGACAACAAGTGTGGATCCCGTCGAGTACAATGGACGTGAGGGGTGCTCATACCTTCCCCTTGCGTAACCGGCTCCCGAACCCAAGATTTGGTTGCGATGACCTGTCTTCTCCCTTTTTCGTAGGTTTTCTCTGATCGTTTCCTCTCCCTCTTTTGGGATAAATAATGAACGGTGGTGACTCTTCTGTCTTTGCCAGCCCCTTCTTCGCAGCGATGCGACATTTTGTTTCTTCATTTTCTCTCAAATGTGATGGTGATGTCGTTTGAAGAAGAGGATGTTTTTGTGACTTGGGCTCTTAACCCGTATAGATACCTCGGCCCACCGGGTTTTTGTTTTTGTTTGAAGGATGATGGGCTTACAGCCCAAATGATTCCTATTCATACCCTTTAAACGCAACAATACCCCCCCCCCCTTTTTATTTATTTATTTCCATTATTTTAAAAACAAATTATTATGATTTTTGATTTATTCTTTTTATAACCACTAACTTTACTTTTCGTCAATATACAACTATTTTATTTTCAGTCAAATATACTCTTGATTTAAGTTCAGTCATTATATTTTGTTCATATTACTGTGGATATTATCTTGATTATATTGTTATATATTTTTTCATATTATTCACAATTTTCATATTCATATTCATTTTATTTATCTTATTCACCCATATTCGAAAACACTTAATAAATGATCGAAACACTAAAAGCCTAAACTGGTGGATTGTTGGATCATTGGACTTTTTCAGGAATCCTAACTTGGAGTTTTGTCCATCTTTTTCTCAAGGCGTAGTTTAGGACATATTGCACACACACGACTTCCTCTTGGGCTACCTGAAAACGAGACCTTTTATTTCGTGCAATCCCGTGTAAATTACATGTATCCCTCTCCTATTCTGTCGTACGTATTCGTATTTTTTTGATTATGGTTTATCTTCTAGGAGCACCCTTAGGGACTAGCGTAGATCAAACTGTTTTCAAACTAATTCTCGATTCGTCATCGAGCCATCTTCAAACACCCCTCTGTAAGTCGAGTGCTCGTCTGCATTCACCATCAACCTATCACACACGCTTTCACATTTCATCGTGGTTTCGATATTAGGAGCACCCCCAGGGACTAGTATCATTTCTCACACCTTAACCCTTGATTCGTTGTCAAGCCGGTTCCGTTTTCAATCAAAAACCTCGACTCGTCGTCAAGTCATTTTTAAACCCACTTTCATTCCACCACTGTTTTGCATGCAAATATAAGTCAAACCCTTGATCCAACGTCAAGCGGATTTTCTCAACAAACTATTAAACCAATTAAAAATTATTTAATTCTGTTCAGAATAAAAAAGAGGGAGAGCCAAGTCTTTGACTCGTTCTCCTGACTACTTGGGCCCGATGAGCCTTTCTTAAGCTTCAAGGTATTATCATTCAAAACAAAGTCACCATCTTTTCTTTTTTTACAATTTTTCTCTATTTCTTTTTGTCTCCTTGATCCTAATAACCTTGGTCTTGTACCAATTGCATTTTCAAAAAAAAATTCCTAATAAACTTGGATGGTTGTGGAGTGGTTAGGCGAAGGCCTTGTCCTATCCCGAGTGCTTGACATTACCTTTAGGGTTCACTGTCGTAAAGCACTTACCATTCAAGATTAAAACATCTTTAATAAAAGAATGAAGTTCTCTTTATATTGAACTAAAGAGAGAGGATTGAGTGAAGACTTCTTCCTCTCCGAGTATTAGGATACTCACTTTAGAGTGTGTGGTCTCGATACTCGTCTTTTAATACGAAGACGTGACTATATTTATCATATCATTTTCACAATAAATCTTTGAGATAAAGAATTGGGTACTAGACGCAAGGGGTTACTATCTGAGGATCTATTTCACCCTTAAAAATAACTTCCACAAAGAAAATGTGACATCTTGCCTTGATGGCGAAAACTATCTCTTTTCAAAAGGATATGTTATGTCCATTCTACTGCAAACAGGTAACGCCAAAGACTCCACAAGCAAGCTGCAATACACCTAACTGCTAGAATGCACACACGAACATCGTCCAATAAAATGCCAGCAAATTGTAGGTCGAACTACGGTAGCTCTGATTCTTCACTTCCTTTAAGTGAAGATACGTAGGCACAAGGGCCCCAATCCTTGCCGAGCACTTTCCCATTTTTAGTCGTAGTCCTTCGAACTACGTTGACTCTGACTCTCTCGTATCCTTTGAGAATACGTAGGCATAGGACTGCAAAGTCCTACCGAGTCTCTATCCCTTTAGAACACCCTTTTTTAGCAGTAACCTTTAGCAAATACCTTCATGCATAGACAAGCAAATGGTTCCCATCGAGTATGATGGAAGCGAGGGGTACTAATACCTTCCTTTGGCATAACCGGCTTCCGAACCCGTTCTCTTGGTTGCGAGACCATCTTATCCATTTCCTTCTTGGGGTTTTCTCAATTTTTTCCCTTCCCCTTTTGGAATGAATAAAATTCAATGGCGACTTTTCTGTCTTTCCATTTTCGTCTCTCCGTCGTTGCATTTTTGAATAGCGACAACTGCAAGAGATTTATGTGAATCAGTTAGAAGGGGTTATGGCACATGTTAATGCAGGTAATAGTTTGGGGTACACCGACTTTGACTTCACTCAGGCTAAGAGGAATCACAACAATGCCCTACATATCTCCATGGAATGTAGGCGTTCTTTGTTGTCGCATGTTTTAGTAGACATTGGGTCTTCCTTGAATGTATTACCGAGGAAAGTGCTTATGAAGTTGGACATATAAGGGGTGATTTATAGTCCCAGTGATCTGGTTGTCCGAGCTTTTGATGGGTCAAAGAGATCTGTATTTGGGGAGGTGGAATTTATAATTAAGGTTGGTCTCGAGGTTTTTAATACTACATTTTTCATCATGGATATCCAGGCAACATACAACTGTCTTCTGGGCCGTTCATGGATCCACACTGCAAGGATAGTAACCTTGACTTTGCATCAGAAACTCAAGTATGTGGTTGAAGGAAAGGTAGTTACAGTATATGGAGAAGAAAATATTATGGTCATTCTTTTTTCCTCGTTTAAATATGTGGAGGTAGAGGGTGAGATTCATGAAACTCTGTGTCAAGTGTTCGAAGTAGTTTAGATTCAGAAAGAGCCTCCGGTGGAGGATGAAAGCTCAAAGTTTCTATGACCTTGTGGAAGGAAGCTAGTGCCATGGTTGAAGCTGGTAGTTCCCAAGATTGGGGCTAAGTTCTTGATGTTCCAGTAAAGCAAGACATGTTTGGTCTAGGGTACAAACCTTCAAAAGTTCCTCCAACGTTCAAAGGTCCTATCCGGTTTTCAAGTGTTGGGGTCATTTTTGATGAAGTTAATGCTAT
The DNA here is from genome assembly GCA_963859935.3 of Lathyrus sativus. NCBI lineage: Eukaryota > Viridiplantae > Streptophyta > Magnoliopsida > Fabales > Fabaceae > Lathyrus > Lathyrus sativus. The sequence goes on from OZ012739.1 coordinate 252,001,612, forward strand.
AGGGGAAGACAAAGTCAACAACGACTATGATATGGATAACTGGATCCGCCTCTACATTCCAAGAAAAGAGCTTTCCAACTGGTCTTCTGAGGAAATCATTCATGTCACTCTTCAAAAAGAGTAATTTTCTCTGTTTTTTACGTATGTTAAGTCCTACGTTCTGCCCAAGACGTAGTGACTCATCTGTAGGGCCTCATGTTTTTATTTCCAATGTTTATCATAAATAAAAGGACATTTTTTGGATTCAAATATTGTGTTCCCTGTCGTTTATTTTTTCTTTTATATCTTTAAATGACAATGTGTTTTGTATTTGTTTGTTTTCTCATTCTTAATAAAGCATAAAAACATCAATCATGCAGATTAATCACCCTAGATTCCATCAAGAATGATTTTGTTATGGCTCAATATGATTTGACAATCCAATATACCATGCCGAAGAAGAGAATGATGAAGAGTGTGAAATGTCTGAAGAATTGGCCAAACTTTTGAAACAGGAGGAAAAAGACATTCAACCTCATCAGGAGGATATTGAGATTATTAATCTAGGTATCGAGGACACCAGGAAGGAGATCATAATTGGGGCTGCTTTAGAAGATAATGTTAAAGGAAGGTTGGGTTAAATGCTGCAAGAGCATGTTGACATCTTTTCCTGGTCTTATTAGGATATGCCTGGGCTTGATACGAGCATTGTTGTGCATCGTCTGCCACTCAAATAAGGTTGTCCTCCGGTCAAGTAAAAGCTAAGAAGAACAAGACCAAACATGGTTGTCAAGATTAAAGAAGAGGTTCAGAAACAACTGGATGTCGGGTTTCTTGTTGTGACTAGTTATCCTCCGTGGGTTGCTAATATTGTTCTTGTACCTAAGAAGGATGGTAAGGTCAGGATGTGTGTTGATTACAGAGATCTGAACAGAGCAAGCCAAAAAGGCGACTTCCCGCTCCCTTACATTGACATGTTAGTTGATAATACAACTCAATATTAAGTGTTTTCCTTCATGGATGGATTCTCTGGGCATAACCAAATCAAAATGGCCCCAGAGGACATGGAGAAAACAATGTTCATAACACCATGAGGAACTTTCTATTACAAGGTAATGCCCTTTGAATTGAAAATGATGGGATAACTTATCAGCGGGCAATGGTGACTCTCTTTCATGATATGATTCACAAAGAGATTGAAGTTTATATAGATGACATGATTGCGATGTCCCAAATAGAGGAAGAACATTTGGTCAATCTGCAGAAGTTGTTTGAAAGATTGAGGAAGTTCAAGCTGAGGTTGAATTTGAACAAGTACACCTTCCGAGTGAGATATGGTAAACTGCTGGATTATATTGTTAGCGAACAAGATATCGATAATGATCCTGTTAAAATAAGATTTATACAAGAAATGCCTGAGCCGAGAACAGAAAAAGAAGTTTGTGGTTTCTTCAGAAGGTTGAACTACATAGCTAGTTTCATCTCTCATCTTACAGCCACGTGCGAACCGATATTGAAATTGTTAAGAAAAGATCGAGCGGTCAGGTGGAAGGAAAATTCTCAAAAAGCTTTTGAAAGAATAAAAGAGTATTTGCAGGAACCTCCGATTCTAATGCCTCCGGTAGCAAGAAAACCATTGATAATGTATCTGACCGTTCTTAAGAGTTCAATGGGGTATGTTGTCGATCAACACGACGAGACAGGTAAGAGCATGCCATCTACTACCTGAGTAAGAAATTTATTGATTGTGAGTCGAAGTACTCAATGCTGGAAAAACAATGTTGTGCACTCGCCTGGACAGCCAAGCGTTTGAGGCAGTATATGTTAAACCATACACCCTGTTGATATCGAAGATGGATCCGATCAAGTACGTGTTTGAAAATTAGGCACTTATAGGAAGGATTTCTCGTTGGAAGATGGTTTTGACAGAGTACGATATTGAGTATGTTCCCCAGAAAGCCATCAAGGGAAGTGTTCTGTCAGAGTATCTCGCTCAACAACCAATTGAAGATTATCAATAGATGAAGTTTGAATTTCGTGATGAGGACATTATGTATCTAACAGCTAAAGATTGTGAAGAACTGTTTTCATGATGAAGGGTCTGAAATTGGATCCCAATGGGGGTTAATTTTTGGTGGAGTCGTTAATTCGTATGGAAATGGAATTAAGGAAATTATTACTACTCTTAAGGGTTCTCATATCCCTTTCACTGCCCGATTGATGTTCAGTTGTACCAACAATAAAGCAGAGTACGAAACGTGTATTATGGGGTTTGAATAGGCCATTGATCTGAGGATCAAGAATCTTGATGTGTACGGTGATTCCACATTGGTAATTAATCAAATCAAAAGGAGAATGGGAGACTTGTCAGGCGAATTTGGTACCTTATGGAGATTATGCTAGAAGCTTGTTACCTTTCTTTGATAGGGTTGATTTTCATCATGTACCCCGGGCTGAGAATCAGATGGCAGATGCGCTGGCAATGTTAGCATCCATGTATAAGGTGAATCTGTCGAATGAGGTCCCGGTGATCAGAATTATGCGTCTTGACAAGCCTGCTTTTGTGTTGGCAGCTGAAGAGGTGTCAGATGGTAAACCGTGGTTTTATGATATCAAGTGTTTCCTCAAAAGCAAAGAATACCCACCTAGGGCATGCAGTAAAGATAAAAAGACTCTGAGAAGGCTGGCTGGTAATTTCTTTCTGAATGAGGATGATGTGATGTATAAGAGGAACTTTGACATGGTCCTGTTTCATTGTGTTGATGAACACGGGGTAGACCTGTTGCTGGAAGAAGTTCACAAGGGTTCTTTCGGTACCCATGCCAATAGGCATGCTATGGCTAGAAAACTATTGAGGGTAGGCTATTATTGGATAACTATGGAGTTTGGTTGTTTCAAATACACCAAAAAGTGTCATAAATGCCATATTTGTGCTGATAAAGTGCATGTGCCGCTGGCTCCTCTGAATGTGTTATCTTCTCCTCGGCCCTTTGTCATGTGGGGCATTGATATGATTGGGAAGATTGAGCCAACTGCTTCCAATGGATATCGTTTCATCCTCGTTGCCATTGATTATTTTACCAAGTGGATGGAAGCGGCTTCATTTGCCAATGTTACCAAGCAGGTAGTCGCCCTGTTTATAAACAAGGACATCATTTGTCATTATGGAGTCCCTGAAAGGATCATTACCGATAATGGTTCGAATTTAAATAATAAGATAATGAAGGAGTTGTGCCAGAGCTTCAAAATTGAACATGACAATTCTTTTCCCAATCGTCTGAAGATGAATGGTGTTGTTGAGGAAGCCAATAAGAACATTAAGAAGATTGTGCAGAAGATGATCGTGACGTATAAAGGTTGGCATGAGATGTTGCCTTTTTCCTTGGATGGTTATCGTACTACGGTGTGTACGTCAATAGGGGCAACCCCTTTCTCACTTGTGTATGGTATGGAGGCAGTCCTACCATTGGAAGTTGAAATTCTTTTTTTATGAATTTAGACAGATGTAAAACTTGACAAAGTTGAGTGGGTACGGACTAGGTTGGATAAGCTAAACCTCATTGAAGAGAAAGGATTGGCAGCCATTGCATATGGTCGGTTATATAAGAGTAAGATGAAGAAGGCCTTTGATCAAAAAGTGCACCCTCGGTGTTTCTAGACAGGTGACTTGGTTTTGAAAAGGTTTCTTCCTCCTCAGACAGATTATAGGGGAAAATAGAATCTGAATTATGAAGGACCATATGTTGTGAGAAAGGTTTTCTCTGGTGGAGCCTTGCTGCTCTCAACTATGGATGGTGAAGATTTTACATTCCCCGTGAATGCAGACACAGTCAAAAAATGCTTTGCATAAAAGAGACCCGTTGGACAACAAAAAGAAAGAATCCAGGAAAATAAGGGCATCCCGGCGAACCATAGAAAGAAAAGGTTCGGGCAAAAATTAGGGAAAAATAAAATAAAATAATTGAATAAACCCGCAAAGTTGAAAACCTGAAAAGAAAACTTTGGAAAAAATGGGTATCCTGGTGGTTTGAAAACCCAAAAGAGCGATCGAGGAAAAAGTTAGGGATTTGAAAGCGAAAGGATGCAATCTGCGTTCGATCTATGAACTTATCTCAAGTCATGGAAATCTTAAAGGATAGGAGTTGGTCCAATCATTCTCCTCAGAAGGCAAAAATATTTGAGAGCGTCGAAGACATGCGAGTCATAGCTGAATCAGAACCTGATGGAAATATGTTTCCATATTTCCAATCTATGTATTTTCTTTTGTTTTGTACAGTTACCTCTTTCCAGGAATTGCCTCCTTATGTAAATTCCTATTTATAGGCCATTTCAATCAATAAAAGTTTACTTCATTCAAAAGCTGTCAATTTTTGTTTTTACTTTACTGTTTTATTTTCAAGAAACGTTCGATATTTTGGTAAATATTGTGTGTGAAAGCATAAAAGCTTTGCAAAACATGTTAAAAACATGGGAAATTGCTTAAATTTCGAGTCTCATGGGTGGTAACCGAGGTTGCCATATTATCCATATGACATTCTTTTGTTTGTTGTGTGTTAGTAGGATGGTGTGATCTCTCTCTCCAAGTAAAGTTTCTCTCCCCGATAGAGATTGCTAAAGTTTTGTCACTCTCAGTAGAGTACTATGAGTTTTCAAATTGTTCTCCCCAGCGAGAATTCAGAAGTTTGCTTCCCCAGACATGATAAAAGTGATTTGCTTGTGCTTCCCGAGCATATTCGTTTCTCCAGTAGTGATGTTCCCTTATCCCCAGCAGAGTAAGGGTAGAGGATGATTCCCCAACAGAGGAGTAAGCTCAGTATCATCCCCTATCAGGGTTGGCATCATTATTTCTTCTCCCTAAGCAGAGTGAGTTGTTGATTTCCTCAACAGATGTAACTCAACAGTGGTTGATATCCTCAGTAGGTTCAAAGCCCAATTTTCATGGGCACTTTTCTTCATCAGAACTCCCAGGTTTTTTCCCCAGTAGTTGTATGTTATTCCTATTTTCCGGTAGAGTTGAATTTCAGTTTGTATTCTTCAGCAAAGGTTATGACCTGGAAGGAAATTCTGTTTGTCTTCCCTAATAGAGTTTGTTCCGATTTTTCAGCACTTCTCCCGGGGGAGTAACTTCTTGCATATCATAAGCATCATTGCATTGCATCCTCAAAATGCATAGCATTTCCATTTCGAATGAAGCATTACGCCATAACTCAGGAGATGTAGTTTAACTTTACACCCCGAGCAATGGATATATTCATCCTATTGATGTTTCTCTCTAGAGAATTATATTGTGGCCCCTGCAGAATTGTCTATCTAGATGTCTTTTACCTCAACGGAGTCATATTCTCTTCAGGTCGTAATCCCGTTGATTCTATTTCCTGTAACCCTTTTCAAGTTCCAACTCTTGGTTGGTATCCTTTGATGTGATTTTGTCTTAGGTTGGTGTTCTGTTTGTCGAATCCTAACTTTTGGTTAGTATCTTTTGTCGCAACTCTTGGTTGGTATCATTTGTTGTTAGTTTGCCTTCGGTCAGCATTCTTCCTTTGTTGAATTCTAACTTTTAGTTAGTATCTTTTGTCCCAACTCTTGGTTGGTATCCTTTGTTGTTAGTTTTCCTTCGGTCGACATTCTTCCTTTGTTGAATTCTAAATTTTGGTTAGTATCTCTTATCTCAACTCTTGGTTGGTATCCTTTGTTATCCCAACTCTCGGTTGGTATCCTTTGTTGTTAGTCCGCCTTCAGTTGGCGTTCTTCCTTTGTTAAATTCTAAATTTTGGTTAGCATCTCTTGGTTGGTATCCTTTGTTACCCCAACTCTTGATTGGTATCCTTTGTTGAATTCTAACTTTTGGTTAGTTTCTCTTGTCCCAACTTTTGGTTGGTATCCTTTGTTATCCCAACTCTTGGTTGATATCCTTTATTGTTAGTTCACCTTCAGTCAACGTTCTTCCTTTGTTGAATTCTAAATTTTGCTTAGTATCTTTTGTCTCAACTCTTGGTTGGTATCCTTTGTCTTCTCAACTCTTGGTTGGTATCCTTTGTTTTGAGTTCACCTTCGGTCGGTGTTCTCTTTGTCCCAACTATTGGTTGGTATCCGTTATCCCAACTTTTGGTTAGTATCCTTTATTATCCCAATTCTTTGTTGGTATTCTTTGATGTTAGTTTGCCTTTGATCGGTGTTCTGTTGATTCTAACTTTTGGCTAGTATGTTTTGCTCCAACTCTTAGTTGGTATCCTTGGTCCCAACTCTTGGTTGGTATCCTTCATTAGGAGTTCGCCTTCGATCAACGTTCTGTTTATTCCAACTTTTGGTTGGCACCTTATATCATTATCTTTTCTCTCCCCACATTGTGCAAATTTTCGGGTTCTTTTTGTATTCAATCCTCTTTTATCTTGAATGTCTGAAAGCCGTTGTTATCATCCCTTCAGGTCAAAGTTGATTGAATAGGGGAAGCTATAACACCCAAAAATTTGGTCTCCTTTTCATTAACCTTTTTGGCTTGTGCTTCATTTTATTTGCATCTTCATTTTTGCATTGCATGGTTCCTAAGGAATGGGATCAAAGGTTTTTGTTTCCTTCAAGATGGAGAATTAGTTCTCAAATCAATTAGCAAGAAGATGCACTCAATCTTGTGGTATTTTCAAGCTTCAAGGGTCTCATATTCATCAAGGCATTCTTAACAAGCTCATAATCATCTGAGTTAAGGTTTTCAAGCATTGACCACACTCTCCTTTCTTTTATTCATGAATTGGGGTTTTGGTCAAAGGGAACCTGTGGGTATTTTCTTGAGCAAAGATTGGGTCTATGGTTCAACATACATCTCAAAGGTTCTCTAAGTGTCTCATGGTTCACCACGAATCATTTCAAGAGTTTTTGAAGTGGATAAAGGAGGCATTGGATTCATCTGATCAAGAAAGCCAATTATGGCCTCAAAAATTTAACTCATGATTTTTTAGGTCAACCATGAGCTATTCAAGTCATCATCTATGTTATTATGATTTTTGGTCAAGAGAAATCAAGAAATTCCCAAAAGTTGATGAGTTAGGGTTTTTTTTTTTGCAAAATTTCACTAAGTATGGAAAAACACGTTCATGTTCATTTGGCTATCTTACAAGATTCATATCACCCTCATCAAGAATTCAAATTGTGAAAACCAATGCTATAATTGAATATGACATCATATATTACAAGTTTGTAGAAGGAACCAACTACAAAGGATGCACAGATCAAAAGTTATGAAGGCCTAAAGTTGAAAGGAATGTTTTGGAACATGCTGCCAACTTCAGGTCGACCCTTATGTCAATGCATGGAGGGCCTTCAGGTTGATGCAGAGGCAAACCTTTAGACCATTTTGGCCATGGCCAGCATCAGGTCAACCTCAGGTCGACACACAGCTTCAGGTCGATGCACAGAGTAGCGAGAGGTCGATAGGTCGTGCGTGCTTACCCTTTTTTTGGTGTATTTAAGCTCCCAAACTCAGTTTTTTTGAGGGAATTCATGTTGAAACTTTCATACTTTGATTTCCCTCTCAATTCTCATTTTCTCTCTCACTTTTCCCTCATTTTTTCTCTCATTTCAAAACCCTCACAAAAGCTCTTCCATTAGAGTTAACAAATTCTTCATTGGAGTTTGTTAATTCTTGAGCTAAACCTTTATCATATTGCTTTTCCATTAACAAATTCAGCATTAAAAATTAATTTAGATCTAGATCTAAGTTTTGGAATAATTTTTCTTGAAGTGATTTTGAAGCAATTCTATTTTATTGCATTATTCCTCAACTTTTCTTGTGATGAAGTTTGTGGATCTCTGGTTTTCTTTGCTTAAAGCAACAAATTCTGTTTGCAATAATCACCAAAGCAAATCTCAGCTTTGTAGATTGGTAATTCTTAGATCTACTTCTCATTTTTCCTTATTTTGCATTTCACAATTTAGACCTTGTGGTTTTTGGTGTTAACTGATCCATCGGCTGATTTGATTGTATATCTTTATCTTTGATGGATTCAATTGGTATTTGATTGTTGCTATTTGATGTAATTTTTTGTGAGTAAGTGCTTTCCCTAACATGTCGTAGTTTAGTGATTAAGTTGCTGAAAATTGCTTTTCATGTCTAAATTGCATGATTCACGATTAATTGTTTGCATTCTTGATTAATCATGTGCAAATTAATCTTTGCTTGCTCTTGATGTTTACTTTGCTAGATCCATGAATGCATGTTCGCTTTCAATGCTTAGTTGTGAAAGAGCATTCATATTATTCTTGAAGTATGCTCTCTTGTTGCATTGTGAATACATGTGCACGCTAAGTGTTTGATTTTTTGACAATTGCTTGTTGGTGTTGCATATTTAAGATGTTTGATGTTGAGACTTGTTTGTGCACATTCTTGATGAATGAAAATTATTGAAACATGTTCTTGTTGCATTGTGAATACATGTGCCTGCTAGGTGTTTGATCTTTTGACAATTGCTTATTGTGGTTGAATATTCAAGATGTTTGATGATGATGCATGTTCATAAGCGTTACTTGATTTATTTGGTGCATGTTCATAAGCATTACTTGATTTATTTGGTGCATTGTTCATGCTTGATCCTTGCAAATTCATGTGCATTTGTTTAAATGTTGATGCATAATCATGTGTATTCTTGAATGCTTTTATTACATGCTAATTGTTGCTCAATCTTAGTGGCTTGCAATCTTGATGCTCGATTAGAATTTTGTGATGCATTTTCATGCTCATTATTCCATGATATTTTTGAATATGTGTCATGGTATGTATACACTATTGTTGTGTTGAATGTATGTTGTTAAATGCTGCCTTGACTGACCTATTGCATTTACACCTGATCTGTTTTGAAAATGCATGTTGTTAAATGTTGTCATGCTTGTTTGCTGGAATTTACTGTTGTTTTGATGTGAGTGTTGTTGTTGCTGTTGTTTTTGGTTTAGTCTCTTGGTTTTTGCTTGCCTTTGCGTGTTCCCTTAGGGTTTCCTAGTCCAACTTTATTTTTGATTAAGCTTGAAGTAGGATAGGCATTAGGTGTTAATCCATGCATGATAACATTAGAATAATTTCCATAACCTCAACCTTAGGTCCATTCTTTCATGCTAACATTAGGGTAGAAATCCTTTTGAGTCCCAACTTTAGGACCACTTTGCATGATAACATGTAGGACCGAGCTCCTTTTAGACCTTTTGTCCATCTTCTCTTCTCTCCCCTAAATAAAATCAAAACATGTAATAAATAAGATGAGTATTATGCGCCACGAGCCTTAAGTATATCAGAAATGATGAGTGAGGAGTCTCTCCTTACTTATTCTAGAGCGTTTAGCATACACCCTGTTTGGGGGAAATCTTGCGACGCATTGACTCTTATGTCATAGACTTTAGTGCAATACGAATCTCAAACAAAATCAAAACACTTCTTTAAAACTCCTGAACAAACTACAAATCATTTTGTCATTTGGGGTTTTCTGTCAAAATTTTCAGAAAGAGCATGTTATTTCCATTCTACCGCAAACAAGCATCGACCCTAACTTCTGGAACGCAAACTTAGTATCGCTCATACAAAACACTTAACAATTCGTAGGCCGAACAACGAACACTCTAATTTCCGTATTCTCTTTAGAATAAGGAAATACATAGGCACAAGACGGCGAAGTATTGGCGAACACCCTTCCCCTTCCATCCGTACTTCTCCGAACTACGTTGACTCTGACTTTTCCATTGCACGAAGGAATACGTAGGCCTAGGACAATGAAGTGCTATCGAGTCTCCTTTTTGCTTTTTTTCCCTTTCCTCCATTTCTGTTTCTGTTTAGAAGATAAGCTTTAGATAAACACACCTTTTGATTAAAATAACAAGAGTGGATCCCATTGAGTACAACGGACGCGATGGGGGGCTAATACCTTCCTCTCGTGTAATCGACTCCCGAACCCAGGGTTTGGTTGCAAGACCACGTTCCTTACCTTTTTCGAGGTTTTTTCGATTGTTTCCTTTTCCCCGTCGGGATAAATAACATTCCGTGGCGACTCTGTTTTTTCCGCCGGTTGTTTTTTGCAGTTGCGACGCCAGTGTCTCTGTCTCATAAACAATCCTTTGAAAATATCATTATATAGCCAGCCTTTATAGTTGCCCATAAAAAGAAAGTGGAAGCATTGAGAAAGCTAACAAATATATTTTTTCTTGCTAGCATTATCGGTGATACTATTCTTGTTGTCAGATATGCGAATGAACCACCACACTTTTCCCTTGAAGAAGGTCTTACTAATTAAGATGGATGAAGAGTATATGGGGAATATTGAAAAATATCAACCTGACAAACTGAAAGAGAATTTCATCAGCCATCACGATCATTTCGATTATTTCCATAGCAGTCTCAAACAAAATAACACAAAAATGGAAATCCTCTTATCACAAGATCAAAACGTTTTTAGCAAAATCCAAACACAATCAAACATTCATGGCAAGTTTTCGAATTCATTCAACATAAAATCGAACATGTCGAAATAAAAAAGGCAATGAATCATCAAGAATGGCAAGGAATCAAACATGTTCAAGACAATAAATTAATGCCTGTGTTTTTTTCCAAAACAGTTCCAAACATGATCAAGGCAGCATCAATTTGTTTCCAAAAACAAGAATTCATCAGACGATTTCACTCATTAAGTCCAAATCAGAAATCAATTTTTCTTATGCCTATAAAAGAATGTCAACACAACAAGAAAAAGGGGGACGTTCACACGAAATTCAGAACAAAAGAATTCACACATAGTAGTAGAAAAATCACCAGAGGCAGTAACACCAATAAAGCACACGCATTATAGAAGAACTCACACTTAGCAAAGCAGTAAGGAGTTTCACACAAACAAATTGCATACATTAATACGAAGAACTACAAAAACATCTACTATGCAGGGTATCGAAAGTGCGGAAGAAAAGAAGCATGCTCGGAAGTCGTCGACGAGCCGTTGCGATGAAAATTTTTGAAGGTATGCAATCCTTTCGATAAAATTCATGAAACTCAATTGTAAATTTATAGAGTTGCAATTTTTCATCTTTAATTCTAATCTTGAATATTGCATGCGTGAGCTAGTGTCCAGTCTGATGTCGTTTTTTGCTTGAGAGAAAAGGCACAAATCATGAATGTGGCAAAAGAATAGAGACAAGGTTGTGGCGTAGTTCTTGCCTTCGTCAGACTAAGGCCATGGTGCGGAGGAGATTTGGATTCCTTTCAGGGGGCAAGCCACGATCTAAAGGGTACCGACCATTAGTTCATTGAATCATGCGAGAGAGGGAAGAAGTATGCGAGGGAGATGATATACCAGTCGTGTGCGAGAGATACAGTCGGAGTCAAGAGAGGAGACGACCGAGGAAGAAGAAGGAAGCATTTGAGCGAGAGGAAAATTGAAATGAACCAGAGAGAGTGAGGTCACAGAGGGAATGAGTGGATGGCATGTCGAAGCTTCCTTGTAAGCTTAATTTTTATTTCTATTTTTATTTTATTTTTTCCCCAAAAAGATTTAAATGGGCTTAGGATGTCAGCACAACCATTTTTTTACACTCTACAATCCAACCTTACACCCTCTCTCCTTAATTAGAATTTAATTCTCATTTTTAATTTTTACAACAAATGTTTAGGTATAACTTATAAACTTTGTTTAAATGTTAATTTTATTTTGATTTTGAAATTTTAATTGATTAAAATCATAATTGATTAATTGAAGTTCTATTTGATTAGAATTTTAATTAATTAATAAAAACTTTAGTTGATTAAAAGAAACCCAATTTCATTAGTTAGGATTCTAATTAATGATTTGATTAGTTAACTACAATTCCGATTGATTAATTTGAATTGATTTTGATGTTAGTTCTTGTCAAAATCATCGATTCTTGTTAAATGATCCCGGTGCGTGATCCTGATGATTTTGATCTCCATGTTCCCTTAGATCTCCTATTCGATCTTATCTTTGATAAATGGAGTCGGTTTAAGCTTCAATATAACAACATTAAGGTAGATTTCATCTCGATTTTAACCTTAGGATCATAGAATTAGACTAGTTTTCTTTCCGCTTGAAACTAAAATCTATTTTTTCAAAAATCTAAAAATCCAAAAATATCTCTAACCTCTTTTCAAACTTTAAAAAAACATTTAACTAATTCCAAATCTTTTTTCCTTCAGGCTTTTCAGTTTAAAACTTTTCAAAAAGGACGTGTTGCCTAGCATCGTCCATAAAAAACACTCAATAATAAAAACTTTCTTTTTCCCTAAAGTAATCATCCAATTTTCCCCTTAGCAAGCTTTAAGATATCGAATATATTTCATACCTAGACAACTTAGATGGTTCCCATCGAGTACGATGGGTATAGGGAGTGCTAGCACCTTCTCCTTACATAACCGACTTTCGAACCCAACATGATTGCGATTACCATATCCTATCCTTTTTCCCGTGGTTTTTCTCAATATTTTCCTTTTCCATTTGTGGGAATAAATAAAGCTCGGTGGTGACTCTCTGTTAGTCCATCCACGAACTTTTTTCGCGGAGATCATATTTTTTGAGGTACGACACTCCTCCCTTACTTTCAGATGACTTTGGTTCTTTCTCTTTTTCAACTTCAAGGGCGACTTCAAGCATGATTGTCTCCTCCTTTTCTCTTTTTCAAAATTTTTCTTGCTAGTCTCCTTCTTATTTAAGCTTTTCTTGATGGGGGCCTTCTTCTAAAGACTCTTCTTCTTGGGACTCTTCTTGGTTGGGGTTACTTTGACAGGGGCTACCTTGACTGGAGTTACCTCTGAAGTGGTAACTAGAGTGGGAACTGGAGTCTCGCCAACACTTGTCTCCTACTCAAATTCTTCTTCAATTTTTTCACCATCAGGGCTACCCTTTGGCTCTAGCTTGTAGGAACCAGGAGTAGACTCTTCAACATTTTAATAGTACTTAGACCATTCTTCCTCTTCTTCAATTACCTCATCAGCAACCTTGTCATTGTCCTCTAGAACTTCTTCATTTTCCTCAAGAGTTTCCTTTTCATGCCCGTTTACATCTTCTAGACTTTCTTGTGTCTCAGCTTCTTTTAAAGGGGTGACATTCATCTCAGCATTACCTTTATCGACTTCACTATTCATCTCTTTCAGAATATTATTTTCTCCTTCCTTTTTGTGGTCAGTTTGATTCAGATCAATTTCTTTGGTTGGGCTGACATCCTTCTACCAGCAGCATATCATCAAGACAAGGGAAATATAGACTAACTAGTTTTCCTATGCCTTTCATTCTTCCTCTAGCTCCATCACTAAAAGTGACATAACTATTAGAATAGGGCTTCAACTCTTCAAGATAGCTTTTTTGACCAATCATGTGTCTAGAACATCCATTATAAAAATACCAATCTTCTCTTAAGGAAACTCTACGAGATGTATGAGCTATGATACAAGTGACAATTTCCTTGGGTTTCCACACTTTCTTTCCTTAAGTTTTCATCCCTTTCTTTCTGTTGGGCCTTGGCTAACTATGAGACTGAGGATAACCATACAACCTACAACAAAAGGGCACAATGGTATCACCTTCAAGATGAGTTCTTGTTTCCTTTGTTCTAAGGATACACATGCTAAGCAGGATGCTGGGACATGTTGTCCTTCATCAAAAGCTAAAATTTCTTGTCAAGGGAAACAAATTTTTTAGTATGAATTTTGACCTTTTTGTTCATGGAACGGTAGTTAAATCTTATAGCCTTCATATTCTTGTACTTTTCTCAAACTTCCAAGATCTCATCCAATATATCATAACCATTGTTCAACATACATACATATTTTGTCATATTGCCAGGTTTGGATTTTAACACTTCCTCATCCAAACCTACAATGGTTGAGCTAAGCTTCTCCTTTTCCATAAGTAGAGCACTTATGGTCTTATTTTATTTGTCTTCTCTCAAGTAAGTTTCCTTTCAGTTAGTGAGCAAAAGTCTGTATGCATAAAGTAGTTCTTCTTATGAGATGTCTTAATCATTAACCTCACTACAAGGGTCATATTTTCCTGTGAAAGTCATCGCCTTATTTTCTATTTCTTTTTCACTTTTATCATCTGAATTAGACCAAGTGATTGAGAATCTTTTTTAATGTTTACTTAGAAAATTATTACATTTATCTTTAACGTGACCAAACCATCCACGTTCATATCATTGTGCTCCTTTGCCTCTATTAGGTCTGCCTTCATCTCTGCTCTTACTTTGGGGCACCTTGTCTGGCAAATTTTCCTTCCATTTTCTGTCCAACCTTTCTAAAACTCTGTTAAACTTTCTACCAACAAGAGTTATAACATCTGAAAGACTTTCATAATGATCTTCATTCTCTTTAGTGTTGAAAATAAAAGTTATTTTTTGTTCTTCTTTTCAGGTATGTCATTTTAAGTCATCTCAAAGGTTTGTAAAGAACTAATGAGTTCATCAAATTTGATGTTAATGAAGTCTTAGGATTCTTCAATCATTGTGACGTTCATATTAAACTTCTTATGTAGAGATCTGGGAATTTTTTTGGTAAGCTTTTCTTCTGACGAAAGTAAGTAGAACTGGATTATTTTCTTGGATTCAAAGAATCTCAAACTAATCAATTTTATTGAAAAACAATGTGATGTTAAAGCCTTTCATCCCCAATCAATTTCTTAGAGTTGCAAGAAATTCTTGGAGGAGAAAGAACTGAAGAAAGCAATTAGAACTGTAACATTTTCTAATGGAAGGAAAAATGGAGATTTGTTAGCTTCAGCGGCTGAAACAAAGTGTGATGTTGAGCGGTAGATCTTGTAACCTTCAATGTCACCATGACTTCAAGAGTTTGTATCTATTTGTAAAAGTGACAAGTGTTTTACGAGAGGAAGATCAGGGATATGTGTTCGCTATGAATAAATAGTGGTCTTCGTAAAGAAGTAACAAGAATTAAGAGTCGATTTTGACATATGGCGTCCTGTTCCGTTAAAAAACTATAATCGTGTTGTGAAGTAGTGAAATGAAGTCATGGTGCGGTGGAGCAAGTTTCTGATATGGAGGAGAGAGTGCAAACCTATAAGATTAGTACTTCAACACTCAAGTCATTTGCCGAATGAAAAATAATATGAGCGTCAGAATGAAATGAATGTTTAAAATGGTGTTATTTCATCTTTATATAGTTAGGGTGTTTTAAATTATCAAGGTGTTTTTCTGAACTCTGTGCAATTAACCGTTCAACTAAATTCAACGGTAAGTCATCATATGTGCTCTATTTTATGCATCTTTTTCCTAACACTTGTTAATTAACCTTTTGCGTGGACCTTGACCGTAATAACCATAAGAATATAGTAATATTTAAGAATGAATGCTATCTATAAATATAGTTATAAGTTTAGAAATTAATTTTGGAAAGCATATTTATTAAAAATCAAAGAGCACACACGTCACCAAAGAAGTAATTTACTTTATATATATAGATATATAGATAACAATAGACCATAATTAATATTAATTTCTAATAATTGATAGAATTAAACCAATAATTGAAACCATGGTCATTCTCTTCCATAGGCATAGATTGATTTATATGTTCTCTTTCCTTAACTGCATAATTAATTATAATCTTGAGACAAGATGCATCGAACTCCCTTCTCACCTCAAGTTTTGATTTCTTCAAATTAAACAACATCCTTCGAAACATGGTCTCTGTCAAGGTCAGAAATAACAGTAACACAGTATTTGATATTCTCAGTAAAAGGTTCCACTATTATGTAAAGGACAGGTACGAAATAGAGAATACTAACAATGAGAATTACAAGTATGACTTAATAGTCATTTGGAGGATTCGAAATAGGTAATAACAAGAAGGATTGAGTACTACTTAATCAGTACAGAGATGAAAGAAAGTATTTTACTAAATCATTCCACACCCTCTATCCATAAGTGATCCTCTATTTAAGCTTGTTAATGTAATTCATTATTTTGATTTTATTTGATATGAGTAGATTTGATTTGAATATTTTGGGCCTTTTATGTTTTGGGCTTTTGTAAACCTAAAACTATAAATAGGGTGTCTTGCTTTGTATTCAAACACAACACAACATAGAATAGATTTCACAGTTGCAGTGTTTAGCAAGTGAAGGTTCTATAAGGAATAAGAAATCCCACAGTTGTGGGTAACACATTCTCTCCAAATATTTCTTCTCTCATTCTTCTCTTTCTTGTTTGTTCTTCTTTTCTTTTGTTGTTCTTGATAATTACTTGTTATTACCATTACTATCGTATTGTGGGTTTGTTCATCAATCTTGAGATCAAGATTGAAGGGAATTCTTCATAGGGTGTAAGGTGAATTTCCAACATCTGGTATCTAGAGCTCCGGTTGAAAGATTCAAGGAAGGAAGATAGTGATGGCGATGAACTATCCAAACGGAAATTTTCCGGCGACCCTGCCAATTCTCAAGAAAGACAATTATGAGAATTGGTGCAAGCAGATTAAGGTGATCTTCTGTTATCAAGATCTTTGGGATCTTGTGAAAGATGGAGTAACATCGCTTGGGGAGAACGCAACGGAGGCAGAAAAGGCTGCGCACAAAGAATTGAAGAAGAAGGATTATAAAGCACTCTTTATAATTCATCAGTGTGTCGATCCTGATAACTTTGAAAAGGTTAGTGATGTTGATTCAGCAAAAGAAGCATGGGAGATTCTTGGAAAGTCGTTTGGAGGCGCAGAGAAGGTGAAAAAGGTGAGGTTACAAACTCACAAGAGAACCTATGAGTTGCTTCAGATGGAAGACAACGAAAGCATTACAGATTTCTTCACCAGAGTTACGAAGTTGGTGAATCAAATCAAAGTAGTGGAGAAGCGCTAACGACGAAAGTAGTTGTCTCAAAGATTTTGAGATCGTTGGCTCCAAAATTTGACCACGTAGTAGTTGCCATAGAAGAGTCGAAAAATATATCAGTGTTGACGAAGGAAGAGCTTCAAGGGACTCTTGAGTCTCATGAACAAAGGATGGTTGAGAGAGCTGCAGGAAAGTCGAAAGACATGGCTTTGCAGGCGCAGTCAGAAAAGGAAAGAAAAGGCAAAGGTAGCTGGAATGGCAACAAAGGAGGAAACTAGTCGAATCAGAAGAAACCTTGGAACCAAGGCAACCAAAGAGGTGGTGCTGCAGGTAAAGGAAGAGGTGGCGGTCGAAAGCCAGACAAAAACCACATTCAGTGTTTCAATTTCCAGAAGTATGGTCATTATGCTAGTGATTGTCTAGAAAGGAAGAGAAATCAAGAGACTGATGCAAAGCTGGCGAAACATGAAGAAGAAGAAACGTTGCTAATGGTCACAACAAAAGATGAAGAAAGATTTCAAGATCAGTGGTACCTGGACTCAGGATGCTCATCACACATGACTGGATGGAATGATTGGTTTGTCAACATGAAGCCCTTGTTGAAGAACACCGTGAAGTTTGCAAATGACAACACTCTAGCAGCCGAAGGTGTTTGTGATGTTCTAATTATGAGGAAAGATGGAAAAAGGTCAACAATTTCCAATGTGTTGTACATACCAGGCATGAAGAGTAATTTTCTCAGCATATGGCAGCTTGTCGAAAAGAACTACAAGGTAGTTGTCAAAGACAAGATGATGAGAGTTCTCGACGCAGGTGGTAGATTAATCTTGAAGGCTCCAATGTCTTAGAATAGAACCTTCAAGATTGGACTCAATGTGATGGAGCACAGATATCTAGCAACTGCAGCCAGCAGAGATGAGTGGTTATGGCATTTTCGACTAGGTCATCTCAACTTTAAAGACATTAGAGAATTGAAGAGAAGAAATATGGTTTCAGGATTACCAGAAATCGACATTCCAAGTGATGTCTGTGAAGAGTGTGTTCAGTCGAAACAACACAAGAATAGCTTCAGCAAGGATGCAGGAAGGAAGTCGAAGGCAATACTTGAAGTCATATACTCTGATGTATGTGGTCCAATCCATGTGGATTTGATTGGTGGCAATAGATACTTTGTCACGTTTATAGATGATTATAGTCGAAAGCTGTGGACTTACCTCATCAAAATGAAAAGTGATGTGATTGAGGTATTTTTCAGATTCAAGTCCATGGTCGAAAGACAGAGTGCTTGAAAGCTAAAAATTATAAGGACTGATGGTGGTGGAGAGTATGTGTCAAAAGAGTTCGATACACTATGTGTAAAAGAAGGGATTGTGCATGAGGTGGTGCCACCTTACACTCCACAGCAAAATGGGATTGCAGAACGCATGAACAAAACCATAATGAATATAGTGAGAAGTATGTTGAATGGAAAGCATCTACCTAAAGAATTATGGGGAGAAGTAGTTTCGACAGCAAAATATATATGGAACAGATGTCCGACGAAGAAGCTTGAAGGAATCACACCAGAAGAATGTTGGTCTGGTGTCAACCCTAGTCTCAGTCACTTGAAGGTGTTTGGATCTATAGCACATAGACATGTGCCAGATCAGTTGAGAAGGAAGCTTGATGATAAGTCGAATCAGATGATCTTGATAAGATATCATTCGACAGGAGGTTACAAGCTGTTCAACCCAGTGAATAAGCAGGTAGTGATCAGCAGGGATGTGATCATAGATGAACTTAAAGAATGGGATTGGACTGAGAATGCCAAGAAGGATTCAGTGAGACTCTCTTGTGAAGAACCAGCCACTGAAGTCGAAATAGAAGTTCGACAGGAACCAGTTGCAGATGAAGCAGGTTCAAGCAGACCTCGACTAACAAGACACATGCCTGCAAGGTTGCAAGAATGTGTAATTACATCAGATGATGTAGTCAATGAATAATATGAGTTGGTACATTATTCTTTTTACGCAGATGTCGAATCTGTCAATGCAGCTGAGGCATTGAAATATTCGAAGTGGATGAAAGCAATGACTGAAGAGTTGGAGTCCATCGAAGTCAATGATACCTGGTCACTTGTCGAATTGCCACAAGGCAAGAAGGCAATTGATGTGAAGTGGGTTTACAAGGTAAAGGTAAATCCTAAATGAGAAGTAACTCGACACAAGGCGAGACTTGTGGCAAAAGGATTTCTTCAGAAGGAAGGAATCGACTTCGATGAAGTATTCACACCTGTTGCTTGAATCGAAACAATCAGGTTGGTTGTTGGTCTAGCAAATATGAACAACTGTCACACATGTCATATGGACGTGAATTGTGCATTCCTTAATGGCCCCTTAGACGAAGAAGTTTATGTTGCACAACCAACTAGGTTTGTGAAACAAGGCGAAGAAAGAAAGGTGTACAGGCTTCATAAAGCCCTGTATGGACTTAAGCAAGCTCCAAGAGCTTGGAATAAGAAAATCGACAGCTTCTTAAGGGAGAAGGAATTTGTGAAGTGTACAATTGAGCATGGAGTATATGTAAGAAGAAGCAATGGCGAATTGCTTGTACTATGTCTCTATGTTGATGATTTGTTGATAACTGGGACTTGCAAGAAGGAGATCGAAGATTTCAAACATGACCTAAGTGAGGAGTTTGAAATGTCAGACTTGGGAAATCTCTCATATTTCCATGGCATCGAATTCTACAAGACAAGTAGAGGTTTGATGATGCACCAAAGAAGATATGCAGGCGAAATACTCAAAAGATTTGAGATGCAAGATTGCAACCAAACTTCGACTCCAACTGAACCCAGATTGCAACTGTCAAAGGATTCAGATGAAGATGATGTCGAACCAACCCAATACAGAAGACTTATTGGGTCACTTAGATACCTTTGTCACAAAAGACCTGACTTAGCATACAGTGTTGGTATGGTAAGTAGATTCATGCAGAAGCCAAACGTATCACACCTAGCAGCGGCGAAGAGGATACTGAGGTATCTAAAAGGAACTCTCGACTATGGTATTTGGTTTCCAGCAGTTGATGAAGGAAAAGAATGCAAGTTGGTGGGATGCACATACTCTAGTTTGTGTAATGATGTTGAGGATCGAAAATCCACAGCTGGTTATGTGTTTATGTTAGGTGGTGCGCCAGTTGCTTGGAATTCGAGAAAGGAACCAGTAGTGGCATTGTCATCATGCGAAGCAGAATATATAGCTGCTTCTCTTTGTGCATGTCAAGCAACTTGGATGGTGAACTTGGTCGAAGAAATCACAGGGAAGAATCATGAAGCAATTACCATGAAGATAGACAGCATGTCAGCTATCAACTTGGCGAAGAATCCAATAGCTCATGGTCGAAGCAAGCACATCGAAATGAGGTTCCATTATCTTCGAGAGCAGGTAGAAGAAGGGAAGATGAAGTTGGAACACTGCAGAAATGAGAATTAGATTGCAGATATCATGACGAAGGAAGTGCAGGTCGCAGCCTTCAGAAGACTAAGAGCCATGATGAATGTAGACAGTTTAGACACAATGAATTAGGTGGTGTGTTAAATGTAATTTATTGTTTTGATTTGATTTGATATGATTAGATTTGATTTGAATATTTTGGTCCTTTTATGTTTTGGGCTTTTGTAAACCTAAAACTATAAATAGGGTGCCTTGCTTTGTATTCAAACACAACACAACATAGAATAGATTTCACAGTTGCAGTGTTTAGCAAGTGAAAGTTCTATAAGGAATAAGAAATCCCACAGTTATGGGTAACACATTCTCTCCAAATATTTCTTCTCTCATTCCTCTCTTTCTTGTTTGTTCTTCTTTTCTTTTGTTGTTCTTGATAGTTACTTGTTATTACCATTACTATCATATTGTGGGTTTGTTCATCAATCTTGAGATCAAGATTGAAGGGAGTTCTTCATAGGGTGTAAGGTGAATTTCCAACGAAGCTGAAAAAGAGAATATTTTCTGATAGCACTTCTCTCTCTTGTTTCTCCTCAGCTCCGCAGAAATCAGATCAATTTCCACCTGTCCTTAGTTATCATTGATCATTAGACGTGTTATGTCATTTATACCCTCTTGTATATTTCTTCTCATGACATTACCTCCCTCATTAAAACTAACCTTACCCTCAAGTTTAAGGTTAGGATAAATGGTCTGAATGTCGTGCCAATTTCCTCAAGTAGCGGCTGAAAGTGGCAGACTCTCCCATTGAATAAGTACTTGAGGAATGTGTTGATGCTATTGTAGCGGAGTCTGTTGTTGTATAATAGCTTGTGGTGTTACAATTGGACCCAAATATGTGGTGCTTAAAGGTAGAGGCATGTAGGGCACTGTGTGATCACCTTTGCAGGGCTTAAGGACCGACACATGGAATACCTGATGGATCTTAGCTGTTTGAGGCAACAATAATTTGTAGGCTACCAGAACAATACGTTTAAGGATAGGAAATGGTCCAAAGTAACGGAGACCCAACTTTTGATTCTTTCTAAGAGCTACCGAGTGTTGCCAATAAGGCTGTATTTTGACTAACACCATGTCACCAACCTGAAATTCCATGAATTGGCGCTTATTGTCAGCAAACTTTTTCATAGCCTGTTGTGCCTTGGCTAAATTGGCTTTCAGTAATTTCAAAACAGCATCACGTTCTTGTAGCATAGTTTGGAGTGAAGGGAGATCTAGTGGTGTTGGGTCATACTTATAAGCATTGGTGGTTCACAACCATAAACAACTCTGTAAGGGCATATGCCAATGTTTATAGTGAAATGACGTGTTATACCATAGTTCAACCCAAGGAAAGAAGTTTGACCAAGTTCAAGGTTGAATATGGAAATCCATGTAACTTGACAATAGAGTTCATAAAAACTTCTACAACTTTTGCACTGGTGAAATCTTGTTTCAAGGCAGTAAAATGACTATACTTTGAAAGGCGATCAACCATAACAAATATGGCAGAATATGAGTTTGATAACGGTTGGCCAGTTATCAAATCCATGGTGATATCCTTATAAATCTGATTCGGCACAGGCTGCAGTAGGCCTGAAGGTAAGGCAATAGACACTTTGGCTTATTGACATATTAAACATTGGGAAACAAACTCCTTAATATCTCTTCTCATGTGAGGCCAATAAAACAGAGTGGAAATGTGTGCCTTAGTACGTTGGATTCCAGCTCGACCTCCAAGAGGAGATGCATGAAATTCATGAAGGATAGCTTGAATCAGTTCCGAATTAGTAGGTACAACCAGACGGGACTTCCAAAATAAGCATTGGTTGTGTATATCCAATAACAGCGGATCTTGATTCACAGCCTGGTGGATCAAGGTGATCAAATCAGCACGAGGGGTGGATAATGCCATGAAAAATGATCGAGAAAGGGCATCGGCGGTAATGTTGTCACACCCTGGTTTATACTCTATGGTGAAATCATACCCCAAGAACTTATGAAGACAATGTTGTTGTTCTGGAGTGTGAATCGTTTGGTCAGTGAGTGCCTTCAAACTTTTTTGGTATTGTCTTAATAGTGAACTTGTGCCCAATGAGGTAATGACAGAACATTGCTAAGGCCTCCGTGATAGCATAAAGTTCTCGTACATATGCTGATTATTTTTTCATATGAGAAGAGAGATTTTTGGAAAAGTAAGTTATGGGGTGTTTACCTTGACTCAAAATGGCACCAATACTAGATCTAGAGGCATTTGTTTCTAGAGTAAAGTGTTGCTGAAAGTCATGTAAGGCGAGCACAAGTGCTTGCATGATGGCGGTCTTAAGAGCCAAGAACGCGTTTGTAGCCTCTGAGTGCCAAGTGAAGGCATCCATTTTTTAACAGAGTTGTTAAAGGTGCAACAATAGAGGCATATCCCTTAATAAATTGATGGTAATAGCCAGACAACCCAAGGAAACCACGAAGCTGCTTGATGCTAATGGGAATGGACCGATCAAGGACAGCTTGAATTTTAGACCGATCCATCTCCACCCCCTGACGAGAGATAGTGTGACCCAAATAATCCACCCACGTCATACCAAAACCACATTTGGGTAATTTAGCAAAGAGTGAGTGTTTGTCGTAACAAATTTAGAACCACCTCCAATTGTTCCAAATGGGACTCCCATGAAGGACTATATACCAAAATATCGTCAAATAACACCAAGACTGATTTTCGAAGTTGTTGCTTAAAATCTTGATTCATCAAACTTTGAAATGATGCTGGTGCGTTAATCCAAACGAAATCACGAGCCACTCATTGAGTCTTTGGTGCGTGCAAAAAAGCCGTCTTATATCTATCATCAGACTTGACCAAAATCTGATTTTTAAGAGTCCGACATCGAACAACATATGTCATGAACATGTGTTTATAAGTGGGGGCAATCCTCACTTAACCAACCGGTTTTGTAGGGTTGAGTTATACCCAACCACATTTCTTAACACTGATGATATCCCAATGCAAGTCAAGCTTAGAAAAGTAAACCGTCCTTCACGGTGATGGCATTCAAAGCTCTATAATCGGTACAAAAATGCCAAGTTCCGTCTTTTTTATTAACAAGCAAAATAGGGGAGGAAAATGACTAGAACTGGGTTGTATTATACCTTGATCAAGCATGTCTTGGACCATCTTTTTAATGTGTAACTTCTGACAGTAAGGATAGGGGTAAGAATGCACCTTAATTAGATTAATGCCTTCGAGGAGGGGAATAGCATGGTCTTGAAGGCGGGGAGGAGGCAGACCAACTGGTTCTCCAAACACATCCAAAAATAATGATAACAACGAGTGTAAATCGGGAGGAAGGTCCTTAGGAAGGGAAACTGTGTCTAATGATGCAGCACTCGTGCTCTAAAATTACAATGTGAATGAAGAGTCAATGGAATCAGTTTGGTGTAAACGACCGATGTGGTGGAACTGAGCCTGGCCTAAAGTAGTTGTTAGATCCCCATGTAAGGTGTTAAACGAGTCCTGGCTATAGAACTTGATGGAGAGTTTATTGTAGTCTGCAATGTGGGGTCCTAATGTCTTCAACCATGGTGCACCTAATGTTGAAGTATTCAATGGTCTAGATTGGTTTAATCTTGCGGATGATATTCATTATTCTTTAGTGCTAGTATTCTTTGTATATATAGTAGCTTCATGACACTTGTACAGATCATCCAAAATGAGATAATACTAGCCAATACATTTTGTGATCAATTCATCTATTATCCTCTCTTTTTTCTGTTATCATTCTGTTACAAACTTCTTCTTCTTCTGTTATTTTTCTATTACACTCCTTCTTCTTCATCCATGGATTCTGTTCACAATCTTTCAATATGGTATCAGTGATCCTGCAACTCCATGGCTCCATCTCGTAATAACGCTAATACGTCATCTGATCCGATTCTTGACCAAACCAGTCCCTACTATGTACATCTAAGTGATGGTCCCTCCTCCATTTCGATTACTCCACTTCTCAATGGATTGAACTACCACAGCTGGGCGCGATCAATGCGCAGAACTCTTGGTGGAAAGATGAAATTCGATTTTGTTGACGGCACAATTCCAGTTCCAACAGATTCGTTCGATCCATCCTATCGAGCTTGGACACGATGTAACATGTTAGTGCATTCGTGGATTATGCGATCAGTATCGGATTCTATAGGGCAATCCATCGTGTTTATGGAGAATGCGATCGACGTTTGGAACGATTTGAAAGAATGTTTTGCGCAGGGAGATTTGGTTCGAATTTCAGAATAGCAGCAAGAAATCTATTCTCTCAAACAAGACAATCACACGGTAACCGATTTCTTTTCTCAGCTTAAGATTCTATGGGAAGAATTGGAATTATATATGCCCATACCTCATTGTACTTGTCGTATTCGTTGTTCTTGCGAAGCTATGTGTAGTGCTCGTGCTAATCATAGTTTTTTATATGTTATACGTTTCTTAACTGGTCTGAATGATGATTTTAATGTCGTAAAATCTCAAATCTTGCTTCTTGGTCCGTTGCCTTCGCTGAACAAAATCTTTTCTATGGCTATTCAACATGAGCGACAAATTTCCCCGATTCCAGCCCTTTCGATTCCCACTGATGATGATGATTCCAAGGTCTTATTCAACTCTGCTGATAGCAAAAGACCTCCTTTCAAGAAATCTGGGCAACAAATTTGCACCTTTTATGGGAAATCTGGCCATACAGTAGACACATGTTATCGAAAGCATGGTGTCCCACCGCATCTGTAGCGCAATTCTGGTGCTAATGCTCACAATGCTAGTGTAGAGCAATCCCCTGATAATTCAAACACTGAGATTCCTAGTAGCACTGCCATGACTTCACCACAACTCACAGCTAAGCAATATCAAACACTCATGAATATATTACAAGGATCAAATGGTGCCAAACCTGCTAGTACATCCAATCAGGTGACAATCTCTCATTCAGTGGCCAACACAGGTAATCTAACCACTCCCACTTGTTTGAGTAATTCTACTGATAGCCCATGGATCATAGATTATGGGGCCAGTGACCATATTTGTGGATTTTCTCATTGGTTTCACTCTATTCATGATGTCAATCCTGTACATATAAAGTTACCTAATGGCAATTTCGCTATAGCTAGACAAATGGGTACTATACATTTTAATTCTACCTTTTCCATTCACAATGTTCTGTATGTACCTCATTTCTCCATAAATTTAATTTATGTTTCAAAACTTTGCCTTGAATTACCATGTGTTGTTAATTTCACTCATTCTCAATGTCTCATTCAGGATCCTCAATCATTGAAGATGATTGGTTCTGCTGATTTCATTGAAGGCTTGTATCATCTTAATCTGCAAAATAAGAAGCCTTCCCATGCTCTTGGTACCTCTCATTTAATGTTGTCACTATACCTGACCAAGCCTTGTGGCACTTTAGAGTAGGCCACGTTTCTAATTCTAGAATGGCTATGCTTCATTCTGATTTTCCCTTTCTTGTTATAGATTCTAAAGGCACTTGTGATGTATGCCACTTAGCCAAACATAGGAATATGCCATATCAAAGAAGTTTTAATAAAGTTGCTCAACCTTTTGATTTGATACATCTTGATATATGGGGTCCTCTTGCATTAAAGTCTATTCATGGTTATTCATATTTCCTTACTGCTGTTGATGATCATAGTAGATATACTTGGCTTACTCTTATGAAATCTAAATCTGAGGTTAGGCAACACATAATGAATTTTGTCAGTTTAATACACACACAGCATAATACTACAGTTAGAGTCATTAGAACTGATAATGGTCAAGAGTTTTTAATGCCACAATTCTATGCTTCCAAAGGAATAATACACCAAACCAGTTGTGTTGAATCTCCACAACAGAATGGTAGAGTGGAGAGAAAACATCAGCAAATTTTGAACATAGGAAGAGCCCGCCTTTTTCACTCAAACTTACCATAACAATTTTGGTGTTATGCTGTTTCCCATGCTGTCTTCATTATGAACAGAGTAGCTAGCCATATTCTGAATAAAAAATCACCTTATTTCATTATGCATAAACAATTACCGGATCTGCATATTTTAAAATTTTTTGGTTCTCTTGTCTATGCCTCAGCACTTCAGTCACATAGAACAAAACTTGATCCCAGAGGTAGGACTTGTGTCTTCCTTGGTTTTAAACCTGGCACAAAAGGATGTGTCCTTTATGACTTGAATAACAAATAAATATTTGTTTCTAGGAATAATAAACATCATGATAGTATTCTGCCATATAATCCTGCATCCAAACCATCCACCTGGACCTACCACTGTCCTACATCAGATTATCCAGCTGGTAGCACACTTATCTCTGCACCATCTGTCTCACCTGACCCACCTACACCAGTCACATCTATTCCTACTGTAACGACTCATCTACCCCTTAATCCATTGAATAAAACACATATTCTAAACCTACCAGACAAAGAAATACACCCCCTTATTTGGCAGATTATGATTGCACTGCTTCTCATGAATCAAATGAATCCTCACCTTCAAGTACTCTATATCCCATTTCTAACTTTCACTCCTTTTCTCATTTATCTCATGCTCAGCATACTTTTTCTGCTTCTATTACTCACATTGTTGAACCTAAAACCTTCAAAGAAGCCAGCCTGTCTGAAAATTGGTTAAATGCCATAAACTCAGAACTGGAAGCTCTTGATAAATTAGGCACTTGGATTATTGTTGATCTTCCTCCTCAGGTTAAACCTATAGGAAGTAGATGGGTCTTCAAGATTAAACATAGAGTAGATGGCTCCATTGAAAGATACAAGGCTAGGTTAGTAGCCAAAGGTTATAACCAAATAGAGGGACTTGATTTTTTTGACAGCTTCAGCCCAGTTGCTAAACTAACTACTGTTAGAATGCTACTTGTTTGGCATCCATCTATAATTGGCATTTGCACCAATTAGATGTAAATAATGCCTTCCTCCATGGAGATTTACAGGAGGATGTCTATATGGCCATACCAGATGGAGTTTCTTGTAGTAAACCTAATCAGGTTTGTAAGCTTCTCAAAAGTATTTATGGTCTTAGACAATCTAGCAGAAAATGGTATGAAAAGTTGACTTCCTTATTGTTGCAAGAAGGATACATTCAATCTACTGCATATTACTCTTTATTCACATTGAGAACAGATACTAGTTTTACTGCACTTCTAATCTATGTTGATGATGTGATATTAGCCGGTACTTCCCTAGATGAATTTCAGAGGATCAAAAGTATTCTTGACAGCCAATTCAAGATTAAAGACTTAGGAGTGCTGAAGTATTTTTTAGGTTTAGAAGTGGCACATTCCAAATCTGGAATTACCATCTCTCAAAGAAAATATTGTTTAGACTTACTTAATGATTTTGGTTTACTGGCTTCTAAACCTGCAGCTACCCCTCTTGATCCCTCTATAAAATTGCATCAAGATAGTGGAAAGACTTTTGAAGACATAGCAGCATACAGAAGACTTGTTGGTAGATTGTTATACCTCAACACCACAAGGCCAGACATTACATTTGCCACTCAGCAATTAAGTCAGTTCCTCCATGCTCCTACTATGACTCACTATAATGCAGCCTGTCGTGTAATAAGGTACTTAAAGCATAATCCTGGTCGAGGTCTTCTGTTTCCTAGAACTTCCAAAGTTCAGCTTCTAGGATACTCAAATTCAGATTGGGCAGGGTGCGTAGACTCACGTAAATCTATCTCTGGCTATTGTTTCTTTCTTGGTTCCTCATTGATTTCATGGCGAGCCAAAAAGCAACAAAATATTTCTAGATCTTCATCGGAAGCTGAGTATAGGGCCCTCTCAACGGCAACTTGTGAGCTCCAATGGCTCTTATATTTGTTTAGAGATTTATAAGTCACACCTTCTCGAGAACCTGTACTCTACTGTGACGGCCAGAGTGCGATTCACATAGCGTCCAATCCGGTATTCCACGAAAGGACCAAAGACCTTGACATAGATTGCCACCTTGTAAGAGAAAAAGTTCAACAAGGAATTCTAAGATTGTTGCCCATTTCTTCTCAAGAACAGTTGGCATATTTTTTAACAAAGGCTCTAGCTGCTCCTAAATTCAATAGCTTCATATCCAAGCTTGGCATGATTAACATATACAATGCTCAACTTGAGGGAGGTTGTTGAAGTATTCAATGGTCTAGATTGGTTTAATCTTGCGGATGATATTCATTATTCTTTAGTGCTAGTATTCTTTGTATATATAGTAGCTTCATGACACTTGTACAAATCATCCAAAATGAGATAATATTAGCCAATACATTTTGTGATCAATTCATCTATTATCCTCTCTTTTTTCTGTTATCATTCGGTTACAAACTTCTTCTTCTTTTATTATTTTTCTGTTACACTCCTTCTTCTTCATCCATGGATTCTGTTCACAATCTTTCAATACCTAACACCAAATCGGCGCCAGTGAAGGATAATAAGTAAAATGAAGCTTGCAATAAGTGTCCTTGCACTGTGATAGAGAGGTCCGGAATAAAGCCATGTGATGTTATTTTACTACCATTTCCCCTAAGAACATTGAAAGGCTCGGCTGATTGAATAGTAAGTTTGAGACAATGAGTGATTCTGGGTTGCAAGAAGTTGTCGGAATTGCCGCTATTAAGCAAAATCTTAACATATACTCCTTGAATTGTGCCTTTTAAACGCATGGTACCTGCTCCCATAGACCCATGTAATGCGTTCAGAGATAAATGATGTTCCCTGAGAAATTTCATGTCAACAACCGCCTTGGAGATGGTGGAGGGGGCTCAGAATCAGTATCTATGAGATCATCGTCGTCCACTTGGAGAAGATATATATGTTTATTGGGACATTTGTGTGATGTGGGGAATTTCACATCAAAGTAGTAGCATAAGCCTTTCTCGCGGCGGAGTTGAATTTCTACAACGGTAATATTCAGAACATTGGGATGTTTGGGTGTGAGAATGGTGGTTTCGGACATGGAGTGGGTAAAATGGTGGTAATGTTGGTAGTTTAGTATAAGGAGTGGTGAAATGAGATGATTTGAGGTTGTGGTTTGGGGGAAGTTGTTTGGCTTGGTGGTGTAATTTTCTTCAAACAATTTTGCTAGTGAAAAGGCTTTGGATAGTGAGTGAGATGATTGGGCCACAACATCACGTCTCAGATCTGGTTTGAACCCACAAAGGAAACAGTCCAAAATAGTTGTTGGACTGAGTCCATTGATCCGGTTAGTTAGAGCAGTGAAAGAGGTGTAATTGTCAACTACAGAGGTGTTTTGAGTAAGTTTGAAAAGGGTCTGGCGTAGTTGGTTGTCGCAATGAAGTAAGCTGAGCTTCAAAAAATTCCATTTGCGCGCTATCTTCACGACGAGCCTGGGTGTTTTATTTGTGAATGGAAATGAGCGTCGCAGTGAGGTTGGTGATTGCAGACTCCACAGACTTCATACAGGTGTTTTCCGCCATGGTATGATGGCTTAATGAAAGCACCAAATGTTAAGGTCAGAAATAACAGTAACACAGTATTTGAGATTCTCAGTAAAAGGTTCCACTATTATGTAAAGGACATGTACAAAATAGGGAATACCAACAATGAGAATTACAAGTATGACTTAATAGTCATTTGGAGGATTCGAAATAGGTAATAATAAGAAGGATTGAGTACTACTTAATCGGTAAGAGATGAAAGAAAGTATTTCACTAAATCATTCCACACCCTCTATCCATCAATGATCCTCTATTTAAGCTGAAAAAGAGAATATTTTCTGTTAGCGTCTCTCTCTCTCTCTCTCTCTCTCTCTCTCTCTCTCTCTCTCTCTCTCTCTCTCTCTCTCTCTCTCTCTCTCTCTCTCTCTCTCTCTCTCTCTCTCTCTCTCTCTCTCTCTCTCTCTCTCTCTCTCTCTCTCTCTCTCTCTCTCTCTCTCTCTCTCTCTCTCTCTCTCTCGCTTCTCCTCAGCTCCGCAGAAATCGGATCAATTCCCACTTGTCTTTGGTTGTTATCAGTCATCATATGTGTTATGTCATTTATACCCTGTTGTATATTTCTGCTCATGACTTTCTCGTACTTCTTTATCTCTACGCCTTTCGCATCTTTGATTTGTTTCTTCTTGTGCATCATATTTTTGTTTTCTATGTGACCTTTTACCTCTAAGTTAGTTGCATAACATTATTTTGTTTTCCAATACATGAAATTTTAATAAAAGGTCAATTTTTTCACAAAATCTTGCATTACTTCTCTCTAAAAAATTTATTTTATTTTAAAAACTAAAGTTACATGCATGATAAAAACTAAAATAAAACGTAACAAAAAAACATGGTTATTGATTGGTTTCCTCTCTCATCCAGCACTCATTTAATATCATTTTCTTGACATCTCACCTCTTAAATTAGGGAGGATGCTTCATGTTATACCTGACATTAACTTTCTCCTTTGTTATCATAACAATTTCTTATTCAACTTTTTTTCTTTGGTGCAACTATGTCTTTCTTAAGTGGGTATAGACCCACAAGAGGTATGACCTCCACTATTGGTATTGATTATAATATTGTTAGGATGGTTGTTGTCGATTTTGAAGTGATTGCTTTGATGTCTTTGATGTTGATTTTGGCACCTTGATTGATGTTGTTGGCATTGATTCGAACCTTTTCCCTGATTGTCACTCCACTCGAAATAATAGTGGTTTCTTCATGAAAGAGTATATAAGCTCGAGAAGTGATTGTTCCTTTTGTAATTTCCAATATAATTGGCTTCAAAGTCGAGGAAGCATTCAAAGTTGCAGTAATCACTGACACGACAACTCCCAAACTAGTCGCGCGTCAGGGCCTGATGTAATTGTTTTACCTTATGTTGTCCCACTTAAGAATGTGTTAGTTGTTTGACCGGAGCGTCAATGTGAGCTTATAAAAACGTACTTGTAGACTTGCTAGACTACCTAAGCAGAAAATGACGGTTAAGTGCAATTGAATGCAACTTCCTAGATCAAGGCTAAAGATTTGCATGGACTTGTTCGTTTTTGTTGAATAAGGATTCAAACTTTGAAGTGAGCAACAAGGTGACATCACCATTGGTTTTAAATTTAAGGCAAAAATTTGTGAAAGATTGTCTTGAAAACCTCATATTAATGTTTGAAATAATGCACTATATTTTAGAGACAAGAAGTGCATTCAAGAAACACAATGCGTTCATGCGTGTTTCCAAAAAGGAAACACATTTCAGAGAAACAGATTGCCTCCCTCCTATCACCTTAAAAATGTTCTTTTCAACCACTTTCTTGGTACAAGAGTCATTAAGGTTCAGTTCTAATGATTGAATTTTAGAGAGGTAAATGGAGGAATTCTTAGGTTTGAAGGGTAATAATTAGAAGACCTTTGAAGGAATTGAGAAAAACTTCTAAACATCTTGTATTTGTGTGATTCATATAATAAGAACAGGAAGATTGCGAAACACTCGGTCAAAAGTATGAGATGATGTTGGAAATTTGAAAATTTGTTTTCTTACAACTCTTTTGTAATATCTTATACCAACTCTCAATGTATAATAAATTAGAGAGATGCTCACTCTCAAAGAGTATATTGATTTGATTGAACTAAGTGTCGCAACTGCGAAAGACACCCGGCGGAAAACAGAAGAGTCGCCGCCTTTCATTATTTATCCCAAAGAGAGGGAAAGGAAACGATCAGAAAAACCTGATGGAAAAGGGAAAGACAAGGTCATCGCAACCAAGTTTAGATTCGGGATTCGGTTACGCATGGGGAAGGTATGAACACCCCTCACGTCCGTTGTACTCGACGGGATCCACGCATGGTTGTCTATCTAAAAGGGTGATCATCTATCTAGCTAAAGGTCAAAGGACAAAAGAAAAAGAAAAGAGAAGTGACTCGGCAGAGCATCGCCGCTCTGTGCCTACGTACTCCCTCGTGCAATGGGAAAGTCAGAGTCAACATAGTTCGGCTAACTACGGGTGAAAGGGGGAAAGGTTGCTCGCCAAGACGTCGCGTCTTGTGCCTACGTACTTTCATCTGGTATGAAAGATCAGAGTAAATGTAGTTCGGGCTAACAAGGAGACCACAGGTTGGTTCAAAGGTTTTTAGGCCCGAGTAGTGTTAACAAGTAATTCTAGCAGTTGGTGTATGCAGCTCGACCATTGGAGACTTAGGCGTTACCGTTTGCGATAGAACTAAGAGTTAACAACACTCTTTTTATGAAAAGATTTTACTTGATTAAGATCCCGGAGGATGAAAAAGGTTTGAAGTGTTTTTTTGTTTTTTAGAGAAGAAATGTTTTGAATTTGAGTGTTTATAATGTATGTTGTACTAAAGTCTAAAACCTAGGATCGAATGCGTCGCATATCCTCCTAAGGGAATATACTAAACACTCTAGGAAATTTAGAGGTGGCCCCTCAATCACCATTTCCCAAGCATAAGGCTCATGGCACAACATCCATTATCTTTATTAAGTGTGTTAAGATTGTATGAAGATGAGAAGAGAAGAAAGGACCACTAATGGGAGACTAATCAATCTTAAAAGTTATCATGCAAAGTGGACTTAGAGTTGGGATACAAAAGGGAACTACCTAATTTTATCATGCATGGTTAAGAACCTCATGTCTATCATAACCTCAAAAGGTTAGAGAACTTATTGGGAGGATGAAAAAGAAAAGCAAAAGAAGAAGAAGAAGAAAGAACATGCAAATGAAAATGCAAACATAAGATGCACAAGTAGAATGAAAGTGGGAGGAAAATAGTGTGGGGCATTAGCCTCCACAAGCTCATCTCAAACAAGTATGCATATGATAAAAACAAAGAAGAAAGTAGAAGAAGAAATGCACAAGAGGCAATCACACAAAAGGATGCCAACAAGTCACATATGGAAACCTTAAATGGAAGCAACACAAAGAGGCACACAAATGAACAAGCAAAACACAATATCATGACCTAAAATTGAGCAAGCAACATCCTTAACATGCTAACAACATGAATTAAAAGGCATTGAAGGCTCAAAGGATCCACAAGTGTCATCTCCAAGGCAAACTAGGTCAATGTTTATGTATGAACCTCCCTTGGAGGTAACTTGACTTGCAAGTTACCTCAAAATTAGGAAAATGGTTCAAAAATGATCAAATAAAATGCACAAGGTACCCAAACATGTTGGCAAACAGAAGCCAAAAGGTCACAATCAAAATCAATTCACAACACCACCAAAGAAATTGATTCACAAGGGTGTTCCATTGTGAATGAGGATTGTCGAGGGTCAAATGAAATGCAACAAAAGTCAAACCAAAAGTCAACCAAACAGGGGCAAAATGGTCCTCAAAAATTGATTAGCTCATCATGGATATGTGAATCAATTTTCAGTCATTGGATCAAAAAGGAAAAGGAGAAAAAAATCATGAAACAAAGCATGTCAAGAAATAGTTCAACAAAAACATTTCCAATCCAATAATCCCATTTTAATTCAAAATAAATCCAAAAAATAAAATAAAAATTTCTTAAAAATAATAGACATCTCAAAGTGTCTAGAAACTATTTTTATGGAATTTTTGGATCATTGGAAGTATTTATGTTGAATTAAATCCAAACAGATTAAAAAAAACAAAAAGAAAATAAAACTAAAATAAAATAAAAAAAGGTGCAAATAGCAGCCCAGACACGTTGAAAAACCAAATGGGCTCAAATAGGGGGTGAGAATAGCAAACAGAGGCCCAAGTCCACACAATGCGTTGGACTCAGAATGATTGGGTGTAGCATGGTCAATGAGTGTGCATTGTGAGACGCATCAGGGGTCATTGGATCAGACAAGTAAGCACATCAAAAGGCACAAAAACAAACACGTGGCCCAGGCTTGCGTTTAAATGAAACGCATCGTTCACTAAGGATCTGGTGAGGTAAGTCAAACAAGACCCACGGTAGGTCTTAATCTGGTACGTACAAACAAAAGTAAACCAATCTGAAGGATTAAACAAGGCCACGTAGTCGTCTTCTACACTTAAACATGAGAAACGGAGAGAAAAACCAGGTGGTCGGAGCACGGTGGCTCCGATCACCTTCTCTGGCGAGCCAAAAAACTCAGGTGAAGTTCAACTTCGCCAAATCAAACAAGTAAATACTCAAAACTCATCTACAAACTTCACAGATCAAGAATCCATGGTCAAAAATCACATATCATGCATAGGTAATCCAAATCGAAGCAAACAAAATTTTAGCTCAAAACTAAAAATATCACAAACATGAACAACAATGATCCAGAATTTTCCTATGCACATAGGACTTCAGAATAAACCAACAATGGCATGATATTGATGCATATTAAAAGAGAAACTCTGATTTGAATTTTACCTAACTGAATAGCTCCGTTGGACCTTCTACACTTGATGAAGCTTGCTAAAACTCTCCAGATTCACTCAAGGAAGCTTGAAGAAGATGATTCTGGCCTTGAAATGCTTTGAAAATGCTTCAATCAGGATTCACGAATTTGGATTTTAGCATGCTTGCTCCAACTGTGTTTCCTTCAATTCTCCACGAAAATGACTCCTCTCTTGCTCAGAAATGACCTAGACCTTTTATATGTTGGATACCTAAGCTCATGGAGGCCTAATTGTTACTTAATTGTATGAATTTTTGAAATGCCCAAATTCACTTTGCCATTCCCATGCACACGTGAAAATGCACCAATTGCCTTGTTTTTTCATTTAAAATCCATGCCGGGAACTTAATTTGATCACGTGGATGTGATTTGTCCCTTGAATTGATCATATGGTGGATATTGGATTGTCAAAATTCCACTTGAAAATGCCTTTGAAAAACACATGAAAATGGCACCAAAAATGAAATCCAAAATTAGCATCTTGTTTGTTACATTCTTGTCACTCAAAAAATGCATAAACATGCCTTGAAATGGGTAGAAATGAATTAATTCCATTTTGTGATTTTAAGTTTTCTTCATGAAAACGTTACACCTCAATTCTCCAATCCAATCAAAATCCATGACTCCTTGATGTTTGGTTGAGCAAATGGAACCATTTGGAGAAAGTTTCATGTTGGAAAGATTTTCATTTGAAGTATGCAAAGTGGTGAAATGAACCTATAATGAAAATGACCTGTAATCTTACTTTCCTAAAATACCCCTGCCTTGTAAGCCTCATAAATTGAGTTCTACCAATCAAATGAAAGACTTCTAGTACTCTTTGGAAAGCTAAGATCATGAGGAACAACTTTCATGTTTTGGTCAGGGTGAGGAGAAAGATCCTTCTAGGTCAAAAGTGGTTTGGAAATTGGTTGACTTTTGTTGACCAAAATCACATTCATCTGAGGACCTGTAACTTGCCAACATCATAACTTGAGTTCTAGAAATCAGATGAATGACTTCTAGTACTCAAAATAAATCTAGAAACATGCTCTACAAGTTTCATGTTTGGGTAAAAATGAGATGAGACTTGTATCTTGAGATAGGTGGTCTTGAAGTTGGGCACTAAATAGGGGATTTTACACTGAGAACCCTAATTTAGTAACTTCTCACACTCTTGATTCTTGATGAATTGATCTTGAAATGATATATTAGACATCTCAACACAACATCCCATGACCATAGAGACTTGGAATTGAGTTTTAATCTCCTTCAATTTCACAGTTAACTGATGGTTGATCAGATGAAAACCCTAGATGCACCACCATTGATTATGGCTTCTTACACATGACACAACAACCTGGACAAGCTCCAACATGGCCCTCAAAGCACGCAATGAGATTTCTCAACATCCCATAGTCATAATTATGAATTCACAATCCTCTGATGATCTTCAACTAGTCTCCAAGTTAGGAGATATTCCACATACACCCATTGTTAGATGCCTCATTGTGCTTATTTGAGCTATCAAATGTGGGCATCTTTCGCTCCTTTTTGTCCTAAAAATGTATTAAATCGCCTCGCTTTTGTTGATTATGCATCATTGTGTTAAATGCTCTTGGTCCCTTTGATTTGTGTGCTATTGTGCAGGATTTGAGCTTGAAAGAATATAATTTGAATACACAAGAGAGTTGACAAAGGAATCAAGCAAAGAAGAAGACCAAAGGCTGGTTCACTAGGCGAACACCTGGCGAGTGAGTAGCGAGTGTTTGCTGCAGCCTCGCCTAGCGAGCTGTTAGCGAACACTCCCAGACTTTGGCAGAAGCATTCTTGACATCATTCGCTGGTAGCGAGCATATGGCGAAAGACTCGTTAGGCGAGCTCCCAGCGAACACCTAGCAAGCAAGTCCAGAATCAATCAAGCATCCTTCGCTGGCTGGTTCGCTGCAGCG
This sequence comes from Lathyrus sativus, assembly GCA_963859935.3. Classification (NCBI taxonomy): domain Eukaryota; kingdom Viridiplantae; phylum Streptophyta; class Magnoliopsida; order Fabales; family Fabaceae; genus Lathyrus; species Lathyrus sativus. The sequence goes on from OZ012739.1 coordinate 252,038,180, forward strand.
AAGACATAGCGAAGCAAAACAGAAGAAAAACTGCAGTCCTCGCTAGCATGTTCGCTAGGCGAGGCTGTAGCGAGCGTTCGCTAGCAGCTCGCCTAGCGAGTATGTAGCGAACGTGCCCAGATTTTCTACTTTCTATAAGTAGCAGGGGCTACTTTTTGGACAATATCTTTTTTTACTTGTTTTTACATAGTTTTGCTAGAGAGTGAGAGTTTGTGCCCTAGAACCTTCTTGGCTCTCATTTCTTCATCTCTTAACATATTCCAACAAAAAGAAGGTGGATTCACATCCAAGTTGAATCATTCGACCCGGATGTTCATCAACCTTCTTCCGAAACTTCTTTTACAAGCTACCATGAAAATGAGTAGCTATGTTCTTCATTTTGTCAAGGTTAGAAGTAGGTGATCATTAAGCTTTGTATGTATATGGATGATCTTCATTTGTAAAACTCTTTGATGATGAATGTATGGTGAAAACCTTATTTTATTTATACCCTTTTGTGTTGGTTCTTGATTGAAAGATATTTTCCAACTCTTGACCTAGGTTTTCATCCATCTCCCTTCTTGAGCTAGAAATAGTCTTGAATGTTGTTGTTCACTAAAATGTTAAACCTAAATGTTGTCATTTTGATGGATTGTGTGAGAAATCAACAATGGATCAAAATGGTAAATATCACAATGTGAGTTAGAGATAATCATATTGGGAGGATATTGAAAATGTTTTTATCATTAAAAAGAGTTTATGCATTGTTGATCGAACATATACATGCAAAGTGATTACCAAACCCTAACTTTGACAATCTTTATTTAAATCGTAAAACCAATATTTTACCGCATTTGTTACTTTTATGCAAAGCTACTGTGACTTAAAACCAAACACCCTTTTGTTACTATAAAGTTACGAATTTATCAACTGTCGAACGGCGACAATATCTCATATTCCCTATGGAGACGATAACAAAAACCCGACACTTTACAACTGTTTCAACAAAATGGCGCCGTTGCCGGGGTACATGAATTGATATTGCGAGCATCGCAATAGTTGCTGAATTTTTAACTTTGAATTTTTGACTTGTGCTTGTAATTTGTTTGGTTTAGTGTGCAGCCTTTGTTTTATGCGAGGACAGATTCCTGAGGACCAAATTCTTTTTGATCCCGAGATCGAAAGAACCACAAGGAGACTGAATAGTAGAACAAGACGGAGGACGCAACAAGCTAGACAAAGACAAGAGCAAGGAGAAAGTTCCTCTACACCACCACCATCACGACATTTCACACCAATTATGGCAGCACCTCCACCACCACCAACTCCAGTTTCCACTCCATGCACAAACAGTCCAAGACATACAGCTCAATTCGCATGAAATCTTCAAAACAGAAGACAAGCCGAGATGAAAACGGGAATCCTAGCTCTAGTCTATCCAAATCCTTTCATGGGACTAGACCATGAGGATCCGTTCACCCATCTTACAAAATTCTATGAGATTGCTGGCGCGACGGGAGCAACAGAAGCTGACGAAGAGTCATTGTTTAGGAGACTATTTCCTCATTCCTTGATTGGGAAAATGAAGGAGTGGTACCTTGATCAATCAAAAACAATCATGACGGATTGGAATCTTCTAGAAGAGAAGTTTCTTGAACGTTTCTTTCCATATAACCGATTCATGGAGGCTAAAACTGCGATTGCGATATTTTCTCAAAGAGCTAGTGAATCACTAAATGAAGCTTGGGAGCGATACAAACCTATGTTAATAAAGTGCAAGGGACACGGTTTCGACGAGCTCACTCAACTTCATATTTTCCGCAATGGATTCCTTTCGGTTCACAAGACCTTATTGGATGCTACGGCGGGAGGTTATTTGATGTCAAAAAGTGCAGATGATGCAATTGCAATTATTGATAAGATGACACTTAATGATCATCAAGGGAATCATAACCGTGGGGTGACTCAAAGAAAATCGGGTGTGCTCGAGTTATGGACAAATGATGTTATTCTTGCGCAAAACAAGCTTATCTCACAACAAGTGGAACTCTTAAGTCAACAAATAAAAGAGTTAAAAGAACCTTCAAAAGCTAAATAAATAGCTTGTTGTGAGCTTTGCAAGGGCGATCATGACACCGGGTTTTGTCCACCTCCCGGGTTCGAAGAAGTTAATTACATGGCAAATCAAAGAGATTACCAACCGAGGCAACATCAACAACAACAACCACCGTATCAACAACAACAACACCACCAAAATCCACAACAACAAAACTATCAAGGCAACCAAGGGTACCAACCTAGGGGAAACTATCAACATAACCAAGGTTATGGGGGTGGTCCTTCCAACCGTCAAAATCCCTATCAAACTCAATAACCACCGGCCATAGCTTCAAAATTGGAAGAGACATTGACGCAATTCATGCAAATGTCAATGGCGAATCAAAAAAGTAATGATGCGGCTATAAGGACGAGAAGTGGAAAAGAGTTGGTTGATGAGAGTAAAAAAAGGGAGGTTGAGAAAAAGGATGGCGAGAAAAAAATGGATGAAATTGATGGTGAAGTTGGAGATTGGAGTGATGGGGAAGTTGAGAAGGAAGAAAAAGTGGTTGAAGTTGAAAACAAGATGAATGGTGAAGTTGAAAATAATAAAAGTGAAAAAGTGAAGGTGGATGAAGTGAAGAAGAAAAGAGATAGAAACTCTAGAGCATCTAGAGGGAAGAAGGTAGTGAGCACTACTCCGGTCCAAATTTAACATATCCACATGCTCCATCTATGAGAGAAAATGAACGGTATTACGCCCGATTCATGGATATCTTTAAACAACTCCAAGTCAATATCCCGTTTGCCGAAGCTTTAGAGCAAATGCCAAAGTATGCCAAGTTCATGAAGGACATATTCACCTAAAAGCGAAGGTATACGGAGCCGAAAATAGTTGTTCTTGATGCGAGTTATAGTGCCATCATCCAAAGGACTCTATCGAGAAAAGAAGTTGATCTAGGGCGAGTCACCTTGCCGGTTACAATTGGCGACGTTTATGTTGGAAAGGGGTTAATCGATTTGGGGTCAAGCATCAATCTTATACCTTTATCTATTGTGAAAAAGCTTGGCAACATTGAGATTAAGGCCATCTGTATGACGTTGCAATTAGCCGATAAGTCTACTACTCATCCTCATGGAGTAGCTCAAGATGTATTGGTAAAGGTTGACAAGTTTTTCTTTCCGGTTGATTTTATTGTTATTGATGTGGAGGAAGACGATGATGCGCCGCTAATTCTCGGAAGACCATTCATGAAAACCGCTCATATGATTATTGATGTAGACGACGGTTTGATGAAGGTGAGGGTACAAAACAAAGAAGTCACTTTTGACCTTTTTGAAGCAATGAAGCACTCAAATGACAAACGTGATAGTTTTCGGATTGATGTAATTGAAGAAGCTACCTTTGAAGTTGAAAAACATGTTCATGACATAACTCCCATGGATCTATCCCTTAATGACTCCTTTGAAGTTTTCACTCTTGAAGAAGAAGAAGCTCTTGATAAATTTTTAAGAGAACTTGAAAGTCTTAAGGAGTTGCAACCATGGGAAGTGGAGGAGGAAGTCTTGAAAAAGGAGGTCAAAGATGAAAACCGAATAATTGAATTGAAGGAGTTACCAAACAACTTAAAGTATGCATTTCTAGATGAAACCGAAAAAAAGTCGGTTATCATTAGCAACCTTTTGTCCAAAAAGGAAGAATCCCGTTTAATTGATGTGTTAAAAAAGAATCAAGAAGCAATGGGGTGGACTCTTTTCGATCTAAAAGGAATTATTCCTTCCTATTGTATGCAAAAAAATTTAATGGAAGAGGATTTTAAGCCGGTGGCTCAACCACAACGCCGCTTAAATCCTACAATGAAAGAGGTTGTTAGGAAAGAAGTTATCAAGCTATTGGATGCGGGAATGATTTACCCTATTTCGGATAGCCCTTGGGTGAGTCTAGTGCATGTGGTTCCTAAAAAGGGTGGCATTACCATTATTTGTGATGAGAAAGAGGAGTTGATCCCAACAAAGGTAGCAACGGGGTAGAGAATGTGCATTGACTATAGGCGGTTGAGTACCACAACTCGGAAAGACCACTTCCCACTTCCGTTCATGGACAAAATGTTAGAGAGACTCTCGGGATAACAACTCTATTGTTTTCTAGATGGCTATTCCGGGTACAACCAAATTGCGGTTGACCCCGCTGATCATGAGAAGACGGCTTTCACGTGTCCGTTTGGAATCTTCGCTTACCGCAAAATGCCCTTTGGGTTGTGTAATGCGCCGGCAACTTTCCAAAGATGCATGCAAGCTATTTTTGCCGATCTTATAGAGAAAACAATTGAAGTTTTCATGGATGACTTTTCGGTGTTTGGTGGTTCTTTTGGTTTATGTTTGGAAAACTTAGAAACCGTGCTTGAAAGGTGTGTGAAGACTAATTTGGTGCTAAATTGGGAGAAGTGCCACTTTATGGTAATGAAGGGGATTGTTCTCGGTCACAAAGTCTCGTCAAAAGGGCTTGAAGTGGATCGTGCTAAGGTAGATGTGATTGAGAAGTTGCCTCCTCCGGCTAACTTAAAGGGTATCCGAAGCTTTCTTGGGCATGTCGGTTTCTACCGGCGATTCATTAAAGACTTCTCAAAGGTGGCTAGGCCTTTGAGTAACTTGCTGTCCAAGGACCAGGTATTTCTCTTATCTGATGAATGTTTAAAAGATTTTGAGATTTTGAAAGAAAAATTGGTTACCTCTCCAATCATAGTTGCTCCGGATTGGAATTTAAATTTTGAGCTAATGTGTGATGCTAGCGACTATGCTATTGGAGCAGTGTTAGGCCAAAGAAAAGACAAAAAATTGTATGCTATACACTATGCAAGCAAAGTTCTTAATGAGGCGCAAATTAATTATGCCACAACAGAAAAAGAATTGCTTGCAATAGTGTATGCACTTGAAAAATTTAGGTCATATCTCATTGGGTCTAAAGTGATTGTTTATACCGACCATGCGGCGATAAAATATCTACTAACCAAAGCAAAGGCTTATCCGTTGGATCCTTTTGTTGCAAGAACTTGATGTAGAAATTAAAGACAAAAAAGGGTCGGAAAATTTGGTGGCGGATCATTTATCTCGCCTTGTTAATGTGGAGGTTACTACTTTAGAAAAGGAAATCCAAGAAGAGTTTCCTGATGAAAAACTCTTTAAAGTTCAAGTGAGGTCATGGTTTACGGATTTTGCAAACCACAAGGCGAGTGGTTTTGTGCCGCCCGACCTAACTCCTAACCAAAAAAGGAAATTCCTCTCGGATGCCAAGTACTATGTGTGGGATGACCCTTATCTATTTAAGCTGGGAGGTGATAATTTGTTAAGGAGGTGTGTTACCAGTGATGAAGCGCAAAGTATTCTATGGCATTGTCACAACTCGCCTTATGGCGGACATTTCAATGGGGCTAGAACGGCAAATAAAGTCCTTCAATCGGGATTTTATTGGCCTTCTATTTTTAAAGACGCAAATGTCCATGCGCAAAGTTGTGACAGTTGCCAACCGAGTGATGGGATAGGAAAGAGAGACAAGATGCCTCTCCAAAATATCCAAGAGGTTGAATTGTTTGATTGTTGGGGTATCGACTTTGTCGGACCATTCCCACCCTCTTTTGGAAACGAATACTTGCTGGTTGCAGTTGACTATGTGTCAAAGTGGGTTGAGGAAATTGCCTCACCAAGGGCGGATTCTAAGACGATCATAAACTTTTTAAAGAAAAATATTTTTTCCCGTTTTGGGACCCCCTGAGTGTTGATTAGTGACGGAGGGTCACACTTTTGCAATTCACCGTTGGAAAAAGTTTAACAACATTACGGTGTAACGCATAAAGTGGCAACTCCGTACCACCCACAGGCTAATGGTCAAGCTGAGGTGTCTAATAGAGAGATTAAGAGAATTTTGGAAAAAACCATGTCAAACTCTAGGAAGGATTGGTCGCAAAAATTGGATGAAGCTTTATGGGCGTATCGCACGGCCTATAAAGCTCCAATTGGGCTAACTCCATTTCAATTGGTTTATGGTAAAACTTGCCATTTGCCGGTTGAAATGGAGCACAAGGCCTTATGGGCCATAAAATTTTTTAATTTTAATAATGTGTTGGCCGGTGAAAAGAGGAAGGTGCAACTTCTTGAGTTGGAAGAGATGCGCAATGCCGCATAACACTCAAGTTGGTTGTACAAAGAGAAAGTTAAGGAATACCATGATAAAAAGCTCCGTAAGAAGGAATTTACGCTGGGGCAGCTTGTACTATTGTTCAATTCCAGGTTACGATTGTTCCCTGGCAAATTAAAGTCAAAGTGGTACGTACCATTCCGCGTTAAAGAGGTAAAAACCTTCGGGGCAATTGTCATTGAGGATATGGAGAAAAAGACAACTGGACAGTAAATGGCCAGCATTTAAAGATCTATCTCGGCGGTCATGTGGACCGAGAAAGTTGTGCTTTTCTTCTTGATGTTCCGGTTTGAGCATCATGGACCGTCGAGCTTATCTGACGTTAAACAAGCGCTTGTTGAGAGGCACCTCAACATTGTAAGTATTTAATGTTTTCTATTGTGTGTTGTGGGTTCTATGTGTTGTATAACTTTTGTTGGACTAGGCCTGTGCTTGATAAGCTAAGAATTTGAAAATCCTGTCATGCTCGCTAGCAGCTCTCTAGGCGAGCATGTAGCGAGTATTCCCTGGCTATTCGCTTAGCGAACCTTGTGAAACTGGCAGTTTTTAGTTCTTTTGGTGGGTCACTCACATAGGCCTAATTGTATTTTGTTTTGATTTGTTTTGGTCTAACACAGCTTACACTCACTCTCACCCTCACGGTTTCTCATATTGCACAAGTTCTGTTCCCACAAATTCCTTGCAAACCCTAATTGCTTCAAGTTCTCTTTTCTCTGCTGCATCAGGTTTACCCATCTCCTTTCTCTTTATTCTTTGATGTTGACATTGTTTGTGATTGAGGGATTTAGGTCAACTTTTGCATGTAGGGATTTGAGCATATTTTAGGTTGCATGTATTCAAAGAACATTCCTTATAATTATAAATCTGTTATTTTGTGGAAATGTGCTAGACACAACTTGCATTGGTGATTTCTGGGGACCAGCAGTGGCTGTTTTTGAAAATTTCGCAGCGTTCGCTAGCAGCTCGCTAGGCTATTCTGTAGCGAGCATTCGCTAGCAGCTCGCTAAGCGAAGATGTAGCAAACATGACAGATCCTGAGTTTTTGTGTCACTGATGACTAATATCTGTTGTTGCTGTGTGTTGTGTTTTTTATGTTGTGTGTGCAGATGGCCTCAGGTAACTTTGGAAAGAAAAGAAAGGTCGGAAGCACATCACGACCAGTTCCAATTCAGTTTGATAATGATAAGTTTGTCGGTGCGAAACAAGTTACCCGCTTCATGGCACTGCAGAAGCGAAAGATTCTACCGGAAAGAAGGTTCACCATTGACCCGGAAGGAGAATACAGAACATTTGCAGGGTTGATGAATAGCAAAAAGTGGGGAATTTTGGTGTCCTCAACCGATAGCTACAACATAGATGTTGTAGGCGAGTTCTATGCTAACGCGCTTCCTGATGATGATGAGTCGTTCACTTGGTCTTCTAGAGTGTTCGGTCGTCAACTTGCTTTCGATAGGGGCGCCATAAGCCGTGTGCTCGGCAAACCACTCCACTTGGGTGAGAATGAATTGGACACCTACACTCGGGACTTGAGGCTTCACCCACAAATTGATGATATTTCTGTCGCTCTCTTGTTGGAAGGGAAGAGTGTAGAAAGGAACCATTCTAGAGAAGCTGTGAGGTTTCGTAGAGAAGACATGAACCCATTAGCTCAGCTGATTTTGATGTTGGTTCTATCGAACATCAAACCCAAGTCGCATACTTCAACAGTGCCGATCCTAGTGGCACGTCTTGTTCACGCTATTCTTACAAATGTGCAGATCGATGTAGCGGGGATTATTGCAAGAGAGATGAAGTTGGTTATAGAGAGCGGGCTTAAGTCTGGGGGCGAACTAATTGTCCCCTTGCTTTTCCCTGTCTTGTTATGGCTTTGTGTTCTCAGACTCGGATGAAGCTTCCTTCCCGAAGTTTGGTTAAGATTCCCGCTGTTGTTGATGATAGTTATGTGAACAAATATTGCAGGCCAAAGAATTATAGAGGTGGTGCATCTGTTGGTGACGCCGAGACTACTGATGGTCTCGGTGGTTTTTCTCAAGGGTTTGACCCTTTCCAGCAAGCAGTATGCAACTATAATTGGGAGTGGATGGCGGCGACACAGCGTGCGGTGGTTGACATTCATGACTCGATGCAGGTGTTACAGATTCAGATCCGTGACCCCTCCACAGAGCGTCCTATGATGACGCGTGAGCAGTTTATGCAGCACGCGAGCTGGCCTGTGGACAGGCCTGTTTTTGGAGAGGGGGCGGGTGCAAGTGGTCCCGGTGCTGATGTTGGTGATGCTGATGATGATGAGGTTGAGGAAGAAGAGGATTTTGATTATGACAGTTCAGAAGAGGAGGAGTCTGAGTCTGAGGAGGACTGATCTTTGATTTTTTATCTGTTTTAGTTTACTGTTTTGTTTTGGTTTCTGGATATTTTATTTTGTTGTCTGATATTTTGGGTTGTACTATTGGGGTGTTTTGTCCCCCAGGCACATTTCTATTTCTTTAATTTCAGTTATGATTAATAGTTTTTCATTTAATTTTGTCTTTAATAATTTTTTGTGGATAGGTTGATGTCAAAACCTTCTAGATTGGTTGCTCTCTGAAAGAAGTATCCAATGAAGGTGCATCCGAGTTCGGATGGCAATGATAAAAAAATTAACAAGCGATTAAAGATAAGGTACATGGTTACCTTCGGTTAGAATTCTAGAATGCATGCGGAACTTTGTTCTTTTTTGTGATGAAATATCGTCTTTTTGCAACATAAGTGAATGAATGAGTCACTTAGGTTTTAGAACCACAAATTGTGAGGAGACCTCCATTATGTACTTAAATGTTGGATTCTGATAAACCGTGTTGATTCATTTAATTCATGTTCTGTCTTTTATTATTATGAATTTGTGGAAGTTAGTTGAAATGATCAAGGCACTTGTTTCTTTCGAGCACAACCAGTTCCAGATGCAAACTTAATCGTGAGTTGAGAGAGTATTCGTGAACCCCTTTGAGCTTAAAAGTTGAATCTCGGCTTAAAATAAAGCGAGACTTCAAAAATCTTTTTTCTTGAAAACCTGAAATTTTTTTGATTATTGTTCTTGTGCCGTAAAAAGTAAAGAACATTCACTTTTGAAGGAAGTAAAAGATAAGTTGGGGAGAACGAAAATATAAGTGGGTAATTTACCACAACTCATGAAAAACCAAGCAAACATTGAAAAGAATTGTAAAAAAAAAGAAGAAAAGAAGAAAAAAAACACTTGTTTTATGAACATGGTGTAGGAAGAAAATGATCAAAAGAAAAGAATAATCATGAATGCTTGCTTGGAAGAAAAATATGGAAAAATTGAGTTGTGGAATAAGAGTTGTGAAGGTTTCAAATGAGTATCAAGATTGAACGAAGTTTGAATGTGTGAATTGTTGTACAAGTGAATGTCTCTTTTGCATCAGCAAATTCGTTTCAATGGCTTTAGATATGTCCCTTATTTGTAAACCCGACCAAGCTACAACCGAAAAAGACCTTAGTGATCTTTGTACTTCCACATTTTCATTTATAATTGCTAGACATTATATGAATTGAATTGATTTTTGCATTGTTTATTGGAGAGTGAAATTGTCCCCGCGCTTGCATGTGCGAAATCTCTTCAATCCTTATTCGAAGAGGAGAGATAGGGTGATTCATTCAAGATATCATTGTTGTGATTTGATAAATGTTTTGTTTTGCTTTAAGGTTTTAGTTCTTGTGCATTGTGTTGTTCTAACCATTGGAAACGCATGTTTGGTTGAGTCGCTTGTATTTGAGTCATTCGATCCGAGTTCGGAAAATCCTTTCTCTTTAAGAAAATCCTCTAGATCTTCAAGATGCATACTTTGCTTGAGGGCAAACAATATTCTAGTTGGGGAGAGTTGTTATATGCCCAATTGTGCTTATTTTAGCTATCAAATGTGGGCATCTTTCGTTCCTTTTTGTCCTAAAAATGTATTAAACCGCCTCGCTTTTGTTGATTATGCATCATTATGTTAAATGCTCTTGGTCCCTTTGATTTGTGTACTGTTGTGTAGGATTTGAGCTTGAAAGAATATAATTTGAATACACAAGAGAGTTGACAAAGGAATCAAGCAAAGAAGAAGCGCAAAGGCTGGTTTGCTAGGCGAACACTTGGCGAGTGAGTAGCGAGTGTTCGCTGCAGCCTCGCCTAGCGAGCTGTTAGCGAACACTCCCAGACTTGGGCAGAAGCATTCTTGACATCATTCGCTGGTAGCAAGCATATGGCGAAAGACTCGCTAGGCGAGCTCCCAGTGAACACCTAGCGAGCAAGTCCATAATCAATCAAGCATCCTTCGTTGGCTGGTTCGCTACAGCGAAGACATAGCAACGCAAAACAGAAGAAAAACTGTAGTCCTCGCTAGCATGTTTGCTAGGCGAGGCTGTAGCGAGTGTTCGCTAGAAGCTCGCCTAGCGAGCATGTAGCGAACGTGCCCAGATTTTCTACTTTCTATAAGTAGCAAGGGCAACTTTTTGGACAATATCTTTTTTTACTTGTTTTTACATAGTTTTGCTAGAGAGTGAGATTTTGTGCCCTACAACCCTCTTGGCTCTCATTTCTTCATCTCTTAACATATTCCAACAAAAAGAAGGGGGATTCTCATCCAAGTTGGATCATTCGACCCAGATGTTCATCAACCTTCTTCCGAAACTTCTTTTGCAAGCTACCATGAAAATGAGTAGCTAAGTTCTTCATTTTGTCAAGGTTAGAAGTAAGTGATCATTAAGCTTTGTATGTATATGGATGATCTTCATTTGTAAAACTCTTTGATGATGAATGTATGGTGAAAACCTTATTTTATTTATACCCTTTTGTGTTGGTTCTTGATTGAAAGATATTTTCCAACTCTTGACCTAGGTTTTCATCCATCTCCCTTCTTGAGCTAGAAATAGTCTTGAATGTTGTTGTTCACTAAAATGTTAAACCTAAATGTTGTCTTTTTGATGGATTGTGTGAGAAATCAACAATGGATCAAAATGGGAAATATCACAATGTGAGTTAGAGATAATCATATTGGGAGGATATTGCGAATGTTTTTATCATTAAAAAGAGTTTATGCATTGTTGATCGAACATATACATGCAAAGTGATTACCAAACCCTAACTTTGACAATCTTTATTTAAATCATAAAACCAATATTTTACCGCATTTCTTAATTTTATGCAAAGCTACCATGACTTAAAACTAAACCCCCTTTTGTTACTATAAAGTTACGAATTTATCAACTGTCGAACAACGACAATATCTCATATTCCCTGTGGAGACGATAACAAAAACCTGACATTTTACCACTGTTTCAACACCCATCAACTCTCTTAAAGAACACTGACCACTTCTTGATGACTTGATGACCATTCATGCTTGAGTAAAACCCATTGCTTAGGCTCAACACACTGGGTAAACTCCTCTTGCTATTCACAACCTCTTGATCCCATGTTCAATGAACAATACTATGCAATGCAAATGCTAGAAGAAAATGAAATGAAACATAAACCAAGCTAAGAAAAGGTTGGGAAAATTTTGGGGTGCAACAGCTGCCCCTATTCAAACGAATTGAACCTGAATGAGTGAAAAGCGAACGAGTTTCACACCATCAAGGTAAAAGACGGTTGAATACCAAAGAACCCGGAAATTTGCCAACCGCAGGAAATAAAACTGCAAACAAGAATCTCTGGAGATAACTGCTCTAATTACAAACATACTCCACTAGGGAAAAGAGAAACTTAACGAGTAACTCTGCTTGGGGAAAGATATAAAAAAGATGAATTCGTCAATCAAAACTTTACCGTGGTCTGGATACCATACAGGTTAAAGGGGAACCTTTCAAATTGCCGGAATCTGGATATTTAACGAACAAAATGAGTCAATAAAATTGTCGGAGTCTGGACATTCAACGTGAAGATCGGATCTTGAATGCTCAACGTAACAAACCGAAGCCTGGATACTCAACGTAAAAGTCGGAGCCTGGGTGCTCAACGTAATAACCGGAGTCTGAATACTCAATATAAAATTGACCGAAGCCTGGATACTCAATGTAATAAATCGGAGCCTGAATGCTCAACGAAAATAAACTAGAGCCTGGATGCTCAACGAAATTGACCGGAGCCTAGATACTCAATGGACAAAAGAGATCCTCGTCATACTAAAATTCACCGGAGTCTGGATACTCAACGGAGGAGTCGGAGCCTGGATGCTCGACGAAATTGATCGGAGCCCAGATACTCAACGAACAAAACAATATACCATTAATCGGAAATTCACTGGAATCTAGATATTCAACAGAGGAGGAGTAGAATCACAAAACTTATCAAGGTCTGGATACCCAACTGACTTCACCGGAGTCTGGATACTCGACGGAAAAAGCAATACGTCACAAATTGAAAATTCACCGGAGTCTGGATACTCAACGGAGAATATGGAGCCTGGATGCTCAACAAAATAAGCCGGAGCCTGGGTGCTCAACAAAGATTGACCGGAGCCTGGATACTCAACGGACGAAGAAACACTCGCTGGAGTTCTAAGAATGCCATTTCAAGTTGATGGAGATTGGATACTCAACGAACAAGATGAATTGCATCACGAATTACCATGGTCTGGATACCATACAGGGCTAAGAGATACATCACACATTGGAAATTTGCCGGAGTCTGAACACTCAACGGACGAAGGGAAAATATCACAAATATACCCATCAAAATCTGAACACCACACTGTCCTCATCGGAGTCTGGATACTCGATGAAAAAAAAACACAATAATATCAATCACCGTGGCCTGGATACCACAACCATATTTACCGGAGTCTGGATACTCAACGGAAAAAGGAGAACCCTACCAAATCGACGGACTAAAGAATTCATCATAAATACTTATCATGATCCGCTGAGATCCGAAGATACTGCTGGGGAATAAGATGAGCCAGGGTCTAGATACCGCACGGGCTGCCGGAAATTTCCATGATCTGGATACCAAGGGAAAAGATCAAACCTCCGAAGATACACCTGAAACAAAGAGATAACAACCTGACTTATGTTTCACATGCATATGTTTGAAAATGGTGTAATGCTCCATACGAAATGGAAATGCTACGCATTTGGGTAGATGCTATGCACACATGCAGATGCAATGAAACTGAATCAACGAAATAAATGCTAGAGATATAGAAAACACCCTGCTGGGGGAAAACAACCCACTCATGCCAATAACAATTGGACTTATGCCGAGAGAGAGGCCCTTGATGGCCTCTGGGGATTGCTCCGTTGGGGGACGAACCTAACCAGGCTGTAGATTACTCCGTGGGAAGAAAATCCAATCATAACTCACTGGGGAGTACAAACACGTACTTCGCGGGGATTGAATGTGCACCAACTGCTGAAGGAAAGCGTGCACGCTACCAACTCGCTCAAACCGCATACAAACTCCATCGGGGATAGAGATGCAAACTTCACTTACTAGAGATAAGACTCTGGTTGGGGATAGAACAAACTTCATCCACACCTCTTTGCTCCAAGGGTAACTGTTGTACCTCAAAATTTGCCTAACCTTTTTCTTACTTGGTTTATGTTTCATTGCATTAGCATAACATTGTTCTAGCATTCACATTGCATAGTCATGTTGCATTTTACAGGGGATCAGGAAAGGTGTGCTTAGCCAATTGAGGTTATCAAAGGTTCAAGGTCTAATCAAGGGATTATATTCAAGTCATCAAGTGGTTATCATCATCAGAAGCAAGTCAAAGTCCTTGATGAAAGGCAAGGAAGTGAATGTGGTTCATCTCTTGTCTAGGAGCCTATCTGAGGATCATCTGGGGATCATAAGCCCATGGTTAGGGGTGGAGATTTTCATTGAAGCTCATTGGAGGCCTTGAGGGTCATGGTGGAGTTCATTCTAGTGTTCATGGCAAGTGTGGAAAGTCAAGGTTGAAGGTGTTACAATTAGGGTTTGCATCTGGTCAACCTTGAGTCAAATGTGCAATTGAAGGAGATTAAGACTCATTTCTAAGTCTTTATGATCATGGAAGGTTATGTTAAGATGCATTAGGTGTTATTCCAAGATCAATTCAAGAAAAATTCAAAGTGTGAGGAGTTGCTAAGTCAGGGTTCTCAGCGTAAAATACCCTGTTTAGTGCCTAACTTCAAGACCACATAGCTCAAGATGTGATCTTCATCTCATCTTGGCGTCCACATGAAACTTGTATAGCATATTCTTAGCTTTCTTTTGAGTACTAGAAGTCCTCCATTGGATTTATGGAACTCTAGTTATGAAGCTGACAAGTTACAGGTCATCAAATGAATATGAAATTTGTCTGCAAAAGTCAACCAACTTCCATGCTACTTTTCACTTAGAAGGAAGTTTCACATGACCTTTTGACAAACATGAAAGTTGTTCCTCATGATCTTAGCTTTCCAAAAAGTATTAGAAGTCCTTGATTGGATTTGTAGAACTCAAGTTATAAGCTTTGCAAGGCAGGGGTATTTTGGGAAAGTGAGATTATAAGACATTTTGCATTATAGGTCATTTCACTATCTTGTGAACCTCAAATGAAGTTTTGTCCAACATGAAACTTGCTCAAAATGGGATTTTAAGTTCAACCAAGTATCAAGGAGGCTTTGATTTAGCTTAGAACAAGAGTTGGTTGAAAGAAACTTGACAAAGGGGATTATTAAAGGCATTAAAAAGGAAAATTTTAAAATAAATCATAAGTGTTCAAGAAATGTCAAGTGGGTGCATAATTTGACTAGAAATCACATTTGGAATACAATGGCATTGCTAGAAATCCATTTTGACACATAATTCATAGACTTTCATTTGCTTTCTTCATCATGAAGCAAAACATCAAAGATCAACCATTGATTAAGATTCATGTTTCAATCTGGTCCATTCACTCTCAGCAGGTCATTAGTATTGCATATAAAGTATTTTGAAGCTAGTATTGCACAGAACTCGTGGCTGCCATGTTCACATTTTGGAAGCAAAGTTGAATTTTGGATTACTTGATTTGGGCTTCCAATGGGCCTGATAATCATTCAAACAGATCATATATAAGTTCAGGATCCATTTCGGATCATTTGTGGTGGAATTTTGGAGGGAGAAACAGTTATTGCAGTTAGAGTTCAAGCTTGCAAAATCAAGAATCATGTTTGAAGTTTAAGGCCAATTGAAGGAGAACCAAGCATTACAATAGCTTTAGCATCAATCAGGGAAGGATTCTGCACAATTTGGCACGGAGATTCACACTCAAACACCTCCAATTGCAAGCTCCTGTCCAGGTTTGTTCATTTCAAAATTCCTCTTGCTTTAGGCTGTTTTAGAAAGATTTAGACCTGTGGCTAGGTTATCGGAAGAACATAGATCGTTTTAGGATCAGAATCTTGAAGTTTAGAGATGATTTAAGTTTTGATGCAAATTCTGTTGGCCTTCGAAACTAGTTATTCATGGAGAATTAGAGAAAATGGAGATTAGATTCATGATCAGGGTGAAATTTTAAGAAAAACTGTGCCGGTTTCGTTGAGTTAGGCTAGGTTTTGATGATTTGGCACTGTAGAGCCACCGGAGAAGAGAACCAAAGGTCCTCTCCGGCCACCGTCCCTTTCCCTCTCTTTCTAGCCAGGTTTGAACGAAGAAGATGAAGGATAACCATTAGATCTAGGTCAATTAGCTGACTAAGTCAGGAGATCGTGCGCTTGGTATTTAGTCTGAGAAGTTTGATTGTTGACTAGATGAGGTGGCAAGCCATGGATCATTAGATCAGATTACTGTTAGAATGAGTGGACGTGATTGTGGAGTATCGTGAACCTGAGTCAACAGCGCTGCACCAAAACCTGAGTAAAATGCAGCGCATAATTAAATGAGGTGGCACGCGCTTAGCCTTCAGTCCATCCTACGGCTGTGGTTTTTCTGAGGCTTTTTATTGCTTTTAACTCATTTTTCAATTTCTTTAATTGCATTCATCATTTTTAATTCATATTAAATAGCAATATTCATCAGAAAATTATGGAAAAAATATGTGCATACTCCTTGATTAATTTCTGATTTTTCTGTGCTTTTGGATTTTATTTTTGTGCTATTTTCAATTTTATTTGCCTTTTTTTCTATTTTTTTGAATTCATTTAATTTGGCATTTTGGACTTGTTGTTTGCTGATTTTTGTACCATTGATTGGCATAGAATTAGAAGTTGATATTTGGCTGGCTGGTTATATACATATTGATGAGATTCTAGGATTTTTGTGGTGATTTTTAGGTAACTCTAAGCATAGTTTTGAACTAGGTTTTTAGAGCCTCCCCCTTTTGAACCTTCCTTTGACACCTTTTGGTTTAGAATTTCATTAGTGCCCTTAAACATTGATTTAGGATCTGGATTTTTTACCATAGGTACCCAATACCTTTAGGATCACTTAATATTTTTTATATATTTTTAGGAGTTGATTTACTATTTTAGTTAGATTTTACATCTAGGCTGTTTGTAGGATGCCTCTAGCATAGTACCTCCCATAGTTGAACTTCAAAAGTGACCTTTAGATCATGATAAGTTTCCAAATCTTTTCTGGTGGTTTAGTTGACATGTTGATGCCTCTGTAGATTGAATCTTAAGGATTAATTTGGTGCATTAGTTCCCTTTAGAGAATTGCTTTTAGGGCTTGTAGAATTAGGGTTTTTAGAGCATTTAGGAGTTTCTTCCTTTTTCATAATTGTGGTTTGCTTTGGTTTGCATTCAATTTCCTATCGATGATGCAAGGTTCCTTTGTGGCAGCCTAATCCCTCCTTTGGAAGGACTAATGGCCTACCACAAAAGGTAAAACCTTTTAGGATACCAATCTTAGATGAGTGGTTGAGTGCCATGATGGATTCCCTTGGTTTCCATAATGCTTCCCTTCATCATGCAATGATCTTTGTGTTAATTCATACCATCTCTTGATGGAGAAACTTGAAGCTTGTAGGTGAAGTCCTTATTCCCTTTTCTCTTGATGGATAACTTGGACATGAAGGCAACTACAGACTGTTAGGCTGCTTTGCTGCTAAAAGACTGCTTTGTTGTTGGGCTGCTGGCTTGCTGTTTTGTTTGTTGTATTCTTGTTGATTGACTGTATTTGTGTGACTGTTTGTTCGGTGTGTTGCATTAGAATAGGTTTTCATGTAGTTGGTTCTAGGCCTAAGTGCATTGAAAGGTTGAGCTTAGCTCCCTTTTCTTGCTTGCATTAGAGGTTGAGTCTGTCTCCCTCTGCTTGTCTGTTACTATTTGGCTTTACTTGTTGGCTGAAGGTTGAGTTTGTCTCCCTTGCCTGTGTATTATGTTGCTTTTGTTTGTTTGCTCTAGAAGTTGAGTTTGTCTCCTTCTGCTTGTATTGCTGCATTGCATGCATTTTACTTACAGTTTTATTCTTTCAGATTATTTCTTTTGTTGTTGCTTTCCTTTGCCATGTTCCCTTAGGGACTCTAACTTCTCTTGTTTAAGAGAAGTTATGACAGACATTAGGGTTCTAACCATGCATGATAACATTAGTTAGTTCCCTTCTAACCTCAACCATAGGATCAACCTTGCATGACAACTTTAGGATTGGATTAGTTCCCCTTTAGTGCATCCTTTCTCTTCTCATCTTCAAACATCTTTAAAACACTTAATAAAGATTAATGTGTGTCATACGCTACGAGCCTTAAGCACTTGAGAAAGGGTTGTTGGAGGGTCTCTCTTCAATAGCTGAATGTTTAGTGTGGTACCCTTTGGGTGACATGCGATGCATTCACTCTTAAGTCCAAGTCTTTAGTGCAACATGAGTTGCAAACAAAACTCAAAATACTTCTTCTCTAAAAGACTTCAAAAACAAAGATCAAACTTTGTTTTGTCCCTTGGGACCTTTAATCCTTGGAAACCATTTTCATAAGGAGAGTTTTGTTAACTCTCGGTTCTACTGCAAACGGTAAACGCCTAAGTCTCCAAAGGTCGAGATGCATACACCAACTGCTAGAACCGTTTGTTAACCCTACTTGGGTAAAACATTTTGAACCAACCTGTGGTCTTGTTAGCCCGAACTACGTTTGCTCTGATCTTTCATGCCGTGTGAAAGTACGTAGGCACGAGATGCGATATCTCGGCGAGCAACCTTCCCCACCTTTCACCCGTAGATAGGCGAACTACGTTGACTCTGATTTCTCGTTCCAGATGGGAATACGTAGGCATAGAACTGTTGTGTTCTGCCGAGTCATTTTTCTTTCCTTTCAGACCAGCCTTGATAGGTAGATAGATAAACCAACCCGTCAGATAAACACAACAAGCGTGGATCCCATCGAGTACGATGGACATGAGGGGTGCTAATACCTTCCCCTTGCGTAACCGACTCCCGACTCCAAATATCGTTGCGATGACCTTGCCTTATACCTTTTCGTCAGGTTTTTCCGATTGTTTCCTTTCCCTTTCTGTGGGATAAATAACGAAAGGTGGCGACTCTTCTGTCATTGTCGGCCTCATTTTTCGCAGTAGCAACAGCTGACGACTCTGCTGGGGATTCCGGTTCCCTATGCGAGTCAATCCTAGCGCTTGCGTGTTTATCTGTTAGGTTTGCATTTATTTATTGCATTTTACTTTCCGCATTTTATCTTCAGTATGATATCATTGTTGTGCTGTTGTGGGAGGGGTATTCTAATGAGTGATAAGCCAGACCCAGGCTTGAGTGTATACCTAACATTAGTTGTGGAAAGTAGTGGGTGCGTGCATGCTTTGCATGTACTAGTGTCCCGCAAAATCCACGCTCAGACGAGATTCTCCCGGTTGACTTCTTTTCCAGCCCTTTGGGCTTGAGGGGTTGTTGGTCTGAAGGGTTGTCGACTCTGGGGACTGATCATTTGTGACTCAGCTAAGTGAGGCCTCTTTAGGGAGTGATGATGCCAAACCAGAAATGGTGAACGTATCATCATTTCGTGAAAGTCTGTGACACTAGGAAACACATAGGATGTCATACCTTGTCAGTGGATAGGATTCATACTTGTGAGCGGGGTCGGGTTATTGCAGGAAACCCTAACCTTCAGACAACCTGGTTTTCTTGACAGTGAATCAGTATTGTAGGTATCAGAGGGTTCTTATCATCAGAGATGTGTTTGTTCTTGACAGAGCATAATTATTGACATCAGGGTCTTATTGTCAGAACAGTGTTGTGATTATGTTGGAACAGAGCCTTGGTCTCCTCAACAACACACTCTTGATCTCTTGTTGCATGATTGCATCTTGCATTTTTGCATATCCATGTGCATATCATTAACATGTGTCTGTGTTGCAGGTGCATATACTGTCCCCCAGTTCCAGTAATCTTGCCCTCTGTTTGATAGCATGGGATCATTGAAGAAGAATGTGGCTTACAAGCTCCCTACCCCAGATGTTACTCTGCTGCTTCGTTTGACTGCCTTGGCAGATGATACGGTGAAAGGGGAATTCAAGAAATCTTATGGGAAGTTGCTCAGTCTGGTTCGTAAACCTTCAGTCTATGAGTTGAACGGTTGTATGCATTGCTACAGTTCTATGACCCTCCGTTGAGGTGCTTCACTTTTCCAGATTTTATTCTTGCGCCTACCTTAGAAGAGTATGCTGAGTTGTTGGATGTACCTGTTAAGAATCAGATGTCGTTTGTTCACATGGATGCTAAGCCTAATCTCGCTAGCCTAGCTGTTGCTCTTCACCTGGATGCCTCAAAGATGCTTCTGACCAGTTGGAATGGGGTTCCTGGATTTTCTCTATAGTTTCTGGTTGGGAAAGCCCAACAGTGCGCTAAGGACGGTTGTTAGATCGTATTCAACGCTATTCTCGCCCTTTGCATCTGTGGCATCATCTTATTTCCCAACATGCCAGACTTTATAGATTTGGACGCCTTCCATATCTTCGCATCGGGAAATCCAGTTCCCACTTTGCTTGGCGATCTATATCATTCTGTTCACTACAAGAATGAGAACAGAAGGGGTAAAAATGTGTCGTGTTGTGCGCCCTTACTCTACAGATGGTTTGATAGCCACATGCCCAAGAAGGGTCTCTTTGTTTCCTCCGCAGCCACAGCTGAGTGGTCTGAACTCCTGATGGGTTTATCAGCAGGGACCATCGTTTAGTTTGATCGGGATATGCTGGGAACTGAAGTCATCTACAGCTGCAGTGGTTTTCCTAATGTGCCCCTGATTGGACGGAAAGGTTGTATTAACTACAATCCCTCATTACTTGTCAGGCAGTTCGCGTACGCCTAGAGAGGTTCGCCGAAAGACGAAGAGGTGCAGGAATCTCTATACCTCACAGGGCTCCTAGATGGGGATATGTTAGTCAAGCTCAAGCATGCTTGGAATGACATCAACAGACAAGGGAAAGCACTGTTAGGTAAGAGCAACAGCCAGGTTTATGCTCCTTATGTGGCTTGGATTCAAAGTAGGGAAGAAACAGTAGGGATGCCTTTTCCACCTGCTAAGCAAGAGTGCCCTCCGGTGGTTGAAGAACCTACTACGGTGTCCATTCAGAAATACAATCAGGTATTAGCTGAGAAGGAAGAGTTGAAGAAGGCCAACGAGGAGTTGGAAAAAGAACTGGTACAACTTAGAAGCGAGAAGAGCGAAGCTGTCTATTCCTTCAAAAAGTAGACAGAGCTGGTGAACCGGCTAGGCACAGGCTTGACCAAACAGAGGGAAGAACGTGAACGTTTAGGTTTAAACTTCAAGGCTGTCAACGATGTGCTTGCCACCAAAAAGCAGAACTTGGATAATGCTTACCTGAGAATCTCGAAATTCAACCAGCAGTGGAATGCCACTCTGGCCAACAGCAAAGAGCAGGAGGACAAGCTGAAGCAACAGATCTCCAAGTTGAAGGCTCAGTTGAAGGCCAATGAGAAGAAGCTTGATGATGAAACTGCTCGTAGGTACGCCAGTCAAGACATGTTGAACAAGGCTATTGCAAACCTGAAGGATCGCAAGCAGATTTTTGAGTCTAAGAAGCGAAGGTTAGGAGACTGTTTTGGCAAAGAAGAGTGGGAGGACTCCGTTGAAGGCCTCCAGTACACCGTTATGCAGAGGGAGTTACTTGTCGAAAGGTTACTCACTCAGCTTGATCATCCCAAAACGAAGGAGTTGCTAGAAGAGTTTCGCGCCCGTTGCCGCACTTGACTACTTCGTAATCCTTTGTATTTTCTGATCATTGATGTATGCGGACCATCACCAGACTTGTTGGTCGAGATCATTCTGTTGATTCTCCATGTATTCAGTGACATTGTATGCTGCCTTGTTGGGCTTTATATATATATATATATATATATATATATATATATATATATATATATATATATATATATATATATATATATATATATATATATATATATATATATATATATATATATATATATATATATATATATATATATATATATATATATATATATATATATATATATATATATATATATATATATATATATATATATATATATATATATATATATATATATATATATATATATATATATATATATATATATATATATATATATATATATATATATATATATATATATATATATATATATATATATATATATATATATATATATATATATATATATATATATATATATATATATATATATATATATATATATATATATATATATATATATATATATATATATATATATATATATATATATATATATATATATATATATATATATATATATATATATATATATATATATATATATATATATATATATATATATATGAGACGTTGTCTCCATGACTGGATCCAGATTTCTTATTATCAGCACTGGCACTCTGGCACTAGAATCGGGGGAGAAATCTCCCTAAAGCACAGACACACGTTTGCATTTTGCATATTCATTTTGCATCGTAGGTACCTTGAACCCTTATCTTATCTCCTGTATCTCTGTTCAGTTGTTTTAGGATTGCCGATCAGCGAATTCATCGATACTCCACAAGAAGTAATTGCAAGAAAGTTATGGATCAAATGCAAGCTGAGATGTAGGAGATGCACGACAGGATGGCGCAATTCATACAAGTCATGGAAACTGTGGCCAAGGGCCAAGAGCAGCTTCAGACTCTGGTGCAGCCTCTGATTGCACGAGTTGATGGAAATGGTGTGCTGCATGGTGGGGTTGCTACTAATCCTCCTCATGTCGAGACTCCTCGAGCGGGTGATGTTGTACCGGTGGTTGTTCTCAATGCTGATGAGAACGGTAATGGAGCTGGGAATGGGAATGTAGCTGGTAATGGTAACGGACATGTGGAAACCAAAGGAAATGTTGGAGCTGGAAATGCGGGTTTTGGTGTTGGTGCTGGAAACACTGGTGTAGGTATTGGCGGTGCCAATGTAGGCTATGGCAATGCGGGCTTCGGAAATTCAGGTTTTGGCAACGCAAGCAACAACGGTTTTGGGATGGGTGCCTGGCAATGAACCAAACCAACTCGAAGATAGTTCGGAATTCGACTCGACAATTAAATCGTTGAACTAGGTTCATGAACCAAATGAGTTTAGTATGAGCGAAAAATTAAGTTCGTTAACTAAATGAGTTGAACTTGAACTATACATAGTTCGACTCGTTAGGTTCATGAGTCAACTCGATTACATATGAAAAGAATTATACTGTCTTTAAGATTAAGTTTAAATATTTACTTCAAATCTTAGACAAATTTAATCTTCAATTTATTAGTTTTTGAATTAGACTCTCAAATGTATCTCTTGAAAGTTGTGTAGGTTTTGAATTAGTAGATTTCGAAGATAAAGTTAAATTTCAATATGATAACTTTTATTTTATTTTAATATTTTATTTTAAAAATATATATTTATTTAAAATGTCAAATATACTAAAAAATATATATTTTTTAAAAAATAGTTTTTAAGTTCGTGAACCATGTGAGCTGAACCTAATGAGATGAACCTAACGAGTCGAACCGAACTGTTTGTGAACTTATAACGAGTCGAGTTTGAGCTTAAAAAAAAGTTCGTGTCGAACTCGAACTCGAACTCGAATTCGAACAATTCTTAACGAGTCGAGCCGAGCTGAGGTGAGTTCGACTCGACTCGACTCATTTCCAGCCCTAGGTGCCTACAATGCTGGTTTTAGGTCGGGTGTTGCTAATCAGGGCTTTGGTAATGTGGGGTATGGTCCCAGGTTTAATCAGAATGGCTTTGGTCCTAATGCCGCTTACGCTGGGTATGATAATGTGGATCCTCATTGGGGCGAGGATCGTCAAGAGGATGCTTTCTCTATGCCTGGCATGGGTCTCGATATGCCCACAGAAAATGACCGAAGGTTCAAGCTGTTGGAGGAACAAGTGAGAGGTCTTGCCAATCAGAATTCCATGGGGTTAGACATGGCTAATATGGGGTTGGTTCCTGGCTTGAGGGTCCCGCTCAAGTTCAAAGCGCCTACTTTTGACAAGTATAAGGGGGATACCTGCCCAAGAGTTCATGTACGGTCTTATTATCGGAGAATGTCTGCTTATTCGAGTGATGAAAAGATGCTGATGCATTTTTTCCAAGATAGCTTGTCTGGACTGTCACTTTAGTGGTATATGGGATTAGAGCCCACTCAGATTGGTAGCTGGAAAGAGTTGGCGGAAGCCTTTGTAAAGCATTATCAGTATAACAGCGACCTTGCTCCTAATAGGGTCCAACTTCAGAATCTTTCTCAAAGGAATGGCGAGAGTTTTAAAGAGTACGCCCAGAGGTGGCGTGAGCTTGCAGCTAGGGTGCAGCCACCCATGGTAGAGCGTGAATTGATGGATATTTTTGTAGGCACTTTCTCTGGTATGTATTATGACAAGCTTCTCGGTTGTATGATGGGTAGTTTTCTGATATGATACTCATGGGAGAGCGTATAGAGAACGACATCAAGATCGGAAAGATTCAAGCAGGAGAATCAGCCTCAGCTGGAGGAGGGAAAAAGGTATTTGGAAATAAAAAGCAGGGAGACACTAATTCGGTATATAGTGCTCGGAAAAAAATAGAAGTCATAATTATTGCATGCAGCAGATTACCAGTGTGACAATTCTCGTACCTCAACAACAACAACAACAACAGCCGCAGCAGCAACAGAGACAACAGAATTCTGCTCCGCAAAGGTTGCAAGGTCGGGATAGGGCCGTTAAAAGAGTATTTGATGTGCCTCCAGTGTCGTATGCCCAGCTTTTTCAAACTTTATTACAACTGGAGCTTATTGAGAAAAGGATGTTAGCTCCGCCGAAAGGCACGCCTCCTTTTGGTTATGATGCCAATGCACATTGTGAATTCCACTCCGAGGCATCCGGTCACAACATAGAGAATTGTCATGCATTCAAGCGCAAAGTGCAGGACCTGATAGATAGTATGGCTATAAACTTTGATCATGGTACACCCAATATCGAGAAAAATCTGATGCCACCTCACGGATTTGCAAAGGTGGGTGCTATCTTGGAAGATATCAGTCTTAATTTGATCATGAATGTAGAGGAACTGAAGACGCCTATGGGCTATGTAAAGAGCAGGTTGCTGAAGGGGGGAGTCTTCCCTGTTTGTGATGCGGATTATGTTGACTGTTTAGCCCGGCCTGAGGGATGTGATAATTTAAGAAGAGGTATTCAAGGTCTGATTAATGAAGGAACGCTACAATTCGACTGTACTGCTGAAGAGAAGCCTGTTGAGGCAATAACTGAAAAGCTGGACAAGTTTGGTTTGGGATATCGCCCGTCGTCGTCATCTTCATCACAGAGCGCACCACGGTTCAAGGGGCCAATTGTGTTTACTCCAGGAGGAGTCAATTTTGAAAGGATTAATGTTGCGTCTGACAACGGAGATGGAGATAGCGATTGTGACATGGATTCATGGATCAAGCCCAGCGTGCTAGGATAAAGCCAATGCAACTGGTCTATTCAGGACTTTATTCAAGTGACGACAGAATAATAATGCTTTGTTTTTTCGATTATTGTACAACCCTAAGTCCTACCTGGGGCATAGTGGTTTTGTTTCAGGGCCTACTTGTTTATGTATGTGCTTTGCTTTAATCATCAAATAACGACGTTTTTCTCATGCAAATTTTGTGATCCTTGTTTTTCTGTTTTTATTTTAACAATAAAATGGCAACGTGGTTGTGTGTTTTATTTGCATATCATTTGAAGCATAACCATTTCCCTTGCAGGATCCATATTTCAGATGACACCGACCAAGAACTCCCTATGAATCGCTTCGACTTTTAGCATCTGATATTTCAAGCCGAGGAAGAGATTGTTGAGGACGGCGACTTACCAGAAGAGCTGACTCGACTTTTAAGACAAGAAGAGAAAATCATTCTGCCTCATCAGGAGGAAATTGAGGTCATTAATTTGGGTTCCGAAGAAGTTGTCAGGAATGTTCGGATAGGGGCTGCGTTGCAAAGCGATATCAAGCAGAGACTGATCGAGATGCTTCGAGAGTATAGTGACATCTTTGCTTGGTCTTATGAAGATATGTCTGGGTTAGACACTGATATTATGGTCCACCGCTTGCCATTGCGTGAAGAATGTCTGTCGGTCAAGCAGAAGCTCAGAAGAATGAAACCAGATATGGCCGTAAAGATTAAAGAGGAAGTACAGAAACAGTGGGACGCTTGTTTTCTAGCTGTTACAACTTACCCTCCTTGGGTCGCTAATATAGTACCTGTACCGAAGAAAGATGGTAAGGTATAAATGTGTGTCGACTATCGGGATTTGAACAAGGCGAGCCCTAAGGATGACTTTCCGCTTCCTCATATTAAAGTATTGGTCAACAATACTGCTCAATTCTCTGTGTTTTCCTTCATGGACGGCTTTTTGGGCTATAATCAGATTAAGATGGCGCCGAAAGATATGGAGAAAACAACTTTCATTACCCTGTAGGGAACGTTCTGCTACAAAGTGATGCCCTTTGGTTTGAAGAACGCTGGGGCAACATATCAGTGTGCTATGACAACGCTCTTTCATGACATGATGCATAAAGAGATTGAGGTCTATGTTGATGATATGATTGCCAAATCCCAGACGGAGGAAGAGCATCTGGTGAATCTTCTGAAATTGTTTGAGAGACTTAGGAAATTCAGGTTGAGGCTGAATCCTAATAAGTGCACCTTTGGGGTGAGATCTGGAAAGCTATTGGGGTTTATTGTTAGTGAAAAAGGAATTGAGGTTGATCCTGCAAAAATAAAAGCTATACAAGAAATGCCAGCGCCAAAAACAGAGAAAGAGGTTCGTGGCTTTTTGGGGAGGTTGAACTACATTGCTCGGTTCATATCTCATCTCACAGCCACGTGTGAACCAATGTTTAAATTGTTGAAAAAAGATCAGGCGATTGTCTGGGACGAAAATTTTCAAAAGGCGTTTGAAAAAATAAAAGAATACTTGCAGGAACCTCTGATATTGATACCCCCAGTAGCCGGAAGGCCACTAATCATGTACTTGATGGTTCTTGAGAACATCATGGATTGTGTTCTCGGTCAACATGACGAGACTGGACGAAAAGAGCATGCGATCTATTAGTTGAGTAAAAAGTTCACAGATTGTGAGTCCCGTTACTCAATGCTCGAAAAGACGTGTTGTGCACTTGCTTGGGCTGCCAAACGTTTGAGACAATACATGCTAAATCATACAACCATGCTGATTTCGAAGATGGATCCGATCAAATATGTCTTCAAAAAGCAGGCGCTTTCAGGAAGGATTGCCCGATGGTAGATGGTACTGACAGAGTACGACATTTAGTATGTTTCGCAAAAGGCTATCAAAGGTAGCGTTCTGTCAAAGTACCTTGCCGAGCAGCCAGTCGATGATTACCAACCAATGAAGTTTGATTTTCCTGACGAGGATATCATGTACCTAAAGATGAAAGATTGCGAGGAGTCGTTGCATGATGAAGGTCCTGAGCGGGGTTCCCAATGGCAATTAATATTTGACGGTGCTGTTAATACATACGGAAGTGGAATTGGGGAAATCATTGCTACTCCCCATGGGTCTCACATCCCGTTCACTTCCAGATTGACATTTCCTGTTACCAACAATGAGGCTGAATATGAAGCGTGTATCATGGGTCTCAAGGAGGCTATTGATTTGAGAATTAAAAATCTTGATGTGTATGGAGACTCCGCGCTAGTCGTGAACCAGATCAAGGGAGAATGGGAGATTCATCAGCCTAATCTGATACCTTACATGAATTATGCAAGGAGGTTGTTGCCTTTCTTTGACAAGGTAGAATTTCACCATGTGCCGCGGGCAGAAAATCAGATGGCAGACACTCTTGCGACATTGTCTTCAATGTACAAAGTTAACTTTTGGAATGAAGCTCCTAGAATAGTTATCTCTCTCCTTGATAGGCCCGCTTTCATATTCGCCATTGAGGAAGCTTCCGATGGCAAGCCGTGGTATTTTGATATCCAGAATTTCCTAAAGAACCAAGAGTATCCGATTGGGGCATCCAGCCGCGATAAGAATACTCTTAGGAGATTGACTAGAAACTTCTACTTGATCCAGATGGTGTTTTGTACAGGAGAAACCACGATTTGGTGTTATTGCGATGTGTGGATGAGGAAGAAGCTAATCTGCTTATGGAAGAGGTCCACGAAGGTACTTTCAGCACGCATGCCGGCGGACATGCTATGTCTCGAAAGTTATTACGAGCAGGGTATTATTGGCTGACGATGGAAACAGATTGTTTCATGTTTGCGAAGAAATGCCATAAATGCCATATTTATGCACACAAGATTCATGTGTCGCCAAGCCCTTTGAATGTTATGGTGTTCCCGTGGCCTTTCTCCATGTGGGGCATTGATATGGTTGGCAAGATTGAGCCCACCGCCTCCAACAGACACTGTTTCATCTTGGTAGCTATCGACTACTTCACCAAGTGGGTCGAAGCAGCGTCATACGCTAATGTTACCAAGCAGGTGGTAGCCCGATTTATCAAGAAGGACATCATCTGGAGATATGGAATTCCCGAAAGAATCATTACTGACAATGGTTTAAACTTGAATAATAAGATGATGAAGGAATTATGCCAGAATTTCAGGATTGAGCATCATAACTCATCTCGCTATCGGCCCAAAATGAATGGTGTTGTGGAAGCGGCCACCAAAAACATCAAGAAGATAGTTCAAAAGATGGTTGTAACATACAAATATTGGCATGAGATGTTGCCCTTCGCTTTACACGGTTATCGTACGACGATACGCACATCAACCGGGCAACTCCTTTCTCACTAGTGTATGGTATGGAAGTTGTCCTACCATTGGAAGTTGAGATTCCTTCTTTGAGAGTTTTGCTTGATGTCAAACTTGATGAGGCAGAGTGGATAAAGAATAGACTGAATCAGCTCAGCTTGATGGATGAATAGAGACTTGCATCTATCGCCTATGGTCGGTTGTATTAGAGCCGGATGAAGAAAGCTTTTGACAAGAAGGTACGCCCTCGAAGCTTTCAGGCGGGCGATCTTGTGCTGAAGAAGATTCTCCCACCACAATCGGATCACAGAGGCAAATGGACTCCCAACTTTGAAGGTCCATATGTCGTTCGAAAGGTCTTCTTTGGAGGAGCCTTATTGTTATCCACCATGGATGGCGAGGATTTTACATCCCTTGTGAACTCGGACGCAGTTAAAAAATACTTTGCTTAAAGAGACCCGCTGGACAGAAAAAAGAAAGTCCAGGCAAAAATAGGGCATCCCGGCGAACCAAGAAAAAAAAGAGAAACAGGTTTGGGCAAAAATTAGGGATAAAAATTAAAAATATGTACACCCGCGAAGTCGAGAACCTGAAAAGGCGA
Organism: Lathyrus sativus; assembly: GCA_963859935.3. Classification (NCBI taxonomy): domain Eukaryota; kingdom Viridiplantae; phylum Streptophyta; class Magnoliopsida; order Fabales; family Fabaceae; genus Lathyrus; species Lathyrus sativus. The sequence goes on from OZ012739.1 coordinate 252,067,175, forward strand.
CTTTGGCAAAAAAGGGTATCCCGGTGAATTAAAAACCCGAAAGGATGATTCAGGCAAACGTTAGGGATTGAAAAAGCAAATGACTGCGGTACGAGTTTGATACTACATCGCTCAGTGGTTTGGGAGTACCTGAGGGTCGATTATCCAAGTCAATCTCTTCCGAAGACGGAGCATCGGGAATGTGTCGAAGTCAGGCGAGTCATAGGAGGATCAGCTCATGGTGTTTGTCTGTACCACGTTGCTGACATGTATACAAATTTCTTTGGACCTATGTACATATCTGTATTTGTTTTTGTGTAACTTCCTCTTTTCAGGAGTTGCATCCACTGTAAAAAAACTTTGCCTATTTACAGGCCGTTATCAATAAACACATACTATTCAGTATTTGATGTTTGTTTCTTGTTTTAACTTTTACTGTTTTGTTTGTGAGAAACGCCAGTGTTTTGGTAAACTTGCACTTGCATAAACCTGTAGGCCTTGGCCAATAATTGTTAAAACTTCGAATTAACTGTACAATTGTCACAGATAATGACCAAGATAGTTCCTTTCGTGTAGAATGTCTTGTTTTCGTTCATAATTTGCAGGGTCATTACCTTTGAAGCAAACCGCCAAGGGATCGTGTTTCCCCAGCCGGAGTTCCTTAACGTAGGAACAGGCTCTATGTGAAACTTATTCCTCCCCAACAGATGGAGTTTGCATTTTATCTCCGAAAGAGTTAGATGCATGCTAGTAAGCAGTCAGGCAGGTATGTGCATTCCCAGCAGTTGGTCATTTGCACATTTAATTCCCAGTGAGGTCCTCACAGAGTACAACCAGGTTGTCGATGGTTTGAAAGGATCATCCCCACGCAAGACTGTTCTTTCTGTTCTCCAGCAGGTTGTCTTTCCTCCAATAGGTTGTTCATCCTCTACAGAGTTTGTAGCCCTGGATATCTTAGGCTATTCCCCAGCAGGGTTGTTATTTCTTCCTCCAGCGGAAGTTTGGTTTCGTTCCTTTAGCATTTATTTTGCTGGAATGCCTCTTTTCATTTGCATCGTGCATAACATCTATCCAAACGCGTAGCATTTCGATTCTGTATGGAGCATTATGCCATTTTTCAAACATATGCATTCTGAAACATAAGCCAGGTTGGTTACCTCTTTGTTTTCAGGTGTTATTCCCTACAGGTGATTGGAATTCTTGATCAGGATGGTTTTCAGATATTTAAATTCTTGGCATGATATATGTAATGATAAAGTTCGTCATATCATGTGTCCCTCATCAGAGTTGCTTGATTGAGTTCCTCTTCTTCCCCAACGGAGTTTTCCTGAGATTGCTGTTGTGTCAGCATTAAAATATTTCATGGATTAGACCTTTGAAGTCGTTACCTGTTGTCGTTTTAAATAGGTGTCTGGTAGTTGACGTCAGAACTTTCCCGTAAAGTTTCTTCTTCAAGTCTTCGGATGCCCGATTCGCGCTTTTATTTAGTGCTTTGCTCGTTTCTTCAGAAATGGAAGGTTAATGACATTATATTGACGGTTTGCGCTTTACGTAGTGCTTTGCTCATTTCTTCAGAAATGGAAGGTCAATGACATTATATTGACGGTTCGCGCTTTTATTTAGTGCTTTGCTCGTTTCTTCGGAAATGGAAGGTCAATGACATTATAATGATGGTTCCCGCTTTACGTAGTGCTTTGCTCGTTTCTTCGGAAATGGAAGGTCAATGACATTATATTGATGGTCCGCGCTTTTATTTAGTGCTTTGCTCGTTTCTTCGGAAATGGAAGGTCAATGACATCATATTGACGGTTCGCGGTTTTATTTAGTGCTTTGCTCCTTTCTTCGGAAATGGAAGATCAAGGATAGTACATTGATGACGCGCTTTACGTAGTGCTTTGCTCGTTTCTTTGGAAATGGAAGGTCAAGGATAATATTTTGATATGGTCCTGTGGCTCGGTGCCCGCTTATTGTAGCGTATATTTGAAGATTGATTGTTGTTGATCTAATGTGTAGATTCATTGCCTGTGGTGTCACACAGGTGGTTGATGTTGAAATCAGGTGTTCTGTATTAGATGATTGATCAGTTTGTTGCCGTGACAACCAAATTCAATTTTCAGGATATTTTTCCCCTAAGCAGTTTTCGCAGATTATTCCTTTGGTTAGAAAATTTTCGAGTTCTTCGGTATTCAACCGTCTTTTACCTTGATTGTCTGAAAGTCGTTCGCTTTTTCTTACTTGGTTTATGTTTAATTGCATTAGCATATCATTGTTCTAGCATTCAGATTACATAGTCATGCTGCATTTTACAGGGGATCAGGAAAGGTGTGCTTAGCCAATTGAGGTTATCAAAGGTTCAAGGCCTAATCAAGGGATTATATTCAAGTCATCAAGTGGTTATCATCATCAGAAGCAAGTCAAAGTCCTTGAAGATAGGCAAGCAAGTGAATGTGGTTCATCTCTTGTCTAGGAGCCTATCTGAGGATCATCTGGGGATCATAAGCCCATGGTTAGGGGTGGAGATTGTCATTGAAGCTCATTGGAGGCCTTGAGGGTCATGGTGGAGTTCATTCAAGTCTTCATGGCAAGTGTGGAAAGTCACAGTTGAAGGTGTTGCAATTAGGGTTTTCATCTGCTCAACCTTGAGTCAACTGTGCAATTGAAGGAGATTAAGACTCATTTCTAAGTCTTTGTGATCATGGAAGGTTGTGTTGAGATGCATGAGTTTTTATTCCAAGATCAATTCAAGAAGAATTCAAAGTGTGAGGAGTTGCTAAGTCAGGGTTCTCAGTGTAAAATCCCCTGTTTAGTGTCTAACTTCAAGACCACATAGCTCAAGATGTGATCTTCATCTCATCTTGGCATCCACATGAAACTTGTAGAGAATATTAGTAGCTTTCTTTTGAGTACTAGAAGTCCTCCATTGGATTTATGGAACTCTAGTTATGAAGCTGACAAGTTACAGGTCATCAGATGAATATGAAATTTGTCTGCAAAGGTCAACCAACTTCCATGCTACTTTTAACTTAGAAGAAAGTTTCACATGACCTTTTGAAAAACATGAAAGTTGTTCCTCATGATCTTAGCTTTCCAAAAAGTACTAGAAGTCCTTGATTGGATTTGTAGAACTCAAGTTATAAGCTTTGCAAGGAAGGGGTATTTTGGGAAAGTGAGATTATAGGACATTTTGCATTATAGGTCATTTCACTATCTTGTGAACCTCAAATGAAGTTTTTTCGAACATGAAACTTGCTCAAAATTGGATTTTAAGTTCAACTAAGTAACAAGGAGGCTTTGATTTAGCTTAGAACAAGATTTGGTTGAAAGAAACTTGACAAAGGGGATTATTAAAGGCATTAAAAAAGAAAAATTCAAAATAAATCATAAGTGTTCAAAAAATGTCAAGTGGGTGCATATTTTAACTAGAAATCACATTTGGAATACAATGGCATTGCTAGAAATCCATTTCGACACATGATTCATGGACTTTCATTTGCTTTCTTCATCATGAAGCAACACATCAAAGATCAACCATTGATCAAGATTCAGGTTTCAATCTGGTCCATTCACTCTCAACAGGTCATTAGCATTGCATATGAAGCATTTTGAAGCTAGTATTGCACAGAACTCGTGGCTGCCATGTTCACATTTTGGAAGCAAAGTTGAATTTTGGATTACTTGATTTGGGCTTCCAATGGGCCTGATAATCATTCAAACAGATCATATATAAGTTTAGGATCCATTTCAGATCATTGGTGGTGGCATTTTGGAGGGAGAAACAGTTATTGCAGTTAGAGTTCAAGCTTGCAAAATTAAGAATCGTGTTTGAAGTTCAAGGCCAATTGAAGGAGAACCAAGCATTATAATAGCTTTAGCATCAATCAGGGAAGGATTCTGCACAATTTGGCACGAAGACTCACACTCAAACACCTCCAATTGCAAGCTCCTGTCCAGGTTTGCTCATTTCAAAATTCCTCTTGCTTTAGGCTGTTTTAGGAAGATTTAGACTTGTGGCTCGGTTATAGGAAGAACATAGATCATTTTAGGATCAGAATCTTGAATTTTAGAGATGATTTAAGTTTTGATGCAAATTCTGTTGGCCTTCGAAACTAGTTATTCATGGAGAATTAGAGAAAATGGATATTAGATTCATGATCAGGGTGAAATTTCAAGAAGAACTGTGCCGGTTCCGTTGAGTTAGGCTAGGTTTTGATGATTTAGCACTGTAGAGCCACCGGAGAAGACAATTGGAGGTCCTCTCCGGCCACCGTCCCTTTCCCTCTCTTGCTAGCCATGTTTGAAAAAAGAAGATGAAGGATAACCATTAGATCTAGGTCAATTAGTTGACTAAGTCAGGAGATCATGCGCTTGGTATTTAGTCTGAGAAGTTTGACTGTTGACTAGATGAGGTGGCAAGCCATGGATCATTAGATCAAATTACTGTTAGAATGAGTGGACGTGATTGTGGAGTATCGTGAACCTGAGTCAACAGCGCTGCACCAAAACTTGAGTAAAATGCACCGCATCATTAAATGAGGTGGCGCGCACTTATCCTTTGGATGCGTAGACTAGTCAGTCCATCCTAGGGCTGTGGTTTTTCTGAGGCTTTTTATTGCTTTTAACTCATTTTCCAATTTCTTTAATTGCATTCATCATTTTTAATTCATATTAAATAGCAATATTCATTAGAAAATTATGGAAAAAATATGTGCATACTCCTTGATTAATTTCTGATTTTTCTGTGCTTTTGGATTTTATTTTTGTGCTATTTTCAATTTTATTTGCCTTTTTTTCTATTTTTTTTTAATTCATTTAATTTGGCATTTTGGACTTGTTGCTTGCTGATTTTTGTACCATTGATTGGCATAGAATTAAAAGTTGATATTTGGGTGACTGGTTATATACATATTGATAATATTGTAGGATTTTTGTGGTGATTTTTAGGTAACTCTAAGCATAGTTTTGAACTAGGTTTTTAGAGCCTCCCCCTTTTGAACCTTCCTTTGACACCTCTTGGTTTAGAATTTCACTAGTGCTCTTTAACATTGATTTAGGATCTGGATTTTTTACCATAGGTTCCCAATCCCTTTAGAATCACTTAAGATTTTTTATAGATTATTAGGAGTTGATTTACTATTTTAATTGGATTTTACATCTAGGCTGTTTGTAGGATGCCTCTAGCATAGTACCTCCCATAGTTGAACTTCAAAAGTGACCTTTAGATCATGATAAGTTTCCAAATATTTTTGGGTGGTTTAGTAGACATGTTGATGCCTCTGTAGATTGAATCTTAAGGCTTTATTTGGTGCATTAGTTCCCTTAAGAGAGTTGCTTTTAGGGCTTGTAAAATTAGGGTTTTTAGAGCCTTTAGGAGTTTCTTCCTTTTTCATAATTGTGGTTTGCTTTGGTTTGCATTCTATTTCCTATTTGATGATGCAAGGTTCCTTTATGGGAGCCTAGTCCCTCCTTTGGAAGGACTAATGGTGTACCACAAAATTTAAAACCTTTGAGGATACCTCTTGATGGAGTAAGTTGAAGCTTGAAGGAGAAGTCCTTATTCCCTTTTCTCTTGAAGGAAAACTTGGACATGAAGGCAACTACAGACTGTTGGGCTGCTTTGCTGCTAAAAGACTGCTTTGTTGTTGGGCTGCTGGCTTGCTTTTTTTATTGTATTCTTGTTGATTGACTGTATTTGTGTGACTGTTTGTTCGGTGTGTTGCATTAGAATAGGTTTTCATGTAGTTGGTTCTAGGCCTACGTGCATTGAAAGGTTGAGCTTGGCTCCCTTTGCTTGCTTGCATTAGAGTTTGAGTCTGTCTCCCTCTGCTTGTCTGTTACTGTTTGGCTTTGCTTGTTGGCTGAAGGTTGAGTTTATCTCCCTTGTCTGTGTATTGTGTTGCTTTTGTTTGTTTGCTCTAGAAGTTGAGTTTGTCTCCTTCTGCTTGTATTGCTGCATTGCATGCATTTTACTTACAGTTTTATTCTTTCTGATTATTTCTTTTGTTGTTGCTTTCCTTTGCCATGTTCCCTTAGGGGCTCTAACATCTCTTGTTCAAGAGAAGTTATGACAGACATTAGGGTTCTAACCATGCATGATAACATTAGTTAGTTCCCTTCTAACCTCAACCATAGGATCAACCTTGCATGACAACTTTAGGATTGGATTAGTTCCTCTTTAGTGCGTCCTTTCTCTTCTCATCTTCAAACATCTTTAAAACACTTACTAAAGATTAACACGTGTCGTACGCTACGAGCCTTAAGCACTTGAGAAAGGGATGTTGGAGGGTCTCTCTTCAATAGCTGAATGTTTAGTGTGGTACCCTTTGGGTGACATGTGACGCATTCACTCTTAAGTCCAAGTCTTTAGTGCAACATGAGTTGCAAACAAAACTCAAAACACTTCTTCTCTAAAAGACTTCAAAAACAAAGATCAAACTTATTTTTGTCCCTTGGGACCTTTAATCCTTGGAAACCATTTTCATAAGGAGAGTTTTGTTAACTCTCGGTTCTACTGCAAACGGTAAACGCCTAAGTCTCCAAAGGTCGAGTTGCATACACCAACTGCTAGAACCGTTTGTTAACCCTACTCGGGTAAAACATTTTGAACCAACCTGTGGGCTTGTTAGCTCGAACTACGTTTGCTCTGATCTTTCATGTTGTGTGGAAGTACGTAGGCACGAGATGCGATATCTCGGCGGGAAACCTTCCCCACCTTTCACCCGTAGTTAGGCGAACTATGCTGACTCTGATTTCTCGTTCCAGACGGGAATACGTAGGCATAGAACTGTTGTGTTCTGCCGAGTCATTTTTCCTTTCAGACTAGCCTTGATAGGTAGATAGATAAACCAACCCGTCAGATAAACACAACAAGCATGGATCCCATCAAGTACGATGGACGTGAGGGGTGCTAATACCTTCCCCTTGCATAACTGACTCCGGAACCCAGATATGGTTGCAATGACCTTGCCTCATACCTTTTCGTCAGGTTTTTCTGATTGTTTCCTTTCCCTTTCTGTGGGATAAATAACGAAAGGTGGCGACTCTTCTGTCATTGTCGACCTCGTTTTTCGCAGTAGCGACAGTAACGACCCTGCAAAACTAAACAAACGGACAAGATATCCTATGCAAACGAAACTTTCTCAGTCATCATTTGTGACGTTGTTCAATTAATTCAAAGTTTTAACAATTATTGGCTAAGGCCTATAAGTTTATGTGGTGCAAGTTTATCAAAACATTGGGCGTTTTCACAAACAAAACAGTAAAAGTTAAATCAAAACAAACGAGATACTGAATAGTATATGTTTATTGATAGATAGCCTATAAATAGGCAAAGTTTTACAACATATGCAACTCCTGAAAAGAGGAAACTGCGCAAAAGCAATACAGATATGCACAGAAATATACAACAGTGTACAAAAATGTCAGCAATGTAGCACAAACAAACACCATGAGTTGATCCCTCTATGACTCGCCTGACCCTGATGCCTTCCCGACGCTTCGTCTTCAGAAGAGATTGATTCAGATAAACGGCCCTCAGGTCCTCCCAATCCACTAAGCAATAAAGTTCCAACGCAGACCGCAATCATTTGCTTTTCAATCCCTAACTTTTGCCTGAACCGCCCTTTCGTGGTTTTGATTCACCGGGATACCCATTTTTTCCAAAGTCGCCTTTTCAGATTTTCGACTTTGCGGGTTTACATCTTTTTATTTTCATCCCTAATTTTTTCACGAACCCATTCTCTTTTTTATGGTTCGCCGGGATGCCCCATTTTTGCCTGGACTTTTCTTTTTGTGTCCAGCGGGTCTGTTTTAAGCAAAGTATTTTTAACTGTATCTGCATTCACAGGGGATGTAAAATCCTCACCATCCATGGTGGATAACAATAAGGCTCCTCCGGAGAAGACCTTTCGAATGACATATGGACCTTCATAGTTGGGAGTCCATTTTCCCCTGTGATCTGATTGCGGTGGGAGAATCTTTTTCAGCACAAGATCGCCCGTCTGAAAGCTTCGAGGGCGCACCTTCTTGTCGTAAGCCTTCTTCATCCGGCTCTGATACAACCGACCGTATGCGATAGACGCTAGCCTCTTCTCGCCCATCAGGCTAAGCTGATTCAATCTGTTCTTTATCCATTCTACCTCATCAAGCTTGACATCGACCAGAACTCTTAAAGAAGGAATCTTGACCTCCAATGGTAGGAAAACTTCTATACCATATACCAGCGAGAAAGGAGTTGCCCTGGTTGATGTGCGTACCGTCGTATGATAACCGTGAAGAGTAAATGGCAACATCTCATGCCAATCTTTGTAAGTAACAACTATCTTTTGCACTATCTTCTTAATATTCTTGTTGGCCGCTTCAACTGCACCATTCATCTTCGGCCGATAGGGCGATGAGTTGTGATGCTCGATTTTGAAATTCTGGCATAATTCCTTCATCATCTTATTGTTCAGATTTGAACCTGTTGCACCCCAAAATTTGCCCAACCTTTCTACACCTAGCTTATGTTTCATTTCATTCACATTAGCATTATCATTTGCATTTCATTGACATGTGTGCAGGAGACCAAGAGGTATGATCACCAATCAGGAGCTATAAAAGACTATGAAGCTATCTAAGAAGGTTATTCAAGTGTTCAAGGGTTGATATCCTTACCAGAGAAGTTAAAAGATCCTCAGAGAGAGTGGTTGAAGCCAAGTGTGTAAGTCTCCTAACTTGAGAGATGTGGGAAGATCATCAGATGATTCTGGGGCCATAGAGTTGGGCTCAAGGTCTTGATAGAGCTCATGAGAAGGTTGAAGTTCATTTGGAAGCCTAGACAGGTCATTATGTGGAGGATATGAAGATATGCCCAAGATTGGTGCAATTAGGGTTTCATCTGGATGACCCTAAGTCAACTGAGCATTTGAAGAAGGTTGAGACCTAATCCAAGAGCCATGTTATCATGGATTGATACATTGAGATGTTCTAAGGATGATTCCAAGGGTAAATTATCATGATTGATGAGTTTAAGAAGTTTTAGGCTAGGGTTTTTTAGGCTTGACAGTGTAAAATCCCCTAGCTTTACCCCTGACTTCAAGACCACTTAACTTAAGAGGTGATCTTCATATCATCTTGACCCTAACATGATTGTTGTAAGGCATGATCTTAGCTTTAATTTGAGTACTAGAAGTCCTTGATAGGGTTTATAGAACTCAAGTTATGAGCCAGACAAGTTACAAGTCATCTGAGGCATGTGAATTTGGAGCTTGAAAGTTACCCAACTTGCATGACACTTTATCCCTAGAAGGATGATTCCTATGAACTTTTGGTCAACATGAATGTTGTTCCTTATTCTCTTAACTTTCTAGAAAGTACTAGAAGTCCATGATTGGATTCATAGAAGTCAAGTTATGGCTTTGACAAGTCAAGGGTATTTTGGGTATTTAGACATTATAGGTCTTTTTGAATTATGGGTCTATTTCACTATCTTGCATGCTTCAAATGGAGTTATTTTCAACACCAAAGTTGCTTAAAATTATATTTTTAGTCCAACCATGACCCAAGCAACCATTGATAAGGATTAGAGCAAACATTGGTTGAAGGAATTTCTCAAAAAGGCCTTTTTAATGAATTAAAATGAAAAAATTCAAAACAATTGGTAATTGAATGATTTCAAGCCAAATTTGTACTCATTTTGATTGGAAATGATATTCTAAACACTTTTGCATTATTACATTTTTGAGTTGATACTCATTTTATAGCATTTTGGTGGATTGCTTCATGATGAATTAACACTTCAAACACACATCTTTGGTTGAGATCAAAGGAAGAGACTCACTCATTTACACTCCATAACTCTCAAGCATGTGATCTGAGGTGGATTGAGAGCAAGAACTAGGCAAATTCGTGCATACCATAAGTGAAATTTTAAGAAAAACTTGAAAGTTGGAAATCACAAATTGGGCCATGAATGGGCCTCCAAAGGTTTCAAACAGAATATAAATAGATTTTGGATCATTCTCAGAAGCTTCTAGTGCCATTTTCGGTTGAGAATCAGTTAGTGAAGTTTGTGGAAGAAGCTTGAAAGTGGATTTTCGAATTTCAAGATAGGGGCTGAATCAAGATCTACCAAGCATCTAAACTTGTTCATCATCAACCAGTGAAGAAATCTGCACCTTTTGGAGGAAGAATTCACCCTCAAGAACACCAAATTCGAAGCTTCCGATAAGGTTCTTGATTCTCAAAATTACTCTTAATTTAAGCATAATTTAGTTAGTTTGAACATGCGGTTAAGTTAGTATTGAACTCTAGATGGATTTAGAATTGGTTTGGTGAAGTTTTATGACAATTTTTACCATGGCATCCCAAGTTGTAGTTCAAATATCTCTTTAGATAATGGATAAAAATGAGAAAGAACATGATATTTGGAACCTAGGGAGTGAGAGGAAGATATTAGTGGCTTCGTTTTAAGTTTTCGTGAGAGTTGAAATTTCTTGATGATTCTTGATGTCCATGGCTTCTTGAGTTTTAATGGAGGAAAGTTAGAATAAGTGGTAGATTCGGATTCCTTGCGAAAAATCCCATGAAATCGGTTAAAGAAACGTAAGAAACGGTAGAAAAATGAAGGAGCCACGTCGTTGGGGGATCCACGTGGCCGCCGACGGTAGGGGCAGTGGCCGGAAATTTCGCCGACAAGTTGGGGAAGATGAAGTGGAGAAGATGAGCCACACGCGTCCAATCGTAATACTTTTCTGTTTGCGGTCATGATTAGATCTTCCCATGGTCCATCTTTGACTAAATGCATGAGATTACTTGGACTCCATTAATGTGTTGTCACTCTCCTACCCCTTGGATGGCTTGACTTAGTCTACTGATCTTGTGGCTACAGTTTTTTCTGCATTTCTTTATTTCCTTTAATTGTTTTTATTTCTTCTTTAATTGCTTTGTTCATTTTAATTCATAAAAAATAGTAAAAATGCTTATAAAATTATGAAAAAATTCGTGGATGATCCTCATCATGTCTATGATTTTTGTGTGCAATTAGATTTTATTTTCGTTTAATTTTGAATTTAATTTCGTTTTTCTCCTTTAATTGGATAATAAAAATACCAAAAACTACATAGTTTCTTGCTAATTTTTGTTCTGGAGTTTGGTATAGAATTAAGACTTGAAATTTTGTATGCTTCTTATATGCATATTGATGGTGTTATGAGATTTTTTTTTTGTGATTTTTAGATGATTCTAAATAGGATTTTGAGGTAGTTAATTAGGAGTATTCATGGATGGATCCCTTTAGTGTAACCTTGAGGTTTTAGATTTAATTTGAGCCTTTTGACATAGGTTTAGCCCCTGATTTTTATACCATAGCATGTTGATACATGTAGGATGATGTAGTATTTTCCTTAGAATTTCTAGAAGTGATTTTCTATTATTCCCCCATTTTACAAGTTGGTGTTGTTAGGTGACCTTAATCTTAGCTTAGCTTGTAGTTTAGCACTAAAGATGAATCTTTAGACAACTCTAGGCTTTGAATTACTCCTTGATAGGATTAAGACTAGGTTAGAGTAGGCCTTGATATAGCTTTAATCCTTCTTAGTTTAGGTGATCCTTAACTAATCTCTAGGATTTCAACTTAAGAGTGTTAGGAAGATCAATCTCCCATGAATGGTAGAGTGTCATGGTGGATGCCTTTGGCATACACCATGCTTCCCTTCATTTCAATCTCCCATGAATGGTAGAGTGTCATGGTGGATGCCTTTGGCATACACCATGCTTCCCTTCATTTCAATCTCCCATGAATGGTAGAGTGTCATGGTGGATGCCTTTGGCATACACCATGCTTCTCTTCATTTCAATCTCCCATGAATGGTAGAGTGTCATGGTGGATGCCTTTGGCATACACCATGCTTCCCTTCATCTTTAATCTCCCATGATTGGTTGAACATCATGGTGGATACCTTTGGTATACACTATGTATCACCTCATTTCCTGATTATCTATGATTGGTTTAACATCATGGTGGATACCTTTGGTATACACTATGTATCACCTCATTTCCTGATTATCCATGATTGGTTGAATATCATGGGGGATACCCTTGGTATACACTATGTATCACCTCATTTCCTGATTGTCCATGATTGGTTGAACATCATGGTGGATACCTTTGGTATACACCATGCATCCCATCATCAATTCCTTTCCTTAGGATAGATGCCTTGTATGATTACTTGTGGAATGAATCCATTATTTGCCATGAGTCCTTTTCCTCATTCATGATTGAGTGGTGTGTTGCATTAGGATAGTTCATGATTAGAATAATTTAAGTGTAGATGCATCACTGCATTAAGAGGTTGAGTGGGTCTCCCTCTGCTTGTTTTCCTTAAGGGTTAAGGTGATCCTCCCCTTGCTTGTGTGTTGTTTTTCTTTTTCTAATTGACGTATTTGCATAAAAGAGGTTGAGTGAGTCTCCTTTTGCTTGTCTATTTTGACTGTTTTCTTTTCTTTGCTTGATTTCTAAGAGGTTGAGTGAGTCTCCCTCTGCTTGTATTTCTGCATTGCATGTGCATCTTTACTGTTTACTGTTTACTATTTATTTGTTTAGCTGGTGCTTTTATCTGTTTCTGTATCCCATTAACATGATCCCCTAGGAATCTCACTTCCTTTGATAAGGAAGTGATGATTAGAACTTTAGGTTGAAACCTAAGCATGATAACATTTAGGAGTTCCCTGTTTCAAACCTCAACCATAGGATGAATCCTTGGCATGACAACATTAGGACTTGATAGTCTCCCCATAGAGTTTGTTCACTTCTCTCTCCAAACAAATCAAAATACAATAATAAAGGTTAACTGATGTCGTACGTTACGAGCCTTAAGCTACTTGAGAAAGGGTTGTTAGAGAGTTTCTTTTCAACAGCTTGGGTGTTTAGTATGGTACCCTTTGGGTGACATGCGATGCATTCGCTCTCAGGTCATAGTCTCTAGTGCGACATTAGTTGCAAACATCCATAAAAATCAGTTCTTCCGTAAAAACAGAAAACAAACTTCAAACCTTTTTACCCCGTGGGCCCATAATTCAAAGGGAGCTTTTCTGAAGAAAAGAGTGTCGTTAACTCCCAGTTCTACTGCAAATGGTAACGCCTAAGTCTCCAAGGGTCGAGTTGCATACACCAAACTGTTGGAACTTGTTGCACCCCAAAATTTGCCCAACCTTTTTAACCTAGGCTTATGTTTCAATTGCATAGTCATTTGCATTGTCATTGTGTATAGGGCATTCATCTGCATTGCATAGCATAGGCAAGCTACCTTTATCAGGGAATCAAGTGCTATTATTATCTCAAGAAGCATACCCAAGGGTTTCATTCATATTCAAGACTACTCAGGTCATCAGAGAAGAATTTGAGCTTTGAAGAGTTGACAGGGTGACCAATGAGTTCTCTCCTATCTTGAGGCTAGTTGGGGATCATCAGAGGGTGTGGGAGCTATGAGCCAAGAGCATGAGGTGTGTATGGATGTTATAAAGAGCCTAGGTGATCATTTTTGAGGAGAACCAAGTCATTTGAATGATTGCAAGAGCCTTAGTTGAAGTCAGTCAACACTGGGTCAATTCTAGGTCAAAGAAGTGTTTTGAAGGGCATCGAGGGTCATTTGAAGAATGTGGGATTCATTATTTGCTATATGGATATGGATATGATGTTGTGATAAAGAAAAATCAAGAGGAGTCAAAGAGAACTGGAGTTACTAAATTAGGGTTTCAGTGTAAAATCCCCTGATTTAGGTCAAACTTCAAAGTAGTGTAGCTCAAGATGAAAGCTTCATATGGATTCTTGGTCCACATGAAACTTGTAGAGTATCTTCATAGCTTTAATTTTAGTGGTGGAAGTCATAAAGATGATTTGTAGAACTCAAGTTATAGCTCTTGCAAGTTATAGGTCATCTGAGGGCACTGAATTTTGTCTGTGAAAGTTGTCTGTCTTCCAAGCAACGTTTGACCTTCAAGAAGTTTTCAAATGGATTTCTGGCCAACATGAGAGTTGTTCCTTATTGTCTTAGCGTTCTAGAATGGTATGGTATGCCTTCATATGATTTGTGGAACTCTACTTATGGTCTTGGCAAGCAAAGGGTATTTTGGTCATTTAAGGATTACAGGTCATTCTTAGCATATGCCTAAAACGCATACAAGGAAGCTTCAAATGAAAAACTTCGCAACATCAAAGTTGCTCAAAATGTCATTTTAAGTCAAGAAAAGAAGTCATGGAAGTTTGGAAATGCATAGAATGATACTTGACCAAAGTTGGTGTAAAATGACCTAAAAAAGGCATATAAGTTGAAAAAGTTGAAATGAAAAATTGGTTTGAGAGATCTACAAATCCAATATGGGTCATCCAATATACCAAATTGATTACAAACATCATTTTAAAGACATTGGTTCAGCCACGTTTTTGAGTTAGGGTTTAAAAATGGGACTTGCTTTGTAAAATTGTTTCTTGCATCATAAGGCAACTTGGTAAAACTCAACACAAGGCAAGGAAAGGATTGGTTTTTCACACATACACTCCCCAATATCTCATGAAAGGAGATTTTAACACAAGTTTGGAAGGTTGTATGCATGAGATAAGAGATATTCAACATGTCCTTAAGTGAGAAGTTCATGAATTTTCCACAACTTTCTAGAATCCTCTAGGATCAATCTAGAAACTTCTCAATCTGTTAATCATCATCTATATATTGAGAGTAAATCATTGGTGCAAGGGGTTGGTGCATTGAGGGGGAGAATAGAGATAATTAAGAGGTTGCTTCCATTGTAAGAAATTTGGAGAATCATCATAATCTTCCATTTCTGTTCAAGAGAGGTCTTCACTTCCAATCTTTGGTATATTGTGAGGGTGAATGAGCATGATGCAAGGTCCATCAATGGAGGTTTAAGGAGTTGTTGCCCAAGATTCAAAGTTGTGCACCAGAGTTGCAGCCAAGAATCCAAGCCCTCATCATCATATTTTTTGCAAACAGAAGTCATAGCACCTCCCAAGGATCATTGGTGAAAGCTTACAAGTGTTGAATCGAGCTCCTTCTCATCTGTTTCATCAAGAATTGCAGGTTGGTGAAGTTTCTTTTACCTCTCTGTTTAGGTGTTGTTAGGTTAGATTTTTAGGTTAGAAGTATTATGTTAGGGTAGTAGAGCATGTATACAATCTGTAGTGACCATTAGTGAAGGTTTGATTCGTGGCAGTTCTTCTTTGATGACCTAGAACACTCCATTTAGGGCATGATGATACTAGTGAGATAGATCAGAGTACTCACCATAGTCTCTAGAATATGATAGTATAGTTTGAGCAAATTCCATCACCATGCATGACAGAGCTAATCAATGGTGTCCAGGACTTATAGCTATCGGGTTTAATCATAGAGGGGGTTTCAGGAAAATCTAAGGGTAGGACCTTGTAGAGGGCTTTGAGTAGGCCAATTTTGGTTTTAAGATCGTGGGATTTGGTTGACTATGGAGAGAGAACGAAGCGCATGAACATGGCTGCATGGGAGAATTTTCTGAGTTCTAGGGTTTTGGTTTGGGGACGATGACCCAGGGCCGTCCGATCATCACCATTGTTTGACTCATTAATCGCATCGTATGGCCGAGATTTGAAGTTGGAAATGGAGGGAAAGACTCAGCATGAAAGCGCAGCGTTTCATTTAAAATGAAACGTTGGGCTTTGGATCAGATTTCTATCCCCACCCCCTTCTTGATAGGCCCAACCATTTGCATATGATTTTACTGCTATTTGCACCGGGGATTTATCATTTTCTTTTATGATTTTACTGCTATTTGCACCGGGGATTTATCATTTTCTTTTACAACTGAAACGTTGGGCTTTGGATTAGATTTTTTCTTAACTCATTTTCTGATGTGCGCTGGGCCTAGCATTATTGTTATCTGCACCCCTGGTTTCATGGCCCAATGGATATTACAACTGAGCGAAGTTGCTGGTAGCACCCCCCTCCCCCTTTTATGTCTATTTTGTGTTTTTATTTTCCTTTATATTTTTAATACCTTTAAAAAATCATTAAAAAAATGGAAAATGGCTTGTTTTAATTGGTTCTTTTTGCTATAGGTCAATAATTCTGTCTAGAAAAATATTAAATAATAAAAATAGCATTTTATTTTGTTTTACTATTTTTTGGGTATTTTTCTTGTAAATAGCATTTTAATGGATTTAGTTTGATACTTAAATTTGTTGATTTTTGTTCTAATAGCTCCCTTTAGCTTTAGGGCTCATTCTTTTTAGAGTGATTAGTGTAGGACTTCAACTTGAATATAGGATTTAATTCACAATTTTTAGGATTAAATTTTAGGTGATTTGATTAGGTGTGGTTAGTGTGATCAAAATTAGGGTTTTAAATGTACATAGGTGGAATAGATTAATTCTTTTGGGAGATTTTCATTTGATTTTTGGGGTATGGGACTATAGGGGTTATGGGTATAGGATAGATCCCTTAGAAAATATTAGGATTTCCCTACTGCTACTAGTATATTGCTTATATGTGATTAATTGTGTGGTGTGCCCTCTCTAGGGTTATCTTTTTGTCTGTGTGGGGTATTGGGTTGCTTGGGGCCTGGGAGAGCTGAAGACCTGTGATGATGAAACCCAGTGGAAGATCAATGATTGAAGACCAACTTCCAGAGTGAATGAGGAGTATCTCTTGCGGGCAGCTGTTGTAGTTTGTAGGATCTAGGAGTTAGGCAGAGCCCTAGGATAGCAAACTTGATTCTCAAACATGGAAGGTCTTGACTGCCTCCATTCTTCTCTGTGATACAGAGTCTCTCTAAGACACTCACCCCCTTCCTTTGGAAGGCTTGGTGCTAATGTCTAAGGGATAGAACTCTTGAGAGAAATATTCTTTATGTTGATAGCAGTATGTTTGCCACCCTTGGTGGTCAACTAATTGCTTAACACCCAGTTTACTCTTGTGATTGATTCCTCAGCTTGGAGATTAGGACTTGAAGAAAAGCCATTGGGAGATTGAAGATAAAGTCTGATGCTTGCTTGAAGCTTGTAGCTAGCTGATTTTGACTTGAAGATAGTTGCTGATGCTGATGAAGACTGCTTTGCTGTTTAGCTTTTGCTGTTTTAATTTTTGATGTATTGTGTGAATTTCCCGGATTGTATTGTTTGCTATATGGCTTGCTGGGTTGAAAGTGAATCCTGTTCACTTTTGCCTATTGTTTTCTAGGTTCGAGGTTGAGTGGGACTCCCTTGCCTCGCTTGTATTGTTGCATCCATGCATTTTACTGCTTTATTGTATATATCTGTTGTTTCTGTTTCCGTCTATTCCCTTAGGATCTCTGTTTCTCTCTGCGCAAGAGAGGAGCATGATAGACATTAGGTGTTAACCCATGCATGATAACATTAGGGTAGTTTTTATTCCTTTTTTTTTAACCCTAGGATTTGTAGAGTATCATCTCTTCTTCCTTCAAAACAACAGAAAAACACTAATAAAGGTTATAACAGAGATTAACTCATTTCTTCCGTCAAAATATTTGAACAAACATCAACCTTTTTGCAATAAGAAAACCCTTGTTTAAGGTGAGTTTTTTTCATAAAAGACACTTGAACAGCTTGTGTCGTGCGTAGCCCGAACTACGTTTGCTCTGATCTTCCATGCTGTGTGGAAGTACGTAGGCATAGGATGCGATATCCTAGCGAGCAACCTTCACCCACCTTTCCCCCGTAGTTAGGCGAACTACGTTGACTCTGATTTCTCGTTCCAGACGGGAATACGTAGGCATAAAGTGCGATGCTTTGCCGAGTCATCTTTTCTTTTCTTTTTCAGACCTCACCCTTTAGTTTAGATAGAAGTGTAATCCGTACAACCCAAGCAAGCGTAGATCCCATCGAGTACGATGGACGTGAGGGGTGTTAATACCTTCCCCTTGCGTAACCGACTCCCGAATCCAGGTTTTGGTTGCGATGACCATACCTTTTCCCGTTTTTTGCGAGGTTTACTTCGAGCGTTTCCTTTCCCTCCGTTGGGATAAATAACGCACGGTGGCGACTCTTCTGTCAGCCGGCGCCGATTTTCGCAGTAGCGACAGCTGGCGACTCTGCTGGGGATGCAACGTCCCCTGGCTGCTAAGGACTGCGATAGTCCTTATGCATTTGGGATCCAACGTCCCTTAAGAGAGTCAATCCTAGCGCTTGTTTGCCCGTCGAGGAATTTGTATGGATTTACATTTCTGTATTTACATTTCAGCATTATATTATCATTATTATTGCTGTATTGTGGGGGGTGACGGGTGTTCTATGATTGAGAGATAAGCCGGACCTGGGCTTGAGTGCACCTAGACTTAGAGTAGAGATTAGTGGGCGCGCACGTGCTTTGCATGTCCTAGTGTCCCGCGAAATCTACACTCAGACGAGGTTCTTCTGGTTGGCCTCCTGTCTTGCCCTTTGGGTGGCTCGGGTTGCTGGTTAGTTGGATTGTCGACTCTGGGGACCGATCATTTGGGAGTTGGCTAAGTGAGGCCTCTTCAGGATTTGATGATGCCACTCCTTCTGGGAATCGTATCATCAACCCTGAAAGTCTGTGACGCCGACGACCGCATAGGATGCCATAGCTTTGTCAGTTGCTAGGACATCCACCTGTGAGAGGGTTTGGGGTTATGCAGGTAACTAGACCTTCAGATACCGGTTATTTCTTGATCAGAGATCCTGGGTATTTATGGATATTTGTGAGGTCTATCAGAGACCGGTTGGAGTTATATTATGGGTCTATTAGAGACCGATGTTGGAGCTTTGTGTTAGGTCCATCTGAGACCAGGGATTGATGAGTATTGGAGGGTCTATCTTGAGATTTTTGATATGGTTCAGGCTTCTCTGCTATAGCACTTGGTCCCTGTTGCATGTTGCTTGCATTGCATTGTTTGCATAATCATTATCATTGCATCCCATTAACGTGTGTCTGTGCTGCAGGTGCATTCGCATATCCCCCGGTTCTAGTGTCTGGACTTCTGGGTATTGATTATGGCTGGGTTGAGGATGACAGTCTCCTATAAACTACCTACCCCTGATATTACTCCACTCCTGGGTCTAATTTCTCTTGCTGATGAGGACGTCCGTAGAAGCTTCAGGCAGAGTTATGGACGGCTGTTGAGTCTGGTTCGCAGATCCACTGATGATGAGTTGAACGGGCTGTACACGCTGATGCAGTTCTATGACCCGGCTTTGAGATGTTTCACATTTGCAGACTTCATTTTGGGACCTACCATGGAGGAGTATGTGGAGTTTACTGAGCTGCCAGTGCAGAATGCAGTTCCCTTTATTCACTCTGCCGCTGAACCTAAGTTGGAGGATTTGGCCAAAGCCTTGCATATGAATGCTTCTGAGTTGTTGATAACTTCTTGGCGAGGAGTTCCGGGTTTTTCTCTCCAGTTTCTGGTTGGTAAGGCTCAAGAGTACGCCAAGAATGGGTGTTGGGTGGTCTTTAACGCTATTCTGGCTCTATGCATTTATGGGATCGTGCTGTTTCCTAACTTCCCAAACTTCGTGGACATGGATGCATTTCATCTATTTGCTGCTGGTAACCCGGTGCCAGCACTGATCGGGGACTTTTACCATTCAATGCACTACAGGAATGAGAACAGGAGAGGCAAGAATGTATCTTGTTGCGTGCCTTTGCTGTCCATGTGGTTCAAGAGCCATCTTCCTTCGAAGGGATCTTCTGTGGACAATGCGACCACATCTGACTGGCCAGAGCGTATGATGAGGCTGTCCTCTACAGATATTGAGTGGTTTGATCGAGACCTGCTGGGGTCCGAGCTTATTTGCAGTTGTGTTGGGTATCCTAATGTTCCGCTGATAGGGAGAAAAGGGTGCATTAACTATAACCCATATTTGTTCGTCCGTCAGTTTGGATATGCGCTGAAGAGCCCACCTCAGGAGGATGAAGTACAGGAATCTTTGTACTTCACAGGCGATTTGAGCGGAGATTTGCTAGCCAAGCTTCGGCATGCCTGGACGCGTATTAACAGGAAAGGGAAGCCACTGTTGGGGAAGAATGATTGCCAGGCGTATGCACCCTACAAAGTTTGGATTTAGGGGAGAGCCAGACAGATATTGATGCCATTTCCAGCTGCTCCGGTCCCCGTTCACATTCCGGTAGAAGAGCCAACCACTGTCACAAGGGAGGTCTACGAGCAGGTTGTGAAGGAAAAGGAAGCCTTGCTGAAGATTAATGAAGAGTTAGAGAAGGAGCTAGCTCAGATGAGGAGTGAGAAGAATAAGGCCGTCCGTCCTTTCCAACAGCAGATCGAACTAGTGAACAGGCTAGGCGCTGAGTTGACTGAAGAGAAGAAAAAGCGCGAACGTCTGGGTCAAGAGTTCAGAAGCTCCCACGACATGCTAGAGGCCAAAAAGAAAGCACTTGACGCCGCTCACCGAGAGATCTCCTCTTGCAATAAGACTTGGAATGCGACGCTGACCAATAACAAGAAGAGGGAAGATAAGTTGAAGCAGCAAATTTCTGACCTCGAGAAGAAGTTGAAGGCTAGCATTGAGAAGTGCGAAGAAGAAGTGATGACTAGATACAGTCTCCAGAAGGCATTGAACAAAGCCATTGAAGGCAGGAACGAAGCAGTGTCTCAGAAGCGGAAGCTAGAAGATCGCTTCGGAGGTGGAGCAGGGGAGGAAACCGCTGGTGACGCGCCACGTGTTCTCAAGAGAAGAAACTAGCTTGTTGAAGGTCTGCTTACCCGACCAGGTTATCCAGAGACCAAGAAGTTGATAGAGGAGTACCGGGCTCATGGGAGTGCTTGATCATTTCATGTATTTGTATGCTTTATTTGCATTAGCGCTGACCATCACCAGGATTGTTGGTTGAGGTCATGTCGTCTTACTGTATACCCTCGGTGATATTGTATTCTTGGATTTCTCTTCAATATACGAGGTTTTCTATGATTCGGCTCCAATCATTGTCTTGCTAGCACTGTCATTGCACTGGCACTCACACTAGAATCGGGGCATAATAATCCCTAATGCACAGACACACATTGCATTTTGCATGCGTACTCATATTTGCATTACAGGTTTGTGATCCAGGTATCTTATCTCTTGCATCTTTGAATCAGGTATTTTCAGGATTGCAGAAAAGCGGGTCCACCGTTACTCTACCAGAATCAATCAGAAGAAGATCATGGACAACGTGCAGAGTGAAATGCAAGAGATGCGTGACAGGATGGCCCTGTTCATGCAAACCATGGAGACTATCGCCAAAGGGCAAGAGCAGCTGTAGAATCTGGTTCAACCGATAGTCGCGCGGGCTGAAAACAACGGGACACCGCAGGGTGAAAACATTGCTGCTTCTCCCCGAGTTGAGAATCGTCAAGGTGCTGACGCTGGTCCCGTAACCGGTTTGAATGTTGGAGAAACTGGTCCTGTAGGTGGAGGTGGGAACACCGGTAATATGAATGTCAATACAGATACTGCTGGGGTATTTGTGGGAAACATCAACCAGGGTTTCAGTGGGGGTGTTGAGAATGTCGGAATGAATGGTATTAATGGTAACCAGGGCTTCAACGGTGTGAATATGGGGTATGGCAGCATGGCTGGCGCCAAGGCTGGGTTTGGTGGCTATGGTAATCTTGGGTATGGAGCTGGCGCATACAACACTCAAGAGATGGGTAATCTAAGGCATGACCCCAGGTACGTTCAAACAGGTCTGGGTCGCGATGCAGATTATGTTAGATACGAAGCAGTGCCTCGCTGGGAGGATCGCCAGGAAGATGTGTTCTCTGGTCAGAATGAAGGCTATGAAAGAGCCAGGGGTGACAACCATCGGATGAGATTGCTAGAAGAGAAGGTGAACGGGTTGGCCAACCAGAATGCTCTTGGGTTGGATATGTCAAATATGGGGTTAGTCCCAGGGTTGAGGGTCCCGCTGAAATTCAAAGCACCATCGTTCGATAAATACAAAGGGGATACCTGCCCTAGGGTGCATGTGCGCACATTTTACAGGCGCATGTCTGCATATTCTGAGGATGAAAAGATGCTAATGCACTTCTTCCAGGATAGCCTGTCAGGGCCATCGCTGGAGTGGTACATGAGCTTGGAACCTACTCAGATCAGGAGTTGGAAAGAGCTGGCAGAGGCTTTTGTTCGACATTATCAATATAATAGTGATCTCGCCCCTAACCGAGTTCAGTTGCAAAGCATGTCTCAGAAGTCTAGTGAGAGCTTTAAAGAATACGCCCAGAGATGGCGAGATTTGGCTGCTAGGGTGCACCCTCCAATGGTGGAACGCGAAATGATGGATATGTTCATAGGAACTTTCTCTGGAATGTACTACGACCGTCTGCTCAACTTTTCGATGAGTACTTTCTCTGAGCTGATTTTGATGGGGGAGCGAATTGAAAACAGGGTGAAGATTGGTAAAATTCAAGCAGGTGAGTCCAGTTCCGCAGGAGGTAATAAGAAGACGTTCGGTGGTAAACGGCAAGGTGACGCCAATGCTGTATTCGGTGCTCGACGAAAGAATAAAGGTCAGAACTGGCGTCAGCAGTCGCAAGTCGCAAGTGTAACCATTCCAGGGCCTTCTCAGCAGCAGAGACAACAACCACCGCAGCAGGCTCAGCAGCAGCCTAATAATCAGCGCAGATTTCAGAACCCCCGACCAAGGAGAGTGTTCGAGGTACCGCCAGTGTCATATGCAGAACTCCTTCAGACCTTGTTGAAATTGCAGCTAGTCGAGAAGAGGACCTTAGCACCACCAACTGGCCAGCTGCCAGCCGGATATGATGTTAATGAGCACTGTGACTTCCATTCGGGGGCGCCGGGGCACAATATTGAGAATTGCTTGGCTTTCAAGCATAAAGTGCAGGACTTGCTTGATAGTACGGCCATCAACTTTGGGAAGGAAGGCCCCAATATCACGCAGCAGCCAATGCCCAAGCATGGTGGAGCCGGGGCCAATGCAATCATGTCAAATGATGAGTTGAACTTAGTTTCAGAAGTGAGCGAGCTGAAAACCCCTTTGAGTTTCGTGAAGCAGCGCCTGTTGAGCGGAGGCGTCTATCCCGGTTGCAGTAACGAGTGTGTTGATTGTTTGATCCAACCTGAGGGCTGTGAGAAGCTGAAGAGGGGAGTTCAAAGTTTGATTGATGAAGGAACTTTGCAGTTTGACAGGGCTGTGGGGCAAGAGAAGTCTGTTGAGACAGAATCTGTAGAAGAGCGTAAGGAGATTGCTACGGTCACCATTCCGTTCAAATCGGTGACAATTTCGGCATCATCAAAAAGGCCGACCATTACTATTACCAACGCTAAGCCAGTCCCTTTTGAAAGCACAAAGGCATTCCCGTGGTGCTACAGTGCTGAGGCGTATTGCAATGAGGAAAAGATTGACTTGAATGATCCGCCAGCAGGATCCGTTGATAATATAGTGGGAGCAGGTGGTATAACCCGGAGTGGGAGAATTTTCACTTCACCTGAGGTCGAAGCAGAGAGGCTCGCCAAAGGTAAGAACAAGGCTGTGGAAGGGGAATCTTCAGGGGGTAAAGAGAAAGAGCCGATAACCAAAGATGTGGAAGAATTCATGAGGTTAATCCACAAAAGTGACTACAAGATTGTAGATCACCTACAGCAAACCCCGTCTAAGATCTCCATACTATCGCTGCTGTTGTGCTCTGAGGCGCATAGAAATGCCCTGTTGAAAGTACTTGAGACATCTTTCGTGCCGCAAGAGATTTCAGTTAATCAACTGGAGGGAGTTATGGCACATGTTAACGCTGGGCATGGACTGGGATTCACGGATTTTGACTTAACACCTCGAGGGCGCGATCACAATAATGCTTTGCACATCTCTATCGAATGCCGGGGCACTGTGTTATCCCATGTGCTGGTAGACACTGGGTCCTCGTTGAATGTGTTACCAAAGAAAGCTCTGTTGAAGTTAGATACCCGTGGGTTGTTGTGCACACCTAGTGATTTGGTAGTAAGGGCTTTTGACGGAACCAGGAGGTCATTATTCTGGTCGATAACGTTACCTATTCAAGTAGGTCCGAAGGTGTTTGATACAGTGTTTTACATCATGGACATACAACCCGCATATAGCTGTTTGATTGGGAGACCCTGGATTCACGCCGCTGGGGCAGTAACTTCGACGCTCCATCAGAAGTTGAAATATATGGTTGAGGGGAGTATTGTGACGGTGTGTGGCGAAGAGGACATCCTAGTCAGTCATTTATCTTCTTTCAAGTACGTGGAGGTAGATGGAGAGATTCATGAAACGTTGTGTCAAGCGTTCGAGGAGGTGAAAGTTAAAGAGGAAGCTCCGGTAAAGAGTGAAGGACTAGAGGTGGCCGTCTCCTCGTATAAAGAAGCCAAGGCGCTGGTTCAGGCAGGAGAGACTCAGAAGTGGGGGCAGGTTCTGGACATTCCGGTAAAACAAGACAAGTATGGCTTGGGGTACCGTCCATCTTCCTCGCATAGCGCGCCTAAGTACAAGGGACCTGTGGTGTTCAAGCCCGGAGGAGTTAGCTTCGAAAGGATTAATGTCGTGTCTGATACGGAGGAGGTGAATAGCGATTGCAACATGGACTCATGGATTCGACCCAGCACGCCAGGGCAAAGCCTATGCAATTGGTCCATCCAGGACGTCGTCCGAGTCACCAAACAGTAATGCATTGTTTTTTCAATCATTGTATAATCACATGCCTTGCCCGGGGCATCGATGATCTTGTCTTAGGGCCTAACTGTTTACTTGTATGTTTGCATGATCAATAAATGACGGCGTTTTTTACATTCAAATGTTGTGATCCTTTTCTTTCTGTTTTTATTTTTCAATAAAATGGCAGCGTGGTTATGTGTTGCACCCTAAAATTTGACCAACCGATTCTCCTATCTGACTCATGGTTTAAATTCATATTCGCAGCTCAGACATGTGATATTTGTGCACAAGCAGGGGATATCAGAGTTTACAGCTTGACTTTCGTCTATCAGATATGGCAGATTCAGTCCAGATTATCGGGGTTTTATTTTCGGGAAATTGTGCGCTCCTCAGTGATTTTTAGCTTGCACAGTAATTTTGGGGATATTCTGATGCCCGGGGATCTCTGTTCGATTCGATCTGGTTTTTGGCCAAAGGGACACTTGTCAGCACATATAAAGCCCCACGTGTTAACTGCAGAAGGCCCCACGTTCCATTATTGCATGCGTGCCAGAAGAGCCCACGCGTAATCAGTGTGCTTCTGCCACGCCACCCTCTGACTCTCTCCCCTAGGACACGCGTATCCCATGCAACCACCTCCCTGAGACACTTGTCACCTCGCCATCATTCACCGGAGCTTCACCAGAAAACCACCGGCGGCCATGCATCAGCCCTAACCGCACACCGCCGGCCACCGTCAACTACCTCCGACCACCGTCTCACTCACCGGAATCTGCAAACATCCAAGAATCTCCAGAACGCCAACAATCTTCATCTTGCTCCTTCGTTCACCTTCATCGTTCTTCATCAAATTCTCCAGAACGCCAACAATCTTCATCCACTTTTCCAGAACGCCATCATCCTCATCCCAGAATTTCCAGAACGCTCCAAGATTCATCATAACCGTCTACGTTCATCGTCATCCAGAATCTCTTGGATCCATCAATGACTTTCAACAACGTGCATCTAGACCATCCCCAGATCTGTACAAGATTCACCAGCTCCAAAGATTTGTAAAGAACTTCATCAAGATCTTACTCTCTCGCGACGATTTTCATCAAGCCGTCAGAGAATTCTAGCAATTCCATCGTCTCAGGTTCGTCTTCTCCATCGCCTCCATTATTGGTTTGTTCGTTTAGATCATGAGTTTCGTTTGAGGTTTGCATGTTAGCTTATTAGATCCAGATTAGGTAGTTGATTGTGAGTTAGGGTTTGTTTCCTCGTGAGAGAGGTGTGTGAAGTCTTGTTGAGGTTCTTGTTTTCTGGGAATGGATTGAGAGATAGGGATGAGTTGCAGAGAAGAGATAGAGGAGGAAGATGACGAAAACGGCTAGGGTTTGGGGGTTAGATTGATGAACAGTGTTAGGGTTTGGGAGAGGATTAGGTTTTGTTCAGCAGATAGTTGGGTTAGGGTTGGGGTATTGGGCTAAGCCCAAACGCGTTTTCTGAACGCTACACCCCTCAATTGCTCGTTACCCCCCCCCCCCCCCCCCCCCCCGTGTGTGAGATCTGGATGAGTGGATTTGGGCCTTAGGCCCTAATTACTAATAGCACCCCCTGGGCGTAAGCCCAGTAATAGTAATAACTGAGAACTTACTAGCGCTGCCCCCCCCTGTGTGCATTTCAGTTTTTTGTTTTTTTCTGTTTAACAAACCTGGGCCTTGCGCCCATTTGCTGATGGCACCCCCCAGGATCAGGGCCCAATGTTGATTGAACTGAATACTTTGCTGTTTAAACCCCCCCTCCAGTTTTATTTCAATTTTATTTCTTTCAATTTCTTTTATTCTCCTTGCATGTTATAAAATTCATAATAAAAATGTAAATAATTGTTTTTTTAATAATTCTTTTTTCTACCATTTCATCATAAATGTTTAGAAAATTAAATAAAAATAAAAATGCCCTTTTATTTTTTGTGTGCTATTTTCTGCATATTTTCCATTTAATTGATTTTTTTTTATTTTCAATGCATGCATATCATTAGAAAATTCATAAAAAATGGTAGATTTAGTCAAATAATTCCGTTCTTTTTTCTGTAGACTCGTGATTCAGTGTAGAATTTTATAGTGCAGAAACATTAGCTTAATCATGCATTTTCATTGTAATTGCATTTTTTCACTGTTATTGATGTTGAATAATTGGTCTGTGGATATGTCTGTGTTGCTGATTTTGATTCTTTCATCTGGTATTGAATTTTGTTCTGATTTTTCAGTATGTTACCCTAGAGCCATGTAGGTTTCCCATTAGATTTTTGATAGATTTTTGTAGGATGTTATGATGTGATTTGTCGGAGCCTGAAGATAGGGGAGGTCTTGATGACTTCTGACTTTGAAGTTCAACTGTGGTTGAACTTCAGAGATAGTCTCTTGTGGTTTGTTGGCCTGTGGGTTCTTCTTAAGGATAGGAGCTGGTTGCAGTCCTGTTGGAGCATGCAAGGATGCATTGGATTGAGGCTTAGTCTAGGAGCTTGTTGTCTGTTTGTGAGGTTCGAGATCCTGAAGTTTGAAGGGAGTTTATGGTACTTTCCTGAGGAAGGCACTATGAATGACTTTCATTCTTTCTTCTCACCTCTTTCGTAAGTATCCAATGATGTTGGAGCCGACTTGTGAGTTTAATTTCTCCTGAGGAGGAATGTAAACTGATCACATGTTGTTGAGCCACATGGGATACGATTCCTAAGTGTCAGCCTCCTAGTACTTTCCTGAGGAAGGTCCTATGGGTCTATTCACTTAGTTCCACTAGTTTATCTAGGATTTCTTAAGTATCCAGTGATGTTGGAGCCGACTTGTGAGTTTAATTTCTCCTGAGGAGGAATGTAAACTGATCACAGTTGTTGAGCCACGTAGGATACGATTCCTAAGTGTCAGCCTCCTAGTACTTTCCTGAGGAAGGTCTTATGAGTCTGTTCACTTAGTTCCCTTAGTGCATATAGGTTTTTCTCAAGTATCCAGTGACGCCGAAGCCTTCATGTGAGTTTAATTTCTCCTGAGGAGGAATGTAAACTGATCACAGTTGTCGAGCCGCATAGGATATGACTCCTGAGTAGTAACCTCTTGGTACTTTCCTGAGGAAAGCACTATGGGCTTGTCTGCTTAGCTTCCTTTCTCTGGTAAGCTTGTTCTGAAGCTTGGAGACTGGGATTGATTCCTCTTGCTTAGGTTTTTGATTAGAATTGTTGCTTAGATCTTTGCTTAAGGTGTTGTATAGAGTTCTGTTTAGAGATAGATTAAGAGTTGTCTCAGGGGCCTTGCCCAGGAGTAGCTTCTTGTTTTATAGATAGAGGCTTGTCAGGTTAGCCTGCCTCCTCTTTGGATTGTTTGACTTGTGTGATGTTATGTTGCATTAGACTTAGGTATTCATCTAGATAGTTCTGAGTAGGTGCATCTTAGAAGTAGACTTTGTGTGCATGAGAAGTTGAGGTGGTCCTCCTTCTGCTTGTTTGTTATTGCGTGGCTTTGCTTGTTGGTATTCGGTAGAGCTGAGCTCCCTTGCCTTTGTGGTTTGCGGCCTTCGCGCCTTGTTTGTTTAGTTGTTGCATTCATGCATATTTTCAGTATTCCTTTACTTTGCAGTTTCTTGTTTGTAGTTTAGTCCTGTTGCCATGATCCCTTAGGAGCTCTGACTTCTCCGCTGCGGAGTTGTTATGATAGACTTTAGGATGGTCAACCAGGTGTGATAGCAGTAGGTAGATTCCCCTGTTTCTCAGCTATAGTTCTAGGGTTTCCCTTTCCTTTCTGTAGGAGCTTTTGAGTAGCTTGACCCGTAGTTAGCTGAACTACAGCTGCTCTGATTCTTCGTTCCAGACGAAGATATGTAGGCATAGGATGCGATATCCTAGCGAGCACACTAACGACTAACTTTAGTTCTCTCGCGGCTGTGCGATCGAGACTTTCCCGCTAACGACTAATTGTTTCCCTTTCTCTTGCCCGAGCGCATTTGAGACCAGATCGTATTTGTAGGTTCCCGAGCCTTTAGGACCAGTTTGTTTTCTCACTGCTGTGTGAGAGCCCCCTGTTTACCCGTAGTTAGCCGAACTACGTTTGCTCTGATCTTTCGTCCCAGATGAAAGTACGTAGGCACAGGACGCGATGTCCTGGCGAGCAACCTTTCCCCCGTTTAGACGTAGGCAGTCGAACTACGTTGACTCTGACTTTCCCATTGCACGAGGGAATACGTAGGCCCAGAACACCGTATGTTCTGTCGAGTCCTGTCCTTTTATTTTCTTTTCAGACCAGCCATTAGCGTAGATAGATAACACACCCTTTTACCTATAAACACCAAGCGTGGATCCCATCGAGTACGATGGACGTGAGGGGTGCTAATACCTTCCCCTTGCGTAACCGACTCCCGAATCCAGGTTTTGGTTGCGATGACCATACCTTTTCCCGTCTTTGCGAGGTTTACTCCGAGCGTTTCCTTTCCCGCTCTGAGGGATAAATAATGCACGGTGGCGACTCTCCTGTCAAGCCGGCGCCGATTTTCGCAGTAGCGACAGCTGGCGACTCTGCTGGGGACTATAGCATCTAGGGACTTTTCCCATCCCTTATGCTGGGACCGTTTCCCATCCCCTACGCGAGTCAATCCTAGCGCTTGGGTGTTTATTTGTTGGGTGTTGTGCATATTGTGTTTTACTTTTCTGCACTTTACGTTTCTGTACCTTTACCTTTCCGCATTTATTTTCCAGCATTATATTATTATGATTATTGCTGTGGGCAGAGGGAGGTTACTGTGAGTGAAAGTCGGACCTGGGCTTGAGTACACACCTAGATATAGTTGCGGAGAAGTAGTAGACGAACCTGTCTGCTGAGCAGGCACAGTTCCCTACGAAAATCTGCGCTCAGACGAGATTCTTGCAGAGGTGCTCCTTTCAGGTCCTGAGGATCGGAGGGGAGTCCAGACGTAAGGGTTGTCGACTCTGGGGACCGATCATTTGGAAGTCAGCTGAGTGAGGCCTCTTCATGATTTGATGATGCCACTCCTTCTGGGAATCGTATCGTCACTCATGAAAGTCTGTGACGCTGATGACCGCATAGGATGCCGTACCTTTGTCCGTGGATTAGGTCTATCCTACCTGTGAGAGGGACTGGGTTATTGCAGGAAAACTGGCCTTCAGAAACCATGATTCAGTACCTTTGTCAGATGGTGTTCTTGATTCATCTCCAAGTGTGTTGTCTGGGTCAGATGGGTTTCTTATCTGAGGTTGAGGCTATTATCAGATGGTATTCTCGTCAGATACAGAGGTTCAGATGGTTTTCTTACCAGGGGATTGATATTTTGAATATCAGATGATAGTTAGTGGCATGAGATTCTGGTGACCGTGTTGGTTTTCTGTTCTCGATCACAGAGATATTCCTCTTCAGGCTACAGCATAGCCCCTATGTTCGCAGATTGCATTATTTATCATATTGCATCATTGCATTACCATCTGCATTCAACTAACGTGTGTGTATTGCAGGTACATATTTTCCCTTCCAATTCTGGTGTTTGTTCCTAGCAAGACATGGAAAACCTGAAGAGAGTATTGCCCTATAAGTTTCCGTCGCCGAATATCAGTCTATTGTTAGAGTTGATTGCTATTGCTAAGAAGAGGGGAATGGGTGACTTCAGAAAGAGATATGGGAGGATTCTGACCTACGTTTATCAGCCATCTGCCTACGAGACCAGCGGCATCTATACTCTGCTACAGTTTTACGACGCGGAGCTCAGGTGTTTTGTATTTCCCGACTTTGTTTTGGCTCCTACCCTGGAGGAGTACTCTGAACTTCTGGATATACCGATCCGTGAGCAGATGCCTTTTTATCGTACGGACGCTGAGCCTAAGCTGGCTGAGCTTTCTGCCATCCTGTGCTTGAAAGAGTCTGAGCTGTCTGGGAAAATGATCAGAAGAGGAGATGTATGGGGATTTCCATTGGATGTCTTAGTGGAGAAGGCTCGGGAATATGCCCAGAAGGGTAACTGGGGTGTTTTTGACGTCATCCTTGCTGTATGTGTGTATGGCATCGTGTTGTTCCCGAACATTCCCGATTTTGTTGATTCAGATGCCTTCTATATTTTGGCTGCGAAGAACCCAGTTCCTACTTTGCTGGGAGATATCCACCATTCAACCCATTACCAGAATGAAAAGCGACGAGGAAGGAATGTGTCTTGCTGTGTACCTCTCCTATGCAGGTGGTTCACCAGTCATATGCCTAAGTGAGGCCCGTTTGTCACATCTATCAATTCTCTAGGATGGCCCGAGCGCTTAATGGGATTGACTGCTGAGAACGTGGTATGGGTCAATAAAGAGGTATTTGGAGCTGAAGTCATACTCAAAGGCGAAGGATTCCCGAATGTTCCGTTAATAGGAAGGAAAGGTTGTGTCAACTACAACCCTTCCTTATTGATCAAGCAATTTGGGTACATACCTCAAGGAGCGCCAAAGCCCGAGGAGATACAGGAATCTCTGTACCTTACTGGGGCAATAGGGAAAGAGATGCTGACCAAACTTGAGAAAGCCTGGAAAAACTTGCACAAGAGAGGGAAGCTTTCAGGTAGCAGAGGGGATACTCGAGTTCCTAGCCCATATGTAGAATGGATTCGTGAGCGAGCTGTGAAGTTCCTTATGCCGTATCCAGCGGTTCAGCCATTGCATCCTTCTCTGGTGGAGGAGCCTACCACTGTGGACATTCAGGTCTACAAGCAGCTGATGGCGGAGAAAGAAGAGCTAGCAAGGGCTAAAGAGGCTTTAGAGCAGGAGAATGCCCAGCTTCGGCATGAAAAGATTGAAACAGGATACTTTTCTAAGCAACAGGCCGAAACTCTGAAACATCTGAAGACTACGCTATTGGAATTGACTGAAACCAAGAAGCGTCTAGAGTTAGATGTAGACTCAGTTAGTAGTGTGTTGGCCACCAAGAAGCAAGAGCTGGAAAGGGCCTACACAAAACTAGCCAAGTTCAGAGAACACTGGGATCTCACTATGACCAAGCGCAAGGAGCGAGAAGAAGAGCTGAAGACACAGATTGCCCAGTTAGAAGAACAGGTCAAAGTGAAGAATGAAGAGCTTGAAGAAGAAGCCTGTCGCCGATACGAGGCCGAGCGCAAGCTGACAGATGCCATGAAGAATTTGGAAGATTTTCAGCATAGAGCAGATGCCAAGAGACCCAAGCCTGGGGATGGTGCCAATGATAAGGCTTGGGAAGACTTTGTTAGAGACATCCAAGGGACGGTCAGGAAGAGGGATCGGCTGATAGAAGGTTTGATTTACCAACCAGATCATGCAGAGACAAAGAAGATGGTCGAGGACTTCCGCAACCGTACCCGTACTTGATTTCTCTCTTGTATTCCGTATGTTGAGATCACCACCAGGCATGTTGGCTGGGATCCTCTTTGTCATATCAGCTGTATGGAGCATAGTTATGTAACTTCTTGACAAGACTGTTATGCTAATCAATATATGAGGGTTTTCCCAAATATTATCTTTATGGTTTATCTCGTCTTGCTACCACTGACACTGGAATTGGAGGGAAAATATCTCCAATGCACACATGCACGTTAGCATTTTTTGTATTTTTGTTTGCATAAATCATACTGCATAGCATTTCTCTAGCAGGTCAGAGCACTTATCCAGCCTTTGTTTTCACCAGACAGTGATTCTCGGGGAATTGTTTGAGGCAAGAGTAGAGTGTTGAAGACGACCAAGGGGCTGAAGTAGATTTGAGCAGAATCAAGCAGCGCAGTCGGTTACAGGTAATCGGTAGCTATGTCTGAAGGCAATTTCCAGTCTCCTAACACTTTGGCAAGGTTCGCCACGGCGCCCAACCATCAGTATGATTCTATGGAAGGCTTCCCGCAAGCAAACAATCTTACTGCAGCCCAAGTTGTGCAGCCTGCTGTTGAGAACAGAGATCGGCATGAGCAGTTTCTTGCCCGAAATGAACGCTATCCTCCTGTTAACAATCAATGTGTTGCTTTCCCTGTGATGAATTACCGGAGAGATATCCCAGTGACCGGGTTAGTAGATCCAAGAGCTCTTGACGATGGTAGAAGAGTCCGAGTGTTGGAAGAGCAAATGAAAGCCTTGGAAGCGAAAGACGCCGTTAACCTGGATGCTGTAGCCATGTGCTTGGTCCCTGACCTCGTGTTGCCGTACAAGTTCAAAGTGACGGAATTTGAAAAATACACAGGAGATAGCTGTCCGAAGTTGCATTTGATGATGTTCTGTCGAAGGATGACTTCGTTTGTGCAAAATGACAAATTGATGATCCATTGCTTCCAGTATAGCCTGACTGGGGCGTCGTTGAGATGGTATGTGCAACTAGAGAGTAATCAGATTCGATCGTGGGTGGATTTAGCCAGAGCTTTCATAAAGCAGTACGATTACAACCTGGATTTGACTCCTAGTCTCGTAGATCTGCAAGAATTGTCTCAAGCGGAGAATGAATCATTCAGAGCGTATTTGCGAAGATGGAAGGAATTGGCTGCTAGTGTTCGACCACCGCTTCCGGAAAGAGAACTGGTTGACATCTTCTTGGGTACCCTGAAAGGCCATTATTTTGACAAATTGTTTAGTTGCACAAGCTTTGTGGGCCTGATGAGGCTGGGAGAGATTGTCGAGCGAGGACTCAGGAGTGGAAAGTTTCGAGGTGTTCCTTACGTCCCAGTTGATAAGATTGAGTCGGTTGTCAGTTCTCAAGAAGAGCGGGAAGGAGATGACGTCACCTCAGAATCTCTAGCATCTCAGGATCAGTTTTCAGACACTTCAAGTCAACGGTCATCCTATCGCCGATCGCGTCAGCATGCTCCACGAAGACCAAGGAAGCCTGAAAGGCAGTTTACTCAGCTACCAGTGTCGTACAGTCAGTTGTTGCCAGATCTGGTCAGAAGTGGATTGATAGTACCGAAAGAGACTAAGCCGGTGATTCCACCGTATCCTCCAGGTTTTGATGCCAGCGCCCGCTGTGAGTACCATGTTGGGGCACAGGGGCATTCCACCAATGATTGTAAGGTGCTTAGAAGCCAGGTTCAAGATCTGTTAGACTCTAGCCGTATTTGCATCACTCCTCAGGGTTTTGTTCAGATTAATGATTTTCCATCCTCCAGTTGTGCGGGTTCGTCAGTTAATGTCATGGAAGACTCCACAGGAAGTGTGTGCTCCGAAGATTGTCAATCGGAGAGTTCAATTGAATATGGGAGAAATTTCTAGAGGTTTTTGCGCCAGATGTCGCATCTGTTTTTTCTGCTTAATCCGTTTAGTTTTTGTGCACTAGTGTCTGCCGATCACCACCAGGATTGTTGGCTGGGGTCGTTATATTCACACTCATTTGTGCTTACCTGCTGATTTTGTTGGTTTTACATGTGTGGGAGATGTTCGTCTGTGTGCTTATAGCTTGAGTTTCTCTTTGTCTCGTTGTGAATATGTGTTTGCTTTCTGCGCTGCATTATCATTTAACAGGTATATCAGAACCGTGGGTCTTATTTCCTCATCGTCCAGTTTATTGCAGGAATTCCTTCAGAGATATGGAACAGAATCAGTTTGAATTGATTGAAGTCCGAAGCCAGCTGGGGCAGATGATGAGAGACATGCAAGAGATGCGTCTGGAGCAGAAGATTCTCAAAGAGGAGAACAGTCAGCTGAAGACCCAAATGAGCTTGATTATGGAGATAGTCAAGAACGTGCTTAGGAAAGAAGACGATCAGCTATTTGAAGCCGCAATGAAGAAGCTCGCGCCACCTGTGCATGTGGAACTTGAGCAGCAGCAACAGAAGATACATCCGGTTCAGCGGAGGATCCAGGAAGGGAAACCAAAGAGAATGTTTGAGGCACCACCTATGACCTATGCTGAGCTCTTGCAGATCTTATTGAGGTTTAATCTGGTTGAGAAAAGAACGTTGACACCACCAACGAGAGCGTTTCCTCAAGGGTACGATGCCAGTAAGCAATGTGAATTTCATTCCGGGGCATTCGGACACGACATCGAGGGTTGTCATGCTTTTAAGCACAATGTTCAAGACCTGATCGACTCGCACGATATTGAATTCACGCCGGGCGGCGTAGCAGTGCACATTGCTCCTGTCTCGATCGATGCTAAAATGACAGATGTTTCTAAAGCGGCAGTAGGTCAGAAGCGTATCCTGGACTCCATGGTGTCAGAATCTCCAGGTCCACAACTGTTGCCTATTCCTGGGGCAGATCTAAGAAAGAAAATGGTTAAGCATAAGGAGAGCGCTAATCAGTACATTGAAGGTCAAGAAACCAATGTTGCATTTGATACAAAGGGTGTTCAAGGGTCAACCCGATACCAGCAGCAGCAGCCACCGCAGGGGGCACAGCAAGCTCAGCGAAGATTCCAGGGTAGTAAACCGAGAAGAGCGTTCGAGAAGCCTCCCTCAACATATGCCGAGTTGTTGCAGACATTGTTGGGATTGAATCTGGTAGAGAAAAGAACTCTGGCACCAATAACGGGAACTCCCCCGTTTGGTTATGATGCAAGCAAGCACTGTGAGTTTCATTCTGGAGCCCCGGGTCACGATATAGAAAGTTGCCATGCTTTTAAGCACCAAGTGCAGGATTTGCTTGATAGTGCAGCAATCAGCTTCGGGCCAAGAGGTCCTAGAATCATCTGAATGAAGGAGGAAGGGCTCTATAATTTGGTTAAGTCGTTGAAAGCAGATCAAGGCAGCATCAAATTGCCTCTAATAAAGATAGCTGGTTCAGCAGCAGGGCAGATGTGAAAGCCCGGTTCTCGGAAGCTAGCATATTTTCTTTGTTTTAGCTTGTCATTTCTTTACATTTGTAGTTGCTTTCCTGTTTGAATTTGTAAGCTTGTTTGTAAAACTCGTTGTTTTCATTCAAATTGATGATAATGAAATAAATATGCATGTTTTGATTGAATCCAGTCGTGTTCACTAACTGTTTTTACAACTGTCCAACGTTTGGTTAAGAAGAATTTGGGGGAGGATGACGAAAATGACCGACATGCAACTACCGATATTGTATGCTTTTGAAATAAAACCTGCTGATGATGTACAGGCATTGTTTCAAATCCCTAAACACCGGAGATATAAGGAAGATAATCCCTTGTCAACCCCTTTGAGCCTTGTAGTAGGAGTTTCTTTCTGTGAACGAAAAACCCTCAATCTCAACCTGGGGCAGGGTAGGTGTTAGCTAATTTGACCAAGCGTCCAAATTGCAAAAGGAGTGTCCGTTCGAGAATCAATCACACCCCTAGAGGTCGTGCCTAAAAGACCATAGTGGTTCAATCAAGAGTGTGACGGCCACATTGTTCCCCAAAGAGTCAGACAACCAGTGTCACACGACTTGTTCGAAAAAAAAAGAAGAATGAAAAAAGAATCAAAAGCCCGCTAAGTCAAGAAAACTTCAAAACAAATGACTTAGGCAAAAATGAGGGCATCCCGCTGGACTTAAAAAAATCAAAAGAAACTCAAAAGGAGTCAGTCCAGGCAAAAGTTAGGGATATGAAAAGAAAAGATGAAAAGGATCAAAAGAAAAATCCTCGATGGAAATACGAGTCGTGTGACCACAAATGTCAAAGACGAAAGAGTGAGTGGCGGTCACTCCAAAATCCAAAAGTTTCTCGAACTATCATTCCTATTTTTTCAGCCTCTGAGAGGCGAGCGCTAAGGTCGAATTAGCTGAACGTAGGGTGGGAGAACATCAAGGAGAATGGGTGGATTAAAAATAAATTTTGAGCCTTTATCCTTTCTTTCAAAACCATGAACCTGACCATGTTACAACCTTCAAAAGTCCTAATTGAAGCAGGTTGTTTCGAAAGCATACTCCGGTAAAGGTCGCGTCGATTCTGACTCTTAAAAGGGTTCCTCTTACCATGTTGGTACGGATGTTGATAAATGTTTTATGCATCATATGCCATAAACTGTTTTTCCTTTTCCCAGTGAACAGATTGGATGCCAAAGCTGTCATATGTGTTGCATTAATACATCTTTTATGCATAACAACTTGTTTTACTTGCGAGTAAGCGCTTGACAGCAGAAAAGCTTCCTACAATGGAAAGTATGGTCAAGATAGAATGCAGAACGCCCGAATGTTCCGAGAGCAGGGGCAAGCTTTATTGTGATCCCCAGTCAGGTCAGCTTTTCGAAGTCAGTTATCCTGGGACAATCAGGTTGAGGTTTGGTGAATACGTCGTAGTCAGGAGGTACTACTCTGAATCAGATAATCGGGGCAAGGTCATTGCAGTCAGGGGCAGACCATCTTAAGCACGCAGAAGTTATTCGAGGAGCGTTTGAGGTGAAGTGTCTCTCGGAAGCTCAGAATGCTGGGGCATGTTATATCAAACCATCAAGGCTCAGATTCGCAGATTTCCTTTCGGGGACTATCCCCACAGAGGTCCCGTAGGCTGGGGCATATCAGAAGAGAAAGGATTATTGTTCTCCGTACCTACAGGGTCATTCAGAGTTATTCGAGCAGATGCAGTCGATTTTCGAGAGCGAGATGAATGCGGGAAGTCGTGTCACTATCCCTTGACTCTTCATTGAAAGGCTGTGTATTCAGGAAGAATATTTTCCGGCGTCAGTTGTACCTGACCCAGTAAGATGGCTTAAGGGCTCAAATCCAAGATTACGATTACTGTGAAGCCCATCCGTGTTGGCGCATCAATTTCCAGATCCGAGCTTCATCAGTACGCAGGAGGACTCCCTCCATTGTCTCCAGCAGAGTCCAATTTGTCATTGGTATGGGTAAGTTATTCCCAGAGGAGTCCAATCATATTCAGCACGTCTGCCATTCTCCAGCGGAGCTATATTCCCCAGCAGGGTATTACTTCGTTGATGATGTTCGGTTGAGTTCCCAATATCCCCAGCGGAGTTGATTTCACTCTCCCAGCATTTATTTTGCTAGGACGATTCAGTGATATCCAGTTTATCCCCAGCAGAGTTGGCCTCACCTTCAGCATTTATTTTGCTGAAGTGGTTTTCTGTACCCAGCTCTCTCCGGCAGCTCGAGCCTGCATTAGCATATTACATGCATTATCATATTTGCATCATACTTGCATATCATTGTCAAAATGCGTAGCATTTCTATCCAGAATGGAGCATTACGCTGTAGAAAGATTAAAGCATTTGCATATGCATACGAAGCATAAGTCAGATTTTCTATCAGCCTCATATGGCGCGTGAATTACTCTGTGGTCAGTTCAGAGGCATTTATCCAGCAGCAGTATTCAGACAGTTCAGCAGATTATTTGTATCTCAGATCATACAACGATTATGCTTTGATCAAGCAGTCATCTGATATCGACAGACTTTTCTTCCCGTCAGTTCATATTGACGATGTGTTCCTTCGATAAGAGGATTTCTCCGTCTACCATTAGACGTCTTGAGTACGAATGTGGCTTTCTTTCCGTCTATCCATAGACGATGTGAAGTTGCGGGTGGTCGCAGTGGGGCTTCGAGAAGGGGTTTCCCCAGGATGTGCTTTTCTTCCCGTCTATCAGTAGACGATGTGAAGTTTTGGTTGATTTTCAATAAGGTTCAAAATAGGGTTTCTCCAGCAAGTGGTTTTTCTTTCCGTCTATCAGTAGACGATGTGAAGTTTTGGTTACTGTTCAGCGGGTTTTCTTATTGCCAGATCATATGTACGATGAGGTGTTTCCCCATCAAGTCTTCTCCGGCTATCTTTGGTTGTTGAGGGGTTTCAAAACAATATTTCGGATAGTGGTTTTCTTTCTGGTTATCGGATGAGATGATGTTTCAAGAGGGACTTTCCTGACTGTCAATCCTTATTGATGTCGAGGCTCTTCGAAGAATGTTCGGTTTTCGTGATTGTCGATTCTTATTGACGACATGGTTCCTTAAAAGGTGGTTTTCTTCCCGTCAGTCCATACTGATGATGTGGCCCCTTCAAAGATGTTGATCTTTCCATCAATTCCCGTAGACAGAAGGATTCTGAAATTCAAGGGTTGGTGTTGAATCGCGTTATGGTGTCTTTCCGTCTACCCTTAGACGATGTGTGTATGGAGATTATGAATGCCTTCCCATCTATCCTTAGGCGATGTGAATTGATTTGTTCATCGATCAGGATGATGCCGTCTATCCTTAGACGATGAGAGTATTGATTTGTTTCATCAATCAGGATGATGCCGTCTACCCTTAGACGAGGTGAATATGGAGATTATGGTGTCTTTCCGTCTATCCTTAGACGATGTGAATGGGGAGATTAATGTTGTTTTTCCGTCTATCATTAGACGAGGTGGGTATTCAATCAGGGTGTCTTCCCGTCCATCTTTGGGCGATGTGAGTATATTTCTCTTCCTGCCCACCAAGAGGCAATGTGAAAGGATCACGGGTTTTGTTGCAACCCTCAGGGTTTGTTATATGGGGTATCACAAGCAACGGGTATTCAATCAGGAGTTCTTTATCAGATGATTAATCAGTTTGGTGCCGCAATAACTGGACTCGGTTTTCTGGACTGTACTCCCCAAGCAGCTTACAGTATATGCTCGCGGTTGGCAAATTTTCGGGTTTTATTTGTATTCAACCGTCTCGTACCTCTGAATGTTTGAAGGCTGAGCGCTCTTCAAACCCTTCAGGTCCAAGTCGCTTGAATAGGGGCAGCTGTTGCACCCTAAAATTTGACCAACCGATTCTCCTATCTGACTCATGGTTTAAATTCATATTCGCAGCTCAGACATGTGATATTTGTGCACAAGCAGGGGATATCAGAGTTTACAGCTTGACTTTCGTCTATCAGATATGGCAGATTCAGTCCAGATTATCGGGGTTTTATTTTCGGGAAATTGTGCGCTCCTCAGTGATTTTTAGCTTGCACAGTAATTTTGGGGATATTCTGATGCCCGGGGATCTCTGTTCGATTCGATCTGGTTTTTGGCCAAAGGGACACTTGTCAGCACATATAAAGCCCCACGTGTTAACTGCAGAAGGCCCCCACGTTCCATTATTGCATGCGTGCCAGAAGAGCCCACGCGTAATCAGTGTGCTTCTGCCACGCCACCCTCTGACTCTCTCCCCTAGGACACGCGTATCCCATGCAACCACCTCCCTGAGACACTTGTCACCTCGCCATCATTCACCGGAGCTTCACCAGAAAACCACCGGCGGCCATGCATCAGCCCTAACCGCACACCGCCGGCCACCGTCAACTACCTCCGACCACCGTCTCACTCACCGGAATCTGCAAACATCCAAGAATCTCCAGAACGCCAACAATCTTCATCTTGCTCCTTCGTTCACCTTCATCGTTCTTCATCAAATTCTCCAGAACGCCAACAATCTTCATCCACTTTTCCAGAACGCCATCATCCTCATCCCAGAATTTCCAGAACGCTCCAAGATTCATCATAACCGTCTACGTTCATCGTCATCCAGAATCTCTTGGATCCATCAATGACTTTCAACAACGTGCATCTAGACCATCCCCAGATCTGTACAAGATTCACCAGCTCCAAAGATTTGTAAAGAACTTCATCAAGATCTTACTCTCTCGCGACGATTTTCATCAAGCCGTCAGAGAATTCTAGCAATTCCATCGTCTCAGGTTCGTCTTCTCCATCGCCTCCATTATTGGTTTGTTCGTTTAGATCATGAGTTTCGTTTGAGGTTTGCATGTTAGCTTATTAGATCCAGATTAGGTAGTTGATTGTGAGTTAGGGTTTGTTTCCTCGTGAGAGAGGTGTGTGAAGTCTTGTTGAGGTTCTTGTTTTCTGGGAATGGATTGAGAGATAGGGATGAGTTGCAGAGAAGAGATAGAGGAGGAAGATGACGAAAACGGCTAGGGTTTGGGGGTTAGATTGATGAACAGTGTTAGGGTTTGGGAGAGGATTAGGTTTTGTTCAGCAGATAGTTGGGTTAGGGTTGGGGTATTGGGCTAAGCCCAAACGCGTTTTCTGAACGCTACACCCCTCAATTGCTCGTTACCCCCCCCCCCCCCCTCCCCCCCCCCCCCCCCCCCTTGTGTGAGATCTGGATGAGTGGATTTGGGCCTTAGGCCCTAATTACTAATAGCACCCCCTGGGCGTAAGCCCAGTAATAGTAATAACTGAGAACTTACTAGCGCTGCCCCCCCCCCCCCCCTGTGTGCATTTCAGTTTTTTGTTTTTTTCTGTTTAACAAACCTGGGCCTTGCGCCCATTTGCTGATGGCACCCCCCAGGATCAGGGCCCAATGTAGATTGAACTGAATACTTTGCTGTTTAAACCCCCCTCCAGTTTTATTTCAATTTTATTTCTTTCAATTTCTTTTATTCTCCTTGCATGTTATAAAATTCATAATAAAAATGTAAATAATTGTTTTTTTAATAATTCTTTTTTCTACCATTTCATCATAAATGTTTAGAAAATTAAATAAAAATAAAAATGCCCTTTTATTTTTTGTGTGCTATTTTCTGCATATTTTCCATTTAATTGATTTTTTTTTATTTTCAATGCATGCATATCATTAGAAAATTCATAAAAAATGGTAGATTTAGTCAAATAATTCCGTTCTTTTTTCTGTAGACTCGTGATTCAGTGTAGAATTTTATAGTGCAGAAACATTAGCTTAATCATGCATTTTCATTGTAATTGCATTTTTTCACTGTTATTGATGTTGAATAATTGGTCTGTGGATATGTCTGTGTTGCTGATTTTGATTCTTTCATCTGGTATTGAATTTTGTTCTGATTTTTCAGTATGTTACCCTAGAGCCATGTAGGTTTCCCATTAGATTTTTGATAGATTTTTGTAGGATGTTATGATGTGATTTGTCGGAGCCTGAAGATAGGGGAGGTCTTGATGACTTCTGACTTTGAAGTTCAACTGTGGTTGAACTTCAGAGATAGTCTCTTGTGGTTTGTTGGCCTGTGGGTTCTTCTTAAGGATAGGAGCTGGTTGCAGTCCTGTTGGAGCATGCAAGGATGCATTGGATTGAGGCTTAGTCTAGGAGCTTGTTGTCTGTTTGTGAGGTTCGAGATCCTGAAGTTTGAAGGGAGTTTATGGTACTTTCCTGAGGAAGGCACTATGAATGACTTTCATTCTTTCTTCTCACCTCTTTCGTAAGTATCCAATGATGTTGGAGCCGACTTGTGAGTTTAATTTCTCCTGAGGAGGAATGTAAACTGATCACATGTTGTTGAGCCACATGGGATACGATTCCTAAGTGTCAGCCTCCTAGTACTTTCCTGAGGAAGGTCCTATGGGTCTATTCACTTAGTTCCACTAGTTTATCTAGGATTTCTTAAGTATCCAGTGATGTTGGAGCCGACTTGTGAGTTTAATTTCTCCTGAGGAGGAATGTAAACTGATCACAGTTGTTGAGCCACGTAGGATACGATTCCTAAGTGTCAGCCTCCTAGTACTTTCCTGAGGAAGGTCTTATGAGTCTGTTCACTTAGTTCCCTTAGTGCATATAGGTTTTTCTCAAGTATCCAGTGACGCCGAAGCCTTCATGTGAGTTTAATTTCTCCTGAGGAGGAATGTAAACTGATCACAGTTGTCGAGCCGCATAGGATATGACTCCTGAGTAGTAACCTCTTGGTACTTTCCTGAGGAAAGCACTATGGGCTTGTCTGCTTAGCTTCCTTTCTCTGGTAAGCTTGTTCTGAAGCTTGGAGACTGGGATTGATTCCTCTTGCTTAGGTTTTTGATTAGAATTGTTGCTTAGATCTTTGCTTAAGGTGTTGTATAGAGTTCTGTTTAGAGATAGATTAAGAGTTGTCTCAGGGGCCTTGCCCAGGAGTAGCTTCTTGTTTTATAGATAGAGGCTTGTCAGGTTAGCCTGCCTCCTCTTTGGATTGTTTGACTTGTGTGATGTTATGTTGCATTAGACTTAGGTATTCATCTAGATAGTTCTGAGTAGGTGCATCTTAGAAGTAGACTTTGTGTGCATGAGAAGTTGAGGTGGTCCTCCTTCTGCTTGTTTGTTATTGCGTGGCTTTGCTTGTTGGTATTCGGTAGAGCTGAGCTCCCTTGCCTTTGTGGTTTGCGGCCTTCGCGCCTTGTTTGTTTAGTTGTTGCATTCATGCATATTTTCAGTATTCCTTTACTTTGCAGTTTCTTGTTTGTAGTTTAGTCCTGTTGCCATGATCCCTTAGGAGCTCTGACTTCTCCGCTGCGGAGTTGTTATGATAGACATTAGGATGGTCAACCAGGTGTGATAGCAGTAGGTAGATTCCCCTGTTTCTCAGCTATAGTTCTAGGGTTTCCCTTTCCTTTCTGTAGGAGCTTTTGAGTAGCTTGACCCGTAGTTAGCTGAACTACAGCTGCTCTGATTCTTCGTTCCAGACGAAGATATGTAGGCATAGGATGCGATATCCTAGCGAGCACACTAACGACTAACTTTAGTTCTCTCGCGGCTGTGCGATCGAGACTTTCCCGCTAACGACTAATTGTTTCCCTTTCTCTTGCCCGAGCGCATTTGAGACCAGATCGTATTTGTAGGTTCCCGAGCCTTTAGGACCAGTTTGTTTTCTCACTGCTGTGTGAGAGCCCCCTGTTTACCCGTAGTTAGCCGAACTACGTTTGCTCTGATCTTTCGTCCCAGATGAAAGTACGTAGGCACAGGACGCGATGTCCTGGCGAGCAACCTTTCCCCCGTTTAGACGTAGGCAGTCGAACTACGTTGACTCTGACTTTCCCATTGCACGAGGGAATACGTAGGCCCAGAACACCGTATGTTCTGTCGAGTCCTGTCCTTTTATTTTCTTTTCAGACCAGCCATTAGCGTAGATAGATAACACACCCTTTTACCTATAAACACCAAGCGTGGATCCCATCGAGTACGATGGACGTGAGGGGTGCTAATACCTTCCCCTTGCGTAACCGACTCCCGAATCCAGGTTTTGGT
Organism: Lathyrus sativus; assembly: GCA_963859935.3. Taxonomy (NCBI): domain Eukaryota; kingdom Viridiplantae; phylum Streptophyta; class Magnoliopsida; order Fabales; family Fabaceae; genus Lathyrus; species Lathyrus sativus. The sequence goes on from OZ012739.1 coordinate 252,110,620, forward strand.
TGCGATGACCATACCTTTTCCCGTCTTTGCGAGGTTTACTCCGAGCGTTTCCTTTCCCGCTCTGAGGGATAAATAACGCACGGTGGCGACTCTCCTGTCAAGCCGGCGCCGATTTTCGCAGTAGCGACATTATGCATTTTGCTTGTACATCATTTTTGAAGCACTTAACCGTTTCCCTCGCAGGATTCATGAATTTTCAGATGACACCGACCAAAAACTTCCTATGACTCGTTTAGACTTCGAGCATCCGATCTTCCAGGCTGAGGAGGAGATTGTGGAGGATAGTGACTTACCAGAAGAGCTTAGTCGGTTGTTGAAGCAAGAGGAGAGGGTCATTCTGCCTCACTAGGAAGAGACTGATATTGTCAACTTGGGGTCTGAAGAATGCGTCAGGAATATCCGTATAGGGGCTGCGTTGCAAGTGGACATCAAGCGAGAGCTTATTGAGATGCTGCATGAATACAGTGATATATTTGCTTGGTCCTATGAGGACATGCCAGGTTTGGATACTGATATGGTTGTTCATCGTCTGCCGTTGAAGGAAGATTGCCCGCCTGTGAAGCAGAAACTCCGAAGGACTTGTCCTGATATGGCTGTAAAGATAAAGGAAGAAGTGCAGAAGCAATGGGATGCTGGGTTCCTGGTTGTTACCACTTATCCCACTTGGGTCGCTAATATCGTACCTGTGCCAAAGAAAGATGGCAAGGTTCGAATGTGTGTTGATTATAGGGATCTAAACAAAGCGAGCCCGAAGGATGATTTCCCGCTGTCGCATATTGACGTGTTAGTTGACAACACGGCTCAGTTTTCGGTATTTTCCTTCATGGATGGATTTTCAGGGTACAACCAGATCAAAATGGCTCCGGAGGATATGGAAAAAACGACCTTTATCACCCCGTGGGGAACCTTCTGTTATAAGGTGATGCCCTTTGGTTTGAAAAATGCTGGGGCAACGTATCAGCGGGCTATGACAACGCTTTTTCACGACATGATGCACAGAGAGATCGAGGTGTATGTCGATGACATGATTGCCAAGTCTCAAACAGAGGAAGAACATCTGGTTAATTTATTGAAGTTGTTCAAAAGGCTGAGGAAATTCAGGCTGAGGCTGAATCCAAATAAATGTACCTTCGGAGTGAGATCCGGGAAGCTACTGGGGTTCATTATGAGCAAGAAAGGAATCGAGGTCGATCCTGCAAAAATAAAAGCAATACAAGAAATGCCAGCACCGAGAACAGAAAAAGAAGTCCGTGGATTCTTAGGGAGGTTGAACTACATTGCTAGGTTCATCTCTCACTTAACGACCACGTGTGAACCATTATTCAAGCTGTTAAAGAAAGATCAAGCGGTGGTCTGGAACGACAATTGCCAAAGGGCATTTGAAAAGATAAAAGAATACTTGCAGGAACCTCCAGTGTTGACACCCCCAGTAGCGGGACGACCACTGATTATGTACCTGACGGTTCTGGAGAACAGTATGGGTTGTGTTCTCGGTCAACATGACGAGACAGGGCGGAAAGAGCATGCAATTTACTACATGAGTAAAAAGTTCACGGATTGTGAATCTCGATACTCTATGCTCGAAAAGACGTGTTGTGCATTGGCGTGGGCCGCCAAACGTCTAAGACAATACATGCTGAATCATACAACCATGCTGATATCAAAGATGGATCCGATAAAATATGTGTTTGAGAAACAAGCGCTCTCTGGAAGGATTGCTAGATGGCAGATGGTATTGACAGAATACGATATCCAGTATGTTTCCCAGAAGGCCATTAAGGGAAGTGTTCTGTCCGAATATCTCGCCGAACAGCCGATTGAGGATTATCAGCCTATGAAGTTTGAGTTTCCTGATGAGGACATAATGTACTTGAAGGCTAAAGATTGTGATGAGCCGTTGCCTGGTGAAGGACCCGAGCGGAGTTCCCAGTGGCAAATGATTTTTGATGGGGCTGTCAATTCGTACGGTAGCGGGATCAGGGCAATCATTACGACTCCCCACGGGTCGCACATCCCGTTCACAGCCAGATTGACTTTTTCAGTGACGAATAACGAAGCCGAGTACGAAGCTTGCATCATGGGGTTAGAAGAGGCTATTGATATGAGGATTAAGAATCTGGACGTATATGGGGATTCAGCATTGGTGGTGAATCAGATTAAGGGAGAGTGGGAGACGCACCAACCTAATCTGGTACCGTACATGAATTATGCGAGAAGGTTGCTACCTTTCTTTGATAGGGTGGAGTTTCATCATGTACCTCGAGCGGAGAATCAAATGGCAGACGCCCTTGCAACGTTGTCCTCGATGTATAAAGTCAACCGTTGGAATGAGGCTCCCAGCATTGTCATCTCTCGTCTTGATAGGCCGGCCTTTGTGTTTGCAATTGATGAAGTATCTGACGGTAAACCGTGGTATTTTGATATACAAAATTTCCTGAAGAATAAGGAATATCCGGCTGGGGCATCCAGTCGCGATCAGAAGACCCTGAGGAGATTAGCAGGCAACTTTTATCTGAATCCCGACGGCGTTTTATATAGAAGGAACCACGATTCGGTACTCCTCCGGTGTATGGATGAGAAGGAGGCTAACTTACTCATGGAAGAGATCCATGAAGGAACTTTTGGCACACATGCTGGTGGGCATGCTATGACCCGAAAGTTGTTACGAGCAGGGTATTATTGGTTGACGATGGAAACTGACTGTTTCAAGTTTGCCAAGCGGTGTCACAAGTGCCAGATCTATGCTGATAAGATCCACGTGCCACCCAGTCCACTGAATGTTATGGCTTCTCCGTGGCCTTTCTCCATGTGGGGAATCGATATGATTGGAAAGATTGAGCCTACTGCTTCTAATGGGCATCGCTTCATTCTGGTTGCGATCGATTACTTCACCAAGTGGGTGGAAGCGACATCTTACGCCAATGTGACGAAACAGGTGGTGGCCAGATTTATCAAGAAGGATATAATCTGCAGATACGGTATTCCTGAGCGGATCATTACTGATAATGGTTCGAATTTGAACAACAAGATGATGAAAGACTTGTGTCGGGATTTCAAGATCGAGCATCATAATTCATCTCCCTACAGACCCAAGATGAATGGCGCTGTTGAAGCAGCCAACAAGAACATAAAGAAAATTGTTCAGAAGATGGTGGTAACGTATAAGGATTGGCATGAGATGCTGCCATTCGCTTTGCACGGTTATCGTACTACAGTGCGTACATCAACCAGGGCAACACCGTTCTCACTGGTATATGGCATGGAGGTTGTCCTGCCATTGGAGGTTGAAATACCATCTATGAGGGTTTTGCTTGATGTTAAGCTGGAAGAGGCAGAATGGGTGAGAAGTAGATTGAATCAGCTGAGCTTGATAGATGAGAAAAGACTGGCATCCATTGCACACGGTAGGCTGTATCAGAGCCGGATGAAGAAAGCGTACGACAAGAAGATTCGACCTCGAAGCTTTCAGACGGGTGATCTTGTGCTGAAGAAGATTCTCCCACCGCAATCGGATCACAGGGGCAAATGGACTCCCAATTACGAAGGTCCATACATCGTGAGAAAGGTCTTCTCCGGAGGAGCCTTATTGTTATCCACCATGGATGGTGAAGACTTTTCGTCTCCTGTGAACTCGGACGCAGTTAAAAAATACTTTGCTTAAAATTGACCCGCTGGACAGTAAAAAGAGAGTCCAGGCAAAAATGGGGCATCCTGGCGAACCAAAAACAGAATAAAAAGGTTCGGGCAAAAGTTAGGGATAAAATGAAAAAGTGTACACCCGTGAAGTCGAAAACCTACACTGGGCGGCTTCGGCAAAAAGGGGTATCCCGGTGAATCGAAAACCCGCAAAGGGAGATTCACGCAAAAGTTAGGGATTTAAAAAGCAAATGACTGCGGTCCAAGTTTGATTGTTAGCGGTTTGGGAGCATCTGGGGGTCAATTATCCAAAGCAATTTCTTCCGAAGACAGAGGTCGGGAAAGCGTCAGAGTCCGACGAGTCATAGGAGGATCGGTTCATGGTGTTCGTCTGTAACACGTTGCCAACATGTGTACAAATTTTATTCTGTATATTTGTATACTTCTGCATTTTGTTTATGTGTGACTACCTCTTTTCAGGAGTTGCATCCGATGTACAAAATTTTGCCTATTCTCAGGCCGTTATCAATAAAGTGTTTTCATTCAGTGTAGTGTGTGACTTTGGTTTTAATTTTTTACAGTTTTGTTTGTAAAAAACGCCGATGTTTTTGATAAACTTACATGCGTGTAAACAGGCAGGCCTCGGACGATGATTGTTAAAACCAAAAATTACCTGAATGGTTGTTGTGGGTGATTACCAAGATGTTTCTGTTTGCATAGATTGCCTTGTGTTTGCTTGTTAACTTTTGCAGGTATTCAAAAGCTCGCAAAGTTCCCCGCCAGAGTCCATGGCAGGCTGGCATCCCTTCCAGAGGATGAACGTTGTGTCTTCCCCAGTGAAGTCGCCCCGGGCAAAACTGAATGTTATCTCCCCAGGAGAGTTGAGATTAATGTATCTTCAGTTCAGAAATTGGCCTATCAAGCAGAGCAGAGTTCTCCCCAGTGAAGGTCAAGATGAATGTGATTGTGCGGTGCAAATCGGAGTGTATAGTTCAATCCCCAGCTCAGTGATAGCGGGATGATTTCCCCAGCTCGGTGATAGCAGGAGAGGTTCACCACAGAGTGTGATCAGGTGGTTGGAGCTGCTGAAAGGAGTTTTCCCGAGCAGAATTGTCCGTTCTTTCCCCAGCAAGCCGCTCTTCCTCGTCAGGAGGATCGTCCTCAGCAGATTTTGGAGTTCTAAGTTCGTGAGCTATTTTCCCAGCAGGGTGGTCATCCCCAGCGGAGTTAGTTCATCTTTCCAACATTTATTTTGGTGGAAGCGTATCGGCGGTATTCCGGTCATTCCCAGCAGATCCAGTGTGTCTTCAGCATTTATTTTGCTGAAGCAACTCTTTGCATAAACATGCATCATGAGCATTTGCATTTTACACGAGTACGTAGCATTTCCATGCAGTGTGGAAGCATTATATCATTCTCAAGCGTGTATTTTGAAACATAAGTCAGGTGGTTACCTCTTCAGTTCCAGATATGTTTGTTCCCTGCCGATAAGAGAAATCGTGGTTTCAGGAAGATGTGGGTTTTGTGGTCAAAGTATGCAGTGATCGTATTTTGTACCATCTAGGGGGTTCATGTTGCAGGACACGCAGTGATCGTGATGATCTTGGTATGCATATCTATGGTCGGATGGTGCAGTGATCGTATTCGTCCCGATCTAAGAAGATTGTTTTGTAAGGCACGCAGTGATCGTGTTGGTATCGTTTCGGGGGTTTTATTGAGCAAGGCACGCAGTGATCGTGTTACCATATCATGTGATTTCGTTGGTCGATATATGCAGTGATCGTATTCGTCCGTTCTACAGTGATTATGGGTTGATACGCAGTGATCGTGTTCATCCAGTTTTGTTGGTCGGTATACGCAGTGACCGTATTCGTCTGTTACGCAGTTTGATTATGCTGTAAGACACGCAGTGAACGTGTTCATCGGGTTGTTGGTGGCCGAAGTACGCAGTGATCGTATTCGTCCCATGTTTGAAGTTGTGTCACAGCACGCAGGGATCATGTTTCCTCCAGTCAAGAGGGTCGTGACATGAAGCGCGCAGTGATCGCGTTTATCCTATGTATGGTCAGGATATGCAGTGATCGTATTCGTCCAGTTATATGGGTTAGTTGAGACACGCAACACGCAGGGATCGTGTTTTTCTCCAGTCAAGAGGATCGTGGCTCAGAACGCGCAGTGATCGTGTTCGAACGCGCAGGGATCGTGTTCAAGATACGCAGTGATCGTATTTGTACAGCATGCAGTGATCGTGTTGTTAGTACCATGGGAACTTGTGATGCGGAGCACGCAGTAATCGTGGTCATCGTATCAGTTGGGTTTGTTGGTCGGCATACGCAGTAATCGTATTTGTCCTGTTACATGGGTTGGTTTCGTGGCACGCAGTGATCGTGTTGACATTATTTTGGGGGTTTGATGGTCAGGATATGCAGTGATCGTATTCGTCCTATTACATCATAATCTTCCATTTCTGTTCAAGAGAGGTCTTCACTTCCAATCTTTGGTATATTGTGAGGGTGAATGAGCATGATGCAAGGTCCATCAATGGAGGTTTAAGGAGTTGTTGCCCAAGATTCAAAGTTGTGCACCAGAGTTGCAGCCAAGAATCCAAGCCCTCATCATCATATTTTTTGCAAACAGAAGTCATAGCACCTCCCAAGGATCATTGGTGAAAGCTTACAAGTGTTGAATCGAGCTCCTTCTCATCTGTTTCATCAAGAATTACAGGTTGGTGAAGTTTCTTTTACCTCTCTGTTTTGGTGTTGTTAGGTTAGATTTTTAGGTTAGAAGTATTATGTTAGGGTAGTAGAGCATGTATACAATCTGTAGTGACCATTAGTGAAGGTTTGATTCGTGGCAGTTCTTCTTTGATGACCTAGAACACTCCATTTAGGGCATGATGATACTAGTGAGATAGATCAGAGTACTCACCATAGTCTCTAGAACATGATAGTATAGTTTGAGCAAATTCCATCACCATGCATGACAGAGCTAATCAATGGTGTCCAGGACTTATAGCTATCGGGTTTAATCATAGAGGGGGTTTCAGGAAAATCTAAGGGTAGGACCTTGTAGAGGGCTTTGAGTAGGCCAATTTTGGTTTTAAGATCGTGGGATTTGGTTGAGTATGGAGAGAGAACGAAGCGCATGAACATGACTGCATGGGAGAATTTTTTGAGTTCTAGGGTTTTGGTTTGGGGACGATGACCCAGGGCCGTCTGATCATCACCATTGTTTGACTCATTAATCGCATCGTATGGCCGAGATTTGAAGTTGGAAATGGAGGGAAAGACTCAGCATGAAAGCGCAGCGTTTCATTTAAAATGAAACGTTGGGCTTTGGATCAGATTTCTATCCCCACCCCCTTCTTGATAGGCCCAACCATTTGCATATGATTTTACTGCTATTTGCACCGGGGATTTATCATTTTCTTTTATTTTTTCTTAACTCATTTTCTGATGTGCGCTGGGCCTAGCATTATTGTTATCTGCACCCCTGGTTTCATGGCCCAATGGATATTACAACTGAGCGAAGTTGCTGGTAGCACCCCCCTCCCCCTTTTATGTCTATTTTGTGTTTTTATGTTCCTTTATATTTTTAATACCTTTAAAAAATCATAAAAAAATGGAAAATGGCTTGTTTTAATTGGTTCTTTTTGCTATAGCTCAATAATTCTGTCTAGAAAAATATTAAATAATAAAAATAGCATTTTATTTTGTTTTACTATTTTTTGGGTATTTTTCTTGTAAATAGCATTTTAATGGATTTAGTTTGATACTTAAATTTGTTGATTTTTGTTCTAATAGCTCCCTTTAGCTTTAGGGCTCATTCTTTTTAGAGTGATTAGTGTAGGGCTTCAACTTGAATATAGGATTTGATTCACAATTTTTAGGATTAAATTTTAGGTGATTTGATTAGGTGTGGTTAGTGTGATCAAAATTAGGGTTTTAAATGTACATAGGTGGAATAGATTAATTCTTTTGGGAGATTTTCATTTGATTTTTGGGGTATGGGACTATAGGGGTTATGGGTATAGGATAGATCCCTTAGAAAATATTAGGATTTCCCTACTGCTACTAGTATATTGCTTATATGTGATTAATTGTGTGGTGTGCCCTCTCTAGGGTTATCTTTTTGTCTGTGTGGGGTATTGGGTTGCTTGGGGCCTGGGAGAGCTGAAGACCTGTGATGATGAAACCCAGTGGAAGATCATTGATTGAAGACCAACTTCCAGAGTGAATGAGGAGTATCTCTTGCGGGCAGCTGTTGTAGTTTGTAGGATCTAGGAGTTAGGCAGAGCCCTAGGGTAGCAAACTTGATTCTCAAACATGGAAGGTCTTGACTGCCTCCATTCTTCTCTGTGATACAGAGTCTCTCTAAGACACTCACCCCTTCCTTTGGAAGGCTTGGTGCTAATGTCTAAGGGATAGAACTCTTGAGAGAAATATTCTTTGTGTTGATAGCAGTCTGTTTGCCACCCTTGGTGGTCAACTAATTGCTTAACACCCAGTTTACTCTTGTGATTGATTCCTCAGCTTGGAGATTAGGACTTGAAGAAAAGCCATTGGGAGATTGAAGATAAAGTCTGATGCTTGCTTGAAGCTTGTGGCTAGCTGATGTTGACTTGAAGATAGTTGCTGATGCTGATGAAGACTGCTTTGTTGTTTAGCTTTTGCTGTTTTAATTTTTGATGTATTGTGTGAATTTCCCGGATTGTATTGTTTGCTGTTTGGCTTGCTGGGTTGAAAGTGAATCCTGTTCACTTTTGCCTATTGTTTTCTAGGTTCGAGGTTGAGTGGGACTCCCTTGCCTCGCTTGTATTGTTGCATCCATGCATTTTACTGCTTTATTGTATATATCTGTTGTTTCTGTTTCCGTCTATTCCCTTAGGATCTCTGTTTCTCTCTGCGCAAGAGAGGAGCATGATAGACATTAGGTGTTAACCCATGCATGATAACATTAGGGTAGTTTTTATTCCTTTTTTTTTAACCCTAGGATTTGTAGAGTGTCATCTCTTCTTCCTTCAAAACAACAGAAAAACACTAATAAAGGTTACAACAGAGATTAACTCATTTCTTCCGTCAAAAGATTTGAACAAACATCAACCTTTTTGCAATAAGAAAACCCTTGTTTAAGGTGAGTTTTTTTCATAAAAGACACTTGAACAGCTTGTGTCGTGCGTAGCCCGAACTACGTTTGCTCTAATCTTCCATGCTGTGTGGAAGTACGTAGGCATAGGATGCGATATCCTAGCGAGCAACCTTCACCCACCTTTCCCCCGTAGTTAGGCGAACTACGTTGACTCTGATTTCTCGTTCCAGACGGGAATACGTAGGCATAAAGTGCGATGCTTTGCCGAGTCATCTTCTCTTTTCTTTTTCAGACCTCACCCTTTAGTTTAGATAGAAGTGTAATCCGTACAACCCAAGAAAGCGTGGATCCCATCGAGTACGATGGACGTGAGGGGTGCTAATACCTTCCCCTTGCGTAACCGACTCCCGAATCCAGGTTTTGGTTGCGATGACCATACCTTTTCCCATTTTTTGCGAGGTTTACTTCGAGCGTTTCCTTTCCCTCCGTTGGGATAAATAACGCACGGTGGCGACTCTTCTGTCAGCCGGCGCCGATTTTCGCAGTAGCGACAGAACTGCCTGTTAACCCTACTCGAAAAACAGATGAATCTGAATTCCCGTAACCCGTATTATCCCGAACTACGTAAGCTCTGATCTCTCATATCTGTTGAGAGTACGTAGGCACAATACTGACGTATTGGCGAGCCACCTTCCCCGTAGCCTGTGGTTAGCCGAACTACGTTGACTCTGATTTCTCATTCTCTGATGAGAACACGTAGGCATAAAGCGCGACGCTTTGCCGAGTCATTTTCTTTTCTTTTCAGACCAGCCTTGATAGGTAGATAGATTAAAACCAACCCGTCAGATAAACATAACAAGCGTAGATCCCATCGAGTACGATGGACGTGAGGGGTGCTAATACCTTTCCCTTGCGTAACCGACTCCCGAACCCAGACATTGTTGCGATGACCTTGTCTTATACCTTTTCGTCAGGTTTTTCCGATCGTTCCCTTTCCTGTTCTGAGGGATAAATAACGAAAGGTGACGACTCTTCTATTTTGCCGGGACCTTATTTTCGCGGTAGCGACAGCTGGCGACTCTGCTGGCGACTTTCAACGTCCCCTGTGCGAGTCAATCCTAGCACTTGCATGTTTACCTTGTTGGGTTGTGTTTATTTATCGCATTTTTTACCTTCCGCATTTTATTTTCAGTATGATATGATTATCTGTGTTGTTGTGGGAGGGGCTCTGATGAGTGTTAAGCCAGACCCAGGCTTGAGTGTACCTAGCATTAGTTGTGGAGAGTAGTGGGCACATGCATGCTTTGCATGTACTAGTGTCTCACAAAATCCACGCTCAGATGAGGTTCACCCAGTTGACTTCTTTTCCGGCCCTTTGGGCTTGAGGGGTTGTTGGTTTGGAGGATTGTCGACTCTAGGGACCGATCATTTATGACTTAGCCGAGTGAGACCGCTCTAAGAGATGATGATTCCAAACCTTCTGGGTATCGTATCATCGTTTCATGAAAGTCTGTGACGCTAGGAAATGCATAGGATGTCGTACCTTATTCGTGATTAGGTCCATACCTGTGAGCAGGGTCAGCTTGTTGCAGGAAACCGTAACCTTCAGACCACCTGGTTTTCTTGATAGTGAATCAGTATCGTTGGCACCAGAGGGTTCTTATCATCAGAGATATGTTTGTTCTTGACAGAGCAGAATTATTGGTCCTCTTCAGGGTTTTGTTGTCCGAGCGGTGTTGTGGTTTTGTTGATACAGAACCTTGATCTCCTCAACAACGCTCTTGATCTCCTGTTGCATGATTGCATCTCACATTTTTGCATACCCATTTGCATGTCATTAACGTGTGTCTGTGTTGCAGGTGCATATACTATCCCCGGGTTCCAGTAATTCTTGCCTTCAGTTCTGTTAGCATGGGATCTTTGAAGAAGAACATGGCCTACAAGCTTCCTACCCCAAATGTTACTGTGTTGTCTAGTTTGATTGCCTTGGCAGATGATACTATGAATGGGGAATTCAGGAAATCTTATGGGAAGTTACTCAGTCTGGTTCATAAACCTTCGGTATATGAGTTGAATGGGTTGTATGCCTTGCTACAGTTCTATGACCCTCTGATGAGGTGCTTCACTTTTCCGGACTTCATTCTTGCACCTACGTTAGAAGAGTATGTTAAGTTGTTGGGGGTACCGGTTAAGAAGCAGACGACGTTTGTTCACATGGATGCTAAGCCTAATCTGGCTGACCTAGCTGTTACTCTTCATCTGGATGCCTCTGAGCTTCTTCTAACCAGTTGGAATGGGGTCCCTGGATTTTCCCTGCAGTTCCTAGTCGGGAAAGCCCAACAGTGTGCCAAAGACGGTTGTTGGATCGTATTCAACGCCATTCTTTCCCTCTATATTAATGACACCATCTTGTTTCCCAACATGCCTGATTTTGCAGACTTGGATGCCTTCCACATCTTCGCCTCAGGGAATCCAGTTCCTACCTTGATTGGAGATGTATATCATTCCGCCCATTACAAGAACGAAAACCGAAGGGGTAAATCGTGTTGCATGCCCTTACTCTACAAATGGTTTGATAATCACATGCCCAAGAAGGGTCTCTTTGCTTCATCTGCAGCCACAGCTGAGTGGTCTAAGCGCTTGATGGGTTTGTCAACATAGAGCATTGTTTGGTTCGATCGGGATATGCTGGGAACCGAAGTCCTATTCAGTTGCGGTGGTTTTCCGAATGTGCCTTTGATTGGAAGAAAAGGTTGTATTAACTATAATCCCTCATTGCTTGTCAGACAGTTCGCGTACGCCTTGAAAGGCCCACCAAAAGACGAAGAGGTGCAGGAATCTCTATACCTCACTGGTCTCCTAGAGGGGGATATGTTAGCCAAGCTCAAGCCCGCTTGGAATAACATCAGCAAACGAGGGAAAGTTCTATTAGGTAAGAGTAACAGCCAAGCGTATGCTCCTTATGTAGCTTGGATTCAAAGCAGGGCAGAAACCGTGGGGATGCCTTTCCCATCGGCTAAGCAGGAATGCCCTCCAGTGGTCGAAGAACCTACCACAGTGTCCATTCAGCAGTACAATCAGGTGCTAGCTGAGAAGGAAGAACTGAAGAAGGCCAACGAGGAGTTGGAGAAAGAGTTGGTACAAGTTAGGGGCGAGATAAACGAAGTCGTCTACTCCTTCAAAAAGTAGACAGAGCTGGTGAACCGGCTAGGCACGGACCTGATCAAACAGATGGCTGAACGTGAATGTTTGGGTTTGGACTTCAAATCTGTCAATGATGTGCTTGCCACCAAGAAGCAGAACCTGGATGGTGCATACCGGAGAATCTCCAAGTTCAACCAGCAATGGAATGCCACTAGGGCCAGCAACAAAGAGCGGGAGGACAAACTGAAACAACAGATCTCCAAGCTGAAGGCTCAGGTGAAGGCCAGCGAGAAGAAGTTTGATGAGGAAACTACTCGTAGGTACGCCACCGAAGACATGCTTAACAAGGCTATTGCGAACCTGAAGGATCGCAAGCAGATGTTTGAGTCTAAGAAGCGAAGGTTAGAAGACTGTTTTGGTCAAGGCGCGTCGGAAGACTCCGTTGAAGGTCTCCAGTGCATTATTATGCAGAGGGAGTTACTTGTCGAATGGTTACTCACTCAGCCTGATCATCTCAAGACGAAGGGGTTTCTAGAAGAGTTTCGCGCTCGTGGCCGTACTTGACTACTTTGTAATTCCTTGTTTTTCTGATCATTGTTGTATGTTGACCATCACCAGGCTTGTTGGTCGAGGTCATACTTTTGGTTCTACCTGTATTCAGTGACATTGTATGCTGCCTTGATGGGATTTATATATATACAAGATCTTATTTCCATGACTGGATCCAGACTTCTTATTATTAGCACCGACACTCTGGCACTAGAATCGGGGGAGAAATCTCCCTAAGGCACAGACACACGTTTGCATTTGCATGAATCTTTGCATAACAGGCGCCTTGCCGTTTTTCTAACCCTTTGTGTATGCAGGTTGTTTCAGGATTGACCAAAGACCGATCCAATGATACTCGACCAGAGCGAATCAAGATAGAGAAATGGAACAAGGGCAGACTGACATCCAGGAACTCCGAGAGAGGATGGACCGCTTCATGGAGCTCATGCAAGTGGTCGCTAATGGCCAAGACTAGCTCAGAACCTTGGTGCAGCCACTAATCTCAAGGGTTGACAGCAACGGTGTGCTTCATGGTGGGAACACTCCAAACCCTCCACTTGTTGAGACCCCTCAAAATGGCATCCCTGTGACTGGAGGGAATGGAAGTGGTAACGGCAATGTTGTCACTAACATCGGGCTTAATGGAAATACGACTGGCGTCAGTAACGGTAACTTTGTAGCCAATAATGCTGGGTTAGGCCATGGCAACACTGGAGGAACTGGCAATGCAGGGAATGTTGGTTCTGGGAACCTGTATGGTATTGATAATGATGGGTTTGATGCTGGCAATGGCAATGGCAATCAGCCATGGCTAGAAGATCGCCAAGAGGACTTGTTCTCGTAGAAGGGAGCTGAGGGCGAATTGAATGCTGAAGCCCGTCTAAGGTTTAAAGCTCTCAAGGATAAAATGAAGAGTTTTGAGAACTTGAATAGTTTGGGGGTTGACATGACTAAATTGGGATTGATTTCTGACTTCAAGGTGCCTCCCAAATTTAAGGTACCCGACTTTGAGAAATACAAGGGCACCGCTTGCCCTCGTGTCCATCTAAGGTCGTACTACCGAAAGATGTCCGCTTACTCTGAAGATGAGAAGCTGCTGATGCACTTCTTCCAGGACAGCCAGTTCGGCCCGTCCATGGAATGGTATATGGGTTTGGAACCCACCAGTGTACATACATGGAAAGAACTTGCTGAGGCCTTTGTACACTATTATCAGTATAACAGTGACTTGGCTCCTAATTGGGTTCAACTGCAGAACTTGTCTCAGAAGAACAATGAAGGGTTCAAAGAGTATGCCCAGAGGTGGCGTGAATTGGCAGCTAGGATTCAGCCGCCGATGGTTGAACGAGAGCTTGTTGAGATGTTTGTAGCCACTCTTTCGGGGGTCTATTACGAGAAACTGGTCAGTGGTATGTCAGGAAGTTTCCCCGATCTCATCATTACTGGCGAGCATGTTGAAAATGGGATCAAACTAGGGAAGATTCAGGGCGTTGATCTATCCTCAGTTGGAGGAGGAAAGAAACCATATAGTAGCAAGAGGCATGAAGGAGAGACGGGCGCAATGTCTAACGCTCGGAGGAAAGGTAAGGGCCAACGCCAGCAGGTTGCTAGCATAACCATACCTACTATCCAAAAACCTCAGCAGCAGTAGCAGCAAAATCAGCAAAGGTACAGGAGGTACCAGAACAAAACACCTTTGGAGAATCGTCATCTTGAGACACCGCCTATGTCATATGCTCAACTATTACAAATTTTGCTTCAGTTACAACTAGTTCAGAAAAGAACCCTGGCTCCTTTGACAGGGACACCTCCACAGGGCTATGATGCGAATGCAAGATGTGATTTTCACTCGGGGGCACCTGGCCACTCGATTGAAAACTGTAAGGCATTCAAGCACAAGGTGCAAGATATGGTTGACGCTAAAATCATCAATTTTTATGATAATTTGCTGAACGTCACAAAGAACCCTATGCCGAATCATGGGGGAGATGGGGTGAACGCCATTATTGAAGAAGAAGACTCAGATTTATTGACTGATGTCAAGGACCTGAGGACACCGCTTGGTTTCGTTAAAGCCAAGCTGATGAAGAGAAGCATCTTTTTGGCCTGTGGAGAATTGTGTATGGATTGTGCGATTCGTTCAGACGGCCGGGAACAGTTGATAGCGGGGATTCAGAGTCTGATGACCGAAGGAATCTTGCAGTTTAGCCGGAGGGCTGAATATAGATCTGGAGAGGTAATGCTGAATCAGGATGATGAAGTTGCCACTATTGCCATCCCTCGCAAGACAATAACCATTTATGCGTCCAGGCCACCTACGATTACCATCACAAAAGTCGGGCCTATACCATTTGAAAGCACCAACGCTGTCCCATGGCACTATGGGGAAGACGTCTACTGTAATAGACAGAAATTGGAATTGGAGCCATCTGGGCAGTGTGTGGATAACCTAGTGAGAACCGGCGGGATAACACGTAGCGGAAGAGTATTTGCTCCACCTGAGGTTGAGGCTGACAAAACTGACAAAGCTGAGAAAATTGATAAAGGAAAGAGTAAGGTCATTGAGGAAACCCCTTGTGGGGTAGAGAAAGACCTACTTGTAAAGGACGCTGAAGAGTTCATGAGGTTGATCAAGAAGAGTGATTATAAGATCGTTGATCATCTTCATCAAACACCGTCAAAAATCTCTATCCTGAATTTGTTGTTGTGTTCTAAGGCACATCGCAACGCGCTGCTGAAGGTGCTGAATGCAGCGTATGTGTCACAAGAGATCTCGGTCAACCAGCTGGAGGGAGTAGTGGCTCACGTGAATGCGGGGAACGGGTTAGGGTTTACTGACCTAGAGCTGACGCCGAAGGGAAGAAACCACAATAGCGCCCTGCATATCTTGATAGAGTGTAGGGGAACAGTTATGTCCCATGTGTTGGTGGACACCGGATCGTCTCTCAATGTTCTCCCAAAGAAAGCTCTGATGAAGCTGGACACGAGGGGACTAATCTGCACACCCAGTGACCTGGTTGTAAAAGCTTTCGATGGAACCAAGCACCATGTCATTGGAGAAGTAACTCTACCCATCCAAGTTGGGCCGGAAACTTTCGACGCAGTCTTCTATGTCATGGATATCATGCCAGCCTATAGTTGCCTGTTAGGCCGGCCATGGATCCATTCTGCTGGCGCAGTGACCTCCACATTGCACTAGAAGCTGAAGGATGTTCTAGGGGGCAGCATTGTAACTGTGTGTGGCGAAGAAGACATAATGGTGAGCCATTTGTCGTCTTTCAAATATGATGAGGTGGATGGCGAGATCCATGAAACTTTGTGTCAGGCATTTGAAGCTGTGAAGGTCAAAGATGTGACTCCAGTGATGATTGAGAAACTGGAGATGACTCTCTCTTCCTTCAAGGAAGCTCGGGCTGTTGTTCAAGCTGGCTCTGCCCCAGGCTGGGGGCAAGTTCTGGAAATACCTAACAAGCAGGATAAGTTTGGGTTAGGGTATTCTCCTTATGCTGATGCTTCCTTCTCCCATAGTGCGCCGCGCGTCAAAGGGCCGATCAAGTTCACAAGAGGTGGGGTGATATTTGAAAATGTCAACACAGTGTCTGAAGACGGCGAAGACAGTGATTGCAACTTAGATTCCTGGATTCAGCCAAGCAAACCAGGCCAGAGCCTCAACAACTGGTCCGTCAGGGATGTCATCCAAGTGATAGGCAAAGAGTAATGATTTACTTTCTCCAATTATTGTACAACCCTATGTTCTACCCGGGGCATAGTGGTTTTATTGTCAGGGCCTTATTTGGTTATGTACATACAATTTATCAATAAATCAAAGGGCGTTTTTCTATGCATTCAAATGTTGTGATCTCTGTTATTCCTGTTTTTATTTTTGTTTTAAAAAACAATAAAATGGCAGTATGGTTTGTGCTAACCTGCATATCCTTGTTTTAAGCTTAACCCTTGTTATTGCAAGATTCACATCACAGATGACATCGACTATGAACCTTCTACGACTCACTTCGACTTCGATTGCCCGATATATCAAGCTGAAGAAAAGATTGATGAAGACGAAGACCTTCCCAAAGAGTTGGCCCGTTTGTTGAAACAAGAAGAGAAAGTCATTCTGCCTCATGAGGAAGAGATTGAGATTGTGAATCTGGATTCTGAGGAACTTGTCAGGAATGTCAGGATAGGGGCTGCATTGCAGAGTAATGTCAAGCAGGGATTGGTCGAGATGCTTCGAGAGTATAGTGACATCTTTGCTTGGTCGTACGAAGATATGCCCAGACTCAACACTGACATAGTGGTCCATCATCTACCACTGCGAGAAGATTGTCCTCCCGTTAAGAAGAAGCTTAGAAGGACACGACCAGATATGGCTGTTAAGATCAAAGAAGAAGTGCAAAAGCAGCTGGATGCTGGCTTCTTAGCGGTCACTACTTACCCTCCGTGGGTCGCCAACATAGTACCTGTACCGAAGAAGAATGGTAAGGTGCGGATGTGCATCGATTATCGGGATCTGAATAGGGCGAGCCCTAAAGATGATTTCCCGCTCCCTCATATTGATGTGTTGGTCGACAATACAACTCTGTTTTCCGTGTTTTTGTTCATGGATGGCTTCTCCGGCTATAATCAGATAAAGATGGCGCCGGAGGACATGGAGAAAACTACATTTATTACTCATTGGAGAACGTTTTTCTACAAGGTAATGCCTTTCGGTCTGAAGAACGCAGGGGCCACTTACCAACGAGAAATGGTTACTTTGTTTCATGACATGATTCACCATGAGATTGAAGTCTATGTTGATGACATGATTGCGAAGTCCCAAATGGAGGAGGGACATCTGGTCAATTTGCTGAAGCTTTTTGAGAGGCTTAGGAAGTTCAGGTTGAGGCTGAATCCTAACAAGTGTACTTTCGGAGTACAGTCTGGAAAACTACTGGGGTTTATTGTGAGTGAAAAAGGCATTGAGGTTGATCCTGCGAAGATAAAAGCAATACAAGATATGCTAGCACCAAAAACTGAAAAAGAAGTTCGTGGGTTCCTGGGCAGGATAAACTACATTGCAAGGTTTATATCTCAGCTCATGGCCACGTGTGAACCGTTGTTCAAACTACTGAAGAAAGATCAGGCGATTATCTGGAACGAGGATTTCCAGAACGTATTCGACAAGATAAAACAGTATTTGCAGGAACCTCCAATCTTGATACCCCCAGTGGCCGGAAGACCCTTAATCATGTACTTGACAGTTCTTGAGAATAGCATGGGTTGCATTCTCGGTCAGCATGACGAGACTGGCAGAAAGGAGCACGCCATTTATTACTTGAGTAAAAAGTTCACAGATTGTGAATCCCGTTACTCAATGTTGGAGAAAACGTGTTGCGCACTCGCGTGGGCTGCCAAACGTTTACGACAGTATATGCTCAACCATACAACCATGCTAATTTCGAAGATGAATCTGATCAAGTACGTCTTCGAGAAGCAAGCGCTTTCGGGCAGGATTTCCAGATGGCAAATGGTGTTGACGGAATATGACATTTAGTATGTTTCCCATAAGGCCATTAAGGGAAGCGTATTGTTTGAATACCTTGCCGAACAACCTATCGAAGATTATCAGCTGATGAAATTTGAATTCCCTGATGAGGGTATCATGTTTCTCAAAGTAAAGGATTGTGATGAACCGTTGCCCGACGAGGGCCCAGATAGGAAGTCCCAGTGGAAATTGATATTTGACGAGGAGGTTAATTTGTACGGAAGTGGTATTGGGGCGATCATTACGACCCCCCATGGATCCCACATCCCATTTGCTGCTAGATTGACTTTTCCAGTCACCAACAATGAAGCGGAATACGAAGCATGCATCATGGGTTTAGAAGAAGCTATTGATTTGAGAATTAAAAACATGGATGTATATGGTGACTCGACGCTTGTTGTTAACCAAATAAAAGGGGAGTGGGAGACTCGTCAATCGAATTTGGTGTTGTACATGAATTACGCCAGAAGGCTGCTTCCGTTCTTTGATCGAGTGGAACTCCATCATGTGCCCAGAGCTGAAAATAAGATGGCTGATGCCTTAGCCACATTGGCTTCGATGTATAAAGTCAATTTTTGGAATGAAGTTCCAAGAATTGTCCTTTCCCGTCTTGATAGACCTGCATTCGTTTTCGCGATCGAGGAAGCATCCGATGGCAAGCCATGGTTCCATGATATCCAGACTTTCCTTATGACTAAGGAGCATTCTGCGGGAGCGTCAACCCAGGATAAGAAGACTCTAAGGGGGCTGTCTGGAAATTTCTATCTCAATCCTGATGGAGTTCTGTATAAGAGAAATCACGATCTCGTGCTACTCAGATGTGTAGATGAGAAAGAAGCGAGTTTGCTCATGGAAGAGGTCCATGAAGGCACATTTGGTACGCACGCCGGCGGGCATGCTATGACGAGAAAGATCTTGAGATCAGGATATTACTGGCTGACGATGGAGTCAGATTGCTTCAAATTCACGAAGAGATGTCAAAATGCCAGATTTATGCTGATAAAATTCATGTGCCTCCGTGCCCGTTGAACGTCATGTCATCCCTGTGGCCGTTCTCCATGTGGGGAATTGATATGATAGGCAAGATCGAGCCTACTGCATCTAACAGTCATTGCTTTATTTTGGTAGCCATCGACTACTTCACCAAGTGGGTGGAGGCAGCCTCGTATGCTAACGTGACCAAGCAGGTGGTGGCTAGATTCATAAAGAAGGACATCATTTGTCGATACGGAATTCCTGAGCGGATCATTACTGATAATGGTTCGAATCTGAATAACAAGATGATGAAGGAGTTATGCCAGAGCTTCAAGATTGAACATCACAACTCATCACCTTACCGGCCGAAGATGAATGGTGCGGTTGAAGCGGCCAACAAAAACATCAAGAAGATAGTTCAGAAGATGGTTCTGTCCTACAAAGATTGGCATGAGATGTTGCCATTTTCATTGCATGGTTATCGTACGACGGTACACACATCAACCGGGGCAACTCCTTTCTCACTAGTGTGCGGTATTGAAGCTGTCCTATTGTTGGAAGTTGAGATTCCCTCTTTGCGAGTTTTGGTGGACGTGAAACTCGATGAGGCAGAATGGATTAAGAACCGACTGAACCAACTCAGCCCGATGGACGAGAAGAGATTAGCATCGATTGCATATGGTCATCTGTACCAGAGCCGAATGAAGAAAGCTTACGACAAGAAGGTGCGTCCTAGAAGCTTTCAGACGGGTGATCTCGTCCTGAAGAAGATTCTTCCACCATATTCCGATCACAGGGGCAAGTGGACTCCTAACTACGGAGGTCCGTACGTCGTCAGCAAGGTCTTCTCGGGAGGAGCCTTGTTGTTATCCACGATGGATGGCGAAGATTTTGCATCCCCTGTGAACGCGGACGCAGTTAAAAAATACTTTGCTTAAAAAACGACCCGCTGGAAAGAAAAAAGAATATCCAGGAAAAAATGGGGCATCCCGGCGAACTATAAAAAAGGAAAAGGTTCGCGCAAAAATTAGGGATATAAATGAAAAATTTACACCCGCAAAGTCGAAAACCTGGAAGGGCGCCTTTGGTAAAAAAGGGTATCCCGGTGAATCGAAAACCTAGAAGGGTGATTCAGGCAAAAGTTAGGGATTTGAAAAGCTAATGACTGCGTTCCGCGTATGGACTTTCATTGTTTAGTGGTTTGGAAGACCTGAGGGTCGTTTATCTGAATCAATCTCTTCTGAAGCTGAAGCGTCGAAGAAGTATCGAAGTCGAGTGGGTCATAGAGGGATCAACTCATGGTGTTCGTCTATGCCACATTGCCGACATTTGTATATACTGATGTATATTTATGTTATTATGCTTGCGCAGCTTCCTCATTTCAGGAGCTTGCATCCGTTGTAAAACATTTTGCCCATTCAGGGGCCCGTTATCAATAAAACGTATACTATTCAGCAATTTTGTTTGTTTCTTTAGCTTTTATTTGTTTTGTTTGCGAAAAAGAACGCCCGATGTTTTTGATAAAATGCACATACATAAACTTGCCGGCCTAGGCCGATAATTGTTGAAACATTGAATTACCTGAACATTGTCACAGGATGATAACCTTGATAGGTCCCTTTGTGAAGGGTATCTTGTCTGTTTGTTCGTGTTGTTACAGGTACGACACATTCCAGGAAGTATGCCAGATGTTTTCCGAGCAGGATCATTCCTTCTTCCGCAGCGAGTTCAGCAGCGTCTCCCCACGGAGTCTGGACATGGGACCGTGAGCATTGATGCGTCTCTCCAAGAAGAGATAGATTCTCCCCAACCAGATGTATCCTAGGTAGGATCATCCTCTCCCTAGCTGAGTCATGCGCTAAAGCGTATGTTCATTCCCAGCACTAAGTCAATGTGCAGTTTTTTCGTAGAAGACTAGTCACAAGTGTTCAACTTCCGATAGTTTCAGACTGAAGTCCCCAGCAGAATTGAGATTCCCCAAAAATTTGTACTCTCCCCAGCAGGTAGGAGTTGTTCCAGCGTCTGATGGCCTATCCTCAGCCGAGTCTGTAGTTCCCCAAGAGAGCCGAGTCCTTGGAAGTCGTTCAGGCCATGATTGGTTTTCCCTAGTGGAGGTTGTTGAATAGCTGATGTTGTACTTCCCCATCGGAGTCCGTGTCTCCAGGAGGATTCTATCTACGAAGGCCGTGCATTTTATTTCTACGATTTATATCGTTTTCCTCAGCAGATTGTGGTTCGTATACCTAGTAGAGCAGGTCCAGGTTCTCGTAGAACTTTGTTCCCATGCAGCATTCGCCTGGAGTTCATTTCCCCAGGTTTAGTCCAATTGAGATTGGCGTGACTTCTTCTCCCCGGCAGGAGGATTCCTTCCTCCACCAGAGTGGTCCTTTCTCCTTGACAGGAGGATTTTTCCCTTCAGCATTTATTTTGCTTATGGGGTCGTAGCACTTTGCATGATTGCATAAGCATTTACCCTAAAACGCATAGCATTTCCACCGTGTGGAGCATTGCGCCATTGTCAAACATATGCATATGAAACATGAGCTAGGTCGTTACTATTCTTGTTTTGCAGGTGATCCTACGCAGAATGGTTTGCTCAGGATGATTCTTGAATTCCCCAACGAAGTTGATTGCTCAAGATGATTCTTGAATTCCCCAGCGAAGTTGATTGCTCAAGATGATTCTTGAATTCCCCAGCGAAGTTGATTGCTCAAGATGATTCTTGAATTCCCCAGCAAAGTTGATTACTCAAGATGATTCTTGAATTCCCCAGCGAAGTTGATTGCTCAAGATGATTCTTAAATTCCCCAGCGAAGTTGATTGCTCAAGATGATTCTTGAATTCCCCAGCGAAGTTGGTTGCTCAAGATGATTCTTAAACTACCCAGTGAAGTCAGCAGAATGTTCGCTCAAGATGATTCCTGAAATCTCCAGCAGAGTTATTGGCTCAAGTTGATTCTTAGAGTCCCCGACGGAGTTATTTGCTCAGGATGACTCTCGAGTTCCTCCGCAGAATGGTTTGCTCGAGATGATTCTTGAAGTCCTCAGCAGAGTTGATTCATCCAGAATGATTTCTGGATCCCCGAAGCAGAGTTACTTGATAGTTATCCAGAATCCCCAGCGGAGATGTATCATCCCCAGCAGGTTTTGAAAAGAGAAGTTGAAATTTCCCTAGAAGACTTGGTGATTGAAGTCTGGCAGTAGTGCCAAATCTCAAGACTTACTGATGAAGTCCAACTAAGATGTCGAAGTAGTTCTCCCAGCTGACGCGGAGTGCCTGACGGCGAAAGAATAGGTATCCCTATTGGGTTCATGATTGACCGAGGATTCTATTTCAGATTTGCTAACGAAGTCTGGCTGACGCCCGAGATGTTCTTTGAATGCCCGATGGCATAATTATAGAGATTGTCAAAAGTTCCTAAATGACCTGATGAGTCCCAAGGAATTCTTCTACTTTCGTGCCGCAGAATACCTAACGGCAATACCAACTATGTATCACCGGTTACCGAGTGACCAGTGATCCCTTGATGACTTGAGGAAGAAGCTGCCGCAAAATCTGATAATCATCCCGACGGAGATTTGAGAGTAGCCCTTCGCCAGTTACCGAGTAACCGGTGATCCCTTATTGACTTACTTATGAAGTCCGACAAAGATATTGTCGACGTTCCTAGGGACATGATGAGTCCATAGGCGATGATAAGGAATCCAGCCATCATGCACCAGTTACCGAGTAACCGGTGATCCCTTATTGACTTACTAATGAAGTCCGACAAAGATACTGTCGACGTTCCTAGCGACATGATGAGTCCATAAGCAACGATAAGGAATCCAACTATCCTTCACCAGTTACCATGTAACCAGTGATCCCTTGATGATTTGAGGGAGAAGCTGCAGTGAAATCTGATGCTCATCCTGACGGAGATTTGGGCCAGTTATCGTGCAACTTCCATTTTAGACATCAAAGTTTGTCCTACCCACCAAAGTATCATTTACTTATGCGGTTGGCAAATTTCTGGTTACCGTGTGACCGATTCCCCAGCAGAGTTGCCGTGCAACTGCCAAGCTCAGTTTTGAAGATGGTCCTACCAATCAGAGTATCGTTTACCTGTGCGGTTGGCAGATCACCAATTACCGTGTAATCAGTGATCCCTTGATGATTTGAGGATGCAATGATATTAGATAAATCAGAGAATCATCCTGACGGAGGTTCAGATTAGTATTCTCCAGCTAGTTGTCGTTGCTATTTTAGTTTCCGAAGATTTGTCCCCGTCAGAGTACCGTGTACTTGTGCAGTTGGCAAATTTTCGGGTTTATTGGTATTCAACCGTCTTTTACCTTGATTGTCTGAGAGCCGTTCGCTTCTCACCCAGTCAGGTCCAAGTCGTTCAAATAGGGGCAGCTGTTGCACCACAAAATTTGCCCAACCTTTCTACACCTAGCTTATGTTTCATTTCATTCACATTAGCATTATCATTTGCATTTCATTGACATGTGTGCAGGAGATCAAGAGGTATGATCACCAATCAAGAGCTATAAAAGACTATGAAGCTAGCTAAGAAGGTTATTCAAGTGTTCAAGGGTTGATATCCTTACCAGAGAAGTTAAAAGATCCTCAGAGAGAGTGGTTGAAGCCAAGTGTGTAAGTCTCCTAACTTGAGAGTTTTGGGAAGATCATCAGATGATTCTGGGGCCATAGAGTTGGACTTGAGGTCTTGAGAGAGATAATGAGAAGGTTGAAGTTCATTTGGAAGCCTAGACAGGTCATTATGTGGAGGATATGAAGATATTCCCAAGATTGGTGCAATTAGGGTTTCATCTGGATGACCCTAAGTCAACTGAGGATTTGAAGAAGGTTGAGACCTAATCCAAGAGCCATGTGATCATGGGTTGATACATTGATATGTTCTAAGGATGATTCCAAGGGTAAATCATCATGATTGAAGAGTTTGAGAAGTTTTAGGCTAGGGTTTTTGAGGCTTGACAGTGTAAAATCCCCTAGCTTAACCCCTGACTTCAAGACCACTTAACTCAAGAGGTGATATTCATCTCATCTTGACCCTAACATGATTGTTGTAGGGCATGATCTTAGCTTTAATTTGAGTACTAGAAGTCCTTGATAGGGTTTATAGAACTCAAGTTATGAGCCAGAAAAGTTACAAGTCATCTGAGGCATGTGAATTTGGGGCTTGAAAGTTACCCAACTTGCATGACACTTTTTCCCTAGAAGGATGATTCCTATGAACTTTTGGTCAATACGAATGTTGTTCCTTATTATCGTAGATTTCTAGAAAGTACTAGAAATCCATGATTGGATTCATAGAACTCAAGCTATGGCTTTGACAAGTCAAGGGTATTTTGGATATTTGAACATTATAGGTCTTTTTGAATTATGGGTCCATTTCACTATCTTGCAAGCTTCAAATGGAGTTTTGTTCAACACCAAAGTTGCTCAAAATGATATTATTAGTCCAACCATGTCCTAAGTAACCATTGATATGGATTAGAGCAAACATTGGTTGAAGGAATTTCTCAAAAAGGCCATTTTAATGAATTAAAATGAAAAAATTCAAAACAATTGGTAATTGAATGATTTCAAGCCAAATTTGTACTCATTTTGATTGGAAATGATATTCTAAACAATTTTGCATTATTACATTTTTGATTTTATACTCATTTCATGGCATTTTGGTGGATTGCTTCATGATGAAGTAACACTTCAAACACACATCTTTGGTTGAAATCAAAGGAAGAGACTCACTCATTTACACTCCATAACTCTCAAGCATGTGATCTGAGGTGGATTGAGAGCAAGAACAAGGCAAATTCATGCATACCATAAGTGAAATTTTGAGAAAAACTTGAAAGTTGGAAATCATAAATTGGGCCATGAATGGGCCTCAAAAGGTTTCAAACAGAATATAAATAGATTTTGGATCATTCTCAGTAGCTTCTAGTGCCATTTTCGGTTGAGAATCAAATAGTGAAGTTTGTGGAAGAAGCTTGAAAGTGGATTTTCGAATTTCAAGATAGGGGCTGAATCAAGATCAACCAAGCATCTAAACTTGTTCATCATCAACTAATGAAGAAATCTGCACCTTTTAGAGGAAGAATTCACCCTCAAGAACACCAAATTCAAAGCTTCCGATAAGGTTCTTGATTCTCAAAATTCCTCTTAATTTAATCATAATTAAGTTAGTTTGAACATGCGGTTAAGTTAGTATTGAACTCTAGATGGATTTAGAATTGGTTTGGTGACGTTTTATGATAATTTTTACCATGGCATCCCAAGTTGTAGTTCAAATATCTCTTTAGATAATGGATAAAAATGAGAAAGAACATGATATTTGGAACCTAGGGAGTGAGAGGAAGATATTAGTGGCTTTGTTTTAAGTTTTCGTGAGAGTTGAAATTTCTTGATGATTCTTGATGTCCATGGCTTCTTGAGTTTTAATGGAGGAAAGTTAGAATAAGTGGTAGATTCGGATTCCTTGCGAAAAATCTCATGAAATCGGTTAAAGAAACGTAAGAAATGGTGGAAATATGAAGGAGCCACGTCGTTGGGGGATCCGCGCAGCCGCCGGCGGTAGGGGGCGGTGGCCGGAAACTTCGCCGGCAAGTTGGGGAAGATGAAGTGGAGAAGATGAGCCACACGCGTATGATCGTAATACTTTTCCGTTTGCGGTCATGATTAGATCTTCCCATGGTCCATCTTTGACTAAATGCATGAGATTACTTGGGCTTCATTAATGTGTTGTCACTCTCCTACCCCTTGGATGGCTTGACTTAGTCGACTGATCTCGTGGCTACAGTTTTTTCTGCATTTCTTTATTTCCTTTAATTATTTTTATTTCTTCTTTAATTGCTTTGTTCATTTTAATTCATAAAAAATAGTAAAAATGCTTATAAAATTATGAAAATATTCGTTGATGATCCTCATCATGTCTATGATTTTTGTGTGCAATTAGATTTTATTTTCGTTTAATTTTCAATTTAATTTCGTTTTTCTCCTTTAATTGGATAATAAAAATACAAAAAAACTGCATAGTTTCTTGCTAATTTTTGTTCTGGAGTTTGAGATTTTTGTTGTGATTTTTAGATAATTCTATGAGATTTTTGTTGTTATGAGATTTTGTGTGCTGGTTATATGCATGTTGATGGTGTTATGAGATTTTTGTTGTGATTTTTAGATAATTCTAAATAGGATTTTGAGGTAGTTAATTAGGAGTATTCATGGAAGGATCCCTTTAGTGTACCCTTGAGGTTTTAGATTTAATTTGAGCCTTTTAACTTAGGTTTAGCCCCTGATTTTTGTACCATAGCTTGTTGATACATGTAGGATGATGTAGTATTTTCCTTAGAATTTCTAGAAGTGAATTTCTATTATTCCCCCATTTTACAAGTTGGTGTTGTTAGGTGACCTTAATCTTAGCTTAGCTTGTAGTTTAGCACTAAAGATGAATCTTTAGACAACTCTAGGCTTTGAATTACTCCTTGATAGGATTAAGACTAGGTTGATCCATAGTTATAGCTTAGAGTAGGCCTAGATAGAGCTTTAATCCTTCTTAGTTTAGGTGATCCTTAACTAATCTCTAGGATTTCAACTTAAGAGTGTTAGGAAGATCAATCTCCCATGAATGGTAGAGTGTCATGGTGGATGCCTTTGGCATACACCATGCTTCCCTTCATTTCAATCCCCTATGAATGGTAGAGTGTCATGGTGGATGCCTTTGGCATACACCATTCTTCCCTTCATCTTTAATCTCCCATGATTGGTTGAACATCATGGTGGATGCCTATGGTATTTACTATGTATCACCTCATTTCCTGATTATCCATGATTGGTTGAACATCATGGTGGATACCTTTGGTATACACTATGTATCACCTCATTTCCTTATTATCCATGATTGGTTGAACATTATGGTGGATATCTTTGGTATACACCATGCATCCCATCATCAATTCCTTTCCTTAGGATAGATGCGTTGTATGATTACTTGTAGAATGAATCCATTATTTTCCATGAGTCCTTTTCCTCATTCATGATTGAGTGGTGTGTTGCATTAGGATAGTTCATAATTAGAATAGTTTAAGTGTAGATGCATGACAGCATTAAGAGGTTGAGTGGGTCTCCCTCTGCTTGTTTTCCTTAAGGGTTGAGGTGATCCTCCCCTTGCTTGTGTGTTGTTTTTCTTTTTCTAATTGACGTATTTGCATAAAAGAGGTTGAGTGAGTCTCCCTCTGCTTGTCTGCTTTGAATGTTTTCTTTTCTTTGATTGATTGCTAAGATGTTGAGTGAGTCTCCCTCTGCTTGTATTGCTGCATTGCATGTGCATCTTTACTGTTTACTGTTTACTGCTTATCTGTTTAGCTGATGCTTTTATCTGTTTCTGTATCCCACTAACATGATCCCCTAGGAATCTCACTTCCTTTGATAAGGAAGTGATGATTAGAACTTTAGGTTGAAACCTATGCATGATAACATCTATAAGTTCCCTATTTCAAACCTCAACCATAGGATGAATCCTTGGCATGACAACATTAGGACTTGATAGTCTCCCCATAGAGTTCATTCTCTTCTCTCTCCAAACAAATCAAAATATAGTAATAAAGGTTAACTGATGTCAGTCTTAAGCTACTTGAGAAAGGGTTGTTGGAGAGTTTCTTTTCAACAGCTTGGGTGTTTAGTATGGTACCTTTTAGGTGACATGCGATGCATTCGCTCTCAGGTCATAGTCTCTAGTGCGATATTAGTTGCAAACATCCATAAAAATCAGTTCTTCCGTAAAAACAGAAAACAAAATTCAAACCTTTTTGCCCCGTGGGCCCATAAATCAAAGGGAGCTTTTCTGAAGAAAAGAGTGTCGTTAACTCCGAGTTCTATCGCAAACGGTAACGCCTAAGTCTCCAAGAATCGAGCTGCATACACCAAACTGCTGGAACTTCCTGTTAACCCTACTCGAAAAACAGATGAATCTGAATTCCTGTAACCCGTATTATCCCGAACTATGTAAGCTCTGATCTCTCATATCTGTTTAGAGTACGTAGGCATAATACTGACGTATTGGCGAGCCACCTTCCCCGTAACCCGTAGTTAGCCGACCTACGTTGACTCTGATTTTTTCATTCTCTGATGAGAATACGTAGGCATAAAGCGTGACGCTTTGCCGAGTCATTTTCTTTTCTTTTCAGACCAGCCTTGATAGGTAGATAGATTAAAACCAACTCGTCAGATAAACACAACAAGCGTGGATCCCATCGAGTACGATGGACGTGAGGGGTGCTAATACCTTCCCCTTGTGTAACCGACTCCCGAACCTAGACATGGTTGCGATGACCTTGTCTTATACCTTTTCGTCAGGTTTTTCCGATCATTCCCTTTCCCGTTCTTAGGGATAAATAACGAAAGGTGGCGACTCTTCTGTTTTGTCGGCACCTTATTTTCGCGGTAGCGACAGAACCATTGTCAGTAATGATTCACTCGGGTATTCTGTATCTGCAAATGATGTCCTTCTTTATGAACTGGGCTACGACTTGTTTTGTAATATTGGCATACAAGGTTGCTTCAACCCACTTGGTGAAGTAATCGATGGCAACCAAGATGAAACGATGATCGTTGGATGCGGTTGGCTCAATCTTGCCAATCATATCAATGCCCCACATGGAGAAAGACCACGAGGACGCCATAACATTCAATGGGCACGGTGGTACATGAATCTTGTCTGCATAAATATGGCATTTATGACATTCCTTTGCAAATTTGAAACAATCTGACTCCATGGTTAGCCAATTATACCCTACTCGTAATAGCTTCCGAGACATGGCATGCCCGCCGACATGTGTACCAAAAGTACCCTCGTGGACTTCTTCCATAAGCAACGTCGCTTCCTTTTCATCCACACATCTCAACAACACCAAATCAGGGTTCCTTCTATAAAGCACACCATCTGGGTTTAGATAAAAGTTGCCAGACAACCTCCTCAGCATCTTATTATCCTGAGTCGAAGCCCCTGGTGGATACTCTTGCTTCTTGAGGAAGTTCTGTATATCGTAAAACCATGGCTTGCCACCAGCAGCCTCTTCAATGGAAAATACGAAAGCGGGCCTATCCAAGCGAGAAATGACTATTCTGGGAGCATCATTCCAAAAATTCACTTTATACATCGAAGATAGTGTTGCCAAAGCATCGACCATCTGATCCTCGGCTCGCGACACATGGTGAAGCTCTACACTGTCAAAAAAAGGTAACAACCTCCTAGCATAATCTCTGTAAGGAATTAGATTCGGCTGACGAGTTTCCCACTCTCCCATGATCTAATTAACCACTAGCGTTGAATCGCCATATACATCCAAATTCTTGATTCTCAAATCAACAGCCTCTTTTAGACCCATGATGCACGCCTCGTACTCAGCTTCATTGTTAGTGCAAGGGAATGTCAACCTGGCAATGAACAGGATGTGAGTACCATGAGGAGTTGTAATAATTGCCCTGATCCAACTACCATAAGAGTTGACAGCGCCGTCGAATATCATCTGCCATTGAGAACCTCTCTTTGGACCTTCATCAGGCAATAACTCTTCACAATCTTTCGCTTTGAGGAACATGATATCCTCGTCAAGAAATTCAAACTTTATCGGTTGATAGTCTTCGATTGGCTGCTCAGCAAGGTATTCTTACAGAAAACTTCTTTTGATGGCTTTCTGGGAAACATATTGTATATCGTACTCTGTCAGTACCATCTGCCACCTGGGAATTCTTCCTAAGAGCGCTTGCTTTTCGAAGACATACTTGATCAGATCCATCTTCGAAATCAGCAAGGTTGTGTGATTGAGCATATATTGTCTCAAACGTTTGGCAGCCCAGGCAAGTGTGCAACACGTTTTCTCGAGCATTGAGTAACGGGACTCACAATCTGTGAATTTTTTACTCAAATAATATATCGCATGCTCTTTCCTTCCAGTCTCGTCATGTTGACCAAGAACACAACCCATACTGTTCTCAAGAACCGTTAAGTACATGATTAAAGGCCTTCCAGCTACTGAGGGTATCAATACCGGAGGCTCCTGCAAGTATTCTTTTATCTTATCAAATGCTTTTTGACGATTTTCATTCCAGACGACCACCTGATCTTTCTTTAACAATTTAAACATTGGTTCACATGTGGTTGTGAGATGAGATATGAACCGAACAATATATTTCAATCTCCCCAAGAAACCACAGACCTTCTTTTTTGTTTTCGGCACTAGCATATCTTGTATAACTTTTATCTTTGCAGGATCGACCTCGATTCCTTTTTCACTGACAATGAACCCCAATAACTTTCCGGACCGAACTCCAAAAGTGCACTTATTTGGATTCAACCTCAATCTGAACTTCCTGATCCTCTCAAACAGCTTCAACAAGTTGACCAGATGCTCTTCCTCCGTTTGCGACTTTGTTATCATGTCATCAACATAGACCTCAATCTCATGATGAATCATATCATGAAACAA
This sequence comes from Lathyrus sativus, assembly GCA_963859935.3. NCBI lineage: Eukaryota > Viridiplantae > Streptophyta > Magnoliopsida > Fabales > Fabaceae > Lathyrus > Lathyrus sativus. The sequence goes on from OZ012739.1 coordinate 252,141,031, forward strand.
AGTGACCATAGCCCGCTGGTAAGTTGCCCCTGCGTTTTTCAACCCAAAAGGCATTACCTTGTAACAGAACGTCCCCCACGGCATAATGAACATCGTTTTCTCCATATCTTCCGGTGCCATCTTTATCTGGTTATAGCCCGAAAAACCATCCATGAAGGAAAATATGGAGTATTGAGCAGTATTGTCAACCAATACGTCAATGTGAGGGAGCGGGAAATCATCTTTTGGGTTCGCCTTATTAAAATCCCTGTAATCTACACACATCCGTAGATTACCATCTTTCTTAGGTACAAGTACGATGTTGGCGACCCACAGAGGGTAAGTGGTTACGGCATAAAATCCAACGTCCAACTGCTTTTGAACTTCTTCTTTAATTTTTACAACCATATCTGGTCTTGTTCTTCTAAGCTTCTGCTTGACCGGCGGACATTCCTCGCGCAACGGCAAGCAATGAACCACTATGTCGGTATCAAGCCTGGGTATATCTTCGTACGACCAAGAAAAGATGTCACTATAATCTCGAAGCATCTCAACCAGTCTTTGCTTGATGCCACTCTGTAGCGCAGCCCCTATCCGAACATTTCTGATAACTTCTTCAGAACCCAGATTAACAACCTCGATTTCCTTCTGATGAGGAAGAATGATCTTCTCTTCTTGTTTCAAGAGCCTAGCTAACTCTTCAGGCAAATCTTCATCCTCATCAATCTCTTCTTCAGCTTGATATATCGGTTGATCGAAGTCGAAGCGAGTCATAGGAGGTTCTGAATCGGTATTATCTGCAATAAGAATCCTGCAATAAAAATGGTTAAATGTTTCAAACAATATGCAAACAAATACAAACCATATTGTCATTTTATTGTGAAAAATAAAAAAGAAAGACAAAGATCACAAAATTTGAATGAGAAAATGCCCTTTGATTAATTGATAAAACAATGTTCAGACATAAACAATAAGGCCCTGAAATAAAATACTGCTATGCTCCGGGTAGAACATAGATTAGTACAATAATCGGTAAAAACAAAGCATTATTGTTCTGTCGTCACTTGAACGAATTCTTCAATGGACCAGTTGTGCAGGCTCTGTCCTGGAGTATACGGCTTGATCCAGGCATCCATATCACAATCATTATCTCCCTCTTCGTCTGACACAACATTGATTCTTTCGAAGATAACTCCCCCCTTAGTGAATTACACAGGTCCTTTATAGCGCGACGCGCTCTGCGAGGATGAAGGAGAAGAGAATGATGGTCGGTACCCTAAACCAAACTTGTCTTGCTTGTGGGGAATCTCCAATACTTGGCCCCATCCTTGCATTGCCCCAGTCTGTACAACTGCTTGGGCCTCTTTAAACAGAGACATGGCCACCTCCGGCGCTTCGCTCACAACAGGAGACTTGTCTTTAATCTTGATTGTTTCAAAAGCCTGACACAGGCTTTCATGTATCTCTCCGTCCACCTCGACATACTTAAAGGATGATAAGTGGCTGACCATTATATCCTCTTCCCCGCACACTGTAACAACACTACCGCCAACCATATACTTTAGCTTTTGATGCAGCGTGGAGGTCATAACTCCTGCTGAATGAATCCATGGACGGCCTAGTAAAAAACTGTAGGCTGGCTGGATATCCATAATGTAAAACACTGCATCAAAGACTTCTGGTCCCACTTGAATGGGCAAAGTTACCTCCCCAAACACAGATCTTTGGGTTCCATCAAACGCACGCACCACCAAATCACTTGGTGTGCAAATCAACCCCTGCATGTATAACTTCATTAGGGCTTTCTTTGGGAGTACGTTCAAGGATGATCCCATATCCATAAGTACATGAGACATGACAGCCCCTCGGCATTCTAAAGATATGTGCAACGCACAATTATGGTTTCTGCCTCTTGGCGTCAAATCCAAGTCTGTAAACCCCAAGTCGTTCCCTGCATTTACGTGCGCAATAACTCCTTCAAGTTGATTAACCGAAATTTCTTGTGCCACGTAAGCAGTGTTCAGTATTCTCAACAGTGCATTCATATGCGCTTCAGAACAAAGTAACAGCGACACGATAGATATCTTAGAAGAAGTTTGCTGCAAATGATCAACTATCTTATAGTCGCTTTTCCATATCAGCCTCATAAACTCTTTTGTGTCCTTCAACAAAGATTCCTTCTCCCCAGACTGAGAAGTTTCCTCTACCACTGGGCTTTTCCCCTTGTCAACCTTATCAACAATCACTTCAGGTGACGAAAAGACCCGGCCACTACGAGTAATGCCTCTTGCTCCCACAAGATTATCTACTGAATCCGTAGGGGGACCATTCAAGTCTACTTTCTATCCATTGCAATACACTTAGGCTCCATAGTTCCATGGAATAGCCTTGCTGCTTTCGAACGGTACGGGAACTGCTTTTATTATGGTTATTGTTGGTGGCTTTGGCACATAAATGGTAACAGTCTTATATGGAATGGAGATTGTTGCAATCTCATCCCCTTCTTCAACCACCAACTCTTCAGGCTCTCTTCCAACAGACCGGTCAAATTTTAAAACTCTGCTATCCATCATCTCCTGAATACATCTTTTCAACTACCCACATCCTCCCTCAGGATTAACCAGACACTCAGCACAGTCTTCAGCACACCCTGGGAAAACACCCCCTTCAGCAACCTAGCTTACACAAAGCTCAAAGGTGTCCTCAACTCATCAATATCTGTTACCAAATCCAAAACATCCTCCTCGATAATTGCGTTAACCCCAGCCTGCCCATGATTTGCCATGGGATTTTGTACCACATTAGGAACATCATTGCAGAAGTTAATCGCTTTACTGTCAATCATGTCCTGCACCTTATGCTTAAAAGCCTTACAATTATCGATGTTATGCCCCGAGGCACCTGAATGAAACTCACAGCAAGCGTTCGCATCGTGCCCGGGTGGAAGAGGCCCAGTTAAGGGAGCCAAAGTTCTTTTCTGAATCAGTTGCAGTTGTAACAAAGCTTGCAACAGCTGAGAATACAGCATGGGAGGCGCATCGAAATGCCTATTTGTTGCCCGGCCTCTATCTTGATATCTTCTGTACCCCTACTGATTTTGTTACGGTTGTTGTTGTTGTTGCTGATGCTGTTGTTGTTGTGGTTATTGAACTACTAGAATTATAATACTGGCAATTTGTTGTTACTGCCGATTATGACCTCTATTTCTCCCACGTGAACTGGACACAGAGTTAGTATCTCCCTCTCGCCTCTTGTTACTGAACACCTTATTGCCTCCTCCAGCTGAGGGCGTTTCACCAACACTTATCTTTCCTAACTTAATACCATTTTCCACCTTCTCTCCGGTGATGATTAAGTCAGAGAAACTGCCTGATATGCTGCTAATGAGCTTTTCATAATAAACGCATGGCAGAGTGGCGACAAACATATCAACGAGCTCACGTTCCACCATAGGTGGCTGCACCCTGACTGCTAACTCCCGCCATCTTTGAGCATATTCTTTGAAACATTCATTGCTCTCTTGTGAAAGATTTTGAAGCTGGACCCTGTTGGGAGCAAGGTCGATGTTGTATTGATAATGTTTCACAAATGCTTCAGCCAAATCCCTCCAACTACGAACATTCACGGGCTCCAGGCTCATGTACCATTCCAACGAAGGAACAGGCAGACTATCTTGGAAGAAATGCATGAGAAATTTCTCATCGTCTGAGTAGGAAGACATCTTACGATAATAGGACCTCAGATGAACCCTCAGGCAGGTGGTACCCTTGTATTTATCAAAGTCTGGGACTTTGAACTTTGGTGGCACTCTCAAGTTCGGGATCAGTCCCAGGTTAGCCATATCCAGGCCCATCGAGTTTTGGCTTTCAAGAGACCTCATTTTCTCTTCAATCATCTTAATCCTCCTATAAGCTTCGGAGGGTAATTCAACAGCCACAACCCTTGGCGAGAACACATCCTCTTACATGTCTTCATTCCAGATGTGCTCCATATTACCGTGTATAGCACACATGGTGTCAGGACCATAACCATTCCCATTACCATTACCACCATTACCAAAACCAGCATTGTTGAAACCTGCCGCATTACCGGCACCAGCAACATGACCACTCCCTCCAGCAGTAAGGATGACTAAGGTAGGCATAGAATTATCAGCCCGAGGAGTCTCAATACGAGGAGGGTTAACAACATCTCCACCATGCAACATATCGTTGCCATCAACACGTGCAATCAAGGGCTGCACTAGAGCCTGGAGTTGCTCTTGTCCATTAGCCACTCCTTGCATAACTTCCATGAATTGGGCCATACGGTCTCTCATTTCCTGCATCTCTGCTTGCATCTGCTCCATTACTCTCTTCTAATTCCTCCTAGTTGCATACCGGTGAGTCGTTAAATCGGCAATCCTGAAACACTAGTAAACCACAGGAAAAATAAGATTAACAGTTCTGATGCACCTGCAATGCGAGAAAAATGCTAAAATGCAGACATGTATGTATGCAACAGGGAAATTTCCCCCTCGATTCTAGTTTCCAGGAGAAAAACACAACAATGGAGAACCCTACGGACAAACTTAGAACAAAAACTCCTCGTATATAATCACAGGCCAACAGGTAATGTACAAGCTACAACTGAGTACAATAAGGAAAAGACCTTAACCAACAAGCCTGGTGATGGTCAAACAATAAACAATAAGCAGCAAAACTACAACAGAGATAAACAAAATAGTCAAGCCGGATGACGAGATCGGAAGTCCTCTAGCAGCTTCAGCGTCTCAGGATGATCTGGCCTAGCAAGTAGGCCTTGCCAGCTAACAGTATGATGTAGACTCTCAACATGGTCGTCCCAAGCTCCTTCCCTGAAACATGCCTCAAGCCTGCATCTCTTAGAATCAGCTCTCAACCTAAGATCCTTCAAGTTCGCAATCACTTCGTTCAACCTATACTCACTATCCCGTCTAAGTGATGCCTCTGCTGCAATCTCCCCATCTTTGGCATTGAGCCGCGTCTTCAGCTTGCTGATCTGTAGCTTTAACCTGTCTTCGGGCTCTTTGTTGTTGGTAAGCGTGGCATTCCATTGGCTCTCAAACATAGAAATCCTCAAGTAAGCTCTATCCAACTCTTCCTTCTTAGTAGCAAGAACACTGTTAACGGCCTTGAAATCCAAACCCAAACGCTCCCTTGAACCAGTCTCCTTGGTCAGATCCATACCCAATTTGTTTATAAGCTCAGTTTGTTTCTTGAAGGAATGAACAACATCAATCGTCTTGCTCCGAAGCTGAATGATTTCTTTCTCCAATTCCTCATTAGCTTTTCTAAATTCTTCCTTCTCAAATAATACATGATTGTATTTCTGAATGTCTACTGTAGTGGGTTCCTCAATCATGAGAGGATATAGAGGTGCAACTGATGGATACGACATCAGGAACTTCGCAGCTCTATCACGAATCCAAATAAGGTAAGGGTCATATGCTCGGCTATTACTCTTCCCCAAAGTTATTTTCCCTCTCTGATGAATGTTATTCCAAGCTTGCTCAAGTCTGCCTAAAGTCTCACCCTCCAATAAACCGGTGAGATACAAAGGTTCATGTATCTCCTCTTCTCTAGGAGGCTCCCTCAGTGTATACCCAAACTGTCTGACCAATAAAGAAGGGTTATAGTTGATGCAACCTTTCCTTCCGACCAAAGGGACATTATGAAATCCACCGCAACTATAAATAATATATGTACCAAGCACGTCTTGGTCAAACCAAATAATGTTCTCTGCAGATAGACCCATCAACCTCTCCGACCACTCCGAAGTACTAGCAGTGACAACAAATGGACCCGTCTTGGGCATATGACTAACAAACCATGCATACAACAGAGTAAAACAGCAAGCTACATTCTTTCCCCTTCGTTTCTCATTCTTGTAGTGCACAAAATGATAAATGTCTCCAAGGAGAGTAGGCACTGGGTTGCCTGAAGCCAGGATATGGAACGCATCTACATCTACGAAGTCCGAAAGATTAGGAAACAAGACAATGCCATATATACAAAGAGCCAGGATGGCGCTAAATATGATCCAACAACCATCCTTAGCAAATTGCCAAGCTTTCTCAATCAAGCAAGGCAAAGGAAAACCATACATCCCCAGTCTTTGGTTCATCTTCCCATCTAACTCTAAAGCCTCAAGATGCAGAATAACGGTGAGCTTAGCCAGATTAGGTTTAGCATCAACAAGGACAACCGACATTTGATCCAGAATTGGTATCCCTAACAGCTCAGAATACTCCTCTAGGATAGGAGCCAGGACATAGTCAGGAAAGACGAAGCATCTCAACTGGGCATCATAGAACTGTAGGAGAGCGTAGACACCACTAATCTTATATGTAGAAGGCTTACAGACATATCTCAATAACCTCCCATAAGACATCCTGAAATCTTCCATTACTGCTTTATCACCCAAGGCAGTCAAACTCAACAAAGCACTGACGTCCAGAGCCGGAAACCTGTAGGCCACTGTACTCTTCAAGGGCTCCATAGCAAGATCACTAGAATTGGGAAGGAAATATGCACCTGTAACACAAATACATGTTAATGAAATGCAGATGAAAATGCAAATGCAAATGCAAACAAGGGATCAAGACTGTTGTGCTGTTGATCAAGAAGAATCAGCGCTTCGCTCTAGCAATAACAAAGTACCGACAGTAGGACCCACTGATATCAGGAACACAGATTCACACTGTAACAAACTAGGTATTTTGAAAGCTAAGGTTTCCTGCACAACCCAATCCCTCTCATAGGTATGGACCTATCCACTGACAAGGTTCGGCATCCTATGTGTTCATCAGCGTCACAGACTTTCGTGAAATGATGATACATTCACCATTTCTAGTTTAGCATCATCATCTTACGAAGAGGCCTCACTTAGCTGACTCACAAATGATCAGTTCCCAGAGTCGACAACTCTCAAATCCAAAATCCCAATCGATCCTAAGGATCTGAAGGAAAATCATCAAAGAGAATCTCTTCCGAGCGTGAATTTCATGGGGAACTGTATCTGCTAAGCAAACAGGCCCCCCACTAATATCCAGTACTAATGCTAGGTTTGTACTCAAGCCTAGGTCTGGCTTACCACTCATCGGAACTTCCCTCCCCACAGCACAACAATAATGACATATGATGCTGAAAATAAATGTGGGAATGTAAAATGCGAAAGTAAATAAAGCACACATGTACAACACCCAAAGATAAACAGACAAGCGCTAGGATTGACTCGCATAGGGAACCAGAGTCCCCAACAGAGTCGCCAGTTGTCGCGACTGCGAAAAACACCCGGCGGAAAACAGAAGAGTCGCCACCTTTCGTTATTTATCCCAAAGAGAGGGAAAGAAAACGATCGGAAAAACCTGACAGAAAAGGGAAAGACAAGGTCATCGCAACCAAGTCTGGATTCGGGAGTCAGTTACGCAAAGGGAAGGTATGAGCACCCACACGTCCGTCGTACTCGACGGGATCCACGCATGGTTGTCTATCTAAAAGGGTGATCATCTATCTAACTAAAGGTTAAAGGACAAAATAAAAATAAAAGAGAAGTGACTCGGCAGAGCATCGTCGCTCTGTGCCTACATACTCCCTCGTGCAATGGGAAAGTCAGAGTCAACATAGTTCGGCTAACTACGGGTGAAAGGGGGAAAGGTTGCTCGCTAAGACGTTGCGTCTTGTGCCTACGTAATTTCATCTCGTATGAAAGATCAGAGCAAATGTAGTTCGGGCTAACAAGGAGACCACAGGTTGGTTCAAAGGTTTTTAGGCCCGAGTAGGGTTAACAAGTAATTCTAGCAGTTGGTGTATGCAGCTCGACCATTGGAGACTTAGGCGTTACCGTTTGCGATAGAACTAAGAGTTAACAACACTCTTTTTATGAAAATATTTTCCTTGATTAAGATCCTGGAGGATGAAAAAGGTTTGAAGTGTTTTTGTGTTTTTTAGAGAAGAAATGTTTTGAATTTGAGTGTTTATAATGTATGTTGTACTAAATTCTAGAACCTAGGATCGAATGCGTCGCATATCGTCCTAAGGACGTATACTAAACACTCTAGGCAATTGAGAGGTGGCCCCCTAATCACCATTTCCCAAGCATAAGGCTCATGGCACAACATCCATTATCTTTATTAAGTGTGTTAAGATTGTATGAATATGAGAAGAAAAGAAAGGACCACTAATGGGAGACTAATCAATCTTAAAAGCTGTCATGCAAAATGGACTTAGATTTGGGATACAAAAGGGAACTACCTAATGTTATCATGCATGGTTAAGCACCTAATGTCTATCATAAACTCAAAAGGTTAGAGAACTTATGGGGAGCATGGCAAAGAAAAGAAGAAGAAGAAGAAGAAGAAAGAACATGCAAATGAAAATGCAAACATAAGATGCACAAGTAGAATGAAAGTGAGAGGAAAATAGTGTGGGGCAGTAGCCTCCACAAGCTCATCTCAGCCAAGCATGCATATGATAAAAACAAAGAAGAAAGGAGAAGAAGAAATGCACAAGAGGCAATCACACAAAAGGATGCCAACAAGTCACATATAGAAACCTTAAATGGAAGCAACACAAAGAGGCACACAAATGAACAAGCAAAACACAATACCATGACCTAAAATTGAGCAAGCATCGTCCTTAACAGGCTAACAACATGAATCAAAAGGCATTAAAGGCTCAATGGATCCACAAGTGTCATCTCCAAGGCAAACTAGCTCAATGTGTATGTATGAACCTCCCTTGGAGGTAACTTGACTTGCAAGTTACCTCAAAATTAGGAAAATGGTTCAAAAATGATCAAATAAAATGCACAAGGTGTTGTACCCCAAAATTTGCCCAACCTTTTCTTAACTTGGTTTATGTTTCATTTCATTTTGTTCTAGAATTTGCATTGCATAACATGTTTCATTTTAGAGGGGATCAAGAGGTTGTGCATAGCAAGAGGAGTCTACTTATAGTGTTGAACCTAAGCAAGGGGTGTTACTCAAGTTTGAATGGTCATCAGGTCATCTTGAAGAGGTCAACAGTCTTGTGAAAGGATGGATGGATGTATGTGGGTCAGCTCCTAACTTGGAGGCCAATTGAAGAGCATTAGAGGATTGTGAATGCATGATTTAGATATAAGATGTTTAGAGAGCTCATTGAATTCTTTGAGATCCATTTAGAGCTTATTCAAGTTGTTGTGTGAGGTGGAAGAAGCCACAGTCAAGGATGTTGCATCTAGGGTTTTCATCTGGTAAATCCTCAGTTAATTGTGAAATTGAAGGAGGTTAAAACTCAATTCCAAGTCTCTATGTTCATGGGATGTTGTTTTTAGATGTCTAATATATCATTTCAAGATCAATTCATCAAGGATCAAGAGTGTGAGAAGTTACTAAATTAGGGTTCTCAGTGTAAAATCCCCTATTTAGTCCCTAACTTCAAGACCACCTATCTCAAGATACAAGTCTCATATCAACTTTTTACCAACATAAAACTTGTAGAGAATGTTCTTAGCTTTCTTTTGAGTACTAGAAGTCCTTGATTGGATTTATAGAACTCAAGTTATGGTGCAGACAAGTTACAGGTCCTCAGATGAATGTGATTTTGGTCAACAAAAGTCAACCAACTTCCAAGCTATTTTGACCTAGAAGGATGTTTCTCCTCAACTTTTGGCCAACATGAAAGTTGTAGAGAATGGTCTTAGATTTCCAAAGAGTACTAGAAGTCTTTCATCTGATTTATAGAACTCAAGTTATGAGGCTTGCAAGTCAGGGGTATTTTGGGAAAGTGAGATTATAGGTCATAAAATTATAGGTCCATTTCACGAACTTGCACACTTCAAATGGAAATTTTTCCAACATGAAACTTGCTCCAAATAGGGCCATTTGCATTACCAAATCATCTCTTGTCATGGTTGAAGCTTGGAGTGAAGAATTGGTGTTTCAATTTTTCATAAAGAAACCTTAAAATGAGAAAATGGGAATTAATTCATTTGAGATCACTTTGAACTAAGTTTATGCATCTTTTGAGTGTAAATGATATTCCAAATACAATGCCAATTTTAATTTTGCAATTTGAGGTCATTTGGTTGGTTATTTCCATGGTTTCTTCACCATGAAGTAACAAGTGTGAAATCTACCATAGGATCAAAACAAGGACCAACTGCTGGCCATTTGATCAACTCAAGCCATGTGCAATTTATTTGGAACAAATTTGAGGTTGGTGCAGTGGTTTTTACACGAGTATGGCAAGTAAAAAAGTGAAGAAAAATTGAATTGGCAATTGGGCTTAATGGCATGAATTAGGGCTCCATTTTCATCTGAATCCAATACATAAAAGGTCAGCAAACTTCCCAAACTCTCAGAGCAAGATTTGGTGGTGGAATTGCAGAAACAGCAACTTGAAAAAGTGAGAGCAAAGTGAAATTCAGTTTTGGAGATTTAGCCATTCTCAAGTGAAATTGAGCATACCAAGAGCTTCATTCAAGTGTTTGGAACGATTCTGGGTGATTTACTTGAAGTTTCAACCAAAGACAAGACTCAGTGGAGGTTCTCCACTAGGTAATCTTGAAATCACCATATCTCTCTTTTTTTTACCATGATTGCTTGCCATTTTTACATATTTGAGACCTACGAATCATGTAGACCATTAACAAGTAAAATGAACTGGCATTTGAGTTGATTTCTCTTTGGAGCACAAAACTTGTTGTTTGCATTTTGGCCTATTCTTGAGGTTTTAGAGTAAATGGACTGTGGATTTGAACTCTACATGAGGTGTAGATGAATTCTGGGCACTTTTGGTGGTTGATTTTGAATTTTACAGTTTGTGCACATTTTCTATTTTTCTTCGATTTGCTTTGTATGCTGCTCAAAAATGAAAACCCAGGTTGGATTTAGGTTCCTCGTGAGGAGAGGATGAATTTTGACTATTAGTTTGTCATTTTTGGTGAACTATGGATGACTGTGCATTTCTTGATACTGCTCACGGTGGTTGTGTGGCCGGAGAAGATGACCGGAAGGGATCTTCGGCTGTCGCTACTGCGAAAATCGGCGCCGGCTAAACAGAAGAGTCGCCACCATGCGTTATTTATCCCAAAGGAGTGAAAGGAAACGCTCGAAGTAAACCTACCGCAAAGACGGGAAAGGAATGGTCATCGCAATCAAATCCTGGATTCGGGAGTCGGTTACGCAAGGGGAAGGTATTAGCACCCCTCACGTCCGTCGTACTCGACAGGATCCACGCTTTCTTGGTTTGTCTAAAGGATGCAAAACAATCTGTCTACGGCTGCTAAATCTAAACGGGAAGAAACTGACTCGATAGAGCGTCACACTCTATGCCTACGTATTCTCAAGAGAGAAAGTCCGAGTCATCGTAGTTCGGGAAACTACAGGGAATTGGCTCGCCAAGACTTCGCGTCTTGTGCCTACATACTTCCACACAGTGTGAAAGATTAGAGCTTACGTAGTTCAGGCTAGCTACGGCTAGACAGGGTGTTCTCGATCACACAGGGGTGAGAGATGAAATTGGTTTAGAGGTACGGGAACCTACGGGAACTAGAACTACGGTCTGGTCTCAAATGCGCAAGGGCAAGAGAAAAGGATAACAATCAGTCGTTGGCGGGAAAGTCTCGATCGCACGGCAGCGAGAGAACAGAAAGGTTAGTTGTTAGTGTGCTCGCTAGGATATCGCATCCTATGCCTACATATTCTCATTCGGTATGAGAAATCAGAGCAGCTGTAGTTCAGCCTAACTACAGCAAAACCGGGAAAAAGGGAAAATGGAGCTCGCTAGGATACGGCATCCTATGCCTATGTACTCTCGTCTGGCACGAGAGATCAGAGCTAACGTAGTTCGACGGGAAAATGAGTCTCGATTGCACGAGGGCAAGAAAAGGGGTCTCGATCGCACGGGGCGATAACAAAGAGGAAGCAGACCTACGCCTAAATGGGAAGGAACTCGAGACACACACGCAAGAACCTAAGAAGAAACTCCTCAGCCGCCATTTCCTTCATATCTGACAATGCAGCCCACAACACTCGACGGTTGCCTGAAGACTTGAATACGACGATGATGATGAACAAAACAGCTACGTTGGCTCCTGACATGCGTGCAAGCTCCATTCCAATCTTCTCCTCTCTAGATCCTTGATGAGGACGCTCGAATCAGGAACAATGTAACGCTTAGACCATCATGGTTCGACTTATACAAGAAATCGAACTCTCAGAGGTAGCGTATTGATATCCGTGTCAAAGACAAGATGGAGAAATGATATCGAAAATCATTCTCTAATTGAATCATGTCACACGGCCAGCCAAGAATAAAATCGGGATAAAATCAGATAGCAACGAAAATAGGAGAGAAATCCAACACAAAATGGAAATAATAGTATACTCCTAAGCTACGGCAAAAATAATCTCCTAATGAAAATATATCCTAAAAGAACTAAGTCTATAAATCTCCTTAACAAGAAATTAATACCTAAACTATATTCTAAAAATATTAAATCCTAACAAATTTTAAACTAAAGAAATTAGTATCTAAAACTAAATTTATTCTAGAAATATAATATTCTAAAATATAAAACTATCCCTAAAAAATTTACAATTAAAAACAATACAAAGTATTAAAAATAAAATGCAGGAAGGGGGGTTTAGTTGTTACAGGGGTACAACCAGCAAAAATGAAATTGGACCGAGCCCAACAAAAAAAGCATACACACCAAAAAAAAAGGGAGGGGGTGAATGAGCGAAAACGGGGAGTGTGCAATGGTAAAAACAAAAATAATTGTGGGCCAACAGCCCAAACAAGCAGCCACGTATCAATTCCTCTCTCTCTCACTATCAGAAAATCCCTAAGTCCTCTCTCAATGTTAGTCTCCAAAAAAACACTGTTCATCTTTCTCTTTCGAAAACCCTAACGGCGCCGCTCATCTACCTCCCTCAGTCTCCTCTTCGTCTCAAACTTTCCTTCTCAATCTCACTCTCTCCATTGCTCCTTTTCCAATCATCTCAAACTCCTATTTGCTTTGGTTCCTACAACAAACAGATGAATAAACAACAAAACTTCAAAGCTAACGCCATCTAAAACGACTTGGTCCATGGCTTGCACGTTGTTAGAAGACTCAACGAAAGTTGCGGAGGAAGCTCGCGAAGAAATTGTGCTGGATAGTTTGTTGAAGATCCTGAAGGTGTGATGAAATCGCATGTTGGATGAAGTTGTTCATGATGAGGATCGGAGATCTAGATGACGATTCTAGTGATGAATCTTGAAGTGATGTTGGAGTTTGAGTTGGTTTAAGTTTGGATCGGAGGAATCTGGAAAATTTGTTGGAGGTTATTGCAGTTGGATCTGAGTTTGCAAAAGAGCTTGAAATTGAATGAGTGTTCCTATGAAGATCGATGAATACCTTTGAGTTTCTGGAGATTCCTGTGCTGATGATGAACATTGCGTTGAGTCATACCAAGATCTGGAAAATATGAATGAACTGATGATGAAGTTATTCTTGATGATGAGCGATATGACGAATCTTTGAAGAATCAGGAAAGTATGAAGGTGTTTGATGATTAGTTGATGAACGATGTTGAACTGGACAATCTGGAGAGTAAATGGATGAACACGGTTTGGACTTTAAAGGTAGATATCGTTGGATTCGAAGATCGAAGGACCTCCGTTGAGATTAGTTGATTCCATGGAGGATCTTGACGGAAAACTGATGAACAAGATCTTGGATGAATCTTGCAGGCGGTTGTTCATAGACGAAGATGATTCTTGGAGTTTGATCGAGGATCTTGAAAGAAGTTTTGTTGATTTTACATGGAAGTGGTTAAAGATCTATGGATCTTGAAGAATCTGGAAAATGATGAACAGATGATGAAGTTGCTATGAATATTCCTGAAGAACGATAAAGATCTGCTGATAATTCTGGAAAAGTTGGTGAACGGTGTTATTTCATGAAGATCGATGAAGATCTTCTGGAGAATCTGATGAACATTCATGACGATTGATGAACATTCTTGATGTTGAACGGCGCATTTCTGGAAAATCTGGAAACAATTGGACAGATGAAAGTGTTAGACATGATCTTGAACAGATCTATGAAGATCTGGAAAAAAAAAACTATGAAGATCAATTGATATTGATGCAGTTTCCGACAAATCTGCAGTTTCCGGTGAAGATTTGGCCTGGATCTTGAGAGTTCTATCCGTGTTTGATTTCTCCGTTGAGTCTATCCGGTGTTTGCATGGCCGGAAGAAAGTCCCCGGCGAGTTCGCCGATGGTTGCATGCGAGGGACAAGGAGAGGACACCTGGCAAGAGAGAGGGCATGCGGAGCGAGAGGGAAAGACAAGTGGCGTAGGGTGGAGAGAGAGAAATGGGGAGAGTGGGACAAGTGGCACAGAGTGGTGTAGTGGGAAATGAGGTGGCGTCCTTCTGGGAGTGAAACGTGGAAAATGAAGTGGGGAGAGTATAATACATGTGTGGCACATCCTAAATAGGACATGTGGCGTGTTGGATCTGGGCCTCTGCAAATTCTGGATAATGGCCCATTAACAGACTAAAACTTTGATTAACTGATGCAAGACTAATCAAATGGACTTAATGAAACTAATGTTGCAATTAATAAAACGAAAATGGTTAATAAACTCAGTAATGACTATTAAAACAAAAATAAAAATAGTTCTAATTAACGAAGCTAAACCTAATTAATAAACTATATTAAAAGAACTCTATTAAAACTAAACCACTAACCTAATTAAAATCTATTCAATTAAAATCTATCCTATTTATTAAAAGAAACTATTAAATCTATCCATATTATTAATCTAGAAAATCTATTAAATTCTAAAGAAAAACTCTATTAAAACTAATAAATCCAAAATTTATTTAACCTAAAAAGTCTATTAAAGTTCTATTAATTTTATAAAAGAAAATCTATTATCTATTAAAAAGAAATATATTCTAATACTCTAAAAACTATCTATTTAATATTCTAGAAAACAAATAAAACTATTTAAAAGTCTAGAAAAATCTAAAAAGGCAATTAATCCAATTAAAAGGGAACGCGAGACCAGGTTGACATACGCGACAAACAACCAGAACTCCGATCATCCGAACCGGTCTGAAATGTCTGAAATGTGAAATAGGGCTGTAATCCCGATAAAATCACTATGATTGGAGAAATTCACTGTATGCGGTATGCGAATGCAAATGCAAAATGCGTCGAACCATAAACCAAATATGGGAACCGGTTGGTCAAATTTTGGGGTGCAACAGCTGCCCCTATTCAAGCGGCTTGGACCTGAATGGTTGAAGAGCGAACAACTTTCAACATTCAAAGGTAGAAGACGGTTGAATATAAAAGAACCCTGAAATTTGCCAACCGCAGAAATAAACTGCAAAACTGCTTGAGGAATAGCTTCCAATGAACTGAAGTCTGGTTGTTACGGCAACAACTGGTCAATTATCTGATAAAAAATTTTTTCAACGTCAATCACCTGTGTGACGCCACAGGTACTGAATCTCCGGAATAATGCTTCAGAAAGCAAAACACCTTGACTCCCATCTGTTATGGGATCAAATCTTGTCACCTCACAGTTTACAGCGAACCTGAGGAAAACTCTCCTGGGGAAATTCTGAATCGACTGCCAGGCACCTATTTAGATAACAGGCGGCAGCTTCAGAAGTTTGATATATGCCAATCTTTCTTTTTTTTTTAGTGCCGACGTAACAACCAAATATGAAGAAACAACTCCATTGGGGAGAAGAGAAGCTTAACCAAACAACTTTGCAGGGGAACATACTTGAAAGCCAAGAGGTAACCAACCTGGTCTATGTTTCGACATGCGTATGTTTGATAATGATGCAATGCCCATATGACGTGGAAATGATATGCACATGTTTTGATAGATGCAATGCCTCATACGACATGGATAGGCTATGCGTTCTGGATAAGTGCAAATATGACGATATATGCAAATGCAAATGTAAATGCAGGCTGCCAGAGAATACCAGGTCCGAAACCACTTGGCAAAATAAATGTCGAAGGCAAAGTCCACTCCACCGAAGGTAACAGGTTATCACAGAATCATCTCAGCAAAATAAATGTTGGAAAAGAGAAGGACAACCCTGCACGGCGATATTCTTTCTAACCACTGGCAACCTGATTGTACTCTATGGGGATTAACCAAACTGGGGTCGATTATGCACAGCGCACTGCTGGGAATACCCCTTCTGTCACGGATATCAATCTTAATCTGCTGAGAATACTCCTGATCCTACTCTGATGCGGGATAAAATACAATCTCAACTCTTCCTGGGATAATACGTGACTTCCGATCTTCTGAGGAAAAGTACTCCTAATTTAACAAAATCCATAAGGAATGCAGAACATTAATCCGGGAACTAGTATCAATCGAGCTTCATATCAGGGAATGTGACAACATGCGAGTCACTGGGAATTGCCGTGTCGGATTTTTGGCTTTTTCTGGTTTAGGGATGAGAATTGGTTATTTACAAAATGGAAGATAGGAAAAATACTAGACGGGAACTAGCATTCAAGGGTAGACTACCAGACGAGAACTGATAGCAAAATAGATTAGGTTATCAGACGAGAATGGATTTTATGGTTTGATCATCAGACGGGGCTGACTGAATAATAGGTCAAGAAAAAGATGACCAGGCGAGAACTGGTTGAAAGCTGACATACACCAGGCGAGAACTGGTATAACAAATAGGTTAAAGAAACGGTGACCAGGCGGGAACTGGTAACAATAACATACATCAGACGAGAACTGATGTTTACGGAAAGGTTGACCATACGATAACTGGTTAAAAGAAGACAGGTACCAGGCGTGGACCAGACGAGAACTGGTTACCGGTTTGCCAGGCGAGAACTGGACTTTGGAAGCGATCCGGTTACAAAGTTCTGACACGTAACAGGTTTAAACTGTAGGATAACGATCCAACGATGGTAAGGCCTTTTTCGGAAGGTCAAGGTTTTTGATGAGGGTAATGACACGATTCCCCGATACTCAACTCTGGTTGGGGATAAACAGACTTGCTTGAATAACTTGCCCCAGTGCAACTCAACTTGTCCCAATCTAACTCTTGGGAATATCACTCTGAACAGCTTGCTATGAGACGACCTCGAGATTACTTGCCCTGGTATCTGTACAACAAAAAGATTCAACCTCAATCGAACAACTTTCAACATGGTTGATTTCACTATTCCTGAACTAACTTGCCCCTTGAATGAGCGTATAAGCGACTTAACCTGATCTGAATACCCACTGGGAGGATCTGCCCTCAAATCACAACATTCTGGATGATTGCCCCTGACTGGCTCTCGAGAAGACTCGCTTTTGATCAACTGCTTCTTGAACAAACTTTCCCATAATCAACAGATGCTTCGGGACTTGTCCTCAGACCAACTGATTCTGAACTCACTGAAAGTCAATGCCCCAGATTTACAGGGTTTCACAACCTACACCATTCTGATTCAGACTGCTGAATTATTCAGTCCTGTTTGATTATTCCATGTTGGAATTCCTTCATATCAACTACTGACCTGCAATTAAAATTGTCTATTCACGAATGGTAACTTTAATGAAGTGTTCATGCAGATTTTGAAAAAAAATGATGTCACTCATTTACGTATCATGATAGTGAGTGACGAATGAACCAAAGAGTTCAAACGTAGTGCTGATTTGACCAGTGAAAAATGCAACAAGGATATGCTTAACAAATCAAGAAGGAGTCAGGTTACTCAACCTTATCGTAATGCGCTTTCAGAATAAACCCTACCTCAATTAGGTCTTTTAAGGGTTATATCGTGGTCGGGTTCGCGGTTCGTGAAACAACGGATATTTGGGCTCAAATTTTGATTTATACCCACCCCTTCTACGTGATGATCTCCGATCCTAAGGTTCAGTTAACCTGGCACGGGCGCTCGCCTCTTCGAGAGGTATGTTGAATGGTAAGAACCATAGTTAAGGAACTCACAAGGTTTTTCGTTTTTAGAGTGACAGCTACTCCCTTTTTTGTTTTCGGTGTCTGTATCTACACGACTTTGTCCTTGTTCGAGGAATTTTCTTTTTATATCCTTTCTTTTCCATTCTTTTGATTCCCTAATTTTTGCCTGGACTGACTCCCTTTGAGTTCTTTTCAATTTTTCTTTTGAAGTCCAGCGGGATGCCCTAATTTTTGCCTAAGTATTAACTTTCCAATTTTTTTCATTTTCTTTTTACTTAGCGGGCTCTCTCCTTTTTTTCCTTTTGCTTGGAACAAGTCGTGCGACACCGGTTGTCTTGATTGCTCTAAAAGGATTGCAACTGTCTCACTCCTGATTGGTGAGGTTTAACCATTGTGGTTGACGAGGTATGACCTCTGGGGAAAAATAAGATGTGATTAGTCCTTGAAAGGCAACACTCCTTTATAAGACTTGAACGCTCGATCAAGATAACTGACAACTACCCTGCCCCGGGTTAAGATGTGAGGGTTTAAAAGTCCGAAAAAACTTCTACTTCCTGGCTCGGAGTGGTTAACAAGGGACTAACTCCTTATATCTCCAGTGTTTGGGGATTCGAAACAATGCCTTATACGTCATCGGCGAGGTTTTATCTGAAAGCATACGATCATCGGTTATGAGTATTCAGTTTCGTCATCCTCCCTCCAATCTTTGCTAATCATAGTGATAAAGTGGAATGAATAAAATGCAAGTGTCAGTGCAATGCAATAAATGAGCGACAACGACATGATTAATTCAGAAAAATGCATAGTTACTTTATCAGTATTACCATTCGAAACAAACAATGTTTAACAGCAAGTAGTAACTAACAGAAAAGAAACTACAAATGCAAATGATATAAAAGTCTGAGGACTGCAAATGCCGAGGGTGCCTGCCTGTCTGGACTACTGGCTTCTTGCAAATAAACTCTCTGAATCTACGAGCTTAGACAGTTGAGAAGTTGGTATGAACAAACAGAAAACCTTCTCGAAAGGAAATGCAATCTTGGTCGATCAACTGTTGTACTTTTGCCTGAAACGCTTTACAATCTTCAGTTGAATGCCCTGGGGATCCACCATGGTAACCATACTGAACATGGGGATTGTACCCAGGAGGGTAAGGTTTTGGCACAAGCTTAAGAGCTTTCGGTTCCACCAAAGAACTCTGGATCAAAGATGGTAGTAGCTGGCTATACGGCATAGGCACTGGGTGGGAAGGAGCATTCCTTCGTTCCAAGTTGTTACGAGGCCTATTCTGATTCTGGCGCTGATTCTGATAACCTCGGCCACGAGTTCACTGATTTGCAAGAGAAGCGACATAAAGTTCCTGATATGGTGCCCTAGGCACAATTGTCTGTCCAGCATAACAAGACATAGGAGATGAAGAACCAACCGATTTCACCGATTCATCTCGAGGATGCCCAACATCTGGCATGATTGCATTGATCACAACTCCTTCTTCATTCTGATAGTCATAAAGAGATTCAGCTTCACTAGCCTGACCGTTTGAAATAATCTGAATTTTCTCGATTTTTATGGCATGCTCAAGGCGTTCCCCAAATCCTACCAAGTCAGAAAAATTTGACGTAACTCCAAGCATTCTTTCGTAGTACGGACTCTGCAGTGAGTCTACAAACATGCTTGTTAGCTCTCGGTCTAAAAGCGGTGGTTGCACTCTGGCAGAAAATTCTCTCCATCTCTGAACATACTTCCTGATAGGTTCATTGTTCTCTTGAGACAATTCTTGCAACTGCATGCGATGAGGGGCCACGTCTAGGTTGTAATCATACTGCTTCAGAAAAGCTCTGGCTAAATCCACCCATGATCGAATCTGATTACTCTCTAACTGCATATACCAACGCAAAGATGCCCCAGTCAGACTATCCTGAAAGCAGTGAATCATCAACTTGTCGTTTTGCACAAACGATGTCATTCTTCGGCAGAACATCACCAAATGCTGCTTCGGACAGCTATCTCCTCTGTACTTCTCAAATCTCGGCGCTTTGAACTTAGGAGGTAACACCAGGCCAGGAACCAAACACATGTCTGCAGCGTTCAGGTTAACAACATCTTTGACTTTCAAGGCTTTAACTTGTTCTTCTAACACCTGGAGCCTTCTAGCACACTAAAGAGCTCTTGGGTCTACAGTCCTTGATACTAGGATCTCTCTTCGGATACTCGACACAGGGAAAACAACACCTTGACTGTTGATAAGAGGAGGTCGTTCATTGCAGACAACAAACTGCTCACGTCGATCTCGGTCCATAACAGGAGGTTGCACAAACTGGTCTGTAGTAAGGTTGTTCACTTGCAGAAAGTCTGCCTCGGAAGTAGAACCATACAGAGGGTTGGTCGTCATAGTGAATCCTGCCAAGGTGTGAGCAGATTGGAAGTTGCTCTCAGACATAGCTACCAATAACCTTCAACTGACTTCACTACTCGGTTCTGCTCAAATTTGCTTCAACCCCTTGGTCGTCTTCTAACAATCAACAGTCGCTTAGGCCAATCACCGGATAATCACCTTCAGAATCAAAACAACGGCTGGATCAGACTCTGGCTAGCTGGAGGATGGTATGCAGTATGATGCAACACGTTTATGCAAATGCAATACAATATGCAGCAAACACGGGATCATAGCCCCCACACAATCTCTGAATACTGTTGCGCTGCTGACGGAGTATGTTCGCTCTGAAGAGAAGACCAAAATAACGGGTAGGCTGGAAGTTAAGTTTCCTGCAAAAACCCTCCCACTCACGGGTATGGACCTAAGCTGACACAAGGTACGTCATCATATGCGGTCATCAGCGTCACAGACCTTCAAGACTGATGATACGATACCTAGAAGGTATGGCATCATCATATCCTAAAGAGGCCTCACTTAACCAACTTCCAAATGATCGGTCCCCAGAGTCGACAATCCTTCAAACCAACGACCCCCTCAACCCAAAGGGTTGAAAAAGAAGTCAACCGGGAGAACCTCGTCTGAGCGTGGATTTCATGAGATACTAGTACATGCAAAGCATGCACGCGCCCACTAATTTCCACAACTAATTCTAAGGTGCACTCAAGCCTGGGTCTGGCTTCTCACTCAAAGGAACATCCCCCACCCAACAGCACAACAGCAAAAGATAATAGCAATACAAAAATAAACACCCAATAGACAAGCAAACAAGCGCTAGGATTGACTCTCTTAAGGGACATTGGATCCCACATGCATAAGGAACCATCGCGGTCCTCAGCAGCTGGGAACCGTTGGAGTCCCCAGCAGAGTCACCAGTTGTCGCTACTGTGAAAATCGGCACCGGCTAAACAGAAGAGTCGCCACCGTGCGTTATTTATCCCAAAGGAGGGAAAGGAAACGCTCAAAGTAAACCTACCGCAAACACGGGAAAGGAATGGTCATCGCAACCAAATCCTGGATTCGGGAGTCGGTTACGCAAGGGGAAGGTATTAGCACCCCTCACGTCCGTCGTACTCGACGGGATCCACGCTTTCTTGGTTTGTCTAAAGGATGCAAAACAATCTGTCTACGGCTGCTAAATCTAAACGGGAAGAAACTGACTCGATAGAGCGTCACACTCTATGCCTACGTATTCTCAAGAGAGAAAGTCCGAGTCATCGTAGTTCGGGAAACTACAGGGAATTGGCTCGCCAAGACTTCGCGTCTTGTGCCTACATACTTCCACACAGTGTGAAAGATTAGAGCTTACGTAGTTCAGGCTAGCTACGGCTAGACAGGGTGTTCTCGATCACACAGGGGTGAGAGATGAAATTGGTTTAGAGGTACGGGAACCTACGGGAACTAGAACTACGGTTTGGTCTCAAATGCGCAAGGGCAAGAGAAAAGGATAACAATCAGTCGTTGGCGGGAAAGTCTCGATCACACGGCAGCGAGAGAACAGAAAGGTTAGTTGTTAGTGTGCTCTCTAGGATATCGCATCCTATGCCTACATATTCTCATTCTGTATGAGAAATCAGAGCAGCTGTAGTTCAGCCTAACTACAGCAAAACCGGAAAAAAGGGAAAATGGAGCTCGCTAGGATACAGCATCCTATGCCTACGTACTCTCCTCTGGCACGAGAGATCAGAGCTAACGTAGTTCGACGGGAAAATGAGTCTCGATTGCACGGGGGCAAGAGATGGGGTCTCGATCGCACGGGGCGATAACAAAGAGGAAGCAGACCTACGCCTAAATGGGAAGGAACTCGGGACACACACGCAAGAACCTAAGAAGAAACTCCTCAGCCGCCATTTCCTTCGTATCTGACAATGCAGCCCATAACACTCGACGGTTACCTGAAGACTAGAATACAACGATGATGATGAACGAAACAGCTCTGTTGGCTCCTGACATGCGCGCAAGCTCCATTCCAATCTTCTCCTCTCTAGATCCTTGATGAGGACGCTCGAATCAGGAACAATGTAACGCTTAGACCGTCATGGTTCGACTTATACAAGAAATCAAACTCTCAGAGGTAGCGTATTGATATCCGTGTCAAAGACAAGATGGAGAAATGATATCGAAAATCATTCTCTAATTGAACCGTGTCACACGGCCAGCCAAGAATAAAATCGGGATAAAATCAGATAGCACCGAAAATAGGAGAGAAATCCAACACAAAATGGAAATAATAGTCTACTCCTAAGACACGGCAAAAATAATCTCCTAATGAAAATATATCCTAAAAGAACTAAGTCTATAAATCTCCTTAACAAGAAATTAATACCTAAACTATATTCTAAAAATATTAAATCCTAACAAATTTTAAACTAAAGAAATTAGTATCTAAAACTAAATTTATTCTAGAAATATAATATTCTAAAATATAAAACTATCCCTAAAAAATTTACAATTAAAAACAATACAAAGTATTAAAAATAAAATGCAGGAAGGGGGGTTTAGTTGTTACAGGGGTACAACCAGCAAAAATGAAATTGGGCCGAGCCCAACAAAAAAAGCATACACACCAAAAAAAGGGGAGGGGATGAATGAGCGAAAACGGGGAGTGTGCAATGGTAAAAACAAAAACACCTAAACAAACAACCACATGTCAATTCCTCTCTCTCTCACTATCAGGAAATCCCTAAGTCCTCTCTCAATGTTAGTCTCCAAAAAAACACTATTCATCTTTCTCTTTCGAAAACCTTAACGACGACGCTCATCTACCTCCCTCAGTCTCCTCTTCGTCTCAAACTTTCCTTCTCAATCTCACTCTCTCCATTGCTCCTTTTTCAATCATCTCAAACTCCTCTTTGGTTTGGTTCCTACAACAAATAGATGAATAAAAAACAAAACGTCAAAGCTAACGCCATCTAAAACGACTTGGTCCATGGCTTGCACGTTGTTAGAAGACTCAACGAAAGTTGCGGAGGAAGCTCGCGAAGAAATTGTGCTGGATAGTTTATTGAAGATCCTGAAGGTGTGATGAAATCGCATGTTGGATGAAGTTGTTCATGATGAGGATCGGAGATCTAGATGACGATTCTAGTGATGAATCTTGAAGTGATGTTGGAGTTTGAGTTGGTTTAAGTTTGGATCGGAGGAATCTGGAAAATTCGTTGGAGGTTGATGCAGTTGGATCTGAGTTCGTAGAAGAGCTTGAAATTGAATGAGTGTTCCTATGAAGATCTATGAATACCTTTGAGTTTCTGGAGATTCCTGTGCTGATGATGAACATTGCGTTGAATCATACCAAGATCTGGAAAATATGAATGAACTGATGATGAAGTTATTCTTGATGATGAGCGATATGACGAATCTTTGAAGAATCAGGAAAGTATGAAGGTGTTTGATGATTAGTTGATGAACGATGTTGAACTGGACAATCTGGAGAAAAAATGGATGAACACGGTTTGGACTTTGAAGGTAGATATCGTTGGATTCGAAGATCGAAGGACCTCCGTTGAGATTAGTTGATTCCATGGAGGATCTTGACGGAAAACTGATGAACAAGATCTTGGATGAATCTTGCAGGCGGTTGTTCGTAGACGAAGATGATTCTTGGAGTTTGATCGAGGATCTTGAAAGAAGTTTTGTTGATTTTACGTGGAAGTGGTTAAAGATCTATGGATCTTGAAGGATCTGGAAAATGATGAACAAATGATGAAGTTGCTATGAATATTCCTGAAGAACGATAAAGATCTGCTGATAATTCTGGAAAAGTTGGTGAACGGTGTTGTTTCATGAAGATCGATGAAGATCTTCTGGAGAATCTGATGAACATTCATGACGATTGATGAACATTCTTGATGTTGAACGGCGCATTTCTGGCAAATCTGGAAATAATTGGACAGATGAAAGTGTTAGACATGATCTTGAACAGATCTATGAAGATCTGGAAAAAAAAACTATGAAGATCAATTGATATTGATGCAGTTTCCGACGAATCTGCAGTTTCCGTTGAAGATTTGGCCAGGATCTTGAGAGTTCTAGCCGTGTTTGATTTCTCCGTTGAGTCTATCCGGCGTTTGCATGGCTGGAAGAAAGTCTCCGGCGAGTTCGCCGGTGGTTGCATGCGAGGGACAAGGAGAGGACACCTGGCGTGAGAGAGGGCATGCGGAGCGAGAGGGAAAGACAAGTGGCGTGGGGTGGAGAGGGAGAAATGGGGAGAGTGGGACAAGTGGCACAGAGTGGTGTAGTGGGAAATGAGGTGGCGCCCTTCTGGGAGTGAAACGTGGAAAATGAAGTGGGGAGAGTATAATACACGTGTGGCACATCCTAAATAGGACATGTGGCGTGTTGGATCTGGGCCTCTGCAAATTCTGGATAATGGTCCACTAACAGACTAAAACTTTGATTAACTGATGCAAGACTAATCAAATGGACTTAATGAAACTAATGCTGCAATTAATAAAACGAAAATGGTTAATAAACTCAGTAATGACTATTAAAACAAAAATAAAAATAGTTCTAATTAACGAAGCTAAACCTAATTAATAAACTATATTAAAAGAACTCTATTAAAATTAAACCACTAACCTAATTAAAATCTATCCTATTTATTAAAAGAAACTATTAAATCTATCCATATTATTAATCTAGAAAATATATTAAATTCTAAAGAAAAACTCTATTAAAACTAATAAATCCAAAATCTATTTAACCTAAAAAGTCTATTAAAGTTCTATTAATTCTATAAAAGAAAATCTATTATCTATTAAAAAGAAATATATTCTAATATTCTAAAAACTATCTATTTAATATTCTAGAAAACAAATAAAACTATTTAAAACTCTAGAAAAATCTAAAAAGGCAATTAACCCAATTAAAAGGGAACGCGAGACCAGGTCGACATACGCGGCAAACAACCAGAACTCTGATCATCCGAACCGGTCTGAAATGTCTGAAATGTGAAATAGGGTTGTAATCCCGATAAAATCACTATGATTGGACAAATGCACTGTATGCGGTATGCGAATGCGAATGCAAAATGAGTCGAACCATAAATCAAATGTGGGAACCGGTTGGTCAAATTTTGGGGTGCAACACCGGCCACCGTCTGTTTTCCATGGCTTGTGTTGACTTCTCAGTGGAGAAGATGACCTGGTGATCACATGATTTGCTTACTTTTCTTTTTAACGCATGAGATTAGGAAACACGTTGCTCCTCCTTTGACCACAAACCACGTAATCATATTTAAATTCTCATTAATGTGCTTGTGCATTCTAGTCCACGTGATTTGATTACTATTTAATCAGACAGCCCAGATCGCTGTCCACGCTGGTCATCCTGTTGACCAGCCTCATTGGATCATTGTTTGACCTGAACTTCTTTTGGACGCCTTGGGCCTTTGGCTGCTAAGTGCAGCCCCCTCTGGCCCAGCCTGGTTTTTGCACTATTTTTCATTCCTATTCGTACCGTCTGTTTGTTTATTTTATTTTTATTTTTATTTTATTTTAGTTTATTATCTGTTTACATTTAAATCATTTTTAAATACTTCCAATTATCCAAAAAAAATCACAAAAATACTTTTTAGACACTTTGAGATGTCTTCTGATTTTAGAAAATTTTATTTTATTTTTTTGATTTATTTTTCAATTAAAATTGTATTTAAATATTCGAAGTATATTAAATGATTTAAATTGTGACATTGTTTGATCTTTTATTTGTTTCTCTCATTTCCTTTGGATCCAATGACTAAAATTAAATCCTCATATCCATGATGAGTTGATTAGATTTTGAGGACCATTTTGCCCTTGGTTGGTTGACCTTAGGGTTGACTTTGGTGGCTTTTCTTTTAACCCTCGGTTCTCACATTTCAAATTGGTACATCTTGAATATTATTTTCTTTTGATGGTGCTTTGAGGGGATATTAGCTTTATGCTTTTGGCATCTGTTTGCCAACTAGTTTAGCTTCTTTGTGCATTTTATTTGGTTTTGTTATTAGTCTTTTTCCTAATTTTGAGATGACATGCAAGTCAAGTCATTTCCTATGGTGGCTCATACAAGTGCATGACCTAGTTTGAATTGGAAATGACATTTTTTGGATTCATTCAACTCTCTTTGTTTCACAAATTAAACAGGTTGAGCTTGCTTTAGGTTAATTTTTAGGTCAAAATCATGTTCATTGCTTGTTGATTGATGCATTTCTTTGTAGGCTTTCCACTTGTGTTCTAAGTGTTGAATGTGTGTAAGACTTTGGTCTTTCTCCTTGCCTCTTCTTGCATCTTTTTGTTGTGTTTGTGATGTTTATCTTGAGCATTCTTTTCTCTCATCTTCTGTTCTGTCCTATGACTTTGGAATGTCTCTTAAGGTAGCTTGGTCCCTCCTTAGGAGGAACTTGAAGCTTTCCTAAAGTGATGAATCCATGAGGACTTCTCTTAGTGACTTTGTCACAATTATGTGTTTGTTTTTGATGCATCTCTTTATCTCTTCTCTTTGCATCCTCATATGCATGCTTGGTTGAGATGAG
Organism: Lathyrus sativus; assembly: GCA_963859935.3. NCBI lineage: Eukaryota > Viridiplantae > Streptophyta > Magnoliopsida > Fabales > Fabaceae > Lathyrus > Lathyrus sativus. Next base: position 252,167,925 of record OZ012739.1, read on the forward strand.
CTTGTGGTGGCTACTTCCCCACACATAATTTCCTCCCACTTTCATCCTACTTGTGCATTCCATGTATGCATTCTCTCATTTGCATGTTTCTATTGTTCTTTCTTCTTCTTCTTTTGTTTTCCTTCCCCTAGGATTTCTAATCTCTCTTGTTCAAGAGAGGTTATGATAGACATTAGGGTTCTAACCATGCATGATAACATTAGGTAGATGTTTCCCTCTTGTAATCCCAACCTTAGGAGCACTTTGCATGACAACTTCTAGGGTTTGGTCTAGTCCCCCTTTAGTTTATCTCTTTCTCTTCTCATCTTCAAACAACTTCAATCCACTTAATAAAGATAATGAATGTTATGCCATGAGCCTTATACTTGGGAAATGGTGATTGAGTGGCTACCTCTCAATTGCCTAGAGTGTTTAGTATACGTCCTTAGGACGATATGCGACACATTCGATCCTAAGTTTTAGACTTTAGTACAACGTACATTATGAACACTCAAATTCAAAACACTTCTTCTCTAAATAACACAAAAACACTTCAAACCTTTTTTATCCTTCGGGATCTTAATCAGGAAAACCTTCATAAGCAAGAGTGTCGTTAACTTTTAGTCCTATCGCAAACGGTAACGCCTAAGTTTCCAATAGTCGAGCTACATACACCAAACTGCTAGAACTGTTTGTTAACCCTACTCGGGCAAAACTTTTGAACAACCTGTGTTCTCTTAAGCCCGAACTACATTTTCTCTGATCTTTCATACCAGATGAAAGTACGTAGGCATAAGACGCGATGTCTTAGCGACCAACCTTCCCCCTTTCTTTAGCCATAGTTAGTCGAACTACGTTGACTCTAACTTTCCCATTGCACGAGGGAGTACGTAGGCATAGAGCGGCGATGCTCTATCGAGTCAGTCCTTTTTTCTTTTTTTCTTTTGTCCATAAGCCTTTAGCGTAGATAGTTTACACACCTTTTAGATAGATAACACATGCGTGGATCCCGTCGAGTACGACGGACATAAGGGGTGCTCATACCTTCCCCTTGCGTAACCGACTCCCGAACCTAGGACTTGGTTGTGACGACCTCGTCTTTTCCCGTTTTCGTTAGGTTTTTTCCGATCGTTTCCTTTCCCCTCTTTAGGATAAATAACGATAGATGGCGACTCTATTAGTCATTGTCGTCCTCTTTTTTCGCAGTAGCGACAGCTGGCGACTCTGCCGGGGACAAGAATATCCCCTATGCGAGTCAATCCTAGCGCTTGTGTGTTTTCTTTTGGGTGTGTGTACATATGTGCTTTATCTTTATTTACTTCAGCATTTTACTTTCCGCATTGTATCATACTTGCTGTGCTGTGGGGAGGGAAGTTATATTGAGTGATAAGCCGGACTCAGGCTTGAGTATAAACCTAGTATTAGTAGTGGAGACTAGTGGGTGGACCTGTTTGCTTAGCAGACACAGCTCCCCATGAAATTCACGCTCAGACGAGATTCTCTTTGACGATTTCCTTTCTGATCCTTAGGATCCGACTGGAATTTGGATTTGAGAATTGTCGACTCTGGGGACCGATCATTTGGGATTCATCTAAGTGAGGCCTCTTCTAGAGATGATGATGCCAAACCAGAAATGATGAACGGATAGGATGCCAAACCTTGTCAGTGGATAGGTTCATACCTGTGAGTGGGTGGGTTATGCAGGAAAATTTGGCCTTCAGACTACCTAGTTCTTTACAGTGTGAACCTGTGTTCATGGTACAAAGGGGTCCTAATGTCAGTGATTTGTCCGTACTAAAGCAGAGCGCTGGTTCTTCTCAAGCTACAGCACAACAAGCTTGATCCTCTGTTTGCATTTGCATTTCTTCATTAACATGTATTTATGTTGCAGGTGCATATTTCCCTCTTGATTCTAGTGGTTCTGTTCTTCGTTCTTGACATGGAGCCCTTGAAAAGGACAGTTGCTTACAAGTTTCCCACCTCAGATGTCAGTTCTTTGAGAAGTCTGATTGCTATTGCTGAAGGGAAGGTGATGGAACAATTTAGACAAGATTATGGGAGACTGGCCAGATGTGTCTGCAAGCCTTCATCCTTTGAGATCAGTGGTGTCTATACTCTCTTGCAGTTCTACGACGCTCAGTTGAGATTCTTTGTCTTTCCGAATTTTGTTTTGGCACCTACGTTGGAAGAGTATTCTGATATGTTGGAGGTGCCTATCTGTGATCAGATGCGAAGCCTGATCTGGCAAGGCTCGCTGCTATATTACATTTGGACGCTGCAGAGTTAAAGGGGAAGTTAGTTAAGAGGAAAGGAACTTATGGCTTCCTGTTACCTTTTCTTGTTGAGAAAGCTCAGAAGTTCGCCAAGAATGGTTGCTGGATTGTGTTTAGTGCTATTCTGGCTCTTTGAATTTACGACATTGTTTTGTTTCCGAATTTGCCGGACTTCGTAGATGTGGATGCTTTCTACCTACTGGCCTCAGGGAACCCGGTCCCTACACTCTTAGGATATGTTTATCATTTTGTGCACCACAAGAATGAAAACCGAAGGGGAAAGAACGTCTCGTGTGTTCCTTTGCTTTATAGATGGTTGATGGGTCATATGCCTAAGACTGGTCAGTTTGTAGACACTGTTGCTACTTCAGAGTGGTCTGAGAGGATGATGGGCCTGACTGCCAAGGATATTATTTGGTTTGAATAGGACATGCTTGGCACAGACATTATTTATAATTGTGGCGGATTTCCTAACGTCCCTTTGGTCGGAAGGAAAGGGTGCGTCAACTATAACCCTTCTCTGTTGGTACGACAGTTTGGATATGCTCTTAGGTACGCTCCAAAAGAAAAGGAGATACAGGAATTTCTGTATCTCACGGGTTTGTTAGAGGGTGAGGATTTAATCAGACTTGAACGTGCTTGGAGAAGCATCCATAGGAGAGGAAAAGCATTGTTGGGAAAGAGCAATAGTCAGGCTTATGACCCCTAAGTGGCTTGGATTCATGAGAGAACCACGAAGTTCTTGATGCCATTTCCTCTAGTGGAACCTGTTTGCCCTCCCATGATTGAGGAGCCTACCACTGTGGACATCCAAAGGTATAATCAGGTATGTCGCGAAAAAGAAGAGTTGCAGAAGACAAATGAAGAGTTGGAGAAAGAGATTGCCCAACTCAGAAGTGAGAGGAATGAAGCAACTTATTCTTTGAGGAAGCAAACTGAACTGGTGAACAAGTTGGGTACGGACTTACTAAGGAGATGAGGGATAGAGAGCAGTTAGGTTTAGACATAAATGTTGTTAGTAGTGTGTTTGCTACTAAAAAGCAAGAGTTGAATAGAGCCTACTTGCGGATTTCCAAGTTTGAGGCTCAATGGAACGCTGCCATGTCTAACGGCAAGGAACGTGAAGACCAGTTGAAGTTGCAGATCAACAAGCTGAAGGCTCAGCTCAGAGCTAAAGATGAGGAGATTTCAAAGGAAGCTTCGCTCAGGAGACATAATGACTGTAAACTATTTGAAGCGCTTGCAACCTTAGAGGAGCATAGAGAGGGAGCTGATGCCAATAGGCGTAGACTTGAGGAGGTTTTCGGGAAGGAGGATTCGGTCGAGGAGCTGCAGTCCACCATCAGTCAGTAGGAGCTACTTATACGTGGTTTGCTCGCTAGGCCAGACCATCCGGAGACGCAGGCGTCGCTGAAGGATTTCCATTCTCGCCACCCATCTTGATCTTTTCCTTTGTATTCGGTAGCTTAGGCTTTTTGTATTGACCATTACTAGACCTGTTGGTTGAGGTCCTTTTCTGATTTGTACTTAATTGATGTTTGTACATTGCCTGTGGGCTTATGTTTGTATATATGAGGGGTTTTTTATTCTATGCTTGTCTGTGGGGGTTCTCCATCGTCTTGGTTGTTATCCCGGAAACTAGAATCAAGGGGGAAGTTTCCCTGTTTCATACATACATGTTTGCATTTAGCATTTTTTCGCATTGCAGGTGCATCGGAACTGTTAACCTTATCTTGTTTCTTGTGCTCCACTAGTGTGTTTCAGGATTGCAGATCAAATAACTCACCGGTACGGTGCCAGAAGAAACCATAAAAGACTGATGGATCAGATGCAGGTGGAAATGCAAGAGATGAGAGATCGAATGGCACAGTTGATGGAGGTCATGCAAGGGGTTGCTAGTGTCCAGGCGCAACTTCAGACTTTAGTGCAACCTTTGATTCCACGAGTTGATAGTGATGGTGTGTTACACGGTAGGATTGCTGCTAACCCTCCCCACATTGAGACTCCCTGAGTTAACACCTCTGTACCTATCCCTAATGCTGGAGGGAATGGTAATGTTGGGAATGTCGGAGGAAATAGTAAGGATGGTAATACTGGAGGGATTGGAAATGTCTTCGAAAACATGGGGAATATTGGTATTGGTGCTGGAGAAGGCGATTATGCTGGTAACAATGATGGTTATTATGACCATGGAGCTGATTGTGCTATTCATGGAAATCTGCATAATCCTCGGATTGAGGATCATTAGGGGGATGTTTTCTCAATGAGAGACTTTAAGCCTGAAATGTCAGCTGAAGCGAGCAGAAGATTTAAGCTTTTAGAAGACAAGATGAAAATCTACGAAAACCATAATTCCATGGGTTTAGATATGGCCAATTTGGGCTTGATTCCTGATTTAAGGGTGCCTCACAAATTCAAAGTGCCTGACTTTGATAAGTACAAAAGCACCACTTTCCCGAGGGTTCACCTGCGCTCGTACTATAGATAGATGCCTGCGTACTTGGACGATGAAAAACTATTTATGCACTTTTTCCAAGACAACTTGTTTGGTCCTTATTTGAAGTGGTACATAGGGCTGGAGCCCACTAACGTCCGCAGCTGGAGAGACCTAGCCGAAGCTTTGTAAGGCACTATCAGTACAACAGTGACCTTGCACCAAATAGAGTCCAACTGCAGAATCCTTCCCAAAAGAATAATGAATGCTTTAAAGAATACGCCTAGAGGTGGCGAGAGCTTGCTGCTAGAGTGCAGCCTCCCATGGTAGAGCGTGAGCTCATTGACATGTTTGTTGCTACTTTACTGGGAGTGTACTATGAAAAACTGATTACTAATATGTCAGGAAGTTTTTCAGACTTGATAATCACCGGTGAAAGGGTGGAAATGGCATCAAGCTCGGAAAGATTCAGGCGGGCGAAGTACCCTCAGCTAGAGGAGGAGGGAAGGAGGTATTTGGGAACAAGAAGCGTGAAGGTGACGCTAACTCAGTGACGAGTTCTAGAGGAAGAGGTAGCGGTCAGCCACAGAACCAATATCGCCAATAGCAAGTTGCCAGTGTTACTATTCCTGTACCACAATAACAACAATAACAACCACAACAACAACAACAACAAAGACAATATCAGCCACAGCAACAAAATCAGCAAGGTTTTAGGAGGTTTCCTGATAGGGCCAGGCCGAATAGAGTATTTGACACACCACCGATGCCATACTCTCAAGTGCTTCAAACTTTATTACAGCTGCAATTGATTCAGAAAAGGACTCTAGCTCCTGTCCTCCCCCACTCGGTTATTACATGAACGCTCGTTGTGAGTTTCACTCTAGGGCGCCTGGTCACTCTGTTGATGATTGCAAGGCTTTTAAACATAAGCTACAAGATCTAATTGACAGCAAAGCAATAAATTTTTCTCATGATGCACCTAACGTTGTGCAAAACCCTATGCCAAACCATGGGTCGGCTAGGGTTGGTGCTATTTTGGTGGAGGAGAATTTAGACTTGATAATTGATGTGAATGAGCTAAAAATACCATTAAAGTTTGTGAAAGACAAATTGCTGGGAGGGGGTGTATTCCCAGGCTGCAATGAAGACTGTGTTGATTGTTTAAGTCATCCTGAGGGATGCGTTGATTTGAGGAGGTGTATCCAAGGAATGATAGATGAGGGAACATTGCAGTTTGAACGGACCGCAGAAAAGAAACCTGTTGAGGTAGCAGATGAAGAGAGGGATGAGGTCGCTACGATCTTGATCCCATATAAGACTATAACTATCTCAGCGCCTCCTAGGCCACCAACAATCATTATCACCAAAGCGGGATATGTGCCATATGAAAGCACCAAAGCTATTCCGTGGAACTACGGAGCTGAGGTGTATTATAATGGTCAAAAGATAGACTTGAAAAGTTTTCCTATGGAGTCAGCAAACAATGTTGTGGGAGCAGGAGCAATCACCCGAAGCGGCAGAGTCTTCTCATCGCCCGAAGTGGTGGCTAAAAAAGAGGATAAAGGGAAAGGTAAGATGGTAATAGAAGAAACTTCCCAGTCTGGCGAGATGGAATCTTTGGAGAATGATGTGGAGGAAGTCATGAGGTTGATACGCAAGAGCGACTACAAGATAGTCGAACATTTACAGCAAACACCTTCCAAAATTTCAATATTATCTTTGTTGTTGAGTTCCGAAGCGCACAGGAATGCGTTAATGAAAGTGTTGAGTACCGCTTTCGTGCCCCAAGAAATATCAGTGAATCAACTTGAAGGGGTTGTTGGGCATGTAAACGCGGGAAATGGTCTTGGATTTACAGATTTAGACTTAACGCCAAGGGGAAGAAACCACAATTGTGCGTTGCACATTTCTGTTGAATGTAGAGGAGTGGTTATGTCCCATGTCCTAGTTGACACAGGGTCATCTTTGAATGTGCTGCCAAAGAAGGCACTTATAAAGCTAGATACTCGGGGCATTACCTGTACACCAAGTGACTTGGTTGTACGTGCTTTCGATGGTACCCGGAGGTCTGTCTTTGGTGAGCTGACTTTGCCTATCCAAGTGGGCCCAGAAGTTTTTAACGCTGTATTTTACATCATGGACATTCAGCCTGCTTATAGTTGTTTGTTGGGCAGACCATGGATCCACTCGGTTGGGGCTGTTACATCAACTCTGAATCAGAAGCTGAAATATATGGTTGGTGACAGTGTTGTGAAAGTGTGTGGAGAAGAGGACATAATGGTCATCCACCTGTCTTCTTTCAAGTATGTCGAGGTAGACGGGCAAATTCATGAGACCCTATGTCAAGCTTTTGAAACCGTTCAGTTGAAGGAGAAGTCTCCGGTGGTGAGAAAAGAGCTTGAGGTGGTTATGTCTTCTTTCAAAGAAGCGCAGGCTGTGGTGCAAGTTGGTTCAGCCCAAGGCTGGGGGCAGGTGATCAATATACCTCAGAAGCAAGACAAGTTCGGTCTGGGGTACCACCCATCTTCTTCACAAAGCACGCCTAAGTTCAAGGGGGCGATCAGGTTTACTAGCGGGGGTGTCTTCTTTGAGCAGATTAATGCCATTTCTGATGATGAAGCTGGAGACAGTGACTGTGATATGGATGCCTGGATCAAGCCATGTATTCCAAGACAGTGTCTATGCAACTGGTCCATTGAGGAATTTGTCCAAGTGACCAATGAACAGTAATGCTTTGTTTTCTCAATTATTATACAACCCTATGTTCTACCCGGAGTATAGCGGTTTGTTATTTCAGGGCTTGTTTATTTATGTTTGAACATTGTTTCATATATTAATCAAAGGGCGTTTTCCCATTAAAATTTTGAGATCTCTGTTTTTCTTGTTTTTATTTTTAACAATAAAATGACAATGTGTTTGTTTGCATATCATTTGAAGCACTTAACCATTTTCATTGCAGGACTCACATCATTGCAGATGACACCGATCAAGAATCTTCTATGACTCGCTTCGACTTTGATAACCTGGTATTTCAAGCTGAAGAAGAGATTGATGAGGATGAAGACTTGCCCGAAGAACTAGCTAGACTCTTGATACAAGAAGAGAAGATCATTATGCCTCATCAAGAAGAGATTGAGGTCGTCAATTTGGGTTCTGAAGAGGTTGTGAAAAATGTCAGAATAGGGGCTGCATTGCAAGATGACATCAAGCAAAGGTTGATAGAGATGCTTCAAGAGTACATTGACATCTTTTCTTGGTCCTTCGAAGATATGCCCGGGCTTGACACCGACATTGTGGTTCATCACTTACCACTTCGGGAAGAATGTCCGCCAGTCAAGCAGAAGCTTAGAAGGACGAGACTAGACATGGCTGTAAAAATCAAAGAGGAAGTCCAAAAGCAGTTTGACGCAGCATTTTTAGCTGTGACAACTTACCCTTCGTGGGTCGCCAACATAGTGCCGGTATCAAAGAAGTAAGGTAAGGTACGGATGTGCGTTGATTATAGAGATTTGAATAAGGTGAGCCCAAAGGATGATTTCCCGCTCCCTCACATTGACGTATTGGTAGATAATACGGCTCAATTTTCGATGTTTTCCTTCATGGATGGTTTCTCTGGTTATAATCAGATAAAAATGGCACCGGAAGACATGGAGAAAACAACATTCATTACACCGTGGGGAACGTTTTGCTATAAGGTGATGCCATTTGGGTTGAAAAACGCAGGGACAACTTATCAGCGGGCAATGGTGAATTTGTTTCATGATATGATTCATCATGAGATCGAGGTCTATGTTGATGACATGATTGCGAAGTCCCAAATAGAGGAAGAGCATCTGGTCAACTTATTGAAGCTGTTTGAGAGGTTGAGGAAGTTTAAACTGAGGTTGAATCCAAATAAGTGCACTTTCGGAGTTCGGTCTGGAAAGTTATTGAGGTTTATTATCAGTAGAAAAGGAACCGAGGTAGATCCTGCAAAAATAAGAGCTATTCAAGAAATGTCAGCACCGAAGACTGAAAAAGAGGTTCGTGGCTTCTTAGGGAGGTTGAACTACATCACTCGATTCAATACTCATCTAACAGCCACGTGTGAACCAATGTTCAAATTGCTAAAGAAAGATCAGGCGGTTGTCTGGAATGAAAATTGTCAAAAAGCATTCGATAAAATAAAAGAGTATTTGAAGGAGCCTCCGATACTTATACCCCCAGTCGCTGGAAGACCATTATTCATGTATCTAACGGTTCTTGAGAATATTATGGGTTGTGTTCTCGGTCAACACGACGATACAGGGAGAAAAGAGCATGCGATCTATTATCTGAGTAAAAAGTTCATAGATTCTGAGTCTCGTTACTCAATGCCTGAAAAAACGTGTTGCGCACTCGCTTGGGCGGCCAAACGTTTAAGACAGTACATGCTCAATCATACAACCATGCTAATTTCGAAGATGGATCCGATTAAATATATCTTTGAAAAGTAGGCGCTTTCAGGAAGGATTTCCAGATGGAAAATGGTATTGACAGAGTACGACATCCAATATGTTTCCCAGAAAGCCATTAAAGGGAGTATTCTATCAGAATACCTTGCTGAACAGCTGATTGATGATTACCAACCAATGAGATTTGAATTTCCTGACGAGGATATCATGTTCCTCAAAGCGAAAGATTGTGATGAGCCATTACCCACTAAAGGTCCGGAGAAAGGTTCTCAATGGCAGATGATATTCGATGGCACATTCAATTCATATGGTAGTGGAATTCGGGCAATTATCACGACTCCTCATGGAACTCATATCCCCTTCACTGCCAAATTAACTTTTCCTTGCACCAACAATGAAGCCGAGTATGAAGCATGCATCATGGGTTTGGAAGAAGCTATTGATTTGAGGATCATGAATCTCGATGTATATGGAGATTCAACGCTAGTTGTTAACCAAATCGAAGGAGAATGGGAAACTCGCCAGCCCAATTTGATTCCTTACAAGGATTATGCAAGAAGATTGTTACCATTTTACGATCGTATAGACTTCCACCATGTGCCAAGAGCGGAGAATCAAATGGCAGACGCTCTGGCTACGCTGTCTTCAATGTACAAGGTTAATTTTTGGAATGAAGCTCTAAGGATTGTTTTCTCACGCCTCGACAGGCCCGCTTTCATATTTGCCATTGAGGGAGCTTCCGATGGTAAGTCGTGGTTCCATGACATCCAGAATTTCCTTAAGAACCAAGAGTATCCGCCAGGGGAATCGACCCAGGATAAGAAAACTCTTAGGAGATTGTCTAGCAACTTTTACCTCAACCTAGATGGTGTGCTTTATAGAAGCAATCATGATCTGGTGCTACTCAGGTGTGTGGACGAAAAAGAAGCAAGCTTGCTTATGGAAGAGGTCCACGAGGGTACTTTCGGCACGCATGCCAGCGGACATGCCATGACTCGGAAGATACTACGATTTGGGTATTTTTGGCTAACAATGGAGTCAGATTGTTTCAAATTTGCAAAGAGATGTCATAAATGCCAGATTTATGCTGATAAGATTCATGTGCCGTGGTGCCCGTTGAATGTTATGTCATCCCCTTGGCCGTTCTCTATGTGGGGGATCCATATGATTGGAAAGATCGAGCCCACTGCTTCTAACGAACACCGTTTTATTTTGGTAGCTATCGATTACTTCACCAAGTGGGTGGAGGCAACATCATACGCTAATGTGACCAAACAAGTGGTAGCAAGATTCGTAAAGAAGGACATCATCTGCAGATATGGAATTCCCGAGCAAATCATTACTAACAATGGTTTGAATCTGAACAATAAGATGATGAAGGAGTTATGCTAGAACTTCAAGATTGAACATCACAACTCATCGCCCTATCGGCCGAAGATGAATGGCGATGTCGAAGCGGCCAACAAGAATATCAAAAAGATAGTGCAAAAGATGGTTGTTACTTGCAAGGATTGGCATGAAATGTTTCCCTTTGCTCTACATGGTTATCGTACGACGGTACGCACATAAACCGAGGCAACTCCTTTCTCGCTAGTGTACGGTATGGAAGTTGTCCTACCGCTAGAAGTCGAGATTCCTTCTTTAAGAGTTTTGGTTGATGTAAAGATCGATGAGGCAGAATGGATCAAGAACAGATTGAATCAGCTTAGCCTGATGGATGAAAGAGGCTAGCATCTATTTTATATGGTCAGTTATATCAGAGCCGGATGAAGAAAACTTACGATAAGAAGGTGCGCCCTCGAAGCTTTCAGACCGGTGATATTGTGCTAAAAAAGATTCTCCCACCACACTCAGATCACAGGGGAAAATGAACCCCCAACTATGAAGGTCCATATGTTGTACAAAAGGTTTTCTCTGGAGGAGCCTTAGTGCTATTTACCATGGACGGTGAGGATTTTGCATCCCCTGTGAAAACAGACACAGTTAAAAAATAATTTGCTTAAAAGAGACCCGCTGGACACAAAAAGAAATGTCCAGGAAAAAATGGGGCATCCCGGCGAACCATAAAAAAGGAAATTAGGTTCGGGCAAAAAGTAGGGATAAAAAGGAAAAGATTGTAAACCCGCAAAGTTGAAAACCTGTAAAGGCGACTTTGGCAAAAATGGGTTCCCGGTGAATCGAAAACCCAAAAGGGCAGTTCAGGCAAAAGTTAGGGATTGAAAAGAAAATGACTGCGGCCTGCGTATGATTTCATTGCTTGGTGGATTGGGAGAACCTGAGGGCCGTTTATCCAAATCAATCTCTTCTGAAGATGAAGCGTCGGGAAAGCGTCAGGGTCAGGCCAGTCATAGAGGAATCATCTCATGGTGTTTGTCTGCGCCATATTGTCGACATTGTTATACTTTTTGTTTAAAATGTACACTTTTGTATTAGCTTTTATGCATACTTTTAGTTTTGTGCAACTTCCTCTTTTCAGAAGTTGCATCTGTTGTAAAACTTTGCCTATTTACAGGTCGTTTATCAATAAACATATATTATTCAGTACTTGTCTAGGTGCTTTGTTTTAGCTTTTACTGTTTTGTTTGTGAAAAACACCCGATGTTTTTGATGAACTTGCATACATAAACTTGTAGGCCTTGGCCAATAATTGTTAAGACTTTGATATTAATTGAACAATGTCACAGATGATGACCAAGATAGCCCTGTTGTATAGGATGTCTTGTTTGTTTGTCTTTTGCAGGGTTGTTACTCTTGGGGCAAGGTTTTATGAATATGAATCCATTCATATGTCCCCTAAACAGTGTTGTTCTCCAGTAGTTGAGGTGGCATCTCTATCCCAGTAGAGTTATATGTAGTGTATTAGCATGTCCCTGGCAGTTTGCCAGTGCGCTTTTAATCGTCCGCAGAGTACGGGTATGTGCTTACTCCCCAGCGAGCCGAGATTCGGGCGTATCCCCACGGAGTAGGTGCAGAGTTTTCCCCAGTAGTGGTCTGGTACTCTTCCCTCTCCATCAGTTTGATTGTAGGTACTCAGCTTTCAGCAGCGCGGACCAAGGCCTCCTGCAGAGTTAATTTCCTTGCAGTATCATTTATCCCCTAGCAGGAAAGGTGTAATCTCAGTGTTGGTCATCTTTTCTCAGTTAGATCTTTGTTCCCCAAGAGAGTTACGTCTTGGAAGGTTGTTCAGGGCATAGTTGTTCTCTATCAAGTAAGTTGGGTTGTTTAGCCTGGATGTTTTAAGTACTCAGTGAGTTGTCTGTTCCTCATAAAGTTTGTATTCCGGAGAGTCAGCCCGGGCGTTTTCCTCAGCAAATGGTGATCTGCATCCTAAGTTGAGTTTGGATTTCCTGTTCTTGTATGAACTTTATTTCCGGTAAATGAGCCCTTCAAGGCCTTTTCGCTTCATTATAAGTCCAATCATTATTGGCATGGGTAAGCCTTTCCCTACAGGGTTGTTTGTTGTGCCTGACAGGATGGCTTTTGTTTCTCTAGCATTTATTTTGCTGTTTCAGTTCCGTTGCATCTGCATGTGTGCATAGCATCTACCCAAATGCGTAGCATTTCCATCTTGTATGGGGCATTACACCATTTTCAAACATTTGCATATGAAACATACATCAGGTTGTTACCTCTTTGTTTGCAGGAATGTATCCGACAGATGATTGATTAATGTTTGTGCCTGTATGGTGTCTAGACAATGGAAAGTTGAAGAGTATCTTCGCCCGATTGGTATCCAGACCATAATATTTTCTGTGAGCCCGCATGGTATCCAGACCCCGGCTTGCGTTTCTCCTCAGTAGTGTAATCGAACTTCGCTTGATGGTGTTGTCTTTATCCCTATATGGTATCAAGACCATGGCAAGTTAAATATCTTTGTGTATATGGTATCCAGACCATAGCAAGTTGTCAAGTCTCTGTTAGCCCGCAGGGTATCCAGACCTCGGCTTTTGTATTTCCTGATAGTTGGTTATTTTTGCCTACGTGGTATCAAGACCATGGCAGTTTCCGATATGTTTGGTTCGTTGAGTATCCAGACTCCGGTCGAATTCCCTTGTGATGTCCAAATCATGGAAGGTGTATTTGTGTTCTTTTGCCTTATGGTATCCAGATCATGGCTTATGCTCGTGTTATTATGCTTTCTCCGTTGAGTATCCTGACTCCGGTAAAGTCAGTTGGGTATCCAGACCTTGATGAATTTTGTTTATGCTTTCTTCGTTGAGTATCCAGGCTCCAGTAAAGTTATTTGGGTATCCAGGCCCTAATGAATCCTGTTTGTACTTTCTCCGTTGAGTATCCAGATTCCGGTAAAGGTAGTTATGGTATCCAGACCATGGTAGTTTATCTGATGCCCTATAATATCCAAGTCACAGTAATTGTTGTTATCTCCTATCGTCGTGTGGTATCCAGACCATGGCACCTAATGTTTTTCTCAGCCCATGTAGTATCCAGACCACAGCTCATATTGTTTCCCAGTAACGTCGTTTGACTTGAACTCGTAGGATATCCAGATCCTGATGAATATATTTCTTTTGCATAGAGCATCCAGGCTCCAGTTATTGAGTCTCCAGACTCAGATTTATTAACCGAGTATCCAAGCTCAGGTTTATCGCATAGAGCATTCAGGCTCCGAATTGCGTTGAGCATCCAGGCTCCAGTGATTGAGTATCCAGACTCAAATTTTCTAACCGAGTATCCAGACTCAAGTTTCTTGCATAGAGTATTCAGGCTCCGAATTGCATTGAGCACCCAGGCTCCAGCTATTGAGTATCCAAACTCAGATCCAGTTATTGAGTATCCAGACTCAGACTTATTACCGAGCATTCAAGCTCCAATCATTTTGGGTATCCAGACTCCGATCACTTTGAGCATCCAGGCTCCAGTTTGTTTCTTTGAGCATCCAGGCTCCAGTTTATGTCTTTGGGTATCCAGACCCCGACTACTTCGAGCATCCAGGCTTCGATTCCTATTGAGTACCTAGACTCCGGTAATTTGGATTGTTACTTTTCGCCCATATGGTATCCAGACCATGGCGCCGCTTTTGACGTTTGTATTCTTTTTCCCCAGCGGAGTATTTTTGAGATCAGTACAGCTATATTCAGATTTTTTGCGGTTGGCAAATTTCCAGGTTCTTTGGTATTCAACCGTCTTTTACCTCGACTATTGGAAAGTTGTTCGCTTTTCACTCATTCTGTTCCAAGTCGCTTGAATAGGAGCAGTTGTTGTACCCCAAAATTTTCCCAACCTTTCCTTAACTTGGTTTATGTTTCATTTCATTTTGTTCTAGAATTTTCATTGCATAACATGTTTCATTTTACAGGGGATCAAGAGGTTGTGCATAGCAAGAGGAGTCTACTCAGAGTGTTGAACCTAAGCAAGGGGTGTTACTCAAGTTTGAATGGTCATCAGATCATCTTGAAGAGGTCAACAGTCTTGTGAAAGGATGGATGTATGTGGGTCAGCTCCTAACTTGGAGGCTAATTGAAGAGATTCAGAGGATTGTGAATGCATGATTATAGATATAAGATGTCGAGAGAGCTCATTGAGTGCTTTGAGAGCCATTTGGAGCTTATTCAAGTTGTTGTGTGAGGTGGAAGAAGCCACAGTCAAGGATGTTGCATCTAGGGTTTTCATCTAGTAAATCCTCAGTTAACTGTAAAATTGAAGGAGGTTAAAACTAAATTCCAAGTCTCTATGATCATGGGATGTTGTGTTGAGATGTCTAATATATCATTTCAAGATCAATTCATCAAGGATCAAGAGTGTGAGAAGTTACTAAATTAGGGTTCTCAGTGTAAAATCCCATGTTTAGTCCCCAACTTCAAGACCACCTATCTCAAGATACAAGTCTCATCTCAACTTTTGACCAAACTGAAACTTGTAGAGCATGTTCTTATCTTTCTTTTGAGTACTATAAGTCCTTGATTGGATTTATAGAACTCAAGTTATGGTGCAGACAAGTTACAGGTCCTCAGATGAATGTGATTTTGGTCAACAAAAGTCAACCCACTTCCTAGCCATTTTTGACCTAGAAGGATATTCCTCCTCAACTTTTGGCCAACATGAACGTTGTAAATCATGGTCTTATCTTTCCAAAGAGTACTAGAAGTCTTTCATATTATTTGTGGAACTCAAGTTATAAGGCTTGCAAGTCAGGGGTATTTTGGGAAAGTGAGATTATAGGTGATAAAATTATAGGTCCATTTCACCAACTTGCACACTTCAAATGGAAATTTTTCCAACATAAAACTTGCTCCAAATAGGGCCATTTGCATCACCAAATCATCTCTTGTCATGGTTGAAGCTTGGAGTGACGAATTGGTATTTGAATTTTTCATAAAGAAAGCTTAAAATGAGAAAATGGGAATTAATTCATTTGAGATCACTTTGAACCAAGTTTATGCATATTTTGAGTGTAAATGATATTCCAAATACAATGCCAATTTTAATTTTGCAATTTAAGATCATTTGGTTGATTATTTCCATAGTTTCTTCACCATGAAGTAACAAGTGTGAAATCTACCATATGATCAAAACAAGGACCAATTGTTGGCCATTTGATCAACTCAGGCCATGTGCAATTGATTTGGAACAAATTTGAGGCTGGTGCAGTGGTTTTTACACGAGTATGGCAAGTAAAAAAGTGAAGAAAAATTGAATTGGCAATTGGGCTTAATGGCATGAATTAGGGCTCCATTTTCATCTGAATCCAATACATAAAAGGTCAGCAAACTTCCCAAACCCTCAGAGCACGATTTGGTGGTGGAATTGCAGAAATAGTAACTTAAAAAAGTGAAAGCAAAGTGAAATTAGATTTTGGAGATTTAGCCATTCTCAAGTGAAATTGAGCATACCAAGAGCTTCATTCAATTGTTTGGAATGATTCTGGGTGATTTCCTTGAAGTTTCAGCCAAAGACAAGACTCAGTGGAGGTTCTCCACTAGGTAATCTTGAAATCACCATATCTCTCTTTTTATACCATGATTGCTTGCCATTTTTACATATTTGAGACCTACGAATCATGTAGACCATTAACAAGTAAAATGAACTGGCATTTGAGTTGATTTCTGTTTGGAGCACAAAACTTGTTGTTTGCACTTTGGCCTGTTCTTGAGGTTTTAGATTAAATGGACTGTGGATTTGAACTCTACATGAGGTGAAATTGAATTTTGGGCACTTTTGGTGGTTAATTTTGAGTTTTATAGTTTGTGCACATTTTCTATTTTTCTTCGATTTGCTTTGTGTGTTGCTCAAAAATGAAAAGCAAGGTTGGATTTGGGTTCCTCGTGAGGAGATGATGAATTTTGACTATTAGTTTGTCATTTTTGGTGAAGTATGGATGACTGTGCATTTCTTGATACTGTGCATGGTGGTTGTGTGGTCGGAGAAGATGACCAGAAGGGATCTCCGGCCACCGTCTGTTTTCCATGGCTTGTGTTGATTTCTCAGTGGAGAAGATGACCTGGTGATCACATGATTTGTTTACTTTTCTTTTTAACGCGTGAGATTAAGAAACACGTTGCTCCTCCTTTGACCACAAACCACGTAATCACATTTAAATTCTCATTAATGTGCTGGCGCAGTCTGGTCCACGTGATTTGATTACTATTTAATCAGACAGCCCAGATCGCTGTCCACGCTCGTCATCCTGTTGACCAGCCTCACTGGATCATTGTTTGACCTGAACTTCTTTTGGACGCCTTGGGCCTCTAGCTGCTAAGTGCACCCCCCCTTGGGCCCAACCTAGTTTTTGCACTGTTTTTCCTTGCTATTCGTACCGTCTGTTTGTTTATTTTATTTTTATTTTTATTTTATTTTTGTTTATTATCTGTTTACATTTAAATCATTTTTAAATACTTCCAATTATCCAAAAAAATCACAAAAATACTTTTTAGACACTTTGAGATGTCTTCTGATTTTAGAATATTTTATTTTATTTTTTTGATTTATTTTTCAATTAAAATTGGATTTAAATATTGGAAGTATATTAAATGATTTAAATTGTGACAT
This sequence comes from Lathyrus sativus, assembly GCA_963859935.3. Taxonomy (NCBI): domain Eukaryota; kingdom Viridiplantae; phylum Streptophyta; class Magnoliopsida; order Fabales; family Fabaceae; genus Lathyrus; species Lathyrus sativus. Next base: position 252,185,054 of record OZ012739.1, read on the forward strand.
TATTTGATCTTTTATTTGTTTCTCTCATTTCCTTTGGGTCCAATGACTAAAATTAAATCCTCATATCCATGATGAGTTGATTAAATTTTGAGGACCATTTTGCCCCTAGTTGGTTGACTTTAGGGTTGACTTTGGTGGCTTTTCTTTTGACCCTGGATTCTCCCATTTCAAAGTGGTACATCTTGAATATTATTTTCTTTTGATGGGGCTTTGAGGGGATATTGGCTTTGTGCTTTTGGCTTCTGTTTGCCAACTGGTTTAGCTTATTTGTGTTCTTTAGTTTTTTTTAGTCTTTTTCCTAATTTTGAGATGACTTGCAAGTCAAGTCATTTCCTAAGGTGGCTCATACAAGTGCATGACCTAGTTTGAATTGGAAATGACCTTTGTGGATTCACTCAACTCTCAACTCTTCTTGTTTCAAAAAGTAAAGATGTTGAGCTTGCTTTAGGTTCATTTTTAGGTCAAAATTGTGTTCATTGCTTGTTGATTGATGCATTTCTTTGTAGGCTTTCCACTTGTGTTCTAAGTGTTGAATGTGTGTAAGACTTTGGTCTTTCTCCTTGCCTCTTCTTGCATATTTTTGTTGTGTTTGTGATGTTTATCTTGAGCATTCTTTTCTCTCATCTTCTCTTCTGTCCTATGACTTTGGAATGTCTCTTAAGGTAGCTTGGTCCCTCCTTAGGAGGAACTTGAAGCTTGCCTAAAGTGATGAATCCATGAGGACTTCTCTTAGTGACTTTGTCATGTTTGTGTGTTTGTTTTTGATGCATCTCATTCTCTGTTCTCTTTGCATCCTCATATGCATGCTTGGTTGAGATGAGCTTATGGTGGCTACTGCCCCACACATATTTTCCTCCCACTTTCATCCTACTTGTGCATTCCATGTATGTATTCTCTCATTTGCATGTTTCCATTATTCTTTCTTCTTCTTCTTTAGTTTTCCTTCCCCTAGGATTTCTAATCTCTCTTGTTCAAGAGAGGTTATGATAGACATTAGGGTTCTAACCATGCATGATAACATTAGGTAGATGTTTCCCTCTTGTAATCCCAACCTTAGGAACACTTTGCATGACAACTTCTAGGGTTTGGTCTAGTCCCCCTTTAGTTTGTCTCTTTCTCTTCTCATCTTCAAACAACTTCAATCCACTTAATAAAGATAATGAATATTGTGCCGTGAGCCTTATACTTGGGAAATGGTGATTGAGTGGCTACCTCTCAATTGCCTAGAGTGTTTAGTATACGTCCTTAGGATGATATGCGACGTATTCGATCCTAAGTTTTAGACTTTAGTACAACGTACATCATGAACACTCAAATTCAAAACACTTCTTCTCTTAAAAACACAAAAACACTTCAAACCTTTTTTATCCTTCGGATCTTAATCAGGAAAACCTTTTCATAAGCAAGATTGTTGTTAACTTTCAATCCTATCGCAAACGGTAACGCCTAAGTCTCCAATGGTCGATCTGCATACACCAAACTGCTAGAACTGTTTGTTAACCCTACTCGGGCAAAACTTTTGAACAACCTGTGTTCTCTTAAGCCCGAACTATGTTTGCTCTGATCTTTTATACCAGATGAAAGTACGTAGGCATAAGACACGATGTCTTAGCGAGCAACCTTCCCCCTTTCTTTAGCCATAGTTAGTTGAACTACGTTGACTCTGACTTTCCCATTGCACGAGGGAGTACGTAGGCATAGAGCGGCGATGCTCTATCGAGCCAGTCCTTTTTTCTTTTTTTCTTTTGTCCATAATCCTTTAGCGTAGATATTTTACACACCTTTTAGATAGATAACACATGCGTGGATCCCGTCGAGTATGACGGACGTGAGGGGTGCTCATACCTTCCCCTTGTAACCGACTCCCGAACCTAGGACTTGGTTGCGACGACCTCGTCTTTTCCCGTTTTCGTCAGGTTTTTTCCGATCGTTTCCTTTCCCCTCTTTGGGATAAATAATGATAGGTGGCGACTCTGTTAGTCATTGTCGGCCTCTTTTTTCGCAGTAGTGACACAAGGTACCCAAATATGTTGGCAAACAGAAGCCAAAAGATCACAATCAAAATCAATTCACAATGCCACCAAAGAAATTGATTCACAAGGGTGTTCCATTGTGAATAAGGATTGTCGAGGGTCAAATGAAATGCAATAAAAGTCAAACCAAAATTCAACCAAACAGGGGCAAAATGGTCCTCAAAAATTGATCAGCTCATCATGGATATGTGGATCAATTTTTAGTCATTGGATCAAAAAGGAAAAGGAGAAACAAATCATGAAATAAAGCATGTCAAGAAATAGTTCAACAAAAACATTTCTAATCCAATAATCCCATTTTAATTCAAAATAAATCCAAAAAATAAAATAAAAATTTCTTTAAAATAATAGACACCTCAAAGTGTCTAGAAACTATTTTTATGGAATTTTTGGATCATTGTAAGTATTTATGTTGAATTAAATCCGAACAGATTAAAAAAAACAAAAAGAAAATAAAACTAAAATAAAATAAAATAAGGTGCAAATAGCAGCCCAGACACGTTGAAAAACCAAATGGGCTCAGATAGGGGGTGAGAATAGCAAACAGAGGCCCATGTCCACACAATGCGTTAGACTCAGAATGATTGGGTGTAGCATGGTCAATGAGCGTGCATTGTGAGACGCATCAGGGGTCATTGGATCAGACAAGTAAGCACGTCAAAAGGTACAAAAACAAACATGTGGCCCAGGCTTGCGTTTAAATGAAACGCATCGTTCACTAAGGATCTGGTGAGGTAAGTCAAACAAGACCCACGGTAGGTCTTAATCTGGTACGTACAAACAAAAGTAAACCAATCTGAAGGATTAAACAAGGGCACGTAGTCATCTTCTACACTTAAACATGAGAAACAGAGAGAAAAACCAGGTGGCCGGAGCACGGTGGCTCCGGTCACCTTCTCCGGCGAGCCAAAAAACTCAGGTGAAGTTCAACTTCACAAAATCAAACAAGTAAATACTCAAAACTCCTCTACAAACTTCACAGATCAAGAATCCATGGTCAAAAATCACATATCACACATAGGTAATCCAAATTGAAGCAAACAAAATTTTAGCTCAAATCTGAAAGTATCACAAACATGAACAACAATGATCCAGAATTTGCCTATGCACACAGGACTTCAGAATAAACCAACAATGGCATGATATTGATGCATATTAAAAGAGAAACTCTGATTTGAAGTTTACCTAACGGAATAGCTCCGTTGGGCCTTCCACACTTGATGAAGCTTGCTAAAACTCTCCAGGTTCACTCAAGGAAGCTTGAAGAAGATGATTCTAGCCTTAAAATGCTTTGAAAATGCTTCAATCAGGATTCACGAATTTGGATTTTAGCTTGCTTGCTCCAACTGTGTTTCCTTCAATTTTCCACGAAAATGACTCCTTTCTTGCTCATAAATGACCTAGAGCTTTTATATGTTGGATACCTAAGCTCATGAAGGACCAATTGCTACTTAATTGTATGGATTTTTGAAATGCCAAAATTCACTTTGCCATTCCCATGCACACGTAAAAATGCACCAATTGCCTTGTTTTTTCATTCAAAATCCATGCTGGGAACTTAATTTGATCATGTGGATGTGATTTGTCCCTTGAATTGATCATATGGTGGATATTGGATTGTCAAAATTTCACTTGAAAATGCCTTTGAAAAACACATGAAAATGGCACCAAAAATGAAATCCAAAATTGGCATCTTGTTTGTTACATTCTTGTCACTCAAAAAATGCATAAACATGCCTTGAAATGGTTAGAAATGAATTAATTCCATTTTGTGATTTTAAGTTTTCTTCATGAAAAAGTTACACCTCAATTCTCTAATCCAAGCCAAATCCTCGACTCCTTGATGTTTGGTTGAGCACATGATCCCATTTGGAGCAATTTTCATGTTGGAAAGATTTTCATTTGAAGTATGCAAAGTGGTGAAATGGACCTATAATGAAAATGACCTGTAATCTTACTTTCCCAAAATACCCCTGCCTTGCATGCCTTATAACTTGAGTTCTACCAATCAGATGAAGGACTTCTAGTATTCTTTGGAAAGCTAAGATCATGAGGAACACCTTTCATGTTTTGGTCAGGGTAAGGAGAAACATCTTTCTAGGTCAAAAGTGGCTTGGAAGTTGGTTGACTTTTGTTGACCAAAATCACATTCTTCTGAGGACCTGTAACTTGCCAGCATCATAACTTGAGTTCTAGAAATCAGATGAATGACTTCTAGTACTCAAAAGAAAGCTAGAAACATGCTCTACAAGTTTCATGTTAGGGTAAAAATGAGATGAGACTTGTATCTTGAGATAGGTGGTCTTGAAGTTGGCCACTAAATAGGGGATTTTACACTAAGAATCCTAATTTAGTAACTTCTCACACTCTTGATTCTTGATGAATTGATATTGAAATGATATATTAGACATCTCAACACAACATCCCATGACCATAGAGACTTGGAATTAAGTTTTAATCTCCTTCAATTTCATAGTTAACTGAGGGTTGACCAGATGAAAACCCTAGATGCACCATCCTTGACTGTGGCTTCTTACACATGACACAACAACCTGGACAGGCTCCAACATGGCCCTCAAAGCACTCAATGAGCTTTCACAACATCCCATATCCATAATTATGAATTCACAATCCTCTGATGATCTTCAACTAGTCTCCAAGTTAGGAGATATTCCACATACACCCATCAACTCTCTTAAAGAACACTGACCACTTCTTGATGACTTGATGACCATTCATGCTTGAGTAAAACCCCTTGCTTAGGCTCAACACTCTGGGTAGACTCCTCTAGCTATGCACAACCTCTTGATCCCCTGTTCAATGAAACGCAAATGCTAGAAGAAAATGAAATGAAACATAAACCAAGCTAAGAAAAGGTTGGGCAAATTTTGGGGTGCAACACTAAGTAAAAAAATTCTTTGTGTACTTGTCAGTTTATTTTATTCTTCTTTCTTACTCGTGTGAATTTATTTACATTATTTGACATAATGATTAAATAATTTTTTGAAGCCATTTATGTTAGTAGTTACTGTTTTTTATCTCACACAATATTCTCGATTTGGTTGATATTATCATATTTAAAAAAAATTAATGTGTTGAACTTTTCAATTTTACAAAATCATGAGAATCCGACAATATTCATCTTGAATTTGCATCTGAACCAAAAAAAAAAGATATTCAAGTCCCCAAATATTCAACTTTAACTTACAATCTTTGAATGACTTCATCATTCCTGAAGGAGTTATTTCTCATCTCACTTGAATGAAAAATTCACATCCACTAGCAATCTTTAGTAATGTTCCAAAGCACTTCTATATACTATGTGAAATTTGGATCAACTATAGGAAACCATTGGTTCATATTCCTTAAAAAGTTCCAACCTTCAATACCATTTCCTTTGGAACATTTTCTTCATTGTTCAAAACAACTCTTTGATTTTGTATGTAGAACCATTTTTCTTGAAAAATGTAGAAAAATACAATCAATGATATCTGAATAGTGAAAAGTAAATTCCAAATTGTTATGCCTTTTGATGTTTTTTCATGATAAGTTGCTAAACCAATGTACACATTCAACACACCCAAAAATGAGACTGCAATTCCAAGTATCCAATATGCAAAAAACCACACACTTCTTCTTTTGGTTCTCCTGTGAACAACAAGAAAATAAAATGAAGTGGTTATCAAGAAAAGAGGACATAATGGTCTGAAGTTCAGCTGAAAGATAAGTAAATGATAACTCATGATTTACGAAACACAAATACGTGAAATACGACACCGATATGAAGACAGATACAATAATTTTAAAAAATAAATATATTAAACGTAATGATAAATATTAATAATGTCCCTTTATTTTTCTCATCGATCAAGCGATCAATTTTATTTTATTCAACAGGTTAATTTTCATCTCAGGAGACAATACACAGGTTATCTCAGGCGTTCTCATAGTTATGATATTCAAGAGCAAGTTTCAGAGGCTTAACGGAGCTCAGAACAGGTGGCAACGGGCAGTTGTACGTGATTCCCTCCACATGGGGCCAATATGGGCATTTTTGAATGTGGTAACCGGTTACTGCATATAGGGTAACCGGTTACTTCAAACGAAATTGGCCAAAGAATTTGAATTTTCAGCATGTGTAATTTCCAATCATTCTCAACCATTGATTTCACTTGATCATATTTGGAAGGATCTAGAATTGTTTCAATTTTCACCATTTCCCTTCAAATTTCAAACATTCCATTCCTAATTCCACTCCTAATTTCCATTCCAAATGCTAATCCACACTCCAAACCACATTTTAATTCTAAACCTAGAGCTTATTTAAGTGAATTTGCTCCAAACCTCACACAAGAACCTTCGTTTTTAGATTTCACACTCATTCTTGAGAATTTGCTCTCATTTTTCTCTCCACTTTTTCACTCCCAAAACCTCCATTAAAGCTCTTTCACTTGAGTTCTTTGATTCTTCATTGGAATCCTTGAATTCTAGAGCTAAACCTCCATCCTTCATCTCCATTATCTTCAATTCACCATTCAATTTCTGTTTGGTTTTAGATCTGAATTTGGAAGCTAGATTGGAAGTGCTTTTTTTAGTCGATTTTGCTTGATCTTGCTTGTTCTTCATTTCTACCATAAGGAAGTTCTTGGATCTTGAAGAATCTCTGGGTTTCTAGCTTGGATCTGTTGATTTTATGTGAATCAATAATTACCTAGGCCAATCTCAGCCTTGAAGGCTGGTAATTCTAGATCTAATTCAATTTTGAGCTTATTTGCATAATCACAATGTAGATCCATGGCTTTTATTGATTTTTGATCCATTTTGTTGATTTTGATCTTGGTGATTTGTGATTTCAGTGTTTGATTGTGTTTACATGATGTTCGATCACTGATTCTTTATGATAATTTCGTGCTTGATTGATATCATGTTCATATGGATGATTGGAGAAGTTGCTTGATGCTGAAAACTGATTTTGAAAGTTGTTTTTCTGGTTCTGGTTCAGTGGTAACCGGTTACCTTATATAGGGTAACCGGTTACTCAGTACAAATTTCACGTCCAAGTTTTTTTTTACAATAGGGTAACCGATTACCTGATATAGAGTAATCGATTACCGTTGAGCAGAATGTTGTGTTTTTGCATTTTTCTTGCTTGTTTGAGTTTCTTTTCACATGTAAACTTCATGGATTGATATAATGCATTTATGTGGATTTTTTTTGACATATTTCATCATTCTTAAATGTTCGATCTCGATTCTTCGACGTGTAACTTCCGGTTTCCGTTTGAACGCTTAACATGTTCATGTGATTTGTTTGACGAACGATCATTTCGCTTGTTTGTTTATAGCATGTCAATTGATTATCGTTGATGATTATGTTGTGGGATATTGTGATGCATGTTTGCATTTGCTTCTGATGTCGCTTGTTGCATGTTTGTTTGATCGGTCAATCGTTCAATTTGAATTGAAAAGCATGTTGATCTTGTTGATTCTCGTTGATTCAATGTTGTTGATCGGTTATGATTGTTTGTCAAAGAATGTTCATACTTGTGTGATGTCTACCATGATTGTTGTTTGCATTTGATTAATTGCATTTAAACATGCTTGTTGCCCCGCTTTTCACAACTGTTCGTTTTCTGAACTTGCATGCTATCTTTGTCTTGCTTGCTTGCTGCATGCCTTTTACACCTACTTTTATGCTGAAACATGTGTTGCTATATGTTGTCTTGCTTGTGTGCTGGATTTTATTGTTGTCTTGTGCAGGAGGCGCTGTTGTAGCTGCTGTTTTTTCCTTGTTTCTTCGCTTTTTGCTTTTCCTTTGCATGTTCCCTTAGGACTCTTATTCCAATTTAATTTCCAATTAAATTTGGAGTAGGATAGACATTAGGAGTTTAACCCATGCATGATAACATATAGGCTAGTCCCTTTTAACCTCAACCTTAGGTTCATCTCTTGCATGCTAAAATTAGGATAGAATCTCCTTTCGCATCTCGACTTTAGGACCATTTTGCATGACAATGTTAGGGTCGAGTTTCCCTTAGACCTTCCATGTGTCTCTCTTCTCATCTCAACACATTCTAACTCATCTAATAAAAACGATGAACATTGTACGCTACGAGCCTTAAGTACGTGGGAAATGATGAGTGGAGGGTTTCTCCTCACTTGTCTAGAGTGTTTAGTGTATGCCCTTTGGGCGATATGTGACGCATTCGCTGCTATGTCATAGTCTTTAGTGCAACATGAATCTCAAACAAAATAATTCACTTCACTAAAACTCACAAACAAAACTCAAACCTTTTATCCTTCAGGATCGTTGTTTCAAACTTCATTTTTAGAAAAGAGCATGTTACTTTTCTGCTCTATCGCAAACAAGCATCGTCCCTAACTGCTGGAACGGGAACTTAACGTCACTCATAAAAAAACACTTAACCTACCTTTGGTTTCATTTCCCGAACTACATTTGCTCTGATTTCTCATACCAGATGAGAATACGTAGGCACAAGATGACGATGTCTTGGCGAGCAACCTTCCCCCCATCACCCGTAGTTTTCCTAACTACATTGACTCTGACTTTCCCATTGCACGAGCGAATACGTAGGCATAGGGCGACGATGTCCTATCGAGTCTCCTATTTTATTTTCCATCCCCCATTTAGTAGTAGCTTATAGATAGACACACCCTTTTATTAGACAACAAGCATGGATCCCGTTGAGTACAACGGATGTGATGGGTGCTGATACCTTCCACTTGCGTAACCGACTTCCGAACCCAAGATTTGATTGCGATGACCTTGTCTTTTCCCGTTCTTCAAGTTTTATTCGATTGTTTCTTTTCCCTCTCTTTGGGATAAATAAAGTTCAATGGAGACTCTTTTGTTTTTTCGCCAGGTGTTTTTCGCAGTTGCGACACATAGCAGACCTCATAACACAATAACCAAGGAGTTAGATTCAAGGACCAATTTTTCATTTAAAAAGATAAGAATCATCGGCAAAGGGGGACATAATTGAGAAATCACCACACTCACACATACATCAGAAATTCACATTAGAAATTCATGCAAAAAAACACACAAAAAACCTAGGTTCTCTTTTCTATCAATTAAGGTTCCAACCTAACCGCATGAGTATCTAAGAAAAAAAAGAAAAGAAAAAGGGAAAGGAAGGCTTATCTACATTGGCGATTTGATCTTGTTAGAGCACGAACAGACGCCTCCATTTGGTATGTTTCTCCTTATCTTTTTAGCTCATCGTTGTCGCCTTTGAACTTCTTTCGTTGCATATTTTTGTTCTCCTTATTGAATATGTTGATTTTTTGGCCGATTTACATTTTTGGGTTTTCTAGGGTTTGTTAGATTTAGGGAGTTTGAGTGAGAATCTCAAGATTCTGAGCTTGGTTTCAGGCTCAGAAGGCTCGTTTTAGGGTTGTTGAAGGTTTAGGTTGGGGTTTGACCGGAGAGAGATGGAAACGCCGTCGTGGCCGGCCGTCTACCACCGTCTTCTCCGGCAGGTCTGGAAATTTCTGGTAAGGTCTTTTCTGGAAGAGAAGAGAGAGACGAGTGATGAGAGAGAGGAGTGAATGGTTTATGATGATCATATTTGTGTATACATTCTTTCACCCTTTGCATGTCATTTTTGAACTGGCTAGCCAGGACGGTGACACGTGTCACTATCACAGCCTTTGGATCTCCATCATCAGACTTTTTGAGTAGATCAGGCATGTCTCCTTCAGTGTATCCTCACCGTGTACCTTCCATCATATTGGCATTTTGACTTGACTACGTCAGATCATAGGATTTGATGGTCACAAGCTGTGGCACATGGTAGAGTCTCAATGGACTATACCCACAGGATCATTGTGCCCTTGACAGACTTGGGCCTAGAACGCTTTTGCTGGACGCACCCCCCCTAAGGCGCATTGAGATTTCTCTTTAGGAATATTTGCTGCCTGCACCCCCATTTTCTTTCCTTTGTTTTTTTTCTTTTCTTTCTTTTATCATTTAAACTTTTCTTTTATTTTTATTTTTTTCTAAATATTAAAAAAAAAACCACACTAAAATATTCTTAAACACATTTCTATCTTGACTTATTTTTCATGATTTTTATTTATTTTTATTATTTATTTTTATATTTTATTTAAATCATTTGTTGTAGTGAGTTTACCAAAACACCCTTGGATTAGGGTTTTTCATTTGAGTGTCTTCCATAAGTTTTCTTGACTTGTTTTTTTAGTATGTTGTTACATATATTCGAGGGAGTCTGGGGTATTTTTGGTGACCATAAATGTTATTGTTTGATTAGACTTTTGGCTTGGTTTTGGGTCCTCGGTTTATTTTGGCATTATGAGCTTGTTAGTAGTATTTGAGGGAGTTTTTATATCCATCGTGTTGGGAGATTTTGCATATGTATTCTTGACTGTTTTAGCATGACTTAAAGCTTGGAGTTGGATTTTATGGGACTATCTTGATATTTTTGGTTGATACCTATACTTAGGGTTCATTTTGAGCATGTCATGGTGTTTGCTTTGACCTAGTTTTTAGGCATGTTTCTTTGAGTGTTTGTCTTGATGAATATATGTTCATGTGTGGTATGAAAAACTTGTTTTAGTTTCTGACTTCTTGAGTTCAAAGTGTTCTTGCTTACCCATTTGAGTTTCCATACATACCTTGTTTGTTTGAGTCATTTCATGATGTTTTGGCTTGCTTCTTGCATACAATTTTTGTGCATGCCTTGATGAAGTTCATGTTTGTGCTTCTTTTTACATCTTCATATTAAATATGGGCTTTATTAATATGTGTAGCTGCTACTTCTCTTGGATTATCATCTCATTTGAGATTTTTTAGCTCTGATATTTTGATTGCAACCATCCTTATTTTGGAACTTATCATTTAAACACTTGTTGTTACAAGTTGTGTGTCCCTTATTCCAAAGGAAAGGATCCCATAGTTGACAGCCATGTCATATTGGATATCATTGTCTATCTTTTCCCTGAGACCTTGTGAGAGTCTGCTTGGCGTAACCTGTAACACCCCAAATTTAATTGGAATATTTTAATAAATTTATTTAAGTGAGAATATTCGTATTTTGGTGGTTTTCGGTGGTTTTGTAGATTATTGGGAATTATGAATTTTTGAATTATTTATTTAATTAATAGTATAATATATGGAAATATTAGTATTATTATTAGTTAAAATAAATATAAGTGAAATGAGGGTAATTTGGGCATTAAGAGGAGTTAGTAAGGGTATTAAGGAAAAAGCCCAAATTTGTGAGGCCCAAGTCTAGGTTTAACAAAAAGGAAAATATGGTGGAATTAGGATTCATTTGTTAGATCGTGAAAAGAATGGAGGCCAGAGCCCTGAAAAGGGAGATTGGAGGCAAAAGCTTCGAAGGATTCCCGAAGACATTTGAGAGGGCTTTGAATCGACTAAGGTATGGGGAGTATAGCTTTTTATAATTTTCTATGTGTAGATTTCGATGTGATTATGGTTGATTTAAGGGTTTTATGGAGAATTATGGGAAAAAAGGATTTTGGCCTTCGTGGCCTAAATCTATTCTTAAGATTTTGACCGTGGGGATTCATTTGGGTTAAGGAAGATTAGAAGGATATGAGAACAAGTGATCTATGGCCTTCGTGGCCTAAATTTATTATGGAGATTGTAACCGTAGGGATGTTAAAGGTAGAGATGAGAAATATTGATCTTTGACCTTCGTGGCCTAAACCTGTAATTGCAAACCTAACCGTGAATTGATTGGGGGAAACGGAAACCTAGGCCTTTGTGGCCAAAAAGATGATTGAACTTTGCTTAACCCATAAGAATATTTGATAGTGAGTAACTCATATGCCTGCAGGGCAATTGTAGGGAAATTGTGATTTAGGACATGAAGATGTTACGGGATTCTCCTAATAAACCGTAGGTTTTGTGCCTTTATCGCCGTAGGACCTTAGGGATGATTTAGGGATGTTTTATAGGCGTTGGAAAAGTGAATCGTGTGGGATTTTGGGTTGATTTAGGTTCCGGACCGTAACAACGCTTTGCTGTCCGTCACGACTGTTCATGTTTTTGGTCGAAATTGTTTTGGATGTAACTTTTGATCCGTAAGTCTGTTTTGGCCCCCGTTCGAAACGTTGGAAAACTAATGAATAGAGTTACAACATAGTATAGATAAGGGAATTGGTTTCCCAATATTTTTATATCAAATTATATTTGATAAGTCAATTGTGTATATGTTCTAGTAATGAATCATGTTCTGCTTCAGTGATGTCTTGATGTTTTGATGTTGCGATTTTCCTGATGAGTTACCATGAGGGTAACTGTGATAATATATAATAATATGATGAATTAACATGAGTAGGACTATGAAGTTTATGTGATTAATAGGCGATGGTATGAGGATTACCGCGAGTATAATTATGAATAATAGGTGATAATATGTGATAATATGTGATAATATGATGAATTAATATGAGTATGACTGTGAGCGCTAAGTGATTTGTAAATAATTATATGATGATTTTATATGATGTATGAGGATGATTATTATGATGAATTGTGATGACATGATGTATGGTGATGGTTATTATGATGAGTTATGATGACATGACGTATGATGATGATTATGATGATGAGCTATGATGTTTGATGATGATGAATATGATAAGTTATGACGTTTGATGATTAATATGATGAATGATGATGTACCTATGATGTTATTATGAGGATGATTTGTGACGTGTGTATAATGCATTCATGTGCATCCGGACTTCGGATCAGGACCTCAATTACTTTGACTTCAATCCCACTGTGCGGATGTGAAGTATTTTGATGTGCTCCGGTTCTCTAGTAGAATCGATCCTATTGATGGGGATCTATGGAGGATTGATGGTCCAGTCTCCATCACACTGTGATGATTGGTACCACATGCATTGAGTCTTGTTGCATTGCATTTATGAGTCTTTTTGTATAAATTATGATGTTGTGACTTTCAAGGCTTATTGATGAATATAAAGTTTGAATATGATTATGATGCCATTTATATATTGACTTTTATACATTGATCATTATGAATTGTTTTACTCACCCTGCCTGCTTGAATGTTACCTCCATGTGGGTAACGTGTGTTGCACCCCAAAATTTGCCCAACCTTTTTCTGGCCTTGGTTTATGTTTCATTTCATTGTTCTAGCATATTGCATTGCATAACATTTTGCATTTATAGGGGATCAAGAGATGTGTGTATAACAAGAGGAATTTACCAAGGGTTATAAGCCTAATCAAGAGTTTATATTGAAGTTGTCAAGTGGTCATCATCATCAGAGATAAGTCAAAGCCCTTTGGATAAGTAGATAAGTGTGTGTGGTTCACCTCCTGTCTAGGAGGCCATGTGAAGGTCATCTGAGGATCACAAGCCCATGATTATGGAGGGAGATGGTCATTTAAGCTCATTGGAGGCCTTTAGGGTCATTGTGGATTTCATTCAAGTGTTTATACCAAGTGTGAAGGGTTACAGTTGAAGGTGGTGCAATCAGGGTTTTCGTCTAGTCAACCCTCAGTCAACTGTGAAATTGAAGCAAATTAAGACTCAATTCCAAGTCTTTTGAGAACTTCTATTTCATTCCCCTTGTTGTCCAAGGACTTTGGAACACACTTTAGGTTTGTCTAAGTTCCCTCCTTTGGAGGTATTTGAAACATGGATTGAATGGTGAACCATGAGGACACTTTTGTTATATCTTTTGCACAAATCATGATGATGTCTTGGTTGAATGATGTTTGGGGAATGCCTTGCTGTTTTCTTCTCTTGTTCTATCCCCTATTTGAGTGAGGGTTCTTTTACTTTCTATTTTCATGTTGTTTTGCTTTGTGGCATTGTGGTTGATATTGTTTGGCTTAGGTCATTTCATCCCACTTTTTGATGCTCTTGTATGTTTCTAGTGATGCATTTCTTGTTCCTTTTATCTCTTGCATTTGTCATATGATTTCTTAAGGTTGAGATGATCTTGTGGTGGTCTTTACCCCACACAATTTCCTCCCTCATTTGCATTCCATGTTTGTATCCTTACATGTTTATGTTGTTTTCTGTTGTTTCTTTGTCTCCTTTCCCTTAGGACCTCTAATCTCTCAAGGGAGATCATGTTAGACATTAGGATCTTAACCATGTATGATAACATTAGGTAGAATTTCCTTTATCTCAATCTTAGGATCACCATTGCATGATAACTTTAGGTTTGGATTTAGTCCCCCCCTTTAGTGTCCTTTCTCTTCTCATCTCAAAACAATCATAAAACACTTAATAAAGATAATGGATATTGTGCCATGAGCCTTATACTTGGGAAATGGTGATTGAGGGCCACCTCTCAATTGCCTAGAGTGTTTAGTATGCGTCCTTAGGGCGATATGCGACGCATTCGATCCTAGGTTCTAGACTTTAGTACAACATGCATTATGAACACTCCAATTCAAAACACTTCTTCTCTAAAAAAACACAAAAACACTTCAAACCTTTTTCATCCATCGGGATCTTAATCAGGAAAATCTTTTTACATAAAAAGAGTGTTGTTAACTTTTAGTTCTACCGCAAACGGTAACGCCTAAGTCTCCAATGGTCGAGCTGCATACACCAAACTGCTAGAACTACTTGTTAACCCTACTCGAGCCTAAAAAATAGTTGAACAAACCTGTGTTCCAATTCTAGCCCGAACTACGTTTGCTCTTATCTTTCATACCAGATGAAAGTACGTAGGCGCAAGACGCGATGTCTTGGCAAGCAACCTTCCCCCCTTTCACCCGTAGTTAGGCAAACTACATTGACTCTGACTTCTCATTTCAGATGAGATACGTAGGCACAAAGCGCCATTGCTTTGCCGAGTCACTTCTTTTTCTTTGGTCCTTAAGCCTGTAGTTAGTTAGTTTCAATCACCCTTTTTAGATAGACAACAAGCGTGTATCCCGTCGAGTACGACGGACGTGAGGGGTGCTAACACCTTCCCCTTGCGTAACCGACTCCTGAACCCGAGATTTTGTTGCGATGGTCGATCTTATCCCTCTTTTTGTTAGGTTTTCTCTGAGCATTTCCTTTCCCTCTCTTGGGATAAATAATGCACGGCGGCGACTCTTCTGTTATTGCCGGACTCGATTTTCGCAATAGCGACAACGTGCAGATACCAGATTTAGCTGTGGATGCCGTTGAAGACTTTTGAAGTTGAGTTGGGTGCCTTTGGTCAACTTAGAGAGTCTTGCTCTGATAGTGTAACATCGGGTTAGGGGTCTTGAGTTGAGTTATGTTTATTGAGTTTATTTTTATTATCTTCCCGTATGAGGAAACCCTTGATTAGGCCTTTGAGTTCCGCTGTTTTGTGTAGTTTAAGGTATTTTGAGAAAACCCGTTGTACACTGAGCATTGACTTAATTTGAGTAACATAAGAAATGTACGCCCTTTTTGGTGGATTTTTATGAAATTTAATATTTTATCTGAAATCTGTGTTATTTTTGCCGTAATATCTGTGGGGTAGAAAAGGGTGTTACATAACCTAGTTTAGGTTTAGAGCCGCCGCACTCCATGTAAGTATCATAGTTATGAACGCTTACTTCCCCTCTGGAACCTTGATCATTATCAAGAGTTCTTTACCTCGAGTTAGCCGAACTACGGTGGCTCTGATTCCCCTTTTCTAGTCAGGATACGTAGGCACAAGATGCGATATCTTGTCGAGCCCTCTAACCACTAACAACTAACACTTATCTTCCTCCTTTTGGTCTGGTTAGAACCAATTGATCTTGCAACTTAGAATTAGGTGTAGAGTTGGTAAACTCTATGTGAGTATCATTGTTATGAATATTCACTCTCCCTTTTGATTTTTGTTAAAGTCAACCCTGGTTAGGTTTTTCTTTCAATTTAAACTTAGAGAGTTTGTCAACTCTACATGAGTGTCATTGTTATGGATACTCATTCCCCTTGGAACCTTGACCATTGTCAAGAGTTCTTCACACCTAGTTAGAGAACTACGGTTGCTCTGATTCCATCCTAGTCAGGATACGTAGGCACGAGATGCAATGTCTTAGCGAGCATACTTAGTGTATATACCCCTAGGTCTTTACCTTAGCACCTTTTCCTTAGCAAAAAAACTTTAGCATAACACAAATACTAACAAGAGGTTTCTGTAGAGTACAACAGATACTTAGGATGCTAACACCTTCCCTAGGTATAACCAACCCCCGAACCTTAGATCTCTAGTTGTGTTGTTACATTGCATACTTAGGGGTTTTTTTTATCTTTACCCTTTCCTTTGGATAAATCAAAGCTCGGTTGTGAACTTCATGATTTGTGATTCAAGTTAATTAATAGTTTGATATCAGATTCTCACTGCAACAGAAATGGAGACTTCACTGGGGACTTGTTCGTTTTTGTTGAATAAGGATTCAAACTTGGAAGCGAGCAACAAGGTGACATCACCATTGGTTTTTAATTTAAGGCGAAAATTTGTGAAAGATTGTCTTGAGAACCTCATATTAATGTTTGCGAGAATGCACTAGATTTTAGAGACAAGAAGTGCATTCAAGAAACACAATGCATTCATGCGTGTTTCCAAAAAGGAAACACATTTCAGAGAAACAGATTGCCCCACTCCTATCACCTTAAAAATATTCTTTTCAACCACTTTCTTGGTAGAAGAGTCATTAAGGTTCAGTTCTAATGATTGAATTTTAGAGAGGTAAATGGAGAAATTCTTAGGTTTGAAGGGTGATAATTGGAATACCTTTGAAGGGATTGAGAAACACTTCTAAACATCTTGTATTTGTGTGATTCATATAATAAGAACAGGAAGATTGCGAAACACTCGGTCAAAAAGTATGAGATGATTTTGGAAATTTGAAAAGTTGTTTTCTTACCGCTCTTTTGTAATATTTAATAACAACTCTCAATTTATAATAAATTGGAGAGATGCTCTCTCTCAAAGAGTATATTGATTTGATCTAACTAAGTAAACAAATTCTTTGTGTACTTGTCGGTTTATTTTATTCTTCTTTCTTACTCGTGTGAATTTATTTACATTATTTGACATAATGATTAAATAATTTTTTGAAGCCATTTATGTTAATAATTACTGTTTTTTATCTCACACAATATTTTCGATTTGGTTGATATTATCATATTTAAAAAAAAAATTAATGTGGTTGAATTTTTCAATTTTACAAAATCATGAGAATTAAAACAATATTCGTCTTAAGTTTGCATCTGAAACAAAAAAAAAAAAAATTCAAGTCCCCAAATATTTAACTTTAACTTACAATCTTTGAATGACTTCATCATTTCTGAAGGAGTTATTTCTCATGTCACTTAAATGAAAAATTCTCATCCACTAACAATCTTTAGTAATGTTCCAAAGCACTTCTATAAACTATGTGAAATTTGGATCAACTATAAGAAAGCATTGGTTCATGTTCCTTAACAAGTTCCAACCTTCAATACCATTTCCTTTGGAACATTTTCTTCATTGTTCAAAACCACTCTTTGATTTTGTATGTAGAACCATTTTTCTTGAAAAAGGTAGAAAAATACAATCAATGATATCTGAATAGTGAAAAGTAAATTCCAAATTGTTATGCCTTTTGATGTTTTTTCATGATAAGCTGCTAAACCAATGTACACATTCAGCACACCCAAAAATGAGACTGCAATTCCAAGTATCCAATGTGCAAAAAACCACACACTTCTTCTTTTGGTTCTCCTGTGAACAACAAGAAAATAAAATGAAGTGGTTATCAAGAAAAGAGGACATAATGGTCTGAAGTTTGGCTGAAAGATAAGTAAACGATAACTCGTGATTTATGAAACACAAATACTGGAAATACGACACCGATATGTAAACAGATACAATAATTTTAAAAAATAAATAAATAAAACATAATCATAAATGTTAATAATATCCCTTTCAAACACCGACACTGTCTCATACACATTTTTTTCCAGAATATATCTGGTGATTCTTTCGGAAAACTAAAGCATGTAAGTGTGCATTTTAGGGAGGAAAAAAAAAGAGGATTTAAATGTCTTGCCTTTGGGGTCTAAAGATGCCAAGTAGTACTGGTAGCCATATAATACCATAAAGTGCAACACCTAATCTTTGATGATTATTGTTGAAAAGGTTGTTGAAATTTTTTATAGACATGATTGCTCCTGCTGTGGCAAGAAGAACGGCAACCATCTGTTGAACACAAACTCAGTTATATATACATCACATTAACAAGAAAATATCATGAATGAAGATAAAATTTTCAATGTTATGCTGTTTCTTTCTAAATGCCTTCCACTTTGAGATAAAAACACAACCATCAGCATAATTTTATACTTCAAAAATGAGATAAAAACACTGCTAGAAAAAACTAGTTTTCAAAGAGCAAAATCTCTCAATAATAGCCCAAATAACCTTACACTCTTAAAGTTTAAAATTGACCAAAACCAATGTTCTTTTAATGCACACGCCTGCCAAAAAAATGTGGCGGACAAAGTAGAATGTACGGCCCTCAAATCTTAGTTAAAACAAATATCACTCTTAATATTTTTGATCATTTTTTTAAAATATAAATCATTTTTAGATTTATTAAATAATTTAATGCATCCATCTATAAATACATTAAAAAAAATTATTGATACATTGGAGTTAATAGTAGACCAAATATATTGTCGGAATTTAAAAAATGACATGTATCTTAAAAAATATTGGGAGGAAGTAATTTTTAATAAAATGTTTTTCTTGTTTTCAAAGTATCCATCATAGTCCTTGTCAAAAAGGAGGCAATCAACATTGCATGATCTTATTAGTAACTAACAAGCTTTATGATAAATTAACTAAAAATGAGGAAATCTTACTAATCTAATGATCTTATCTTCATTCCACGCCATCATTAAAAAGTTAACAATGGGACAAACGATCTTATTAAAGTATTTTCAAAACATTGACAGATCCAAATGGGGCCAGAGCAACCATCTTTCACCACTTAAAGTTCAAAATTAACCACAGAATATCTTAATCTATGACACTATACTGTCACTTATTATGTACTCACTGTAACTTTTTTTAAATTACTAATTTAACACTTCATTTCTAGTTATACAATCTACCCTATTAGAAAACAAAAAATCATTAAATGTAATTTGATATCAAGTTAAAGGAAAAATAATTATGAAGTAATCTTTGTAATCCTATTTATAAAAATAATTACTTTTTAAATATATTAAATAATTAACATAACTGAATAAAATATATAAATTAGATAAGTTGAATATTCAATAAATCTAAAAAATAAAATATTTTTTTATAAATAAAATCAGAGAGAAATATATATAAAAATTAGATATAGTACTTGCCTGCAAAATTGTATGAAGATAGAATAAAATTCTAAGCCACCTTGGATTTTCTTCTCTGTTTGATAGTCTAATTGCAAGTATACCAAGAGGCATCAAGAATCCCATTGAAGCCCAAAGAAGAAATCCATGTAAAGTAATTTCAAATTGAAGTCTTGGACTCATCTTCATATATTAAAGAACCACAAAAAAAAAAAAAAAAAAAATTGAATACAAATTTTATTATTAATTAAATTGACATTAACGACCATTTTACCATGCTAAAAAATAGGATAAAACTCATAAGATTGGAGATTAAGAAAAGAAGAATATGCAACAGAAATGAGATAGATACCTTTATGTGGTTGTCTTTAATTTTGTGATGCTCATGTGAAGAACTAACAATGGGAAATAAGAGCAAAACAAAACATGTTTGAAAGAGGAAAGAAATGAACTTTTTTTTATGGATTCTCATTAAATCTTGCATTTTTTTTTTGCTTTTCTGAAAATTGGAAGTTTGGTCAACTCAATCTCCAATTAATGGTTGTGTAGATTTAAGGAGAAAAAAAAGAGCATTTCAAGAACTCAATTTGGTGCCTTATAAAGAACTGTTAAAGTTCTTATGTTTATCTTTTTTCCCTCTTTTGCTATTTGAGTGTGTGAGAGAATACTAAGAAGTGAGCACTCTTATCTTTGTTGTCAGAGAGAGAGAGAGAGCAACAAAAGAGCAGTCACATGTTGAAGAATGAGTGAGATCAATGTGATGTATGAGTAAGCTGATGTTAGAATTTAGTTTACCCTTCCTAGTCCTAATTAAATTAAGTATATGAATATTTAAAAGTAAATAGTATTTTTGTCTTTAGATATGTTAAACAATACCTTTTGAATTTACCATAATTAATAAACATTTTTAAAATAAAATGTTTGTTGCATATTATTAAAAACTAGCGTAGAAATATAACTGTACAAAGACATCAAACGAAAGAAATTAAAAGATGGGAGTCGAACACTGACCAAAGAAAAGATACTAACCTAACAAAACATGTGAGTGTACAAAATGAGATTTCAAACTTGTGGGGTTTCTTTGACAGGCTTTTTGTGATAATGGAAAAGAATGTGGACTCGCTGAGATAAAGTATGTGAGATTTCAATGTGGTGATGGTGGGTTAAAATGCATGTATAGAAAAACAAAGTGGGTAGTGTGGTAGATTTTCTAAGGTTAACATTATTTTATGCTTCCCACTACTGAATACACATTATTACATTGTCCTTCAATTATTCAGATTTTGGAGCCATTAATACATCACATCTTTTTAGTAGCTAGCCAACTTAATATTTATTATCATAATATCATACCTAATAATATAAATAATAACATGATGTTACATTTTTCTTATTTTTTTTAATATTTTAGTATATTTAAATTTTGTAACAAACGATACCAGTTAATAAATTAATCTTTGAGAAATAGAGTTTGTTGATACAATGAAAATTAGGTTAACAAATCGAGAGAAGAAAGAAGAAAAATAGGATTGGGCAAATTGTTTTTCTATTCACTCACTCAATTAGGGTACAAATGATTACAAGTGAATAACAGCAATTGGCCTCCCTCAACAACCTTAGAGAATTAACATATTTATAGACTATTAAGCTAACTTAAACAACAAACTAACATAAACTATTGGATCCAAAGAAACAAGTCTCAATTCGACATTACATACTAAAACTAACTTCGACTACAACATGAAACACTTCGACGTCAGCATGTGAATCAACTTCGACTTCATGCTTGTCTCCTGTCGAAACATGAAAATCTTCCTTGCTGACAACATCACAGTCAACAACACTAGAGTTCGATAAAATATCTCACAAATCTCCACCTTGGAACAAACTCTACAATAACAGGGAATAATCTAGCTTTCATCATACAACTTTATCAACTGCATATAGTGGAAAAATTTGTAGCTTGACAATGTCTTGGTGATCATATCAGCAGCATTGTCATCAGTAGAAACCTTCAGCACTTGGGCTTCTCCACGCTCGATTATCTTTCTGACGAAGTGCAGCCTTACATTGATGTGTTTGGTTCACTAATGATAGGTTGAATTCTTCGACAAGTGTATTGCACTTTGACTATCACATTTAATAGTGATAACTCGGCCTTGAAGTTTCATCTTCTTTGCAAAACCTTCAAGCCACAATGCTTCTTTCACAGGTTTAGTGAGAGCAATATATTCTGCTTCAGTGGTTGATAAGACAACAACCTTCTAAAGTGTTGCTTTCCAACTGATTATTATGCTGAACATAGTGAACACATATCCAGAAATAGATTTTCTAGAATTCATACTACCTGCATAATCAGAGTTGACATATCCTTCAATTTCGACTTTGCTATCAGCACCATAGGCTCCACCATAAATCAAGACTCTATTTAGAGACTCATTTGTGTACCTAAAAATCCACTTCAAAGCTTGTCAGTGCGCCTTTCTATGATTGGCCATATACCAAGGCTCACTCCACACGCTATGTCTGGCCTCGTAGCATACATCAAAGAACCTATTATACTAGCATATGGAATGCTACTCATATAGATTCTTTCAGCTTCAGTACTCAGATTTTGAGTAGTACTAAGCTTAAACTGAGGATTTTTCGGAGTCACAATAGGCTTAGAATTCGACATACCAAACATGTCGAGAATTTTCCATAGGTATGTTTCTTGAGATAAGCATAATTTTGACTGCTTTCTCTCTCTCCGGATGTCAATCCTAAGAATCCTGGTGCCAGTTCCCAAATTCTTCATTTCGAACTCCTTAATGAGTTTATCCTTCACCTCCATTACATCCTCGACACTGTTGCTAGCTATGAGGATACCATCCACATAAAGCAACAAAATAAAAAGTGAGTTTCCAAGTCAAAATCTGAAGTAAACACACTGATGGAACTATCTTATAGTGAAGCCAATATATGCCATGAACTTGTTGAATCTCCTGATCCACTGTCGAGGAGATTGTTTCAAGCTATACAAAGTCCTATTCAGCTTACACACATAATCTTCCTTATCCATTTCTCCATACCTTTCAGGTTGCCCCATCATGATCGTTTCATCTAGATCACCATATAGGAAAGTTGTCTTCACATCCATTTGTTCAAGTTCCAGGTCGAACTTCGCCACCATGGCTAACAACATTCTAATGGATCTATGCTTTGCAACAGATGAAAACACATCATTGAAGTCGACACCTTCTGTCTGATCGAACCCCCTAGCAACCAACCTTGCCTTAAAACACTTCGACATCACTCCTTCAATTCCTTCCTTGACCTTAAAAATCCACTTACAACTGACTAACCTGGCTCCTGCAGGATTCTCAATCAACTCCCAAGTGTTATTATCATGAAGATATTTCATCTCTGAACTTACTGAGCGATTAGAATCTGATATGGGCCAAAGACGAACGTCTGCGATGCTGGGTGTAAAATAGGAGGAGGGGTATACCTGCAAGGCACTCTGATGCTAAAGTAAGAAAACGAGCAAGAGAGCGAGCAAGTACAAAATATGTTTGTTTAGGTAAGAAATTGTATACCTGACCCTCTCAAGTGAGAGGGTTTTTATAGTGCCCCTAGTGTTTGACCATTGGTCTCTATTTTTGGAGCAAGATAATCATTTTTCCCGAAGAATAGGTAACTGCCAAAAATAGTTGTTGAGACATGCAGACGTGCCCATAACTAGCCGTTGTGACGGGCATAAGCAGAGTTACAGGCACAAGTGTCTTGGCTGTTTCTAGATGGTAGAACCGTGCGAGACGGGCAGAGAAGGGCGGGAAGCAATGTTGTGACCAAGGGTAAATAGGTCAGCTTCCCCTGTTGGAGGGGCAGAAAGGTAAACTATCCCCCTGCGAGGTTGGACTTAGGCAATTTGGGTTGTTCTGGGAGCAGAAGTGGATTGGGCTAAGTCTAGCCATTGGGCCAGTCCAGAACAGTAGCCCCCAAATTGTTGATGCCGTGCATGTTATTGATGCTGGGCTAGGCTAGAGTCATGATGATGCCCTACGTGCGTGTGCTCGCGCACGTGCCTAAAGTCTACTTATAAATAGCGAAGGAGTCCGTTCATTCAGAACTTTTACTTCCTTCTTCCATTGTGCTCGTTTCTACAACCGTCGTCCACCACCGTCTACTTTGCTCCGACTACCGTACGAGGTTGGACCAGGACCGTATCCTCTCCAATTCATCTTCCTCGACCATGTAAGTACTTCTATCTATTGCTTGTTTTCTGTTTTTCTTTGCTTAAGCGCTTTAGATTGCATGTGGTTAGGATTGAACATCTTAGTTAGGGTGTATTCAATGATGGTGTCGGTGGTAGATGGTGGCGCCGCCATCTGTCCGCCGACGGCGGCGTAGTCGGCCTCCACTAGGGGGTGCAGGTTACCATCCTTTAGATTTAGGTGATCCATAGTCGCGTTGTTATTAGGTTACCACGACTTCTGGTGGTTTCCCTGAGAGGTCACTAGGTTTCGTGACCAGGGGCTATCCCCGAATGTCTTAGGTAGAACGGTCGGGGAGTTTCCCGCCTGGGTAGCTGCGCCATTTGAGTAGGGCTTAGGTCGGGGATGCTCTTCCTCGGCCCTTCGTGCGCCCTTTCACTTGACTAACAATGGAAGGGTGGATTTGATTTGGCCATCGAATTCACTATTTCCCTCCACTTTTCAGGTAAAAGGGATGTCGCGCAAGAAAGGAGAAGATCTCTACAGGGATTCATCCGAGGACAGTTCCTCGGAGAGCACAGATACAGATGAGAGTTCTTCGTCGCTTGAGATTATGGAGAGATCAACGACGTTATCGCTGGTGGATGAATGGACCATGGGCGAGCCTATGGAGCACACGTCCATCTTTGTCTCTTATACCAGGGACGCCTTTATGACGGTGGGATCGGAAGGAGAATGGAGGGTGAATTTCCCTTCTGGAGAAGATCGCATCTGCTTGGCTTACGGGGAGCGCTTCCCCATGTATGAGTACGTCTTCAAGGAGATGGGGTTAAGATTTCCCTTCACCGATTTTCAGCAGGCTGTCTTTGCCTATCTTGATCTGGCGCCTTCACAGCTGCATCTGAACTCCCTTGCCTTCATGTGGGCATATGAGTTAGTATACGAGCACCTGCAGACCGGTGCCACCCTTCCACTATTTTTCACCATTTTCCATCTTCAGCAACAGGTGTCGGGGAAGAGGTTTGGCTGGGTTTCCTTGAAGCAATGGAGGAAACTATTCAAACCTTTCTCCGAATTCATCTGGACATTCAAGGAAAGGTTTTTTGTGAACGAGCCGATGTCAGAGGTGGCCACTGATTCGAAGTTTGTCTGGGAGGTCTCCACGGACGAGAATGGGGAGGATTTGTTAGACGAGGAGGGCAAGATAGTCGCCCGGAGGCTTTTTACTTTTCCCTTCTGCTGGAGTGGGGCTCATTTTACCCGCCCGACTGATGAGTATATAGTCGCCCCTCACCAACTCGCGGAGGACGACAGGGTCAACTATGCCAAGCTGGTGGCCTACGTGGATAGCTTCCTCCTTGCCCAGTGAGTGACTCGTGTAGGGCGACCTTTGTACGAGGAAGACGGTGGGCTGCAGGTGGAAACCCGATACATTAACATAAAGGAGCTTCTTCAGTGCCGTACTCGTGAGGAGGCTCTTGAGCTCTTGAGTAGTTGTCGCTTTTCTTACATTCTGCCCAAAATCTTTACCTTTCTACGCTTATGTGTTTATTATTTTGCAGGTAAAATGCCTTCGGTGCAAGAATGAATGATGGAAAGTGGTGTCGCCCTGGGCAAGAGTCGTCTTGGCTAGCGGACGGTTCCTCCCACAACTAGCTCGGGGACCTCCTTCTCTACTCCTCCGTCTACCCAGACATCGCCGCTTCTCGTGAGTTCCAGGCTCAAACGTCCTTGGCTAAATGAGGTTGTGGACCTCAGTCGGGAGTCTGGTAAGAGTAAGTACAAGCTTCCCCCCTGTTTCCTCGAGAGGAGATTTTTCAAAAGGGCCTCCCTATCCGTTCCTCGAGCGGAGTCTCTGAGACTCGAGGAAATGCATCGTTGTGCCAAGAGGGCCAGCCTCGATCAGGACGCCTCTACCTTAATGAGGGTCTTGGAGATGGTCATGGTCTACGCCGAGGAGAGCTCCCTGCTGGAGCTGGAGTTAAAGAGATCCCAGGCCTCGGTGACGGCTCTGAAAGAAAAGGTTAAGAAGCTCCAGGAGCTCCAGGAGGAGAAGGAGAAAGAGCTTGGGAATGTTCATAAGATCCGCGAGGAGGCGGTCCAGAAGAGGGATGTTGTGGCCTCCAAGATGAAAGCATATGAGGATATGGTGCAGAAACTGCAGGCTTTGGCTACCCCTGCCGAGGATGAGTCCGAAGAGACGAAGCAGCTGACGACTCGCTCGGAGTTGGTTTCCCGGTTCGTCCAGGCTGCTGACGACATGATGGCTATCAGTGAGGAAGCCTTCCATAACGCGGTGAGTCAGATAAAGGTGGTGAATTCAGGGGTCGAGCTGACAACAGAGGGTACTAGGCTCCTTTATTCGGTTAAGGATGGCCAGATAGTCGTTCCCGAGCTCCTTCGGTGGTGAGGGTGAACAGGGGCAGGAGCTACACGAGGACATACAGCCTGAAGAGTAGTTATACCTGTTGGCTTGCATGCCATTTTATATAATTTTTTATTGTAGTCTTATTTGGGTGGGGGCATGGCCCCCTTTTAATTGTAACATGCACAATTGCGGTCCTTCGTGGTCGCTTAAATTATATGTACGTATGTATGTAGCATATCCGTGTGTTTGTATGTTTATGTTTTGCTGAAAATTTCCTAAGTGTTTTGCGCCATCCAACGCGGTCGTTAGAAGCACTTAGTCATATGTTATGTTGGATATTTCCTAAGTGTTCTACACCGTCCAACGCGGTCTTCAGAAACTCTTGAATGTACTCTATATTCCGGGTCTGCTCGACGGGTGATGTTCGATAGTGCAGGGAATTAACCAAAAGGCCTGGGTTGTTTCCGGGCAAAGCGAAACTGAGGTCATAGTCGTGGACTAAGTCTGCAGCGTGAACCTCCCATCGTGAGCGAAGGGTTCTCCAGTTCATAGTACCGTGTCGATGACAGGCTCGGTCGAGGAACCTCCATCGAGCATGGGTAGGAACTTTTTGCGAGACCCTTGCTTGGATTCTTTTCGGGGTGCATCGCCTGTACCTGGGCGTGCAACCTTTAATTGTTCGTCGTGCCCGATGCTTGGTCTTGGCACATCGACAGCGGGGACCTTAGCTATAATGTTGCTTCAGCTTTTCGGTGTTCTATGTTCGAGCTAGTTCTTCCCCGGTTAGGTATTCTAGGTAGTAAGCCCTGTTCCCCATCTTTGCTCTAACGCAGTAGGGTCCTTCCCAGTTTGCGACAAGCTTGCCCTCTCAGGAATCTTTGTGATTCCTCCTTAGGACAAGGTTGCCTACTTGAAATTCTCGTCTGATGCCCTTGGGATTGTTCCTAATTGTTATTTTCTGTTTGAACGAGGCTTCACAGAGGGTTTCCCCTTTTTGAACCTCCTCGATGAGGTCGAGTTCTTCCCTAATGGCCTCGCTGTTTGTCTCTTTGTCCAAGGGTGCTTCCATTCGTCTGGTCGGTACGTGGGATTCGATGGGGACAACCACCTCTGTTCCATACGCTAGGCGAAAAGAGGATTCCCTAGTGGACGAATAAGGGGTAGTATGGTAGGCTTTAAGCATGCTATGCAGCTCCTCGACCCACGGTTTATTTGTTTCGTCCAGTCTCCATTTCAGACCTCGTAAGATTACTCTGTTTGCTGCTTCGGCTTTCCCGTTAGTTTGAGGGTGCTCGACGGATATGAAATTCTTTTTAGTGCCTAGCTGGGCAACGAATTCCTGGAATTTTTTGTCTGTGAACTGTGTCCCGTTGTCTGTCACGATTGCTTGAGGAATGCTAAAACAGGCAAGGATGTTTCTCTTATAGAAACAAAGCATGTTGTGGGCTGTTATCTTGGCTAGGGCCTCAACCTCTATCCATTTGGTGAAGTAGTTCACGCCTACTATTAAGTATTTATTCTGGTTAAAGCCTACGAAGAAGGGTCCTAGGATGTCCAGACCCCACCAGGTGAAGGGCCACGGAGAGGACATCGCCTTGAGCTCGTTGGGTGGCACTAGGAGCATGTCTTCATGCCGTTGGCATTTGTCGCATTTCTTCACATGTTCTTTTGCTTCTTTTTGCATGGTCGGCCAGTAGTACCTTGCTCACAGAGCTTTCCTCGCGAGGGACCTCCCACTTAGGTGATGGGCATTGATCCCTTCGTGGATTTCGCGTAGGATGTGGGCAACTATTTCTTCCTCGACGCACTTGAGGAGAGGTATGGAGAATCCTCATCTGTACATCTTATTTTTTGTGACGATGTATGAGCATGCCCGACGCCTTATAATGATGGCTTCCTTTGGATCAGGTGGTAGCTCATTTTTGGGGAGGTAGTTGTATACTGGAGTCATCCAGCAGTGGTCGTCGCCGCCAACTTGCACGTCGAGTGCCAGGGATTTTCTCGATGCTGGGTCGGGGGAGTATCTCTTGAATGACGGATTTTCGCCCTTTCTTCTTAGTGTTGGTGAGTTTTGACAGGATATCTGCTCGGAGGTTGTGCTCGCGAGGAACGTGCTTGACTTCCACTGAGGAGAATTTAGCCATTCTTTCCTTGACCAGGGCCAGATACTCGGATAGGTTATCGTTCTTGACCTGGTACTCTCCTCGGACTTGAAGGGCCACTAGCTGAGAGTCGGTGCAAATGACGACTTTGTCTGCTCCTAAATCTTTGGCGAGGCGTAGGCCGACCAAGAGAGATTCGTACTCAACTTGGTTGTTGGAGGTTGGAAAAGATAGTGTAAGTGAGACTTCGATGAGGATTCCCTCCTTGTTTTCTAGGATGATACTTGCCTCGCTGCCAGTCGAACTGGAGGCACCGTCGACGAATATGACCCACCTTTGGGCTACCTCGCTAGGTTGCACGGGTGAAGTCATTTCTGCCACGAAATCAGCTAGTGCCTGAGCCTTCAGGGCTTTCCTGCTCTCATACCAAATGTCGAATTCGGACAGTTCTAACGAACACCGAAGCATCTTTCCGGCCATATCTGGGCGACCCAGTGTTCCAGTGAGAATTGTGATGTCAAGCTATTGGTTAACATGAATCTCAATTCATTAAATTCACAACCGGACTTTGATTTATGCAAAGGAAAGGTTAAAGAAAGAAAGACCTTTTGCGCGATATAACGACAACACTAAGAGATCGGGGATTGAGGGTTGGTTATGCCTAGGGCAGGTATTTCACATCGTAAACATCTGTAGTACACTACAGGAACCTTTTGTATGTTTGTATGCTAAGTTTCTAAATGTTTACTATGGCTTGTGATTAGGGTTAAAGTACAAGTTTAGGTAAAGACCTAAGGATAGTTCTAAGTTTGCTCGCAAAGATATCACATCTTTTGCCTACGTATCCTAACTAGGATAGAATCAGGGTAGCCGTAGTTCACCTCACTAGGAACTCTTGATTATGATCAAGGTTCAAAGGGGAAAAAACATGACAATGCTTGTATACAATTTAACCAAACTCTCTATTCTAAGTTGTACACTCAAGGGATTGAATTTTACAAAAGCCAAGAGGGGAGTAAATAATCATGACAATGATTCCTACATAGAGTTAACAAACTTTATCTTAAAGTTCTAAATGAAGGATACTTCAAACAAGGGGTAGGTCTTTTAGACTTAGAGCAAAGTCTAATGGATATAGGCTCTAACTTAACTGAATTAGGGTTCAAGGTGACTTAACAAGGTCAAGGGAGGATAATGAGCTATCTATGACCCAAGGGCCAATAGAGAGACTTTCCTTTGGAACAAGAGAAAGATGAGGCAACTGGATGAGAAATAACAAGTTCCATCACTGAAGAAACTTAACAAAGTTAAAGAAACAAAGCAAGGACATGTAACAACATGTAAGCATATAATCAAGATTAATATTTACCATCTTAACAAAGATGAAGAACAAAGAGGTAACAACCATTAAGGCAAGCAAAGAACATGTGTAACAACAACAAGTTCATTTTAGGAAATTCAAACAAGATTAATGCAAGCAAGTTACAACTTGAAGCAAGCATGCTAAAGGAATTAAATGAGATCAAATGTAACAACATAAGACCAACTAACATGCATTGATGACAATTAAGCAAGCAAGAATACACGATATGTTACAACAATTCAAGTATAAGTTCATGATTTCATGGGAAAAATTAAGCAAGTTTCATGGTAACAACCAAGACAACAAACAAGCCCTAGCATGTTATGGTTCTAACAAGACACATAAACAAGTAGAAATAGGTTACAACATCAAGAATTATAGTAAAGTTCACAAATGAAGTTCAATAGGTTACTTTCATATATATGCATTCATAAAAGCAAACATGAACATGATAAGACATTGAATCAAACAAATTTGGTTACTCAGGCATTTTAACCAACACATATGAAGCATACAAGACAAATCTCACAAGAAAGATCAAGTTTTAAGTTTGAGAAAGTTCAAAAAACATTAAGGTAAAACCCTAAAAACACATGATTTTTCAAGTGGATCAAAGTCTTTCTAGGATAACAATCCTTGAATTCTTTCCTCACTTATTGAAAATAGGCATGTTGAGGAGAAAATTGCAAAACGAATGGTACAAAAATGGTGAAAATCATGAAAGTTATGATGAAATTGATTTGTAAAGACATAGTAAGAAAATAGGTGATAAAAAGAATGGAAATGCATTCAAAGGGGTTTGAGCCCATGTCCCTAGGGTTACTACTCGAAATTCTAACCATCTGGCCCACGCGTGCCTTGTGAAAAATAAATGCATCCATGCAATAAAATATAACAAATAAGTCATTCACATAAAAATAAAAATAAAAGGTCGGGGAGGGGGGGATCGAACCCCTAAACCTTTACTCAAAACCACACATAAAGCATCCTCCTTGACCAACGGTGCTACGCCCTCATCCAATATGTATATGCCTCAATAATGTTTTAAAATGTGGATGCTTTAAAATGTCCACCAGGTTACTCCCACATCAACTTCATCTTCTTCAACCTTTCTCTCCCTTGCTCGTGCTCTAAATTCATTCCATGGCCAGGATTTCCTCAAATAAGAACTCCCTCATTTCTAAACCAAATTCCAAGATGTAAAGATAAAAGTTGGAGTATTTTCCAAGGAGAATTGAAATATGGGGTTTGTTTATACTAACTCTAACAACATAGATCATTATGAATCCAACAACAGTGCAACACCAAAAGAGCATTAAATGTCAAAACATCACATATGCAACTCATTCAAAGCAAACAGTGATTGACACATCTAATACATGATGATATCTACATGCTTCCTTTACGAAGAAATCAATGATAGTACACGAACATTAAGATTCAAAAGGGAGGGAACTTACTTCTTGGAGAAAGTCCAAGGCCTCTTCAAATTCTGTTACAGTTGCAAGAAAATACCCTATTGAGCTTCCTTGATGCCTTTGAGACTTGCTAGAATGCTTGGTTGGTCTGAAATAAGCTTAAGAAACAGAACCCGAACCAACTGCTTTAATGGAGGTTTGAGAATGACAACTGGTGTTAGGGTTGTTACACAAGTGCTTCAATGGTTTGAATACACTATAATGGATGTGTACAATTGTTTTGTGAAGTTGGTTTTGAAGGTGCACGAGCAAAATAGGAATTTAAAGTGTTCTTGCAAGTTTTGGTGCTTTTTGCAAGATGAAGGTATTCTGAGCATACAAGGAGTTTTGCAAGGTTTTATTGATGTATTTTCTGATGTTTTGGACTGAGTTTTGATGCTCTATTTATAGGGAAAGTGGAGAGTACTGATCTGGTCAGATTTCAAGTTTCTTGCCAACTTGTTCATTTGAGAACTAACTTGTTAGTGATGATGATTTTCCTTGATTCAAGTGATAAAGTATAAGTGTTGCTGGCTTTGAGGCATGATTCTGAGGTTGAAGTGTACTTTGGAGTGTAGAAGGAGATTAGGGGAATGGCTCAAGGAAGACTTTGAGGGAAAAGTCATGCTTTACCAAAAATAGCATTGCTCACTTTATGCCATAAATGGAATTCTCTCTTGGTTCAAGCCTTAAATCCTTGTGTAACCCTTTGATTTTTCGTGTAACACCTTGTTTAGAGTGTATATTGCAACTAATCAACTTGAAATAGCAAGATTTTCAGTCAAAGATTGGTTTCTCATCATGTCATTACAAGTTGAGACTTTGGATTTCAAGCTTTTGGACCTCAACTTCCTCTATTTGAAAATCCTAGATCAAAAAGCCTATGGAGGATTTCTTGTACTTTTTGGAAAGCCCTAAACATTCTCTACAACTTTCATGTTTTACACAAATTCAAATTCCAAGTGGAACCATGTCAAATATCTCCTTGAAGTTGGCTGAAAAATTAACTTACGAGCACAAAAAACATGAAATTTTTCTAATTGTTTTTCCCTCTTGCCTTGTATTTGCCCATAACTCAAAGTTTTTTCATTTTTTGACCATAGGTCCTTGTGACACTTTTGTAGGACTTCACAAGACCCTTCCAACAAGCTTTGAACCATTGCAATTGGACATGTTGTTAGGAAGTTATGGGTTAGCAACTTTCAAAACTCTAATTTCCCAACTTTCCGATTACTTCTCAATTCTTGGTCCAATGGTCACCAAACTTTATGATTAGATATTACATAACATTGGGAACATAATAGGCTTCAATTTTGGGTCAAAACCCTGTTGGTCAATAGGTTGACTTTTCAGTGTGACGAACCGAACGATCGAAAACCTCCTAATCGATTGTTAGTGTTCTGGGTTCCCTGAGCCTTAAAACTTCTTGTGGGGCCTTTAATAAGTCATAGAGGTATCTTGGACCATGACTCATGCCTTGGAATTCCATTTAAACCAAAAGTCAAACTACAGTTGACTTTTCCAATTAGAAATCCTAATTTGGGTTTTTGGATTGCACTGTTCTTCTCCCTTGGTAGACAACCTCAAATTGGATTAATACTTGATCCAATGCGATATCATTAGTGATGTAGAGAATTTGTACATGGAGAATCAATCCAAAATCTTGACTGATCAAACCATAGAAACCTTAATTCCTGACTGTGTGAAATCCTAATTCGCCTGCATCTTAACAAAGATCAAACTTGAAAGAGGTTATGGTTAGATAATCAATGTTGATGTCCTAGAATGATGATGTGATCTAGGGGGAAATTTTGGGGTATAACAGTTGTCCCTATTTAAATATCTGCACCATATGGCAATGAGAGATAACAATCTCCATAGAGTTGTGGTGAAAGGTATTTAAATATAGCAAATAGAAATTTGTGTCCCTTAGATACGATGGTATGCAAAAATAAAAATGCGAAAATGTAATGAATTCTAAATGATGCTTGAATGCAAGACAATGTTGACCCATGAGCAAAAGAAAAGAACAACACAACAACGAGTAACCACTCACAGGGGACCCGACACACTAGGGAAAGATCCAAGGCATAACAATCAATAGTTCATACATGACTAATGATGGTACTTCAAGGGGATCGTCCATACAGGGACACAAACTCCACAGGGGAAGATAAATCTTCACTGGGGAAAAGGCAAGTCTCTATTGGGAAATGTAAATCTCCACTTGAGAAATGCATCGAGGGAGAAGCCATGCAAAGGGACAAAAGTCAACCGAATCAGACTCCGACAGGGGAAGCAAAAAGACTAGAGACACGGTCCTCATTGGGGGACATACCAATGGGGACCTTCCTTGTAATGAAGAGTTCAAATGGGATCCTCAAGAAAAGACTAGAAACAAGACCAGACTCAACGAGGCTGCTAGTAACTACTAGTTCCTCGGGACCTACTAGGGATACTGGTAATAACCAAACATCTTGAGTTTAGAGATGGGTGAGCATTTCCAAAAGCCAACAGACTTTAGATGATGCTAGTAATGACTATACTTCAGAAAAGTAGATCGGTAACAAACTAGGTATCGTACCAATAACAATTGGATTCTCAAACAATGCCAGTAACTACTGGACTTCTTGGGGAATGCTAGCAACGACTACACTTTCAAGAGGATGCGGTGACAACCAAAATAGTGATACCAATAACGATTGGATTTCAAGCAACGCCAGTAACTACTGGACTTATATCAAAAAGATTGCTGATAACCAAATCAAAGTACCAATAACAATTGGATTTAAACAATGCTAGTGACCACTGGACTTCAACTGGAAAATGGTAACGACCATGTTCCATACCAATAACAATTGGATTTCAAACAAATTCCAGTAACTACTGGACTGATTGGTGGCAACCAAAACAAAGTACCAATAACGATTAGATTTCGGGCAAATGCCAGTAACTACTGGACTTATTAGGGGGAGTTGGTGACAACCAGACCTCATACCAATAACAATTGGTTTTCAAGCAATTCCAGTAACTACTGGACTTAGGAAATATTGGTGACAACCAAATCTCAAGGTACCAATAACAATTGTATTTTAAACAATGCTAGTAACCACTGGACTTACAGAGAAGATAGGTGACGACCAGATCTCAAGGTACCAATAAAAATTGGATTTCAAATTATGCCAGTAACCATGGGCTTCAGAAAATATTGGTAACAACCAAATCAAAGTACCAATAACAAATGGATTTCAAAAAAGTGTCAGTAACTACTGGACTTCAACTAGAGAACGGGCAGCGACCACACTCCAAACTAATAACAATTGGATTTCAAATGATGTCAGTAACCACTAGTCTTTAGAAAAGATTGGTAACAACCAAATCAAAGTACCAATAACAATTGGATTTAAACAATGTCAGTGACCACTGGACTTAGAAAAGATTGGTAACAACCAAAGCAAGGTACCAATAACAATAGGGTTTTAACAATGCCAGTGACCACTGAACTTAGAAAAGATTGGTAACAACCAAATCAAGGTACCAATAACAATTGGGTTTTAACTATGCCAGTGACCACTGGATCTTAGAGATAAGTATTAACAACAACCATCATCTTGGTAAACACCAGTAGGCAGAATCAGATATTGCTAGTTACAACTAGCCTTCTTGGGGATATAAGCATTTATCACGATAATACTCAATCCAAGCAACTTGAAAAAATTGGGGTAACAACCACGAAGCGAGATTGTGACAATAGGTTGGAGCAAAAGGATTGGTAACAACCAAAGGATCTCAAAGGCTACAACCAAAAAATAGAAGCAATGCAAACAAATGCGTATGCTAAATGATATGATGCAAATGTAAATGCAGACCGACTCATGAGAGTGAAGGAAAACAAGATAAAACCCACAGGGAGGAAAATCAATCAGACCGAATCTTAACCTCACTACTCCAGATAAAAATCCTTCCCTGGGGAGAGTGGAGTATCTTTCTAGAGGTGATTTTGTCACTGCTCTTGCAAACTTGTGGAGGAGAAGTCACGACTTGGTAGCGGGGCAGTTTCCGAGTTCAACCTTATCTGAAGATGGTGTTAAGCTTTCTACTGCTTTGAGAGAAGTTTAATACTGTCATATCATGCCTTTAGAGCCATGACTTGTTTCGTTAGATTAGTTTCTTAAAAAAAATTTACTTTTTCAAAAACACTTTGCTTTCAAAAACCGTTATTAATGAATAAGTGAAATTTGCATAACAAGAAAATACAGATCATAACAATGATTGGTCTGAAATCTAATTTCATTAACAGGCGAGAACCTTACAAATGGAAAAGTCTCGGGAAGAAATACAATTTGGAAAAATGGCAAAACAAAACAAAATGGGTTACAAAATTCAAAAATGATTCGGCCCTACTAACTAGTAGTCCATATGATTCGCTGCTCCTGACGAGAATGGCGGACAATAATCTTCTTGATTATCTTTCTTGAGCTTAACCACTTCTGATTGAGTGAAAGCCTTGCTTCTGACTTTTCCTGAATTTCCCCTTCAGGTTTTCAATTCACTAGGACACTCCTTTTACTTGAGTTACCTTTCTAGTTTTTCAACTCAGTGAGACCTCTTTTTCTTTATCCCTAATTTTTGCCTGAATCTCCTTAATAGGTTGTGATCCACTAGGATGCTCATTTTTGCCTAAGTCGTCTTTCCAGTTTTTCAACTTAGCGAGCTTTATTTTTTAGGCATAGTATTTTCTTACTACATCAGAGTTGATGGGGTACTTAAGTTGTTCGCCGTCCATCGTCTCAAGAATTAGAGATCCTCCGGAGAAAACAGTTTTCACAATAAAAGGGCCATCGTAGTTGGGCATCCACTTTTGGCGCAGATCCTTCTGTGTTGGTAGGATTTTCCTGAGCACGAGTTCTCCTTCCTTGTATTTCTTGAGGTGAACTCTTTTATCAAAAGCTCTCTTCATCCTTTGCTGGTATATCTGGCTGTGATACATTGTGGTCATCCTTTTTCCATCGGTGAGGTTTAACGAATCAAATATTTCTTTTATCCATTCGGCTTCCTCAATCTTGGCCTCCATTAAGATTCTTAACGAAGGTATCTTGACTTTGATGGGTAGTACCGCGTCCATCCCGTAGACCAAGGAAAATGGGGTTGCCACTTTTGAAGTGTGTACTGAGGTTCTGTATCCATGCAAGGCAAATGGTAACATTTCATGCCAGTCCCTATAGGTTACCACCATCTTTTGTACTATCTTCTTGATAGTTTTGTTCGCAGCTTCAATAACACCATTCATTTTTGGTCTGTATGGAGAAGAGTTGTGATGTTTGATTTTGAAATTATCACAAAGTTCTTTCATCGTTTTGTTGTTCAAATTCGACCCATTGTCGGTGATAATTTGATCAGGGATTCCGTAATGACAGATGATCTTATTTTTTATGAACCGGGCAACCACTTGTTTGGTTACATTTACGTAGGATGCTGCTTCTACCCATTTGGTGAAGTAGTCACGAGCGACGAGGATAAAACAGTGGTCGTTAGATGCTTTAGGCTTAATTGCCCCGATCATATCTATGCCCCACATTGCGAATGGCCAAGGCGATGTTAACACATTAAGAGGATATGGAGGAACATGCACCTTGTCGGCGTAGATATGGAATTTGTGGCATTTCCGAGCGAAAAGGATGCAATCTGTCTCCAGGGTCAACCAGTAGTAACCAACCCTCAATATTTTCTTTTCCATGGCATGGTCGCTCACACGAGTGCCGAAGGTTCCTTCGTGCAGATCTGTCATCAATAGATCTGCCTCTCTCTTGTCAATACATCGAAGCAGAACCATATCATGATTTCTCTTGTATAGAACATCATTGCTGATGAAGAATTTAGATGATAATCTTTGTATAGCCCTCTTGTCGTGAAACCAAGGTTTTTCATCAAATTCTTCTTCTGTCATCATGACGTATGTCAGTGCAGTCTTTCTTTCAATGCAAATCAAAGGCGCCTCATTGAAAAACTGGACCTTCCACATTGATGCTAGCATGGCTAAAACATCTGCAATATAGTTCTCAGCCCTTGGGACGTGTTTGAAGGTGATTTCGTCAAAGTACTCAATCATCTCCAAAATGTAATCCTTGTAAGGGATCAACTTCTCATCTCGATTCTCCCATTCTCCTTTGAGTTGATAGATTACCAAGGAAGAGTTTCCAATCACCTCTAAGATCTTAATACGCAGATTGATGGAAGCTTTAAGTCCTAGTATACAGGCCTCATATTCAGCTATGTTGTTGGTACAGGAAAAGCAAAGTCTAGCGGTAATAGCGGTATACCCTCCAGTTGGATTTTCTAGAATAGCCCCAACACCTTGTCCATTTTTGTTGGATGCTCCATCAAACATCATCTTCCAGCGAGATCTGGGTTCAGGACCTTCCTCAGAACCAGGTTCCATTTTCAAGCTTTGAACAGGCATAACATCCTCATCAGGGAATTCAAATTTGAGCGGATGGTAATCATCCACAGGATGTTCAACAAGATGTTCTGACAAGACACTGCCTTTGACGAATTTTTGGGTGACATACTAAATATCATACTCTCACAAGAGCATATGCCATCTGGATAATCTTCCAGTTTGAGCCGGCTTTTCAAAGATTTACTTTATCGGGTCCATCTTGAAGATTAACAGAGTAGTGTGGCAAATCATGTATTGTCGGAGACGCTTGGCAACCCAAGCTAGAGCACAACAAGCCTTTTCTAGAGGTGAGTAACGACTCTCGTAATCAGTGAACTTCTTGCTCAGATAGTAGACTGCGTGTTCCTTCTTTCCTGATTCATCAGTTTGAACCACGACACAACCCCTTGAATCTTCCAACACTGTCATGTACATGAAGAGCGGTTTTCCCGGTACTGGAGGAATCAATACAGGAGGCTCTTGGAGATATTCTTTGATATTCTCGAATGCTGATTGGCAATTCTCATTCCATACGACCGTTTGATATTTTCGTAACAACTTAAAGATTGACGTGCAGGTAGGAGTCAAGTTGGAGATGAATCTAGATATGTAGTTCAATTGTCCGAGGAAACCTCTGACTTGCTTCTCTGTTTGACGAACAAGCATTTCTTGGATAGCTCTGACTTTGTCGAGATCCACCTCGATTCCTCGTTGACTAATAATGAACCCAAGTAATTTGCTAGAACGAAATCCAAACATATATTTATCCGGATTTAGCCTCAGTTGGTATCTCCTAAGTCTTTTGAATAACATCAACAAATGGTCAAGGTGATCTTCTTCATCTTGAGACTTGGCGATCATGTCATGGACATAAACTTCAATTTCCTAGTGCATCATATAATGAAATAATGCCACCATGGCTCGTTTATATGTGACCCCAACATTCTTCAGACCAAAAGGCATGACCTTATAACAATAAGTGCCCCAAGGTGTGATGAAGGTTGTTTTTCCATGTCGGTTGGGTCCATTTTTATTTGGTTGTAGCCAGAGAAACCATCCATGAATGAGAATACTGCAAAACTGGCTGTGTTAACCACCAAAGCATCGATATGTGGCAAAGGGAAATCATCCTTCCGACTGGCCTTGTTCTGAACCCTATAGTCTACGCACATTCTGACTTTACCGTTTTTCTTTGGGACAGACACAATGTTAGCCACCCATTCTGGGTACTTTGATACCGCTATGAAGCCCGTGTCGATTTATTTTTTGACCTCATCTTTGATTTTGAAAGCCATGTCGGGTCTGGATCTTCGAAGCTTTTGCTTGGCCGGAGGACACTTAGGTTTCAGGGGGAGTTTGTGCATTACAATGTCGGTATCCAACCCAGGCATATCTTGGTAGGACCAAGCAAATACATTTGTATACTCTTTGAGAAACATTATCCGCCTGTCTTTAACTTCTACCCCTAGCGATGCCCCAATTTTGACCTCTTTTCTTTCTTTTTCAAAGTCCAAGTTGATGACGTCAATATGTTCTGTATAGGGTTGAAGATAGGCGTCCTCGTACTCAGTCATTTTTATCAACTCTTCAGGGACTTCAGAATCTTTATCACTCTCTTCTTTAGCTTGAAAAACCAATGAATCACTTCTAGAAGGGACCGAATGATCATTGGATTTTATGGGTGATGGAGGTTTTCTGCATGGTTTTATAGGGTTTAGAATGATCAGACACACACAACAAACATGTAGATGATGGGTTAATTTTAATTTTCAAAAGTTGCCATTTTTCCTTTTTACAAAAAGTGAAAATGCTGAGGAGAAACAAAAACAAGAGTTTTAACAAAAACACTTGTTCATTCATTAATCTTTTAAGTCACAAAGTGGCCCATAGAAAATGATTCGCTGGCCTTGGGCAAAACCAGGAATTTTAAAGAAAACAAAACCTAACAAGCAATGCATTACTCTAAAGGTAGTATGACAAGAATTTCTATTGTCTCCCAATTTCACAAGGCTACTCCGTCTCGGATTACCAGGTTGTCGAGGTTGCTCTCTTCATCTCTGTCAATGATGGCATTTACCTGTACCCTATTACTTACAAATATTTCCTTCAGGGTCTTTCGCTTCTGGGTGCTTTCTTCAGATGTTTCTTCCAGAGTTGGTTTGTAACCCAACCCTTGCCTGTCATTCTTGCACGAGCATTCACCTCTATAAAATCTCCCCATCTTAGAGAGAGTCCTTATTTCATTGCACCTTTATGCTTCGCGTAGAGGCAAAAGATGGACCACAGGTTACAGCAGAATCGTCAACCAATACAACATGAGCAATCTCCAAGGCTTGGAATGTTGTTTCAAGTGCATTCTCATCGATTTCGATATATCTAAAAGAGGATAGATTGCTCACCATCAGATCTTCTTCCCCATGTACTATGACCAATTGATCATTAGTGACAAACTTCATCTTTTAGTGTAATGTAGATGTGACAGCGCCCGCTGCATGTATCCACAGTCTTCCCAACAGACAACTATATGCAAGATTTATGTTCATTACTTGGAAGGTGATTTCAAAGATTTAGGGTCCTACCTTGATCGGTAAATCAACCTCTCCTATTATGGTTCTCCTTTATCCATCGAAAGCATTCATAATTAAAGAGGTGGGTCTCATCTCAGCTCCTTTGTATGCCAACTTTGCTAATGTTCTTTTGGGCATTACATTGAGTGTCGATACAATGTCGACAAGTACTCTGACGAGCATATCTTCTTCACATTTAACAGATACGTGTAAAGCGTGGTTGTGCTTGCGATCTTCAACGGTCAATTCACCTTCGTCGAAGCTCAGCGTATTGCAGGCCGTGATATTTGCGACGACGGAGTCAAACTGCCCCACAATGATGTCTTTTGTTACATGGGTTTGTGTGAGTATTTTCAAAAAAGTTTGTCGATGGGCCGGAGAACTCAGTAGTAACGACATAATCGAGATCTTGCATGGTGTTTAATTGAGTTGGTCCACTACTCGGTAATCGCTTCGGCAGATTATCCTCAAAAACTCCTCTTCATCATCCTTGGGAATCTCTTTTCCTTTAATAGTGGGTTCTTTGGAGATTACTTCCTTTTGAGCAGCCTCCTTGGGAATAGTAACGGTAACTTTGGGAGTAGTGGCAGCTGCTTGAGGGACAGTAAGATTCATTCTGGGCTGATATATTCGACCACTGCGGGTCATTTTGCTTGCCCCAACAATGTTTGTTACATCCTCCTATTTTCTTCCAGCATTCATGTCGTACCAGGAATATTTGCACTTCCATGATATGTCTCTTAGATGAGGACCTGGACCTCTCCCTGGGTCGAACCTTGGTTGATCTTTTCCGAATTTGGGTACGGGATCATTGTTGAACATTAGTCTGACTGTGTTGGGTCGAGTCTTTTTGTCGTTGCTGGTTTTGAACACCGCTCTTTTATTTGACTCTTCGGGTACATTGAATACTGGTTCAATAACCACCACATCCTATTTTCTCTTCTTGTTACTGACCTGTAGCATTCCTTTGTTGATTAGTGATTGAATGTCTTTTCGCACAAGGTCACAACCTTGTGGATTCTAGCCGCATTCTTCACAACTTTCATGGGTACTTTTAAGCAACCACGCCTGGGCCATTTTTGTGTGTAACTCCACCAACGGTGTCTTAACTTCGTCTACTGCAGTGACCGTCTTTATTTCAGAATCTTCACCCTCTTAAGTTATAGCGTTTACTCCATCATAGTTTGGTAGAGGATTATCTTTTACATCAGGGTGATTGTCCTCGAATGATAGTATCTTCTTTTCTATTAATTCCCTGACAATGTGTTGTAGTGCGAAACATCCTTCTAAATCATGCCCAGCAGCATTCTCGTGGAAAGGGAAATGTGCGTTGGGATTGTAATAGGGAGGTAAAGGATTAGGTGGGGCACCCAGTTTCCTTGTCTGAATGAATCCTCTAGCCACCATCATGGGATACAACTCAATGTAACTTATTGGTATCAGTTATATTCTGGGTTTCCCGTTCTAGTAGGCTGGGCTAGGAGCTTGAACCCTGGGTTGTTGTACCTACTGATTGTTATAAGGTTGATAATTGTATTGCTGATAAGCATTCGGTGCCCTTAGCTGGGGGTTCTGTTGACTTTGTTGATTTTGGAAAACTGGCATCACTGCCGCTACGTATTGCGATTGATGATATTGTTGACGTGGGACTCTTTAATTCTGCGCCCTTTTTTCATGCATTACTGCGCTGACTTCTCCTTTTTTTCTTGTGGAAGTTGCTTGGTGGCCTCTTTGTCGTACTCGTGCTGACACTACTAGTTGAGCTTGATGCTTTGCCGCTTTTTAAACCCGCCTCCACTTTCACACCTACGGCCACAATACCAGAAAAAATCGTTGTGACACTGCTAATCAACCTTTCATAGAATTCGGGTCTGACCATATCTACAAACCAATCAACCAGTTCTTTCTCCGTCAGGGGAGGTTCCACCTGAGCGGTAGTTTCACGCCATCTCTGTGCGTATTCCTTGAATGATTTGGAACTTTTTTGTGTCATGCTGAGGAGCTGACGACGATTTGGCGCTAAGTCCATGTTGTACTTGTATTGTTGCATGAATGCATCAGATAAGTCTTGGAAGCAGCGCATCTTTGATTGATTTAAGCCTAAATACCATTTGGCGGAGGCACCCTTAAGACTATCTTGAAAGTAGTGAATTAACAATTTGTCGTTCTCAATATCTGGGGACATACATCGACAGTACATGATTAGGTGGACCTTTGGGCAGGTTGCTCCTTCGTATTTTTCAAATGTGGGCATTACGAACTTGGGAGGAAATACCAAGCCCGAAACCAAACACATGTCTCTGGTATCAGACCCAAAGACATTGTTCCCTTTTATGGCTCTCATTCTTTTGGCCATTATGTCCATTTCAACCTTTCATTTTTCATGTTTTTCATCCTGTATCTCAGACCCGTTGGGTATGTCGAATATTTGATGATGGTTATTGAAGATTGGTCAGATCTGTGCTTGACCCTCTGCTTGAGTGTAGATGGGATCCATTGTTAATGGAAAAATTTGCGACGGGCAGTTGAATTGTTGGGGATTATTGAGTGGTGGCAAGAAATCCTTGGTGATACCAAATGGAGGTTCAGTTGCTGAGGTTACTACTAGAGGAGGATTTTTCGCTGTCGTGTTGATTTCAGATACCACTGTAGTTTGTGAGTCCATTTTTGCTCTTATTACCTGAAGGACTTCCATAATCTGGCTAACGTCGCCTCTGTCGCACCCCAATTTTTGACCTTAAAATTCCCCCTACTTCATTTTTATACGCGCTTCCTCTTGTTGTTGTATATACGATTATTGTGACTACCAAGTGTGCGCAGGCGTGTTGAATACGAGTAAAAATGGCACTCATGACCCAATCCCTCCAGACATGGTCCTTTGGTCCTTATTCGAGTTGTTCCTAAGGTTTCAAGTGGAGTTGGGCCGCTTTTATGATTATCTCTTATGGTCGTAAGTTCAAGCATGATAAGGTAAACCCATCTGGTTTCGAGGCAAAGACATCAGTTTGCGAGAGCATAGTCCATATGCTCCCGAGATCATTTCAAACAAAGACAATCAGAATTTAAATTGCAAAGATCGAAGGAGCATATATCATCTTTAGCCATCTTGAGATTTATTCTTCGAATCATTCACTACTTAATTATTATGATTATGTGGATCCAAATGGCAAGTTTACTTAGAGTGCGAGGAAATTACGGGAGCATTAGAGCCGCAATTGTGAGACGAGCCTAAGCATGGTAGAAGAGTCCAATTCATAATAAACACACGGTTACGATTGTTTCGTAAGACTCACGTCACTAAAATCTAAGGGAGGGCATGTTTCATGCCCGTTCTGTTTCGATTTTGAATCATTTCTACGGCTTGCCGGTAAACTATGAAGTATAGGAAAAGTTGAACTTCACCGTGTAATTACAAAAGTAATCATGACGGGATAATACGTAATCTTCATCAATCACCTTTAAGACAACGTTGTTTATACAATTTCCATTTTTCTAATGGTTACAAGCTATCACCAAATTCAATACATATGAAAAGGAATACGTTCCCATTTCCTAGCTATTTGAGATATGTCTTTCCTCAGCAGAAGTTCATACTAAGACCTAAGACAAGTTCTTCTAAGTAACCACTTAAGGTCGTGCAGGAGAGTCTCATAGCAAAGATATCCATTCTCGACTGCCCATTGACTAAATACCAAGAGGTCATATGGTTCAGCAGCTGTTATCTCTTCCTAAAACGGAAAAGCGAGTTGTTCGCATTACTTCATTTCAAGCAGCTTGCCCAGCAGTAGAAACTGAAAAGCCAGCAGCGCACACGAAGGATGCGCCCGGGATAATTGCCAAGCCTCCACAACCTACATAACAAGAGAACGACACATCAGTACCATCACAACAATATCCAAACAGTGCCAAAGTTAAATGACTAATTGGACGATGAAGAAGACCTGTCATGAGGATGGAAGTGTATCCAAATTCAGCTTTCACTCCGGATAAGCATCCTAAACAGAGTGTCAGAATGACTTAACAGCGGACATAAACCTTAAACCACCGACAGTAATAAGGAACACTCAGAGTGTTTCAAACAACACTTAACAAATCAATTTAGCTTCATAAGGATTTGAGAAATATACCTCGCCGATGACTCCGAACAGTTATCTGTCGTGAAACCACAGTCCAATATGCCATTTCAACCTATCGTACAAGACTTCTCCACGCCAGCAACAACTCAGAACCTGCCACAGGCAAGTAAGGGTCAGAATAAGAGACTGAAACTACATCAGGTCATGATATGAGTAGGCAGTAAGGTTTAGGCAATTCGTCTGCTCAAATTGCATTTCAACAGAGGTATTTGAGGTTTAAGATACACTTCTAAACAGTCTCAATATAGAAAGACTTCAAGAACGTATTACCTTCCTTATGTATGTAAACGCCTGCTCCGATTCAGTTCTCGAGTTCATGCTGGAAGCCTGACAACATGGTGACTTGTTCAGGCTGCATGAATGGGTTTCTTCATGATCTAGGATTCGTGCTACTTTCTTCTGTATACTTGCCCAAACTGCTGCTTCCGGTTTTCACCATCTTCGCAGTCAACAAAACTGTTTTGAGTTCGTGTGAATTAGATGAAAGTGAATGATTTAAAAGAAGGAAGAGTAGGGAGATGATATACTCAACCAAGCTTAGGACCCTCCATTTTCAGCAGGATACGCATAAGCCAAGAAGACAACCTCAATTTGTTCACCACAAAATCATGTGCAGAATAAGTCCCAAAACAACGTCGGGAACCTTTTCAACAACCGTGTTAAACAAAACCAACATACACCATGGCAACAGGACAATGAAAAGGAAGTGGGTTGAGTTTTTGCTTCGAGCATTTGTCCAATTCCCTTCTAGACGAGTCC
This sequence comes from Lathyrus sativus, assembly GCA_963859935.3. NCBI lineage: Eukaryota > Viridiplantae > Streptophyta > Magnoliopsida > Fabales > Fabaceae > Lathyrus > Lathyrus sativus. The sequence goes on from OZ012739.1 coordinate 252,229,808, forward strand.
GACAACCAATCAACAACCTGGACCTGAAACAAGAAACCAGGCTGGTTATAAACATAAAAATCCTCCGACGGAATTTACATAATCAGTAAAAAAACAAGGAAATCCAGAACACAAGATTCATTGTTCCAAGTTGTCGCCTCCCAAATAACTTTAGACCGCGTAAGCTAAGGATTCTAGCCAGGAAGGTCGCTGCAGAAGGGTTGTTCTCCCAACATTGGTCAAACATCACTTTCCGTAGAAGTTAGGAGATATCTGCTTTCTTTTCATGTTTCCCTTCTACGAAGAATACTTGTCAATAACCACTTTACGAAGATATCAAAAATTCAAGAATGGTTGAAGGAATAAGAAACTGAAACAGGTACAGATATGACTGAGACGAAAATAGCGCAAGTACATAACCATCAAAGTACTTCTAGACTGAGTCAGAACTAAGCAAAACTCGATCATACCGTGGCATATCATTTTCAACCCATCTTCCTGACATCCTAAATGTTAAATCAATCCTTGCATTTTAGCCTCGACACTAACGATACCTGCCGAAAGCTGATAAAAGTCAGTACATAGGCGTGAGAACACACGTTTGAGGTATCCTGGCATAAGCACTCAGGGGTTTTGACAGAGAATGATTTACGATATAAAACCAGATGGAAGCTGTCACATTTTACCTCCTAATTGAGAAGATTCCTCAATCCATAGCTTCAGGACGTCAAGAGTCGCTCAAGAACTCTTGGGGGCACAAGTATTCAAAGCTCAGGCCTCAAGCTTCACATTTGAACAATTCGCAGCGGCTCCCGTCATCCAGCCATCCAGACGCCCTCATCACCATAAGCACATGAAGTGAAACAGAGAAATAGTTATCAAACTGTTACAGAATTGAAGTAAGCAAACAAATACACAAGTCCTAGAAATTCATAGCAGGGTAGCTCCATGGCAGCATACAAGACAAACAAGAATGATATCAGAACAAGTTCGGCCATACGCATTTTCTTATCGAAGGATTGGTTTTCAGAACAAGAAATCAAAGCTTACCATCAAATTATCATCAAATTCGCAGCTTTGAGTTCACTAGCAATCACTCTGGGCTGTTAATTTCTCTAGGCCCAAAATTGTTTGCTATCCATACCTGCCAAGTCACAAATCCAGAGTTAGTAAATCCTTGAGGAATATACCTTTTTGAAAAGAAGATTCAATTCAAGACAGCTAGCAATTTTCGGTTAATCTAGGGCATTTAACGTGAATGATACAAAATCACATTGATTGAGATTTTCATTAACAAGCATCAATGAAATCATATGAAAAAGGAAATTATTTCAAATCTTGTCTGAACCAAAATGGAAGCCCCAATCAAGCATTCAAAACGGTTTAATCAGATTTCAAAGCAGAGATCCTTAGTGAAGCATATAAAAGGGGAGGGACATGAGAGATGAAATGGGAATCGATAATCATCACAAAGAAAAACTAGATTTCGTAAACCTAAGAGATTGAAGAGAAAGAAATCATCTCTTCAGTCGACGAAATCATCACCATCCGCCGCGAGTCCAAGCCGACGAAGCTTCCATCTCGTCATCTTCCGTTCTGCCGCCACCAACCTTCGGTAAAATTCTTTACACATGTTAAGGTTGTTGAACGATTAACGCTTCGATTTGTGTTTCAGGTACAAGAATAGAACGAAACAATGAAGGAAAGGGGGGAGATTGAACGGAGAGAAGAAGCCGAGCGAGTGAGCGATTTGGGACTTAGGGTTCCTTCATTGTTTTGTTTTTTCTGTGTTTTAATTTTCTATTGTTTTGTATTGTTGTAACTCATATGTGTGCACGACCACGGTAGTAACATGGTCCCTCGTTACAATCACCACACACTTCACTTACCTCATGATCACACGATCCTTATTGCGTGCCCACATTAAATCCAATGCACCACCAGACACTAGATTCAGCGCCCCCCTTTTTATTAATCTAATTACTTTAATTAATCTTTTTTTAAAACTAATATGTTTTTAATATACTGTTAACCTTTTTTTAAAATTTAATCAACCTTTAATCCTTTAATCAACCTAATAATTAATCTTTAAGTCTAATTAATTTAACTAAAACCAATTTTATAATTTATTCTCTCAACTTTATTAATATTATTAATTTACCTTAATAATAAAACCTTTTATTTTATTAAACATATAATTTATCCTATTATACTTTTAAAAACCTTTTTTTCTAAATAATTTAATTTGTATGAATGGCTAAATATTTAATAGTAAAACCTTTCATTAAACTTAATATAATTAATTTAACTTTCTTTTATAAAATCAATTTCACTAAAAGAATTCATTTTCTAACAAATCAACTCAAATAAACTAAGATAACTTTTATTAAAAAAAAAAACTAATATAACTTTTATTAAAAAAAATCCAATACAACTTTTCTCTTAAAATTAAGCCAACATTTCCTTAAAAATCAAATTCATTTCTAATTTGTTAATCTAATCAATATATTTTCTCAAAATAAAATCAATCTTCCTAACTCAATAAACCAACATCGTAAATCAACGTCAATCGTGCACACTTCAATCCCACTCACATATGCACAATTCACACACCTTAGCGCTTTCATGCGTTTGTGTATGTTTACTTATCGGCTTCATCTTCCGCAATTTATTTATCCGTATTTATCTTTATTGCATCACATCATTGCATTATGTCCAAAGGAAGAATTTGCGCGTAACGTAAAACTTGCGCGTATGCATCTCATTTGCACCATATTCCCCACACGATCCTTGATCCCATTCAAGTCGATCTTCTAAGTTAGATCCTACCCCATAGGAAGGACCTGTATCTTTTACAACTTAAAATAAACAATTCAACTTAATTCAAACTCTTTCAAACACATTAGAGAATAAGATGTTAATCATCTTAAGTGGGATAAAACTTCTACCCCATAACAACATAATCAATTTTCCTACAACGTTGTGGTGCTTAAATCAAGTAATCTCCCTTAAAATGACAACTCATCTTTTCTCCTAAAATCAATCAATCAACTACCCTAAACCCGTATGAACTTTGACCACAGTAAAAGATCTCCTCAAACCCTTTAGGGGAACTACAGATACTCTGATTCCATTCCCGTAAAGATATGTAGGCATAATATGCGATATCTTATCGAGTATACTTAGAAATAAACCCCTAAGTCTTTCATCCTTTAAGCAGATAACCCTTAGCAATAAGACAAACATAAAACAAGAGGTTCCTGTAGAGTACTACAGAAACCTAGGATGTTAGCACCTTCCCTAAGTTTAACCAACCCCCGAACCTATAACTCTCTAACTTGCATTTGAATTGCATTGTGGGTATTTCAATCTTTATCCCTTCCTTTGGACAAATCAAAGTTCAATTGCAAATGAATTAGATTCAAGCTCATCAATAGCTTGGTATCCAAATTTTACCGTGACAGAAATGGCAATTTCATTAGGGAATCCTTAGTGGGTCTCCCTAACTTGCTTTTTATGTTTGTTTATATTTGCTTAATTGTTTACTTGTATACTTGCTTGTTTATTGCCTTTGGATTGATACTCTTGAGCGGTGAGACAAAGTCCTACACCCGGACTTGAGTGAACTTAAGATAGGAGTGATATGTTCGACGAGGCTTATAGGGGGTGGAATCCCGACCAAGCTGACTTGAAAATCACGCTCAATTAAGGCCCTCTCGAAAGTTGTATTGTTGAACGAGTTTTTAATCGTGAAAACATGCACTATATTCGATGTTGGAGCCTATGATATTGAGGACCGCAGTTACCTTAACCCCACTTTGACCTTTATTAGGATGTAGTGCGGGACAATGAGGGGGTACCCCCAAAATAGTGCTATGCGATGCTACACCCAAAAGAGGTTCTCTTGAGAATATTATTAATCATCTCGTACTTTGGAAGTTGATAATATGCGAAAGATGGACTAATGACTTTGGGAACCTTCTTAGAACCTTGTTCGCAGGTATAATCAACCTTTAGTCCACATCCTTTAGGAATGGGTATACCCTTTGGCTCCATGCTCATTGCAAACCTAGGGTCCCCCCCTTTTTTTGTTTATCTTTGTGCATCTATGTGTTTACTTGTGTTTGTTGCATTCATAAAGCATCATACCGCATTGCACTTCATGGGATTCATCTTTGTTTATGAACATTGTAGGGCACTAGGGATCCCAACAGAAGACACATTTTGAAATACACTTTTAAGAGTCCTAAATTGGGTGACCTATGGAAGTTGGTAACCTTGATTGAAGACCAAGACAAGTTCAAGAGCAAATACGGGAAGCTGATATCTTTATTGAGCCGCCAAGTGGATGAAGGACTTCTTTCCACTTTATTGCAGTTTTATGATCCGCTTTATCACTGTTTCACATTCCCAGACTTTCAACTATTACCTACATTGGAAGAGTACTCTTTTTTGGTTGGCTTACCTATCCTAGAAGAATCCCCCTTCCCTTTCTTGGAGAGCGACCCTGAGGAAAGAGATATTGCTAAGGCTCTTTATCTAAAGGTATCCGATGTCAAGGGAAACTTAATTAGTAAAGGTGGTATTTTTGGTTTGACTATGGATTTCTTAATCAGTAAAGTTATGTTTTATACCGATTATACGAACATGACTCCATTCGAGGCAATCTTCGCCTTACTTATTTATGGAGTGTTCCTATTCCCAAGTTTTGAAGGGTTCGTCGACCTTAATGCGATTAAGATCTTTCTGAAGAACAACCTAGTGCCAACTCTTTTGGGTAATACTTATCATTCTGTGCATCTCCGAAACTTCTATGGTGGAGGGATGACCACCTGTTGTGTGCCCTTACTCTACAAGTGGTTTATTTCGCACTTGCCTAAGTCTAGTTCTTTTTTGAATCTCGATAGAGGGCTTTGATCTCCGAGAGTTATGGTGTTGACCCACTCAGACATTGATTGGTACAACCGAGCATATGATGGGACATTAATTATTGATGGTTGTGGGGATTTTGCTAATGTACCGTTACTTAGTTTTAATGGAGGGATCGGTTACAATCCAGTTTTGGCCCGTCGACAGTTGGGATATCCGTTGAAAGAGCCACCTAAGAGTGTTCAAGTGGAGAGTATTTTCTTTAGGGATGACAAGGAACTCCGATACAAGATTCTAGCTACCTGGAAACATTTGCACATGAAAGGGAAGAAGAGCCTTGGGAAACTTAATTGTGTGTCCTTGGAACCATACCTTCAGTGGGTCAGAGAGAGAGCAATCAAGTTGAAGATGCCCTATTCTCGTCAAGATCTTATACCTCCAAGAAGGGAGACCACTTATGTATTTATGTCCGAAGCTGAGAAATTGGAGGTCATTCTGAGGAAGTCGCAACATGAGTCAGAGTCATGGAAGAACAAGTATCAAGTAGTGGTTGCATAGAACGATGAACTTCAGAAATAGAAGGATGAACTTCAGAAGCATCTACAGTTGAAGGATGAAGAATTACTTCCCCACAAGAAGAGGAAAGTTCTAGAGGATTTATTTTCCTCCGACCCACAATGTACTATTTGGAAGATGATTGTGGACAACCTTATCCGTGAGAAGACCCAGTTGGAAGGGGAGCTCAAGCGGCGGAATTCAGAACTTCCTTAGGGCTTTCATTAGCTTTTATTTAACTATTTATTTGGGACTTTTAAAAGCAATTATTTGTAATCTGTTTCAAAATTAATAAAACGTTTTCTTTTACTGCAATGTTTATAAATAGTTGGGATTCCATGAAGTCCTACTCATCTTGCATTGCATTCTTTTCTTTATTCATTTCAAGAAACTCAATTTCGTTTCACAGGTATTGTAACCATGGACTTCAAAAGAGAAGCATTGAAGTACACTTTTCAGAGTCCTAAAATTGAAAGCTTAAGAGAACTAGCAGATCTCATCGAGAACCATCACGCTTTTGCTACAGAATATGGAGAAGCCTTCCGCTTTCTCGAGCTCAAGATGAAAGAGGGACTGTTGGAGACCCTTTTTCAGTTCTACGATCCGTTGTACCATTGCTTCACCTTTCCTGACTACCTGCTAATGCCGACCCTGGAGGAGTATTCTGATTTTTTGAAGATACCCGTGACCACTCGACCCGTGTTTACCGGATTGGAGGACATGCCCAGTGACCAAGAGATTGCAAATGCTACCCGTCTAAGCCTAGCAGACGTTCAAGCTCACTTAACCACCAAGGAAGGAGTCCTTGGATTTCCATCTGATTTCCTAATTGAGAAAGTTCGTCATCATGCTGAAAGAAAGGAGGTCCCGATCATGGAAGATACCTTTGCTTTGTTGGTCTATGGGATTTTATGGTTCCCAAAGATTGACGATTTTGTCGACATGGATGCTATTAAGTTGTTCATCCTCAAGAACCCAGCTCCTACTTTGTTAGCTGACACGTACCATTCGATCCACTCGAGGAATGCTGAAGGAGGAGGACATATTGTTTGTTGTACCGCCTTGTTGTATTCATGGTTTATTGCTCGCCTAGCTCGACATCTATCTGTTTGATAGCAAATAGAGACACCCCGTTGGTCTGAAATAGTCATGGCCCTTACTCACTCTGATATTGTGTGGTATGACCCTACTTATGGAGGTGCTGAGATGATTCATAGTTGTGGAGGATTCCCCAATGTACCTCTTATTGGGAGGGAAGGATGCATCAGTTACAACCCTGCTTTGGCTCGCCGACAATTAGGGCACCCGATGAATGAAGTACCTGACCCAACCCTACTAGAGGGAATCTTTTTCAAGGAAGGGGAGGATATATACTTGAAGGCTGTAATAATTTATGCATGGAAGTATGTCAATGTGGAAGGAAGGACTGCTTTAGGGTTCCCTAATTGTGCTGCCTCTGAAGACTATCTGCGTTGGGTGCGCGAGAGAGCCCTCGACCTCAAGATTTCGTTCCCTTTTCATGAACCTATGTGTTGACCTTTCATGATCCTGATTGGTTTGATGTGAGTGCAGTGGATCAGTTGAAGGCCTCCTTGGACGAGGCTCGGAAACTGAAAGCCGCTTGGAGGAACAAGTATTTCACCCTCAAGGTAGAGAAAGAGAAGTCTCAGAAGCTGCCAGAGATAGAATCTGCAAGAAAAAGGAAGGTGCAAGAGGATTTATTTTCCTCTCACGCATCTTCAAGAACTATCACCAGGGTCGATCTTCCCCCAGCTACCGTGGCTTGGAAAGAATGTGTAGATCGACTCATCAGTGAGAAGGCCGAATTGCAAGAACGCGTTAACCAGTTAGAAGAAGAACTTTGTGCATAGAAGGAGCATAAGGAGTAGACCTCTGAGTTCTCTTTTGCTTTAGGTTCAATATAATAAACTCTTAAAAGAGTACTTTGCTTTGTAATGCTTCTCGAATATCAAAAATATATAAGTTTTTCCAACGTTATAATATCGAAAAATAATTTGAGTTTCTTGAAGTTTCATACTTGTTTGCATTTTTGTATCAGCATAGCATTGTTTGCATTTCAGGGTCTCACTCTTGCTTCATCTTCACGGACAAGATGAATCACCGGTACAATACTCGTGCCAATCAACGCCAAAAGATGGACCAGCTTGAACAAGAGAACAAGGAACTCCGTGATGAAGTTGCAATTCTGAAGGAAAGTTTGGAGAGGCTGAATGGTCTAGTGGAAGCTCTACCCAATCAAGCCACACTCAGCAACCAAGAGGTTCAAAGGACTATTATCTCCGAATTTGTGTCAGCACCGATCCCAGTGGTTCCTACTGTTGTCGAAGCGACCTACAACATGCCGCCAGGTTTTCCATGGGGAATGCCTCCTCATTCCACTCCTGCTAGCTATCGCCCACCTGTTCCTGAGGTCCCTGTTGTGACTACTGTGCAAGCTATCCCTGCCACTACTGCCGTAGTGACCACTGCACCACCGCATGTGAATGTTACTCCATGTATTTTGGACGAGCCAATCTACCATGGATCTCCGACTGAAACTGTGGGTTTTGAAGAGAGGATGGATGGTTTTCAAGACCAATTTTCTGAGATTCAAAAGGAATTAAAAGCCCTTCGTGGGAAGGATTTGTTAGGAAAGAGTGCTTTTGACTTGTGCTTAGTTCCGAATGTCAAGGTTCCGCCGAAATTCAAGGTTCCTGATTTTGAGAAGTACAAGGGGAATACTTGCCCTCAAAGTCATCTCATCATGTACAATAGAAAGATGTCTGCACAAACTGATAATGATCAATTACTCATCCACTACTTCCAGGATAGTCTGACAGGTGCTGCGCTCAAATGGTATATGGGGTTGGATAGTACGAAAATTCGATCTTTCAACGATCTAGGTGGGGCCTTCATCAAACAGTATAAATATAATGTAGACATGGCTCCTGACAGAGATCAGTTGAGGGCCATGATGTTGAAAGACAAAGAGAACTTTAAGGAATATGCTCAACGTTGGCGCGAGTTGGCCGCGCAGGTTACGCCGCCATTGGAGGAAAGGGAAATGACCAAGATTTTTCTAAAGACCCTTGGTCATTTCTTTTACGATAAAATGGTCGCAAGTGCACCCAGCGATTTCATCGAGATGGTGAATATGGGAATGCGCTTGGAAGAGGGAGTCCGAGAAGGACGATTGGTCAGAGAAGAGAATGCTTCTAGCAGTGCTAAGAAGTATGGAAGTGGTTTTGTGAAGTAAAAGGAAAAGGAAGTGAACATTGTACAAGAGGGAAGACCCAGGAAAAAGGTATTCGTCAGCGTATCAGGTTGCAGCAGTATCGCCCATTTTTAACACTCCAACTTATCAACCACAACCATAACAAAGTCCACAATCTCCTCAACAAAATCGGCCATTCAACAATCAAGGTTGTGTGTACAAAAAGATAAACTTTGATCCCATCCCTATGAAGTATGCTGATTTGTTCCCAGCTTTGATCCAAAAGGGTCACATCCAGACAAAAGCTCCATCCGAGGTTCCCAAGAATCCTCCTCCTTACTATAAAGCTGACAGATTTTGTCTTTACCATCAGGAAGCTCCAGGACATGACATTGAGAGTTGTTTTGGTATGAAAGCAGACGTCCAAAGGCTCATTAAGTGCGGAATCTTGTCCTTTAAGGATTCCAATCCTAATGTGCAGGACAATCCATTGCCACCACATGGTTCACCCTCCGTAAACATGATTCAGAGTTACTCAGAAGGAGCTGATTAGGAAGTCGAAGAAGTATGTGCGATAGTGCCTCACTTCAAGGAAGTGGAGCGTACTGAGATCACGTATGATAGTAGGAAGTCGACTGTTACTCCCCTAGTAATCAATGTGCCAGGACCTGTCCCTTACACTTCTAGTAAGGATATCCCATACAGATATAACGCTACTATGTTAGAGAATGGAAAGAAGGTACAGTTACCTACTTTTCCTTCGGTTGTTAACATTGCAGACGTTAGTAGAGTAACAAGAAGCGGCCGAGTCTACCCTTCAGTGCCCCCGAAAGACAAGGGAATCTCAGTAGAGCAACCGAGTTCAAAGGAATCAACTGTGGATCAATCCGGTGGATCCAATCTATCCAAGGCAGACGAAGTACTGAAAGTAATCAAGAGAAGTGAATACAAGGTTGCGGATCAGCTTTTGCAGACCCCGTCTAAAATCTCTATTCTGCAGTTGCTAATGAGTTCAGAGGCACATAGGGAAGCGCTCCAAAATATATTAGAGCAAGCATATGTGGATCAAGATGTTACAATGGAGCAATTTGATAATATCATCGGTAACATCACTGCATGCGACAATCTGGGTTTCAATGAGGAAGGCCTCCCAGAGGAAGGAAATAAGCATAATATGGCTTTGCATATTTCTGTGAATTGTGGGAATGATTCTTTGTCCAGTGTGTTGGTTGATACTGGATCCTCTCTGAATGTGATGCCTAGAACCACTTTATCCAAGTTATCTTATCAGGGACCGCTGATGAGGTCGAGTCATGTCATCGTCAAGGCTTTTGATGGATCTAGAAAAGCAGTAATTGGGGAAGTAGACCTAACGATGACTATAGGTTTGCAGACTTTCTTAATCACGTTCCAAGTCATGGACATTCGCGCCGCCTACAGCTGTTTGTTAAGGAGGCCGTGGATACACGAAGCTGGGGCAGTTATCTCTAGCCTACATCAGAAATTGAAGTATGTTTTTAAGGGCAAAACAGTTACAGTTTGTGGGGAAAGAGCTTTGGTGGTGAGTCATTTATCATCATTTTCTTATGTTGAAGCTGAAGAAGAGGTTGGTACGCAGTTCCAGGCTTTATCTATTGTAGGAGACAATGTTCAAAAACCCAGAGTACCCATGTCATCATTCAAGGATGCACATCAGGTTGTGAGCAGTGGCCCTCAAACAAGTTGGGGCAAGATGTTGTTTTTGCTAGAGAATAAGAACAAGAAAGGTCTTGGTTTTTCTAGTGGGACTGCTCAATAGTTCAGCAGAAATCAAGAGTTCCCGCCAATCAACGAGGTGTTCCGCAGTGGAGGGTTCATCCATCCTCTTCATATCAACACAGTGTCAGAAGACGAGTTTGAAGGTTACATATCAGATGGTTCAACAAGTCTCTCCATTCCGTTTGAAGATTATGAGCCTTATATGGAAGATCCAGGTTATGTCTCAGATGACTTCGATTATAGTTTTGGGGTCTATGCTATTACTGAAGAAGATTCTGATGAAGATGTGCCAGATTTCGTGACTCCGGGAGTCCGGATCAAGAATTGGAGCATGGTTGAAGCCCCTGCTGTGATTCATATATCAAAGTAAACATTTGTCTTTAAAAGTTTTCGCTCTGCCCAAGGCGAAAATATTTGTTGCGTGGGCTTGCTTTTAATAATTCCATTTGCTTTGCCCAAGGCAAAGGTGACCCTGTTAGGCTTTTCTTTGTTCGGATTTTGCTATCATCAATAAATATTTGTTTCCATTTGCGTGCTTTTCTCTTTTATTTATTATTACTATGTTGGAAAAATAATAATGAGTAGCATCTCGCGTACACACACTTTTCACTTTTCAAACTAAATAAAATAATATCACATGCGCAGATTGCTACACCCATTACATCCCGAGAATAATGACCCTCTTCCTTCGCCGAACTTCGTATTCCCTGTGTTTGAGGCTGAAGACGAAGAAGAAGATATTCCAGAAGAGATCTCCAGACTGTTTGAGAAAGAAGAAAAAGCTATCCAACCTCATCAAGAGCCTGTGGAAGTGATCAATTTGGGAACAAAAGAAATCCGTAGGGAAGTGAAAATTGGAGCTCTGCTCAAGCCCGATGTGAAGGAGCAGTTGATTGAGTTGCTCAAAGAGTTTGTTGATGTGTTCGCGTGGTCCTATCAAGATATGCCTGGATTGGATACTGCCATAGTTGAACATCGCCTGCTGTTGAAACCAGATTGCTCGCCGGTTAAACAGAAACTCAGAAGAACTCGACCCGATATGGCTCTTAAGATCAAGGAAGAAGTATAGAAACAGATTGATGCAAGTTTTCTTGTCACTGCCGAGTATCCGCTTTGCTTAGCCAACATTGTACCTGTTCCGAAGAAAGACGGGAAGGTCCGTATGTGTGTGGATTACAGGGATCTGAATAAGGCCAATCCGAAAGATGATTTCCCGCTGCCTCACATTGACATTTTGGTTGACAACACTACGAGGTATGAAACCTTCTCTTTTATGGATGTATTTTCAGGATACAATCAGATCAGAATGGCTCCTGAAGACAGAGAAAAGACGTCGTTCATTACTCCCTGGGGCACCTTCTGCTATAGAGTTATACCGTTTGGATTGAAGAACGCCGGGGCAACATATCAAAGGGCTATGACTACTTTGTTCCATGATATGATGCACAAGGAGATTGAAGTTTACGTGGACGATATGATAGCTAAGTCGAAGACTGAAGATGATCATGTCAAACATTTATTGAAGCTGTTCGGTCAATTGAGAGAATACAAGCTTCGTTTGAATCCTAATAAGTGCACGTTTGGAGTACGATCAGGGAAATTATTGTGTTTCATTGTCAGCCCGAGAGGTATTGAAGTGTATCCTGATAAAGTGAGGGCTATTCAGGAAATGCCAGCTCCGTCTACAGAGAAACAAGTCAGAGGATTTTTGGGACGTTTGAACTACATCTCCCGATTTATATCTAATATGACTGCTAAGTGTAAACCCATTTTCAAGCTGTTGAGGAAAGAACAAGGGTATGTTTGGACCAAAGATTGTCAAAAGGCTTTCGATAGTATCAAAGAGTACTTGCTCGAACCACCCATTCTGATACTGCCAGTGGAAGGGAGACCTTTGATAATGTATTTGTCCGTGTTGGAAGATTCAATGGGTTGTGTGCTCAGTCAGCGAGACGAGACAGGAAAACAGGATCACGTCACTTATTATTCGAGTAAGAAATTTAGCGACTGTGAGTCCAGATATACTATGCTTGAGAAAACTTGTTGTGCTTTGGCCTGGGCCGCTAAGCGTCTGCGACAGTACATGTTGAGTCATACTACTTGGTTAGTTTCGAAGATGGATCCCATCAAGTATATCTTTGAGAAGCTTGCACTGACCGAAAGAATTGCTAGATGGCAGATGCTGTTATCAGAATATGACATCGAGTACCCCACTTAGAAGGCTATTAGAGGAGGTATTTTGGCTGACCACTTGGCACATCAGCCTATCTTAGATCATCAACCTTTGAACGATGATTTCCCGGATAAAGAGGTTATGTATTTGAAAATGAAGGATTGCGAAGAACCTCTACCAGGTGAAGGACCCGAGCCCAGTTCTCAATGGGGTCTGATTTTCGATGGAGCCGTCAACGTTCACGGGAGAGGAATAGGCGCGGTTATCGTGACTCCCCATGGGTCTCATATTCCGTTTACCTCTAGGCTAACATTCAAGTGTACCAATAATGAAGCCGAGTATGAAGCATGTATTATGGGCCTCGAGGAGGCAGTGGACTTAAGAATTAAGAATTTGGATGTGTTCGGTGATTCTGCTGTAGTCATTTACCAAATCACAGGAGAGTGGGTAACTCGACAGGATAATTTGGTCCCGTATAGAGATTATGCAAGAAGACTGTTACCTTTCTTTGACAGGGTCGATTTTCATCATATCCCTCGTGATGAGTATAGGATGGCAGATGCATTGGAAACTTTGTCCTGCATGACTGTGGTGAATTCTTGGAATGCATGCCCTCGAATTGAAGTAAGATGCCTTGACAGATCGGCCTTCGTCTTCGCCATTGAAGATGTTGAAGATGACAAACCCTGGTACTATGATATTGAAATGTTTCTCAGAACGCAAGAGTATCCTTTGGGAGCCTCCAACAAGGATAAGAAGACACTGAGAAGGTAGGCCGGTAATTTTCTCCTGAATAATAATGTGTTATACAAGAGGAACTTTGACATGGTCTTGCTGAGATGTGTGGACAAGCGGGAAGCAGACATGTTGATGACAGAAATTCACGAAGGGTCCTTCGGTACTCATACAAATGGACACACCATGGCTAAGAAACTTTTAAGGACTAGTTATTATTGGATTACAATGGAATCTGACTGCTACAAGTTTGCTCGGAGATGTCATAAGTGTCAGATCTATGCCGACAAAATTCATGTGCCTCAGACTTTGTTGAATGTTATCTCGTCTCCTTATCCATTCTCCATGTGGGGAATTGATATGATTGGAATGATAGAACCTAAGGCATCTAATGGACATCGATTCATCCTAGTGGCAATTGACTACTTTACTAAGTGGGTCGAAGCTGCGTCCTATGCCAACGTAACTCGACATGTGGTTGTCAAATTTATCCAGAATCAGCTCATCTGCAGATACAGTGTGCCGAACAGGATTATTACAGATAACGGGTCCAATTTGAACAATAGTATGATGAAAGAACTGTGCGAAGAGTTCAAGATTGAGCATCATAATTCTTCTCCCTACAGACCGAAAATGAATGGGGCCATTGAAGCCGCCAACAAAAATATTAAGAAGATAATTCAGAAGATGGTAGTCACATACAAAGATTGGCATGAAATGCTCCCGTTCGCTCTACATGGGTATCGTACTTCGGTACGCACATCAACTGGGGCAACTCCATTTTCACTTATCTACGGTATGGAAGCTGTACTCCCGATAGAAGTCGAAATTCCCTCCATGAGGATATTGATGGAGACAAAGCTGTCAGAAGCCGAATGGTGCCAGAGCAGATATGATCAGTTGAATCTAATCGAAGAGAAGAGGATGACGTCCCTGTGCCATGGGCAGTTGTACCAGCAGAGGATGAAGAAGGCATTTGACAAGAAGGTTCGCCCCCGTGAATTCAAGGAGGGCGACCTTGTGCTCAAGAAGATCCAGTCTTTCCTCAATGATGCCAGAGGAAAGTGGGCCCTAAACTATGATGGGCCGTATGTGGTAAAGAAATTTTTCTCAGGAGGCGCCCTGATGTTAGCGACAATGGACGGAGAAGAGATCACCTGCCCCGTGAACATAGATGCGGTCAAAAAGTATTTTGCCTAGAACTTAAGAAGTTCTGGTTTACTTAGGAACAGAATCATTATTCCATTGATGTAATCACTATTATTAGTTCCCAACATTGTAATATTGGAGTTGCGCTGTTCTGCCGACTACCATTTTAATAAACAAAGTTTTTCAATTATGGCACGTTAAATATTTTCGTCATGATGGCAAAATCCTGAGTAGTCTTTTAAAAGAATACCTTGTGCTTATTTGATATATGAATAAAAAAAGTATTTCCATGTATGTTTATTTCATCCACGGAGACGAAGTTTTGTCGTACCCCGTACAAGACAGGTGATGACTTCCCTCAAGAGGTGGTTGACCTGTGGAGACGTAGCTTGAGTTGGGACGTTTGGTGTCCGGCTTATTAGTTTTGTTAGCATACGCATAGCATATAGATAGATAGCATGGCATATGCATTGTTACATCTTTGTGTTTGCTTGTTCGTCTTGTCACCTGGACCGTGTATCCCCAAGTGACTGGGTGTGTCATCTCCCTCCAAAATAGAGTTGTCAGCCCTAAGTAGAAAGAGCTCAACGCTTTTACTTCCCCATGAAGTTTGATTCTCATGGAAGACGGTTATTTTAGTACATTCCCATCTGAGTTCATACGTCAATGGTCGAGTCTTTCTTGACAGTTTCTCTTCAGTTACTTCCTGAATTGAATTTCGGTCCCTGACAATCACATTTGTCGGATATCTCCAACTTCCGAATATGGATTAAACGTGCATTTATTTTTCACTTTACTACCCAGGAGGTTCCTCCTAAGGACGACTATCAAAGACAAATATTTCTCCAACAGCGTTATTAGAGCTCCTCGACAATTTATATCTGGACTGCAAACATCCTCTTTATTTGAGCAACGCGTTTTGACCAAGATCTCATTTCAAACGACAAATGGCAGTCTCTTCAGGGCAATTTGTCCATCCCCAGTGGATTTATCAATATTATCAATTCACCAAAAAGGCATTCCTCCAGAAGTGTGTCAGAGAAATGTGACGAAGACATTACCAATATTTTTCTTTAGGTGAGAATTTACACTACAATGATATATACTTTTACAGCTATAACAAGGGTACTCCCCGGGAATGGATTCCCCAGTGAGTCCATCGCACAAGATTAATTCTATTAAGCGACATCTCCTCAGAGAAGTCAAGGAAATTCATTACAGCCAGTCTCTCTTTATTTGAAAAGACATATTTTGCAAATCAACCGGCTTACATCTCTCCCGAAGATCCCCGATGAAGTTTTACAATCTCCAATACATTATGGCCTACAGCCAAAAATCCTACAACCAACAAACAATATTTCAATCCCCTGTGAAGATGCTCTCCCGAGTTCTCATCATTTTGGGTAGAAATTGAGACCCGTTCATGGCGAACACACAATGAGTCGTTGGGGAGGTTTATTTCAAGAGAATCGAGACCCGTTCATGGCAAACACACCATGAGTCGTTGGGAAGGTTTATTTTAAGAGAACCGAGACCTGTTCATGGCGAACACACCATGAGTCGTTGGGGAGGTTTATTTCAAGAGAACCGAGACCTGTTCATGACAAACACACCATGAGTCGTTGGGGAGGTTTATTTCAGAGAACCGAGACCCGTTCATGGCAAACACACCATGAGTCGTTGGGGAGATTTATTTCAGAGAATTGAGACCCGTTCATGGAAAACACACCATGAGTCGTTGGGGAGGTTTATTTCAGAGAACCGAGACCCGTTCATGGCAAACACACCATGAGTCGTTGGGGAGGTTTATTTCAGAGAACTGAGACCCGTTCATGGAAAACACACCATGAGTCGTTGAGGAGGTTTATTTCAGAACTGAGACTCGTTCATGGAAAGCACACCATGAAGCACGGGGAAGTTGTGCTTACACTATTATCAACACCACACTCAATTAAGAAAAGTAATTCTGTTTCGATCAAGAAGGCTCATTTGGTTACTACCATTGTTTTGATTACCACCTGTTGGTAGCAGGTTATTCTTCAATTTCAAGATTCTCGCTCATTATCCAGGTCATCGTTTTGCTTGATATTGCGTATCATATCTTTATTGTAGATATCCCCAACGCTGGTTGTCACTTCTTCCCCGTTAAGTCCCGCTTTGTTGAGCTTGTGGTTCTTGTGTGTCGTGTCCAGTCTCTCTCCTGTGGCATCGTTGTCTCCACAAGACCCTCTGTCTTGCATTTCATATCACTGCATATCATTTGCATTCGGTGGCTTCTTAGAGCCAAAAATTCGTGCAATGTTTGTATTTAAGTCCCTCCTATCTCGTCGAGACGAAGACTTTAATCTTCATATCTCCGGGTAGAAGAAACTTAAATAGGGGCATCTGTCGCACCCCAATTTTTGACCTTAAGATTCCCCCTACTTCGTTTTTTACGTGCTTCCTCTTGTTGTTGTATATACGATTATTGTGACTAACAAGTGTGTGTAGGCATGTTGAATACGAGTAGAAATGGCACTCATGACCCAATCCCTCCAGACATGGTCTTTTGGTCCTTATTCGAGTTATTCCTAAGGTTTCAAGTGGAGTTGGGCCGCTTTCATGATTATCTCTTATGGTCGCAAGTTCAAGCATGATAAGGTAAACCCATATGATTTCGAGGCAAAGACATCAGTTTTCGAGAGAATAGTTCATATGCTCCTAAGATCATTTCAAACAAAGACAATCAGAATTTAAATTGCAAAGATCGAAGGAGCATTAACATCTTCAGCCATCTTGAGATTTATTCTTTGAATCATTCACTACTTAATTATTATGATTATGTGGATCCAAATGGCAAGTTCACTTAGAGTGCGAGGAAATTACGGGAGCATTAGAGCCGCAATTGTGAGACGAGCCTAAGCATGGTAGAAGAGTCCAATTCATAACAGACGCACGGTTACGATTGTTTCGTAAGACTCACGTCACTGAAATCTAAGAGAGGGCGTGTTTCATGCCCGCTCTGTTTCGATTTTGAATCATTTCTACAGCTTTCCAGTAAACTATGAAGTATAGGCAAAGTTGAACTTCACTGTGTAATTACAAAAGGAATCATGAGGGGATAATACGTAATCTTCATCAATCACCTTTAAGACAATGTTGTTTATATAATTTCCATTTTTCTAATGGTTACAAGCTATCACCAAATTCAATACATATGAAAAGGAATAGTTCGCATTTCCTAGCTATTTGAGATATGTCTTTCCTCAGCAGAAGTTCATACTAAGACCTAAGACAAGTTCTTCTAAGTAACCACTTAAGGTCGTGCAGGAGAGTCTCATAGCAAAGATATCCATTCTCAACCGCCCTTTGACTAAATACCAAGAGGTCATACTGTTCAGCAGCTGTTATCTCTTCCTAAAACGGAAAAGCGAGTTGTTCGCATTACTTCATTTTGAGCATCCTGCCCAGCAGTAGAAACTGAAAAGCTAGCAGCGCACATGAAGGATGCGCCCGGGATAATTTCCAAGCCTCCACAACATGCAAAACAAGAGAACAACACATAAGTACCATCACAACAATATCCAAACAGTGCCAAAGTTAAATGACTAATTGGACGATGAAGAAGACATGTCATGAGGATGGAAGTGTATCTAAATTCAGCTTTCACTCCGGATAAGCATCCTGAACAGAGTTTCAGAACGACTTAACAGCGGACGTAAACCTTAAACCACCGGCAGTAATAAGGAACACTCAGAATGTTTCAAACAACACTTAATAAATCAATTTAGCTTCATAAGGATTTGAGAAATATACCTCGCCGACGACTCCGAACAGTTGTCTGCCGTGAAAGCCATGGTCTGGTATGCCATTTCAACCTATCGTATAAGACTTCTCCATGCCAGCACCAACTCAGAACCTGCCACAAGCAAGTAATGGTCAAAATAAGAGACTCAAACTACATCAGGTCATGATATGAGTAAGAAGTAAGGTTTAGGAAAATCGTCATCTCAAATTGCATTTCAACAGAGGTATTTGAGGTTTAAGATACACTTCTAAACAATCTCAATATAGAGAGACTTCAAGAACATATTACCTTCCTTATGTATGTAAACGCCTGCTCTGATTCAGTTCTCGAGTTCATGCTGGAAGCTAGACAACATGACGACTTGTTCAGGCTGCATGAATGGGTTTCTTCATGATCTAGGATTCATGCTACTTTCTTCTCTATACTTGCCCAAACTGCTGCTTCCAGTTTTCACCATCTTCGCAGTCAACAAAACTGTTTCGAGTTCGTGTCAATTAGATGAAAGTGAATGGTTTAAAAGAAGGAAGAGTAGGGAGATGATATACTCAACCAAGCTTAGGACCCTCCATTTTCAGCAAGATACACATAAGCGAAGAAGACAACCTCAATTTATTCACCACAAAATCATGTGCAGAATAAGTCCCAAAACAGCGTCGGGAACCTTTTCAACAACCGTGTTAAACAAAACCAACATACACCATGGCAACAGGATAGTGAAAAGGAAGTGGGCTGAGTTTTTGCTTCAAGCATTTGTCCAATTCCTTTCTAGATGAGTCCGACAGCCAATCAACAACCTGGACCTGAAACAAGAAACCATGATGGTTATAAACATAAAAGTCCTCCGACGGAATTTACATAATCAGTAAAAAAACAAGGAAAGCCATAACACAAGATTCATTGTTCCAAGTTGTCGCCTCCCAAATAATTTTAGACCGCGTAAGCTAAGGACTTCTCTCTAGGAAGGTCGCAGCAGAAGGGTTGTTCTTCCAACATTGGTCAAACTTCACTTTCCGTAGAAGTTAGGAGATATCTGCTTTCTTTTCAGGTTTCCCTGCTACGAAGAATACTTGTCAATAACCACTTTACGAAGATATCAAAAATTCAAGAATGGTTGAAGGAATAAGAAACTGAAACAGGTACAGATATGACTGAGATGGAAATAGCGCAAGTACATAACTATCAAAGTACTTCTAGACTGAGTCAGAGCTAAGCAAAACTCGATCATACCGTGGCATATCATTTTCAACCCATCTTCCTGACATCCTAAATGTTAAATCAATCCTTGGACTTTAGCCTCGACACTAACGATACCTGCCGAAAGTTGATAAAAGTCAGTACATAGGCGTGAGAACACACATTTGAGGTATCCTGGCATAACCACTCAGGGGTTTTGACAGAGAATGATTTACGATATAAAACCAGATGGAAGCTGTCACATTTTACCTCCTAATTGAGAAGATTCCTCAATCCATAGCTTCAGGACGTCAAGATTCGCTCAAGAACTCTTGGGGGCACAATTATTCGAAGCTCGGGCCTCAAGCTTCGCATTTGAACAATTCGTAGCGGCTCCCGTCATCCAGCCATCCGGACGCCCTCATCACCATAAGCACATGAAATGAAACAGAGAAATAGTTATCAAACTGTTACAGACTTGAAGTAAGCAAACAAATACATAAGTCCTAGAAATTCATAGCAGGGTAGCTCCATGGCAGCATACAAGACAAACAAGAAGGATATCAGAACAAGTTCGGCCATACACATTTGCTTATCAAAGGATTGGTTTTCAGAATAAGAAATCAAAGCTTACCATCAAATTATCATCAAATTTGCAGCTTTGAGTTCACCAGCAATCACTCTGGGCTGTTAATTTCTCTGGGCCCAAAATCGTTTGCTATCCACACCTGCCAAGTCAAAAATCCAGAGTTAGTAAACCCTTGAGGAATATACCTTTTTAAAAAGAAGATTCAATTCAAGACAGCTAGCAATTTTCGATTAATCTAGGGAATTTAAAGTGAATGATACAAAATCACATTAATTGAGATTTTCATTAACAAGCATCAATGAAATCATATGAAAAAGGAAATTATTTTAAATCTTGTCTGAACCAAAATGGAAGGCCCAATCAAGCATTCAAAACGGTTTAATCAGATTTCAAAGCAGAGATCCTCGGTGAAGCATATAAAAGGGGAGGGACATGAGAGATGAAAGGGGAATTGTTGCGGTGAAAATTGGATATCAAGCTATTGAATTAACTTGAATCTTAATTCTTTTACAACCGAACTTTATTTTATCCAAAGGAAAGGTCTAAAGAAAGAAAAAAACCTTTTTGCGATGTAACAACAACGCCAAGAGATGCGGGGATCGGGGGTTGGTTATACCTAGGGAAGGTGTTAGCACCCTAAGCATTTGTAGTACCCTACAGGAACCTTTTGTTTGTTTGTACTAAGTTTGTTAAATGTTTGCTAAGGATTGGGAAAAAAAGTGTAGATTAAAACCTAAAGATATATACACTAAGTTTGCTCGCAAAGACATCGCATCCTCTTCCTACGTATCTTAACTAGGATAGAATCAGAGCAATCGTAGTTCACCTCACAAAGTTTGAAGAAAACTTGATTATGATCAAGGTTCAGAGGGGAACAAACATGATAATGTTTATGTAGAGTTTAAGGAAACTCTCTAGATCTAAGTTCAAGAAGGGGGAGTAAGAATTCATGACAATGATTCTTACATAGAGTTGACAAACTCTATCCTAGGATTCTAGTTGAAGAACACTCCTAGTAAAAGGTGGGTCTTTTAGACTTAAAGCAAAGTCTAATAGCTTCTAAACTAAGGTTAAAGATGACTTAACAAAGTCAGAGGAGGGATAAAAGCCATCCATGACACAAGGGTCAATACAAAGACTTTTCCTTTGGAAGGAGAGAGAGAAGGCAACTTGGACGAGAACTAACGAGTTCCATCACTTGGGGAAAAGAAAACTACTTAACAAAGTAATAAACATTAAACATGATGAAGATGAAAGCATGGTGACAACCATATAAAGCAAGCATGATGAAGGTAAAGTAAATGTGACAACATCATACCAACAAAATATGCATTGATGACAATCAAGCAACAAGTAAGCAAGAAATGTGACGACAATTCAAGCTTAAAATAGTTTCTCAGAGAAAACACATAAGTTCATGGTAACAACCCAAATAAAATAATCCTATCATGTTGACTAACATAAAGGAAAATAAACATCAACAAATTCACAAGATAAACAGGCATGGTGAGAAAGAAAGATCATCAAGACGTAGGGTAACGACTTCAAAACATACACAACTTCCAAGTAGACAAGAGGCATCATAATTAAGAACAACATGGAATATTTTTACATCACATGAATTTAGACATTAAAATAAACATGTTGCAAAAAGAATGGGTCAAAAAGGATGAAAAATGAGCAAGATATGAAAATTTGAAATTTTATGAATTAATGTACAAAATAAGACGTGCCAAGTGAAAACAAATAAAATAAAATGCAAGGGGTGGGAGTTGAACCCACGCCCTCTCGCTTGCACATGCGCGCGCAGAAAAAAGGAAAAAGAATAAAAAGGTTGATCCTCCTCAGGGATCGAACCCAGGTTCAGGCAATGATAGGCGTGTTTATGGGCAAGGCTTCTACTACTGGGGTGGCTATACATCCGTTATGTAAAGCCACCCCATAAATATATAAGGCGTGGTTTGAGACATTTCTTGGGCAAAACCAAAGAACCAAGAACAAGAAATTTTTCAAAATAAGTTTTGATGCTAACTCACTCAATTCTTAATGGATTTCAGTGAAATTTAGGTCAAAATTGGGTAGAATTTCATGAGGAACAAGATGGCACAATTGATTTTTTAAAACGAGTCCTAGAAAACAAAACACGATAGGAGCTGCAAAATAGGATGAAAAAATGCATTTTGAGGTTCAAGTCATGTTCTAAACATTTCCAGATCAAACCAAACACATACACACACCACAAACATGTTGATGAATGAATTTGAGCACAAGGTTAAATTCAAAACAGACTGTGATGGAAAATGATATTCAAGTTGCAAATTATCATGTGAAATGCAATAGGATATTTAGTTCAGGCTTAATGCACCAATAAGTCAAGTAGATCACACACACACACATTACAAACATGTCAATGAATGATTCCAGGTCCATGGTTAACTTCAAAACAGACTGAGATGCAAAATGGTAAGCTAAGTGCAAATTGTCATTTGAAATGCAAGTTGAAGGTCAAAACAGGTTCTGTGCATATTCAAGTCAAACAAACCACACGTACAACTCATATACATGTTGGCAAATGAGTTTAAATACAAAGATTGATTTCAAAAAGACTGTGCTGGAAAATGATATTCAAGCTGTCATTTGGTATTTTGATGCAAACATGAAAAGTTCAAAACAACTTCTAGGCACATTTAGATCAAACAAGTTGTGCACACAAACATTAATCATGTTGAAGGATATTCCTATGCCAAAAATTCAGACTCATTCTCCTCAAAATAGGAACTGATATAATGATGGTTCAATTGGCTCAAAAAATGCATTTTGAAAACAAGGAATCAAGTTATGTGAAAACAGGCCCTACCACTCATACATACACATTACAAATATGATTTTAGGGGTGATTGATCTTACAAAACAGCTACATAACAAACATAGCAAAAATTGGCATGTTGGGTACTTTTCAAGAATGTTGTTTTGGCAAAAATGATGGTACTGTCATGTTCTATGCACATTCAGATCAAACACACACTACACACAAACCATATATATATCAATGAATGATTTTAAGCACGTGGGTTAGTTCAAATCAAGCAGAAGAGAAAAATAGTTTGCAGACTGCAATTTGGTATTTATGAAATTCAGGAAGTTCAAAACAGATTTTGAGCATATTCACAACAAACAGTCCTCATACATCTGTCCCAAACAAGCTATTGGATGATTCTATAATGCAAGATTGAACACAAACCAAGCAAAACAAGAAATGGCCCAACAACTACAAATATAGCAATGATTGTGTGTGTGATGCTGTCAATTATGCAGATGGAAAGTATTCACATTGTACATACATACACAACCTACAAACTCTAATCATGTTAATGCTCATACTTGGATCAACCAAAACAACTTCAAGCAAAAACAGTGGCAAAACCAAGTTGCATGACATATTCCTAAAACTACTTCTTATGGACAGACTTTTGAAAACAGTTGGAACACAATCAAAGGTACAAACTATTATCAATGCATCATTCATAACCATAGTACATCAATAAAACAACCACATTGCAATGAACATGAATTTTCATAGAGAGCAATCTTGGGACAACAATGAACATACTTTCAACACATAACCTCAAATTTGTATATCATGCAATGTAATGTATGAGATGAAGTTTCAATGTCACATACCTCTTGTAGACACTCTTGTGTAACTTATTCAGCAAAGAATCCCAGAGATCTTTAAATATCACCTAGCTTTGAAACTTACCTCCTTTTGAAGCAAAATGCAAATTTTGTGACAGTTGGAGCAAACTCAATTCCAGCTGGTTTTTGAGCTTTTGGATAGTTAGAACATCATAAACATGAAGTGTTAGAAGTGTTGAAAGATTCAAAAAAGGTCCAAGTGAGGATTTGTGAGATTTTGTATGTGAAGTCAAACTTTTTTGGATTGAAAGTTGACTTTGTGGAAAATGGTGATTTGTGGTTTAAGGGCTTGAACACCTTCTACACCATATTTATGGATTGTATGGATGGTTTTTGGTGAGTTTGAATGTGTGGAAATGAGTTTAGGGGCTGGACTGTCAAGACAGTTTTTTGGTGTTTTTTTGTGATTTTGAGATTTTGTGAATTTGAAGTAAAGAGGGAAAGAGAGAAAGCTTGTGATTTCCATGGTTTTTAGAGGGGCTCTGATGTGTAGAATGAAGTAGAGGGGTGCTCTATTTATAGTAAAATGAGAGGGAAATGACAGATTTTGAGGTTTCCTTCCTAAGAGGGAAAAGTTTGGGAATTTAGATCTACTCTTCCAAAAGGTGCTCCTTGGCTTCAAAGGGATCTAAAGTCAAGTGTAATGAGTATGCTTGAGGTGTATGAAGTGAGTCTAGGGAGCTAGAGGCATGGTTGCTTCTGATTTCCACTTTTCACCTTTTGCATTTTCTTGAATTTTATAATGCAAGTTGCATTTGCAACTTGCAAGCCACTTGCCTTGGCTTCAAATTTTTCATTACCTCTGCATAACATTCACACTTCTACATTTCAAAATATCCAAATATCATAAATAACAAAATCCAAGGGCTGAGAAAGGTCCAAGTGATCAAAGAATGAGTTTATGAAAAATTGTCAATGTGGGACTCAAGTGTTGAAACACCATCTTGCCAAATCCATAACTCTCAACTCACAAATGCCATTGATATGTTCTAGTACTTTTTGGAAATCCCTCAAGTAGCTCTAAAACATTCATGTTTTCATTAATTTCAAATTCTCAAAGGAGCTTGGCTAAAAAACCTCTTAAAGTTGCTAAAAAAGAAGCTTAAAAGTGGAATTTCTCTAAGTTATTTTCCCTTCTTGAAATGACTTTGATCATAACTCCAAAT
Source organism: Lathyrus sativus (assembly GCA_963859935.3). Classification (NCBI taxonomy): domain Eukaryota; kingdom Viridiplantae; phylum Streptophyta; class Magnoliopsida; order Fabales; family Fabaceae; genus Lathyrus; species Lathyrus sativus. The sequence continues at coordinate 252,254,651 of OZ012739.1, forward strand.
CAATGCATTTTATGATCATGGACCACTTAGGGACTTTTGTAGGGTTTTTCAAGACCTTTCCAATGAGCTTTGAACCACTTCATTTGGATGCGTGGTTAAGGAGTTATGGTCTTGCCCCTTTCGAAACCCTAATTCCCGATTTTTGCGATTACTCCTCGACCCTTGATCCAATTGTCATGAAATTTTATGGGTAGATGAAATATGTCATTATGAACATTTTTGAATCACATCTTGAGGTCAGATTCCTTATTGTTGAAGAGTTGACTTTTCGGTCAACCGAACGATCGATCGGTGACTACCGAGTCGACTGTTGATGCTCTGGACCTCTTGAGGCTTTGAAACTTCTTGAATGGACTTTAACAAGCCATATGAACACTATGGACCATGATCCCACCATTGTAACACCTTTTAAATCAAAAGTCAAACCACAGTTGACTTTCCCGCTCGAAAACCCTAATCGGGTATCCTGAACTTCACTGCTTTTGATTCTTGGGTGACAACCTCAAATTGGATTCATGCTTGATCCAATGGAATATTCTTGATGATGTGGAGACCCAATCTCAAATAAAACCAATCCAAAACATTGACTGGTCAACCCTAGAAATCTCGATTTCGGCTGTACAAAACCCTGATCCTCCTGTAACTTGACAAAGACCACTTGGAAAGGGTTAAGGTTAGATAAACATGTGAACATGCTCCTAAAATGATGATGAAGATCTAAGGGGTCAAAATTTGGGGTATGACAGTTGCCCCTATTTAAATATCTTTCACAGGATGGCGGCGAAAGATGACAATCCTCGCGAAATCGTAGTGAAAGGTATTTAAATATAGCGAACCAAAAATTTTGTCCCTTAGATCCAATGGTATGCAAAAGGATAAATGCGGATATGCTATGAATCTAGATGATGCTTTATGATGTTTGAATACAAGACAGATGCAGACGCGCGAGCAAAGATGAAAGAATGGCAATACAACGAGTAACTACTCATGGGGACCCAACACACTGGGGAAAGATTCCAAGCGAAGTAAGCGAGATAGTTCAAACATGACTAAGTACACTGCTCAGGGGAATCTTTCACACAGGGGACGCCAACTTCAACGGGGAGACAGAACTTCAATGGGAAAAAGGAGGTGACACTCCGCTGGGAAAAAAAAAGAAAAAAGACGTAGACCTAACTAGGGATAAACAGTTGAGGAATCTCCTATAGCGAAGAGTTCGAATGGGATCTTCATGAAAAGAACAGAAAGAAGACCAGACGCACCGAGGATGCTAGTAACGACTAGATCTCCGAGACTTGAACGGGAAAAGCAACGCCTTACTGGGGATACTGGTGACGACCAGAACAATCAACAATCAAAAGGTGCTAGTTTCTACCAGACTTACAGGGGGTGATGGTGACGACCAAGATGGGAGCTCCGAATTGCATTGATACAATACAGGACTCCGGCTGGGGAAATTGGTAACAACCAACTCTTGGTATTAATAACGATTAGCTTTCAAGCAGAGCCAGTAACCACTGGACTTTTCAAAACTATGGTGACGACCAAAGCAACGATACCAATAACGATTGGATTTTAAACAGCGCCAGTTACCACTGGACTTCCCAAATAGCTGCCAATTGCCATTGGACTTTCAAAGGATAAGGTGACGACCAAAGCAACGATACCAATAACGATTGGGTTTTAAACGATGCCAGTTACCACTAGACTTTTTAAAAGAACTGCCAATTACCATTGGACTTTCAACAATATGGGGGGTGCTAGTAACGACTAGACTTCAAGGAGAGAAACTGGTGACGACCAGGCAAACGATACCAATAACAACAGGACATCAAAAGGTACTATTTACAACCAGGAACAAGCGGGATACAAGTGACGACCTATAACCACGCACAAACTTAGTAACAACCGAGGTAGTGAACTTGGTGACGACCAACACCTCAAAAGGACAGAGAATGCCCAAAAAACAACAAACAAGACTACTGGTAACAACCAGGAAACAATCAAGACAAAAGGTAACAACCACAGACCAAATAGAGGCCGGACAAATGCACATGATATGCCATGATGCCAATGATTAATGGTATGCAGGAGTTGATTCTGACGAGAATCAGAAGAATCTGGAGACTCAAAGGGAAAGATAGATAAACGCATCTATCTCACTGGGGATGCAATGAATCACACTGAATTCACAAAACAAAGGTGCCTGTAGATTTCTGAGAAATAAACCCACTCGGCTTGGTGAAAAAGTTTCAGGGATGCTGGCCAGGATTGACAACGTAACTCTAAATGGAAGCCTCGGATTCTTCTTACTGGGGATGAGGCTACCATCACAAGAACGCGTCTCATAAATAAACCTGAGGAGAGGGTATTCAATCTTGGTGACTACACACGACCGAATGAGCAACCTAACAAATTAATTCAACCGACATTCACTGGGAGATGTAATGAGACTGCACCTCAAATTTTCTGCTACTTTAAAACTTTCGAGAGGTATGATCTCCACTGAGTCTTTCCGTAAGCCAAAGTATTTTATGTTTTGTTAGTCTTTAAAAGTTATTTTTAAATTCGAACCTGGTGCTTTCACAATTATCATTGATCAATAACGATGTTTTGCATAACAAAAGAAATAAAGACAATAGTAATTTTGCAAAAAAGAAAGGTCCAAAAACTGATTTCATTTAAGAATGGAAGTTTGTCAATGACAGAACTCCATGGAACTTTTACAATTGAAAATGGCAACATAAAAAGAAAAAGGTTACATTGAATCCACTGACAATTCTACCCCTAATGACTAAAACTTTCCCAAACCTTGCTTCTGACAAGAGCGATTGAAATGGACTTCCTTGTAAAATCTTCTACAGAGGTAACAACCCAACTGATGCAGTGAAACACCTTTGTCCCTAACTTTTTCCTGGATTGCCCTTTCAGGTTTTCAATCCACTGGGATGCTCTTTTTTCCTAAGCCGCCCTTTCGGGTTTTCAACTTAGCGAGCTCATTATCTCTTTTTTATTTCATCCCTAACTTTTGCCTGGACCTCCTTCATAGGTTATGATCCATCGGGATGCCCATTATTGCATAAGCCGCCCTTGTGGGTTTTTCGACTTATCGGGTTATTTTAGGCGTAATATTTTCATACTGCATCAGAATTCACCGGGTGTGCAAGCTGTTCCCCATCCATTGTGGTGAGAATTAACGATCCTCCTGAGAAGACCGTTTTTACAACAAACGGACCATCATAGTTGGGCATCCATTTTCCCCGTGCATCTTTGTGAACTGGAAAAATCCTTTTGAGTACAAGCTCTCCTTCTCGAAATTCTCAGATACGAACCTTTTTGTCAAAATCTCTCTTGATCCTTTTCTGATATAACTGCCCGTGACATACCTCAGTCATGCGCTTTTCATCAATAAGGTTCAACTGTTCAAATCGTTCCCTCACCCATTCAGCTTCTTCGAGTTCAGTTTCCATTATGACTCTTAAGGAAGGTATCTCAACCTCAATAGGAAGTACTACATCCATCCCGTATACCAAGGAAAAAGGGGTTGCCCCTGTTGAAGTGCGAACGGACGTTCTATACTCATGCAAGGCAAATGGCAGCATCTCATTCCAATCTTTGTAGGTTTTCACCATCTTTTGCAAAATCTTTTTGATGTTCTTATTCGCAGCTTCGACAGCTTCATTCATCTTGGGACGATAAGGAGAGGAATTGTGATGTTCAATTTTGAAGTCACCACACAGCTCTTTCATGGTTTTGTTATTCAGATTGGTACCGTTATCTGTTATGATTCGGCTTGGGATTCCGTATCGACAGATAATCTCCTTTTTGATAAAACGGGATACCACTTGCCGAGTAACATTGGCGTAGGATGAGGCTTCAACCCATTTTGTGAAGTAATCAATAGCGACCAGAATGAATCGGTGTCCATTAGAAGCCTTTGGCGTGATTGCCCCAATCATATCAATGCCCCACATAGAGAATGGCCAAGGTGATGTCAACACATTTAACAAAGTCGGAGGCACATGCATCTTATCCGCATAAATTTGGAATTTGTGACATTTCCTGGCATATTGAATACAGTCAGTCTCCAAAGTCAACCAATAATACCCAGCCCTCAAAATCTTCTTGGACATGGAATATCCATTGGCGTGAGTGCCAAATGTTCCTTCATGAATATCTTGCATTAACAATTCTGCTTCTCGTCTGTCGACACATCTAAGCAGGACCATGTCATGATTTCTTTTATAAAGCACACCATTGCTGAGAAAGAACTTAGAGGCCAATCTTCTCAAGGTTTTCTTATCAAGTGATGTAGCATCGAACGAATACTCTTGCTTTAATAGATAATTCTTTATGTCGTGGAACCATGGCTTGTTATCAACTTCTTCTTCAACCATCTGACAGTAGGCTGGCTCAGTCTTGCGTTCAATTCGAATGAGAGTAGCATCATTGAGGTACCTGACTTTCCACATTGAGGCTAACATGGCTAGAGCATCAGCAATATGATTTTCAGATCTCAGAACATGATTGAAGGTGATCTCGTCAAAATATTCAATCATTTCAATGATATAGGCTCTGTAAGGGATTAAATTCTCATGTCTGGTCTCTCATTCACCTGTAACTTGATAAATAACCAGAGCTGAATCTCCACTTACCTCGAGAAGTTTGATTCTGAGGTCGATAGTTGCTTCAAGGCCAAGGATACATGCTTCATATTCGGAAATGTTGTTTGTACGTTCAAAGTCTAACCTTGCTGTAAATGGAGTATACCCACCCTCGGGATTCATCAGAACGTCTCCTACGCCATGCCCACTGTAATTTAAGGAACCATCAAACATCATTTTCCACCAAAGACCCGTCTCAGGACCTTCATCAGGACCTGGTTCTTCATAATCCTTTACCAACATAATGTCTTCGTCTGGGAAATCAAATTTGAGAGACTCGTAATCTTCAACTGGTTAATCTGCAAGATATTCTGATAACACACTGCCCTTGATCGACTTCTAGGTCACATACTGGATGTCATATTTTGATAACAACATATGCCATCGGGAGAGCCTTCTTGTTTGTGCGGGCTTCTCGAAGATATACTTTATCGGGTCCATTTTTGAAATCAATAAAGTAGTATGACAAATCATGTACTGCCTCAAACGTCTGGCAGCCCATGCCAAAGCACAACAAGTTTTCTCTAAAAGTGAATATCGGCTCTCACAGTCGGTGAATTTCTTGCTTAAATAATAGATGGCATGTTCCTTTCATCCGGACTCATCCTGCTGACCTAACACACAACCCATTGAATTCTCGAGTACTGTCAAATACTTGAAAAGAGGTCTTCCCGGAACAGGAGGTATTAAGATCGGAGGCTCTTGAAGATAGCCTTTAATCTTATCAAATGCTTGCTGGTAATCTGAATTCCAAACAACAGTTTGATCCTTTCATAACAACTTAAAAATGGGCTCACAAGTAGGAGTCATATTGGAAATAAATCTGGATATGTAGTTCAATCTTCCAATGAAACCTCTAACTTGTTTCTCAGTTTGCGGAGCTAGCATATCTTGAATGGCCTGAACTTTATCTAGATCTACCTCAATCCCTTGGTGGCTGACAATGAAACCGAGCAATTTCCCAGATCTCACCCCAAAAGTACACTTGGCTGGGTTTAGCCTCAACTGATATTTTCTGAGTCTCTCAAACAATTTCAACAAATGGTTCAAATGGTCCTCTTCACTCTGAGATTTGGCGATCATATCATCAACATACACTTCTATCTCTTTATGCATCATGTCATGAAATATGGTCACCATGGCTCTTTGATAAGTGGCACCGGCATTCTTTAAACCGAACGGCATGACTTTGTAACAGTAGGTTCCCCAAGGAGTAATGAAAGTGGTTTTTTCCATATCATCTGGATCCATCTTGATTTGGTTGTATCCGGAGAAACCATCCATAAACGAGAAAACCGCAAAGCGAGTTGTATTATCCACTAATGTATCAATATGCGGCAAAGGGAAATCATCTTTCGGACTGGCCTTGTTCAGATCCCTATAATCCACACACATTCTGACCTTCCCATCTTTTTTCGGCACAAGTACAATATTAGCTACCCATTCAGGGTATTTAGATACTGCCAAGAAACCTGCATCAATCTGCTTTTTCACTTCGTCTCGAATCTTGGGAGCCATGTCAGGTCTAGTTCTTCAGAGTTTTTGTTTGACTGACGTGCATTCAGGTCGGAGCGGTAACTTGTGGACCACTACGTCGGTGTCCAAACCTGGCATATCCTGATATGACCAAGCAAATACATCCACATATTCTTTTAAAATCTCTACCAATTGCTACTTGACTTCTGCCCCAAGTGTTGTCCCAATCTTGACCTCTTTCTTGTCTTCTTCGGTACCAAGATTAATAACATCCACCTGCTCTTTGTGAGGTTGAAACTCTGGGTGCTCATAACATGCCATTTTTTTCCAGTTCATCAGGGATCTCAAAATCTTCGTCCTCATCTTCGGCTTGGTAAATTGGTGAGTCAAAGTCAGGAGGGAAAGCAAAGTCAATGGATTCAATGGGTTTTGGGGTATCACTGCATGTTGGAATGGCTTAATTTATTAAAACACCCAAGGACAAATGCAGCAATCGAGAAAACTGTTTTGATGATTTCTTAAGAAAAATTGCTATCTTCTTTTTAAATACGGAAACAAAAGTAAATAGGGGAACAACAACAAAAGGATTTTAACAAAACAATTCATTAATCATAATATTCATGAAAGCACGGGGCCCTTACAAAATGCATTCTATAGCCTTGGGCACGACTATGGAGGTTTAAAGATAAAAAGCAACAACAAGTAAAGAAAAACAAACAAATTACTTCGACATAGGAAAGACCACGGGAATCTCAATAGCCTCCCAATTTCCTAAAGTAGCTTCACAGATACACCAAATGTTCAATATCTTCTTCTTCAAAATCTTCTCCCACGGTGTTGACTTGGAATCCTCCACTGATGAACACCTCTTGGATAGTCTTTGGACGTCCTTCGGTGTGTGTTGATGTTTCGATATGAGTTGGTTTGTAACCCAACCCTTGGCGACCCAGTCTTGCCTTCACTTCAATGACCTCTCCCCAACCAGCAGGAGTACCTCCTTCTCATGTAGACTTGATGCTTTGAGCGGATGCAAAAGATGGACCACTCCCTGCCACTGTATCTTCTATCATTACTGCGTTAGCTATTTCGAGTGCTTGGAAAGAGGTTTCCAACGCATCCTCATCTGCCTCGATATACCTGAATGATGATAAATTACTCACCATCAAGTCTTCCTCACCATGCAAAATTACCAGTTTGTCATTCACAATAAATTTCATCCTTTGATGCAAAGTGGAAGTCACTGCCCCAGCTGCGTGAATCCACGGTCGTCCCAACAAACAACTATAAGCCGGGTTAATGTCCATGACCTGGAATGTAATATCAAACACATGAGGTCCTATCATGATTGGCAATTCCACCTCCCCAACAACCATTCTTCTTGAACCATCGAAAGCCTTTAAAATTAACGACGTTGGCTTCATTTCTGCCCCTGTATATGCTAATTTTGCAAGCGACCTTTTAGGAAGCACATTCAACGAAGATCCGGTATCAACCAAAACTCGTGCCAATGTGTCCTCTTGACATCTGATGGATACGTGCAAAGCACGTATGTGATTACGTCCTCCTCTTGGCAATTCTTCATCACTGAAACTCAGAGTATTGCAAGATGTAATATTGGCTATCACCGAATCGAATTGGCCAGGAGTTATATCCTTTGTCACATGTGCTTGCATTAACACCTTTTGCAGAGCCTCTCTATGAGCTGGGGAGTACTTCAGGAGGGACAAAATTGATATTTTGGATGGGGTTTGATGAAGCTGATCAACAACCTTGTAATCACTCTTCCGGATAATCCTTAAGAATTCTTCAGCATCTCCTTCTGTGATTGGCATTTCTTTTTCTTTGCTCGTTACAGCCGGGGTAACTTCTTTCGGAGCAACTATAGTTATCTTGGGCTGATATATTCGACCACTACAGGTCATCTTGCTTGTTTCTGTAATATTTGTCACATCCACTTGGTCATCTTTCACTTCCTCATTCTGAATAACCTTCCCCGATCTCTAGTCTAACACCACCATATCATATTTCCATGGAACTACTTTTGTATCCTCGAAAGGAAACGATATCGGCTTCTGAATAACAACTGGCCGAGGCTGATCAACAACAGACTTGTCAAAAACAAGCTTCACATTCCTACTGATCATATTAAACACAAGGACCTTCTTGCCTTTCCTTGGTAAATTGAAAACAGGCTCAACCACCGAAACTTCCTCTCTCCTTACTTTGATACCTACTTGTAATAATCCATCATCAATCAGACCTTGCACATCTTTCTGAACTGCACCACACCCTTTAAGACTAATAGAACATTCTTCACAGTCATTATGGGTACCTTCTATCAATCCTGCTTTCAATAGCTTCTCGTGAAGTAACCTTAACAGAGTCTTGATCTCTGACACATCATGAACTATCCTTTCATCTGAAACTTCTTCTACAATGTTAACTCCTCCATGATTCAGCAATGGATTACTTTTAACATTAGGTGGTACATCATCAAAAGACAAGATCTTCGTTTCTATGAGCTCCCTGACAATATGTTTCAAACCAAGGCAACCCTCTAAGTCATGGCCGGAAGCACCTTCATGAAAGGCGCAATGAGCGTTTGGATTGTAATGAGGGGACGAAGTGTCCGGGGGTGTATTCAATGGTCGTGTTGTTACTAACCCTTGTTGAACCAAAGCTGGGTACAACACTGTGTAAGTCATCGGTATCTGAGGAAATGGAGGCCTCGTTGTTGGTCTTCGACTTTGGAAATTCTGCCTTAGTGCCTGAGCCCTAGGCTGCTGATATTGCTGATAGGGTGGAGCGTTGGACGCTCGTTGAAACCCTTGTTGCTGAACCGATTGATACCTGGGTGCTGGTTGCACTGTCTGATAACTTGGAACAGGGTGATTAAAAGCGGGCGTTATAGCTGGCACATACGGTTGTTGAGCATACTGTACTGGGTACATCGGTTGTTGTATTTGATGTTGCTGAACATAGCCTTATGGAGGCTGCTGAATATAACCTTGTGGAGGTCGTTGATATCGTTGGTAAGGCTGTTTCCAAGTCTGATTCTTTTTCCCTATTGTTACGGCGTTGGTTTTTCCTTCTTTATTTTTATGAAAATTCCCATTGAACTTCTTGACATTGCTATTGCTGGAACCACTGGAACTACTAGTCATCTTTCCACTCTTCAATCCCAATTCTACTCTCACTCCCACATCTACTATGTCAGAGAAATTGGATGTTACACTGCTGATCATTTTCTCAAAAAATTCAGGTCTCACCGTATCCACAAACCAATCTGTTAACTCTTTCTCATTCAAAGGAGGTTCTACCTAAGAGGCAGTCTCCCTCCAACGTTGTGCATACTCTTTGAACGATTCAGAACTCTTTTGTGTCATACTCAACAACTGTCTTCTGTCTGGGGCTAAGTCCATATTGTACTTGTAATGCTTTATGAAAGCATCGGCCAAGTCTTGGAAACTGTGAATGCGAGACTGATCTAAACTCAAATACCACTTAGCAGGGGCTCCTTTCAAGCTATCTTGGAAACAATGGATCATCAACTTATCATCTTCTACATGTGCGGCCATTCTTCGGTAATACATGATCAAATGTGTTCGAGGACAAGTAGCGTCGGTGTATTGATCAAAGTTGGGGATTTTGAATTTTGGAGGAATTACCAACCCAGACACTAAACACATATCTCTGGAATTACCAACCCATTTCGCTAACCTTCCTCCCTATAGTTTCTACACTCTCCTTCAACTTATCATGTCGTCCACTTTCTTCTTCGGACCTATCAGGAATTTTAAACACTTGTGGATGACTGTGAAAAACAGGGCGCACTTGAGTCTGTATAGAGGCTGGAGTATAAGTCGGAACAGCTCGGGGAATTTCTACCCCTATAGGAACTGATGGTTGACTGACTGGTGGCGGAGGCACGAACCCTGGTGTGAACCCATATGGTGGAATACTTGCAACAGTGACTGTCGTTGGGATCGGTTCTACAACTGTATTAGTGATCTTAGAAACTACAGTGGCCTGAGTGTCCATCTTTGCATTGATAACTTGTAAGACTTCCATGATTCGTCCTACACTTCCTCGTAAATCTTCAAGTTCGTTGTCAACCCTGTCCAGAGCCACATTGTGTTCTTCCATTCTTTGGCGAGCTTGGGCTCGTGTGTTGTATTGATGGCGAGGATTCAATATGATTCTGGAGATAAGACAGCGAGATGAGACACAACGCAGGAAATGCACATGAAATGTATGGGTGCAAAATGCAAAATTAATCATTCAAGGAATCCAAAGAAATATTTGCAAAAATTATAACAATGGGGAAATAAAGCAAATTCAAAGTCTTCATAAATTAATAACTGAGAGTTTTACAACAACAATTCTGAAACTAAAATACAAATCTTCAATACAGATACATGATGAAACAAAACAGAAAACAAAATGATCCTAGATCTTCTGGTTGGAGGGCCCTTCGTCTTCTGGTTGACTCCTCTTCCCACCTTGACGGATCAATTCTTGAAGTTCTTCCTTCTCTTGAATAACCTTGAAATACTTATCCCTCCAAGCCTTTCCTTCTTTTTCAGCTTTTGCCAAAGCGGCTTTCAATTCTTCTACGAGAGTAGGTTTGGTTGAGTCAGACTCAAAGCGAGTATAAAAAATCTTCAATGCTGCTTCTTTCACCCATGATAAGTAAGATTCTGAAACAGCAGTGTCGTGGTAACCTAGGGCAGTTACTCCTTTTGTGTGGATGTGACGCCAAGCATATACAATCCGAGCCTTGTAAGCGGGATTCCTCCCCTCTTCAATGTAGAAGCTTCTCAAAAAGGCTGGGTCTGGTTCATTCTCCATCGGGTGCCCCAACTGGCGACGAGCTAAAATAGGATTATAGCTAATGCAACCATTAATGCTGATAAGCGGTACATTCGGGAAATCCCGCAGCTTTGAATCATGGCAATCCCCCATACATAGGGTTATACCACTTAATATTTGAATGCTTGAGTAACAACAGCTTCTCTATCCATGAGAGCCCATTCTGCATATCCCAGAGTGCTGGAAGTCTTGGCAAGTGAGAAATAAACCACTTGTGCAAGAGAACAGAGCAACACTCAATCTGACCAACTCCATAACGGTTCCTACGGTGGATGGAAAAGTACACATCAGCCAACAAGGTAGGTACATGATTCTTGATTAAGAAGAGGTTGATTGCATTTGCATCCACAAAATCATTAGCAGTCGGGAACAGGAACAGTCCGTAAATTAGTAAAACTAGAATGGCCTCAAATGCCTCAGAATTCTTCGACTCGGCATAACTTTGAGCTTTTTCATATAGGAACATAGCTGGAAATCCATATAGCCCTCCCTTAGCAGTCATATGAGATCGTACTTCGTCCACCTCCAAACACGCGGCCTCTGCAACTGCTCTTTCATTAGGAGTCCCTTCTCTTCCAGAAAATGGTCTAGGAGTGACGCCTACTCCCATCAAGGCAGAATATTCTTCCAAGGTTGGCAGCAACTGATAATCTGGAAATGTGAAACAATGATAGGTTGAATCATAAAACTACACGAGTGCGGACAACATCTCTTCATATACTTTAACTTCTAGTAAAGACAACATATTCCCATACTTCTCTCTGAACGCCTTAGGGTCTTCTACTAAACTTCCCAGTTTCCTTAAGTTATCCAATTTTGGACTTTGGAACACAATCTCTGCTTTCTTTCCAGAATCCATCCTATAATATCTGCAAAACAATCTTTAGTTCCTTGAATGATTAATAAATGCGAATGCAAATGCGCAAAGTACCATGGAACTCAGATTCATCAAAACATCAAAACATTATTGATTTAAATTCATTGGATTACAAAATTTTAGTACATCTTACAAAAGTCTTAAACAGAAAGCTAAATAAAAGCTAACAAAAAGCCCTAAGAAGGTTCTCCTAACAGTCTCAAGTTAAGCTTTTCAATCTCCTTCTCCATCTGTGCCTTCTCGAGAATGAGTTTGTCCATGATTAACTTCCATGGGGTTGACTGAGGGCTAGAAGAAAATAAATCTTCTTGCGCTTTTCTCTTTTTGCAGGAGAGTACCTCTTCATTCTTCAACTCTAATTGCTTCTGGAGCTCTGCGTTCTCTTCAACAACCACTTGGTACTTGTGCTTCCAAGCGTCTTGGGTTTGTCGTGCCTTGCTCAAAGCAATCCTTAACTTCTCCTCTTCAGACATGAAGATCAAAGTAGGCTCCTCTTTTAAAGTCATAGGTTCTTGTCGGGAATAGGGCATCTTCAACTCAATGGCTCTCCTTCGAACCCATTGGAGATAAGGTTCCAAGGAGACACAATTAGGCTTTCCCAAGTCTTTCTTTCCTTTCTTGTGCAAATGACCCCAGGCTTTTAGAATCCTCTCTTTCTGCTCTTGATTATTACCCTCTTCTTTAAAGAAAATATTCTCCACATGAACACTGTTGGGCCTATCTCTTAAAGGGTATCCCAACTGTCGACGGGCAAGGACGGGGCTGTAACTGATTCCTCCATTGGCATCAAGAAGAGGTACATTACCAAAATTCCCTCAGCTGTCAATGATCATCATCCCATCATATTCACGATTATACCAATCAATATCAGAGTGCGTGAGAGCCATAATCTTCTGTGACCACCACCCCTTCTTCGGATCCCAAAAGGCGTGGGCTTTAGGCAAGTGTGAAGTGAACCATTTGTACAATAAAGGAGCACAACAAGTAATCATCCCTCCTTTGTGAAAATTCCTGAGATGAATAGAATGATATGCGTCTGCTAGCAGAGTAGGCACAGGGTTTTTCTTCAAGAAAATCTTAATGGCATTGAGGTCTACAAAGTTCTCAAAGCTGGGAAACAGAAAGATACCATAAATGAGTAAGGAAAGAATAGCTTCGAATGCATCCATACTCAAATGATCGGCGTAGTACTGAGCTTTTTCAACCAAGAATTCTGCACTCAATCCAAAAACTCCTCCTTTTGTGATCATGTTCTTTTGAATATCCACTAATCCCAAACGTGTGGCTTTGGCAATATCTTGTTCTTTAAGGTCCTTCTCCATGATAGGAAAAGGAGAATCTTCAAGAAGAGGCAAACCAACCAATTGAGAGTATTCTTCTAGTGTAGGCACTAACTGATAATCAGGGAAAGTAAAACAGTGATAAAGCGGATCATAAAACTGGAGAAGCATAGAAAGAAGTCCATTATCCACTTTTATCTTCAATAGCAACAACAACTTCCCATACCTACTATGGAAACCTTTTGGATCTGTTACCAATGTACCCAACCTTCTTAGGTCATCTAGTTTAAAACCTTTGTAAGTGTACTTTAATGTTTTCTTTCTTTCACTATCCATAGTAATCCCTGATGTTTACAAACAAAAAGAATCTGAGTTCCATGAAACTTCTATGAGATGATGTTATGAATGCAAGAATGCACAAACACAAGTTAAATGCAAAGATCACACATATGCACAAGCACAAGTCTAGGTTTAAAGGTCAAGCGTGGATCCAAGGTCTACCCATCCCCAAAAGGTATGTACTAGGGATTTCAAACCTGTAGAGCAGGGTTCTAAAATGGTTCTCAGAGTCATCAACCCATCTTTCGAATATTATCAACTTCCCAAATTACTTGGTAATCGATAATATTCTTAAGATAGTCTCGTCTAAGTGTAGTATCGTGTATCGACTATTTCGGAAATACTTCCTTATAGCCATCGCACTACATCCTAGTAAGGCCAAAGAGGGGTAGAATGTAATCTAAAAGTCCATGGTGTCATGTGCTCCTTCGTTGAAAGTAGCATTGTTTTCACGAATACGCGATCAACAATACTAAACTCTCAAGAGGGCCTATACTCGATTTTGAATCATTTCTACAGCTTACCAGTAAACTATGAAGTATAGGCAATGTTGAACTTCATCGTGTAATTACAAAAGGAATCATGAGGGGATAATACGTAATCTTCATCAATCACCTTTAAGACAATGTTGTTTATACAATTTCCATTTTTCTAATGGTTACAAGCTATCACCAAATTCAATACATATGAAAAGGAATACGTTCGCATTTCCTAGCTATTTGAGATATGTCTTTCCTCAGCAGAAGTTCATACTAAGACCTAAGACAAGTTCTTCTAAGTAACCACTTAAGGTCGTGCAGGAGAGTCTCATAGCAAAGATATCCATTCTCGACCGCCCATTGACTAAATACCAAGAGGTCATACGGTTCAGCAGCTGTTATCTCTTCCTAAAACGACAAAGCGAGTTGTTCGCATTACTTCATTTCAAGCAGCCTGCCCAGCAGTAGAAACTGAAAAGCCAGCAGCGCACACAAAGGATGCGCCCGGGATAATTTCCAAGCCTCCACAACCTGCATAACAAGAGAACAACACATCAGTACCATCACAACAATATCCAAACAGTGCCAAAGTTAAATGATTAATTGGACAATGAAGAAGATATGTCATGAGGATGGAAGTGTATCCAAATTCAGCTTTCACTCTGGATAAGCATCCTGAACAGAGTGTCAGAACGACTTAACAGCGGATGTAAACCTTAAGCCACCGGCAGTAATAAGGAACACTCAGAATGTTTCAAACAACACTTAACAAATCAATTTAGCTTTATAAGGATTTGAGAAATATACCTCGCCGACGACTCCGAACAGTTGTCTGCCATGAAAGCCACGGTCCGGTATGCCATTTCAACCTATCGTACAAGACTTCTCCATGCCAACACCAACTCAGAACCTGCCACAGGCAAGTAAGGGTCAGAATAAGAGACTGAAACTACATCAGGTCATGATATGAGTAGGAAGTAAGGTTTAGGTAACTCGTCTACTCAAATTGCATTTCAACAGAGGTATTTGAGGTTTAAGATACACTTCTAAACTGTCTCAATATAGAAAGACCTCAAGAACGTATTACCTTCCTTATGTATGTAAACGCCTACTCCGATTCAGTTCTCGAGTTCATGCTGGAAGCCTGACAACATGGCGACTTATTTAGGCTGCATGAATGGGTTTCTTCATGATCTAGGATTCATGCTACTTTCTTCTCTATACTTGCCCAAACTGCTGCTTCCGGTTTTCACCATCTTCGCAGTCAACAAAACTGTTTCGAGTTCGTGTCAATTAGATGAAAGTGAATGGTTTAAAAGAAGGATGAGTAGGGAGATGATATACTCAACCAAGCTTAGGACCCTCCATTTTCAGCAGGATACGCATAAGCCAAGAAGACAACCTCAACTTATTCACCACAAAATCATGTGTAGAATATGTCCCAAAACAGCGTTAGGAACCTTTTCAACAACCGTGTTAAACAAAACCAATATACACCATGGCAACAGGACAGTGAAAAGGAAGTGGGTTGAGTTTTTGCTTCAAGCATTTGTCCAATTCCCTTCTAGACGAGTTCGACAGCCAATCAACAACCTGGACCTGAAACAAGAAACCAGGATGGTTGTAAGCATAAAAATCCTCCGACGGAATTTACATAATCAGTAAAAAAACAAGGAAAGCCATAACACAAGATTCATTGTTCCAAGTTGTCGCCTCCCAAATAATTTTAGACCGCGTAAGCTAAGGACTTCTCTCCAGGAAGGTCGCAACAGAAGGGTTGTTCTTCCAACATTGGTCAAACTTCACTTTCCGTAGAAGTTAGGAGATATCTGCTTCCTTTTCAGGTTGCCCTGCTATGAAGAATACTTGTCAATAACCACTTTAAGAAGATATCAAAAATTCAAGAATGGTTGAAGGAATCAGAAACTGAAACAGGTACAGATATGACTGAGATGGAAATAACGCAAGTATATAACCATCAAAGTACTTCTAGACTGAGTCAGAGCTAAGCAAAACTCGATCATAACGTGGCTTATCATTTTCAACCCATCTTCCTGACATCCTTAATGTTAAATCAATCCTTGGATTTTAGCCTCGACACTAACGATGCCTGCCGAAAGCTGATAAAAGTCAGTACATAGGCGTGAGAACACGCGTTTGAGGTATCCTGGCATAACCACTCAGGGGTTTTGACAGAGAATGATTTACGATATAAAACCAGATGGAAGCTGTCACATTTTACCTCCTAATTGAGAAGATTCCTCAATACATAGCTTCAGGACGTTAAGAGTCGCTCAAGAACTCTTGGGGGCACAATTATTCGAAGCTCAGGCCTCAAGCTTCGCATTTGAACAATTCGCAGCGGCTCCCGTCATACAGCCATCCGGACGCCCTCACCACCATAAGCACATGAAATGAAACAGAGAAATAGTTACCAAACTGTTACAGACTTGAAGTAAGCAAACAAATACATAAGTCTTGGAAATTCATAGCAGGGTAGCTCCATGGCAGCATACAAGACAAACAAGAATGATATCAGAACAAGTTCGGCCATACACATTTGCTTATCGAAGGATTGGTTTTCAGAATAAGAAATCAAAGCTTACCATCAAATTCGCAGCTTTGAGTTCACCAGCAATCACTCTAGGCTGTTAATTTCTCTGGGCCCAAAATCGTTTGCTATCCACACCTGCCAAGTCACAAATCCAGAGTTATTAAACCCTTGAGGAATATAACTTTTTGAAAAGAAGATTCAATTCAAGACAGCTAGCAATTTTCGACTAATCTAGGGAATTTAACGTGAATGATACAAAATCACATTGATTGAGATTTTAATTAACAAGCATCAATGAAATCATATGAAAAAGGAAATTATTTCAAATCTTGTCTGAACCAAAATGGAAGGCCCAATCAAGCATTCAAAATGGTTTAATCAGATTTCAAAGCAGAGATCCTCGGTGAAGCATATAAAAGGGGAGGGATATGAGAGATGAAAGGGGAATTGTTGCGGTGAAAATTGGATATCAAGCTATTGAATTAACTTGAATCTTAATTCTTTTACAACCGAACTTTATTTTATCCAAAGGAAAGGTCTAAAGAAAGAAAAAAAAAACCTTTTCGCGATGTAACAACAACGCTAAGAGATGCGGGGATCGGGGGTTGGTTATACCTAGAGAAGGTGTTAGCACCCTAAGCATCTGTAGTACCCTACAGGAACCTTTTGTTTGTTTGTACCAAGTTTGTTAAACGTTTGCTAAGGATTGGGAAAACAAGTGTAGGTTAAAACCTAAAGATATATACACTAAGTTTGCTCGCAAAGACATCGCGTCCTTTGCCTACGTATCCTAACTAGGATAGAATTAGAGCAATCGTAGTTCACCTCACAAAGTTTGAAGAAAACTTGATTATGGTCAAGGTTTAGAGGGGAACAAACATGACAATGTTTGTGTAGAGTTTAAGGAAACTCTCTAGATCTAAGTTCAAGAAGGGGGAGTAAGAATTCATGACAATGATTCTTACATAGAGTTGACAAACTCTATCCTAGGGTTCTAGTTGAAGAACACTCCTAGTAAAAGGTGGGTATTTTAGACTTAAAGCAAAGTCTAATAGCTTTTAAACTAAGGTTAAAGATGACTTAACAAAGTCAGAGGAGGGATAAGAGCCATCCATGACACAAGGGTCAATAGAAAGACTTTTCCTTTGGAAGGAGAGAGAGGAGGCAACTTGGACGAGAACTAACGAGTTCCATCACTTGGGGAAAAGAAAACTACTTAACAAAGTAATGAACATTAAACATGATGAAGATGAAAGCATGGTGACAACCATATAAAGCAAGCATGTTGAAGGTAAATTAAATGTGACAACATCATACCAACAAAATATGCATTGATGACAATCAAGCAACAAGTAAGCAAGAAATGTGACGACAGTTCAAGCTGAAAATAGTTTCTCAGAGAAAACACATAAGTTCATGGTAACAACCTAAAGAAAATAATCCTATCATGTTGACTAACATAAAGGAAAATAAACATCAACAAATTCACAAGATAAACAGGCATGGTGAGAAAGAAAGATCATCAAGACGTAGGGTAACAACTTTAAAACATACACAACTTCCAAGTAGAAAAGAGGCATCATAATTAAGAACAACTTGGAATATTTTTACATCACATGAATTTAGACATTAAAATAAACATGTTGCAAAAAGAATGGGTCAAAAAGGATAAAAAATGAGCAAGATATGAAAATTTGAAATTTTATGAATTAATGTACAAAATAAGACATGCCAAGTGAAAACAAATAAAATAAAATGCAAGAGGTGGGAGTTGAACCCACACCCTCTGGCTTGCACATGCGCGCGCAGAAAAAAGGAAAAAGAATAAAAGGGTTGATCCTCCTCAGGGATCGAACCCAGGTTCAGGCAATGATAGGCGTGTTTATGGGCAAGGCTTCTACCACTGGGGTGGCTATACGTCCGTTATGTAAAGCCACCCAATAAATATATAAGGCGTGGTTTGAGACATTTCTTGGGCAAAACCAAAGAACCAAGAACAAGACATTTTTCAAAATACGTTTTGATGCTAACTCACTCAATTCTTAATGGATTTCAGTGAAATTTAGGTCAAAATTGGGTAGAATTTCATGAGGAACAAGATGGGACAGTTGATTTTTTAAAATGAGTCCTAGAAAACAAAACACGATAGGAGCTGCAAAATAGGATGAAAAAATGCATTTTGAGGTTCAAGTCATGTTCTAAACATTTCCAGATCAAACCAAACACATACACACACCACAAACATGTTGATGAATGAATTTGAGCACAAGGTTGAATTCAAAATAGACTGTGATGGAAACTGATATTCAAGTTGCAAATTATCATGTGAAATGCAATAGGATATTCAGTTCAGGCTTAATGCACCAATAAATCAAGTAAATCACACACACACATTACAAACATGTCAATGAATGATTCCAGGTCCATGGTTAACTTCAAAACAGAATGAGATGCAAAATGGTAAGCTAAGTGCAAATTGTCATTTGAAATGCAAGTTGAAGGTCAAAACAGGTTCTGTGCATATTCAAGTCAAACAAACCACACATACAACTCATATACATGTTGGCGAATGAGTTTAAATACAAAGACTGATTTCAAAAAGACTGTGCTGGAAAATGATATTCAAGTTGTCATTTGGTATTTTGATGCAAACATGAAAAGTTTAAAACATCTTCTAGGCACATTTAGATCAAACAAGCTATGCACACAAACTTTAAACATGTTGAAGGATATTTCTATGCCAAAAATTCAGACTCATTCTCCTCAAAATAGGAACTAATATAGTGATGGTTCAATTGGCTCAAAAATGCATTTTGAAAACAAGGAATCAAGTTATGTGAAAACAGGCCCTACCACTCATACATACACATTATAAATATGATTTTAGGGGTGATTGATCTTACAAAACAGCTACATAACAAACATAGCAAAAATTGGCATGTTGGATACTTTTCAAGAATGATGTTTTGGCAAAAATGATGGTACTGTCATGTTCTATGCACATTCAGATCAAACACACACTACACACAAACCATGTATATATCAATGAATGATTTTAAGCACGTGGATTAGTTCAAATCAAGCAGAAGAGAAAAATAGTTTGCAGGCTGCAATTTGGTATTTATGAAATTCAGGAAGAAGTTCAAAACAGATTTTAAGCATATTCACAACAAACAGTCCTCATACATCTGTCACAAACAAGCTATTGGATGATTCTATAATGCAAGATTGAACACAAACCAAGCAAAACAAGAAATGGCCCAACAGCTACAAATATAGCAATGATTGTGTGTGTGATGCTGTCAATTATGCAGATGGAAAGTATTCACATTGTACATACATACACAACCTACAAACTCTAAACATGTTAATGCTCATACTTGGATCAACCAAAACAACTTCAAGTAAAAACAGTGGCAAAACCAAGTTGCATGACATATTCCTAAAACTACTTCTTATGGACAGACTTTTGAAAACAGTTGGAACACAATCAAAGGTACAAACTATCATCAATGCATCATTCATAACCATAGTACATCAATAAAACAACCACATTGCAATGAACATGAATTTTCATAGAGAGCAATCTTGGGACAACAATGAACATACTTTCAACACATAACCTCAAATTTGTATATCATGCAATGTAATGTATGAGATGAAGTTTCAATGTCACATACCTCTTGTAGATACTCTTGTGTAACTTATTCAGCAAAGAAACCCAGATATCTTTAAATATCACCTAGCTTTGAAACTTCCCTCCTTTTGAAGCAAAATGCAACTTTTGTGACAGTTGGAGCAAACTCAATTCCAGCTGGTTTTTGAGCTTTTGGATAGTTAGAACATCATAAACATGAAGTGTTAGAAGTGTTGAAAGATTCAAAACAGGTCCAAGTGAGGATTTGTGAGATTTTGTATGTGAAGTCAAACTTTTTTGGATTGAAAGTTGACTTTGTGGAAAATGGTGATTTTGAGTGGTTTAAGGGCTTGAACACCTTCTACACCATATTTAAGGATTGTATGGATGGTTTTGGGTGAGTTTGAATGTGTGGAAATGAGTTTAGGGGCTGGACTGTCAAGACAGTTTTTTGGTGTTTTTTTGTGATTTTGAGATTTTGTGAATTTGAAGTAAAGAGGGAAAGAGAGAAAGCTTGTGATTTCTATGGTTTTTAGAGGGGCTCTGATGTGTAGAATGAAGTAGAGGGGTGCTCTATTTATAGGAAAATGAGAGGGAAAGGACAGATTTGGAGGTTTCCTTCCTAAGAGGGAAAAGTTTGGCAATTTGGATCCAATCTTCCAAAAGGTGCTCCTTGGCTTCAAAGGGATCTGAAGTCAAGTGTAATGAGTATGCTAGAGGTGGCTGAAGTGGGTCTAGGGAGCTAGAGGCATGGTTGCTTCTGATTTCCACTTTTCACCTTTTGCATTTTCTTGAATTTTATAATGCAAGTTGCATTTGCAACTTGCAAGCCACTTGCCTTGGCTTCAAATTTTTCATTTCCTCTGTATAACTTTCACACTTCTACATTTCAAAATATCCAAATATCAGAAATAACAAAATCCAAGGCCTGAGAAAGGTCCAAGTGATCAAAGAATGAGTTTATGAAAAATTGTCAATGTGGGACTCAAGTGTTGAAATACCATCTTGCCAAATCCATAACACTCAACTCACAAATGCCATTGAGATATTATAGTACTTTTTGGAAAGCCCTCGAGTAGCTCTAAAACATTCATGTTTTCATGAATTTCAAATTCTCAAAAGAGCTTGGCCAAAAAACCTCTTAAAGTTGCTAAAAAACAAGCTTAAAAGTGAAATTTCTCTAAGTTATTTTCCCTTCTTGAAATGACTTTGATCATAACTCCAAATCTATGCATTTTCTGATCATGGACCACTTAGGGACTTTTTAAGGGTTTGCCAAGAGCTTTCCAATGAGCTTTGAACCACTTCATTTGGATGTGTGGTTAAGGAGTTATGGTCTTGCCCCTTTCGAAACCCTAATTCCCGATTTTTGTGATTACTCCTCGACCCTTGATCCAATTGTCATGAAATTTTATGGGTAGATGCAATATGTCATTAGGAACATTTTTTATTCACATATTGATGTCAGATTCCTTATTGTTGAAGAGTTGACTTTTCGGTCAACCGAACGATCGATCGGTGACTACCTAGTCGACTGTTGATGCTCTGGACTTCTTGAGGCTTTGAAACTTTTTGAATGGACTTTACCAAGCCATATGAACACTATGTACCATGACCCCACCATTGTAACACCTTTTAAATCAAAAGTCAAACCACAATTGACTTTTCCCGCTCGAAAACCCTAACCGGGTATCCTGAACTTCACTGCTTTTGATTCCTGGGTGACAACCTCAAATTGGATTGATGCTTGATCCTATGGAATATTATTGATGATTTGGAGACCCAATCTCAAAGAAAACCAATCCAAAACATTGACTTGTCAACCCTCGAAATCTCGATTTCGGCCGTACAAAACCCTGATCCTCCTGTAACTTGACAAAGACCACTTGGAAAGGGTTAAGGTTAGATAAACATGTGAACATGCTCCTAAAATGATGATGAAGATCTAAGGGGTCAAAATTTGGGGTATGACAGGAATCGATAATCATCACAGAGAAAAACTAGATTTCGTAAACCTAAGAGATTGAAGAGAAAGAACTCATCTCTTCAGTCGACGAAATCATCACTAGCCGCCGCGAGTCCAAGCCGACGAAGCTTCCATCTCGTCATCTTCCGTTCCACCGCCACCAAGCTTCGGTAAAATTCTTTACACATGTTAAGGTTGTTGAACGATTAACGCTTCGATTTGTGTTTCAAGTACAAGAATAGAACGAAACGATGAAGGAAAGGGGGGAGGTTGAATGGAGAGAAGAAGCCGAGCGAGTGAGCAATTTGGGACTTAGGGTTCCTTCATCGTTTTGTTTTTTCTGTGTTTTAATTTTCTGTTATTTTGTATTGTTGTAACTCATATGTGTGCACGACCACGGTAGTACCATGGTCCCTCGTCACAATCACCACACACTTCACTTACGTCATGATCACACAATCCTTATTGCGTACCCACAGTAAGTCCAATGCACCATCGCACACTAGATCCAGCGCCCCCTTTTTATTAATCTAATTAACTTTAATTAATCTTTTTTTAAAACTAATCTGTTTTTAATATAATGTTAACCTTTTTTTAAATTTAATCAACCTTTAATCCTTTAATCAACCTAATAATTAATCTTTAAGTCTAATTAATTAATTAATTTAACTAAAACCAATTTTATAATTTATTCTCTCAACTTTATTAATATTATTAATTTACCTTAATAATAAAACCTTTTATTTTATTAAACGTATAATTTATCCTATTATACTTTTAAACATCTTTTTTTCTAAATAATTTAATTTGTATTAATGGCTAAATATTTAATAGTAAAACCTTTCATTAAACTTAATATAATTAATTTAACTTTCTTTTATAAAATCAATTTCACTAAAAGAATTCATTTTCTAACAAATCAACTTAAATAAACTAAGATAACTTTTATTAAAAAATATCCAATACAACTTTTCTCTTAAAATTAAGCCAACATTTTCTTAAAAATCGAATTCATTTCTAATTTGTTAGTCTAATCAATATATTTCCTCAAAATAAAATCAATCTCCCTAACTCAATAAACCAACATCGTAAATCAACGTCAATCATGAACGCTTCAATCTCACTCACATATGCACAATTCACACACCTTAGCGCTTTCATGCGTTTGTGTATGTTTATTTATCGGCTTCATCTTCTGCAATTTATTTATTCGTATTTATCTTTATTGCATCGCGTCATTGCATTATGTCCAAAGGAAGAATTTGCGCGTAACGTAAAACTTATGCGTATCTGTTGCGGTGAGAATCGTGATACCAAGCTATTGATTAACTTGAATTTTTAATTCATTGAATTCACAACCAGACTTTAATTTATCCAAAGGAAAGGTATAAATAAATAAAGAACCTTTTGCGCGATGTAACAACAACGCTAAGAGATTCGAGGATCGGGGGTTGGTTATGCATAGGATAGGTATCTCACATCCTAAACATTTGTAGTATCCTACAGGAACCTTTTGTTTGCTTGCATGCTAAGTTTGCTAAATGTTTGCTACGGATTGGGATTGGGTAAAAGGTGAAGGTTAAAACCTAAAGATAGTTTCTAAGTTTGCTCGCAAAGACATCGCATCCTCTGCCTACGTATCCTTACTAGGATAGAATCAGAGCAATCGTTGTTCACCTCATTAGGGTTGAAGAACACTCGATTATAATCAAGGTTCAAAGGGGAACAAACATAACAATGTTTGTATAGAGTTTAACAAAACTCTCTAGATCTATGTTGTAACACTCAAGAGGGGAGTAAGTAATCATTATTATGATTCTTATATAGAGTTTAAAAACTCTATCCTAGGGTTCTAGTTGAAGAAACACTCCTATTAAACGTGGTTATTTTAGACTTAAAGCAAAGTCTAATGGCTTATACTAATGTTCAAGATGACTTCACAAAGTCAAGGGAAAGGGTAATGAACTACCAATGACACAAGGGTCAATGGAGAGACTTTTCCTTTGGAAGGAGAGAGAGATAAGGAAACATGGATGATAACTAAAGAGTTCCATCCCTTGGGGAAGAAATACTTAACAAAGCAACATAAACAAACAAGCATGAAGAATACAAGGAATATGTTACAATCAAGCAAGCATGCATATCACAATAAGCAAGGATTAAAATAATACAATTGGTTTCAACCAAGAATGAAACATCTTCACAAAGATAAAAGCAACAACTCAAGGGATACATATTAACAAATATGGAAAAAAACAATCATGCAAATAAGTCACAACTTAAGATAATCATGAGGTCAAATGTAATAACATTTAGGCATTAACGACAATCAAGTATGTAAAGAACGTAAGACATGTCACAACAACTTAAGTTCAAGATTTAGGAAGAGAACAACAAATTTATGGTAACCACCAATGTGAAACAAAGTCTTAACATGTTAACAAACATATAGAAATAAATTATCAACAAATCTCACAAGATAAGCCAAGCATGGTATAAAAGAAATTCATCAAGGCGCAAGGTAACAACCCTAAAAATGAACCAACTTACAAGTAGGCAAAAGGCATTGTGAATACAAGCAATTTGAAATTTATTTCATTAAATGAAAATAGACATTAATACGAACATTTTGCAAAAAGAACATATTAAAAATGATGGGGCATGCAAAAGTTATGATTTATTGAATTTTTAGTGAAGATAAAATAAATGAAGCATGTGATAAAAAAGAAATGCCATGGGAGAGGGTTGAACCCATGCCCTTTGGTTCACAAACCCAACACTTAGCCATTTGGGCACTTGCGCGTGCGCTGTTAAGGAGGGGGAAGGATGGAAAAAATGATAAATCATGATAATTAAAATAAAAAGAACCAAAATGGGTCATCACTGAGGATCGAACCATGGCATGTGAAGTGAATGGCGCATGTTGTAACCACTAGGGTGGCGATACATCCAAATATTTAGCCACCCCCATAAATATACATACCTCAACAAGTGTAAAAGCTGGGCAAACCTGAGGCAAGAACAAGTGGAAAATGCAAAACAGTTTGATTCATAACTCTGTCAAAATTTAATCTTTTTTCAAGAAATTTTAGTCAAACTTGATTGATTTTTGATGAGGATTAAGATGGCACTAACAGTTTCTTGAAATAACAACCACAAATCAAAACACGATTGAACATGCAATTTGGCATTTTGAGATGCATTTTGGTATTTTCAAGATCCAAAACAGATGCAAATGGATAAGTAAAGGCCTGAGCATACTTAAATCATGATATGCACCTAATTCCAACAGAAAAACAGTCATATTGCAGCAAAATATAAAAAGGCATGGTGAGTTACTTTAATGAAAACCAAGTGATCAACATATCAACCAAACACAAGACAAACTATCACAGGCCAAACACACACAGCTCAGTCCAAAATTTATAAACTCTGGTTCTACTGCCAACTTGAAGATTGGAAACTTAAAGTGCTGTTAAATTAAAACCAAAATATTGAACACATTCACCAAGTGGTAAACTAAAGACATGCTGGAGCAAAAGACTCACACATACACAAAACTGATGCAAAGTAAACCAATATGGACTAGCTGCTATGAGTTAAGAAATGCACACACCAGTTGCATAGGTTTACAAACTTCAGGAAAGGCAACAAAGAGTAAACCAACTTAGACCAAAGGACTGTCATCAATACAATGCCTCAAGACTGAACAGAGATAGCTTACATTGTTTAGAAAACAAGAACAACAATGGGAATGCAGATTCAAAGCCAAAATACCCAGCAGTGGCTCATTTACAAATGAAATGCATAATTGAAAACATTACATGATTGGAACAGCTTTAGACCAAACAAACACCACACACAAGCTTCAAATGTATCCATGGATGACTCTATAACTCAAGTTTGATCATAAAATGCACACAACAAAATTTGGTTCACAAGCTGTAAGTGTAGTATATGTGAGCAGGCTGTCAAAACAGGATGAGGTTCAAATTGGCATAACATTCATGTGAGGTCTGGTTCATGCACACATACAAGTCCTAATCATGTTATCTAAAAGTCTAATGCTCATGAAATAACCCAAAGATGCTTCAAACAGAAAAGTGTATGGTGTGTGTGCAGCTGTGGTTTACAAAAGCTGCTAACAGCAAGATGATGAGGTACTACTAGTTCAGTTTAAAATAAGTAGTTTCATGTCATGAAATTAGCATAGACATATCACAAACATGAAAACAAATGAGGTCACACTTAAATTTTAGGCATATTGCAATTAGAACAGAAATTGGTATGTTAACAGTTATGAAATGCAAAAACAAGTTCATTTATGTAGCAGGATAGTTCATGGCAATTTGAGACAGTTAGGCATCACACACCAACTTAAAACATGTCAAATGATGATTTCACACTTAAAGATCAATCACAAACTGTTCAAAACAAGAACTGATATGTTGTTACAAGCATTTGACAGCAAAACAAGCAATAAACCTAACAACAAATCCTCTTAGCTAAATCTCATGTTTTTGTCAGTTTCAACAAGTTTCAATTAAGACAAGCAAGACCAAACCATAACAAATCAACAGTTCAAGCAAATGAGATGAAACAATGCAGTTGAGTGTGACACAAGCAAATGCATACTATCTTAGCACAACATTCATGAAAAATGGTATTGGCAATTTGAAACAAACACCGCAACTGTGAAACAACAACCACACTAGGTTCATACATGACCTATGGGCAGGGGAACCTCAGGAAATAACTATCAAGCATATTCCAAATGACAAGAACTGATGGATTTGTATCAAGCACAACAACATTTCATATTAAGACCTCTAAGACTACCCTTGTAGACAAATTCCTCAAAATAGTTGTAGACAACATACAAAGTTCATTTTTGACAGAATATTATCAACAAATCACTCATGAACAATATACTTTAACAAAAGCAAGAACATAGTGTCACACCCTCATTTTCGCCTTTAGCCTTTATACCCTACATTCGCCATATCATATATCATTTTATTGCATATCGGGCATGTGGGTACGGATTGGGTCAATTTGTCATTTTTCATTTCAAATGAGATAACTTGTCTACCTTGGACTACATGGAAAGGTTCATCATTTAAGGTTTGATCTAAATTGGAAAGTTTATTCTTGTAGATTTCTTCAAAGAGAAGTTACTTGACGAAATATTAGGATATTCAAGATATATTCCTAATGACCATGAAATGCAAGGCATAATTCAAGATTGCTTCATCCAATTTTATTTTAAATTCTTGATCAAGTGGAGTTCAAATTTGCAAAGCATGAGTCAAGATCACAAGTCCATAATTCAAGACTTCATCCATTTCAAGCTTAGTGGTTCTAAGGAAATTCATCATGAATTCAAGATTAAAGGCAAGAATATTACAAAGAGAAGTTTTATGACATTACAAGAATGTAATTTGTTGCAAGATTTCTAACTCTAAGTAATAGAAATTAATTTATTTCTAATACTTCATTCAAGTCTCTAGTCAAATTCATGTTATGGTAATACCACACCAAGTCTACATTATGTTTACAAACATCCAAGAAACATGCAAGGATTAAATCAAGATTGGAATGTTTTAAGACCAAGAATATGCATGTTTAATCAAGGCAAAATAGTCCCATGCAAGAGGTGACAAATTTCTTCATGTCACAAGATCACATGTCACAAGACCAAAGGAATAACATGTGATAATGCATCTAAATATCAGATTTCAAAATGCTGTCAAGAGGTAGTAGCTTTGACCAAGAGGAGCTGTCCAAACACAAACCAACAAAATGGGTGCAAGGCACAAGGTGCTGCAGAAAAACAGCATAGGCAAAGTGCAACAGCAAAAATGCAGCATAGCTCTTGCATGGAAATGGAAAGAAAGAGAGTGGCATGAGGAAAGGTGGTAAGAGACACCACTCCATGAAAAATCTGATATGTGGGGAGAAGTGAAAACCCTAGAGGAGCTGAGATATGAGGAGGGGGCTGTAAACAAAAAGGGATCACTCTTCATTCATTCAAGATCCATTCTACACACATTTGCAAAACCAGAAAATAGAGAGAGCTAACAAAACCCTAAAAACCAGAAAAATAGAAAGCTTTGCAAACCAGAAAAAGAGAGTAATATAGAACCAAGAGGATCATAGAGAAACAAAACCTCCACAACATAGAGTGAAGAGGAGTGAGGTACATTCAGCCAAGACCAAGGAGGACTTGCAAGAAGGATAGAAAGGTCTTGGGTATCCATTTCCTCCAACCTTTCTCTCCTTACTTTTTTGCTATTTACATTCATTTTGTTTACTCTTTTATGAGTTGTTGTATTGTATGTATCATGTAAGGTTCAAAGGGAACAAGAAACTGTTCTTAAGAAACCACAAAAACGAAAGAAAAACATAGAAAAAGTTAGGTTTTTCACTCTGGAAGCTTGACACGGGCCGTGTCACACAACACGGCCACCCGTGTCGCCCAACACGGGCCGTGTCACACAACACGGCCACCCGTGTTGCACCTCTGTTTGACATTTCAACATCAAAAAACCCCAGGCCTCACAACACGGGCCGTGTCACATAACACGGCCACCCGTGTTGCACCTTTGTTTTCCCTAAAAATCATTTTTTCCCAGACATCACAACACGGGCCGTGTCACACAACACGACCACCCGTGTTGCACCCATGTTTGCCCTAAAAATCATTTTTTTTCAGACATCACAACACGGGCCGTGTCACACAACACGGCCACCCGTGTTACACCACTGTTTTGCTACTTCGTGCCGTTTTTATTGCATGTCTCGATTTTTTTTAGCCGACTAATCCCATATGTTTGTATGATTTTAGTATTAATGTTGCTATTGTCCTTGGTGACTTTTGATTCCAAAAACCATTTTCAAAAACAAACTCTCGATTTTATCGAGCCATTTTCAACCCTTGTAAGTCGGCCGCCTTGTGCGTCCGCCATCAACCTTGTTCGTATCACCTCAACTACTTTTACAAACAATAAACCTTGATCCAATATCAAGTGGTTCTCATTTTCTCAATAAAAAATCCAAAACACAATAAATATATGATTAGGACTATACACTAGGGACTTTAAAGCGGTGGAAAAGGAATGAGAATGGAGTCCTCCTACACTCATTCCGAATGTTTTGGATACAAGGCGCTCGACTTGGTTATTCGAAACATTCATTTCTATCCAAAGTCTTTTGTGTATAATCCTAATCAAGAACAATTTCTCTTAAGAAACTTAAAAATAACATCAACTCATCAAACCTATTTTCGCCTTAGGGCATCAATCAAAAAACCCTTTTTCAAGGTATAAAATCAACCAACAAACAACAATTTCACAAGCCTCCGAACTACGGAGCTCTGATTCTTTACTTCTTTTAAGTGAGGATACGTAGGCACAAGGGCCACAATCCATGGCGAGCATTAAAATAAATAAACCAACCCCTCTTTTCTCTATATAAGCAAACTCTTAATAAAAACACCCATTCACGTTAAATAACCTAGGAGGTTCCCATCGAGTACGATGGATGCGAGGGGGTGCTAACACCTTCCCCTCGCATAACCGACTCCCGAACCCTAAGACTTGGTTGCGATGACCACGCTCTTTTCCCAAAGGTTTTATCGCTATTTCCCTCTCCCTCCGTGGGATAAATAAAATTCGGTGGCGACTCTGTGTCATTTTTCGCGTAGCGACACATAGTAATAAACACAAACTCTTGACAAAGAGCCATTTTGGGACAGCATGACTATGGTTTTCAAAATAGAACTTCAAATTTACAAAGAATGACAATGTATGTATAATGAGGAGGTTGAGCATTACATACCTCTTGTAGACCTTCTTGAGCAAGCTAGAAAGCAAAGAAACCCAGAGATCTTCTTCTTTGGCACAGATTTGGAGTTTTCTTCCTCATGAAGCAATAAGCAATCCTTTAGGACAGTTTGAGTAATGAGCCTCCCAGTTGGTTTTTGAGCCTTTGGACAGTTAAAACAAGATATACATGAGGTGTTGGGGGTGTTGAAGTGGTAGGAAAGGCCTTAAGTAGAGACTTGGCTTCCAAAGTGTATAAAAGTCAAAATATGAAGGTATGAAGGTTGACTTTTAGATTGATGAGTTTTTTGATGAAAGTAATGGTGGGAACAATTTCAAATGGACATTTTAAGGGTGTGTAGATGATCTTTGAAGTGTTTTGATGTTTGGAACAAGAAATAGCATGAAAAGTGGAAAATGGTGATTTTTGTGATTTTGAGAAGTTAAGCACTTTCAAGCAAGGAAAGGAATGAGAGAGATATGAGTTTATATGTATTCTTGATAGCTCTGGTGTGGTTAACAACATAGAGAAAGGCCTTTATTTATAGGGAGAGTGAGGGTGAGGGCAGCCTTGGTTTTTGCACATTTTGGAGGGAGATTTTGAATGAAATCTTGCCAAGATCAAGTGGCAGATTTTCTCATTAATTCTTGGGCAAATGCTGAGAAAAATATCAAGTAAGATGGGAGGGATGAGATGATTGAAGTGAAGCTATGAAAGTAGGGGACTGCAGCTGCACAACTCTTTGAAAAAGTTTCTCTTTCATAGTCCTTTAAATGATTATTATATTAGCCACTTGCTCCAAGTTGCGAAGCCCATCAATTCTTCATTTCTTCTGGTTTTTGCTTCATCTAAGCTTAACATTATCAGAATAAAACATGATCCAATGGCTGAGGGTGGCCCAAGTTGTTGAATTTTGAATTTTGGAAAGAGTTGAAGTGGTAACTTCATGTGTGGCAGCCCCAACTTCCATGATCCATAACTCTCAGCTCACAAATGCTATTGAGGAGTTCTACCACATTTTAGAAAGCCCTCATGTAGCTATACAACTTTCATGTTTTTGGGAGTTTCAAATTCCCACTGAAACTAGGTCAAAAGACCTCTCAAAGATGCAGAAAAACATACCTAAAAGGCCAAATAACTTAGAATTTTTCTAGGTTATTTCCCTTCTTGAAATGAATTTGGTCATAACTCCAAATCTAGTAATTTTTTGATCATGGACCACTTTGGGACTTTTTTAGGACTTGTCAAGCGCTTTCCAATGAGCTTTGAACCAACTCAATTGGATGTGTGGTTGAGGAGTTATGGTCTTGCCCCTTTCAAAACCCGAATTCCCGATTTCTGCGATTACTCCCTAACCCTTGATTCAATGGTCATGAAATTTTATGGGCAGGTGTAATATGGCATAAGAAAAATTTTTGAATCACATCTTGAAGTCAAAATACTTATGAGTGAAGTGTTGACTTTTCGGTCAACCGTACGACCAATCGGTGACTACCGAGTCGACTGTTGACATTCCGGGTATTTTGAGACCTTAAAACTTCTTGAGTAGACTTTACTAATCCATAGGAACTTCATGGACCATGATCCCACCATTGGAACACTTCTTAAATCAAAAGTCAAACTAGAGTTGACTTTTCCTAATCGAAAACCCTAATCGGGTATCCTGAACTGCACTATTCTCAATTCCTGGGTGATAACCTCAAATTGGATTCATACTTGACCCATTGTAGTATCCTTAATCTTGTTTATAGTTGAATCAATCCAAAACATTGATTAATCAAAACATCGAAGTCTCTATTTTTTACGGTACGGAACCCTGATTCATCTGCATCTTGACAAAGATAAACTTGAAATGGGTTAAGGTTAGCTAA
The DNA here is from genome assembly GCA_963859935.3 of Lathyrus sativus. Lineage (NCBI taxonomy): Eukaryota > Viridiplantae > Streptophyta > Magnoliopsida > Fabales > Fabaceae > Lathyrus > Lathyrus sativus. The sequence goes on from OZ012739.1 coordinate 252,286,490, forward strand.
TCAAATGAATATGATCCTAAAATGATGATGAGGATCTAAGGGGTCAAAATTTGGGGTGCAACAGATGCCCCTATTTAAATATCTTCACTAGATGGCAATGAGAGATGACAATCCTCATAGAATCGTAGTGAAAGGTATTTAAATATAGCAAACCGGAAATTTTGTCCCTTAGATCCGATGGTAAGAAAAAGGACAAATGCTGAAATGCAATGAGTTCTAAATGGTGTTTTATGATGCTTGAATGCAAGACTGATGCAGACACACGAGCAAATATAAAAGAATGGCAATACGACGAGTAACCACTCACGAGGGACCCAACACACTGGGGAAAAATTCAAGGCAAATTAAGCAAGATAGTTCAAACATGACTAAAGATGTTGTTCAAGGGAATCTTTCACACAGGGGACACAAATTCCACCAGGGAAGACACATCTTCACTGGGGAAAAGGAGACACACTGCTGGGGAAGAAGGCAATTCTCCACTAGGGAAACAAAAGAAAAGAAACGCAAACCTCACTAGGGAAGAAACCCACTGGGGGAAACTTTGATGGGGAACAATTCCACTGGGGAAGCAAATCTTCACAGGGGAAAAGACGGAACGAAGACACGACCTTCACTGGGGATAACCAGATGAGAAATTTCCTATAACGAAGAGTTCAAACGGGATCTTCAGGAAAAGGTTAGAAACAAAACTGGACGCGCCGGGGAAGCTAGTATCCACTAGTTCTTCGAGACTCGACTGGGAAAGCAAAAGCTTCAATGGGGAAACTGGTGACGACCAGAACAACCAACAATTTCAACTAGTGTTAGTTTCCACTAGACTCCCTGAGGATGATGGTGATGACCAATCCAACAAACGGTTTCCAAAAAGTGCTAAATACCACTAGACTTCCTAGGGATATGGTGACGACTAAATCAAAGTTCCAATTACAATTGGGAATTCCAAACAATATAGATAAATTCCAATTGCAATGCCAGTAACTACTGGACTTAGAGGGGACTGGTGATGACTAAATTGGGGTATACCAATAACAATTGATTCTGGATAATGATAGTAACCACTAGATTTAACTGGAGAGATTGGTAACGACCGAGTCCAAGGAGACCAATAACCATTGGATTTGGGTAATACCAATAAATATTGGATTTCCAAAGGGTTTGGTAACAACTAGACTAGAGTAATGATAACAATCCGATTTAAGCAATGCCAATAACTATTGGACTTAGGCCAACTGGCGACGACCAAATCAAGTATACCAATAACAACTGGTTCTGGATAATGCTAGTAACCACTAGATTTTCCAAACGATGCTAGTGACTACTAGATTCAGAAAGATTGGTAATAACCGAATTAAAAGGTACCAATAACAATTGGATTTGAAGGTAATACTAGTAACCACTAGATTCAGAAATATTGGTAATAACCGAATCAAAAAGGTACCAATAACAACTGGTTCCAGGCAATGCCAATAACTATTGGACTTTTAGGAAGTTTTGGTAACAACCAACTCAAGTACCAATGACCATTGGTTTTAAAAGGCAATACTAGTAACCACTAGATTCTAGCAAAGATTGGTAATAACCGAATCAAAAGGACTCCAATAACGATTGGTTGGCTTTATAACAGAATCAGTGACAACTGGGTTTGGAAGAATGTTGGTGACGACCAAATCGAGACACCAACCATAATTGGTTCTAAACAATGCTAGTGATTACTAGACTTTCAAAGATTGTCGGTGACAACCAAATCAGAGATAAACATTGGTAAAAACCGCCTATTTGTGTAAATCGGATACTTCTAGTCACCACCAGCTTCCCAGAGAAGATAGTAATCCCGGGATTACTAATAACCTTGGGGTGTCAACCTCGAAGCGAAATTTGCGGCAATAGATCAAAGATAGAGGTAATGACCAAAGGATCTCAAAGGCGACAACCAAACAAACAGAGACCAAAACCAAATGCAAACAAAATGTGTATGCTGATATGATGCTGTATACAGACCGACCCGCAAAAAAAAAAAAGGAAAGCAAACACAGAGGGAACTCGTCACGCTGAGTCTCAATTTCTTCGAGCTAGGCGACACTTTCTTTTGGTGTAGATAACAATCTTCCCAGACAATATCCTCGTAACCCTGCAGAGGGGAAGTCCTGGCTTAAGAGCAGGAATTGCTGTCAGACGCATCTAGTTTGGTCAAAGGTGACAGCAAACTTTCACGACTTAAGAACTGCGTAATGTTATCAGATTACCTCTAGAGTTCTTTAATCGTTTTGTCAAATTGTGTTTTCTTTTTAAAACAGAATTTAAGCTTTTCAAACACTTTGCTTTCGAAAAATCCTTATTAACAAATAAGTGAAATTGCATAACAAAAACAGAAGATCATAACAATGATTGGCCAAAGTCTGATTTCATTGATAGACAAGAACTTTACAAAGGGAAAAGCCTCGGGAACTTTATACATTTGGAAAAATGGAAAACAGAAAGGGTTTTAGAATCCCATAATAACTTGATCCTTTTAACGATCAGTTCTTTTGCTTCGCTGCTTCTGACGAGAATGACATTAGTTGATATTTCTTCTAACACCTTGCACAAGACCTTGCCTCGCATTTGTCAGATTTCAACCTTTAAACTTCCGTCTTGCTGAAGCACTGGGAATCTCCTTTCTAGATTTTCTGCTTTTAGGCATAGTACTTTCTCACTGCATCTGAGTTGACAGGGTACTTGAGTTGTTCGCCATCCATGGTCTCAAGAATTAGAGATCCTCCAAAGAAGACATTTTTTACAACAAAGGGGCCATCGTAATTGGGCATCCACTTGCCGCGCATATCCTTTTGTGTTGGTAGGATTTTTCTAAGCACAAGCTCTCTTTCCCTATACTCTTTGGGACGAACCTTCTTGTTGAACGCTCTTATCATTCTTTGTTGATAGATATGACTATGACACATGGCCGTCATTCTTTTCTCATCAATAAGGTTCAATGAGTCAAACCTTTCTTTTATCCATTCGTCTTCCTCAAGCTTGGCTTCCATCAAGATCTTTAGAGAAGGTATTTTGACTTTGATGGGCAGCACAACATCCATCCCATATACTAAGGAAAAGGGAGTCGCTCCTGTTGAAGTTCGCACTGATGTTCGGTATCCATGTAGAGCAAATGGTAAGATCTCGTGCCAATCCTTATAGGTTATGAGCATCTTCTGTACTATTTTCTTGATGTTTTTGTTTGCAGCTTCAACTGTGCCATTCATCTTTGGTCTGTAGGGGGACAAATTGTGATGCTTGACCTTGAAATCGTCACAGAGTTCCTTCATTGTTTTGTTAATTAAATTTGACCCACTGTCAGTAATGATCTGGTTAGGAATACCGTATCGACAAATGATTTCCTTTTTGATGAAGTGAGCAACCACTTGTTTTGTCACGTTCGCATATGACGCTGCTTCCACCCATTTGGTGAAGTAATCAATTGCAACAAGGATGAAGCGATGGCCGTTGGAAGCTTTTGGCTCTGTTGCCCCAATCATGTCTATGCCCTACATTGCAAAGGGCCATGGTGACCTCATCACATTGAGAGGATGTGGAGGGACATTAACTTTGTCAGCATAGACTTGACATTTATGTAATATCCGAGCGAAGAGTATGCAGTCCGTCTCCAAAGTTAACCAAAAGTAACCTTCTCTTAAGATTTTCTTAGCCATGGCATGCGTACCGAATGTTCCCTCGTGCACTTCAGTCATTATGAGACTTGCTTGTTTTTCATCGACGCATCAAAGTAAAACCATGTCATGGTTTCTTTTGTACAAAGTACCATTGCTGATGAAGAATTTAGCCGACAATCTTCATATGGCTCTTTCGTCAATTCTGGATGCGTCATCTGGATATTCCTGATTTTGAAGAAAGTTCTTGATGTCGTGGAACCACGGTTTCTCATCAGTTTCTTCATCTATTGTCATAACATAGGCGGGTATTGTCCTTCTTTCGATGCGAATCAGAGGCGCCTCGTTAACAAACTGGACCTTCCACATTGATGCCATCATGGCTAATGCATCAGCGATGTGATTTTCCGCTCTTGGTACATGCTTGAAGGTAATTTCATCAAAATATTCAACCATATCTATTATATAAGTCTTGTAAGGGATCAATTTTTCATCCCTGGTTTCCCATTCTCCTTTGAGCTGGTAGATCACCAAAGCAGAATCACCGATTACTTCCAAAATTTTGATGCGAAGATCAATAGCAGCTTCCAATCCTAAGATGCAGGCTTCATACTCGAATATTTTATTCATACACGAGAAACAAAGTCGGGCTATGACGGCAGTATACCCTCCGGTTGGATTTTTCAAAAAAACTCCAACACCATGTCCGTTCTTGTTTGACGCTCCATCGAACATCATTTCCCAGCGGGATCCAGGCTCGGGACCTTCTTCCGGACCAGGCTCTGGTTTCGTGCGTTGAATGTACATCACATCTTCCACAGGAAACTCAAACTTGAGTGGTTGGTAATCTTCCATGGGATGCTCTGCGAGGTGTTCTGACAAGACACTTCCATTGATAGACTTTTGAGCAACATACTGAATATCATACTCTGATAAGAGCATATGCTATCTGGCCAATCTTCCCGTTTGAGCTGGTTTTTCAAAGATGTACTTGATGGGGTCCATCTTAGAGATCAACATCTTAGTGTGGCAGATCATATACTGTCTTAGGCGCTTGGCAGCCCATGCTAAGGCACAACAGGATTTTTCCAGGGGAGAGTAACGACTCTCGCAATCGGTGAACTTCTTGCTTAGATAGTAGATTGTGTGCTCTATCTTTCCCGACTCATCAGTCTGGCCCAAGACACAACCCATTGAATCTTCTAGTACTGTCATATACATGAATAAAGGCCTTCCTGGCACAAGAGGAATCAACACCGGAGGTTCTTGTAAATACTGCTAGATTTTCTCAAATGCGGACTGGCAGCTTTCGTTCCATACCACTGTCTGATCTTTTCGTAACAACTTGAAGATCGGCGTGCAAGTAGGAGTTAGATTAGAGATGAACCTGGAGATGTAATTCAAACGTCCGAGGAAACCTCTGACTTATTTCTCTATTTTCGGAGTAGGCATCTCTTGGATTGCTTTAACTTTGTCGGGGTCTACTTCAATTCCTCGTTGACTAACGATGAAGCCTAGTAATTTGCCCGAGCGAACTCCAAAGGTGCATTTTGCTGGGTTTAATCTTAGCTGATACTTTTGGAGTCTCTCAAATAGCTTCAACAGATGATCCAAATGGTCTTCTTCACTTTGAGACTTTGCGATCATATCATCCATATATACTTCAATTTCTTTGTGCATCATATCGTGGAAGAGTGTGACCATGGCCCTATGATACGTTGCTCCTGCATTCTTCAAACCGAAAGGCATGACCTTATAACAATAGGTGCCCCAGGGTATGATGAAGGTTGTCTTCTCCATGTCGGTTGGATCCATTTTTATCTGATTATAACCAAAAAATCCGTCCATGAATGAGAATACTGCGAAGCTAGCTGTATTATCCACCAAAGTATCGATATGTGGTAGAGGGAAATCGTCCTTCGGACTTGCTTTGTTTAAATCCCTATAATCGACGCACATTCTGACTTTGCCATCCTTCTTCGGGACTGGTACGATGTTTGCCACCCACTCTGGATATTTGGATACAGCTAAAAAGCCCGCATCAATCTGTTTCTTGACTTCGTCTCGGATTTTAAGAGCCATGTCTGGTCTTGATCTGCGATGTTTTTTCTTGACCGAAGGACACTCTGGCTTCAGGTGGAGCTTGTGCATAACAATTTTGGTATCCAATGCTGGCATGTCTTAATAAGACCAAGTGAATATGTCGACATAATCTCTGAGGAGTACTATCAGCCTGCTTTTGATCTCTGGTCCCAATAATGCCCTAATCTTGACTTCTCTTTTTTCCTCTTCAGATCCCAAGTTGATGACCTCGATCTGCTCTTTGTACGGCTGGAGATAAACATCTTCGTATTCAGTCATCCTCTTCAACTCTTCTGGGACTTCTAATTCTTCATCATTCTCTTCTTCAGCTTGGAAGACAGATGAACCACTAGTAGAAGGAACCGAAGGATCATGGGATTTTGTGGGTAATGGAGGTATTCTGCATGTTTTATTTTTGGGAATAATTAGACACACACACAGACATGCAGATGAAGGGTTGCTTTTATTATTTTTTTCAAAAAAGATTGCCATTTTTCCTTTTAACAAAAAGAGTGAACATGATGATAAGCAACAAATAAACAAGAGTTTTAACAAAAACACTTTTTCATTCATAGATTTTCAAATTGCAAAGTGGCCCAATACAAAATAATTCACAGGCCTTGGGCAAGACCAGGAATTTTAACGAAAACACAAAGCTAACAAGCAAAATGAATTACTCTAAAGGTAAAAAGACAAGAATTTCCACAGCCTCCCAGTTGTGTAAAGCTTCTCCTCCCCAAGTTATCAGATGATCTAGATTGCAATCCTCATCCTCAGCAATGATAGCGTTGATTTGTATTCCACCACTGGTAAATATTTCTTTCAAAGACTTCTTCCTCATGGTGCTTTCTTCCGGCTCGCCTTCTAGAGTTGGTTTGTAACCCAACCCTTGTTGATCGTTCTTTGCCCGAGTGTTGACTTCAATGATCTCCCCCCATCCCAACGGGATTCCAGTTTTTAGCGCCGCGTTGATACTCCGAACAGAGGTAAAGGATGGACCGCGAGTTATGTCAGACTCGTCGACCCGAACAGCGTGGGCTATTTCTAGTGCTTGAAAGGCTGTCTCAAGGGAATCTTCGTCAGCTTCGATGTATCGAAATGAGGATAAGTTGCTCACCATTAAATCCTCTTCTCCGTGAACAGTGACCAACTGATCATCGAGCATAAACTTCATCTTCTGATGGAGAGTAGAGGTAACAGCGCCTGCTGCATGGATCCATGGCCTTCCTAGTAGACAACTGTAGACTGGATTAATGTCCATCACCTGAAAGGTGACTTCAAAGATTTGCGGTCCTATCATGATAGGAAGATCAACTTCCCCTATCACAGCTCTTCTAGACCCATCAAATGCCTTCACTACGAGAGATGTTGGCCTCATATTAGCACCTTGGTAAGCCAGCTTGGCTAGTGTCCTTTTCGGCATCACATTGAGTGCGGATCCTGTGTCAACAAGCACCCTGGACAATGTATCTTCTTCACATTTAATTGACACATGCAGAGCACGATTGTGCTTGCATTTTTCAACTGTTAGATCATTGTTTTCAAAGCTTAGAGTGTTGCAGGCCGTGATGTTCGCCACAATTGAGTCGAATTGCCCCACTGTAATGTCTTTGGTAACATGGGCTTACGTCAAGATCTTTAGCAAAGCCTGGCGATGCGTCGGAGAGCTTAAGAGTAATGCCATAACTGAGATCTTAGATGGCGTCTGATTCAATTGGTCTACCACCCGGTAATCGCTTCGTCGGATGATTCGTAGAAACTCTTCTTCATCATTTTTTATGCTTTCTTTTCCTTTGACCAAAGGTTCCTTAGTGACGACTTCCTCTGGAATGGGTTTTTGAGGAACAACAGCTTTTGGAACGAAAATTGATGGCGGAGGAACCACATTATTTGCCCGCGGTTGGTATATGCGACCGCTCCAGGTCATCCTATTCCCACCGGCAATGTTGGATACATTTACCGGCTTCCTTTCTTTGAAAATTCCTTCGCACCATGAATGATCCTGTTTTGGTGTTACGGCCCTTGGGTGAGGTTTAGGTCCTCCCCTTGGCTCAAATCTGGCTTGCTCTCTCCCATATTTCAGGGGTGCATCGTCGCGGAACACTGGCCGGACGTTTTTGTAGTTGTTGTTGTTATTATTTTTGAAAATAGCCTTTTTGCAAGGCTTTTCAGGCATATTAAATACAAGTTCAATGACTGCCACATCTTCCCCTTTCTTCCTGCGAGCAATCTCTATCATCCCTTGTTCGATCATATCTCGAATGTGTTTCTTCACAAGGTCACAACCTTCTGGGTTCATCATGCATTGTTCGCAGTCTTCATGAGATGTCTTAAGTGCCCATGCTTGAGCAAGACGTTTGTGTAGTTCTACCAAGGGTACCTTGATCTCATCAATGGTAGTAACTGTCTTACCTTCAGACCCTTCCCCTTCTTCAGTAATAGCATTTACTCCACCATGATTTGGTAGAGGGTTATTCTTTACGTTCAGGTGATTATCCTCAAAGGACAAAATCCTTTTTTCGATTAACTCTCGGACGAGGTGCTGGAGCGCAAAGCATCCTTCAAGATCGTGGCGCGAAGTGTTCTCATGGAATAAACAGCGGGCATTGGCGTTGTAGTAGAATGGAAGTGGATTAGGTGGAACACCCAATTTCCTTGTCTTGACCATGACTCTTTCTATCAGCAATGGGAATAGATCAGTGTAGCTCATCGGAATAGGCTGTATTTTTGGCCGACTCGCCTGGTAATTCGCCCTTGGAGCCCTATTTTGAGGCCTGCTGACTCTGCGGCTGATGATACTGTTGTTGATTGTTAGAATGATATTTTTGTTGATTGCCGAAATGATACTGTTGTTGATTGCTGGATGCCCCATGTTGAGGACCCTGCTGCGATGACTGTTGAAAAACTGGAGTCACAGCTGCTATGTATGATGGTGGATGGTATTGCTGGCGATGGTTCCTAGAACTTTGCGCCTTCTTTCCGTATGTTACCACACTTACGTCCCCCTCCTTCTTTTTATGAAAGTTGTTGATCGGCTTCTTTGCAGCACTGGTGCTTGAATTAGTATTTGGAGTAGCCACTTTCCCACTTTTTAAGCCAGCTTCAACCTTGACCCCCACTACTACGATGTCAGAGAAGTTGGTCGTGACACTGCCGATTAGTCGCTCATAGAATTCTGGCCTAACCATATCTACGAACCAGTTTGCCAATTTCTTTTCAAGAAGGGGTGGCTCCACCTGAGCTGCAGTCCTCCGCCATCTTTGCGCGTATGCTTTGAAGGTTTCAGTGCTCTTTTGTGTCATGCTGAGGAGCAGACGGCGGTCTGGGGCCAGGCCCATGTTGTATTTATATTGTTGAATGAAGGCATCAGAAAGATCTTGAAAACCATGGATCTTTGCTTGATCCAGGCTGAGATACCATTTAGCTGATGCTCCCTTAAGCCTGTCCTGAAAACAGTGCACCAACAGTTTGTCATTTTCAATATGTCGAGCCATCCGCCTGCAGTACATGATTAGGTGTACCTTGGGACAAGTAGTCCCCTCATATTTTTCAAACACGGGCATCTTGAATTTTTGGGGGAATACCAGGCCGGACACCAGGCACATGTCTTTGGCGTCAGACCCGAAAACATTGCTTCATTCGATGGCTCTCATTCTCTTAGCCATGATGTCCATCTCTACCCTCAGTTTTTCATGCTTTTCATCCTCGACTTCAGAACCGTCGGGTATGTCAAAGATAGGTTGTTGATTGTGGAAAACAGGTCGCACCGTAGTTGGTCCACCCGCCTGAGTGAAAATGGGATTCCTGATTGTTGAATCAAACAGTGGCTGAAAACCTGAGGATTGTATATTGCTGAATGGTGGCACGAAATCCCGAGACATGCCATAGGGAAATTCTGCAGTGGTAACTGGAGCTACTGTGACGTTGTTCGTTGCCGTGGTGACTTCGGAGATTATCGTAGACTGTGTGTCGATCTTTGCCTTGATTATATTGAGAACTTCCTTAATCTGGCTGACGTCACCCTTGATTCCTTCAATGGTGTTGTCCACTATCAGCCATCTTTTTCTGAGCTCTGGATCGAGTGTTGTATTTGTGAGAATTCAACGTGACTTCTTTCTCTCTCTTTTCTGAACAAGAACAAAGGATGAGCTGCAGAACTCGGATGCAAGACCAATGCAGGATGAGATGCGAATGCAAATGTAAATGCAAATGCACAAACCATTCAAGGAAAAGAAAATTTTTATTTACAAACAAAAAATAGGACCAACATGTAACGACATGCTTAAAAAAGCGTTTTTCATTGATAATTTGAAGTCTATTACAATATATGGCTCTTGCTAAAAAGCAAGACCTTTCTTACAACAAAAAGTGAAAGCAAATGCAACATAGGATTACAATCCTTTTTAGGGAAAACAGGAAATGGTGAAACAATGATCATTCTAACAAGATGATCCTTCTCCTTCTTGGTCTTCAACGTGAGCTCGGTCCTGGCGGATGATCTCCCACAGGTCTTCATTCTCTCGTTGTGCTTTGATCAAAGCGTGTTTCAGCTCTTCCCTAGTCGTGGGGACCTCTGGTTCCATCGTTATCTCATGATCATGAGTATAGAACATGGTCAAAGCTATTTCCTTTGACCAAAGTAAATACGCTCTGGTAGTTAAACAGCTTATGTTCTCCATTGGAGTTATACCTAAGAGGTGAGGATCTCTCTGAGCGTAGTGAGCACGAGCTTCCAACTCCGGGTTGCAACCGGTTTCACAGAAGCAAGGTCTTAGTAGCTCGGGCTCCGGTTTCGGCCCAGTTGAATACCCATACTAACGCTGAGCAAGAACAGGATTTTAGGTGATAACCCCCTTCATTCCAATGAGAGGTACATTGGGGAAGTCTCCATAACTAGGAATCATAACTAGATTACCAAGGCTGATGTCATACCAGGTGATATCATAATGCTTGAGAGTGATGAGCTTGGAAATCCAGGCATTCTTGCTGTAAAGCCTCCAAAGGATGTGAGTCTTGGGAAAATGGGATGTAAAACATCTGTCAAGCAATGCGAGGCAGCATGAAAACTGGCTGAGGTCATACAAGGTGTAGCGGTGGATGACCACATAGGTATCTGCCAGTATCTCGTTTACTGGATTTTTGATGATGAAGAGACGAATCGCCTCCTCACTGATGAAGTCATAACAGCTTGGGAAGAGATACAACCCATATATTAGGAATGCTAAGATTGCTTCAAAGATGCCCAAATTTCTATTTTCATAATGATATTCGGCCATCTCCATTAGTGGTCCTGCTTCCATTCCGTAATATCCTCCTTTGTTCTCATAGGTGGTAAGTCCTCTGGCTTGAGATGTAGGGCTTTGGCCAAATCTCTTCTCTTTGGTTTTCCATAAGGGAGTGTGAAAGTCCATGGAATCTTCAGATAGTCAGTGTACTCCTCTATGGTCGGAAGCAGCTGAAAGTATGGGAAGATGAAACAGTGATAGGTTGGAGAATAAAACTCAACAAGAGCCTGCATCATGAACTCGTTGACTTGAGCACTTATTAATGGTAGGAGATCTCCATATTTGGCAATGAAGGCGGCGGGGTTCCTGACAAGTCTTGCCAACATCCTAAAACGGCCCAACTTCAAATCCGGAAAAGGAAGCATGCCTCGTCTCACCATGTTGTCGTCTGCAAAAAGAAAAGTTTGAATTTCCTTGAATGGTTAGAAAAAATGCAAATGCAAATGTGCATGCTGTCATGGAACTCAGATATTTACGAACATCAAAAGTCGTTATTCATTAATCAATAAGATGGGATTACAAAATATTGTTTCCTCTTACAAGAGTTTTAAACATAAACAACAACTAATGAATCCTAAGAAGGTTCCCCTAGCAGCCTCATGTTGAACTTCTTGATTTCTTTTTCCATCTGAGCCTTCTCGAGAATGAGCTTGTCCACAATTAACTTCCACGGAGTAGACTGAGGACTAGAAGAAAAAAGTTCTTCTTGTGCTTTCCTCTTCTTACAAGAGAGTACTTCTTTGCCTTTCAACTAGAGTTGTTTATGGAGTTATATATTCTCTTCCATGACCACTTGATACTTGTGCTTCCAAGCGTCTTCGGTTTGTCGTGCTTTGACTAAAGCAATTTTCAATTTTCTTCTTCAGACATGAAGACCAAGGTGCGTTCTTCCTTCAAAGCCATAGGTTCTTGTTTAAGATAAGGCATCCTTAGTATGATGGCTCTCTTTCGAACCCATTGGAGGTATGGTTCCAAAGAGACACAATTGAGTTTTCCAAGATCCTTTTTCCATTTCTTGTGCAGATGTTTCCAAGCCTCTAGAATCTTCTCTTTTAGCTCTTGACTATCCTTTTCTTATTTGAAGAAAATGTTTTCCACCTGAACCCCGTTGGGCTTGTCCTTCAAAGGGTATCCTTTTCTTATTTGTAACTGATTCCTCCATTAGCACTGAGAAGAGGTACATTACCGAAATCCCCACAATTGTTAATGATCATTGTTCCATCATAGTCACGACTATACCAATCAATATCGGAGTGAGTGAGAGTCGTGATTTTCTGTGACCACCATCCTTTCTTCGGGTCTCAAAAGGTGTTAACTTTAGGCAAGTGTGAAGTGAACCATTTGTATAACAAAGGAGCGCAACAAGTAATCATCCCTCCATTATGAAAGTTCCTCAGATAAACAGAATGATATGCATCTGCTAGCAAGGTAGGCACAGGGTTCTTATTCAAGAAGATTTTAATGGCATTGAGGTCCACGAAATTCTCAAAGCTAGGGAACAAAAAGATGCCATAAATGAGCAAGGCAAAGATAGCCTCGAATGCATCCATGCTTAAATGATCCACATAATATTGAGCTTTCTCGACCAAGAACTCTGCATTTAACCCAAAAACTCCTCCTTTTGTAATCAGGTTCTTTTTAATATCAAGCAATCCTAAACGTGTAGCCTTGGTAATATCTTGCTCCTTAGGGTCTTCCTCCATGATCGGAAAAGGAGACTTTTCAAGAATGGGCAAACCAACCAGATGAGAGTATTCTTCTAGTGTGGGCACTAGCTGATAATCGGGAAAGGTGAAACAATGGTAGAGTGGGTCATAGAACTAAAGAAGTGTAGAAAGAAGTCCACTATCCATCTTTATCTTTAATAGTAAGAACAGCTTCCCATACCTGCTTTGGAATCCCTCTGGATCTGTCACCAAGGTGCTCGACCTCCTTAGGTCATCTAGGTTAAAACCCTTGTAAGTGTACTTCAAAGTTTTCTTTCTTTCAATATTCATAACGACCTCTGATGTTTACAAAAAAAAAGTCTGAGTTCCATGAAAACTTATGATATGATGTTTATGAATGCGAAGAATACACAAACACAGGTAATGCAAAGATCACACACATGCACACAAACACAAGCCTAGGTTTAAAAGATGAGCGTGAATCCAAGGTCTACCCATCCCCAAGGATTTGCACTATGGGTTAATTTGTACCTGCCGAACGGGTTCTAACAGAGTTCCCAGAGTCAACAATCCATCTTTTGGATATTATCAACTTCCCAAATCACTTGGTAATCGATAATATTCTCAAGAGAGTCTCGTCCAAGTGTAGCATCTTGTATCAACTATTTCGGAAATACTTCCTTATAGTCATCGCACTACATCCTAATAAGTCCAAAGTGGGGTAGAATGTATTCTAAAAGTTCACAGTGTCACGGGCTCCTTCGTCGAAAGTAGCATTGTTTTTACGAATACTCGATCAACAATACTAAACTCTCAAGAGGGCCTACACTGAGCGGTGGTTTCTCAAGTTAGCTTGGTCGTGAATCAACTCCCTATAAGCCTTCTTGAGTATACCACCATCCAATCATACTTGCACTCAAGTCCGGGTATAGGACCGTCTCACCACTCAAAGCACCCAATATCCCACACACAAACAAATATATTGACAAATATACATGTTTAAACAAATATTCACAAATATAACATACAATCAAACAAAATAGGCTAAACCCTCAAGTTTAAATCGTCCCTAGTGAAGTCGCCATTTCTGTTGTGGTGAGAATCGTGATACCAAGATATTGATTAACTTGAATCTTTAATTCATTGAGTTCACAACCGGACTTTAATTTATCCGAAGGAAGGTCTAAAGAAAGAAAGAACCTTTTGCGCGATGTAACAACAACCTAAGAGATTCGGGGATCGGGGGTTGGTTATGCATAGGGTAGGTATCTCACATCCTAAACATCTGTAGTACCCTACATGAACCTTTTGTTTGCTTGCATGCTAAGTTTGCTAAATGTTTGCTACGGATTGGGATTGGGTAAAAGGTGAAGGTTAAAACCTAAAGATAGTTTCTAAGTTTGCTCGTAAAGACATTGTGTCCTCTGCCTACGTATCCTTACTAGGATAGAATCAGAGCAATCGTAGTTCACCTCACTAGGGTTGAAGAACACTCGATTATGGTCAAGGTTCAAAGGGGAACAAACATAACGATGTTTGTATAGAGTTTAACAAAACTCTCTAGATCTATGTTGTAACACTCAAGAGGGGAGTAAGTAATCATTACTATGATTCTTATATAGAGTTTACAAACTCTATCCTAGGGTTTTAGTTGAAGAAACACTCCTAGTAAAGATGGGTTTTTTAGACTTAAAGCAAAGTCTAATGGCTTATACTAATGTTCAAGATGACTTCACAAAGTCATGGGAAAGGGTAATGAACTATCAATTACACAAGGGTCAATGGAGAGACTTTTCCTTTGGAAGGAGAGAGAGATAGGGCAACTTGGATGAGAATGTCGCGGTGAAGTTTGGATACCAAACTATTGATTAGTTTGAATCTTTAATTCATTTTGCAACCGAACTTTGATTTATCCAAAGGAAGGGATAAAGATCGAAATTCCCACAATGCAATGCAAATGCAAGGTTTAGAGTTTTAGGTTCGGGGGTTGGTTAAACTTAGGGAAGGTGCTAGCATCCTAAGTTTCTGTAGTATTCTACAGGAACCTCTTGTTTTATATTGTTTATTGCTAAGGGTTATCTGCTTAAGGGATAAAAGACCTATGGGTTTATTTCTAAGTATACTCGATAAGATATCGCATCTTATGCCTACATATCCTTACGGGAGTGGGATCAGAGTACTTGTAGTTCCCCTAAAGGGTTTGAGGATTTCTTTGACTGTCGTCAAAGTTCCTACGGGTTTAGGGTAGTTGTTTGATTGATTTTAGGAGAAGAGATGAGTCTTCATGTTAAGGGATATGTAACCACCACAAGTGTAAAGGGGGTTGTAGGAAAATAGTCTTTGCATCGTCTTAAGAAAAGGGCTTAAGTACTCGGATTGTTTGACGAGTACGCCTTTATCACTCTTAAGGCAAAGTTCCTACATGTTTGATTGTATTATTGTGGGGGTGGAGATTATATCTCACTTAAGATGATTAACATCTATTCTCTAATGTGTTTGAAAAGTTTTTATTGAATGTTTGAATATTGTTTTTGAGTTGAATTGTTGGTTGTTTTGTGTTTATTCTAAGTTGTAAAGATAAAAGACAAGGTCCTTCCTATGGGGTAGGTCCTAAACTTAAGCGATCAACTTGAGTGGAATCAAGGATCGTGGGGGGAGTATGATGCAAATGTGAATGCACTACACACAAGTGTTGACTTATGTGTAGGTTTTCCCTTTGGACGGAATGCGATGCGATAATGAATTACAATAATGGTAGATGTGATAAAATAACCTGCGGAAGTGTAAACCATACATACGCATGAAAGCGCTAAGTGCAGGTGAAAGTGAATGTGTCGTGAAGTGGTTGTGCGGGGTTGAATTGGGTGCGACGTTAATTGATTTTAATGGCGATTGATTGACTAAAAGGGAGAGGTTGAGTTAGGGAAACGGTTGAATTAATTTGGTGAGATTGTTTTTTACGAAAATGTTATTTAAATTAGAAACGACCTCATTATATAAAATTAATTTCTCTTACTTAAGGTGTTATAAAATGTTTTATTTATTATTTTTAAAGGATTAATTTAAATTGAAAAAAAAGGGAGAGTTTGATATTTATAAAAAAGAATTATTAAGCTTGCCTTAAATAAAACTAATTAGGTGGTCGATTAATAATTAAATTAAGAAAAAAAAGGGATTAATTTAGTTTAATTTTTATAATAAGAAAAAAAGATTGAATTAGTTAATTAAGAAGAGGATTTCCTGTTTTAATTAATAAAAGGAAAAGTTAATTACTATATGTGTATTTTTAAGTTGTTGATTAAAAGGTTAAGGGTTTAATATAAGTTGATCTAAACTAAATTGAGTTTAAAATAAAATGTTACAATAGTTTAGTTATAAAATCCTAAGTGAAATAATTATTTAAATAACATTAGTTTGTAAAAAGGGGTTATTTGCATTTTTTAAAATATTCTAATATCTAATTAAATAAAGAAGTAATTGGAATAAATTGTTTGTGAATGTTTATTAAATCTATATAAAAGGATCTAAAATTAGTTTGACTCAAAACTTGGTTTATTAATAGTTGATTTGAAAGAGTCTACTAGTTTTATTTGGATTAAAAAGATTATAAATTAAATTTTATAAAGTTGATCAGAATTGGTTGATTAATCTATTAATTACTTAAATGAAACGAATTAAGGACTAATGTTTTAATTAGTGAAAACAAAGGCTGGTAGATTAGTGTGTGGTTAGTGATGATTAGTGAGTGTTAATATGTACCAATTACAATAATACAAGCCATCAGAAAAAAACATGCGAAAAAAAAAACAAATAGTGGAGGAACCCTAATCTCGTTCGATCTTCCCTCTCGCTCAACCTCCGTTTCGATCTACCCCCCCCCCCTTTTCGTTCACTCTCTTCTTTTGCTATCGTGGTTCGATTCTCCCCTCCATGTATTGCTAGCTTGGAACCTGAAATCACAAACAGAACATCAATCGTGCAATAGCATGGGTAAAAGATGAGGGATTACCGAAAATTTTGATGATAACGGCGGCGGCGGGGTAGCTTCAACGCGAACAGGGTATTTGCGGTGGTTTTGACGGTGTTTTCGGTGAGGATTGAGGGTTAATTTGCGGTCGACGGTGAATGGAAGGTGGTTCGCGATGGCGAAACTGCGGCGGCGAGGGTGATTTGGGGCTTGCGAAGGCGATGAAGCTAAGTACTCTCCCCCTCGTATTGTGATTGTCCTTCTAGGGTTTTTCGATATCTATGAACTTCTGTGTGTTTGGAATTGGGGATTTTGAAATTGGGGGTTTTTTTTGTCCGTCCTTTTTGTGATTATCGATCCTCTTTATATAGGCTACAAAATGGGATTTCCTGATTCGGTTAAATTAATGTTGATTGATGTTTTCCAAATTGGTGTGAATCAGATTTGAAAACATCCCTAATTTGCTTGATTGCCATAATGACTTATCAAAATTCTGATTTTGGAATTTAATTTAAAACTGGATTTGATTTTCTTCTGGACCGAATCTTTATTTCCTCTAGTGGATATTCTATAATGAATCTTTGCTGACTCTGAACATGACCTGGCAGGTGTAGATAACAACAAATTTTGGGCCAGGAATTGGGATAGAAGCCCAGAAAGGGGAGATTGCTTTCGACACATTTGGTGAGATCTTCCACAAAGAATTGATGGGGGAACGTAGCAATTGCAAGCTGAACGCATGGTGGTTTCCAAATTTCATCTTTGCTCTTATGGTTTTGTTTAATTCGGTGGGTTTCTGAGACTTTCGCCTTAGCTTGAGCATCAGTATGGTATCAATGATTCCTTTGTCTGGTGAGTTTCTCTTAGGATGATTTATCATTGTTAATCCTTGTCCTGAACTGAAATTGACTCTTGGATACTTTCTTTGTGATGCAGGATGAGTCTTGTTGCTTACAGTCTCCGATGTCTCGTTTTCTCCTTCTGCGTATGTGGGCTTGGTTGTAGGATGCTCTGTTGAGTTGTTTGACGGTGTTGGAAGGGAGTTGCAATGTTTTATTTTTTCTCCAAGTTTGGATAGGTGGAGGTAATGAACCGGTAGCCTTGGAACGGCCTAGGATTTCTTGCTGACCTCGCAGCCGGTACTCCTGTGAACCCTCGTTTTACTTACACATGAAATGCTCATGCAGCTCCAATCCAAATTGGTGAAGTTAGATGGCGAGTTTGGTAGAGCACTTAGACTAGTTATGGTTTACTCTTCCTGGATTTACCTGTATTTACTCTGTCTTTCTTTACGTAGGTTTAGCTCCGGATGAATGTCGTCGTGGAGAAACTCATATAACCAAGTCGAAGTGGCACCTGTCAAGTTCTGCCTCACAGTTCTTGCCTACCAAGCAACATGAGATGCGGCGTCGTTATTGATGTTATAGTGGTGAGAATTTCCAGTCTCTTACTCAATGGTCATTACCAGTTACCCTCCGTTCGAAATCCAAATTATGTTAACTGCCTTGAGCAACAATATCGTCGCAAATATGAATTGACGATGTTGTTTAACTTTAAAGGTCTTTGGATTAGGAGTGGCTATGATTCATTCTTCGGTCACCTTTTCTTTAATCTAATTTCTCCCATTGGTTTCCTTTATTTACCGTTGTTGTTTGCATTTAGTTAATTCCTTGAGAACCGCTAATGTGTAACTGGTTTCCTCTTGCAGTTCCTTCCAGTTGTGATGCTTTGTTCTCCGGCTATCCTTCCTTGTAATTGGCTGCGACCAGAGATACAATAAAACCAAAACTGCACAAGGCAGAGGTGAGTGCAAAAATGCCCTGATTTTTATACTTGCGATAGCTGTTTCCATGCGCTGAAGGTTCGTTTCAACATCTGTTCAGGATTAAGATGAATCCTCTGTGCTGAAAATAATACTCTCACGTGCAAGCCTCGGTAGGACAGGCCTTGTTTGGAGTCGGGTGCAGGTGTTCTTCTTTTCCCCTGAGGAATTGTTTCTCTGATTGGTCTTGCACAGGTGTTCAATCTGGTCTTCTAGCCTTTTAATTTTCTTGTAGGTTTATGTGGATATTGTCTTTTCTTTTGGTCTTACTTTCAATGGCTTGCAAACTCACTTCTAGTTCCTTCATAGGTTCATCTCTACTTCTGCACTCACCTTGTGTTTAGTCAAGCAGGATTTTTGTCAATTGCAAGTATCTCGCCGCCTGCCAAATTCACAAGCCAAAGCTTGCTCTTGGTAAATTTATCATTCGTCAAATTTTTTAGCCTTAACTATTGTTTATGGCATGTGACGGGATCCGCTACTGTGTTGATTAGTTTCAATCTCGTGTTTTGCAGGTGTACTGATTAACGTTGCAAGTTACACTCCAGCTCGGCTTTGAAGGTCCTGAGGGATACGCTTACGCTTGGACTCTTCCTCTTGTTGGAATACTGCTCAATCATCTTGATAATTAGAACTCTTTGTATACATTTTCTTTTTGATAATTAAACAGGCTCGAACCAATGTTGTATTTGCTTATTTGAAGTTTGCAATAGCATGTAATCTCCGACCAGGTTTTCAAGATCCCATATTTCTTGTCATTGCTTCATAGTCCCAATATCCCTTATGTGCTTTTCCGTTGGGAGATATGTATTCTTCCGTTTCCATGGGGACGTTTATTTTAAGTTACCAACATAGTCATCCCTTCTTGCGAATCACTTGCCATAAAACCTCATTATGCTTTGGGAGGAGCATAAAATAAGTAGCCCGGCACGGTATTCATAGAGTTCCACAAAATTATTTCCGATTTGTAGTCATAGGGACATGTAGCTGACTAGAAACAGATGTTTTAATGTAGAATTCATCTCCAAAAGCAACTGCATCAATCCTCGTAACTTTGATATCGTGTATGTATTCTCAGTAACGGTGATAAATCTTGGATATAATCACCTTCATAAGAGCCACTCAACTTCTTGTAATAACTCGAATGTTCTTAATATTTCAAATCCCACTTAAATTCGAAGTAAATCTCTTAGCCTTATATTCTCCCAAAGGAAACTAACTTCTCGAACTTGATGTTGAAACACGACGTGGACGCCTTTTTTGTAAAGTTTTCTTGAATTAGGTTCGGACTCTTGAACCTCACCTGAGCTAGTCACGTCCTTGCGGTATCTGACTGTAAGAAAAAAAACTACGTTTGGTGCTACTGCACTTGCACGAGTTGGTTAGCCATACGACATAAAATATTAAATTAAAACCAAATAACAACAGAAAAAATGCGCGAAAAAGAGGTGGGATCTCGCGGTCAAAAATAAGGGTGTGACAGAGAACTAAAGAGTTCCATCACTTGGGGAAGAAATACTTAACAAAGCAACATAAACAAACAAGCATGAAGAATACAAGGAATATGGTTACAATCAAGCAAGCATGCATATCATAATAAGCAAGGATTAAAATAATACAATTGGTTTCAACCAAGAATGACACATCTTCACAAAGATAAAAGCAACAACTCAAGGGATACATATTAACAAATATGGAAAAACAACAATCATGCAAATAAGTCACAACTTAAGATGATCATAAGTTCAAATGTAATAACATTTAGGCATTGATGACAATCAAGTATGTAAAGAACGTAAGACATGTCACAACAGCTTAAGTTCAAGATTTAGGAAGAGAACAACAAATTTATGGTAACCACCAATGAGAAACAAAGTCTTAACATGTTAACAAACATAAAGAAATCAATTATCAACAAATCTCACAAGATAAGCTAAGCATGGTATAAAAGAAATTCATCAAGGCGCAAGGTAACAACCCTAAAAATGAACCAACTTACAAGTAGGAAAAAGGAATTGTGAATACAAGCAATTTGAAATGTCTTTCATTAAAGGAAAATAGACATTAATACGAACATTTTGCAAAAAGAACGGATTAAAAATGATGGGGCATGCAAAAGTTATGATTTATTGAATTTTTAGTGAAGATAAAATAAATGAAGCATGTGATAAAAAAGAAATGCCATGGGAGAGGGTTGAACCCATGCCCTTTGGTTCACAAACCCAGCACTTAGCCACTTGGGCACTTGCGCGCGCGCTGTCAAGGAGGGGGGAGGATGGAGAAAATGATAAATCATGATAATTAAAATAAAAAGAACCAAAATGGGTCATCACTGAGGATCGAACCCTGGCATGTGAAGTGAAAGGCGCATGTTGTAACCACTGGGGTGGAGATACATCCAAGTATTTAGCCACCCCCATAAATATACATACCTAAACAAGTGTAAAAGCTGGGCAAACTTAAGGCAACAACAAGTGGAAAATGCAAAACGGTTTGATTCATAACTCTGTCAAAACTTAATCTTTTTTCAAGAAATTTTAGTCAAACTTGATTGATTTTTGATGAGGATTAAGATGGCACTAACAGTTTCTTGAAATAACATCCATAAATCAAAACACGATTGAACATGCAATTTGGCATTTTGAGATGCATTTTGGTATTTTAAAGATCCAAAACAGATGCAAATGGATAAGTAAAGGCCTGAGCATACTTAAATCATGATATGCACCTAATTCCAACAGAAAAACAATCATATTGCAGCAGAATATAAAAAGGCATGGTGAGTTGCTTTAATGAAAACCAAGTGATCAACATATCAACCAAACACAAGACAAACTATCATAGGCCAAACACACACAGCTCAGTCCAAAATTAACAAACTCTAGTTCTACTGCCAAGTTGAAGATTGGAAACTTAAAGTGCTGTTAAATTAAAACCAAAATATTGAACACATCACCAAGTGGTAAACTAAAGACATGCTGCAGCAAAAGACTCACATATACACAAAACTGATGCAAAGTAAACCAATATGGACCAGCTGCTATGAGTTAAGAAATGCACACACCAGTTGCATAAGTTTACAAACTTCAGGAAAGGCAACAAAGAGTAAACCAACTTAGACCAAAGGACTGTCATCAAGACAATGCCTCAAGACTGAACAGAGATAGCTTACATTGTTTAGAAAACAAGAACAACAATGGGAATGCAGATTCAAAGCCAAAATACCCATCAGATTCTCAAATTAAAAGGGCAAAACTAGATACATCTCAAACTTTGATCAAATTAACAACAAATCATGGAATCTCACCCTAAACTACTTGAGATGAAATGAATAATAAGATAGCAGCAAACAAAATGTCAAGATCAAAAACCACACAGAACTGTCATTAACATGCTATGTGAAAATGAAAAAAATACAATTGGAAAGCTATGTCATGAATTAGGCAGATTCTGATTGAACAAACATTACACACAAACTAAAAACATGTTAACAAGTGTTTCTAAACTTCAAGACCAATCACAAATGATAACGCGAAATCGTATATATATAATGATGTACTTTTCTACTAATCAGCGACCGTTTTCACTCCGATTTCGGATATTTCCATACTATTTGTCCAGTATTTTGCAGGTATTCAAAGTCCATGCTCAAATGGAGAAAGATGAAGAAAAGAAGCATTCACATGTGAAAACCAGGTGAAAATCAGGCCAAAAAGCAGCAAAAACGAGTTCTGCTGATATGACGACCGTCATACGTGTGACGAACGTCACAGGTCCATGACGACCATCATGGAGTTAAAATGCAGTTTTTCTGCATGTGCTGTGAAATGTTGAAAATGCCAAAGAGGAGTGGACCACTAACTCCTATATTTTCTGATATCACCCCCACTTTCCGAAGAAATAAACAGTTGAAAATCCCATCTATAAAAGGAGGGAGCTGATACCAGAAAAAGGGGGGCCGCATTGAAGAGACGAAGTGCTGCCAATTTACTTTCAGAGCAATATTCAGTTTCCCATTTTCTTATCGTTATTTTGTTTCCTTTTTCTTTCTTTCCTTGCAATTGTTGTTTTACTTTCCCATTTCTATTCTGTACGAGTAATTGGCATAAAGACTAAATCCTGCCGCCATTTTGGAGGATTTCCCAAAAGCTAATCGAATTGTTTACAGGTTTCTATTTTAATCGTTAATTGATTTCTATTTCCCATTATAATGCATATTATTATTTTCTGCCATTATTTACGTGTTGTTAATTTATATTCCATGTCTGGCTAAATCTTAAGTAATCGGTATGTAATAAATAATCTGATGGGATTCGATAATTAACCGGTGTATAACTACCTTTTCAAAACTTATTTATGGCTTCAGTTTTTAAATCGATTTTTCTAAATAAACCTTCGTCGCGACAACGAGAAATTATTTACAGTAGTTTTGCCACGACAGTGGGAAATTCATAAAGGTACGAACCGACAAGCGACAACTGAGGTTAAGTCCAGATAGTAAAAACTAAGCATTCATTTTAAAAACAGCGACAGCGCTTTAAAAGGAATTAGAACTTAATAGTTTTCAAAAAGTAACTTTAACCCCGAACGGGATAGCGACAGCATACGTTCCGCCTTAGAGTTGCGACTAGCGTCAACAACCATCGTGAGACAAAGGTCTTTAAACCATCATTTTCTTCTTAAACTATTTTTGAAAACCTAAAGACACCGGTGACCTGTAGAATCCCTGAAGAACTAACATATTACATACCGATTCAAGCATTTATACCTTAATTAAAAGCTTTAGTTCCCTTTAGTTTACGCACTTATTTTGTTTTTATTCCCCTAAAACATTACCAACCTAGCTAAACACCGTAACACCCGAAAATACTAGTTTGATTACGAGTCCCTGTGGGATCGATATCTATTATTACTACGCGATAGACTGTTCACTTGCAGTTAATTGAGTTAGACATAGAAAGTCGTGATCAAGTTTTTGGCGCCGTTGTCAGGGACCCGTTTAGTCAATAGTCTAATCTTTTGTTACACAGTATATACTAGGTTAACTATTCTCTCTCCCTCTACTCGTTCTTCGATTGTATGCCAAGTACTCGCTTACAAGGCGACATCTTACAACCTACAATCGCCGAACTAGAGCGCTTCTTACATTTAAGAAGGCGCATCATCGAATATCAACGAAGACACAATATTCCTGATCTTCTAGCTCATCCTCCTGTTGAAGAAGCAAAGATGGCTGACGGGCCTCAGAACAAACCGCTGAAGGACTACACTACACCCTCTCAGTTGGAACCTCGAAGTAGCATTGTTACCCCAGCTATCAATCGAACTGATTTCGAACTAAAACCATCATTGCTGTCAGCTGTACAACAAAATCAATTCTCAAGAAATGCAACTGAGGACCCGAACGAACACTTAACGAAGTTTGTGCAATACACAGACACAGTGAAGGCAAATGGAGTAACTCCAGACGCAATAAGACTTCGTCTTTTTCCTTTCTCTCTTAGAGATAGAGCTTGGACGTGGTTACAATCCTTACCATCCAACTCCGTAACGACGTGGGAACAGTTGAAGAACGTTTTCTTAGCGAGATACTTTCCGCCAAGCAAAACTGCTATGCTTAGAGCTCAAATCAACGGATTTCGATAAAAAGATACTGAATCTCTCTACGAAGCATGGGAAAGGTTCAAAGATAAGATGAGAGAATGTCCTCACCACGGTTTAGAAGACTGGTGACGATCCATACTTTCTACAATGGGCTTTTGTATAACACCAGATTAACGGTAGACGCCGCCGCGGGCGGTGCACTTATGGATAAGCCATACGAAGAAGCCTATCAACTTATCGAAAACATGTCTCAGAACCACTGCCAGTGGGGAGGCGAACGAACTCCAGCAGAGCAACCCACAGCGAAAGGTGGGATGTACGAGATCAGCAGCCTTGAAAAGTTCAACGCTAAAGTAGATGCTCTAGCACAGAAAATCGACAGTCTGACCGTTACCCCAACTGCAACCGTAGCTGCTGTAACTCCAAACTGCAAGTTATGTGGAATCGCCACTCATAATGCGCCCGAGTGCCCATTGTTGGCAGGACTTCCACCAGATCAAGTAAACTACGCTCAAGGAAATCCTTATGCAAATACTTACAACCCAGGATGGAGGAATCACCCAAACGTTTCCTACAAGAACGATAATGCCTTGCAAGCACCCGCTGCTCCGCCAGGATATCAGAAACCAGCCGCTGCTGCCCAGACTGCCCCTAGGAAATCAAACCTCGAAGTGATGATGGAAAAATTCATAGCTGCTCAAGCTCAAACAAATAAAGAATTCCTGAATCAAAACATACACACTAGCGAGCAAATTAAACAGCTGACTGGAAAAGTAGACGCTTTAGCCACCCACAATAAGATGCTCGAAACGCAGATATCACAAGTGGCTCAACAACAAGCCTCTGCAACCACCCCAACTGGAACATTTCCAGGCCATCTCGAACCTAATCCGAAAGGTTACACAAACGCTGTTATATTGAGAAGTGGAAAAGAATTGGAAGGCCCAACAGTTCCTAGGAATGAAGATTTAGTAATGCATCAGAAATCTGATAAACCAACAGAAAAGGAGTCTGAAACAGAAAAGAAGGAATGTGACGAGCAAAAAGTCGCCAAAGATGAAAACTCATATGTGCCTCCAGCGCCATATAAACCACCTATCCCTTATCCTCAAAGATTAATAAACTCCAAAACTTCAGGACAATTTAAGAAATTTGTTGAACTTCTGAAACAACTAAACATCACTATTCCGTTCACAGAAGCGATAACTCAAATGCCGTCATACGCTAAGTTTCTTAAAGAAATCATGTCTAATAAAAGGAAAATAGAGGATAACGAGACAATGACACTGCCGAATGTAGCGCAATCATTCAAAACAACATGCCTCCTAAACTAAAAGACCCAGGTAGTTTCTCCATACCTTGCGTCATAGGGAAATTCGTTATAGACAAAGCTCTATGCGATCTAGGAGCCAGTATAAGTGTAATGCCTTTATCTATATGCAAAAAGCTGAATATGGGAGAACTAAGACCGACTAAAATGTCCGTGCAATTGGCTGACCGATCAGTCAAATATCCCGTCGGTGTACTGGAAAATGTTCCAGTACGCATAGGCCAATTCTATATCCCAACCAACTTCATAATCATGGACATCAAAGAGGACTATGTTACCCCAATTATCCTAGGAAGACCGTTCCTAGCGACAGCCGGAGCTATCATAGACGTAAAGAAAGGAAGGCTAACATTCGAAGTAGGAGAAGAAAAGATAGAGTTCATCCTTACTAAGTTCTTGAAGGCACCAGCTATAGATGACACATGCTATATAGTAGATGTCATTGACGAATGCATATGAGAATTAGAGAAGGAAGAAATTACATATTCTGAAATCATGAAAATCCAGATCCCTGCTATTCATGAAGACGACAACCGGCGTGCACCATACAAAGATGATAGTCTGAGCGAGACCTTAGCACTAACTCCAAATCACATGCCAGGTCCGAAAAACCCAACTTTAGAGCTTAAAGAGCTACCTAAAACCCTCAGGTACGAATTCCTAGATACAGAATTCAAAAGACCAGTAATAGTCAACGCTAATTTAGGACAATCAGAAACTGAGCAATTATTAGAAGTCCTAAGGAAATACCCAACTGCGTTAGGCTATAATATAAGCGATCTAAAAGGCATAAGTCCTTCAATCCGTATGCACTGTATCATGCTAGAGGAAGACTGCAAAACTTCAAGAGAACATCAGAGAATGATAAACCCGATCCTAAGCACTGTAGTCAAAGACGAGGTGAAAAAGTTACTAGACGCAGGAATCATATACCCGATCTCCGACAGCCAATGGGTCAGCCCAGTACACGTAGTACCCAAGAAAGGAGGCGTTACTGTAGTGAAGAATGCGAAAGGTGAATCGATAACCCAAAGAGTTGTGACCGGTAACAGGATGTATATCGATTACAGAAAACTGAACAAGGCAACTCGGAAAGATCACTTCCCTTTACCTTTCATAGACCAGATGTTGGAAAGACTAGCGAAACATTCGTACTTCTGCTATCTAGATGGTTATTCGGGATTCTTTCAAATTCCTATTCACCCCGATGACCAGGAAAAGACAACATTCACCTGTCCTTATGGTACTTTTGCTTATCGCCGAATGTCGTTCGGACTGTGCAATGCTCCAGCTACCTTCCAAAGATGCACGATGGCAATCTTTGCGGATTACATAGACGACATCATGGAAGTGTTCATGGATGACTTCTCTGTATGCAGAAAAAGTTTTGAAAGTTGTCTGTCAAATTTAGAAATGGTACTCAAAAGATGCGCTAAAGTGAACCTTGTCCTTAATTGGGAGAAATGTCATTTCATGGTCCGACAAGGCATCGTTTTAGGACACGTCATATCTGAAAAAGGGATCGAAGTTGACAAAGCTAAAATAGAGATCATAAAGGATCTTCAACCTCCGAAAACTGTACGAGAAATACGAAGCTTCTTAGGACACGCTGGATTCTACCGAAGATTCATAAAGTATTTCTCGAAAATCACAAAACCTCTTACAGGTTTATTAATGAAAGATGCCGAGTTCATCTTCGACAAACAATGCTTAGAAGCATTCGAAACTCTAAAGTCAGTACTTATCACCGCACCAATCATGCAACCCCCAGATTGGCAACTACCATTCGAAATCATGTGCGATGCGAGTGATTACGCTGTAGCCGCAGTTCTAGGACAAAGGAAAGACAAGAAGCTTCACGCTATCTACTACGCTAGTAGAACTTTAGACCCTGCCCAAATGAACTACGCCACAATGAAAAGGAACTTCTAGCAGTCGTGTTTGCTCTTGACAAATTCCGTTCCTACTTGGTAGGAGCCAAAATAATCATATACACAGATCACGCTGCCATTAGGTACCTAATAAGCAAAAAGGACGCCAAACCAAGATTATTGAGATGGATCCTATTATTACAAGAGTTCGACTTAGAAATTAAAGATAAGAAGGGGACCGAGAACGTAGTTGCAGATCACTTATCCTGTATCGAGGGCATTAAACAAGAACCAGTGCCTATCAATGACGACTTTCCCTACGAACGTCTGATAGCCAAACCGGAAAGCGATATGTCCAACTCAACTTCGGAAGAACCAGAATTGGAAAAAGCCATGGAAGCTGTCTATGCCCAAGCAACTTTGCCGTGGTTTGCCGACATCGTTAATTACTTGGCCGCAGGCGTGCTTCCACCAGACCTGACTTATCAACAAAAGAAGAAATTCTTCCACGACTTAAAGCATTACTATTGGGACGAACCTCTACTCTTCAAACGAGGCGCCGACAACTTATACCATCGCTGTGTCCCAGAGGAAGAAATAGAAGACATCATCTCCCAATGCCATTCAGCACCTTATGGTGGTCATGCTAGCACCTCAAAGACGTGCGCTAAAATTCTACAATCTGGCCTATTTTGGCCCAGTCTCTGGAAGGATGTCCATATCGCTGTACTAAAATGCGACTGGTGCCAACACACTGGAAACATCTCACGACACGATGAAATACCTCAGAAAGGAATTTTAGAAGTAGAAATCTTTGACGTCTGGGGAATAGACTTCATGGGACCTTTCCCGTCTTTTGGAAACAAATATATACTCGTCGCTGTCGACTATGTATCTAAATGGATAGAGGCCGTTGCCGCTCCAACAAATGACACGCGAGTAGTCGTCAAACTCTTTAAAAACATAATCTTTCCTAGATTCGGTGTGCCCAGACTCGTCATTAATGACGGTGGTTCGCACTTCATATCGCGAATCTTTGACAAACTCATCTCCAAATACGGAGTCAAACACCGCGTAGCTACACCGTATCATCCACAAACTAGTGGACAAGTGGAGGTTTCGAACAGAAAAATAAAGCAAATTTTGGAAAAGACTGTCGCAACCTCCAGGAAGGATTGGTCATCAAAGCTAAACGAATCTTTATGGGCTTATAGGACCGCCTTTAAGACACCAATAGGTACCACACCATTTAAACTTGTTTATGGAAAATCATGTCACCTGCCGGTAGAATTAGAGCATAAAGCCTTCTGGGCTATTAAGACGCTAAACTTCAACTACACTACGACAGGAGAGAAACGGATCTTGAACCTTCATGAATTGGGAGAGCTCAGATTGGACGCATACGAGAATGCACGTATCTACAAAGAAAGAACCAAGAAATGGCATGATAAACGTTCGATCCGGAAACAATTCAGTGTGGGAGACATCGTGCTCCTATTCAACTCCAGATTAAAACTTTTCCATGGAAAATTAAATCTAGATGGTCTAGACCCTTTGAGGTCACCAAAGTCCTTAAGAGTGGAGTTGTTGAAATCAAAAATCAAATCAACGCATCGTTTATAGTAAACGGACAGCGTTTGAAGCATTATAATCAAAATGAACACAGCGACCACGTGAGCAATATGAAATTGCTCGAGCTTCCCGAATAGCTTATAGCCAAGCTATCGTCAGGCTTCTGACGTTAAAGACAGTGCTGATTGGGAGGCAACCCAAAATTTTTCCCATTTTCCCCTTCTAAATTTATTAAAACTATGTTTTCCCTTTAACTTATAATTTCTATAAATTTCTATTTTCTTATTTTCTATATTTATTTTATTTTACTTTTCTTTCTTTTATCACCCTTTGCTTCTTAAAAATATGATCTGAGTGAATGTGATTTTAACTTTTCCAGGATTTTAAAGTCGTTCTACTTTTCTCCCGTTTTTATCTGACTAACGAGTATGGTTGACATCGACGTTACGACTGTTGTGTTTAGAGGACTAGCTCATAAGGCCAGATTTGAGGCACTGACTCATAGAAGCTTTGCTTCGACTCTGTACTACGATAGACCCACCATGGACAAGCTAGGAATCTAGGATAGCATTCAGTATTTATTTAACTAATTAGGCTAGGAGCAAACTGCTCTAAAGACCCGATTTGCTACCTTACGCGAACTCACGTTCGAATTCCTTAGCTCCTTAAGTTACTTACCTGAACATGGCTATGGATCCACTAAACCGTACATCGTTAGCTAACATCCTAGGCTTCCCTAGCGGACCTTTTGTGTTTACCACCACTGAAGAGGATATTGATCTCGAGTTAGAACAATTCTGGGGTACCATCACTGGTAACTATCACCTTGAACCGAATGACATGCATAACAACGAGATACACAATCCAGCCTTCCGCTATTTCCATAGGATTTTAGCCCATACCCTCTTTGGGAAGGAGGAAAACATTACAACAGTCTCAAAGGAAGAGTTGTTCATCCTTCTCTGTGCTTCACAAGGCCGCCCTGTAAATGTTATCCCTTTTATGATGAGGGCATTCACACGCCTTAATCACAAACCTCACTCACCCATTTTAATAGGAGGCCTAGTCACCATGATCGCCCACGAAATTGGCCTGAGGTATTACCTGAACAAAGCCGTTCGTTTCGGCAACCTCAGATCAATGGACATCCAGTTCTGCTTCAACAGATGTATCTTAGGTACCTTAGGACCAGGAGCCTACGAATACCTCATAGTTGATCAACCTGTCCACCTTTTCACATTGCCCAACCATGAGCTAACCAGTATCCATAACAGAGACAATTGGCTTTATGAGTTGGACGAGCCTATGGGACCCACATCACCTCACTCCACACCTCAAGCGTACATGTATGACAGTGATCAAATCTCAGAAGCACATGACTATTTGTACTACCAAGATTATGAGTCCGAAGTGGAGATAGATCCTCAGACCCCTCCTAACTACCATAACTTTCCTGACCCCACTCCTGAACAAAACACAGACAAGTTGGACACTGTTCTGAGAACTATGGACGACCTCAAGCTGGAAGTAACCACTATAAAAGATGAATTAATGCAGCTTCACATGGATTTCGTTACTTACATGGACGTAGTTAGCGACCAATTTAATGACGTTATTCAGCAGACCAACAACTTGAAGAAACCAAAGGAGTGATATTTTAGTTTTCTTCTTAATTTCGGTTTACTGTATTTCACATTGTTTCACATTATTTAATTTTGCAATTGTTTCTTTTTGGATATTGTATTACTTTAAACTCATTTTTTGATTCAATGTTATTTTAATTTCATTCTGGTATCTCCCGTAATTATGTTTCATGTTATTCTCCATTTTGTAATCAGTCTATCATACTGCAAAAGTATTCAAAAATCATATTTTCCACTGTTAAAACGCCCCACAAGCGAATTTCTGCATTTCTGCAGAATTTGCTGCTGTGACGGTCGTCACACTCCCCTAACGGTCGTCACACGCATTACGACCGTCACACACCCCTGACGGTCGTCACGCAGATAAAACCCCAATTTTGTCAAAATAGAGGTCACGTACCTCTCCACCTTCACTCTCCTAATTCTCCACTTTCTCACATTTAAACCCCACTAAAAACCCTCTGAATCCCCCATTAAACCTCCACCTTTTCAACTTCCAATTCACTATTATATATTAACCTCTGCACTCCCATACCTCACCATCCACATAAACTTCCTATTCTCAACCTCTACACTTCTATCACGAAAATGGCCAGACAAAATCGTGCAAACCCCGACTTGAGCACTATCACTTTCCGAGAAGGCGAGGCCGGCGAAAGGCAGCAGACCAACTTCATAGCTTTCCATCAGCGGTTGCTTCAGCCGACCCGGTATGCTCACATGGATTCTCTGACAGAACTAGGGATTCTGGATGGCGTAACTTGGATGTTATAGAGAGCCGGTATCTGGCATCTCTGCACCAATCCCCAACCCACCTACAAGCAACTCACACTGGAGTTTCTCAGTTCCTTCGTGTACGCAACATCACCCGGCGATACCAACCAACTTACAGGCGCCGCCTGCTTTCGCTTGTTCGGCACCGAATATCAAGTCCCCCAGGACCGCATCGCTGTCATTCTACAGTTCCCTCATATCGACGATGCTCATCGCCGCATATCCGATCAGTTCTACCAAGAAGCTTTCCCTTTATGGAACCAACTGACCGGCACCACTCCAGAAAGTTGGGACACTCTGAACGCTACTCATATTCACAACCCAACAATTTGCTACTTTCACCGCTTGCTGAGCAACACCATATTCGCTCGTGACAGTAACCACAAGGTGAATTCGAAGGAGCTATTTTTCCTCCGTTGCGTGTTCGCTTCGGAACCTGTTAACGTCGCCCCGTTCCTCTTGGCTCACATTCAAGCCAATTGTAACCGCGGCTCAAAACCTTTCTATTTTGGTGGCATCATCACATCCATTGCCATAGGCCTCTGCCTTGGCGACCGCCTCCAGACACTCCGCCAGATGCCCCCTGTCTTCCTAGACACTGACCACTGTCGCGCCTCCCACCTCATCAGATCCCACGCAGATGGGAGATACCATCCGGTAGTGCGAGGATGCACTATCCAGAGCATCATCATGCCTTCACGCACCCGAATGCATCCGCAGGACAGAGCCAATTGGCTTTTCGATAGCACTGCCCCTGCTGCCCCAACTCAGGATAATGCCCAAGAGCCCAGGGATGAAGTTCAAGACGAGTTAGACAGAGACGACCAGCCTGAGCCATCACAAGCAACTGCTGCCGAAGGCCCTTCCGCGAGCCACCGCCGCTGTCCTGCCACTGATGACACATCCGAGGCCCTCCTCCGCTGCATCGAACAACAGAACCAGATGATGTTTATGATGGAACAGTAGAATTGACGGGCTGAAAAATTCGAAGCGTGGCAGAGAGAACAAACCGGTCCCATGAGGAAATCTTTGCAGCAGATCCAGGATGTCCATTCCGGCATGGCCGATGAGATGGAACACCTCACTGTGCGAGTCGACGACCTCCGCGATTACATCTTCCACACCGGAGCTTTGAACCTCGCGGCACGCGACGGCACAGCCAGAGGTCGAGGTAGAGATCGAGGAAGAGGAAGGGACTAGTAGTATTTTTCATTTTTTTGTATTTTTGTTTTTCTTTCCTTTGTATTTTTCCCTTCCGCATTCTTTCAAATCAGTGAGGACACTGATTGAGATAGTGTGGGAGCAGACCGTTATTTCCCTTTTCCCTGTTATTTCTCATTTCCGATTGTACTCTTTCTTTCGAATTTTCAATTTAAAGTATTTTTAATTTTCGGCAAATAAGCTCTTATATATATACATATCTCCGTTACATGAACTCCCCGCGCTTCATCTGACATATACAAAGAAACTTTTATCCTCTCCAAAGCATCACGTGACACGCCTAAACTTTACCAAGTTGGAATTTCCAAGAAGAAAATTTTGACAAAGCTTCTACTCCCTGACACCTTAGACCTCTGGTTTATGTGAGTCATTCTCACTACTTACTCATACCAAAGCCTCAAGTTTCGACTCGAACGGAGCCCCCAGTAGTTTATACGAGCAGTCAGCACCATCCTAAACACTTCTAAGCAAGAAACCGATGCAAATAAGTGTATGATCTCTAGTAAGAATTCAATAATCTTGAAAGAAAAGAAAAGCCATATAGCATGAATATAGAGATATGTCCCTTCTAAGTTAGGTGCTCCTCGCCCGAGCATTTAGCCCAACGGTATGAAACTCTTGCAGATTTATAGCAGAATGAGCATATGTGCAAAAGAAAAAAATCAAACTAGCAAAGAGATCATAGTCACCAACAGGTTTTCCTGCCATGAACATGTATGGATAACGAGCTTAATATGACTGCGCCAGAGCGAAGCCGGGTAAAATTTGTTGCGAGAAACTTGAAGCCGAGTTGCAGTAACATGATTGGGACTGGCTTGCATAAAAGAGAGGCCTTCGAAGACTTACAATCCAGTGTCGTAGCCGTATACGCTTTGTTTCCATTGGACCCCCGGTTTTTCCTAACTTGACGCCCGAGAAATCTTATCAAAGAAAGAGCGTGTCGCGTGCTTGCCGAACTTTAAATTTTTCCTACCTTTACTTGAGGACAAGCAAAGATTCAAGTTTAGGGGAGTTTAATAACGCGAAATCGTATATATATAATGACGTACTTTTCTACTAATCAGCGACCATTTTCACTCCAATTTCGGATATTTCCATACTATTTATCCAGTATTTTGCAGGTATTCAAAGTCCATGCTCAAATAGAGCAAGATGAAGAAAAGAAGCATTTACAGGTGAAAACTAGGTGAAAATCAGGCCAAAAAGCAGCAAAAACGAGTTTTGCTGATATGATGACCGTCACAAGGGTGTGACGACCGTCATACGTGTGACGACCGTCACAGGTCCATGACGACCGTCATGGAGTTAAAATGCAGTTTTTCTGCACGTGCTGTGAAGTGCTGAAAATGCCAAAGAGGAGTGGACCACTAACTCCTATATTTTCTGATATCACCCCCACTTCCCGAAGAAATAAAAGGTTGAAAATCCCATCTATAAAAGGAGGGATCTGATACCAGAAAAAGGGGGGCCGCATTGAAGAGACGAAGTGCTGCCAATTTACTTTCAGAGCAATATTCAGTTTCCTATTTTCTTATCGTTATTCAGAAGAGTCGCCACCGTGCGTTATTTATCCCAACGGAGGGAAAGGAAACGCTCAGAGTAAACCTAACGCAAAACGGGAAAGGAATGGTCGCCGCAACCGAATTCCTGGATTCGAGAGTCGATTACGCAAGGGGAAGGTATTAGCACCCCTCACGTCCGCCGTACTCGACAGGATCCACGCTTGTTTTCTAGTACGGATTGTTATTCTATCTACTCTAAAGGTCAAGGGTTAAAAAGAAAACAAAATGACTCGGCAAAGTATCGCATTTTATGCCTACGTATTCCCGTCTGGAACGAGAAATCAGAGTCAACGTAGTTCGCCTAACTACGGATAAAGGAGGGGAAGGTTGCTCGCTAGGATATAGCATCCTATGCCTACGTACTTTCATACAGCATGAAAGATCAGAGCAAACATGGTTCGGGCTACGGAAGATACAAGCTTGTCTGACTGTTTTTTATTACCTTCAAAAAGGGTTTTTCTTGATTAAGAGTCCAAGCGGACAAAAATGACACCTTGATGTTTGTTTTGAATCTTTTGCGAAAGAAATGTTTTTTAGTTTATTTGCAATCTCTGACGCACTAGAGACTATGATTTGAGAGTGACAATGTCGCGTGTCACCCAAAGGGTACCACACTAAGCAGCCAGACTACTGGAAAGAAACTCTCCAGCAACCCTTTCTCAAATAGCTTAAGGCTTGTAACGTACGACATCGATTAACCTTATTACTGTATTTTTGAGTTGTTTTGAGATAAGAAGAGAAAGAAGCTCTAAAAAGCCTAGGGTTGAAAAGGGAATAAAAACTAACCTAATGTTGTCATGCATGGATAAGAATCCTAATGTCTGTCATAATTTCCTTCTGCACAGAGGAAATCAGAGATCCTAGGGGATAAACAGAAAAGAAAGCAAGCAAATACAGTAAAATGCATGCAATGCAGCAATACAAGCAAGGCAAGGGAGTCCCACTCAACCTCGTACCTGGGAAAACAACAGGCAAAGTGAATCAACATTCACTTCAAACCTAGGGGGCAAGCTGCACAAGCCAACAAACAATACAGAAAAACAAAAACCAAAGCAGAGGAGGCAGCCCAAGCAGCAGCACAAAACTCCTACAACAAACAGCATAAGCAGCAGCTCTGACAGCAACAGTTGATTAAACAGCAAATGTTGACAGCAACAACCTTCATCTTCATGAATAGATGCTATCTTCAAGCTCCAATAAACTCCAAGCTTCAACAAGCTCCAAATTTCAACAAGCAACCAGCTTAAACCAGCAAACTTCAACCAGTAAACAGCTTCAACAAACACAAACCCTAGCTTCAACAAGCAACCAGCTTCAACAAGCACCAACACCATCTTCAACAAGCTTCAACAAGCAACAAACTTTCTCTTTACCCAGCTTCAACAAGCACCTCCCAGGGAGAATCAATCAACAAGATCAAATTGAAGTGTTAAGAAACTCAATGACAACCAAGGGAAGCCATTAAGATCTTAACACTGCAAAGGAACTGTATCCTCAAAGTTCTACTCTTAAAGCATGCCATTCATCACTCCAAAGGAGATATGTGACTTCTTTAAAAGGACTTCATGTCATTGGATTGAATGGAGATGAACAATATACTCCATGTTTGAAGAAAGAAACAAAACTAGTCTAATGATCTTCCTGAAACCCTAGTTTTCCTAAGCTCCTGACAAGCACTCCACAAGAGGACAAGGCTTCATCTCCAAGCTCCTTCAAGCTCTTAAAAGCATCTTCAATTGGTCTTCATCTTCATCCAAGCACAAGAGCACCACCACCCTAATCTAAGGGGAACTATTGAGTTAAACTAGTCAAGTTAGTTCACTAGAAACACCTAGAAGTTAGTCTTAAAACTAATTCTAATTAAAATACCAAAAATGATTGTAAAGTCCTATAAAAAATTCTAAGGGTTCCTAAACCTCTTAAGAATATATCCATACAAAACCAAGGGGTTAACCATTCATTAAGATCTAAAACTATGCCCTAAACCTAAGGGTACTATCCTAAAACCCTAAAATTACAACACCTAATGTTCAATATTCAAACTAGCCTAAAATTCTCTCACAAAATTATGAGAAAATTACTAGGGGTACATGCATTTCTAAGCTATCTAGTCCAAAAGAATCACCTCAAAATCACACACCAATTAGTCATACCAAAATCAGCAAGATCACATACCAAACAAAATTGAATTTAAAAGCAATTAAACTTCAAAAAAATGCAATTAAATTCTAAAATGCATGAATTAATAATTTCTCAATTTCCTAAAATTCTAGACTCTTTAAGGAGTCAGGGGAAAAAAGTCTCACCTAAAAATGTTAATTTTCCTATTTATTGTGATTTATTTCCTAAACTATATGAAAATGTTAAAATAAAAGGAAAACAATCAAAAATGATAAAACCTGCGTGTTGTTTAGCAATTAACTCCAGTTATTCTTCCAGGCTGGGCCCAAATGGGGGTGTGCGTATCAAGTCTGACTAGGCCCAAACCAACATTAAAACTAATCAGAAAATAAAATGGAAATTGAGAAAGTCTTGTGATGAATAGCAAAGATTTCACGTTGTAATTCACCAATGGGCCTAAACTGGGGTGTTGATAGCAAGTCTCACTTAAGCCCATCCAATATCCTTTTAATGAAACAGTGAGTTTCAATGTCAAACTCTCTTCAGATTTCACACGCGATCGTGGCCGTTGGATTTGGTTCTCAGTCAAGGTCAATGCATGATCCAACGTCCAATAAGTCATCTTCTCCAAAATGATTCAAATCTGAGAGGGAAACTCAGACGGTGGCCTGAGCTTTGCGCCACCGTCTTCTCTGGCGTACCATATCCAAAAGCGCATCAATTCTTACAACTAATCACCATATCCTACTCAAAATCATCCCCTGAGTTCAAAAATGATCTCTAATTTTATTGATTCATCCTCTAAAACCAAACCCGATCAAATGTTCAGAAATTCACCCCAATCTTGATGGTCACAATTCTTGCAAGTAAGGATCCTAAACTCATCTACACCTTTCCCTGATCAATTCTAACCATCTAAACACCATTACACCCTCAAGGATCAAGAGATATGAGCTTCAACAGAAATGGTGTCATGCCTAATTTGGTCTCTAATCATTCCAATTTTGGATAGAAATCCATCCTAGCCTCATCCCTAATCTAACCACATACCAAATTCTATGCATCTCCCTATAAATTAAGCTAAAAGAAGAAAGTTGCAAACCTGGTTTTGAGGGATGAACAGATGAAGTTATGGCTCAAATCAACCTCCAATTTCTTCCAGAAACACTCAACAACTCCTTCTAAAGCTTCTGAAACAGCCAATTTGCAATGAATCCACCTTGATCTCGAATCACGATTTCTGATCCAACTTGAGAAATTTCAATGGCTCCTTCTTGTTTCTCTCCAATTCTTGCCCAAAAAACCATCTGAACCAGTTGTAATGCATATATAGAGTGTGTTAGAACACTCTAGAAACTTCTGTAACAACCACAATGAGAAATTCAATTTCTCATGCACTTCCAAAATCTCATATGCAACAGTCACCAATTGCTCTGTTCTTGGCCTTGATTTCACTTGAAATTCTCCCCTTATGACATTTAGAATTGAATGGCTATGATTGTTTCCTTGGTTTTGATCAAATGGTGTGTGATTCAAATGTTGCTTCATTCTTAAGTTACAAAAGGGAAATGCTTGAAATTGACCTCAAATCCAAAATTTGGTAATGTCATCATTCTTATAATGCTTTTTCTGATCAACTTGACATATAACATGAGCTTGTTTGGACCCCAATCATTAAATTCCATTTTTTTGGCCTTTAAATGACTTATTTTTCTTCCTTTTTAAGCCATTTCAAGAAACTTCTTGTTACAAGCCAATCCAAGCTATCATAACCACTTGGTTGCACTCAAAACACCATTTTGAACAAGTTTCATGTGGAACAATTTTCCATTTGAAGCTTGCAAGTTGGAGTTATGGACCCATGATCACAAATGACCTATAATCACCAATACCCAAAATACCCCTGGCTTGCAAAGATCATAACTTGAGTTCTACAAATCCTATCAAGGACTTCTAGTACTATATGGAAAGCTAAGATCAATATCTACAACTCTCATGTTGGCCAAGAATCCATTTGAAAACTCCTTGAATGGCAAACGTTGCTTGGAAGTCAAGTGACTTTCACAGATAAAATTCATAGTCCTTTGATGACCTGTAATTTGCAAGGACCATAACTTGAGTTCTACAAATCTTCTTGAAGACTTCTAGTACTAAACTTAAAGGTATTGAGATGATCTACAAGTTTCATGTTGGCCAAAGATCCATTTGAAACTTGTATTTTGACTTATGTGGCTTTGAAGTTAGGCACTAAACAGGGGATTTTACACTGAAACCCTAATTTAGCAACTTCCCACATTCTTGATCCTTTCTTGCTTAACCTTGGCACAAAACCACACATGTATCAACATACCAATCCATGAATCCCATGACCTCAAAGTAGGCTTTTATTCTCTCCAATTTCTCCATTGACCTAGGGTTGACCCAGATGAAACCCTAGTTGACTGCACCTCAACTGTGGCTCTCATACTTGAATCAATGACTTGTCTCAACTTCAATATGGCCCTCTAGGCACTCCATGAGATCCATACACACCTCAAATTCACATCCCATGTTTCTCATCCCACTGATGATACTCAATATTTCTCAAGCTAGGAGCAAAACCCACATGTAGGCACTCAAACTTCTCAAGACTTCAAATCACTTCTTGATGGCTTGGATGATCTCTCAAACTTGGATAAGACCTCTTGCTAGGATTCTTCTGATAAGAATCACACTTGGACCCCTGTTGGATGAGTGATATGCTATGATATGCAAATGATTAGAACTATGTGAATGATGTAACTATGCAAATGAAATGCAATGAAACTTAAATCAGGCAAGGAAAGGTTGAGCAAATTTTGGGGTGCAACAGCTGCCCCTATTCACACGGCTTGGACCCGACTGGGTGAAGAGCGAACAGCCTTCAAACAATCGAGGTACGAGACGGTTGAATACCAAGAAACCCGGAAATTTTCCAACTGCAGAAATAAACTGCACTGCTTGGGGAGCAACATCCCCTAGCCGAATTCGCTTGTTACGGCAACAACTGATCCAACGTCTGATAATAATTCTGATTTCAACTTCAACCACCCATGTAACACCACAGGTACTGAACAAATTTTGCAAAAACACCTCTGTCCACAACTGGACTAACCTCGTCAACACAAGAAGTGAAACAAATTCGTCAACACGAATAGAGATTCTGTCGTCACAGGAGTACCCTTGTCCACATCTGGACCCAAATTTCGCCAAATCACGAATAAACATCAATCTGTCCACGTCAGGACTCACATTTCGTCAACCCAAAGAAATCTCAACAACACAATAATAGAACTTTGTCCATGTTAGGACGCTTGTTTCGTCAACACGAAGAAATCCCCTCAACAAGAGCAAAACTTTGTCCACGTTAGGACGCACACTTCGCCCACAAGAAGAAATCCCATCATAACCTTGTCCACGCTAGGACTCAAATTTCGTCAACCCGAGACATCCTATCATCATAGGAATAAAACTTTGTCCACGTTAGGGCGCTAGATTCCGTCAACACGGAGAAATCCCGACGACTTCGTTGGGGATGAGTTGTCCGCATCTCGTCAACGCGGGGAGATCCTATCAGCATAGGAGTAAATTGTCCACGTCAGGACTCACATCTCGTCAGCACGAGGAAATAAACCCGTCACCATGAAGAGAAATAAACTTGTTCACGTCAGGACTCTATCTCGTCAACACGAAGAACAGTAAACTTGTCCACATCAGGACTCGCATTTCGCCAACCCGATGGAAGGTAACTTGATTTGTCCACGTCAGGACTCACATCTCGACAGCACGAGAAAATCCTATCAACATAGGAGTAGATTGTCCACGTCAGGACACCATTTTGTCAGCACGGAGAAGGGTAAATTTGTCCACGTCAGGACTCGCGCATCTCATCAGCACGAGGAACTATAAACTTTGTCCACGTCAGGACGCACATTTTTCCAATACGAAGAAAGATATCTGCTGGGGGTAAATGGTCCACGTCAGGACACCATTTCGTCAACACGAAGAGCAATCAATTTGTCCATGTCAGGACTTCACATTCCTTCGACACAGAGAAATCAAATATGCCCACGTTAGGACTAGCACATTCCGTCACCACGGAGAAATCAAATTTGTCCATGTTAGGACTAGCACTTTCCGTCACCACGGAGAAATCAAATCTACCCATGTTAGGACTAGCACATTCCGTCACCACGGAGAAATCCCGTCAACACAAGAACAAATTATCCACGCCAGGACTCATATCCCGTCATCACGAGGAACTCCTATCAACATAGGCAATAAAATTTTGGCGACTTTCGGGGAAACACTTCTGTCAACCAGTAGGAAAATACATCCATTTATCCATACGAGAAGATACTCTGAATACAGTTTCTCTGCTTATCTCTGCAGTAGCTAACTCCATTGGTCCCAACCCGCAAACCTTCTAACACTGACGTGACGACAACTTTGAGGAGGACTCTACGGGGGATATTTGGAAACCAAACTGTCGGACACCTGTCTCGATAACCGGCGGCAGCTTCTGAAATTTTGATTCATGAAACCCTTTGACGCTGACGTACAGCAAATTTGAAGAAGATAATCTGCTGGCCGGATAAGAGAAACTTCAACAAGCAACTCTGTGGGGAACATAGTAAGATGAACCGTATCATCACACATCTCACTGCGAGACCTCGAATACCTGGTAATAGATCTGAGCTAGAACTCCATACTCCTGCTGAGAAAACACACCTGAAAGCAAAAGGTTAACCAACCTGATTTATGTTTCAAAATGCGTATGTTTGAAAATGGCGTAATGCTCCGTACGACACGGAAATGCTACACGTTTGAGTAGATGCAAATATGACGATATATGCAAATGCAAATGCAGGCTCAAGCTGTCGGGACCACTCTGATAATGATGTCTCAACAACATGAATGCTGAGGATAAAGCTAACTCCGCTGGGGAGAACAAATATCATAAGGGATTCCGGTAAAATAAATGTCGGAATCACAGTCGACTTTGCCAGGGAGAGATTAAACATTAATTTCCACTGGGAGGAAAGAACAAACACCCTGCTGGCGAATAAACTTAACTGAGGAAGAAGCGACACTTCTGGGAAAAGCACACTGTCTGGGCACAGTTTACACATTCAGAGTTACCACTCCGCTGAGGATCAACATCCTGTCAATGGCATGATGACCTGTGGGGAGAAAGGAACCCATCCTTCGCGGATATAAACCTTTTGAACCAACAACTTGGTTAACCATTGCGGGAATCTCCCATGCTGGAGATTGAACGTGCACATCTTTGATTCGCTGAGGAGCGCCACCTCTGCAGGGGACATTGATTTTGACTTGCTGGGATTAATCCTATGGACGGATTTCCATGAGGACACTCTCCTGGGGAGAATAATTCCCTCCTTCGGGAAGGGATAGATGTCATTTCAACTCTCTGGGGATAAGCTGCGACTAGCTGAGGAATGACATCAACTGGAGTCAGGTCTTACGTCAAGCGACCTTGGCTGGGGAATACAATTCCTGACCGTTTGCTCCAAAGGTAAGAACCCTGCAAAACACAAACGAGACAAAACAGGCCTATACAACAGAATCTATCCGGGTTGGCCTCCGTGACATTACTTCAGTCAATTCGAAGTTTTAGCAATTATTGGCAAGGGCCAGCAAGATTATGTAAGTGCAAGTTTAACAAAAACACAGGCGTCTTTCACAAGCAAAATAGTAAAGAACAAGCATCAAGTACTGAATAACATGTTTTATTGATAACGGGCCTCTGAATACGCAAAGTTTTGTACACTGGATGCAACTCCTGAAAAGAGGAAGTTACGCACAAACACACATAAATACATGCACAAGAAGCATAAAGAAAATACAAAACAATATTTTTTATACATGTCGGCAACGTGGCACAGACAAACACCATGAGCTGATCCTCCTATGACTCGCCTGACTCTGCGCTTTCCCGGTACTCGATCTTCGGAAGAGATTGTTTTTTTGGATAGACGGCCCCCCAGGTACTCCCAAACCACTAAGCAATGCCGTATCAAATCCGGACCGCAGTCATTTGCTTTTTCAAATCCCTAACTTTTGCGTGAACCGCCCTTTGCGGGTTTTCAATTCACCGGGATACCCTTTTTTGCCGAAGTCGCCCTTTGTAGGTTTTCGACTTCGCGGGCGTACATCTTTTCAATTTTATCCCTAACTTTTGCCCGAACCTTTTATTCATTTTTTATGGTTCGCCGGGATGCCCCATTTTTGCCTGGACTCTCTTTTTACTGTCCAGCGGGTCACTTTCAAGCAAAGTATTTTTTAACTGCGTCCGAATTCACAGGAGACGTAAAGTCCTCACCATCCATGGTGGATAGTAATATGGCTCCTCCAGAGAAGACTTTTCTGACGACATAGGGACCTTCGTAATTGGGAGTCCACTTGCCCCTGTGTCTGATTGTGGTGGGAGAATCTTTTTTAAAACAAGGTCGCCCGTCTGAAAGCTTCGAGGGCACACCTTCTTGTCGTAAGCTTTCTTCATCTGGCTCTGATACAGCCGACCATATGCTAGAGAAGCCAGTCTCTTCTCATCCATTAAGCTGAGTTGATTCAGTCTATCTTTAATCCATTCCGCCTCATCTAATTGGACATCACGTAAAACCCTCAGGGAAGGAATCTCGACCTCCAACGGTAACACCGCCTCCATCCCGTATACCAATGAGAAAGGGGTTGCCCCGGTTGATGTGCGTATCGTCGTACGATAACTGTTCAAAGCGAAAGGTAGCATCTCGTGCCAGTCTTTACACGTCACAACCATCTTCTGAACAATCTTCTTTATGTTCTTATTGGCCGCTTCGACAGCGCCATTCATCTTGGGCCGGTAAGGAGAAGAGTTGTGATGCTCAATCTTGAAATTCTGACACAGCTCTTTCATCATTTTATTATTCAAATTTGAACCGTTGTCGGTGATAATCCGCTCAGGGATTCCATATCTGCAGATAATATCTCGTTTGATAAATTTGGCTACCACTTGTTTGGTCACATTGGCATATGATGCTGCTTCCATCCATTTGGTGAAGTAATCGATTGCCACCAAAATGAACCGGTGTCCGTTTGATGCCGTAGGCTCAATCTTGCCAATCATATCAATCCCCCACATCGAGAAAGGCCACGGTGATGACATCACATTCAGAGGACTTGGAGGCACATGAATTTTGTCCGCATAAATCTGGCATTTATGACACTTCTTTGCAAACTTGAAACAGTCTGTTTCCATAGTCAGCCAATAGTAACCTGCCCACAGCAGTTTTCTCGTCATAGCATGCCCACCAGCATGTGTACCAAATGTACCTTCATGTATCTCTTCCATGAGCAACTTCGCCTCTTTCTCGTCTACACAGCGTAGCAATACCAAGTCGTGGTTTCTTTTGTACAGGACACCGTCCGGATTCAAATAGAAATTGCCAACCAATCTCCTGAGATTCTTCTGATCACGATTGGATGCCCCAGCTGGATACTCCTTGTTCTTCATGAAATTCTGGATATCAAAGTACCAGGGTTTACCATCGGGAGCCTTGTCAATGGCAAATATGAATGCAGGCCTATCAAGCCGAGAGATAACAATCCGGGGAGCCTCATTCCAAAAATTGACTTTGCATATTGAAGACAATGTCGCCAGGGCGTCAGCCATTTGATTTTCTGCTCGTGGCACGTGATGCAATTCCACCTTGTCAAAGAAAGGCAACAATCTCCTTGCATAATTCACATAGGGTATCAACTTGGGCTGACGTGTCTCCCATTCTCCTTTAATCTGATTCACCACTAGAGCTGAGTCTCCGTATACATCCAGGTTCTTGATTCTCAAATCAATAGCCTCTTCCAGACCCATGATGCAAGCCTCATATTTGGCCTCATTATTGGTAACAGGAAAAGTCAATCGGGCGGTAAATGGGATGTGCGACCCATGAGGAGTAGTGATAATGGCACATATTCGCTACCATAGGAATTTACAGCTCCGTCAAATATCAACTTCCATTTGGAACCCAACTCTGGTCCTTCGTCCGGCAACGGTTCTTCAC
This sequence comes from Lathyrus sativus, assembly GCA_963859935.3. NCBI lineage: Eukaryota > Viridiplantae > Streptophyta > Magnoliopsida > Fabales > Fabaceae > Lathyrus > Lathyrus sativus. The sequence goes on from OZ012739.1 coordinate 252,330,739, forward strand.
AATCCTTCATTTTCAGGTACATGATATCCTCGTCAGGAAAATCAAACCTCATCGATTGGTAGTCCTCAACCGGCTGCTCCGCAAGGTACTCTGACAAAACTCTACCTTTAATAGCCTTTTGCGAAACATATTGGATATCGTATTCTGTTAACACCATCTGCCATTGGGAAATTCTTCCGAAGAGTGCTTGCTTCTCAAACACATATTTGATTGGATCCATCTTTGAAATTAGCATGGTTGTATGGTTCAGCATGTATTGCCTCAAACGTTTGGTGGCTCAGGCTAGCGTGCAACACGTCTTCTCGAGCATTGAGTATCTGGACTCACAGTCGGTAAACTTCTTACTCAAATAGTAGATCGCATGCTCTTTACGTCCGGTCTCGTCATGTTGACCGAGAACACAACCCATACTTTCCTCAAGAACCGTCAAATACATAATCAAAGGTCTCCCGGCCACTGGGGGTATCAAAACAGGAGGTTCCTGCAAGTATTCTTTTATCTTGTCAAACGCCTTTTGACAATTTTCATTCCAGGTCAACACCTGATCCTTTTTCAACAACTTAAATAATGGCTCGCACGTCGCAGTTAGGTGAGATATGAACCAAGCAATGTAGTTCAACCTCTCTAAAAACCCACGCACTTTTTTTTCTGTTTTAGGCGTCGACATTTCTTGTATAGCTTTTATCTTTGCAGGGTCAACCTCTATTCCCTTTTCGCTCACAATAAACCCCAACAGTTTACCCGATCTCACCCCAAAGGTGCACTTGTTAGGGTTCAGTCTCAACCTGAACTTCCTAAGTCTTTTGAACAGTTTCAGCAGATTAACCAAATGCTCATCCTCCGTCTGAGATTTGGCAATCATATCATCAACATAAACCTCGATCTCTTTGTGCATCATGTCATGAAAGAGAGTCGTCATAGCACGTTGATATGTTGCCCCAGCGTTCTTCAGTCCGAAGGGCATCACTTTGTACCAAAATGTTCCCCAGGGAGTAATGAAGGTAGTCTTCTCCATGTCTTCTGGTGCCATTTTGATCTGATTATAGCCTGAGAAGTCGTCCATGAAGGAGAATATGGAGAACTGAGCAGTGTTATCAACCAGCACATCAATATGAGGAAGTGGAAAGTCGTCTTTTGGGCTCTCCCTATTCAAATCACGATAGTCTACACACATCCGCACTTTACCGTCTTTCTTCGGCACTGGTACTATATTAGCGACCCATGACGGATAAGTTATAACAGCTAGGAAACCGGCATCCCACTGTTTTTGAACTTCCTCTTTGATTTCCACGGCCATGTCTGGTCTGGTTCTTCTGAGTTTCTGCTTAACAGGCGGACATTCCTCTCGCAACGGCAGACGGTGCACAACCATGTCCGTATCCAACCCAGGCATATCCTCGTACGACCAAGCAAATATATCACCATACTCTCGCAGTATCTCAATCAGCCTTTGCTTGACATCGCTCTACAGCGCAGCCCCTATACAGATATTTCTCACAAATTCTTCCGACCCCAAGTTGATAATCTCGATTTCCTCCTGATGAGGCAGAATGATTCTCTCTTCCTGTTTCAACAAACGAGTCAGCTCCTCTGGTAGGTCGCTATCCTCAACAATCTCTTCCTCTGCTTGGAATACCGGGTGCTCGAAGTCGAAACGAGTCATAGGCGGTTCATCTGAAATATTAGTCCTGCAAAGGAAATGGTTAAACGCTTCAACACGCAAACAAAGCAAATAACCACGTTGCCATTTATTGTTAAAGTAAAACAAGAAAAACAGGGCTCACAATATTTGTATATGAAAACGCCTTTATTTCGTGATTAAAACAGTGCAGTACACATAATCAAGTAGCCCTAAGGTAAAATCACTATGCCCCGGGTAGGACATAGGATTATTCAACAATTGACAAAACAAATCATTACTGTTTAAGAGTCACTGGGACAGTTTCCCGGATGGACCAGTTGCAGAGACTTTGTCCTGGCACGCTTGGCTTGATCCACGCGTCCATATCGCAGTCACTATCTCCGTCTTCAGCATCAGAAATAGCGTTGATTGTCTCAAAGCACACCCCGCTTGGCGTAATCGTTATCGGTCCCTTGAACCTGGGCGCTCCTGAAGATGACGCTGACGACGTCGGTCGATACCCTAGCCCAAACTTGTTATTCTTCACGGGAATCTCCAGTACCTGCCCCCAACCTTTAGTCTCACCAGTCTGCACTAAAGCCTGAGTTTCTTTGTAGGATGACACTGCCACCTCTGGAATTTTGATGGGACCCTGAGCTTTGTCTTTAATCTGCAACGCTTCGAAGGCTTGACAAGGTGTCTCGTGTATTTCTCCGTCGACCTCAACATATCTGAACAATGACAGGTGACTGACCAAAATGTCCTCCTCCCCGCAAACGGTAACAACACTATCACCCACCATGTACTTCAACTTCTGATGCAATGTGGACGTTACAGCCCCTGCAGCATGGATCCATGGGTGCCCAAGAAGGCAGCTATAAGCTGGATGGATATCCATGATGTAGAATTCGGTATCAAAAATTTCTGGCCCCACCTGAAGCGGTAATGTTATTGACCCAAACACTGATCTTTTTGTCCCATCAAACGCCCTCACAACCAAATCGCTGGGTGTGCAAATAATTCCCCGTATGTCCAATTTCATCCTGGCTTTCTTTGGCAATACATTCAACGACGATCCAGTATCCACCAATACACGCGACATTACGATGCCCCGGCATTCCACTGATATGTGCAAAGCCATGTTGTGCTCTCGACCCCTGGGTGTTAGATCAAAATCTGTGAAACCCAGGCTATGTCCAGCATTGACATGTGCCATTACCCCCTCTAACTGATTTACAGCAACTTCTTGAGGCACAAATGACGTATCCAGAATCTTTAGCAAGGCGTTCCGATGGGCCTCGGAACATAACAACAACGACAAGATAGAAATCTTCAACGGCGTCTGCTGTAGGTGTTCAACAAATTTTATAGTCGCTTTTGCGAATCAGTCTCATGAACTCCTCTACGTCCTTGAGTGACGTATCCTTCTCTTTCGACTGAGTAGGCCCACTTTCATTTACTTTGGCTTTGCCTTTGGCCAATCTCTCCGCTTCTATTTCAGGTGAGGTAAAGATCCTTCCGCTACGGGTCATGCCCCCCGTTCCAACGACATTATCAATAGCCCCAGCTGGCGGGCTATTCACCACAATCTTTTCACCGTTGAAATATGCTTCTAATCCGTATGTCCAAGGGACAGCTTTCGTACTCTCAAAGGGAACAGGCCCTGCTTTGGTAATCGTAATAGTTGGCCGCTGGGCGGGCGTCGTTATCGTTATAGTCTTCCTCGGGATCGTCACCGTTGCAATATCATTCTGCTCATCACATAATGCCTCCACAGGCTTCTCAACCGCAGTTCGATCAAATTGCAAGGTCCCTTCGTCGATCATGGCCTGAATGCCCTGCTTCAAATCAGTACAACCCTCAGGCTGGGTCCAACACTCTAAATAGTATTCATCACAACCAGGGAATACTCCCCCTCTGAGCAACCTGCTTTTCACCTCACTCAATGGTGTCTTCAGTTCGTTAACATCCATCACCAAGTTCAAATTTTCTTCTGTCAAGATGGCATTTGCCCCATGATTAGGCATAGGTTGTTGTACAATATTGGGCCCCACCTGGCCAAAGTTGATGGCTTTACTGTCCACCAAGTCTTGAACTTTATGCTTGAAAGCATGACAAGATTCTACATCATGTCCGGGCGCCCCGGAATGGAATTCGCAATGCTTATTAGCGTCATACCCATAAGGAAGTGTCGGTCCTGCAGGCGGTTCCAACGTCCTTTTCTCAACCAAATTCAAACCCAACAGTGTCTGAAGAAGCTCTGCATATGTCGACGGAGGCTTATCAAATATCCTCTTCGGCTTTGCATTCTGAAACCTTCTCTGACCTTGATTCTGCCTTTACTGCTGTTGTGGTTGTTGTTGCTGCTGTTGTTGAGGAATTGGAATAGTAACACTGGCTATTTGTTGAGATTGAATGTACTGATTTCTGCCTCTGCCCCGGCCTCTGCCACCAAACACAGCGCTTGTATCACCCTGTCATCTTCCGTCAAACGCTTTTCTCGCACCCCCAGCTGAAGTAGATTCGCCTGCCTGAATCTTTCCAATTTTAATTCCATTTTCGTTCCTTTCTCCCATAAGGATCATATCGGAGAAACTACCCATCGAAACATTGAGTAACTTGTCATAGTACATTCCTGTAAATGTCCCCACAAACATGTCATTCATCTCCCTTTCAACCAAAGGAGGGTGCACCCGAGCTGCCATATCGCGCCACCGCTGCGCGTACTCTTTGAAACTTTCACCACTTTTCTGCGACAGACTCTGCAACTGAACTCTGTTCGGCGCCAAATCGTTGTTACATTTGTAATGCATAACTAAAGCATCAGCCAACTGCTTCCAGCTTCTAATCTGAGTGGGCTCCAGTCCCATGTACCATTCCAATGATGGTCCCGATAAGCTATCCTGAAAGAAATGCATGAGCATCCTTTCATCATTGGAATACGCAGACATCCTTCTATAATAAGAACGTACATGGACCTTTGGGCAGGTATCCCCTTTGTATTTGTCGAATGTTGGAGCCTTGAATTTTAATGGCACCCTCAGCCCTGGTACCAACCCCATAGTAGTCATATCTAACCCAGCGGAGTTCTGATTAACCACACCTTTCATCTTCTCTTCTAGCATTCTGATCCGCTGAACAGGGTCAATGGGGCCCTCAGGTCCCATACCTTTTCCCGAAAAAGCGTCGTCCTGGTGATCCACATTCCAGTCATTGCCATACCCATCGTAACCCATGTTACGACCGAATCCTTGCTGATTGAATGTAGGACCCTGTCCTCGGTTGCCGAACCCTAGATTGACCCCAGCAGGTCCAAAACCATTATTGAAAGGAAAATCTCCAGCGCCGTTGTTATTCACATTACCGAATCCACCAATACCGTGGCTATACCCCTGATTGTTGCCATAACCGTCATTACCAAAGCCTTGGTTGTTGAACCCGAAGTTCCCGTCCTGATTGACGTTGCCATACCCATTGTTTCCAAAATCAGCATTGTCACCGAATCCTTGATCGGCATCCCTAGTGTTGCCTTTGTTGTTAACAACATGCCCATCACCACCATTTCCAGTATTGCCATTACCAGCGCCAGCACCTGCACCAGTACCAGTGTTTCCGTTGACAGTCACAACAGGTGGAGTAACTGCCAGTGTCTCATCCTCCCGGCGAGGAGTTCCAACAAAATTGTGGTCATTATTGCCATTTCCGTTTGCCCGCGTCAGTAGCGGCTGCACCAAAGTCTGAAGATTCTCCTGGCCCTTGGCTATGCTCTCCATAGCTTGCATGAACAGAGTCAGCTTCTCACGGATTTCCTGCATCTCGACCTGAACTTGATCCATTGCCTTCTTACAGTTGTTTCTGGTTGAGTAGCGGTGGATTCTTTGGTCGTCAATCCTGAAAAACCTATGAGATGCAGGAAATAAGATACAGATTCAACAAGTAACTGGCAATGCAAAAATGAATATGCAGATGCAATATGTGTCTGTGCGTTAGGGAGATCAACCCCTGATTCTAGTGCCAAAGTTCCAGTGCAGTGACAGTGAAGTGAAGTGCTAAGAAGCTGGAATCCACTCATGGGAAAAACATCTCATATATTGCTGCGAAGAGCCCATCAAGTCAGAAATACAATATCACTAAGTGTACAAATAACAAGAAGGCATGACCTCAACCAACAATCCTGGTGATGGCCAGCACAATGCAAATAAAGCATATACAACAGTACATAAGGTAATCAAGTGTGACCATATGCCCGATATTCCTCTAACAATCTCTTGGTCTTGGGATGGTCCGGCTGAGAAAGCAACCCTTCAACGAGCGAGTCTCTTTGCTTGATAACACGCTGGAGATCCCCAATGGATTCCTTCCAAGCACCCTCTCCAAAGCACTCCTCTAGCTTCCGCTTTTTGGATGCAGACTCTTTCTTACGCTTGACAACTTTGTTCAACGAATTCTGAACGTTGTATCTCCGCATAACCTCTTCTTCAAACTTTTTTTGGATAGCCTTCAACTGATCTTCCAGTTCAGAGATCTACTGCTTCAGTTTTTCTTCTCTTTATTACTGGTCAGTGTAGCATTCCAGGTTTTGGTGAAGGTGGAGATCTCCCGGTAGGCTATATCAAGTGCTTTCTTCTTAGACTCCAGCATGTCATGGGAGCTCTTGAAATCTATCCCCAGACGTTCACGCTTCCTTCGTTGTTCATTCAGTTCTGTGCCTAACTGGTTCACCAGCTTTGTTTGCTGCTCGAAGGAATATACGGCTTCATTCCTTTCGCTCCTGAGTTGCACTAGCTCTTCTTCCAACTTCTCGTTGGCTTTCATCAGCTCTTCTTTCTCCTTCACAACCTGCTCATATCTCTCAATAGGTACAGTAGTTGGCTCCTCAACCACGAGGGGAGCAGGGGGTAATATAGCAGGAAACGACATCAGCGCCTGCTTTGCTCTATCTTGGATCCAGACTTGGTACGGAGGATAGGCTTGACTATCATTCTTACCCAACAACGGCTTACCCTTCTTGCAGTTGTTATTCCAAGCATGCTGAAGCTTGGATAACAATTCTCCCTTCAGATCACCTGTGAAGTACAGAGATTCCTGCACTTCCTCCTCTTTTGGCGGGCTTCTCAAAGCATAACCGAATTCCCTGATCAACAATGATGGGTTGTAATTAATGCACCCTTTCCTCCCAATCAGAGGAACGTTAGGATATCCTGTGCAGCTGTAGATAATCTCAGATCCCAGTAAATCCCTATCAAACCAGACAACATCTTATGAAGAAAGCCCCATCAGATGCTCAGACCATTCCACCGTAGTTGCAGACTCAACAAAGATACCCTTCTTGGGCAAGTGACTATCAAACCACATATACAACAAAGGTGCACAACAAGATACGTTCTTGCCCCTCCTATTCTCGTTCTTATAATGCAGGGAGTGATAGAGTCTCCAACCAACGTAGGCAGAGGATTGCCTGAAGCAAATATATAGAACGCATCCAAATCAACAAAGTCAGGCATATTAGGGAATAGTACAATGTCATAGATACACAAAGCAAGGATAGCATTAAACACAACCCAACAGCCACTCTTGGCATACTCTTGTGCTTTCCCAACCAAGAACTTGAGATAAAAACCAGAAACTCCGTTCCACGAGGTTAACAACAACTCTGAGGAGTCCAAGTGTAAAGCAACAGCCAAATCCTCCAGCTTGGGCTCAACACCCATATGAATGAAGGGTACCCTGCTCTGAATGGTTAACTCCAAGATCTCAGCATATTCCTCCATGGTCGGAGCCAGAATGAAGTCAGGGAAAGTAAAACACCTTAGCGGGGGATCATAAAATTGCATAAGTGCATATAATCCGTTTAGCTCATATGTGGATGGTTTGCAAACCAACCTAAGTAGTTTCCCATAACTCTTCCTGAAGCTTCTCTTCACATCATCATCAGCTAGAGATATCAAACCAAGCAAAGAAGAAACATCTGGAGTAGGCAACTTGTATGCCACAGTCTTCTTCAAAGTATCCATAATGTCAGCAGACAGAAATTCGGGCAACTAGAATCAGAGGGTATGAAATGCACCTGCAGCACAGACACACGTTAATGATATGCAAAATGAGTATGCAACAATGCAATATGCAAACATGCAACAGGGATCAAGTGATATATTGTTGAAGAGATCCCTCCCCAATATCTGTCTCACCAGACTCACAATACTGCTCAAACCTGGTCTCAACAGACCCACAACAATGCTCCAACCTGGTCTCAACAGACCCATAACACTGTCCTGATGAAGAACCCCACACATACTGATCCAATATTAAGAAAACCGGGTAGTCTGGAGGTCAAGTTTCCTGCATGCCCCAATCTCTCTCACAGGTAGGTGTCCTATCAACTGACACAAGGTACGGCATCCTATGCGGTCGTCGGCGTCACAGACTTTCAAGACTGATGATACGATACCCAGAAGGTGTGGCATCATCATGTCCTGGAGAGGCCTCACTTAGCCAACTTCCAATTGATCGGTCCCCAGAGTCGACAATCCAACTAACCAATAACCCCCTCAACCCAAAGGGTTGAAAAAGAAGTCAACCAGAAGGACCTCGTCTGAGTGTGGATTTTGTGGGACACTAGTACATGCAAAGCACGCACGCGCCCACTACTTTCCACAACTAATTCTAGGTGCACTCAAGCCCAGGTCCAACTTATCTCTCAATCTGACCCCCTACCCCAGCATAACAACAATAATATAATGCTGAAAGTAAATAAAGAAAAGTAAATCCATACAAAACCCACGACGGGAAAACAAGCGCTAGGACTGACTCGTGTAGGGAACCGTTGGAGTCCCCAGCAGAGTCGCCAGCTGTCGCTACTGCGAAAATCGGCGCCGGCTATGACAGAAGAGTCGCCACCGTGCGTTATTTATCCCAACGGAGGGAAAGGAAACGCTCAGAGTAAACCTAACGCAAAACGGGAAAGGAATGGTCGCCTCAACCAAATTCCTGGATTCGGGAGTCGATTACGCAAGGGGAAGGTATTAGCACCCCTCACGTCCGCCGTACTCGACGGGATCCACGCTTGTTTTCTAGTACGGATTGTTATTCTATCTACTCTAAAGGTCAAGGGTTAAAAAGAAAAGAAAATGACTCGGCAAAGTATCGCACTTTATGCCTATGTATTCCCGTCTGGAACGAGAAATCAGAGTCAACGTAGTTCGCCTAACTACGGATAAAGGAGGGGAAGGTTGCTCGCTAGGATATCACATCTTATGCCTACGTACTTTCATACAGCATGAAAGATCAGAGCAAACGTAGTTCGGGCTACGGAAGACACAAGCTTGTCTGACTGTTTTTTTATTACCTTCAAAAAGGGTTTTTCTTGATTAAGAGTCCAAGCGGACAAAAATGACACCTTGATGTTTGTTTTGAATCTTTTGCGAAAGAAATGTTTTTTAGTTTGTTTGCAATCTCTGACGCACTAGAGACTATGATTTGAGAGTGACTATGTCGTGTGTCACCCAAAGGGTACCACACTAAGCAGCCAGACTACTGGAAAGAAACTCTCCAGCAACCCTTTCTCAAATAGCTTAAGGCTCGTAACGTACGACATCGATTAACCTTATTACTGTATTTTTGAGTTGTTTTGAGATAAGAAGAGAAAGAAGCTCTAAAAAGCCTAGGGTTGAAAAGGGAATAAAAACTAACCTAATGTTGTCATGCATGGATAAGAATCCTAATGTCTGTCATAATTTCCTCCTGCACAGAGGAAATCAGAGATCCTAGGGGATAAACAGAAAAGAAAGCAAGCAAATACAGTAAAATGCATGCAATGCAGCAATACAAGCGAGGCAAGGGAGTCCCACTCAACCTCGAACCTGGGAAAACAACAGGCAAAGTGAATCAACATTCACTTCAAACCTAGGGGGCAAGCTGCACAAGCCAACAAACAATACAGAAAAACAAAAACCAAAGCAGAGGAGGCAGCCCAAGCAGCAGCACCAAACTCCTACAGCAAACAGCACAAGCAGCAGCTCTGATAGCAAAAGTTGATTAAACAGCAAATGTTGACAGCAACAACCTTCATCTTCATGAATATCTCCTATCTTCAAGCTCTAATAAACTCCAAGCTTCAACAAGCTCCAAATTTCAACAAGCAACCAGCTTAAACCAGCAAACTTCAACCAGTAAACAGCTTCAACAAACACAAACCCTAGCTTCAACAAGCAACCAGCTTCAACAAGCACCAACCCCATCTTCAACAAGCTTCAACAAGCAACAAACTTTCTCTTTACCCAGCTTCAACAAGCACCTCCCAGGGAGAATCAATCAACAAGATCAAATTGAAGTGTTAAGAAACTCAATGACAACCAAGGGAAGCCATTAAGATCTTAACACTGCAAAGGAACTGTATCGTCAAAGTTCTACTCTTAAAGCATGCCATTCATCCCTCTAAAGGAGATATGTTACTTATTTAAAAGGACTTCATGTCATTGGATTGAATGGAGATGAACAATATACTCCATGTTTGAAGAAAGAAACAAAACTAGTCTAATGATCTTCCTGAAACCCTAGTTTTCCTAAGCTCCTGACAAGCACTCCACAAGAGGACAAGGCTTCATCTACAAGCTCCTTCAAGCTCTTCAAAGCATCTTCAATTGGTCTTCATCTTCATCCAAGCACAAGAGCACCACCACCCTAATCTAAGGGGAACTATTGAGTTAAACTAGTCAAGTTAGTTCACTAGAAACACCTAGAAGTTAGTCTTAAAACTAATTCTAATTAAAATACCAAAAATGATTGTAAAGTCCTATAAAAATTTCTAAGGGTTCCTAAACCTCTTAATAATATCTCCATACAAAACCAAGGGGTTAACCATTCATTAAGACCTAAAATTATGCCCTAAACCTAAGGGTACTATCCTAAAACCCTAAAATTACAACACCTAATGTTCAATATTCAAACTAGCCTAAAATTATCTCACAAAATTATGAGAAAATTACTAGGGTTACATGCATTTCTAAGCTATCTAGTCCAAAAGAATCACCTCAAAATCACACACCAATTAGTCATACCAAAATCAGCAAGATCACATACCAAACAAAATTGAATTTAAAAGCAATTAAACTTCAAAAAAATGCAATTAAATTCTAAAATGCATGAATTAATAATTTCTCAATTTCCTAAAATTCTAGACTCTTTAAGGAGTCAGGGGAAAAAAGTCTCACCTAAAAATGTTAATTTTCCTATTTATTGTGATTTATTTCCTAAACTATATGAAAATGTTAAAATAGAAGAAAAACAATCAAAAATGATAAAACCTGCGTGTTGTTTAGCAATTAAGTCCAGTTATTCTCCCAGGCTGGGCCCAAATGGGGTTGTGCGTATCAAGTCTGACTAGGCCCAAACCAACATTAAAACTAATCAGAAAATAAAATGGAAATTGAGAAAGTCTTGTGATGAATATCAAAGATTTCACGTTGTAATTCACCAATGGGCCTAAACTGGGGTGTTGATAGCAAGTCTCACTTAAGCCCATCCAATATCCTTTTAATGAAACGGTGAGTTTCAATGTCAAACTCTCTTCAAATTTCACACGCGATCGTGGCCGTTGGATTTGGTTCTCAGTCAAGGTCAATGCATGATCCAACGTCCAATAAGTCATCTTCTCCAAAATGATTCAAATCTGAGAGGGAAACTCAGACGGTGGCCTGAGCTTTGCGCCACCGTCTTCTCCGGCGTGCCATATCCAAAATTGCATCAATTCTTGCAACTAATCAGCCTATCCTACTCAAAATCATCCCCTGAGTTCAAAAATGATCTCTAATTTTATTGATTCATCCTCTAAAACCAAACCCGATCAAATGTTCAGAAATTCACCCCAATCTTGATGGTCACAATTCTTGCAAGTAAGGATCCTAAACTCATCTACACCTTTCCCTGATCAATTCTAACCATCTAAACACCATTACACCCTCAAGGATAAAGAAATATGAGCTTCAACATAAATGGTGTCATGCCTAATTTGGTCTCTAATCATTCCAATTTTGGACTGAAATCCATCCTAGCCTCATCCCTAATCTAACCACATACCAAATTCTATGCATCTCCCTATAAATTAAGCTAAAAGAAGAAAGTTGCAAACCTGGTTTTGAGGGATGAACATATGAGGTTATGGCTCGAATCAACCTCCAATTTCTTCCAGACACACTCAACAACTCCTTCTAAAGCTTCTGAAACAGCCAATTTGCAATGAATCCACCTTGATCTCGAATCACGATTTCTGATGAAGCTTGAGAAATTTCAATGGCTCCTTCTTGTTTCTCTCCAATTCTTGCCCAAAAAACCATCTGAACCAGTTGTAATGCATATATAGAGTGTGTTAGAACACTCTAGAAACTTCTGTAACAACTACAATGAGAAATTCAATTTCTCATGCACTTCCAAAATCTCATATGCAACAGTCACCAATTGCTTTGTTCTTGGCCTTGATTTCACTTGAAATTCTCCCCTTATGACATTTAAAATTGAATGGCTATGATTGTTTCCTTGGTTTTGATCCAATGGTGTGTGATTCAAATGTTGCTTCATTCTTAAGTTACAAAAGGGAAATGCTTGAAATTGACCTCAAATCCAAAATTTGGTAATGTCATCATTCTTAAAATGCTTTTTTAGATCAATTTGACATATAACATGAGCTTGTTTGGACCCCAATCATTAAATTCCATTTTTTGGCCTTTAAATGACTTATTTTTCTTCCTTTTTAAGCCATTTCAAGCAACTTCTTGTTACAAGCCAATCCAAGCTATCATAACCACTTGGTTGCACTCAAAACACCATTTTGAACAAGTTTAATGTTGAACAATTTTCCATTTGAAGCTTGCAAGTTGGAGTTATGGACCCATGATCACAAATGACCTATAATCACCAATACCCAAAATACCCCTGGCTTGCAAAGATCATAACTTGAGTTCTACAAATCCTATCAAGGACTTATAGTACTCTATGGAAAGCTAAGATCAATATCTACAACTCTCATGTTGGCCAAGAATCCATTTGAAAACTCCTTGAATGGAAAACATTGCTTGGAAGTCAAGTGACTTTCACAGATAAAATTCATAGTCCTTTGATGACCTGTAATTTGCAAGGACCATAACTTTAGTTCTACAAATCTTCTTGAAGACTTATAGTACTCAAATTAAAGTTATTGAGATGATCTACAAGTTTCATGTTTGCCAAAGATCCATTTGAAACTTGTATTTTGACTTATGTGGCTTTGAAGTTAGGCACTAAACAGGGGATTTTACACTGAAACCCTAATTTAGCAACTTCCCACATTCTTGATCCTTTCTTGCTTAACCTTGGCACAAAACCACACATGTATAAACATACCAATCCATGAATCCCATGACCTCAAATTAGGCTTTTATGCTCTCTAATTTCTCCATTGACATAGGGTTGACCTAGATGAAACCCTAGTTGACTGCACCTCAACTGTGGCTCTCATACTTGAATCAATGACTTGTCTCAGCTTGAATATGGCCCTCTAGGCACTCCATGAGATCAATACACACCTCAAATTCACATCCCATGTTTCTCATCCCACTGATGATACTCAATATTCCTCAAGCTATGAGCAAAACCCACATGTAGGCACTCAAACTTCTCAAGACTTCAAATCACTTCTTGATGGCTTGGATGATCTCTCAAACTTGGATAAGACCTCTTGCTAGGCTTCTTCTGATAAGAATCACACTTGGACCCCTGTTGGATGAGTGATATGCTATGATATGCAAATGATTAGAACTATGTGAATGATGTAACTATGCAAATGAAATGCAATGAAACATAAATCAGGCAAGGAAAGGTTGAGCAAATTTTAGGGTGCAACACCTTGCAATTGTTGTTTTAATTTCCCATTTGTATTTTGTACGAGTAATTGGCATAAAGACTAAATCCTGCCGCCATTTTGGAGGATTTCCCAAAAGCCAATCGAATTGTTTATATGTTTCTATTTTAATCGTTAATTGATTTCTATTTCCCATTATAATGCATATTATTATTTTCTGCCATTATTTACGTGTTGTTAATTTATATTCCATGTCTGGCTAAATCTTAAGTAATCGGTATGTAATAAATAATCTGATGGGATTCGATAATTAACCGGTGTATAACTACCTTTTCAAAACTTATTTATGGCTTCAGTTTTTAAATCGATTTTTCTAAATAAACCTCCGTCGCGACAACGAGAAGTTATTTACAATAGTTTTGCCACGACAGTGGGAAATTCATAAAGGTACGAACCGACAAGCGACAGCTGAGGTTAAGTCCAGATAGTAAAAACTAAGCATTCATTTTAAAAATAGCGACAACGCTTTAAAAGGAATTAGAACTTAATAGTTTTCAAAAAGTAACTTTAACCCCGAACGGGATAGCGATAGCATACGTTCCGCCTTAGAGTTGCGACTAGCGTCGACAACCATTGTGAGACAAAGGTCTTTAAACTATCATTTTCTTCTTAAACTATTTTTGAAAACCTAAAGACACCGGTGACCTGTAGAATCCCTGAAGAACTAACATATTACATACCGATTCAAGCATTTATACCTTAATTAAAAGCTTTAGTTCCCTTTAGTTTACGCACTTATTTTGTTTTTATTCCCCTAAAACATTACCAACCTAGCTAAACACCGTAACACCCATAAATACTAGTTTGATTACGAGTCCCTGTGGGATCGATATCTATTATTACTACGCGATAGACTGTGCACTTGCAGTTAATTGAGTTAGACATAGAAAGTCGCGATCAATAAACCAAACAAAAGTGAAAATGGTATGCTAGTTGCTCATTTACAAATGAAATGCATAATTGAAAACATGACATATATGGAACAACTTTAGACCAAACAAACACCACACACAAACTTCAAATGTATCCATGGATGATTCTATAACTCAAGTTTGATCATAAAATGCACACAACAAAATTTGGTTCACAGGCTGTAAGTGTAGTATATGTGAGCAGGCTGTCAAAACAGGATGAGGTTCAAATTGGCACAACATTCATGTGAGGTCTGGTTCATGCACACATATAAGTCCTAATCATGTTATCTAAAGGTCTAATGCTCATGAAATAACCCAAAGATGCTTCAAACAGAAAAGTGTATGGTGTGTGTGCAGCTGTGGTTTGCAAAAGCTGTTGACAGCAAGATGATGAGGTATTACTAGTTCAGTTCAAAATAAGTAGTTTCATGTCATGAAATTAGCATACACATATCACAAACATGAAAACAAATAAGGTCACACTCAAAGTTTAGGCATATTGCCATTAGAATAGAAATTGGTATGTTGACACTTATGAAATGCAAAAACAAGTTCATTTATGCAGCAGGATAGTTCATGGCAATTTGAGACAGTTAGGCATCACACACCAACTTAAAACATGTCAAATGATGATTTCACACTTAAAGACCAATCACAAACTGTTCAAAACAAGAACTGATATGTTGTTACAAGCATTTGACAGCAAAACAAGCAATAAACCTCACAGCAGATCCTCTTAGCTAATTCTCATATTTTTGTCAGTTTCAACAAGTTTCAATTAAGACAAGCAAGACCAAACCATAACAAATCAACAGTTCAAGCAAATGAGATGAAACAATGCAGTTGAGTGTGACACAAGCAGTTGCATACTATCTTAGCACAACATTCATGAAAAATGGTATTGGCAATTTGAAACAAACACCACAACTGTGAAACAACAGCCACACTAGGTTCATACATGACCTTTGGGCAGGGGAACCTCAGGAAATAACTATCAAGCATATTCTAAATGACAAGAACTGATGGATTTGTATCAAGCACAACAACATTTCATGTTAAGACCTCTAAGACTACCCTTGTAGACAAATTCCCCAAAACAGTTGTAGACAACATAAAAAGTTCATTTTTGACAGAATATTATCAACACATCACTCATGAACAATATACTTTAACAAAAGCAAGAACATAGTAATAAACACAAACTCTTGACAAAGAGCCATTTTGGGACAGCATGACTATGGTTTTCAAAATAGAACTTCAAATTTACAAAGCATGACAATGTATGTATAATGAGGAGGTTGAGCATTACATACCTCTTGTAGACCTTCTTGAGCAAGCTAGAAAGCAAAGAAACCTAGAGATCTTCTTCTTTGGCACAAATTTGGAGTTTTCTTCCTCTTGAAGCAATAAGCAATCCTTTAGGACAGTTTGAGTAAAGAGCCTCCTAGTTGGTTTGTGAGCCTTTGGACAGTTGAAATAAGATATATATGAGGTGTTGGGGGTGTTGAAGTGGTAGGAAAGGCCTTAAGTAGAGACTTGGCTTCCAAAGTGTATAAAAGTCAAAATATGAAGGTATGAAGGTTGACTTTTAGATTGATGAGTTTTTTTATGAAAGTAATGGTGGGAACAGTTTCAAATGGACATTTTAAGGGTGTGTAGATGATCTTTGAAGTGTTTTGATGTTTGGAACAGGAAATAGCATGAAAAGTGGAAAATGGTGATTTTTGTGATTTTGAGAAGTTAAGCACTTTCAAGCAAGGAAAGGAATGATAGAGCTATGAGTTTCTATGTATTCTTGATATCTCTGGTGTGGTTAACAACATAGAGAAATCCCTCTATTTATAGGGAGAGTGAGGGTGAGGGCAGCCTTGGTTTTTCCACATTTTTGAGGGAGATTTTGAATGAAATCTTGCCAAGATCAAGTGGCAGATTTTCTCATTAATTCTTGGGCAAATGCTGAGCAAAATATCAAGTGAGATGGGAGGGATGAGATGATTGAAGTGAAGCTATGAGAGTAGGGGACTGCAGCTGCACAACTCTTTGAAAAAGTTTCTCTTTCATAGTCCTTTAAATGATTATTATATTAGCCACTTGCTCCAAGTTGCAAAGCCCATCAATTCTTCATTTCTTCTGGTTTTTGCTTCATCTAAGCTTCACATTATCAGAATAAAACATGATCCAATGGTTGAGGGTGGCCCAAGTTATTGAATTTTGAATTTTAGAAAGAGTTGAAGTGGTAACTTCAAGTGCGGCAGCCCCAACTTCCATGATCCATAACTCTCAGCTCAAAACTATTGAGGAGTTCTACCACATTTTAGAAAGCCTTCATGTAGCTCTACAATTTTCATGTTTTTGGAATTTTCAAATTCCCACTGAAACTAGGTCAAAAGACCTCTCAAAGATGCTGAAAAACATACCTAAAAGACCAAATAACTTAGAATTTTTGTAAGTTATTTCCCTTCTTGAAATGAATTTGGTCATAACTCCAAATCTAGGCATTTTTTGATCATGGAACACTTTGGTACTTTTGTAGGAACTTTAAATAGATTTCCAATGAGCTTTGAACCAACTCAATTGAATGTGTGGTTGAGGAGTTATGGTATTGCCCCTTTCAAAACCCTAATTCCCGATTTTTGCGATTACTCCCTAACCCTTGATCCAATGGTCATGAAATTTTATGGGCAGGTGTAATATGGCATAAGGAACATTTTTTATTCACATCTTGAAGTCAAAATACTTATGAGTGAAGAGTTGACTTTTCGGTCAATCGTACGACCAATCGGTGACTACCGAGTCGACTGTTGACATTCCGGGTATTTTCAGACCTTGAAACTTCTTTATTAGACTTTACTAAGCCATAGGAACTTCATGGACCATGATCCCACCATTGGAACACTTCTTAAATCAAAAGTCAAACTACAGTTGACTTTTTCTGATCGAAAACCCTAATCGGGTATCCTGAACTGCACTACTCTCAATTCCTGGGTGATAACCTCAAATTGGATTCATACTTAACCCAACGTAGTATCCTTAATCTTTTTTATAGTTGAATCAATCTAAAACATTGAGTAATCAAACCATCGGAGTCTCGATTTTTGACTGTACGGAACCCTGATTCATCTGCATCTTGACAAAGATAAACTTGAAATGGGTTAAGGTTAGCTAATCAAATGAATATGATCCTAAAATTATGATGAGGATCTAAGGGGTCAAAATTTGGGGTGCAAAAGTATGCATCTCATTTGCACCATATTCCCCACACGATCCTTGATCCCATTCAAGTCGATCTTCTAAGTTAGATCCTACCCCATAGGAAAAACCTGTATCTTTTACAACTTAGAATAAACAATTCAACTCAATTCAAACTCTTTCAAACACATTAGAGAATAAGATGTTAATCATCTTAAGTGGGATAAAACTTCTACCCCATAACAACATAATCAATTTCCCTACAACGTTATGGTGGTTAAATCAAGTAATCTCCCTTAAAATGACAACTCATCTTTTCTCCTAAAATCAATCAATCAACTACCCTAAACCCGTAGGAACTTTGACCACAGTCAAAGGTCTCCTCAAACCCTTTAGGGGAACTACAGATACTCTGATTCCACTCCCGTAAGGATATGTAGGCATAAGATGCGATATCTTATCGAGTATACTTAGAAATAAACCCCTAGGTCTTTCATCCTTTAAGCAGATAACCCTTAGTAATAAGACAAACATAAAACAAGAGGTTCCTGTAGAGTACTACAGAAACTTAGGATGCTAGCACCTTCCCGAAGTTTAACCAACCCCCGAACCTATAACTCTCTAACTTGCATTTGCATTGCATTGTGGGTATTTCGATCTTTATCCCTTCCTTTGGATAAATCAAAGTTCGGTTCCAAATGAATTAGAATCAAGCTTATTAATAGCTTGGTATCCAAATTTCATCGCGACAACCTCGTATCCCTTCGAGATCATTGTTCATTTGATCGATTCTTTGGTCTTCATCAGACATTCTTCTCTGAGCGTTGGCTCGGGTGTTGTAGTGATGAGGACTCAGTGTGACATTCTTTCCTCCCTCTAGTGGAAAAGAACAACAGATGAGCTGCAGAACCCATGCAACCCTATGCAAATGTGTCGCTTCCGCGAAAATAAGGTGCCGGCAAAACAGAAGAGTCGCCACCTTTCGTTATTTATCCCTCAGAACGGTAAAGGAAACGATCGGAAAAACCTGACGAAAAGGTATAAGACAAGGTCGTCGCAACCGTTGTCTGGGTTCGGGAGTCGGTTACGCAAGGGGAAGGTATTAGCACCCCTCACGTCCGTCGTACTCGACGGGATCCACACTTGTTGTGTTTACTGGACGAGTTGGTTTATCTATCTACCTATCAAGGCTGGCTTAAAAAGAAAAGAAAATCACTCGACAAAGCGTCGCACTTTATGCCTACGTATCCTCATCAGAGAATGAGAAATCAGAGCCCACGTAGTTCGACCTACGACGGGTTACGGGGAAGGTGGCTCGCCTATACATCAGTATTGTGCCTACGTACTGTCAACAGATATGAGAGATCAGAGCTTACGTAGTTCGGGTAACTACGGATTACGGGAATTCAGATTCATCTGTTTTATCGAGTAGGGTTAAACAGCAGTTCCGGCAGTTAGGGACAAAGCCTGTTTGCGGTGGCACTGAAGTTTAACAACACTCTTTTCTTCAGAAAATCTTTCCTTTGAATTATGGGCCCACGGGGCAAAAAGGTTTGAAGTTTGTTTTCTGTCTTTTACGAAAGAAGTGTTTTTTATTGTGTTTGCAATTTCAATCGCACTAAAGAGTATGACCTGAGAGTGAATGCATCGCATGTCACCCAAAGGGTACCATACTAAACATCCAGACTGTTGAAAAGAAACTCTCCAACAATCCTTTCTCAGATAGCTTAAGTCTCGTAACGTACGAAAGAAATCATTCATGATTACTGTATCTTAAGTTGTTTTAAGATGAGAAGAGAACAGGCTCAACTACGGGGAGACTATCAAGTCCTACTGTTGTCATGCCAAGGATTCATCCTATAGTTGTGGTTTGACACAGGGAACTCCTAGAAGTTATCATGCATAGGTTTCAACCTAAAGTTCTATCATCCTTTCATTATCAAAGGAAATGAGAGTCCTAAGGGATCATGTCAATGATACACAGAAACAGATAAAGCATCAGCTTAAACAGTAAATAGTAAGCGACTGTAAAATGCATGCAATGCAAGTGAGGGAGGAAATGTGTGTGGGGCATTAGCCTCCACAAGCTCATCTCAACCTCAAGCCAGAATGAATAACAACAATCATACTGAGGAAATAACATGCTATCAAATAAAAATACAGCAAACTGTAATCATACAGATAAAATGGAATGCTATCAAGCAAAATAAACCACATGGGCAAGGGAGCAGGGCTCTACCGAATACCCGTAAGCAAAGCCATACAGTAACAATACAAGCAGAGGGAGCAACTCAACCTCTAGTGCAATCATGCTCCTATATTAAAGTCAGTCTAATCATGGACTTATTCTAATGCATCAAGCAAGTCAAACAAGGCACATCAATACAGAAAACAGACAAGAAAGCAGATCAACAGCTCTTTCAAGCTTCAGCTTTTCTGACAGCAATCCAGTCTTCAGACTTCAACCACCCTTCATGCCAAGTATCAACTTCCTTCCAGGGTTTCAATCCATCAAACATAAGTTTCAACTTATCTTCATTTCTCCAAGCTTCAGCTCTTCAGTCAATTCCACCTTCAGGCTTCACTCATGACTACAAGTATCAACTTGATTCCTTCAGGCTCTCAATGCAGTGTAAGTATCAACTTATCTTTTAGTCCTCAAGCCTCAGCTTTGCACTCAATCTAAATTGAATCCTCTTCATAAGTATCAACTTAGACTTTAAGCCTCAGCTCTTTTACCAGTCTCAACTTGGTCTTCTTCTCCTACAAGCTTTAGCTTCTCAGAGTAGTCTTCAATCATTTGGTAGTGTCAACTCCATCCTTCAATTCTTTCTCAAGCCTCAGCTCTACACTCTTCATTCAATCTTCATTGGGTCTTCAAGTATCAACTTGCTCTTTTTGCTCTTCAAGCTTCATCTGTAATGGCAATGCTCAAGGAATCATCCTCTTCCACACTCTTCAGTGAAGTCCTCATCTTCACACTCAAGTCCAACATCTCTCAAGATACTCAAACCAGAAGATAATTGATTTAACAGAGTGAGAGAAAATGATAAAAAACTTACTGACAACCCAAGGAAGCCTGTAGGGGTTCATCATTATGAGAGACTGGTTCCCTCAAAGTTCTACCTCCCAGATAAAGCCACTCATCCTTCCAAAGGAGGGATGTGAATATCTGAGAAGGACTTTTAGTCATTGGGAGGAATGGAAGCACAAGATGCTTTCCATGTTTGAGAAAGAAATCATTCTAACTACAAGGCTCTCCCTATGTCCTATCTCCTAATCTTCATCAGACACCTTCAGGCACAAACAAATTCAAAGCTCCAAGCACCTTCAAGCAACTTCAAGCATCCTCCTCTTGCCTTCAACTTGTCTTTAATCTCAACCAAAGGCAAAACAAGCACAAACCCTAATCTAAGGGAACTAGGGAAGTTAAACTAGTTGAATTAGCAAGTTAGGATCACCTAAAACCTAGTGCTAAAGTTAGTCCTAACTAAAATACTAAAATAAATTGCAAAATCCTACAAAAATTACTATGGGAACCTAGGTCAATCATGACTCTATCACATTAGTTTCAAAGATCAAATCATCAATTTGGACCTAGAACTAAATCCTACATTCTAAGGTATCAAACCTAAAACCCTAAAAAGGAAGCATCCAAACATCAATCTAGAAAGCACCTATTTTCATCACAAAAATGTGAGAAAAAATCTATGGGATCATACATGTCTAACCTAATCACACACAAAAAATTAGGCCAAGAATCATCACCATGAGATCAAACAAAATTCTACAAAAATATGCATCAAACATGAACATTTTAATATCAATTAAAATGCAAAATTCCAATTAAATCATAAATTATATGAAATGAAAATATTTCTTCTCTAAAAAATAATAGACTCAATCATGAGTAATATGCAAAAAGAATGGATTTTATTGGATTAATATTCAATTAGTTATGATTTTTACAAAAACCATGAATTAAATGGAAATTAAATGAAAATCAAATAAAAATAATGAAGCGTGCGGTGTAAATAGCAGTCAGATACAGTTAAAAAACTGGGTTGGGCTCGCTGGGGGGTGTGGATAGCACTCAGATCACTAAGCCCAAAGCACCAAATAAGTGAAACACAGTATTTCCTTCAGAAACCCTTCACAACTCAGCTTTAAAACGTGGTCGTTGGATCCTCTCCTAGTCAATGGTCAATCCATCACCCAATGGTGAGAACTTCATCTTCTACCTTTCAAACCTCTGAGCTTCGCGCCCAGCTCCGGCCACCGCCGATGGAGCTCCGATCACCCCCTTCAACCCTAGTTCTTCCTAGAGGCCTCCAATCCAAGAGGTCAAAACATGAAAATCATTCCAAATCTTGCCACGAACTCAACCATACCATTAGTTTCTTCTGAAACCCCAAGAATCATCATCTCCCAATCTCAACCGAAAATGGTGATCTTCCTATTTTGTCTCTAATTCATCAATTAACCATTTGAAATCCATCCTAGGCCATTCTACAACTAATCTAGCACCTTAATTCAACCTAATTCTGCCTAAATCATGCTATAGGAAGAAGATTACCAACCTGGAAATTCTTGAATAACAGATGCACGAAATCTCCACTTCAAGCTCTCAAATCTTCTGGACACGATCACTGAACTTCCTCCTTGCTTCTGTATGCAAAAGATTCAATGGAAAGTGCTTCAATCTTGAAACACGATGATGAGTTGCAGGTGCTGAAAACCACTTGCTCACACACGATCTAGCCACCAATTCTTCTTGGAAATGATCTGGAATCAATCCTTGATACTCATGGAAGAAGAATCAATCAAGAAAATGGAAGGAAAATGAGGAATTTGATGAAACCGATTTCAATTGCAATCTATGAAAACTCAATTCCAAACTATGCTCAATCCTTCAATGATCACCAACCTCTACCATGGATCCACTCTACTCATTATATAGATGAAGTTTGGATGATCTAGAACCCTCTAGATCCTTCCAATGAGATTTTACACTTCTCATGTCATGAGATTTTAAATCACTTATCATGACATGTGCAACCCTTGCAAACATCTTGGAGTTCATCCCATTCACTCTTAATTTCTCCCCTAGTTAGATATTAGAGGTGTTTAACTTGCAAAAAGCCTTGCTCATGCCTTGATTTTGAGTTTTGCCAATGTTGCTTAATATGTAAGTAAGTGCTTTTCAAAGCAAGTCCACAATTTGGACCTCAAATCAAAAATGTGGATAAACCATTGTTTTTAAAATGTTTTCTAGAGTCAAAATGATATATTACATGCCATGGTTTGGATGTGTAGGTTGAAAATATCAATTTCCAACTTTGGTTTATTTAACTTATGCCCTTATTTTAGGTCATTTTTGCAACTTTGAGCTACAAGCCCTTCCACCATCTCATGACCTCCTTACTAGCCTTAAAACATAATTTTGAACAAGTTTGATGTTGAAGATTTTTCCATTTGAAGCTTGGAAATAGGAGTTATGGCCTTATGCTTGAAATGACCTGTAATCTCCAAATGACCAAAATGCCCTTGACTTGTCAAAGCCATAACTTGAGTTCTACAAATCCTATCAAGGACTTCTAGTGCTCTCCAGAAGGCTATGAAGATAAGGAATAACATTCATGTTGACAAAAAGTTCATAGGAATCATCCTTCTTGGGCAAAAGTTTGATGCAAGTGGGGTAACTTTCAAGGCCCCGGATTCACATACCTCAGATGACCTGTAACTTGTCAAAGTCATAACTTGAGCTCTACAAATCATATCAAGGACTTCTAGTACTAAAATTAAAGCTAAGAACAATATCTACAACATTCATGTTGGGGGCAAGATGAGATGAAAATCACATCTTGAGCTAAACTACCTTGAAGATAGGGATCTAACTAGGGTATTTTACACTGTCAAGCCTTAGAAACCCTAGCTTGAAACTTCTCAAACTCTTCAATCATGATGAGTTGACCTTGTAATCATCCTTATAACATCTCAATGCATCAATCCATGATCACATGGCCCTTGAATTAGGTCTCAACCTTATTCAAATCATCAGTTGACCTAGGGTTGACCTAGTCAAACCCTAACTACACCACTCATGGCTGAGTCTTCTTAAACATGCACCATGACCTGTCTAGGCTTCATGATGGCTTTCAAGACATCTCATAAGCTCTCTCAAGGCTTCAAGTCCACATTCTTGGCTTCAGAATCATCTGAGGAGCTCCCCACAACTCTCAAGTTAGGAGGCACACAACCTTGGTTTCAACCAATCTCTCTGAGGATCATCTGACCTCTCTTACAAAGATATCAACCTCTGAACACTTGAATAACCTTCTTGGCTAGCTTTAAACTCTTGTGTAGCCCTTGATTGGTACTCATACCTCTTGATCTCCTGCATACATGTCAATGAAATGCAAATGATAATGCTAATGTGAATGAAATGAAACATAAGCTAGGTAAAGAGAAGTTGGTCAAATTTTGGGGTGCAACAGCTGCCCCTATTCAAACGGCTTGAACCTGACTGAGTGAGAAGTGAACGGCTCTCACACAATCAAGGTGTGAGACGGTTGAATACCAACAAACCCGGAAATTTGCCAACTGCACAAATACACGGTACTCTGGTGGGAACAAATCTTCGGACACTGAAATATTAGCTGCACGACAACTAGCTGGGGAATTGGTCACACGGTAACCAGTGATACATGGGCGCTCATGCCGTCAGGCATCAAGATTCCTTTCGGGTATCAGTCGGACTTCATCAGTAAGTCAGGAATAGAATTCTCGGTCAACCATGAACCAGTTGGGGATATCCAAACTTCTACCATCAGGCACTCCGCATCAGCTGGGAGAACTTCTTCGTCAATACGGTTGAACTTCAATCATCAAGCCTTCGAGGGAAGTTTCAACTTCGCTATTCAGCAACCTGCTGGGGATGACGCATCTCCGCTGGGGATTCTGGAGAACTATCTAGTAACTCTGCTTCGGGGGTCCAGAAATCATTCTGGGTGAATCATCTCTGCTGGGGACATCAAGAATCATCTTGGACAGATAACTCCGCGGGGACCTCAAGAATCATCTTGAACCAATAACTATGCTGGAGATTTCAGGAATCATTCTGAGCAAACGCTCTGCCGGGGACTCTAAGCATCAACTTGAGCAACCCTCTCTCGCGACTTCACAGGGGATTTTAAGAATCATCTTAAGCAATCACTTTTGCGGGAGAAATCAAGAATCATCTTGGGCAAACGACTTTGCTGGGGAATTAAATAATCATCTTGAGCAAGCGACTCCGCGGGGGAACACCTGCAAAACAAGAAAGATAACGACCTAGCTCATGTTTAGTATGCATATGCCGTGACAACGACGCAAGGCTCCACACGGTGGAAGTGCTACGCGTTTATGATAAATGCTATGCAATCATGCAAAATGCTGCGACCCCGTCAGCAAAATAAATGCTGAAGGAAGGATCTTCCTGTCAAGGAGAAAGAACCACTCTGGTGGAGGAAGGAATCATCCTGCCGAGGAGAAGAAGTCACTCTAATCTCAATCGGACTCCGCATGGGGAAGCAGACTTCAGTCGACTGCTGCAGGGGAACGAAGCTCTACGAGAACCCGGGCCTGCTGAGGAAAGCGACGTCACTCGCAGAAGTAACGTGCACGACATGAATGGTAACAACCTTCCTGGAGATAACGACTCTGGTGGGGAAATACATCATCAGCTATTCAACACTCTACTGGGAAAAACCAATCATGGCCCGAACTACTTTCCAAGGACTCGACTCCCTTGGGGATCTGCAAACTCGGCTGGGGAAGAAGGAATCGTCCTGCTTACAGGGGAGAGTACAACTATGCGGGGAATTTCAATTCTGCTGAAGACTTCAGTCTGGAACTATCAATTGCTGCACACTTCAGTATGTGACTCAGCTAGGGAGATGACGACCCTTCGGGATGTATCTGATTGGGGAGAGAATCCTCTCTGCCTGGGGAAAACATATCAATGCTTACGATCTCACGTTCAGACTTTGCGGGGAGAGGCTGCTGAACTTCGCTGGAGAAGAAGGAATCATCCTGCTTGGGGACGCGTACGACGTACTTCCTAGAATCTGCTACACCTGTAACAACACAAACAAACAGACAAGATACCCTTCTCAAAGGGGCCTATCAAGGTTATCATCTTGTGACAATGTTCAAGTAATTCATTGTTTCAACAATCAGTGGCCTAGGCCAGTAAGTTTATGTATGCGTATTTTATCAAAAACATCGGCGTTCTTTTTCGCAAACAAAACAGGTAAATGCTAATCAAACAAACAGAATTGCTGAATAGTATACATTTTATTGATAATGAACCCCTGAATGGGTGAAAATGTTTTACAACAGATGCAAGCTCCTGGAATGAGGAAGCCGCACAAAAATAAAACATAAATATACACCAGTATATACAAATGTCGGCAACGAGGCGTAGACGAACACCATAAGTTGATCCCTCTATGACCCACTCGACTTCGATACTTCTCTGACGCTTCAGCTTCAGAAGAGATTGATTCAGATAAACAGCCCTCAGGTCTTCCAAACCACTAAACAATGAAAGTCCACACGCGGAACGCAGTCATTTGCTTTTTTCAAATCCCTAACTTTTGCGTGAACCGCCCTTTGCGGGTTTTCAGTTCACCGGGATACCCTTTTTTGCCAAAGTCGCCCTTCCAGGTTTTCGACTTTGCGGGTGTACATTTTTCTTTTATATCCCTAATTTTTGCCCGAACCTTTTTCCTTTTTTATGGTTCGTCGGGATGCCCCATTTTTTCCTGGACTCTCTTTTTACTGTCCAGCGGGTCACTTTCAAGCAAAGTATTTTTTAACCGCGTCTGCGTTCACCGGGGATGCAAAATCTTCACCATCCATCGTGGATAACAACAAAGCTCCTCCCGAGAAGACCTTGCTGACGATGTACGGACCTTCGTAATTGGGGGTCCACTTGCCCGGGTGATCGGAGTGTGGAGGAAGAATCTTCTTCAGGACGAGATCACCCGTCTGAAAGCTTCTAGGACACACCTTCTTATCATAAGCTTTCTTCATTCGGCTTTGGTACAGACGACCATGTGCAATCGATGCTAACCTCTTCTCGTCCATCAGGCTGAGTTGGTCCAGTCGGTTCTTAATCCATTCTGCCTCGTCGAGTTTCACATCACCCAAAACTCGTAAAGAAGGGATCTCCACTTCTAACGGTAGGACAGCTTCCATACCGTACACCAAGGAGAAAGGAGTTGCCCCGGTTGATGTACGTACCGTTGTACGATAACCGTGCAGTGCAAATGGCATCATCTCGTGCCAATCTTTGTAGGTCACAACCATCTTCTGAACAATCTTCTTGATGTTCTTATTGGCCGTTTCAACGACGCCATTCATCTTCGGCCGGTAAGGAGATGAGTTGTGGTGTTCAATCTTGAAGCTCTGGCACAGCTCCTTCATCATCTTGTTATTCAAATTCGAACCATTATCGGTAATGATCCGCTTGGGAATTCCGTAACGACAAATGATATCCCTCTTTATGAATTTATCCACCACCTGCTTGGTCACATTGGCATATGAGGCTGCCTCCACCCACTTGGTGAAGTAGTCGATAGCTACTAGAATGAAACGATGACCGTTAGATGCAGTGGGCTCGATCTTGCCTATCATGTTGATGCCCCACATGGAGAACGGCCACGGGGAGGACATGACATTTAACGGGCACGGCGACACATGAATCTTATCAGCATAAATCTAGCATTTATGACATCTCTTCGCGAATTGAAAGCAATCTGATTCCATCGTCAGCCAGTAATATCCTGCTCTCAGGATCTTTCTTGTCATAGCATGCCCGCCGGCGTGCGTACCAAACGTGCCTTCATGGACTTCTTCCATGAGCATACTCGCCTCCTTCTCATCTACGCATCTGAGTAGCACGAGATCCTGGTTTCTTTTATACAAAACTCCATCAGGATTGAGATAAAAGCTTCCAGATAGCTTCCTCAGAGTCTTCTTATCTTGGGTTGATGCACCCGCCGGATACTCCTTAGTCATAAGGAAGGTCTGGATGTCATGGAACCATGGCTTGCCGTCGGCGGCTTCCTCGATCGCAAAGACGAATGCAGGTCTATCAAGACGAGAAAGGACAATTCTTGGAGCTTCATTCCAAAAATTGACTTTATACATCGAAGCCAGCGTGGCTAAGGCATCAGCCATCTGATTTTCGGCCCTGGGCACATGATGGAGTTCCACTCAATCAAAGAACGGAAGTAGCCTTCTGGCATAATTCATGTACGGCACCAAATTCGATTGATGAGTCTCCCACTCCCCTTTAATCTGGTTGATCACAAGCGCCGAGTCACCCTATACGTCTAGGTTCTTGATTCTCAAATCAATTGCTTCTTCTAGACCCATGATGCATGCTTCGTACTCCGCTTCATTATTGGTGACTGGAAACGTCAGTCTCGCAGTGAACGGGATGTGGGATCCGTGGGGAGTCGTGATGATCACCCCAATGCCACTTCCGTAGGAATTAACCGCCCCGTCAAATATCAATTTCCACTGGGATTTCCTATCTGGCCCCTCGTCGGGTAGCGGCTCATCGCAATCCTTCGCTTTGAGAAACATGATATCCTCATCAGGGAATTCAAATTTCATCGGCTGGTAATCCTTGATCGGCTATTCGGCCAGGTATTCAGACAATACACTTCCCTTAATGGCCTTCTGGGAAACGTACTGAATATCATATTCCGTCAACCCCATTTGCCACCTGGCAATCCTGCCCGAAAGAGCTTGCTTCTCGAAGACGTACTTGATCGGATCCATCTTCGAAATTAGCATGGTGGTGTGATTGAGCATGTACTGTCGTAAACGTTTGACAGCCCAGGCTAGTGCACAACACGTCTTCTCCAGCATCGAGTAACAAGATTCACAGTCAGTGAACTTTTTACTCAAGTAATAAATGGCATGCTCCTTTCTGCCCGTCTCGTCGTGCTGACCGAGAACACACCCCATATATTCTCAAGAATTGTCAAGTACATGATTAGTGGCCGTCCAGCCACTGGGGGTATCAAGATTGGAGGTTCCCGAAGACACTGCTTTATCTTATCGAATGCCTTTTGGCAACCCTCGTTCCAGATAATCGCCTGATCTTTCTTTAAAAGCTTGAACATCGGTTCACATGTGGCCGTGAGCTGAGAAATAAACCTTGCGATGTAGTTTATTCTGCCCAGGAAACCACGAAGTTCTTTTTCTGTTTTTGGCACTGGCATTTCTTGTATCTCTTTTATCTTCGCAGGATCAACCTCGATGCCTCTTTCACTCACGATAAACCCCAGTAGTTTTCCGGACCGTACTCCGAAAGTACACTTGTTAGGATTCAGCCTCAACCTGAACTTCCTAAGCCTCTCAAAAAGCTTCAGCAAATTGACCAGATGTCCCTCCTCCGTTTGGGACTTCGCAATCATGTCATCAACATAGACCTCAATCTCATGATGAATCATGTCATGAAACAAAGTAACCATTGCTCGTTGGTAAGTGGCCCCTGTGTTCTTCAGACCGAAAGGCATTACCTTATAGCAAAATGTTCCCCAGGGAGTGATAAACGTCGTTTTCTCCATGTCCACCGGCGTCATCTTGATCTGATTGTAACCGGAGAAGCCATCCACGAACGAAAACACGGAGAACTGGGTTGTATTGTCGACCAACACATCAATATGGGGGAGCGGGAAATCATCTTTAGGGCTCGCCCTATTCAAATCCCGATAATCGACGCACATTCGTACCTTACCGTCCTTCTTCGGTACAGGCACTATATTGGCGACCCACGGAGGGTAAGTAGTGACCGCTAAAAAGCCAGCATCAAGCTGCTTTTGCACTTCTTCTTTGATCTTAACGGCCATATCTGGTCTCGTCCTCCTAAGCTTCTGCTTAACGGGAGGACAATCTTCTCGCAACGGAAAGTGGTGGACCACGATGTCAGTGTCAAGCCCGGGCATATCTTCGTATGACCAAGCAAAGACGTCACTATACTCTCTTAGCATCTCGACCAATCTCTGCTTGACATCACTCTGCAATGCAGCCCCTATCCTGACGTTCCTAACGAGTTCTTCAGAACCCAGATTCACAATCTCGATCTCCTCCTCATGAGGCAGAATAACTTTCTCTTCTTGTTTCAACAAGCGGGCCAACTCTTCAGGAAGGTCTTCGTCTTCATCAATCTCTTCTTCGGCTTGATAGATCAGGCAATCGAAGTCAAAGTGAGTCGTAGAAGGTCCAGAGTCGATGTCATCTGCTATGTGGATCCTGCAATAACAAGGGTTAAGTTTAAAACAAGGATGTGCAGGTTAGCACAAACCTCATTGCCATTTTATTATTTTTCAAAACAAATATAAAACAGGAATAACAGAGATCACAATATTTGAATACGAAGAAAAACGCCTTTTGATTTATTGATAAAATGCATGTACATAATCCAACAAGGCCCTGACAATAAAACCACTATGCCCCGGGTAGGACATAGGGTTGTACAATGATTGGAAAAAGTAAATCATTACTCTTCGCTTGTCATCTGGATGATATCCTTGACGGACCAATTGTTGAGGCCCTCGCCTGGCTTGCTTGGCTGAATCCAAGAGTCAAGGTCACAGTCGCTATCTCTGATGTCTTCAGACACCGCGTTGATGCTTTCACAAATCACTCCGCCACTGGTAAACTGGATCGGCCCTTTACCTCGCGACGCACTGCTAGAAGAAGAAGAAGCTTCAGCTCCAGGAGAATATCCCAACCCAAACTTATCTTGCTTGTTAGGTATCTCCAAAATTCGCCCCCAGGCTGGGGTAGATCCGGCTTGGACAACGGCCCGAGCTTCCTTGAATGAGGAGAGAGTCATCTCTGGCTTTTCAGCGACTACAGGAGCTACGTCCTTGACTTTAACAGCTTCGAACGCTTGGCATAGAGTTTCATGGATTTCCCCATCCATCTCAACATACTTGAAGGACGAAAAATGGCTCACCATTATGTCTTCCTCGCCACACACGGTTACGATGCTACCCCCGACAGCATATTTGAGTTTCTGGTGCAACGTGGAGGTCACGGATCCAGCAGCATGGATCCACGGCCGGCCCAAGAGACAACTGTAGGTAGGCATGATGTCCATAATGTAAAAGATCGCGTCGAACGTTTCCGGCCCGACTTGGATTGGCAGGGTCACCTCCCCGAAAACATGGCGTTTGGTTCCATCGAACGCCTTCACAACCAGATCACTGGGTGTGCAGATCACTCCGCGAGTATCTAACTTCATTAATGCCTTCTTCGGAAGCACATTGAGCGACGACCCCATGTCTACCAACACGTGCGACATAATCGTTCCTCTACACTCTATCGAGATGTGTAGAGCGCTATTGTGGTTCCATCCCTTCAGCGTCAGCTCTAGGTCAGTGAACCCTAGCCCATTTCCAGCATTCACGTGGGCTACGACTTCTTCTAGCTGATTTACAGATATTTCCTGCGGTACATATGCGGCGTTCAACACCTTCAGCAGCGCGTTGCGGTGTGCTTCAGAACACAACAACAAATTCAAGATGGAAATCTTCGAGGGTGTCTGATGGAGGTGATCCACAATCTTGTAGTCACTCTTTTTAATCAACCGCATAAACTCCTCGGCATCTTTAACAAGTAAGTCTTTTTCTGCCCCATGCAGGATCTCTTCAACGACTTAACTTTTACCTTTATCAGCTGCATCAGCTTTGACCGCTTTATCCGCCACGACCTCAGGTGGTGCAAACACTCTTCCGCTGCGAGTAATACCACCGATTCCCGCAAGGTTTTCCACAGACGACCCAAACGGTTCTAGCTCCAACTTATGTCTGTTGCAGTAGACTTCAGCCCCATAATGCCATGGGACAGCATTAGTGCTTTCGAAGGGTATCGGCCCGGCCTTGGTGATAGTAATCGTGGGCGGTCTGGGCGCAGAAATAGTTATCGTCTGGCGAGGGATGGTAATGGTGGCGACCTTATCATCTTGCTTCAGCACTACCTCTCCTGATCCACTTTCGGCCCTCCGGCTAAACTGTAAAATCCCTTCAGTCATCAGACTTTGGATTCCCTCTATCAGCTGGTCACATCCATCAGAACGAGTAGCACAGCCCATACATAGCTCTCCGCAACCTGGAAAGAAACCTCTTTTCATCAGCTTAGCTTTAACGAAGCTAAGCGGCGTCTTCAGATTTCTGACGTCAGTCAACAAATCTAAGCTCTCGTCTTCAATAATGGCGTTCACTCCACCTCCCCTATGATTCGGCATAGGGTTCTTTGTGACGTTTGGCACATTATCTGAGAAGTTGATGATCTTGGCGTCCACCATGTCCTGCACCTTGTGCTTAAAGGCTTTGCAATTCTCTATTGTGTGGCCTAGTGCCCCTGAGTGAAACTCACAAGTCGCATTCGCGTCGTACCCTGGCGGAGGTGCCCTTGTCAAGGGAGCCAACATTCTCTTCTGGATCAACTGTAGCTGAAGCAAGGTCTGCAATAGTTGTGCGTATGACATGGGCGGTGTCTCGAGGTGACGGCTCGACAAAGGTGCCCGATTCTGATACTTTATGTACCCTTGTTGATTCGGTTGCTGCTGCTGCTGCGGCTGTTGAACTACCGGGATAGTTATACTGGCTACCTGCTAGTGAGGGCCTTTACCCTTCCTTCGAGCGTTGGACACAGCGCTCATTTCTCCTTCCCGTCTTTTGCCACTATAAGGCTTCTTTCCTCCTCCTCCAGTTGAGGATGACTCACCTTGAATTTTCCCGAGCTTGATCCCATTTTCGATGTGCTCACCCGTGATAATGAGATCTGAGAAGGTTCCAGACATTCCGCTGACCAATCTCTCATAGTAAACCTCTGGGAGTGTGGCTACGAACATCTGCACGAGCTCACGTTCAACCATCGGCGGCTGGACCCGAGCTGCCAACTCATGCCACCGCTGGGCGTATTCCTTAAACCCTTCGTTGCTCCTTTGCGACAGATTCTGCAATTGGACTCGGTTCGAGGCCAAGTCACTGTTGTATTGGTAGTGGTGCACAAATGCTTCAGCAAGGTCCTTCCACGTGCGCACACTGGTAGGCTCCAGACTCATGTACCATTCGAGGGATGGCCCGGAAAGACTGTCTTGAAAGAAGTGCATCAGCAACTTCTCGTCCTCAGAATGAGCAGACATTTTCCTGTAGTATGATCTCAGGTGGACGCGAGGGCAAGTGGTGCCCTTATACTTTTCAAAGTCAGGCACCTTGAACTTGGGAGGCACCTTGAAATCAGCAATCAGTCCCAACTTGGACATATCAATGCCCAGGGTGTTCTGATTCTCGATGTTTCTCATCTTATCCTCAAGTGCCTTGAACCTTAGACGTGCTTCAGCATTCAGCTCTCCTTCAGCACCTCTCTGAGAGAACACATCATCTTGACAATCTTCTAACCACGACTGAGGCCCAAACAGATTCCCAACACCTGCATTGTCATTGCCCAGCCCGACATTGACATTAGCTTCCAGACTCCCATTACCGACGCTCGTCGTATTACCATTGAGTCCCATGTTAGCTATCACATTGCCGTTGGCACTGCCATTTCCCCCGGTCACGGGGACGCCATTCTGCGGAGTTTCAACTGGTGGAGGGGTAGGCACAGTCCCACCATGGAGTACGCCATTGCTATCGACCCTTGAAATCATAGGCTGGACCAAGGTTCTGAGTTGATCCTGGCCATTGGCGACCGCTTGCATGAGCTCCATGAAGCGGTCCATTCTTTCGCGGAGTTCCTGAACATCAGTTTGCACTTGCTCCATGATCCTGGTTTGATTAGCTCTGGTCGGATAGCGGTGAATAGGTCTCTGATCAATCCTGGATCAACCTGAAACAACCTAGAAATACAAAAGGGTTAGGGAAAAACGACAAAGTGCTCGTTATGCAAATGCTTCATGCAAATGCAAACGTGTGTTTGTGCGTTAGGGAGATCTCCCCCGATCCTAGTGCCTGAGTGCTAGTGCTGATAATAAGAAGTCTGAGTCCAATCATGGAAATAACATCTCATATATAAAGAAAGCCCATCAAGGCAGTACACAACATCAGCGAGTACAAGATGAATCAACAGCGTGACCTCAGCCAACAAGCCTGGTGATGGTCAGCATACAACAATGATCAAAACAAAAGGAATACAAACAGTCAAGCACGGCCACGGGCGCGATAATCTTCTAACAACTCCTTCGTTTCTGGGTGATCAGGCAGAGTGAGTAACCCTTCGACGAGTAATTCCCTCTGCACAATGGTATATTGAAGACCTTCGACCGAATCTTCCCATGCTCTTTCGCCGAAACAATCTTCTAGCTTCCGCTTTTTGGATTCAAACGTCAGCTTGCGCTCCTTCAGGTTAGCGAGAGCTCTGTTGAGCTGGCCTTCGGCGACGTATCTGCGAGCGGTTTCTTCATCAAACCTCTTCTCACTGGCCTTCACCTGGGCTTCCAGCTTGGAGATCTGTAGCATCAGCTTATCCTCCCGCTCTTTCCTGGTGGCTAGGGAGGCCTTCCAGTGCTGGTTGAACTTGGATATCCTCCGATATGCTTCGTCCAAGTGCTGCTTCTTCGTGGCCAGTACATCGTTGACAACTTTGAAGTCTTGGCCCATGCGCTCACGCTCGGCTATCTGCTTAGTCAGGTCTGTCCCCAGCCGGTTCACCAGCTCTGTTTGTCTCTTGAAGGAATAAACGGCCTCGTTCCTCTCGCTTCGAAGCTGAGCCAATTCTTTCTCCAGTTCCTCATTTTCCCTCTTCAATTCATCTCTCTCAGCTAACACCTGATTATGTTGCTGAATGGGCACGGTAGTAGGCTCTTCAATCATTGGAGGGTTTTCTGGCTTGGCAGGAAGAAACGGCATCCCTATAGCATCGGCTCTGGCTCTGACCCAAGTCACGTACGGAGGGTAGGCTTGATTATTGCCTTTCCCCAGAAATGGTTTTCCCCTCTTACTGATACCATTCCAAGCGCGCTGAAGCTTAGATAGCAGATCCCCCTCTAGAAGACCAGTGAGGTACAGAGATTCCTGCACCTCTTCATCCTTCGGCGGAGCTCTCAAAGCGTAAGCAAACTGTCGGACCAGCAAAGACGGATTATAGTTTATACAGCCCTTCCTGCCTATCAAAGGCACATTCGGAAACCCGCTGCAGCTGAAGATAATCTCGGTACCCAACCTATCTCTGTCAAACAGTCAATATCCTCTGCAGATAGACTCATCAAACGCTCGGACCACTCAGCTGTGGCTGCAGACGAAACAAAGGGACCCCTCTTGGGTAGATGACTATCAAGCCATTTATAAAGCAGGGGTACGCAGCATGAGACATTCTTGCCCCTTCTGTTCTCGTTTTTGTAGTGGATGGAATGGTAGACATCTCCTATCAAGGTAGGGGCTGGATTCCCTGAAGCAAAGATGCGAAAGGCGTCGAAGTCCACAAAGTCGGGCATATTGGGGAACAGAATGATGCCATATATGCACAGAGCGAGAATGGCGTTGAATACGACCCAACATCCATCTTTGGAGCACTGTTGAGCCTTACCCACTAAGAACTGCAAGGAGAAGCCGGGAACCCTGTTCCAACTAGACAATACCAACTCGGAGGCATCCAGATGAAGTGAAGGAGCTAAACTAGCCAGATCAGGCTCAACATCCATATGTACAAAAGGCATCTGCCTCTTGATAGGCACACCTGACAAATCAGCATATTCTTCCAGCGTGGGCGCGAGAACAAAATCCTGGAAAGTAAAGCATCTTAACGGAGGATCGTAGAACTGCAGCAGAGCGTGCAACCCATTCAACTCGAACGCAGAAGGTTTGCGAACCAAACTGAGCAATTTGCCGTAAGATTTTCTGAACTCATCTCTCACAGAATCACCAGCTAAAGCAATCAAACTAGTCAGCTGAACCACATCAGGGGCAGGGAGCTTGTAAGCCACGGTCTTCCTCAAAGAACCCATAACAATAGGAGGCAAGAAATCGTGGATCGGGGAAAATGGTACCTGCAACACAAACACACGTTAATGAAATGCAAATGAATATGCAAAGCAATGTAAAATGCAGTCATGCAGCAGGAGATCAAGGCAACTGTGCTGTGGAGATTCTGTATCAACAAAACCATGATCCTGCTCTATCAAGAACAACCACTATATCGGATAATAAGGAAAACCCTGGTATCGAACCACAAATCTGCTCTGTCAAGAACACACACATATAGGACTGTAAATCTGCTCTGTCAAGAACAAACATCTGATAATAAGGACCTCTGATACAGGACCAAAAATCTGCTCTGTCAAGAACAAACATCTGACAATAAGGACCTCTGATACAGGACCAAAACTCTGCTCTGTCAAGAACACACATCTGATAATGAGATCTTCTGATCCCAATCATAAACCTGCTCTGTCAAGAACAAACATCTGGTAATGAGATCCTCTGATCCCAATCATAAACCTGCTCTGTCAAGAAAAAACATCTGGTAATGAGATCCTCTGATCCCAATCATAAACCTGCTCTGTCAAGAACAAACATACACATCTGTTGATGAGATCCTCAGATCCAATCATAAACCTGCTCTATCAAGAACAACCATCTGGTAATGAGATCCTCTGATCCCAATCAAAACTGATTCACTGTCAAGAAAACCAGGTAGTCTGAAGGTCAAAGTTCCCTGCAATAAACCCAACCCTGCTCACAGGTATGGACCTAAACTGACTCAAGTTCGGCATCCTATACGTTCATCAGCGTCACAGACATTCAAGAGGGGTGATACGATACCCAGAAGGTGTGGTATCACCAGCTCATGAAGCGGCCTCACTCGGCTGAATAACAAATGATCGGTCCCCAGAGTCGACAATCCTCCAAACCAACAACCCCCTCAACCCAAAGGGTTGAAAAAGAAGCCAACCAGGAGAACCTCGTCTGAGTGTGGATTTCATGAGACACTAGTGCCTGCCAAGCAAGCACGCGCCCACTAATTTCCACAACTAATGCTATGTTCACTCAAGCCTGGGTCTGGCTTCTCACTCGTCAGAATGCCCCTCCCACAACAGCACAGATAATCATATCATACTGAAAGATAAAGTGCGGGAAATAAAATGCGATAAATAAACACAACCTAACAAGTAATCATACAAGCGCTAGGATTGACTCTCGCAGGGGACGTCGGATCCCCAAACTGACTCGCATACGGGACGTTGGATCCTAGGAAACTATCAAGTCCCCAACAGAGTCGTCAGCTGTCGCTTCCGCGAAAATAAGGTGCCGGCAAAAAAGAAGAGTCGCCACCTTTTGTTATTTATCCCTCAGAACGGGAAAGGAAACGATCGGAAAAACCTGACGAAAAGGTAAAAGACAAGGTCGTCGCAACCGTTGTCTGGGTTCGGGAGTCGGTTACGCAAGGGGAAGGTATTAGCACCCCTCACGTCCGTCGTACTCGACGGGATCCACGCTTGTTGTGTTTACTGGATGAGTTAGTTTATCTATCTACCTATCAAGGCTGGCTTAAAAAGAAAAGAAAATGACTCGGCAAAGCGTCGCACTTTATGCCTACGTATCCTCATCAGAGAATGAGAAATCAGAGTCCACGTAGTTTGACCTACGACGGGTTACAGGGAAGGTGGCTCGCGAATACATCAGTATTGTGCCTACGTACTCTCAACAGATATGAGAGATCAGAGCTTACGTAGTTCGGGTTACTACGGATTACGGGAATTCAGATTCATCTGTTTTGTCGAGTAGGGTTAAACAACAGTTTCAGCAGTTAGGGACAAAGCCTGTTTGCGGTGGCACTGAAGTTTAACAACACTCTTTTCTTCAGAAAAGCTTTCCTTTGAATTATGGGCCCACGGGGCAAAAAGGTTTGAAGTTTGTTTTCTGTCTTTTACGAAAGAAGTGTTTTTTATTGTGTTTTCAATTTCAATCGCACTAAAGACTATGACCTGAAAGTTAATGTGTCGCATGTCACCCAAAGGGTACCATACTAAACATCCAGACTGTTGAAAAGAAACTCTCCAACAATCCTTTCTCAGATAGCTTAAGGCTCTTAACGTACGAAAGAAATCATTCATCATTACTGTATCTTAAGCTTTTTTGAGATGAGAAGAGAACAGGCTCAACTACGGGGAGACTATCAAGTCCTACTGTTGTCATGCCAAGGATTCATCCTATAGTTGTGGTTTGACATAGGGAACTCCTAGAAGTTATCATGCATAGGTTTCAACCTAAAGTTCTATCATCCTTTCCTTATCAAAGGAAATGAGAGTCCTAAGGGATCATGTCAATGATACACAGAAACAGATAAAGCATCAGCTTAAACAGTAAACAGTAAACGAGTGTAAAATGCATGCAATGCAAGTGAGGGAGGAAATGTGTGTGGGGCATTAGCCTCCACAAGCTCATCTCAACCTCAAGCCAGAATGAATAACAGCAATCATACTGAGGAAATAACATGCTATCAAACAAAAATACAGCAAACTGTAATCATACAGATAAAATGGAATGCTATCAAGCAAAATAAACCACATGGGCAAGGGAGCAGGGCTCTGCCGAATACCCGCAAGCAAAGACATACAGTAACAATACAAGCAGAGGGAGCAACTCAACCTCTAGTGCAATCATGCTCCTAGATTAAAGTCAGTCTAATCATGGACTTATTCTAATGCATCAAGCAAGTCAAACAAGGCACATCAATACAGAAAACAGATAAGAAAGCAGATCAACAGCTCTTTCAAGCTTCAGCTTTTCTGACAGCAATCCAGTCTTCAGACTTCAACCACCCTTCATGCCAAGTATCAACTTGCTTCCAGGGTTTCAATCCATCAAACATAAGTTTCAACTTATCTTCATTTCTCCAAGCTTCAGCTCTTCAGTCAATTCCACCTTCAGGCTTCACTCATGACTACAAGTATCAACTTGAGTCCTTCAGGCTCTCAATGCAGTGTAAGTATCAACTTATCTTTTAGTCCTCAATCCTCAGCTTTGCACTCAATCTCAATTGAATCCTCTTCATAAGTATCAACAAGTAGCAATTACATTCATAGGCTCCTAAGATTATAATCTTAGAGAAATAGGAAATTGGGAAGCCTTGATTGTTCTAACAAGATGATCCTTCCTCTTCTTGAAGTCTGGACTAGTGTTGATTCTGACGAATCAGCTCCCATAACTCAGTGTGTTCACGTTCTGCTTTAACTAAAGCAAACTTCAACTCATCTCTGGGTATGAGTAATTCTGGCTCCATAGAGATTTCATAAGTGTAACTATAGAACATTCTCAGAGATATCTCTTTTGACCAAAGGAGATAAGCTTTTGTGGCTAGGCAGCTCATGTTTTCTTCTGCAGTCATTCCTTGCATATGGGGACGATATCAGGCTAAACAGGCCTGAGTCTCAAAGTTTTCATCACTACCCTTTTCACAGAAATAAGTCCTTAGTAGGTCTTGGTCTGGCTCCGGTCCGGTTTGATATCCTAACTAACGGCAAGCGAGGATCAGACTATAGCTGATGACTCCCTTCATGCCTATGAACGGTGTGTTTAGAAAGTCTCCACAACTTTGAATCATGGCGATTCCACTACTTTTGACGCCGTACCAGTTAACGTTGTAATGAGTTAATGATGCTAATTTTTCAATCCAAGCATCCTTGTTAGGGAGATTTTAAAGAATCTGAGTTCTGGGCAAGTCTGAAATAAACCACTTGCTGAGAAGTGTCGTGCTGCATGAGAATAGCCCTAAATCATACATCCTCCAATGGTGGATAACAAAGTAGGTATCGGCCAACAACATGGGTACAAGATTTCTGATTATGAAGAGTCTGATGGCCTCTTCACTGATGAACTTATCGAAGCTATGAAAGAGGTATAATCCATAGGTTAGAAAGGCCAGGATCGCTTCAAAGATCCTTAAGTCTCTGTTATCATAATTGAACTCTGCTCTTTCCGTGAACGGTCTTGCTTCCATTCCGGAGAAACCTTCCCTACTTACCAAATGATCAGGCAGCTCCGTTGGCTCAAGATGTAGTGCTTTGGCGAGCTCTTTCCTTCTCGGTTTACCATAGGTAGGTGTGAAGGTCAAAGGAATCTTCAAGTAGGCGGAATACTCCTCCAGAGTTAGGAGCAGCTAGAAATCTAGGAAGATGAAACAATGGTATATTGGATTGTAGAATTCAACGAGTGCTAGCAGCATGTCTTTGTTGACTCTTGTGCTTAACAGTGGCAGCAGGTCTCCATACTTAGTGATGAATGCGGCGTGGTTCCTGATGAGGCCTCCCAAAATCCAGAGATTGTTTAACCTCAAACTCAGAAATAAAAATTTGCTTCTGCGATCCATAACAATTTCTGCAAAAGAAATTTTTTGAATTCCTTGAATGGTTAGCGAAAATGCGAGAATGCAAATGCAAAATGCAAATTAATTAAGTCAAACCCCTTATTTCATTAATTGTTGGAAAAAGTTACAACTTTCAAAATACAATACAAGAAGCCTAAGTTTACATCGGGAAACTAGGTCATATGGTCCAAGTTTCTAAAAAGAACTTCAGTCGTGAGACCTGTTCAACTTCTTTAGTATTGTCTTTTCCATTACCAATTTGCCCACTATGCTTTTCCAAGCTCCAGAGGTAGGTGGGTCGTTTGAATATTTGGGAATGCTTTGAGTAGGCTTGATGCTAGAGAAAAATAAATTCTCTTTCATTACTTCGCCATTAATCACACGTTATTTGAGCCAACCTATCAGTTCATCTTTGTCTTGCACTTCTCTTATGAGTTTTGTTGTTTCAGAAAATAATGCATGATACTTCCCTTCCCAAGTATCTCTCTCATGTTGTGTTCTTTCACGAATTTCTTGGTATTCCTCCATTTTCTCAATGGGGATGGTAGAAGATGATGACGCGATAACAATCTGCGCATTCTTTTCCGGGGGATATGGCATTTTTAGATCTCGAGCTCTAGATTGGACCCACTGAGTGAATGGCTTAAAGGCTACACAGTTCTTTTTTCCTAGATCATCTTTAGTCTTTTTTTGAACATTCTCCCAAGCAACAACTATGCTATTTCTCACATTCTCTGTTGCTTTAGTGTTGAGATAGAAGAATCCTGATAACAGCAAATTTGTGGGCTTGTCCTTCATTGGAAACCCAAACTAACGTCTGGCCAAAGCAGGATTGTAGCTAATTCCCCCTTTTACCCTAATGAGTGGTAAATTTGGGAAAGTTCCACATCGGTCAAAGTAAACTCCTCTGTCATAGGCGGGGTCATACCAATGAATGTTAGCTTGCGTTAAAGATATTATCCTTTGAGACTATCTTCATCCATTGGGATTTTCTTTAAAAACGTCAGTTCTTGGCAAATGGTTGACGAACCACCTGTATAGTAGAGGTGCACAACAAATAATGGTTCCTTTTCCTTGAAGCGTCCGATGACGAATTGAGTGATAAGTGTCTCCTAACAAGGTAGGCACTGGGTTGCCACGTAGAAATATGATGATGGAGGAGGAATTGACAAATTCTTCAACTTCTGGAAATAACACCAGTCCATAGATTAGAAGAACCAAAACTGCTTCGAATGAATCCATACTACCTTCTTTGGCAAGATAAGTAGCTTTCTCAACTAAGAAATCAGAATGGAAACCCTTGACTCTACCTTTGGTGGCACAATTAGCTTTAATCTCTGATACTTCAAGGTAAAGAGCATCTTCCATTTCCTTTGGTGAAGGTAAGCTTTCTAATCCATTATAAGGTTTCTGGTCTTTTCCAAGGACTCCCACGTAGTAATCATATTCTTCCAAGGTTGGCACCAACAGATAGTTGGGAAAGGTAAAGCAGTGATACAATGGGTCATAGAATTAAACCAAACTGTTTAGAACTCCTTCTTCCATCCCAGTCTTGACTATACTCATTATCTTCCCATATCTTTTTCCAAAGTCTTCTGATACCCTAGTCCCTAGTTTTCTTAACTTAGATGTATCAGGCTTCTTGAAATTGTATTTCTTGGTGTTTCTTGTCCTAATATCCATGATATATCTAGGGTTTCACACAAAGAAATCAACTGAGTTTTATAAAACTAGTTGCAACATGAGATGAGATGATGGGATGATGCACACATAACACATAGGCAAATTTTCACAAATATAATGCACATGCACACGCAGGATTTCCCTAAGCTCAAGGTCAAAGCATGGGGTCACAAGGTCTACCCATCCCCAAGGACTTGTATTATAGCTTAATTGCACCTGCCGAACGGGTTCTATCAAAGTTCCCAAAGTCATAGTAAATCCTTCGGATATTATCAACCAACATGACTACTCACATGAGTCAAAAATATTCTTAAGATAAACTCGTCTGAGTGTAGTATCGTGTGGCAACTATTTAAGGACGACTCCCTGGTAGTTTCTGCACTATGTCCTAAAAAGGCTTAGTGGGGTAACCGTGTTACTAAAGGTCCTCAGTTTCACAGACTCTCAGATTGAAACAATTAATGAAATGCATGACTACTCATACATCATCAATTATCTTAAGGAGGTCTCAACTGAGCGTGATTACATCATATGTTAAACTTGTTAGAACTACTCCCAACAGTCAACTATTGATCATATCACATCCTATCCTATGTGTCACTCAAGTCCGGGCTGGGACTTATCTCACCACTCATGATACCCAATGTCCACAACATACAAAACAGATATATTCACAAATATACATGTAAGCAAACATTCACAAATACAACATACAGTCATACAAAATAGGCTAAACCCTCAAGTTTTAACAATGTGCCCCCAGTGAAGTCGTCATTTCTGTTGCGGTGAGAATCGTGATGTCAAGCTATTGATTAGCTTGAATCTTAATTCATTAAATTCACAACCGGACTTTGATTTATCCAAAGGAAATGTTAAAGAAAGAAAGACCTTTTGCTCGATGTAACGACAACACTAAAAGATCGGGGATCAGGGGTTATGCCTAGGATAGGTATTTCACATCCTAAACATCTTTAGTACCCTACAGGAACCTTTTGTATGTTTGTATGCTAAGTTGCTAAATGTTTGCTATGGCTTGGGATCAAGGATAGTTCTAAGTTTGCTCGCAAAGATATCGCATCTTCTACCTACGTATCCTAACTAGGATAGTATCAGAGCAACCGTAGTTCACCTCTCTAGGAAATCTTGATTATGATCAAGGTTCAAAGGGGAACAAACATGAAAATGCTTGTATACAGTTTAACCAAACTCTCTATTCTAAGTTGTACACTCAAGGGATTGACTTTTAGAAAAGCCAAAAGGGGAGTAAATAATCATGACAATGATTCTTACATAGAGTTAACAAACTCTATCTTAAAGTTCTAAATGAAGGATACTCCAAACAAGGAGTAGGTCTTCTAGACTTAGAGCAAAGTCTAATAGATATAAGCTCTAACTTAACTAAATTAGGGTTCAAGGTGACTTAACAAGGTCAAGGGAGGATAATGAGTTATATATGACCCAAGGGTTAATAGAGAGACTTTCCTTTGGAACAGGAGAAAGATGAGGCATTGGATGAGAAATAACAAGTTTCATCACTAAGGAAATTTAACAAAGTTAAAGAAACAAAGCAAGGACATGTAACAACATGTAAACATATAATCAAGATTAATATTTAACATCTTAACAAAGATGAAGAGCAAAGAGGTAACAACCATCAAGGAAAGCAAAGAACATGTGTAACAACAACAAGTTCATTTTAGGAAATTCAAACAAGATTAATGCAAGCAAGTTACAACTTGAAGAAAGCATGCTAAAGGAATCAAATGAGATCAAATGTAACAACATAAGACCAACTAACATGCATTGATGACAATCATGCAAGCAAGAATACAAGAAATGTAACAATTGTTCAAGTATAAGTTCATGATTTCATGGGGAAAAGTAAGCAAGTTTCATGGTAACAACCAAGACAACAAACAAGCCCTAGCATGTTATGGTTCTAGCAAGACACAT
Organism: Lathyrus sativus; assembly: GCA_963859935.3. Taxonomy (NCBI): domain Eukaryota; kingdom Viridiplantae; phylum Streptophyta; class Magnoliopsida; order Fabales; family Fabaceae; genus Lathyrus; species Lathyrus sativus. The sequence continues at coordinate 252,374,366 of OZ012739.1, forward strand.
AAACAAGTAGAAAGAGGCATGATGAACATATTCAAGAGGCTACAACATCAAGAATTATAATAAAGTTCACAAATGAAGTTCAATAGGTTACTTTCATATATATATGCATTCATAAAAGAAAACATGAACATGATAAGACATTGAATCAAACAAATTTGGTTACTCAAGCATGTTAACCAACATATATGAAGCATACAAGACAAATCTCACAAGAAAGATCAAGTTTTAAGTTTGAGAAAGTTCAAAAAATATTAAGGTAAAACCCTAAAAACACATGATTTTTCAAGTGGATCAAAGTCTTTCTAGGATAACAATCCTTGAATTATTTCCTCACTTATTGAAAATAGGCATGTTGAGGAGCAATTTGCAAAAAGAATGGTACAAAAATGGTGAAAATCATGAATGTTATGATGAAATTGATTTGTAAAGACAAAGTGAGAAAATAGGTGATAAAAAGAAAGGAAATGCATTCAAAGGGGTTTGAACCCATGTCCCTAGGATTACTACTCAAAATTCTAACCATCTGGCCCACGCGTGCCTTGTGAAAAATATATGTATCCATGTAATAAAATATAACAAACAAGCCATTCACATAAAAATAAAAATAAAATGTCAGGGGGGGGGGGGGGGGGATCGAACCCCAGAACCTTTGCTCAAAACCACACACAAAGCATCCTCCTTGACCAACGGTGCTACGCCCTCATCCAATATGTATATGCATCAACAATGTTTTAAACTATGGATGCCTTAAAATGTCCACCTCAGTGCCATGTCATGCCAGGTCACTCCTACATCAGCTTCATCTTCTTCAACCTTTCTCTCCCTCGCTCGTGCCCTAAATTCATTCCATGATCAGGATTTCCTCAAATCAGAACTCCCTCATCTCTCAACCGAATTCCAAGATGTAAAGATAAAAGTTGGAGTATTTTCCAAGGAGAACTGAAATATGTGGTTTGTTTATACTAACTCTAACAACATAGATCATTATGAATCCAACAACAGTGCGACACCAAAAGAGCATTAAATGTCAAAACTTCACATATGTAACTCATTCAAAGAAAACAGTGATTGACTCAACTAATACATGATGATATCTACATGTTTCCTTTACGAAGGAATCAATGATAAAACATGAACATGAAGATTCAAAAAGGAGGGAACTTACTTCTTGGAGACAGTCCAAGGCCTCTTCAAATTCTGTTACAGTTGCAAGAAAATATCCTAGTGAGCTTCCTTGAAGCCTTTGAAACTTGCTAGAATGCTTGGTTGGTCTGAAATAAGCTTGAGAAATAGAACCCGAACCAGCTGCTTTAATGGAGGTTTGAGAATGACATGTGGTGTTAGGGGTGTTACACAAGTGCTTCAATGGTTCGAATACACTCTAATGGATGTGTACAATTGTTTTGTGAAGTTGGTTTTGGAGGTGCACGAGCAAACTGGGAATTTAAAGTGTTCTTGCATGTTTTGGTGATTTTTGCAAGATGAAGGTATTATGAGCATACAAGGAGTTTTGCAAGGTTTTGTTGATGTATTTTCTGATGTTTTGGACTGAGTTTTGATGCTCTATTTATAGGGAAAGTGGAGAGTAATGATCTGGTCAGATTTCAAGTTTCTTGCCAACTTGTTCATTTGAGAACCAACTTGTTAGTGATGATAATTTTCCTTGATTCAAGTGATAAAGTACAAGAGTTGCTGGCTTTGAGGCATGCTTCTAAGATTGAAGTGTACTTTTGAGTGTAGAAGGAGATTAGGGGAATGGCTCAAGGCAGATTTTGAGGGAAAAGTCATGCTTTACCAAAAATAGCATTGCTCACTTTATGCCATAAATGGAATTCTCTCTTGGTTCAAGCCTTAAATCCTTGTGTAACCCTTTGATTTTTCGTGTAACACCTTGTTTGGAGTGTATCTTGCAACTAATCAACTTGAAATAACAAGATTGACAGCCAAAGATTAGTTTTGCATCATGTCATTACAAGTTGAGACTTTGGATTTCAAGCTTTTGGACCTCAACTTCCTCTCTTTGAAAATCATAGCTCACAAAGGCTATGGAGGATTTCTTGTACTTTTTGGAAAGCCATAAACATTCTCTATAATTTTCCCTCTTGCCTTGTCTTTGCCCATAACTCAAAATTCATTCATTTTTTGCTCATAGGTCACTGTGACACTTTTTTAGGACTTCTCAAGACCCTTCCAACAAGCTTTGAACCATTATAATTGGACAAGTGGTTAGGAAGTTATGGGTTAGCAACTTTCAAAACCCTAATTTCACGACTTTTCGATTACTTCTCAATTCTTGGTCCAATGGTCACCGAACTTTATGATTAGATATTACATAACATTGGGAACATAATTGGCTTCAATTTTGGGTCAAAACCCTGTTGGTTAATAGGTTGACTTTTCAGTCAGACGAACCGAACGATCGAAAACCTCTGAATTGACTATTAGTGTTATGGGTTCCCTGAGGCCTTGAAACTTCTTGTGGGGCCTTTGTAAGTCATAGAGGTATCTTGGACCATGACTCATGCCTTGGAATGCCATTTAAACAAAAAGTCAAACTACAGTTGACTTTTCCAATCAGAAACCCTAATTCGGGTTCTTAGACTGCACTGTTCTTCTCCCTTGGGAGACAACCTCAAATTGGATTCATACTTGATCCAATGTGATATCCTTGATGATGTAGATAATTTATACATGGAGAATAAATCCAAAACCTTGACTGATCAAACCATAGAAACCTCGATTCTTGACTGTGTGAAACCCTAATTCACCTGCATCTTAACAAAGATCAAACTTGAAAGAGGTTATGGTTAGATAATCAATGTTGATGTCCTAGAATGATGATGTGATCTAGGAGGAAATTTTGGGGTATAACACCCAGCATTTGCTTTATGGGCTGGTCGGTGCATACCACGATGATGTGGGCCAGAAAATAATGTCTTAGTCTCCTTGCAGCATTGATTATGGCGAGAGTCATCTTCTCTATTTGTTGATATCGTGACTCAGGTCCTTGAAACGCCTTGCTCGTGAAATAGATTGGTTTTTTCCCCTCCTAGGTTTTATGGATGAGGGTTGCGCTTACAATCTCAGTTGCAACGGTGAGGTAGAGAAAGAGGGTTTCGCCGTTCTCTGGTCGGGAGAGGACCGGAGGTACAGATAGGGGTTGCTTCAAGTAGAGGAGATCTTTGTTGCATTCTTCCATCCGTTTGAGTGTGGCCTCCTTACAGAGGAGTTTGAAGATGGGGAGGGCGTGCTGGGAAAATTTAGCTGCAAAACGGGAAAGTGATGCGAGCATCCCATTGAGGGACTGGATGGACTTCTTTGAATTCGGCGTGGGGAACTCGGAGAAGGCTCTGCACTTGTCATGGTTAGCTTTAATTCCTCGTTCGGTTAGGTAGAAACCAAGAAACTTGCCTTCCCGCACCCCGAACGTGCACTTCTCCGGGTTAAAGCGCATCCAGTACCTCCTGGCCTGCTCAAAAACCTTCCTTAAGTTGATCGTATGGTCGATTTCATCATGGTACTTCACGATCATTTCGTCCATATAGACTTCGAGCATGTCCCCAATCTCTCCTTGAAAAACTTTGCTCATCATTCTTTGGTAGGTAGCGTCGACATTCTTTAAGCTGAAGGGTATTACGTTGTAGTAATAGTTGCCCGATTCGGTCATGAAGGCCGTGTATTTCTTATTGCTTTTGGCCATGGGTATTTGATTGTAGCCTGAGTAGGCATCCATGAGCGATAATAATTTAAAACCGGCATAATTATCCACTAGTTTATCTATGTTGGGGAGGGGGTATGTGTCTTTAGAGCATGCCCTGTTAAGATCGGTATAACCAACACACATGCTCCATTTTCCATTATTCTTTTTAACGAGTACAACATTTGACAGCAAGGTGGAGTACTTGTCCTCTGATATAAATTTTTCCTCTAAGAGGTCCTTTACAACTTGCTCGACAACCACCATTTTCTTCAGGGAGTTTCATCGTCTATGTTGGACGACGACTCTAACGCCAGGGTCGATGGCAAGGTGGTGACAGACCACCTCAGTGTCTAACCCGGGCATCTCCGTGGCATTCCATGTGAACAGGTCTGCATTCTCCTAGAGGCATGCTCTTAGTTGTGTCCTTGCTAGCTCGGGGAGACTGACTCCAATCTTCACTCCTCGTCAGGGGTCGTCGTCGAGTGGGACGAGCTCAAATTCTCCATTTGGGATGGGGCGCATGGGATGGGCAGCTTTGCTGCTACCGGAGTGGGTGGCCGAAGGTGACTGGATCTCTCCAGTCGTCTTCGGAGAAGCGGTTGTCGAGGTCGATGGAGTCGATGCGAGGGAGTGGGTTTGCTTTGTTGGAGCTGCTGGGTAGATACGAATGGGCATGAGTCTTTGGTCTGGCTGCGATAGCATTCAATCCTTTCGATGCTGCTTTGAAACATCTTCTCGCGGATTCTATAACCGCGTGAAGAGTTGCGACAAGACCTTTAGAAGTGTAGTATTTCATCTTCAGGTGTATTGTTGAAGGCATGGCCACTAGTTCGGCTAGAGTTGGTCAACCGAAGATGCATTGATAGAGGGACGACCAATCTATCACGAGGAACTGAACCTTGATAGATCTAGCCGTCTCCATGGACCCGAAGGTAACAATCAGCTCAACATACCCCCAAGGCTTTATCACTGATCCATTGAACCCATGGAGGTGATGGTCGCTTCCGCGAAAATAAGGTGCCGGCAAAACAGAAGAGTCGCCACCTTTCGTTATTTATCCCTCGGAACGGGAAAGGAAACGATCGGAAAAACCTGACGAAAAGGTATAAGACAAGGTCATCGCCACCATTGTCTGGGTTTGGGAGTCGGTTACGCAAGGGGAAGGTATTAGCACCCCTCACGTCCGTCGTACTCGACGGGATCCACGCTTGTTGTGTTTACTGGACGAGTTGGTTTATCTATCTACCTATCAAGGCTGGCTTAAATAGAAAAGAAAATGACTCGACAAAGCGTCACACTTTATGCCTACGTATTCTCATTAGAGAATGAGAAATCAGAGTCAACGTAGTTCGACCTACGACGGGTTATGGGGAAGGTGGCTCGCCAATACATCAGTATTGTGCCTACGTACCCTCAACAAGTATGAGAGATCAGAGCTTACGTAGTTCGGGATAACACGGATCACGGGGATTCAGAGTCATCTGTTTTACCGAGTAGGGTTAAACAGCAATTCCAGCAGTTAGGGACAAAGCCTGTTTGCGGTAGAACTGGATTTTAACGACACTCTTTTCTTCAGAAAAGCTTCCTTTGAATTATGGGCCCACGGGGCAAAAAAAGGTTTGAAGTTTGTTTTCTGTCTTTTACGAAAGAAGTGTTTTTTATTGTGTTTGCAATTTCAATCGCACTAAAGACTATGACCTGAGAGTGAATGCGTCGCATGTCACCCAAAGGGTACCATACTAAACATCCGGAATGTGGAAAAGAAGCTCTCCAACAATCCTTTCTCAGATAGCTTAAGGCTCGTAACGTACGAAAGAAATCATTCATGATTACTGTACCTTAAGCTGTTTTGAGATGAGAAGAGAAGGGTTCCACTAAAAGGAGACTATCAAGTCCTAATGTTGTCATACCAAGGATTCATCCTATAGTTGAAGTTTGAAACAGGGAACTCCTAGAAGTTATCATGCATAGGTTTCAACCTAAAGTTCTATCATCACTTCCTTATCAAAGGAAATGAGAGTCCTAAGGGATCATATCAATGATACACAGAAACAGACAAAGCATCAGCTTAAACAGTAAACAGATATACAATAAACGACTGTAAAATGCATGCAATGCAAGTGAGGGAGGAAATGTGTGTGGGGCAGCAGCCTCCACAAGCTCATCTCAACCTCAAGCCAGAATGAATAACAGTAATCATACATAAAAAGATAACATGCTATCAAGCAAAATATAAGAGACTGCAATCATACAGAAGAAAATAGAATGCTGTCAAGCAAAATAAACCACATGGGCAAGGGAGCAGGGCTCTACCGAATACCCGCAAGCAAAGCCATGCAGTAAAAATACAAGCAGAGGGATCAACTCAACCTCTAGTGCAATCATGATCCTAGATTAAAGTCAGTCTAATCATGGACTTATTCTAATGCATCAAGCAAGTCAAACAAGGCATATCAGCACAGAAGAGAAAAACAGACAAGAAAGCAGATCAACAACTCCCTCTCTCAATTCCAAGCTTCAGCTCTTCTGACAGCAACCCAGTCTTCAGACTTCAATCACCCTTCAAGGCTACCATCTCTCATGACAAGTATCAACTTGCTTCTCCAGGGTTTCAATCCATCAAACATAAGTGTCAACTTATTCTCTCTTCTCCAAGCTTCAGCTCCTCAGTCAATTCCACCTTCAGGCTTCACTCTACAAGCACAAGTATCAACTTGATTCCTTCAGGCTCTCCAAGCATCAATGTAAGTATCAACTCATCCTTTATTCCTCAAGCCTTAGCTCTACACTCAATCTCAATTGAATCCCCTTCATAAGTATCAACTTAGTCCTCCAAGCTTCAGCTCTCTTTGCTTTACCAGTCTCAACTTGGTCTTCTCCTCTTACAAGCTTCAGCTTCTCAGAGTAGTCTTTAATCACATGGAAGTGTCAATTTCATCCTGCAATTCTCTAAGCCTCAGCTCTTCACTCAATATCCATTGGGTCTTCAAGTATCAACCTGTTCTTCTTGCTCTTCAAGCTTCAGTTACGATGGCAATGCTCAAGGAATCATCCTCTTCCATACTTTCCAATGAAGTCCTCATCTTCAAACTCAAGTCCAATATCTTTCAAGATACTCAAACCAGAAGATAATTGATTTAACAGGATGAGGGGAAATGATAAACAGCTTACTGACAACCAAAGGAAGCCTGTAAGGGTTCATCATTATGAGAGACTGGTTCCCTCAAAGTTCTACTTCCCAGATGTAGCCACTCATCCCTCCAAAGGAGGGATGTGAATATCTTAGAAGGACTTTTAGTCATTGGGAGGAATGGAAGCACCAGATGCTTTCCATATTTGTGAAAGAAATCATTCTAACTATAAGGCTCTCCCTATGTCTCCTATCTCCTAAACCTTCATCAGACACCTTCAGGCACCAACAAATCCAAAGCTCCAAGCAACTTCAAGCAACTTCAAGCATCCTTACCTTGTCTTCAACTTGTCTTCAATCTCAACCAAAGGCAAACCAAGCAAAAACCTTAATCTAAGGGGACTAAGGAAGTTAAACTAGTTGAATTAGTAAGTTAGGATAACCTAAAACTAGCACCTAAACTAAAATCAATCAAAAATAGGAAACTATCCTATAAATTTCTACAAAAATTCCTAAGGGAACCTAGGTCAATCATGACTCTACCACATTAATTTCAGAGATCAAATCATCAAATTAGACCTAGAACTAAATTCTACATTACAAGGTATCAAACCTAAACCCTAAAAGGAAGCACCTAAATATCACTCTAGAAAGCACACCTATTTTCATCACAAAAATTTGAGAAAAATACTATGGGAGCATACATGTCTAACCTAATCACACACAAAAAATTAGGCTCAAAATCATCACCAAGTGATCACACCAAATTCCACAAAATTATGTATCAAACATAACCATTTTAATATCAATTAAAATGTAAAATTCCCATTAAATCATAAAATACATGAAATGAAAATATTTTTTCTCTAAAAAACACTAGACTCAATCATGAGTAAAATGCAAAAAGAATGGGATGAATTGGATTAATTTTCAATTTATTATGAATTTTTCAAGAACCATGGATAAAATGAAAAAATAAAGAAAATCAAATTAAAATAATAACACGCGCGGTGTGGATAGCAACAAAACACAGTTCAAACCATGGGTTGGGCCATCAGGGGGTGTGGATAGTGGATAATTCATTAAGCCCAAACCACTGATTAAATGAAACGCTGCGTTTCATTAATCAGGTCCTTCACAAACTGAACTTTAAAACGTGGCCATTGGATCAAGCTTCTAGTCAAAGTCCAACCATCATCCAATGGTCCCAGAGTCGTCTTCAACCTTTTCAAACCTCTGCAACTCGCGCCCAGCTCCGGCCACCACCGGTGGTGCTCCGGTCGTCTTCCTCAACCCTAATTCTCTCTACAGGCCTCCATTCCAAGAGGTCAAAACATGAATCTTGTCCCAAATCTTGTCACGAGTTCAATCATACCCTTAATACTACCTAAATCCTCAAGATTCACCATATCCAATTCTCAATCGAAAATGGTAATGCACCTATTTTGTCACTAATTCTCAAATTAACTATCTGAAATCCATCCTACACCATTCTCCAATGCTTCTAACACCTTATTTCAACTTGATTCTACCTAAATCATGCTAGAGGAAGAAAGTTACCAACCTGAAAATCTTGGATGAACAGATGCACTAAACCTCCAATTCAAGCTATCCAATCTTGCAGACACGATCAATGAACCCTCTCCTTGCTTCTGTATGCAAAAGAACCAATTGAAAGTGCTTGAATCTTGAAACCCGATGGTGAGTTGCAGGTGGAAAATTCTGAATTCAAGAGCACCAATTAGCCACGAATCCTTCTTGATTATGATCTGGAATCACTCCTTAACATCCATGGAAGAAGTTTCAATCAAGAAAATGGATGGAGAGTGAAGAATTTGGTGAAACCGATTGCACTTGCAAGCTATGAAATTTCAATCTCAATCTATGCTCTCTCCTTCAATCATCACCAACCTTTGCAATGGATCAACTCTATTCAATATATAGATGATGTTTGGATGATCTAGAACCCTCTAGATCCTTCTAATGAGAGTTTCCACTTCTCATGTCATGAGATTTTCAAACACATCTCATGATATGCATAATTCTGTTTGCAGCTTGAAACCAACCTCATTCACTTTCAATTTCTCCCCTAGTGACATTTTGAAAGAGTTTAGCTTGCCAAGGGCCTTGCTCATGCCTTGATTTTGAGTTTTGCAAATGTTACTTAATATGCAAGTAATCACTTTTCAAAGCAAGTCCAAAAATTGAATCTCAACTCAAAAATGTGGCTAAACCAATGTTCTTAAAATGTTTTCTAGAGTCAAAATAATATATTACATGCCATGGTTTGGATGTGTAGGTTGAAAATATCAATTTCCAACTTTGCTTTATTTAACTTATGCCCTTATTTTAGGTCATTTTTGCAACTTTGAGCTACAAGCCTTTCCATCATCTCATGACCTCCTTACTAGCCTTAAAACATCATTTTGAACAAGTTTGATGTTGAAGATTTTTCCATTTGAGGCTTGGAAATAGGAGTTATGGCTTTATGGTTTAAATGACCTGTAATCTCCAAATGACCAAAATGCCCTTGACTTGTTAAAGCCATAACATGAGTTCTACAAATCCTATCAAGGACTTATAGTACTCTCTATAAAGCTAAGAAGATAAGGAACAACATTCATGTTGACCAAAAGTCCATAGGAGTCATCCTTATTGGGCAAAAGTTTGATGCAAGTTGGGTAACTTTCAAGGCCCCAGATTCACATACCTCAGATGACCTGTAACTTGTCAAAGTCATAACTTGAGTTCTACAAATCCTATCAAGGACTTATAGCACTCAAATTAAAGCTAAGAATAAGATCTACAACATTCATTTTGGGGGAAAGATGAGATGACAATCACATCTTGAGCTAAACGGCCTTGAAGATAGGGGTCAAACTAGGGGATTTTACACTGTCAAGCCTTAGAAACCCTAGCTTGAAACTTCTCAAACTCTTCAATCATGATGAGTTGACCTTGGAATCATCCTTATAACATCTCAATGCCTCAATCCATGATCACATGGCTCTTGAATTAGGTCTCAACCTTGTTTAAATCATCAGTTGACCTAGGGTTGACCCAGTCAAACCCTAATTATACCACTCATGGCTAGGTCTTCTTAATCTTGTACAATGACCTGTCTAGGCTCCATGATGGCTTTCAAGACATCTCATAAGCTCTCTCAAGGCTTCAAGTCCACATTCCTGGCTTCAGAATCATCTGAGGAGCTCCCACAACTCTCAAGTTATGAGACCTACACACTTGGCTTCAACCACTCTCTCTGAGGATCTTTTGACTTCTCTGACAAAGATATCTACCCTTGAACACTTGAATAACCTTCTTGGCTAGCTTCATAGTCTTGCATAACCCTTGATTGGTACTCATACCTCTTGATCTCCTGCATACATGTAAATGAAATGCAAATGATAACGCTAATGTGAATGAAATGAAACATAAGCTAGGTAAAGAAGAGTTGGTCAAATTTTGGGGTGCAACAGCTGCCCCTATTCAAACGGCTTGCACCTGACTGGGTGAGAAGCGAATGGCTCTCAACCGATCAAGGTGCGAGACGGTTGAATACCGATAAACCCTGAAATTTGCCAACTGCACAAGTACACGGTACTCAGATGGGAACAAATCTTCGAAAACTGAAATACTAGATGCACGACAACTAGCTGGGGAATTAGTCACACGGTAACCGGTGATACACGGTCGATCATGCCGTCAGGCATCAAGATTCCTCGGGACTCATCAGGTCAACAATCAAGTTAACCACGCCATCGGGCATTCAAAGAGGACTTTCGGGCATCAGCCGGACTTCATCAGTAAGTCGGGAATAGAATTCTCGGTCAATCATGAACCAATTAGGGATATCCAACTTCTACCATCAAGCATTCCGCATCAGCTGAGAGAACTGCTTCATCTATACGGTTGGACTTCAATCATCAAGTCTTCGAGGGAAGTTTCAACTTCGTTGGTCAGAAACCTGCTGGGGATGATGCATCTCCGCTGGGGATTCTGGAGAACTATCAAGTCACTCTACTTCGGGGATCCAGAAATCATTCTGACTGAATCATCTTTGCTGAGGAAATCAAGAATCATCTTGCACAAATAACTCTGCGGTGACTTCAAGAATCATCCTGAACCAATAACTATGCTGGAGGTTTCAGGAATCATCCTGAGCAAACACTCTGCCAGGGATTCTTAAGCATCAACTTGAGCAACCCTCTCTGGCGACTTCACTAGGGATTTTAAGAATCATCTTAAGCAAACAACTTTGCTGGAGAATTCAAGAATCATCTTGGGCAAACGACCTTGCTGGGGAGAATTCAAGAATCATCTTGAGCAAGCGACTCTGCGGAGGGACACCTGCAAAACAAGAACAGTAACGACCTAGCTCATGTTTCATACGCATATACTTTGACAATGGCGCAATGCTCCACACGATGGAAATGCTACGCATTTATGATAGATGCTACGCAATCATGCAAAATGCTGTGACCCCGTCAGCAAAATAAATGCTGAAGGGAGAATCCTCCTATCAAGGAGAAAGAAACACTCTGGTGGAGGAAGGAATCATCCTGCCACGGAGAAAAGGTCACGCCAATCTCAATCGGACTCCACACGGGGAAGCAAACTTCAGTCGACTGCTGCAAGGGAACGAAGCTCTACGAGAACCCAGACCTGCTGAGGAAAGCGATATCAATCGCGGAAATAAACTGCACGGCCTTCGCGACTACTTCCCTGGAGATGACGACTTCGGCGGGGGGATACAGCATCAGCTATTCAACATTCTACTGGGGAAAACCAATCATGGCCCAAACGGCTTCCAAGGACTCGGCTCTCTTGGGGTTCTGCAAACTCGGCTGGGGAAGAAGGAATCATCCTGCTTACAGGGTAGAGTACGACTCTGCGAGGAACCTCAATTCCACTGGGGACTTCAGTCTGGAACTATCAATTGCTGCACACTTCATCGTATGACTCAGCTGGGGAGACGAAATTCCTTCAGGATGTACTTGGCTGGGGAGAGAATCTTCTCTGCCTGGGGAGACATATCAATGCTTACGATCTCACGTTCAAACTCTACGGGGGGAGACTGCTGAACTTTGCTGGAGAAGGAGGAATCATCCTGCTTGGGGACGCGTACGGCGTACTGCCTAGAATATGCTACACCTGTAACAACACAAACAAACAGACAAGATACCCTTCTCAAAGGGACCTATCAAGGTTATCATCTTGTGACAATGTTTAAGTAATTCATTTTTCAACAATCAGTGGCCTAGGCCAGTAAGTTTATGTATGCGCATTTTGTCAAAAACATCGGCGTTCTTTTTCGCAAACAAAACAGATAAATGCTAAACAGACAAACAGAATTGCTGAATAGTATACATTTTATTAATAACGAACCCCTGAATGGGTAAAAATGTCTTACAACAGATGCAACCTCCTGGAATGAGGAAGCCGCGCAAAAATAAATCATAAATATACATCAGTATATACACATGTCGGCAACGAGGCGTAGACGAACACCATGAGTTGATCCCTCTATGACCCACTCGACTTCGATACTTCTCTGACGCTTCAGCTTCAGAAGAGATTGATTCAGATAAACGGCCCTCAGGTTTTCCAAACCACTAAACAAATACAGTCCACACGCGGAACGTAGTCATTTGCTTTTTCAAATCCCTAACTTTTGCCTGAATCGCCCTTCAGGGTTTTCGATTCACCGGGATACCTTTTTTTGCCAAAGTCGCCCTTCCAGGTTTTCGACTTTGCGGGTGTACATTTTTTCAATTTATATCCCTAATTTTTGCCCGAACCTTTTTCCTTTTTTATGGTTCTCCGGGATGCCCCCTTTTTGCCTGGATACTCTTTTTCTTTCCAGCGGGTCATTTTTAAGCAAAGTATTTTTTAACTGCGTCCGCGTTCACCGGGGATGCAAAATCTTCGCCATCCATCGTGGATAACAACAAAGATCCTCCCGAGAAGACCTTGATGACGACGTACGGACCTTCGTAATTGGGAGTCCACTTGCCCCGGTGATCGGAGTGTGGAGGAAGAATCTTCTTCAGGACGAGATCACCCGTCTGAAAGCTTCTAGGACGCACCTTCTTATCATAAGCTTTCTTCATTCGGCTCTAGTATAAACGACCATGCGCAATCGATGCTAACTTCTTCTCGTCCATCAGGCTGAGTTGGTTTAGACGGTTCTTAATCCATTCTGCCTCGTCGAAATTCACGTCAACCAAAACTCACAAAGAAGGGATCTCCACTTCTAACGGTAAGACAGCCTCCATACCGTACACTAAGGAGAAGGGAGTTTCCCCGGTTGACATACGTACCATCGTACGATAACCGTGCAATGCGAATGGCAACATCTCGTGCCAATCCTTGTAGGTCACAACCATCTTCTGAACAATCTTCTTGATGTTCCTATTGGCCGCTTCAACGGCGCCATTCATCTTCGGCCGGTAAGGAGATGAGTTGTGGTGTTCAATCTTGAAACTCTGGCACAACTCCTTCATCATCTTGTTATTCAGATTCGAACCATTATCAGTAATGATCCGCTCGGGAATTCCGTAACGACAGATGATGTCCCTCTTTATGAATTTAGCCACCACCTGCTTGGTCACATTAGCATATGAGGCTGCCTCCACCCAGTTGGTGAAGTAGTCGATAGCTACTAGAATGAACCGATGACCGTTAGATGCAGTGGGCTCGATCTTGCCTATCATGTCGATGCCTCACATGGAGAACGGCCACGGGGAGGACATGACATTTAACGGGCACGGCGGCACATGAACTTTATCAGCATAAATCTGGCATTTATGACACCTCTTCGCGAATTTAAAGCAATCTGATTCCATCGTCAGCCAGTAGTATCCTGCTCTCAGGATCTTTCTTGTCATAGCATACCCGCCGGCGTGCGTACCAAATGTGCCTTCATGGACTTCTTCCATGAGCATACTCGCTTCCTTCTCATCTACACATCTGAGTAGCACGAGATCGTGGTTTCTTTTATACAAAACTCCATCATGATTGAGATAAAAATTTCCAGATAGCCTCCTCAGAGTCTTCTTATCCTGGGTTGACGCTCCCGCGGGATACTCCTTAGTCATAAGGAAAGTCTGGATATCATGGAACCATGGCTTGCCGTCGGCGGCTTCCTCGATCGCAAAGACGAATGCAGGTCTATCAAGGCGAGAAAGGACAATTCTTGGAGCTTCATTCCAAAAATTGACTTTATACATTGAAGCCAACGTGGCTAAGGCATCAGCCATCTGGTTTTCGGCCCTGGGCACATGATGGAGTTCCACTCGGTCAAAGAACGGCAGCAGCCTTCTGGCATAATTCATGTACGGCACCAAATTCGATTGACGAGTCTCCCACTCCCCTTTAATCTGGTTAATCACAAGCGCCGAGTCACCATATACGTCTAGGTTCTTGATTCTCAAATCAATTGCTCCTTCCAGACCCATAATGCATGCTTCGTACTCTGCTTCATTATTGGTGACCGGAAACGTCAGTCTCGCAGTAAACGGGATATGGGATCCATGGGGAGTCGTGATGATTGCCCCTATGCCACTTCCGTAAGAATTAACCGCCCCGTCAAATATCAATTTCCACTGGTACTTTCTATCTGGACCCTCGTCAGGTAACGGTTCATCGCAATCTTTCGCTTTGAGAAACATGATATCCTCATTAGGGAATTCAAATTTCATCGGCTGATAATCCTCGATCGGCTGTTCGGCCAGGTAATCAGACAATACGCTGCCCTTAATGGCCTTCTGGGAAACATACTGAATATCATATTCCGTCAACACCATTTGCCATCTGGCAATCCTGCCCGAAAGCGCTTGCTTCTCAAAGACGTACTTGATCGGATCCATCTTCGAAATTAGCATGGTGGTGTGGTTGAGCATGTACTGTTGTAAACGTTTGGTAGCCCAGGCTAGTGCACAACACGTTTTCTCCAGCATTGAGTAACGAGATTCACAGTCTGTGAACTTTTTACTCAAATAGTAAATGGCATGCTCCTTTCTGCCCGTCTCGTCGTGCTGACCGAGAACACACCCCATACTATTCTCAAGAACTGTCAAGTACATGATTAATGGCCGTCCAGCCACTGGGGGTATCAAGATTGGAGGTTCCTGCAGATATTGTTTTATCTTATCAAATGCCTTCTGGCAATCCTCGTTCCAGATAATCGCCTGATCTTTCTTCAGCAGTTTGAACATCGGTTCACACGTGGCCGTGAGCTGAGAAATAAACCTTGCAATGTAGTTTATTCGGCCCAGGAAACCATGAACTTCTTTTTCTGTTTTTGGCACTGGCATTTCTTGTATCGCTTTAATCTTCGCAGGATCAACCTCGATGCCTCTTTCACTCACGATAAACCCCAGTAACTTTCCGGACCGTACTCCGAAAGTACACTTGTTAGGATTCAGCCTCAACCCGAACTTCCTAAGCCTCTCAAAAAGCTTCAGCAAATTGGCCAGATGTCCCTCCTCCGTTTGGGACTTTGCGATCATGTCATCAACATAGACTTCAATCTCATGATGAATCATGTCATGAAACAGAGTAACCATTGCTCGTTGGTAAGTGGCCCCTGCGTTCTTCAGACCGAAAGGCATTACCTTGTAGCAGAACACTCCCCAAGGAGTGATAAACGTAGTTTTCTCCATGTCCTCCGGCGCCATCTTGATCTGGTTGTAATCGGAGAAGCCATCCATGAACGAAAACACAGAGAACTGAGTTGTATTGTCGACCAACACATCAATATGAGGCAGCGGGAAATCATCTTTAGGGCTCGCCCTATTCAAATCCCGATAATCGACGCACATTCGCACCTTACCGTCCTTCTTCGGTACAGGCACTATGTTGGCGACCCACAGAGGGTAAGTAGTGACCGCTAAGAAGCCAGCGTCAAGCTGTTTCTGCACTTCTTCTTTGATCTTAACGGCCATATCTGGTCTCGTCCTTCTAAGCTTCTGCTTAAAGGGAGGACAATCTTCTCGCAGCGGCAAGTGGTGGACCACGATGTCAGTGTCAAGTCCGGGCATATCTTCGTATGACCAAGCAAAGACGTCACTGTACTCTCTCAGCATCTCGACCAATCTCTGCTTGACATTGCTCTGCAATGCAGCCCCTATCCTGACGTTTCTGACGAGTTCTTCAGAACCCAGATTCACGATCTCAATTTCCTCTTCATGAGGCAGAATAACTTTCTCTTCTTGTTTCAACAAGCGGGCCAACTCTTCAGGAAGGTCTTCGTCTTCATCAATCTCTTCTTCGGCTTGATAGATCGAGCAATCGAAGTCGAAGTGAGTGTCACTACTGCGAAAATCGGCGCCGGCTGAACAGAAGAGTCGCCACCGTGCGTTATTTATCCCAACAGAGGGAAAGGAAACGCTCGAGGTAAACCTACCGCGAAGACGGGAAAAGGAATGGTCATCGCAACCAAATCCTGGGTTCGGGAGTCGGTTACGCAAGGGGAAGGTATTAGCACCCCTCACGTCCGTCGTACTCGACGGGATCCACACTTGTTTTCTAGTACGGATTTTTATTCTATCTACTCTACAGGGTCAAGGGTTAAAAGAAAATAAAATGACTCGGCAAAGTATCGCACTTTATGCCTACGTATTCCCGTCTGGAACGAGAAATCAGAGTCAACGTAGTTTGCCTACCTACTGGAAAGGAGGGGAAGGTTGCTCGCTAGGATATCGCATCCTATGCCTACGTACTTTCATACAGCATGAAAGATCAGAGCAAACGTAGTTCGGGCCACGTACGACACAAATTTGTCTTAATTGTTTTTATTCCTTCTGAAAAAGGGTTTTTCTGATTACTGGTCCAAGCGGACAAAAATGACGTTTTGATGAGTGCACATTCTTTTACGGAAGAAGTGTCTTTTATTGTGTTTGAAATCTTTACAGTGTTTTTCTGGTTGTTTTGAGAAAGAAGAGAAAGAACTCTAACCTACGGTTGCGAAGGGAATCAAACTGACCTAATGTTATCATGCATGGGTTAAGACCTAGTGTCTATCATACTCCTCTCTTGCACAGAGAGAAACAGAGATCCTAAGGGAATAGACGGAAACAGAAACAATAGCAGATATACAGTAAAGCAGTAAAATGCATGGATGCAGCAATACAAGCGAGGCAAGGGAGTCCCACTCAACCTCGAACCTAGAAAACAATAGGCGAAAGTGAACAGGATCCACTTGCAACCTAACAGGTTAAACAGCAAACAATACAGTCAGGGAAAACAAAACAATACATCAGAAATAAACAGCAAAAAGAAACAGCCATAGCAGCTCTGCATCAACATCTGTCTTCAAGTCATCATCAACAGCTATAAGCTTCAAGCAAGCATCAATCTCCATCTCCACAGCCTTCAAGCAAGGTCTTTGTCATCAGTCTTCAGTCTACAATGGCCTTTCTTCAAGTCTCAATCTCCAAGAGGAGTATCAGTCAACAAGATGAACTGAATGAATGTTAAACAGTCAACTGCCTACCAAGGGTGGCTCATTAACTGTTAACATTATACAGACAATTTCCCCTCAAAAGTTCTATCTTTCAAATACATTCACTGATCCTTCCAAAGGAAGGAGGTGGACATTTGAAAGAGACTTTGAATCATAGAGAAAGAATGGATGCAGACAAGGCATTCCATATTTGAGAATCAAGTTTTCTGCTCTAGAGCTCTGCCTAGCTCCTAAACCCTATACTCCTCAACAGCTGCCAGCAAAGGTTGCTCCTCATCAACTCTGGAAGTTCGTCTTCAATCTCTTGATCTCCAATAGCTTCATCATCACAAGTCTTCAGCTCTCCCAATCCCCAAAGCAATCCCAATACCCCATACAGACAAAATAATAACCCTAGAGAGGGCACCCCACACAGTCAAGCAAATATAAGCAGTACTAATAGCAGTAGGGGAATCCTAATATTTTCTAAGGGGTCCATTAACTACCCATAATCCCTATAGTCCCATACCCCAAAGATTCAATCTACAACTTCTAAGGGAAGTGATTTAATTCTCCTATGTTATCTCCTAAAACCTAGTTTTGATCATGTTATTCACACCTAAACCAATCATCTAAAATTAAGTCCTAAAAATATGAACTAAATTTTATACACAAGCTAACATTCTATACTAATCAACCTAAAAAGAATGGGACAAAAATATCAAAGCATCTATTCAAACTAAAATTAACAAAATCATGCATCAAATTAAACTACTTAAAATGCTATTTAAAAGAAAAATATGCTAAAAATACAAAAATAAAATGAAATATTAATTTTTTATGTGATATTTTTCTTGACAAAATTATGAACAATATGCAAAAAGAACCAATTAAAATCATGCATTTTTCTATTTTTTATGATTTTTTGAAGAATTAACATTTTTGAAAGAAATTAAATGATAATTAAATGGAAATGGGGTGCAGGGAGTAATTGAAATCAGTTGAAAAACAAGGTGGGCCCAGACTGGGGGGCGCGCATAGCAAGCGCGTCTGGGCCCAATGCATCAGAAAATTCAATCAAAAAAATAAAAAAAAACTCAGAACGGTGCCAATAGCAATTAATCTAGTTATAATTGGGATTGGGCTTGGTTTGAGGGGTGTTATTAGCAAGGAATATTTGAGCCCATCAGAAAATAATAAGTGAAACGGTGCGTTGAGGCTTCAGGGTTTCCCTCCGTTTTTCCTTTAAACCACGGCCGTTGGATGAGGAACCAAGTCAAAGTTCAAAGCCTGATCGTGTGGCCCAGGGGTTGTCTTCAACCTTAGAAACCCTAGGGTTTCTGAAAATCCCTTCACCATGAACGAAACTTCCACCATTCTGTTCTCCTTCAACTCTCCGTGAATCCACACGATTCCAAGAGCAAAGTTGCTCTAAATTCTTCCCTCTACACAGCCATAACAATAACTCCTTCTAAAACTCAAACACACTCCAAACCCGATAGGTGCAATAACTCGGTTCCACCATTTTCACCTGTGAGCAACCACTTCAATTCTCACCAATTCTTACCCTAACCTAATCTACATTCCATGCTGATTAATCTGAGCCATTTATTCAAGATTATCGTGCCATAACCTATGAGTTATCAATCCTAACAGATTTGGTACACCATGACCAACCTTCATGAAACCTCTCCAAACTTTGTGAAATTCATCATCTAACTTATCCTAACAGATCTAACCTAACAAATCTCTAACATGCTGACCAAATCAAGCAATTCGAATGGATATACCAACCTGGTTTGATGAGTAAAACAGCTATGGAATTCTCTTGATCCAATGCTTGCAATGATGGGAAACTGATCAGTGAACTTGCTCTTGAGTTCTGTATGCAAAAATTCTGGCTCAAACCTCTTGAATCTAGCAATTCCAACTTTCTTGCACCTTGGAGGATGGAACTTTTATGGCACGATCCCTCTCCAATTCTACCCAATTCTTGTGTGAATTCTGATCTAGGAGTGATGGTGATGATGATCCAATCAAGAAATGTGGAAATTGAGAGAGATTTGATGGAGTTTGAAAAGCTTTTGCAAATTGGAAGAATTGTGTATAACTTGTGTTTTTATCAATATGATTCACCAACCATGGCATGGAGCCACTCAATGCAATATATACATGAGCTTAGAAAGTCCTAGAACTTTGGAGAAGCTTACCATGCACATTTTCCCTTGAATTTGGATCATGTAACTTCATTTGTAAGTAACCATGCATAACTTTCAATTCTTGAACCAAACTCAAAATTCTACTTTTGCCAATGTTCTTAAAACATCTTTTCCAATCAAAATGACCTATAATTTCATCCCATTTGGCCAAACTATGAAAAATCTCATTTTAGGTCATTTTTTTTTCATTAAATCCACCAATTTTGAAACCTTGAGCTATGAGCCTTTACAATCTTTCATGGTCACTTTTCTAGACTCAAAATGTCATTTGTAGCAAGTTTTATGTTGTGAAGTTTTTCATTTGAAGCTTCCTTGTATGAGTTTTGGGCATAGGCTTGAAATGACCTGTAATTCTCAGATGACCAAAATACCCTTTGCTTGCCAAGACCATAAGTAGAGTTCCACAAATCATATGAAGGCATACCATACCATTATAGAAAGCTAAGACAATGAGGAACAACTATTATGTTGATCAGAAATTCATTTGAAATCTCCTTGAGGGGTAAAAATTGCTTGGAAGACAAGTAACTTTCACAGACAAAATTTCAGATACCTCAGATGACCTGTAACTTGCAAGGACCATAACTTGAGTTCTATAAATCTCCTTGGTGTCTTCCACCACTAAAATTAAAGGTCTTGAGATCCTCTACAAGTTTCATGTTGACCAAGGATCCATTTGAAGCATGAATTTTGACTTATCTTGCTTGGAAATTTGACCTAAACTAGGGGATTTTACACAGAAACCCTAATTTAGAAACTCCTCTTCTCCTTGATTTCTCTTGATTTCTTCTTAGCACATCACCATATATTCATTTACATGCCAAATGATGAACCCCACATCTCTCCAATAGCCCTTAATGCCTTTCAATCAATCAGTTGACCTAGAGTTGACCTAGATGAAACCCTAGTTGACTGTCTTCAATTGCAATTCTTGTGATCATACCAATGACTTGCCTCCTTCTCCAAATGACTTTCTAAGTCTTCCATGATGTCTACATACTCTCCATGCTCAATTCACAGCTCACCACTTCCTTGATGATCCTCAGATACCCTCAGATAGGAGATAGATGCACTGCTTGATCCATTGACTTCTTAGCTTTCAAATTCTTTCTGATGACTTGAATGAGATTGAATTAGAATAATAACCTCTTGGTAGGCTCATAGAGATGAGAATAGTGCTTGGTCCCTTGTTGGATAACTTGCTATGCTATGTTATGCAGATGATTAGACTATGTACATGACTCTATATGCAAATGCTAATGATATTGAAACATAAACCAAGTGAATAAGGTTGAGCAAATTTTAGGGTGCAACAACTTCCCCTATTCAAGCGACTTGGACCCGATTGGGTGAAGAGCGAACGACCTTCAAACATTCGAGGTACGAGACGGTTGAATACTAAGAACCCGGAAATTTGCCAACCGCATAAATAAACTGCACTACTGCTTGGGGAACGACATCCGCCAAATGAATCTAACTGTTTACAGCCACCCACTGATCTCGTGCTGGGGATTATTTTCATCAGCCTGAAAAAGCTTCTGTCATAACAGAGATAGAAGTTTGCTTGTCCACGTTAGGACTCTATCTGCCGTCAACATGAAGACATCTCAACTAAACTTTGTCCACGTTAGGACTCCACCTGCTGTCAACCCGGAAAAATCTCGGCGACTTCGCTGGGAATAGTTCGTCTGCATTTCATCAGAAATAAATCGTCCACGTTAGGAATAAACCCTTCCACGTTATGAATAACACCCTTCCACGTTAGGAATAACACCCTTCCACGTTAGGAATAACACCGTCCACGTTAGGAATAACACCGTCCACGTTAGGACTAAGACTTCGTCTGGATCTGTCCACGTCAGGACTAAACTTTCTAGGTTATGAATACATCGTCCACGTTAGGACTCACCCTTCCACGTTAGGAATACATCTTTTTTCCACGTCAGGAAACCATCTCTTTCCACGTAAGGAAACCATCTTTTTTCCACGTCAGGAAACCAACTTTTCCACGTTAGGAATCACTCTCTTCTCAATCTGTCCGCGTCAGGACTACCCTTTTCACGTAAGGAATCAATCTCTTTCCACGTAAGGAATGCATCTTCTCTCCCCGTAAGGACTACATCGTCCACGTTAGGACCCACCTTTCCACTTCAGGAACACCATCTTAATCTGTCCACGTAAGGACTCCCATCTTTCCACGTAAGGAATACAATCTTTCCACGTAAGGAAATCCAACTTTTCCACGAAAGGAATAAGAATTTTCTTGATCTGTCCGCGTCAGGACTCCAATCTCTCCACGTAAGGAATAAACTCATCTTTCCACGTAAGGAATCAATCTTTCCACGTAAGGAAACCGTATCTTTCCACGTAAGGAATCACAAACTGATTTGTCCACGTAAGGACTCCAATCTTTCCGCGTAAGGAACACCTCTTTCCACGTAAGGAATAAACTTGTCCACGTCAGGACCCACATTTCGTCTTGATTTGTCCACGTCAGGACTCACCTCTTGACTCGCTGAGGAAATAAAACTTGTCCACGTCAGGACTCATGCATCTTCGACCCACTAGGGGAAATGAGACTTGTCCACGTCAGGACTCCCCTCTCAACCTGCTGAAGTAATAGAACTTGTCCACGTCAGGACTTGCGCATCTTTGACTTGCTAGGAAAATAAAACTCGTCCACGCCAGGACACACACTTCGCCAACAACACGAAGAAGGATAAATTCGTCCACGTTAGGACTTGTGCCTCTTATCATCCTGAAGAACTATAAACTTGTCCACGTCAGGACACACCTTTCACCATTATGAAGAAAGATATCTGCTGGAAATAAATTGTCCGCGTCAGGACACCAACACAAGGAGTAATCAATTCTGTCAATGTTATGACTTCGCATTCAATCAATACCAAGAAATCAAATCTGTCCACGTTAGGACTAGCACCTCTTATCAACCGGGGAAATAAATTTGTCCACGTTAGGACACCCACTTCTCTAGCACGAAGAAATCCCGTCAATATCGGAATAAATTGTCCACGTCAGGACTTATTGCTCCATCGATCCCAACCCACAAACTTCTTAGCACTGACGTGATAGCGACTTTGAAGCGGACTCTACTGGGGATATTTGGAAACCAAACTACCGGACGCCTGTTCTGATAACCTGCGGGAGCCTCTGAAATTCTGATTCAGGAAACCCTTTGATGACAAATAACTCTGCTTGGGGACAAGGAGATATTCATCCTGGTAACTCTGGCGGGGAAAACAAGAGAAATTGACACAAATAACCCTGCTCGGAGACAAAAAGAACTTCATCATGATAACTCTGTGGGGAATAGTGCCAAAGCTGACACTTCATTGAATGTCTCACGTCGAGACCTCGAAGGTTTAGTAATTCATTTGAGCAAGAGCTCCTTCCACCTGTATGAGAAACAACACTTGAGCACAAACGGTTAGCCACCCTGGTTTATGTTTCAAAATGCATATGTTTGATAATGACGCAATGCTCCAATCGTCATGGAAATGCTACGCGTTTTTATTAGGTTAATGCAAATATGACACTATATGCCAATGCAAATGCAGACTTGAACTGCTGGGATATAGGAAACCGCTTCAGCAAAATAAATGCTGAAGACAATGCCGACTCCGCTGGGGATAGCCAGGTGCTACAGAATGATTCCAACAAAATAGATGCTGGAAGAGTGAAGTCGACTCAGCTGGGAAATTGGGAACTTAAGCCAAGCACCACATTGAAGTAACACCCTGCTGGGGAATATAACTCTGCTGGAGAATAGCAGATGAGCCTGGCATGATCGAACTTCTGCTGGAGAGTGAACGGACATCACACGATATTCTGGCAAAATAAATGCCAATGCGCCACACAACCAACTCTGCCGGGGAGAGTCTTAATCTTCGAGTTCCACTGAGAGGAATGAAAACACTCGCTGAAAACAGAACTCCACTGGGGCTGGAACGATTCTCTTGAGAAAATCAACTGACTCCGCTGGGGGAGAGTAAATGACCCTGCGGGGAAAGGTAAACTGCCTGAATACCGCTCACAAATATTAATTTTCTGAGGCTAAAACACTCTGCTTAAGATACACTATCTGAATACAGTCTACAATCTTGGAATCGCCAAACTCTGTTTGAGGATAAATGACTTTGCTGGAGAATGCCCTTCGAATAAGTTGCGACTAGCTGGGAAATTTGATCCTTCTTTAGTGAGGAACATTGTTATCTTAGAAGCGCGACCTGCGTGGGGATCGAGTCTTTCGTTACTGCAATCTTTTGATCGTCCTCTTCATACGGCTATGAACCCTGCAACAACACAAACAAGACAAGACAAGTCTATACAACCAAGTCTATTCAGGTTAGCATTAGTGACATTACTTTCAGTTAATTCAAAGTTTTAGCAATTATTGGCAAGGGCCAGTGTCGTTATGTACATGCTAGTTTCATCAAGCCTAGGCATTTTATCATGCACAAAACAGTAAAGAACCAGCATCAAATACTGAATAACATATTTTATTGATTGGGCCCCTGAACGGGCGGAGTTTTTATACACGGGATGTAACTCCTGAAAAGAGGAAGCTACACATAACAAATATACAAATATGCACAAGAAGCATAAATATATTGACAAATTAAATTTGTACACATGTCGGCAACGGGATGTAGACGAACATCACGAACTGATCCTCCTATGACTCGGCCGACTCCAATGCTTTCCCGGTATCCACACTTCCGAAGAGATTGTATTCGATAATCGACCCCTCAAGCATATTCTCCCGCACCAAAGCTCACTGCAGTATCAAATTCAGACCGCAGTCATTTGCTTTTCAAATCCCTAACTTTTGCGTGAACCGCCCTTTACGGGTTTTCAGTTCACCGGGATACCCCTTTTTTCCGAAGCCGCCCAGTGTAGGTTTTCAACTTCACGGATGTACATTTTTTCCAATTTTATCCCTAACTTTTGCCCGAACCTTTCATTCTGTTTTTGGTTCGCCAGGATGCCCCATTTTTGCCTGGACTCTCTTTTTTCTGTCAAACGGGTCAATTTTAAGCAAAGTATTTTTTAACTGCGTCCGAATTCACAGGTGACGTAAAGTCTTCACCATCCATGGTGGACAACAATAAAGCTCCTTCTGAAAAGACTTTCCTGACAACATATGGCCCTTCGTAGTTGGGGGTCCACTTGCCCCTGTGATCTGCCTGCGGCGGGAGAATCCTTTTCAGCACAAGGTCGCCCGTCTGAAAGCTCTGCGGATGTATATTCTTATCATATGCTTTCTTCATTCGGCTCTGGTACAAACGACCGTATGCTAGAGAAGCTAGCCTCTTCTCATCCATTAAACTCAGTTGGTTCAACCTGTCTTTCACCTATTCTGCCTCATCTAGTTGGACGTCCCGTAGCACTCTCAACGAAGGAATCTCAACTTCCAGTGGTAACACTGCTTCCATTCCGTACACTAACGAGAACGGGGTTGCCCCGGTTGATGTGCGTACTGTCGTACGATAACCGTGCAAAGCAAAAGGTAGCATCTCATGCCAGTCCTTATAGGTCACCACCATCTTCTGCACAATCTTCTTTATATTTTTGTTGGCCGCTTCGACAGCGCCATTCATCTTGGGTCGGTAAGGGGAGGAGTTGTGATGTTCGATCTTGAAATTCTGACAGAGCTCCTTCATCATTTTGTTATTCAGGTTTGAACCGTTGTCAGTGATTATCCGCTCGGGGATTCCATATCTGCAAATGATATCTCTCTTGATGAACCTGGCCACCACCTGCTTGGTTACATTTGCGTAAGATGCCGCTTCCACCCACTTGGTGAAATAATCGATTGCTACTAGAATGAACCGGTGCCCATTAGAAGTCGTCGGCTCGATCTTTCCAATCATATCGATGCCCCACATCGAGAATGGCCATGGCGATGACATCACGTTCAGAGGACTTGGAGGCACATGGATCTTATCAGCATAGATTTGGCATTTGTGGCACTTCCTCGCAAACTTGAAACAATCAGTTTCCATAGTCAGCCAAAAATAACCTGCCCGCAGCAGCTTCCTCGTCATAGCATGCCCGCCAGCATGCGTACCAAAGGTACCTTCATGTATTTCCTCCATGAGCAGCTTTGCCTCTTTTTCGTCCACACAACGCAGCAGCACCAAGTCGTGATTTCTTCTGTATAAGACACCGTCCGGATTCAAATAGAAATTACCCGTCAATCTCCTGAGAGTTTTCTGATCTTGACTGGATGCCCCAGCCGGATACTCTTTGTTCTTTAGGAAATTAAGGATATCAAAATACCACGGTTTATCGTCAGATGCTTCTTCAATAGCAAATACGAAGGCAGGTCTGTCAAGTCAAGAGATAATAATTCTGGGAGCCTCATTCCAGAAGTTGACTTTGTACATGGAAGACAAAGTGGCCAGGGCGTCAGCCATCTGATTCTCCGCTCGCGGTACATGATGCAATTCAACCTTGTCAAAGAAAGGCAACAATCTCCTCGCATAATTCATGTAATGTATTAAATTGGGCTGACGTGTCTCCCACTCCCCTTTGATCTGATTCACCACCAGAGCTGAGTCTCCGTATACATCCAGATTCTTGATTCGCAAATCAATGGCTTCTTCAAGCCCCATAATACAAGCTTCGTATTCGGCTTCATTATTGGTAACTGAAAAGGTCAATCGAGCGGTAAACGGGATGTGCGACCCGTGTGGAGTAGTAATGATTGCCCCTATTCCGCTACCATAAGCATTCACAGCTCCGTCAAAGATCATCTTCCATTTGGAACCTAATTCTGGTCCTTTGTCTGGCAACGGCTCGTCACAATCTTTCATCTTGAGGTACATGATATCCTCGTCAGGAAAATCAAACCTCATCGATTGGTAATCTTCAATAGGCTGCTCTGCCAGGTACTCAGACAGTACAATCCCCTTTATTGCCTTCTGCGAGACATACTGGATGTCGTATTCAGTCAAGACCATCTGCCAACGGGCAATTCTCCCTAATAACGCCTGCTTTTCGAATACATATTTGATAGGGTCCTTCTTCGAGATGAGTATGGTTGTATGATTCAGCATGTATTGCCTTAAACGCTTGGCGGCCCAGGCTAGCGCGCAACAAGTTTTCTCAAGCATTGAATATCGAGATTCACATTCTGTAAATTTCTTACTCAAGTAGTAGATCGCATGCTCTTTTCTTCCTGTCTCGTCGTGTTGACCGAGAACACAACCCATGCTTCCCTCAAGAACTGTCAAATACATAGTCAAGGGTCTCCCTGCCACTGGGGGTATCAAAATAGGAGGCTCCTGCAAATACTGCTTTATTTTATCGAACGCCTTTTGACAATTTTCGTTCCACGTTACAACTTGATCTTTCTTCAACAGCTTGAATAATGGCTCACACGTAGCAGTTAGGTGAGATATGAACCGAGCGATGTAGTTCAACCTCCCTAAAAACCCGCGCACCTCTTTTTCTGTTTTAGGCGTCGGCATCTCTTGTATTGCTTTTATTTTTGCAGGATCGACCTCTATTCCTCTTTCGCTTACGATAAACCCCAGCAGTTTACCCGATCTCACCCCGAAGGTGCACTTGTTAGGGTTCAGTCTCAGCCTGAACTTCCTAAGCCTCTTGAATAACTTCAGCAGATTCACCAGATGGTCTTCCTCCGTCTGGGATTTGGCAATCATATCGTCAACATAAACTTCGATCTCTTTATGCATCATATCATGGAAAAGAGTCGTCATTGCACGCTGATACGTTGCCCCAGCATTCTTCAACCCAAAGGGCATCACTTTGTAACAAAATGTTCCCCAAGGTGTTATGAAAGTAGTGTTCTCCATGTCCTCTGGCGCCATTTTAATCTGATTATAGCCTGAGAAGCCATCCATGAAGGAGAATACGGAGAATTGAGCAGTATTATCAACTAGCACATCGATATGAGGAAGTGGAAAATCGTCTTTTGGGCTCGCTTTATTCAAATCTCGATAGTCCACGCACATCCGCACCTTACCATCTTTCTTTGGTACAGGTACTATATTAGCGACCCATGAGGGATATTTTTTCACAGCCAGGAAACCAGCATCCCACTGTTTTTGAACCTCTTCTTTAATCTTCACTGCCATATCGGGTCTAGTTCTGCGAAGTTTCTGCTTGACCGGCAGGCATTCTTCTTTCAACGGAAGACGGTGCACAACCATATCTGTATCGAGCCCAGGCATGTCCTCATACGACCAAGCGAACACATCACTATACTCTCTGAGCATTTCAACCAGTCTTCGCTTGACGACGCTCTGCAGCGCAGCTCCTATACGTATATTCTTTTCAACCCCTTCCGACCCCAGGTTAATGATTTCGATGACCTCTTCGTGAGGCAGAATGACTCTTTCTTCCTGCTTCACCAACCAAGACAATTCTTCGGGAACGTCACCATCTTCAGCAATCTCTTCTTCGGCCTGAAATACCGGGTGCTCAAAGTCGGGACGAGTCATAGGTGGTTCAAGGATGTCATCTGAAAATGTTATCCTGCAAAAAGAATGGTTAAATGCTTCAAAATGCGTATCAAGCGAATAACCACGTTGCCATTTTATTGAAAAATACAAAACAGGAAAAACAGAGATCGCAATATTTGCACATGAAAAACGCCTTTTATTTAATGATAAACACGCAATGTTCATAATAGCACATCCCTAAGCAAATCATGATGCCCCGGGCAAGACACCAGATTGTTCAACAATTAAAAACAAAGCATTACTGTTTAAGAGTCACAGGAACAATCTCCTGAATAGACCAGTTGCATAATCCCTGTCCTGGCATGCTGGGCTGAATCCAAGCGTCCATATCGCAATCGCTGTCTCCTTCGTCAGACTCCGAAGCAGCATTGATGGTCTCATGACATACTCCACCAGCAGTGATAGTTATTGGTCCTCTGAAACGGGGTGCCCCCACAGTAGGGGTTGATGACGACGGTTGATATCCTAGTCCAAACCGGTCCATCTTCACAGGAATGTCCAGCACTTTGCCCCAACCCTTGGTCTCACCAGTCTCTACTAGAGCTTGAGCCTCTTTATATGACGAGACGGCTATCTCCGACGCTTTGCTCGGCCCGGGACCTTTGTCCTTGATGCGCAACCCTTCAAATGCCTGACAGGGTGTTTCGTGAATCTCTCTGTCGACCTCCACATATTTAAATGACGACAGATGGCTGACCAGGATGTCTTCTTCTCCGCAGACTGTAACCACGCTGTCTCCGACCATATATTTCAACTTTTGATGCAAGGTGGACGTGACTGCCCCTGCACCGTGGATCCAGGGTCTTCCGAGCAGGCAGCTATATGCAGGCTGGATGTCCATGATATAAAATTCAGTCGCAAAAACCGCCGGCCCCACCTGTAGAGGCAATGTTATAGATCCAAAAACTGTTCTTCGCGTACCGTCGAATGCCCTGACTACCAAGTCACTGGGCGTGCACAGGATTCCTCTGACATCTAGCTTCATCATCGCTTTCTTGGGCAGCACATTTAAGGATGACCCGGTGTCGACCAATACATGCGACATGACTGATCCTCTACACTCGACAGATACGTGCAGCGCCATATTATGATCTCTCCCCTTAGGGGTCAAATCTAAGTCGGTAAAGCCCAAGCTATGGCCTGCATTCACATGTGCCAACACTCCCTCCAGCTGGTTCACGGAAACATCTTGGGGTACGAAGGAAGTATCTAGAACTTTCAGCAAAGCATTTCTGTGAGCTTCAGAAAACAATAGCAACGACAGTATAGATATCTTTGACGGTGTCTGTTGCAGATGTTCAACAATCTTATAATCACTTTTACGGATCAAGCGCATGAACTCTTCTACATCCTTCGATGCTGCTTCTTTTTCATTCCCCTGCACTGGGACATTCTCAACCATATTTCCCTTTCCCTTTGCCAGTCTTTCGGCCTCCACCTCAGGCGATATGAATATTCTTACACTTCTTGTCATACCTCCTGTACCAACAACGTTGTCTACAGTCTCAGCTGGCTGCTTGTTAACATCAATCTTTATTCCGTCACAATACACTTCCAAACCATATGACCATGGGACTGCCTTTGTGCTCTCGTACGGGATTGGTCCGACCTTAGTTATGGTGATCGGCGGTCGCTGGGCCGGTGCCGTTATAGTGATTGTCTTTCGAGGAATCGTCACAGTGGCCACATCACTCTGATTATCTGCTAATGCCCCTGCAGGTTCTTCAATTGCTGCTCGGTCAAACTGCAATGTGCCGTCATCTATTAAAGCTTGGATACCTTTCTTTAAGTCATCACACCCCCCAGCTAGGGTCCAGCACTCTAAGCAATACTCGTCACATCCGGGATAGACACCCCCTTGCAACAATCTGCTCTTTATCTCGCTCAGCGGCGTCTTTAGATCATCCACATTCATAATCAGATTCAAACCCTCCTCAGTTAGAATGGCGTTTGCCCCATGGTTAGGCATGGGCTTTTGCACTATATTCGGACCTGCCGTTCCAAAATTGATAGCCTTATTGTCCAATAGATCCTGCACTACATGCTTAAATGCATGGCAACCCTCTACATCGTGGCCCGGGGCCCCAGAGTGGAATTCGCAGTGCCTGCTTGCATCGTACCCATACGGAGGAGTGCCTGTTATGGGCGCCAAAGTTCTCTTCTCTACCAAGTTCAAACCCAACAGTGTCTGTAACAAATCTGCATAAGTCGAAGGTGGCTTTTCAAAAACTCTCCTTGGTTTTCCCCCTTGGAATCTGCGTTGGGCAGGCTGTGCCCCCTGCTGTGGCTGCTGTTGCTGTTGCTGTTGTTGTTGAAATGGTTGTTGCTGAAATGGTTGTTGCTGGAATGGAATAGTAACACTCGCCACCTGCTGCGGCTGATTATACTGGTTTCGACCTCTGCCCCGGCCTCTGCCTCGGCCTCCAAACACTGCGCTTGCATCGCCCTGACGGCGCCCACCAAAACCCTTTCTGTTACTTCCAGATGCAGTAGATTCCTCAGCTTGGAATCTTCCCTGTTTAATGTTACTTTCAATCTTTTCTCCCATCAGAATTAAGTTTGAGAAACTGGCCAAAGACGTGTGAAACAACTTGTCATAAAACATGCCGGTGAATGTTCCTATGAACATGTCATTCATTTCCTTGTCTTCTAAAGGAGGACGGACCCTAGCAGCCATGTCGCTCCATCTTTGCGCATACTCTTTAAAGCTCTCACCCTTCTTCTGAGACAGCCCTTGCAATTGGACCCGATTGGGTGCCAAGTCGCTGTTATACTTATAGTGAGCTACAAATGCCTCTGCCAGCTGCTTCCATGTCTTTATATGTGTTGGTTCCAATCCCATATACCACTCTAAGGAAGGACCTGACAAGCTATCTTGAAATAAACGCATTAGCATTCTCTCATTAGTTGAATACGCAGACATCCTTCGGTAATAAGACCTCACGTGCACTTTCGGACAAGTGTCCCCTTTATACTTATCAAACGTAGGAGCTTTGAATTTGATTGGCACCCTCAAGCCAGGTACCAGGCCCATTGTTGACATGTCTAAGCCCACAGCACTTTGGTTCACGACCCCCCTCATCTGCTCTTCTAGCATTCTGATCCTCTGGGAGTCATCCATAGGTCCCTCGAAACCTCCACCGGAGAAAGCGTCCTCTTGCTGGTCCTCTTGCCAGTTACCATTTCCAGCTCCATACCCATCGTATCCATTGTTACAGCCAGCTCTAATATGATTCATCACCGGGCCTCGCCCTCTGTTACCGTATCCCGGAACAACTCCAACAGGTCCAAAAGCCATTAACCCAGCGCCATTTCCATTTCCGAATCCCCCGTAACCCTGATTAGTCATACCATAACCGTCTTGCCCGAAGCCTTGAGCATTGAAACCATATTTCCCAGTATTATCGAATCCCTGGTCATTGAAACCGAATCCAGCATTACCAAAGCCATTGACTCCCATATTATCACCCAAGTTGACATCACCAAGCCCAACGTTATGGACGGCAGTCTCGTTCCCAATTCCAATGTTACCGTTCCCAGCAGCAGTAGCGTTGTTGACATTGACAGCGGGTATATTAACTACAGGTGGAGCCACTGGTGTGGGAGTACCATCCCCATGAACAGTGTCGACTCGCACAGACTGATTATCCTCATTTCCATGCCCAGAATTTTTGGCCAACAGAGGCTGTACCATAGCTTGCAAATTCTCCTGACCTTTTGCAATAGTCTCCATGGTCTGCATGAAGAGCGCTAGCTTCTCGCGCATATCTTGCATCTCGTTCTGCATTTGATCCATGATTCTTCGGCAATTAGTGCGAGTGGAGTATCGGTGCGGGCGCTGATCTGCAATCCTGAAAAGTACCTAGTACAGAGCAGGAAATAAGATACCATCCAATGATTACCTGTAATACAATATGAATATGAATGCAATGCAATGTGTGTCTGTGCATTAGGGGAATTCATTCCCCGATTCTAGTGCGAATGTGCCAGTGCAGTGACATTGCTAGCAATACGGATATTGGAGCTGAATCAAAGAAAGCCTCATATATTGCGGAGAAAACCATTAAGCCAAGAATACAATATCACTGAGTACAATAAGAAGGCATGACCTCAACCAACAATCCTGGTGATGGTCAGCACTATGCAAATAAAGCATACAAGGTTAATACATGAAATGATCAAGTACTCCCATAAGCCCGGTACTCTTCTATTAACTTCTTGGTCTCTGGATGACCTGGTCGGGTAAGCAGCCCTTCAGCAAGTTGGTTTCTTCGTTTGAGCACACGTCGCACGTCTCCAGTGGTTTCTTCCCATGCCCCTTCTCTGAAGCGATCCTCTAGCTTTCGCTTCTGAGACACAGCTTCGTTCCTGCCCTCGATGGCCTTGTTCAATGCATTCTGGAGACTAACCCGAGTCATCATTTCTTCTTCATACTTCTTAATGCTAGCCTTCAACTGCTCTTCGAGGTCAGAGATTTGCTGCTTCAACTTATCCTCCCTCTTTTTATTGTTGGTCAACGTAGCATTCCAAGTCTTATTGCAAGAAGAGATTTCTCGGTGCGCTGCGTCGAGTGTTTTCTTTTTGGATTCCAGCATGTCATGGGAGCTTCTGAACTCTTGCCCCAGACGTTCGCGCTTCTTTTTCTCCTCGATCAACTCAGCCCCTAGTCTGTTTACTAGCTCGATCTGCTGTTGGAAAGCATGCACAGCCTTGTTTTTCTCACTGCGTAGCTGAGCCAGCTCTTGCTCTAACCCTTCATTGATCTTTATCAAGGCTTCTTTTTCTTTCACAACTTGCTCATAGGCCTCCCTAGAAACAATAGTTGGTTCTTCTACCGGAATAGGAACAGGGACTGGTGCAGCTGGAAATGGCATCAGCAACTGGCTTGCTCTCTCCTGGATCCAAACTCTGTAGGGTGCATAAGCCTGACAATCATTCTTCCCTAACAGTGGCTTTCCTCTTCTGTTAATACGCGTCCAGGCATGCTGAAGCTTGGCTAGCAATTCTCCCTTCAAATCACCGGTGAAGTACAGAGATTCCTGCACTTCTTCCTCCTTTGGTGGGTTCTTCAACGCATATCCGAACTGGCGAATGAACAGAGAAGGGTTGTAATTGATACACCCTTTTCTTCCTATCAGCGGGACATTAGGGTACCCAGAACAACTGAAGATAAGCTCAGACCCCAACAAGTCTCGATCAAACCACTTAATGTCTTCAGAAGATAGCCTCATCAGGCGTTCTGACCAGCTAGTTGAAGCTGCACTCTCCACAAAAGGTCCCTTCAAGGGAAGATGGCTCTTAAACCACATGTTCAACAGCGGCGCACAACAGTAAACCGCCTTTCCCCTTCTATTTTCATTCTTGTAGTGCAATGAATGATAGAAGTCTCCGATCAAAGTGGGCACCGGGTTGCCAGCAGCAAACAGATGGAAAGCGTCCAAGTCCACAAAGTTGGGCAAGTTAGGAAACAGCACGATTCCGTAGATGCATAGAGCCAAGATAGCATTAAAGACTACCCACCATCCGTTCTTGGCATACTCTTGAGCTTTGCCAACCAGAAAATCAAGAGAGAAACCTGAAACCCCAAGCCAAGAAGTCACTAATAGTTCGGCAGCATTCATGTGCAAGGCCTTAGCTAAGTCCTCCAATTTGGGCTCAGCAGCAGAGTGAATAAAGGGAACCTTGTTCTGTACTGGTAGCTCAGTAAACTCTACATACTCCTCGATAGTAGGCCCCAGAATAAAGTCAGCAAACGTGAAACATCTCAATGCAGGATCATAGAATTGCATCAAAGTGTACATCCCATTCATCTCGTCAGCAGTTGGCTTGCAGACTAATCTCAGCAATCTTCCATGACTCATTCTGAAACTTCTCCTAACCTCCTCATCAGCAAGAGACATCAGACCAAGCAAAGGAGTAATGTCAGGTGTAGGCAGCTTATACGCAACGGTCTTCCTCAAACCAGCCATGATCAATACTCAGAAGTCCGGGCACTAGAACCAGGGAATATGCAAATGCACCTGCAGCACAGACACACGTTAATGGGATGCAATGATAATGGGTATACAAATAATGCAATGCAAGTAACATGCAACAGGGACCAAGTGCTATAGCTGAATAGCCTGAACCATATCAAGAAGTCTCAGATAGACTCTCCAGAACTCCTTAAACCCTGGTCTCTGACAGACCTAATACAAAAGCTCCAACACTGGTCTCTGACAGAACCCATAATATAACCTTGACTGGTCTCTGACAGACCTCAAATCATACCTCCAACTGGTCTCTGACAGACCTCATAACTCTCCAACTGGTCTCTGACAGAACTCATAACTCTCCCTAAATACCCAGGATCTCAGATCAAGAAATAAACCGGCATCTGAAGGTCTAGTTACCTGCATAACCCCAAACCCTCTCACAGGTGGATGTCCTAGTAACTGACACAAGGTACGGCATCCTATGCGGTCTTCGGTGTCACAGACTTTTAGGGTTGATGATACGATTCCTAGAAGGAGTGGCATCATCAAATCCTGAAGAGGCCTCACTTAGCCAACTTCCAAATGATCGGTTCCCGGAGTCGACAATTCAGCTGACCAACAACCCTTTCGACCCAAAGGGTAGAAAAAGAAGCCAACCAGAAGAACCTCGTCCGAGTGTAGATTTCATGAGACACTAATGCAAGCAAAGCCGGCACGCGCCCACTACTTTCTACTCTAATTCTAGGTGCACTCAAGCCCAGGTCCGGCTTATCTCTCAATCATGGAACACCCGTCACAACCTCAATACAGCAATAATATCAATAATATAATGCTGAAAGATAAATGACAGAAATAATAAATCCATACAAAATCCTCGACGGGAAAACAAGCGCTAGGATTGACTCGCTTAAGGGACGTTGGATCCCAAATGCATAAAGAACTATCGCAGTCCTTAGCAGCCAGGGGACGTTGGATCCCCAGCAGAGTCGCCAGCTGTCGCTACTGCGAAAATCGGCGCCGGCTGAACAGAAGAGTCGCCACCGTGCGTTATTTATCCCAACAGAGGGAAAGGAAACGCTCGAGGTAAACCTACCGCGAAGACGGGAAAAGGAATGGTCATCGCAACCAAATCCTGGGTTCAGGAGTCGGTTACGCAAGGGGAAGGTATTAGCACCCCTCACGTCCGTCGTACTCGACGGGATCCACGCTTGTTTTCTAGTACGGATTGTTATTCTATCTACTCTACAGGGTCAAGGGTTAAAAGAAAATAAAATGACTCGACAAAGTATCGCACTTTATGCCTACGTATTCCCGTTTGGAACGAGAAATCAGAGTCAACGTAGTTCGCCTACCTACTGGAAAGGAGGGGAAGGTTGCTCGCTAGGATATCGCATCCTATGCCTACGTACTTTCATACAGCATGAAAGATCAGAGCAAACGTAGTTCGGGCCACGTACGACACAAATTTGTCTTAATTGTTTTTATTCCTTCTGAAAAAGGGTTTTTCTGATTACCGGTCCAAGCGGACAAAAATGACGTTTTGATGAGTGCACATTCTTTTACGGAAGAAGTGTCTTTTATTGTGTTTGAAATCTTCACAGTGTTTTTCTGGTTGTTTTGAGAAAGAAGAGACAGAACTCTAACCTACGGTTGTGAAGGGAATCAAACTGACCTAATGTTATCATGCATGGGTTAAGACCTAGTGTCTATCATACTCCTCTCTTGCATAGAGAGAAACAGAGATCCTAAGGGAATAGACGTAAATAGAAACAATAGCAGATATACAGTAAAGCAGTAAAATGCATGGATGCAGCAATACAAGCGAGGCAAGGGAGTCCCACTCAACCTCGAACCTAGAAAACAATAGGCGAAAGTGAACAGGATCCACTTTCAACCTAACAGGTTAAACAACAAACAATATAGTCAGGGAAAACCAAACAATACATCAGAAATAAACAGCAAAAAGAAACAGCCATAGCAGCTCTGTATCAACATCTGTCTTCAAGTCATCATCAACAGCTATAAGCTTCAAGCAAGCATCAATCTCCATCTCCACAGCCTTCAAGCAAGGTCTTTGTCATCAGTCTTCAGTCTACAATGTCCTTTCTTCAAGTCTCAATCTCCAAGAGGAGTATCAGTCAACAAGATGAACTGAATGAATGTTAAACAGTCAACTGCCTACCAAGGATGGCTCATTAACTGTTAACATTATACAGACAATTTCCCCTCAAAAGTTCTATCTTTCAAATACATTCACTGATCCTTCCAAAGGAAGAAGGTGGACATTTGAAAGAGACTTTGAATCATAGAGAAAGAATGGATGCAGACAAGGCATTCCATATTTGAGAATCAAGTTTTCTGCTCTAGAGCTCTGCCTAGCTCCTAAACCCTATACTCCTCAACAGCTGCCAGCAAAGGTTGCTCCTCATCAACTCTGGAAGTTGGTCTTCAATCTCTTGATCTCCAATAACTTCATCATCACAAGTCTTCAGCTCTCCCAATCCCCAAAGCAATCCCAATACCCCATACAGACAAAATAATAACCCTAGAGAGGGCACCCCACACAGTCAAGCAAATATAAGCAGTACTAATAGCAGTAGGGGAATCCTAATATTTTCTAAGGGGTCCATTAACTACCCATAATCCCTATAGTCCCATACCCCAAAGATTCAATCTACAACTTCTAAGGGAAGTGATTTAATTCTCCTATGTTATCTCCTAAAACCTAGTTTTGATCATGTTATTCACACCTAAACCAATCATCTAAAATTAAGTCCTAAAAATATGAACTAAATTTTATACACAAGCTAACATTCTATACTAATCAACCTAAAAAGAATGGGACAAAAATATCAAAGCATCTATTCAAACTAAAATTAACAAAATCATGCATCAAATTAAACTACTTAAAATGCTATTTAAAAGAAAAATATGCTAAAAATACAAAAATAAAATGAAATATTAATTTTTTATGTGATATTTTTCTTGACAAAATTATGAATAATATGCAAAAAGAACCAATTAAAATCATTCATTTTTCTATTTTTTATGATTTTTTGAAGAATTAACATTTTTGAAAGAAATTAAATGAGAATTAAATGGAAATGGGGTGCAGGGAGTAATTGAAATCAGTTGAAAAACAAGGTGGGCCCAGACTGGGGGGCGCGCATAGCAAGCGCGTCTGGGCCCAATGCATCAGAAAATTCAATCAAAAAAAAAAAAAAAAAACTCAGAACGGTGCCAATAGCAATTAATCTAGTTATAATTGGGATTGGGCTTGGTTTGAGGGGTGTTATTAGCAAGGAGTATTTGAGCCCATCAGAAAATAATAAGTGAAACGGTGCGTTGAGGCTTCAGGGTTTCCCTCCGTTTTTCCTTTAAACCACGGCCATTGGATGAGGAACCAAGTCAAAGTTCAAAGCCTGATCGTGTGGCCCAGGGGTTGTCTTCAACCTTAGAAACCCTAGGGTTTCTGAAAATCCCTTCACCATGAACGAAACTTCCACCATTCTGTTCTCCTTCAACTCTCCATGAATCCACACGATTCCAAGAGCAAAGTTGCTCTAAATTCTTCCCTCTACACAGCCATAACAATAACTCCTTCTAAAACTCAAACACACTCCAAACCCGATAGGTGCAATAACTCGGTTCCACCATTTTCACCTGTGAGCAACCACTTCAATTCTCATCAATTCTTACCCTAACCTAATCTACATTCCATGCTGATTAATCTGAGCCATTTATTCAAGATTATCGTGCCATAACCTATGAGTTATCAATCCTAACAGATTTGGTACACCATGACCAACCTTCATGAAACCTCTCCAAACTTTGTGAAATTCATCATCTAACTTATCCTAACAGATCTAACCTAACAAATCTCTAACATGCTGACCAAATCAAGCAATTCGAATGGATATACCAACCTGGTTTGATGAGGAAAACAGCTATGGAATTCTCTTGATCCAATGCTTGCAATGATGGGAAACTGATCAGTGAACTTGCTATTGAGTTCTGTATGCAAAAATTCTGGCTCAAACCTCTTGAATCTAGCAATTCCAACTTCCTTGCACCTTGGAGGATGGAACTTGTATGGCACGATCCCTCTCCAATTCTACCCAATTCTTGTGTGAATTCTGATCTAGGAGTGATGGTGATGATGATCCAATCAAGAAATGTGGAAATTGAGAGAGATTTGATGGAGTTTGAAAAGCTTTTGCAAATTGGAAGAATTGTGTATAACTTGTGTTTTTATCAATATGATTCACCAACCATGGCATGGAGCCACTCAATGCAATATATACATGAGCTTAGAAAGTCCTAGAACTTTGGAGAAGCTTACCATGCACACTTTCCCTTGAATTTGGATCATGTAACTTCATTTGTAAGTAACCATGCATAACTTTCAATTCTTGAACCAAACTCAAAATTCTACTTTTTCCAATGTTCTTAAAACATCTTTTCCAATCAAAATGACCTATAATTTCATCCCATTTGGCCAAACTATGAAAAATCTCATTTTTAGGTCATTTTTTATTCATTAAATCCACCAATTTTGAATCCTTGAGCTATGAGCCTTTCCAATCTTTCATGGTCACTTTTATAGACTCAAAATGTCATTTGGAGCAAGTTTGATGTTGTGAAGTTTTTCATTTGAAGCTTCCTTGTATGAGTTTTGGGCATAGGCTTGAAATGACCTGTAATTCACAGATGACCAAAATACCCTTTGCTTGCCAAGACCATATGTAGAGTTCCACAAATCATATGAAGGCATACCATACCATTCTAGAAAGCTAAGACAATGAGGAACAACTCTTATGTTGAACAGAAATTCATTTGAAATCTCCTTGAGGAGTAAAAATTTCTTGGAAGACAAGTAACTTTCACAGACAAAATTTCAGATACCTCAGATGACCTGTAACTTGCAAGGACCATAACTTGAGTTCTATAAATCTCCTTGGTGTCTTCCACCACTCAAAGTAAAGGTATTGAGATCCTCTACAAGTTTCATGTTGACCAATGATCCATTTGAAGCTTGCATTTTTACTTATCTTGCTTGGAAATTTGACCTAAACTAGGGGATTTTACACAGAAACCCTAATTTAGAAACTCCTCTTCTCCTTGATTTCTCTTGATTTCTTCTTAGCACATCACCATATCTTCATTTACATGCCAAATTATGAACCCCACATCTCTCCAATAGCCCTTAATGCCTTTCAATCAATCAGTTGACCTAGAGTTGACCCAGGGTTGACCCAGATGAAACCCTAGTTGACTGTCTTCAATTGCAATTCTTGTGATCATACCAATGACTTGCCTCCTTCTCCAAATGAATTTCTAAGTCTTCCATGATGTCTACATACTCTCCATGCTCAATTCACAGCTCACCACTTCCTTGATGATCCTCAGATACCCTCAGATAGGAGATAGATGCACTGCTTGATCCATTGACTTCTTAGCTTTCAAATTCTTTCTGATGACTTGAATGAGATTGAATTAGAATAATAACCTCTTGGTAGGCTCATAGAGATGAGAATAGTGCTTGGTCCCTTGTTGGATAACTTGCTATGCTATGTTATGCAGATGATTAGACTATGTACATGACTCTATATGCAAATGCTAATGATATTGAAACATAAACCAAGTGAATAAGGTTGAGCAAATTTTAGGGTGCAACAGTGAGTCGTAAAAGGTCCAGAGTCGATGTCATCTGCTATGTGGATCCTGCAATAACAAGGGTTAAGCTTAAAACAAGGATATGCAGGTTAGCACAAACCTCATTTCCATTTTATTGTTTTTCAAAACAAATATAAAACAGGAATAACAGAGATCACAATATTTGAATACGAAGAAAAACGCCTTTTGAATTATTGATAAAATGCATGTACATAATAAAACAAGGCCCTGACAATAAAACCATTATGCCCCGAGTAGGACATAGGGTTGTACAATGATTGGAAAAAGTATATCATTACTCTTCGCTTATCATCTGGATGATATCCTGGACGGACCAATTGTTGAGGCTCTCGCCTGGCTTGCTTGGCTGGATCCAAGAGTCTAGGTCACAGTCGCTATCTCCGCTGTCTTCAGACACCGCGTTGACGCTTTCAAATATCACCCCACCACTTGTAAACTGGATCGGCCCTTTATCTCGCGACGCACTGCTAGAAGAGGAGGCTTCAGCTCCAGGAGAATATCCCAACCCAAACTTGTCTTGCTTGTTAGGTATCTCCAAAATTCGTCCCCAGCCTGGGATAGATCCGGCTTGAACAACGGCCCGGGCTTCCTTAAATGAAGAGAGAGTCATCTCTGGCTTCTCAGTGACTACAGGAGCTACGTCCTTGACTTTAACAGCTTCGAACGCTTGGCATAGGGTTTCGTGTATTTCCCCATCCATCTCAACATACTTGAAGGACGACAAATGGCTCACAATTATGTCTTCCTCCCCACAAACAGTCACGATGCTACCTCCGACAGCGTACTTGAGCTTCTGGTGCAGCGTGGAGGTCACGGCCCCAGCAGCATGGATCCACGGGCGGCCCAAGAGACAGCTGTAGGCAGGCATGATGTCCATAATGTAAAAGATTGCGTCGAACGTTTCCGGCCCGACTTGGATCGGCAACGTCAACTCCCCGAAAATATGGCGTTTGGTTCCATCGAACGCTTTCACACCCAGATCACTGGGTGTGCAAACTACTCCACGAGTATCTAACTTCATTAATGCCTTCTTCGGAAGAACATTGAGCGACGACCCCGTGTCTACCAGCACGTGAGACATAATCGTTCCCCTACACTCTATCGAGATGTGCAGGGCGCTATTGTGATTCCTCCCTTTCGGCGTCAGCTCTAGGTCAGTGAACCCTAACCCATTTCCAGCATTCACGTGGGCTACGACCTCTTCTAGCTGGTTTACCGGTATTTCCTGCGATACATATGCAGCGTTCAACACCTTCAGCAGTGCGTTGCGGTGTGCCTCAAAACACAACAACAGGTTCAAGATGGAAATCTTCGAGGGTGTCTGATGGAGATGATCCACAATCTTGTAGTCACTCTTTTTAATCAACCGCATAAAATCAGTTGCATCAGCTCTGTCCGCTTTATCCGTTGCATCAGCTCTGTCCGCTTTATCCGCCACGATCTCAGGTGGTGCAAACACTCTCCCGCTGCGAGTGATTCCGCTGATTCTCGCAAGGTTCTCCACAGACGACCCAAACGGTTCTAGTTCCAACTTCTGCCTGTTGCAGTAGACTTCAGCCCCGTAATACCATGGGACGACATTAGTGCTTTCGAACGGTATTGGCCCAGCTTTGGTGATGGTAATCGTGGGCGGCCTGGGTGCAGAAATAGTTATCGTCTGGCGAGCGATGGTGATGGTGGCAACCTCATCATCTTGCTTCAGCATTACCTTTCCTGGTCCGCTTTCGGCCCTCCGGCTAAACTGTAAGATCCCTTCAGTCATCAAACTTTGAATCCCCTCTATCAACTGTTCGCATCCATCAGGACTTGTAGCACAGCCCATACACAACTCTCCGCAACCTGGGAAGACACCTCTTTTCATAAGCTTAGCTTTAACGAAGCTAAGTGGCGTCTTCCGATCTCTGACGTCAGTCAACAAATCCAAGCTCTCGTCTTCAATAATGGCGTTTACTCCACC
This sequence comes from Lathyrus sativus, assembly GCA_963859935.3. Lineage (NCBI taxonomy): Eukaryota > Viridiplantae > Streptophyta > Magnoliopsida > Fabales > Fabaceae > Lathyrus > Lathyrus sativus. The sequence continues at coordinate 252,416,004 of OZ012739.1, forward strand.
TCCCCTATGATTCGGCATAGGGTTCTTCGTGACATTTGGCATATTATCGGAGAAGTTGATGATCTTAGCGTCCACCATGTCCTGCACCTTATGCTTAAAGGGTTTGCAGTTCTCTATTGTGTGGCCTGGTGCCCCTGAGTGAAATTCACAAGTTGCATTCGCGTCATAACCTGGCGGAGGTGCCCCTGTCAAGGGAGCCAAGGTTCTCTTTTGGATCAACTGTAGCTGAAGCAAAGTCTGCAATAGTTGCGCGTACGACATGGGCGGTGTCTCGAGGTGACGACTCGACAAAGGTTCCCGATTCTGATACTTTTTGTACCCTTGTTGATTCGGTTGCTGCTGCTGCTGTGGCTATTGAACTGTCGGGATAGTTATGCTAGCCACCTGTTGGTGAGGACCTTTACCCTTCCTTCGAGCGTTGGACACGACGCTCGTTTCTCCTTCCCGTCTTTTGCCACCATAAGGTTTCTTTCCTCCTCCAGCTAAGGACGAATCACCTTGAATTTTCCCGAGTTTGATCCCATTTTCGATGTGCTCACCCGTGATAATGAGATCTGAGAAGGTTCCGAACATACCGCTGACCAATTTCTCATAGTAAACCCCTGGGAGGGTGGCTACGAACATCTGCACAAGCTCACGTTCAACCATCGGCGGCTGAACCCTGGCTGCCAATTCACGCCACCGCTGGGCGTATTCATTGAACCCTTCATTGTTCCTTTGCGACAGATTTTGCAGTTGGACTCGGTTCGGAGCCAAGTCACTATTGTATTGGTAGTGGTGCACAAATGCTTCAGCAAGGTCCTTCCATGTGCGCACACTGGTAGGTTCCAGACTCATGTACCATTCGAGGGAGGGCCCGGACAGACTGTCTTGAAAGAAGTGCATCAGCAACTTCTCGTCCTCAGAATGAGCTGACATTTTCCTGTAATACGATCTCAGGTGGACGCGAGGGCAAGTAGTGCCCTTGTATTTTTCAAAGTCAGGTACCTTGAACTTGGGAGGCACCTTGAAATCAGCGATCAGTCCCAACTTGGACATATCAACACCTAGGGTGTTCTGGTTCTCGATGTTCCTCATCTTATCCTCGAGTGCCTTGAACCTTAGACGTGCTTCAGCAGTCAGCTCCCCTTCAGCACCTCTCTGAGAGAACACATCGTCCTGACGTCTTCTAACCATGGTTGAGGCCCAAACAGATTCCCAACACCTGCATTGCGGTTGCCCAGCCCAACATTGACATTAGCTTCCAGACTCCCATTACCGACGCCCGTCGTATTGCCGTTGAGTCCCATGTTAGCTATCACGTTGCCGTTGGCACTGCCATTCCCCCCGGTCACGGGGACGCCATTCTGAGGAGTTTCAACTGGTGGAGGGGTTGGAACAGTCCCACCATGGAGTACGCCATTGCTATCGATCCTTGAAATCAGAGGCTGGACCAAGGTTCTAAGTTGATCCTGGCCATTGGCGACCACTTGCATGAGCTCCATGAAGCGATCCATTCTTTCGCGGAGTTCCTGAACATCAGTTTGCACTTGCTCCATGATTCTGGCTTGATTGGCTCTGGTCGGATAGCAGTGGATAGGTCTCTGATCAATCCTGGAACAACCTGAAACAACCTGAAAACACAAAAGGGTTAGGAAAAAACGATAAAGTGCTCGTTATGCAAATGCTTCATGCAAATGCAAACGTGTGTTTGTCTGTTAGGGAGATCTCCCCCGATCCTAGTGCCTGAGTGCCAGTGCTGATAATAAGAAGTTCGAGTCCAGTCATGGAAATAACATCTCATATATAAAGAAAGCCCATCAAGGCAGTACACAACGTCAGTAAGTACAAGCAGAATCAATAGCATGACCTCGACCAACAAGCCTGGTGATGGTCAGCATACAACGATGATCAGACAAAAAAGGAATACAAATATAGTCAAGCACGGCCACAGGCGCGAAACTCTTCTAACAAATTCCTTGTTTTGTAGATGATCAGGTCGAGTGAGTAACCCTTCGACGAGTAACTCCGTTTGTGTGATGGTGTATTGAAGACCTTCCACGGAGTGTTCCCATGCTCCTTCGCCGAAACAATCTTCTAGCTTCCACTTCTTGAACTCAAACGTCAGTTTGCGCTCCTTCAGGTTAGCAAGAGCTCTGTTGAGCTGGCCTTCAGCGGCATATCTGCGAGCGGTTTCTTCATAAAACCTCTTCTCACTAGCCTTCACCTGGGCTTTCAGCTTGGAGATCTGTTGCGTCAACTTATCCTCCCGCTCTTTCCTGTTGGCTAGGGAGGCCTTCCAGTGCTGGTTGAACTTGGATATCCTCCGATATGCCTCGTCCAAGTGCTGCTTCTTCGTGGCCAGTACATCATTGACAGCCTTGAAGTCTCGACCCATGCGTTCACGCTCGGCTATCTGCTTAGTCAAATCTGTACCTAACTGGTTCACCAGTTCTGTCTGCCTCTTGAAGGAATGAACAGCTTCGTTTCTCTCGCTTCTGAGTTGAACCAATTCTTTCTCCAATTCCTCATTTGCCCTCTTCAATTCATCTCTCTCAACTAACACCTGATTATGTTGCTGAATGGGCACGGTAGTAGGCTCTTCAATCACTGGAGCGCTTTCTGGCTTGGCAGGAAGAAACTGCATCCCTATAGCGTCTGATCTGGCTCTGATCCAAGTCACGTACGGAGCGTAGGCTTGGCTATTGCTTCTCCCCAACAATGGTTTTCCCCTCTTACTTATACCATTCCAAGCGCGCTGAAGCTTAGATAACATATCCCCTTCTAGAAGACCAGTGAGGTACAGAGATTCCTACACCTCTTCCTCCTTCGGCGGAGCTCTCAAAGCATACGCGAACTGTCGGACCAGCAAAGACGGATTATAGTTTATACAGCCCTTCCTGCCTATCAAAGGCACGTTCGGAAACCCGCTGCAGCTGAAGATAATCTCAGTGCCCAACCTATCTCTGTCAAATCAGTCAATATCCTCTGCAGATAGACTCACCAAACGCTCGGACCACACAGTTGTGGCTGCAGACGAAACAAAGGGACCCCTCTTGGGTAGATGACTATCAAGCCATTTATAAAGCAGGGGTACACAGCATGAGACATTCTTACCCCTTCTGTTTTCGTTTTTGTAGTGGATAGAATGGTAGACATCTCCTATAAGGGTAGGGACTGGATTCCCTGAAGCAAAGATGCGAAAGGCATCGAAGTCTACAAAATCGGGCATATGGGGGAACAAAATGATGCCATATATGCATAGAGCGAGAATGGCGTTGAACACGACCCAACATCCGTCTTTGGCGCACTGCTGAGCTTTTCGCACTAAGAACTGCAAGGAGAACCCGGGAACCTTATTCCAACTAGACAATACCAACTCAGAGGCGTCCAGATGAAGCGATGAAGCTAGACTAGCCAGATCAGGCTCAGCATCCATATGAACAAAGGGCATCTGCCTCTTGATAGGCACACCTAACAGATCAGCATATTCGTCTAGTGTGGGTGCGAGAACAAAATCCTAGAAAGTAAAGCATCTCAATAGAGGATCGTAGAACTGCAGCAGAGCGTGCAACCCATTCAACTCGAACACAGAAGGTTTACGCACCAAACTGAGCAATTTGCCGTAAGATTCTCTGAACTCATCTCTCATAGAATCATCTGTTAAAGCAATCAAACCAGTCAGCTGAACCATGTCAGGGGCAGGGAGCTTGTAAGCCACGGTCTTCCTCAGAGAACCCATAACAATACAATAGGAGGCAAGAAATCCTGGATCGGGGGGAAACGGTACCTGAAACACAGACACACGTTAATGAAATGTAAATGGGTATGCAAAGCAATGTAAAATGCAATCATCCAGCAGGAGATCAAGGCAACTGAGCTGTGGGGATTTTGTATCAACAAAACCATAATCCCGCTCTATCAAGAACAACCACTATCTCTGATAAGAAGAAAACCCTGGTATCGGACCACCAGTCTGCTCCATCAAGAACACACACACATAGGACCATAAATCTGCTCTGTCAAGAACAAACATCTGACAATAAGGACCTCCGATACAGGACGAAAACTCTGCTCTATCAAGAACAAACATATATCTGTTGATGAGACCCTCTGATCCCAATCATAAACCTGCTCTGTCAAGAACAAATACATCTGATAATAAGGACCTCTGATGCAGGACCAAAACTCTGCTTTGTCAAGAACACACATACATCTGCAGATGAGATCCTCAGATCCCAATCATAAACCTGCTCTGTCAAGAACAAATACATCTGATAATGAGATCCTCTTATCCCAACCAAAACGGATTCACTATCAAGAAAACTAGGTAGTCTGAAGGTTAAAGTTTCCTGCAGCAAACCCAACCCTGCTCACAGGTATGGACCTAAACTGACTCAAGTTCGGCATCATATGCGGTCATCAGCGTCACAGACATTCAAGAGGGGTGATACGATACCCAGAAGGTGTGGCATCACCAGCTCATGAAGCGGCCTCACTCGGCTGAATCCCAAATGATCGGTCCCCATAGTCGACAATCCTCCAAACCAACAACCCCCTCAACCCAAAGGGTTGAAAAAGAAGTCAACCGGGAGAACCTCGTCTGAGCGTGGATTTCATGAGACACTAGTGCATGCCAAGCAAGCACGCGTCCACTAATTTCCACAACTAATGATATGTTCACTCAAGCCTGGGTCTGGCTTCTCACTCATCAGAATGCCCTTCCCACAACAGCACAGATAATCATATCATACTGAAAAATAAAGTGCAGGAAGTAAAAAATGCGATAAATAAACACAACCCAACAAGTAATCATACAAGCGCTAGGATTGACTCTCGCAGGGGACGTCGGATCCCCAAACTGACTCGCATAAGGGACGTTGGATCCCTAGGAAACTATCAAGTCCCCAGCAGAGTTGCCAGCTGTCGCTTCCGCGAAAATAAGGTGCCGGAAAAACAGAAGAGTCGCCACCTTTCGTTATATATCCCTCGGAACGGGAAAGGAAACGATCGAAAAAACCTGACGAAAAGGTATAAGACAAGGTCATCGCAACCATTGTCTGGGTTCGGTTGTCGGTTACGCAAGGGGAAGGTATTAGCACCCCTCACGTCCGTCGTACTCGACGGGATCCATGCTTGTTGTGTTTACTGGACGACTTGGTTTATCTATCTACCTATCAAGGCTGTCTTAAATAGAAAAGAAAATGACTCGGTAAAGCGTCGCACTTTATGCCTACGTATTCTCATCAGAGAATGAGAAATCAGAGTCAACGTAGTTCGACCTACGACGGGTTATGGGGAAGGTGGCTCGCCAATACATCAGTATTGTGCCTACGTACCCTCAATAGGTATGAGAGATTAGAGCTTACGTAGTTCGGGATAACACGGATCACGGGGATTCAGAGTCATCTGTTTTACCGAGTAGGGTTAAACAGCAATTCCAGCAGTTAGGGACAAAGCCTGTTTGCGGTAGAACTGGAGTTTAACGACACTCTTTTCTTCAGAAAAGCTTCCTTTGAATTATGGGCCCACGGGGCAAAAAAAGGTTTGAAGTTTATTTTCTGTCTTTTACGAAAGAAGTGTTTTTTATTGTGTTTGCAATTTCAATCGCACTAAAGACTATGACCTGAGAGTGAATGCGTCGCATGTCACCCAAAGGGTGCCATACTAAACATCCGGAATGTGGAAAAGAAGCTCTCCAACAATCCTTTCTCAGATAGCTTAAGGCTCGTAACGTACGAAAGAAATCATTCATGATTACTGTATCTTAAGCTGTTTTGAGATGAGAAGAGAAGGGTTCCACTAAAAGGAGACTATCAATTCCTAATGTTGTCATACCAAGGATTCATCCTATAGTTGAAGTTTGAAACAGGGAACTCCTAGAAGTTATCATGCATAAGTTTCAACCTAAAGTTCTATCATCACTTCCTTATCAAAGGAAATGAGAGTCCTAAGGGATCATATCAATGATACACAGAAACAGACAAAGCATCAGCTTAAATAGTAAACAGATATACAGTAAACGACTGTAAAATGCATGCAGTGCAAGTGAGGGAGGAAATGTGTGTGGGGCAGCAGCCTCCATAAGCTCATCTCAACCTCAAGCCAGAATGAATAACAGTAATCATACAGAAAAAGATAACATGCTGTCAAGCAAAATATAAGAGATTGCAATCATACAGAAGAAAATAGAATGCTGTCAAGCAAAATAAACCACATGGGCAAGGGAGCAGGGCTCTACCGAATACCCGCAAGCAAAGCCATACAGTAAAAATACAAGCAGAGGGATCAACTCAACCTCTAGTGCAATCATGTTCCTAGATTAAAGTCAGTCTAATCATGGACTTATTCTAATGCATCAAGCAAGTCAAACAAGGCATATCAGCACAGAAGAGAAAAACAGACAAGAAAGCAGATCAACAACTCCCTCTCTCAATTCCAAGCTTCAGCTCTTCTGACAGCAACCCAGTCTTCAGACTTCAATCACCCTTTAAGGCTACCATCTCTCATGACAAGTATCAACTTGCTTCTCCAGGGTTTCAATCCATCAAACATAAGTGTCAACTTATTCTCTCTTCTCCAAGCTTCAGCTCCTCAGTCAATTCCACCTTCAGGCTTCACTCTACAAGTACAAGTATCAACTTGATCCCTTCAGGCTCTCCAAGCATCAATGTAAGTATCAACTCATCCTTTATTCCTCAAGCCTCAGTTATACACTCAATTTCAACTGAATCCCCTTCATAAGTATCAACTTAGTCCTCCAAGCTTCAGCTCTCTTTGCTTTACCAGTCTCAACTTGGTCTTCTCCTCTTACAAGCTTCAGCTTCTCAGAGTAGTCTTTAATCACATGGAAGTGTCAACTTCATCCTGCAATTCTCTAAGCCTCAGCTCTTCACTCAATATCCATTGGGTCTTCAAGTATCAACATGTTCTTCTTTCTCTTCAAGCTTCAGTTACAATGGCAATGCTCAAGGAATCATCCTCTTCCACACTTTCCAATGAAGTCCTCATCTTCAAACTCAAGTCCAATATCTTTCAAGATACTCAAACCATAAGATAATTGATTTAACAGGATGAGGGGAAATGATAAACAGCTTACTGACAACCAAAGGAAGCCTGTAAGGGTTCATCATTATGAGAGACTGGTTCCCTCAAAGTTCTACTTCCCAAATGAAGCCATTCATCCCTCAAAAGGAGGGATGTGAATATCTTAGAAGGACTTTTAGTCATTGGGAGGAATGGAAGCACCAGATGCTTTCCATATTTGTGAAAGAAATCATTCTAACTATAAGGCTCTCCCTATGTCTCCTATCTCCTAAACCTTCATCAGACACCTTCAGGCACCAACAAATCCAAAGCTCCAAGCAACTTCAAGCAACTTCAAGCATCCTTACCTTGTCTTCAACTTGTCTTCAATCTCAACCAAAGGCAAACCAAGCAAAAACCCTAATCTAAGGGGACTAAGGAATTTAAACTAGTTGAATTAGTAAGTTAGGATAACCTAAAACTAGCACCTAAACTAAAATCAATCAAAAATAGGAAACTATCCTATAAATTTCTACAAAAATTCCTAAGGGAACCTAGGTCAATCATGACTCTACCACATTAATTTCAGAGATCAAATCATCAAATTAGACCTAGAACTAAATTCTACATTACAAGGTATCAAACCTAAACCCTAAAAGGAAGCACCTAAATATCACTCTAGAAAGCACACCTATTTTCATCACAAAAATTTGAGAAAAATACTATGGGAGCATAAATGTCTAACCTAATCACACACAAACAATTAGGCTCAAAATCATCACCAAGTGATCACACCAAATTCTACAAAATTATGTATCAAACATAACCATTTTAATATCAATTAAAATGTAAAATTCCCATTAAATCAGAAAATACATGAAATGAAAATATTTTTTCTCTAAACAACACTAGACTTAATCATGAGTAAAATGCAAAAAGAATGGGATGAATTGGATTAAGTTTCAATTTATTATGAATTTTTCAAGAACCATGGATAAAATGAAAAAAATAAAGAAAATCAAATTAAAATAATAACACGCGCGGTGTGGATAGCAACAAAACACAGTTCAAACCATGGGTTGGGCCATCAGGGGGGTGTGGATAGTGGATAATTCATTAAGCCCAAACCACTGATTAAATGAAACGCTGCGTTTCATTAATCAGGTCCTTCACAAACTGAACTTTAAAACGTGGCCATTGGATCAAGCTTCTAGTCAAAGTCCAACCATCATCCAATGGTCCCAAAGTCGTCTTCAACCTTTTCAAACCTCTGCAACTCGCGCCCAGCTCCGGCCACCACCGGTGGTGCTCCGGTCGTCTTCCTCAACCCTAATTCTCTCTACAAGCCTCCATTCCAAGAGGTCAAAACATGAATCTTGTCCCAAATCTTGTCACAAGTTCAACCATACCCTTAATACTACCTAAATCCTCAAGATTCACCATATCCAATTCTCAACCGAAAATGGTAATGCACCTATTTTGTCACTAATTCTCAAATTAACTATCTGAAATCCATCCTACACCATTCTACAATGCTTCTAACACCTTAATTCAACTTGATTCTACCTAAATCATGCTAGAGGAAGAAAGTTACCAACCTGAAAATCTTGGATGAACAGATGCACTAAACCTCCAATTCAAGCTCTCCAATCTTGCAGACACGATCAATGAACCCTCTCCTTGCTTCTGTATGCAAAAGAACCAGTTGAAAGTGCTTAAATCTTGAAACCCGATGGTGAGTTGCAGGTGGAAAATTTTGAATTCAAGAGCACCAATTAGCCACGAATCCTTCTTGATTATGATCTGGAATCACTCCTTAACATCCATGGAAGAAGTTTCAATCAAGAAAATGGATGGAGAGTGAAGAATTTGGTGAAACCGATTGCACTTGCAAGCTATGAAATTTCAATCCTAATCTATGCTCTCTCCTTCAATCATCACCAACCTTTGCATTGGATCAACTCTATTCAATATATAGATGATGTTTGGATGATGTAGAACCCTCTAGATCCTTCTAATGAGAGTTTCCACTTCTCATGTTATGAGATTTTCAAACACATCTCATGATATGCATAATTTTGTTTGCAGCTTGAAACCAACCTCATTCACTGTCAATTTCTCCCCTAGTGACATTTTGAAAGAGTTTAGCTTGCCAAGGGCCTTGCTCATGCCTTGATTTTGAGTTTTGCAAATGTTACTTAATATGCAAGTAATCACTTTTCAAAGCAAGTCCACAAATTGAATCTCAACTCAAAAATGTGGCTAAACCAATGTTCTTAAAATGTTTTCTAGAGTCAAAATGATATATTACATGCCATGGTTTGGATGTGTAGGTTGAAAATATCAATTTCCAACTTTGCTTTATTTAACTTATGCCCTTATTTTAGGTCATTTTTGCAACTTTGAGCTAAAAGCCTTTCCATCATCTCATGACCTCTTTACTAGCCTTAAAACATCATTTTGAACAAGTTTGATGTTGAAGATTTTTCCATTTGAAGCTTGGAAATAGGAGTTATGGCTTTATGGTTGAAATGACTTGTAATCTCCAAATGACCAAAATGCCCTTGACTTGTCAAAGCCATAACTTGAGTTCTACAAATCCTATCAAGGACTTCTAGTACTTTATAGAAATCTAAGAAGATAAGGAACAACATTCATGTTGACCAAAAGTACATAGGAATGATCCTTCTTGGGCAAAAGTTTGATGCAAGTTGGGTAACTTTCAAGGCCCCAGATTCACATACCTCAGATGACCTGTAACTTGTCAAAGTCATAACTTGAGTTCTACAAATCCTATCAAGGACTTCTAGCACTCAAATTAAATCTAAGAATAAGCTCTACAACATTCATGTTGGGGGCAAGATGATATGACAATCATATCTTGAGCTAAACTGCCTTGAAGATAGGGGTCAAACTAGGGGATTTTACACTGTCAAGCCTTAGAAACCCTAGCTTGAAACTTCTCAAACTCTTCAATCATGATGAGTTGACCTTAGAATCATCCTTATAACATCTCAATTCCTCAATCCATGATCACATGGCTCTTGAATTAGGTCTCAACCTTGTTCAAATCATCAGTTGACCTAGGGTTGACCCAGTCAAACCCTAATTATACCACTCATGGCTAGGTCTTCTTAATCTTGTACAATGACCTGTCTAGGCTCCATGATGGATTTCAAGACATCTGATAAGCTCTCTCAAGGCTTCAAGTCCACATTCCTGGCTTCAGAATCATCTGAGGAGCTCCCACAACTCTCAAGTTAGGAGACCTACACACTTGGCTTCAACCACTCTCTCTGAGGATCTTTTGACTTCTCTGACAAAGATATCTACCCTTGAACACTTGAATAACCTTCTTGGCTAGCTTCATAGTCTTGCATAACCCTTGATTGGTACTCATACCTCTTGATCTCTTGCATACATGTCAATGAAATGCAAATGATAATGCTAATGTGAATGAAATGAAACATAAGCTAGGTAAACAAGAGTTGGTCAAATTTTGGGGTGCAACAGGTGAGAACCCACTTAGGGCATCAAATGTGACTCGTCCAACTAGAGAGTGAAGAACAGTTGGGAGTACATGATGTCGACGGAGTTGCCCTGATCGACGAGGATTCGTTAGATATCAAAGTTCGCCATTTGAGCCCTGACGAGCATAGGGATGTTGGTGTTGGGTGCTCCACCGAGGAGCTCTTCTCGATAGAAGCAAATGGGGACGGATTCTCCTCTGATTTTGTCTAGGGTGGAGTTTCGGTTTGAACTGCTGCTTATGAGGTGTTCGAATTTCCTCTTGACGGATCCTACTGTTACTTTGTTGAATCCTTCCCCTGAAATGACCATGGAGGAGGGGAACGTCTCATATAGGTTGTGCGCTGCAAAAAAATGGAGGGGTAGCGAGCCCCTCGAGGATGCAGAAGTCTTCAGGTCGAGAGATGCTCATGACGACCTAGAGGCTGGTTTCCCCGGGGGCAGGTATCTCTTCCTCGACCTTCTGGGCTTCTTGGGCGTCTGCTCGAGGGGTTTCTTTTCGCTTGGCGAACTGTTTCAGGTGCCCGTCCCTGATGATTATTTCGATGGCATCCTTCAGGTGGATGCAATCTTCCATGATATGGCCGTGACTTTTGTGGAACTGACAGTACTTGGATTTGTCTATGTTGGGCTTGGCCAATATCTGTTTTAGGAATCGGACCCCGGCTTGGCGAAATTCAGAGTTGGCGCACTCAGAGAGGATTTTTCCCTTGATACCGTCAGGGGTGTGTAATTGTGGAACCTGCTGGAGGACCCTTTGTTGTCCCGGGTCTCTCGGGGAAGGTTCTCCCGTCTTTTATCTCCTTGATGAGAAGTCGAAGGTTCATCTGTCCTATTTGACCGGGAATTTTCCCAGTGCCTGGACTCTTGGGCAGAGCTGGCAGCTTCCTTCTCCTTGTATAGAATGTATGACTAAGCTCTAAGGAGGAAAGCATCCAGCATGGCAGGGGGGTCAGAGACCTATAGCTTTGACGAAGTCTGTGCAAGGACGGAGACCTATAGATTTTCATGTCATCAGTGGTGGAGACTTGGACGGCCTCCTTATTAAACATTTTAATCTAAGCTCACAAACGTTTGTCCCTGCCCTGAATAATGGCCTCGAGGGAGGCCTCGGGGCGAGATACCGTAAAATGTCTGGAAAAGAGTCTTCCCAGTTGCCACCACGAGGTGATGAAGTCTTCCGGGAGCCCTTTGTACCAGGTCATTTCCCCTTTCTTAAGTGTGGTCGGGAATAACCTGCATTGGGTGGCGCCCTGAATGTTGCGATAGTCGAGCAACGCATCGATGTTTTTGATGTGCTCGTCAGGGTCAGTTGTCCCGTCGTATGTGCCTAGAGAAAGGGGCTTCTCTAGTCTTTTTGGGAGGCACATGCCTATGATTTCTTGGGACAATGGGCCGTGAGGCTCATCGTTGCTACTGTTGTTGGTCCAAGAGGGGGAACATACGCTACATTCGTAGGTAGGACGGTGGCTACATCGCAGAGACGGGGTTTGTGCTCGCCCTCTAGATCTGGGCGGTGAACGTGGAGACTCCACCAGGTGTTCTCTTCGGCTCCTCTTGGGCTGTGAGGACTGATGGTTCTTGGGAGAACGCTGGTCGCATTTGCGGATGGCCATGGTCTCCGGTTACGGAGGTGTTCGATGACTCCTCTCGCATCAGGGAGGGGAACTCTGCCGCAGTCTTTCTTTCCTTGGTGTAGGGGAACATAAACGACGAGACTCTTCCAAGGCTTCAATTCTTGCACTCTGGTCGAGGATGGGGAGGTTGGTTTTATTGAGAACCTCGAAGAGGGCTACCGTGGTTGGGTCGACGTTGGGCGGAACAGGGACCGGCAGGTGTTGCTGGTCAAGCGGGACTTCACCGTGATCACCATGAACAGGGGATGGAGAAGCTGTGACTCCATCTCTTTGTCACATAGCGTCAACGACATGAAAGGTGTAGGCTCCTTTAGTGTCAATCTTGCTGACGTGAAGGAAAGTGGAATTAGGAGCATCAAGATGGTTTTTGCGGGCAGCCATGATCAGAAAGTTGAAGAAGTGTTTTGGTCTTTGTGTCTACGAGAGGAGAAAAGACGGGGATGAAAGGTTCCCACAGACGGAACCACTGATCTTACCGAACAGTCAAAATCTGATATGGGCTAAAGATGAACGTCTATGATACTGGGTGTAAAATAGGAGGAGGGGTGTACCTGCAAGGCACTCCGATGGTAAAGTAAGAAAACGAGCAAGAGAGCGAGCAAGTACAAAATATGTATGTTTAGGTAAGAAATTAGATACCTGACCCTCTCAAGTGAGAGGGTTTTTATAGTGCCCCCAGCGCTTGGCCATTGGTCCCTATTTTCAAGGCGAGATAACCGTTTCCCAAAGAATAGGTAGTTGCCAAAAATAGCTATTGAGACGGGCAGACGTGCCCATAACTAGCTGTTGTGACGGGCAGAGGTAGAGTTACGGACACAAGTGTCTTGGCTGTTTCTGGATGGTGGAACCGTGTAAGACGGACAGAAAGGGTGGAGAGCAGTGCTGTGACCAAGGGTAAATAGGTCGCTTCCCTTGCTAGAGCGGCAGAAAGGTAAACTCTCCTCCTACGAGGTTGGACTTAGGCAATTTGGGTCGTTCTCGGAGCAAAAGTGGATTGGGTCAAGCCTAGCCATTGGACCAGTCCAGAACAATCTCGTTATCTATGGCTTTTTGCCATTCAGTTTTATTTTGACACCTCATAACTTCCTTGTAGTCTCTAGGTTCTTCCTCAAGTACCTCACTTGTAGAGATTAAGTAAAAATCTATAAGATCTGCATAACCAAGTCTCTAAGGTAGCTTGATGACTCTTCTCGATCTATCTCTTGCTAGTAGGTAGTCATCGACATATTCCTCAGTCTCTTCAGCATCTTGCTCTTCTTCTTCGACTTCATCTAGGTTATGCACTTCAGCATCACTATGCCCCACCTCAATAAGAATATCAACCTGTTCCAGCTCCTCTTCAGAGATTTCTGCACTTTGACCAATATCGCCAGTTTTCTTGAACGTCATCTCGATTTCATTAAAAACTACATCACGACTTGTGATACATCTTCTATGACCTAGTTCTAGGCACCATAGCCTATATCCTTTGACTCCCTCGAGATATCCAAGGAACATGCATCTCAGAGCTCTAGGTTCGACCTTGTCTTGCCTAATTTGAGCATAGGCTAAACAGCCAAATACTCTCAGTTTGTCGAGATCTGGTGGTTGACCCGACCAAAATTCTTCAGGTATCTTCATTCGCAGGACAGTCGAGGGACACCTATTTATTAGATAAGCTATTGTTGAAACAACCTCCGCCCAGAACACCTTCTTCAATCCAGCACTAACCAACATGCATTTAACTCTTTCAAGAATCGTTCAATTGAATCTCTCAGATAAGCATTTTGTTGAGGAGTACCTGCTATAGTCTTATGTCTTGCAATCCCATACTCGACACAGTAGTTGTCGAAAGCTTCATTGCAACGTTCAAGGCCATTGTAGGTTTTCAACCTCTTGAACTTTCTCCCAGTTTGAGTTTCGATTAAAACCTTCCAACTTTTGAAATTCTCAAAATTTTCATCCTTAGTCTTCTGAATGAATACCTGTCATACCCTAAATTTTACCGCCTTATATGTCATCATCATTTGTATGAGCATCATAGGTCGATCATCTTTGCATAGCTAACCAAATTATCAAGCCTTGTGGTATTGTTTCTTCTGTGGAATTAGGGTTTTGTACAAAAAGGGAGGAAGCTTTGATTAATCATGATTTGATTGCAAAAATCAACCAAGGAGGTCCTCATACATCTCAAGGGTCCCTAAGGGGTCATTTGGTTCAAGGAAATCCAATTCAAGAGCTTCCTAAGTGGGTAGAAGAGGGATTGATTTCATCTGATCCAAAAGTCAACTGAGGCATCTCAAAGGTCAACCATTGGGTTTTTAGGTCAACTAAGAGCTTCACAAGTCTTATCCCATGTTCTCACATGATTAAATCAATAAAAAAACAAGTGTAAATCATAAAATCAAGAGTTTTTGAGAATTAGGGTTTTGTGGAGAAATTTTCTAAGTGTAGAAATCACAATTTCTAGCCATCTTGCAACATCCATAACTTTGTCATCCTTGACCCTAAATGGAGAAAAACTTGCTATAAAATTAAAGAGGACATCATGAACTACAAGTTATGAAGGCTTGAAGTTAGAAAAAACTAGGTTTTGAAGTTTTGTACTTAGAATTTTTTCCAAGTATGAATTCTCAACTTCGAGAGTGACTTTTCAAGGAAATCTTTCGTCATGTTCCAAATCTCATTTCAATTTTCTTCCAACATGAAAGTTGTAAATCTCTCTCTCAGTTTTCTTTTGAGTACAAGAACTCTCCCATTGGATGTATAGAACTCAAGTTATGAATTCATCAAGATAGGGTTTCAAAGTTGTCAAAAGTGGACAAGTTTTAGGCTGATTTTTTGGGATACTTTGCAAGATGCTTTTCACCAATTTATTGACCTCAAATCATTTCCCTTGAACATCAGAGTTGAAGATCATTCTTCAAGATTTTTATCCATTACTAGAACATTTAAATTGGATCAAAACTCCTCAAGTTATGTGGGTTCAAAGATGAGGTTTCACTTAGGTCAAAACTCATAACTTAGAATTTTTCTAAGTTATTTCAAGACAGATTTTGAAACATGATCTTCAAGCTCGATTTTCATGACCCTCCAAGAACATGAGATTTGTTCCTCATCATGCATGATTTCTTATGACCTCAAGAATTCACAATTTGAACCAAGAATCATTGAGTTATAGTTGGATAAAGTGAGCCATATGAATTAGTGATCCCACGAGTTATGTTGCCTCATTTTTCATGCCTACCACAAATCTTCATGCAGCAACCTTGCCTTGTCATTTTCACATGCAAAAGCCATCCTTTTCCACTCCAAAGTTTTCCAAAATCAGGTAATCCACATCTTGTACCCTCCATGCCCTATTTGCCACATCTTATCAAAAATGAAAACATGTAAAGCGTGCAAAACAAGAGTGCTTATTCCAATAAACCATTATGAATTTCCTCAGCCCTATTGTCCTCATAAAATGACAAGAAAAACATCACCACATCTATACATTCGTACCAACCTTTTCACCTCACTTCAAAATTTTCAAGTTGTTTCCATAAGCATTAACCACTGTAATTGTGATTCTAACCACACTTTAGCCTCATATATAAGCTAAATGTTGAAACCCTAGGAGAGAGGATGGTTTTCTACAGCCAAAGCACATAACACACTCCATTTTCAATCTAGAATTGATTCCCTTCGAATATGTATTCTCAAGTTTTATTTCTTCATCTTTGGATCAGCACTACCATTCTTAGGAAAAAGGAAGCTAATGGGAAGATTTAAAAGGCAGCTAAAGCAAGGATAGTAAGAAAGAGCTCCATTTTTTGGTAAAATTTCATCACTTCTGTTCTCCCATTTCATGCGTATCATGAACTTGTTTCTTACATATTTATTTTAATGGTTCCAAATATTTTAAAAATCAACAAAATATTTTGTAGAAACTTTGACATCTTATTTTATTTTCCAAAATTTTTATTTTATTTTTTAACTTATTTTATTATTTTATTTGTATTTAATAGTGTGAGGTGTCTATTTGACCTAATCTTGAACTAATGCTTTAATTTATGTCCTTCCTAATTGATTCTTGAGCTAATCTTTTGGAGTGCTTTGATACACATTATGGGGTTGATTTAAGTGTGCTTGCTGCCTTTGAATGATATTGTTTGACATGGTTTTCACTTGTTTGTTTATGACCCTCGAAATATGCTCGATTGGTTAGATGTTTAACTTAGTTTGGATTCATTTGATGTTGTTCTCTTGCAATTTTGTTGTGATGTTTTACAATATGATTCCTAACACATATGAATCGATTTTGAGCTTTGGTTTGGGTTTTTGTTGATCACTTTCCTATTTTTGAATGACATGCCAAGTTAATGATCTTTAGTCTATGATAGTATGCCTACTTTGACCTAGTTTCTAAACTTGCTTCTTTGGGATGTTTGCCATGATGATTATGTGATGGTGTGTGGTTTGAAAAGTATGTTTTAGCTTTTGACTTTATGATCCCAAGTTGGTATTGCTTACCCATTTATGTTTCCACATATGCTTTGGTTTTGTTTGGGTCCTTTCTTGACGTTTTGTTTTGATTCCTTGCATTTGATCTTGCCTATGCCTTGGTGTGACTCTTGTTGTGTTCCTATTGACATGCTGAGGTTGAGTATGAGTTTTAAGAGATGCATATGCTACTTCCCATGTGTTTCTTGAGTTGTAACTTCCATGTTTGATTCTTTCTTTGCACTTTTCTTGTTTGATTATGTTTATAGTAAGCATGCTTGCTTGTTTTGGTGTGTTTGACTTTGTTCCTTATTATTTTGACATGTTGAGCATAATATGACATGGCCACTGCCCTACTTTGATTGTTATCTTATTTTGATGCTTTGGCTTTGACACCATGTTTGTTATCTCTCCTCTCCTAAGCTTATCACTTCTTTACTTGTTGTTACAAGTTTGTTGGTTTCCATTTTCCAAAGGAAGGTTATTTTTGTTGACATATAAGTCACTTTCTAGATTGATTCAAACATTTATCTTCCTCTTCTCAATCTTTTTAGAATATTTTCTTTAGGCCTTGTTAGAGCCACTTCCCGCTTAACCTAGTTTTAGGTTTAGAGTTTGTTAATCCTGCTTAAGTACTTTGTTGAGTACTTACTCATCTCTTCTTGGTCTTGTTAGAACCAATAAGTCTTATAACTTAGATTTAGGTATAGAGTTCGTTAAATCTAAGTGTTTATCATTGTTATGGTATTCACCTTCCCATTTGGATTTTGTTAAAGTCAATTCCTAGTTAGTTCAACTTAGACTTAGAGAGTTTGTCAACTCTACATGAGTGTCATTGTTATGAACTCTCATTCCTCTTGGAAATTTGGCCATAGCCAAAGGTTCCTCAATCCCTAGTTAGGAGAACTACAGTTGCTCTGATTCCATCCTAGTTAGGATATGTAGGAACGAGATGCAATGTCTTGGCGAGCATACTTAGTGTATATACCCTAGGTATTTACCTTAGCATAGTTCCCTTAGCAAGCAAACTTTAGCATAACAAAAATACTAACAAGAGGCTCTTGTAGAATACTACAGATACTTAGGATGCTAACACCTTCCCTAGGTATAACTAACCCCCGAACCTTAGATCTCTAGCTGTGTTGTTACATAGCACACTTAGGGTTTTCTTTTGATTTTTACCCTTTCCTTTGGATAAATCAAAGCTCGGTGGTGAACTTCATGATTTGTGATTCAAGTTAATTAATAGCTTGATATTTGATTCTCACCGCAATAATACCCATAACTTTCTAGATTAGTCATCAACTATGGATACAAAATACCTTGTACTTGAATGTGAAGGATTCCTTGCAGGCCCCCAAAGATCAGCATGAATGTAATCAAGGGATTCATGTGTTCTATATTTACCTTTGTTAAACTTCACCCTTCAGGATTTGCCAAATACACAAGGTTCACAAAACTCCAACTTCTCAAATTTGTCACCACCTACTAGGTTTTGTTTCCCCAGTTCGACCAAGCCTCTTTTGCTGACATGGCCCAACCTCATATGCCATAATTCTGTCTTCGAAACCAGTTTCATGGATGCAAAATTTGCGGAACCACTTACAAACTCAGCCTCAAAGGTATACAGGTCTCTTTTCTTCACGCCTCTCAAGACTTCCTTCGACCCCTTCATGACTTTCAAGATACTTTGCTCTCCTTTAAAGACATATCCTTTCTTGTTGAATTCACCAAGAGAAATCAAATTCATCTTAAGAACAGTAGAGATAGAAACAGGGCGGGGCGGGGGCAGGTTTAACTATACCCACACCTGCCTCCATGTAACACACCCGCCCCCGCCCCCAAATCTACTCGGGGGTAAAAATTTACCGCCCAAACCCGCCGCCAGTGGAGAACGAGTGCACCCGCACCCGCCCCGCCCCTTCTAGCAAAAAATTAATTTTTTTTAATTGCAATAAAAATTAATAATTTAATTAAAAATTGATT
This sequence comes from Lathyrus sativus, assembly GCA_963859935.3. NCBI lineage: Eukaryota > Viridiplantae > Streptophyta > Magnoliopsida > Fabales > Fabaceae > Lathyrus > Lathyrus sativus. The sequence continues at coordinate 252,434,624 of OZ012739.1, forward strand.
ATTTTAATAAATAAATTAATTATTTAATTAAAATTTTAATTAGTAAATGAATATTAACATGATTAATTTGATTATTTTAGTTGTAATAAGGGCATTAATAATTTAATTAAAAATATAATTAATAAATGAATATTAAAATAAGTAAAATAAGGGAATTAAAGTAAAATGCATTATCTAGGGGCGGGTGCGGGTAGGTCTTAGTGTCTTTCTGCCCCCGCACCCGTAGTTAAGAACCGGGTTTCCCCCGCACCCGCACTCGCACCCAATTAAATCGGGTTTTCTCCGTTAATTTTAGGGCGGGTGCGGGTTTATTTGCCATCCCTAAGATCAGGTACATACCTAACACCAGTTGTTCTGAACTAGCACATAGCCCACAGTTGGGAAAAGCCCAATCTAGTCTAGCTTTAGGAAGGCCCAATAAGAAGACAATATGATCGTTGGACACAACATAGCCATTGGGCACAACATAGTCATTGGGCGCAATATGACTGTTGGACACATTATAGCCGTTGGAGAATATAGTCGTTGGTGACATCCCCCTCACGTGCTTGACAACTCACGTGACCAACTGCCCCTCCGAAATTCACGGAGACAGTTGGACCAGGTCCAAGATCACGCGCTAGATCTTCCACCTGACAGTCTCCCATTGGTTGACCAGATATTTCTGCCACATGGGAGACCTTGGCTCTGTGCTGGGGGAATCTGATAAATACCCTATCTCTTGAGAGAGTCAGGTATTCTAATAATTCTAATTCATGCCTAAACACTTTTAATTGCTTTCTCTCTAGGCCAAACTTACTTTGGCATCGAAGTACCTTACAGGTGCACCTCTTCCTCTCCTACTGTAACGCCCATTTTAATTATTTAAGTTTTTCCCGTGTTATTTTATGATCGGCATACCTTGTGTGGGAATTGTGGAAGATATAAGGAACATAATATTAATATTATATAGTTGATAATGATAATAATGGATAATTAATATTAATGTTGATATTATTATTATTATTATTATTATTATTATTATTATTATTATTAATATTATGAAGATTTTGTTAATTTGAATTGTTTTGGAATTAAAAAGAGAATTTTGGGGTATTAGGGGCAGAAGTGCCATTTAGAAGAAATAGAGGAAGATAAGAACACGAGCGTGAAGGAGAAGAACTCGGTTAAGCTAGCAAGAGTGAGAACAAGGTCTGAAGCAAAAGCAAGCAAGAGGAAGCTAAGCTATCAGATTTTGGAAGCTCTTGGGCAATCGAAGCTGCGTTTGAGGTAGGGGGAATCCGTTAAAATTGGTAGAATGCATGAATAATTGGTAGAAGGGGATTTCCCTTAACCCCATTGTCGCTACTGCGAAAATCGGCGCCGGCTGAACAGAAGAGTCGCCACCGTGCGTTATTTATCCCACGGGAGGGAAAGGAAACGCTCAGAGTAAACCTCGCGCAACACGGGAAAGGTATGGTCATCGCAACCAAAACCTGGGTTCGGGAGTCGGTTACGCAAGGGGAAGGTATTAGCACCCCTCACGTCCGTCGTACTCGACGGGATCCACGCTTGTTTTCGGGTATGGATTGTTATTCTATCTAAACTATAGGTCAAGGGTTAAAAAAGAAAATAAAATGAAAATAAAAATGACTCGGCAAAGTATCGCACTTTATGCCTACGTATTCCCGTCTGGAACGAGAAATCAGAGTCAACGTAGTTCGCCTACCTACGGGAAAGGAGGGGAAGGTTGCTCGCTAGGATATCGCATCCTATGCCTACGTACTTTCATACAGCATGAAAGATCAGAGCAAACGTAGTTCGGGCCACGTACGACGCAAGCTTGTCTTGGTTGATTTTATTCTTTCTGAAAAAAGGTTTTCTGATTAGCAGTCCAAGCGGACAAAAATGACGTCTTGATGAGTTCACATTCTTTTACGGAAGAAGTGTCTTTTATTGTGTTTGAGATCTTTATGTGTTTTTCTGTTTGTTTTGAGAAAGAAAGAGACAGAACTCTAACCTACGGTTGCGAAGGGAAACAAACTATCCTAATATTATCATGCATGGGTTAAGACCTAGTGTCTATCATGCTCCTCTCTTGCGCAGAGAGAAACAGAGATCCTAAGGGAATAGACGGAAACAGAAACAATAACAGATATATACAGTAAAGCAGTAAAATGCATGAATGCAGCAATACAAGCGAGGCAAGGGAGTCCCACTCGACCTCGAACCTAGAAAACAATAGGCAAAAGTGAACAGGCTTCACTTTCAACCCAGCAGGGTAAACAGCAAACAATACAGTTCAGAAAACCAATCGATACATCAGCAAATGAAATACAGCAAGAGAAACAGCATCAGCAGCTCAGCATCTGACTTCAAGTAATCTCCAATCACTCACAGGCTTCAACAAGCATCAATCTTCATCTTCATGGCCTTCAGGCAAGGGCTGTGATCATCAGTCTTCTATCTGCAGTGGCTTTTCTTCAAGCTCAAACCTCCAGGATGAGGGATCAGTCACAAGAGTGAATTGGGTGTTAAGCAATCAGTTGACTACCAAAGGTGGTGAACAAACTGCTTCTAACACAAAGAGACATTTTCTCTCAAGAGTTCTATCTCATAGACACTATCACCAAGCCTTCCAAAGGAAGGGGGTGAGTGTCTTAGAGAGACTCTGAATCACAGAGAAGAATGGATGCAGACAAGGCAATCCATGTTTGAGAAACAATCATTCTAATCTAGAGCTCTGCCTAGCTCCTAAACCCTATCTCCTCAGCAGCTGCTAGCAAGAACCTCCTTCTCAACTCTGACAGTTGATCTTCTATCTTTGAATCTCCCATAGTCTTCATCTCCACAAATCTTCAGCTTCCCCAGGGCCCCAGACAAACCCAATACCCAAGCAAGCAAACAATAAACCCCAGAGGGCACACCACTCCTGACAACAGATATACAGACAGTAATAATAGCAGTAGGGGAATCTTAACTTTTCTAAGGGATCTAGTAACTACCCATAGCCCCTATAGTCCCATAACTAATCTATTTGAATCCTAAGTCTTAAGGGAAATGAAATCAAACTCCTAAGTTGTCACCTAAAACCCTAGTTTTGTACATGATGTTCAAGCATTTATTAATCACCTAAAATTAACCTCTAAAAATGGGAACTAAAATATTTCTACAAGTTTAATATCTCATCTAAACAATATAAAAAGAATGACTAAAAAATATTAAAGCATGTAAGAGAACAAAAATCATTAAAATGAGGCATGAAATGAAACTATTTAATGTGACATTTATTTAGAAAATATGGAAAAAATATGAAATAAAACTAAAAATGAAATTTTATTTTCCTATAATATTCTAGACATTTTAATGAAAATATGGTAAAAAGAATGGATTAGAATGCATTTTTTATGAATTAGATATGAATTAATGAAAATTGGTAAAATAAAATGGAATTAAGAAAATTAAATGAATTAAAATGAATGAAAGAGGGGTGCATTCAGAAATCTCGCCCAGTTCAATCCAGGATGGGCCTTCAGACAGGGGGTGTGATTAGCGCTTCTGCTAGGCCCAGAATACACTCAGCATTAGTGAAATAGAAAGAAGCGAGCTGGGAGGTGAGAAAAGCAGTGAAATCACGTTAGAATATGGTTTTGGGCCTAACACGGGGGTGAGATTAGCACGATTCAACTCAGGCCCGCCCGTTTCAATTAATGAAACGGCGCGTTTTGGCCAAACTTCAATTCCCTCCAAACGATCAGATTAAATGCTGGCCATTGGATCTTACCCTAAGTCAAAAGTCCAAGACATAATGCACGGCCACGATTATTTCTTCCCCAATTGACCTGCAACTTAGGGTTTCAATTCACCATTAACTCCATGCGCGAGCTACTTTCCTCCTCTCTGTTCTCCATCTCCAAGCCACGAATCAATATGCCATAAACATGAAAGTTGCTCAGGATCTTCCCCTCTACAATCCTATAACACTAGCTCAGTCTGAAACTCAAGGAAACTCTCAACCCGATCGAGGTAAAAACTGGTCATCATGAATATGCACTGAGATACATCACCACAATCCTCAATCAAACTTAACATAAACTAGTCTATGCCTAATGGAGATCAACATACGCTATCCAGCTACGATTCTAATGGCTTAACCTAAGAGATATTGATCCAAACAGTTTGTTGCACCTGTCACCAACCATCACCAATCCTTTCCAAATTCATCTAACTTAATCTCCTAACCACCTAGATCAAGTCTAAACTAATAAAATCATGTTAAACTAACTGAATCAAGCTAATCGAATGAAAACTTACCTGATGTAAAACCTTGAGAACAGCTATGGAGATGGAAGATCTGAGGCTTTTGAGACTTGGATCTTGATCCACAACCTTAGTACTCAATTCTGTATGCAAAATTCTGGAGATTCCTTGCTTGAATTATGCTATTCACTTGAACTTGTGATTTTGATGTTGATGAAAAAAGCACTCGAAAATGGATGAGAATCACCAAAACCTTGCTTCAATTATGATCTATGATGATGATGGAGTAAAATTGAATTGATTTTGATGAAGATTGATGAAGAATTTGAGAGATTTGGAATGAAACTTTTATGAACAAGAATGAGAAATTTGTGGAATTCTTGGTGCAAATGAAGCCAACCCTTGCCAAATTCTCCTTTCATGAATATATAGACCCCAATGGTACATTCTAGATCCATCTTGCACATTCCCTTGTTTTCCAACTTTGGCTCATTTTGATTATGTTTCTTAAAATGCAAGCAACCATGGATAACTTTCTTTTTTCCTTCTAAACTCAAAAAAGTGTTTGAACCATTGTTCTTAGAATTGTTTTTCCATTCAAAATCATATATTGGAAGTCTCCATTTGTACTTGTAAATCTCCCAAACCATTTTTCAATTTGAAATTATTCACTTTATAAGCCTTTTTAGTTCATATTTTGACCAATTATTCAACTCCATGCTATGAGCTTCTCCCATAATTTGTGACCTTCTTTCTAGACTTAAAATCCCATTTGGAGCAAGTTTGATGTTGTAAGTTTTTCCATTTGAGGCCTCCTTGTATGAGTTTTGGACATAGGTTAAAATGACCTGTAATTCACAAATGCCCAAAATACCCTTTGCTTGCCAAGACCATAAGTTGAGTTCTACACATCATATGAAGGCATGCCATACCATTCTAGAAAGCTAAGACAATGAGGAACAATTCTTGTGTTGACCAAGAATTCATTTGAAATCTCCTTGAGGGGTAAAACTAGCTTGGAAGTCAAGTCACTTTCACAGACAAAAATTCAGACACCCCAGATGACCTGTAACTTGCAAGGACCATAACTTGAGTTCTACAAATCTCCTTGAGGTCTTCCACCACTCAAATTAAAGGTCTTGAGATCCTCTACAAGTTTCATGTTGGCCAAGAAGCCATTTGAAGCTATCATTTTGACTTATCTTGCTTGGAAATTTGACCTAAACTAGGGGATTTTACAGAGAAACCCTAATTTAGTAACTCCTCTTCTCCTTGATTTCTCTTGAATTCTTCTTGTCATATCTCCATATCCTTCTTTATATGTCCAATGTTGATCCCCACATCTCTCCAATAGACTTGAATTCCCTCTTAAGTCAGTCAATTGACCTAGGGTTGACCTAGGATTGACCCAGATGAAACCCTAGTTGACTGTCTTCAACTATAGCTCTTGTGCTCACATCAACAACTTGTTTTCTTCTCCAAATGACTTTATAAGTCTCTCAAGATGTCTAGATACTCTCCATGCCTTCACTTCACAGCTCACAACCCTCTTGTTGATCCTCAGATATCCTCAGCTAGGAGATGGACTCAAGGCTTGATCTGCTGAACTCTTTGCTTTCAAATTCTTTCCTGATGACTTGACTGAGATGGAATTAGGATAATAACCTCATGATAGGCCTCTAGAGATGATAATAACAATTGGTCCCCTGTTGAATGACTTGCTATGCTTATGCTATGCAGATGGTTAGTCTATTTACATGACTCTATATGCAAATGCTAATGATAATGAAGCATAAACCAAGGAATAAGGTTGGGCAAATTTTGGGGTGCAACAGCTGCCCCTATTCAAGCGACTTGGACCCGATTGGATGAAGAGCCCGGAGCCTTCAGACATTCGCGGTACGAGACGGTTGAATACTAGTGAAACCAGAAATTTGCCAACCGCAGAAATAAACTGCGCTCCTGCTTGGGGAATGACATTCGTCAGCTGAATCTGACTGTTATAGTAACCCACTGATCTCGCGCGACCGTGTTGGGGATTGTCTTCATCGTTCTGAAGAGGATTCTGTTGTAACAACTTGCTTGCTTGTCCACGTTATGACTCTGCCTGTCATCGATATGCAGAAATTTCAACTAGAACCTGTCCCCGTTAGGACTCCACTTGCTGTTGACCCAGAAAAATCTCGGCAACTCCGCTGGGGATAATTCGTCTGCATTTCCATAAATTGAATCGCCCACGCTAGGAACAATACTCTTCCACATTAGGAGTAACCTGTCCACGTTAGGAATCATCTGTATCTGTCCACGTCAGGACTAACCCTTTCATCTTTCCACGTTAGGAAACAATCTTCTTTCCACGTCAGGAAAACTATATCGATCTGTCCACGTAAGGACTCCAATACCTCATGACATGTCCGCGCCAGGACTGCTCTTTTTCCACGTAAGGAAAACAACTCTTCTGAACCTGTCCACGTCAGGACTCAACTTTCCTTGTCTCTGTCCACGTAAGGACCCCAATTTCTCCGCGTAAGGAATAAACTTCTTCTTCCACGTTAGGAATATCTTCTTTGATCTGTCCGCGTCAGGACTCAATCTCTTTCCACGTCCGGAATAATCCATTTCTTTCCATGTCAGGAATCAATCTTGATATGTCCGCGTGAGGACTTAATCTTTCCACGTAAGGAATAAACTCGTCTTTCCACGTAAGGAAACCATTTTTTCTTCCACGTAAGGAATGCTCTTGATATGTCCACGTTAGGACTCTGATCTTTCCACGTAAGGAATCAAACCTTGATCTGTCCGCGTCAGGACTAAACTTTTCCACGTAAGGAAACACCTTCTTAATCTGTCCACGTAAGGACTCCATCTCAATATGTCCGCGTAAGGACTCAATCTTTCCACGTACGGAATGCTATTTTAACCTGTCCACGTAAGGACTTCACTCTTTCCACGTCAGGAATGCTGCCATTTCCACGTAAGGAATCCTCTTCTGATACGTCCGCGTAAGGACTACATTGTCCACGTTAGGACACTGATCTCATCTTGATTCGTCCACGTTAGGACTCGGGCGTCTTCGACTCGCTGAGGAAATAAGACTTGTCCACGTAAGGACTCACGCGTCTTCGACTTGCTGGGGAAATGTCCGCGTCAGGACCTACACTTTGCCAACAGCACGAAGAAGGATAAATTTGTCCACGTCAGGACTCTTGTATCTTGTCATCACAAAGAACTACAAATTTGTCCACGTCAGGACGCACATTTCACCATTACGAATAAAGATATCTGCTGGAAACAAATGATCCACGTCAGGACACCAACACGAAGAATAACCAATCTTGTCCACGTCAGGATTCCACATTCGATCAATACCGAGACATCAAATCTGTCCACGTTAGGACTAGCACGTATCGTCAACCTGATGGAATGTCCACGTCAGGACTCCACCTTCCAACAGCTCTGAGAAATCGAACCTGCCCACATTAGGACTAGCACCTCCCATCAGCCCAGGGAAATAGACCTGTCCACGCTAGGACGCCCACTTCTGAAGAAATCCCGTCAATATAGGAATAAATCGTCCACGTCAGGACTTAGTTCTCCAATGATCCTCACCCACAAACTTCTTAGCACTGACGTGACAGCGACTTCGAGATGAACTCTACTGGGGATGTCTGAAAACCAACTATCGGACGCCTGCTCTGATAACCGGCGGTGGCCTCTGAAATTCTGATTCATGGGACCCGCTGATGATAAACAAACTCTGCTTGGGGATAAGAAGACACTTATCCTGGCCACTCTGGCTGGGGAGAATAAGAGACATTTGCATAAACGACTCTGCTGGAGACAAAGAGAGTTTTATCATGATAACTCTGTGGGGAATGCAGCCGAAACTGACATTATCATTGAATATCTCCTGCCGAGATCTTGACTGTTTGGGTAATTTATTTGAGCAAGAGCTCTCTCCACCTGAACTACTAGAGTACAGAAACTGCTTCAGCAAAATAAATGCTGGAAGGATAACGCCGACTCGCCGGGGATAGCCTGATGCTACAAAATTATTCCGGCAGAATAAACGCTGGAAGTGAAATCGACCCTGCTGGGAAGTTGGGAACTCAAACCACACGTCTTGTTGAAGTAACCCCCTGCTGGGGAATATAACTTTGCTGAGGAATAGCAGATGCGCATAGTTCGATCGGATTTCCTGCTGGCACGTGAACTGAGATCACCGGTATCTCTGACAAAATAAATGACAGGACCCGACATCAACTCTGCTTGGGAGAGTCTTAACCTTCGAATTCCACTGGAAGGAATGACAACACTTGCTGGAAAGAGAAATCCACTGGGGAGGGCTGGATTCTCTTGGGGAAAAAATTAACTGACCCCACTGGGGGAGAGTGCATGACCCTGCGGGGGGAGATGAACCTGTCTGAATACAGCCTTACGATCTCGGAATCACCAACTCTGCGGAGGACGAGTAACTTCTCTGGAGCACGCCCTTTGGATAAGCTACGGCTAGCTGGGGAATTCTACCCTTCTTCAGGAAGAACATGCGTGACCTGCGCGAAGATCGAGTCTTTTGATCACCTTCCTCGTACGGTTATGAAACCTGCAACAACACAGACAAGACACGACAAGCCTGTGCAATCAAATCAATTCAGGTTAGTGACGTTACACTCAGTTAATTCAAAGCTTTAGCAATTGTTGGCAAGGACCAGCGATGTTATACTCATGTTAGTTTCATCAAACTTAGGCGTTTTATCATGCGCAAAACAGTAAAGAACAATCATCAAGTACTGAATAACACATTTTCATTGATTGGGCCCCTGAATGGGCGGAGTTTTTTGTACACGGGATGTAACTCCTGAAAAGAGGAAGCTACGCAAAGCAGATATACAAGTACGCACAGGAAGCATAAATATTGACAAATTAAATTTTGTACACATGTCGGCAACTGGATGCAGATGAACACCATGAACTGATCCTCCTATGACTCATCCGACTCTAATGCTTTCCCGGTATCCCCACTTCTGCAGAGGTTGTATCCGATAACCGACTCCCCACATGCATTCTCCCGCATTGATGCTCATCGCAATATCAAATTCAGACCGCAGTCGTTTGCTTTTCACATCCCTACCTTTTGCGTGAACCGCCCTTTACGGGTTTTCAGTTCACCGGGATACCCCTTTTTGCCGAAGCCGCCCAGTGTAGGTTTTCAACTTCGCGGGTGTACCTTTTTCAATTTTTTATCCCTAACTTTTGCCCGAACCTTTCATTCTGTTTTTGGTTCGCCAGGATGCCCCATTTTTGCCTGGACTCTCTTTTTTCTGTCCAGCGGGTCTATTTTAAGCAAAGTATTTTTTAACTGCGTCCGAATTCACAGGTGACGCAAAGTCTTCTCCGTCCATGGTGGACAACAATAAAGCTCCCCCCGAAAAAACCTTTCTGACAATGTATGGCCCTTCGTAATTGGGGGTCCACTTGCCCCTGTGATCTGCTTGCGGCGGGAGAATCCTTTTCAACACAAGGTCGCCCGTCTGAAAGCTTCGCGGAAGTATCTTCTTGTCGTACGCTTTCTTCATTCGTCTTTGGTATAAACGACCGTATGCCAGAGAAGCTAGCCTCTTCTCATCCATCAAACTCAGTTGGTTCAATCTATTCGTTACCCATTCTGCCTCGTCCAGCTGAACGTCTCGCAATACCCTCAGAGAAGGGATCTCAACTTCCAATGGTAGTACCGCTTCCATTCCGTATACCAACGAGAACGGAGTTGCCCCGGTTGATGTCCGTACCGTCGTACGATAACCGTGCAAAGCGAAAGGCAGCATTTCATGCCAATCTTTATACGTCACCACCATTTTCTGGACGATCTTCTTGATATTCTTATTGGCCGCTTCAACAGCGCCATTCATCTTGGGTCGGTAAGGGGAGGAGTTGTGATGTTCAATCTTGAAATTCTGACAGAGCTCCTTCATCATTTTGTTGTTCAGATTAGAACCATTATCCGTGATTATCCGCTCGGGAATCCCATATCGGCAAATGATATCTCTCTTGATGAATCTAGCCACCACTTGCTTCGTTACATTTGCGTAAGACGCCGCTTCCACCCACTTGGTGAAATAATCGATTGCCACTAGGATGAACCGATGCCCGTTAGAAGCCGTCGGCTCGATCTTTCCGATCATATCGATTCCCCACATCGAGAATGGCCATGGAGATGACATCACGTTCAGAGGACTCGGAGGCACATGTATCTTGTCAGCGTATATTTGGCACTTGTGGCACTTCCTTGCGAACTTGAAACAATCAGTTTCCATCGTCAGCCAAAAATAACCTGCCCGCAGCAGTTTTCTCGTCATAGCATGCCCACCAGCATGCGTGCCAAAGGCACCTTCGTGAATTTCCTCCATGAGAAGCTTTGCCTCTTTCTCGTCTACACAACGCAACAACACCAAGTCGTGGTTTCTTCTGTATAAGACGCCATCCGGGTTCAAATAGAAATTACCCGCTAATCTCCTGAGAGTCTTTTGATCTTGACTGGATGCCCCAGCCGGATACTCTTTATTCTTCAGGAAATTAAGGATATCAAAATACCACGGTTTGCCATCAGACGCTTCATCAATAGCAAATACATAAGCTGGCCTGTCTAACCGAGAGATAGTGATCTGGGGAGCTTCGTTCCAGAAGTTGACCTTGTACATGGAGGACAAGGTGGCAAGGGCGTCAGCCATTTGATTTTCTGCCCGCGGCACGTGATGCAATTCCACCTTGTCGAAGAAAGGCAACAATCTCCTCGCATAATTCATATAATGTATCAAATTGGGCTGCCGTGTCTCCCATTCCCCTTTGATCTGATTCACTACCAGAGCTGAGTCTCCGTATACGTCTAGATGTTTGATTCGCAAATCGATGGCTTCCTCAAGCCCCATTATACAAGCTTCGTATTCGGCCTCATTGTTGGTAACGGCAAAGGTCAATCGGGCAGTAAACGGGATGTGCGACCCGTGTGGCGTAGTGATAATTGCCCCTATTCCGCTACCATAAGCATTCACAGCTCCGTCAAATATCATCTTCCATTGGGACCCCGGCTCCGGTCCCTCGTCTGGCAACGGTTCTTCGCAATCCTTCATCTTGAGATACATGATATCCTCGTCAGGAAAATCAAATCTCATTGATTGGTATTCTTCAATAGGCTGCTCCGCCAGATACTCAGACAGCACACTCCCCTTTATCGCCTTTTGCGAGACGTGTTGAATATCGTATTCAGTCAAGACCATCTGCCAACGGGCAATTCTACCTGACAACGCCTGCTTTTCGAATATATACTTGATTGGATCCATCTTTGAGATGAGCATGGTTGTATGATTCAGCATGTACTGCCTCAAACGCTTGGCGGCCCAGGCTAGCGCGCAACAAGTTTTCTCCAGCATTGAGTATCGAGATTCACAGTCTGTAAATTTCTTACTCAAGTAATATATTGCATGCTCTTTTCTCCCTGTCTCGTCGTGTTGACCGAGAACACAACCCATGCTCCCCTCAAGAACCGTCAAATACATTATCAAGGGTCTCCCTGCCACCGGGGGTATCAAAATAGGAGGCTCCTGCAGATACTTCTTTATTTTGTCGAACGCCTTTTGACAATTTTCGTTCCACGTTACAGCTTGATCTTTCTTCAACAGTTTGAATAATGGTTCACACGTGGCCGTTAGGTGAGATATGAACCGGGCAATGTAGTTCAATCTCCCTAAAAACCCGCGCACCTCTTTCTCTGTTTTAGGCGTCGGCATTTCTTGAATCGCTTTTATTTTAGCAGGATCGACCTCTATTCCTCTTTCGCTTACTATGAACCCCAGGAGCTTACCCGATCTCACCCCGAAGGTGCATTTGTTAGGGTTCAGCCTCAGCCTGAACTTCCTAAGCCTTTTAAACAACTTCAACAGATTCACCAGATGCTCTTCCTCTGTCTGGGATTTAGCAATCATATCGTCAACATAAACTTCGATCTCTTTATGCATCATGTCATGAAAAAGAGTCGTCATCGCACGCTGATATGTTGCCCCAGCATTTTTCAAACCAAAGGGCATCACTTTATAACAAAAGGTTCCCCAAGACGTTATGAAGGTAGTCTTCTCCATATCCTCTGGCGCCATTTTAATTTGATTATAGCCTGAAAAGCCATCCATGAAGGAGAATACGGAGTACTGAGCAGTATTATCCACTAACACGTCAATATGAGGAAGCGGAAAATCGTCTTTTGGGCTTGCTTTATTCAAATCTCTATAATCCACGCACATTCGAACCTTGCCATCTTTCTTTGGCACTGGTACGATGTTAGCAACCCATGAGGGATACTTCGTCACAGCCAGGAAACCAGCGTCCCACTGTTTCTGAACCTCCTCTTTGATCTTCATTGCCATATCTGGTCGAGTTCTGCGAAGCTTTTGTTTGACCGGCGGGCAATCTTCTTTCAGTGGCAGGCGATGCACAACCATATCAGTATCGAGTCCTGGCATATCTTGATACGACCAAGCGAATACATCATTATACTCTCGGAGCATTTCAACCAGTTTTCGCTTGATACCACTCTGCAGTGCGGCTCCAATACGAATATTCTTCTCAACCCCTTCCGACCCCAAATTGATAATCTCGATAACCTCGTCGTGAGGCAGAATGGCTCTTTCCTCTTGCTTCACCAACCAAGACAGTTCTTCAGGAACGTCGCTATCTTCGACAACCTCTTCTTCGGTCTGGAATACCGGGTGCTCGAAGTCGGGACGAGTCATAGGTGGCTCAAGGATGTCATCTGAAAATATTATCCTGCAAAAGGAAGGGTTAAGTGCTTCAAAATGCGTATAAAGCGAATAACCGCATTGCCATTTTATTGAAAAATACAAAACAAGAAAGACAGGGATTACGGTATTTGCACATGAAAAAACGCCATTTATTTAATGAGTAACGCGCGATGTTTATAACAACACAGCCCTAAGCAACTCCTGATGCCCCGGGCAAGACATCAGATTATTCAACAATTAATAAAGCAAAGCATTACTGTTTAAAAGTCACAGGAACAAGCTCCTGAATAGACCAGTTGCACAGTCCTTGTCCTGGCGTGCTTGGCTGAATCCAGGCATCCATATCACAGTCGCTGTCCCCTTCATCGGACTCTGAAGCAGCATTGACAGATTCATGGCATATTCCACTGGCAGAGATGGTGATTGACTTTCTGAAATGAGGGGCCCCCACAGAAGGAGTTGATGATGACGGTCGGTACCCCAATCCGAACCGGTCCATTTTCACAGGAATGTCCAATACTTTGCCCCAGCCCTTGGCTTCTCCTGCTTCCACTAACGCTTGAGCCTCTTTATACGAAGAAACAGCTATCTCTGGCACTTTGCTTGGCCTGGGACCCTTGTCCTTTATGCGCAAACCTTCGAATGCCTGGCATGGCGTCTCGTGGATCTCCCCGTCGACTTCCACATATTTAAACGAAGATAGATGGCTGACCAGGATGTCTTCTTCTCCGCACACGGTGACTACGCTATCTCCGACCATATACTTTAACTTCTGATGCAGGGTAGACGTGACTGCCCCTGCTCCATGAATCCAAGGTCTTCCCAGCAAGCAGCTGTACGCAGGCTGTATATCCATGATATAAAACTCCGTTGCAAACACTTCCGGCCCCACTTGCAGAGGCAAGGTAATCGATCCGAAGACTGCCCTCCGCGTGCCGTCAAACGCTCTGACTACCAAATCGCTGGGTGTACACAAAATCCCTCGAACATCCAGCTTCATCATAGCCTTCTTAGGCAGCACATTCAAAGACGACCCGGTGTCAACCAATACGTGCGACATTGTCGATCCTCTGCACTCAACAGATACATGTAATGCCATATTATGATCCCTTCCTTTCGGAGTCAAGTCGAAATCAGTAAAGCCCAGACTGTGGCCTGCATTTACATGTGCCAATACTCCTTCTAGCTGGTTTACGGAGACATCCTGTGGTACAAAAGAAGTGTCCAGGACTTTCAGCAAAGCGTTCCTGTGGGCTTCCGAACACAACAGCAATGACAGAATAGATATTTTGGACGGTGTTTGCTGCAGATGCTCCACAATTTTATAATCGCTTTTCCGAATCAAGCGCATGAATTCTTCTACATCCTTAGATGCTGCTTCTTTTTCACTTGCTTGAACCGGAACATTCTCCACCGCTTTCCCCTTTCCTTTCGCTAGCCTTTCGGCCTCTACTTCAGGAGATATAAAGATCCTGCCGCTCCTCGTCATGCCTCCCGGGCCAACAACATTATCCACAACCTCCGCTGACTGCTTGTTGACATCGATCTTAATCCCATCACAATACACCTCTAGCCCATATGACCATGGGACTGCTCTCGTGTTCTCATACGGGATTGGCCCGGCTTTAGTTATTGTAATCGGTGGTCGCTGAATTGGTGCTGAAATAGTGATCGTCTTCCTAGGAATTGTCACTGTGGCCACATCACTCCGATTATCCATTACTGCCCCTGCAGGCTCATCAGTTGCTGTTCTATCAAACTGCAATATACCATCATCAATTAAGGCCTGAATGCCTTTCTTCAAATCCTCACACCCCCCAGATAGGGCCCAACAGTCTAAACAGTACTCATTACAACCCGGGTAAACACCTCCTTGCAACAGTCGACTCTTTATTTCGCTCAGCGGCGTCTTTAAATCCTCAACATTCATAATCAGATTCAGCTCTTCCTCAGCCAGAACAGCGTTCGCCCCATGATTAGGCATGGGTTTCTGGACTATATTCGGAACTGTCGTTCCGAAATTGATAGACTTGTTGTCCAAAAGATCCTGCACAACGTGCTTAAAAGCATGACAACCTTCTATATCGTGGCCCGGGGCCCCAGAATGAAACTCGCAGCGCCTATTTGCATCATAGCCGAACGGGGGAGTTCCTGTTATCGGTGCCAAGGTTCTTTTCTCCACCAGATTCAATCCCAACAATGTCTGCAATAAATCAGCATAGGTAGAGGGAGGTTTCTCGAACACCCTTCTCGGCTTACCACCCTGGAATTTTCGCTGAGCTTGCTGTGCCCCCTGCTGAGGCTGCTGCTGCTGTGGCACTGGTTGCTGCTGAACCGATTGTTGCTGGATTGGTTGTTGCTGATAGGGGATAGTAACACTCGACACTTGCTGCGGCTGACGATATTGATTTCTTCCCCTGCCTCGGCCTCGGCCTCGGCCTCCAAATACCGCGCTAGCTTCGCCCTGACGGCGCCCACCATAAGCTTTCTTATTACTGCCAGATGCAGTTGATTCGTCAACTTGGAACTTTCCTTGCTTAATGTTCCGCTCAATCTTTTCACCCATCAAAATCAGGTCTGAGAAACTAGCCAGAGACGTATGAAACAACATATCATGAAACAGCCCGGTGAATGTGCCGACAAACATATCGTTCATTTCTTTATCTTCCACAGGAGGACGGACCCTGGCAGCCATATCGCGCCACCTTTGCGCGTATTCTTTAAAACTCTCCCCCTTCTTCTGCGAGAGCCCGGCCAACTGGACCCGATTGGGCGCCAGGTCGCTGTTATACTTGTAATGGGCTACAAATGCCTCCGCTAATTGCTTCCAAGTCTTGATATCAGTTGGCTCCAACCCCATGTACCACTCTAAGGAAGGGCCCGATAGACTATCCTGAAAGAAATGCATTAGCATTCTTTCATCAGTGGAGTATGCAGACATCTTTCTGTAATAAGCTCGCACATGCACTTTCGGACATGTATCTCCTTTGTACTTATCGAACGCAGGCGCCTTGAATTTAATGGGCACCCTCAAGCCAGGTACCAAACCCATAGTTGCCATGTCCAGTCCCACAGCACTCTGATTTAGGACTCCCTTCATTTGCTCTTCCAGCATTCTAATCTTTTGAGAATCATCCATCGGCCCTTCAAAACCTCCTCCAGAGAAGGCGTCCTCCTGTTGATCCTCTTGCCACATACCGTTTCCAGCCCCGTATCCATCATATGCATTATTACGTCCAGCTCTGACCTGATTCATCCCCGGTCCTCGGCCTCTGTTGCCGTACCCTTGAACACCTCCAGCAGGACCACCAGCCATAAATCCAGTACCGTTTCCGTTCCCAAAGCCTCCGTAACCTTGATTGACCATGCCATAACCATCTTGCCCAAAGCCTTGAGCATTAAAGCCATACTTGCCAGTGTTGTCGAATCCCTGA
This sequence comes from Lathyrus sativus, assembly GCA_963859935.3. NCBI lineage: Eukaryota > Viridiplantae > Streptophyta > Magnoliopsida > Fabales > Fabaceae > Lathyrus > Lathyrus sativus. Next base: position 252,451,083 of record OZ012739.1, read on the forward strand.
TCATTGAATCCGAACCCAGTATTGACAAAGCCATTGCCTCCGAGATTATCTCCCACATTGACATCACCCAGCCCAGCGTTATGGACAGCAGTTTCATTTCCCACTCCGACGTTACCATTCACAACAGCGGTAGCGTTGGTGACATTAGCAGCAGGTATATTGACCACGGGCGGAGCCACTGGCGTGGGAGTGCCGTCCCCATGAGCAGTATCAACCCGGACAGACTGATGATCTTCGTTACCATGACCAGCGTTACGAGCCAACAGAGGCTGGACCATGGCCTGCAAATTCTCTTGCCCTTTTGCTATAGCTTCCATGGTCTGCATGAAGAGGGCGAGCTTCTCGCGTACATCCTGCATCTCGTTCTGAATCTGGTCCATGACTTTCCGACAGTTGGAGCGTGTAGAATAGCGGTGCGGATGTTGATCTGGAATCCTGTTAAGTACCTGATGCAGAGCAGGAGATAAGACACCATTCAAAGATTACCTGTTATGCAATATGAATAGGAATGCAATGCAATGTGTCTGTGCATTAGGGAAGTTCATTCCCCCAGTTCTAGTGCGAGGGTGCCGGTGCAGTGACAGTGCTGACAATAGGAATAACGGAATTGAATCATAGAAAGCCTCATATATAGCAGAGAGAATCAATAAGCCCAGGGTACAATATCACTGAGAGTACAAAGATGGCATGACCTCAACCAACAATCCTGGTGATGGTCAGCACTATGCAAATAAAGCATACAAATAATGGAATGATCAAATCCTCCCAAAGGTCTGATACTCCTTTACCAACTTCTTGGTCTCCGGATGGCTTGGTCGATCAAGCAGCCCTTCAACAAGCTGGTTTCTCTTCTTAAGGACACGGCGTACGTCTTCAGCAGTTTCTTCCCATGTTGCTTCTCCGAAGCAATCTTCTAACTTTCGCTTCTGGGACACTGCTTCATCTCTGGATTTGATTGCCTTGTTCAGTGCATGCTGGACACTATACCGGTTCATCACTTCTTCCTCACACTTCTTGATGCTAGACTTCAACTTCTCTTCGAGGTCGGAAATTTGCTGCTTCAGCTTATCCTCCCTCTTCTTGTTGTTGGTGAGTGTAGCATTCCAAGTCTTATTGCAAGAAGATATCTCTCGGTGTGCTGCATCGAGCGCCTTCTTTTTGGCCTCCAGCATGTCATGGGAACTTCTGAACTCTTGCCCCAGACGTTCGCGCTTTTTCTTTTCCTCGGTTGACTCAGCTCCTAACCTGTTTACCAGCTCAATCTGCTGTTGGAAAGCATACACGGCCTTGTTTTTCTCGCTGCGTGCCTGGGCTAGCTCTTGCTCTAACCCTTCATTAATCTTCATCAAAGCTTCTTTCTCTCTCACAACTTGTTCATATGCTTCTCTAGAAACAGTAGTCGGCTCTTCTACCGGAACGGGAGCAAGAATTGGTACATCTGGATATGGCATCTTCAGCTGACTAGCCCTCTCCTGAATCCAAGCTCTATAAGGTGCATAGGCCTGGCAATCGTTCTTACCTAACAGTGGTTTCCCTTTGCGGTTAATACGCGTCCAGGCACGTCGCAACCTGGCTAATAACTCCCCCTTTACGTCACCGGTGAAGTACAGAGATTCCTGTACTTCTTCCTCCTGAGGTGGATTCTTCAGCGCATATCCGAACTGGCGAATGAATAGAGAAGGGTTGTAATTGATACACCCTTTTCTTCCTATCAGCGGCACATTAGGGTACCCCGAACAACTGAAGATGAGCTCAGATCCCAACAAATCTCTATCAAACCACTCCATATCTTCCGATGATAGCCTCATCAGACGCTCTGGCCAACCAACTGGAACTGTAGTCTCTGTAGCAGATCCTCTCTTAGGAAGGTGACTCTCAAACCACATACTCAATAAGGGTACACAAAGATGAACATTCTTCCCTCTTCCCTTCTCATTCTTGTAATGCAGTGAGTGGTAGAGGTCTCCGAGTAAGGTAGGTACAGGATTACCAGCGGCAAACAAGTAGAAAGCATCGAAGTCCACAAAATCCGGTATATTGGGGAACAATACTATGCCATAGATGCACAAAGCCAACACAGCATTGAAAGCAACCCAGCACCCATTCTTAGCGTACTCTTGGGCTTTACCAACTAAGAACTGAAATGAGAATCCTGGAACTCCACGGGAAACAGTAGTCACAAGTTCAGAAGCATCAACATGCAAGGCTTTTGCCAATTCCTCCGGCTTAGGTTTGGTATCATAATGAATGAATGGAACCTGGTTCTGCACAGGCAGCTCAACATACTCAGCGTATTCTTCCAGAGTTGGTCCCATAATAAAGTCAGAGAACGTGAAACACCTCAAAGCAGGGTCGTAGAATTGCATCAAAGCATACAGCCCATCTAACTCTACCTCTGAAGGTTTGCACACCAATCTCAATAATCTACCATAACTCATCCGGAAACTCCTACGAACACCCTCATCAGCAAGAGAGATCAACCCCAGTAAAGGAACAATATCAGGCGTAGGCAATTTGTAAGCAACTGTTCTCCTTAAGCTAGTCATGATCAAACACTCAGAAGTCCGGGTACTAGAACTAGGGAAATGCAAATGCACCTGCAGCACAGACACACGTTAGTGAAATGCAAATGGTAATGGATATGCAGGCAATGCAATGCAAGTATCATTCAACAGGGACCAAAGCTGCAGCTGAATAGCCTAAACCCAATCAAGAAAGGTCTCAGACAGACCATCCAGAAGTCATCAAACCCTGGTCTCAGATAGACCTGAACAAATCTCCAACACTGGTCTATGACAGACCTCAAACCATAACTCCAACTGGTCTCTGGTAGACCTCAAATCACATCCATAATTGGTCTCTGACAGACCTCATAACTCTCCAACTGGTCTCTGACAGACCTCAGATCTCATCTCCAAATGGCCTCTGACAGACCTCAGAATACATCTCCAAAGGGTCTCTGACAGACCTCAGAACTCTCCATAAATAACCAGGATCTCTGATAAAGAAATAACCGGTATCTGAAGGTCTGGTTACCTGCATAACCCTGAATCCCCTCACGGGTGGGTGGCCCTATAACTGGCACAAGGTACGGCATCCTATGCGGTCGTCGGCGTCACAGACTTTCAGGGTTGATGATACGATTCCCAGAAGGAGTGGCATCATCAAATCCTGAAGAGGCCTCACTCAGCCAACTTCCAAATGATCGGTCCCCAGAGTCGACAATCCAACTAACCAGCAACCCACGCCAACCAAAGGAAGGGGCAGGAGGCCAACCAGCGGAACCTCGTCTGAGTGTAGATTTCATGGGACACCAAAGCAAGCAAAGCAAGCGGGCGCCCACTAATTTCTACTCTAATTCTAGGTGCACTCAAGCCCAGGTCCGGCTTATCTCTCAATATCAGAACACCCGTCACACCCCAAATACAGCAATAATAATCAATGCATAATGCTGAAAATAAAAGGTTAGAAATATACAATAACTCCATACAAAATCCTCGACGGGAAAACAAGCGCTAGGATTGACTCGCTCAAAGGGACGTTGGATCCCAAATGCATAAGAACTATCGCAGTCCTTAGCAGCCAGGGGACGTTGGATCCCCAGCAGAGTCGCCAGCTGTCGCTACTGCGAAAATCGGCGCCGGCTGAACAGAAGAGTCGCCACCGTGCGTTATTTATCCCACGGGAGGGAAAGGAAACGCTCAGAGTAAACCTCGCGCAACACGGGAAAGGTATGGTCATCGCAACCAAAACCTGGGTTCGGGAGTCGGTTACGCAAGGGGAAGGTATTAGCACCCCTCACGTCCGTCGTACTCGACGGGATCCACGCTTGTTTTCGGGTATGGATTGTTATTCTATCTAAACTATAGGTCAAGGGTTAAAAAAGAAAATAAAATGAAAATAAAAATGACTCGGCAAAGTATCGCACTTTATGCCTACGTATTCCCGTCTGGAACGAGAAATCAGAGTCAACGTAGTTCGCCTACCTACGGGAAAGGAGGGGAAGGTTGCTCGCTAGGATATCGCATCCTATGCCTACGTACTTTCATACAGCATGAAAGATCAGAGCAAACGTAGTTCGGGCCACGTACGACGCAAGCTTGTCTTGGTTGATTTTATTCTTTCTGAAAAAAGGTTTTCTGATTAGCAGTCCAAGCGGACAAAAATGACGTCTTGATGAGTTCACATTCTTTTACGGAAGAAGTGTCTTTTATTGTGTTTGAGATCTTTATGTGTTTTTCTGTTTGTTTTGAGAAAGAAAGAGACAGAACTCTAACCTACGGTTGCGAAGGGAAACAAACTATCCTAATGTTATCATGCATGGGTTAAGACCTAGTGTCTATCATGCTCCTCTCTTGCGCAGAGAGAAACAGAGATCCTAAGGGAATAGACGGAAACAGAAACAATAACAGATATATACAGTAAAGCAGTAAAATGCATGAATGCAGCAATACAAGCGAGGCAAGGGAGTCCCACTCGACCTCGAACCTAGAAAACAATAGGCAAAAGTGAACAGGCTTCACTTTCAACCCAGCAGGGTAAACAGCAAACAATACAGTTCAGAAAACCAATCGATACATCAGCAAATGAAATACAGCAAGAGAAACAGCATCAGCAGCTCAGCATCTGACTTCAAGTAATCTCCAATCACTCACAGGCTTCAACAAGCATCAATCTTCATCTTCATGGCCTTCAGGCAAGGGCTGTGATCATCAGTCTTCTATCTGCAGTGGCTTTTCTTCAAGCTCAAACCTCCAGGATGAGGGATCAGTCACAAGAGTGAATTGGGTGTTAAGCAATCAGTTGACTACCAAAGGTGGTGAACAAACTGCTTCTAACACAAAGAGACATTTTCTCTCAAGAGTTCTATCTCATAGACACTATCACCAAGCCTTCCAAAGGAAGGGGGTGAGTGTCTTAGAGAGACTCTGAATCACAGAGAAGAATGGATGCAGACAAGGCAATCCATGTTTGAGAAACAATCATTCTAATCTAGAGCTCTGCCTAGCTCCTAAACCCTATCTCCTCAGCAGCTGCTAGCAAGAACCTCCTTCTCAACTCTGACAGTTGATCTTCTATCTTTGAATCTCCCATAGTCTTCATCTCCACAAATCTTCAGCTTCCCCAGGGCCCCAGACAAACCCAATGCCCAAGCAAGCAAACAATAAACCCCAGAGGGCACACCACTCCAGACAACAGATATACAGACAGTAATAATAGCAGTAGGGGAATCTTAACTTTTCTAAGGGATCTAGTAACTACCCATAGCCCCTATAGTCCCATAACTAATCTATTTGAATCCTAAGTCTTAAGGGAAATGAAATCAAACTCCTAAGTTGTCACCTAAAACCCTAGTTTTGTACATGATGTTCAAGCATTTATTAATCACCTAAAATTAACCTCTAAAAATGGGAACTAAAATATTTCTACAAGTTTAATATCTCATCTAAACAATATAAAAAGAATGACTAAAAAATATTAAAGCATGTAAGAGAACAAAAATCATTAAAATGAGGCATGAAATGAAACTATTTAATGTGACATTTATTTAGAAAATATGGAAAAAATATGAAATAAAACTAAAAATGAAATTTTATTTTCCTATAATATTCTAGACATTTTAATGAAAATATGGTAAAAAGAATGGATTAGAATGCATTTTTTATGAATTAGATATGAATTAATGAAAATTGGTAAAATAAAATGGAATTAAGAAAATTAAATGAATTAAAATGAATGAAAGAGGGGTGCATTCAGAAATCTCGCCCAGTTCAATCCAGGATGGGCCTTCAGACAGGGGGTGTGATTAGCGCTTCTGCTAGGCCCAGAATACACTCAGCATTAGTGAAATAGAAAGAAGCGAGCTGGGAGGTGAGAAAAGCAGTGAAATCACGTTAGAATATGGTTTTGGGCCTAACACGGGGGTGGGATTAGCACGATTCAACTCAGGCCCGCCCGTTTCAATTAATGAAACGGCGCGTTTTGGCCAAACTTCAATTCCCTCCAAACGATCAGATTAAATGCTGGCCATTGGATCTTACCCTAAGTCAAAAGTCCAAGACATAATGCACGGCCACGATTATTTCTTCCCCAATTGACCTGCAACTTAGGGTTTCAATTCACCATTAACTCCATGCGCGAGCTACTTTCCTCCTCTCTGTTCTCCATCTCCAAGCCACGAATCAATATGCCATAAACATGAAAGTTGCTCAGGATCTTCCCCTCTACAATCCTATAACACTAGCTCAGTCTGAAACTCAAGGAAACTCTCAACCCGATCGAGGTAAAAACTGGTCATCATGAATATGCACTGAGATACATCACCACAATCCTCAATCAAACTTAACATAAACTAGTCTATGCCTAATGGAGATCAACATACGCTATCCAGCTACGATTCTAATGGCTTAACCTAAGAGATATTGATCCAAACAGTTTGTTGCACCTGTCACCAACCATCACCAATCCTTTCCAAATTCATCTAACTTAATCTCCTAACCACCTAGATCAAGTCTAAACTAATAAAATCATGTTAAACTAACTGAATCAAGCTAATCGAATGAAAACTTACCTGATGTAAAACCTTGAGAACAGCTATGGAGATGGAAGATCTGAGGCTTTTGAGACTTGGATCTTGATCCACAACCTTAGTACTCAATTCTGTATGCAAAATTCTGGAGATTCCTTGCTTGAATTATGCTATTCACTTGAACTTGTGATTTTGATGTTGATGAAAAAAGCACTCGAAAATGGATGAGAATCACCAAAACCTTGCTTCAATTATGATCTATGATGATGATGGAGTAAAATTGAATTGATTTTGATGAAGATTGATGAAGAATTTGAGAGATTTGGAATGAAACTTTTATGAACAAGAATGAGAAATTTGTGGAATTCTTGGTGCAAATGAAGCCAACCCTTGCCAAATTCTCCTTTCATGAATATATAGATCCCAATGGTACATTCTAGATCCATCTTGCACATTCCCTTGTTTTCCAACTTTGGCTCATTTTGATTATGTTTCTTAAAATGCAAGCAACCATGGATAACTTTCTTTTTTCCTTCTAAACTCAAAAAAGTGTTTGAACCATTGTTCTTAGAATTGTTTTTCCATTCAAAATCATATATTGGAAGTCTCCATTTGGACTTGTAAATCTCCCAAACCATTTTTCAATTTGAAATTATTCACTTTATAAGCCTTTTTAGTTCATATTTTGACCAATTATTCAACTCCATGCTATGAGCTTCTCCCATAATTTGTGACCTTCTTTCTAGACTTAAAATCCCATTTTGAGCAAGTTTGATGTTGTAAGTTTTTCCATTTGAGGCCTCCTTGTATGAGTTTTGGACATAGGTTAAAATGACCTGTAATTCATAAATGCCCAAAATACCCTTTGCTTGCCAAGACCATAAGTTGAGTTCTACACATCATATGAAGGCATGCCATACCATTCTAGAAATCTAAGACAATGAGGAACAATTCTTGTGTTGACCAAGAATTCATTTGAAATCTCCTTGAGGGGTAAAACTAGCTTGGAAGTCAAGTCACTTTCACAGACAAAAATTCAGACACCCCAGATGACCTGTAACTTGCAAGGACCATAACTTGAGTTCTACAAATCTCCTTGAGGTCTTCCACCACTCAAATTAAAGGTCTTGAGATCCTCTACAAGTTTCATGTTGGCCAAGAAGCCATTTGAAGCTATCATTTTGACTTATCTTGCTTGGAAATTTGACCTAAACTAGGGGATTTTACAGAGAAACCCTAATTTAGTAACTCCTCTTCTCCTTGATTTCTCTTGAATTCTTCTTGTCATATCTCCATATCCTTCTTTATATGTCCAATGTTGATCCCCACATCTCTCCAATAGACTTGAATGCCCTCTTAAGTCAGTCAATTGACCTAGGGTTGACCTAGGATTGACCCAGATGAAACCCTAGTTGACTGTCTTCAACTATAGCTCTTGTGCTCACATCAACAACTTGTTTTCTTCTCCAAATGACTTTATAAGTCTCTCAAGATGTCTAGATACTCTCCATGCCTTCACTTCACAGCTCACAACCCTCTTGTTGATCCTCAGATATCCTCAGCTAGGAGATGGACTCAAGGCTTGATCTGCTGAACTCTTTGCTTTCAAATTCTTTCCTGATGACTTGACTGAGATGGAATTAGGATAATAACCTCATGATAGGCCTCTAGAGATGATAATAACAATTGGTCCCCTGTTGAATGACTTGCTATGCTTATGCTATGCAGATGGTTAGTCTATTTACATGACTCTATATGCAAATGCTAATGATAATGAAGCATAAACCAAGGAATAAGGTTGGGCAAATTTTGGGGTGCAACACCCATAAGCTTGATAATTGTGTTCTATATGATATTATGATTCTGAGTTGTTGATGATATGTTGATTTCCATTGCATGTGTTGTTTGATCAATTTTGGGGGTTTCCGGGTAGTTCGAAGTTATGCCGAAGTTGATTAAATTACTAGAGTTGACATTTAATCGGGCTAAATCGAGGATAGATGTTGTGGTTGGGTTGTGGAATATTGGTCTAATATGATGAGAACTGGTTTGAGTGGAATCAGCTGAGTTCGGAGTGCTTTTGCCGACTATGAGCAGTTTTATTTTTCTAAAATCGCAGACGTTCGCCAGCTGCTTCGCTAGGGATTCGCTGGGGCAAACTAGGTAGCGGGTGCTTCCAGTAGCCACTGTCTGGCTTCGCTAGGGAGTTCGCTGAGCGAGCAAGTAGCGAGCATTCGCTGATGCTTCGCCTAGCGAGTGAGCCAGCGAGCATGACAATGTTTTGTATTTTTGTGCTGTGTTGTTCTGTTCTCTGTGTTGTTGGACCCTTGTTGGTCGTGGTTGATTTTGAGATTGATGTTGTATTAGGGAGAGTGTATGTGTGGTGTGGGGATGTAACTTCCGTGTTAATCATTTGAATTGGATATTTAGATTGGTGTATGACATGATATATGTATGTAGTGATGTGTGGAATATATGCATATAATTATATACATATGTGGTGTATGATGATGGATCAGTAGGATCATGTGCACCATGGGTGCTTGTATTTGCTATGTGCATTGGTGTCTTGCATAGCATGTGGACGGGTTAAATCGTGTCTCGGATGGAGCATAAGTGATTCACTCGTGCTCCAAATGGGGAGCGTAGTAGGGATAGGTCGTGTCTCGGGTGGAGTGGAAGCGATCTATCCTGAAATTGATTATATTAGCTCAGGAGGAGCGTAGTAGGGATAGATCGTGTCTCGGATGGAGCGTAAGCGATCTATCCTAAAATTGATTATATTGGCTCAGGAGGAGCGTAGTAGGGATAAATCGTGTCTCGGATGGAGTGTAAGTGATCTATCCTGAAATTGATTATATTGGCTCAGGAGGAGCGTAGTAGGGATAAATCGTGTCTCGGATGGAGCGTGAGCGATCTATCCTGAAATTGATTATATGGGCTTAGGAGGAGCATGGTAGGGATAGATCATGTCTCGGATGGAGCATAAGTGATCTATCTTGAGTTTGAGTCGGTACCACATATCATTGTGTAGAGTTGCATATGTTGCATTGTTTGTGTGCCGTGTTGCCGTAGGACAGTAGTTCCGGATTGATGCATGATGAATGATGTTTATGTGTTGTCTGCCTTTTATTCATGTACCTTTATAATTTGATCATGATTTCTCACCCCTTGTTGTTGTTGTGGTCTGTGCTTCTTCGGAAGTACAGACAATCCAGGTGCGTAGCCAACTTTGATTGTGGCGAGTCGAGTCGTAGGGATGCTCTGATACGTAACACGGGGTTTTTGGGAGTTATTTATCTGTTTGATGATTTTGTTTATACTCCGTGTCGTATCATGATTTGATGATGGATTCTACTGTTGATGTTTTGTATATTTTGGGCAGATGGCCGAACATGAAGTATGAGATGATGTACATATATGTATATATGTTGTGACAAATTTCTTTTCCGCTGCTTATTTTGAGAATCTTTTAATGAAGTGTTTTGTGGGAATTTTTGTGAAAAGTAATATCCCACTTTTGGAAGGGAAACTCTGATATTTTTAATTGATTTATTCTCATTTTATTTAAGTCGGGAAGTGGGGTGTTACACCTATAACCACTGTTGCTACCCTACATTGAAAGCCAAGACGATCCATTCTGATCACCCCATACCAATGACGCCATTTGTGGGAACCCAACTCCCCTCGTCTGTTTGAACCAAGATCCCTCAATCTTTCCAAACAAAATACCAAAGTTATTTCTCTCCGAATCTTCATCGTCATGGCCTTGGACCATAATAATGACATTTATCAAGATTCTGTCATCGCACGATCTTACATCCAGTACAAGGAAAAGGAAGCCGCGTAAAAAGCCAGAGATACGAGGGACCAAGAGAGTTCCAGGACTTCAAAGAAGGACGAGGCAAAAACTTCCCGGCGCGACAAAGATAGGCGACAAGACAATCGTCCCCGTGATTATAAAGGGCCTGCTGGTCGCTTTACTGAATATACCCTGCTGACTACTCCTCTGACTATATCCTTTCTGAATGTATCAATGTCGAATTCAAACAGGGAGGGGTACGATTCCCTAAACCGACATCATCAAAGGGCAACACGGACCAAAGAAGTATTGTCGTTTTCATCACAGCCATGGCCACATGACCGAATATTGTGTCCAACTAAAGGACACCATCGAAATCATCATCAAGGAGGGTCACTCGAAATAGTATACGAAGAAGGGAGAAGCCCCCGGAATAGAGACGTTCGAGTCTAAGAAAACGGATACAACAATTTCACCTTCTAGCCCTCCCCCGCAAGTTATTATATATGTTTCACGGCCAGAGGAATTTTTCGTCCCCAACTATCTCGAAGATACTCCATATTTCTCCATGCACAGCTCTTGGGAGGCCTTACCCAGTGTGATGGTCATCTCCTGTGGTGGGTACAACAAACTCACAGTAGGATCAGTGAAGAGGAAATTCGACTAGTTGATCGACTACAGCCCAGATCAGTTGTCAACACTCGAAAAGTTATGAGGACGCTCTCATCCCATCACCTTTTGTTATGAAGTTCTCCCTGGAGGCTCCCTCAACCCGCATATTCCTCTACTCATAAGAGCCAGATTGACCAACACATATGACGGCCGAATTCTGGTCGACCAGGGAAGTTCAGTAGACATCATGTAAACCATCCTGTTCCACGCCTTTAAGCTCGATCAGAAGAACTTGTCCCCATATATGGACTCAGACTTGCAGGGATTGAATGGGGATACTTCTAGGCCCTGGGTATACATGGAACTCTTAGTCACCTTCAGGGAGGAAGAGGCTTCCAAAATGATTAAGACACAATTCTTAGTCATCGACTGTCCCTCTTTATACCAATGTATCCTGGGGAGGCCTACACTTGCCGAGATAATCTTCATTCCATCTAAAGTTGATCTCGAGATGAAATACTAGACTGAGAAGGGTCACGTCACCACCTTGCATGGAGATATTGAAGCTGCAAAACGGTGCTTCGAGGAAGCTACCAAGGGGCAGAGTTTGATTGGTGAAGCACCACAAGCCGTCAATCGAGCAAGAGATGAAGATCTTCCCAGCAAAGAAATTCATCCCAAGAAGAAGCCATCACTCCAGGTCCACACCATCGACCTCGATATTCGAATCTCAGAAGATGGCGGAGAGGACAGCAGCGAAGACACGCCAGCATCAACGGGCAGCTCTCCTTCCATAACTGCCACGTGCCTGGTACCAGACAGGGACTTCGAGGTGATCACGTTCAGGGACAATCACAATAGAGGAGTCAGGATAGGTGCAGGACTGCCCGAAGACGTGAAGGAGAAGCTAAAGAAATGCCTAAGAGACACCACATATTTGTTTGCCTAGAGCACCGCAAATTTGTTTGCTCACCATCGACCCGTCGGCTCGAGCAGTAGCATATCACATGCGTAAAAAATCCGACGAAAAGGCTGAAGCAACGGAAAAACTTATAAAAGACCTCTTAGAGGCGAAATTCATTTCGTAGGGCAGGTATACGACCTGGTTGTCCAATATTGTATTAGTCAAAATACATAATGGAGTGTGGAGGATGTGCATTGACTACACCAATCTCAATCGGGCCTGCCCAAAAGACGTTTATCCTTTGTCTAGCATTGATAAGTTAGTAGATAATTCTGCCAGTTTCAAACTCTTGTCCTTCATGGATGCATACTCGGGATATAACCAAATTCCCATGGCAGAGAAGGACAAGAGGTACACCACTTTCATAACCTCGTCAGGCAACTATTACTACAATGTAATGTCTTTCGGTCTGAAAAACATGGGGCCATGTACCAGCGAATGATGAACAAACTCTTCCGATCACAAATCAGAGATATGCTCAAAGTATATATGGAAGACACGGTTGTGAAATCCCAAGAGGAATCAAATCATATGCTCCACTTGCAAAACGTTTTCGACCAAGCAAGGATGTGCAAAATGCGATTTAACTCAGAATAATGCACCTTCGGGATGCGAGCAACGAAATTCCTCAGCTTCTACCTCACTGAGAGGGGGATCAAGGCCAACCCGACAAACATTGAGCATTTTTTGAGTTCTCCAAGCCAAAGTAGAAGAAGTCCATACAATCCCTCAATGGGATGCTTACCTCGTTATCTCGCCTCGTGGCCAAGTCTGCCCAACATGCTCTGCCCTTGTTCAAGCTCTTACAAAAAGAGGCTACGTTTGAATGGAAAGAGGAATGCGAGTAGGCTCTGCGCCATCCTAAGAAAGCCATGTCTGAACCCCCAGTTCTGTCCCAACTAGACAACGGGGGAACACTTTACCTGTATCTCTCTGTCACCAACGAATCCATTAGCGTTGTCGTTATTCGAGAAACCATCGACGGACAAAAGCCAATATACTTTACAAGCAAGGACATACAAGGGCTAGAGCTCAAATACCAGCAGATCAAAAAGGTTACCCTGGCCCTTATCAATGCTGTGAGAAGATTACGACTTTACTTCCTGGCCCGCACGATCGTAGTTCGGACAGACCAACCCATAAGGCAACTGCTCGGGTGACCAGATATGGCTAGTAGGATGCTTAAATGGTCTTTAGAGCTTTCAGAATTCGACATCCACTACGAAAGCAGGAAGGCCCTTAAGGCACAAGTCCTGGCCGACTTTGTGGTAGAAATGACACCCCAAACATCCCCATCAAGTGGATCATACAAGTGGACCATTTTCGTTGACAAAGCTTCCAGCTCCACTGGCAGTGGTGCGGGCATCATCCTCAAAAACTAAGAGGAGATCCTAATCAAAGTGTCATCGGTCTTGTCCTTCCCAGCATAACATGAAGGATCATATCAAGAAATACGACATATGCCAACACCACATGGATATGCACTTAGCACCCCCAACGAGCTGAAGATCTTGTCCTCCCCATAGCCCTTCGCTTAGTGGGGGATGGACATCCTCGGCCCCTTAACCATGGGATCCTATCAGAACAAATTTTTGATCGTGGCTGTTGACTATTTCACAAAGTGGATTGAGGCCGAGCCCCTAGCTAAAATAATGGCATTTAACATACTTTGTTTTTACAGAAGAAACGCCCTTGCGCGATTCGGTGTGCCCTAAGCCCTTGTAACCGACAACATGACCCAATTCACAGACAGGAAGTTTCAATATTTTGTTGCCAAACTATGCACCAAGCAACACTTCACGTCCGTCGATCATCCTCAGACCAATGGAAAAATAGAGGTCGCGAACAGGGTGATCCTCTGCAGACTAAAATGAAGGTTAGGAGAAGGCAAAAAGAGGTGGGTCAAGGAGCTACATAGTGTGCTTTGGGCCTACCACCGGGGAAACTCCCTTCCGACTAGCATACAGAACTGAAGCAGTAGTCCCGATGGAAATCAAAGAACCCTCTAGACAGACAGAGGCTCCTCTTGACGAGGAGATGAATGACAAAGCATTAAGAAAGGAACTCGATTTGGTCGAAGAAATCCGATCAGGGGAAGCCCTCCATGAAGCTTCACTAAAAACAAAAAATAACGCTACGCCACGATGCCAAGGTCGCAAAACGCAACTTCCAAGAAGATTTTATGCCCAACGGGGATACCTCAATCGAGCTCCTCCGTTCTCGTACCAACATAGCAGGACACCCAACTCGCAATGGGAAAGTCCAAGCCCTATGCGATCAGGACCTCGGCCGAAATATTAGTCCCAGGACCGGCGAAACTACTTCGCTCACTCGACAAGTTCCCCAACATGTCGAGCATCGCAACGAGTCGAGCAAACTCTCATTCAGCGAACACAACTCGCAAAAAACTAGCGCAAGGCAGACAAAAAGAACATAACAAGGCATGCAATGTCAAACAAGCATATATATATATATATATATATATATATATATAAGTTTGACCACCCGGGTGGAAAGTGTTTAAATATTATAAAAAGTATGGGCAAAGCCCGACAGTCAGAATTGACAAAAAAAAATGGCACGCAGGCCAAAATATTCTAAGTTAAAAAGAAAAATCAAGCATCATCAACTGAAACCTTTGGAGGGAGCACCTGCCCGTCGACCACTTGATGCAAAACGCACATTGCTTCAGTAACCAGCTGGACGTCGGGGTTCAAGGCTTTTATCTGCTCCACCACAGCATTGAATCCGAGCTCTGCAGCTCTGAGGGTATCCTGTTCGACGATGCGGATCTTGTCGATCAATTCTCGCTGGGGCTTCAAGGATTTCTCCTCCTCGATTTCATCCAGCTCCACCGCCGACAAGCCTTCCAGTTCCCCTACCCTCTCCTTCAAGTTGGCATTCTCCTTCTTTATGTTCTTCATCTCCTTTGTCATCTCGTCCATATCTTTCAGGAGTGCAACCTTGGCCTCATAGTTACCTTAGAGAGTCGTTAGCTTGTTGAAAAGTTCATTTGTCTCCAACTCGAGCTCGGTCTCCCTGGCCTTTACCTTCTTGAACTCCTTAAGTGGAATTGTCCCCGCGTCGCCCAGGGCTAGAGTCGTCTCCAGCACCCTCATCACTACCGTTGCATCAACGCTTCTGGATCAGGGACAACTGCGAATCCTTCCTTGTCGAAGATCTTGTCGAAGATCAACACTGCTCTGAAAACACGTTTTGCTACCTATAAGGATCTTACCTATGAATTCCTTAGTTCTTTCAGATACATACCCAACTATGGCTTTGGATCCAACACAGAGCTGATTACCTTCCGATTGTTTGGAATGGACCAAACCCATACCCGGATGTCACTAGCTAACCTCCTAGGATTTCCTAGCGGACCGCATGTGCTCATCAGTGCAGAAGATGACGATATTGATTTTCAACTCGATCAATTCTGGGGTAGAATCACAGGCGACTATCACCCTGAACCAGACAGAATGTACAATGATGACATACATAACCCAACCTTCAGATACTTCCATAAGATACTAGCTCACACCCTGTTTGGGAAAGAAGAAAATATTACTGCAGTATCTAAAGAGGAGTTATTCATCATGTTTTGTGCTTCTCAGGGACGTACAGTAAATGCAGTGCCTTTCATGATGAGATCTTTCAAACGCCTCACGTAGGAACCTCAGACACCTATTCTTATAGGAGGCCTCGTGACAATGATTGCCCACGAGCTTGGACTTAGATTCCACTTAAATGCCAGCACTCGTTTTGGCACCATCCCACCCATGAACATACAATTCTGCTTTAACAGGCGCATTTTAGGAACTATGGGACCTGGACCGTATGAGTACCTCATTAACGAAAAACCAGTACAGCTATTCACACTGCCTGATCATCTGATGACAAGTATCCACAACAAGGATAACTGGCTCTACGAATTGGATGAGCCTATGGGACCTCCTTCGCCACAGTCAACACCACAGAACTATATGTATGACAGTGACCACATCTCTGAGGCACACGACTATATGTACTATGAGGATGCTGTATCCGAAACTGAAGTAGACCCTACGACTCCTCCACACTACAACACTTATCCTGAGCCTATCCATGAGGAGACCACCGACAAAATGGATACCGTTTTACTCCGATTGGACGACGTTGATGCAGCTCTGACTAATGTAAAAGCTGACATCGCAAGCATGCACAGCGAACTGGTAGGCATCATGGATTTAGTCTGCGACCAACTCGACTACTACGCACGGAGATTCGATGAGTTGAAGACACGAAAAGATTAGTTACTAGTTCTTAGCAGTAGTTTCAGTTTAGTTTAGTCTAGTTTAGTTTCATTTAATCATTTGGATTTTTCGCATTGTTAGTTTTCTTTATGTACTACATACAATCATTTCAATTTTATGTTATTTCAATTCTAGTTTTTATTCAATTATTCTGTTTTCGCATTATTCGTTGTTTGTTGGCTGTTATATTACATTGCCGTATCATTAATAAGCCTTAAAGTCACTACGAGTACGCCCTCAGAGCAAAATTCTGTGTTCTGCAGATTTTGCTGCTGTGACGACCGTCACAGGACCCTGACGAGCGTCACGCGGGTGACGACCGTCACACCTACGTGACGACCGTCACGAATTCAAAAACTGATATCTGATAAAACAGGGTTCGTGTTCTCTTCCACTACCCCCATTACCACTTCCAATCATCCTAACTCCTACCCCACTACAAATTTTCGTCCTCCCCATATTGAACTATATATTTCAACTTCAACTTCAACTTCCAAACCACACTTCTGTCAGTTCTTCCCACTCTGCAGAAAAACCCCAATCTCCAGAAACCTCTCCATCTTCCAACAATGGCAAGGAATGCAGAAACCCCAGATATCAGCAACATTATCTTTAGTGAAGGAGACTTAGGCGAAAGACAACGAGCAAACTACATAGCATTTCATCAGAGGTCGCTCCAGCCGCCTCATTATCCACACCTTCCATCGCTTACGGAGCTCGGACTCCTTGAAGGCGTAACCTGGATGCTTCAAAGAGCAGGCATCTGGAACCTCTGCATCAACCCACTGCCAACATACGAACAACTCACTCTTGAATTCTTGAGTTCGTTCATTTACGTCACAAGCAGCGGCGAACTTAACCAGCACTCAGGCGCCGCATACTTCCGGATGTTTGGCACCAACTATCAGGTGAACCAAAATCAAATTGCCAGCATCCTACAGCTACCTCGCGGCGACAACGCTCACCGCCGCATCACCGATCAGTTCCAGCACGAAGCTTTCGCGTTGTGGTATCAGTTGACCGACATCAATGACGATGGTTGGGACTCTCTGCACGCCACTAATATCCATAACCCAACCATCCGATACTTTCACAGAGCGTTGAGCAACACTATTTTCGCCAGAGACAACAACCACAAAGTGAACTCGAAAGAGCTCTTCTTCCTTCATTGCGTCTTCAACAATGAACCTGTCAACGCCGCTCCGTTTCTACTGGCTCATATTCAGGCCAACTGCAACCGTGGCTCGAAGCCATTCTACTTTGGCGGGATTGTCACTGCTATTGCACTTGGGCTGAACCTTGGCGACCGCCTCCAGCACCTCCAGTCCATCCCCTCGGTGTTCCTGGACACCGACCACTGCAGAGTCTCTCATCTTATCCGCTCCAGAGCTGACGGCAAATACCATCCGGTAGTGCGTGGCAAGTCCGTCCGAAGCATCATCCTTCCGTGACGCACCCGCACACACCCAGAGGACCGTACCAACTGGTTGTTCGACCTCACTGCCCCTCCTGCTACCGTTGTTCCTACTCAGGATCACACCCAAGGTTCTGACGATGAAATCCATGCTGAGTTGGACAGGTCCGAGCAGCCTGAGGCATCGCAGCCTCCTCCTCCCGAAGGTACATCCTCTCGCCGCCACCGCCATCATCCAGTGCCAGACTACACAGAAGAGGACCTCCACCGCTCCCTAGACCAGCAGACACAGATACTCGCGATGCTGCAGCAGCAGAATCAGCGAGCTGACCAGTTCGAAGCTTGGCACCGGACTCAAATGCAACAACTTCAAACCGGCCAAGCTACTATCACTGAGAACCTGGCGAATCTGACTTTGCAGGTCGAAGGACTCCGAGACACCGTCTACCACACATGAGCTATGAGTTATGAGGACGGAGTAGCCCTTGCCAGAGCCAGAGGACGCCAGCGCGGACGTGACAGAGGCCGTGACTAGATTTCCATTTTTCCTTCATTGTTTACTATATTTCAGTTATTTGTACTTTCATTTCAGTTGTATCTCCCTCTCGCACGCTTCAAAAATCAGTGGGGACACTGATTGAGATAGTGTGGGAGCGGAGCCTTTATTTCCATTCCACTGTACTCTGAATTTCCTTTATTTCCATTCCACTGCACTTTGAACTTTCGTAATTTCTATTTAAACACTTTCTATTTTTAGCAAATAAAGGTCGTTTATATATACTTTTCCCGTTACGCAAACATCCCCACATTATTCAACATAAACAAAAATTTTTTTTTTTTCCGTTCCTCAAAAGCAAAAGCATCACGAGAATGCAACCGAGTTCAAACCAAGTTTTGAAACCCCAAGGAAACGACAGTTCTAACAAAACCAGTACCGTCCAGACACCTTAGGTCTCCGGTTTATGCGAGTCGGTTTCACTACCTACGCGTACCAAAGTCTCAAGTGTCTACGCAAACTCAACCCCGAGTAGTTTATACTAGCAGTCAGCACCATCCTAAAAACACTTCTAAGCGAGCGACCGATGCAAATAAGTGTATGATCTCCAAAAAGATGAAAAATCATGAAAAGAGAGCTAAAAAGACCAAGAATGTAAGATACGTTTCCTTCTAAGTTAGGTACTCCTCACCCGAGCATTTAGCCCAACGGCACGAAAACTCATTGAAAAATCAATGACATAAGCTTATGATCAATGAAGAAGATCAAAGACAGAAATGAGATCATATTCACTAACAGGTCGACTTGCCATGAAAGTGTACGGACAACGGGCTTAATGTGATTGCGCTAGAATAAACAGGGTGAACTTGCCGCGAGAACCTTGACACCAAGCTACAGTAGCATGACTGGGACCGATTTGCATAAAAAGGAGACCTCCGAAGACTTGTAGTCTAGTGTCGTCATGATACTCGTCTTGTTCCTACCAAGAATCCCAGTTTTTCCCTACTCTGCGAACGAAGAAGCTGCCTCGTGCTTGCCGACCTTTTCACGTTTTACTTGAGGACAAGCAAAGATTCAAGCTTAGGGGAGTTTGATAACACGAAATCGTATATATATTTTGATGCATAATTCAACTAAAGTCTAACCGTTTTCGATCCGATTTCGGGTTATTTCCGTGTTATTTGTCTGATGTTTTGCAGGTATTCAACGATCACGTCTAAACAAGGCAACATGAAGAAAATAAGCAATCTCAAATGAAATATGGACGAAAAAGGAGTGAAAACACAATGAAAAGCACAGGAAGCTGTTTTTGCTGATGTGACGACCGTCACAGCTTCATGACGACCGTCACACCTTGTGACGACCGTCATGCAGGCAAAAACGCCCCACTTCAATTACACGTTAAAGAATCAGTTCCAATTCCCACAGAGTGGACCACTACTTCCTAAATTATCTGCCTCAAAGTCCATCATCTTCAACGATAATCGTTGGGATTCCACTTCTATAAAAGGGGAAGCAGGGGACTTCAGAAAGTGTGTTGCATTCATACAACGAAGTGCTGCCAAATTTATTTCCAGAGCATATTTTCCAGCAATATTCTTATTTGTTTCTCTTTACCTTTCCTGTATTCCATTTTTCATTCTTCTGTAATTTCTACTTTCATTGTACGATCAAATTGGCATAGAGATCAGAATCCTGCCAACATCTGTGGAGGATCTGCCCAAAGGCCAATTGGAATATTTACAGGTTTCTCATTTCAATCGATTCCAGTTTTATTATAATGCAAATCATTATTTATTATTTTTATTTATGTTTTATCTTTCCCAAATCCATGTCTAGCTAAACTTAGGTAATCGATATGTAGTAATAATTCGAATGGGATATGATAACAACTGGTTGAAAAACTTTCTTTTCACAAAAGTAATTTATGGTCTGAGTGTTTAAAATTAATTCACTGAATAAACTTCATCGCGAAAGCGAG
The DNA here is from genome assembly GCA_963859935.3 of Lathyrus sativus. NCBI lineage: Eukaryota > Viridiplantae > Streptophyta > Magnoliopsida > Fabales > Fabaceae > Lathyrus > Lathyrus sativus. The sequence continues at coordinate 252,471,173 of OZ012739.1, forward strand.
AACTTATTTAAAAGTAGTTTTGCCACGAAAGTGGGAAATTAATTAAGATAAGAACCAACAAGCGAAAGCTGCGGTAAGGTCAGATAGTAAACACCAGTCATTCATTTTAATAACAGCGAAAGCACTTTAAAATGAATTAGAACTTAGAGATTTCCAAAAAATAATTTTAACCCCGAATAGGATACGAAAGTGTACGTTTGGCCCTTAGGATTATGATTAGCGTCAATAACCATCATGAGGCGAGAGTCTTCAAATCACCATTTTCTGCTTAAATAAGCTTTGAAAATTATTTCATACACCAGTAACTTATCAAATCCCTGAAGAACACAATTACTACATATCGATTCAATCATTTATAATCTAAATAGTATTCTTAGTTCCCGTTTAGTGACAATCTTATTCCCTTAAACATATTCTACCTAGCTAAACATAGTAACTCCTGAGAACACTTGTTTGATTACGAGTCCCTGTGGGATCGATATCTATTATTACTACGCGATAGACTGTGCACTTGCAGTTAGGTTGTATTAGACATAGAAAGTCGCGATCACCCAACGCAGGGCCAACGGTTATTATGTGTTGGACTGGGTTGCCAGGCCCAACGCTGATAACTGCTAGGGATGACGTGGCGTCGTGAAGACCAACACGTGGTCTTCGCCCTAGTGTAACTGTTCCGTGCTATCCGGGAGGTGGAGGACCGAATAACCAGGATACAGATAGTTACCTGACGATGTGTCTCAGCGTAGGGTACACATTGAGAACGTGGGGGAGGTCAGAGGAGCTTCCCGAGATGGATGGGTTCTTTTCGACAGCGGGGCAGACGAGGGGCGAGTTGGGCAGATATGAGGATCCTGCTCGACTGTCGTTGGTCCGTGCCCGACGGGAGAAGAGGTTATGTCCGACGGTTCTCTATCCAACGATTAGGTCTTATTGGGCCTTTCAACCTGGTGGGGTTTGGGCATGCTCGACTATGGGCCAAGCGTCGGCCCAGTCTAGAACAGTAGTCCCCCAAGTCGTTGCTCGCGGTCAAACGAGCTATGGCTTAAGGTGCAAAAGTGTTGAGCAGGCCGCGACTGTATTGGTCGGGCGAGCCTATGATGTAGGGGAAACCCGCGGACGAGGAGGGAAATCTGAAGAGACGTAGGGAAGGCTGAGGGTCACCACGTGTCACCTTAAGGAGGCTACGCGCTAGGCACTTGAGTGTCTAGCGATGCTTCGTTTTTCGTGCTAGGGCGTATATATTCGTGGCCCCCGCCCGTTTTTTCGTTCTCTCTTTCTTCTTGCTATTGTTCAACCTTCGGAATTCCCTGCTCGACGCCTACAACCTTTCTGCTCGATGCAACTGCTTTTCTCCGTCGTATCACGTAAGTCTTTGCCTTCATGCTGGTATTTTTTTAGTAAGCTTCCGGCGGTGCTCCCGGCGGTTCCGACGGGGACGCTGGGGAGACCATGGGCTTTTCCGGCGAGTACGCCGAAAAGTCCTTCAAAACTAGGATTCTGACCGACGTCCCCGGCCCTTGTGATGAGTGGCCTAGGGAGAAACAATGATTGTCTAATGTCCCGAGGGTGGTTTGATGAATACCCCGAACACGATTGATGAGTGCACCGAGGATAAAAGATTGCGTTCCCCAGGTGTTGCAGTGAGAATCGTGATATCAAGCTATTGATTAACTTGAATCTTAATTCATTAAATTCACAATCGAACTTTGATTTATCCAAACAAAAGGTTAAAGAAAGAAAGACCTTTTGCGCGATGTAACAACAATGCTAAGAGATCGGGGGTTGGTTATGCCTAAGGTAGGTATTTCACATCCCAAACATCTGTAGTAGTCTACAGGAACCATTTGTATGTTTGTATGCTAAGTTGCTAAATGTTTGCTATGGCGTGGGATTAGGTACAAGCTTAGGTAAAGACCTAAGGATCGTTCTAAATTTTCTCGCAAAGATATTGCATCTTTTGCCTACGTATCATAACTAGGATAGAATCAGAGCAACCGTAGTTCACCTTACTGAGGATCAAAAAGTACTTGACTATGGTCAAGACTCTATGGGAACAAACATAAAAATGTTTGTATATAGTTTAAAAACACTCTCTATTCTAAGTTGTACACTCAAGGGAAAATGACTTCTATAAAAGCCAAGGGGGAAGGTAAGAAATCATCACCATGATTCTTACATAGAGTTAACAAACTCTATCTTAAAGTTCTAGTTGAGGAGTACTCCTAACAAGGGGTAGGTCTTCTAGACTTAAATTAAAGTCTAAATGGATATAGGTTCTAACTTAACTAAGTTAGAGTTCAAGGTGACTTAACGAAGTCAAAGGGAGAGTAATGAGCTATCTATGACCCAAGGGTCAACAGAGAGACTTTCCTTTGGAATGGGAAAATATGTGGCAACTAGATGAAACTAACAAGTTCCATCACTTGGGGAATAACTTAATCAAATTTAAAAGTATACACAAGCATTCATTCAAACATGATGAACATATAAAAAGAGTATGGTAACAACCAAAGAAAGGATGCAAGCATGTGATAACATCAAACAAAGATTACAATCAAATCAAATGGTTACAACCATTACTGAACAAAGATATTACAATACTTAGAAGGAACAAGATAGAGGTCCTTACAAGACCAAACATATAAGGCAAAATCAACTTAAAACATCTTAACAAAGATGAAGAGTGTAACGCCCGTTTCATTTCGATTAAATTTAATTGTGATTTTTTCCGTATCTCATTGTGTCGTAGTCGTACGAGGATGTCGGGAAAATCCTGGTTTTGTCGGAAAACTTCGAAAAATCATATCTCTTGATCCGTAAGTCGGATTTGACCCTCGTTCGAAGCGTTGGAAAGATAAAGAGATGTTCTATCTAGAAAAAAATTGAATATGTTGCTATGTGGAAAGTGCATGATGTTCCGCTGCAAATGAATATGTTGCTATGTGATTAAGATGTTATATGAGTTGTTATTAGATGTTCATCCAAGATTATGTGCTATGTATCATCACTAAATGCATGTTGTCCAATTAAATGGTAAAATGTATGTTTTGTAAGTTTAATATGTGACACCACTGTTGCGTCTCAGTTCTTGTGTGTGTGACGGTCGTCACGACTCCATGACGGTCGTCATGCCTACAAAATTCGTGCACTCTGATTTTGATTTATTTTAAATATCCGCCGGGTTAGATTGGGGTGTTACATTAGTGGTATCAGAGCAGGTCGGTCCGTCCGGCCAAGTTGTCTAATGTTGTGTATTCCCTGGTATGTGACATGTGTGTGAAAACACTGTCGGTACATGTTTTGTTGTAGAACCTTTGTCTGCAAAAGTGAGAATGATTCAAGTGGGGGAGAAGCTTGTGTTTTCTCCGGAATGCTGCAAGTGTGGAGTTGTAACTCAGTATGAAGTTGAAAGCTCTTATGGTTTGGTAAAGATGGTTTATACCCCATCATGAATTTCGACTGTCTGTTGACAAATTGAGGAACTGATCATCCTTAATCTCTTGTTAATAGTAGACGGGATTGTGTTGGATGGGATAGACGTGTCTTGCGAGCTTAGGTGGCGTGAGCAGTGAATTGGTTGGAGTGGAGCTAAGTGCTTAAGAATTGTTTTGATGAGTCGGTCGATGTAAGAAGGTGCATAGATGTGTATTTTAATTGGAATTTCGAGAGTTGATGGGAGTAGGAAGTTGATGGTTTTCCAATTAAGTATACTTGTCCGGAAGTTTCATGAGGAGGGACGTGAATTACTACCGGGATGTGAAGTGAAGCTTATACATCGACTTCGTTCTTGGAACTAGTTCATTGTTGGTGGTCGAAGTTATATCGCATTGGGAGATATGTTAAAGGTAACTTCGGCGAGTTTAGTTATGCTTTAAGGCAACTTGAAGTACGTAAGAAGGATCATCTGACCAGTGTTCTAGAGTTGGTTGCTGTTGTAGTTGTGCTGGAGTTGGAGGCTAAAATCGAGTAATCTGTGATTTTGTGAGGAATCGATGTTTTACTGACGAAAGTCGGATTAGATTTCATAGTTGTGTTGGGTAATGTTAAGTCGTGATTGAGTATGCTTGTTTTATCAAATTTGGTTGATTTTGTAGGTTTTTGCATTTTTGGAGATTTGAAGGTTTAAGATTCGGATTGAAATTGGACGTCGTAGAAATCGTGTTTAATAGTTCTAATCTAATGCTATATGTTAGGGGGGTATGCGTATGTGTTTTTTTTGAAGAAAAGAATTGAATCGGTCGAATTTTCGGGTAAAAATGCAGAATTCCCGTAGCAGATTTTGGGCAAAATTCTGGTTTTTCGGAAAACTTCGAAAATTCATAACTCTTGAACCGTGTGTCGGTTTTGACTCCCGTTCGAAGTGATGGGAAGCTAACGAGATGCTCCTTCTGGGAAAAATAGTTTTTATGACAGTGGATGATCCAATTGTAGCAGAAAATTCAAAACGCGTCATTTTGGCAATTTTACCGTCGTGAACGGGTGCGGTTGATGTGTTATCATACTGTATGCTTTTGGTATATAACGTGGTAGTTGATGCTTTGATTTGAAAACCTTACCTGTACCGATGATAATGGTGAAACGAGTTAGAACTGATTGAGCAGTTGGTGATATGAGTTGGTCGGTGAAGAGACTTCTTATGGAGTTAAGCCTTGTGTGTTAGACCTCACTGGTAGTAATTTTGAGGAGATTCAAGAAGGTCATAAATTTGGGTTGAGTTGGTAGATTAATTGAAGTTGATGAATCAAAGTCAAAGAGTTGATTTTCGAATTTGTGGAAGTGGTATCGCGATATGTCGTGATGGAGTTTGTGATCGACTTAGTTACGGAAACTAGTCCGATATTGAGAACTCCACATTGTATGTCTGTTTGGATGGTCGAGGAACTAATTTGATTGAGTGGTTTTGAGACTTGTGTCTGGTGTGTATTCTAAGGCAGCAGATTGTGAAGTCGAGTAGATGGTGGACAGTGATTTTTGGTGATTGTGAGAAGAGGTTGAGCGTGGAAAGCAATATTGGTGTACTTGAGGTTTAAAATATTTCGAGTTAAAACTATGCCGAATGGTTTCCTAAGTATGAAATTGTTGTTGTACGTCGAATTCCAAGATTGAAGCTTTTTACGGAATCGAAATCGGACATACGGAAGTCGTTTAACGGTCGAAAATAGAAATCTGGACTGTCATGTTCGCCGAGAGATTCGCCTAGCGAAGTGTCCTGGGCAGAAAAATGTTGTGGAGTGGAGTAAGAATACTCTTGAAGAAGTGACTTGAGATAGATGGAGTATCCATCCAAGTGCCATGAGGATGTGACCGAATTTAAGGAAATTATTTTGGTGGCCATAGATAGAGAGTCACAGGAGTAAATTGAGTATTCATCCGGGAGCGACGAATATGTATAGTGATTTGAAGAATCTGTTTGGTGGCCTGGTATGAAGCGTGACGTAGCACGATTTGTGTATGCATGTTTGACTTGCCAGAAGTAGAAAGTTGAGCATCAGAAACCTGTTGGGTTGATGCAACCGTGAGAAATTCTAGAATGGATATTGGATAGTATTTCCATGGATTTTGTGACGGGTTTTCCAAAGAATTGGAAGGAATAAGATTTGAGTTGGGTGGTTATGAATGGATTAACAAGATTAACTCATTTCCTACCAATGAGGGCGAATCAGTCTATGCGGAAGCTAGCTGGGATGGTTATCGATGAAGTTGTGAAGTTGTATGAGGTGCCGTCGAATATTGTGTCAGATGGGAATCTGAGTTCTTCATTGAGATTTTAGGAGATTTTTTCAGACGTTTGAATGTCATGTCGAAGTTGGATTCTTTCTAGCATCCATGGACGGATGGGCAAACAGAGAGAACTATTCAGTATGTAGAGGATTTGTTGAGTTGTGTTGATGTGTGTCCGGCGAGAGCGTCGTACTCGGACCTGAGATTGCGTAAGAGACGACTGAAGAGATCAAAAGGATCCCATATAAGACGTGTTTTCAGAGTTACGATAGTAACTGGTGTTGGCCGAGCTTAAGGTCTCGGAAACACCCACTATGTTCTGTCTATCTGTATCAGAGTGGCGCAGCGGAAGCGTGGAGAAAGTAGCATGCTAGGCTGTTTTACCGCTGTCGCTTGTGGGAATTGCATGATGTGTTCATGTGTCCAACCTGAGGAAGTACATTGATTCAGATGGATAATGTGCAAGTGAGGGATGATTTTATTGTTGAGGCATCGCCAGTTCAGGTTGATGGACGAGAAGCAACTTCGAGGAAAAAGGATTCTTTGGTAGAGGTAATTTGGAAGATTAGGATGTGAAAGTCGTATCCGGAGTTGGTTGAATCGAGGTAATTTCGAGGACGAAATTATTTTAAGTAGGGGAGAGTTGTAACGCCCGTTTCATTTAGATTAAATTTAATTGTGATTTTTTCCGTATCTCGTTGTGTCGTTGTCGTACGAGGATGTCGGGAAAATTCTAGTTTTGTCGGAAAACTTCGAAAAATCATATCTCTTGATCCGTAAGTTGGATTTGACTCCCGTTCGAAGCGCTGGAAAGCTAAAGAGATGTTCTATCTAGAAAAAAATTGAAAAAAATTTAATTCTTCTGATATGACGATCGTCATGGACTTGCCACGACCGTCACGACCGTGACGCTCGTCATGGACTTGCCACGACCGTCATAGTAACGAAATTTAGTTAAATGCAGAATTTGGACGTGGCTGAGAGTGAGTAGAAAAAATACATTCCCGTAGACTCTTTTACCCTCAATTACACCATTTGGGGAAAGGAAAGACTGAAAAGAGAAGTCATGCATTGAGGAAAGTTGAGAGCAAAGAATCAACCACCGGCAAATTTGGAGGATTTCTGTAGAAAAGTCACCGTAGAGCTGAAGCGGAACCGGAGAGCGTGGAATTGACCTCAATTCTAAGGTAAGGGTGGGGTTCAATTCTATAACTGTGGGTATGATCAAATTCATGTGGGGAATCGAGTCATAGGTATAGCTTTCGTTAATCGGTAAATGTTAAGGAAAAGGTTTCCCTAATGGGACCAGATTTCTATGTAGGAATGAATGTGTTATGTAGTTATTAGTGCGATGCTCTAAGGTTTTCCTTATGGGCAAATACATAGAAAGAATATGCTATACGGTTATTCGTACAACGCTCTAATGGTTTTCCCTAATTGGCCAAAAAGGACAGTTACCTGGTTGTGATCGATTTGTAATTAATTATGTAAGAAAATGCCGTAATGTTGTTATTACGATAAGATGATGAATACTTAATTGTTGAATGTCGCATGTTAAAGATTAATTGTTGAACTGATGTTGATGTTATACCTGTATAGAAATAGCCGTTTTGTATGAACACTTTGAGTTCCTATTTGTTGGTACGATGTTGTAATGTTCCTTTACATGAACAGTCGTAAATGTTGAAATTATGTTGTTATTGTTCCCGTATGTGAACGGGTAGAAAGTGATGGTTGTATGAGTGGTATGATGTTATGATGCTCTGTTATGGACATTCTGGTTGTAGGCGTAATGCCTTGTTATATGGTTGCTATGGTTGTGTTGTAGTCCATAATAGATGCATTTCATGGCATAGCATTTGGCCTGGATTGGCGACGGTTGTGCCTGTATTGGCGTTATTTGGAGTGTTGGCTCCTAGACGGGTTCGGGGTGTTGGCCCTGTCCCGAGTTTTGGAGTGTTGGCTCCTAGATGGGTTCGGGGTGTTGGCTCTGTCCCGATTTTTGGAGTGTTGGCTCCTAAATGGTACCACATGCATGTGCACAGTTGAGTCGCATGAAGTCGCATAATTACGCTAGTTGTATATTAATGTTGTTTATGTGAGATATGGATCACTCGCAGTTGTTGTCGATGATGTTTATGATTTCGAAACCTATAATGCTGTGATGAGTTTCCGGCACGTTTTCTATTATGCTTTATGTTATATTATTGATATCTCACCCTTTTCCGTTGTATGTTACCTCCTCTGGTGGTAATTTGCAGGTAGTTCGGAATGAAGTTCCACTTTGTCGATTAACTTATCGTTGGTCGCTCTGATACGTAACACTCTTGGGGGGATGAACGATTGTAGTCATTGTTTTATTTATCTTCTTGTTACTGCATTTTACTAAATTTTTTCATTGCATTGGGTGCCTTTGTTAATGCGCCGAATGTTGGTTGTACGCACTAAGCCGGAGAATCGGTAGTGCTGAATTTTGATGGAAAACTAGTTGTTTTAATGAATATATGCAAGCTGAAGTGCTTGCTGAATTTTAATGGAGTTTTGTTTGTAATTTATGGTATTACGTTGATTATCATAAATGTGGAAAGTGCATGATGTTCCGCTGCAAATGAATATGTTTCTATGTGATTAAGATGTTATATGAGTTGTTATTAGATGTTCATCCAAGATTATGTGCTATGTATCATCACTAAATGCATGTTGTCCAATTAAATGGTAAAATGTATGTTTTGTAAGTTGAATATGTGACACCACTGTTGCGTCTCAATTCTTGTGCGTGTGACGGTCGTCACGACTCCATGACGGTCTTCATGCCTGCAAAATTCGTGCACTCTGATTTTAATTTATTTTAAATATCCGCCGGGTTAGATTGGGGTGTTACAAAGAGCAATAAGGTAACAACCATCAAGACAAAACAACAGAACATGTAATTCAAACAAGTTTAAATGCAAGCAAGTTACAACTTGAGGCAAGCATGTTAGAGGGATCAAGGGATGTCAAACGTAAAAACATAAGACCAATAATCATGCATTGATGACAATCAAGTACATAAGCATACAAGAAGTGTTACAACAAATCAAGTAAAAGTTCAAGGTTTCGTGGAGAAACACACACAAGTTATGGTAACAACCAAAATAAAGCAAGTCCTAGTATGTTATGGTTCTAACAAGACACCTAAACAAATAGAGAAGATATAAAGAACACACTCAAAAAGTTACAACATCAAGAGACATAGTGTGGTTTACAAAGAAAATTCAAAGTGTAGTTTTCAACAGATGCATTTACAAAAGCAAAGATGAACATGTAAGATGTTGAACCAAGCAACTATGATCATTCAAGCATGTTAACAAACATATGTGGATCAAACACAATCAACCTTACAAGATAAAACAATTTGATAGTTTGAGGAAGTTAAAAGAAGTAAGGTGAAAACCCTAAAAATCAACATGATTTCCAAGTGAGTTAAAGTATTTCTAGGATAGGCATCCTTGAATTATTCACTTACTATTTGAAAATAGGCATGATGAAGAACAATTTGTAAAAAGAGTGGGGTAAAAATGATTAAAAAAAACGAATAGGTTATGATGATTTCAAGTTTGTGCGGAAATCATGAAAAACAAGTGATAAAAATATAGGAAGTGTCTCCCCCAAGGGTTGAATCCACACCCTCTAGTTCATAGGTCCAAAAACTCACCAAACCAGACAACGCACGCGTGTGATATTCCAAGGAGAAACAAACAATATATGTTAAAACATGAGAAAATCAAAAAAATGCCAAAAGAGTTGTCCTTAGCTAGGATCGATCTCAGGCAAGCAAGGAAAAGCATACACAAGGCGTGCAAGTCAAAACCACTGAGGTGGTGATACATTCAGTGTATCAAACCACCCCAGAAATACATAACCCTCAAAACTATGATTTCTGGGCAAAATGCAAGCCAAGCAAGCAAGAAAATACCAAAAACGTGAACATCTCAAACTTGATCAAAACTCGATGGTTTTTGACAAAATTTAGGTCTAAACTGCTTGAAATTGAAAGAGGAATTCAATGGAACTTTTAATTTTCTTTAAAAATGAACACAACTCAAAATTCGAAGGAAGCTGCAGGTTTAGTGCCAAAATGCATTTTCACACCTAGAGATCAATTAAACATGCTATAAACAGATTGGGACCTCACACATGTCTTAAACACACTATACATGAAATTTATGATCATTTGGAATTCAAACTCAAGCTATAACACAAAGTGACCTATGGTACTGAAGTTGTGACATATAGTTGCAATGAAAAACTTTAAGACAGTTGCAACAAAACTATTTAAACATTCATCATGATTCAATCAAAACAAAAGGCACATCAATGAGTTCTTAAATCAATCCAACATGAGTTCCAACATAAAACCAAGACTTGGCATGCTTAAGAGACTCAACAAACTACAAAGAACATCAGAACAACATAGTTCACAAACATATATGTTCTGCATCAAACAATGGTCTTACATATGCATTATGACTTATAAATGAGTTCCAACACCAACACATCCTCAAAGTTAGACAGAATCAGAATTTGGCTCATAAAATGGAAATAATAACAAGACAAATCCAACGTCTAATCTTCATGACAATTGCAAATTTATGAGGACAAACATAAACCAAGTTCAAATATGACTTAATGGGGAAGTTTCTAGGCATACTCAAGCTAGTGTACATCAAACATAATCGTGGTGCAGAAATGAGTACATTTAGTAGATGTGACTTACCTCTTGAAGACCTACAAAGCAATCCTTGATGCCAAGCTGCCTAGTTGAGTGATAATGAGTTGAATGGTTGCTCCACACCTCTTAATGCAAAGTCCAAGTAACTCGGGTTCCTTCCAAGCAAGTTTTGTGCAAGACAGAGTTGCTTACACTTGAATCAACAAGGAGTTCTTTGTGACAGATCCACCAAATGATGATACAGTTGAACTATGGATGTTTGGATAGTGAATATACTTTATACTCAAAGTGTTTGAGGAGTCATGAAGGTTAGAACAGGCCTGATCAGTGAGTTTTCTTGTTTTATGCAAAAAGTCAAAGTTCTCAGGGTTGAGGGTTGACTTTTGGAAATATAAGGTTTTGGCTGGTGTAATGGTTGGAAAATATTTAATGGGCCATTTGTGGTTTGTGTGAAGTGTTGGTGATGAGTTTCAAGGGTTAGAAATGGATTTGGTGTGAAATCTGTTTAAGACAGATTTGGAGTTCTTTGTGAGTTTTCTTAGATTACAAGAAAGAGCAAGGCAAGAATGATGAGCTTGTTTCTTATTCGATTGAGGGTTTTTCTGGTGTCCTTTAATGCATAGAGGTTTCTCTATTTATAGAGGAAATAAGAGAGCCAAGGGTGAGGACATATTTGAACCAATGTGCAATATCTTGCCTTTTGGAGGGAAAGAAGGGCAAATCTACTTGTGATCCTCTTCTACAGAATTAAACTTGTTTCCAATGCATCCCTACATCAAAACAGATTCTGATCAAGCTGTTAAAGTGACTAGAGGGATGGAAAGAGGAGAATCTTTATGCTGCAGCAGATTTTGCTCTTAAAGCTTCTCTTTCATCATGTACTTTTGTACTTTCTTGGATTTTAATAATGCTCTTAACCAAAACTTTGCCTTTGCTCATGAATTTTCCTTACATTTTAAATCATCACACCCCTAAACATCATATCAAGGGTTAAACAAGTAGTTAAGAACCAATTGGCTGGTTTGTACATTGGTTCATGATAAGTTGAAGTTTCTCATTTCAAGTTCTTGGATCCCAACTTCCCTCCTTTGAAACTCCTAGCTCACAAATGCTATGGAGGAAGTCTTGTACTTTTTGGAAAGCCCTCATCATGCTCTACATCTTTCATGTTTTACACTTTTTCAAATTCCAATTGGAACTAGGTCAAAAATCCTCTTGAAGTTGGCTGAAAACATGACTTAAAAGTGCCAAAAACATGAAATTTCCTAATGTGTTTTTCTCCTCTTAACTTGTTTTTGATCATAAATCAAAATCTATTCATTTTTTGAACATTGGTCCCTCTGGAACTTTTGTAGGAATCCTCAAGACCTTTCCAACAAGCTTTGAACCACTCCATTTGGATGTGTGGTTAAGAAGTTACGGTCTTGCCCCTTTCAAAATCCTAATTTTCTGACTTTTCGATTACTTCTCAATTCTTGATCCAATGGTCACTAAACTTCATGATTAGATATGATATGACATTGGGAACATAATTTTATTCAATTTTGGGTTAAAACCCTATTGGTCAATGAGTTGACTTTTCAGTCAGACGAACCAAACGATCGAAAACTCCCGAATCGACTGTTAATATTCTGGGTTCCCTGAGGCCTTGAAATTTCATGAGGGGACTTCAGTAAGTCATATAAGCTTCATGGACCATGATTCCACCATTTAAATTCTAATTAAACCAAAAGTCAAAGCACAATTGACTTTCTTGATCAGAAACCCTAATCGGGGGTCCTGGACTGCACTGCTCTTCTTCTTTGGGTGACAACCTCAAATTGGATTCATACTTGATCCAATATAGTATTCTTGATGGTGTAGAGAGTTTCTTCATGGAGATTAAATCCAAAACCTTGACTGATCAAACCATAGAAACCCCAATTCTTGACCGTATGGAACCCTAATTCATCTGCATCTTAACAAAGACAAACTTGAAATAGGTTAAGGTTAGATAAACAATGTTGATGCTCCTAGAATGATGATAGAATATAGGGGTCAAAATTTGAGGTATAACAGTTGCCTCTATTTAAATATCTTCACTGGATGGCAATGAGACATGACAATCTCCATAGAATCATAGTGAAAGATATTTAAATATAACAAACCAAATATTTTGTCCCTTAGATGCGATGGTATGAAAAAGGACAAATGCTAACAAGAAATGAGTTCTAAATGATGCTTTATGATGCTTGGATGCAAGAAAATGCTGACACACGAGTAAAAGAAAAGGACAGCATAACAACGAGTAATCACTCAGAGGGGACCCGACACACCGGGGACATAAACTCCAACAGGGAAGACAAATCTTCACCGGGGAAAAGAAAAATCTTCATTGAGGAAACAAAAGACCAGAGACGTGATCCTTACTGGGGACAAACCAAATGAGGAGCTTCCTATAATGAAGAGTTCAAACGGGATCTTCAAGAAAAGACTAGAAACAAGGCCAGACTCACCGGGGATACCAAAGGCTTTGCTGGGGATACTGGTGACAACCAGAACTTCTTACCAATAACAATTGGTTTTTAGAAATGCCGGTAACTATTGACTTTCTGAGGATGCTAGTAACGACTAGACTTTCAAGAGGATATGGTGACAATCAAAACGGTGATACTAATAACAATTGGATTTCAAACAATGCCAGTGACCACTGGGCTAAACCGGGGGAAAATTGGTGACAACCAAATTAAAATACCAATAGCAATTGGATTTAAACAAGGCCAGTAACCACTGGACTTCAATGGGGAATCGGTAACAACCAAGTTAAGGTACCCATAACAATTGGATTTAAGCAATTCCAGTGACCACTGGACTTACAGAGATTGGTAACAACCAAATCGAGGTCACCAATAACAATTGGATTTTCAAACAATGTCAGTGACCACTAAACTTTCAAAGATTGGTAACAACAAAAATCAAGGATACCAATAACAATTGGATTTAAACAATGCCAGTGACCACTGGACTTTAATGGGGAAATTGGTAACAGCTGAGCCGTAAACCAATAATAATTGGATTTAGACGACGCTAGTACCCACTAGACTTACAAATATTGGTGAGAACCAACTCAAGGTACCAATAACAATTGGATTTTCGAATAATGCCACTAACCACTGGACTTGGAAAGATTGGTAATAAGCAAATCAAGGATACCAATAATAATTAGATTTTAAGCAATGCCAGTAACTTCCAAACTTAACTGGGGAAGTCGGTAACAATCGAACCATATACCAATAACAATTAGGTTTTAAGAAATGCCAGTAACTATTGGACTTAGAAAGATTGGTTACAACCAAACCCAGGTGCCAATAACAATTGGATTTAAACAATTTCTGTAACCACTGGACTTTCAAAGATTGGTAACAACCAAATCAAGGATACCAATAATAATTGGATTTTCAAACAGTGCCAGTGACCACTGGACTTGGAAATATTGGTAACAACCAAATCAAGGATACCAATAACAATTGGATTTTAAGCAGTGCCAGTGACCATTAGACTTTCAAAGAAAGGTTGGTGGCAAACGAATATCAAAGATAAGTATTAGTAACAACTAAACATCTGGTAGGAAATGGCAAACATTTCTAGTTACAACTAGCCTCTCCAAAGATATAAGCATTTATCACAATAATACTTAATCCAAGCAACTTGACAATGTTGGGGGAACAACCGCAAAGCGAGCTCGTGGAAACAGGTTGGAGCAAAAGGATTGGTGACTACCAAAAGGATCTCAAAGGCAAAAGCCAGACAAATAGAAACAGAAGCATGCAAACAAATGCGTATGCTAATGATATGATGCAAATGGACATGCTGACCGACCCACAAGCAAGAAGGAAAACAAAGCAGAAACCACAGGGGGAAAAACCCATCACATTGAGTCCTGATGTCACTACTCCGGATAAAAATATTTCACAGGGGGAGAGTGGGGTAACTTTCTAAAAGTGATTTGGTTATCGCTCTTGCATGCTTGCAGCAGAGGAATCACGACTTAGTAGCGGGGAGACTGCTGGGAACAACCTTGGCCGAAGATGGCGTCAAACTTTTTACTGCTTTGAGAGACGTTTAATATTGTCATGTCACCTTTTAGAGCTTCAATTTGTTTTATTAGATTAATTTTCTCAAATCAAAAATATCAATTTTTCAAAACACTTTGCTTTTCAAAAATAATTATTAACAAATAAGTGAAATTTGCATAACAAGAAAAACACAGATCATAACAATGATTGGTCTGAAATCTGATTTTATTAATAGGCGAGAACCTTACAAATGGAAAAGTCTCGGGAACAAATACAATTTTGAAAAAATGGCAAACATAAAGGGTTACAAAATCCAATAACGATCCGACCCTACTAACTAGTAGTCCATATAATTTGTTGCTTCTGACGAGAATGGCGAACAATGATCTTCTTCAACACTTTTGATGAAGCTTTGCCCCTGAATTTTCCTAGATTGTTCTTTTTGGGCTTCCATCCTTCCGAGACACTCCCTTTGTCGGGGTTGCCTTTCTAGGTTTTCAATTTAGGTGTAATACTTTCTCACTACATCCGAGTTGATGGGGTACTTAAGTTGTTCACCATCCATTGTTTCAAGAATTAAAGATCCTTCGGAGAAGACAGTTTTTACGAAAAAAGGGCTACCATAGTTGGGTATCCACTTTCCGCACATATCCTTCTACGTTGGTAGGATTTTTTTGAGCACGAGCTCTCCTTCCTTATACTCCTTGAGACAAACTCTTTTATCAAAAGCTCTTTTCATCCTTTGCTGGTATATTTGGGTATGATACATGGCAATCATCCTTTTTTCATCAATGAGATTCAGTGAATCAAACATTTCTTTTATCCATTCGGCTTCCTCAAATTCGGCTTCCACCAAGATCCTTAACGAAGGTATCTTGACCTCGATGGGTAGTACCACATCCATCTCGTAGACCAAGGAAAAGGGGGTTGTCCCTGTTGAAGCACGCACTGATATCCATGTAAGGAAAACGGTAACATTTTATGTCAGTCCTTATAGGTTACGACCATCTTTTGTACTATTTTCTTGATGTTTTTGTTCGCAGCTTCAACGTCACCATTCATTTTTGGTCGGTATGGAGAAGAATTGTGATGTTTGATTTTGAAACTATCACAAAGCTCTTTCATCGTCTTGTTATTCAAAATCGACCCATTATCGGTGATGATTTGGTTGGGAATGTCATATCGACAGATGATCTCTTTTTTTATGAAGTGGGCGACCACCTGTTTGGTTTGTTTGCATACGATGCCACTTCTACCCACTTAGTGAAGTAATCAATCGCGACGAGGATGAAACGATGGTCATTGGATGCTTTGGGTTTGATTACCTCAATCATATTTATGCCCTACATTGTGAATGGCTAAGGTGATGTTAACACATTAAGAGGATGTGGAGGAATATGCACCTTGGCAGCATAGATTTGACATTTGTGGCATTTCCGAGCGAAAAGAATGCAGTCGGTCTCCAGAGTCAGCTAATAATAACCAGCCCTCAAAATCATCTTTGCCATGGCATAGCCTCCCGCATGAGTGTCGAATGTCCCTTCGTTCACTTCTGTCATCAATAGTTCTGCTTCTTTTTCATCAACGTACCTGAGCAGAACCATATCATGATTTCTCTTGTATAGAATATCATTGTTGATAAAAAATTTAGATGACAATCTTCGTATGGCTCTTTTGTCATTTCTAGATGTGTCAATTGAATATTGTTTTTGAAGAAAAATTTTAATGTCATGAAACCAAGGCTTTTCGTCAAACTCTTCCTTTGTCATCATGACATACGCTGGTACAATCATTCTTTCAATGCAAATCAGAGGTGCCTCGTTGAAAAACTGGACCTTCCACATTGATGCTAGCATGGCTAAGGCATCTGCAATATGATTCTCGACTCTTGGAACATGTTTGAAGGTAATTTCATCAAAGTACTCAATTATTTCCAAAATATAATCCTTATAGGGGATCAACTTCTCGTCTCGAGTCTCCCATTCTTTCTTGAGTTGATAGATCACCAAGGCAGAGTCGCCAATCACTTCCAAGATTTTAATGTAAAGATCAATAGCAGCTTCTAATCCCAGGATGTAGGCCTCATATTCGGCTATGTTGTTGGTATAGGAGAATCAAAGTCTGGCGGTAACAGCAGTATACCCTCCAGTTGGATTTTTCAAAACAGCTCCAATGCCATGTCCATTTTTGTTAGACGCCTCATCAAACATCATCTTCCAGCGGGACCCAAGTTTGGGACCTTCTTCAGGACCAGGTTCTGGTTTCAAACGTTGAATGTGCATTACATTTTCATCTGGGAACTCAAACTTGAATGATTGATAATCATCCACAGGATGCTCGACAAGGTGTTTTGACAAGACACTGCCTTTGACGGATTTTTGTGTGACATATTGAATGTCATACTCTGATAAGAGCATATGCCATCTGTTGCTTCCGCGAAAATAAGGTGCCGGCAAAACAGAAGAGTCGCCACCTTTCGTTATTTATCCCTCAGAGCGGGAAAGGAAACGATCGGAAAAACCTAACGAATAGGTATAAGACAAGGTTGTCGCAACCGTTGCCTGGGTTCGGGAGTCGGTTACGCAAGGGGAAGGTATTAGCACCCCTCACGTCCGTCGTACTCGACGGGATCCACGCTTGTTGTGTTTACTGGACGAGTTGGTTTTACCTATCTACCTATCAAGACTGGTCTGAAAAGGAAAATAAAAATGACTCGGCAAAGCGTTGCACTTTATGCCTACGTATTCTCATCAGAGAATGAGAAATCATAGTCAACATAGTTCGCCTAACTACGGGGTACGGGGAAGGTAGCTCGCCAATACGACAGTATTGTGCCTACGTACTCTCAACAGATATGAGAGATCAGAGCTTACGTAGTTCAGGATAATACGGATTACGGGGATTCAGATTCATCTGTTTTATCGAGTAGGGTTAAAAAGCAGTTCCAGCAGTTAGGGACGCAGCCTGTTTGCGGTAGAACTGAAGTTTAACGACACTCTTTTCTTCAGAAAAGCTTCCTTTGAATTACGGGCCGACGGGGCAAAAAGGTTTGAAGTTTGTTTTCTGTCTTTTACGGAAGAAGTGTTTTTTATGTGTTTACAATTTCAATCGCACTAAAGACTATGACCTGAGAGTGAATGTGTCGCACGTCACCCAAAGGGCGCCATACTAAACATCCAGACTGTTGAAAAGAAACTCTCCAACAATCCTTTCTCAGATAGCTTAAGGCTCGTAACGTACGAAAGAAATCATTCATGATTACTGTATTTTAAGCTGTTTTGAGATGAGAAGAGAGAGACTCAACTAAAGGGAGACTATCAAGTCCTAATGTTGTCATGCCAAGGATTCATCCTATGGTTGAGGTTTGAAACAGGGAACTCCTAGAAGTTATCATGCATAGGTTTCAACCTAAAGTTCTAATCATCACTTCCTTATCAAAGGAAGTGAGATTCCTAGGGGATCATGTCAATGATAAACAGAAACAGGTACAACATCAGCTAAAACAGTAAACAGTAAACGACTGTAAAATGCATGCCATGCAAGTGAGGGAGGAAATGTGTGTGGGGCAGCAGCCTCCACAAGTTCATCTCAACCTCAAGCCAGATATGAATCACTGCAATCATACAGAAAACATAAAATAAAGTGCTATCAAGCAAAATATAAGAGACTGTAATCATACAGAGGAAATAAAATGCTATCAAGCAAAACAATAATGAGCACCTTCAATCATACAGAAGAAATACAATGCTATCAAGCAAAATAAACCACATGGGCAAGGGAGCAGGGCTCTACCGAATACCCGCAAGCAAAGCCACACAGTAAAAATACAAGCAGAGGGAGCAACTCAACCTCTAGTGCAATCATGCTCCTAGCTTACATCAGTCTAGATATGAACTTATTCTAATGCATCAGGAAATTCAAACAAGTCACAGCAATGCAGAAAATAAAACAGACAAGAAAGAAAGCAGATCAACAACTCTTTCAATCCCAAGCTTCAGCTCTTCTGACAGCAATTCAGTCTTCAGACTTCAATCACCCTTCATGGCTATCCTCCTCAATAACAAGTGTTAACTTGCTCCTCCAAGGTTCTAACACATCAAACATAAGTATCAACCTATTCTTTCTCCTTCAAGCTTCATCTCTTCAGTCAATTCCACCTTCAGGCTTCACTCCTAACTGCAAGTATCAACTTGATTCCTTCAGGTTCTCAATGCCTCAATGCAAGTGTCAACTTATCCTTTATTCCTCAAGCCTCAGCTCTTCACTCAATCTCAATTGAATCCTCTTCATAAGTATCAACTTGATCTTCAAGCTTCAACTCTCTTTGCTTTACCAGTATCAACTTGGCTTTCCCCTTCATCTACAAGCTTCAGCTCCTCAGGGTAGTCTTCAATCACATGGAAGTGTCAACTTCATACTTCAATCTTCTTCAAGCAAGGAACTCCATCCTCTAACAAGGGAGAAAGATTCATCTATCAAGAGCAAAGTTTGGATGATTGGTAGCAGAGTGAAGACCAAAGGTCACCACTGAGCATCCTGTCATCAGAGAAAGGGACCCTCAAAGGTTCTACCAATTTGCAAAGAGCCACACATCCTACCAAAGGAGGGATGAGGCCTTTACAAAGGGACCTTCTATCATAGGGAAGAATGGAATTGATCAACATATTCCATGTTTATGAAGGAAGAGAACTATCTAGAAGCTCTGCCTACAAAACCCTAATCTTAACCTAATCAGGACTACACCATAAGAAGGGAAGATATTCAAATCCAAGCCTCTTCAAGCAATCCAATGCATCTTCAACTTGTCTCCATCATCACCCAAGAACAAGCAAAGCAATAACCCTAATCTAAGGGAACTAAAGATGTTAATCTAGTTGAGTTAGTGCCTTAGAATCATCTAAAACTAGCACCTAAACTAAAATCAATCAAAAATAGTAAACTATCTTAAAAATTTCTACAAAAATTCCTAAGGGATCCTAATTCAATTAAGAATGCCTCATACAAAAACCAGGGACTAAATCATCTATTAAGTCCTAAAATTAAGTTCTAAACCATAAGGTGTCAACCATAAACCCTAAAAATGGAGCTTCTAAAGGTTTCAACCTAAACTACCACTTATGTTCATCACAAAAATGTGAGAAAATTCTATAGGGAGCATGCATGTCTATGCTAACTACTCACAAAAAATCAGGATCAAAATCATCATCATATGATCACACAAAATTCCACAAAATCAAGTATCAAACATAACTATTTTAATATCAATTAAAATGTGAAAATTCTCATAAAATCAGAAAATGTATGAAATAAAAATATTTTTTATCTAAAAAATACTAGACTCAGTCATGAATATAATGCAAAAAGAATGGGGTTAATTGGATCATTTTTCAATTTTATATAATTTAATCAAGAACCATGAATAAAAATGAAAAAATAAAGAAAATCCAAATAAAATAACCAAATGCACGGTGCAAGTAGTAACCAGAATCAGTTCATATAATGGATTGGGCCCAACAAGGGGGTGTGAGTATCAATCTGCACTAAGCCCACCCAGACTACATTAATGAAACGCATCGTTACATCCAATTCAGAGTCCTTCACAAACTAAAATCAAAACGTGGCTGTTGGATCATGCCTTCAGTCAAAGTCCAACCAAGATCTGATGGCTATCAAGTCGTCTTCTCCAATTCAAACCTCTGCAACTCGCGCGCAGCTCCAGCCACCACCGGTGGTGCTCCGGTCACCATTCCACAACCATAGTTCAACATAGAGTCCACCATAGGCCACAATCCCTTAATGAAACATGTCCCAAATTCCCTCACGAATTCATTCATGCCCTTAATTTTCTCTGAAACCTCAAGATTCACAAGAACCAATCCTCAACCGAAAATGGTAATATCCTTAATTGGTCACTAATTCTCAAACTAACTATCTGAAAACCTTCCTACACCGTTCTACAATGCATCTAACACCCTAATTCGTATTGATTCTACCTAATTTAAGCTGGAAGAAGAAGTTTACATACCTGTCAAATCTTGATGAACAGATGCACTAAATCTTCGAATCAAGCTCTCCAACCTTCCAGACACGATCAATGGATCATTCCCTTGCTTCTGTATGCACAAGAACTGGCTGAAAACTCCTGAAACTTGAAACCCGATGGTGAGTTGCAGGTGGAAGAATCTGAGCTCAAGAACACCAATCAGCCACGAATTCCTCTTGATTATGATCTGGAATCAATCCTTAGCATCCATGGAAGGAGTTGCAATCAAGAAAATGGATGGAAAGTGAAGAAATTGGTGAAACCGAATTCAGTTGCAAGCTATGCAATTTCAATCTCAATCTTTGCTCTCTCCTTCAATCAACACCAACCTTTGCTTTGGATCACCTCTACTCAATATATAGAACATGTATGAGTGATCTAGAACCGTCTAGATCCTTCTAATGAGAGTTTCAATCTCTCATGTCATGAGATTTTCAATCATATGCCATGGTGTGCATAATTCTGTTTGCAGCTTGAAATCCCTCCCATTCTCTTCCAATTTCTCCCCTAGTGACATTTTGAAAGTGTTTGGCTTGCAAGGGATCTTGCTCATGCCTTGAATTTGAGTTTTGCAAATGTTACTTATGATCTAAGTAACTACTTTTCAAAGCAAGTCCACAAATTAGACCTCAAATCAAAAGTGTGGCTAAACCAATGTTCTTAAAATATTTTCTAGAGTCAAAATGATATATTACATGCTTTGGTTTGGAGGTGTAGATCAAAAATATCAATTTCCAACTTTGGTTTATTTAATTTATACCCTTATTTTAGGTCATTTATGCAACTTTGAGACACAAGCAATTTCAATAACTCATGACCTCTATACCAGCCTTAAAACATCATTTTGAACAAGTTTGATGTTGAACATTTTCCCATTTGAAGCTTGGAAATAAGAGTTATGGCCTTATGGTTGAAATGACCTGTAATCTCCAAATGACCAAAATACCCTTGACTTGTCAAAGCCATAACTTGAGTTCTACAAATCCTATCAAGGACTTCTAGTACTATATAGAAAGATAAGAATATAAGGAACAACATTCATGTTGACCAAAAGTTTATAGGAATCATCCTTTTAGGGCAAAAGTTTCATGCAAGTTGGACAACTTTCAAGCTCCAAATTCACATACCTCAGATGACCTGTAACTTGTCAAAGTCATAACTTGAGTTCTAAAAATCCTATCAAGGACTTCTAGCACTCTAATTAAAGCTAAGATCAAGATATACAACATTCATGTTGGGGGTAAGATGAGATGACAATCACATCTTGAGCTAAACTGCCTTGAAGATAGGGGTCAAACTAGGGGATTTTACACTGTCAAGCCTTAGAAACCCTAGCTTGAACTTCTCAAACTCTTCAATCATGATGAGTTGACTTTGGAATCATCCTTATAGCATCTCAATTCATCAATCCATGATCACATGGCTCTTGGATTAGGTCTCAACTTTCTCTAAATCATCAGTTGACCTAGGGTTGACCCAGTCAAACCCTAACTGCACCACTCATGGCTGAGTCTTCTTAATCTTGAACAATGAACTATCTAGGCCTCAAAGTGACCTTCAACACTTATCATGAGCTCTCTCAATACCTCAAGTCTAACTTCATGGCTTCAGAATCATCTGAGGACTTCCCACAACTCTCAAGTTAGGAGGCCTACACACTTTTGGTTTCAACCACTCCTTCTGAGGATCCTTTAACTTCTCTAACAAGGATATCAACCCTTGAACACTTGAATAAGCTTCTTAGCTAGCTTCAAGGTCTTGTGTAGCTTTTAATTGGTAGTCATACCTTCTGATCTCCTGCACACATGTCAATGAAATGCAAATGATAATGCTAATGTGCATGAAATGAAACACAAGCTAGGTAAAGAAATGTTGGGCAAATTTTGGGGTGCAACAGCTGCCCCTATTCAAGCGGCTTGAACCTGACTCGGTGAGAAGCGAACGGCTCTCAAACAATCAAGGTAAAAGGCGGTTGAATACCAATAAACCCGGAAATTTGCCAACTGCACAAGTACACGGTACTCTGATGGGAACAAATCTTCGAAAACCGAAATATTAGCTGCACGACAACTAGCTGGAGAATTGGTCACACGGTAACCGGTTATACATGGTTGATCATGTCGTCAGGCATCAGGATTCCTCGAGACTTATCAGGTCAACAATCAAGTTAATCACGCCATCGGCCATTCAAAGAAAATTTTGGGCGTCAGCCGGACCTCATCAGTAAGTCGGAAATAGAATTCTTGGTCAATCATGAACCAATTGGGGATTCTCAACTTCTGCCGTCAGGAACTCCGCATCAGCTGAGAGAACTGCTTTGTCAATACGGTTGGACTTCGATCATCAAGTCTTCAATGGAAGTTTCAGCTTCGCCGTTCAGAAACCTGTCGGGGATGACACATCTCCGTTGGGGGATTCTGGAGAACTATCAAGTAACTCTGCTTCGGGGCTTCAGAAATCATTTTGGATGAATCAACTCTGCTGAGGACTTCAAGAATCATCTTGGACAAGTAACTCCGTTGGGGACTTCAAGAATCATCCTGAACCAATAACTCTGCTGGAGATTTCGGGAATCATCCTGAGCAATCACTCTGCCGGGGACTCTAAGCATCAACTTGAGCAACCAACTCTTGCGACTTTACTGGGGATTTTAAAAATCATCTTAAACGAGTGCCTTCACTGGAGAATTCAAGAATCATCTTGGGCAGACGACTTTCCTGGGGAGGATTCAAGAATCATCTTGAGCAAGCGACTCTGTAGAGGAACACCTGCAAAACAAGAACAGTAACGACCTAGCTCATGTTTAGTATGCATATGCTTTAACAATGGCGCAATGCTCCACACGGTGGAAATGCTACGCGTTCTTTGGGTAAATGCTATGCAATCATGCAACATGCTATGGCCCCATCAGCAAAATAAATGCTGAAGGGAGAAGCCTCCTGTCAAGGAGAAAGAACCACTCTGGTGGAGGAAGGACTCATCCTGCCGAGGAGAAGAAGTCACACCAATCTCAATTGGACGCTGCTTGGGGAAACAAACTTCAGTCGACTGCTGCAGGGGAGCGAAGCTCTACGAGAACCTAGACCTGCTGAGGAAAGCGATGTCAATCGCAGAAACAACCTGCACGGCATTCGCAGCCAACCTTTCCTGGAGGTAACGACTCCGGCGGGGAAATACAGCATCAGTTGTTCAACACTCTACTGGGGAAAACCAATCATGTCCCGAACTGCTTTCCAAGGACTCGGCTCCCTTGGGGATCTGCAAGCTCGGCTGGGGGAGAAGGAATTGTCTTGCTTACATGGGAGAGTACGACTCTGCGGGGAATTTCAATTCTGCTGAAGACCTCAGTCTGGAACTATCGATTGCTGCACACTTCAGTATGTGACTCAGCTAGGGAGATGACGACCCTTCGGGATGTATCTGGTTGGGGAGAGAATCTTCTCTGCCTGTGGAGACATATCAATGCCTACGATCTCGCGTTCAGACTCTGCGGGGAGAGGCTGCTGAACTTTGCTGGAGAAGAAGGAATCATCCTTCTTGGGGATGCATACGGCGTACTACATGGTACATGCTACACCTGCACCAACACAAACAAACAGACAAGATACCCTTCTCAAAGGGACCTATCAAGGTTATCATCTTGTGACAATGTTCGAGTAATTCATTGTTTCAACAATCAGTGGCCTAGGCCAGTAAGTTTATGTATGCGCATTTTGTCAAAAACATCGGCGTTCTTTTTCGCAAACAAAACAGGTAAATGCTAAACAAACAAACAGAATTGCTGAATAGTATACATTTTATTGATAACGAACCCCTGAATGGGCAAAAATGTTTTACAACGGATGCAAGCTCCTGGAAGGAGGAAGCTCCGCAAATATAAAAACATAAATACACATCAGTATATACACAAATGTCGGCAATGAGGTGTAGACGAACACCATGAGTTGATCCCTCTATGACCCACTCGACTTCGACACTTCTCCGACGCTTCAGCTTCAGAAGAGATTGATTCAGATAAATGGCTCTCAGGTCTTCCAAACCACTAAACAATGAAAGTCCACACGCGGAACGCAGTCATTTGCTTTTTCAAATCCCTAATTTTTTCCTGAATCGCCCTTCCGGGTTTTCGATTCACCGGGATACCCTTTTTTGCCAAAGTCGCCCTTCCAGGTTTTCGACTTTGCGGGTGTACATTCTTTTCTTTATATCCCTAATTTTTGCCCGAACCTTTTTCCTTTTTTATGGTTCGCCGGGATGCCCCATTTTTGCCTGGATGCTCTTTTTCTTTCCAGCGGGTCGTTTTTTAAGCAAAGTATTTTTTAACCGCGTCCGCGTTCACCGGGGATGCAAAATTTTCACCATCCATCGTGGATAACAACAAGGCTCCTCCCGAGAAGACCTTGTTGACGACGTACGGACCTTCGTAATTGGGAGTCCACTTGCCCCGCTGATCGGAGTGTGGAGGAAGAATCTTCTTCAGGACGAGATCACTCGTCTGAAAGCTTCTAGGACGCACCTTCTTATCATAAGCTTTCTTCATTCGGCTTTGGTATAAGCGACCATGTGCAATCGATGCTAATCTTTTCTCGTCCATCAGGCTGAGTTGGTTTAGTCGGTTCTTAACCCATTCTGCCTCATCGAGTTTCACGTCAACCAAAACTCGTAAAGAAGGGATCTCCATTTCTAACGGTAGGACAACTTCCATACCGTACACTAAGGAGAAAGGAGTTACCCCGGTTGATGTACGTACCATTGTACGATAACCGTGCAATGCAAATGGCAGCATCTCGTGCCAATCTTTGTAGGTCACAACCGTCTTCTGAACAATCTTCTTGATGTTCTTATTGGCCGCTTCAACGGCGCCATTCATCTTATTGGCTCCTTCATCATCTTGATATTCAGATTCGAACCATTATCAGTAATGATCCGCTCGGGAATTCCGTAAGGACAGATGATATCCCTCTTTATGAATCTAGCCACCACCTGCTTAGTCACATTAGCATATGAGGCTGCCTCCACCCACTTGGTGAAGTAGTCGATAGCTACTAGAATGAAGCGATGACCGTTAGATACAGTGGGCTCGATCTTTCCTATCATGTCGATGCCCCACATGGAGAACGGCCACGGGGAGGACATGACATTCAACGGGCACGGCGGCACATGGATCTTATCAGCATAAATCTGGAATTTATGACATCTCTTCGCAAATTGAAAGCAATCTGATTCCATCGTCAGCCAGTAGTATCCTGCTCTCAGGATCTTTCTTGTCATAGCGTGCCCGCCGGCGTGCGTACCAAATGTGCCTTCGTGGACTTCTTCCATGAGCATACTCGCTTCTTTCTCATCTACACATCTAAGTAGCACAAGATCGTGGTTTCTTTTATACAAAACTCCATCAGGATTGAGATAAAAATTTCCGGACAGCCTCCTCAGAGTCTTCTTATCCTGGGTTGACGCTCCCTTAGGATACTCCTTAGTCATAAGGAAGGTCTGAATGTCATGGAACCATGGCTTGCCGTCGGAGGCTTCCTCGATCTCAAAGACAAATGCAGGTCTGTCAAGGCGAGAAAGGACAATTCTTGGAGCTTCGTTCCAAAAATTGACTTTATACATCAAAGCCAATGTGGCTAAGGCATCAGCCATCTGATTTTCGGCCCTGGGCACATGATGGAGTTCCACTCGATCAAAGAACGGAAGCAGCCTTCTGGCATAATTCATGTACGGCACCAAATTCGATTGACGAGTCTCCCATTCCCCTTTAATCTGGTTGATCACAAGCGCTGAGTCACCATATACGTCTAGGTTCTTGATTCTCAAATCAATTGCTTCTTCTAGACCCATGATGCATGCTTCGTACTCCGCTTCATTATTGGTGATCGAAAACGTCAGTCTCGCAGTGAACGGGATGTGGGATCCGTGGGGAGTCGTGATGATCGCCCCAATGCCACTTCCGTAAGAGTTAACCGCCCCGTCAAATATCAATTTCCACTGGGATTTCCTATCTGGACCCTCGTCGGGCAACGGTTCATCACAATCTTTCGCTTTAAGAAACATGATATCCTCATCAGGGAATTCAAATTTCATCGGCTGATAATCTTCGATCGGCTGTTCGGCCTGGTAATCAGACAATACGCTTCCCTTGATGGCCTTCTGAGAAACGTACTGAATATCATATTCCGTCAACACCATTTGCCATCTGGAAATCTTGCCCGAAAGCGCTTGCTTCGTGAAGACGTACTTGATCGGATCCATCTTCGAAATTAGCATGGTTGTGTGATTGAGCATGTACTGTCGTAAACGTTTGGTAGCCCAGGCTAGTGCACAACACGTTTTCTCCAGCATCGAGTAACGAGATTCACAGTCCGTGAACTTTTTACTCAAATAGTAAATGACATGCTCCTTTCTGCCCGTCTCGTCGTGCTGACCGAGAACAAACCCCATACTATTCTCAAGAACTGTCAAGTACATGATTAATGGTCGTCCGACCACTAGGGGTATCAAGATCGGAGGTTCCTGCAGATACTGTTTTATCTTATCAAATGCCTTCTGGCAATCCTCGTTCCAGATAATCGCCTGATCTTTCTTTAGCAGTTTGAACATCGGTTCACACGTGGCTGTGAGCTGAGAGATAAACCTGGCAATGTATTTTATTCTGCCCAGAAAAACACGAACTTCTTTTTCTGTTTTTGGCGCTGGCATTTCTTGTATCGCTTTTATCTTCGCAGGATCAACCTCGATGCCTCTTTCGCTCATGATAAACCCCAGTAACTTTCCGGACCGTACTCCGAAAGTACACTTGTTAGGATTCAGCCTCAGCCTGAACTTCCTAAGCCTCTCAAAAAGCTTCAGCAAATTGACCAGATGTCCCTCCTCCGTTTGGGACTTCGCAATCATGTCATCAACATAGACTTCCATCTCATGATGAATCATGTCATGAAACAAAGTGACCATTGCTTGTTGGTAAGTGGCCCCTGCGTTCTTCAGACCGAAAGACATTACCTTGTAGCAAAATGTTCCCCAGGGAGTAATAAACGTAGTTTTCTCCATGTCCTCCGGCGCCATCTTGATCTGATTATAGCCAGAGAAGCCATCCATGAACGAAAATACGGAAAACTGAGCTGTATTGTCGACCAACACATCAATATGAGGCAGCGGGAAATCATCTTTAGGGCTCGCCCTATTCAAATCCCGATAATCGACGCACATTCGTACCTTACCGTCCTTCTTCGGTACAGGCACTATGTTGGCGACCCACGGAGGGTAAGTAGTGACCGCTAAGAAGCCAGCGTCAAGCTGTTTCTGCACTTCTTCTTTGATCTTAACGGCCATATCTGGTCGCGTCCTCCTAAGCTTCTGCTTAACGGGAGGACAATCTTCTCGCAGCGGCAAGTGGTGGACCACGATGTTAGTATCAAGTCCGGGCATATCTTTGTATGACCAAGCAAAGACGTCACTATACTCTCTTAGCATCTCGACCAATCTCTGCTTGACATCACTCTGCAATGCGGCTCCTATCCTGACATTCCTGACTAGTTCTTCAGAACCCAGATTCACGATCTCAATCTCTTCCTCATGAGGCAAAATAACTTTCTCTTCTTGTCTCAACAAGCGGGCCAACTCCTCGGGAAGGTCTTCATCTTCATCAATCTCTTCTTCGGCTTGATAGATCGGGCAATCGAAGTCAAAGTGAGTCGTAGAAGGTCCAGAGTCGATGTCATCTGCTATGTGGATCCTGCAATAACAATGGTTAAGCTTAAAACAAGGATATGCAGGTTAGCACAAACCTCATTGCCATTTTATTGTTTTTCAAAACAAATATAAAACAGGAATAACAGAGATCACAGTATTTGAATACGAAGAAAAACGCCTTTTGATTTATTGATAAAATGCATGTACATAATCAAACAAGGCCCTGACAATAAAACCGCTATGCCCCGGGTAGGACATAGGTTTGTACAATGATTGGAAAAATTAAATCATTACTCTTCGCTTGTCATCTGGATGATATCCTTGACGGACCAGTTGTTGAGGCTCTCGCCTGGCTTGCTTGGCTGGATCTAAGAGTCTAAGTCACAGTCGCTATCTCCGCTACCTTCAGACACTGCGTTGACGCTTTCAAATATCACCCCGCCACTGGTAAACTGGATCGGCCCTTTACCTCGCGACGCACTGCTAGAAGAAGAGGCTTCAGCCGCAGGAGAGTATCCTAACCCAAACTTGTCCTGCTTGTTAGGTATCTCCAAAATTCGCCCCCAGCCTCGGGTAGATCCGGCCTGGACAATGGCTCGGGCTTCTTTGAAGGAAGAGAGAGTCATCTCTGGCTTCTCGGTGACTACAGGAGCTACGTTCTTGACCTTGACAGCTTCGAACGCTTGGCATAGAGTTTCGTGGATTTCCCCATCCATCTCAACATACTTGAAGGACGACAAATGGCTCACCATTATATCTTTCTCGCCACATACAGTCACGATGCTACCTCCGACAGCGTACTTGAGTTTCTGGTGCAACGTGGAGGTCACGGCACCCGCCGAATGGATCCATGGCCGGCCTAAGAGACAGTTGTAGGCAGGCATGATGTCCATAATGTAAAAGACCGCGTCGAACGTTTCCGGCCCAACTTGGATCGGCAACGTCACCTCCCCGAAAACATGGCGTTTGGTTCCATCGAACGCTTTCACGACCAGATCACTGGGTGTGCAAATCACTCCGCGAGTATCTAACTTCATTAATGTCTTCTTCGGAAGAACATTGAGCGATGACCTTGTGTCCACCAACACATGGGACATAATCGTTCCCCTACACTCTATCGAGATGTGCAGGGCGCTATTGTGGTTCCTCCCCTTCGGCGTCAGCTCTAGGTCAGTGAACCCCAACCCATTTCCAGCATTCACGTGGGCTACGACCTCTTCCAGCTGGTTTACCGATATTTCCTGCGGTACATATGCGGCGTTCAACACCTTCAGCAGCGCGTTGCGGTGTGCCTCAGAACACAGCAACAGATTCAGGATGGAAATCTTCGAGGGTGTCTGATGGAGATGATCCACGATCTTGTAGTCACTCTTTTTAATCAGCCTCATGAATTCCTCGGCGTCTTTAACGAGTAAGTCTTTTTCTACCCCGCAAGGGATCTCTTCGATGACTTTACTTTTACCTTTATCAGTTGCATCAGCTCTGTCCGCTTTATCCGCCACGACCTCAGGTGGTGCAAACACTCTCCCGCTGCGAGTAATTCCGCCAACGCCCGCTAGGTTCTCCACAGACGACCCAAACGGTTCTAGTTCCAACTTCTGTCCATTGCAGTAGACCTCTGCCCCATAATGCCATGGGACATCATTAGTGCTTACGAAAGGTATCGGCCCAACTTTGGTGATGGTAATTGTAGGCGGTCTGGGTGCGGAAATAGTTATCGTTTGGCGAGGGATGGTGATGGTGGCAACCTCATCACCTTGCTTCAGCATTACCTCTCCCGATCCGCTTTCGGCCCTCCGGCTAAACTGTAGGATTCCCTCAGTCATCAGACTTTGAATCCCCTCTATCAACTGTTCACATCCATCAGGACTTGTCGCACAGCCCATGCACAGTTCTCCACAACCTGGAAAGAAACCTCTTTTCATCAGCTTAGCCTTAACGAAGCTAAGCGGTGTCTTCAGATCTCTGACGTCAGTCAACAAATCCGAACTCTCGTCTTCAATAATGGTGTTTACTCCACCTCCCCTATGATTCGGCATAGGGTTCTTCGTGACCTTTGGCACATTATCTGAGAAGTTGATGATCTTAGCATCCACCATGTCCTGCACCTTATGCTTGAAGGCTTTGCAATTCTCTATTGTGTGGCCTGGTGCCCCTGAGTGAAACTCACAAGTTGCATTCGCGTCATAACCTGGCGGAGGTGCCCCTGTCAAGGGAGCCAAGGTTCTCTTCTAGATCAACTGTAGCTGGAGCAGAGTCTGCAATAGTTGAGGTACGACATGGGCGGTGTCTCGAGGTGACGGCTCGACAGAGGTGCCCTGTTCTGATACTTTCGGTACCCTTGTTGATTCGACTGTTGCTGCTGCTGCGGCTGCTGCTACTGTGGCTGTTGAACGACCGGGATAGTTATGCTGGCCACCTGTTGGTGAGGGCCTTTACCCTTCCTTCGAGCGTTGGTCACGGCGCTCGTTTCTCCTTCCCGTCTTTTGCCACCATAAGGTTTCTTTCCGCCTCCTCCAGCTGAGGATGAATCACCTTGAATTTTTCCCAGTTTGATCCCATTTTCAATGTGCTCACCTGTGATAATGAGATCTGAGAAGGTTCAAGACATGCCGCTGACCAATTTCTCATAATAAACCCCTGGGAGGGTGGCTACAAACATTTGCACAAGCTCACGTTCAACCATCGGCGGCTGAACCCTGGCTGCCAATTCACGCCACCGCTGGACGTATTCCTTGAACCCTTCATTATTCCTTTGCGACAGATTCTGCAGTTGGACTCGGTTTGGGGCCAAGTCACTGTTGTATTGGTAGTGGTGCACGAGTTCTTCAGCAAGGTCTTTCCACGTGCGCACACTAGTAGGTTCCAGACTCATGTACCATTCGAGGGAGGGCCCGGACAGACTGTCTTGAAAGAAGTGCATCAGCAACTTCTCGTCCTCAGAATGAGCCGACATTTTCCGGTAGTATGATCTCAGATGGACGCGAGGGCAAGTGGTGCCCTTGTACTTTTCAAAGTCAGGTACCTTGAACTTGGGAGGCACCTTGAAATCAGCAATCAGTCCCAACTTGGACATATCAACGCCCAGGGTGTTCTGGTTCTCGATATTTCTCATCTTATCCTCGAGTGCCTTGACCCTTAGACGTGCTTCAGCAGTCAGCTCCCCTTCAGCACCTCTTTGAGATAACACATCGTCTTGACGATC
The DNA here is from genome assembly GCA_963859935.3 of Lathyrus sativus. Taxonomy (NCBI): domain Eukaryota; kingdom Viridiplantae; phylum Streptophyta; class Magnoliopsida; order Fabales; family Fabaceae; genus Lathyrus; species Lathyrus sativus. The sequence continues at coordinate 252,502,597 of OZ012739.1, forward strand.
TTCTAACCACGGCTGAGGCCCAAACAGATTTCCGACACCCGCAGTGCCGTTGCCCAGCCCAACATTGACATTAGCTTCGAAATTCCCATTACCGACGCCCGTCGTATTTCCGTTGAGCCCCATGTTAGCTACCACATTGTTGTTGGCACTGCCATTCCCCCCAGTCACGGGGACGCCATTCTGAGGAGTTTCAACTGGTGGAGGGGTAGGCACGGTCCCACCATGGAGTACGCCATTGCTATCAACCCTTGAAATCAGAGGCTGAACCAAGGTTCCGAGCTGATTCTGGCCATTGGCGACCGCTTGCATGAGCTCCATGAAACGGTCCATTCTTTCGCGGAGTTCCTGAACATCAGTTTGCACTTGCTCCATGATTCTGGTTTGATTTGCTCTGGTCGGATAGCGGTGGATAGGTCTCTGATCAATCCTGGAACAACCTGAAACAACCTGAAAACACAAAAGGGTTAGGAAAAACGACAAAGTGCTCGTTATGCAAATGCTTCATGCAAATGCAAACGTGTGTCTGTGCGTTAGGGAGATTTCCCCCGATCCTAGTGCCTGAGTGCCAGTGCTGATAATAAGAAGTCCGAGTCCAGTCATGGAAATAACATCTCATATATATGAAGAAAGCCCATCAAGGCAGTACACAACATCAGTGAGTACAAGATGAATCAATATCATGACCTCGACCAACAAGCCTGGTGATGGTCAGCATACAACAACGATCAAAACAGAAGGAATACAAATAGTCAAGTTCGGCCACGGGCGCGAAACTCTTCTAACAACCCCTTCGTTTCTGGATGATCAGGCCGATTGAGCAACCCTTCGACGAGTAACTCCCTCTGCATAATGGTGTATTGAAGACCTTCGACCGAATCTTCCCATGCTCCTTCGCCGAAACAATCTTCTAGCTTCCGCTTCTTGGATTCAAACGTCAGTTTGCGCTCCTTCAGGTTAGCAAGAGCTTTGTTGAGCTGGCCTTCGGCGGCATATCGGCGAGTAGTTTCTTCATCAAACCTCTTCTCACTGGCCTTCACTTGGGCTTTCAGCTTGGAGATCTGTTGCTTCAGCTTATCCTCCCGCTATTTCCTGTTGGCTAGGGTGGCCTTCCAATGCTGATTGAACTTGGATATCCTCCGATACGCTTCATCCAAGTGTTGCTTCTTCGTGGCCAGTACATCGTTGACAACTTTGAAGTATCGACCCATGCGCTCACGCTCAGCTATCTGCTTAGTCAAATTTGTCCCCAGCTGGTTCACCAGCTCTGTCTGCCTCTTGAAGGAATGAACGTCTTCGTTTCTCTCGCTTCAGAGCTGAGCCAATTCTTTCTCCAGTTCTTCATTTACCCTCTTCAATTCATCTCGCTCAGCTAACACCTGATTATGCTGCTAAATAGGCACAGTGGTGGGCTCTTCAATCACTGGAGGGCTTTCTGGCTTGGCAGGAGGAAACGACATCCCTATAGCATCCGCTCTGGCTCTGATCCAAGTCACATACGGAGTGTAGGCTTGGCTATTGCTTTTCCCCAGCAATGGTTTTCCCCTTTTACTGATACCATTCCAAGCGCGCTGAAGCTTAGATAACACATCCCCTTCTAGAAGACCAGTGAGGTACAGAGATTCCTGCACCTCTTCATCCTTCGACGGAGCTCTCAAAGCATAAGCAAACTGTCGGACCAGCAAAGACGGATTATAGTTTATACAGCCCTTCCTGCCTATCAAAGGCACGTTCGGAAACCCGCTGCAGCTGAAGATGATCTCAGTGCCCAACCTATCTCTATCAAACCAGGTAACATCCTCCGCTGATAGACTCATCAAACGCTTAGGCCACTCAGTTGTGGCTGCAGACGAAGCAAAGGGACCCCTCTTGGGTAGATGACTATCAAGCCATTTATAAAGCAGGGTTACACAACACGAGACGTTCTTACCCCTTCTGTTCTCGTTTTTGTAGTGGATGGAATGGTAAACATCTCCTATCAAGGTAGGGACTGGATTCCCTGAAGCAAAGATGTGGAAGGCGTCAAAGTCCACAAAGTCGGGCATATTGGGGAACAGAATGATGCCATATATGCACAGAGCGAGAATGGCGTTGAACACGACCCAACATCCGTCTTTGGCGCACTACTGAGCTTTTCCCACTAAGAACTGCAAGGAGAAACCGGGAACCTTGTTCCACCTAGACAAGACTAACTCGGAGGCATCTAGGTGAAGTGAAGGAGCTAGACTAGCCAGATTAGGCTCAGCATCCATATGAACAAAGGGCATCTGACTCTTGATAGGCACACCTAACAAATCAACATACTCTTCTAGCATAGGTGCGAGAACAAAATCCTAGAAAGTGAAGCATCTCAACGGAGGATCGTAGAACTGCAGCAGAGCGTGCAACCCATTCAACTCAAACGCAGAAGGTTTATGAACCAAACTGAGCAATTTGCCGTAAGATTTTCTGAACTCATCTCTCACAGAATCATCTGCTAAAGCGATCAAACCAGTCAGCTGAACAACATCAGGGGCAGGGAGCTTGTAAGCCACGGTCTTCCTCAGAGAACCCATAATAACACAATAGAAGGCAAGAAATCCTGAATCGGGGGAAACGGTACCTGCAACACAGACACACGTTAATGAAATGCAAATGAGTATGCAAAGCAATGTAAAAAATGCAATCATGCAGCAGGAGATCAAGGCAACTGTGCTGCGGAGATTCTGTATCAACAAAACCATGATGCTGCTCTATCAAGAACAACCACTATAGCTGACAAGAAGAAAACCCCGGTATTGGACCACAAATCTGCTCTGTCAAGAACACGCACACATAGGACCATAAATCTGCTCTATCAAGAACAACCATCTACTGATAAGGACCTCTGATACAGGACCAAAACTCTGCTCTGTCAAGAACAAACATCTGATAATAAGGACCTCTGATACATGACCAAAACTCTGCTCTATCAAGAACAAACATCTGATAATAAGGACCTCTGATATAGGACCAAAACTCTGCTCTGTCAAGAACAAACATGCATCTGCTGATGAGATCCTCAGATCCCAATCATGAACCTGCTCTATCAAGAACAAATACACATCTGATGATGAGATCCTCTGATCCCAACCAAAACTGATTCACTGTCAAGAAAATCAGGTAATCTGAAAGTTAGGGTTTCCTGCAACAAACCCAACCCTGCTCACAGGTATGGATCTAAACTGACACAAGTTCGGCATCCTATGCGGTCATCAGCGTCACAGACATTCAAGAGGCGTGATACGATACCCAGAAGGTGTGGCATCACCAGCTCATGAAGCGGCCTCACTCGGCTGAATTCCAAATGATCGGTCCCCAGAGTGGACAATCCTCCAAACCAACAACCCCCTCAACCCAAAGGGTTGAAAAAGAAGTCAACCGGGAGAACCTCGTCTAAGCGTGGATTTCATGAGACACTAGTGCCTGCCAAGCAAGCACGCGTCCACTAATTTCCACAACTAATGCTAAGTTCACTCAAGCCTGGGTCTGGCTTCTCACTATCAGAATGCCCCTCCCACAACAGCACAGATAATCATATCATACTGAAAATAACGTGCGGGAAATAAAAATGCGATAAATAAACACAACCTAACAAGTAATCATACAAGCTCTAGGATTGACTCTCGCAGGGGACGTCGGATCCCCAAACTGACTCGCATTCGGGACGTCGGATCCCAGGAAACTATCAAGTCCCCAGCAGAGTCGTCAACTGTCGCTTCCGTGAAAATAAGGTGCCGGCAAAACAGAAGAGTCGCTGCCTTTCGTTATTTATCCCTCAGAGCGGGAAAGGAAACGATCGGAAAAACCTGACGAATAGGTATAAGACAAGGTCGTCGCAACCGTTTCCTGGGTTCGGGAGTCGGTTACGCAAGGGGAAGGTATTAGCACCCCTCACGTCCGTCGTACTCGACGGGATCCACGCTTGTTGTGTTTACTGGACGAGTTGGTTTTATCTATCTACCTATCAAGGCTGGTCTGAAAAGGAAAATAAAAATGACTCGGCAAAGCGTCGCACTTTATGCCTACGTATTCTCATCAGAGAATGAGAAATCAGAGTCAACATAGTTCGCCTAACTACGGGGTAAGGGGAAGGTAGCTCGCCAATACGACAGTATTGTGCCTACGTACTCTCAACAGATATGAGAGATCAGAGCTTACGTAGTTCGGGATAATATGGATTACGGGGATTCAGATTCATCTGTTTTATCGAGTAGGGTTAAAAAGCAGTTCCAGCAGTTAGGGACGCAACCTGTTTGCGGTAGAACTGAAGTTTAACGACACTCTTTTCTTCAGAAAAGCTTCCTTTGAATTACGGGCCGACGGGGCAAAAAGGTTTGAAGTTTGTTTTCTGTCTTTTACGGAAGAAGTGTTTTTTATGTGTTTGCAATTTCAATCGCACTAAAGACTATGACCTGAGAGTGAATGCGTCGCACGTCACCTAAAGGGCGCCATACTAAACATCCAGACTGTTGAAAAGAAACTCTCCAACAATCCTTTCTCAGATAGCTTAAGGCTCGTAACGTACGAAAGAAATCATTCATGATTATTGTATTTTAAGCTGTTTTGAGATGAGAAGAGAGAGGCTCAACTAAAGGGAGACTATCAAGTCCTAATGTTGTCATGCCAAGGATTCATCCTATGGTTGAGGTTTGAAACAGGGAACTCCTAGAAGTTATCATGCATAGGTTTCAACCTAAAGTTCTAATCATCACTTCCTTATCAAAGGAAGTGAGATTCCTAGGGGATCATGTCAATGATAAACAGAAACAGGTACAACATCAGCTAAAACAGTAAACAGTAAACGACTGTAAAATGCATGCCATGCAAGTGAGGGAGGAAATGTGTGTGGGGCAGCAGCCTCCACAAGCTCATCTCAACCTCAAGCCAGATATGAATCACTGCAATCATACAGAAAAAATAAAATAAAGTGCTATCAAGCAAAATATAAGAGACTGTAATCATACAGAGGAAATAAAATGCTATCAAGCAAAACAATAATGAGCACCTGCAATCATACAGAAGAAATACAATGCTATCAAGCAAAATAAACCACATGGGCAAGGGAGCAGGGCTCTACCGAATACCCGCAAGCAAAGCCACACAGTAAAAATACAAGCAGAGGGAGCAACTCAACCTCTAGTGCAATCATGCTCCTAGCTTACATCAGTCTAGATATGAACTTATTCTAATGCATCAGGAAAGTCAAACAAGTCACAGCAATGCAGAAAAGAAAATAGACAAGAAAGAAAGCAGATCAACAGCTCTTTCAATCCCAAGCTTCAGCTCTTTTGACAGCAATTCAGTCTTCAGACTTCAATCACCCTTCATGGCTATCCTCCTCAATAACAAGTATTAACTTGCTCCTCCAAGGTTCTAACACATCAAACATAAGTATCAACCTATTCTTTCTCCTTCAAGCTTCAGCTCTTCAGTCAATTCCACCTTCAGGCTTCACTCCTAACTGCAAGTATCAACTTGATTCCTTCAGGTTCTCAATGCCTCAATGCAAGTGTCAACTTATCCTTTATTCCTCAAGCCTCAGCTCTTCACTCAATCTCAATTGAATCCTCTTCATAAGTATCAACTTGATCTTCAAGCTTCATCTCTCTTTGCTTTACTAGTATCAACTTGGCTTTCCCCTTCATCTACAAGCTTCAGCTCCTCAGGGTAGTCTTCAATCACATGGAAGTGTCAACTTCATCCTTCAATCTTCTTCAAGCAAGGAACTCCATCCTCTAACAAGGGATAAAGATTCATCTATCAAGAGCAAAGTTTGGATGATTGGTAGCAGAGTGAAGACCAAAGGTCACCACTGAGCATCCTGTCATCAGAGAAAGGGACCCTCAAAGGTTCTATCAATTTGCAAAGAGCCACACATCATGAAAAAGGAGGGATGAGGCCTTTACAAAGGGACCTTCTATCATAGGGAAGAATGGAATTGATCAACATATTCCATGTTAATGAAGGAAGAGAACTATCTAGAAGCTCTGCCTACAAAACCCTAATCTTAACCTAATCAGGACTACACCACAAGAAGGGAAGATCTTCAAATCCAAGCCTCTTCAAGCAATCCAATGCATCTTCAACTTGTATCCATCATCACCCAAGAACAAGCAAAGCAACAACCCTAATCTAAGGGAACTAAAGATGTTAATCTAGTTGAGTTAGTGCCTTAGAATCATCTAAAACTAGCACCTAAACTAAAATCAATCAAAAATAGTAAACTATCTTATAAATTTCTACAAAAATTCCTAAGGGATCCTAATTCAATTAAGAATTCCTCATACAAAAACCAGGGACTAAATCATCTATTAAGTCCTAAAATTAAGTTCTAAACCATAAGGTGTCAACCATAAACCCTAAAAATGGAGCTTCTAAAGGTTTCAACCTAAACTACCACTTATGTTCATCACAAAAATCTGAGAAAATTCTATGGGGAGCATGCATGTCTATGCTAACGACTCACAAAAAATCAGGATCAAAATCATCGTCATGTGATCACACAAAATTCCACAAAATCAAGTATCAAACATAACTATTTTAATATCAATTAAAATGTGAAAATTCTCATAAAATCAGAAAATGCATGAAATAAAAATATTTTTTATCTAAAAAATACTAGACTCAGTCATGAATATAATGCAAAAAGAATGGGGTTAATTGGATCATTTTTTCAATTTTATATGATGTAATCAAGAACCATGAATAAAAATGAAAAAATAAAGAAAATCCAAATAAAATAACCAAATGCACGGTGCAAGTAGTAACCAGAATCAGTTCATATAATGGATTGGGCCCAATAAGGGGGTGTGAGTATCAATATGCACTAAGCCCGCCCAGACTACATTAATGAAACACATCGTTTCATCCAATTCAGAGTCCTTCACAAACTAAAATCAAAACGTGGCCGTTGGATCATGCCTTCAGTCAAAGTCCAACCAAGATCTGATGGCTATCAAGTCGTCTTCTCCAATTCAAACCTCTGCAACTCGCGCGCAGCTCCGGCCACCACCGGTGGTGCTCCGGTCACCATTCCACAACCCTAGTTCAACATAGAGTCCACCATAGGCCACAATCCCTTAATGAAACATGTTCCAAATTCCCTCACGAATTCATTCATGCCCTTAATTTTCTCTGAAGCCTCAAGATTCACAAGAACCAATCCTCAACCGAAAATGGTAATATCCTTAATTGGTCACTAATTCTCAAACTAACTATCTGAAAACCTTCCTACACCGTTCTACAATGCATCTAACACCCTAATTCGTATTGATTCTACCTAATTTAAGATGGAAGAAGAAGTTTACATACCTGTCAAATCTTGATGAACAGATGAACTAAATCTTCGAATCAAGCTCTCCAACCTTCCAGACACGATCAATGGATCATTCCCTTGCTTCTGTATGCACAAGAACTGGATGAAAACTCCTGAAACTTGAAACCCGATGGTGAGTTGCAGGTGGAAGAATCTGAGCTCAAGAACACCAATCAGCCATGAATTCCTCTTGATTATGATCTGGAATCAATCCTTAGCATCCATGGAAGGAGTTGCAATCAAGAAAATGGATGGAAAGTGAAGAAATTGGTGAAACCGAATTCAGTTGCAAGCTATGCAATTTCAATCTCAATCTTTGCTCTCTCCTTCAATCAACACCAACCTTTGCTTCGGATCATCTCTACTCAATATATAGAACATGTATGAGTGATCTAGAACCGTCTAGATCCTTCTAATGAGAGTTTCAATCTCTCATGTCATGAGATTTTCAATCATATGCCATGGTGTGCATAATTCTGTTTGCAGCTTGAAATCCCTCCCATTCTCTTCCAATTTCTCCCCTAGTGACATTTTGAAAGTGTTTGGCTTGCAAGGGATCTTGCTCATGCCTTGAATTTGAGTTTTGCAAATGTTACTTATGATCTAAGTAACTACTTTTCAAAGCAAGTCCACAAATTAGACCTCAAATAAAAAATGTGGCTAAACCAATGTTCTTAAAATGTTTTCTAGAGTCAAAATGATATATTACATGCTTTGGTTTGGAGGTGTAGATCAAAAATATCAATTTCCAACTTTGGTTTATTTAACTTATACCCTTATTTTAGGTCATTTTTGCAACTTTGAGCCACAAGAAATTTCAACAACTCATGACCTCTTTACTAGCCTTAAAACATAATTTTGAACAAGTTTGATGTTTAACATTTTCCCATTTGAAGCTTGGAAACAGGAGTTATGGCCTTATGGTTGAAATGACCTGTAATCTCCAAATGACCAAAATACCCTTGACTTGTCAAAGCCATAACTTGAGTTCTACAAATCCTATAAAGGACTTCTAGTACTATATAGAAAGCTAAGAAGATAAGGAACAACATTCATGTTGACCAAAAGTTCATAGGAATCTTCCTTCTAGGGCAAAAGTTTCATGCAAGTTGGACAACTTTCAAGCTCCAAATTCACATACCTCAGATGACCTGTAACTTGTCAAAGTCATAACTTGAGTTCTACAAATCCTATCAAGGACTTATAGCACTAAAATTAAAGCTAAGATCAAGCTATACAACATTCATGTTGGGGGTAAGATGAGATGACAATCACATCTTGAGCTAAACTGCCTTGAAGATAGGGGTCAAACTAGGGGATTTTACACTGTCAAGCCTTAGAAACCCTAGCTTGAAACTTCTCAAACTCTTCAATCATGATGAGTTGACCTTGGAATAATCCTTATAGCATCTCAATGCATCAATCCATGATCACATGGCTCTTGTATTAGGTCTCAACTTTCTCCAAATCATCAGTTGACCTAGGGTTGACCCAATCAAACCCTAACTGCACCACTCATGGCTGAGTCTTCTTAATCTTGCACAATGACCTATCTAGGCCTCAAAGTGACCTTCAAAACTTCTAATGAGATCTCTCAAGACCTCAAGTCTAACTTCATGGCTTCAGAATCATCTGAGGACTTCCCACAACTCTCAAGTTAGGAGGCCTACACACTTTTGGTTTCAACCACTCCTTCTGAGGATCCTTTAACTTCTCTAACAAGGATATCAACCCTTGAACACTTGAATAAGCTTCTTAGCTAGCTTCAAGGTCTTGTGTAGCTCTTGATTGGTAGTCATACCTTCTGATCTCCTGCACACATGTCAATGAAATGCAAATGATAATGCTAATGTGCATGAAATGAAACACAAGCTAGGTAAAGAAATGTTGGGCAAATTTTGGGGTGCAACACCATCTAGCCAATCTTCCTATCTAAGCCGGCTTTTCAAAGATGTACTTTATCGGGTCCATCTTGAAGATTAGTAGAGTAGTATGGCAAATCATGTATTGTCTCAAGCGTTTGGCCGCCCAGGCTAGAGCACAACAAGCCTTTTCTAAAGGTGAGTAACGACTCTCGCAATCGATGAACTTCTTACTCAGGTAGTAGATTGCATGTTCCTTCTTCCCTGATTCATCAGTTTGGCCCAGGACACAACCCATTGAATCTTCCAATACTGTCATGTACATGAATAGAGGCTTTCCTGGTACTGGAGGAATTATTATTGGAGGTTCTTGGAGATACTCCTTGATCTTCTCGAATGCTGACTGGCAATTCTTATTCCACACAACTGTTTGATCTTTTCGTAACAACTTAAAGATCGGTGTGCAGGTAGGTGTCAAGTTAGAGATGAACCTGGAGATGTAGTTTAATCGTCCAAGGAAACCTCTTCTTTGTTTCTCCGTTTATGGGGATGACATTTCTTCAATTTCTCTAACCTTGTCGGGATCTACTTCAATTCCTTGTTGACTAACAATGAACCCGAGTAGCTTGCCAGAACGAACCTCGAAGGTGCTTTAGCCGGATTTAGCCTCAACTAATATTTTCAGAGTCTTTCAAACAATTTTAGCAAATGACCCAAGTGATCCTCTTCATTTCAAGATTTTGTGATCATACCGTCCATGTACACCTCAATTCCTGATGCATCATGTCATGGAAAAGTGAAACCATGGCGTGTTGGTATGTTGCTCCTGCATTTTTCAACCCGAAAGGCATGACCTTATAACAATATGAAATTCTGGCTACCCAACAGTGGATGTTATCACGGATGTTATGACATTCATTGTAACACATACTACTGGTCTTAATAACAAGCTGTAAATGAAAGCAGTAAATAACACAAGTAATTGTTCACCCAGTTCAGTGTCAACCACACCTACATCTGGGGGCTACCAAGCCAGGGAGGAAATTCACTATTAGTAGAATTAATTCAGAGTCAAACAACCTGTTTGCACTCTTCACTTAAGACCTACCCAATGACACTTCAGCCTAATAGTAGACCAGAGTTTCCCACTCACTCCCCCTCAATCCCCTCAATGATATCAATACACAATTACAATTGAGATATGAATACATACTTCAAACACACCTTGATCTTGCTTCACAACTTTGATTAAGGGACACAACACTCTTGCTTAAAAGCTTTGAGTGACACAATAAACACAACAGTTCACTAACACTAAACCAGAGCAATCATACACCAGACAATTTCATGGCCTACAAGGAATCCTAAGACTCCTAAACACACGTGAAGAACTTTGTTCTGCACTCACAAATCACACTCTCCAATCTCTCTCCAGAAGCTCTGCCCTATTTGGAATGATCTTTCTGTTATTTATAGCAGCAGACTTGCTTTGGGCCTTGATGGAGAAATTAGGTTTACCCAAGATAGACCTCTCTTCATGAAGCTGTGCACAACCAATTGAGTCAGGGGTATTCCAGTTTATCCTTAGTAGTGCCTGTTATGTCGCCTAAGATAACTAGGCTACCTAGAATGTTTCCTGAAGTATAGCCTGAGCTAATAACAGAAAAACTAACACTGTGCACCTTGATGTCATACGCTCGATGTCATAACATTCAGTCATGACATTCAGCTTCACTTACTCTTAGCTTTCCCTGCAGAACACTCTTCATGTATGTCATAACATCAGTTATGACATTCATACATACTCCAATATTTTGCCACAAAATGCAGCCAATCAAAAACATCTACAAACTCCCCCTTTGGCAAATTTTGGCTAAAACACTCTGTTACAGTCTCAAAGATTATAACCACCAGAAGTCATATAATTTATCATGCAGGAAAGCTAGCTAAAACACACTCACACTGTTAGCTCTCAGCTTCTCAGGATCAACTTGTTCACACACAATCATCTGTTAGTCAACACTACATATGTCACAATGTTTTGAGTAACATTCTAAGTTACTCCCTCTCCACTGATGCATACCACATTAGCTGTACACAACCTGCAGCCAACCTGCAGTCACACAAATTATCCAGGCTTTTCTGGATGTCAAGACATTCAGGATGACATCCTGAAGAACACAATCACCTGTTATATCCTGTGCTACTCCCCCTGAAACAATGCACAGCCATACACACATTCTGCAAACACCCTGCAGATACACACAAAACTAGAAGCTATCCTACTACTAGGTTCCATCAAGGAACACACACTTCTAACATACATTCCTACACTCATTAGGAACTCATACATGCAAGCACGCACACTAGCAGCAACAAACAATCAACTCGTAAATGCAAGCATGCACACTAGTAGCAACAAACAATCAAGTCTTCCACCTGCTATTCCACCTGTGAGGAGCAAAAATCTAAATCATATCTAGCCCATCTAGCCCTGCTGTTGCTACCACTCTTCTCCCCTTTTTTAGCCACAAATTAAGATCAAACTAATTAAAGAGTATAGATCATTATGGAAGCACATATGTTAGGGGTTATTACAACAAACTGCTCATGAAGAGCATCAAAATCAAATTCATGCTGTCATAACAAACTTTTAACCAAAGAACCAAATAAAATCACATCAGTAGCACACCATCATCAGCTCAGTAGCCAGCAGCCTGAGCCCCACAGCAGCCTATCAGCTCATCACTCTTCCTCCTCAGAGGAACTAGAATTACTGTCATCCGAATCTGACAATGAGATGTCCTTATTTATGTCATCTGGGTCGTCCTCTAGCATATCAAAATTGTGAGGTGGGTCCATGCGAGCCAGGGGAACGAAGATGCCTCACACAGGCCGCCCTGTTCGGAGAACCTCAGTGACAATTTCATCGATGGATTTTCCAACATAAGTTGAGCCTTCCTTGTTCTTCATTCTAGCAAAGTCCTCATGTGTTGGAGAAGAATTACATGGGGTGTAGTGTGTGGATTTGTCTGTCGAAGAAGATGAAGCCTTAGACGTATCTGCGAAGGTTTTAGCATGTTCATTTGTCTGGGAAGCACTTGGATTGGAAGACATTTTGTTGAGCATGAGAGGCAATTGAAGGCTATGAGAGGGATTTTGAAAAGTAGTAGCGGTAGAGAAAACCATATGCACAGTGAGATACCAAGGTTGTGTGGAATAGAGAGCTTTAAGGGTCAGAGGCGTGGACTGCATTAAAGTTTTAAAACTCTCACGTGCTAGTAATTGCTATGAGTCCTTATACATGCAAATACCCAATTTTCCTCATAGATTTTCGAATTGAGCAGCATCTAGAGCCTTTGTAAAAATATTAGCCAGCTGTAATTCAGTGGACACATGTTCTAGGGTGATCACTTTGTCTTCCACAAGGTCTCTTATGAAGTGGTGCCTGATATCAATATGCTTGGTTCTGCTATGCTGAATTGGATTCTTGGAAATGTTGATAGCACTTAGATTGTCACCGTACAAAGTCATGACATCCTGAGTGACATTGTATTCAGTCAACATTTGCTTCATCCAGACCAGTTGAGAACAACTTCTACCAGCTGCTATGTATTCAGCTTCAGCAGTGGATAATGAGACACAATTTTGCTTTTTGCTGAACCATGATATGAGGTTGTTCCCTAAGAAAAAGCATCCACCAGAGGTGCTCTTTCTATCATCAACACTTCCAGCTCAGTCAGCATCATAATACCTAGATAAAGTAGGATCACACCCATGAGAGTAAAGTATACCATACTCACAAGTTCCATTCACATATTTGAGAATCCTTTTGACTTGATTTATGTGCTTACCTTAGGATTTACTTGATATATGGCACATACACCAACTGCAAATGCAATATCAGGTCTGCTGGCTGTTAGATACAACAAGCTTCCAATCATGCTTCTGTACAGGCTTTGATCAACATTAGTACCACTCTCATCTTTTGATAACTTTAGATGAGTGTGTGCAGGTGTTCTTTTGTGACCAAGATTGTCCATCCCAAACTTTTTGACTATGTTTTTGGTATATTTACTTTGGGAGATAAATATAGAATCTTCCATTTACTTGACTTGCAATCCAAGGAAGTAAGTTAATTCACCACTTATGCTTATTTCAAACTCAGATTGCATGTGATTGACAAATTGTTTCACCATTTTGTCTGAAATCCCTCCAAACACTATGTCATCCACATAGATTTGTGCAATCATGATTTTTCCACCTTCATCCTTTTCAAAAAGGGTCTTGCCTGTCCCTCCTTTTTTGTATCCATTGGTGGTAAGGAATTAAGTCAGTCTCTCATACCAAGCTCTAGGAGCTTTATTCAATCCATATAGTGCCTTTCTCAACTTGTATACATGGTCTGTCAAGTTAAGATCCTCAAATTCCTTGGGTTGTGCCACATATACTTCCTTATTCAGATATCCATTCAAAAAAGCACTCTTCACATCCATCGGGAATAGTTTAAATTTTAGGATGCAAGCAATTCCTAACAACAACCTGATTGACTCAAGTCTTGCAACTGGTGCAAAAGTTTCATCAAAATCAATTCCTTCAACTTGAGTATAACCCTGTGTCACTAATCTAGCCTTGTTTCTGGTTATAACTCCTTGTTCATCAGACTTGTTCTTGTTAATCCACTTGGTTCCAATGATGTTTGTTCCTTCAGGCCTTGGAACCAATTCCCACACTTCATTCCTTTTAAACTGTTCCAACTCATCTTGCATGGCCTTGATCCAATACTCATCATTTAAAGCCTCCTTCACATTTTTGGGCTCAATCTTGGATACAAAGCATGAATTTGAGACGATTTCTCTGGTTCTGGTTCTTACACCACTGTTGAGGTCTCCAATGATAAGATCTTTGGGATGATCTTTCAAGATCCTGATAGAAGGTTCTCTGTTGGGAGTTTCTGATTCATAATCAAGAGTTACATCTTGAACATCTTCAAAATTGACTATATCAGCAGCTGGTGTCTCAAGCAATGTTACACCATCCTCTATGACATTGATTTCTTCAGGATGATAATCAATAATAACATTAATGGATTCCATCAGGACTTTTGTTCTGGAGTTGTATACTTTGTAGGCTCTGCTGTTAGTAGAGTATCCCATAAATATGCCTTCATCACTTTTGGGATCCATTTTCCTCCTTTGTTCACGATTTGTCAAGATGTAGCACCTGCTCCTAAACACATGGAAATACTTCACAGTTGGTTTTCTTCCTTTCCATAATTCATACAAAGTGGAAGATGTTCCCTTTCTCAAGGTAATTCTGTTGTGAACATAACATGTTGTATTCATTGCCTCAGTCCAAAAGTGCATAGGTAATTTCTTTGCATGAATCATGGCTTTGGCAGATTCTTGAATAGTCATATTTTTCCTTTCTACTACTCCATTTTGTTGAGGAGTAATAGGGGAGGAGAATTTATGACTGATACCTTTTGTTGAGCAGAATTCAGCAAATTTAGAGTTTTCAAACTCCTTTCCATGATCACTTCTGATCCTGATAACACCACTCTCCTTCTCTCTTTGGAGTTTAATGCAAAGATCTTTGAAGACTTCAAACACATAAGATTTTTCTTTGATGAAGTTTATCCAGGTGAATCTAGAGTAATCATCAACAACTACATAGGCATATCTTTTTCCACCCAGACTTTCTACTTGCATTGGTCCCATCAGGTCCATGTGCAATAGTTCCAGAACTCTGGAGGTAGTCAGGTGTCCAATCCTTGGATGAGATGTCTTGGTTTGCTTTCCTACTTGACATTCACCATATACCTTTCCTTCATCAATAATCAACTTTGGAATTCCTCTCATAGCTTCCTTGGAAATGATCTTTTTCATCCCTCTTAGATGAAGATGTCCAAGTTTTTGATGCCATAGTTTAACTTCCTTTTCTTCTTTGGCCATAGAACAATTAGTGGAGTTACTTGAGATTTGAGGCTCCCACAAGTAACAGTTATCTTTAGACCTGGCTCCCCTCATGACTTCCTTTTTATCTCTATTTGTGACAACACATTCTCCCTTTGTGAAGTTGACATTGAGTCCTTGATCACAGAGCTGACTGATACTAATCAAGTTGGCAGTCAATCCCTTCACCAGCAATACATTGTCTAGGTTAGGAACTCCAGGACAATCTAGTCTCCCAACACCTTTGATTTCCCCTTTTGCTCCATCACCAAAGGTTACATACCTAGTGGAATGTGGTTTGATGTCCATCAAGAGATTCTTTATTCCAGTTATGTGCTTAGAACAGCCACTATCAAAATACCAGTCTTCTTTAGCTGACACTCTCAAAGAAGTATGAGCTATTAGGCCAACCTCCTTTGCCACCCATTGGTGCTTCTTGACAGGAGCATCTTGATGAAAGTGACTAGGAAATCCATGCAGACTGAAGCAAAATGGTTTTATGTGTTCAAATTTTCCACAGTAGTGACACCTCCACCTTTGGGACTTTCTCCTCGCCTGATTCATGTTTTTGGTCTTCTGATGTTGTGACATTGTTCGTGACATCTGTTTTGGTCTATGATATTCAGCCTTTGGTTTCAAGGTGGGTTTCTGTTCACCTACACATCCTAGTCCAGACATGTTTCCTGCTTGCTGACCACTCTATTGGATTTTTTCTAAAGTGTCAGTCCCAGGGTTTAGCATCCTGACAGATTTAGTCATCTGATCAAGTTTGTAGTTTAACATTTTGACCTCACTGTTGAGTGAGTCAATGGTTGCAAGATTCTCCTTCTTCTCAGCTTCAAATTTCTTAATGATTTTCTTATGCTTCTCCTCTAGTTGACATATTTCAGCACTCTTGTTGTATAGCTGTTTATATGAGGCTGCAAGTTCATCAAAGGTCAGCTCATCTTCACTTGAGTCACCATCAGATATGCATACGCTGTTCAGAACAGTGACATGCTTGGCTGATTCTTCTTCTGATCCACTCTCGGAATCTCCGTCAGACCAAGTAACTGCTAGGCCCTTCTTTTGCCTCTTGAGATAGGTGGGGCATTCTATTTTAATGTGCCCATATCCCTCACATTCATAACACTGAGCTCCTTTATCTTGGTTGGAATTTTCTTCAGACTTGGTTCTTTTGTTAATGTCAGATGAGATGTTATTAACATTAAATCTACCCTTCTTGTCTACCTTTTTCATGAGTCTGTTGAATTGTCTTCCAAGCATAGCTACAACTTCTGAGAGATTCTCCTTGCTTCCATCATTGTCTTCATTAGAGTCTTCTGCTGAATTTGTGACAAGGGCTATGCTTTTGTTCTTTTCAGTTTGATCACACATTCCCATCTCAAAGGTTTGTAGTGAGCCAATGAGTTCGTCCACCTTCATATTGCAAATGTCTTGAGCTTCTTCAATGGCAGTGACCTTCATGGCAAACCTTATAGGCAAAGATCTGAGTATCTTTCTCACAAGCTTTTCTTCATACATCTTTTCTCCCAAGACTCCTGAGGTGTTTGCAATCTAAAGAATATTCATGTAGAATTCATGAATAGTCTCATCCTCTTTCATTCTCAGACTTTCAAACTTGGTGGTCAGCATTTGTAGTCTTGACATCTTGACTTTAGAGGTTCCCTCATGAGTTATCTTGAGAGTATCCCATACCTCTTTAACCAGTTCACAATGATGCACCAGTCTGAAAATGTTCTTGTCTATACCATTAAATAAGGCATTTAGAGCCTTAGAATTTCCAAGAGCCAAGGCTTCTTTCTCTTTGGTCCATTCTTCTTCAGGTATAAGCACAAATACTCCATCTTTATCAGTCTTCACTGGATGTTCCCATCCTGAGTTTGCTGTTCTCCGTGCCTTGCTGTCTAAAGACTTTAAGAAGGCTATCATCCTAGGTTTCCAGTAGTCATAATTAGAGCCATCCATAATTGGTGGTCTATTTGTGAATCCTATATCTTTATCCATAGTACCAAAATTTATCTTCCCTATATCTCACCCAGAAAATAATAGGTAGGGTGCCTACTCTGATGCCAATTGAAATTCTGGCTACCCAAAAGTGGATGTTATCACGGATGTTATGACATCCACTGTAACACAGACTACTGGCCTTAATAACAAGCTGTAAATGAAAGCAGTAAATAACATAAGTAATTGTTCACCCAGTTCAGTGTCAACCACACCTACATCTGGGGGCTACCAAGCCAGGGAGGAAATCACTATTAGTAAAATTAATTCATAGTCAAACAACCCGTTTGCACTTTTCACTTAAGACCTACCCAATGACACTTCAGCCTAATACTAGACCAGAGTTTCCCACTCACTCCCCCTCAATTACCTCAGTGATATAAATACACAATTACAATTGAGATATGAAGACACACTTCAAACACACCTTGATCTTGCTTCACAGCTTTGATTAAGGGACATAACACTCTTGCTTAAAAGCTTTGAGTGGCACAATGAACACAATAGTTCACTAACACTAAACCAGAGCAATCATACACCAGACAATTGCTTGGCCTACAAGGAATCCTAAGACTCATAAACACACGTGAAGAACTTTGTTCTTCACTCACAAATCACACTCTCCAATCTCTCTCTAGAAGCTCAACCCTATTTGGAATGATCCTTCTGTTATTTATAGAAGTAGACTTGCTTTGGGCCTTGATGGAGAAATTAGGTTTACCCAAGATAAACCTCTCTTCATGAAGCCGCACACAACCAATTGAGTCAGGGGCATTCTAGTTTATCCTTAGCAGTGCCTGTTATATCGCCTAAGATAACTAGGCTACCTAGAATGTTTCCTAAAGTATAACCTGAGCTAATAACACAAAAACTAACACTGCCCGCCCTGATGTAATACGCTCGATGTCATAACATTAAGTCATGACATTCAGCTTCACTTACTCTTAGCTTTCCCTGCAGAACACTCTTCATGTATGTCATAACATCAGTTATGGCATTCATACATACTCCAATGTTTTGCCACAAAATGTAGCCAATCAAAAGCATCTACATAATAGGTGCCCTAGGGAGTGATGAAGGTTGTTTTTTCCATGTCTGTCGGATCCATCTTTATATGGTTATAGCCGAAGAATCCAACCTTGGCATATCTTGATAAGACCAAGCGAACGCATCAGCGTAATCTTTGAGAAGCATTATCAGTATGTCTTTGACTTCTGACCCTAGCGATGCCCCAATTTTGACCTCTGATCAGTGCATATTTATGCATATTCTCCTACATTTTTACTTAGGCATTTCTTTATTTTATTTTTTTTTATTATTATATTTTATTATATTTTCTTATTTTATTTTATTTTTGGTTTAATTTAATTATCGCAACTATTTTTCAGCTTTAGCAGTCTGCACGAAAACGATCATAACTGGAGTTCCGGGAATTCGTTTGAGGCGTTCTAAAAATCGCCGGAAAGCTAAGAGAGAGAGAGCTACGACTTTCATGTTGGAGTCGAAGTCAGATTCGGAGCTCAAAATTCTAGAATTTCGTTTCAAGTTACAGCATTAGAATTCTGTTTTAGTTTTGATCTTGTTTTGGGCCTGGGTTATGTTTTTGACCAAGTTGGGTTATGAACTGAATCCATTGTTTTATTTTGAGGGGAAACCTCGTTTACAGTATCTGTTGCGGTTAGAATATGATATCAAATTATTAATTAATTTGAATCGCATCTTTAGTTCACAACCGCTCTTTGATTTATCCAAAGGAAAAAGGTCAAAAGAGGAAAACCTAATTTTGCATCGTAAAGACAATGCAGGAAGAGATTTAGGTAAGGGGTTGGTTAAGCTTAGGGAAGGTACTAGCACCCTAAACTTCTGTAGTACTCTACAGGAACCTTTTGTTTATCGTATGCTTTTTTATTTATATTTATTATCTGCTTTAATATATATTGAGCTAAGGGATAAAGTGACCTAAAGACCTAAGGGTTAGTCCTAAGTTTACTCGGCAAGACGTCGCGTCTTGTGCCTACGTATCCTGGATAGGGAATGGAATCAGAGTAATCGTAGTTCCCATCGAAAGGGAGGTTAGAAACTTCTTGACTGTGGTCAAGGTTTGAATGGGGAATAAACATATCTTAAGGACACGCTTACGTGGAGTCTTTGAAACTCCTATTTCTATGTTGAATTTGTTAATTGAAATTAGGGTTAAATTAGGGATTCCATGGCGGGAAACCTTAAACAAAGTACGGCGACTCTTTGACCTAATGCTAAGGTAAAGGGCATTTTCGTCCACAGCAGGACACCTAGGCTATTAGGGTTTTTGAAACGGTCAAAAATTAGGGTTATTGACTCGGCGGTCAAACGACTAGACCTAATTCCTTCGGAGGGGATTTTAACGGCAAATCATGCAAGATATAACAAATTATTATACGGCAGAAATAAAGTACAGAAAATAATGAAAGCGATAAAGAAAGCATCGCGACGATCACTCGCGTAAATTACAAATCCCCAAAAAATGCAAAATAAAAAATAAACCGCGACCATGGCCTCGCGTAAATTACATCCATGGGACAAAGACGAACAAATAAAATAATAATAAGCTGAAGCAAACAAATTAAGGAGTGTTAGACGAAAAAGAAAAAGGACGGAAACGTTAGGAACTTCTTATTTTTTAATTTTTATTTAAAAGAGAATAATGGATTTTGAATTTTTACTAGAAACAAATGTGTTAATTTCATGGCTATTTTAAGATCTAAATTTAGAAGAGTTCATAACTTTTTGTGAAAAATAGAGTCTTAAATTTTATTATAAAAAAAAAGAGTTTAAATTTTTATTATGAGAAAAAATAAAGATTTTTTATTATGAAAACATAGTTTTTATTTTATTATGAGAAAAAATAAAGTTTTTTTTTAATGAAAAACAGAGTTTTTATTTTAGATTTATTAAAGGAAAAAGATTAATTAAGAAAAATGTTATATTAATTATTACTATTATTAAATCATAAACTAATAAAATAATAAAATAATTAATAATTAATAAAAATAAATAAAAAAAGAAGAAAAGGAACCTAATTAAAAGTGGAGGGGGAAACAAATCATTTGTTATTATAAGAGGTATCTCATCTTCTTCATTCTCTTTGTCCCACGCGGCGGCCATTAAAGCTCCAAAGAGCTTTTCGCTCCATTTTTCCAAAGCTTCTCTCATCTCTTTCGTGTTGCATGTGCGATTCCTCTTCCGCTGAATGTGTCCCTGAAAAAAAACCATGAAAACAAAACCATAAATCAATTTTGATAAATTTCTTACGGAATAACGGCCGGATTCGAAGCTTCTATCGGACGATGGTGGTGAATCTTTGATCTTGATGATGAAGCCTTGAAGGTTTTTCAAAAATCTCCCTGCTTCTGATAATTCGTGAGAACGGCCGCCGTTTTTTCTTTTTGTCTCCTTCTCCCCTTTTCTCAAATGCAACTCATGTTTATATAGGTAACAAATTAGGGTTAACTCTAACCTAATGCCTATTTTAAAGCCCAACTTAAATAATTAGTCAAAACTAAAACAAACTAAAACAAACTTAAAAGAAAAAAATCTTTTCTAATATTTTTAATTTTATGATTTTTTGATGTTTTTACGAATAATATAGAAAAAAGTGAAAAAATAATATTTTTTAAAAAATAATTTAAATAAAATACGAAAATAATAATTAAATAATAAAAAAAACTATTTTGTTATTTTTTTTTATAAAAATAGAAAAGTTAGAATAAAAATAAAAGAAAAACAAAAAGTGAAGAAGGTGGGATTCGAACTCACAACTCCTTACACACGATCTCTTGCCAGTTGTGCCATTTTATTCATTCAAAATAAAGTGGCACTAGAAACTATGTAAAGGTAGGACAAATTTGGGGTGCAATAGATGCCCCTATTTAAATAGCTTCACCGGATGATTTGATCAGCGGAGACTTGAGAAATCGCGGTGAAAGGGATTTAAATACAGATAACCGGAAATTTGGCCCCTAGATGCAGTGATATGCAATGATATGGACAAAATAACACGAACTATAATGCTGACAATGCCATGAATCTAATATGATGCGTATGATGGAATGATGAATGCAAGGATGCAGACAACACGACGTCATAGGGGACAGCGCAGCGAAGAATTGCATTGGGGAAGAAGACACGCGGTGGTGACAAGGTAACATAGGATCCACACGGAGGCAGGACCAGGTAAACGACAGACGCTAGAGTTTTTGGGACATTCCTTGAAGAGATAGAGCGGGATCTTCAGGACTCACCAGAAAACATATAGGGAGAGACAAACATCAGAACATTTCGGAAGAACATCGAAAAGGAGACACGTCGTATCTGGAATAACGTCAGATAGACATGACACGAAATAGTAGATGGGTGCCAAGTAAACTGGACTTTGTCCACAAGGTAAGACGCGGATAAAACACGACCTCGGGGAGAAAAATGCAAATGGGGATAAAACACCCATGCTGCCAAGTAACTAAATTCGTCCACAAGGTAAGACGCGGATAAAACACGACCTCGGGGAGAAAAATGCAAATGGGGATAAAGCACCCATGATGCCAAGTAAATTGGACTTCGTCCACGAGGTAAGACGCGGGTAAAACACGACCTTGGGAGAAGAAGCAAATGGGGATAAAACACCCATGATGCCAGGTAGATTGGAATTCGTCCACGAGGTAAGACGTGAGTAAAACACAGCCTTGGGAGAAAAAGCAAATGGGGATAAAACACCCATGATATGCACATGTATAAGAATTATGCTATGATATATGATCACATGCAAATGCAGATGACGATGACAAGGCTCGACTCTGTTGGTGAGATGACAAAACTGGAAGACTGATTCCTCAACCCATACATCATTGTCATTCTATTAAACTGTATCAAGTTGATAGTCCTTGTAGGAAGGATGAAGAGCTGCTTGGGGATTTTTCAAGTACACTGCCCTAGATTAGACAAACTGATAATTGCTTCAGCTTATCTGATTCGTGAATAGGACTGTTTTATTGTACCCTCGGAAGGTTTGCCCCAGTGTGAGTCTTGGAAAAAAAACCTTTGGATAAACCAAATCTGAGAAGATCTTGTCTTGAACAAATCTTGAACTGATTCTTTGACAGGATGTAAAAGGAACTTGCCCCTGATAAGATCACTTGACCAAGTTTCTCATTGTTTAAAAATTCCTTAGAGGAAAGCCAGATTGCAAACAAAAATATTCATACAAACATGGTAATGCAAAGTTCATGCGACTTTTGAAATCAAAATTATTTTTGAAAAATGAAAAATAAGTCGTTGGTCAGAACACGGTGGTTCAAGACGCTCAAAATTTAAAACAAAAGTGTATTGCCAAAATAAATGATTCACAAAGATCTTTTGGAGTCAGGTTACGCAACCTTGTTGTAGTATACTTTCAAAATAACCTTGCTTCAATTAGGTCTTTTGAGGGTTGTAACGTGGTCTGGTTCATGGTTTATGAAACAAAGGATAAAGGCTCAAAATTTATTTATACCCACCCCATCTACATGATGATCTCCAGTCCTATGCTCAGTTAACTCCTATTATGCATTCAGGTTCGTATAGATTAGGAATTGCACTGATGGTAGCAATGATGGTTCAGAAGTCAATGGACCTATGAAAAGCAGCCACTACCTCCTTATGATATTTGGTCATTTTGACATTGAGGATTTTCAGGGTAAAGATTTAAAACTCCTCTTTGTATTATCCCTAAATTTTGCCTGAACTGTTTATTTTGAAAGTTATAGTCACCGGGATGCCCTAGTTTTGCCTAAGTCTCCTTCATAGGTTTTGACTTAGCGGGCTTTTCTTTTGATTTTTTTTTGAAAGGAAGTGACTGCCTAGCTTAATGATCACGGTGAACCATCATCGACTTCTGATTGAAAAACATCTTCAACACTTACTTGCTGTGTGTGAAGGAAAATTGTGAGTGCGACCTTTGTATGAAAGGTGTATTGTATGAACACACAACCAAGTTAACTGAGAACTACCCAAGCCATAGGTTAAGATTGCAGGTTTTTTGTAAAGAAAGAAACTCCAACTTCTAGGCTCGAAGGGGGTGACAAGGGGATAACTTCCTTATTTCTCCAGTGTTTGGGGATCGAAACAATGCCTTACATCGTCAACAAAGTTTGATTGAAAGCATACTGACAGCAGTTATGGGTATAACGTTTTCGTTAACCTCCCTCCAATCTTTGCATACCAAAAATTTGGACAAAAATAAATATTTGAAAGATAAAGCATAGAGATGAAAATAATAGATAAAATGAATTAATTCAAAAGTTGCAATGCTCAGTTCATTAATATAAAAGTACAAACATCGTTCGAAAGCAAACAACTAATAAAATAAGGAAAATACAAACAATGAGAAACAAAAGCCTGGTCATGTCTGCTTTCAACTCATCAATCTCCATTCGGACCTCCGCATTATGTTCCTCTTGTTCTGACATTTGGCGTCTATAGTTAGCTCTAGTCTAATATCTGTGTCGAGGAATCAGCTTGACGACTCAACGGAACACTGGGAGATAAAGACAACTGGACATGAGAAACCTGGGGAAAGATGCCATGCAAGACATGATGCTAATGCAATGCAATAGTTTCAAGAACTTCAACGGTCGATTGCAAACATTTCTTTTTTAGGAAAGTTGGAAACAATTTTAAAATTTGAAATATAAGACTTTTGAATTCGCAAAGGACTGTTGAATTCCTTGAAACTAGGAATGATGTTTTATGAATGCCATGCACAAATACACACAAACAACAAAGTCCTAGGTTAGAGGAACAATGAATGAAGTTAAGGTCTACCCTTCCCCAAAGGTATGTATTATGGGGTAGTTGTACCTGCAGAACAAGGTTCTAAAGAGGTGCCCAAAGTCATCAGTCCATCCTTCGGATATTATCAACTTTCCAACTGACTCGGAGGTCGATAATATTCTCAAGAGAACCTCTTTTGAGTGTAGTATCGCGTAGCAACTATTGTAGGACTACTCCCACATAGTTCCCGCACTACGTCCTATATAAGGCCAAGGTGGTGTTAAGGTACTACGGTCCCCAGTATCACAGACTCCAATTGAAAATAGTAAAAGTTTTCACGACTGCACTCGATTAACCGAACCATTTCCGAAAGGGTCTCAACTGAGCGGTGATTCTCGAGTTGACTTGGTCGGGACTCACTCCCGGCAAGCCTCGTCGAATATCTCACCTTCCTATAATAAGGCCACTCAAGTCCGGGTTAGGACTTATCTCACAATAACAGGTATCCCCACAAGGTACAATGATATATAAAAATAATTAATAAAATATCATACAATAAACAAAATAGGGGTAACCCTTAAAAATTAGGAGGGTCCCCAGTGAAGTCGCCATTTTCTGTTGCGGTTAGAATATGATATCAAATTATTAATTAATTCGAATCGCATCTTTAGTTCACAACCGCTCTTTGATTTATCCGAAGGAAAAGGTCAAAAGAGGAAAACCTAATTTTGCATCGTAAAGACAATGCAGGAAGAGATCTAGGTAAGGGGTTGGTTAAGCTTAGGGAAGGTACTAGCACCCTAAACTTCTGTAGTACTCTACAGGAACCTTTTGTTTATCGTATGCTTTTTTATTTTTATTTATTATCTGCTTTAATATATATTGAGCTAAGGGATAAAGTGACCTAAAGACCTAAGGGTTAGTCCTAAGTTTACTCGGCAAGATGTCGCGTCTTGTGCCTACGTATCCTGGATAGGGAATGGAATCAGAGTAATCGTAGTTCCCCTTGAAAGGGAGGTCAGAAACTTCTTGACTGTGGTCAAGGTTTCAATGGGGAATAAACATATCTTAAGGACACGCTTACGTGGAGTCTTTGAAACTCCTAAACAAAGTACGACGACTCTTTGACCTAATGCTAGGGTAAATGGCATTTTCGTCCACAGCAGGACACCTAGGCTATTAGGGTTTTTGAAACGGTCAAAAATTAGGGTTATTGACTCGGCGGTCAAACGACTAGACCTAATTCCTTCGGAGGGGATTTTAACGGCAAATCATGCAAGATATAACAAATTATTATACGGCAGAAATAAAGTACGGAAAATAATGAAAGCGATAAAGAAAGCATCGCGACGATCACTCGCGTAAATTACAAATCCCCAAAAAATGCAAAATAAAAAATAAACCGCGACCATGGCCTCGCGTAAATTACATCCATGGGACAAAGACGAACAAATAAAATAATAATAAGCTGAAGCAAACAAATTAAGGAGTGTTAGACGAAAAAGAAAAAGGACGGAAACGTTAGGAACTTCTTATTTTTTAATTTTTATTTAAAAGAGAATAATGGATTTCAAATTTTTACTAGAAACAAATGTGTTAATTTCATGGCTATTTTAAGATCTAAATTTAGAAGAGTTCATAACTTTTTGTGAAAAATAGAGTCTTAAATTTTATTATAAAAAAAAAGAGTTTAAATTTTTATTATGAGAAAAAATAAAGATTTTTTATTATGAAAACATAGTTTTTATTTTATTATGAGAAAAAATAAAGTTTTTTTTAATGAAAAACAAAGTTTTTATTTTAGATTTATTAAAGGAAAAAGATTAATTAAGAAAAATGTTATATTAATTATTACTATTATTAAATCACAAACTAATAAAATAATTAATAATTAATAAAAATAAATAAATAAAAAGAAGAAAAGGAACCTAATTAAAAGGGGAGGGGGGAAACAAATCATTTGTTATTATAAGAGGTTTCTCATCTTCTTCATTCTCTTTGTCCCACGCGGTGGCCATTAAAGCTCCAAAGAGCTTTTCGCTCCATTTTTCCAAAGCTTCTCTCATCTCTTTCGTGTTGCATGTGCGATTCCTCTCCCGCTGAATGTGTCCCTGAAAAAAAACCATGAAAACAAAACCATAAATCAATTTTGATAAATTTATTACGGAATAACGGCCGGATTCGAAGCTTCTATCGGACGATGGTGGTGAATCTTTGATCTTGATGATAAAGCCTTGAAGGTTTTTCAAAAATCTCCCTGCTTCTGATAATTCGTGAGAACGGCCGCCGTTTTTTCTTTTTGTCTCCTTCTCCCCTTTTCTCAAATGCAACTCATGTTTATATAGGTAACAAATTAGGGTTAACTCTAACCTAATGCCTATTTTAAAGCCCAGCTTAAATAATTAGTCAAAACTAAAAAAAACAAACTAAAACAAACTAAAACAAACTTAAATGAAAAAAAATCTTTTCTAATATTTTTAATTTTATGATTTTTTGATGTTTTTACGAATAATATGGAAAAAAGTGAAAAAATAATATTTTTTAAAAAATAATTTAAATAAAATACGAAAATAATAATTAAATAATAAAAAAAACTATTTTGTTATTTTTTTTTTTAAAATAGAAAAGTTAGAATAAAAATAAAAGAAAAACAAAAAGTGAAGAAGGTGGGATTCGAACTCTCAACCTCTCACAATCACAACTCCTTACACACGATCTCTTGCCAGTTGTGCCATTTTATTCATTCAAAATAAAGTGGCACTAGAAACTATGTAAAGGTAGGACAAATTTGGGGTGCAACAGTATCCTATTCACTATTCACGAAAATATTTGTTGGAGCTTTGTATGAATTATGGAGAACTAATTCCTTCGGATTAATCTGCTGTAATCGGTTCCCGCCAACACTTTGAGGTTCTTTTAATTTCCAATAAAATCTATTTCCTTTCAATTCTTCTCTATGATATTTTGTTTGCTTAATTCAATTTATCTTAGGGATGATTGATTTATTTCGATGATTGCATGTTCTTATACTTTAATTGCGGTTGCTTAATCCGCGTATGTTTCTCGTGTTTGCTTAATTCACGGTTACTATTTTATCTGTTTGCTTAATTCAGAAATTAGGAACGTGTATCGTATAATATCAGTTACGCTTGTGTATTGTTATTATAATCGGAAAGGGGATAGAATCCGCTTAGGAATTGGGAATTATTAGGATCGATGATAAGTTGGGAAACGAAAACAGTAGATTAGCCGTTTCAACTCATTACTACAATCACTTTTTCTAATCACTTATTTTTCGTTTATTTTATCTTAATCAAAACCCCCTATATTTCGTTACTGTATTTGATTATTCCTACAAGAATCCTTGTGAGACGATATTCCGAGTCACTGTCGCTGTACTGCAATTTCTTAAAAATACTCATTTTTGATCCGCGAGCGACCGCAGATCAAATTGGCGCCGTTGCCGGGGATTCTTGTCGTTATTAATCAATTTTAGAGTCATAGGGTTAGTTAGTATCCTCGAGTCTAGACCTTATTTTCCTCGTGGTTTTGTCCAATTCGCGTTTTACAGTCCAAATCGTAAAAAAATCTGTTTTTGGAAAAATTGTGTCCGATCGTAAAACTGTTTTGCCTACGAGAAGCAGAAAAATCGTCCTTTTTTCTATTTTTAATGAATTTTTTACTGTTTTCATAGAGTCGAAAAAAATTGAAAAAATTCTCATAATTGTTATTTTGCTTAATTAGTTTAATTCTGGTGTTATTTTATTTTTTTGAAATTTAATTAATTGTTTTCCATCATTGTGTTTGAGTCTGAGTCTGAGTCTGACTATCTGCATAACTTGTTTGCTTCGGATACTGAACTTGATTTTGAAATGGCTGATAATAGAACCTTAAGACAATTAGCTGTCCCTGATGTAAATTATAATAGCTTGTGTATTGAATATGATGATGTTGTTGTTCCTTTCGAATCGGAATCTGGTTTAATACACTTGTTGTCAAGGTTTAATGGACTTGCAGGTGAGGATCTGAATAAGCATATGAATGAATTCCAAATTGTGTTCTATACACCTTTTGAACCTTCACTAGAGGACCTTGTCAAGCAAATAGCTATAAATGATCTTTAGTTTCAGCAACAAACAGATTCAAGTCTTCAAGCTTTACAGAGACAGATTGAACAGCTTGCCACTATAGTGAATGCCATGCAGCAAGCTCAAGATTCAAACCAACCATCTGCCGAAACAGTAGTGAATCCAAAAGAGTTTCCTTCTAATTTAGTTGGTGATACTTATTCTGAATTGTGTTTTGATTTTCCATCATTAGCAGATTTTGGTGATACTTACTCTTGTGATTCATGTACCGACACTAACATTTACTCTGTTTGTGCTGAGATTAATGTTGCCGTACAGGGTGATGTTTTTCATGCAGATGAAGTTGTTTATGAAGCTAAAACTCTTAACATCACGGCTGCCCCAACCTCACCATCCATTGAACAACCTCCCCCCTTGGAGCTTAAACCAATTCATACCAATATGAATTATGCTTATTCAGATATGGATAAAAAGCTTTCAGTTATAATTTCTTCTAACCTTGATTTTGATGAAGATAATTAACCTTTACAGGTTTTGAAGAAACATAAGAAGGGAATTGGATGGACCTCGATGGAAGTGGGAAGAAAAGCAGTGAAGCAACCCCTTAACCCATTGATCTCTGATGTTGTGGAAAAGGATATCAAATTCACGTGCCCATTCGACACTTTTATTTATCGAAGATTCTTATTTGATCCTGGAATAAAAGGTGAAGGCACTAATACAAATTTCAAGGGCGATGGATGCTATCCAAAGTTACTCCCCACTTTGGAAGAGGAGACTGCAGGAAATCTCTCTTTGGGAAAGGATGCATATGTGATCACTTATTCACCTTGACTCGTCGGGTGTGTTCTTTCCTTTCCCTCACTCTTATTTTATATTTATGTCCTTTCATTGAGGACAATGCTTGTTTTAAGTCTGGGGGAGGGAAACCTTTGCTTTATATTTTGTTTTGTTTTGTTTTCAGTTATAATAATAAAAATATAAAAAAAATTTGCATCTTTTTGAAAGTTCTGGGCTATAGTCTAATTTGGGATTAGTTTGCAGAGACTTGGGAACAGTTCATAAGATCGATATCGTTTTAACACCTTGAGTCTCCCAAATATGGAAGTCGAGTTAGATACTTGTTATGGCATAGTCTTGAGTTATCGTCCTCTAATAGTTTTTAAGTAGTTTATCTATCAGTCAGCACCATCTAGAAATTACATGCTAAGTAGTTGAGCTGATGCAAATAAGGGAATGAGCATGTGCTTAATAAGAAGAAAAAAAAGAAGAAAAAGAGAAAGACAAAAAGTGAAAAAGAAAAAAAGAAAAGACAAAAAAATGTTTAATTCCAAATTGTTGAGAGAAAAAAAAAGGATCATAGTCACTAACAAGCTCAGTTACCATGTGTGTGAATAGATAAAGGGCTTAATGTGATTACACTAGAATGAAAGAGAGCAAAAAAAGAGGATGAGTAAGTTAGACTTAGGCATAACGACATGATTTGGATTGGTTTGTATAGGAGGGAGCCTTATGACCGCACAATTGTGGGTTAGTATTCCTACGATATCCTTAGTGTGTAAGATTAGTACCTATCGATGCAAACTTAAGTGATGAAGACTTGTAGCCTGGAATGAGTAACTATTGATGTGTGTGTGCTTCCCTTGTTTTGTTTTAATTTTGCTCGGAGTGCAAAAGTTCAAGTCCGGGGGAATTTGATCAGTGCATATTTATGCATATTCTCCTACATTTTTACTTAGGCATTTCTTTATTTTATTTTGTTTATTATTATATTTTATTATGTTTTCTTATTTTATTTTATTTTTGGTTTAATTTAATTATTGCAACTATTTTTCAGCTTTAGCAGTCTGCACGGAAACGATCATAACTGGAGTTCCGGGAATCCGTTTGAGGCGTTCTAAAAATCTCCGGAAAGCTAAGAGAGAGAGCTACGACTTTCATGTTGGAGTCAAAGTCAGATTCGGAGCTCAAAATTCCATAATTTCGTTTCAAGTTACAACATTAGAATTTTGTTTTAGTTTTGATCTTGTTTTGGGTCTAGGTTATGTTTTTGACCCAGTTGGGTTATGAACTGAATCCATTATTTTATTTTGAGGGGAAACCTCGTTTACAGTATCCAATTCACTATTCACGAAAATATTTGTTGGAGCTTTGTATGAATTATGGAGAACTAATTCCTTCGGATTAATCTGCTGTAATCGGTTCCCGCCCAACACTTTGAGGTTCTTTTAATTTCCAATAAAATCTATTTCCTTTCAATTCTTCTCTATGATATTTTGTTTTCTTAATTCGATTTATCTTAGGGATGATTGATTTATTTCGATGATTGCATGTTCTTATACTTTAATCGTGGTTGCTTAATCCGCGTATGTTTCTCGTGTTTGCTTAATTCACGGTTACTATTTTATTTGTTTGCTTAATTCAGAAATTAGGAACGTGTATCGTATAATATCAGTTGCGCTTGTTGATTGTTATTATAATCGGAAAGGGGATAGAATTCGCTTAGGAATTGGGAATTATTAGGATCGATGATAAGTTGGGAAACGAAAACAGTTGATTAGCCGTTTCAACTCATTACTACAATCACTTTTTCTAATCACTTATTTTTCGTTTATTTTATCTTAATCAAAACCCCCTATATTTTGTTACTGTATTTGATTATTCCTACAAGAATCCTTGTGAGACGATATTCCGAGTCACTGTCGTTGTACTGCATTTTCCTAAAAAAACTCGTTTTTGATCCGTGAGCGACCGCAGATCAACCTCTTTTCTATCTTCCTCAGAGCCTAAGTTGATGACGTCAATCTGCTCTTTGTAGGGCTGGAGATAGGCGTCTTCGTACTCAGTCATCTTTATCAATTCTTTAGAGACTTCATAATCTTCTTCACTCTCTTATTCGGTTTGAAAAATAGATGGATCACTACCAGAAGGGACTGGATGATCATTGGATTTTGTGGGTGATGGAGATTTTCTGCATGGTTTTTACAAGTTTTAGAATGATCATACACACACACACACAAACATGCAGATGATGGGTTGATTTTAAATTTTCAAAAGTTGCCATTTTCCTTTTAACTAAAAGTGAAAATGATGAGAAGAAAACAAAACAAGAGTCTTAACAAAATAACTTCTTCATTCATAGATCTTTTCAAATTGCAAAATGGCCCATACAAAATGAATCACTGACTTTGGGCAAGATCAAGAATTTTTTAAAGAAAAATAAAAACTAACAAGCAAACGCATTACTCTAACGGTAAAATAACAGGGATTTCCACCGTCTCCCAATTGTATAAAGTTGCTCCGCCTCTGATTATCAGGCTGTCAAGGTCGCTTTCTTCGTCTTCATTAATGAAGAAATTTACTTGTACCCTGCCGCTTACGAATATTTCTTCCAGGGTCTTCCTCTTTAGGGTGCTCTCTTCGGATGCGTCTTCTAGAGTTGGTTTGTAACCCAACCCTCGTCTGTCGTTCTTGGCACGAGAATTCACCTCTATGACTTCTCCCCAGCCTAGCGGGAGCCCTTCTTCTATTGCAGCCTTTATACTTCAGACAAAGGCAAAGGATGGACCACGAGTTATAGCCGAATCATCAACCAACACGGCGTGAGCAATTTCTAAAGCTTGGAAGGCAGTTTCGAGAGCATCTTCATCAACTTCAATATATCTGAAGGAGGAAAAATTTCTCACCATTAGATCTTCTTCTCCATGCACTATGACCATCTGGTCATTAGCGACAAACTTCATTTTTTGGTGCAAGGTGAATGTGATAGCGCCCGCTGCGTGTATCCACGGTCTTCCCAGTAGACAGCTATATGCAGGATTTATATCCATCACCTGAAAGGTGATTTCAAAGACTTGGGTGTTGCACCCTAAATTTTTACCCCTTATATCTTCATCATCATTCTAGGATCATATTCATTTGATTATCTAATCTTAACCTATTTCAAGTTTGTCTTTATCAGGATACAGGTGAATTAAGGTTCCATACAATAAGAAATCGAGGTTTCGATGGTTTGATCAGTCAATGCCTTGGATTGATTCTAAATGAAACAAGTCTCTACATCATCAAAGATACCATATTGGATCAAATATGAATCCAATTTGAAGTTGTCACCCAAAGATCAAGAACAGTGCAGTTCAGGACCCCCGATTAGGATTTCTAATTAGGAAAAGTCAACTATAGTTTGACTTTTGATTTAAAAGGTGTTCAAATGATGGAATCATGGTCCATGAAGCTCATATGGCTTTGTGAAGTCTACTCAAGAAGTTTCAAGACCTCAAAAGACCTAGAACATCAATAGTTGATCCGATAGTTATCGATCGATCAATTCGTTTGACTGAAAAGTCAACTCTTTGACCATAAGGAATTTGACCCTAAAGTTTGTAGCAAATATGTTCCTAATACCAAATTACACCTATCCGTGAAGTTTCATGACCATTGGATCAAGGATTGAGGAGTAATCGAAAAAATTGGGAATTAGGGTTTTGAAAGGGGCAAGACCATAACTTCTTAACCACACATCCAAATGAGGTGGTTCAAAGCTTGTTGGAAAGGTCTTGGAAAGCCCTACAAAAGTGTAAAGCTGACCTATGGGGAAAAATGCATAGATTTGGATTTATAGTCAAAATCACCACGAGAGGGAGAAAACACTTGGAAAAATTCGAAGTTTTTGGCATTTTTAGGCATGTTTTCAGCCAACTTTGAGGGATTTTTTGACCTAGTTCCACTTGGAATTTGAAAATTCAGTAAACATGAAAGTTGTAGAGATCCATGAGGGCTTTCCAAAAAGTACAAGAACTCCTCCATAGCCCTTGTGAGCTGAGAGTTTCGAATTGGACAAGTGGGCCCCAAGCACTTGATGGTCACTATGTCAAAACTCAAGAAAGACTTGATTTCCAACCATGTACTTCATTTCTAACCATGAAAAGACATCTGATATGATGTGTTAGGGGGTGAAATAAACTAAACGAAAAGAGAATCCAAGCAAAACCAAAGTTCCATCCATAATCCATTTGTTTATTAAAGAAAAGTACAAAAGGCACACCATGAGAGAGAGTATTGGTGGCTGCAGCATG
This sequence comes from Lathyrus sativus, assembly GCA_963859935.3. Taxonomy (NCBI): domain Eukaryota; kingdom Viridiplantae; phylum Streptophyta; class Magnoliopsida; order Fabales; family Fabaceae; genus Lathyrus; species Lathyrus sativus. Next base: position 252,535,699 of record OZ012739.1, read on the forward strand.
GAGTGTGTCCTTGTGCACTCTAATATCACTTCTCACATCTTATTGCTAGCTGGTTTTAGAGGTCTAAGTACCTTGGAAGCAAGCAAAACTAGCAGAGAAAAACTATCACATGGATTCATGAGATTTTTCACTAAAACCACTACTTGCAAACCACTTGTGTAAATTTGTCCTCACTTTTGTTTTGCCTATAAATAGAAGCTTCCTCTATGATAATCCTCACACCATATCAAGCATCAAACCAAGAAAGAACTCTCTCTTCTTTCTAGTTGCAAAGTTCTGGCAAAATCTCACTAAATTTCCAAAATCACAAAAAAATGTTTGCACTTTCACCCTTAAAACCTTTTCCAAACACTTTCAAACTTAAACCAAGCCTCAAACACATCACAGTTGATGTGTTAGAGTTGTCCAAACCCTTACCTTGGCCAGGAACTCATCCAATCCAAAAGTCAACCCTCAAAACCTCATTTTGTTGACCTTTTTGCATTTAAAGGAAAACCATTGGTCCCTTGCCTTTCCTTGAGCTTTAAGACCTCTAACACTTCATATTTGACATATAGAAGCTGTCCATCACCAATCCAAACTTCTGTAACAAGGATTGAAGGAGTTGCCTTTGAAAATCGTTGGTTTTTGGAGGTTTTTCTTCACTTGCATGCCATTCTGCCCATCAACTTGCTTGAGCTTGATTTTGAGTATCTTATCATCATCCTAGGAGAATTTTTATACCTTGGAGGAGCACTCAAAGTCTCTATTTTTCTTATTGTGCAAGCTTGCTTCAAGAGGTAAGCCTAAAACACAAGAAAACATGAAATTTTGACTTGAATTTCACATGCTACCATGACTTTTAGCTATGATTTGGTGTTGTACATTATTTGAGCATGTCTTATATATGTTATGTGTCATGCATGAACCATTACTTGCATCAAAACGTGTAGTTTTTGAACTGTCAAATTCTGGTCGCAAACTAGGCCCAACCTAGTCACTTTTTGCGTTTTGCATCCAATATGTCAAACCATGTGTGCATATCTTGATTTCTTTTGTGATAACCTCTTAATATGATTTATATGTGATATTTGTACACTTTTTTCACCAAGCACACCACTACACATGACTGTTCACATGTTCACGTTTTTGGTTGTCACCAAACTTGCCAAAACCATGTTGCTATCGAATTTTTCTGTGGGTGTATGGTATGAAAAAAATGGTACCATTGAATTACTTGTTCAAAAATTCAAAATATTCACTTTTGTTTCACTCCATTTGGTTAAGAATTGACTGAGTTCCAATCCTTCACGCAAATGACCCTTAGGTTGTAACCTTGTCTTGCCTTAGGTTTTACCCTCTTGGTGCACCAACTTGCAATGACCATAACTTGCTCAAACTATTGATGCAATTATTTTTGAGAAATACTCCTTATCATGTCTAATTTCATTGAGTTAAGAAATAATTCAAGGATTTTCATTCTAGAAATACTTTGATCCACTTGAAAAACATGAGTTTTAGGGTTTTTACCTTGCTGTTCTTGAAATTTTTCAAACTTATAACTTGATTTTTCTTGTGATATTGATATTGTGTGATTCAAATATGTTTTATTAACTGCCTTACCATGTCCTTACTTGCTTTTGTGAATGCATATATGTAAAAATGGCCTGTTGAACTTCATCTGTGAACTTTGCCATGATTCTTGATATTGTAACCTCTTGAATATGTTTACCATGCCTTATTCTACTTGTTTATGTGTTTTGTTAGAACCATGAAATGTTTAGGGGTTGTTTCTTGCATTTGTGAAAGCTTAAACATAAATGGTATACCTTGAAACTTCTTTGTGATTTATAACATGATTCTTGATGTTGTAATCTTTTGAATGTGTTTTTCATGTTTCATTCTACTTGTTTATGTGTCTTGCTAGATCCATAGCATGCTAGGGCTTTCTTTGTTTTGGTTGTTACCATAAACTTGTGTGTGTTTCCCCATGGAACCTTGAATTTCTTACTTGATTTTTTGTAACACTTCTTGTATGCCTACTTGTACTTGTTTGTCATCAATGCATGATTGTTGGTATCATGTTGTTACATTTGACATCTTTTAAAACCTATGACACGTTTGCCTCAAGTTGTGACTTGCTTGTATTTAAACTTGTTTGCATTTAAACATATGGTTTTTACCTCATTCCCTTTCATCTTTGTCAAGATGTTTCAAGTGGTTTTTACCTCTTATGTTGGTCTTGTAAGAACCCCTTTCATGATATTGTAATATCTTTGTGCATTTTTGGTTGTAACCATTTACCTTGATTGAAATCTTTGCTTGATATTGTCATATGCTTGCATGCTCTTGGTTGTAACCATACCTCTTATATATTCATCATGTTTGAATGTTTATGCTTTGTTAAGTTATTCCCCAAGTGATGAAACTTTTTAGTTCTCATCCATGTTGCCTCATCTCTCCCCTTCCAAAGAAAAGTCTCTCTATTGACCCTTGGGTCATAGATAGCTCATTACCCTCATAGGCTTGGCTAGAGCCTCGCTCCTCCTTTTGGTCTGGATAGAACCAATTGGACTTACCCTTTAGAACTTAGGTTTAGAGTTCTTAATCCTTTGTAAGCCTGGATAAAGCCTCTTCCCTCCTTTTGGTCTGGATAGAACTAATTGGTCCCCGTCCCTTAGTCGTGCCCGAATTACGGACGCTTTGATTTCTCATTGGATAATGAGAATACGTAGGCACAAGATGCGATATCTTGACGAGAAACCTTTCCCTCCTTTTGGTATGGATAGAACCAATTGGATTTACCCTGTAGAACTTAGGTTTAGAGTTCTTAATCCTTGTAGGCCTGGATAGAGCCTCCTACCTCCTTTTGGTCTGGATAGAACCAATTGGTCTTACAACGTAGAATTAGGTAGAGTTTGTTAAATTCTATGTAAGAATCATGGTGATGATTACTTACTCCCCTTTCTTGAGTGTACAATTTAGATTAGAGAGTTTTGTTAAACTCTACACAAGCAGTGTTATGTTTGTTCCCCTTTGAACCTTTATCATAATCTAGAGTTCTTTATCCCTAGTGAGGTGAACTGCGATTGCTCTAATTCTATCCTAGTTATGATACGTAGGCAGAGGATGCGATATCTTTGCGAGCAAACTTAGAAACTATTCTTAGGTCTTTACCTACAACTTTACCCTAATCCCAAACCATAGCAAAATTTTAGCAAGTATAGCATACAAACATACAAAAGGTTCCTGTAGAGTACTACAAATGTTTAGGATGTGAAATACCTACCCTAGGCACAACCAACCCCGATCCCCGAATCTTTTAGCGTTGTTGTTACATCGCGCAAAGAGTTTTTCTTTCTTTAACCTTTCCTTTGGATAAATTAAAGTCCGGTTGTGAATTTTAAGAATTAAGATTCAAGTTAATCAATAACTTGGTATTACGATTCTCACCGCAACACTGGGGTCCTACCATGATTGGAAAGTCGATCTCTCCTATCACAGTTCTTCTTGACCCATCAAAGGCTTTTACAATTAGAGAGGTAGGCCTCATCTCTACCCCTTGGTAGGCCAATTTGGCTAAAGTCCTCTTGGGCATTACGTTGAGCGCAAACCCAATATCGACGAGCACCCTGATGAGTGTGTCCTCTTCACATTTAACGGATACATGCAAAGCGCGGTTGTGCTTGCATTTCTCAGCAATCAGATCACTATCATCGAAGCTTAATGTGTTGCAAGCTGTGATATTCGCAACAACAGAGTCAAACTACCCCACGGTAATATCTTTCGTTACGTGGGCTTGTGTCAGTATCTTCATCAAAGCTTGACGATGAGCAAAGGAACTTATTAATAATGACATGATTGAAATTTTAGATGGCGTTTGGTTGAGTTAGTCTACAACCCGATAATCCCTCCGGCGATATATCCTTAAGAATTCCTCTTCGTCATCTTTGGGGATCTCTTTTCCTTTACCGGTGGGTTCCTTGTAAGTCGCTTCTTTTGGGGCAACCTCTTTGTGAACATTAACAGTAGCTTTGGGAGCGACAATGGCTAATTGAGAAACAGTAGGATTTGCTCGGGGCTGATATATCCAACCACTTCGGGTCATTTTGCTCGCTCTAGCGATATTGGTTACATCCTCTTGCTTCCTTCCAGCATTCATATCATACCAATAATAGTCATACTTTGGCGTCATAGCTCTTGGGTGAGGATCGGGTCCTCTCCTTAGATCGAACCTTGGTTGGTCTTTTCCAAACTTAGGTGTAGAATCATTGTGAAACACCGGTATAAAAGCTTTGGGCTGGGTTGTTTTGTTGTTGTTAGTTTTTAACACGGATTTTTTGTTGGATTCTTTCGGTATGTTGAATACCAGTTCGATCACTGTCACTTCTTCTTTCTTCTTTTTGCTACTGATCTGCAGCATTCCCTGGTTGATTAACAATTGAACATCTCTTTGCACAAGGTTACAACCCTGTGGATTCTGGCTACATTCGTCACAGTTTTCATGGGCGCTTTTGAGCAACCATGCTTGAGCTAGCCTTTTATGTAATTCCACTAATGGTGTCTTTACTTCAGAGACTTCCGTGACCATTTTCAACTTAAAATCTCCCCCTCCTCAGTTATGGCATTCACTCCACCATGATTCGGCAGAGGATTATCCTTTACGTTGGGGTGGTTGTCCTCAAACGGCAATATCTTTTTTCTATCAACTACCGGACGATATGTTGGAGCGCAAAGCATCCTTCTAGATCATGCCCGACAATATTTTCATGAAAAGGGAAGCGTGCATTAGGTTGTAGTACAAAGGTAATGGGTTAGGTGGAGCACCTAGATTCCTCGTTTGAATGAGCCCTCTTGCGACCAACATTGGATACAACTCAGTGTAGCTCATGGGTATTGGTTGTATTCTAGGTTTCCCATTCCGGTAGGTTGACCTAGGAGCCTGAGCCCGAGGTTGGTGCATTTGTTGGTTGTTATACGAATGATGATTATATTGCTGATATTGATTAGGCCCCGCTTGCTGAGGACTTTGCTGAACTTGCTGATTCTGGAACGCTGGTGTTACTGCTGCTACATATGGCGATTGGTGATACCATTATCGCGAACCTCTTTGATTATGTGCTCTCTTTTCATCCGTCACTGCGCTGACTTCGCCTTCTTTCTTTCTGTTAAAGTTGTTTGTGGATTTCTTGGTCGTACTGGTGCTGGCACTAGTAGCTGAATTCGATACCTTGCTGCTCTTTAACCCTGCTTCCATTTTTACACCAACAGCCACAATGTCAAAAAGGTTTGTCGTAACACTGCTGATCAATCCTTCATAGAATTCCGGCCTGACTGTATCTACAAACTAGTCGGCTAATTATTTCTCTATCAAAGGAGGTTCTACTTGAGCAGCAGTTCCACGCCATATTATCTATGTCATGCTGAGAAGCTGACGATGATCCGGGGCTAGATCCATATTGTATTTATATTATTGTACGAACGCATCAGATAGGTCCTAGAAATAGTGTATTTTTGCTTGATCCAAACCCAGATACCATTTGGCGGAAGCTCTCTTGAGACTGTCTTGAAAACAGTGTATTAGCAGTTTGTCATTTTCAATATGTGGAGCCATTCATATGTAATACATGATTAGATGGACCTTTAGGAATGTGGATCCTTCGTACTTGTCGAACGTGGGTATTACAAACTTGGGAGGAAACACCAAGTCTGAAACTATACACATGTCTTTGGCATCAGATCCAAAGATATTGTTTCCTTCTATGGCCCTCATTCTCCTGGCCATTATGTCCATTTCCACTCTTAACTTTTCGTGCTTTTCATTTTCGATTTCAGAGCCATCAAGTATATCAAATATCGGTCGATGGTTGTTGAAGATGGGCCAGGCATGTGTTTGACCTCCCGCTTGAGTGAAAAGGGGATCTGCTGTCAATGGAATAACCTGTGGTTGGAAATTAAACTGTTGAGGATTACTGAGCGGTGGTAGAAAATCCTTGGAGATGCCAAGCAAAGGCTCAGTTGCTGAAGCTATTACTGGAGGAGGATTTACTGTTGATGTGTTGATTTTAGAGATTATGGTAGCCTGTGAGTCCATCTTTGCCTTTATTACTTGGAGGACTTCCATTATCTGGCTGACATCGCCCCTTATCCCTTCAAGGTCATTGTCAACCTGGTCGATTCTTTGGTCATGATCGGCCATCTTTCTTTGAGCGCTGGCTCGAGTGTTGTAGTGATGAGAAATCAGTGTGACTTTCTTCCTCCCTAGGCTGGAAAAGAACAGAAGATGAGCTGTGGAACCCATGTAAGACTATGAAAATGATATGCATATGCAAATGCAAGAACCAATCATTCAAGGAAAAGCAACAATCTTGTTTACAAACAAAATTAATAACACATGTAACAACGTATTCGAAATGCAAATTTTCATTGATAAATCGGAACCAGTTACAATAGATGGCTCTTGCTAACAAGCAAGACCTTTCTTACAAAAAGTAGCAAATACATCTAGGTTCCTAAGATACAATCATAAAGCGAAAGCAGGAAATGGGGAAGCTTTGATCGTTCTAACAAGACGATCCTTCTCCTTCTTAAGGCCTGGGCTGGAGCTGATTCTGACATATCAACTCCCATAACTCGGCATTTTCACGTTCTGCTTTGACTAAAGCGAACTTCAGCTCACCCCTAGGCATGAGAACTTCATACTCCATGGTGATTTCGTAGGTGTGAGTGTAGAACACTCTTAGAGTTATCTCCTTTGACTAAAGTAGATAAGATCTTATGGCTAGAAAACTCACATTCTCTTCTGCAATCACCCCCTGCATATGAGGACTATACCAAGCTAGACAAGCTTAGGTTTTAAAGTCTTCATCACTGCCTTTTTCACAGAAGCAAGTCCTCAGCGGGTCTGGTTCCGACTCTGGCCCAGTTTGATATCCTAGCTGACGACGAGCAAGAATTGGGCTATAGCTAATGACTCCTTTAGTACCTATGAGAGGTATATTTAGAAAGTATCCGCATATTTGGATAATAACAACTCCTCTATTTTTGATATCATACCAGTTAACATCATAATGACTGAGTGATGCTAACTTTTCAATCCATGCCTCTTTGTTAGGGAGGTCCCAAAGAACTTGAGTTTTGGGCAAGTGACAAATAAAACACTTGCTGAGCAGTACCGTGCAACATGAGAATAAACCGAGATCATACATCCTCCAGCCATGTATGATGAAATAGGTATCAACCAACAGTGTCGGCACATGATTTCTAATTATGAAGAGCTTGATAGGCTCATCACTGATAAATTCATTACAATAGGGGAAAAGATACAACCCATAGATTAGGAAAGCCAGAATTGCCTCAAAGATTCCTAGGTCTCTGGTATCATAGTGGAACTCTGCCATTTCCATGAATGGTCTCGCCTCCATCCTGGAGAAACCTTCCTTATTTACCAATTGAATGGGCAGCTCTGCTGGCTCGAGATATAGTGCTTTGGCAAGGTCTTTCCTTCTTGTTTTTCCATAAGGATTTGTGAAGGTCAGAGGAATCTTTATGTAGGCGGAGTACTCTTCTATAGTCAGGAGCAACTGGAAGTCTGGGAAGACGAAGCAATGATATACTAGATCATAGAACTCAACAAGTGCTCACAACATGTCTTCGTTAACTTTTGTGTTTAGTAGCGGGAGAAGATCTCCGTACTTGGCGATAAATGCAGCGGGGTTCCTGACAAGGCCTCCCAAAATCATGAGGTTGTCCAGTCTTAGGCTCAGAAATGAAAACCTGTTTCGGCGTTCCATAACAATGTCTGCAAAAAGAAAATTTTTGAATTCCTTGAATGGTTAGCAAAAATGTGAAAATGCAAATGCAAAATGCAACTGGTTTTACAAAACTCAGAAGATTAATCAGGTCAAACTCCTTATTTCATTAATTGTTGGAAAAAGTTACAACTTTTGAAATATAAAACAAGAAGCCCAATTTTACGTCGGGGAACCAGGTCTTATGGTCTAAGCCAAGAACTTCAAATGCGAGGCCTCTTCAATTTCTTCAGCATTGCATTTTCCATTACCAATTTGTCCACTATGCCTTTCATTTAAGTTGGTTTGACGCTAGAGAAAAATAAATTCTCCTTTTTTACTTTCCCATTGATCACACGTTGTTCGAGCTAACTTATTAATTCATCTTTTTCTTGCACTTCTCTTATGATTTTTGTTGTTTCGGAGAATAGTGCATGATACTTCCCTTCCCAAGTGTCTCTCTCAAGTTGGGCTCTTTCAAGTAACTCTTAGTATTCTTCCATCTTTTCAATAGGAATGGCAGAAGATGATGACGCGATAACAATCTGCACATTCTTTTCTGGGAGATATGGAATCTTCAACTCTCTTGCTCTGGATTGGACCCATTGAGTGAATGGTTCAAAGGCTACACAACTCCTCTTTCCTATGTCAGCTTTAGTCTTTTTCTGAATATTCTCCCAAGCATCAACTGTGCTATTTCTCACGCTCTCTGCTGCTTCAATGTTGAGATAAAAGAATCCTGATAAAAGCACATTGGTGGGTTTTTCTTTCATTAGAAAACCAAACTGACGTCTGGCCAAAGCGGGATTGTAGTTGACTCCTCCTCTTACTCCAATGAGTGGTATATTTGAGAAATTTCCACATTGATCAAAATAGACTCATATGTCGTAGGCAGGATTGTACCAATGAATGTCAGCTTGTGTTAAAGATATTATCCTTTGATACCATCTCCATCCGTTGAGATTTTCTTTAAAAGCGTCAGTTCTTGGAAAATGGTTGACGAACCACTTGTATAGTAGAGGTGCACAACAAATAATAGTTCCTTTTCCTTGAAGTGTCCGACGATAAATAAAGTGATAAGCATCTCCTAACAAGGTAGACACTGGGTCGCCACTTAGAAATATGGTGATAGAAGAGGAATTGAAAAATTCTTAAACTTCTGGAAACAACACTAATCCATAGATCAAAAGGGCCAGTACTGCTTTGAATGCATCCATGCTACCTTCTTTGGCAGGATAAACATCCTTCTTAACTAAGAAATCTGAATGGAAACCTTTGACTCCGCCTTTGGTGGCACGGTTAGCTTTAATTTCTGATACTTCAAGGTGAAGAGAATCTGCTATTTCCTTTGGTGAAGGTAAGCTTTCTAATCCACTGTAGGGTTTTTGATCCTTTATAGGGACTCCCACATAGTAAGCATACTCTTCCAAAGTTGGCACCAACTGATAATCGGGAAAAGTGAAATAGTGATACAATGGATCATAGAACTGACCCAAAGTGTTGAGGATCCCTTCTTCCATCCCTGTCTTAACTATGCTCAATATCTTCCCATATCTTTTTCCAAAGTCTTCTGACTCCATGGTCCCTAATTTTCTTAACCCGGATGTATCAGGCTTCTTGAAAATGTATTTCTCAGAGTTTCTTGTCCCAATATCCATGATATATCTAAGATTTTACACAAAGAAATCAACTGAGTTTTACGACACCATTTGCAACATGAAATGTCATGATGAGATGATGAGATGATGCACACATAACACAAAGGTAAATATTCACAAATATAATCCACATACACACACAAGGCTTTCCTAAGCTCAAGGTCAAAGCATGGAGTTAAAAGGTCTACCCATCCCTAAGGATTTGTACTATAGGTTCATTGTACCCGCCGAACGGGTTCTATCAAAGTTCTCAGAGTCATAGTAAATCCTTTGGATATTATCAATTAACACAACTACTTATGTGAGTAGAAAATATTCTCAAGATAAACTCGTCTGAGTGTAGCATCGCGTAACAACTATTTTGGGACTACTCCCTAATAGTTTCCGCACTACGTCCTAAAAAGGCTTAGTGGGGTGAAAGTGTTACTAAAGGTCCTCAGTTTCACGGACTCTTAGGTTGAAACGATTAATGAAATGCATGACTACTCATACATCGCCAATCATCTCAATGAGGTCTCCACTAAGCGTGATTACATCATATGTCAAACTTTCTTGGACTACTCCCAACCGTCAACTATTGATCATGTCACATCCTACCATAGGTGTCACTCAAGTCCGGGTTAGGACTTACATCACCACTCATAATACCTAATGTCCGCATCATACAAATATACATGTAAGCTAATATTCACAAATATAGCATATGATCAAACAGAATAGGCTAAACCCTCATGTTTTAAGTTTTCCCCAGTGAAGTCGCTATTTCTATTGCAGTGAGAATCGTGATATCAAGCTATTGATTAACTTGAATCTTAATTCATTAAATTCACAACCGGACTTTGATTTATCCAAAGGAAAGGTTAAAGAAATAAAAACCTTTTACGCGATGTAACAGCAATGCTAAGAGATCGGGGATCGGGGGTTGGTTATGCCTAGGGTAGGTATTTCACATCCCAAACTTCTGTAGTATTCTACAGGAACCTTTTGTATGTTTGTATGCTAAGTTGCTAAATGTTTGCTATGGCGTGGTATTGGGTACAAGCTTAGGTAAAGACCTAAGGATCGTTCTAAATTTGCTCAAAAAGATATCGTATCTTCTGCCCACGTATCCTAACTAGGATAGAACCAGAGCAACCGTAGTTCACCTCACTGAGGATCAAAAAGTACTTGACATATGTGGATCAAACACAACCAACCTTACAAGATAAAACAATTTGGTAGTTTGAGGAAGTTAAAAGAAGTAAGGTGAAAACCCTAAAAATCGACATGATTTCCAAGGTAGTTAAAGTATTTCTAGGATAGGCATCCTTGAATTCTTCACTTACTATTTGAAAATAGGCATGATGAAGAAAATTTTCTAAAAAGAATGGGGTAAAAATGATAAAAAATAAATAGGTTATGCTGATTTCAAGTTTGTGAAGAAATCATGAAAAACAAGTGATAAAAATATAGGAAGTGTCTCCTCTATGGGTTAAACCCACGCCCTATAGTTCATAGGTCCAAAAACTCACCAAACGAGCCAAGGCATGTGTGGATATTTCAAGGAGAAACAAACAATATATGCTAAAACATGAGAAAATAAAAAAAAAATGCCAAAAGAGTTGTCCTCAGCCAGGATCGAACTCAGGCAAGCAATGCAAAGCATACAGAGGGCGTGCAAGTCATAACCACTGGGGTGGTGATACATCCAGTGTACCAAACCACCCCAGAAATACATAACCCTCAAAACTATGATTTCTGGGCAAAATGCAAGCCAAGCAAGCAAGAAAATACCAAAAACATGAACATCTCAAACTTGATCAAAACTCTATGGTTTTTAACAAAATTTAGGTCTAAACTGCTTGAAATTGAAAGGGGAATTCAACGGAACTTTTAATTTTCTTTAAAAAGGAACACAACTCAAAATTCGAAGGAAACTATAGGTTTAGTGTCAAAATGCATTTTCACACCTAGAGATCAATTTAGACATGCTATAAACAGATTGGGACCTCATACATGTCTTAAACATACTATAAATGAAACTTATGCTCATTTGGAATTCAAACTCAAGATAGAACACAAAGTGACCTATGGTACTGAAGTTATGACATATAGTTGCAATGAAAAACTTCAAGACAATTGCAACAAAACTATTTAAACATTCATCATGATTCAATCAAAATAGAAGGCACATAAATGAGTTCTTAAATCAATCCAACATGAGTTCCAACATAAAACCAAGACTTGGCATGCTTAAGAGACTCAAAAAACTACAAAGAACATCAGAATAACATAGTTCACAAGCATATACATTCTGCATCAAACAATGGTCTTGCATATGCATTATGAGTTATAGATGAGTTCCAACACCAACACATCCTTAAACTTAGATAGAATCAGAATATGGCTCATAAAATGGAAAAAATAACAAGACAAATCCAACATCTAATCTTCATGACATTTGCAAATTTATGAGGACAAATATAAACCAAGTTCAAACATGACTTAATGGGGAAGTTTCTAAGCATACTCAAGCTAGTGTACATCAAACATAATCATGGTGCAAAAATGAGTACATTTAGTAGAGGTGACTTACCTCTTGAAGACCTCCAAAGAAATCCTTGATGCCAAGCTTCCTAGTTAAGCGAGAATGATTTGAATGGTTTCTCTACACCTCTTAATGCAAAGTCCAAGTAACTCAGGTTCCTTCCAAGCATGTTTTGTGCAAGACAGAGTTGCTTACACTTGAAGCAGCAAGGAGTTCTTTGTGACAAATCCACCAAATGATGATACAATTGAACTATGGATGTTTGGATGACGAACACACTTTATACTCAAAGTGTTTGAGGTGTCATGAAGGTTAGAACAGGCCTGAGCAGTAAGTTCTCTTGTTTTATGCAAAAAGTCAAAGTTCTTAGGGTTGAGGGTTGACTTTTGGAAATATAAGGTTTTTGGCTGGTGTAATTGTTGGAAAAGCATAAATGGACCATTCGTGGTTTGTGTGAAGTGTTGGTGGTGAGTTTCAAGGGTTAGAAATGGATTTGGTGTGAAATCTGTTTAAGACAGATTTGGAGTTCTTTATGAGTTTTCTTAGATTGCAAGAAAGAGCAAGGCAAAAATGAAGAGCTTGTTTCTTCTTGAATTAAGGGTTATTCTGGTGTCCTTTGATTCATAGAGGTTTCTCTATTTATAGAGGAAACAAGAAAGCCAAGGGTGAGGACATATTTGAACCAATGTGCAATATCTTGCCTTTTAAAGGGAAAGAAGGGAAAATCTACTTGTGATCCTCTTTTGCAGAATTAAAATTGTTTCCAATGCATCCCTACATCAAAACAGGTTGTGATCAAGCTGTACGAAGTGACTAGAGAGATGGAAAGAGGTGAATCTTCATGCTGCAACAGATTTTTCTCTTAAAGGTTCTCTTTCATCATGTACTTTTGTACTTTCTTGGATTTTAATAGTGCTCTTAACTAAAACTTTGGCTTTGCTCATGGATTCTACTTGAATTTTCAATCATCACACCTCTAAACATCATATCAAGGGTTAACCAAGTAGTTAAGAACCAATTGGTTGGTTTGTATATTGGTTCATGACAAGTTTAGGTTTCTCATTTCAAGTTCTTGGACCCAACTTCCCTCCTTCGAAACGCCTAGCTCACAAATGCTATGGAGGAGTTCTTATAATTTTTGGAAAGCCCTCATCATACTCTACAAATTTCATGTTTTACACTTTTTCAAATTCCAAGTGGAACTAGGTCAAAAATCCTCTTGAAGTTGGCTGAAAACATGACTTAAAAGTGCCAAAAACATAAAATTTCCTAAAGTGTTTTTCTCCTCTTAACTTGTTTTTGATCATAACTCAAAATATATTCATTTTTTCAACATTGGTCACTGTGGAACTTTTATAGGACTCTTCAAGACCTTTCTAACAAGCTTTGAACCACTCCATTTGGATGTGTGGTTAAGAAGTTATAGTCTTGCCCCTTTCAAAACCCTAATTTCTCGACTTTTCAATTACTTCTTAATTATTGATCCAATGGTCACCAAAATTCATGATTAGATATGATATGACATTGGTAATACAATTGTCTTCAATTTTGGGTTAAAACCCTATTGGTCAATGAGTTGACTTTTCAATCAGACGAACCGAACAATCAAAAAATCCCGAATCGACTGTTGATATTCTAGGTTCCCTGAGGCCTTGAAATTTCTTGAGGGACTTCAATAAGTCATATAAGCTTCATGGACCATGGTTCCACCATTGAAATTCTAATTAAACCAAAATTCAAACCACAGTTGACTTTCTTGATCAGAAACCCTAATCGGGGATCCTGGACTGCACTGCTCTTCTTCTTTGGGTGACAACCTCAAATTGGATTCATAATTGGTCTAATATAGTATTCTTGATGGTGTAGAGAGTTGGTTCATGGAGACTCAATCCAAAAACTTGACTGATCAAACCATAGAGACTCTGATTCCTGACCGTATTGAACCCTAATTCATCTGCATCTTATCAGGCAAACTTGAAATAGGTTAATGTTAGATAAACAATGTTGATGCTCCTAGAATGATGATGGAATCTAGGGGGTCAAAATTTGGGGTATAACATCGGGCACATCGAAGGGTCGGGTTATCCCAGAGTGGTCTTCTGGGAGCCCAAGTCCATGCCCTTTCACTTGAACTGCGGTGGAAGGGTGGATTTGATTTGGCTGTCAAATTCAACAAGTTCCTCTGCTTTTCAGGTAAATGGCTGGCCATGAAGTAGAGGAAACAGTTATATCTGTCTGGCGATGAAGAGGGTCGCCAAGATGAGACCGTTGTGGATCCTTCGGACAGGCCGGTTGGGGACGAACCCCTCAATTATATGTCCAGGTTCATGCTCGACGATTCAGATGTATTTTTCGTGATTGAAGATAGAGAGGTAGGGGCTCCTCGTTAATTTACAGCATGTCGCCTCGGGAACTGGACCGTATCTGCTCTCGCTACGACGGGGGCCGATTCCCTATGTACGAATTTGCGTTTAAAGAGGCGGGGATGCGTCTGCCGTTCACAAACTTCCAGCGGGGAGTGTTCGACCACCTAATGCTAGCGCCGTCTCAACTCCACCCTTACTCCCTCGCTTTCCTCCGTGCATTCGAGATCGTCTGCAATTATCTCGAGCTCAGGGCCACCATCCCGTTATTCTTATGTGTCTTCCACTTGTAGTGGAAGACAGTGGCTGGTCGACATAACTGGGTCTCCCTGAAGCAGCCAATCAGGATCTTCTGGGCATACACAGACTCTGTTAGGGGGTTCAAGGATATGTGGTTCAGTGTGATGACGGAGACGGACGATGCCATCAATACAATATTCCGACGAGAGGTTACAATCGTGGACGGCGAGTCTAAGGAGAGCTTCAAGTCCCATTTCCCATTAGAATGGATGGAGTTGCACTTTCGCTCTAGTACAAAGAGTTTTATATACCGACCTAACCACCTAGGTGAGGATGATAGCCTGGACTTCAAGAAACTGGTCGACTTCATCGGGCGTCTTCCCCCTCGTAAGTGCGTGACCCCGAATGGGCAGTACATCTGCGACATCGACATGGAGATCCTGACCGAGACTAGGTGCATCAATATGAGGGTGTTCCTCGAGTACTGGACCGAGGCAGAGGCTCATCGATTTTTAGGTAGCGGGTCGCCTCCTCGACTTTCCTTTGTTCTGTTTCTGCTTTTTGTACTAACTATTTTCTTGTGCTCTCCTTGTAGGTGCTATGGGTTCAATGGAAGAACGTGTGACGAAGCTGCTAAAGGGGGGGGTGCCCGACGTCCCTCGGGGAGGGCTGCTGCAGTCAGGAAGGAGGTCAGTGCTGGACCTGCGGGGTTGGCTTCTTTTCCACAAGGTAGCGGCTCCCCGGCTACGCCGCCGGCCTCTAAGAGGCAACGAGAGATTGAAACGTCCCTGATCTACTTGACGGACGGCTCCACGGATCCGTGTTTTGTTCTTCCCATTTGTTGTCTCTGGCCCAATTTCTTTATTAGGGAGAATGTCCCTACTGTGGCCCTTGTCTAGGCGAAGAGTATCCTAGCTGCCAACAAGGAGGCTCAGAGGAAGATATTGTTTGATGACCTGGCTTCGGTGGTGAGGGCGTTTGAGATAACCCTCGTATTTAACGAGGAGGGGTGTTCCTCGATGGACTTAGCTACCGTTCGGGGTGAGCTGGCAGTATCCGAGGAGGTTCGGTCCAAGCTAGTTGCCGACCAGAGGGAGTATCAAAGGTGATACAAAGTCCATCGCGAGCGGATCAGGGAGCTTGAGAAGATGCTGAAGGACAAGGAAGACGAGCTGGCCGGGATGAGGAGTCGAGTTGCTGAGCTCGAGGGTTTGGTCACTTCTGCTAAGGAAGAGTCCGACAAGGAGAGGCTGTTGGCTTTCTTATAGGATCTGGTGGAGATGATTCGGCTTCTGGAAGACGACTGCTTGGGAGCCGTCGAGGTGGGATTCAAGAGTGACGTGGACCACCTCCGGCTTGCCAATCCCGACGTGGATTTGGTGGCTAAAGGGACTGGCCCCTACAACCAAATCCAAGGCGATCGTATTGTTGCGCCCGGGGGACCCGAGGATGACGAGGAGAACCAAGCCGCTTAAGACGAGGAGGACCATGTAGATTAAGAGATGGTGGCCTGCATGCCAGGTTTTTTTATTTTGATTGTTGCTTGGGTTATGTGCCCTTACTTGTAATTCCTTGATAGTTGGGTTAGTGCCCATTTATAAAAATTTATCATTTTACCAAGTGTTTGTGTATGCTCGTTTATTTACTTATCTATGCTTATTCGCATGTTTTGTATGCTCGTTTGCACGTTTTGTATGTTGGGAGTAGTATCTCAACATTGTTCGCTGTGTCCGGTAGTGTAGGGAACTGGCTGGGTGATCGGGGTGGTTTCCTGGTCGTTACGAAGATGGACAACGGTCGTGGTCCTATCTCCGTGGCGTGAATGTCCCATCGCAATCTGGGTGTTCTGCTTATCTTGGTACGGCGGCGGTAACTCTCGATCGAGGGGTCCCCGTCGAACAGAGCGCTCTTCCCGCACACACAAAAGGCAGGCGCTTGTTATTTCTTTGAGTTCTGGGAGACGCGTTGGTACCATGTCGAGCTCCCGTGGTCGCGAGACAGGTCTTCGTGGGCAGTGTTTAACTGTATTACTTTTTTAGCTTCTTAGCATTCCATGGTCGAACCATCTCGTCCTCGCGTAGGTTCTTGAGGTAGTAGGCCCCGTGCAGCGTCTTGTCCCAAACACGATAGGGGCCTTCCCAGTTCGCGGCGAGCTTGCCCTTGCGCAAGTCTTTTTGGTTTCTCCGTAATACTAGGTTGTTGACCTGGAACTCACGTTTTATGACCCTGCTGTCGTAGTAGAGGACAATTTTTTGTTTCAGCGCGACTTCTCGGAGAGACGCCCCCGAACGTATTTCCTCGACTAGGTCGAGCTCGTCCCTGAGGGCCTCCTCGTTGGCCTCCTCCTCGAGGGGGATTCAGTTCACATGGACGGTTTCGTTATATCTACCAGGATTACTGCCTCGGTCCCGTAGGTCAGCTGAAAAGGGGTCTCCCCTGTGGTCGAGTGGGGCGTCATTCTATAAGCCCAGAGTACGTTGTGTAATTCCTCGAGCCACATCTTCTTGGCGTCCCTGAGCTGTACTTTCAGGCCTCGCAAGATAACTCTGTTCACGGCCTCCGCCTGGCCGTTCGGTTGTGGGTGCTTGACTGACCTGAAATGCTGCTTTCTCCCGAGCTTGGTCACAAAGTCTTGGAAGTTCTTGCCAGTGAACTGTGTACCATTGTCGGTCACGATGGTCGTGGGAACGCTGAACCTAGCGAGGATGTTCCTCTTGTAGAAGCGGAGTATGTTGTGCACCGTAATTTTGGCGAGGGCCTCTGCCTCAATCCATTTAGTAAATAAATCGACACCAACTATCAGGTACTTGTTCTGATAGGAGTCTATGGTGAATGGGCCGAGGATATCCATCCCCCACCAGGCGAACGACCAAGGGGAAGAGAGGGACTCGAGCTCGCTCGGGGGGGGGGGGGGGCGAGGTGCAGGTCCCCGTGCTGCTAGCACCTGTCGCACTTCTTCACGTGTTCCTTCGCATCCTGCTGCATCGTCTACCATTAGTACCCAGCTCGCAGGGCCTTCCTTTCCAAAGATCGTCCTCCTAGGTGTTGCGCGTTGATGCCCTCGTGAACCTCTTGCAAGATACTCGGGGCCTGGGCTTTGTCGATGCATTTGAAGAGAGGGATCGAGAAGCCTCTCTGGTATAGTCTGCCTTCGAGCAGCACGTAGGATCAGGCTTGACATTTTACCGTGTTGGCCTCCTTAGCATCTTCGGGGAGGTATCCCGTGCTAAGGTAGGTATGTATCGGGTTCATCCAACAGTCGCTGTCCTCGATGGTGTTGACTTCAAGCATTATTTTCTCCTTCTCCGTGCTTGGCCGTGCAAGGACCTCCTAGACGACGGATTTGTTCCCGCCCTTCTTTTTTTTGCTCGCCAGTTTTGAGAGGACGTCTGCCTGTGTGTTACATTCGCGGGGAACGTGTTGCACCTCGACAGAGTCGAAACTCTTCATCTGTTCCCTTATAAGGGCCAAATATTTGTCCAGATTATCGTTTTTCGCTTGGTACTCGCCCCAGACTTGGGAGGCGACCAACTGGGAGTCCGTGAAGATTTTTATCTCCTTGGCTTCGAGGTCTTCTTCTAGGCGGAGTCTGGCCAAGAAGTCTTCGTACTCGGCCTAATTGTTCGTCGTCAGGAAGGCCAATGTCAGGGAAACTTCTACCACCGTGCCTTCCTCGTTCTCCAGGATAATGCCCGTGCCGCATCCCGAGGAGCTCAAAGCGCAATCGACGAAGATGGTCCACTTGTGGGATCCGGGGGTTGGTTCTACGATGGGTGTCATCTCGGCAACGAAATCAGCCAGTACCTACGCCTTGAGCGCTTTCTTGCCTTCTTAGACGATGTCGAACTCAGAGAGCTCTAACGACCACTTCAACATGCGCCCCGACATGTCGGGCCTGCCGAGAAACTGTTTGATAGGCTGCTCGGTTCTGACTACGATGGTGTAGGCCAGGAAGTAGTATCCGAGTCTTTTGGCCTTGTTGATGAGGGCCAAGGCGACCTTTTCGATCTGCTGATACCTCACCTCAGGGCTGTGGAGGGCCTTGCTCGTGAATTAGACCGACTTCTGCCTGTCAGGGGTTTCCCAGATTAGTACGACACTAACGACCTCGGTGGAGATGGCCAGGTACAGGTAGAGAGTTTCCCCGACGTCAAGTCTCATCAGGACCGGTGGTTCTGACAAGACGCGTTTGAGGTGGAGGAGGGCCTGTTCACACTCCTCCGTCCACTCAAAGGCGGCCTGCTTCCTTAGTAGTTTAAAAAATGGGAGGGCATCTTGTGCAGATTTGGTGACGACGTGGGATAATGAGGTGAGCATCCCGTTCAGGGACTGTATCGACTTCTTCGTGTTCGGCGTTGCAATCTCGGAGAAGGCACAACATTTGTCCGGGTTTGCCTTGATGCGTCCTTCAGGTGGATGCAATCTTCGATGACATGCCCGTGGCCGCGGTGGAAGCAGAAGCATTCGGACTTGTCCATGTTGGCCTTGGGGGTGCCGGTTTAGGAAAACAGACACCTCTCCAGACGAACTCCGAGTTGGCACACTCATCCAGGATGCACTTGCGGGAAGCGATGAGGGCCGTGTACTCAGTGAAGCGGCCTACGGGGCCCCTCTGCTCTCGGGGTTCCCAGGGACGATCGTCTCGTTGTCGATCTCCCCCATGCCGAGGGTCGGTGCTCCTTCTTCCCGGGCTCCACGGGGGGCTTCGCGGTTACGGGAGTCTCAGGCTGAATTAGTAGCTTCTATCTCCTCGTACCGGATGTAGTGACGGGCTTTCTCGAGGAAGCCTCGTAGGGTGGTTGGCCGATGAATTGCCACGACCTCGTAGAATTTGGAGCCGTGGTGCAGGCCTTTCTCCATGAGGCAATGCTTCATGTCGTCTGAAGTCGTTACCTGGACCGCCTCCCTCGTGAATCTCTCAATGTAGTTCCTAAGAGGTTGGTCATGGGCTTGGATGATTGCGCCCAGGGCGGCCTCCATCTTGGGATGACGTCGGGAGGCCGTGAAATATTGCGAGAAGAGATCCTTCAGGACCCTCCACGGCGTGACGGACTCAAGCTCCAGGCTTTTGTACCAGGACATGGCTCCCTTCCTTAACATCGTCGGAAAGAGCCTGCACTTAATGGCTCCTCGGACATTCCGATAATCGAGCATAACCTCGATATCTTCCAGATGGTCATCCGGGTCCAAGGTGTCGTCGTAGGTGGAGAGTGCGGGCGACTTCTTTATCCCGTAGGGGATAGGGATTACCATGATTTCCTGTGAAAGGGGGTCATGTGATCATCCTCGTCACTGTGGACAGAGGAGCGCGAGGGCGGAGGATTGTGTCGAGGGGATTTATTACGACCCCTCGACCTCTTGCCCGTGCCTCAAGCCTGTTCCTCCTCACGTTCAGGGAGCGCCCCTCCTTCCAGGGAGGTGATCGGTCACGCTTCTTGGAGGCCACGGGTTGGGGACTCTCTAGTTGTGGCTGTCGTCCTCGTTGACGGGGAGAGGGGCTCCGTAAGTCCTCGTGCTGATTTCTCCGCGGGGGAGAGCGAGATGAGGTATCTTATTCCAGCATCCCAATGCGCTCGTTCCGCTGGAACAATATCAGATTTGATCTGGTTGATGGCTGCAAAGAGTGCATTCGTTGTCGGGTCCGCTCCCGCTGGTGTGGGAACGGGCTGAAAAACAGTCGGGCTTCTAGCCCGAAGGACAACGTGGTGTGCCACGTCCTCAGACGAAGGGAAGGCATTCCGACCGTCCCTCACGTCACCCTCACGGACGTGGGAGGGTCCAGCCTGGTCATCGTCGTTGGTGAGTGGGGCGAAAGTGGAGTTATAGACAACATCGTCGTAGCGTGGGGTGGTCATGATCTCAGAAATTGAAGTTGGAAGCTTTGGTTCTTCTGCTCAGAGGAACGGGGAAGCTTTAAATTCCCACAGACGACGCCACTGATCGTACCTGATCAGAATAGATCACTAGCCTGCTACGCGTCTGATTTGTCAGACTGCTGATTTGACGGACCGGAGGGGGGGGGGGTGGAGGGGGTGTACCTGAAACACACTCTAATGCCAAAGTAAGGGTTGATCAGAGTAATAACAAGTACAGAGAGAAAGGAGTAAGAATTAGATTACCTGACCCTCTAGTGGAAGAGGGTATTTATAATGAGCCCGCAGCGCAGGGCCAACGGTTACTATGCATTGGGTTGGGCTGCCAGGCCTAACACTGGTAACTGCTAGGGCTGATGTGGCGTCGTGAAGACCAGAACATGGTCTTCACCCTAGCGTAACTGTTTTGTGCTATCCGGGAGGTGGAGGACCGAATAACCAGGACATAGATAGTTACTTGACGACGTGTCTCCGCGTAGGGGACACGTTGAGAACGTGGGGAAGGTCAGAGGAGCTTCCCGAGCTGGATGGGTTTTTTCCCGATAGCGGGGCAGATGAGGGGTGAGTCAGGAAGATATGAGGATCCTGCTCGACTACCATTGGTCTGTGCCCGAAGGGAGAAGAGGTTATGTCTGACTGTTCTCTGCCCGACAATGTGGTCTTATTAGGCCTTCCAACCTGGTGGGGTTGGGCCTGCTTGACTATGGGCTAAGCGTCGACCCAGTCCAGAATAATATATATTATTGATTAATAGTTTTGAAAATCAGCTACAAAAGAAATTATTGGGTGAAGTTGCGGACTAGATCGTTCTCTTTAAGACGTTTTGCAACACTGCTAAAAATTATGAAAAGTAGTCGAACTACCTAGCCACATCCAGAATAAAACAACTCTATTCTATATTGTACGATTATTACTTGCATGGTAGATAATTAATCTAGAATAATACACCCACTGATGGTACAAATACCATTCTAATATGCTATAAATATCACTCTAGTGTCTAGTATAATGACCAATCATAATAATTTCTCAAAATAAGAGAAATTCCAATAATTTTCCAAAGAGAATTTAATAATGGTCATTTGATCACTCAAAATGATTTCTCAAACAAAGAGAAATTCGAATAATTCTCTAAAGAGAATCCTAAAATTATACTTGATAATTTCTCAACTCTAATGAGGAGAAATTAACATAATTTTCTAAAGAGAATTCAAGAAAGTACTCTGCAAATTCAACGAGTAGAAAGAAAAGAAAAGAAGTTGATGTTTCGACAATTCGAAAAATGCAGTTTCGTGAGAGCGGGGAAGTAAAAACTAAACAAAAGAAATATTTGGTGTGTTTTGGAATGAAACATGGAATTTTCTTATATAATGAATTGAGCTAGCTAAGATATCTCACCTAAGCAATGTGATACTAAAGATTTTTTTCAACTGACACATAATGTGCGACTTGGGGAACTTTTTCAAATTCATCTCCCTATATATGAATAATGCATTAATGTTCCAACAATCTCCCACTTGAATTTAAAAGGTGTTTCAAAAGTAACATCAAATGTTTATAAGATTATGCATAAACAAAGGTGTCTATGACTTGAACCTTTCTGTAGCAAGTAGGATTCCAATTCAAAAAGAGTGACACGATTGTCTTGAACTCTGTCTCAGACATTAAACCTGCACATAACCTTTTCTTAGGGTGTATTCTAATAGCATATGCTTTAATGTATCTGCATGTTTATCTCGATTTAATGAAGACTCTAGGAATTCTGCTTCAAAATTCCATATGAACCGACCTAAGTTCCAAAATAACATAGGTGACTCGATCAAGATTACTCTTGTAGCCCAAGTACTTGCTCATACAGAGTATAGCTCTCATTAAGATCTTATATCATCTCATCCTCTTACTACTTCAGGATTCATGCTTTACTTATTTATACTCGCGTGATCATCTCATATTACTCATAAGTTGTTATTACCCAGTGAACCTATTGAAGGTGAGATAATACTTAGAAGGGGGGTTGAATAAATATGAAAGATTAAAACTTAGAATAAAAACTCAAGTATTTTTATCCTGGTTCGTTGAACTCAACTACTCCAGTCTATCCTTCCTAGAGTAATTTGCCTTTCTCAATCAAGGACTTAATCCACTATTTAATCAAACAGATTACAATACTAACACCTAAGAACAACTGTTCTTAGTCTTCTCAAGAGCTACTGATTCCAACTGAATCCTCTTAAGGAAATCTTTTACAATCAATGTAAAACTATTACAAGAGTAAGAATGCTTCTAAAAAGCTTTTATCACAACTGTGATATTTCTCTTAAGTTTAAGTACAATGAAATAAATTCTTAGAATGAATATGAAAGTATGAGAGCTTGAATGTTTTTGAGTTCTTTTCAACAAAACGTCAACTGAAGAATTTGGTGGAGTCTTGCTTTTATAGGCAGCTGATCCAATGTGAGCTGCACGTTGAGAAGAGTGTCCAAAAGGTCTGAGCCTTTTTGTCTTCACATCAAGTGACCTTTCCTAGAAGAAGAAAGCACAGAAAAATCCTTTTTGTCTGTGTTCTTGTGTCTAGCATAAATAAGGAAAGAGACGTTTGATTTACTCCAACGGATATAATCTTTGAATATTTCTTCTTCAGTTTTCAGCAAATATATCAGAGTCTGATTGGGTCAGAGTCTTCTAGTGATGATCAGAGTCTTGCTGAATCAGAGTCTTCTGCAGCAGGTGTGCTTTCAGCGTGTTTAATATCAGAGCATATTTGAGACAGAACTTCAGTACTAGCAGCTTTAGTACTTTCAGAATCTTCTGTAGAAACTATGCTTTGAAAAGCTCTTCATACAAAATTCTTCTTTGCTTTAGATGCTTCTGACTTGCTTCAGATTCTTCTGGAGCTTTTGCTTCAGATCCTTCTGGAGCTTCTGCTTCAGATCCTTCTGGAGCTTCTGCTTCAGAATCTTCTGGAGGCTACGCTCAGAATCTTCTGGAGGCAGCAATTAAAATCTTCTAATGTATGCATCTGGCGCTACAGAGTCTAGCTAATTTCTTGAGTTCAATTCTGATTTGCTTCTGGAGTGTTAATTTCTTTACTATCTGCAGTAAAAACTCTCAAGCAAATTTTAGAGTATATAATTCTTAAATACAAAATTTCATAACAGTTATCATCAAAACATAGAGATATTATTAAGAACCAATCTGTGTTCTAACAATCTCCCCCTTTTTTATGATGACAAAAATATCAGAAATTTTGTTTAAATTCAGAATATTAAAATTATAACTCCCCCTGAGATGTTGAATCTCCCCCTGAGTTAAATACAGATAAGGAATAGAAACTTCCCTTTTGTCTTGAGTAATTTTCAGAGTTAGATCTTGATTGTTCTTTTAGCATTTGAAATTCAGAATGTCTTGCAAATATCAGATTCAGAGTTTGATAATAGTCAAATGATCTGAGAGACTCAGAGTTTCTTTTATAAAGTGTACTTATCAAATGTTCTGAAATACTCAGATTAAATGTTAGATTGAATAGATATGTCTGAAGTTTCATTCTGGTGAAGTTAAATTAAACAGTTCAGATCTATATTTTCTCCCCCTTTTTTGTCATAAGCAAAAAGTAAAACTTTAAACAGACAAATAAAAGAAAACAGTAAATGAGATAATTCAGTGGAGAAAACTTTGATTCATTCAATGAGTTCAGATCAAAAGTACATGCATCAGAAGATATATCAAAAAGTACATAAGCAAACATCAGATGCAAAAACATTAGAATGAAAAAAAATGAAAATCTAAGAGTGTTTTGACAAAAGCATCTTCAATAGATCTGTGATCTCAGAGGAGGACTGCTCTTGCTTGGACATCCACTTAGCCATTGTTTCATTCTTCTGATCCTGCTTTGACATCCACTTTGTCATGTCTTCAGATTTCTTATCCTGTTTTGCCATCCAAGATTTTATCTCTGATTGACCAGCTTCTAGAGCATCAATCTTATCCTCAAAATCTGGATGTTCTTTCTTTATCTCAGATGAAGAAGTATGATCAGGTTCTGGAGCTTGAACAGAGTCAATTTCCATGGGATCTGTAGAGTCTGGAGCATTAGAGCCAGAATGAAGGTCTACCAGAGTCATGGCCAAAGGATTTTCTTCAGATGCAAGTTCAGTAGTTTCTTCTGATGGTAGAGGAGCAGCTGTAAGGAGCAGTGGTTCAGATCTCTTGACGGTCTAGAACAAATTTCTTGCAGCTTCAGCAAATCTGAGCTTCACATCATCAGAACATATGTTCTTCAGATTTGAGGCCACAGAGTTGAATCTATTAATGAATCCATTCCAGATGACATCAGATTCTTGGGCATCCATTGTTGCTGAGCATTTCTTCTGTACAGTACCTAAATACAACTGTATTTCTTGCAAAAAAGTTTGAAATAAATGATTAACATTAAGTCTGGGCTTAGGATGTAACAGAGTCTCCAGGGTTATTGGTTTTGGTTGGGGAGTAGGTGGAAAAAAGGATTTTTGAATGGAGATCAGAGGAGGAGGGTAGTAAGGAATGAAAGGAATTTCAGGTTTATTAGGTTTGGATCTGTTTAAAGCGTTTAACAGATGAGGTTTTGCTCTGGTGTGAAAGGAAACCACATCAAAGGGTTTATTTGAGTAGGATTGGAATGCAGATTTGGGAGGTTCATCAGAAACAACAGGTTTATCAGATGAAATAGGTATAGCTGAAGCAACAGCTTTGTCAGATTTAGCAGAATATGATATAGTTGCTAATGAACCTACATCTGATATGGATTGAATGTAGGTGAGAAGGACAGATGGAAGGGTCATTGTGAGTTTGGGTTTCAGAGGGGTGATAGGATCAGATGGTTCAACTCTGTCATAAAAGTCTTTGAGTTTGAAACCATAAGCCAGATTATGAAATAGGGATGAAACTTGTGCACAGGAAATAGATGTTCTTTGGTTAGGTGTTGGGTTTGAATTGGGAATCAGGATTTCAGAAGATGGTGCAGGTGTGGGAATGAGATCTGGAATAGGAACTTTTAAAGATACAGGTGGTTCTGGTTGGTTTACTTCAGAATCTCTGTGAGTAGGAGAGATTAGAAAATCTGGGTGGATGTCAGATTCTGAAGAGTTTGATGAGGTGGATGGTGTGCAGGAGGTAGAAGATACTTGAAACACATTTTTGAGTGGTGTGACATCAAGAACTTCTGTCTCAGGAATGTTGGGTTTAGAAGTATTGGTTTGTTCTGAAGGAATTTCAGAGGGTTTTGATGGTTGTTCTGAGGTAGGTGGATCTGATGAAATTGTTATTGGTTCAGATGATTTAGATGGTGGATTATCTGATGGTGGTTGATGTTCAGAGGCTTTTTCTGGTAGGGTTTCAGATGATTTTTCTGGTTGTTCTTCTTGTGGGTGCTTTTTTTGTTCAGATGGCGTTTTTTTAGATGGTTCAGAGGATTTTTGTTGTACAGATGGTTGTGGTTGTTGTTCTGTAGGTTGTTGTCCTGATGGTTGTTTATGTGGTACATATTGTTTGATTTGAATTTTTGGTTGAGTTGTTTGTGGTACAGAGACTTTTGGTGTTTGAATTGTTTTTGTTGTTGTGGGTGTTGGAACAGATGCTTGTTTTTGTGGTGAAATGGAAATAGGATTAGAAGATTTTTGTGGTGAAGGTGTAGAAACATGAGATGGAGCAGTAACAGATGTATTTTGTGTAGAGGGTGGTTTTGGAATAAACTTAATATTAGAATCATTTAAAACAACAGGATTTGCAGAAGATACAGAAGATTTAGTACCTTTGATTTTGATTCTCTTAGCTGGTACAGAAGGAGTGTCTCCAGATTCTTTCCTCTTTAAGAGCTTCTGCGGCTTCTCAGCAATCTTGATCTTCTTCTGAACAGGTGCAGCTTTTGCTTCTGGTTGAGTCCTCTTTCTTGGTGGTTCTTCTTCTTCTTCTGCTTCAGGCAATGGTTGTCTTGCTAGCTGTATAATGTTTGCAGGAACAGGCTTTCCTTCTTTCTCGCACTCATCAATATACATCACAACAATGTGCCTTGGTTTTTCAGCATAGAACAGAGGATAATCATCTATAGGAGTTCTCTTCTTACTCAGTTCAGAAACATTCAGCTTCTTGGGAGCTGTTGTGAGTTCATCCACTATTTTAAGTCTCTGAAGACTTTTGGCATTCAGAGCCTTTCCCATAATGAATTCCAATTCCTCTGTAACTCCAGCAGCGTACAGAGCAGTAACTAGTCCATTCTCAGTTAGAAGATCTGAGATTAACCTTCCAAAAGGAATCCAGGTTCTGATCTTCTGTCCGTTTTCCTTCACATACTCTCTAGATGCATTTATATGATTCCAAAGATGCATAAAGAGAATATATGGAAGATCTACCTTGGTGCTTTGACTGAGGCAATACATGAAATAGAGCTGTTCATTATTGACATAGTCTGGAGAGTTTGTTGACTTCCTATGATGAATGCATCCCATGAAGATCTTAGCCCAGATCTTGTAGTCAGGCTTCAGATCGTTGAACTTGTTAGAAGCTTGACCAACAGTCATCACTTCTTCATACACTTTATCCATATCCACACGCCCAGCTGGCAAGTGTGAAACTCGATATGTTTCTTCATATCCAATAAGCTTTCTGATCAGATCTTCTGTTATTATTATTTCTTTGCCCAGTACAGAAGATATGATAAACTTAGGGTAAACTGAAGCATGGATCCATAACTCTTTCACACGAAGGGGGTAAACTGGTCCAAACAGTCTATCAAAATATTTCACCCATCCTTGAACACCTATGATTGAATGAAACTCAAAACCATTTTCTGCAAGTGAATCAAATTCCACCATTGATTCACACAGAACTTCCAGCTTTTCAACAGGGGTTAACAAAGTTCTTTTTGGTGAAGAGTATGGAGTAACACTCATGTTAGCAGAGGTAACTGCAGCCATTAAAGATTGAAATTGTGCAGCAGTTGATGATGAAGTTGCCATTGAAGATGGTTTTGTCACACGCTTAGGGTTTTTATGCAGAGAGAAGAGAAGATGAAAATGCATAAAATTTTCTGAGATGTGAAAAGTGTGAAAGTAAAGAGAAGAGATGTATTTATACTAAAACAAGTAGGCATACAAACAGTCAGATTTTCCACGTTTGAACAAAGCATTAAATGAGAAGAATAAAAATCATTTCAAGCATTTATTGCTTCTAACAAATTGGGGGGAAAATCAAGATTTTTACTATTCAAACTTCACCTCAAACGTCTCTTCAGTTGTGTACACGCTACCTTTGCAGAATTGGAGTGACACGTGTTTGCTTGCATGTGTTCTGAATTCTTTTGAGAAATGAAACGTTAACCAACGTTCAGATCCTCTAAACATTGTTAGTTCAGAGTTTCACAAAAAAATATTAAGAAGAATAAATAAGCAAACAGAAGAAATACTTCAGAGCATTAGGCATTTTTGCATCTGTAAAAATTTGCTTCTGACAAATATCATTCTGGACAAAAATCCATACCAATATTTTTCAGAATAAATTTGAATCTATCTTCAACAAGGGGTTTTGTAAAGATATCTGCCCATTGATGATCTGTATCAACAAAGGCCAAATTTATGATTCCCTTCTAAACATAGTCTCTGATGAAATGATGCTTAATTTCTATATGTTTTGCCTTAGAATATAAAATGGGGTTCTTAGACAAACATATAGCAGAAGTATTATCATAAAAGATAGAAATGTTACTTTCAAAAATTTGATAATCTTCTAGTTGACTTTTCATCCAGAGCATCTGCGTGCTACATCCAGCAGCAGCAATATATTCTGCTTCTGTGGTTGAAAGTGCAATTGTGGGTTGCTTCTTGCTGTACCAGGAGATTAAATTTCTTCCTAGAAACTGACAACTACCAGAAGTACTTTTCCTTTCCACTCTGTCTCCAGCGTAGTCAGCATCACAGAATCCAACTAATTTGAAATCATCAAATTTTCTGTAACACAAACCCACATTAGAAGTACATTTCAGATACCTTAGAATCCTCTTGACAGCTGTCAAGTGTGATTCTCTAGGATCTGATTGGAATCTAGCACACAAGCATACACTGAACAATATGTCAGGTCTAGAAGTAGTTAAATAAAGAAGAGAACCAATCATACCTCTGTAGAGCTTCTGGTCTACTTTCTTACTTACCTGTTCCTTGCCAAGTGAGCTAGTTGGATGCATGGAAGTCTCTGCCAGCTTACTATCAGTCATGTTAAATTTATTCAGAAGTTCTTTAACATATTTGGTCTGATGTATGTAATGCACTCTGGAGTTTGATTGACTTGGATTCCTAGAAAGAATCTGAGTTCTCCCATCATGCTCATTTCAAATTCTGCCTGCATACATGTAGCAAACTCCTTTCCCAACATAGTATTGGTAGATCCAAATATTATATCATCCACATAAATTTGAAAAATTAGAAGATCTTTCTTAATTGATTTACAAAAGAGTGTTGTGTCCACTTTGCCTCTGATGAAATTTTTCTCCATAAGAAAATTGCTCAATCTCTCATACCAAGCTCTGGGAGCTTGTTTTAAACCATATAGAGATTTCTTTAGTTTGAAAACATGATCTGGAAATTTTTCATTTTCAAAACCAGGAGGTTGGTGGACATAAACTTCTTCTATAATACCATTAAGAAAGGCACTTTTAACATCCATCTGATATAGAGTGATGTTATTCTGTGCAGCAAATGAAATAAGAAGGCGTATAGATTCTAACCTTGCCACTGGAGCATAATTTTCAGTGTAATCAATACCTTCTTGTTGACTGTACCCTTGAGCAACCAGCCTTGCCTTATTTCTTTCAACTTCTCCTTTCTCATTCAGATTATTTCTGAAGACCCATTTTGTTCCAATTATATTGAATTCTTGTGGTCTTTGAACTAGATCCCATACATCATTTCTGGTGAATTGATTCAGCTCTTCTTGCATGGCAATAATCCAATCATTGTCTTGCAGAGCTTCGTCTACAGAAGATGGTTCAATTTCTGACACCAGTCCAAATAGTGATGCTTCAGATGATCTTAGAAAGGATCTTGTTCTAATGGGATCATCTTTCTTTCCAATAATGACATTCTCTGGATGAGAAGCTTTAATTCTGGATGATGATCCTCTAACAGTTGATTCTTCAGAAATGTTTAGATTATTCATCTGAGAAGTTAAAGGAATAGCATCTGGCGTTGCTTCTGGTTCCTTCACTTGAATTTTGTCTGCTTCTGGGACTTCAGAGTCAACGAAGACTACTTTTCTATTTGCAGAGTTTTCAGACTGCTTTGGCTTTTCAGAGCCAAGCTTATCATCAAATATGACATGAATGGATTCTTCCACAATCTGTGTCTTAGTGTTGTATACTCTGTAGCCTTTAGAGCATTCGGAATATCCAAGCATGAAACACTTATGTGCTTTGGAATCAAACTTGTTCAGATTTTCCTTAGTATTTAACATATAGCAAATACATCCAAAAGGATGAAAATATGAAATGTTGGGCTTTCTGTTCTTCCACAGTTCATATGGAGTCTTTTTCAGAAGAGGTCTTACAGACACTCTGTTCTGAATGTAACAGGTTGTGTTGATTGCTTCTGCCCAAAAGTGTTTTGCCAGATTTGTCTCATTGATCATGGTTCTGGCCATTTCTTGCAGAGTTCTGTTTTTCCTCTCTACAACCCCATTTTATTGTGGAGTTCTAGGACAGGAAAAATCATGAGCAATGCCATTTTCAGAAAAATATTTTTCAAAATATTTATTTTCAAATTCACCACCATGATCACTTCTGACTTTTATAATTTTGAAATCTTTTTCATTCTGGACTTGCTTGCAGAAGTCAAAGAACACAGAATGTGACTCATCCTTGTGTTTTAAGAACTTTACCCATGTCCATCTACTATAGTCATCAACAATGACTAATCCATACTTCTTGCCTCTGATGGATGCAGTTTTCATTGGTCGAAACAGATCAATATGAAGTAGTTCTAGTGGTTTGGAAGTAGAAACAACATTTTTTGATTTAAAAGATGATTTTGAAAACTTCCCTTTTTGGCATGCTTCACAAAGAGCATCTGAAGTGAACTTCAGATTAGGGATTCCTCTGACAAGATTAAGTTTATTAATCTGAGATATACGTCTCATATTAATATGGCCCAATCTTCTGTGCCAGACCCATTGCTCTTCATTAACAGACAAGAGGCATTTAACATTTTGAACTTTAAGTTCTGAAAAATTTATTTTATAAATGTTGTTTTTCCTCTTACCACTAAATAGGATAGAGCCATCCTTTTGACTAATAGCTTTATAACATTTTTGATTAAAGGTAATATCATAACCATTGTCACTTAATTGACTTATGGATAATAAGTTATGCTTTAACCATTCAACAAGTAAAATATTAGTAATAGAGGGAATTTTACCATTTCCAATGGTGCCAGATCCAATGATCTTGCCCTTCTGGTTCCCTCCAAACTTCACATCACCTCCAGATCTAAGTTCCAGGCTTTGGAACATAGACTTTTCTCCTGTCATGTGTCGTGAGCATCCAGAGTCCAGGTACCATGATTGGCGTCCTGACCTTACTGCTAAGAACATCTGCAACAGGAATTATTTTACTTTTAGGTACCCAGATCTTCTTGGGTCCTTTAGGGTTAGTTGGTTTGTAGGTTTGTCTAAACTTCTGTTTTTCAACATAATGTTTATTCTGACTTGCCTTGGGTTTAAACACATAAGTATTCTTCTCAGAGCTTGTGTGTTTAATGTCATTTAAGTGACCAAACTTAAATTGAGAGTACAGAGGTGTCTTCTTGATGAAGAGTTTGCCAATAGATTTTGGATTACTTCCAGAGGAAGATTCATATCCAATACCTCTTCTGTTGTTCCCACTAACACCATAGATCATAGAAGCCATCTATCTTTTGTCTATGCTCTTAGTAAGAAATTTCTGAAAGCTAGAGTCATGTTTTTCTAAAATGTTTTCACATGACTTAGCCTCAGATTCAGATTCTTGTAGAGTTATTTCAAAGTCATTTTTGATTTTCAGATTAATTTCTTTTTGCTCAACAAGTTTTGTCTTCAAAAGATCAATCTCAGATTCAAGACTGCTTTTCAGCTTCTTGTATTTGAGTTTGATATTGTTATAGCTTTTCAGAACTTCTGATAAAACTTTGACAAGTTCTTCTTTAGTAAGTTTAGCCATTACCTCTTCAGCGTAATCGTCAGATTCAGAATCAGATTCAGATCCTGAAGTGCCTTCTTCCTGATCTTCTGTGCTGGCCATCAGTGCAACATTAGCACATTCTTCTTCTGATTCAGAAGATGATTCAGATTCATCTGAGTCATCCCATGTTGCCATCAGAACCTTCTTCTTTTTGTTAAACTTCTTCTTGGGTTTTTCTGCTTGAATTTTGGGGCAATCATTCTTGTAATGCCCAGGTTCTTTGCACTCATAGCATACAACATCTTTCTTGCCAGATCTTCTGTGCCCAGAAGATTCCTTTCTATGATTTGATTTTCTGAAGTTGTTGAACTTCTTTCCCTTGTGCTTCCAGAGTCTGTTGATCCTTCTGGACAGCATGGATAACTCATCTTCTTCAGAAGAAGAAGATCATTCAGAGCTTTCTTCAATAACCTGCAAAGCTTTAGCAGATTTATTAGATTTTAAAGCAATAGATTTACCTTTTTCTTTCTTCTGAGGTTCATCTTCCTCAAGCTCAATTACATGGCTCCTCAGTGAGCTGATGAGTTCTTCTAAAGAGATCTTGTTTAGATCTTTAACCATCTTTAGCGCTGTCACCATAGGTCTCCATCTGGTAGGTAGACTTCTGATGATTTTCTTTACATGATCTGATGTGGAGTATCCCTTGTCCAGAACCTTTAGACCAGATGTGAGGATCTGAAATCTGGAGAACATAGCTTCAACAGATTCAGAGTCTTCCATCTTGAAGGCTTCATACTTCTGGATTAGAGCCAGAGCCTTTATTTCCTTGACTTGAGAGTTTCCCTCATGAGTCATCTTTAAGGATTCAAACATGTCAAATGCAGTTTCCCTGTTTGTAATTTTTTCATACTCAATATGAGATATTGCATTCAACAATATTGTTCTGGCCTTGTGATGATTTCTAAAATCTTTCTTCTGAGCATCTGTCATAGATTTTCTGTCTATCTTTTTGCCATTCCCATATGTGGGATGAACATATCCATCTATGACTAGATCCCATAAATCGGCATCATATCCAAGGAAAAAACTTTCAATTCTGTCTTTCCAATAATCAAATTTCTCCCCATCAAACATAGGGGGTTTGGTGTTAATTCTGTCCCTTTCTTCATATTTGTTGTTAGTGTTAGATATTGTATTATCAGCCATAGTAACAACCAAATATATATCAAAGTATTTCTCTCTGGATCTTTACTGTCACTGTTAAGTGGTAGCACACACAGAACCGGAGCTCTGATGCCAACTGAAGGTGAGATAATACTTAGAAGGGGGGTTGAATAAGTATGAAAGATTAAAACTTAGAATAAAAACTCAAGTATTTTTATCCTGGTTCATTGAACTCAACTACTCCAGTCCACCCTTCCTAGAGTGATTTGCCTTTCTCAATCAAGGACTTAATCCACTATTTAATCAAACAGATTACAATAGTAACACCTAAAAACAACTGTTCTTAGTCTTCTCAAGAGCTACTGATTCCAACTGAATCCTCTTAAGGAAATCTTTTACAATCAATGTAAAACTATTACAAGAGTAAGAATGCTTCTAAAAAGCTTTTATCCCAACTGTGATATTTCTCTTAAGTTTAAGTACAATGAAATAAATTCTTATAATGAATATGAAAGTATGAGAGCTTGAATATTTTTGAGTTCTTTTCAACAAAACGTCAACTGAAGAATTTGGTGGAGTCTTGCTTTTATAGGCAGCTGATCCAATGTGAGATGCATGTTGAGAAGAGTGTCCAAAAGGTCTGAGCCTTTTTGCCTTCACATCAAGTGACCTTTCCTAGCAGAAGAAAGCACAAAAAAATCCTTTTTGTTTGTGTTCTTGTGTCTAGCATAAATAAGGAAAGAGACGTTTGATTTACTCCAACGGATATAATCTTTGAATATTTCTTCTTCAGTTTTCAGCAAATATATCAGAGTCTGATTGGGTCAGAGTCTTCTAGTGATGATCAGAGTCTTGCTGAATCAGAGTCTTCTGCAGCAGGTGTGCTTTCAGCGTGTTTAATATCAGAGCATATTTGAGACAGAACTTCAGTACTAGCAGCTTTAGTACTTTCAGAATCTTCTGTAGAAACTATGCTTTGAAAAGCTCTTCATACAAAATTCTTCTTTGCTTCAGATGCTTCTGACTTGCTTCAGATTCTTCTGGAGCTTCTGCTTCAGATCCTTCTGGAGCTTCTGCTTCAGATCCTTCTGGAGCTTCTACTTCAGAATCTTCTGGAGGCTACGCTCAGAATCTTTTGGAGGCAGTAATCAGAATATTCTAATGTATGCATCTGGCGCTACAGAGTCTAGCTAATTTCTTGAGTTCAATTCTGATTTGCTTCTGGAGTGTTAATTTCTTTACTATCTGCAGTAAAAACTCTCAAGCAAATTTTAGAGTATATAATTCTTAAATACAAAATTTCATAACAGTTATCATCAAAACATAGAGATATTATTAAGAACCAATTTGTGTTCTAACACCTATTTATTTGGATCTTCAGTTATCTATGACGTGTTACCGTTATGAGCAACTAATTTATCTATAGGTATCAATCCCATCTTCTTAGATGTATTATAGACTTTCTCTCTAGCTAATCATTTTGTCAAAGGGTCTGCTAAATTTTCATCAGTGTGTACATGATCCACTCTTACAGCTCCATTAGAGATACAATCTCTAAGACTGTTGTAATTTCTTCTAATTTGACATTTTTACCAGTATAGTAAAGGTTCTCTATTTTTGCAATAATTGCAATACTATCACAGTTGATAAACAAAACTAGCATAGGTTTTTCCCACAAAGGGATCTCAGCTAGCAAGCATCTTAACCAACTTTCTTTTTCACTAGCAGTCACCAACGCTATCATCTAGGCTCCATTGTGAACTGAGCTAAGATAGTCAGTTTCTTTAATTTCCAAGATACAACTTATCCAACTATACTAAATATATAGCCATTAGTTTCTTTGGAATCATCTGATAAGGTATTCCAATTTGCATCACTGTATTCTTCAATTACAACACGAAATCTCTGATGTAAACTGAAATTCATGGTCCTTTTAAGGTACCACATGACTCACCCAATAGCTTGTCAATGCTCATTACTCTATCTACTAGTAATCCTGCACACCAATCCTACGACATATTTAATGTCGAGTCTAGAATAATTAGTGGCATACCTATGACTGCCAATGATACTCTTATGCTCAGTTTGTATAACATTGTCAACAATGTTATTAAATAGTTAAACACTAGGAGTTTATAGTGTGTAAACATGTTTACAATCAAAATAGTTATGCTTCTTTAAGATCTTCTCCACATAGTGAGACTGACCCAAAGAAATTCCTTGTTCGGATCTAGTGATCTTGATACCAAGAATCTCACTAGCTTCTCTGAGGTCTTTCATACAAAAGTTGTTGTACAACAGTGATTTCACATCATTAAAAATCTGAATGCTTGATCAAAATATGAGTAGATTATCTAGATAGAGATATATAATAGTGAAAATGTGACTCTCAGATTTATAATAAACACATTTGTTGCTTTCATTCACTTTGTACCCATTCAATATCATTAAGTTATCAAACTGATTCCATTGTTTTAGAGGTTGCTTTAGACCGTACAGAGACTTATCTAACTTACAGACCTTGTTTTCTTGCCCATGAATTAAAAACCCTTATGGTTGATTTATATAGATTTCTTCTTCTAAGTCATCCTTTAAAACCGGTTAGTTTGTAACCTTACAACCGATTAGTTTGCAACCAGGAGGAAAGTCTATTGAGTTCCAGGTCCTATTTGTAACACCCATTTTTAATTATTTAGTCTTTTGGTGTTATTTTATTTTGGTGTGTCCTCTTGGGGGGGGGGGGGGGGGGGGGGGGGGGAGGGAAGTGTATTGGAGCGCGTGGGTGGGTGTCCTTGAGTTATAGGAGCGATTTAATATAATATAGAGTTTAATAATAATATGAAATAATTAATAATGATGATAATCTAATAATTAGTATATTATTCTTATTATTATTATTTGTATTATTATTATTATTATTATTATTATTATTATTATTATTATTATTATTATTATTATTTGTATAATTATTATTAATGAAATAAGAAATAAGAGATATAAAAGGGGATTTTGGGGGAAAGAGAGTGAGAACACGATAAGTCAGTTCTAGAGAAAGGAGAGAAGGAAGAACAAGAGGAAGAGAAGGAGGCTAGGGCTAACGGTTCTTGAAGGTTCTTCGTCAATCGAAACATTAATCGAGGTAAGGGGGAGAAACGGGTTAAGATTGGTAAATTGCATAAACAGGGTAGAGGGGATTCCTTAACCCCGTAGGAGTTTGGTGAATATGAATGATATACTGAAATTTTGATGATTATTGTTGTTGTTATGATGAAATTGGTGTGCATGTTGATGTGTTTATGATTGTGGTTGCCATTGATGACCTTGGGTATATGTTGTTGGGAGGTTGGTGAAGTTCTGAGTAACTTCTGTAGTTTTGATGATGAACATAGGTGTGGGTTCTGGAGTTAAAATTGATAGAAAATGATAGAGTAGTGTTTATTGGTTGTAGTATTGATAGGACTGAAGATAGAAGTAGAATGATAGGCTTGAATTTGAGCAAGATAACAGTTCAGGACTGTGAGGGTTTTGAGAGATCGCAGAACTCGCTAAGCGAGTAGCTAGCAAGCGAGCTAGCGAGCGATTAGCTAGGTAGTTCGCTAGGAGAGCTAGTAGTGAATGTTCTCTAAGACTTCGCTAGGCGAGATGGGTAGCGAAGGCTTCCAGTAGCCACTGTCTGCCTTCGCTAGGGAGTTTGCTAGGCGAGCAACTAGCGAGCGTTCGCTAGGGCTTCGCTAAGCGAATGAGCCAGCGAGCGTGACAAAATGTGTGTTACGCTGTATTGCATTGTGATTCGTTTCGTAGGATCCCTTGGGCTGGGAAAGGTACATATGTGGTGTTTAGTGGTGTCGGGTATGTACTTGGTGTTGGTAGGTGGAATTATGTAGTATTGAATTTAATCAAAATAATTAAATTGATGTGTAAGGTGTGTATGAGGTATGGTGAGGTGATCATGGGGGATCGCGTGACTTTAATTAAAATAATTAATTGATGAACAATGTGTATGTATGATGTATGGTGATGTGACCAGGGGATCGTGTGCACCTTGTGTGCTTGAGTTCATTTGTTGTGCATTTTGTGTTATGCATATCATGGTGTTGGTAGGACGAATCATTGCTCAAGAGGAGTGTAGGTGATTCATCCGTACTCCATTGCGAAGAATGGTGGGGATAAATCATGGCCAAGGACGGGTGTATGTGATCTATCCGGGGTTCGATTGAATGAACCAATGAGTCAGTACCGCATGCATGGTGCTGAGTTGCATATTTGCATTATGGTGTGTTGTGTTGTTGTTGGACAGTAGGTCGTTTTTGATGAATGTTAGGGGAAATTTTATATGATTGCTACCTTTATTTCATGTATTATATTACCGATAATTTTGATCGTGTTTTCTCACCCCTTTGTTGTTGTTGTGGTCTGTGCTTCTTCGGAAGTACATATAATCCAGGTACTTAACTAACTTGGATAGTGGTGTGCGAGTCGAGTCTTAGGATGCTCTGATACGTAGCACGAGACTTGGGTGTTTATTTGTTTTTATGCTGAACTTGTTTTATTTTCCTGTGATGTATCATATTGGTGAACATTTTCATGATTTTTTTATGTAATTCGGCGGATGGCCGGGAATGATGAATCAAATATTATTTCGCTGTTTTGTTTTGAAAACCTTCTAATAAAGAGTATTATGGATTATGTGATGCGATATCCCACTTGATGAGGGGAGACTCTGATGTTTATTTGGATTAATCGTATTTTATTTTAATTTTGGGAAGTGGGGTGTTACAATTGGTATCAGAGCAGGTCGGTCCGTCCGGCCAGTGTAGTTGTTGAGTCTGTCCTTAGGATAGAGATTGTGTATCTTTTAACCTGGTGTTGTTATTTTTTAGCAGTATGGCAGGAAGGAACGATGCTGCGTTGGCTGCCACTATGCAAGCGATGGTGCAGGTGGTTGCTAATCAGAACGAAGT
This sequence comes from Lathyrus sativus, assembly GCA_963859935.3. Taxonomy (NCBI): domain Eukaryota; kingdom Viridiplantae; phylum Streptophyta; class Magnoliopsida; order Fabales; family Fabaceae; genus Lathyrus; species Lathyrus sativus. The sequence continues at coordinate 252,573,427 of OZ012739.1, forward strand.
TGCGGGTGTGCAATTTGGGGATTTGGCACAGTTTCGGAGTAACAAGCCGCCGACATTTGAAGGAGGAGTTTTGGATCCAAAAGCTGCGCAGAAGTGGCTGAAGGAGATCGAGAAAATTTTCAGGATAATGGGTTGTAGCGATGAGCAAAAGGTGAGGTTTGGTACTCACATGCTGGAAGGTGAAGCTGAGGCTTGGTGGGACAATAGTCGCTAGAGATGGGTGATTGCAGAAACTGCGATCACTTGGGATGTAGTTCAGAAGGGTTTTCTGGAGAAGTACTTTCCGGAAGACATACAAAGTGCTAAGGAGATTGAGTTCCTAGAGCGGAAGCAGGGTAATCTGACCGTAGCAGAATATGCTACGAAGTTTGAAGTGTTGGTGCAGTATTGTCCTCATTACAATACTGAAGATGCAATGACCTCTAAGTGTTTGAAATTTGAGAATGGACTGCGTCCGGAAGTTAAGTTGGGGATTGCTTGTCAGAAGATCAGGAATTATCCCGAGTTGGTAAGCAGAAGCAGGATTTACGATAATGACAACCGGGCCAGGATTGCACATTATAAGGTTGTGAATGACTGTAAAGGTAAACAAAGATTTGGTGGCACTCCTTACAGTGTTCCTGCTGATAAGGAAAAGCATAAGACTGCTTCTGATAAGAAGTCTAGAGAAGGGAAAACATCTGCTGATTTGAAATGTTTCCGGTGCGGTGGCGCGAGTCACAGTGCTAATGAATGTCCTAAGGAGGTGAAGAAGTGCTTCAGGTGTGGTAAGCCAGGCCATATAATAGCTGATTGCAGAGCCACTATGCCTACCTGTTATAACTATGGTGAGAAAGGTCATATCAGTATGCATTGCGAGAAGTCGAAGAAATCTCAGGCGTCTCAGGCCAGTGGCAAAGTGTTTGCTGTAGTGGGAACTCAAGCTGCCGGGGAAGAGCGTTCTATCAAAGGTACTTGTTTCATCAATAATATTCCTTTGACTGCTATTGTTGATACGGGTGCAACCCACTCGTTCATTTATGTTGATTGTGTGAAGAGGTTAGGATTGGTGCCATCTACTCTTGATCGACGGATGACTATTGAGACTCCCTCTATTGGTTCAGTGACTACTTCTTTAGTATGCTTGAAGTGTCCACTGACTATTTTCAGTAGAGACTTTGGGATATATCTGATTTTTCTACCACTTGGTAATTTGGATGTTATTCTGGGTATGAACTGGTTGGAGTTCAACCGAGTCTACATCGATTATTTTCAGAAGGTGTTGTTGTTCCTTACTCCAGAAGAGGAAGCATTGGCGGATTCCTTGTCTAATAAGGAATTGAGGACCCTGTTGGAGGACGTAGCTAAGATGTTTGCTTTATTTGCGTCATTATCTGTTGACAGAAAGACATCAGTGAAAGAGTTGGCTGTGGTGAATGAATTTCCTGAAGTATTTCCTGATGATATTACGGAATTACCTCCGACGAGAGAAGTTGAATTTAGCATTGATCTTGTTCCTGGTACGAGACCTATATCTATGGCGCCGTACAGGATGTCGGCAGTGGAATTGGATGAATTGAAATCTCAGATTGGATAATTGTTGGATAGAAAGTATATCAGATCGAGTGTGTCGCCGTGGGGAGCTCAGTGTTGTTGGTAAAGAAGAATGATGGCAGTATGCGTCTGTGTATCGATTATCGCCAGTTGAATAAAGTGACCATTAAGAATAAATATCCTCTTCCAAGGATTGACGATTTGATGGATCAGTTGGTGGGAGCTAGGGTGTTTAGTAAAATTGACTTGAGATCGGGTTACCATCAGATTAGAGTGAAAGAAGGTGATATTCAGAAGACGGAATTTAGAACTGGATATGGACATTATGAATATGATGTGATGCCTTTTGGAGTGTCTAATGTATCGGGAGTGCTTATGGAGTATATGAACTGAATTTTCCATTCTTACTTGGATCAGTTAATTGTTGTGTTTATGGACGACATATTGATTTGTTCTAAGTCTGATGAAGAGCATGCATGACATTTGAGAATTGCTTTGCAGGTGCTGAAAGAGAATAAGTTGTTTGCTAAGCTATCAAAGTGTGAGTTCTGGTTGAAGACAGTGAGTTTTTTTGGGCATGTAGTATCTGGTGATGGTATATCAGTGGACCCATCGAAGGTGAGTGCAGTGTTGCAATGGGAATCGCTGAAGACAACGACAGAAATTAGAAGCTTTTTGGGTTTGGTAGGTTATTACCGAAGGTTTATTGAAGGGTTTTCTAATTTGGCGCTGCCATTGACTCAGTTGACAAGAAAGAATCAAGTTTTCATGTGGGATGCTGCTTGTGAAGAAAGCTTTGAGGAAATGAAAAATAAATTGACTACGGCACCGGTGTTAGTGTTGCCGACTCCGAGTGAACCTTTTGTGGTGTACTGTGATGCGTCTAAGATGGGATTAGGCGGAGTTCTTAAGCAAGATGGTAAGGTGGTAGCGTATGCTTCGCGGCAACTGAGGATGCATGAAAGGAATTACCCTACTCATGACCTTGAGTTGGTTGCAGTAGTTTTTGTGTTGAAGATCTGGAGGCACTATTTGTATGGTTCGAGGTTTGAGGTATTTAGTGACCATAAGAGCCTGAAATATCTGTTTGATCAGAAAGAGCTAAATATGAGACAAAGAAGATGGTTGGAATTCTTGAAAGATTATGATTTCAACTTGAGTTATCATCCAGGAAAGGCGAATGTAGTAGCAGATGCCTTGAGCAGGAAAGCAATTCATATGTTGGCTTTAATGGTGAAAGAGATGGAACTAATTGAGCAGTTCAGAGATCTGAGCATGGTTTGTGAGACTACGGCCGATGGTGTGATGTTGGGCAAGTTGCAGGTGAATAATGATTTCTTGGATTTGATTAAGGAAAGCCAAAAGCTAGATGTGAAGTTAGTAGATTTGATGCCTGGGGTAGAAAGTGACCTCGATAGTGATTTTAAGTTGGATAGTATAGGTGTGTTGAGATTCAGAGGCAGGATTTGTGTGCCGGCTAATGATGAACTGAAGAAGTCAATTCTGAGCGAAGGACATCGTAGTAGTCTGAGTATCCATCCGAGAGCTACGAAGATGTCCCATGATTTAATGAAGTTATTTTGGTGGTTCGGTATGAAAAGAGATATAGCTCAATTTGTTTATGCCTGTTTGATATGTCAAAAGTCGAAGGTAGAGCATCAGAGACCTTCTGGATATATGCAACCGTTGGAAGTTCCGGTTTGGAAATGGGATTCTATCACTATGGATTTTGTTACGGGTTTGTCGAACACGACAAGAGGATTTGATGCTATTTGGGTAATTGTGGATCGACTTATGAAGTCTTCACATTTTGTGACGATTAATATAAGCTTTCTGTTGGTGAAGCTAGCAGAGATTTATATTCGTGTAATTGTGAAGCTACATCGTGTTCCATCGAGTATCGTGTCGGATAGAGATCCGAGGTTTACTTCAGAATTTTGGAGGAGTTTACAGGAAGCTTTGGGTACTAAGTTGAAGTTGATTTCAGCTTACCATCCACAAACTGATGATCAGTCAGAGAGGACTATTCAGTCGCTGGAAGATTTGTTGAGAGCTTGTGTGTTGGAAAAGGGTGGTGCATGGGATGCTCATTTACCGTTGATAGAGTTCACGTACAACAACAGTTACCATTCTAGTATCGGAATGGCACCGTTTGAGGCTTTATACGGTAGGAGGTGTAGAACTCCTCTGTGTTGGTATGAAACAGGTGAGAATGTGGTATTGGGACCAGAGATGGTGCAGCAAACTACTGAGACAATTCAGATGATTCGTGAGAAAATGAAAGCGTCTCAGAGTAGGCAGAAAAGTTATCATGATAACCGAAGGAAAGAACTGGAATTCAGTGAAGGTGATCACGTGTTCTTAAGGGTTAACCCAGTGACTGGTGTGGGTCGTCGTAGAAGTCCAAGAAGCTGGATCCTAAGTTTATTGGACCGTATCAGATTTTGCAGAGAATTGGTGCTGTAGCTTATAGAGTGGCGTTACCGCCTGAATTGTCGAATTTTCATGACGTGTTTCATATGTCGCAACTTCAAAAGTATGTCTCGGACCCATCTCATGTGATTCTGAGAGATGAAGTTCAGGTCCGGGAGAATCTTACTGTTGAGACGATGCCGTTGAGGATCGAAGATTGTAAAATGAAACAATTCCGAGGAAAGGAGATATCTTTGGTGAAAGTGGCTTGGGGAGGTGCTGCAGGAGGCAGTATGACCTGGGAATTGGAAAGCAGGATGCGGGAAGGGTATCCGGAATTGTTTCCATCAGGTAATTTTCGAGGACAAAAATAATTAAAGTGGGGGAGAGTTGTAACACCCATTTTTAATTATTTAGTCTTTTGGTGTTATTTTATTTTGGTGTGTCCTTTGTGGGGGGGGGGGGGGGGGGGAGGGGGGAGTGTACTGGACCGCGTGGATGGGTGTCCTTGAGTTATAGGAGCTATTTAATAAAATATAGAGTTTAATAATAATATGATTGATAACGCGAAATCATATCGTTTATTTGGCTTGATTTACATGCATTTATTTGTGACTTTTATTAATTTATCTTGATTTATGTTCTATTATATGATTAATTTACTTCGTTTTGCAGATTGGGGAGAATTTGGACTAAAGAAAGAAAAGGAGAAGAAACAGATGAAAAACGGATGAAAAATAGATAAAAAACAGCAGATACGGATTCTGCTGCTGTGACGACCGTCACAGGTCCATGACGACCGTCATGCGTGTGACGACCGTCACGCAGACAAAAAAACGCAGAATCAGAATTCACGATAAATCTCAACTTAAATCCTTCCTACACTTTCTCCACTCACTGCCCACTACTGGAAGTTACTACACTTTCTCCACTCACTGCCCACTATTGGAAGTTACTACACTTTCTCCATTCACTGCCCACTACTGGAAGTTACTACCACTTTCTCCATATCGCACGCATGATCTCAGGAAGTTGAGATAAGAAACATCTCCTATAAATAGACAAGAGACTCACAGAGAAAGGGGTGGATTCTTCATCCCAAAGTTCTGCCAAAGTTCCATCAAAGTTATTTATCGTTACTTTTATTTTCTTTTCCATTTTCGTTCAGTTCAGAATATTGTATTTTCTTCCTGTACCTTTCATTTCTCGCCAAAGTAGAATCCTGCCAACATTGTGGGGGACTACCCAAGGATTTGAGATCAGTACAATTTACAGGTTTTTATTAATTGAATTACTACTTTATTTCTGTTATGATGCACGCCTTATTATTCCGTTATTTATGTTTATTTCCGTTCGCATTAATTATCATGTCTGGCTAAGTTAGTTTTATCGGTATGTAACCGAATTAGTAGGATAGGATTCGATAGTAACCGACATCTTCCCTTTTTACAAACAACCTTTCTGGCCGTAGTGTTTAAATTTATTTACTGAATAAACTTCGTCGCGAAAGCGAGAACTTATTTAAAAGTAGTTTTGCCACGAAAGTGGGAAATTAATTAAGGTACGAACCAACAAGCGAAAGGTGCGGCAAGACCAGATAGTAAACACTAGGCATTTGTTTTAATAACAGCGAAAGCACTTTAAAATGGATTAGAACCTAGAGATTTCCAAAAAGTAGTTTTAACCCCGAATGGGACAGCGAAAGCGTAAATTCGGCCCTTAGAATTATGACTAGCGTCAACAACCATCGTGAGACGAAAGTCTTCAGATCACTATTTTCTTCTGAACAATGTTTGCAAAGAGTAAGAAGCATCGGTGACCTGTCGAATCCCAGATAACTAAGTCTTTGCATACCGATATCCTTTACCGCATTTCTTTAAACCAATTTTCTTTATTTCTTTTGCATTTAATTTCATTCGCATTCAATTTTCCTAATTCCAATAGCCTTAGCTTTACGCCGTAATAATAGATAACGGTAGATTGACATTGGTCTCTGTGGGTTCGACAATCTTTTATATTACTTCGATATTTCCGTGCACTTGCGGAGCGATCAAGTTTTTGGCGCCGTTGCCGGGGACCAACAGTCAATATTATGATTCCGTTGTTGCATAGTATAGACTAAGGCACTCTTATCTAAATCATTATGTATAACCCATATTTCCCTTATAACTACCACCCTCCATATTATAACTACCACCCCCAATATTTCGAGGAACCACAAATTCCGCTTAAATCCGACCTCGAAATATTATTAGAAGATTTCAATACTACGCACTATCACCCAAATTCCCTCTATGATGACGACTCCCAATGTTTTAAGGAAACGCAAGATTTTGGTACATCCAACCTTGAACTACTACTAGAAGAATTCAATGAGACGTCTACTCACTCTAGGATAGAATCTATGATGGAGCGCTTTGTGGAAACACAAACTCTCCAAAACGAAGATTTTAGAAAACAACATCTCCAAATTAATGAAGACCTTAGGCAGATGAATGTTATTGTCGATTCCCTCGCAACTCACAGCGAGACTTTGGAGACTCAAACCTCCCTGCTTAGACAAACACCTCTAAGACCCTTCCCAGAAGGACATGTGGATGTTGTAACAACCGTTAATGAAGAACAAATAGAAGATCCTAGGGAGATTGATGATGAGCCTGAGGAGAGTTTTGGTGAGAAAAGCATACATATTGAGAAAAATCCACCGACACCAACCGAAAGGGAGGTTGTCGAAGAGGTAGAGAAGGAAGCACGTATCGTTGCTCCTCCTCCCTATACCCCACCTATTTCTTTCCCACAAAGGTTTGCAGAAGTTAAGGTAGACTCCCAATCCAAAACATGTGTGGAGGTATTGAAAAATATACACACCAATGCACCTTTGTCTAAGGCCCTTCATAGAAAAAGAAAATTCGAGGACCGTGAAACTAGGGTCATTATTACTGTTAAAAGGGTACGATTAACTTTTGAGGTGGTGGATGAATTAACAAAGCCCAAATTTGAAAAGCTGATACGCAGAATAGATCCAGAACCACCACCACGCGTTCAAAACAAGAAACCACCCTACAGAAGAAAGAAACGAAAAGGTGAGGGATATGAGAGATGGCTTGATAAGTGGCCATGGAAACCGAAGACTATTCAAAGTTCGATCGAGGAACCAGTCTCGAAAGAACCACCAGGAGTACTTGCACTCCTTAGCCGTCGAGCTATCGACGCTAAACAAAGCGTTGTGTGGGAGGCAACCCACAAGGTCTTTATTTTAATTTGTTTGTTTAAATCGGCAGAAAATAAAGAAATGTTTCGCTTGTTACGCTTTAGCTATATCTAGGCGAAAACTCTCTAGATGACGATCTGAGAAGATGAGCTATGCCCACGGACATTCCTACGAGTGTCGCTGCTGGTGGGAACACTGATGATGAGTACTTCCTCTTGACGCGAGCAACATGATGAGCTGGTTCGAGATTTACACAAATAAAGTATCTCAAAATGCCCGCCACCGAAGTAGAAGTGATCAACAAAGACAAGGATAGCAAGAGCAGTAGCATTCATACAGGTTCTATCTTTCCTTTTCCACCTTTTACTGAAACATTGAGGACAATGTTTGGTTTAAGTGTGGGGGAGGAACTCTATCGCTTTCATTTTATTGCCTTTTAGTTTGATTTATTGTTTTTATCTATTTTTAATGCTATGTCAAAATCTTTGCATGTGCTGTCGAGTCTTTATGAGTGGTTTTCGCCTGTTATTCAAACTTCCCCAAAATTTCAAAATTTCAAAATTTCAACCTCCAACAAAAACTTTTTGATTCATGACATGGTACTCTGAAAGTATATAGGCTGTTTAGGCTATGTTAGAAAAACTTGGGAAAGTTTTGATAAAATTGATATCGTCCTAACAACCTTAACCCCCTAAATATGCAAAATAAATTTGAGTACCCATTATGCCGAGACCTTAAAACTCCAGGTTCTTGTAGTAATCCCTAAGTAGTTTATTTAAGCAGTCAGCACCATCCTAAGCACACTAAGTAAGAAACCGATGCAAATAAGTGTATGATCTCTAGGTTAAAATGAGAAACTAAGAAAGAAAAGAAAGAAAAAAAAATTATGAAGAAAAAGACATGTTCCTTCTAAGTTAGGTGCTCCTCACCCGAGCACTTAGCCTAACGGTACAAACTCTTTAAGTTCAATTGATGCTTAAGCATATTTGTAGAAAAAATGAAATAATAATGAGATCGTAGTCACTAACATGTCTACTTGCCATGAATGTGTATGGATAACGGGCTTAATGTGATTGCACTATAATGAAATGGGGTGAAAGAGAGCATGAGTTATAGGTTGAGTTATAATGGCATGATTCCGATTGGTTTGCATAAGTAGGGAGTTTTTGAAATTGTATCGTTATGATATCCTTGGTATTAATATTTAGTACCTATCAATCTAACATTAGCCTAGCAGCCATGTATGATTAGAGTTTCGTCGTGACTTTGTTTCGAACTATGCTTATTTCTTTTTACTGTGTTGGTCGATTGCTTGAGGACAAGCAATGGTTTAAGTGTGGGGATGTTTGATAACGCGAAATCATATCGTTTATTTGGCTTGATTTACATGCATTTATTTGTGACTTTTATTAATTTATCTTAATTTATGTTCTATTATATGATTAATTTACTTCGTTTTGCAGATTGGGGAGAATTTGGACTAAAGAAAGAAAAGGAGAAGAAACAGATGAAAAACGGATGAAAAATAGATGAAAAACAGCAGATACGGATTCTGCTGCTGTGACGACCGTCACAGGTCCATGACGACCGTCATGCGTGTGACGACCGTCACATTTCATGATGACCGTCACGCAGACAAAAAAACACAGAATCAGAATTCACGATCAATCTCAACTTAAATCCTTCCTACACTTTCTCCACTCACTGCCCACTACTGGAAGTTACTACACTTTCTCCACTCACTGCCCACTACTGGAAGTTACTACCACTTTATCCATATCTCACGCATGATCTCAGGAAGTTGAGATAAGAAACATCTCCTATAAATAGACAAGAGACTCACAGAGAAAGGGGTGGATTCTTCATCCCGAAGTTCTGCTAAAGTTCCATCAAAGTTATTTATCGTTACTTTTATCTTCTTTTCCATTTTCCTTCAGTTCAGAATATTGTATTTTCTTCCTGTACCTTTTCTTCCGACATTGTAGGGGACTACCCAAGGATTTGAGATCAGTACAATTTACAGGTTTTTATTAATTGAATTACTACTTTATTTCTGTTATGATGCACGCTTTATTATTCCGTTATTTATGTCTATTTCCGTTCGCATTAATTATCATGTCTGGCTATGTTAGTTTTATCGGTATGTAACCGAATTAGTAGGATAGGATTCGATAGTAACCGACATCTTCCCTTTTTACAAACAACCTTTCTGGCCGTAGTGTTTAAATTTATTTACTGAATAAACTTCGTCGCGAAAGCGAGAACTTATTTAAAAGTAGTTTTGCCACGAAAGTGGGAAATTAATTAAGGTACGAACCAACAAGCGAAAGCTGCGGCAAGACCAGATAGTAAACACTAGGCATTTGTTTTAATAACAGCGAAAGAACTTTAAAATGGATTAGAACCTAGAGATTTCTAAAAAGTAGTTTTAACCCCGAATAGGACAATGAAAGCGTACATTCGGCCCTTAGAATTATGACTAGCGTCAACAACCATCGTGAGACGAAAGTCTTCAGATCACTATTTTCTTCTGAACAATGTTTGCAAAGAGTAAGAAGCATCGGTGACCTGTCGAATCCCATATAACTAAGTCTTTGCATACCGATATCCTTTACCGCATTTCTTTAAACCAATTTTCTTTATTTCTTTTGCATTTAATTTCATTCGCATTCAATTTTCCTAATTCCAATAGCCTTAGCTTTACGCCGTAATAATAGATAACGGTAGATTGACATTGGTCTCTGTAGGTTCGACAATCTTTTATATTACTTCGATATTTCCGTGCACTTGCGGAGCGATCAATGATATAATTAATAATGATGATAATCTAATAATTAGTATATTATTCTTATTATTATTATTATTATTATTATTATTATTTCTATTATTATTATTATTATTATTATTTGTATTATTATTATTAATGAAATAAGAAATAAGAGATATAAAAGGGGATTTTTGGGAAAAGAGAGTGAGAACAAGATAAGTCAGTTCTAGAGAAAGGAGAAAAGGAAGAACAAGAGGAAGAGAAGGAGGCTAGGGCTAAAGATTCTTGAAGGTTCTTCGTCAATCGGAACATTAATCGAGGTAAGGGAGGAGAAACGGGTTAAGATTGGTAAATTGCATGAACAGGATAGAGGGGATTCCTTAACCCCGTAGGAGTTTGGTGAATATGAATGATATACAGAAATGTTGATGATTGTTGTTGTTATGATGAAATTGGTGTGCATGTTGATGTGTTTATGATTGTGGTTGCCATTGATGACCTTGGGTATGTGTTGTTGGGAGGTTGGTGAAGTTCCGAGTAACTTATGTAGTTCTGATGATGAACATAGGTGTGGGTTCTGGAGTTAAAATTGATAGAAAATGATAGAGTAGTGTTTATTGGTTGTAGTATTGATAGGACTGAAGATAGAAGTAGAATGATAGGCTTGAATTTGAGCAAGATAACAGTTCTGGACTGTGAGGGTTTTGAGAGATCGCAGAACTCACTAAGCCAGTAGCTAGAGAGCGAGCTAGCGAGCGATTCGCTAGGTAGTTCACTAGGCAAGCTAGTAGCGAGTGTTTTCTAGGACTTCGCTAGGCGATATGGGTAGCAAAGGCTTCCAGTAGCCAATGTCTGCCTTCGCTAGGGAGTTCGCTAGGCGAGCGGCTAACGAGCGTTCGCTAGGGCTTCGCTAAGCGAATGAGCCAGCAAGCATGACAGAATGTGTGTTATGTTGTATTGCATTGTGATTCGTTTCGTAGGATCCCTTGGGCTGGGACAGGTACATATGTGGTGTTTAGTGGTGTAGGGTATGTACTTGGTGTTGGTAGGTGGAATTTTTTATGTAGTATTGAATTTAATCAAAATAATTAAATTGATGTGTGAGGTGTGTATGGGGTATGGTGAGGTGATCAGGGGGGATCGTGTGACTTTAATTAAAATAATTAATTGATGAACAATGTGTATGTGTGATCTATGGTGATGTAATCAGGGGATCGTGTGCACCTTGTGTGCTTGAGTTCATTTGTTGTGCATTTTGTGTTATGCATATCATGGTGTTGGTGGGACGAATCATTGCTCAAGAGGAGTGTAGTTGATTCATCCGTACTCCATTGTGGAGAATGGTGGGGATAGATCATGGCCAAGGACAGGTGTGTGTGATCTATCCGGGGTTCGATTGAAAAAACTAATGAGTCGGTACTGCATGCATGATGTGTTGTGTTGTTGTTGGACAGTAGGTTGTTTTTGATGAATGTTGGGGAAAATTTTATATGATTGCTACCTTTACTTTATGTATTGTATTACCAATAATTTTGATCATGTTTTCTCACCCCTTTGTTGTTGTTGTGGTCTGTGCTTCTTCGGAAGTATAGATAATCCAGGTACTTAACTAGCTTGGATAGTGGTGTGCGAGTCGATTCTTAGGATGCTCTGATACGTAGCACATGACTTGGGTATTTATTTGTTTTTATGTTGAACTTGTTTTATTTTCCTGTGAAGTATCATGTTGGTGAACATTTTCATGAATCTTTTTATGTAATTCGGCGGATGCCTGAGAATGATGAATCAAATATTATTCCGCTGTTTTATTTTGAAAACCTTCTAATGAAGAGTATTATGGATTATGTGATGTGATATCCCACTTGATGAGGGGAGACTCTGATGTTTATTTGGACTAATCGTATTTTATTTTAATTTTGGGAAGTGGGGTGTTACACTATTAGATTCTAGAGAATGAATCTCATCGTTAACAGCTTCTTGCCACAAATTTGCATCCAGGGATGACAATGTTTCTTGAAGATTTATTGGATCTTCTTCTACTGTATAGGCCGTATAATTGGGCCCAAAGTATTTAGAAACTCTTACTCGGTTACTCTTTCGAAGTTTTACTTCTACTTTGTCGTTGATTTTGGTGCTTCTTATCACATGTATGTGATTTGATTTAGTGTCCCTATTATTTCTCGATTTTAAAGGAAACTTGTCTTCATAGAATTCAACATTATTTTATTCTATAATCACTTTAGCATTTAGGACATAACATATATATGCCTTACTATTTACTGCATACCCAATGAATACACATTCATAGGCTCTACTAGCGATTTTAATTCCATTTGGATTTGAAATTTTGATATTAGTCGGACAACCCCAAGTTCTAAAATAAGACAAGTTTGAATGTCTTTTCTTTATTATCTCATAAGGAGAGATTTTATTTTTAGACTTGAGAACCCTATTCATGACATAACAAACTGTCAATAAAATTTCCTCCCACGAGTGAGATTCAACAGTCAAATTCATCATAATAGTAATAACAAATTCAACAAGAGTTACATTCTTTCTTTATGCTTTACCATTCACTTCAGGAGAATATAGTGCATTCGTTTCATGTAGAATTCCATGTTTTTTTTATAAAATTCAAATAAACTGGAATCACATTCAACTCCCTTATCAGTAAGAAATCTCTTAATCTTCTTACTAAATTAATTTCATTAACAAAAGTCTTAAACATAGAAAATTCATAAAAATATCATTCTTAGTGGTTGCATACAAATCTTGAAGGATGCCGAGTATACTTCAAAGATTATAAAGTATTTTTAGAGGTGGACTCTACTCCACTTCTCCAATAGCGACAACTTTAAAGGCGTGGGTAACTCCCAAGGACACTTTCATTTTTGTGTATGCTTTAAATATTGCACAATCTTAACAAACATGAAGAGAGGAGCCAATGTCTAACCACCAACCCTATGATTCACCAATCATGTCGATTTCAGTGATCAAAGCAAAAAATTGTTCATCAATCAGGTTAACCTATACATTAGGGGCAGCATAAGGTTTAAGCCTGATGTTATAATTCTTAATCATATATAACCTAGTTTTCCATAATTGAACCAAGATAAAACATGGCATTTCTTTATGGTTGTAGTTGTTGCCTATCAATTGGAGTAATTGGGGCCTTTGAAGGATTCTCATTCTTAATTTGGTTCACAACATTGCAGTTTTGATTCTTTAATTATTTTTCAAATGGCTTCAGAACTACACTAATTTTTTTTTGTTTGAAACAACCAAGACTTTTCTTTTTGATCTTATGTATGAGATTTTTCTTCAATTCAAAGGTGAATAATAAGACTCTCAATTAAAAATTATTTGGTTTTTTGGTGAAATAGAATTTTTAAAAACTTTCAAACTATGGGGAAATTTGTCAATAATAAAAGCAATTTTAAATTGCTCATCTAAACACATACTTTTTATGATGATATTATAAGAAATCTTTTGAAGTTCATAACAATAATCCTCCGCGCACCTTTCATTTATACCATCTGATACTTTAGGTAGCAACTAATAACATACTTTTTTACTCCAGCTTCTTCAGTGTCATACTTCTTTTTCAGAGTCTCTAAAACCTATTTTGTAGTATAGAAGATCATCTGCGAGTCTATTAAAAATATAATTTTGTAGAGATATTTATTATTTTTTCATAAGGAAGTTTCTTTTGTGAGCTAGAAATCGTTCACTTTAATTTGTGTAACAAATTCAGCTACACCACTATTAAGGGTTCCATCTGAATCCATAGATTTATTACCATTAATTTGCTCGGTTGATCCATAAGGACCTATAAGAATGTCATCAGTTAGAACATTGGCAACCTATTTTCAGAAAAATTGAAAATTTTGTTGTCAATGTTCGAAATGACTTCCCTCAAAATTGAACTTTTTTTAGAGATCGGTCGTAATATTACCAATAATTTCTTCGATAGTAGCCATGATAGTTTTTGAAACGTCTTAAAATTATTGATTCATGGTTTTGAAAATCAACCACAGAAGAAATTACTGGATCCAGTTGCAGACTAGATCGCTCTCTTTAAGACATTTCTTGGTACTGCCTTATATATATATATATATATATATATATATATATATATATATATATATATATATATATATATATATATATATATATATATATATATATATATATATATATATATATATATATATATATATATATATATATATATATATATATATATATATATATATATATATATATATATATATATATATATATATATATATATATATATATATATATATATATATATATATATATATATATATATATATATATATATATATATATATATATATATATATATAGACATAATGTTGCAACATATAAAATATTTTATAATAAAGTTTATTAAAAAATAGAAGACAAACAAATAATAAGTTACATTGTTATCTCTTTTTATATACGAAAATTAATCCTCTTAAAAATTATATCTATTGACTTAAAATATACAAGATTGTTATCCATAAGCATTTACACACTCTGTAAAAGATTAACAACTTTTGGTGGGATGAAACAAAAGTCTCAAAGATAAATTGTATGCAATCATATTGATTGTCAAAACACACTTCAAAATATAGTAATAACTCATTTTGAGCATTTTTTTTTTCAATTTACTAAAAGAAATTTCACTATGATCAATGTTAATTGTTATGGTGAAGTGTACATTGAGTGTAAGAATTTGAATTTCAGTGCCAATATTTTTTTATTTTTTCATTGCAAAAAGGGTTTATCCTTATATTTCATCACAGTTTATATTACAACTATGGTGAAAGGTATGTGTGTGTGTCTATATATATATATATATATATATATATATATATATATATATATATATATATATATATATATATATATATATATATATATATATATATATATATATATATATATATATATATATATATATATATATATATATATATATATATATATATATATATATATATATATATATATATAGTTGTCTCTCTAAAAAATAAACCCTAACATCTCTCTTACTTTTCTCTCTCATATATCATAATGTCCATTAACGTTTTGACAACCTTTCTTCACAAACATGCAAAATGGAAACCCCAAACTCATAACAAACTTCTCTTCAACAAATAGTTACCTTTGTTGCATCAAAACATAAGAAATGTGATTTAACTCCATAAAATATTCGAAAATGACTGCATTAGAGGTAATGTATAATATAGCTTCTTTCATGGTTCAATAACATATGTTTCGAAATCTGTTTAACTTAAGATAAGTGAATGTATAACCTAAGAAGTGAACTTTTATTGACATGTATAATATAACTTCTTTCATTATGTTTGTAAGATAATATGACCTAAGAAGTGAACTTAAGATGAGTATAAAAGCTTTAGAAGTTAACTTAATATGAGTGAATGTATAACCTAAGAAGTGAACTATGTTATTTATATATCATAGTTTATGTTTCAATAGTTTCTTTCATGTTGTTTATAGGATAATGTGACATGTATAACTTATGATTAGTGAAATTTATGTTGGTTTATGGATTATAGAAGTAAATTTTTTTGCATATGTTATAATTACAATGTCACGCTAATACATTTTTACTTGTAGGGAAGGTGAGTGAAGAAAAAGTATAAATGGTTTGTGTTGCTATGAAGTAAAAATACAAGGAGATGATGAAATGGAAGTGAAAACTAAAAACTATTGTTAAAGACCCAGAATGACATCAATTTAAATTTAACACAAGTTTGCGATTTTCACTTCAACTTTATCCTCCTTTCATTGGGGATTTCATTTTGAGACAAGTATATCATTTCTTTGTCTTCATTCTCCATGAATCTTTACAATAAAAGATGCGTTTCTGAAATATTTTATTAGTTAATATGTTGTTTTTGTTCAAAATATTTGCCTAATTGATTTTTTTGTTAATAAATGTTATTGTTTTTTGTTATTGTTAATGCCTTAGAATATGAGTTTAGTCCAGCTAGATGTGATTTCGTTCGGCCAACATGCAAGAACAAAACATTGCTACGACCAATTGAGTTTATTATATTGTATGTAGATTTTTTGTTTCACTAACCCCTCACTGAGCATGCATTCGTTTAAATTGATTTAGAAAATAATACTTTGAAAATTAAGTTATATTTGAAAACCTACTTAGATTAATCAATGTTTTTGGAATTACATGCATCTCATAATTCATCTCTCGCTCTTCAACATATAGAATTTGGTTAAATGCCCTAAGTTCTTCAAAGAAACGATTCTTCTCTTCTAGTTTATTTAGCAAAACATCAAATTTGTTAAGAAATTTTGATTAATCGTCATCACTTTCTTCATAATAATAATCAACATCATTTAAGATAATGATGATGATAGTGATGATGATGAATTCACATTAGTCAACAAATTGTTGCTTTTCAAAATAAACTGGAAGAAAAGGAACCGTTTATTTGAAGAAATTGTGGCATTGAACCAAATTCTATATGTTAAAGAGTAAAAGATGAATTACAAGATGCATGCAATTCGAAAAAGAGTGGATCGTTTAAGTTGAATTTCAAGAATAATTTAATTTTTCAGATTATTATCTTCTAAATAAATTTAAATGAATGTATATGTTTATTGAGTTGTAGGGAAAAACAAGTAATTCATATATTTTACAACAAACTCATGTATACATATCACCATGGAGTTTATACCTATGGTAAAATGTTAATCTTACAAGTGCTTTAATTAAATTGATGTTGCTGGGTTTCGAACCCATGAAATTTATATATCACAAAGATTGTTTAAGACGACCGTTGTGATAGGTAGTGCGCTACCTAGTTTATCACTACGGTCACGTGCCCGTAGTGGAAAATAACATACTTACAACCATACCCTTTCTTACCACGGTTGGTCAACCATGATGGTATCCTTTTACCGAGTGAAATGGTCTTTACGTAGTAGGAAATAAAGAAACCGTATGGCGTTATATCAGGATATTACGACATTCCACCGGTGACATATGTTGACCAAGCCCATCTATAGGAATTGCAAGGAGAAAGTCCTAAGCATGTGAGACTTGAAAATAACCAAAAACTACATTTTGTCTTGTGGTCATGTCAAACTTTACATCCATCTCCTCAACACTTTTACTAACAAGGATACTTGCCAAAAATTTTGTGCTTTAGAAGGGACATTCTCATTTCTAGTAAAACTGCTAAGGTCAAAATTAGGAATCACATCACTAAGATAATCTAAAGTTCTGTCAAAATTAGAGTCCATACTATATACTCTATTGTCTCTCATTATATGATCATGTAACATCTAATATTGGGCCATAGAAGCCACAAAAGCGTATGAGGCATCCTCTATTATCGAGTACAAACTCAATCCCCAAACTCTAATAGGTAAAGAAGCCACCCTCTGTTGAAGGTTCTTGACAAAAGAACATCCACCAACCACAATGTCTTCAACCACCCTTCACAACTATTTGTCAAACCAAATAGTTGTTTCCTTCATATGATTAGGTTTACTCGTTCTAGACCAAAAAACAATTTGGCAATACCCATGCAAGATAAAAGTAGAAGAACCTCACTTTGAGGATCCCTTAATATTATTGTCCACACCAAGCCAGTGATTGAGTATGCATGAAATTTGTTTATTAATCATGAATAAGTTCTATAAGTTTATCATCCAAAGGTAACATAACAGATGCTCTAAAGAAAGTTGTCAACTGTGTGACTATTTGTATATAATTATTATCCCATCAAAAAACAAATCATAATTATTATGTGTACTTAACTGGAACCTCAATTTTAATAAATAACTATACATGTTAAAGTATCAAATAATTTTTCCTAATTTTGAATTTCTTCTCTTACATTCTACTTTGTCTATAATTCTCTTTTAATCTTATTGTTGGATCTCTATTTTGTATTGTTGTCCAACGCGACAACCATTACATTGGTGTTTATGTACTATTTATGCATGTGCATTTATAATGTGTGGTTTTTAGATACATAAATACAACAATTTTTACATTCTTTATTTTTTTATTTTTTTTATGGATAATGCTAACTTTGTTTCAAGGGCACAAATTAAGAAATTCACTTATAGTAAATTTGTATCGAAAAAAAATAATTTAAAAAATAATTTTATATTTTAATTAAAGTTTGTACACAATTTTCAAAATAATATTACCCTTCTTTTATTTTCAATCCCTCAGTTATTTTTATAAGAATAATTTCATTTAAGATTTGTTAGTTGCTGAAATTGGAGATACAGAAGCTTTCAAGGTGGCGATTATGGTTTTTTTAGATAAATAGGTGAATATTTACAAAAGGTTAGTTACCTTTATTTTTGAATGTCAAAACAATATATTAATAGAGGTAAAAAACTACCGAAATACACATGGTATTAAATAAACTAAGCAAAGCATAAGAGAGAAAGCAAGAACAAAATTTTCTTATATCGATTGTATTAGTTTGTAAGCATGTAAATGGTTAATGTATATTCATACAAGTTGTGAAGTTAGTTTTTCTAACTTATTTTTTTTATTGCTCAAACCAATCCTAACATCCTTTCTCAAAGTAGTTATTATACTTTTGGGTACCTTTAGTACTCTCCCCATAAACTCACAATTGGAGAGCAGAGATAACTTTGAGAGTGGTCATAAAGTCTTAGAATAGACTAGTTGGCAAAGGTTTTGTGAGTGCAGCTGCAATTTGTGTTGGCCTTGGAAGATGTTGAATATGGAGTTTCCTTGCTACTACTCTTTCACGAACAAAGTGGATATTAAGCTCTATGTGATTGGTGCTAGTATGCAATATGATATTATTGGACAAAATAGTTTCACTTAGATTGTCGCACAACAATGTTTGTGCAAGATAGTTGATGTACAGTTTAGTAAAAAGAGATTAAATATCCTCGACAATTTAGAGGTAGTATGTGTCAAAGACCAATACTCTGCTTTAGTGGTTGACTGTGCCACAAGTGAGTGTTTCTATGAGCTCCAAACCAGGTTATGACTTGTTTAAACACATGACCCTGATGTTGATTTTTTATCACCAGGCTCATTGGCCCAATCTGGATCATTGTAGGCCATTGGGGAAAACTTTTGAAGAGGATTGGTTGGTGAAATCATTAGGACATAAGTGGTTTTACCACTTAAATGCCTGTATATTCTTTGACCATAATGCAATGAGTTTGAAGAGGACTTACCATAAATTAACAAGCTTTATTAACACAATAGACAATGTCACTTCTAGTTATTGTAACATATTGAAGAGCTTCAATTGTAGACCATTATAATGAAGGATCAATCAATTGTTTCAATGCTATAATTGCTCAACTTGTAATGGATGAACATAGGTGTATTTACCTCATTGGCATCGACCACGTTAGCTCTGGACAAAAGATATTTGATATACTTTGTTTGTGTCAAGAGCATGGATCCATTTGACTGATGATGCACCTCAATGTCAAGAAAATATTTTGGTATTCCAAGTTTTTCAATGAAAACTTGTCATGGAGTTTGGTGATAAGATCGTGAATGAGTTTGGATGATGTACCCATGACTAGTATGTCATCAACATAAACAAATGCATATAGTGTGATGTTTTAATTCTTGTACACAAAGAGTGAATGCTAAGATTTGTTAGGGAATAAGCTAAATTTAAGTAAAACTTGATGAAGCTTTTCATACACTGCCCGTTGAAATGGAAAAACCCTTGATATTAGCAACGTACGATGGCATGACTGGCCCGAACGACCATATTGAAAGCATATATGTTATGCTCAACTACCGGAATGTACGAGGAGCCATCAAATGCAGGTTGTTTCCCACCACCCTAAGGAAGGGAGCCATGGCGTGGTACAAACGCCTCATGCCTGATTATATCACCTCCTAGGGTGAACTGAAGCGACAGTTCTCCAGGAACTTCACGGCTTCCCGGTGCCATCCGGAGACAGAAGCGGCCATAGAAGCCATTATCTAGGGGAAGAATAAGCCTCCTTGAGATTACATAGAGAGGTTTAATCGCAAAGCCATCCAGGTGTCCACCACGAACGATATGAAGAAGTTCTTGATCCAGAGAGGCATAAGTGTTAGAACACATATTGGTTCTTAGTTATATCTCTATGTATTGATGATAACACTAATGAAATTTTGTATTAAGAAATTATATACTCTAAATTTGTTCAAGTATTTTTGCTGCAGATATTAAATTTTATATTCTTCTGAAAGCAAAAATGGATCTGAACGTTGAACTACGCAAGACTCTGAGCGCTGCCTATAGAAGACTCTGAACGCTGCCTACAGAAGACTCTGAGCGCTGCCTACAGAAGATTCTGAAGCAGAAGCTACAGAAGCATCTGAAGCGTAGACTGGAGACTTTGTATGAAGAGTTTCAAGCATTGTTTTTCAGAAGACTTTGATAGTACTGTTCGCTGCAAGTACTAAGGATCTAATCTCCAAACTCTACTCTGATTAATTTCACGCTGAAGCATACTTGCTGCAACACTCTAATACAGAAAACTCTGAAGACATCAAGACTCTGATCACTCAAGGCTCTGATGTTGATTGCTGTGAAATAGAAACTTGCTGAAGAAGATTATTCAAAGTTATATCCGTTGGTATATTCCAAACGTCTCTTTCCTCTTTCATGCTAGACACAAGAACTCAGGAAAAAAGGATTTCTCTGAACGTTCTACTTCTAGGAAAGGTCAAGTGATGTGAAGACAAAAGGCTACAGCTACTTTGCAGTACACGGTGTTCAAGCTTGCAACGTCTTGGACTCCTTTGACTATAGAAGCAAGTCTCCAACAAATTTCTTCAGTTGACGTAATTGACGTATTTTGACAAATACATTGAAACTCTCCCAAAGCTCTCATACAAATTATAATTATTTATTGAATAGTTTCATAAGTTTTTAAACTTAAGTGTAAATCACAGTTGTGATATAGCTTTCTTACAAGCATTTCAAACACTTGTTTAGTTTACATTTGATTGTAAAAGTTCCTTGAGAAGACCAAGTTATGGTCAGTAGTTCTTGAGAAGACTAAGACAGTTGTTCTTGGTGTTTGATATTGTAATAAGTTGATTATAGTGGATTAAGTCCTTGTGGAGAAAGGCAAATCACTCTTGATAGGGTGGACTGGATTAGTTGAGTTCAACGAACCAGGATAAAAATCATTGTGTTTTTATTGCCATAATATTTTCTAAATCCTTATTCAACCCCCCTCTAAGTATTTTCTCACCTTCAGTTGGCATCAGAGCTCCGGTTCTGTGTGTGCTATCACTTCACCGTGAATAGAAAAGATCCAGTGAGAAAACTCTTGATATTTTTGGTTGATACATTATGGCTGAAGCTTCAACATCCAACAGCAAGAAATATGAAGAAAGGAATAGAATCAGCACAAAACCCCCTATGTTTGATGGGGAGAAGTTTGACTATTGGAAGGACAGAATAGAGAGTTTCTTCCTTGGTTATGATGCTGATCTTTGGGACTTGTTCATTAATGGTTATGTTCACCCCACTGATGGGGATGGCAAGAAAATTGATAGAAAATCTATGACTGAAGCTCAAAAGAAGGAGTTCATAAATCATCACAAAGGAAGAATAATCTTATTAAATGTTATATCTCATACTAAATATGAGAAGATTACCAACAGAGAAACAACATTTGATTTGTTTGAGTCTTTGAAGATGACCCATGAAGGGAACTCACAAGTTAAAGAGACCAAGGCTCTGGCGCTGATCCAGAAATATGAAGCCTTTAAAATGGAAGAATCTGAATCTATAGAAACTATGTTCTCTAGATTCTAGATCCTTACAGTTGGATTAAAAGTGCTGGACAAAGGTTATTCAACTGCTGATCATGTGAAGAAGATCATCAGAAGCTTGCCAATCAGATGGAGACCAATGGTCACTGCTCTGAAGCTAGCTAAGGATCTGAACAAGATCACATTGGAGGAACTAATCAGCTCTCTAAGGAGCCACGAGATTGAACTTGAAGAAGACGAGCCTCAAAAGAAAGGTAAGTCAATTGCTTTAAAGTCTAACAAATTTGTTAAAGCATTGCAGGTGTTAGAAGAAAGTTCTAAAGAGTCCTCTTCTTCTAAAGAAGATGAACTGTCCTTGCTGTCCAGAAGGATCAACAAACTCTAGAAGCACAAATAGAGGAAGTTCAAGAACTTCAAGAAGCCAGATCAATGCAAAGAGTCCTCTGGACACAAAAGATCTGGAAATAAGGAGGTTGTTTGCTATGAATGCAAGGAACCTGGTCATTACAAGAATGAATGCCCAAAGCTTCAGAAGGAGAAGTAAAGAAGGAAGCCTGAGCATAAAAAGAAAGTTCTGATGGCTACATGGGATGATTCAGATGCATCTGAATCTTCATCAGAGTCAGAAGAAGAATGCGCCAACATGGCACTGATGGCAGGCGTGGAAGATCAGGATGAAGGAACATCTGGATCTGAATCTGATTCTAAATCTGACTCAGAAGAGGTGCTTTCTGGTCTCTCTAGGGAAGAACTTATTGAGGTTTTATCAGAAGTTCTGAAAAACTATAATCAGATTAAGCTCAAATGCAAGAAGCTTAAATGCAATCTTGAATCTGAGAATAGTCTATTAAAGTCAGTTGCTGAGCTCAAAGAAAACAATTTGAAAATGAAAAACATTTTTGAAAAAGCTCAACAAGACTCTGAATCTGAAACTAAGTCAAAATGTAAAAATATTTTAGAAGAATATGACTATAGTTTTCAGAAGTTTTTGGCTAAAAGCATAGATAGAAGCAAGATGGCTTCAATGATCTATGGAGTTAGCAGAAACAACAGGAAAGGAATTGGATATGAATCTTCCTCTGGAAATGATTTAAATCCAATACCTATTGATAAACTTATCATTAAGAAGACTCCCTTATATTCTTATTTTAAGTTTGGTCATCTGAATGATATTAAACATACACGTTCTGATCAGAATGTTCCTGTGTTTAAACCAAAAGTTAGTCAGAACAAAACCTGTTGTAAAAAGACAAAAGTTTAGACAAACTTTTAAGGCAACTAACCCAAAAGGGCCCAAAAAGATCTGGGTACCTAAGGATAAGATAATACCTGTTGCAGATGTATTTAGCAGCAAAGTCAAGACGCCAATCATGGTACCTGGACTCTGGCTGCTCACGTCACATGACGGGAGAAAGGTTTATGTTCCAAAGCCTGGAGCTTAAATCTAGAGGAGACGTCAAGTTTGGAGGGAATTAGAAGGGCAAGATAATTGGCTCTGGTACTATTGGCAATGGTAACCTTCCCTATATATCTAATGTTTTACTTGCAGAAGGATTAAAGCATAATTTATTGTCCATAAGTCAATTAAGTGACAATGGTTATGACATAATCTTTAATCAAAAATGTTGCAAAGTTGTTAGTCAGAAGGATGGCTCAATCCTATTTAATGGAAAGAGGAAGAACAACATTTATAAAATCAATCTTTTAGAACTTAAGGTTCAAAATGTAAAATTCCTTATGTCTATTAATGATGAGCAATGGGTCTGGCACAGAAGATTGGGGCATATTAATATGAGACGTATATATCAGATTAATAAACTCAATCTGGTCAGAGGATTTCCTAAGTTGAAGTTCAACTCAGATGTTTTTTGTGAAGCATGTCAAAAAGGAAAATTTTCAAAATCTTCTTTTAAAACTAAGAATGTTATTTCAACCTCAAGACCACTAGAGTTACTTCACATTGATCTGTTTGGACTAGTGAAAGTGGAATCCATCCCAGGCAAGAAGTATGGTTTAGTCATTGTTGATGACTACAGCAGATGGACATGGGTGAAATTCCTAAAACACAAGGATGAGTCACATTCTGTGTTCTTTGACTTCTGCAAACAAGTCCAGAATGAAAAAGATTTTAAAATTGTTAAAGTCAGAAGTGATCATGGTGGCGAATTTGAAAACAAATATTTTGAAAAATATTTTAATGAAAATGGCATTGCTCATGATTTCTCCTGCCCTAGAACTCCACAACAGAATGGAGTTGTAGAGAGGAAAAATAGAACTTTGCAAGAAATGGCCAGAACCATGATCAACGAGACTAATCTGGCAAAGGATTTTTAGACAGAAGCAATAAACACAACTTGTTATATTCAGAACAGAGTGTCTATAAGACCTCTTTTGGAAAAGAATCCTTATGAATTGTGGAGGAACAGAAAACCTAACATTTCTTATTTTCATCCTTTTGGATGTATATGTTATATGTTGAACACTAAAGAGAATCTAAACAAGTTTGATTCTAAAGCACAAAAGTGTTTCATGCTTGGCTATTCTGAACGCTCTAAAGGCTACAAAGTATACAATACTGAAACACAGATTGTGGAGGAATCTATACATGTTAGATTTGATGATAAGCTTGGCAATTAAAAGCCAAAGCAGGTTGATAATTCTGCAGATAGAGAAGTAATTCTCACAGACTCTGAAGGCTCAAAGGCAGAAAAAGTTCAAGTGAAAGAGCCAGAAGCAACGCCATATGCAACTCCTTTGACTACTCAAATGAACAACTTGAATATTTCTGAAGAACTTAATGTTAAAGGATCATCTTCCAGAATCAAGGCCTCTCACCCAGAGGATGTGATAATTGGAAAGAAGGATGACCCTATAAGAACAAGATCCTACCTCAGATCATCTGAAGCGTCATTATTTGGTTTGGTGTCAGTTATTGAACCAACTTCTGTGGATGAAGCTCTGCAAGAGAATGATTGGATAATTGCCATGCAAGAAGAGCTCAATCAGTTCACAAGAAATGACGTTTGGGATTTGGTTCCAAGACCAAAAGGATTCAATATAATTGGAACTAAATGGGTTTTCAGAAACAAGTTGATTGAAAAAGGAGAAGTTGAAAGAAACAAAGCAAGGCTTATTGCTCAAGGTTATAGCCAGCAAGAAGGAATTGATTACACATAGACTTATGCTCCTGTGGCCAGGTTAGAGTCTATTCGTTTACTCATTTCTTTTGCTGCACAAAATAACATCACTCTATATTAGATGGATGTTAAGAGTGCCTTCTTAAATGGGATTATAGAAGAGGAAGTCTATGTTCACCAACCTCCTGGTTTTGAAAGTGATAAATTTCCAGAACAGGTTTTTAAACTTAAGAAATCTCTTTATGGTTTAAAACAAGCTCCCAGAGCTTGGTATGAGAGATTAAGTAATTTTCTTTTGAAGAAAATTTTTATCAGAGGCAAAGTGGACACAACACTCTTCTGTAAAACATTTAAGAAAGATCTGTTAATTTGTCAAATATATGTGGATGATATTATATTTGGATCTACCAATGTTATGCTGGGAAAAGAGTTTGCTCAATGTATGCAGGCTGAATTTGAGATGAGCATGATAGGAGAATTGAGATTCTTTCTGGGAATTCAAGTCAACCAGACTCCAGACTGCACTTACATTCATTAGACTAAATATGTAAAAGAGCTTCTGAAGAAGTTCAACATGACTGATAGTAAGTTGGCCAAGACTCCAATGCATCCAACAAGCACTCTTGGTAAGGAAGAGGTAAGTAAGAAAGTAGATCAGAAACTCTACAGAGGTATGATTTGATCTCTTCTCTACTTAACTGCTTCTAGACCTGACATTTTATTCAGTGTATGCTTGTGTGTAAGATTCCAATCAAATCCTAGAGAATCACACTTAACAGTTGTTAAGAGGATTCTAACGTATCTGAAAGGTACTACTAAAGTGGGTTTGTGTTACAGAAAATCTGATGAATTTAAACTAGTTGGATTCTATGATGCTGATTACGCTGGAGACAGAGTTGAAAGAAAAAGTACTTCTGGAAGTTGCCAATTTCTGGGAAGAAATTTAATCTCCTCGTACAGCAAGAAACAACCTACAATTGCTCTGTCAACTACAGAAGCAGAATATATTGCTACTGCTAGATGTAGCACACAGATGCTATGGATGAAAAGTCAGCTAGAAGACTATCAGATCTTTGAGAGTAATATTTCTATATTCTGTGATAATACTTCTGCTATATGCTTATCTAAAAATCCAATTTTACACTCTAAAGCTAAGCATATAGAAATTAGACATCACTTCATTAGAGACTATGTTCAGAAGGGTATTATAAACTTAGACTTTGTTGATACAGATCATCAATGGGCCGATATTTTCACAAAACCCCTTGCTGAAGATAGGTTTAAGTTTATTCTAAAAAATATTGGTATGGAGTTTTGTCCAGAATAATATTTATCAGAAGCAACTTTCTCAGATGCAAAATGTTTAAACTCTGAAGTATTTAATCTGTAATTTATTTAAACTCTTGAATTATTATTTCTGTGTATATCTGAACTAACAAGTCTCAGAGGATCTGAACGTTGGCTAACGTTTCATTTCTCAAAGAGGTTTCAGAAGCACATGCAAGCAAACATGTGTCACTCTAGATCTGAAAAGGTGGAGTACACAATACTGAAGAGACGTTTGAGGTACTGTTTGAATATTTGGTTTCTCGTTTTCCCCCCAATTGTCAGAATCATTAATTGCTTGAAATGATTAATTTCTTTTTATTAAATTCCATTAAATGCTAATTGTGTACGTGCTGAACGTGTGACCTTTTTTGTGCCCTAAATTTCTTCTATAAATTCCACAAATCTCAACATTTCACACTTTTCACTCTCACAAACACGTATATGCATTTCTGCTTGTTCTGTTGTCTTCATCTTAATCCAAAACCCAAAACCGTTCGTAACCCTAAACCTTCAACATCTTCATCAATGGCTACTTCATCTTCAACCTCAGCTCAGTTCCAATCTTCAATGGCTGTTGTTTCTTCATCAAACATGGGTGATGTCCCTTCTAAGGAACCAGTGAGAACTCTTTTAATACCAATTGATAAGCTTGAAGTCTTATGTGAATCAATGGTGGAATTTGACTCCTTGGCTGATAATGGTTTTGATTTGCGTCCCATCATTGATGCTCAAGACTGGGTGAAATACTTTGATAGATTGTTTGGACCAGTTTATCCACATTTAGTGAAAGAATTCTGGATTCACGCATCTGTCTACCCCAAGTTCATAATCTCTTCAGTTCTGGGAAAAGAGATTATCATAACTGAAGATTTGGTCAGAAAACTCATTGGGTATGAAGAAACTGATGGAGTTTCTCATCTGCCAGCTGGGCGTGTTGACATGGATGAAATTTATGCTGAAGTAATTTCATCTGGACAAGCTTCCAACAAGTTCAAAGATCTGAAACCTGAATACAAGATTTGGGCCAAGATTTTTCTGGGTTGTATAAACCACAGAAAATCCACAAACTCTCCTGACTATGTTAACAATGAACAGATTTACTTCATGTACTGCCTGAGTCAGAGTACTAAAGTGGATCTGCCACACATTCTTTTCATGCATCTGTGGAATCACATTAATGCATCCAGAGAATCTGTCAAGACTAAGGGTCAGAAGATCAGAACTTGGATCCCTTTTGGAAGATTAATCTCAGATATTCTGACTGAGAATGGTCTAGTAGCTCATCTGCATGAAGCTGAAGTGAAAGAAGAACTTGCTTCAATTATAGGAAAACCTTTGAATGGGAAGAGTCTCCAAAGGCTGAGAGTTGTGGATGAACTCACAACTGCTCCTACTAAGCTGAATATTGTTGAAGTCAGTCAAAGGAGGATTCTAATAAATGACTTTCCTATTTTTGGTGCTGAGGAACCTAGAGACGCAATTCTTCAGTACATTCAGATGTGCAAGGCAGATGGAACACCTGTACCTGCTGATATTCTGCTACGTGCAAGAGAACCAATCCCAGATGTTTATGAGGAGAATATGAGGAAGAGAAGACAGTTAGAGGTGGAAGAAGCTGCTAATCAGAAGAAACCGAAAGTTTCTGAAAAACCACAGAAGAAGGTGAAGAGAAAAGCTTTTGGAGAAGCTTCATCTGTGAAAGTCAAGCATGTAAAGAAAACAGGTACTAAATCACCTTTACCTATTATTTCTAAAATTGCAATAGAATTATCAACAGTTAGCTCTATTCCTGAACCCCCTCCTTCTCAAACTCAAACCACTTCTTTTCCATCTCAATCCTCTGAACCACCAACAAATAGTGAACCCATTACATATGATCAACCTGAACAACCAAAAGTCTCTGAACCACAAATTCCAACTGATTTTGTTCCCACTAAACCAATGCCTCCTACACTCCCAGAATCCATTCAAACAAAATCTGCACCACAACAATCATCTAACATTCCTCCATCAGAACCACAAACAACAAAACCAGCAGAACCAACATCAACACCAGCAAAACCAACACCTCAAGAACCTTCTCCATAACAAACTGAACTTCAACAAACTTTTATACATGAACCACTACCATATGAACCTATTGTATCTGAACCACCAAAATCTATACCTTCTAATCCACAACCTAATCCTCAACAAGAGCAACCCAAACCTACTGAATCATACATATCTAATTCTGAGGTTCTGGATATCCAACCCCTCAAAATTATGTTTGACGTATCTTCCACATCCTGTCCTTCATCTACCTCATATGATTCATCTGAATTTGATGTTCACCCAGAAGTAAGCTCACCCCCCTCTCTCAGAGGATATGAACCAAAACAACAAGATACATCTACTTCATTTGATGCTATCATTCTTAAACCCACTCCAACACCTAAACCAAGAACATCTGAGTTTGTTTCATTTGCATCCTTGAAACCTTCTCCATCTGATCCCCTTCCCTCTGGACTCAAACTCAAACATTTCTTTTTCAAACCAAACCAATCAACTTTTGTTCCATACCTTGATAATCCCAGAGTTGTTATTCCATCCATTCGCAGAATAAAATCCTTATTTCGCCTCATGCCTGCTCAATCAAAACCACCATATCCTCGTCCTCTGTTCATTATCCCAACATTTACCATACCACCTCTACCAGTTCAATCCAAGCCACCCACTCTGGAAGCCTTTCTTAAACCTAAATCTAGGCTAAATGTTGATATTTTATTTTCTAATTTTATGAAAGAAATAAGGATGAGTTTAGACTCTGTGAAGAAGAGATGCCTTTCAACCATGAATTCAGATGAATCTGATGCTATTTGGAATAACTTCATTTCCAGATTCAACACGGTTGCTTCAAATCTGAAGAGTGTCTGCTCTGATGATGCGAAAATCAGATTTGTTGAGACTGCCAGAACCATGCTATGGAATATGAAAAGATCTACAACTTTGCTTCTTGAGGATTCACCTTCATTTTCTGGAGTGTCTTCTACTTTAGAGACTCTTGAAGGATCTGCTTCTGAAGTCATTCTGGAAGACAATCCTTTAGCTCGGATGATTGTGGACAAATCATCTGAATCTGTGATTCCAGAATCTGCAACTCCAATGGATATTGACTCTGCTCCTACTCCTGCATCAGAATCTGCTCCATCTACTTCTTCTAAGATTAAGAAAGAGAACCCAGACTTAGAAGATAAGATTGTTGTGCTGGAAGCTGGTCAATCTGAGATAAAGTCCTAGATGGCAAGGCAAGATCAGAAGACTGACAACATTGAGAAATGGATGTCAAAGCAAGAAGAATCTTCTTCTGAGATCACTCACCTTCTGAAGATGCTTCTCTCCAAACAATCTTAGATTTATGTTTTCTTTATCTGATGTTTGAGCACTTGTTTTTGAATTTCTCATCTGATGCTTTGTCTGTTTAATCTGAATATTTGAATGAATGAATCTAAATGTTTTCTCTATATGATTATATCTTTTCTCTCTGTTTCCTTTTATTTGTCTTTACAAGTTTTCTTTTTGATTATGACAAAAAGGGGGAGAAAATGAAATTCTAATTGTTCAAATAAACTTTACCTGAATGGAATTCAGATATATCAAATTATAACTAACATGAATTTTGTAGTCTTTCAGAACTATAACGTTAAACCTGACAAAATTCATTAGTAACACTGAGATCCACATATCAAGTTTTAACCAATCAGGCTCTGATTCTAAAACGTTCATCCAAATCAAGCTATAATTTTGAACTTTTAAGCTCTGATTCTGAAAAGAATACTCATGCAAAAAGGGAAGTTTCTATTCTTTCTTAGTATTCAATTCAAGGGGAGATTCATAATCTCAAGGGGAGTTATATTTATCTCTTTATTGAACAAAATTTCATATGTTTTTGTCATCATAAAAAAGGGGGAGATTGTTAGAACACATATTGGTTCTTAGTTATATCTCTATGTTTTGATGATAACACTAATGAAATTTTGTATTAAGAAATTATATACTCTAAATTTGTTCAACTATTTTTGCTGCAGATATTAAATTTTATATTCTTCTGAAAGCAAAAATGGATCTGAACGTTGAACTACGCAAGACTCTGAGCGCTGCCTACAAAAGACTCTGAACGCTGCCTACAGAAGACTCTGAGCGCTGCCTACAGAAGATTCTGAAGCAGAAGCTACAGAAGCATCTGAAGCGTAGACTGGAGACTTTGTATGAAGAGTTTCAAGCACTATTTTTCAGAAGACTTTGATAGTACTGTTCGCTGCAAGTACTGAGGATCTGATCTCCAAACTCTGCTCTTATTAATTTCACGCTGAAGCACACTTGCTGCAACACTCTGATACAGAAAACTCTGAAGACATCAAGACTCTGATCACTCAAGGCTCTGATGTTGATTGCTGTGAAATAGAAACTTGCTGAAGAAGATTATTCAAATTTATATCCGTT
The DNA here is from genome assembly GCA_963859935.3 of Lathyrus sativus. Taxonomy (NCBI): domain Eukaryota; kingdom Viridiplantae; phylum Streptophyta; class Magnoliopsida; order Fabales; family Fabaceae; genus Lathyrus; species Lathyrus sativus. Next base: position 252,604,107 of record OZ012739.1, read on the forward strand.
GGTATATTCCAAACATCTCTTTCCTCTTTCATGCTAGACACAAGAACTCAGGCAAAAAGGATTTCTCTGAACGTTCTACTTCTAAGAAAGGTCAAGTGATGTGAAGACAAAAGGCTACAGCTACTTTGCAGTACACGGTGTTCAAGCTTGCAACGTCTTAGACTCCTTTGACTATATAAGCAAGTCTCCAACAACTTTCTTCAGTTGACGTAATTGACGTATTTTGACAAATACATTGAAACTCTCTCAAAGCTCTCATACAAATTATAATTATTTATTGAATAGTTTCATAAGTTCTTAAACTTAAGTGTAAATCACAGTTGTGATATAGCTTTCTTAGAAGCATTTCAAACACTTGTTTAGTTTACATTTGATTGTAAAAGTTCCTTGAGAAGACCAAGTTGTGGTCAGTAGTTCTTGAGAAGACTAAGACAATTATTCTTGGTGTTTGATATTGTAATAAGTTGATTATAGTGGATTAAGTCCTTGTGGAGAAAGGCAAATCACTCTTGATAGGGTGGACTGGATTAGTTGAGTTCAACGAACCAGGATAAAAATCATTGTGTTTTTATTGCCATAATATTTTCTAAATCCTTATTCAACCCCCCCCCCCCTTCTAAGTATTTTCTCACCTTCAATAAGACCATACTCTGACTTCGCCAAGGCCGTCAGGATCGGACATCTTCACACCTTGAATGCCCTCCTCGACAAAGCTCAATCATACATCGAGTATAAGAAGATAGAGGCTGCAAACACCGCCAGGGATAGACGGAACCAACGCCTCTGAAGCCCAGCGTGGACAAATCCAAATACTACCAATTCCACTAGAGCCATGGAAACACCACATAAGATTTTATCCACCTCAAATATGCAATCGAGATCTTAATTAAAGAATGGAAACTGAAACAGTATACCCAGAGGGGCGAAACCTCCCGACCTGAGACCTACGAGGCCAAGAGGGTCGAGGAAGCGCTAATTCCCTCCAACGATACGGGACTGCAAGTGGCCCTGTGTGTCTCTTGACCAGAAGATTTCTTCCTTTTTAGCGAGCCCGTGAGACCACTGACCATCCTGGGAAGATTTCCCCCCCCCCCACACACTAGTGATATCTGGCGGGGGCCTAGTAAGCTGTTGGTCGGGTCGGTCAAGAGGAAGTTCGAGGAAATCATCGACAAAACCTCGAAGATGAACGCTACCATCCATAGGTTCAAAGGGCAATCAAACCCGATCACCTTTTACCTCGAGAAACTTCTCGGGGGGTACCCAAATCCAGCATTCCCCTCTTGATAAGAGCTTAGATGGCGAACTTCGATGTCATATGAATCCTAGTCGACCAAGAGAGTTCGGTGGACATAATGTACGCCCACTTGTTGACGACCCTACAGCTCGACGAGAGCCACTTGACTCCATATGTAGGCTCCGACCTCCAAGGCTTCAATGACACCACCATTAAACCTTGGGGATATGTAGATCTGCTTGTCACCTTTGGGGCCGAGGAAACAGCCCGACAGGTGAAATTTCACATTTTGATAATTGAATGCCCTTCCTTGTATCAATGCATCTTAGGACGACCAACTTTGGCCGAGCTGACTACGGTACCGTCGATAGTCCACCTGAAAATGAAATATTACACAACCAGAGGGCGGGTCGTCACCCTCCACGGGGACATCGAGGCAGAACTCAAAGAACTCAACTCCATCAACATCCCCCCCAAATCGGCCGGTAGACCAGCCCAAGCAGAAGAGTCGAAGCCCCTCCCGCACGTCAACTCTGTCGACCTCGAAAATTGTTTCCCCGGTAAGCAAGGACAAAATGAAGTCTCCGAAGACACACCTCTAGTAGACAACAGGCATCTCTCCCACCTGACACGCCCCATTCTAGATATAGACTTCAAACTCATCACGTTAGGAGACGATTACAAAAGAAGCGTGAAGATCGGCACGAGCCTCCCCGACTTAGTAAGGAAGCAGCTCAAGGTCTGCCTCTGAGAGAATGCTGACCTCTTCGCGTGGAGCGCTACTGAAATGCCCGGGTTCAACCCCGAAGTAGCTTGCCAACACCTCTCCATAGATTCATCTGCTAGGGCCATAGTTCAACATAGGCGTAGGTAGTCTCTCGAGAAAGCGGAGGCTGCTGAAAAAGCTGTAAAAGACCTCTTAGAGGCAAATTTTGTATCGGAAGCCCAGTACACAACCTGGTTGTCCAACGTTGTACTATTTAAAAAACATAATGGAAAATAGAGAATCTGCGTTGGCTATACCGATCTCAACCGGGCATGTCCCAAAGATGTTTACCCATTACCTAACATCGACAAATACGTCGATAACTCTACAGGTTTTAAACTGTTGTTGTTCATGGACGCGTACTCAGGATACAATCAGATCCTCACGTGCAGCACCCCAAAATTTGCTCATCTTATCTTGTGTTCTTGGCTTATGTTTCTTTGCATTTTCATATTTATGTCATAGCATTTGTTCTTGGCAGGGGATCAAGGTATCATAGTTTGTTTCTCAAGCAAGAATGTTGTGTTTCTTCAAGTTCAAGCACTGTGTTCTTTGTGACTTTGTGGTCTTCTCAACCCTAGAATTTCCTTATCATCAAATGTGATTCAAGGCAACATCATTCCAACATCATATGTGTTTCACCATGGCTTATTATGCAAGAAATCCTCAAGAGATTCAAGTTTGGTGCAAGGTGTTTGACCTAATATAGAAATTTATGGATGTTATGATCAAATGAGCATATATCCTTCAATTTTCAACATCTTGAGGTGGTTCTTTTTCTAATGAACTCTTATCGTCATCCCTAACAAGTCCTCTTTGCAAGGAAAGATCAAACTATGCTTGGAAAGTCATCAAAGGTTTCAAGACATTATAGGTCATTTTGGGGTTTGGAAGGTTTTCTTAGTCAACTTCAAAAACGCATAACTTGGTCAATTTTCATCATTTGGAGCCCATTCTTTTTCTTGAATGATATTGAAGATGTCATATACAACTTTGATTCAACATGGAAGAGCTAAAAACCCATGGAAGGTCTTGGTTTTCATCAAAACATTATAGGTCATTTTTGGTCCTTAAAAAGACTTGAAATTTTTCTAAGTGTTTTATGATTTTCATTTCTTTCATGGAGGCTACTTTGAAAAACCATATCTCTCAACTCAAGCTTCCAAATCTATACTTTCTTTTCACATCGCAGAGATTGCATCTCCCTCTATCCAATGCAAGAAGAATCATCTCAAAAAGCCTCATACATTGTGAGAACATGGCTACAAAAATTGAATTTCAAAGTGGGTTGTCACTATAAGTTAGATTTGAATTTGATTGAATTGACTTCTAATCACCAAGTTAATGCACGAATTGCGCTTAAATGTGTTTAACCAACTTGCCTGAAGTGATTAGCACCTTGAAACACATGATTTGAGTGAGTTTTGACAGATTGCAAGTCACACTTTGCTTATGCTGCAGGTGTGCGCGATTTCCATCCAAATTACCTCATTCACCCTTCATTTTGATTCAGAGAGCTTCTCCTATAAATAGGGAGTCATTTCCACCCATTTACACAAGCTTTTGATAGCCAAAACCACTCTGCCAAGATCCCACTTGAACTCTTGAGCTTGAACTTCAAATTTCCATTTCCACACCTTAAACACTCAACTTCTCGACTCAGTTAGCTTCACCAACATTTAGTTAAGCTAACCAGATCAAGAACTTGAAGAATCATGGCCTGAATCAAGCTATGGAACTCCATTTTTAGAGCTTTAAGGTTAAGCTTCAACAGGTATAATTCTCAACCATTTTGATTCAAATTTGTTGCTAAAATGTAGCCCTTGGTATGCTGATGATGTTTGTATAGTTAGTTTTTAGTTCTAGTTGAGTTTTGTTGCTAAATTTTCAAATTCGTGTTTGAATCTTGTTTTGGTTTTTTTTTTCAAATCGAGTAAGTTGTGGTTTAAATAAATTTGGCGCGATGATATGGTTGAGATCGTCTTGAAAAGACGCATCAAATGAAACCACTATGAGCTTGATTGGTTATGGCTTGAGAGATGCACGATTTTCTACAAATCATTGGTTATTTCAAGTGGCTGGAGGTTGAAGATGATGATCTCACCGTCCATCACGCCACTTGTTCTAATCTGGTGCTTTTGACTTTGTTTGTATCTGTGTGGGTGAGCTGACTAGTGTCCATCGTGGATGCACGCTCTCTGATCCTTGGATCCACCACGTCATTTAATGAAATGAAATCCAACGCGCTGTGTTTTTTCTACTTTATTTCTTTTTTTCTAAATTGTTTTTAATTCCTTTTTATTTTCATAAATTCATAACAAATTCATTTTTTATCAGAAAAATACCAAAATATTTTCTAAAATTCTATTTTATTTTACTCTTCCCGGTTTATATTTTTGTGCATTTTTATTTTGCATTTTTGTATTTTTCATGATTTTTATTTGTTTTGCATGATTTTAATTGGTTTAAAAATACTTTTGAGCCATTTAAAATTATGAAAATATTTTCATATGATCCTATGATGGTTTTGAACCTATGGTGATTTTCTTGGATTTTTTTTTGTTTTAGGTATTTTCATGTATTTTTGACTTATTCGCTTGATTTTATTTATTTTAAAATTGTTTTTGAGCATTTGAAATTGTTGAGGAAATTTTCACATGATCCTATGATGCTCCTAGACCTATGGTGATGCCTTTGAGTCTTCACTCAAGCCTTGATCTCCTCTTTTCTATTTTTAGGGTTTTTTCCTTCTTTTTATTCGTTTTTATTTTGGATTTTAATTGTTTATTTTGGTGAATAAATGATCTTGATCCTTTATGAGGTGATTTCTCTTGACTACTCCTCATTCCATTGGGATTTTTGATATTTTCTTTGGTGTTCCCTTAGTTGTGTTTTTTGTTGATGGTTGATTCACTTTGAAGTTTGACTTTGTAAGTGCTCTTGATTGGCTGCATTTTGTGGCAAAATATGAGTACATGTATGCATGTCATGTTTGATGTTATTACATTCATAATAGGGACTGTGCAGGGTAAGTTAACTAAGCTAACTATAAGTTAAGTTGGATGTCATACTCAATGTTATGACATAGGTCGTATGACATCAAGTGGAAGTTTGTTATTCTGGTAGCTATAACTCAGGAAACAACTCAGAAGCTCAAGCTAGATTGCAGGAGATATTTTAGACGCCCTAGGGGAACTAATATGCACCTGATTAAAGAGGCAAACATGCAAAATACAAAAGTGAGGTTTTATGATGGATAAAACCTAATGCATGCGCCCAAACCCAAGGATTGATCTACTGCTACAAATACCAGGAGAGGCAATCCTAGAAGGCAGCTGTTGCAGATAGAGAAACAGAGAAATCACCATAGTGGTTTAGAAGTGAAGAGGTTGTTCTTTACGTTTGTGTCTTAGGAATACTTGTAACCCAAGCAACTGTTGATTGCATTTGTTAGGTAGTTTCTAGGATGTGTTCCACTCGAAGCTGTTAAGCAAGAGTGTGTGTTCCTTGATCAAAGCTTTGAAGCAAGATCAAGGTGTGTGTGTGTGTCTGTGTAAGTGAAGTGTCTCTTCAATCTACTATTTAAATTGTAACTAGTTGTTATCACTGGTGTGTGATTGTAGGGAGTGAGTGGGTATACTCAGGTCTAGAGTGTCTCTAGGTTAAATTGTCATTGGATAGTGATTAAGTGATGAGTGCAAACTAAAGGTTTGACTGTGAATTGATACTGCTGATAGTGAAATTTCTCCCTGGCTTGGTAGCCCCCAGATGTAAGTGTGTTGCACTGAACTGGGTCAACAACTAACTGTGTTATTTACTGCTTTCTTATTGCTGCACAATAGTAAATCTGTAGTGAATGTCACAGTGGATGTTATAACTTCTGTTTGAACATCCATCATGAGCTGGCCTGAATTTTCAATTGGCATCAGAGCAGGCACCATGCCTGTTTATTATTGGGTGATATCTAGGGAAACAAAATTCTGGTACTATGGATAAAGATATTGGTTTCACCAATAGACCTCCAATTCTGGATGGTTTAAATTATGACTATTGGAAGCCTAGGATGATTGCCTTTCTAAGGTCCTTGGACAACAAAGCTTGCAGAGCGGCAAACTCTGGCTGGGAACATCCTATGAAGACTGACAAGGATGGAGTATCTGTGCAAATTCCTGAAGAGGAATGGACCAAAAAAAAAGAGGCATTGGCTCTTGTAAACTCTAAAGCATTGAATGCACTCTTCAATGGTATAGACAAAAACATCTTTAGACTGGTCCACCACTATGAACTAGCAAAGGATGTTTGGGACACTCTTAGAACCACTCATGAAGGAACTTCCAAGGTTAAAATGTCAAGACTTCAAATGCTGACCACAAAGTTTGAAAGTCTAAGAATGAAGGAAGATGAAACCATTCATGACTTTTACATGAATGTGCTTGAACTAGCTAACACCTCAGGAGCTTTGGGAGAAAAGATGGCTGAAGAAAAGCTTGTAAGGGAGATACTAAGGTCACTACCTAAAAGGTTTGCCATGAAGGTAACAGCCATTGAAGAAGCTCAAGACATATGCCACATGAAAGTGGGTGAACTCATTGGATATTTTCAAACTTTTGAGATGGGGATGTGTGATCAGAATGTGGAGAAAAAGAGCAAGAGTATAGCTCTTGTCTCAAACACTGCTGAGACTTTAGATCATGAAAGGGAGGAAGATCTATCAGAGGCAATAGCCATGCTTGGAAAACAATTCAACAAACTGGCCAAAAGATAAATACTAAATTTAAGCCCTACTTCAAAATGTTGCCTGCTGACAAAGAAAAAATTGAAGATAAAGCCAACCAAAGCAGAGGAGTACAGTGCCATGAGTGTGAGGGATATGGACATGTTAGGAAGGAATGTCCCACATACCTCAAAAAGAAGGGAAAAGGACTAACAGTCACTTGGTCTGATGAAGATTCTGACAGTGGATCAGAAGGAGGATCATCCAAACATGTTACTGTTCTCAATAGTGTGTGTGTGTATCTGATGGTGACTCAAGTGAAGAGGAGCTAACTTATGATGAACTAGATGAATCATATAAGAAGTTGTCCATCAGAAGCACAAAGATGTACCAACAAGGAGAGCATCAGAAGAAGCTCATCAAAGAGCTAGAAGTTGAAAAGAAAGAGCATCTAGTCACTATAAACTCACTCCAAGGAGAGATAAAGGAGTTGAAAGGAGAAAATGAGCAAATGACAAAATCCATAAGGATGCTCAACTCTGGAACTGACACCCTAAAAGAGATTCTTCAGAGTGGTCAGACTATAGGAAATAGGTCTGGTCTAGGATTTGTTGAAAAACAAAATCCTGTGTTGAAACTCAAGAGGTTGCAGCCTGACATTCAAAAGTTACAAAGGATGTCACAGTCAAAGTTACAACATCCTCCACACAGAAATTGGAATCAAGTCAAGAGACAATTTCAAAGGCATAGATGCTACCACTGTGGAAAACTTGGGCATATTAGAGCTGTGTGCTTCTGGTTGCATGGATTTCCTAGCGAAAGAAGTGATAACCAGGGTAAGCATGGAAAAAGGCAGCATCATGGACAAAGGCAGCATCATGCCAACCAGAGCTGGAAGCAGCATCAAGCCAAACCCAAGAAGAAGGAAGTGCCTAAGAAGCAAGAACAATGGGTTGTCAAGATTGTAGCTCTAACAGCTAACATTTCCCTAAGAATGCCAACCGATGAGGATTGGTACTTTGACAGTGGCTGCTCCAGGCATATGACTAGAATTGAGGATCTGTTGATCAAACTCAAGCCTTATTCATCTAGCCATGTAACTTTTGGGGATGGAGCTAGAGGAGAAATCACAGGTGCTGGACAACTTGACAGTCCTAAAGCTCCAGAATTGAGAGATGTCCTGTTAGTTAAAGGACTAACTGTCAATCTAATAAGCATAAGTCAGCTATGTGATCAAGGTTTAAAAGTACACTTTTCCAAAGACAAGTGTGTGGTGACCAATGAAGAGGGTAAGGAAGAAATGAGGGGATCTAGATCCAAGAACAACTGTTACATATGGGTGCCCATAAGTAACATAAATGGAATGGTAAATGAAGAAAAGGATCACCTAGGACTAGAAAAAAGAACCAGGTCCAAATCATCAGCAAAAGGATTCTCAAAATATACTTCAGAAAGAAGGGTTGGATGTAAGAAAAGTCAGGTAGGAAGGCTAGACATGAAGGGATACCCTAAGATTGGCCATCAGGTAAAGCTAGATATGCTATATTGGAACCTAATGGAGTCCATGGAGGATACTCTGCAGAAGAGAAGCAATGTCACTCCTGATGTTATGACCCTGTTCAGTGACATCAAAGGATTCATCCAAGAGAGGTCTTCTGAGGTCAAGGGAGACATGCCTGAGGGTAACGTGTGGAAAGGGAAAAAAGTATGTGCAACACCTAGTGGCCATATCCTAAATATTGCGGACGAGAAGTCAAGAAACATCAAGGAACCTCAATGTAAAAAATTAAGTTCCTCTAATACTGGTGAGTTATAGAAATTAAGGGAAATGGGGAATTACATTTTGATACTACATCATTTAATGATGAGTCAAAACGGTACGTTCCCTCCCAGTGGGCAATCATACCTCACTCTCACGTACATAACACACTCTCTCTATTCTTGGTGCCTTCACAAGCGCTCCAGCTTCCATACCATCTCAAACAAGCACAAAAGGGTTCCCTCATCGTCTTCAACGACAACGACTACGGCACAACCAACCTCCAGAATGAACATCAGTCCAGATAAAGCGAACCCTAATGAGGCTCTAGAGATTGCTCTACTGCGGATGATGACTCTTGAAGGAGTGCTGGTAAAGAAACCTAACAGGAAGCATGCAAAACAAGCAAAAACCCTTGGCTCAAGGCAAGATACTACCACGACTACTTCTGGTGACCTAAATACTAAAGAAGCAAGAAGAACGCACCTTGAAATTGCTGCAATGGTTGCTAGTGCCCTCAACATTCCCATTAAGGGGATTGAGCCTAATCAAGGTGATCAAAGTAATGTCCCACACAATGTCAAAGCATTGGAAAACAACCCCCTAGAAGAGAAGAATAAGGATGAAGGGTCTGATAAAAGGGATGATGATTTGCATGAAGCCAAAGATGCGGAGGTAGGCAACTTAGACGAGTACTCTGACAAGGAACTTATAGCAACGATCAATCCAGACATTGCCAAAAGATTGATGAAAAGAAAAGGGAAAAAGATAGTTGACCAAATCTCACCCAAGAAAAGGGATGCTGAAAAGACTACTGAGCAAGGAGATACCACCAAGAAGACTGAAACTAAAAGGACTCTGGTTGGACTCTCCAAAGGGTGGAGCAAGGTGACCATCAAAAATATAAAGATTGAATCGAGACCAGAACAAGAAATAGATTCGGATGTTGATATGGATGTCACTGACATCCTAGCAAAGAGGAAACCTGCTTCAAGCAAGCTGGATGAAAATGTTCCTGAAGTGCCCCTTGACAACATCTCTTTCCACTATCCCTCAGGTGTCATCAGGTGGAAGTATGTATACCAAAAGAGGTTGACCCTAGAGAGAGAGCTTGCTCAAAATGCTCTGGATAACAGGGAGATTGTGAACCTTATATGTGAAGCTGGCTTGTTGAAAACTGTCACTCAGTTCTCCCAATGCTATGAAATTCTGGTCAAAGAATTTATAGTTAACTTATCTGATAAATGTGCTGATAGAAAATCGTCTGAGTTTGGGAAAGTGTTTGTCAGGGGAAATGGTGTTGCCTCCACTCCCACCATCATCAACAATTTCCTTGAGAGAACAAATGAGGTTGTCCATGAGTTAACCATCTCTGACAACAGAATATGTCAAGTGATAACTGGAAATCAAGTCAGGAAATGGCCATGAAAAGGGAAGCTTGCTACCAGTAAGCTGAGCATGAAATATGCCTTACTTCACAAGATTGGTGCTGCAAACTGGGTGCCAACCAATCACAAATCATCAGTGGCTACCATCTTGGGGAGGGTCATCTATGCTGTGGGAACCAGGACCAAAATGGATTATGGCACATACATCTTTGATCAAACAATGAAGCATGTTGGCAGTTATAGCATCAAAGGGCCTATAGCATTTCCTTCCCTCATATGTGGAATAATGTTAGCACAGTTTCCAAATATCCTCAAGACCAGTGATGCAGCAAGCAAAAGAGAAACTCCCTTAGCCTTTCATCATAAACTGTTTCAAGGAACCCATGTTTCAGACATTGCCATGGCATCCACTGAGACATCAAAAAGGGGTCCCAAAGCCAAAAAGGCTGAAGTGATAACCATCATTAAGGAAACATGCAAGGAACTGGATGCAAGAAAGCAAACACTTGAAAAATTGCTGCAATCTCTTGAGCTAGATGAGGATACTGATAGCTCAGAGGATGCTACAAGGGAAGAAGGTGCCACCAAGGAAGATGATGGTACTAGGGAAGAGGGAAGTCAGGAAGTAGGCTCAGAAGATGCTGCTGAGGAAGACACTGATGCTGAGGAAGAAGGCTTTGGAGCGACTGAGGAAGACAGGTCCAGCTCAGCTGAAGAAGAAGACTAATGCCTTATAGCTCAAACCACTGCTGGCTGAGGTGGTGTAGGAAGCAGTGTTGCTGATGTATTGGTTTGATTTGTTTTGTTAGTCTTGTGTGAGAACTGTTAAGATAATCTGTTTGTGTTATGCTCTATATGAGCAGTTTTTTTAACCCCAAACACATGAATTGGTACAATTTATGATCTATGCTAGCTGTTAGTTAGATCTAAATTTGTGGCTAAAAAGGGGGAGAGTGTGATAGATAACAGCAGGTACAACAGATGCAGATGGAAGAATTTGTGGATAACCAATATGAGTACCACAGGTTATGTGGTAGTAACAGATGCAGGTGCAGGTGGAAGAACAAGACTGCCATGAGCAGTGGTTGTGATATTAGTGTGCAGGTGATGCTGATGAGATTTGTGTGTGATAACAGTTGTTTGGGCTGTTACAGATATGATATGTATGCCATGTATGTTAGAACTAGGACTGACATGATGTAGGTACTAACATTGGTGATCCTAATAAGATACTTAGGAATTCTGTGCAAGGAGCAGAATGCATCCCTGCAGGGGGAGTAGCACAAATGTGTGACATCAGAAGGTCATGCTGAATGTTATAGCATCCAGTTCAGACTGGACATTGCCCAGCAGATAAGTGCATCAGTTGAGGGGTGTTGCACCCCAAAATTTGCCTAACCTTATCTCGCCTGGTTTATGTTTCATTGCATAGCATAACATTGTTCTAACATAGTTCTAGCATTTGCATAGCATAGCATCCTTCATTTAACAGGGGATCAAGTGTGATACATGTCAAGAGAATCCTAACCAGAGGTATTATTGAAGCTGAAGAAGCTATCAGGGTCATCAGACAGATGGTTGAGTTCTAGAGAAGTTTGAATGCTTGTATGGGGTTCATCTCCTCACTTGGAGCCAATTGAAGATCAACAATAGATTGTAAGGCCTTGATTAAGGAGAGAATGTGTGGGTAGATATCATTGAAGTTCCTTGAAGGTCATGTTGGAGCTCATTCAGATGTTTGTAGCAAGTGCAAGAGCCACAGTTGAAGTGGATGTCACTAAGGTTTCATCTAGTTAATCCTAGGTCAAGATGAGCAATTGAAGAAGATCAAAGCCTACTTCTAGGTCATTGAGATCATGAAATGATATGTTGAGGCAAGTGAGAGATTGTTTTAAGATCAAGTTGAGAAGAATCAAGAGTGGTTGGAGTTGCTAAGTCAGGGTTCCTAGGGTAAAATCCCCTGTTTAGTGCCAAACCTCCAAGCCATGTAAGTCAAGATGCAAGTTTCATCTTCATTTTTGGCCAACATGAAACTTGTAGATCATGCTCTTAGATTTAATTTTAGTACTATAAGTCCTCCATTGGAGTTATAGAACTCAAGTTATGGTCCAGACAAGTTACAGGTCCTCAGATGCATCTGAAATTTGTCTGTGAAAATCATCTGACTTCCAAGCTATTTTTGACTTAGAAGGAAATTTCATATGACTTCTTGTCCAACATGAAAGTTGTTCCTCATGATCTTAGCTTTTGAAATTGTATTATAAGTCTTCCATATGATTTTTAGAACTCAAGTTATGAGGTTTACAAGTCAGGGGTATTTTGGGAAAGTGAGATTATATGCCATTTTGTTCAACATGGAACTTGCTCAAAATATGGTTTTTAGGTCAACCAAGAACTCATGGTGAATTGATTTGGCTCATATCAAAGATTGGTGTGAAGTGGTTTGAATAAAGAAGAAATTCAAAGGCATTTTTGGTGGGAAATTCAAATAAATTGTTATGTGCACAAAATATGCCAAATGACCACTCAATTTAATCAGAAATGATGATTTAGAAACATTGGCAATTTTAAAATTTTCAATTAACTCATAACTCATGGTGTTTTGACATGTTTCTTCACAAATAAGCAACATCACAAAAAGAAATCACTCACAAAGGCAATTCAAGGATCTAGCCAAGCTGAATTTATTCAAGGGATTTTGTGTATGATGCTAGAAGCTTCCAAAGCAAGCTTGTGAGACAGGTTTGAGTTGACCATAATGAAATTTTTGGAGAAAAATTTTGGATTTGGATTTTTGGATTGGGCTTGGGCCTTACCTCTAGAAGGTTCTAATATGTTCTATAAATATTCAAAAATGAAATTGGATAGAGGTTGGTGACTCATTGAAGATGAAGAGAGAGAGAAGCCATTGGAGAAAATTGAAGAAAAAGCTTGAAAGTGAATTTTTGATTTTGGAGATTTAGAGGATTACATCAAGATTTGAATATCAAGAATCGTTCACCATCAATCATTGAAGTTTTCTGCACTTGTTGGAGGAGAATTGAGGTCTGAAACCACCACAATCGGAGCTTAAAGCAAGGTTTTCATTTCTTGAATTTTCTCTTAATTCATGCGTTTTTATCACCTTAGATTCATGTGGTTAGGTTGCAATTAGGATGTAGATGATTTCTGGATAGAAAAATTGAGGTTTAGTGACAAAATAGGAATCGATCCGTTTTTGGTTGAGATATAGAATTCTTGATTCTTGAGGTTTTAGCGTAATCTATTAGGGTATTTGGATTCCTCTCGAAATTTCGTGCAATTTTGGTTCAAGAATCGTTGCATTTGGTTAAGAATTGAGAGAGATACGTTGTTTCGAAGTTTGCCGGAAAATCATAATATCCATGGCCGCGCGGGTACTGTTCGTGCGCTGGAAAATTTGGATTTGGAGAAGACATAATCTCGTACGTCCGTTTTGGAGACTCGTTCACCTGATCCGAGCGCCAGCAGCGCGCCACATGGCTGGCCGTCAAAACGGCGTCGTTTTGGCTGCGCCTCAAGCCCCTTGCGCGCGGGTTCGATTCCCAGGCGTGCTTCTTTTCTTTTACTTTGAGAACTGATTTTTGTTGATTTCGTTTTGGGCCTTGTAGCGCTATTTCCACGCCCCCTCCATGGTCCCAGGAGAAATTGAGCTTAGTTTTCCTGCTTATTGCACCCTCCCCTGTTCTCCCTTTAATTTCTTTTCTTTATTTTCTGTTTTATTACTTGTTAGAATTAATTCACAAAAAAATAGTAATTGTTGATATTAAATTCTGGAAAAAATTGTGATCATAAAATGAGATGTTTGGAATTTTGTCATTCTTTTCATTTTAATTTTCCATGCATTTTCCATTTTATTGCATTTTTTCTAGTGTAATGTGTTTTAATGGTGGAATAATTGTGTGCTGATTTTGTCCATTTTATTTCTCACTCATATTTTGGAGTTTGATCTTGAGATTTTACAGGCTGGTTGTATGCATGTTGTTGGTATTGTCTGATTTTTTTTTTATGATTTTTAAATCATTTTAAATAAGATTTTAGTGTAGTTGTTTAGGAGTACTCTTTAGTGGATATCTTTAGTGATACCTTTCAACTTAGGATTTTATTAGAGGACTTAGAAATTGAATTAGGTCCTGAATTTTTAACTGTAGATCATTAACAAGTTCATTTTCACGTATAAAAATAATTGAATTTTTAGAATGTGTTTTGATATTTTAGATAGAATATTTAAGTTGATTGTTCATTTGGTGCTTCAACTTTGGTGATTGATTTAGAATGGACTCAAATTGGGTTTTTCTTGCATGGTGGAATTCTGGTTCTTATTGGAGGATATCATGAACATGATGAAGCTTTTTTGGAGTGGCTTGTGGAGCTTGGATTGAAGCTTTTCTTTCCTTTTTGTTAGCTTTTTGTAGCTTATGAGATTAGGGATTTTAGGAGAGAGCTTTAGAGATAGTTTTTTTCTTCAAATAAACATGGTTGGTTTCATTCACCTTCCATCCCATCCTATGATTCAAAGCCCTCATGTTAAAGTCCCATCTCTCCTTTGGAGGGATGTGTGACATTTACATTGAGTAGAACTTTTGAGGATGCCATTCTCCGATAACTGGTTGAGTGTCAGATGGGATTCCTTTGGTTTCCCCTCTGCTTCCCATTATGAAATACTCATCTTGTGAACTCTCTTCATTCTTGGTGGAGTGCATTGTTAAAGCTTGAAGATGCCTTTACTTCTCTTGATAATGGTGGACTTGAAGAATAGTTACTGACTTTGGATTGGATTGTTGTCAGAAGATTGCTCTGCTGTGGAGTTTGCTGGCTTGTTTTCTCTGTTTGCCTGTTTTCTTCTTGTTCAACTGTATTGATGTAACTTGTTTGGTGTGATGCATTTAGATTAGGTCATGTAATTGAATAAGCCTAAGAGCATCCTAAGGGTTGAGTTTCTCCCCTTGCTTGTATTGCATTAGAGGTTGAGTTTCTCCCTCTGCTTGTATTTTTACTGTATGGCTTTGCTTGCTGGTATTTGGTAGAGCTCAGCTCCCTTGCCTGTGTGGTTTGTGGTTTGTTCGATTGCATTTACTTTATTTTACTGTCTTTGCTGTTATTCATATCTAGCTTGAGGTTGAGATGAGCTTGTGGAGGCTTATGCCCCACACATATTTCCTCCCTCATTTGCATTGCATGCATCGTTACAGTAATTTCTTGTACAGTTTTTCTGTTTACTGTTGTTTCCATTGCCATGTTCCCCTAGGAACTCTGACTTCTCTTATTCAAGAGAAGTTAGGACAGACATTAGGATTCTAACCATGCATGATAACATTAGTTAGTTTCCCTTCTAACCACAACCATAGGACGAATATTGCATGATAACTGTAGGATCGAGTCAGTTTCCCTGTAGAGAGTCTGTTTCTCTTCTCATCCTCAAATACAGTTAAAACACTTAATAAAGGTTAACACGTGTTGTGCGTTACGAGCCTTATGATACTTAAGAAAGAGTTGTGGGAGGGTTTTCTTCACATAACTCGAGTGTTTAGTGTGATACCCTTTGGGTGACATGCGACACATTCACTCTCAAGTCCAAGTCTTTAGTGCAACACGAGTTACAAACAGCACTCAATTCACTTCTTTCCGTAAAAGACTTAAAAACAAATCCTTTTTGTCCTCTTGGACCCTTAATCAGGAAAACCCTTTTTGAGAAGGAGAGTTCTGTTAACTTTCAGTTCTACCGCAAACGGTAATGCCTAAGTCTCCAAAGGTCGAGCTGCAAACACCAACTGCTGGAACCGTCTGTTAACTTTACTTGGATAAAAAACAGCTGAACAAACCTGTGTTCTCCGTAGCCCGAACTATGTTTGCTCTGATCTTTCATGCCGTATGAAAGTACGTAGGCACAAGATGCGATGTCTTGGCGAGCAACCTTCCCTCTACCCGTAGTTAGGCGAACTACGTTGACTCTGATTTCTCGTTCCAAACGGGAATACGTAGTCATAAAGTGCGATACTTTGCCGAGTCGTTTTCTTTTCAGACAAAACCTTAATGTAGATGGTTCAACAAACCCGTCAGATAAACACAACAAGCATGGATCCCATCGAGTACGATGGACGTGAGGGGTGCTAATACCTTCCCCTTGCGTAACCGACTCCCGAATCCAGACAATGGTTGCGATGACCTTGTCTTATACCTTTTTGTCAGGTTTTTCCGATCGTTTCCTTTCCCGTTCTGAGGGATAAATAACGAAAGATGGCTAATATTCTGTCTTGTCGGCCTCGTTTTTCGCGGTAGTGATAGCTGGCGACTCTGCTGGGGACTCCAACTGTTCCCTGTGTGAGTCAATCCTAGCGCTTGTGTGTTTACCTATTGGGTTTTATTTCTTGCACTTTACTTTCCGCATTTTATTTTCAGTATATTATTATTGTGCTGTTGTGGGAAGGGGGTTTGATGAGCGAGAAGCCATACCCAGGCTTGAGTGTACTTAGCATTAGTTGTGGAAATTAGTGGGGCGTGCTTGCTTTGCAGGCACTAGTGTCTCATGAAATCCACGCTCAGACGAGGTTCTCCCGGTTGACTTCTTTTCCGACCCTTTGGGTCTGAGGGGTTGTTGGTTTGGAGGATTGTCGACTCTGGGAACCGATCATTTGTGACTCAGTAGAGTGAGGCCACTTCAAGGGATGATGATGCCACACCTTCTGGGTATCGTATCATCGCTCTTGAAAGTCTGTGACGCTGGGAAACGCATAGGATGCCATACCTTGTCTGTGATTAGGTCTATACCTATGAGCGGGGTCGGGTTATTGCAGGAAACTTTAGCCTTCAGACTACCTGGTTTTCTTATCAGTGAATCAGTGTTGTTGGGTTCAGAGGTTTTTATCGTCAGAGATGTGGTTGTTCCCGACAGTGTGTATCTTTTGGTCCTCTTCAGGGTTGTGCTATCAGAGCAGGGTGGTGATTGTGTTGGATTAGGGCTTTGGTCTTCTCAGCAACCACCTTTATCCCCTATTGCATGTTTGCATTATGCATTTTGCATACTCATTTGCATGTCATTAACGTGTGTCTGTGTTGCAGGTGCATTATTCCCCGGTTCCGGTATTTTCTTGGCTGCTGTTGTGCTATTATGGGTTCTATATAGAAGACTGTGGCCTATAAGCTCCCCACTCCAGAGGTTGCTCAGTTGTCCGGTTTGATTGATTTAGTAGATGATACTGTGAGAGGTGAATTCAAAAAGTCTTATGGGAAGCTGCTCAGTTTGGTCCGTAAACCTTCTGGGTTTGAGTTGAATGCGTTGTACGCCTTGCTGCAGTTCTATGATCCTCCTTTGAGATGCTTTACCTTCCAAGACTTCATTCCGGCACCTACATTAGAGGAGTATGTTGTATTGTTAGGTGTGCCTATCAAGAGTCAAATTCCATTTGTTCATATGGATGTCGAGCCTAATCTGGCTAATCTAGCTCTTTCTCTTCATATGGATGCCTCTGAGTTGATCTTGTCTAGTTGGAATGGGGATCCTGGTTTCTCTTTACAGTTCTTAGTTAGGAAAGCCCAACAATGTGCCAAAAACGGTTGGTGGACTGTGTTCAATGCCATTCTTGCTCTCTGCATATATGGTATCATTATGTTTCCTAATATGCCTGATTTTATGGACTTAGATGCCTTTCATATCTTTGCATCAGGGAATCCGGTCCCTACCTTGATTGGCGATGTGTATCATTCTATCCATTATAAGAACGAGAACAGAAGGGGTAAGAATGTATCATGTTGTGTGCCCTTGTTCTATAGATGGTTTGATAGTCACCTACCCAAGAAGGGTCCCTTTGCTTCATCTGCAGCCACAGCTGAGTGGTTCGAGCGATTGATGAGTTTATCAGCAGAGAGTATCGTGTGGTTTGATAGAGATATGTTGGGTACTGAGGTTATATTCAGCTGCCGTGGATTTCTGAATGTGCCTTTGATTGGAAGAAAGGGTTGTATCAACTATAATCCATCTCTACTTGTCAGACAGTTTGCTTATGCTTTGAGAGCTCCGCCAAAAGATGAAGAGGTGCAGGAATCTCTGTACCTCACCGGTCTTCTAGAGGGGGACATGTTATCTAAGCTTCAGCATGTCTGGAATGATATTAGTAGACGAGGAAAGTCATTGTTGGGGAAAGTAATAGCCAAGCCTACACTCCGTATGTGACCTGGGTCAAGAGCCGAGCAGAGACCATAGGGATGCCATTTCCACCTGCTAAGCAGGAATATCCTCTAGTGGTAGAAGAGCCTACTATAGTGCCTATTTAGCAGTAAAATCAGGTGTTAGCTGAGAGAGAAGAGCTGAAAAAAGCCAATGAAGAATTGGAGAAAGAGTTGGCACAGGTCAGAAGCGAGAGAAGTGAAGTTGTCCACTCCTTCAAGAGGAAAACAGAGTTGGTGAAAAGGTTAGGTGCGGATTTGACTAAGAAGATGGCTGAACGTGAGCGTTTGGGTAGGGACTTCAAGTCTGTCAATGACGTACTGGCTACCAAGAAGCAGCACTTGGATAAAGCCTACAGGAGAATATCTAAGTTCAATCAGCAGTGGGATGCCACTATAGCCAACAACAAAGAGAGGGAGGATAAACTGAAACAGCAGATCTCCAACCTGAAGGCTCAGGTGAAGGCTAGTGGGGAAAGGTTCGATGAGGAAACTGCTCGTCGATATGCCACTGAAGCCAGGCTCAACAAAGACCTTGCCAACCTGAAGAATCACAAACAGGTGTTCGAGTCCAAGAAGCGAAAGTTAGAGGAGTGCTTTAGCCAGAAAGATCCAGTGGAAAGTCTCCAGTGTACTATTAGGCAGAGAAAGTTGCTCGTCGAAGGGTTACTCACTCGTCCTGACCACCCGTAGACAAAAGAGTTGCTAGAGGAGTTTCGTGCCCGCTGTCGCACTTGATTATCTTTGTAACCTTTAGTATTCTTTCTGATTTCTGCTGTAGGCTAACCATCACCAGGCTTGTTGGTTGAGGTCATGCTAATGATATCCCATGTATTCATTGACTTTGTACTACTGCCTTGTTGGCCCATATATATATGAGATATTATTTCAGTGACTAGATCCGGACTTCTTGCTATCGACACTGACACTATGGCACTCGAACCGGGGAAAAATTACCCTAACGCACAGACACACGTTTTCATTTGCATAAAACATTTGCATAACAGAGACCGTTGTACTGTGTTTCCTAACCTTCTGTTGATGCAGGTTCTAGGATTACCGAACACCAAACTCACTGTTATTCAACCAGAAGCAACTGTAAGAAAGTCATAGACCAGATGCAGTCAGAGATGCAGGAGATGCGTGACCGCATGGCTCAGTTTATGCAAGTGATGGAGATCGTGGCTAAAGGCCAGGAACAGCTCCAGACTCTCGTGCAGCCCTTGATTGCACGATTTGATAACAACGGTGTGTTACATGGGGGTACAGATGCTAATCGTCCTCATGGTGAAACTCCTCAGGCTGGCGATGCTATACCAGTGGTCGGTCTGGACGCTGGTGAGAATGTTCGCGTGGCTGGTAACAGGAACGCTGGTAATAGGAACGGTAACTTGGAAACCAATGGGAACGTTGTTGGCAATGGTAATGCTGGTTTCAACACTGGTGCCGGGAATACCGGTGTGAATATGGTCAACGGCAATACAGG
The DNA here is from genome assembly GCA_963859935.3 of Lathyrus sativus. Taxonomy (NCBI): domain Eukaryota; kingdom Viridiplantae; phylum Streptophyta; class Magnoliopsida; order Fabales; family Fabaceae; genus Lathyrus; species Lathyrus sativus. The sequence goes on from OZ012739.1 coordinate 252,623,638, forward strand.
CTTTACTGGTGTGAATTTGGGTTTTGGTAACGCTGGTGGTGCCAATGCTGGATTTGGTAATCAGGGTTTTGGAACTATGAGTAACAATGGTTACAAAATGGGTGCCTACAATACTGGCTTTGGGACAGCGGCTGCTAATCAAGAGCTCGGTAATCTGAGGTATGACCCCAGGTTTTTCCAGAATGGTCATGGTCGCAACGCTGCGTACGCTGGGTACGACAATGAGGTTCCTTATGGGGGTGAAGACCGCCAAGAAGATGCTTTTTCTGGTCAAGGCATGGGTTATGAGAGGCCTACTGAAAATGATTGCAGGATCAAGATGCTAGAAGAGCAGATAAAAGGGATAGCCAACCAGAATTATGTGGGATTGGATATGGCGAACATGGGATTGGTTACTGGGTTGAGGGTGCCACTCAAGTTTAAGGCCCCTGCGTTTGACAACTACAAGGGAGACACGTGTCCCAGAGTGCACGTGCGATCTTATTACAGAAGAATGCCCGCTTACTCTAACGATGAGAAGATGTTAATGCACTTCTTTCAGGATAGTCTGTCCGGGCCGTCGTTGGAATGGTACATGGGCTTGGAACCTACCCAAATTGGAAGTTGGAAATAACTGGCAGAAGCTTTCGTGAGACACTACCAATATAACAGTGATCTTGCTCCGAATCGGGTCCAGTTGCAGAATCTCTCTCAGAAGACTGGTGAAAGTTTCAAAGAATACGCCCAGAGATGGCGCGAGTTGGCTGCAAGGGTACAACCACCCATGGTGGAGAGAGAGTTGATAGATATCTTCGTGGGTACGTTTTTAGGGCTGTATTACGATAAGCTTCTCAAATGTTCAATGAGCAATTTCTCTGACTTGATTCTGATTGGTGAGCGAGTGGAGAACGGAATTAAAATTGGTAAGCTTCAGATTGGCGAATCAACCTCAGCTGGAGGTTGCAAGAAGGCTTTCGGTAGTAAAAAACAAGGAGACACTAACTCAGTGTACAGTGCTCGAAAGAAGAATAGGAGTCAAAGCTGGCGTATGCAGCAACAAGTTGCTAGTGTGACAATCTCTGCACATCAACAACAGCAGCACCAACCTCAGCAGCAGTTGAGGTAGCAGAATATTAATCAGCGAAGAGTTCAGAATCCAAGGCCGAAAAGGATATTCGATGTACCTCCAGTATTGTATGCTGAACTTCTTCAGACTTTGTTGAGATTACAATTGGTTGAGAAAAGGACCCTGGCCTTGCCGACGGGCACACCTCCTTATGGGTACGATGCCAATGAGCATTGTGAATTTCATTCCGGGGTGCCCGGTCATAATATTGAAAATTGTCACGCCTTCAAGCATAAGGTGCAGGATCTAATTGATAGCACTGCTATAAATTTCGGCACGGAAGGACCCAATATTGTACAACAGCCAATGCCAAAGCATGGGGCAGCGGGAGCGAACGCTATTCTGACAGAGGCGGAGTTAAATTTGGTTGTGAATGTGGAGGAACTAAAGACACCTCTGGGTTACGTGAAAAGCCATTTGTTGAAAGGGGGAGTTTACCCCGGATGTGATGAGAGCTGTATAGATTGTTCAACTCAGCCTGAGGGTTGTGATAGTTTGAAAAGAGGAATTCAGAGTCTGATTGATGAGGGTACGTTGCAATTTGATCGCACTGCTGCCGAAGAAAAGCCTGTTAAGGCAATGGTCGAAGAGCAGGGTGAGATTGCCACTGTTACAATACCATTCAAGTCTGTCACGATATCGGCGCCTACCAAGTGGCCGACTATCACCATCACTAAAGCAAAACCCATTCCGTATGAGAGCACCAAGGTCGTCCCTTGGAGTTATAGAGCAAAAGTGTATTGTAATGGTGAGAAAATTAATCTGGATGATCTGCCGGTGGGATCAGTCGATAATCTGGTAGGAGCGGGTGGTATGACCCGTAGTGGAAGAATCTTTACTTCGCCAGAAGTAGAAGCAGAAAGAATTGCGAAGGGTAAAAGCAAAGTGAATGAGGGTGGACCTTCCCAAGAGAAGGAGAAAGAACCATTGAATAAAGACATGGAGGAGTTTATTAGGCTAATTCAAAAGAGTGATTACAAGATCGTTGATCATTTACAACAAACTCCTTCAAAGATATCCATTTTGTCTTTATTGCTGTGTTCCGAGGCTCACCGAAACGCCCTGTTGAAAGTGCTTGAGACGAACTTCGTACCCCAGGAGATTTTTGTTAATCAATTTGAGGGGGTAATGGCCCATGTGAATGCGGGGCACGGTATGGGGTTTACTGATTTTGACTTGACGCCTAGAGGTTGCGACCACAATAATGCTTTGCACATTTCAGTTGAGTGCAGGGGCACCGTCATGTCCCATGTTCTTGTTGATACCGGGTCATCCCTGAATGTGTTGCCTAAGAAGGCACTATTGAAATTAGATACTCGAGGAATAATTTGCACGCCCAGTGATCTGGTCGTAAGAGCGTTTGATGGAACCCGGAGGTCTGTATTTGGGGCGTTGACGTTGCCAATTCAAGTGGGTCCAGAAGTATTTGACATTGTGTTCTATATTATGGACATCCAACCAGTGTACAGTTGTCTACTTGGAAGACCGTGGATTCATTCCGCCGGAGCTGTGACATCCACGCTTCACCAAAAGCTGAAGTATATGGTTAATGGCAGTATTGTTACTGTGTGTGGTGAAGAGGACATTCTGGTCAGTCATTTATCATCCTTCAAATTCGTCGAAGTGGACGGAGAAATCCACGAGACGCTGTGCCAAGCCTTCGAAGGAGTGAAGGTTAAGGATGAAGCTCCTGTAAGTAGCAAAGGGCCATGCCTTCGTATAAGGAAGCCCAGGCGGTGGTACAAACTGGAGAGACCAAGAGGTGGGGTTAAGTCCTGGATATTCCTGTCAAGCAGGACAAATTTGGGTTGGCGTACCGCCCATCATCGTCATCTTCCCCACAAAGCGCATCGAGGTTCCGAGGGCCGGTTGTGTTTACTCCTGGAGGAGTCAGCTACGAGAGAATCAATGTTGTGTCCGACGCTGAAGACGGAGACAGTGACTACGATATGGATGCTTGGATCAGACCCAGCGTACCAGGGCAGAGCTTATGCAACTGGTCAATCCAGGATGTTATCCGAGTGACAACGAAACAGTAATGCTTTGTTTTCCAATTATTGTACAATCCTATGTCTTACCCGGGGCATAGAGATTTTATTTCAGGGCCTGTTTGCTTACGTGTATGCTTTGTTTAATCATTGAATAAAGGCGTTTTTCCTTACAAATTTTGTGATCCTTGTCTTTCTGTTTTTATCTTTAGCAATAAAATGGCAACGTGGTTATGTGCTTTGTTTGCATATCATTTGAAACGTTTAACCATTTTTTCTCGCAGGACTCACATAATTTCAGATGACACCGACCAAGAACTTCCTATGACTCGCTTCGACTTTGAGCACCCGATCTTTCAAGCCGAAGAAGAGATTGTTGAGGATAATGACTTATCAGAAGAGCTGACTCGACTGTTGAAGCAAGAAGAGAGGGTTATTCTGCCTCATCAGGAGGAAATTGAAGTCATTAACTTGGGGTCTGAGGAATATGTCAGGAATATTCGTATAGGGGCTGCGCTGCTGAGTGATATCAAGCAAAGGCTTATCGAGATACTTCGAGAGTATAGTGATATCTTTGCTTGGTCTTACGAAGATATGCCCGGGCTGGATACTGATATGGTGGTTCATCGGTTGCCGTTGCGAGAGGAATGTCCGCCGATTAAATAGAAGCTCAGAAGAACTCGACCAGATATGGCTGTGAAAATTAAGGAGGAAGTGCAAAAATAGTGGGACGCTGGTTTTCTTACTGTTACGACTTACCCTTCTTGGGTCGCCAATATAGTACCTGTACCGAAGAAAGACGGTAAGGTGCGGATGTGTGTTGATTACAGAGATCTGAACAAGGCGAGCCCAAAGGATGATTTCTCTCTTCCTCACATTGATGTGTTGGTTGATAATACAGCTCAATTCTCAGTGTTTTCCTTCATAGATGGCTTTTCGGGCTATAATCAGATAAAGATGGTGCCAGAGGATATGGAGAAAACAACTTTTATTACCCTGTGGGGAACATTCTGCTACAAAGTGATGCCCTTTGGTTTGAAGAACACCGGGGTAACATATCAGCAAGCTATGACAACACTCTTTCATGACATGATGCATAAAGAGATCGAAGTCTATGTTGACGATATGATTGCCAAATCCCAGACGGAGGAAGAACATCTGGTCAATCTTCTGAAATTATTCAAGAGGCTTAGGAAATTCAGGCAGAGGCTGAATCCTAACAAATGCACCTTCGGGGTGAGATCCGGTAAGCTACTGGGGTTCATTGTTAGCGAAAATGGAATAGAGGTTGATCATGCAAAGATAAAGGCTATACAAGAAATGCCAGCACCGAAAACAGAGAAAGAGGTTCGTCGGTTTTTGGGGAGGTTGAACTACATTGCCCGGTTCATATCTCACCTAACTTCCACGTGTGAGCCGATGTTTAAGCTATTGAAAAAAGATCAAGCGATGGTCTGGAATGAGAATTGCCAAAGGGCATTTGAAAGAATAAAAGAGTACTTGCAGGAACCTCCAGTTTTAATGCCCCTAGTAGCCGGGAGACCCTTAATTATGTATTTGACGGTTCTTGAGAACAGTATGGGTTGTATTCTAGGTCAACATGAAGAGACTGGACGGAAAGAGCATGCAATTTATTATTTGAGTAAAAAATTCACGGATTATGAGTCTCGATACTCTATGCTCGAAAAGACGTGTTATGCACTTGCTTGGGCTGCCAAACGTCTGAGACAATACATGCTGAATCATACAACCATGCTGATATCGAAGATGGATCCGATCAAATACGTCTTGGAGAAGCAGGCACTTTCTGGAAGGATTGCCCGATGGCAGATGGTACTAACAGAGTATGATATACAGTATGTCTCGCAAAAGGCTATCAAAGGTAGCGTACTGTCAGAGTACCTGGCCGAGCAGCCCATTGACGATTACCAGCTGATGAAGTTTGATTTTCCTGACGAGGATATCATGTACTTGAAGATGAAAGATTGCGAAGAGTCGTTGCATGGTGAAGGTCCTGAGCGGAGTTCCCAATGGCAATTGATTTTTGATGGCGCTGTGAATTCATATGGAAGTGGAATTGGGGCAATCATCACAACTCCCTATGGGACGCAGATCCCATTCACTACTAGATTGACATTTCCAGTTACCAATAACGAAGCCGAATATGAAGCGTGCATAATGGGCCTTGAGGAGGCTATTGATCTGAGGAATAAAAACCTGGATGTGTATGGAGACTCCGCGCTAGTCGTGAACCAGATCAAGGGTGAATGGGATACCCATCAGCCCAATCTGATACCGTATATGAATTATGCGAGAAGACTGCTGCCTTTCTTTGACCGAGTAGAGTTTCATCATGTGCCACGGGCAGAAAATCAGATGGCTGACGCTCTTGCGATGTTGTCTTCCATGTATAAAGTTAACTTCTGGAATGAGGCTCCCAGAATAGTTATCTCTCGCCTTGATAGGCCCGCCTTCATATTCGCCATTGAGGAAACTTCTGATGGCAAGCCGTGGTATTTTGATATCCAAAAGTTCCTAAAGAACCAAGAGTATCCGACTGGGGCATCCAACGGCGATAAGAAGACTCTTAGGAGATTGGCTGGCAATTTCTACTTGAATCCGGATGGTGTTCTTTATAGGAGAAACCATGACTTGGTGCTTTTGCAATGTGTTGATGAGAAAGAGGCTAATTTACTCATGGAAGAGGTCCACGAGGGAACCTTTGGCATGCACGCTGGAGGATATGCTATGTCTCGGAAGCTTTTACGGGCAGGATATTATTGGTTGACAATGGAACGAGACTGTTTCAAATTTGCAAAGAAGTGCCACAAGTGCCAAATTTATGCGGATAAGATTCAGGTGCCGCCGAGCCCTTTGAACATTATGGCGTCCCCGTGGCCTTTCTCCATGTGGGGCATCGATATGATAGGCAAAATTGATCCCATCGCATCCAATGGACACCGGTTCATCTTGGTAGCTATCGATTACTTCATCAAATAGGTTGAAGCAGCGTCTTACGCTAATGTTACCAAGCAAGTGGTAGCCCGGTTTATCAAGAAGGATATCATTTGTCGCTACAGCATTCCTGAAAGAATCATTATTGACAATGGTTCGAACCTGAATAACAAGATGATGAAAGAATTGTGCCAGAATTTCAAGATTGAGCATCACAATTCATCTCCCTATCGGCCCAAGATGAATGGCGCTGTTGAGGCGGCCAATAAGAACATCAAGAGGATAGTTCAGAAGATAGTTGTGACATACAAAGACTGGCACGAGATGTTGCCCTTCGCATTGCACGGTTATCGTACGACGGTACGCACATCAACCGGGGCAACACCTTTCTCATTGGTGTATGGTATGGAGGTTGTCCTGCTATTAGAAGTTGAGATCCCTTCCTTGAGAGTATTGCTCGATGTCCAACTAGATGAGGCAGAATGGGTACGGAATAGATTAAATCAGCTCAGATTGATGGATGAAAAGAGACTTGCATATATCGCATATGGTCGGTTATACCAGAGCCGGATGAAGAAAGCTTTCGACAAGAAGGTGCGCCCTCGAAGCTTTCAGACCTGCGATCTTGTGCTAAAGAAGATTCTCCCGCCACAATCAGATCACAGGGGAAAATGGACTCCCAACTATGAAGGTCCATACATCATGCGAAAGGTCTTCTCTGGAGGAGCCTTACTGTTGTCCACCATGGATGGCAAAGATTTTTCATCCCCTGTGAACTCGGACCCAGTTAAAAAATACTTTGCTTAAAGAGACCCGCTGGACAGAAAAAAGAGAGTCCAGGCAAAAATGGGGCATCCCGGCGAACCAAGAAAATAGAAACAGGTTCAGGAAAAAGTTAGGGATAAAATTGAAAAGATGTACACCCGCGAAGTTGAAAACCTGAGAAGGCGACTTTGGCAAAAAAGGGTATCCCGGTGAATCGAAAACCCGCAAAGGACGATTCAGGCAAAAGTTAGGGATTGAAAAGCAAATGACTGCGGTCCGAGTTTGATATTGCATTGCTTAGTGGTTTGGGAGTACCTGAGGGTCGATTATCCAAAACAATCTCTTCGGAGGATGGAGCATCGAGAAAGCGCCGGAGTCAGGCGAGTCATAGGAGGATCAGCTCATGGTGTTCGTCTGTACCACGTTGCCGACATGTATACAATTTTCTCTTTTGTATTTTTGTACATAGTTGCATTTGATTTTGCGTAACTTCCTCTTTTCAGGAGTTGCATCCGATGTACAAACTTTTCCTATTTACAGGTTGTTATCAATAAAACATACTATTCAGTACTTGGTGTTTAATTCTTGTTTTAACTTTTACTGTTTTGTTTGTGGAAAACGCCGATGTTTTTGATAAACTTACATGTGCATAAGCTTGCAGGCCTCGGCGAATGATTGTTAAAACTTTGAATTAACTGAATAGTTGTCACGGATACTAACCAGGATACTTCCTTTTATGTAGAATGTCCTGTGCTCGTTCGTGTTTTGCAGGGTTGTCACCTTTGCAGCAGATATCCAAGGGATCATGATTCCCCAGCCAGAGCAGGCTCTATGTGAAACTTATTCCTCCCAGCAGATGGAATTGGCTTTTCATCCCCGGCAGATGGAAGTCAAAGTTTTTATCCCCAGAAGAGTTGGGATTGAATCCGCGCAGGATCGGATTATCTTCAGCAATTCAGGATTGACTTATTCGGTAGGATAAAGTCATCCCCAGCAAGGCAAGATTGATATCCCCGACAGGGCGTGCATTCTCGGTGGTTGGTTATGAGCACATTTACTCCCCAGAGAGAATTCTCACAGAGTACAATCAGAGTACACGAATCGATTCCCAGCTGAGGATCCCCAGCAGGGTAGTTAATCCCCACAGAGCATGATCAGGTGATCAGTGGTTTGAAAGGAGTATCCCCGAGCAGGCTTTCCTTTTCTTTTCTCCAGCAGGTTGTTGTTCCTTCGACAGGATGAACATCATCAGCAGAGTTTGTAACCTCGAGCTTGTGAGCTATTCCCCAGCAGGAGGGTTATCCCCAGCGGAGTTGGTTTCACCTTTCCAGCATTTATTTTGCTGGAATATGTCTGTGGTACCTGGTTATCCCCGGCGGACTTGGCTTTGTCTTCAGCATTTATTTTGTTGGAACACCTCCTTGCATTTGCATATATCATCATATTTGCATCTACCCAAACGCGTAGCATTTCCATGTTGTATGGAGCATTACGCCATTGTCAAACACATGCATTTTGGAACATAAGCCAAGTTGGTTACCTCATTGTTTTCAGGTGTGTTTTCCTGCAGATAATTGAAATTATTACTCAGGAAGGTGTCCAGATATTCAGATTTGTGGCGCGAGATATGCGATGATAGTGTTCGCCCTGTCATATGCTCCCCTAACAGAGTTACTTGATTAAGTTTCTCTTCTCTTCCCAGCGGAGTTCTTCTCAAATTGCTGTTACGTCAGCATTAAAAGATTTCATGGTTTAAACTTTCTGAGTTGTTGCGCGTAACTTCCTCAGTAGAGTTTTTTCCCCATCAGAGTTGCTTGGTTAAGTTTCTCTTCTTCCCCAGCAAAGTATTCTTCAGGCTGTCGTACAACAGTGTTGAAAATCTTGAAGAAAAATTTACCTGTGTTGACAGAGAAGTTACCTGTGATTGACAGAGATTGTTACCCGTGTTGACGGCGAGTTTTGACCCGTGTTGACGGAGATCCTTACCCGTGTTGACGGAGATTTTACGCATTTTGACCCGTGATGGACGGAGAAGTTACCCGTGATTGACAAAGTTGTTACCCGTGATGGACGGAGAAGTTACCCGTGATTGACGGAGTTATTACCCGTGTTGACGGAGTTGTTACCTATGATTGATAGAGATTGTTGCCCGTGATGGACGGAGAAGTTACCTGTGTTGACAGAGATTGTTACCCGTGTTGACGGAGACTTTTACCCGTGTTGACGGAGTCGTTACCTGTGTTGATAGAGTTATCACCCGTGTCGATGGAGTTGGTCTCGTGGAGCTGTTTGTTCAAGTCTTCGGGTGCCAGATTCGCACTTTTATTTAGCGCTTCACATGTTTCCTCGGAAAAAGATGTCAAATTCGCGCTTTACGTAGCTCCAATATCTGTTTTCAAAAATTCCCCAGTGGAGCTTTCCCTCGGATTGCTGTCACGCCAGCATTTCAGAAAAGAAGATTTCAGCGATTAGACGTTTGAAGTCAGTACTTGTTGTCAAGGCTTCATAATTTGACTTTGAAGTTGTTGTCAACATTTTAAAGAAAGATTTCAGAGATTAGACATCTGAAGTCCTTACTCGTCGTCAATGTGAATGTCTGGCAGTTGACGTCAGAATTTCCCCGGCAGAGTTATCCTCAGCTGGTTGTGAAGGCTTCATAATTTGACTTTGAAGTTGTTGTCAACATTATACGGCTTCATAATTTGACTTTGAAGTTCGTCAGCATTACAAGGGCTTCATAATTAGACTTTGGAGCTATTGTCATAATTTCCTCGGAAGAGTTCTAGAAGGCTTCATAATTTGACTTTGGAGTTCGACAGAGTTTCCTATGGTTGTTGTCACGTCAGCATGGAACGACTTCATAATTAGACCTTGAAGTTATTATCAACATTAAACGGCTTCATAATTAGACTTTGAAGTTTGTTGTCCGCATGGAATGGCTTCATAATTAGACTTTGAAGTTCGTTATATCAGTGCTACAAGGCTTCATGATTTGACCTTGAAGTTGTTGTCAGCATTTTAAAAGAAAGATTTCAGCGATTAGACGGTTGAAGTCATTACTTGTTGTCAAGGCTTCATAATTAGACTTTGAAGTTGTTGGTAGAATTTCCTCGGAAAGATTCTGGAGGACTTCATAATTTGACTTTGGAGTTCGACAGAATTTTCCTCGAGTAGCTGTTATGTCAGCATTGCAGAGTTCATAATTTGACTTTGGAGTTCGGCAGAATTTTCCTCGAGTAGTTGTTACGTCAGCATTGCAGACTTCATAATTTGACTTTGGAGTTCGACAGAGTTTTCCTCGAGTGGCTGTTACGTCAGTGTTACACGACTTCATAATTAGACTTTAGAGTCGTCGTTAGAAATTCCCCAACATAGTTTCCTCTAGTTTCTGTTACGTCAGCAGTACCACAGCTTCATGATTAGACTTTGGAGTTGTTGTCAGAAAGTTTCGTCAGCATCAAACGACTTCATAATTAGACTTTGGAGTTTGTCAGCATTGAATAGCTTCATAATTACACTTTGAAGTTGTTGTTATTGGCATTGGATGACTTCATAATTAGACTTTGGAGTTTGTTGCCAGATTTTCCCCGCAGCGTGGCTTGGAAAAGGAAGGTCCCGAATAGTACAGGGATGACGCACTTTACGTAGTGCCCGCTTATTGTAGCGTATTTTGAAGTTGATTGTTTGGATTCAATTCCTGTGGCGTTACGCAGGTGTTTGATATTGAAATCATGCTTTTATCAAATGATTGATCAATTGTCACCGTGACAATCAGATTCAGTTTCTGGATATTGATTCCTGAGCAGTTTTTGCGGTTTATTTCTACGGTTGGAAAATTTCCGGGTTATTTGGTATTCAACCGTCTTCTACCTTGATTGTTTTAAAGTCGTTCGCTTTTCATCTAGTCTTGTCCAAGCCGCTTGAATAGGGGCAGCTGTTGCACCCCAAAATTTGCCTAACCTTATCTCGCCTGGTTTATGTTTTATTGCATAGCATAACATTGTTCTAACATAGTTCTAGCATTTTCATAGCATAGCATCCTTAATTTAACAGGGGATCAAGTGTGATACATGTCAAGAGAAGCCTAACCAGAGGTATTATTCAAGCTTAAGAAGCTATCAGGATCATCAGACAGATGGTTAAGTTCTAGAGAAGTTTGAATGCTTGTATGGGGTTCATCTCCTCACTTGGAGCCAGTTGAAGATCAGCAATGGATTGTAAGGCCTTGATTAAGGAGAGAATGTGTGGGTGGAGATCATTGAAGTGCCTTGAAGGTCATGTTGGAGCTCATTCAGATGTTTGTAGCAAGTGCAAGAGCCACAGTTGAAGTGGATGTTACTAAGGTTTCATCTGGTTAATCCTAGGTCAAGATGAGCAATTGAAGAAGATCAAAGACTACTTCTAGGTCATTGAGATCATGAAATGATATGTTTAGGCATATGAGAGATTGTTTTAAGATCAAATTGAGAAGAATCAAGAGTGGTTGGAGTTGCTAAGTCAGGGTTCCTAGGGTAAAATCCACTATTTAGTGCCAAACTTCCAAGCCATATAAGTCAAGATGCAAGTTTCATCTCCATTTTTGGCCAACATGAAACTTGTAGATCATGCTCTTAGCTTTAATTTGAGTACTAGAAGTCCTCTATTGGAGTTATAGAACTCATGTTATGGTCCAGACAAGTTACAAGTCCTCAGATGCATCTGAAATTTGTCTGTGAAAATCATCTGACTTCCAAGCTATTTTTGACTTAGAAGGAAGTTTCATATGACTTCTTGGCCAACATGAAAGTTTTTCCTCATGATCTTAGCTTTACAAATTGTATTAGAAGTCTTCCATCTAATTCTTATTGGAGGATATCATGGACATGATGAAGCTTTTGTGGAGAGGCTGGTGGAGCTTAGATTGAAGCTTTTCTTTCCTTTTTGTTAGCTTTTTGTAGCTTATGAGATTAGGGATTTTAGGAGAGAGCTTTAGAGATAGTTTTTTTCTTCAAATAAACATGGTTGGTTTCATTCACCTTCCATCCCATCCTATGATTCAAAGTCCTCATGTTAAAGCCCCATCTCTCCTTTGGAGGGATGTGTGACATTTACAATGAGTAGAACTTTTGAGGGTGCCATTCTCCGATAACTGGTTGAGTGTCAGATGGAATTCCTTTGGTTTCCCGTCTGCTTCCCATTATGAAATACTCATCTTGTGGATTCTCTTCATTCTTGGTGAAGTGCATTGTTAAAACTTGAAGATGCCTTTCCTTCTCTTTAAGATGGTGGAATTGAAGAACAGTTACAGACTTTGGATTGGATTGCTGTCAGAAGATTGCTCTGCTGTGGAGTTTGCTGGCTTATTTTCTTTGTTTGCCTGTTTTCTTCTTGTTCAACTGTATTGATGTGACTTGCTTGGTGTGATGCATTTAGATTAGGTCATGTAATTGAATAAGCCTAATATCATCCTAAGGGTTGAGTTTCTCCCCTTGCTTGTATTGCATTAGAGGTTGAGTTTCTCCCTCTGCTTGTATTTTTACTGTATGGCTTTGCTTGCTGGTATTTGGTAGAGCTCAGCTCCCTTGCCTGTGTGGTTTGTGGTTTGTTCGATTGCATTTACTTTCTTTTACTGTCTTTGCTGTTATTCATATCTGGCTTGAGGTCGAGATGAGCTTGTGGAGGCTTATGCCCCACACATATTTCCTCCCTCACTTGCATTGCATGCATCGTTACAGTAATTTCTTGTACAATTTTTTTGTTTTCTGTTGTTTCCATTGCCATGTTCCACTAGGAACTCTGACTTCTCTTATTCAAGAGAAGTTATGACAGACATTAGGATTCTAACCATGCATGATAACATTAGTTAGTTTCCCTTCTAACCACAACCATAGGACGAATATTGCATGATAACTGTAGGATCGAGTCAGTTTCCCTGTAGAGAGTCTGTTTCTCTTCTCATCTTCAAATACAGTTAAAACACTTAATAAAGGTTAACACGTGATGTGTGTTACGAGCCTTATGCTACTTGAGAAAGAGTTGTGGGAGGGTTTCCCTCACATAACTCGAGTGTTTATTGTGGTACCCTTTGGGTGACATGCGACGCATTCACTCTCAAGTCCAAGTCTTTAGTGCAACACGAGTTAAAAACAGAACTCAATTCACTTCTTTCCGTAAAAGACTTAAAAACAAATCCTTTTTGTCCTCTTGGACCCTTAATCAGGAAAACCCTTTTTCAGAAGGAGAGTTCTGTTAACTTTCAGTTCTACCGCAAACGGTAATTCCTAAGTCTCCAAAGGTCGAGCTGCAAACACCAACTGCTGGAACCGTCTGTTAACTTTACTTGGATAAAAAACAGCTGAACAAACCTGTGTTCTCCGTAGCCCGAACTACGTTTTCTCTGATCTTTCATGTCGTATGAAAGTACGTAGGAACAAGATGCGATGTCTTGGCGAGCAACCTTCCCTCCACCCGTAGTTAGGCGAACTACGTTGACTCTGATTTCTCGTTCCAAACGGGAATACGTAGGCATAAAGTGCGATACTTTGCTGAGTCGTTTTCTTTTCAGACCAGACCTTAGTGTAGATGGTTCAACAAACCCGTCAGATAAACACAACAAGCGTGGATCCCATCGAGTACGATGGACGTGAGGGGTGTTAATACCTTCCCCTTGCGTAACCGACTCCCGAATCCAGACAATGGTTGCGATGACCTTGTCTTATACCTTTTCGTCAGGTTTTTCCGATCGTTTCCTTTCCCGTTCTGAGGGATAAATAACGAAAGGTGGCGAATCTTATGTCTTGCCGGCCTCGTTTTTCGCGGTAGCGACAAGGGGGAGTAACTCTGTTACTCAAACAAGAAAAGGGTGACATCTGTAGCAGAAGTCTACAGAGAGTTAACAAAGTGAGTGTTAACAGGGCTGAGAGCCAACTGTGAGGATTCTGAGAGCTTGAGCAGCAAGTGACTTACCTGCATGACAGGACCATTGTTAAGTCTTCTGCTGTGTAGGAAATCTCTGATGTAAGTATAAAGTGTTTTAGTTAAAAATTTGCCAAAGGGGGAGTTTGTAAGTGCTCTTGATTGGCTGCATTTTGTGGCAAAATATGAGTACATGTATGCATGTCATGTTTGATGTTATTACATTCATAATATGAACTGTGCAGGGTAAGTTAACTAAGCTAACTATAAGTTAAGCTGGATGTCATACTCAATGTTATGACATAGGTCGTATGACATCAAGCAGAAGTTTGTTATTCTGGTAGCTATAACTCAGGGAACAATTCAGAAGCTCAACCTGGATTGCAGGAGATATTTTAGACGCCCTAGGGGAACTAATATGCACCTGATTAAAGAGGCAAACGTGCAGAATACAAAAGTGAAGTTTTATGATGGATAAAACCTAATGCATGCGCCCAGGCCCAAGGATTGATCTGCTGCTACAAATACCAGGAGAGGCAATCCTAAAAGGCAGCTGTTGCAGATAGAGAAACAGAGAAATCACCATAGTGGTTTAGAAGTGAAGAGGTTGTTCTTTACGTTTGTGTCTTAGGAATACTTGTAACCCAAGCAACTGTTGATTGCATTTGTTAGGTAGTTTCTAGGATGTGTTCCACTCGAAGCTGTTAAGCAAGAGTGTGTGTTCCTTGATCAAAGCTTTGAAGCAAGATCAAAGTGTGTGTGTGTGTGTGTGTGTGTGTGTGTGTGTGTGTGTGTGTGTAGGTGAAGTGTCTCTTCAATCTACTGTTTAAACTGTAACTGGTTGTTATCACTGGTGTGTGATTGTAGGGAGTGAGTGGGTATACTCAGGTCTAGAGTGTCTCTAAGTTAAATTGTCATTAGGTAGTGATTAAGTGAGCAGTGCAAACTGGAGGTTTGACTTTGAATCGATACTGCTGATAATGAAATTTCTCCCTGGCTTGGTAGCCTCCAGATGTAAGTGTGTTGCACTGAACTGGGTCAACAACTAACTGTGTTATTTACTGCTTTGTTATTGCTGCACAATAGTTGATCTGTACTGAATGTCACAGTGGATTTTATAACTTCTGTTAGAACATCCATCATGGGCTGGCCAGAATTTCCAGACTTTGACTGTCAAATTTAAGTGATCCCTCTTGTGCACTCATGATTGAATGTATACCATTTGACCTTGTTTTATGGATTCCCCACCTTGTCTCTTGGTTCATTTGATTGCATGATGCCCTGTGTAACACTCATTTTAATTATTTAGTCTTTCTGGTGTTATTTTATTTTGGTGTATCTTTTGTGGAGGTTATTTAAGAAACTATAGACTTTAATATTAATATGATATAATTGATAATGATAATAATTTAATAATTAATAGTAATATTATTATTATTATTATTATTATTATTTGTATTATTATTGAGGTTAAGGGATTAAATAAGGAATAAGGGATTTAAGAGGGGTATTAGTGAGTTTTGGAGAGAAGTAAAGAAAGAACATAGTCTAATGGAGAGAAAGAGTGAGGAGGAAGAACTAGAGGAAGAAGAAGAAGGCCAAGGCTGTCGGATTCTTGGGGGTTCTTCATCAATCGAAGCAACTAATCAAGGTAAGGGGGAGAAACTGATTGGAATTGGTAATTGCATGAACTTTTGGTAGAGGGGATTCCTTAACCCCATAGGGATTTGATGAACATGATTAGTATGTTGTGTGTTTCTGATCATTGTTGTCATGGTGAACTCCTTCCATGTGATTGTATGAGGATTGTTTGGGTGGTTTGGGTGATTCTGAGTAGTTTACCATTGTGGGTCGAAAATGATTTAATCGGTAGAATTGATGTTTTATCGGGTAAAATCTGGAATAAGTCGTGTAGTTTAGTCGTAGAATGTTAGGCTAAGACTACTGGGACTGGTTTGTTGAGAATCGGACGATTTTTGAACTTCTGATGAACTTCTGAACAGTGAGGGTTTTGTGAAATCGCAGACGTTTGCCAGCACCTTCGCTGAGCAAGATAGTAGCGAGCATTCGCTAGGAATTCGCTAGGCGAGTTGGGTAGCGAATACTTCCAGTAGCCACTGTCTGCCTTCGCTAGCAGGTTCGCTAGACGAGTGAGGCAGCGAGCGTTCGTTGAGGCCTCGCTAGGCGAGTGAGCCAGCGAGCGTGACAAAAACGTGATTTTGTGCAGTTTTGCTTTGTGATTCGTTTTGTGGGATCCCTTGGGTTATGATAGGTAGAGAGATGGTGTTTAGTGGTGAGAAAGTGTATACCTGGTGTTGAAAGGTGAAATTATGAAATATAGAATTTAATTGACATAATTAATTGGTGGGTAAGACATATATATGTAATATATATATGATGCATAGTGAGGTGATCGGGAGGATCGTGTGTACTCGGTGTTCAAATGTAAATTTCCCTATTATTTAATTTGATTGACATGATTTATTGGTGTGTATATATATGTATGATGTATGGTGATGTGATCAGGAGGATCGTGTGCACTTAGTGTGCTTGATGTTTGTGTGTTGTGCATTTGGTGTCGTGCATATCATGGTGTCTTGGTGGGACGGATCATGTCTCAGGAGGAGTATAAGTGATCCATACGTACTCCTTTGTGGAGAATGGTGGGGTTGAATCATGTCTCAGGAGGAGCGTAAGTGATTCACCCATACTCCTTTGTGGAGAATGGTGGGGATAAATCATGTCTCAGGAGGAGCGTAAGTGATCTATTCCGGAGTTCAATTGAATGAACCAGTCAGTCGGTACCGCATTCATGTGTTGAGTTGCATTCTTGCATTATTGTATGTTGTGTTGATGATTGGACAGTAGGTCGTGTTTGATGTTGGTGGGGTGATGATTTGTTTATTTACTGCCTTTTATTCATGTATTTTATTACCGATAATTTTGATCATGTTTTCTCACCCCTTTGTTGTTGTTATGGTCTGTGCTTCTTCAGAAGTACAGATAATTCAGGGTTATAGCTAGCTTAGATAGTGGTGTACGAGTCGAGTCTTAGGATGTTCTGATACGTAACACGAGATTTGGGTGTTTACTTTTATTTTGAGTGGATTTGTTGTATTCCTGTGACCTATCTTATTTTGGTGAACCTTCTTAATGAATGTTTTATGTAAATCAGCGGATGACCGAGAATGATGTATTAATGATTGTTTCCACTGCTTTATTTTGAAAACCATCTAATAAAGTGTTTGTTAAATTTTGTTGAATGTGACATCCCACTGTTGTAGGGAAACTCTGGTATTTATTTGATTAATCATGTTTTATTTTAATTTGGGGAAGTGGGGTGTTACAAGTTGGTATCAGAGCAGGTCGGTCCCTCCGGCCAGTGTAGTAGTTGAATTTGTCCTTAGGATAGGGGTTGTGTACCTTTTTAACCTTGTGTTGTTATGGTTGAGCAGTATAGCTGGGAGGAATGATACTGCTTTGGCTGCTGCTATGCAAGCAATGGCGTAGGTGGTTGCTAATCAGAACCAAGCTGCGGGTGCGCAATTCATAGATTTGGTACAGTTTCAGAGTAACAAGCCGTAGACGTTTGAAGGAGGAATTTTGGATCCTGAAGCTGCACAGAAATGGCTGAAGGTAATTGAGAAATTTTTAAGGCAATGGGTTGTAATGATGAGCAAAAAGTGAGGTTTGGTACTCATATGCTGGTAGGTGAAGCTGAGGCTTGGTGGGACAACAGTCGCCAAAGATTGGAGGCTGCAGGAACTGCGATTACTTGGGATGTGGTTTGAACGGGTTTTCTGGAAAAGTATTTTCCAGAAGATATACGAAGTGCTAAAGAGATAGAGTTTCTGGAGCTGAAGTAGGGTAATCTGACTGTAGCAGAGTATGCTGCTAAATTTGAAGGGTTGGTACAGTATTGTCCTCATTACAATACTGAAGAGGCAATGACTTCCAAGTGTCTGAAGTTTGAAAACGGGCTGCGTCCGGAGATTAAGATGGGGATCGCTTGTCAAAAGATCAGAAATTATCCTGAGCTGGTAAGCAGGATCAGAATTTATGATAATGACAACCGGGCCAGGATTGCACACTATAAGGCTGTGAATGACTGTAAGGGTAAGCAGAGGTTTGGTGGTACTCCTTACAGTGTTCTTGCTGATAAGGGAAAACATAAGGCTGCTTCTGATAAGAAGCCCAGAGAAGGGAGAGCGTCTGCTGGTGTGAAATGTTTCCGATGTGGTGGTGCGGGGCATCGTGCTAATGATTGTCTGGATGAGGTGAAGAAGTGTTTTAAGTGTGGTAAGCCAGGCCATGTGATGGCGGATTGCAGGGCTGTTATGACTACCTATTATAACTGTGGTGAGAAAGGTCATATCAGTACACATTGCGAGAAGCTGAAGAAGTCTCAGGCGCCTCAGGCCAGTGCTAAAGTGTTTACGGTGGTAGGGACTCAAGATGCTAGTGAGGAGCGTTCTATCAAAGGTACTTGTTTTATCAATAATGTTCCTTTGACTGCTATGATTGATATGGGTGCAACCCACTCGTTCATTTCTGTTGATTGTGTGAAGAGGTTAGGATTGGTGCCGTCTACTCTTGAGAAACGGGTGACTATCGAAACTCCCTCTATTGGTTCAGTGACTACTTCTTTGGTGTGTTTGAAGTGTCCACAGACTATTTTCGGTAGGGATTTTGGAGTGGATCTGATTTGTCTGCCACTTGGTAAGCTGGATGTTATTCTGGGTATGAACTAGTTGGAGTTCAACCGAGTCTACATCGATTGTTTTTGGAAGGTGTTGTTGTTCCTTACCCCAGAAGAGGAAGCATTGGTGGGTTCCTTGTCTAATAAGGAATTAAGGACCTTGTTAGAGGACGAAGCTAAAATGTTTGCTTCATTTGCATCATTATCTGTTGACGGCAAGGCGTCAATGGAAGAATTGGCGGTGGTGAATGAATTTCCCGAAGTGTTTCCTGATAATATTACGGAATTACCTCCGACGAGAGAAGTTGAATTTAGCATTGATCTTGTTCCTGGTACGAGACCTATATCTATGACACCGTACAGGATGTCGGCAGTGGAATTGACTGGATTGAAATCTCAAACTGGATTGAAAGAAGGTGATATTCAGAAGAACGCATTCAGGACTCGTTATGAACATTACGAATATACTGTGATGGCTTTTGGGGTGTCTAATGCGCCAGGAGTGTTTATGGAGTATATGAACCGAATATTCCATTCTTATCTGGATCAGTTTATTGTTGTGTTTATTGATGATATACTGATTTATTCTAAGTCTGAGGAAGAACATGCAGGACATTTGAGAATTGCTTTGCAAGTGCTGAAAGATAATAAGTTGTTTGCTAAACTATAGAAGTGTGAGTTCTGGATGAAGACAGTGAGTTTCTTGGGGCATGTGATATCTGGTGACGGTGTAGCGGTGGACCCATCGAAAGTGAGTGCAGTGCTGCAGTGGGAACCACCGAAGACAGCAACGGAAATTAGAAGCTTTTTGGGTTTGGCAGGATATTACCGAAGGTTTATTGAGGGGTTTTCTAGTTTGGCGTTGCCATTGACCCAGTTGAAGAGGAAGGATCAAGTTTTTGTGTGGGATGCTGCTTGTGAAGAAAGCTTTGAGGAGCTGAAAAAGAGATTAACTACGACACCAGTGTTAATATTGCCAAATCCGAGTGAACCTTTCGTGGTGTACTGTGATGCGTCTAAGATGGGATTAGGCGGGGTTCTTATGCAGAATGGTAAGGTGGTGGCATATGCTTCGCGGTAATTGAGGGTGCATGAAAGGAATTACCCTACCCATGACCTTGAATTGGCTGTGGTAGTTTTCGTGTTAAAGATCTGGAGGCACTGTTGTATGGTTCGAGTTTTGAGGTGTTCAGTGACCATAAGAGTCTGGAATATATGTTTGATCAAAAGGAGCTAAATATGAGACAGAGAAGATGGTTGGAATTCTTGAAGGATTACGATTTCAGTTTGAGTTACCATCTAGGAAACGCGAATGTAGTAGCCGATGCTTTAAGCAGAAAAACAATTCATATGTCAACTTTAATGGTGAAAGAAATGGAGCTAATTGACTAGTTCAGAGATTTGAGCATGGTTTGTGAAATTACGGCAGGTGGTGTGATGTTGGGCAAGTTGCAAGTGAATAATGATTTCTTAGATATGATTAAAGAGAACCAAAAGCTAGATATGAAGTTAGTGGATTTGATGCCTGAAGTAGGAAGTGACTCTGATAGTGATTTTAAGTTGGATAGTACAGGTGTGTTGAGATTCAGAGGCAGAATTTGTGTGCCGGATAATCAAGAGCTGAAAAAGTCGATTCTGAGTGAAGGACATCGTAGTAGTTTGAGTATCCATCCGGGAGCGACGAAGATGTACCACGATTTAAGGAAGATATTTTGGTGGTCTGGTATGAAAAGAGATATAGCTCAATTTGTTTACGCATGTTTGATGTGTCAGAAGTCGAAAGTGGAACATCAGAGACCCTCTGGAATAATGTAACTGTTGGAAGTTCTGGTTTGGAAATGGGATTGTATAACCATGGATTTTGTTACGGGTTTGCCGAATACAGCGAGAGGATTTGATGCTATTTGGGTGATTGTGGATCGACTTACGAAGTCTGCATATTTTGTGTTGATTAATATCAATTTTCCGTTGGAGAAGCTGGCAGAGATTTATATTCGGGTAATTATGAAGCTACATGGTGTTCTGTCGAGTATCGTGTCGGATAGAGATCTGAGGTTTACTTCAGAATTTTGGAGAAGGTTACAGGAAGCTTTGGGTACTAAGTTGAAGCTGAGTTCAGCTTACCATCCGCAAACTGATGGTCAGTCAGAGAGAACTATTCAGTTGCTGGAGGATTTGCTAAGGGCTTGTGTGTTAGAAAAGGGTGGTGCATGGGATATTCATTTACCATTGATCGAGTTCACGTGTAACAACAGTTACCATTCTAGTATCAGAATGGCACCGTTTGAAGCTTTATATGGTTGAAGATGCAGAACTCCTCTGTGTTGGTATGAGACAGGTGAGAATGTAGTATTGGGACCGGAAATTGTACAGCAGACTATTGAGACAATTCAGATGATTCGTGAGAAAATGAAAGTGTCTCAGAGTAGGCAGAAAAGTTATCATGATAACCGAAGAGAATTGGAATTCAGTGAAGGTGATCATGTGTTCCTAAGAGTTAACCCAATGATTGGTGTGGGTCGTGCGTTGAAGTCCAAGAAGCTGGATCCTAAGTTCAACACAAGATCCACATGGCGATAGGATCAGGTAAATGATCAGTGCTGGAATTTCCGGAACATTCCTTTAAACAAAGAGAACAAGCGGGATCTTCAGGAATCATCGGAAAATATACAGGGAGAAACAAACATCAGAAACATCCGGAAGAACATCGAATGAACTCTGAAACACACTAGAGATACTCGAAAAAACATTGAATAAACTCGGGGACAAAGAAATCAATTTCAGGGACCTTCGAAAGAACATCGAATGAACTCTGAAACACACCAGAGATACTCGAAAAAACATCGAATAAACTCTGGGACAAAGAAACAAAATGAGAACATCTATAAGAGCATGAAATGACGATAAGGTCTTTGAAGGTACATCCGAAACATTTAGGAAAGAAATAAATGTACGGGACAAGTTTGAAGACATATCTGGAAGAACATCAAATAAGAAACAAAGGAGTACTAGAAGAACATCAGAATAAAAACTCAAACTGGAAAAACATCAGAAAGAGAAACGTATCCGGAAAACCATCGGAAAGATTCTGGAAAACCATCAGAATTGAAAGAATATATCTGGGAAACCATCATATAAGTTCTGGAATAAAATCAGAATAAAGGCTCAAACTGGAAAAACATCAGAGAGAGAAACGTATCTAAAAACCATCGGATAGATTCTGGAAAACCATCAGAATCAAAGGTAATATCTAAAAAACCGCCAGATAAGTTCTGGAAGAACATCAGAACAAAGACTCGATCTGGAAAACCATCAGAAAGAGGGATAAATCCGGAAAATCATCGAAAAGATTCTAGAAAGCCATCAGAATCACAAAGGAATATCTAGAAAACCATCAGATAAGTAACAAAGAAGTTCTGGAAGAACATCAGAAACAAGAAACTCAATCTGGAAAACCATCAGAAAGAGAAACAAATCTGGGAAAACAACGGATAGATTCTGGAAAACCATCAGAATCAAAAGGAATATCTGGAAAACCATCAAATAAGTAACAAAGAAGTTCTGGAAGAACATCAGAGCAAAGAGACTCAATCTGGAAAACCATCAGAAAGAGAAACAAATCTGGGAAAACATCAGATATATTCTGGAAAACCATCAGAATCAAAAGAAATATCTGGAAAACCATCAGATAAGTTCTGGAATAACGTTAGAACAAAGACTCAATCTGGAAAACCATCAGGAAGAGAAATGAAAGTAAGGGTACCAGACATCCAATAATGGCTTTGAATGAAAAGTATAAACACAATATATGAGAAGAGGATTAGGTGCCAATGGAACAAACACATCCAGAAAACCATCGGATAAGAAAAAACATCATATTTGGAAGAACGTCAGATAGACATGACAACTCTGTTTGGTAGGTGGCAAGTAGGTTGGACTGTGACCACAAGGTAAGACATGGATAAAACACGATCTCGGGAGAAATGAAAATGAGGATAAAACACTCATGATATGTATATGAATTATGCTATGAGATATGATCAAATGCAAATGCAGACGCCAACGACAAAGCTCGACTCTTCTGGTAAGATGACAAGACTGGAAAATTGATTCCTCCATACGGAGACTAGTGTTATTCTGCTCGGGACTAAAGATGCTACTGTTGAACATATCTCTGCCGCAATGGTAAACTGTATCGAGTTGATAGTCCTTGTAGGAAGGATGGAGAGCTGCTTGGGAATTCTTCAAGTAAACTGCCCCAGATTTAAACCGTCAGTTGTAGATGAACTGATAATGACTTCAGCTTGTCTGATTCTATAAATGACTGCTTTATTGTACCCTTGGAGGCTTGTGTAACACCCATTTTATTTATTTAGTCATTTTGGTGTTAATTTAATTATTTTATGTTGGTGTGCCCTTAGGTAGGGTGTGTTTGTATATGATTGGTGAGTATCCTTGATATATAAGGATTAATTGTGGAGATGTGGTGTTGAGATAATAATATAATAGTTAATAGTAATATGGGTGGTATTATTATTATTATTATTATTATTATTATTATTATTATTATTATTATTATTAGTATTAATATTATTATTGATGGAATATTATTACTATTATTATGAATATTATTATTTTGGTAAAATGGTATTATTAATATTATTATTATTATTATGATTATTATTATAATAATAATAATAATGATAATTATTATTATTATTATTATTAATATTATTGGAAATATTAGTGGTTGGAATAAATAAAATAAGAAGTGGAGGGGTTATTGGGAAGTTAGGGAGAAATGTGAAAAAGTCACGATAGAACTGTCAGAGAAGAGAAAAGGGAGAGACTGTGAGAATGAAGAACAAGGAGAAAGGGGAAAGGCTAGGGCTACCAATTCTTGAGGTATTCTTCATCACCAGGAGTAACAATTGAGGTAAGGGGGGAGAAATTGATTGGGATGGTAAATTACATGAAATTG
Organism: Lathyrus sativus; assembly: GCA_963859935.3. Lineage (NCBI taxonomy): Eukaryota > Viridiplantae > Streptophyta > Magnoliopsida > Fabales > Fabaceae > Lathyrus > Lathyrus sativus. The sequence goes on from OZ012739.1 coordinate 252,647,025, forward strand.
GGTAGAGGGGATTCCTTAACCCCGTAGGGATTTGATGCGTATGAGTTTTATATTGGCATGCTTATAATTATTGTTGATGCTGTTGAATTGATGAATTGATGAATGTTGATGATGCATTTTGGTGTCTATATATATATATATATATATATATATATATATATATATATATATATATATATATATATATATATATATATATATATATATATATATATATATATATATATATATATATATATATTATGGTGATGTTGGGGAGATTTTATGCTGTTACTGTAGTGTTGATAGTAACCATGAATTTAGCTTTGGTGAGATTCTGTGTTGTTACTGTAGTGTTGGTAATGACCATGATTATAACTTTGGGAAAATTATGTGTTGTCCCTGTGATGTTGTTAGTGACTATGGTCATGACCATGGTGAGGTTCTGAGTAACTCTGGAGTGTCGGTAATATACCGTAATGTTGGTTCTAGAGTAGAAATTATAGGACAATTGGGAAGTATAATGTATATTGGTTGTAATGTTAATAGTACAGAAGCTGAATAGAGAACGGTAGGCTTGAATTGGTCCAGATAGCATTGTAAGACAGTGAGGATTTTTGGTATCGCAGCATTCGCTAGGTTTCGCCTGGCGAGTGTTGGCAAAGGTTCGCCTGGTGAATCGTGGCGAGGGCTCGCCTGGCGAATGGTAGCGAGCAGTGGCGAGTAATTCCAAATTAAATCCCAGACTTAAAAAGTATGAAGTTCGCCTGGCGAATGATCCCTTCGCCTGGCGAATGCGCGATAGTTGGGAAGGGCTTCGCCAGCAGGTTCTCCTGGCGAGCCATAGCGAGCATTTGCTGTGGGGCTTCGCCTGGCGAATGAACCAGCGAACATAGCAGCAGAATATGGTTTTTGGTGTTGTTTTGCCTTGTGCGTTAGCCGTGTAGTGTCCCTTAGACCATGATGAGTGTAGGGATGGTGATTGGATAATGTAGGGTGTGTATGTGGTGATAGGAAGCAAATTCCATAATAGTTAATTTAAGTAAATGAGTAATTGGCGTACGAAGTATATGAAGTAAGGATGAGGTGAGCAATAGAATCGTGTGCGTCTGGCGTGTCGGGGTATGAGGATACTTGATATTAGAAGGTGGACTCTCTTAATATCTAAGTAATTAATATAATTGAGTGGTGTGTGATCGTTTATAGGATCCCTTGGGTTGTGATAGGTGGAGAGATGGTGCTCGGTGGCGAAGAGTGTATACTTAATGTTGAAAGGTGAAGATATGAAATATTGGATTTTGTAGATATAATTATATGGTGGGTGAGATATATGCATATACGCATATATAGTTTGTATAGTGAAGTGATCGGAAGGATTAGGTATACTCAGTGTTCTATATGAGTTCCCTTATTATTCAATTTGATTAATAAGTAGGTTGGTGTGGGAGATATGTGTTGAATTATGGTGATGGGATCAGGGAGATCGTGTGACGTTAATTAAATTAATTAATTGATGAATAATATGTGTGTGTGATATATGGTGAGGTAATCCGTGGATCGTATGCATATTGTGTGCTTGTGTTAAATTGTTGTTCATTGGTGTTATGCATATTCATGATGTAGTGGTGGGATGAGTCATTGCTCAGTGGAGCGTAGGTGATTCATTCGTATTCCTTTGAGTGGGGAATGGTGAGGACAGATCATGGCCACGGGCGGGTGTAGCTGATCTATTCGGGTTCACATTGAATGAACCAATGAGTCGGTACCGCATGCATGGTGTGGCGTTGCATATTTGCATTATGATGGGTTGTGTCGTTGGTGGACTATATGTCGTATTTTTTGAATGATGGGTGATAAACTATGTGATTGGTGTATTTACTACTCTTATTTCATGTATGTAATTAGTGATATATTTTGATCACGTTTTCTCACCCCTTTGTTGTTGTTGTGGTCTGTGCTTCCTCGGAAGTACAGATAATCCAGGTACATAGCTAGCTTGGATAGCAGTGTGCGAGTCGAGTCTTACGATGCTCTGATACGTAACACGGGTTATGGGTGTTTTAATTGTTTTATGTCAAACTTGTTGAAATCCTATGACGTATCACATTTTGGTGAATTATAATAATAAATATTTTATGTAATCTGGCGGATGGCCAAGAATGTTGAAATAATAATTTCCGCTGTTTTATTTTGAAAATAATCAATAAAGAATTTCAGTGAATTTTGGTGATGTGATATCCCACTGATTTGGTGAAAACTCTGATATTTACTTATAATGTTTGTATTTTATTTAATTTGGGAAGTGGGGTGTTACAATTGGTATCATAGCAGGTCGGTCCGTTCGGCCAATGTTGTCTAGTGTTGTTGTTCCCTGGTATGCGACTTGTGTGTAAAAACACTGCCGGTACATGTTGTTGTTTAACTTCGTTGGTAGAAGAGCAATGATTCCAGTGGGGGAGAAGTTGTATTTCTCCGAAATGCTGCAGTGTGGTGGCTCAGTGTGTTGAGGAATGCTCTTATAGTTTGGTAAAGATGGTTTGTACCCCATCATGATTTTGGCTGTCTATTGACAAATTGAGGAACTGATCACCCTTAAGGGATAGACGTGTCTTGCAAGCTTGGGTGGCGTGAGCAGTGAATTGTCTTGAGTTGAGCTAAGTGCTTAAGGGATTATTTTGAGGAGTCGGCGTAAGATGGTGTTGAGGTGTTTATTTGGACGAAAACTTTGAATGTTAAGGAAAGTAAAAAGTTGGGGTTTGTCACTTAATTGTGATTGTCCGGAAGTTTTCTCGAGGAGGTAAATGAATTACTACTGGAATGTGAAGTGAAGCTTACACATTGACTTCGTTCTTGGAGCTAGTCCGATATGGGTGACTCCATATTGTGTGTTTGCATTGGGATTGAAAAAAGTTGAAGAGTCAACTTGAAGCCCTGCTGGAAGAGAGGTTCTTTTGATTGAGTGTGTTACTGTAAGGTGCACCAATTTTGTTGGTTATACAGACAGAAGGTTTTGTGAAGCTTTGGGTGAACTATAGATAAGTAAACAAGGTGACTATCAAGGATAAGTGTTCGCTTCCGAGAGTGAGGATAAATGGATCAGTTGGTTGAAGGATGAGAGTTTTCCTTGGTCGTGTGAGATTGAGTAGAGTTATTGTGGTTGATGTGTCAAAGGTCGAAGTTGTATCACAATGGAAGGCTCCAAGATCTGCTTTTGAGATTGGAATTAATTGAGTTTTAAAATATTTAAAGATTGAAAATGTGTTGGATGGCCTCCTAGGTATGAAATTATGGTTGTACGTTGAATTCCGAGATCGCACCTTGTTACAGAATTGAAATCGGACTGTTATGTTCTCTAGGACTTTCGCCATGCGAGCATGCTAGCGAACGGTTCCTCGCTCTCCACGGTGTTCGCCAAACGAAGACGTCTTGGGCAGGAAAAAAGTGGTTTTCGTATTTTTGCCGTAACGGGAGAATCGTAACTCGGAATGACGCACGGTTCGAAGCTTTGGAAAGCTATTACAATGATCTATGTGATGGTGAAGTAATGATATGGAATTAAGTTATTTATTGATGCAGTGTGTTTGGATGTTGTGGTAAGGACGGAAGGTACGGTTCGTGTTTCCGCCATAATGCACAACTTGTTTGTCCGTTTGACATGGGGTGTTCTTTAATTATTTGAGCAAGGAAATGTTTGTGTTAATCAATGATATTTTAAGGTATTTGAAGAGTATAGAGGATTATGTTGAGCATAAGGAACTTTAGTTACCAGTGTTGGAAAAAGAGCGGTGATATACTTCTGTGAGGAAAGTTCTGCCGAATCCGACAGAACTATTTGTTGTCTTTATGATGCTCGTTGATATAATTGGGGGATTTGCAAAAGGTAACTTCAGCGAGTTTCAGTTATGCAAAAGGAGACTTGAAGTACATAAGAAGAATCATCCGACCAGTGATTTAGAGTTTGTTGCTATTGTGGTTGTGCCGGAGTTGGAGGCTTCGAAAGTTCAGACTGAGATCGGAGATGTTTGGTGATCCTAAGAGTTTAAGGTGTTTGTTTGATTTGAAGAGTGGGATATGAGGCAGAGGAAACAATTGGGACTTCTGAAGGATTATGGCTTTGAGTTGAATTACCATTCGGGTAAAGTGGACGTGGTAGCTGATGCAACGAGTTGGAAATATTTGCATATACCGATGATGATGGCGAATAGAGTTAAAATTGATTGAGCAATTTGTAATATGAGTTTGATGGGTAAAGAGACTTCTTATGGAGTTAAGCTTTTATCGTTAGACCTGACTAGTGGTATTCTTGAGAATAATCGAGAAGGTCAGAAATCTGGGTTGAGTTGATGAATTAGTTGAATTTGATAAATCAGAGTTGAAGAGTGGATTGTCGAATTTGGGGAAAGAGTACCATGATATGTTGTGATAGGGTATGTGTACCAGATGTTTTTGAGTGGAGTAGGAGTACTTGTGAAGACATACGTTGAGGTAGATGTAGTATCCATCCCGGTGCTATGAAGAAGTGACCGAATTTTAGTAAATTGTTTTGGGTGACCATGGATGAGGAGAGGAGTGGTTGAGGTTGAATATGCTGGTTAGAATTGCCGAAAGTCGAATATTGAACATCAGAGACTGTTGAGTATGATGCAGCCGTTGAATATTCCAGAGTGGAAATCGGGTAGTATTTTCACAGATTGGGTGTTGAGATTTCCAAAGAAATGGAAAGATATAATTTTAATTTGGATTATTGTTAGGGGATTAACTATTCTATGTTGAGGATATATGAGATGCATATCGGCGAAGTGGTGAAGCTGTATGAGATATCGAATATTATGTCAGGTGGAAATTTGAGAGTTATGTTGAGATTTTGGAAGTGTTGTGCTCAGATCGAGAATTATGCTTGAGATGGCTGAGAAGATCAGGAGGATCCAAGGAAAGATGTGTTTTGAGGGTCACGCTGGTGACTGGGGTTGGTCGAGCTTCGAAGTCTCAGAAGTTCGCACCGTGTTCTGTGGTTTGTATCAGAGTGGCGCAGCGGGAGCATGGGAGGAGTAACATGTTAGATTGTTTTGTCGTTGTCGCTGTGAATTGACATGATGTGATTTATGTGTCTTCGTTGAGGAAGTACATTGAATCAGGTGGATGATGTACACGTGAAAAATAATTTGATTATTGAGGCATTACTAGTTCGTTTTGACGAACGAGAAACAACTCCGAGGGAAGGAGATATCTTTGGTGAAAGTGGCTTGGGGAGGTGCCGCAGAAGGCAGTGTGACCTGGGAATTAAATTGAAGGATGCGGGAAGCGTATCCGAATTTATTTCCATCAGGCAATTTTCGAGGACGAAAATAATTAAAGTGGGGGAGAGTTGTAACACCCCTTTTATTTATTTAGTCATTTTGGTGTTATTTTAATTATTTTATGTTGGTGTGCCCTTAGGTAGGGTGTGTTTGTATATGATTGGTGAGTATCCTTGATATATAAGGATTAATTGTGGAGATGTGGTGTTGAGATAATAATATAATAGTTAATAGTAATATGGGTGATAATATTATTATTATTATTATTATTATTATTATTATTATTATTATTATTATTAGTAGTAGTATTAATATTATTATTGATGGAATATTATTACTATTATAATGAATATTACTATTTTGGTAAAATGGTATTATTAATATTATTATTATAATGATTATTATAATAATTATTATTGTTATTATTATTATTATTATTATTATTATTATTATTATTGTTATTATTATTATTGGGAATATTAGTGGTTGGAATAAATAAAATAAGAAGTGGAGGGGTTATTGGGAAGTTAGGGAGAAATGTGAAAAAGTCACGATAGAACTGTCAGAGAAGAGAAAAGGGAAAGACCGTGAGGATGAAGAACAAGGAGAAAGGGGAAAGGCTAGGGCTACCAATTCCTGAGGAATTCTTCATCACCCGGAGTAACAATTAAGGTAAGGGGGAGAAACTGATTGGGATGGTAAATTACATGAAATTGGGTAGAGGGGATTCCTTAACCCCGTAGGGATTTGATGCGTATGAGTTTTATATTGGCATGCTTATAATTATTGTTGATGTTGTTGAATTGATGAATGTTGATGATGCATTTTGGTGTATATATATATTATGGTGATGTTGGGGAGATTTTATGATGTTACTGTAGTGTTGATACTAACCATGAATTTAGCTTTGGTGAGATTCGGTGTTGTTACTGTAGTGTTGGTAATGACCATGATTATAGCTTTGGGAAAATTATGTGTTGTTCCCTGTGATGTTGTTAGTGACTATGGTTATGACCTTGGTGAGGTTTTGAGTAACTCTGGAGTGTCGGTAATATACCGTAATGTTGGTTCTAGAGTAGAAATTATAGGACAATTGGGAAGTATAATGTATATTGGTTGTAATGTTAATAGTACAGAAGCTGAATAGTGAATGGTAGGCTTGAATTGGTCCAGATAGCATTGTAAGACAGTGAGGATTTTGGGGTATCGCAGCATTCGCTGTGTTTCTCCTGGCGAGTGTTGGCGAAGGTTCGCCTGGCGAATGGTGGCGAGGGCTCGCCTTGCGAATGGTAGCAAGCAATGGCGAGTAATTCCAAATTAAATCCCAGACTTAAAAAGTATGAAGTTCGCCTGGCAAGTATGGCCAGCGAAGGTTCGCCTGGCGAATGCGCGATAGTTGGGAAGGGCTTTGCCAGCAGGTTCTCCTGGCGAGCCATAGCGAGCATTCGCTGTGGGGCTTCGCCTGGCGAACGAACCAGCGAACGTAGCCGCAAAAGTTGGTTTTTGGTGTTGTTTTGCCTTGTGCGTTAGCCGTGTAGTGTCCCTTAGACCATGATGAGTGTAGGGATGGTGATTGGATAATGTAGGGTGTATATGTGGTGATAGGAAGCGAATTCCATAATAGTTAATTTAAGTAAATGAGTAATTAGCGTACGAAGTATATGAAGTAAGGATGAGGTGAGCAATAGAATCGTGTGCGTCCGGCGTGTCGGGGTATGTGGATACTTGATATTAGAAGGTGGACTCTCTTAATATCTAAGTAATTAATATAATTGAGTGGTGTGTGATCGTTTATAGGATCCCTTGGGTTGTGATAGGTGGAGAGATGGTGCTCGGTGGCGAAGAGTGTATACTTGATGATGAAAGGTGAAAATATGAAATATTGGATTTAGTAGATATAATTATATGGTGGGTGAGATATATGCATATACGCGTATATAGTTTGTATAGTGAAGTGATCGGAAGGATTAGGTGTACTCAGTGTTCTATATGAGTTCCCTTATTATTCAATTTGATTAATAAGTAGGTTGGTGTGGGAGATATGTGTGGAATTATAGTGATGGGATCAGGGAGATCGTGTGACGTTAATTAAATTAATTAATGGATGAATAATATGTGTGTGTGATATATGGTGAGGTAATCCGTGGATCGTATGCATATTGCGTGCTTGTGTTAAATTGTTGTTCATTGGTGTTATGCATATTCATGATGTAGTGGTGGGATGAGTCATCGCTCAGTGGAGTGTAGGTGATTCATTCGTATTCCTTTGAGTGGGGAATGGTGAGGACGGTTCATGGCCACGGGCGGGTGTAGGTGATCTATCCGGGTTCATATTGAATGAACCAATGAGTCAAATTCATGGTGTCGTGTTGCATATTTGCATTATGATGTGTTGTGTCGTTGGTGGACTATATGTCGTATATGTTGAATGATGGGTGATAAACTATGTGATTGGTGTATTTACTACTCTTATTTCATGTATGTAATTACCGATATATTTTAATCATGTTTTCTCACCCCTTTGTTGTTGTTGTGGTCTGTGCTTCCTCAGAAGTACAGATAATCCAGGTACATAGCTAGCTTGGATAGTAGTGTGCGAGTCGAGTCTTAGAATGCTCTGATACGTAACACGGGATATGGGTGTTTTAATTGTTTTATGTCAAACTTGTTGAAATCCTGTGACGTATCACATTTTGGTGAATTATAATAATAAAGATTTTATGTAATCTGGCGGATGGCCAAGAATGTTGAAATAATAATTTCCGCTATTTTATTTTGAAAATAATCAATAAAGAATTTCAGTGAATTTTGGTGATGTGATATCCCACTGATTTGGCGAAAACTCTGATATTTACTTATAATGTTTGTATTTTATTTAATTTGGGAAGTGGGGTGTTACAGCTTGCCCCAGTCTTTGTCTTGAAAAATCTTTTGGATAAACTTTTTCTGAGAAGGATTTGCCCCTGATAGGATCACCGACCAAGTTTCTCATTGTTTGAAAATTCTTTAGAGGAAAGCCAGCTTGCAAACAAAAATATTCATACAAACATGGTAATGCAAAGTTCATGCAACTTTTGAAATCAAAATCATTTTTGAAAGATGAAAAAATAAATGAGACATTGGTTAGAACACGGCGATTCAAGACGCTCAAAGATTAAAATGAAGGTGTACTGCCAAAATAAATGATTTGCAAACATCTTTTGGAGTCAGCTTACGCAACCTTGCTATAGTATACATTCAAAATAACCTTGTTTCAGTTGGGTCTTTTGAGGGTTGTAACGTGGCCTGGTTCACGGTTTAATGAAACAAAGGATAAAGGCTCAAAATTTATTTGTACCCACCCCATCTACGTGATAATCTTCAGTCCTACGCTCAGTTAACTCATATTATGCATTCAGGTTCCTATAGGTTAGGAATTGCGCTATTGGTAGCAAATGATGGTTCAGAAGTCAAGGGACCTATGAAAAGGCAGCCACTACTTCCCTATAACAATTAATTGTTTTGACATCAAGGATTTTCAGGGTAAGGATTTAAAGATCACCTCTTTTTATTATCCCTAACTTTTGCCTGAATGGTTTCTTTTGAAGATTATAGTCAGCGGGATGCCCCAGTTTTGTCTAAGTCTCCTTCATAGGTTTTGACTTAGCGGGCTTATATTTTTTTGGAAGAAAGAAAGTGACTGCTTGGCTTAATGATCACGGTGAACCATCATCGGCATTTTGACATTGGAAAACATCTTCGACACTTACTTGTTGTGTGCGAAGGAAAATTGTGAGTGTAACCTTTGTATGAAAGGTACATTGTAGGAACGCACAACCGAGTTAACTGAGAACTACCCATCCCGAAGTTAAGATTGCGGGTTTTTTTTAAAGAAAGAAAACTCCAACTTCTAGGCTCGAAGAGGGTGACAAGGGAATAACTTCCTTATTTCTCCAGTGTTTGGGAGTTGAAACAATGCCTTACATCGTCAACAAAGTTTGATTGAAAGCATACTGACAGCGGTTATGGGTATAGCGTTTTCGTCATCCTCCCTCCAATCTTTGCATATCAAAAATTTTGAACAAGAAGTAAATATTTGACAGATAAAGTATAAAATGAATTGAAACCAAAAGTTGTAATGCTCATTTCATTGGTATGAAAAATACAAATATAAATCGAAGGCAAACAACTAATAAAAATAAGGAAAGTACAAACAACAAGAAACAAAAGGCCTAATGACTAAATTAGTATAAATGTGAGCTATATTGTCTGAAACACTGGCGCTTAAGAAGATAGTTTGTTGAAGTCGGACTGAAGCTTCACTTTTGATGCACTGGCAACATTGTAGTCCTAGAGAGGATTCTCAATGGGAGCTCAGACATTCGGATTATCGTGTTATATGTCTCTTGTTCTGACATTTGGCGTCTATAGTTAGCTCTAGTCTGATATCAGTGTCGAGGAATCAGCTTGACGACTCAAAGGGACACTGGAAGATAAAGACAACTGGGAATGAGAAACCGGGGGGAAAATGCCATGCAAGACATGATGCTAGTGCCATGCAATGGTCTCAAGAACTTCAACGGTCGATTGCAAATGTTTTCTAAGAAAACCTGGAAAATGTTTTAGACTTTAAAATGTGAGACTTTTGAATTTGCAAAGGATAGTTGAATTCCTTGAAACTAGGAATGATGTTTTATGAATGCCATGCACAAATACACACGATCAAACAAAATCCTAGGTTAAAGGTATAATGAGCGGAGTCAAGGTCTAACCTTCCCAAAAGTGTGTACTATAGGGTTAATTGTACCTGCAGAACAAGGGTTCTAAAGAAGTGCCCAAAGTCATAAGTCCATCTTTCAGATATTATCAATTTCCCGATTGACTCGGTGGTTAAAAATATTCTCAAGAGAACCTCTTTTGAGTGTAGTATCGCGTAGCAACTATTTTGGGATTACTCCCTCATAGTCCCCGCATTACGTCCTAGATAAGGCCAAGGTGGTGTTAAGGTACTATGGTCCCCAGTATCACAGACTCCAATCGACAATAGTAAACGTTTTCATGATTACTCGTTCAATTGAACCATTTTCGAAAGGGGTCTCAACTGAGCGGTGATTCTCAAGTCAGCTTGGTCGAGATTCGACTCCCTATAAGCCTCGTCGAATATATCACCTCCTATAATAAGTTCACTCAAGTTCGGGTGTAGGACTTATCTCACAACAGCCGATACCCCAAGCAAGGTAAAAGATATATATTATATACAAGCAAGCAAATAATGAAGCACATAGTAAAAATAATAACAAAGTAGAGGTAACCCTTAAAAGTTAGGACGGTCCCCAGTGAAGTCGCCATTTTTTGTTGCGGTTAGAATATGATATCAAATTATTAATTAATTTGAATCGCATCTTTAGTTCACATCCGCTCTTTGATTTATCCGAAGGAAAAGGTCAAAAGAGGGAAAACCTAATTTTGCATCGTAAAACAATGCGGGGAGAGATCTAGGTAAGGGGTTGGTTAAGCTTAGGGAAGATATTAGCACCCTAAACTTCTGTAGTACTCTACAGGAACCTTTTGTTTAAATTTACTATTTTGCTTTATTATTTTCTTAAGGGTATATACTGAGCTAAGAGTTAGAGAGTGACATAAAAAAGACCTATGGGTTAGTCCTAAGTTTAATCGGCAAGATTCACATCTTGTGCCTACGTATCCTGGGTAGGGAATGGAATCAGAGTAATCGTAGTTCCCCTCGAAAGGGAGGTTAGAAACATCTTGACTATGGTCAAGGTTTCAAGGGGGAAGTAAACATTTCTTAAAGAAACGCTTACGTGGAGTCCTGAGACTCCTCTTTCTATGTTGAAACTATTAATTAAAATTAGGGTTGACTAGATGTTCTACGACGGGAAACCCTAAAACAGAGTACGATGACTCTTTGACCTAATGCTAGGGTAAAGGGTATTTTTGTCCACGGTGGGACACCTAGGCTATTAGGGTTTGAAACGGTCATGAGTTAGGACTATTGACTCGGCGGTCAAGCTGTGAGACCTACTCCTTCGGAAGGATGCTAACGGTAAATGATGCAAATGATGAAGATTATCACATGGCAGAGTTAAAGTACAAAAATAAAGAAAGTGGTAAAGCAAAAGCATCGCGACGATCACTCGCGTAAATTACACATCCCAAAAATAAATATAAGAATAAAAAGCAATAGCGACGATGTCTCGCATAAGTTACGAATCCAAAAAAAAGGTAAAGGTAAGAACGAAATATGAAGCGACGAGGTTCTCGCATGATTACAATTGAAACAAAGACAATACGAACAAATGAGATGTTAATAAACTGAGGCGAACAAACTTAATGAGGGTTAGACAAAATTGAAACGGCTAAGTTAAGAATCTTGTCTTCGAATTTTTATTTAAGGGAAACGGAGTATATTTTTGCATTTTAAAGGAGAAATTGTTTTATTTTATGTTTTTAATTAAAAAAATTGTTTTACTTTAATTAAAGAAAATGTTTTAATTTTAAGGCTTTTTTTATGAAGAAAATTTATTTTAATTTTGTTATAATTAAAAAAAAAAATTAATTTTTAATGTTAAGAAGGTTTTACTTTCAATATAAAAATGTTTTAATTTTATTAATGAACAATATTAATTAATTACAACGAGAAAATCATCTTCCTTATTATTATTATTAAACCACAATTAATGAAATAGCAAGATGATAACTAATTAAATAATAAAATAAAAATAAAAACAAAAAACACAATGCAGAAGTAAAACAAAAAGGGGCGTGGGCTTGTGCTTTGTCATTCTAGGGTTTTCATTGACTTTTTCCTCTCTTCATCGCCGGCGGCTACATATCCTTGCATGTCCTGAAACAACAACGAAATCAAAACCAATAAATCAATCACGACATAACCTTACGCTTTTTAGTTTTGGACGGCGAGATTGTGGGCTAACTAATCCGCCGGTGGTAGTGAGACTCCAAAGGGTCCACGGCCGCCGCGGGTTCTCGATGACGAACGGAAACGGTTTAGATCTTTGGCCGATGATGGTAGAAACAGAGGTCGCGAGTCACCGTTGTCCGTCGGTGGTGATTAATAAATGACGTTCTGGGTTTTTCTGATCTCCCTTTTTCCGGTCGCTGCGAAAGTTCTTTTCCTCTTCTTTTTCTTGTCGCGGATGATGATGAAACCCTTTGATGGCTTTCTGAATCCGTCCCCACTCCTTTGGGTGTGTCGCTTTCTCCCTTTTGGTTTTCAGATTTGATGATGGATCCCCTTTTCTGAACCCTTACTGATGATTTTATACGTTGTTTGACTCATATATGGGCTTTGAATGTTCATGCGGGTGATTTGCATTTTTTCTGCGGTTATGATGGTATTGATTATTGATGAACTTGTTTCGTGAATGTTGTTGCGAACTTCCAGTGGATTCATTGTTGTGGTTGTTATGACTTTGTTTGAATGTGGGCTTGGATTGTTCTTGGTTCGTTTGTTGCTACGAAAATGAAGCTTTGACTGGGTTCTGTGAATGTTGTGGCCCAGTTGTTGAGACTTGTTGGATAACTTTCCAGAAAGTGGTTTTGATCCGTTGGATTGTGAGAAGAAAACGAAACCTGCTTGCCCATAATCACTTTTGGTTGAATGAGTGTTTTTTTCAAAAGAACTTTTCTGGATAAGCATTTTTTGTCAAACAGCTTTTTCCAAAATCACTTTTTTTATCTCTCTTTCTCGGTTGCCTCGGAAAACAAGAACAAAATTTGCTTGATTTTACACTCGGTCGGAAATAAAGTCGAGAGTTGGTTTCGGAGAAATCCGTTACCCTTCCGACACATTCGATGATAATACTACTCTGACGGTGTTGGAAAACTAATCGATTAAATTGCCGTTTATTTTGCAGGTTCAAACAAATCGGAAGTTCGGGACAAGTCGAAGACATCGGCGAAATTTAGGATTTTTAAGAATTTATTATTAAATGTAAATTTAATGTTTTTTTTTATTTTTCTTGTAAAGAATTCTTATTATTTCTAATAAAAATTCTTTATTATTTTTCTTAAAACATTATTATTATTTTGTTATTATTATTATTTTTTTGATATGCAAATGATAAAAATAAAACTTAGCATAAAGATGTATGAAATGAAAATAATATTAAAGAAAAATGAAATTAATTAAAAATGAATAATAGAAATGAAATGAAATTATTTAAGAATGAAACGAGACTTAAAAATGCAATTGATTTTTTTTTAAACAATGAAACAATGATTGAAGAAATAGAATTAATTTAAAAAATGAAATATGATTAATTTAACAATAAAATGAATTCAAAAATGAAATATGATTAATTAATTTAAAATATGAAATGAAAATTGAAATGAAAACCCTTTTTTATTAATTCCTAATTCCTCCAATTTATCCGACTAATCCCGTTTCCTGCATACTTTCCGGCAATCCATATAAACAACCTTACCAGAATAAATTCCATCAGTCCGATTAACTCAAACGTCCACATTTTCCCGACTAACTTCATCCAAGTAAAATGAATTGATTTAATTCCAATGGCTCAAATCCTTCATGATTAAATTCCAATTACAACCTCAGCCTCGATTCATATTAACCATATCAAACGACTCAAATTTCCTGACTACAGCTCAAAGTTCGTAATTGACAGCCGGTTGCAGAAAAATGACCATTTTGCCCTTCGTCAGTCAAAGAGCACACAATGTGATCTTTCCTGCAAAATCAGCAAACTACACAAACCTGTTAGTGATTAGTTAAATGCAATGCAAAAGTGAAGTGAAATGAACCTAATAATCTCGGGGGAAATTTTGGGGTATTACATATAGTTTATTTATTTCAAATGCTACTTTTCTATTCCTTTTAACTTTGTTGTAACTTTGATCCTTACTTTATGCTATCGTTTATTATTATTTTTGCAAGTATGAACTTGAAAATTAAATATTATATGTCTTATGTAATAAACAGTATGGCTAAATCTGCCGAGTTTGAAATGTGAGGACCTTCGTACCGACGATGTTTTGTTGAGTTGTGAAATTTATAAGTATAACGTGAAATAGTTTTAAGTTTGAATTTTCTAGTTTTAACGATAAAAGTTTATAGTGAAAGTTGAAACAATGCAATAGTGGTTTTTCTTCGGAAGAGGAAAAGTCGTATCTATCTATAGAAAATTTATAAATTAATTTTAAAATACAGTGAAAATACTTTTTCAATTAATCTATAAATTACCAAATTTTAAAGAATCAGTTTAAATGTATCTACAAATACTATAAAGCAATTGTCTGTGAATTTAAAATACGGTTCCTAGCACGTGAAAGCGGACGAAACCTTTAGATTAAAATTTTTCTAAATATGACTTTTCAAGTACTAATTAATTAACTTCCAAAAAGGATTTCAAAGCTGTAATGTGCACTTGTGAAAGCAGTTGAATATAGTATATAATCGAAATCCAGTGTCTTACACACGAAAGTGAGAGGCGCTTTAAATTTTATTCTTTTGCGCAAGAAAATACTTTCCTAATAAATTTATAAAACATAACTTAACGGGTACAATAGGTACATGCAAATTGCATTCCAGCCTCTCTTTCTTATTAATTCCAAAACAACTTATTTTTCCCTTTTTTGCAAACAAAATATATTCGCATCACCTTATATACATAAAGTAATAACAGATAACGATAATTGGCATTGGTCATTGTAGGATCGAAATTTTTTATACTATAACCAATATTTTGGTGTACTTGTGGACCTATCAGTGAGATAGAGAGATCACATTTTGTGGATGTGAAAATGTGAAGGAAGAGGCCTTTATTTATAAGCTAGAGGCTGACACAAAAAAAGGAAAGAACCATGAGCCAAAATGAATGTTCATATTGTTTGGGACCTTAGGCCAATTGATTGGAAGGCCTTTATAATCATTTTATAGAGCTCAAAATGGAAAGAATGGATATAGAGATGTTTCCTTTCAGACATTGTCACAATTTTTTATGGACGTCGCTTGCACTATCCTAATTGATTGGGTATGCGTGTCAATCGATTGAATAATACAAATTTTTTTTCTGAAACCATTATGATAGTTCCCAGTTAAACTAGGATGACTTTAAGATATTTTTAAGGTTGTTTACATAAGAAATATAGTTTTAAATACTTATTTTGATATGTCCGTCATTTAGGCGTATAACTCTATGAAAAAAATCCTTGTGTTTTTACAACACACAGTTCACTCAGATGCGTCTGAGCGAGCTTTGACACTTCCTCTCTTTCACAATTTAAAGCTTCAAAACTTGGTAAATAAACCCATCATGCATACACTTGCTTGAATCTTCTAGAAAATGAGGTTTGATAATTCTTCAAGTTGAGTACCATCATCAAGATGTTTGTAGTGATCACTAAACCCTAGTTTTCCTGCTTGTATCTTTAACTGTTTGTCATACTTGAATCCCCATAAATTGTAAAGATTGTTATGCAAGTATCCATACAAGTTGTCACACAAGTTATCATCAAAAGTTGTATCATAAAAATCTCCTTTTAGTTGCCATCATCAAAAGTAATATCAAAATCTCCTTTGATTACTTTTATGTGTAACCTACAAAACATGGTTCAACATTCTTCCCCTTTTTAATGATGGAAAAAAATCTCTTAGGGAGGTGGTAAAAGAAACAAACAAATATGTATTTGGAATGGTGAAACTCCACCTTAATTAAGTAAATAATACACTATACTTCCCTTGAGAGTATATTTCTCCTCTTTGTCAAAATCAAAAAGGCGGGTAAGAGATGCATTGCGAAACTTTAAATATTCAAACATGTTGGCACAAAAGCATTTTGAAAGGGAAGACATCACACTTTATTAATTAAAATCATATTGTAATTGAAGTACATAAAGTGGGAAATTGCACAAACAAATAATAATGCAAAAAACATGAAAGCGAGCACACTTAAAGACTAAGACACATAAGTGACACAATTCATCATCAAATCTTCATCCAAGAATAAATATCGAGGTAGTTTCCTCAGGTCTTAGATAAAGTGATGAGTTATGAAATAAATTTTTTTGTTTGTCTTATCTAGCTTCTTGATTATATCCTTGAGTAAGTCATTAATTGAAGGTAGTTTGGGAATATTATAGTCAAAATATTCTAGATCTATAGGTGCTTCTTGATCATCCATCTTTATCTTGTTTTCATTTGAGGTATTTTCAATTACCTTTCCATCAATGATCTCATATCTCATTGTTGCTAAAACTGCTTCTCCAATCTTTGTTAAATCTTCTACAAACTCTTCTTCTCCAAAATTGAATTCATTGTGTTCTGGGATTTTTTTATTAGATTACCTTATAGTAGGCACACTCATTTTTTCTTGCTTCCTATCTTGTATTGGATCATTTGATTTGCTCAGTCTGCCTTGATTTTTTTTTATTATCCATACAATTTCAACATTAAAAAAATATATGATACCAAAATTTATTTTTTTTGGAAAAAGTATGTGATTGGTCATATAATGGATCATACGACTATCATGGAAAACCCTGTAGTGGACAAATTTGGTATCAAGGATGATGGGTTTTTCAACAGTGAAGATGCATCAATTTTATGGTTCATGTTGTTGCATTAATCTCTTGGCTCGAGAATAGCATCTTCATGGGGAAAGATCCATGATGTTTGAAAACTCTTCTAATGATAGAAATAGGCTATGCCAATTTACTTCAGAGTTTTCTATGACATAAGTTAAGTAAATATTTGAGAAGAAAATATTAACTAATGATGGATACACATTTGTCAAGGGGCTGCAGAGAAAGGTGGAAAATTTTATCTTTTCAAAAGTCTTTAAGAATTCACATTTGTTAAAAGCTTCTGAATCCAACATGTGAATTCTCAAGATGTTTATTTTGGAAAATTATTAGAGGAATCTGTCTTCTTGTTGTTGAGATGTGAAAACATCAAAGAGAGAACTAGAGTCAAATCTCATCCTTCTAGGAGCCAAGATGATGATTTTGGAAGAATAATCTCACACACACACAACTAGAGAGAAGTTAAGATATGCAATGCAAAAGAGTGAGGAATGGTTACCTATCTATAACATGGATTATGAAAATTTTTAGCATGTAAACATTGTAAATAATTAATGGAGATTATGCATAATCAGAATCATAACAAAATCATTCCAAAAGTAGTTTCCCAAACAATTTGGTTAATGCTCCAATTTGTTGGGTGATTAAATCTCCAGAGATGTTTTTTTTTAATCAATTTTCATCATTGCGAAGATTTGATTGACTAAGAGACTATATTTCACTTATATTATATTTTAAAATATGCGCACCAAGATGTGGTTATCAATTGGATTAAGGTTCCAAGTTACTAGGCTTACTTTATTCCGCTTCCTTAGTGCTCTTCCAGCCTTGTGCTAGATTTGCTTTGGATTTTTCAATTTTTTGCACCCTGCCCAACTTTATTTGCACCTCCTTTCTATTAAAGACTAAGAAACTCATCTACTAGGTTAAAGAAATTAATTTAATTGATGATCAAGATTAAACATACTATTTTAATGGATTAATTGGAGTTTTCAGATCATTTCAACTTTAAAACAGTGTTCTACCTCAATTATGAAGAAGCCTTGAAAAAACTATTTTCTTTTAAGGTAAAACCAACACATTCTGGTGTTCCATTCTCTATATATTGTTTGATATGATAGTTGTTTAAATAATGAGATAGATATGTCCATCACAAAGATATTGAATCAACCTACTACGAGGTTAGCTAATCACCGAAGATCATATATGTTGAGATATCCTCTATGAAAACATTGCTTTAATCACAATTATTGATCTCCACCATCAACGGTCATTCATATATCATAGAATTTAAATTTACAACCCATTTTATACTCGAGAGTATACTTTTTTATTTTCACATCTTCGTTTAATATATGCTAAGGCTTCAAGCTTTAAAGCATCCCTGCAAAACATACTTAGGTTTCACATTTTGTACCCAAATTTTCTTGGGTCCAGGTGCGTTAGTGCTTCTAGAAGGTCTAGGGTTATTACCTTTAGACCTTTTCAACTTATGAAAGCCAAAGGGCTCTAGGTGGCCAAATCTATTGTAGTGTGAGCAGTTATAAACATGACGATTCATTTTCTTCCTATTTATCATTTTACTATGCGCTCTATCAGATTTAAACCCTAATTCACTTTTATTTAAGGAAGGCCTTTGGCTTTATAAGATTAAGTCAATGTTTTATTTCATCTTAGTAAACTAATGTAGGATTTCCTACAAATCCGTCACTTCTTTTTTCAATGAGACATAAGTCTCACATGTTCCTGCTAAGTTTCTAATATTAGCCATTTCTAACTTAAGGGTTTTAATGATTTTTTCAAAAAAAACTCTAGACAATACTTAATGTCTATGTTGTATTTTTTAATATTATCATTTTATATAATTAACTTAGTACTTATTTTAAACAACTGCTTGTAAGATGGCTTTGTTACTTAATAATCATTTCCATTATAAGATACTTTCAAGCAAACTTCATATTCTTTGTTGGAAGAGAATTCTTCCATGGCTCTCCCTAAGTTTGAATATTATTCAATTATGGAGGCTTCGTTTTATATTATCCTTTCAAAGACTCCATTGGACGATGTTTCTTCTTCATATTCTTTCACAGATGAAGTTCCTTCATTTGATGTTGAATTCTCTATGGTTCACTGAACTGCTAAGTATGTTATTTCAAAGGAAATCACATGAGTTTTTTCATAGGAGTTTGGTGAAGTTGCTAAGGATTCTTCATGTTTTGAAGTTTTGCTTCATCTTTAAGAAATTTGAGTAATCTGTTTGGCTTCTTTATAATTTCATCCTTCTTTGATATTTCCTGAGATTAATAAACACTCACTTCTCTTTATTTAAGGATTGGATTAGATTTCGAATTCTTAATTAAATCTTATAAATTGATTAATAAAGAATGTTTCAATATAATGTTTAACCTTATTGAATATTGAAAAACATTAATAAATGAAACATTCATCTTATTCACCTAATGTGTGTAGATCTATGTGCTTATAGGTATAAAATTGATAATCCCACAGACGATCCATCTAAAGTTTTAATGAAAACAATAGTGATTAAAGTCGGTGGCAATAACTTTCAACTCTCTTATGTTTGTAATGTCCTAATCAGAGAAAACTTACCACACCTCATCAACAAAGATATACTAAATATTAAAATACTTATATGATTAATGTATAAGGAAACATTCTCTAAATCCTCAGAGTAATAAAAGAGAGGAAGTGCGAAAGCTCACCAAGTCGTGTCTGTCCAAGTGACCATAGTTTTTTAAAATTAAGAAAGTATTATAAGTTCTAAGGTAATTCTCTCTCTCTCTCTCTCTCTCTCTCTCTCTCTCTCTCTCTCTCTCTCTCTCTATTCTCTCTCTCTCTCTCTCTCTCTCTCTCTCTCTCTCTCTCTCTCTCTCTCTCTCTCTCTCTCTCTCTCTCTCTCTCTCTCTCTCTCTCTCTCTCTCTCTCTCTCTCTCTCTCTCTCCTCTCTCTCTCTCTCTCTCTCTCTCTCTCTCTCTCTCTCTCTCTCGCATACACACACACACACACACACACACAAATTCTTTTCAATATTTGAGTATGAACATTATGCTTTAAGTCACTTAGTTGAGTTTTTAGATCAAGAACCATAATTGAGATTGGTTAAAGTCATGAAACAAGTATAGTCTCAAAATAAATTTAAAATATTTAAAAATTGAGATTTTAGGTGTGTGATTTGAATTACACATCCTATTGTAGCTACTGCGAAAATAAGGTGTCGGCAAAACAGAAGAGTCGCCACCTTTCGTTATTTATCCCACAGAAAGGGAAAGGAAACGATCGGAAAAACTTGACAAAAAGGTATAAGACAAGGTCATCGCAACCATGTCTGGGTTCGGGAGTCGGTTACGCAAGGGGAGGGTATTAGCGCCCCTCACGTCCGTTGTACTCAACGGGATCCACGTTTGTTGTATTTATCTGGCGGGTTGGTTTATCTATCTACCTATCAAGGCTGGTCTGAAAAGAAAAAGAAAACTGACTCGGCAAAGCATCGCGCTTCGTGCCTACGTATTCTCGTCAGAGAACGAGAAATCAGAGTCAACGTAGTTTGGCTAACTATAGGTAAAGGGAAGGGGGAAGGTGGCTCACCAATACGTCAGTATTGTGCCTACGTACTCTCAACAGGTGTGAGAGGTCATAGTTTACGTAGTTCGAGATACTACGGTTTACGAGATTAGATTCATCTGTTTTTCTGAGTAGGGTTGACAAACAGTTCCAGCAGTTTCGTGTATGCAGCTTGCTCGTTGGAGACTCGTGTGTTACCATTTGCGGTAGAACTGAGAGTTAACGACACTCTTTTTCTAAAAACATTTTCCTTGAGTTAAGGGCCCACGGGGCAAAAGAGGTTTGAGATTTGTTTTCAGTCTTTTACGGAAGAAGTGTTTTTTATGAACGTTTGTAGCTCGTACAGCTCTAGAGACTATGACTTAGGAACGAATGCGTCGCATATCGTCCAAAGGACGTATACTAAACACTCTAGACGATTGAGAGGAGGCCGCTCAATTATCATTTCCTAAGTGGCTTAAGGCTCGTAACGCGCTTGTACCAACTTGCCTTTATTACGTTTTTACTGTTGTTTTAGAGAGAGAAGAGAACGAACTCTACAGGGGAAACTATCAACCCCTAAGGTTGTCATGCCAAGGATTCATCCTATGGTTGAGTTTTGAAACAGGGAACTCCTAGATGTTATCATGCAAAGGTTCATCCTAAAAGTCTATCATCACTTCCTTATCAAAGGAAGTGTGAGTCTTAGAGGATCATGTCAAGTGGGCAATAGACAACGGACAAAGCATCATCTACACATCAGTAAAACAGATAAATAGAAAAGAAAACAATAAAGATGCAAATGCAATGCAGCAATACAAGCAGAGGGAGACTCACTCAACCTCTAAGCAATCAAGCAAAGAAAACAATAAAAAACAGACAAGCAAAGGGAGCTCAGCTCAACCTTTCAATGCAAACACATCAAATAAAAAGAAAAACAACATACAAGCAAGGGGAGGATCACCTCAACCCTTAATGCAAACAAGCAGAGGGAGACCCACTCAACCTCTTAATGCAGTCATGCACCTACACTTAGACTATATATGAACCTATTCTAATGCATCAAGAAATATCAAACAAGGAAGGGAAATGAACCAAGATGAGCAACAGGGAAGTCATCCCAGGCTACATCAGGTTGGATGTGTATCAACACAAGAATCCATCATGGGCTCAACCTCTTGAGGAATGCACAGAATCCAACCAAGGCAAGGATTAGGCTCTCCCAAGAGGGATCTTATGTCAATAGGACATAAAAGACCGGGTATTAGTCCTAGATATCAATCTAAGGTATCTGGTTAAAGTGTATCAACACGGAATGTCCATCTCAGGTTCAACCTGTTGAGGAATGCACAAAATCCAACCAAGGGAAGGATTAGGCTCTCCCAAGAGGGATCCTAAGAAAGGGACTTGGAGAGGGATGACAATATATAAACCAAGGGAATATACCATGCCAGGAATGTCAATCCAAGGCTCAACCTCCTAAGGAATGCACGGAATCCAACCAAGGGAAGGATTAGGCTCTCCCAAGAGGGCTCCTCATCAAGACTTGAAAGAGAAAGATAGTGCAGACCAAAGGAATGTACTATACTGATGAATGTCAATTCAAGGCTCAACCTTCTGAGAAATGCATACAATCCAACCAAAGGAAGGATTAGCCTCTCCCAGGAGGGATCCTCTTCAAGACTTGGAGAAAGAGGGTAGGGCAAAGCCCAGGGAAGAAATCACATAGGGGAAAGAAGGCATCACAGCAACTTCGAAGAAACCCTAATAACTAGCTACAAAGATCACCTAAACTAGGGGAATTCAAAAGCTCTATCAAGGCCTAAACAATGTTCTAAAGAGGTATCTACCTAAGTGTTGCACCCTAAAATTTGCTCAACCCACTGCACTTGGTTTATGTTTCAATTGCATTAGCATTTACATATAGAGTCATGTACATAGTCTAATCATCTGCATAGCATAGCATAGCAAGTTATCCAACAAGGGACCAAGTACTATTCTTATCTTTGTAAGCCTATCAAGAGGTTATTAGTCAAATTCAATCTTAGTCAAGTCATCAGAAAGAAATTGAAATCTGAGAAGTTAGTGGATCAAGCAGTGAATCTATCTCCTATCTGAGGGCATTTGAAGATCATCAAAGAAGTTGTGAGCTGTGAATTGAGCATGGAGGGTATCTAGACATCATCGAAGACATGGAGAGTCATTTTGAAAGTGAGACAAGTCCTTGATATGATCACAAGAGTTGCAGTCGAAGACAGTCAACTAGCGTTTCATCTGGGTCAACCCTAGGTCAACCCTAAGTCAAATGACTGATGGAAAGGCATCAAGGTCTATTTGAGGGATGTGGGGTTCATCATTTGACATATAGATATGGATGTGGTGTTGTTCCAAGGAGAAATCAAGAGAAATCAAGAAGAAGAGAGGTTTCTAAATTAGGGTTTCTGTGTAAAATCCCCTGATTTAGGTCAAACTTCCAAGCAAGATAATTCAAAATGCAAGCTTCAAATGGATCCTTGACCAACATGAAACTTGTATAGGATCTCAAGACCTTTAATTTGAGTGGTGGAAGACATCAAGGAGATTTATGGAACTCAAGTTATGGTCCTTGCAAGTTACAGGTCATCTGAGGTATCTGAAATTTTGTCTGTGAAAGTTACTTGTCTTCCAAGCAAGTTTTACCCCTCAAGGAACTTTCAAATGGATTTCTGGTCAACATGATAGTTGTTCCTCATTGTCTTAGCTTTCTAGAAAGGTATGGTATGCCTTCATCCGATTTGTGGAACTCTACTTATGTCCTTGGCAGGCAAAGGATATTTTGGTCATTTGAGAATTACAGGTCATTTCAAGCCTATGCCCAAAACTCATACAAGGAAGCTTCAAATGAAAAATTTCACAACATCAAAGTTGTTCCAAATGACATTTTGAGTCTAGAAAAGTGATCATGAAAGTTTGGAAATTTCCATAGCTCAAGGTTCCAAATTTGGTCATTTAAAAGATGAATTTAATGAATAAAAGTGACCTAAAAATGGGATTTTTCATAACATGGCCAAATGGGATGAAGTTATAGGTCATTTTGATTGGAAAAAATGTTTTAAGAACATTGGCAAAATTAGATTTTTGAGTTTGGTTCAAAGTTTGGAAGTTATACTAGTTGGCTTACAAAAGAAGTAACATAACCAAATTCACAAGGAAATTGTGCACAAGAAGGTTCTAACAAGTTCTAGAAAGGTCTATGAGCATCTATATATTGAGTAGGGTGGATCCATTCAAGGGTTGGTGATTCATTTTGGTTGAAACACATAGTTACACCTCATTCTTCAAGTGTGCAAATTCATTCCAAACTCTATCAAATCTTCATCATTTTCCAAAATTCTTGACCCTATCATCATCTACATCCATCATAGATCAAGTTTCTATCAATATCTGGTTGAGTTGAAGCAGAATTCGTGTGCTACCAACTTCATCATCCAAAGTGCAAGAAGATTGTGATTGCAAGATCAAGGGCATTTGAGCAAGTGTTATTGCATACAGAACCAAGAATCAAGTCTGTTGATCAAGTCCAAAGCATTGCAAGCTTTGGATCCAAGGAATTCTGCATCTGTTTTCATCTTTAAACCAGGTTGGTGTTTTCTTCGAATTAGCATAGATTAGTTAGCATGATGAAGAATCTTTAGGTTAGAAATGTTAGGCATAGGTAGAGGATCATTTCTGATGAATTTGAGAACATTTCATGGAGTTCACCATTGAAGCACCAAAACTGTTTTGGCTTAGAACACTTAGGTTAGGGCATGATAATCTTAGCTAGATGAATGAAAATGATCAGCATAGCATGTAGAATGCATTAGTGTAAGAGTTAGCAAGAATTAGCAGGGTTGATCTCAGTGTAAAATGGTGGAGCCAAGGTCTTCTACCTATCGGGTTTGGTTATTGATTGAGTTTTGGAGGAAACTGAGTCCATGGTTGTGTAGAGGAGAAGATGTAGAGCAATTTTGTTTTCTACAGAATTGAATTTCATGGAGAATTGAGGTTGTATGAGTATGATGAACTCTGGTTGGTGCAAGCTCGCGCATGGTTCTTTAATGGTGGAAACCCTAGCTCTTTGAAGAAGAAACGTGAGGATCGTTGGATCCTTCATAAGACTTTGACTGAGCATATGATCTAATGGCCAGGATTTAAACTGAAACGCGAGGGAAACTGGGTGCCAAAGCGCACCATTTCATTTAAATCACTCTGATGGGCTTAAGTTGCCCTTGCTTTTCGCACCCCTACTTTCAAGGCCCAATGCCAATTGAACTGAATTAATTACTCTTTGCACCGTTTTTGTTTTTTTATTTTCTTTTGAGTTTTCTTATTAGCTGGGCCCAGACGCGCCTTGCTATGCGCACCTCCAGTCTGGGCCCATCCTTCATTTTTCAGCTTAAATAATCACTAACTGCACCCCTACCAAATTTAATTCATGTTAATTTCATCCATTTATTTTTAATTCTTCAAAAATTCATAACAAATAGAAAATTTCATATTTTTAAATGGTTGTTTTTGCATCTTTTTCATATTTCTGTTAAGAAAATTGTCATATAATAAAATTAGAATTTTATTTTATTTTTGCATTTTAGTATATTTTTCTTTTAAATAGGTTTAAGTAATGTTTAGTTTAATACTTGATATTGTTGATTTTTGTTTAGCTAGATCCTTGCATATTTTGGACCCATTCTTTTTAGAGTACTTCACTTAGGACTTTAATTTTCATATGAGATTTAATTCATGATTTTAGGACTAA
This sequence comes from Lathyrus sativus, assembly GCA_963859935.3. Classification (NCBI taxonomy): domain Eukaryota; kingdom Viridiplantae; phylum Streptophyta; class Magnoliopsida; order Fabales; family Fabaceae; genus Lathyrus; species Lathyrus sativus. The sequence goes on from OZ012739.1 coordinate 252,672,198, forward strand.
ATTTTAGATGGTTTGTTTAGGTGTGATTAGGAGAATCAAAACTAGGGTTTAGATATAACATAAGTGTAATAAATCATTTCTTTTAGGAGTTGTGGTTTGAATTTTGGGGTATGGGGCTATAGGGGTATTATGGGTAACTAATAGATCCCTTAGAAAATATTAGGCTTCTCCTATTCTACTATTACTATTAGTGTATTGCTTGTATTTGATTGACTGTGTGGTGTGCCCTCTCTAGGGTTATTATTTGACTGTGTGGGGTATTGGGCTTGTTTGGGGCTTGGGTTTGAGTTGAAGACTTTGCTGATGAAGCCATTGAAGACAGAGAATGAAGACTAATTCCCAGAGTTGAGGGAGAAATTCTTGCTGGCAGCTGTTGAGGAGTGTAGGATCTAGGAGTTAGGCAGAGCCCTAGAATAGCAACTTGATTCACAAACATGGAAGGTCTTGTTTGCCTCCATTCTTTCTCTATGATTCAAAGTCTCTTTTAAATATCCACCTCCTTCCTTTGGAAGGATTAGTGAATGTATTTAAAAGATAGAACTTTTGAGGGAAAACTGTCAGTATCATGTTAACATTCAGTGAGCCACCCTTGGTAGGCAATTGACTGCTTAACATTTTATTCATCTTGTTGACTGCTGATCATCTTGGAGGGTTGAGACCTGAAGAAAAGCCTTTGAAGATTGAAGATAGAGACCTTGCTTGAAGGCTTGAAGATGAAGACTGATGCTTGCTTGAAGCCTGAAGATGGTTGAAGATGACTTGAAGACAGATGTTGATGAGGATTGCATTTGCTGTTTACTTTTGCTGTTTATAATTCTTGATGTATTGTTTGAATTTCCCTGACTGTATTGCTTGCTGTTTAACCTGTTAGGTTGAAAGTGGATTCTGTTCACTTTTGCCTATTGTTTTCTAGGTTCGAGGTTGAGTGGGACTCCCTTGCCTCGCTTGTATTGCTGCATCCATGCATTTTACTGCTTTATTGTAGATTTGCTATTGTTGTTGTTTCCGTCTATTCCCTTAGGATCTCTGTTTCTCTCTGCGCAAGAGAGGAGCATGATAGACATTAGGTCTTAACCCAGGCATGATAACATTAGGTTAGATTCCCTTTTAAACCATAGGTTAGAGTTCTGTCTCTTCTTTCTCAAAATAAACAGAAAAACACAATAAATATTTCAAACACCATAAAAGACACTTCTTCCGTAAAAGAATGTGAACTCATCAAAACGTCATTTTTGTCCACTTGGACCAGTAATCAGAAAAACCCTTTTTCAGAAGGAGATAAAAGCAATCAAAATAGACTTGTGTCGTACGTGGCCCGAACTACGTTTGCTCTGATCTTTCATGCTGTATGAAAGTACGTAGGCATAGGATGCGATGTCCTAGCGAGCAACCTTCCCCTCCTTTCCCGTAGGTAGGCGAACTACGTTGACTCTGATTTCTCGTTCCAGACGAGAATACGTAGGCATAAAGTGCGATACTTTGCCGAGTCATTTTCTTTTCTTTTAACCCTTAACCCTTAGTTTAGATAGAATAACAATCCATACCCGAAAACAAGCGTGGATCCCGTCGAGTATGACGGACGTGAGGGGTGCTAATACCTTCCCCTTGTGTAACCGACTCCCAAATCCAGGATTTGGTTGTGATGACCATTCCTTTCCCCATTTTGCGGTAGGTTTACCTCGAGCGTTTCCTTTCCCTCCGTTGGGATAACTAACGCACGGTGGCGACTCTTCTGTTCAGCCGGCGCCGATTTTCGCAGTAGCGACAGCTGGCGACTCTGCTGGGGATCCAACGTCCCCTGGCTGCTAAGGACTGCGATAGTTCCTTATGCATTTGGGATCCAACGTCCCTTAAGAGAGTCAATCCTAACGCTTGTTTTCCCGTCGAGGATTTTGTATGGATTTATATTTTTGTCATTTACTTTCAGCATTATATTATTGTTATTATTGCTGTATTGGGGTGTGACGGGTGTTCTATGATTGAGAGATAAGCCGGACCTGGGCTTGAGTGCACTTAGAATTTGAGTAGAAAGTAGTGGGCGCGTGTCGGCTTTGCTTGCATTAGTATCCCTCAAAATCTACACTCGGACGAGGTTCTTCTGGTTGACTTCTTTTTCTACCCTTTGGGTCGAAGGGGTTGTTGGCTAGTTGGATTGTCGACTCCGGGAACCGATCATTTGGAAGTTGGCTAAGTGAGGCCTCTTCAGGATTTGATGATGCCACTCCTTCTGGGAATCGTATCATCAACCCTGAAAGTCTGTGACACCGACGACCGCATAGGATGCCATACCATTGTCAGTTACTAGGACACCTACCTGTGAGAGGGTTTGGGGTTATGCAGGTAACTAGACCTTCAGATACCGGTTTGTTTCTTGACCTGAGATCCTGAGTATTTATGGATAGTTGTGAGGTCTATCAGAGACCAGTTAGAGTTGCGATATGGGGTCTGTCAGAGACCAGTCAGGCATGGGGGTCTATCAGAGACCAGTGTCGGAGCTTTGAATTGGGTCTATCTGAGACCAGGGTTTGAGGAATTTTGGAGGGTCTATCTGAGACTTTTGATATGGTTCAGGCTTCTCAGCCATGGCATTTGGTCCCTGTTGCATCTATTTGCATTGCATTGCTTGCATAACCATTATCATTGCATCCCATTAACGTGTGTTTGTGCTGCAGGTGCATTTGCATATTCCCTGGTTCTAGTGCCCGGACTTCTGCTTATTGATCATGGCTGGTTTAAGAAAGACAGTTGCGTACAAATTACCTACACCTGACATTACTCCCTTACTTGGCCTGATGTCCCTTGCTGATGAGGAGGTTAGGAGAAGTTTCAGGATGAGTCATGGAAGATTGTTGAGACTGGTCTGCAAGCCAACTGCTGTTGAGATGAATGGGCTGTACACCTTGATGCAATTCTATGACCCTGCATTGAGATGTTTCACGTTTGCTGACTTTATTTTGGGGCCTACCATTGAAGAGTATGTAGATTTTACTGAGCTACCAGTACAGAATAAGGTTCCCTTTATTCACTCTGCCGCTAAGCCCAAGTTGGAGGACTTAGCTAAGGCCTTGCACATGAACGCTTCTGAACTATTAGTGACTTCTTGGCTAGGGGTTCCAGGTTTCTCCCTTGATTTTCTGGTTGGCAAAGCTCAAGAGTATGCCAAGACCGGGTGCTGGATAGTCTTTAATGCTATCTTGGCTCTATGCATCTACGGAATAGTGTTGTTTCCCAACTTACCCAATTTTGTGGACTTGGACGCTTTCCATCTGTTTGCTGCTGGCAACCCGGTACCCACTTTGATTGGAGATCTCTATCATTCATTGCACTACAAAAATGAAAATAGAAGAGGAAAGACTGTTTCTGTTGTGCGCCGCTGTTGAACATGTGGTTTAAGAGCCATCTTCCCCTGAAGGGACCTTTTGTAGATAGTGCAACTACAGCGGATTGGCCAGAACGCCTGATGAGACTATCTTCTGAAGACATTGAGTGGTTTGATCGAGACTTGCTGGGAGCTGAGCTTATTTTCAGTTGTTCTGGGTATCCTAATGTTCCGTTGATAGGAAGGAAGGGGTGCATTAATTACAATCCATCTCTGTTCGTTCGCCAGTTTGGATATGCGTTGAAGAACCCACCTCAGGAGGAAGAAGTGCAGGAATCTCTGTACTTCACCGGTGATTTGAATGGAGAGTTACTAGCCAAGCTTCAGCATGCCTGGATGCGTATCAACAGAAGAGGGAAACCACTGTTAGGGAAGAACGATTGTCAGGCTTATGCACCCTACAAATTTTGGATCCAAGAGAGAGCAAGACAGTTGCTGATGCCATTTCCAGCTGCACCAGTCCCTGTTCATATTCCGGTGGAAGAACCAACTACTGTTACTAGGGAGGCCTACGAGCAAGTTGTAAAAGAAAAAGAAGCCTCGATGAAGATCAATGAAGAGTTAGAAAAGGAACTGGCTCAGATGCGTAGTGAAAAGAACAAGGCTGTGCATTCTTTCCAACAGCAGATCGAGTTAGTAAACAGGCTAGGTGCTGAACTGACCGAAGAGAAAAAGAAGCGCGAACGTCTGGGTCAAGAGTTCAGAAGCTCTCATGACATGTTGGAGTCCAAAAAGAAAGCACTCGATGCCGCTCACCGAGAAATCTCTTCTTGTAACAAGACATGGAATGCTACGCTAACCAACAACAAAAAGAGGGAAGACAAATTGAAGCAGCAAATTTCTGAACTCGAAGAGCAGTTGAAGGCTAGCATTAAGAAGCATGAAGAGGAGGTAATGGCCAGATATAGTCTCCAGAATGCATTGAACAAGGCCATCGAAGGCAGGAACGAAGTTGTGTCTCAGAAGCGGAAGCTAGAGGATCGCTTCGGAGAAGGGACATGGGAGGAAACCGCTGGTGACGTGTGACGTGTTCTCAAACGAAGAAATCAACTTGTTGAGGGTCTGCTTACTCGACCAAGTCATCCAGAGATTAAGAAGTTACTAGAAGAGTACCAGGCATATGGGAGTACTTGATCGTTTCATGTATTAATGTGTATGCTTTATTTGCATAGCGCTGACCATCACCAGGATTGTTGGTTGAGGTCATGCCTTCTTATTGTACACTCAGTGATATTGTATTCTTGGCTTAATGGATTTCTCTGCAATATATGAGGTGTTTTCTATGATTCGGCTCCGATCATCGTATTGTTGTCACTGTCACTGCACTGACACATTCGCACTAGAATCGGGGAATGATTTTCCCTAATGCACAGACACATATTGCATTGCATTTCCATTCATATTGCATTACATGTGATTATTGCACGGTATCTCATTTCTTGCACTGTACCAGGTCTTTTCAGGATTGAAGATCAGCGCCCGCACCGATACTCCACTCGTACCAACTGCCGAAGAATTATGGATCAAATGCAGAACGAAATGCAAGACATGCGTGAGAAGCTGGCGCTCTTCATGCAGACAATGGAGACCATTGCGAAAGGACAGGAGAATTTGCAAGCTTTGGTGCAGCCATGTTGGCAAGAAATGCTGGGCACGGAAATGAGGATCATCAGTCTACGCGAGTCGACACTATTCACGGGGATGGTACTCCCACACCAGTGGCTCCACCTGTAGTAAACATGCCTGCTGTCAATGTGAACAACGGCGCTGCTGCCGGGAACGGTAACGTTGGGATTGGGAACGAGACTGTCGTCAACAACGTTGGGCTCGGAGATGTCAACCTGGGTGATAATATGGGAGGTAATGGCTTCGGTAATACTGGATTCGACTTCAATGACCAGGGGTTGGATCATGCTGGGAAGTACGGCTTCAATGCTCAAGGCTTCGGACAGGACAGATTTGGTATGACTAATCAGGGTTATGGCGGATTCGGAAATGGAAATGGCACTGGGTTAATGGCTTTTGGACCTGCTGGGGTCGCTCCGGGGTGCGGCAACAGGGGGCGAGGCCCGGTAATGAATCAGACCAGAGTTGGCCGTAACAACGGATATGATGGATATGGAACTGGGAATGGTAATTGGCAAGAAGACCAGCAAGAGGATGCTTTCTCCGGTGGAGGTTTCGAAGGGCCTATGGATGACTCTCAGAGAATCAGGATGCTCGAGGAGCAGATGAAGGGGGTCGTAAATCAGTGTGCTGTTGGCTTAGATATGTCAACAATGGGTATGGTGCCTGGCCTGAGGGTGCCAATAAAATTCAAAGCTCCCACATTCAACAAGTATAAGGGGGACACCTGCCCAAAGGTGCATGTGCGGTCATATTACAGAAGGATGTCGGCGTATTCTAACGATCAGAGGATGCTAATGCATTTCTTTCAAGATAGCTTGTCTGGCCCTTCCCTCGAGTGGTATATGGGATTGGAACCAACTCATATAAAGACATGGAAGCAGCTGGCTGAAGCATTTGTAGCTCACTATAAGTACAACAGTGACTTGGCACCCAACCGGGTCCAATTGCAGGGGTTGTCCCAGAAGAAGGGCGAGAGCTTCAAAGAGTATGCGCAGAGATGGCGCGACATGGCTGCTAGAGTTCATCCCCCTTTAGAGGACAAAGAAATGAATGATATGTTCATAGGAACATTCACCGGCATGTTTTATGACAAGTTGTTTCACACTTCTTTGGGCAGTTTCTCAGATTTAATCCTGATGGGAGAAAAGATTGAAAGCAACATTAAACAGGGAAGATTCCAAGCTGAGGAGTCCACCTCAGCTGGCAGTAACAGAAGGGCTTTCGGTGGGCACCGTCAAGGTGATGCAAGCGCAGTGTTTGGGGGCCGAGGCCGAGGCCGAGGCAGAGGTCGAAACCAGTACAATCAGCCGCAGCAGGTGGCAAGTGTTACTATTCCGTTTCAGCAACAACCGTTTCAGCAGCAACCATTTCAACAACAACAGCAACAACAACCACAACAGGGGGCACATACTGCCTAGCGCAGATTCTAGGAGGGCAAACCAAGGAGGGTGTTTGAAAAGCCTCCTTCATCGTATGCAGAATTGCTACAGACGTTACTAGGTTTGAACTTGGTGGAGAAGAGAACTCTGGTGCCAATAACAGGCACTCCTCCATACGGTTACGATGCAAGCAGGCACTGTGAATTCCACTCCGGGGCTCCTGGCCACGATGTAGAGGGTTGCCACGCGTTCAAGCATGTGGTGCAGGATCTATTGGATAGTAAGGCTATCAATTTTGGACAGGCGGGTCCGAACATAGTGCAAAAGCCCATGCCCAACCATGGGGCAAACGCCATTTTAACTGAGGAGGGTTTGAACTTGATTATGAATGTCGACGACCTAAAGACACCGTTGGGCGAGATAAAGAGCAGATTATTGCAAGGGGGTGTGTATCCAGGTTGCGACGAGTATTGTTTAGAGTGTTGGACCCAAGCTGGGGGGTGCGCCGACTTAAAGAAAGGTATTCAAGCTTTAATAGATGGAGGCACGTTGCAATTTGACCGAGCAGCAATTGAAGAACCTGCAGGGGTATTAGCAGACAAGCGAAGTGATGTAGCTACTGTGACGATTCCCCGAAAAACGATAACTATAACGGCGCCGGCCAAGAGACCGCCGATCACTATCACCAAGGCAGGACCAATCCCTTACGAAAGCACTAAGGCAGTCCCCTGGACCTATGGGTTGGAAGTGTACTGTGATGGGGTGAAAATTGATGTTAATAAACAGCCAGTGGAGACTGTAGACAACGTTGTCGGTACCGGAGGTATGACAAGAAGTGGGAGGATCTTCATATCGCCTGAGGTAGAGGCTGAACGACTGGCAAAGGGGAAAGGAAAGATGAATGAAACTGTCCCTGTGCAGGCGAACGAAAAAGAAACGGCATCGAAAGATGTGGAAGAGTTCATGCGCTTGATTCGTAAAAGTGATTATAAGATTGTTGAGCATCTTCAACAGACGCCGTCAAAGATATCTATACTGTCGTTGCTATTGTGTTCTGAAGCTCACAGAAATGCATTGTTAAAAGTTCTGGATACTTCCTTCGTACCCCAAGATGTTTCCGTGAATCAGCTGGAGGGGGTGTTGGCACATGTGAACGCAGGCCATAGCCTGGGATTTACCGACTTTGATTTGACCCCGAAGGGGAGAGAGCATAATATGGCGCTGCACGTCTCTGTTGAGTGTAGGGGATCAGTCATGTCTCATGTACTGGTAGACACCGGATCATCCTTAAATGTGATGCCTAAGAAAGCGATGATGAAACTAGATGTCAGAGGAATCCTGTGTACGCCTAGTGACTTGGTGGTCAGGGCATTTGATGGTACGCGAAGAACAGTCTTTGGATCTATAACATTACCTCTATAGGTGGGGCCGTAGGTTTTCGCGACTGAATTTTATATCATGGACATCCAGCCTGCATACAGCTGCCTTCTCGGACGACCCTGGATCCATGATGCGGGGGCAGTCACGTCAACCTTGCATCAAAAGTTGAAATACATGGTGGGGGACAGTGTGGTCATTGTATGCGGAGAAGAAGATATATTGGTCAGCCATCTGTCATCATTCAAGTATGTAGAGGTCGACGGCGAGATTCACGAAACACCCTGTCAGGCATTTGAAGGGTTGCGCATCAAAGACAAAGGTCCCGGGCCGAGTAAAGCGTCAGAGGTAGCCGTCTCGTCGTATAAGGAGGCTCAAGCTTTAGTAGAGACCGGTGAGACAAAGGGCTGGGGCAAGGTGCTGGATATTCCCGTGAAGATGGACTGATTTGGGCTGGGATATCAACCGTCGTCATCAACGCCTGCTGCAGGGGCACCCCGTTTCAGAGGACCGATAACCATCACTGCTAGTGGAGTGTGTCACGAGGCCATCAACGCTGTTTCAGATTTCGAAGAAGGAGACAGCGATTGCGATATGGACGCCTGGATTCAGCCGAGCGTGCCAGGACAAGGATTATGCAATTGGTCTATTCAGGAGATTGTTCCTGTGACTCTTAAACAGTAATACTTTGTTTTTTTAATTGTTGAACAATCTGGTGTCTTGCCCGGGGCATCATGATTTTGCTTAGGGCCGTGCTGTTATGAACATTGCGTGTTTAATCATTAAATAAAAGGCGTTTTTTCATGTGCAAATATTGCGATCTCTGTTTTTCCTGTTTTGTGTTTTACAATAAAATGGCAACGCGGTTATTCGCTTTATACGCATTTTGAAGCATTTAACCATTCCTTTTGCAGGATAACATTTTCAGATGACATCATCGAACCGCCTATGACTCGTCTCGACTTTGAGCACCCGGTATTTCAAACCGAAGAAGAGATTGTCGAAGATGGCGACGTCCCCGAAGAATTGTCTTGGTTGGTAAAGCAAGAAGAACGAGTCATTCTGCCTCACGAGGAGGTCATCGAAATTATTAACCTGGGGTCGGAAGGGGTTGAAAAGAACATCCGTATAGGAGCCGCGCTGCAGAGCGACGTCAAGCGAAGACTGGTTGAAATGCTCAGAGAGTATAGTGATGTGTTCGCTTGGTCGTATGAAGATATGCCTGGGCTTGATACAGATATGGTTGTGCACCGTCTGCCGTTAAAAGAAGAATGCCCGCCGGTCAAGCAGAAGCTTCGCAGAACTAGACCTGATATGGCAGTGAAAATCAAAGAGGAGGTTCAAAAGCAATGGGACGCAGGTTTCCTAGCTGTTACTAAATATCCTTCATGGGTCGCTAACATCGTACCAGTGCCAAAGAAAGACAGCAAAGTGAGAATGTGCGTAGATTACCGTGATTTGAATCAAGCGAGCCTGAAAGATGATTTTCCACTTCCTCACATCGATGTGCTGGTTGAAAACACTGCTCAATTCTCCGTATTCTCCTTCATGGATGGCTTCTCGGGCTATAATTAGATTAAAATGGCGCCAGAAGACATGGAGAAGACTACCTTCATTACGCCTTGGGGAACATTTTGTTACAAAGTGATGCCCTTCGGATTGAAGAATGCTGGGGAAACGTATCAGCGTGCAATGACGACTCTTTTTCATGATATGATGCATAAAGAGATCGAAGTTTATGTCGATGATATGATTGCCATAGCCCAGACGGAGGAAGAGCATTTGGTGAATCTGCTGAAGTTATTCAAAAGGCTTAGGAAGTTCAGGCTGAGACTGAACCCTAACAAGTGCACCTTCGGGGTGAGATCGGGTAAACTGCTGGGGTTTATCGTGAGCGAAAAAGGAATAGAGGTTGATCTTGCAAAAATAAAAGCAATACAAGAGATGCTGACGCCTAGAACAGAGAAAGAGGTGCGCGGGTTTTTAGGGAGGTTGAACTACATCGCTCGGTTCATATCTCACCTGACGGCTACGTGTGAACCGTTATTCAAGCTGTTGAAAAAAGACCAAGCTGTAACGTGGAATGAAAATTGTCAAAAGGCGTTCGATAAAATAAAACAGTATTTGCAGGAGCCTCCTATTTTGATATCCCCAGTGGCAGGGAGACCCTTGATTATGTATTTGACGGTTCTTGAGGGAAATATGGGTTGCGTTCTCGATCAACACAACGAGACAGGAAGAAAAGAACATGCAATATACTACTTGAGTAAGAAGTTCACTGAATGTGAATCTCGATATTCAATGCTCGAGAAAACTTGTTGCGCGCTGGCCTGGGCCGCCAAGCGTTTGAGGCAATACATGCTGAATCATACAACCATGCTTATCTCGAAGATGGATCCTATCAAATATGTATTCGAAATGCAGGCGTTATCAGGGAGAATTGCCCATTGGCAGATGGTCTTGACTGAATATGACATTCAGTATGTCTCGCAGAAGGCTATAAAGGGGAGTGTACTGTCTGAGTACTTGGCAGAGCAGCCTATTGAGGATTACCAATCGATGAGGTTTGATTTTCCTGACGAGGATATCATGTACCTAAAGATGAAAGATTGTGAAGAGTCGTTTCCAGACGAAGGACCAGAATTGGGTTCCAAATGGAAGTTGATATTTGACGGAGCTGTAAACGCTTACGGTAGCGGAATAGGGGCAATCATCACCACCCCACATGGGTCGCACATCCCGTTTACTGCTCGATTGACCTTTCCAGTTACCAATAATGAAGCCGAATACGAAGCTTGTATCATGGGGCTTGAAGAAGCCATTGATTTGCGAATCAAAAATCTGGATGTATACGGAGACTCAGCTCTGGTGGTGAATCAAATAAAAGGGGAATGGGAGACACGTCAGCCTAATTTGATATCATACATGAATTACGCAAGGAGATTGTTGCCTTTCTTTGACATGGTTGAGTTGCATCATGTACCGCGAGCAGAAAATCAGATGGCTGACGCCCTGGCCACTTTATCTTCCATGTACAAAGTCAACTTCTGGAATGAGGCTCCCAGAATTGTTATCTCTCGGCTTGACAGACCTGCCTTCGTGTTTGCCATTGACGAAGCATCTGATGATAAACCGTGGTATTTTGATATCCTTAATTTCCTGAAGAACAAAGAGTATCTGGCTGGGGCATCCAGTCACAATCAGAAAACTCTCAGGAGATTGGCGGGTAATTTCTATTTGAATCCGGACGGTGTCCTGTACAGAAGAAATCACGACTTGGTGCTGCTGCGTTGCGTAGACGAAAAAGAGGCAAAGCTGCTCATGGAGAAAATACATGAGGGTACCTTTGGTACGCATGCGGGTGGGCATGCTATGACGAGGAAGCTGCTGCGGGCAGGTTATTTTTGGCTAACTATGGAAACTGATTGTTTCAAGTTTGCGAGGAAGTGTCACAAGTGCCAAATCTATGCAGATAAGATCCATGTGCCTCCGAGTCCTCTAAATGTGATGTCATCGCCATGGCCATTCTCGATGTGGGGAATCGATATGATTGGAAAGATCGAGCCGACGGCTTCTAATGGACACCGTTTCATTCTAGTAGCAATCGATTATTTCACCAAGTGGGTGGAAGCGGCATCTTACGCAAATGTGACCAAGCAGGTGGTAGCTAGATTCATCAAGAGAGATATCATTTGCAGATATGGAATCCCCGAGTGGATAATCACTGACAACGGTTCAAACCTGAATAACAAAATGATGAAGGAGTTGTGTCAGAATTTTAAGATTGATCATCACAACTCCTCCCCTTACCGACCCAAGATGAATGGCGCTGTTGAAGCGGCCAATAAGAATATAAATAAGATTGTCCAGAAGATGGTGGTGACCTATAAGGATTGGCATGAGATGCTACCTTTTGCTTTGCACGGTTATCGTACGACGGTACACACATCAACCGGGGCAACCCCGTTCTCGTTGGTGTATGGAATGGAAGCAGTGCTACCATTGGAAGTTGAGATTCCTTCGTTGAGAGTATTACGAGACATCCAACTAGACGAGGCAGAATGGGTGAAGGACAGGTTGAACCAGCTGAGTTTAATCGATGAGAAGAGGCTAGCTTCTCTAGCATACGGTCGTTTGTACCAAAGCCGAATGAAGAAAGCATATGACAAGAAGATACATCCTCGGAGCTTTCAGACGGGCGACCTTGTGCTGAAAAGGATTCTCCCGCCACAGGCAGATCACAGGGGCAAGTGGACCCCCAACTACGAAGGGCCATACGTTGTCAGAAAAGTCTTTTCAGGAGGGGCTTTATTGTAGTCCACCATGGACGGTGAAGACTTTACGTTGCCTATGAATTTGGACGCAGTTAAAAAATACTTTGCTTGAAATTGACACGCTGGACAGAAAAAAGAGAGTCCAGGTAAAAATGGGGCATCCTGGCGAACCAAAAACAGAATGAAAGGTTCGGGCAAAAGTTAGGGATAAAATTGAAAAAATGTACACCTGCGAAGTTGAAAACCTACACTTGGCGGCTTCGGCAAGAAAGGGTATCCCGGTGAACTGAAAACCCGTAAAGGGCGGTTCACGCAAAAGTTAGGGATTTGAAAAGCAAATGACTGCGGTCCGAATTTGATACTACACTGAGCATTGGTGCGGGAGAATATACTCGAGGGGTCGATTATCAGATACAATCTCTTCGGAAGTGTGGATACCGGGAAAGCATTAGAGTCGGGCGAGTCATAGGAGGATCAGTTCATGATGTTCGTCTGCATCCCGTTGCCGACATGTGTACAAATTTGATTTGTCATTATATTTATGCTTCTTGTGCATACTTGTATATTTGTTGTGCGTAGCTTCCTCTTTTCAGGAGTTACATCCCATGTACAAAACTCTGCCCATTCAGGGGCCCAATCAATAAAACATGTTATTCAGTATTTGATGCTGATTCTTTACTGTTTTGTGCATGATAAACGCCTAGGTTTAATGAAACTAGCAAGTGCATAACGTCGCTGGCCCTTGCCAATAATTGTTAAAACGTTGAATTAACTGAAAATAATGTCAAGAACGCTAACCTGAATAGATTTGGTTGCGTAGACTTGTCTTGTCTTGTTTGTGGTGTTGTAGGGTTCGTAGCCGTATGAAGTGGATGATCAAAAGATTGCAGTATGGGCCAGAAGCTCGTAACGAAGGACTCGATCCCCACGCAGGTCGCGCTTCCAAGATAATATTGTTCCTTACTGAAGAAGGATCAAATTCCCCAGCTAGTCGTAGCTTATCCAAAGGACGTTCTCCAGCAAAGTCATTTATCCTCAGTAGAGTTTGGCGATTCCAAGATTGTAGGCTGTATTCAGACAGCGTGGTGTCCCCAAAAGGACCCCCCATTCCGAGCAGAGTGGTTTAGCCTCAGAAGATTAACATTTCCAGCTCGTGAGTTGTACTCAGACAGACTACCCTTTCCAGTAGGGTCATTTACTCTCCCCAGCGGAGTCAGTTGATTTTCCCTAAGAGAATCGTTCCATCCCCAGCGGAGTTCTCTTTCCAGCAAGTGTTTTTCTTTCCTCCCAATGGAACTCGAAGATTAAAGCTCTCCCCAGCAGAGTTGGTTGTGTGTCCCGACATTTATTTTGTCGGAATACTGTTTGATACCTGTTCATTCCACAGCAGAAGTCCAACCATGATTGGCACATTCAGCTATTCCTCCGTGAAGCGGGCTTCACTCTTCCAGCATTTATTTTGCTGGAATAATTCTGTGGCACCTGGTTACCCCCCCCAGCGGAGTTGGCGTTGTCTTCAGCATTTACTTTGCTGAAGCGGTTTCTGTATCCCAACAGTTCGAGTCTGCATTTGCATCGGCATATAGTGTCATACTTGCATCCACCAAATAAAAATGCGTAGCATTTCCATGTCGAATGGAGCATTGCGTCATTGTCAAACATATGCATTTTTGAAACATAAATCAGGTTGGCTAACTGTTTGTTTCAAGTATTGTTTCCTTTACAGGTTGAGAGAGTTCTTGCTCAAATGAATTACCAAACATTCAAGATCTCGGCGTGAGACATTCAACGAAAATGTCGGTTTTGGTATTATTCCCCACAGAGTTATTAGGTTAAGTTCTCTTTGTCCCCGAGCAGAGTTATTTGTTTAAATTTCTTTTGTTTTCCCCGCCAGAGTTGCTTGTTGAAGTTTCTCTAGTCCGGCCAGCAGATCATTTTCTTCAAATTTGTTGTCACGTCAACATCAAAGGGTTTCATGAATCATAATTTCAGAGGCTGCCGCCGGTTATCAGAACAGGCGTCCGGTAGTTTGATTTCCAAATATCCTCAGTAGAGTCTGCCTCAAAGTCGCTGTCACGTCAGTGCTCAAAGGTTTGTAGGTTGGGACCAATGGAGTTAGTTATTGTGGAGATAAGCAGAGAAACTGTATTCGGAGTATCTTCCCGTAGGAACAGACAGAGGTATTTTCTTACTGGTTGACAGGAGTATTTCCCCGGAGTCGTCAAAATTTTATTGCCTATATTGATAGGAGGTCCTCGCGTTGACGAAATATGAGTCCTGACGTGGACAATTTATTCCTATATTGACGGGATTTCTTCGTGCTAGAGAAATGGGTGTCCTAACATGGACAGATTTATTTCCTCTGGTTGACGAGATGTGCTAGTCCTAACGTGGACAGATCCGATTTCTCCGTATTGATGGGATGTGGGTCCTGACATGGACAAATCAAGACGAGGTGTGAGTCCTAACGTAGACAAGTTATTCCTAACGTGGAAAAGTTATTCCTAACGTGGAAAGTTTAGTCCTAACGTGGACGATGTATTCCTAACGTGGAAATGTTATTCCTAACGTGGAAATGTTAGTCCTAACATGGACGATGTATTCCTAACGTGGAAAGGTTTAGTCCTAACGTGGACAGGTTATTCCTAACGTGGAAAGTGTACTCCTGACATGGAGAGTTTATTCCTAATGTGGACGATTTATTCCTGGCATGGACAATTCATTCCTATGTTGATAGGATCCCTTCATGCTGATGAAACGCAGACGAGTCATCCCCAGCGAAGTCGCCGAGATTTTTTTTCGTGTTGACGGCAGGTGGAGTCCTGACGTGGACAAGTTTTAGTTGAGATTTCTTCGTGTTGACGAAACAGGCGTCCTAACATGGACAAAGTTCTATCCCTGTGATGATAGAATCTTTTTCAGGCCGATGAAAATAATCCCCAGCGGTCGCTACTGGATCAGTTTGTTGCCGTAACAACCAGATCCAGTCAGCAGATGTTGTTATTCAAGCAGTTTGTGCAGTTTATTTCTGCGGTTGGCAAATTTCCGGGTTCTTAATACTCAACCGTCTCGTACCTCGAATGTTTGAAGGTCGTTCGCTCTTCACCCAATCGGGTCCAAGTCGCTTGAATAGGGGCAGCTGTTGCACCCTAAAATTTGCTCAACCCACTGCACTTGGTTTATGTTTCAATTGCATTAGCATTTGCATATAGAGTCATGTACATAGTCTAATCATCTGCATAGCATAGCATAGCAAGTTATCCAACAAGGGACCAAGTACTATTCTTATCTCTGTAAGCCTATCAAGAGGTTATTAGTCAAATTCAATCTTAGTCAAGTCATCAGAAAGAAATTGAAATCTGAGAAGTTAGTGGATCAAGCAGTGAATCTATCTCCTATATGAGGGCATTTGAAGATCATCAAAGAAGTTGTGAGCTGTGAATTGAGCATGGAGGGTATCTAGACATCATGGAAGACATGGAGAGTCATTTTTAAAGTGAGACAAGTCCTTGATATGATCACAAGAGTTGCAGTCGAAGACAGTCAACTAGGGTTTCATCTGGGTCAACCCTAGGTCAAATGACTGATGGAAAGGCATCAAGGTCTATTTGAGGGATGTGGGGTTCATCATTTGACATATAGATATGGATGTGGTGTTGTGCCAAGGAGAAATCAAGAGAAATCAAGAAGAAGAGAGGTTTCTAAATTAGGGTTTCTGTGTAAAATCCCCTGATTTAGGTCCAACTTCCAAGCAAGATAATTCAAAATGCAAGCTTCAAATGGATCCTTCGCCAACTTGAAACTTGTAGAGGAACTCAAGACCTTTAATTTGAGTGGTGGAAGACATCAAGGAGATTTATGGAACTCAAGTTATGGTCCTTGCAAGTTACATGTCATCTGAGGTATCTAAAATTTTGTCTGTGAAAGTTACTTGTCTTCCAAGCAAGTTTTACCCCTCAAGGAGATTTCAAATCGATTTCTGGTAAACATGAGAGTTGTTCCTCATTGTCTTAGATTTCTAGAAAGGTATGGTATGCCTTCATCTGATTTGTGGAACTCTACTTATGTCTTTGGCAAGCAAAGGGTATTTTGGTCATTTGAGAATTACAGGTCATTTCAAGCCTATGCCCAAAACTCATACAAGGAAGCTTCAAATGAAAAACTTCACAACATCAAAGTTGTTCCAAATGACATTTTGAGTCTAGAAAAGTGATCATGAAAGTTTGGAAATGTCCATAGCTCAAGGTTCCAAATTTGGTCATTTAAAAGATGAATTTAATGAATAAAAGTGACCTAAAAATGGGATTTTTCATAACATGGCCAAATGGGATGAAGTTATAGGTCATTTTGATTGGAAAAAATGTTTTAAGAACATTGGAAAAAGTATATTTTTGAGTTTGGTTCAAAGTTTGGAAGTTATACTAGTTGGCTTACAAAAGAAGTAACAAAACCAAATTCACAAGGAAATTGTGCACAAGAAGGTTCTAACAAGTTCTAGAAAGGTCTATGAGCATCTATATGTTGAGTAGGGTGGATCCATTCAAGGGTTGGTGATTCATTTTGGTTGAAACACATAGTTACACCTCATTCTTCAAGTGTGCAAATTCATTCCAAACTCTATCAAATCTTCATCATTTTCCAAAATTCTTGACCCTATCATCATCTACATCCATCATAGATCAAGTTTCTATCAATATCTGGTTGAGTTGAAGCAGAATTCGTGTGCTACCAACTTCATCATCCAAAGTGCGAGAAGATTGTGATTGCAAGATCAAGGGCATTTGAGCAAGTGCTATTACATACAGAACCAAGAATCAAGTTTGTTGATCAAGTCTAAAGCATTGCAAGCTTTGAATCCAAGGAATTCTGCATCTGTTTTCATCTTTAAACCAGGTTGGTGTTTTCTTCGAATTAGCATAGATTAGTTAGCATGATGAAGAATCTTTAGGTTAGAAATGTTAGGCATAGGTAGAGGATCATTTCTGATGAATTTGAGAACATTTCATGGAGTTCACCATTGAAGCACCAAAACTGTTTTGGCTTAGAACACTTAGGTTAGGGCATGATAATCTTAGCTAGATGAATTAAAATGATCAACATAGCATGTCGAATGCATTAGTGTAAGAGTTAGCAAGAATTAGCAGGGTTGATCTCAGTGTAAAATGGTGGAGCCAAGGTCTTCTACCTATCGGGTTTGGTTATTGATTGAGTTTTGGAGGAAACTGAGTCCATGGTTGTGTAGAGGAGAAGATGTAGAGCAATTTTGTTTTTTACAGAATTGAATTTCATGGAGAATTGAGGTTGTATGAGTATGATGAACTCTGGTTGGTGCAAGCTCGCGCATGGTTCTTTAATGGTGGAAACCCTAGCTCTTTGAAGAAGAAACGTGAGGATCGTTGGATCCTTCATAAGACTTTGACTGAGCATATGATCTAATGGCCAGGATTTAAACTGAAACGCGAGGGAAACTGGGTGCTAAAGCGCACCGTTTCATTTAAATCACTCTGATGGGCTTAAGTTGCCCTTGCTTTTCGCACCCCTACTTTCAAGGCCCAATGCCAATTGAACTGAATTAATTACTCTTTGCACCGTTTTTGTTTTTTTTATTTTCTTTTGAGTTTTCTGATTAGCTGGGCCCAGACGCGCCTTGCTATGCGCACCCCCAGTCTGGGCCCATCCTTCATTTTTCAGCTTAAATAATCACTAACTGCACCCCTACCAAATTTAATTCATGTTAATTTCATCCATTTATTTTTAATTCTTCAAAAATTCATAACAAATAGAAAATTTCATATTTTTAAATGGTTGTTTTTGCATATTTTTCATATTTCTGTTAAGAAAATTGTCATATAATAAAATTAGCATTTTATTTTATTTTTGCATTTTAGTATATTTTTCTTTTAAATAGGTTTAAATAATGTTTAGTTTAATACTTGATATTGTTGATTTTTTGTTTAGCTAGATCCTTGCATATTTTGGACCCATTCTTTTTAGAGTACTTCACTTAGGACTTTAATTTTCATATGAGATTTAATTCATGATTTTAGGACTAAATTTTAGATGGTTTGTTTAGGTGTGATTAGGAGAATCAAAACTAGGGTTTAGATATAACATAAGTGTAATAAATCATTTCTTTTAGGAGTTGTGGTTTGAATTTTGGGGTATGGGGCTATAGGGGTATTATGGGTAACTAATAGATCCCTTAGAAAATATTAGGCTTCTCCTATTCTACTATTACTATTAGTGTATTGCTTGTATTTGATTGACTGTGTGGTGTGCCCTCTCTAGGGTTATTATTTGACTGTGTGGGGTATTGGGCTTGTTTGGGGCTTGGGTTTGAGTTGAAGACTTTGCTGATGAAGCCATTGAAGACAGAGAATGAAGACTAATTCCCAGAGTTGAGGGAGAAATTCTTGCTGGCAGCTGTTGAGGAGTGTAGGATCTAGGAGTTAGGCAGAGCCCTAGAATAGCAACTTGATTCACAAACATGGAAAGTCTTGTTTGCCTCCATTCTTTCTCTATGATTCAAAGTCTCTTTTAAATATCCACCTCCTTCCTTTGGAAGGATTAGTGAATGTATTTAAAAGATAGAACTTTTGAGGGAAAACTGTCAGTATCATGTTAACATTCAGTGAGCCACCCTTGGTAGGCAATTGACTGCTTAACATTTTATTCATCTTGTTGACTGCTGATCATCTTGGAGGGTTGAGACCTGAAGAAAAGCCATTGAAGATTGAAGATAGAGACCTTGCTTGAAGGCTTGAAGATGAAGACTGATGCTTGCTTGAAGCCTGAAGATGGTTGAAGATGACTTGAAGACAGATGTTGATGAGGATTGCTTTTGCTGTTTACTTTTGCTGTTTATAATTCTTGATGTATTGTTTGAATTTCCCTGACTGTATTGCTTGCTGTTTAACCTGTTAGGTTGAAAGTGGATTCTGTTCACTTTTGCCTATTGTTTTCTAGGTTCGAGGTTGAGTGGGACTCCCTTGCCTCGCTTGTATTGCTGCATCCATGCATTTTACTGCTTTATTGTATATTTGCTATTGTTGTTGTTTCCGTCTATTCCCTTAGGATCTCTGTTTCTCTCTGCGCAAGAGAGGAGCATGATAGACATTAGGTCTTAACCCAGGCATGATAACATTAGGTTAGATTCCCTTTTAAACCATAGGTTAGAGTTCTGTCTCTTCTTTCTCAAAATAAACAGAAAAACACAATAAATATTTCAAACACCATAAAAGACACTTCTTCCGTAAAAGAATGTGAACTCATCAAAACGTCATTTTTGTCCGCTTGGACCAGTAATCAGAAAAACCCTTTTTCAGAAGGAGATAAAAGCAATCAAAACAGACTTGTGTCGTACGTGGCCCGAACTACGTTTGCTCTGATCTTTCATGCTGTATGAAAGTACGTAGGCATAGGATGCGATGTCCTAGCGAGCAACCTTCCCCTCCTTTCCCGTAGGTAGGCGAACTACGTTGACTCTGATTTCTCGTTCCAGACGAGAATACGTAGGCATAAAGTGCGATACTTTGCCGAGTCATTTTCTTTTCTTTTAACCCTTAACCCTTAGTTTAGATAGAATAACAATCCATACCCGAAAACAAGCGTGGATCCCGTCGAGTACGACGGACGTGAGGGGTGCTAATACCTTCCCCTTGCGTAACCGACTCCCGAATCCAGGATTTGGTTGCGATGACCATTCCTTTCCCTGTTTTGCGGTAGGTTTACCTCGAGCGTTTCCTTTCCCTCCGTTGGGATAAATAACGCACGGTGGCGACTCTTCTGTTCAGCCGGCGCCGATTTTCGCAGTAGCGACACTAAGTACTATTCTATCAAGGAAGGATTTGAAGCTTAGTGTTAACTAATGTTCACTTAAAAGATTAATCTATGAAGTTATCCTAGTTAGGGTCACCTAAACCATAATCAACTTGCAAAATGGGGGAATAATATAAAATCAATTCTGCAAATGCTAAGAAAAATCCTAGATGATCCTAAATGTGTAAGGGAATCATAGTAGAAAATTCAGGGTCAAAACCTAGATCTAAGGGGTCTAAACAATTTCTACATCTCAATATGTACTAAAAGGAAATCATAAAGGGAAGGCTCTAAAAACCTATCTCAAACTCAAACCTAGAATCATCTAAAAAATGCCAGAAAAATCACACAAACCTATCAAGGAGTCTATAACAAGAATGCAAAATTCCAAGACTAAATTCCAATCCAAGAAATAGTACTAAAATCAGAAAGTAAACTAATCATTTTGAACATTTTTAAACATGTAATAAAAATGGAAAAATAGCACAAAAAAGGAAAATTAACTAAAATTCCAAATAAATGGCATACAAAAATCAGAAATAATCCAAGGAACAGACATGATTTTTTTTCATATTTTTCTGACAATTATTTATATTTTAAATGAATTAAAAACAATTAAAACATTAAAAGAAAATCATAAAAAGCATTTAAAGAAATTAAAATGAAAGAATAAAACACATGCGTTGGATTAGTGGACTGGTCAGCTCATCTAAGGGGGAAAGGGGGTGCCACGTGTCTCAGGGGTCCTTTAAATGAAATGCGTCGTTTCATTAGCCAATCATGTGTGGCTTGTTTACTAGGGTTCACCCTACGTCCTAATCTGGATCGTTCACGCAGAAAGTATAACCATCCAATGCTTGAAAGCTTGCCAAGTCATCAGTCAAAGTCAGCAATTCTCAAGATTAAATCACAATCATCAGATCTTAAAACTAAGTCAATCATTTCAAACAGATCCAACGGTGCTGGTATCATCTTCTTCATTTGAAATGAAGATTGGAGGGGGGAAAGTCCAGGGTGGCCGGAGAAGACTCTGGTCGTCTTCTTCGGCAGGCTCACAGTGGCCAAACCATCAGGTATCACCAAACTCCACCAAAAACTCCAGATCCACTCGTTTTCTCTCAAGGAATAACATGACACTCTCCAGTTTTCCAACTTCTCAAAGCATAACTCTATACGATCTTGAACAGAAAATACGCGTCTTGGAAAATCATCACCAAATGCCAAATTCTCTCCATCAATCTATTATACTCTCCTCACTGATTAAAAACATGTATCCAATCCTTGAAATCCTTCAAGATTCAACCCTAACCGAGCCTCTAAACATTTCACTCATCATCAAGAATCATCTCAAAACCTCTCCAAATCATACCTAAATCCATCTAAGGTTCATACTCTACCTAACCACATGCAATTTCTATCTTAATTCAGTCTCATCAGAGCATAATAATGAAAAGATGAAAACCTGGTTTGAGCTTTCACAGAGCGTGCTACAGCCTTCAATCCTTGATCAGACTTGCTCAGAATCGTTCAGTGATGCTTGCTGAAGAATCTTGGAGCTTCAATTCCCTCTGCAATGGCCTCCAAGATGAAAAATGATTTTCACTTTGTAACTAACTTTTTCAAGTGCTCCTTACCTTATTCAAGCTTTTCCAATCACCAACCTTGCTATGAATTCATCCAGAAACTTATATAGGACTGTTATGGATCCTTATCTGGCCCAATTAAGGCCCAATTCACTTAATCCAATTTTTCAATTTTTCTTCCAAACTGCTTCATCACAGTCGTGTATTTTTGCTTCTAGCAGCTTCCATTCTCATCCAAATAGCTTGCCTAACACTCCTTGAGCATGGATGGATCAGATTGAATGCTTAATTTGATCCTATGGTGTAGATTGGCGGTGTTACTTCAATTCCAAGTAACCTTTGAAATGTCCATGAATTATGACTCAAACCAAAATTCTGAAGCTGCCAATCCTCTCCAAATGCCTTTTGCCTTCAAAAAATGCACAAACTTGCCATGTTTTGCACAAAAATGAATTATTTATGAATTTTCTCTTTTTTATGCCTTTTTGTTATCTTCCATGAAAATTCCTTCATACGCTTCCATATTTAATCCATATCAATGAATCTTTGGGTCATGGTTGGATAAATGACACCATTTTGAACAACTTTCAAGTTGATCAAAAGTCCATTTAAGGTGTTTAAGTTGATGAAATTGACCCATAATCACAAATGACCTATAATTCCAAATTCCCAAAGTACCCTTATCTTGTAAAGCTCATAACTTGAGTTCTACACATCCAATCATGGACTTCTAGTACTTTCTAGAAATCTAAGAAGATAAGGAGCAACATCCATGTTTGCCAAAAGTTCATGAGAATCATCATTCTAGGGCAAAAGTGTCATGCAAGTTGGTTGACTTTCAAGCTCCAAATTCACATTCCTCTGATGACCTGTAACTTGTCTGGCTCATAACTTGAGTTCTATAAACCCTATCAAGGACTTCTAGTACTCAAATTAAAGCTATGATCATGCTCTACAACAATCATGTTGGGGTCAAGGTGAGATGAAAATCACATCTTAAGTTATGTGGTCTTGAAGTTAGGCACTAAACTAGAGGATTTTACACTATCAAGCATAGCAACCCTAGCCTAGGAACTCCTCACACTCTTGATTCATGATGAATTGACCTTGGAATCATCCCTTGGGCATCTTAATACATCAATCCATGATCACATGGATTTGGAATTAGGTCTCAACCTTTTTCAAATCATCAGTTGACCTAGGGTTGACCAGATGAAACCCTAGTTGTACCAACCTTGGTAGTAGCTTCTTATCTTTCACATGATGACCTGTCTAGGCTTCAAAATGAACTTCAATACTTCTCATGAGCTCTCTCAAGGCTTCAATTCCAACTCCATGGATTCAGAATCATCTGAATAGCTTCCCACAACCTTCAAGTTAGGAGGCATACACACTTGGCTTCAACCATTCTCTCTGAGGATCCTTAACTTCTTTGCTGAGGATATCAACCCTTGAATACTTGAATAAACCTCTTAGCTAGCTTCATGGCCTTGTGTAGCCATTTGTTGGTAGTCATACCTCTTGATCTCCTGCACATATGTCAATGAAATGCAGATGATAATGCTAAAATGAATGCAACGAAACACAAGCTAGGTAAAGCAAAGATTGGGCAAATTTTAGGGTGCAACAGCTGCCCCTATTCAAACGGCTTGGACCTGACTGGGTGAGAAGCAAACGGCACTCAAACAATCAAGGTAAAAGACGGTTGAATACCAATAAACTCGGAAATTTGCCAACCACACAAGTAAACGATACTCTGATGGGGACAAATCTTCGGAAACTGAAATGGTAGTTGCACTGCAACTTGCTGGAGAATTACTGATATGAAAATCTAATTTCATTGTAGAATTTCGTCCTCAAGTCATCAAGGGATCACCGGTTAACGTTAACTGGTGAAGGATGGTCAATTATGCCGTCGGGCATTCTGCGCCACAGCAGAAGAATTCCTTATCGTCGCCTATGGACTCGTCAGGTCGCTAGGAACGTCGACAATATCTTTGTCGAACTCCGTCAGTAAGTCAATAAGGGATCACTGGTTGCACGGCAACTGGTGACTTGCCAACCGCACAAGTAAACGATACTCTGATTGGTAGGACAATCTTCAAAATCTGAAAAGGCAGTTGCGCGGCAACTGGCTGATGAGCGACTAGTCTCAAATCTCCGTCAGGATGACTATTAGGTTTCGCTGCAGCTTCTTCCTCAAGTCATCAAGGGATCACTGGTTACTCGGTAACTGGTGATACATAGTTGATATTGCCGGCAGGCACTCTGCGGCACGGCAGCAGAAGAATTCCTCGGGACTCATCGGGTCGTTAGGAACTTTTGACAATCAAGTTAATTATGTCGCCGGGCATTCAAATAAATTCTCAGGCGTTAGTCGGACTTCGTCATTAAGTTGGATAATAGAATCCTCAATCAATCATGAGCCGATAGGGATATCTAAACTTTTGCCGTCAGGAACTCCGCGTCAACTAGGAGAACTGCTTCGACATCGCAGTTGGACTTCATCAGTAAGTCAGGAGGGTTTGGCACTACTGTCGGACTTCAATCATTAAGTCTTCAAGGGAAATTTCAACTTCTCTGTTCAAAACCTGCTGGGGATGACACATCTCCGCTGGGGATTCTGGAGAACTACCAAGTAACTCTGCTTTGGGGGAATAGAAATCATTCTGAACGAATAAAATCCACCGAGGAACTCAAGAATCATCCTGAATAAACAACTTCTCTAGGGAATTCAAGAATCATCCTGAACAAATAACTCTTCTGAGGGACTCAAGAATCATCCTGAACAAACAACTCTTTTGAGGAACTCAAGAATCATCCTGAACAAACAACTCTGCTGAGGAACTCAAGAATCATCTTGAACAAACAACTCTACTGAGGAACACCTGCACATAACGAGGGTAACGACCTAGCTCATGTTTCACCTGTATATGTTCGACAATGGCGCAATGCTCCACACGGTGGAAATGCTACGCGTTTAGGGTAAATGCTATGCAATCATGCAAAATGCTACAACCCACATTAGCAAAATAAATATTGAAGGGAGAATCCTCCTGTCAAGGAGAAAGAACCATTCTGATGGGGAGAAGGAATCATCCTACTGAGGAGAAGAAATCACTCCAATCTCAATTGGACTTAACCTGGGGGAAACGAACTTCAGACGACTTTCTGCAGGGAACAAAGTTCTACGAGAACCTGTACTTGCTCAACTAGGTATACAAACCAGAAACTGCTGAGGAAACGATATCAATCGCCGAAATGAACTGCACGACCTTCACAAATAGAATTTTCCTGGAGATACGGACTCCGATGGGGAAGTACAGCAATAGGTATTTGTCGCTACTGCGAAAATCGACGCCAACAAGACAGAAGAGTCGCCACCGTGCGTTATTTATCCTAAGGGAGGGAACGGAAACGCTCAGAGAAAACCTAACGAAAAAGAGGGAAAAGGAATGGTCATCGCAACCAAGTCCTGGATTCGGGAGTCGGTTACGCAAGGGGAAGGTATTAGCACCCCTCACGTCCATCATACTCGATGGGATCCATGCTTAATTGTTTATCTAAAAGGGTTTGATTAATACTATCTACGCTAAGGGCATAAGGTCAAAAGAAAAGAAAAATGACTCGGCATAACACAGCAGTTCTATGCCTACGTATTCCCGTCTGGAATGAGAAATCAGAGTCAACGTAGTTCGCCTAACTACGGGTAAAGGGGGGAAGGTTGCTCGCCGAGATATCACATCACGTGCCTACGTACTTTCACACGGCATGAAAGATCAGAGCAAACATAGTTCGGGCTAACAAGACCACAAGTTTGGTTCAAGTTGTTTTAAACCCGAGTAGGGTTAACAAACGGTTCTCGCAGTTTGGTGTATGCAGCTCGACCATTGGAGACTTAGGCGTTACCATTTGCAAGAGAACCGAGAGTTAACGAAACTCTCATTATGTAAATGGTTTCTAAGGATTAAGGTCCAAGAGGAAAAAATGAAGTTGAATGTTTGTTTTTATGTCTTTTAAGAAGAAGTGTTTTGAGTTTTGTTTGTAACTTGTGTCGCACTAAAGACTTGGACTTAAGAGTGAATGCGTTGCATGTCACCCAAAGGGTACCACACTAAACACTCAAGTCATGTGAGAGAAACCCTCCCACAAATATTTCTCAAGTAGCTCAAGGCTCGTGGCGCACAACACGTGTTATCCTTTATTAAGTAGTTTGAGAATATTTGAAGATGAGAAGAGAAAGAACACAATTAAGGGGAAACTAGTTCAGAACCTAGTAGTTGTCATGCAAAGTTCATCCTATAGTCAAGGTTTAGGAGGAAAATACTTATTGTTGTCATGCATGGTTGAATACCTAATGTCTATAACATTCTATCTTAAACAAGAAAGAATGGAAATCCTAAGGGAAGGAAGACAAAAGAAAAAGAAGAAAACAATGGTAAAAGTGCATATTTGAAATACAAAATATAGAAAGGTAAACATGCAAGTGAGGGAGGAAGAACCATCTCAACCTCAAGCCCATAATGAATGGAAGGTGGCCTATTCTAAACATGCAATCTTGGCCACAAGTGAATATAAAGAGATACAAGGCAACAGAAACCTATGAATGACGTACATAAACCACAATTTGGAATCATAACGCACTATCATGAAAGTACGACACCTAATGGGCAAGTTATGTATGATAAAACAGCCAACCAATGATCTACAAATCCTATACAATGTCTACAATAGAAATAGGAACCATAGCGTTCATCACACAAACAATTCGAGGTCGTTGGAGCCAAAATAAAACCAATGTCCGCTTGAAAGTCCATATTACAAGTCCAAATACAAAAATATGGGGAAAATAGTAAATGGTATCAAAAAAATCTAGATAAAATCTCCAATGCCCTACAACATGTCATAAACCAGGGGTGAGAAGTATAGTCAAAATATCCCAAAGGAGCTGGTCAAACCAATTGAAACTATGTCAAGTGTACCAAAAAGAAACCAAACTAGCATATGGTAAAGAAAGACCTTCAAAACCCTTCAAAATGGTACAGTAAAAATCAAGTAAAAATATATCTAGGTACCTCAATGTGTATATGAATACCCTGCAAAACATTTGGCATTTATATGATGTATTGATAGGCCAAAGAAATTCAAAAAAATCATGAGACAAGTATTGGCATTTTTGTGACACACCAAATGTAAAAATTCCAAAGAAAATTTCAGAAAATGATAAAATCATAATTCCAATTCTATAAAATTCTAGACACCTCAAGGATTCAGCACAAAACAATTGGGATCAAAAAGATTAATTTTGCTATTTATTATGGTATTTTGAATTAGCATGAAGAAAAAAGAAAAAGAAAAGAACATGAACAAGTACATGAACACATGAGAAAACACATGAAATAGTGAGAATACACAAAAGTGGCAGGGGGAGGGATCTAAACCACGTTCTCCCAGCCCCTTGCACGCCTCAAAATGACGTAGTTTTGAGGGAGATGACGTGGCATAGCGCCTGGCCCTTGGATATGAGGACTAAGTCTTCATTTTTAAGTGATCCAACGCCTACTGTTCATCTTCTTCCTTTGAATGAAAATGAGAGGGAAAAAATCCAGCAAGGGGCATGCGTGGCTGCAGGACAGCAATGGGGGGTGGCCGGAAAATTTCACAAGCTTCTATCTCTCTCAATTCTTGTCCAAATCCAGATTTTTTTTGAACCAAAGTTGTGTGAAATTTTGTGGGGATGAAGAATATGGCATTATTTTGAACTAAAAATCCACTAAAACTCCAAAACCGTGCACATCCATGAAGTTGTCAAGAACCAAAAATTGTCATGAAAGTTCTCTTTTATGTACCAGAATCCATGTAGACCTTGAAAGCAATGCAATGCAACAAAAATGGAGCAAGAAAGACTCATAAATAAGGATATATGTTGAATTCTTTATACCTCCGAAAATGGCTTCCGATAGCCTCACTCAACCACTAATTCTTTGAGAAAATGATATGGACACGTTCTATAATTGATGATGAAGGTGTTTGGATGGAAAGAAAGCCTTGAATTATTGTGAAATTGAAAAATCAATTTTGACTTGAAGCTCACTTTAATGGAGGTTTATGGCCATGTTCATGCATCAATTTTGGCCAAACAAATGTTGAATCAATTCTATAATTGTTGTGGAAGATAATTGTGATGAGAAATGATCAAAAAAGTGGGAGAGAAAAGAATTTGATTTTTGGATTTTTGATTATGGAAGTGGTGAAAAATGTGAGAAAAATGATCACGAATCCTCCCATTTGCCTTGGCCGCATTTGTTTATATATCTTGCCTTGTAAGAATGATCAATGGTCCAAAATTAGCCCTTGTTTCAATCTTAAGGGCTTAGATTCAAAGTGTACCTTAACCATGAAGAAATCTTGAAATAGGCCATGATAAAATCCTCAAATGAAAAATGTAATAATGCCATTGTTCTTAAACATGATTTCCATTCAAAATAAGCACAAATATGACTTTGTTTGATTGAAATTTGGTAACTTTCCAATCTAGGCCATTTCAAAAACTTTCACCAAAGTACCTTCCATGAAACTTCACCTAGGAGCTAGCCCATTGAATCCTTGAGGTATGGTTGACCAAATGACCCCATTTGGAGCAACTTTCATGTTGGAAAAAAGTCCATTTGAGTTATGCAAAGTATTGAACTTGACCTGTAATTTTATGACCTATAATCATACTTTCCCAACTCATTGATAATCTTCAGATGGCCTCTAAGTCAGGGGATGAACCCCACACAAGCATCTGAACTTCTCAAGGGCATGAACCACTTCCTGGTGACTTTAGTGACTC
This sequence comes from Lathyrus sativus, assembly GCA_963859935.3. NCBI lineage: Eukaryota > Viridiplantae > Streptophyta > Magnoliopsida > Fabales > Fabaceae > Lathyrus > Lathyrus sativus. The sequence continues at coordinate 252,700,472 of OZ012739.1, forward strand.
CTAAAGCTCGAAAAAAACCTCTAGGTAGGCCTCTCTTGATGTATATCACACTTAATCCCCTGCATAAATGCTAATGCAATGCTATGATAATGTTATGATGATGTTATGCTAATGCAAAAAAAAGAAGGAAAAGGTTGGGCAAATTTTGGGGTGCAACAGTTGCCCCTATTCAAGTGACTTGGACCTGAATGAGTGAAAAGCGAACAACTTTCAATCAATCAAGGTAAAAGACAGTTGAATACCGAAAGAACCTGGAAATTTGCCAACCGCAGAAATAAACTGCAAACTCTGATTGGGATAGAATCTCCGAAGAAGCCGAACATAATGAACATCTTGAACATCCCACCAAGGGAAAGAGAAACTTAATCAAGTAACTCTGCTTCAGGAAACACATAACTGGCCATGGTCCGAACACCACATGGGCCAAAGAAAAATCTTTCGAATCGTCAGAATCTGAATACTCAACGCACGATAGGGCCACATCAAAATCTGTCAGAATCTGGATACTCAACGCACTGACCGGAGCCTGGATGCTCGACGTAACTGGTGATTTCACTGGGGATTTACCGGAGCCTGGATACTCGACGGACGAAGCAATACATCACAAATCGAACATTCACCGGAATTTGGACATTCAACGGAGAGAGAGTACTATCGCAACACTTACTAGGGTGTGTATACCCAACTGCCTTTATCGGAGTCCGAACACTCAACAGACAAAGCAAAACGTTACAAATTGGAAATTTCACCGGAATCTGGATATTCAACAGAGGAGTCGGGGCTTGAACGCTCAACGTAACACATCGGAGTCTGAACACTCAACACAAAAAACCGGAGGCTGACAACTCAACGAAAACACACCGGAGCCTAAACACTCAACGCAACAAACCGGAGTCTGAAAACTCAACGAAACTACAAATCGGAGCCTGGATACTCAACGAAGCAACAAATCGGAGCCTGGATACTCAACGAAAACACACCGGAGTCTGAACACTCAACAAAGCAGCAAACCGGAGTCTGAAAACTCGACGAAACTACAAATCGGAGTCTGGATACTCAACGAAGCAACAAATCGGAGCCTGGATACTCAACGAAAACACACCGAAGTCTGAACACTCAACGAAGCAGCAAACCGGAGTCTGAACACTCAACGCAACAAACCGGAGCCTGGATACTCAACGGACGAAAACGCACCGGAGCCTGGATACTCAACGAAGCAACAAACCGGAGCTTGGATACTCGACGGACAAAACCGTACCGGAGCCTGGATACTCAACGAAGCTAACAAACCAGAGCCTGGATACTCGACGAAGCAACAAATCGGAAAGAGAATACTACAAATACTTATCAAGACCACCTTACAAAATCTTTACCGGAGTCCGGATACTCCACGAGAGAAAGAATCAATACAAACTGGAGAATTACCGGAGCCTGGATACTCGACGGAATAGCCACGAACACTAATAGGGGTCTAGACCCTTGCTTGATTTTACCGGAGTCTGAACACTCACCATACTGACCGGAGCCTGAATACTCTACGTAAAAACTGATGTCTGAATACCACAATTCCATGCTGGGGAGAAGAACTCTGAACAACTTTGGAAGATACGATCCCAACTCTGCTGAGGGGTATACTAATAAACCTGGAGTTACAAACTTTACTGGAAATGAACAACTCTCTGCTGGGGATGAGCGACTTTTGCTGAGGAACGGGGTAAAGGTCCTGCACGCTCCCTGGAACACATCTTACACTGTTGGGGGTCACGAACGACTTGCTGGAGCATATTCCACACATGCCTGGTGGATAGAAATCTGATCTCGACTCGCTGGGGAACGAACCCATACTCGTACTCTGTGGGGATTAGAGGTACGCCTGACCCACTGTTGGGGGTAAAAATGCAACTTCCATCTGCTAGGGAAAGATCTTTGATTGTTAGAAAAATGAGCTTCATCCGAATCTCTCTGAGAAATCTCCCCAAGTGTAATTCCTCTGCCCCAGTCTGATTCTTGGGAAGGTCTACGCTGAGAAGAAAATAGCTTGCTATGAGACGACCCCGAGATGGCTTGCCCCAGAATCTGGACCGCGAGAGGATCCTTGGTTGAATAGTTCAGATAAGCTCTAGAGGTATGGAGAAGAATAAATTATTTTCCTCATAGGGTGGCATGCCCCAGCCTTGCAATGGCTTTGCCCCTGATTGACTAGTTTGTGAAGCGGTACCCCCGATTGCCCCAGATTAACTGATTCTTGGATGGCTGACCTTACTGGGGGTTATTTGATAATAGCTGGCCACAACTCAACGGAGTATTCAGGCATTCTACATTCTATCATGATCAAACTTTCCACTATGGAAACTTTCCTGCAGTCGAGCGCCTACTCGTAAGTAAAACAAGTTGTTTTGCATAAAAGATATATTAAATGCAATGCATATGACAATTTTTTCAAAACCCAATCCTGTTCACTAGAAAAATTTATGACATATAATGAACGAATCAAGTGTCAAAATTAATACAACGCTGTAAGAGGAATCCTTTTTGGAGTCAGTTTCGATGCGATCTTTTACCGAAGTATGCTCTCGAACTAAACCTGTTTCACTTAGGACTTTTGAAGGTTGTAACGTGGTCGGGTTCACGGTTAACAAGGAAGGATATAAGGCTCAAAATTCATTTTAACCCACCCATTCTCCTTGATGTTCTCTAATCCTACGTCTATCTAATTCGACACAAGCGCTCACCTCTTAAAGGTGGAATGATAGGAGTGATGGTTCAGGAAACCACCTGCTTTCTGAAGTGACAGTCATTCCCTTTCCGTCTTTGTAGTGCCTGGGTCACACGATTTCGTTCTTGTTTGAGGATTTTTCTCTTGTAACCCTTTTCGTTTTTTCGCTTTTCCGTTCCCTAATTTTTGCCTGGACTAACTCTTTTGAGTTTCTGATTTTGAAGTCCAGCGGGCTACCCTAATTTTTGCCTAAGTCGCTTGTTTTCAAGATTCGACTTAGCGGGCTTTTTTTTTTTGAACAAATCATGTGACACCGGCTTGTCTGACTTGTTAAAAGACATTGGGACTGTTTCACTCCTTATCGGCAAGGTTTAACCATTGTGGTCCTTTAGGCACGACCTATACAGGTGTGATTGTTCCTCGAACGGACACTCCTTTCGCAATTTGAACGCTTGGTCAAATTAGCTGGCACCTACGCTGCCCCAGGTTAAGATTGAGGGTTTTTCATTTTCAGAAAGAAACTCCTACTACAAGGCTCAACGGGGTTGACAAGGGATTATCTTCCTTATATCTCTGGTGTTTATGGATTTGGAACAATGCCTGTATATTGTCAACAAGTTTTTCTATCCAAGAGCATACAATCAGAAGTTTACACGTCTTTCGGTTTCGTCATCCTCCCCGGATTCCACTTAAACAAGCGTTTGAAATAAAAGAAAGCAATAAAGTGAACACGAATGAATTAATTCAAAACATGCATATTTATTTCATTTTCAATATCAATTGAGAACAACAAGCTTTACAAGCGAAATGTGCAATTAAACAGGAAAGAAACTACAAATGTAAAGCAATGACATGCAAAATGCAGATTGCCAGCTTCTGAGAACTGGGCTTCTTGTATCTTGACTTGTGGGCGACTCAACCGCTTCCGGCTTGTCCGTGGTTTGGTAGAGGATCCTGTACCACGTTGGGCGCTTCATGCGAGAAGTTTATGGCTTTACTGTCAATCAAATCTTGTAGCTTGTGCTTAAAAGCCTTACGATCGTCAATGTTGTGCCCCCGAGTGGAATTCGCAGCGGGCATTTGCATCATAGCCAGGTGGTGGTCGGCCTGTCAGAGGGGCCAAGGTTCTCTTCTGAATTAACTGCAGTTGTAGTAACGTCTGAAGCATTTGGGAGTACGGCATTGGCGGTGTATCAAATACTCTATTCGCTCCCCTCGAATTTTGGTACTTCCTGTTGCCCTGTCGATTCTGTTGTTGTTGTTGTTGTTGCGGTGGTGGTATGGGAATGATAACACTCGCAGCCTGATGATGATGACACTGATCTTGATATCTACCTCTGCCTCTACCCCGAGAGCTTGATATAGAATTAGCGTCGCCTTCACGCTTCTTGTTTCCGAACACTTTCTTCCCTCCACTTGACGAAGGTACTTCTACGGCCTAAATTTTCCCAATCTTAATGCCATTTTCTATACGCTTACCAGTGATTACAAGGTCAGAGAAACTCCCGGACATACAGTTGACGAGCTTTTCGTAGTACATCCTAGATAACATCAATACAAACAAGTCAATCAACTCTCTCTCTACCATTGGAAGCTGCACTCTGGCTGCAAGCTCACGCCACCTCTGGGCGTACTCTTTGAAAGATTCCTCGTTCTTCTGGACGACATTCTGAAGCTGGAACCTGTTGGGAGAAAGGTTACTGTTATACTGGTAGTGCTTCACAAACGCTTCAGCCAAACCCTTCCAACTGCGAACCTGAGAGGGTTCCAAACCCATATACCACTCGAGCGACGACCCTGACAGGCTATCCTGGAAAAAATGCATGAGCATCTTCTCATCATTTGAATAGGCTGACATTTTTCTGTAGTATGAACGTATGTGCACCCTTGGGCAAGTGACACCTTTGTATTTATCGAAGGTAGGAACTTTGAACTTGTACGACACTCGTAAATCAGGGATCAGCCTTAAATTGGCCATGTCGAGCCCCATGGAGTCCTGATTTGTTATATTCCTCATCTGTTCCTCCATCATTCTGAATCTACGATCAGCTTCAGCAGGCAACTCAACGCCTACATCCTTCATAGAGAACACGTCGTCCTGACGATCTTCATTCCATCGTTGGTCCCCATTGCCATACCCTGCGTAGGCGCCCTCCAGACCATAGACGTTCCGATTGACATTGTAACCATAACCAGCGTTACCCAGACCATGGTTAGCAGTACCAGGTCCAAACCCAACATTATGAGCACCATTACCATAACCCAAGTTAACAGTATTACCAAGACCTGTATTACCAGCATTACAAAAACCTGCATTACCAGTAGCATTACCCAGACTAGCGTGGCAGACGCCAATATCACTACCATTCCCGGCCCCTGCAGCAGTTGGGAAAATGAGAGGGAAAATGAGAGGGAAAAAGTCTTCATTTTTTAGTGATCCAACGCCTACTGTTCATCTTCTTCCTTTGAATGAAAATGAGAGGGAAAAAATCCAGCAAGGGGCATGCGTGGCGGCCGGACGGCAATGGGGGGTGGCCGGAAAATTTCACAAGCTTCTATCTCTCTCAATTCTTGTCCAAATCCAGATATTTTTGAACCAAAGTTGTGTGAAATTTTGTGGGGATGAAGAATATGGTATTATTTTGAACTAAAAATCCACTAAAACTCCAAAATCGTGCACATCCATGAAGTTGTCAAGAACCAAAAATTGTCATGAAAGTGCTCTTTTATGTACCAGAATCCATGTAGACCTTGAAAGCAATGCAATGCAACAAAAATGGAGCAAGAAAGACTCATAAATAAGGATATATGTTGAATTCTTTATACCTCCGAAAATGGCTTCCGATAGCCTCACTCAACCACTAATTCTTTGAGAAAATAATATGGACACGTTCTATAATTGATGATGAAGGTGTTTGGATGGAAAGAAAGCCTTGAATTATTGTGAAATTGAAAAATCAATTTTGACTTGAAGCTCACTTTAATGGAGGTTTATGGCCATGTTCATGCATCAATTTTGGCCAAACAAATGTTGAATCAATTCTATAATTGTTGTGGAAGATAATTGTGATGAGAAATGATCAAAAAAGTGGGAGAGAAAAGAATTTGATTTTTGGATTTTTGATTATGGAAGTGGTGAAAAATGTGAAAAAAATGATCACAAATCCTCCCATTTGCCTTGGCCTCATTTGTTTATATATCTTGCCTTGTAAGAATGATCAATGGTCCAAAATTAGCCCTTGTTTCAATCTTAAGGGCTTAGATTCAAAGTGTACCTTAACCATGAAGAAATCTTGAAATAGGCCATGATAAAATCCTCAAATGAAAAATGTAATAATGCCATTGTTCTTAAAACATGATTTCCATTCAAAATAAGCACAAATATGACTTTGTTTGATTAAAATTTGGTAACTTTCCAATCTAGGCCATTTCACAAACTTTCACCAAAGTACCTTCCATGAAACTTCACCTAGGAACTATCCCATTGAATCCTTGAGGTATGGTTGACCAAATGACCCCATTTGGAGCAACTTTCATGTTGGAAAAAAGTCCATTTGAGTTATGCAAAGTATTGAACTTGACCTGTAATTTTATGACCTGTAATCATAGTTTCCCAACTCATTGATAATCTTCAGTTGGCCTCTAAGTCAGGGGATGAACCCCACACAAGCATCTGAACTTCTCAAGGGCATGAACCACTTCCTGGTGACTTTAGTGACTCCTCAAGCACGAATGAAACCTCTAGCTAGGCCTCTCTTGATGTATATCACACTTAATCCTCTACATAAATGCTAATGCAATACCATGATAATGCTATGATGATGTTATGCTAATGCAAAAACAAGAAGGAAAAGGTTGGGCAAATTTTGGGGTGCAACACTATTCAAACTCTCTTAGGGGAAACCAATGATGGCCTGAACGGTTTCCAAGGACTCGACTCTCTTAGAAGACTGCAAACTCGACTGAGGATAGGTAACCAGACGCTGGAATAACTCCTACCTGCCGGTGAGAATACGACTCTGTGGGGAATTTCAATTCTGCTGGAGACTTCAGTCTGAACTATTGAGAGTTGAACACTTACGGATGGTCTTCTACGAGAAAACTGCCTGTTGACCCACTGTTGTGAATGAGTATACACTTCTGTGCATGACTCAGCTGGGGAAATGACGATCCTGCCTAGGATGCATCTGGTTGGGGAGAATCTATCTCCGTTCAGGGAGACACATCAATGCTCATAGTCCCATGTTCAGTCTCCATGGGGAGAAGGAATCATCCTGCTTGGAAACATCTGGCGTACGGCCTGGAGGGTGACGTCCCTGCAACAAAAATGAACAAACAGACAAGATACCCTTTACAAAGGGACCTATCAAGGTTATCATCCTGTGACAATGTTCAGATAATTCTATGTTTCAACAATTATCGGCCTAGGCCAGCAAGTATATGTATGCGCATATTATCAAAAACATCGGGCGTTCTTTTTCGCAAACATAACAGATAAAAGCTAAACAAACAAACAAAAATGCTGAATAGTATATGTTTATTGATAAATGAGCCCCTAAATAGGCAAAATGTTTTACAACAGATGCAAGCTCCTGAAATGAGGAAGTTGCGCAAGCATAAACATACATATACATCAGTATACACAAATGTCGGTAATGTGGTGTAAACGAACACCATGAGTTGATCCCTCTATGACCCACTCGACTTCGATACTTCTCCGACGCTTCAGCTTCAGAAGAGATTGATTTGGATAAACGGCCCTCAGGTCTTCCCAAACCACTAAACAATGAAAGTTCTCAAGTGGAATGCAGTCATTTGCTTTTCTTAATCCCTAACTTTTTCCTGAACCTCCCTTTCGGGTTTTCGATTCACCGAGATACCCTTTTTTGCCAAAGTCGCCCTTTCAGGTTTCCGAATTTGTGGGTGTACATTTTTTCATATATATCCCTAATTTTTGCCCGAACCTTTTTCCTTTTTTATGGTTCGCCAGGATGCCCCATTTTTTCCTGGATATTCTTTTTTCTTTCCAGCGGGTCATTTTTAAGCAAAGTATTTTTTAACTGCGTCCGCGTTCACAGGGGATGCAAAATCTTTGCCATCCATCGTGGATAACAACAAGGCTCCTCCCGAGAAGATCTTGTTGACAACGTACGGACCTTCATAGTTAGGAGTCCACTTGCCCCTGTGATCGAAGTGTGGTGGAAGAATCTTCTTCAGGACGAGATCACCCGTCTGAAAGCTTCTAGGACGCACCTTCTTATCGTAAGCTTTCTTCATTCGGCTTTGGTACAGATGACCATATGCAATCGACGTTAATATCTTCTCATCCATCAGACTGAGTTGATTCAATCGGTTCTTAATCCATTCTGCCTCATCGAGTTTCACGTCAACCAAAACTCGTAAAGAAGGAATCTCAACTTCCAATGGTAGGACAACCTCCATACCATACACTAGTGAGAAAGGAGTTGCCCCGGTTGATGTGCATACCATCGTACGATAACCGTGCAATGCAAATGGCAACATCTCATGCCAATCTTTGTAGGTCACAACCATCTTTTGTACTATCTTCTTAATGTTCTTGTTGGCCGCTTCAACCGCACCATTCATCTTCGGTCGGTAAGGTGATGAGTTGTGATGTTCAATCTTGAAGTTTTGGCATAACTCCTTCATCATCTTATTATTCAGATTCGAACCATTGTCAGTAATGATCCGCTCGGCAATTCCATATCGACAGATGATGTCCTTCTTTATGAATCTAGCTACCACCTGCTTGGTCACGTTAGCGTACGAGGCTGCCTCCACCCACTTGGTGAAGTAGTCGATGGGTACCAAAATGAAGCGGTGACTGTTAGATGCAGTGGGCTCAATCTTGCCTATCATATCAATTCCCTACATGGAGAATGGCCATGGGGATGACATGACATTCAACGGGCACGGCGGCACATGAATTTTATCAGCATACATCTGGCATTTATGACATCTCTTCGCAAATTTGAAACAATCCGACTCCATCGTCAGCCAGTAGTATCCTGCTCGTAAGATTTTCCGCGTCATAGCATGTCCGCCTGCGTGCGTACCAAATGTGCCTTTATGGACCTCCTCCATAAGCAAACTCGCTTCTTTTTCATCCACACATCTGAGTAGCATGAGATCGTGATTTCTCTTATACAGAACTCCATCAAGATTGAGATAGAAATTTCCAGACAGCCTCCTCAAAGTCTTCTTATCCTGGGTTGATGCTCCCACAGGATACTCCTTAGTCATAAGGAAGTTCTGAATATCATGGAACCATGGCTTGCCATCGGAGGCTTCCTCAATTGAAAAAACGAATGCAGGTCTATCAAGATGGGAAATGACAATTCTTGGGGCTTCATTCTAAACATTGACTTTGTACATCGAAGCCAACGTGGCTAAGGCATCAGCCATCTAATTTTCAGCTCTGGGCACATGATGGAGTTCCACTAGATCAAAGAACGGAAGCAGCCTTCTAGCATAATTCATGTATGGAACCAAATTCGACTGACGAGTCTCCCACTCCCCTTTAATCTGGTTAACAACAAGTACCGAGTCACCGTATACATCTAGGTTTTTGATTCTCAAATCAATGGCTTCTTCCAAACCCATGATGCATGCCTCGTATTCTCCTTCGTTATTGGTGACCAGAAAAGTTAACCTGGCAGTAAACGGGATGTGGGATCCTTGGGGAGTCGTGAAGATTTCCCCAATACCACTTCTGTACGAATTAACGGCACCGTCGAATATCAATTTCCACTAGGACTTCCTATCTGGTCCCTCGTCGGGCAACGGTTCATCACAATTTTTTCACTTTGAGAAACATGATATCCTCATCAGGGAATTCAAATTTCATCGGCTGATAATCTTCGATAGGCTGTTCGGCAAGGTACTCAGACAAAACACTTCCCTTGATGGCCTTCTGGGAAACATATTGAATGTCATACTCCATCAATACCATTTTCCACCTGGCAATCCCGCCTGAAAGCGCTTGCTTCTCGAAGACGTACTTGATCGGATCCATCTTCAAAATTAGCATGGTCGTGTGATTGAGCATATACTGTTGTAAACATTTGGCATCCCACGCGAGTGCACAACACGTTTTTTCCAGCATCGAGTAACGGGACTCACAATCTGTGAACTTTGTACTCAAGTAATAAATGGCATGCTCCTTTCTGCCAGTCTCGCCGTGCTGACCGAGAATGCAACCCATGCTATTCTCAAGAACTGCCAAGTACATGATTAGTGGTCTTCCAGCCACTAGGGGTATCAAAATTGGAGGTTCCTGTAGATACTATTTTATCTTGTCAAATGCCTTCTGGAAATCCTCGTTCCAGATAATCGCCTGATCTTTTTTCAATAGTTTGAACATCGGTTCACACGTGGCCGTGAGCTGAGATATAAACCTTGCAATGTAGTTTATTCTACCCAGGAAACCACAAACTTCTTTTTCAGTCTTTGGCACTGGCATATCTTGTATTGCTTTTATCTTAGCAGGATTAGCCTCAATGCCTTTTTCGCTCATAATAAACCCCAGTAGTTTTCCAGACCGTACTCCGAAACTACATTTGTTAGGATTCAACCTCAACCTGAACTTCCTAAGCCTCTCAAAAAGCTTCAGCAAATTGACCAGATGTCCTCCTCCATTTGGGACTTCGCAATCATGTCATCAACATAGACTTCAATCTCATGGTGAATCATGTCATGAAACAAAGTGACCATCGCCCGCTGGTAAGTTACCCCTGCGTTCTTCAGACCAAAAGGCATTACCTTGTAGCAGAACGTTCCCCATGGTGTAATGAACATGGTTTTCTCCATGTCTTCCGGCGCCATCTTGATTTGGTTATAGCTGGAGAAGCAATCCATGAAAAAAAACACGGAAAATTGAGCTGTATTGTCGACCAACACATCAATATGAGGGAGCGGGAAATCATCTTTAGGGCTCGCCTTATTCAAATCCCAATAATCAACGCACATCCGTACCTTACCGTCCTTCTTTGGTACAGGTAATATGTTAGCGACCCACAGAGGGTAAGTAGTGACCGTTAAAAAGCCAGCATCCAGCTGCTTTTGCACTTCTTCTTTGATCTTAACGGCCATATCTGGTCGTGTCCTTCTAAGCTTCTGCTTAACTGGAGGACAATCTTTTCGCAGTGGTAGATGATGGACCACTATGTCAATGTCGAGTCAGGGCATATCTTCATACGACCAAGCAAAGATGTCACTATACTCTCGAAGCATCTCGACCAGTCTTTGCTTAACATCGCTCTGTAATGCAGCCCCTATCCTGACATTTCTGACACGTTCCTCAGAACCCAGATTAACAATCTCAATCTCTTGCTCGTGAGGCAGAATGATCTTATCTTCTTGTTTCAACAATCGGGCCAACTCTTCCAGAAGGTCTTCATCTTCATCAATCTCTTCTTCAGCTTGATATATCGGGTAATCAAAGTCGAAGTGAGTCATAGAAGGTTCAGAGTCGATGTCATCTGTAGTGTGAATCCTGCAATAACAAGGGTTAAGCTTAAGAAGAGGATATGCAGGTTAGCACAAACCGTATTGCCATTTTATTGTTTTTCAAAACAAAAATAAAACAAGAATAACAGAGATCACAAAATTTGAATGCAAAGAAAACGCCCTTTGATTTATTGATAATATGTACACGCATAAGCAATCAAGGCCCTGACAATAAAACCGTTATGCCCCGGGTAGAGCATAAGGTTGTACAATAATTGGAAAAAGATAAAGCATCAGCCTGGGGCTCTGGCCTGGTTTGCACGGCTGAATCCAGAAGTACAGGTCACAATCATTATCTTCGTCGTCTTCAGACACGGTGTTGACATTCTCAAATATCACCCCACCTTTTGTGAACTGAATCGGCCCTCTGACGCACGACACACTGCGAGAAGAGGAAGCATCAGCAGAAGGAGAATACCCCAACCCAAACTTATTTTGCTTGTTAGGGATTTCCAGAACTTGCCCCCAGCCTGGGGCAGAGCCAGCTTGAACAACAGCTCGAGCTTCCTTGAAGGAGGAGAGATTCATCTCAAGTTTCTCGATCATTACCGGAATCGCATCCTTGACTTTAACGGTCTCAAACGCCTGGCACAAAGTTTCGTGGATCTCACCATCCACCTCAACATACTTAAAAGATGACAAATGGCTCACCATTATGTCCTCTTCTCCACAGATGGTCACGATGCTGCCACCCACAGTATACTTCAGTTTCTAGTGCAATGTGGAAGTCACTGCGCCCGCAGAATGGATCCATGGCCGGCCCAATAGACAGCTATAGGTAGGCATGATATCCGTGATATAGAAAACCGCGTCAAGGGTTTTTGGCCCAAATTGAATGGGTAGAGTTACCTCTCCAAAGACGGTCCGCTTAGTCGCATCAAAAGCTTTTACCACCAGATCACTGGGTGTACATATCAGCCCTCTCGTATCCAACCTCATCAGAGATTTCTTAGGGAGAACGTTCAGAGATGATCTTGTGTCCACCAACACATGGGACATAACCGTTCCTCAACATTCTATCGAGATATACAAGGCGCTATTATGGTTCCTTCCTTTCGGCGTCAGCTCTAAGTCAGTAAACCCTTATACGTTACCAGCATTCACATGAGCAACCACTCCCTCTAACTGGTTGATAGAGATCTCTTGCGGTACATACGTTTCATTTAGAACCTTCAGCAAAGCGTTGTGGTGTGCCTCGGAGCACAACAACAAATTCAGAATAGAGATCTTAGACGGCGTTTGATGAAGTTGATCAACGATCTTATAATCACTTTTTTTGATCAGTCTCATAAACTCTTCGGCCTCTTTCACAAGTAGGTTTTTCTCTACCTCACGGGAGGTTTCTTCGACGACCTTACCTTTACCTCTGTCAGTCTTCTCAGCTTTTTCGGCTTTGTCAGCCACAATTTCCGGTGGAGAGAACACTCTTCCACTACGCGTTATTCCCCCCAGTCCCAACTAGGTTGTCAACAGATTTCTCGGATGGCTCCAACTCCAACTTCTGTCCATTGCAATAGACGTCTGCCCCATAGTGCCATGGAACATCGTTAGTACTCTCAAATGGTATAGGCCCAGCCTTCGTTATGGTGATCGTAGGTGGCCTTGATGCAGAAATGGTAATTGTTTTACGAGGTATGGTGATAGTGGCATCCTCATCCTTCTGCTTCAGCATTACTTCCCCTGATCTGTTCTCAGCCCTCCGACTAAACTACAGAATTCCTTCGGTCATCAAACTCTGAATCCCTGCTATCAACTAATCACAGTCGTTTGAATTATTCGCACAATCCATACACAACTTTCCACAACCCGGGAAAATACCTTTCTTCGTCAACTTGGCTTTAACGAAACCAAGTGGTGTTTTCAGGTCTTTGACATCAGTCAATAAGTCCGAATCTTCCTCTTCAATGATGGCGTTAACCCCATCTCCCCCATGGTTGGGCATAGGGTTCTTTGTAACACTCGAAGCATTATCAGAAAAGTTGATTATCTTGGCGTCAACCATATCTTGCACTTTGTGCTTGAATGCCTTACAGTTGTCAATCGAGTGGCCTGGTTCCCCCGAATGAAACTCACATCTCGCATTCGCATCGTAGCCTGGTGGAGGTGTCCCTGTCAAGGGGGCCAAAGTTCTCTTCTGAACTAGCTGCAACTGAAGCAAAGTCTACAAAAGCTGAGCATACGACATAGGTGGGGTTTCAAGATGACGACTTAACAATGGTGCTTTATTCTGGTACCTCCGGTACCCTTGCTGGTTCTGTTGCTGCTGCTGCTGAGGTTGTCGGACAGCAGGAATAGTAATGCTAGCGGCCTACTGGCACTGGCTTTTTCCTTTTCCCCAAGCATTTGACACTGAGCTCGTCTCACCTTCACGTCTCTTACCACTGTAAGGCTTCTTTCACCCTCCAGCTGAGGATACATCTACACCCTGGATCTTTCCGAGTTTAATGCCATTCTCTACATGTTCTCTAGTGATGATGAGGTCGGAGAAACTTCCCGACATACCACTAACAAGTTTCTCATAATAAACCCCTGGAAGAGTAGCTACGAACATCTCAACAAGTTCTTGCTCAACCATCGGTGGCTGAACTCTTGCGGCCAGTTCACGCCACCTATAGGCGTACTCTTTAAATCCTTTGTTGTTCTTTTGAGACAAACTTTGTAGCTGAGCCCGGTTGGGATCCAGATCGCTGTTGTACTGATAGTGGCGTACGAATGCTTCAGCAAGGTCTTTCCACGTACGTACACTTGTGGGTTCCAAACCCATATACCACTCCAGCGAGGGGCCTGACAGGCTGTCCTAGAAGAAGCGCATCAGCAAATTCTCATCTTCAGAATGTGTGGAATCTTTCGATAGTATGACCTCAGGTGGACACGGGGGCAAGTGGTTCCCTTATACTTCTCGAAGTCGGGTACCTTAAACATGGGAGGCACCTTGAAGTCTGAGATCATCCCCAGCTTGGTCATGTCAACGCCTATGGTATTTAGGTTCTCAAAACTCTTCATCTTGTCTTCGAGTGCTTTGAACCTTAAGCGGGCTTCAGAATTCAGTTCGCCCTCAGCTCCCTTCATTGAGAATAAGTCCTCCTGACGATCCTCATGCCAAGGTTGATGGCCATTTCCAACAGCAAACCCAGCAGCATCAAGACCATACAGATTACCAGCACCAGCGTTTCCAGCATTACTCGTTCCTCCAGTATTGCCATTGCCCATACTGTTGCACCCCAAAATTTGACCAACATTTATTTACCTAGCATGACCATCTGCTTCTCATTGGTATGGGTACAGTAGATTAAGAGGTATGGTTACCCATCAAGAGTTATATGAGACTTTGAAGCTAGACAAGAAGGTTATTCAAGTGTTCAAAGGTTGATATCTTTGTCAGAGAACTCAAGAGATCCTCAGAGAGATTGGTTGAAACCAAGGTTGTGTGTCTCATAACTTGAGAGTTGTGGGAGCTCCTCAGATGATTCTGAGGCTATGAGGATGGGCTTGAAGCTTTGAGAGAGCTTATGAGATGTCTTGAAAGCCATCATGAGGCCTAGAGAGGTCATTGTGCAAGAATAAGAAGAAAGCCATGAGTGGTGGAATTAGGGTTTGACTGGGTCAACCCTAGGTCAACTGATGATTTGGAGAGGGTTGAGACCTAATCCCATAGCCATGTGGTCATGGATTGATGCATTAAGATTCTATAAGGATGATTCCTAGACAAACTCATCATGATTTAGGAGTTTGAGAAGTTTTAAGCTAGGGTTTCTAAGGCTTGGCAATGTAAAATCCCCTAGTTTGATCCATATCTTCAAGGAAGTTTAGCTCAAGATGTGATTGTCATCTCATCTTCCCCATAACATGAATGTTGTAGAGCTTGTTCTTAGCTTTAATTTTAGTACTATAAGTCCTTGATAAGATTTATAGAGCCCAAGTTATGACTTTGACAAGTTACAGGTCATCTGAGGTATGTGAATCTGGGTCCTTGAAAGTCACCCAACTTGCATCCAACTTTTGCCCTAGTAGGATTATTCCTATGAACTCTTGGTCAACATGAGTGTTGTTCCTCATCTTCTTAGATTTCTAGAGAGTACTAGAAGTCCTTGATAGGATTTGTAGAACTCAAGTTATGGCTTTGACAAGTCAAGGGCATTTTGGTCATTTGGATATTATAGGTCATTTCAAGCATAAGGCCATATCTCCTATTTCCAAGCTTCAAATGGAAAAATCTTCAACATCAAACTTTCTTAGAATGATGTTTTAAGGCTATTAAGGAGGTCATGAGATGTTGAAAAGGCTTTTATCAAAAAGTGATAAAAATGACCTAAAATGGAGGCATAAGTTAAAAAAGTTGAAATTGGAAATTGGAAATCCCAAGTTACACATCCAAACCATGTCATATAATAGGTCATTTTGACTCTAAAAGACATTCTAAAAACAATGGTTCAGCCACAATTTTGATTTGAGGCCTAGATCATGGGGCTGCTTTGGAAATGGCTTGCTTGCATCTTAAGGCACCAAGGCAAAACTTAAGAAAACTCAATGAACAAGTTAGTTTAGGGTTTCAACATATCATATATCTTATATAAGGATAATTTCAAGTCAGAATTGGTTGCTACAAGGGCTATGGCATGAGATGATACATGATATGAATGAATTCATAAACTCATGACATGAGAATCCCAATTTTTCATGGGATGGTTCTAGATGGTTCTAGATGATTCTAAACCACTCTATATAACCTATAGAACTTGCTTAGATGCAAGGTTGGTGTAAGATTTGAGAGAAGAGAGAGTAGGCCATTTCACTTGCCTCCATTGCAAGTTGAAAGTGAATTCCATATTCTGAACCATTTCCATTCATTCTTTCCATCTAAACACACTCCATTGATCATATTGAAGCTGTGCAGACCAATTTGAGAGCAAAACCATGGTGAATTAAGGAATTGGCATTTGGATTTTCAAGGTTGCAAGTCAGAATCGGATTCTGAGATTCAAGCATTCTCCATCCAATCTTTTGCAAACAGAAGCTCTATCATCATCCAAGGAAGGTTTCTGAAGAATTACAAGGCTTGAAGTGAAGGTTTTCACCATCTGTTAATCAAGAAATACTAGGTTTGCAAAATTCATTCTACACCATAATTTATGCATCTTTAGGTAGAATTGTTAGGTTAGAATTGTTAGAGACCAATAGGAGATGGATTTTGAGAAGTTTGAGAAGGATTGGTGAAGTTTCAGTTGGTGTTACCATTTTTATTTGGACCAAGAACTCGAGCTATGGTGAGTTATAGAATGAATTAGATATCAAGAATCAGTCAGTGTGAGTTGGTGATTAATCTGAGGCAGTTAATTGCAAGAATGGTTGAAATTGATGATTGAGCATATCTTTGATCTTGGATCGGGTTTGAGGATTTAGGATGATTCAATTGATTTTAAGATCATGGTTAGATTCAGCATGAAATTCTGGACAAGATAGGGTTTTGAATTTCCATTTTCCATGGAGATTTGATAAGGTTCGAGTTTGGGGAAGAGGGAGCTTGAAGCTCTGCATTTCCATGGCTTCTCTAAGAACCCTAGCCAGAGGTAGAAGACAAATGCGTAGCCATTGGATGAAGCAAGACTTGTTGACTAGACCAAGATCTCACGGTTGAGATTTA
The DNA here is from genome assembly GCA_963859935.3 of Lathyrus sativus. Taxonomy (NCBI): domain Eukaryota; kingdom Viridiplantae; phylum Streptophyta; class Magnoliopsida; order Fabales; family Fabaceae; genus Lathyrus; species Lathyrus sativus. The sequence continues at coordinate 252,717,358 of OZ012739.1, forward strand.
ATTCCAGTTGAAGAGGGAATCTGAAGATGACCATGAAACACATCGTTTCATTAAAAGGGAATTGGACTGGATTGCTAAAGACACCCCACCTTCATGGCCCATTGGGTTTTGTACTATATTTTGTTGCTTTCTGCACCGTTATCTTTTCATTTTCTTTATGATTTTTAATTGTTTTTTCTGATAATAATTGGGCCTAGCACGCATGACTAACTGCTCCCCCCATTTTGAGCCCATTGATGAATTGAACTGAACGTAGTTGCTATCTGCACCTAGGTTTTCTTATTTTAATTTCTTTTTCTCCATTTTATGTTAATCTTTGAAAAATCATAATAAATAGGAAATTAATGATTTTTGCATGGGGATTTTTTCCCCCATTTCATAATCATGTCTAGAAAATTATCAAATAAAAATATTTGCATTTCAGGCATTTTTAATATTTTTTGTGTATTTTCTCTTTTAATAGCTTTTTAATTCTTTTATGTTGATGCATGAATTTGTAGATTTTTGTTTAGCTAGTTCCCTTAGTATTTTTAGGCCATTATTTTTAGGATAGTTAGATTAGGACTTTATCTCCCCCCTGGATTTATTCCATAATTTTGTGATGAATTTTAGGTTAGCTTTGCTTAGATGATTTTAGGTTGTGTAGCATTAGGTTAATCCTTAACATAGGTCCACCATAACACTAGAATTTTGGGTTTCTAGGTCAAGTTAGACATTGGGGCATATAAGGGTATCAAGGGTAGATATGTAGGATCCCCTAGAAATTATATTAGGTTTTAATATAGTAGTATACTATTTTTAGATGATTTTTTGTAATTGATGATTGTTTGTGTGGCCCTTGGGGGCTTGTATCTTTGTTTGCTTTGCTTGGTGGGCATAGAGAGCTTGGTATTGCTTGGAGGAGCATTGAGGAGAATTGAGGAGCTTGAGAGCTTGATCTTGCTTGTTTTGTTGTTTGTTTTAGGGTTAGGGATTAGGAAGAGTTTAGACCTAGCTAACTTCTTTCTTAAACATGGACGGTATCTTTCACCTCCATTCCTCCCTATGACTCAAAGTTCTTCCATGGTATACACCTCTCTCCTTGGGAGGGATAAGTGATTATACCTAGGAAGTAGAACTTTTGAGGGAACCAGTCCTTTGATGTTAAACCCTTATAGGTCACCTTTGGTGGTCAGTAAGCAGTTTAACACCCCAGCTTATCCAGTTAAGTGATTTCCTCTGGTTTGAATATCTTGAGAGATGTTGAGCTTGAGTGTGAAGATGAAGACTTCATTGAAGAGTGTAGAAGAGGATGAATCCTTGATCATTGCCATTCCAGATGAAGCTTGAAGAGCAACAAGAGCAAGTTGATACTTGAAGACCCCTGAAGATGAAGTAAAGACTGAAGGATGAAGTTGATACTTCTAAGTGATCAGAGAATACTCTAAGAAGCTGAAGCTTGCAGGAAGAGAAGACCAAGTTGAGACTGGTAAAGCAGGGAGAGCTTGAAAGCTTGAAGACTAAGTTAATACTTAGGAGGAGGATTTAATTGAGGTTGATTCTGAAGAGCTTAAGCTTGAAGAACAAAGGAAGTTGATACTTACTTTGATACCTGGGGATCCTGAAGGAATCAAGTGGTTACTTGTGGTTGATAGTGAAGCCTGAAGGTGGAACTGATCAAGAAGCTGAAGCTTGAAGAAGAGATAAGTTGAAACTTATGTTGAAGGGTTGAAACCTGGAAAAGCAAATTGATATTTGACAAGAGTGATGGAAGTCTGAAGACTGAATTGCTGTTGGAGGGGCTGAAGCTTGGAGTTGAGAGAGGAGTTGATCTGCTTTCTTATCTTTTTCTTTGTTGTATTGATGTGTTTTGTTTGACTTGCTTGATGCATTAGAATAAGCTCATATCTAGAATAGCTTTAGTCTAGGAGCATGATTGCACTAGAGGTTGAGCTGCTCCCTCTGCTTGTATTGTTACTGTGTGGCTTTGCTTGCGGGTATTCGGTAGAGCCCTGCTCCCTTGCCCATGTGGTTTGTTTGCTTTATAGCATTTGATTTTATTTTCTTCTGTATGAGTGCAGTTTACTTTTTGCTTGATAGCATGTTTTATATTTCAGTATGATTACTGTTATCCATTATGGCTTGAGGTTGAGACGAGCTTGTGGAGGCTGAAGCCCCACACACATTTCCTCCCTCACTTGCATTGCATGCATTTTACTGTTAAGCTGATGCTTTGTCTGTTTTGGTGTATCATTAACATGATCCCTTAGGACTCTCATTTCCTTTGACAAGGAATTGATGATAGAACTTTAGGTTGAAACCTATGCATGACAACTTCTAGGAGTACCCTGTTCAAACCTCAACCATAGGATGAATCCTTGGCATGACAACAGTAGGACTTGATAGTCTCCCTCCTAGTTGGGCCTGTTCTCTTCTCATCTCAAAACAGTTTAAGATACAGTAATCATGAATGATTTCTTTCGTACGTTACGAGCCTTAAGCTATCTGAGAAAGGATTGTGGGAGAGTTTCTTTTCCACAGTCTGGATGTTTAGTATGGTACCCTTTGGGTGACATGCGACGCATTCACTCTCAGATCATAGTCTCTAGTTCGATTGAAATTGCAAACATAATAAAAAACACTTCTTCCGTAAAAGACAGGAAATAAACCGTAGTGTCCCGAACTACGTAAGCTCTGATCTCTCATACCTGTTGAGAGTACGTAGGCACAATACTGATGTATTGGCGAGCTACCTTCCCCCATAACCCGTCGTAGGGCGAACTACGTTGACTCTGATTTCTCGTTCTCTGATGAGAATACGTAGGCATAAAGTGCGACGCTTTGCCGAGTCAATTTCTTTTCTGTTTTAAGCCAGCCTTGATAGGTAGATAGATAAAACCAACCCATCCAGTAAACACAACAAGCATGGATCCCATCGAGTACGATGGACGCGAGGGGTGCTAATACCTTCCCCTTGCGTAACCGACTCCCGAACCCAGACAATGGTTGCGACGACCTTGTCTTACCCTTTTTCGTCAGGTTTTTCTGATCGTTTCCTTTCCCGCTCTAAGGGATAAATAACGAAAGGTGGCGACTCTTTTGTTGTGCCGACACCCTATTTTCGCGTAAGCGACAGCTGGCGACTCTGCTGGGGACTCCAACGGTTCCCCACGCGAGTCAATCCTAGCGCTTGTATGATTACTTGTTGGGTTGCGTTTATTTATCGCATTTTACTTCTCGCACTTTATTTCCCGCATTTTATTTTCTGTATGATATGATTATTCGTACTGTTGTGGGAAGGGGCATTCTGATGAGTGAGAAGCCAGACCCAGGCTTGAGTGCACCATAGCATTAGTTGTGGAAATTAGTGGGCGCGTGCTTGCTTTGCAGGCACTAGTGTCTCATGAAATCCACGCTCAGACGAGGTTCTCCCGTTTGGCTTCTCTTTCAACCCTTTGGGTTGAGACGGTTGCTGGTTTGGTGGATTGTCGAATCTGGGGACCGATCATTTGTGATTCAGCCGAGTGAGGCCGCTTCAGGAGCTGGTGATGCCACACCTTCTGGGTATCGTATCACCCCTTTTGAATGTCAGTGACGCTGATGAATGCATAGGATGTCGAACTTGAGTCAGTTTAGGTCCATAGCTGTGAGTGGGGTTGGGTTCATTGCAGGAAACTTTGACCTTCAGACCACCTGGTTTTCTTGACAGCGAATCAGTTTTATTGGATCAGAGGATCTTATCATCAGATGTATTTGTTCTTGATAGAGCAGGTTTGGATCAGAGGATCTTATCATCAGATGTAATTGTTCTTGATAGAGCAGGTTTGGATCAGAGGATCTTATCATCAGATGTATTTGTTCTTGATAGAGCAGGTTTGGATCAGAGGATCTTATCATCAGATGTATTTGTTCTTGATAGAGCAGGTTTGGATCAGAGGATCTTATCATCAGATGTGTATTTGTTCTTGATAGAGCAGGTTTTGATCAGAGGATCTTATCATCGGATGTGTATCTGTTCTTGATAGAGCAGAGTTTTCATCATCAGTTGTTTGTTCTTGATAGAGCATATTTTTGATTGGGGTCTGAAGATCTCCTCAGCAGATGTATGTTTGTTCTTGATAGAGCAGATTTTTGATTGGGGTCTGAAGATCTCATCAGCAGCTGTATGTTTGTTCTTGACAGAGCAGATTTCTTGGTCCTACATCGGAGGTCCTTATTATCAGACATTTGTTCTTGACAGAGCAGAATCATGATCCTATGTATATGGCTCTATCAGACGGTTGTTCTTGACAGAGCAGATTTGTGGTCCGATACCAGGGTTTCCTTCTTATCAGATGCAGTGGTTGTTCTTGATAGAGCAAGATTTTGGTTTTGTTGATACAGAATCTCCACAGCAGTTGCCTTGGTCTCCTATTGCATGATTGCATTTTGCATTAGTTTGCATATTCATTTGCATTTCATTAACGTGTGTCTGTGTTGCAGGTACCGTTTTCCCCGATCCAGGATTTCTTGCCTCCTATTGTATTGTTATGGGCTCTTTGAGGAAGACCGTGGCTTACAAGTTCCCTGCCCCTGATGTGGTTAAGTTGACTGGTTTGATAGCTCTAGCAGATGATTCTGTGAGGGATGAGTTCAGAAAGTCTTACGGCAGGTTGCTCAGTTTGGTTCATAAGCCTTCTGTGTTCGAGTTGAATGGGTTGCACGCTCTGCTGCAGTTCTACGACCCTCCGCTGAGATGTTTCACTTTCCAGGATTTTGTTCTCGCACCCACGCTGGAAGAATATGCTGATTTGCTAGGGGTGCCCATCAAGAGGCAAATGCCTTTTGTTCATATGGATGTTGAGCCTGATCTGGCTGGTTTAGCTCCTTCACTTCATCTGGACGCCTCTGAGTTGGTGTTGACTAGTTGGAACAAGGTTCCCGGGTTCTCCTTGCAGTTTCTAGTGGGTAAGGCCCAGCAGTGCGCCAAGGACGGATGTTGGGTCGCGTTCAATGCCATCCTTGCTCTGTGCATATATGGCATCATTCTGTTCCCCAATATGCCCGATTTTGTAGACTTTGATGCGTTTCACATCTTTGCTTCAGGGAATCCAGTCCCCACCTTGATTGGAGATGTCTACCATTCTATCCAATACAAAAATGAGAACAGAAGGGGCAAGAATGTCTCGTGCTGCGTACCCTTGCTTTATAAATGGCTCGATAGTCATCTGCCCACGAGGGGTCCTTTTGTTTCGTCTGCAGCCACAGCTGAATGGTCCGAGCGTCTGATGAGTTTATCTGCAGAGGATATCGACTAGTTTGACAGAGATAGGTTGGGTACTGAGGTGAGCTTCAGCTGCAGCGGGTTTCCAAACGTGCCTTTGATAGGCAGGAAGGGCTGTATAAACTACAATCCGTCTTTGTTGGTCCGACAATTCGCGTATGCTTTGAGAGCTCCGCCTAAGGATGAAGAGGTACAGGAATCTCTGTACTTCACTGGTCTTCTAGAGGGGGATCTGTTGTCCAAGCTTCAGCGCGCGTGGAATGGTATCAGTAAGCGAGGAAAGCCATTGCTGGGAAAAAGCAACAATCAAGCCTACCCTCCGTATTTGACTTGGATCAGAGCCAGAGTAGATGCTATAGGGATGTCGTTTCCTCATGCCAAGCCAGAAAGCCCTCCCATGATTGAAGAGCCTACTATTGTACCCATTCAGCAGCATAATCAGGTGTTAGCTGAGCGGGATGAATTGAAGCGGGCGAACGAAGAACTGGAGAAGGAATTGGCTCAGCTCCGAAGCGAGAGGAACAAATCCGTTCATTCTTTCAAAAGGAAAATAGAGTTGGTGAACCAGCTGGGAACAGACCTGACTAAGCAGATAGCCGAGCGTGAGCGCATGGGTCAAGACTTCAAAGCTGTCAACGACGCACTGGCTACAAAGAAGCAGCACTTGGACGAAGCATATCGGAGGATATCCAAGTTCAACCAGCACTGGAAAGCTTCCCTGGCCACCAGGAAAGAGCGGGAGGATAAGCTGATGCTACAGATCTCCAAGCTGGAAGCCCAGGTGAAGGACAGTGAGAAGAGGTTTGATGAGGAAACCGCTCGCAGATACGCCGCCGAAGGCCAGCTCAACAAAGCTCTAGCTAGCCTGAAGGAGCGCAAGCTGACATTTGAGTCCAAGAAACGAAAGTTAGAAGATTGCTTCGGCGAAGGAGCATGGGAAGGTTCGGTCGAAGGTCTTCAGTATACCATTGTGCAAAGGGAGTTACTCGTCGAGGGGTTACTCACGCTGCCAGATCATCCAGAAACGAAGGAGTTGTTAGAAGAGTATCGCGCCCGTGGCCGTACTTGACTATTTGTATTCCTTTTGTTTTGATCATTGTTGTATGCTGACCATCACCAGGCTTGTTGGCTGAGGTCACGCTGTTAATTCATCTTGTACTCGCTGATGCTATGTACTGCCTTGCTAGGCTTTCTTTATATATGAGATTGTTGTTTCCCTGATCGGACCCGAACTTCTTCTTCTTATTATCAGCACTGGCACTCAGGCACTAGGATCGGAGAGATCTCCCTAACGCACAGACACACGCATGCATTTGCATGAAGCATTTGCATGACGAGCATTTTGTTGTTTTTCCTAACCCTTCTGTGTTTTCCAGGTGTTGCACCCCAAAATTTGACCAACATTTATTTACCCATCAAGAGTTATATGAGGCTATGGAGCTAGCCAAGAAGGTTACTCAAGTATCAAAGGTTGATACCTTTGTCAGAGAACTTAAGAGATCCTCAGAGGAATTGGTTGAAACCAAGGTTGTGTGCCTCATAACTTGAGAGTTGTGGGAGCTTCTCAGATGATTCTGAGACTATGAGGAAGGACTTGAAGCTTTGAGAAAGCTTATGAGATGTCTTGAAAGCCATCATGAAGCCTATAGAGGTCATTATACAAGAATTCAGAAGACTCAGCCATGAGTGGTAGAATTAGGGTTTGACTAGGTCAACCCTAGGTCAACTGATGATTTGGAGAGGGTTGAGACCTAATCCAAGAGCCATGTGATCATGGAATGATGCATTGAGATGCTATAAGGATTATTCCTATACCAACTCATCATGATTGAGGAGTTTGAGAAGTTTTAAACTAGGGTTTCTAAGGCTTGACAGTGTAAAATCCCCTAGTTTGATCCCTATCTTCAAGGCAGTTTAGCTCAAGATGTGATTGTCATCTCATCTTCCCCACAACATGAATGTTGTAGATCTTGTTCTTAGCTTTAATTTTAGTAGTAGAAGTCCTTGATAGGATTTGTAGAGCTCATGTTATGGCTTTGACAAATTACAGGTCATCTGAGGTATGTGAATCTGGGTCCTTGAAAGTCACCCAACTTGCATCCAACTTTTGCCCTAGTAGGATGATTCCTATGGATTCTTAGTCAACATGAATGTTGTAGATAATCTTCTTAGCTTTCTATAGAGTACTAGAAGTCCTTGATAAGATTTGTAAAACTCAACTTATGCTTTGACAAGTCAAGGGCATTTTGGTCATTTGGAGGTTTTAGGTCATTTCAAGCATAAGGCCATATCTCCTAGTTCCAAGCTTCAAATGGAAAAATATTCAACATCAAACTTGCTTAGAATGATGTTTTAAGGCTAGTAGGGAGGTCATGAGATGTTGAAAAGGCTTGTATCAAAAAGTGATAAAAATGGCCTAAAATGGAGGCATGAGTTAATTAAGGTGAATTTGAAAAATGGAAATCACAAGTTATAAGTCCAAACCATGTCATGTAATAGATCATTTTGACTCCAAATGACATTCTAATAACAATGGTTCATCCACAATTTTGATTTGAGGCTTGGATCATAGGGATGCCTTGGAAATGGCTTACTTGCACATTAAGGTACCAAACCAAAACTCAAAAGAAGTCAATACACAAGGTAGTTATGCATTGTAACTCATCCAAAATCTCATGTGGGGATAAATTCAAGTTAGTTACAAAGATTACAAGGGCTATGGCATGAGATAGCATGTAAGGAGAATTGGATTCAAAATACCATGACATGAAAAGTTCAATTTCTCATTGGATGATCCTAGAGGGTTCTAGATGATTCTAAACCACTCTATATAACAAGTGTAACTTGCTCAGATGCAAGGTTGGTGTGAATTGGTGTAGAGAAGAGAGAGTGAGATCCAAATTCTTCTATTGCAAGTCAAATTCAATTTCTTCATTCTTCTTCATTCCCATCCCTTTTTTCTTCACAAACACTTTCCATAGATCCCTCTGAGTGTGTGCATACTGAATTGAAGCTCCATTGATGGAAGATTGAAGGTGTTCCCATTGGATTTGCAAGAAGCCATTCATCATCGGATCTTGAAGTGCAAGCATTCTTCCTCCATTTTTTTGCAAACAGTAGAAGTTTCATCATCCAAGGATCATTCTTGAAGAGTTTCAAGCCTTGAAGGCAAGGATTTCATCATCTGCCATATCAAGAAGCCAGGTTTGCAAAATCTCTTTCACCTCATTATTTAGGCATGGTTAGGTTGAATTATTAGCATAGAATGGCTAGAGACCAATAGGTGATCAATTCTGAAGAGTTTAGGATCATTTGGTGGAGTTTGAGAGTGTGACACCATTACTTGGATGAGCAAGAACTTGTGATATAGTGAGTGATAATGCAAGGTTAATAGCTGGTTTTGATTAGGGCAATGTGAGGATCATTTTGATGCAAAGAAATCCAAGAATTGTTGAAGTTGAGGTTTGAGATTAATTTGAGGTGCACAATCGGGTTTTGTGATGGAGACCAGTTCAATGCATTCTAAGACCATAGGCGTGATCAGGGTGAAAAATGGATCAATTTAGTGTTTTAGATTGTTAATTTTGATGATGATATGAGAGAGCACGAGCAGGTGGAAGAAGAGTGCATGAACTCTGGTTTTTGGAGCTTCCATGGCCAAACCCTAGATTAGAGGAAGAAGATGAAGTCTCAGCCGTGAGATGCATGCGCTGACTCTTGACTCAAGCACTAATCCAACGGTCCATATTTGATTTCGTTTTGGAGGGAATTCAGAAATAATGAAACGCCGCGTTTCATTAAAAGGGTCTTGTGGGCTTGAGTGATCATGACTATCCACACCCCACGCGTGAGGCCCAATCCATTTTGCACTGAATATCATAACTATTTGCACCGCTTCTTTTTCTTTTTTCTTTTTGTTTTATTAATTGTTTTCTGATTGATAAATGGGCCCTGGCGTGTTGCTTTTCGTACCCCCCAGTCTGGGCCCATATGGAATTTGAACTATATCTTGTTACTGATTGCACCCCATCCCTTCATTTCCATTTTTATTTTATTCCAATTTCTTTCATACTTTGAAAAATCATAATAAATTGGAAAATAAAGATTTTTTAATGGGAGTTTTTTCTCCTACTTCAAATTTTTGTCTAGAAAAATATAAAATAAAAACATTTTTCATATCATGCATTTTAGAATTTTTGGTATATTTTCTTCTTTAATTGCATTTTATTTCTTTTATGTTGATATATGAACTTGTAGAATTTAGTTTAGGTAGCTCCCTTAGTATTTTTAGTTCATTCTTTTTAGGATAGTTAGATATAAGTTTTAGCTTCCCCCTGGATTTATTCCATAATTTTGTGATTAGTTTTAGGATAGTTTTGACTAGATGGTTCTAGGTTGTGTAGAATTAGGTTAAACATCAACATAGGTTCATAATAACTCTAGAATTTTGGGTTTTTAGGACAATTTAGACTATGGGACATATATGGGTATTAAGGGTAGGTATGTAGGATCCCTTAGAAATTATATTAGGATTTAATATAGTAGTATACCATTTTTAGTTGATTGTTTGTGTTGCCTTTAGGGCATTGTATTGTTGTTTGCTTTGCTTTGTGGGCTTGGAGAGCTTGGTATTGTTCTAAGGAGCATTGAGAAGCATAGTAGAAGATTGGAAGATTGATTGAGGAGCTTGAGAGCTTGATCTTATTTTCGTTTCTTGTTGTTTTAGGGTTAGGAATTAGGAAGAGTTTAGACTTAGACAACTTCTTTTTCAAACATGGATGGTATCTTTCACCTCCATTCCTCCCTATGATTCAAAGTCCTTCCATGGTATACACCTCTCTCCTTTGGAGGGATAAGTGATTGTACCTAGGAAGTAGAACTTTTGAGGGAACCATTCCTTTGATGTTGAACCCTTATAGGTCACCTTTGGTGGTCAATAAGCAGTTCAATATCCCCCAGCTTATCCAGTAAGTGATTTCATCTGGTTCGATTATCTTGAGAGATGTTGAGCTTGAGTTTGAAGATGAAGACTTCAATGAAGAGTATAGAAGAGGATGAATCCTTGAGCATTGCCATTCCATCTGAAGCTTGAAGAGCAACAAGAGCAAGTTGATACTTGAAGACCCCTGAAGATGAAGTAAAGACTGAAGGATGAAGTTGACACTTCTAAGTGATTGAGATTGATTCTGAAGAGCTGAAGCTTGAAGAACAAAGGAAGTTGATACTTACTTTGATACCTGGAGATCCTGAAGGAGCCAAGTGATACTCATGATTGATAGTGAAGCCTGAAGGTGGAGCTGATCAAGAAGCTGAAGCTTAAGGGAGAAGATAAGTTGAAACTTATGTTGTAGGGTTGAAACCTGGAAAAGCAATTGATATTGGTCAAGAGTGATTGAAGTCTGAAGACTGAGTTGCTGTTGGAAGAGCTGAAGCTTGAAGTTGAGAGAGGAGTTGATCTGTTTTTCTTTTCTGTATTGATGTGTTTTGCTTGACTTGCTTGATGCATTAGAATAAGTTCATATCTAGAATAGGTAGAATCTAGGAGCATGATTGCACTAGAGGTTGGGTTGCTCCCTCTGCTTGTATTGTTATTGTGTGGCTTTGCTTGCGGGTATTCGGTAGAGCCCTGCTCCCTTGCCCATGTGGTTTGTTTGCCTGATGGCATTTTATTTCATTTTTATCTGTATGATTGCAGTTTACTGTTATTGCTTGATAGCATGTTGTTTTGTCTTTCAGTATGATTACTGTTATCCATTCTGGCTTGAGGTTGAGATGAGCTTGTGGAGGCTGAAGCCCCACACACATTTCCTCCCTCACTTGCATTGCATGCATTTTACTGTTAAGCTGATGCTTTGACTGTTTTGGTGTATCATTGACATGATCCCTTAGGACTCTCATTTCCTTTGATAAGGAATTGATGATAGAACTTTAGGTTGAAACCTATGCATGACAACTTCTAGGAGTTCCCTGTTCAAACCTCAACCATAGGATGAATCCTTGGCATGACAACAGTAGGACTTGATAGTCTCCCTCCTAGTTGGGCCTGTTCTCTTTTCATCTCAAAACAGTTTAAGATACAGTAATCATGAATGATTTCTTTCGTACGTTACGAGCCTTAAGCTATCTGAGAAAGGATTGTGGGAGAGTTTCTTTTCCACAATCTGGATGTTTAGTATGGTACCCTTTGGGTGACATGCGACGCATTCACTCTCAGGTCATAGTCTCTAGTGCGATTGAAATTGCAAACACAATAAAAAACACTTCTTTCGTAAAAGACAGGAAATAAACCGTAGTTTCCCGAATTACGTGAGCTTTGATCTCTCATGCCTGTTGAGAGTACGTAGGCACAAGATGGCGATGTCTTGGAGAGCTACCTTCCCCCATAATCCTTCGTAGGCCGAACTACGTTGACTCTGATTTCTCATTCTCTGATGAGAATACGTAGGCATAAAGCGCGACGCTTTGCCGAGTCATTTTCTTTTCTTTTTAAGGCAGCCTTGATAGGTAGATAGAATAAAACCAACCCGTCCAAGTAAACACAACAAGCGAGGATCCCGTCGAGTACGACGGACGTGAGGGGTGCTAATACCTTCCCCTTGCGTAACCGACTCCCAAATCCAGACAATGGTTATGACGACCTTGTCTTACCCTTTTTCGTCAGGTTTTTCCGATCGTATCCTTTCCCGCTCTGAGTGATAAATAACGAAAGGTGGCGACTCTTCTGTTTTGCCGGCACCTTATTTTCACGCAAGCGACAGCTGGCGACTCTGCTGGGGACTTCAACGGTTCCCTGCGAGAGTCAATCCTAACGCTTGTATGTTTACTTGTTGGGTTGTGTTTATTTATCGCATTTTACTTCTCGCACTTTATTTCCCGCATTTTATATTCAGTATAATATGATTATTTGTGCTGTTGTGGGATGGGAGTTCTGATGAGTGAGAAGCCAGACCCAGGCTTGAGTGCACCATAGACTTAGAGTGGAAATTAGTGGGCGCGTGCTTGCTTTGCAGGCACTAGTGTCTCATGAAATCCACGCTCAGACGAGGTTCATCCGGTTGGCTTCACTTTCAACCCTTTGGGTTGAGACGGTTGCTGGTTTGATGGATTATCGACTCTGGGGACCGATCATTTGTGATTCAGCTAAGTGAGGCCGCTTCATGAGCTGGTGATGCCACACCTTCTGGGTATCGTATCACCCCTCTTGAAAGTCTGTGACGCTGATGAACGCATAGGATGCCGTACCTTGAGTCAGTTTAGGTCCATACCTGTGAGCGGGGTTGGGTTTATTGCAGGAAACTTTGACCTTCAGACTACCTGGTTTTCTTGACAGTGAATCAGTTTTGTTGGTACCAGGGTTTCTCAGTTGCAGATTTGTCTGTTCTTGATAGAGCAGGTTTTGATCAGAGGATCTTATCATCAGGTGTTTGTCTGTTCTTGATAGAGCAGGTTTTGATCAGAGGATCTTATCATCAGGTGTTTGTCTGTTCTTGATAGAGCAGGTTTTGATCAGAGGATCTTATCATCAGGTGTTTGTCTGTTCTTGATAGAGCAGGCTTTGATCAGAGGATCTTATCATCAGGTGTTTGTCTGTTCTTGATAGAGCAGGTTTTGATCAGAGGATCTTATCATCAGGTGTTTGTGTGTTCTTGATAGAGCAGGTTTTGATCAGAGGATCTTATCATCAGATGTGTGTTTTTCTTGATAGAGTAGATTTTTGGGGTCTGAAGATCTCATCAGCAGATGTTGTTTGTTCTTGATAGAGCAGATTTTGGGGTCTGAAGACCTCATCAGCAGATATTTCTTGATCATACATCTGAGGTCCTTATTATCAGACATTTGTTCTTGACAGAGCAGAATTATGATCCTGTGTATATGGTCCTATCAGATGGTTGTTCTGGGCAGATCAGATTTGTGGTCCTACGCCGGGGTTCTCTTATTATCAGATGCAGTGGTTGTTCTCGATAGAGCAAGATTATGGTTTTGTTGATACAGAATCTCCACAGCACCAGTTGCCTTGGCCTCTTATTGCATGATTGCATTTTGCATTAGTTTGCATGTTCATTTGCATTTCATTAACGTGTGTCTGTGTTGCAGGTACCGTTTTCCCCGATCCAGGATTTCTTGCCTCCTATTGTATTGTTATGGGCTCTCTGAGGAAGACCGTGGCTTACAAGTTCCCTACCCCTGATGTGGTTAAGTTGACTGGTTTGATAGCTCTAGCAGATGATTCTGTAAGGGACGATTTCAAAAAATCTTATGGCAGGTTGCTCATTTTGGTTTGTAAGCCTTCTGCGTTCGAGTTGAATGGGTTGCATGCTCTGCTGCAGTTCTACGACCCTCCGCTGAGGTGTTTCACTTTCCAGGACTTTGTTCTCGCACCTACGCTGGAAGAGTATGTTGATTTGCTAGGTGTGCCTATCAAGACGCAGATGCCTTTTGTTCATATGGATGCTGAGCCTGATCTGGTTGGTTTAGCTCCTTCACTTTATTTGGACGCCTCCGAGTTAGTATTGACCAGTTGGAACAAGGTTCCTGGGTTCTCCTTGTAGTTTCTGGTGGTTAAGGCTCAGCAGTGTGCCAAGGACGGATGTTGGGACGCGTTCAATGCCATCCTCGCTCTATGCATATATGGCATCATCTTGTTCCCCAACATGCTCGATTTTGTAGACTTTGATGTGTTTCACATCTTCGCTTCAGGGAATCGAGTCCCTACCTTGATAGGAGATGTCTATCACTCAGTCCACTACAAAAATGAGAACAGGAGGGGGAAGAACGTCTCATGCTGCGTACCCTTGCTGTACAAATGGCTTGAAAGTCATCTGCCCAAGAGGGGTCCTTTTGTCTTGTCTGCTACCACAGCTGAGTGGCCTGAGCGTCTGATGAGCTTATCGGCAGAGGATGTTGACTGGTTCGACAGAGACAGGTTGGGTACTGAGGTGATCTTCAGTTGCAGCGGGTTTCCAAATGTACCTTTGATAGGTAGGAAGGGCTGTATAAACTACAATCCGTCGTTGCTGGTTCGACAGTTCCCGTATGCTTTGAGAACTCCGCCGAAGGAGGAAGAGGTACAGGAATCTCTGTACCTCACGGGTATTCTAAAAGGGAATCTGTTGTCCAAGCTTCAGCGCGCGTGGAATGGTATCAGTAAGCGAGGAAAGTTGTTGCTGGGAAAAAGCAACAATCAAGCCTACCCTTCGTATTTGACTTGGATCAGAGCCAGGGCCAATGCTATAGGGATGTCGTTTCCTCATGCCAAGCCAGAAAGTCCTCACACAATCGAAGAACCTACTACTGTGCCCATTCAGCAGCATAACCAGGTATTGGCTGAGCGGGATGAATTGAAGCGGGCGAACGAAGAACTGGAGAAGGAATTGGCTCAGCTCCGAAGCGAGAGGAACGAGGCCGTCCATTCTTTCAAAAGGCAGACAGAGTTGGTGAACCAGCTGGGTACAGACCTGACTAAGCAGATAGCCGAGCGTGAACGCATGGGTCGAGACTTCAAGGCTGTCAACGACGTACTGGCTACGAAGAAGCAGCACTTGGACGAGGCATATCGGAGGATATCCAAGTTCAACCAGCACTGGAAGGCTTCCCTGGCCACCAGGAAGGAGGGAGAGGATAAGCTGATGCTGCAGATCTCCAAGTTGGAAGCCGAGGTGAAGGACAGTGAGCAAAGGTTTGATGAAGAAACCGCCCGCAGATACGCCGCCGAAGGCCAGCTCAACAAAGCTCTTGCTAACCTGAAGGAGCGCAAGCTGACGTTTGAGTCCAAGAAGCGGAAATTAGAAGATTGCTTCGGCGAAGGAGCATGGGAAAGTTCAGTTCAGGGACTTCAGTATACCATTGTGCAGAGGGAATTGCTCGTCGAGGGGTTGCTCACTTTTCCAGATCATCCAGAGACGAAGGAGTTATTAGCAGAGTATCGCGCCCGTGGCCGTACTTGACTATTTGTATCCCTTTTGTTTTGATCTTTGTTGTATGCTGACCATCACCAGGCTTGTTGGCTGAGGTCACGCTGTTGATTCGTCTTGTACTCGCTGATGTTATGTACTGCCTTGATAGGCTTTCTTTATATATGAGATTGATGTTTCCACGATTGGGCTCGGACTTCTTATTATTATTATTATCAGCACTGGCACTCAGGCACTAGGATCGGGGGAAATCTCCCAAACACACAGACACACGCATGCATCTGCATGAAGCATTTGCATGGCGTACATTTTGTTGTTTTTCCTAACCTTTAGTGTTTACAGGTTTTTCAGGTTTACAGGCCCCAGGCTGTTTCCGGTGACTCCAGGATTGATCAGAGGCTAATTCACCGTTATCCAACTAGAGCTAATCAGACCAGGATCATGGATCAAGTGCAGACAGATGTCCAGGAGCTCCACGAGAGGATGGATCGCTTTATGGAACTTATGCAGGTGGTCGCCAATGGTCAGGACCAGCTCAGGACTTTGGTTCAGCCTTTGATCTCCAGGGTTGATAGCAATGGCATACTTCATGGCGGGGCTGTGCCTACTCCTCCACCAGTTGATACTCTGCAGAATGGTGTTCCCGTGGCCGGGGGCAACGGCAGTGCTAATGGCAATGTGATGGCTAATATCGGACTCAATACGACGGGCGTCGGCAATGGGAGTCTGGGAGCTAATGTCAACATCGGGCCGGTCAACGGCAATGCAGGCGTCGGGAATCTGTTAGTGCCTCAACCATGGCTTGAGGATCATCAGGATGATGTGTTCTCTCAAAGAGGTGCTGAGGGGGAGCTGAATGCTGAAGCGCGGCTCAGATTCAAAGCACTTGAAGATAAAATGAGAGATATTGAGAATCAGAATACTTTGGGCGTTGATATGTCCAAGTTGGGGTTAATTGCTGATTTTAAGGTACCTCCTAAGTTCAGGGTGCCTGACTTTGAGAAGTATAAGGGCACCACTTGCCCTCGTGTCCACCTGCGATCGTACTACAGGAAGATGTCTGCCTATTCCGAAGACGAGAAGTTGCTGATGCACTTCTTCCAAGATAGTCTTTCCGGGCCATCCCTCGAGTGGTACATGGGTCGGGAGCCCACTAGCGTGCGCACATGGAAATATCTCGCTGAAGCGTTTGTCCACCATTATCAGTATAATAGCGACTTGGCCCCGAATCGAGTCCAGCTCCAGAACCTCTCGCAGAGGAATAATGAAGGATTTAAGGAGTACACCCAGCGGTGGCGTGAGTTGGCAGCCCGGGTTCAGCCGCCGATGGTTGATCGCGAGCTCGTGCAGATGTTTGTGGCTACCCTCCTAGGGATTTACTATGAAAAGTTAGTCAGCGGTATGTCTGGGACGTTCTCCGCTCTCATTACCATGGGCGAGCATGTCGAGAATGGTATTAAGATCGGGAAAATTCAAGGTGAGTCATCCTCAGCTGGAGGAGGTGGAAAGAAACCTTATGCTGGTAAACGACGAGAAGGCGAGACGAGCGCTGTGACCAACGCTCGAAGAAAGGGCAAGGGCCCTCAGCAGCAGATAGCCAGTATAAATATCCCAGCAGCTCCGCAGCAGCAGCAGCAACCGAATCAACAGGGATATAGAAAGTACCAGAACCGGGCATCTCTAACAAACCGTCAATTCGAAGCTCCGCCCATGTCGTACGCGCAACTCTTGCAGACGTTGCTTCAGCTTCAGTTGGTTCAGAAGAGGACGATGGCTCCCTTGACAGGGGCACCTCCACCAGGGTACGACGCAAATGCCACTTGCGATTTCCATACAGGGGCACCAGGCCACACAATTGAGAACTGCAAAGCCTTTAAGCACAAGGTGCAGGACTTGGTAGATGCCAAGATCATTAACTTCTCCGATAACGTGCCCAATGTCACGAAGAATCCTATGCCGAATCATAGGGGAGGCGGAGTGAATGCCATTATCGAAGAAGAGAGCGTAGATCTGTTGACTGATGTCAAAGACCTAAAGACGCCGCTTAGTTTCGTCAAAGCTAAGTTGCTGAAAAGAGGGTTCTTTCCGGGATGCGGAGAACTATGCATGGACTGTGCTACACATTCTGATGGATGTGAGCAATTGGTAGAAGGAATCCAAAGTCTGATGACTGAGGGGATTCTGTAGTTCAGCCGGAGGGCTGAAAGTGTATCAGGAGAGGTAGTGTTGAAGCAGGCCGATGAAGTCGCCACCATGACCATTCCTCGCCAGCCAATTACTCTTTCTGCGCCCCGACCGCCTACAATCACTATTACCAAAGCTGGGCCGATACCATTCGAGAGCACTAACGCCGTTCCGTGGCATTATGGGGCTGAAGTCTATTGCAACGGTCAGAAATTGGAGCTAGAGCCGTACGGGTCGACTGTGGAGAATCTCGCAGGAATCAGTAGTATTACCCGTAGCGGAAGAGTGTTTGCACCGCCAGAGGTCACGGCAGAGAAAGCGGTCAGAGCTGATGCGGCCGATAAGGATTTGCTGGTCAAAGATGCCGAGGAGTTTATATGGTTAATCAAAAAGAGCGACTACAAGATTGTAGACCATCTTCATCAGACGCCTTCGAAGATTTCTATTCTCAACCTGTTACTGTGTTCTGAAGCACACCGCAACGCGCTACTGAAGGTATTGAACGCTGCCTACGTACCGTAAGAGATATTGGTGGATCAGCTAGAAGAGGTGGTAGCCCACGTTAATGCTGGCAATGGGCTAGGTTTCACAGATTTAGAGTTGACGCCTAAAGGGAGAGATCACAACAGCGCCCTGCACATCTCGATAGAGTGTAGGGGCACTATCATGTCGCACGTCCTGGTGGACACGGGTTCGTCGCTTAATGTGCTTACGAAGAAGGCGTTAATGAAGTTGGACACTCGCGGATTGCTTTGCACACCCAGTGATCTGGTTGTGAAAGCGTTTGACGGAACTAAACGCCACGTTTTCGGAGAGTTGACCCTGCCGATCCAAGTCGGCCCGGAAACGTTCGACACGGTCTTTTATATCATGGACATCATGCCTGCCTATAGTTGCCTCTTGGGCCGGCCATGGATCCATGCTGCTGGTGCCGTGACCTCCACGTTGCACCAAAAGCTCAAATATGCTGTCGGGGGAAGCATAGTAACAGTTTACGGCGAGGAGGACATAATGGTGAGCCATTTGTCATCCTTTAAGTATGTTGAAATGGATGGCGAAATCCATGAAACTCTCTGCCAGGCATTTGAAGCGGTCAAAGTGAAAGAGGTAGCTCCTGTAGTCACAGAAAAGCCAGAGATGAATCTATCCTCGTTCAAAGAAGCTCGGGCCGTTGTCCAAGCTGGAGCCACCCCAGACTGGGGGCATATTTTGGAGATACCAAACAAGCAGGATAAGTTTGGGTTGGGGTATTCTCCCAGAGCTGAAGCTTCTTCTTCTTCGTCTTGCAGCGCGTCACGGGGTAAGGGGCCGATCCTATTTACCAGTGGCGGAGTAATCTTCGAAAGCATCAACGCGGCGTCTGAAGACAGCGGGGATAGCGATTGTGATCTCGACTCTTGGATTCAGCCAAGCAAGCCGAGCGAGAAACTCAACAATTGGACCATCAAGGATATTATCCAGCTGACAAGTGAAGAGTAATGATTTACTTTTTCCAATCATTGTACAACCCTATGTCCTACCCGGGGCATAGCGGTTTTATTGTCAGGGCCTTGTTGGATTATGTACATGCATTTTGTTAATAAATCAAAGGCGTTTTCTTCGTATTCAAATATTGTGATCTCTGTTATTCCTGTTTTGTATTTGTTTTGAAAAACAGTAAAATGGCAATGGGGTTTGTGCTAACCTGCATATTCTTGTTTTAAACTTAACCCTTGTTATTGCAGGATCCACATAACAGATGACATCGACTCTGGACCTTCTACGGCTCACTTCGACTTCGATTGCCCGATCTATCAAGCCGAGGAGGAGATTGATGAATACGAAGACCTTCCTGAAGAGTTGGCCCGCTTGTTGAAACAAGAGGAAAAGGTTATTCTGCCTTATGAAGAGGAGATTGAGATCGTAAATCTGGGTTCTGAAGAGCTCGTCAGAAACGTCAGGATAGGGGCTGCGTTGCAGAGTAATGTCAAGCAGAGATTGGTCGAGATGCTTCGAGAGTATAGTGATGTCTTTGCTTGGTCATACGAAGATATGCCCGGACTTGACACGGACATCGTGGTCCACCACTTGCCGGTGCTTAGGAGGACGAGACCAGACATGGCCGTTAAGATCAAAGAAGAAGTTCAGAAACAGCTCGATGCTGGCTTCTTAGCGGTCACCACTTACCCTCCGAGGGTCGCCAACATAGTGCCTGTACCAAAGAAGGACGGTAAGGTACGCATGTGCGTCGATTATCGGGATTTGAATAGGGCGAGCCCTAAAGATGATTTCCCGTTGCCTCATATCGATGTGTTGGTCGACAACACAGCCCAGTTCTCCGTGTTTTCGTTCATGGATGGCTTCTCCGGTTACAACCAGATCAAGATGGCGCCGGTGGACATGGAGAAAACGACGTTTATCACCCCCTGGGGAACATTTCGCTATAAGGTAATGCCCTTCGGTCTGAAGAACGCAGGGGCTACTTACCAGCGAGCAATGGTGACTTTGTTTCATGACATGATTCATCATGAGATTGAAGTCTATGTTGATGACATGATTGCAAAGTCCCAAACGGAGGAAGAGCATCTGGTCAACTTATTGAAGTTTTTTGAGAGGCTTAGGAAATTCAGGTTGAGGCTGAATCCTAACAAATGCACTTTCGGAGTGCGGTCCGGAAAGTTGCTGGGGTTTATCGTAAGCGAACGAGGTATCGAGGTTGATCCTGCGAAAATAAAAGCCATTCAAGAAATGCCAGCGCCGAAAACAGAAAAAGAAGTTCGTGGTTTCTTGGGCCGAATAAACTACATTGCAAGGTTTATCTCTCAGCTCACAGCCACCTGTGAATCGATGTTCAAGCTTTTAAAGAAAGATCAGGCGATTACTTGGAATGAGGATTTCCAGAAGGCATTCGATAAGATAAAGCAATATCTTCAAGAACCTCCAATCTTGATACCCCCAGTGGCTGGACAACCATTAATCATGTACTTGACAGTTCTTGAGAACAGTATGGGGTGTGTTCTCGGTCAGCATGACGAGACGGGCAGAAAGGAGCATGCCATTTACTACTTGAGTAAAAAGTTCACTGACTGTGAATCTCGATACTCGATGCTGGAGAAGACGTGTTGTGCACTAGCTTGGGCCGCCAAACGTTCACGACAGTACATGCTCAATCACACCACTATGCTAATTTCGAAGATGGATCCGATCAAGTACGTCTTCGAGAAGCAGGCTCTTTCGGACAGGATTGCCAGATGGCAAATGGTGTTAACGGAATATGATATTCAGTACGTTTCCCAGAAAGCCATCAAGGGAAGCGTATTGTCTGATTACCTTGCCGAACAGCCGATCGAGGATTACCAGCCGATGAAGTTCGAATTCCATGACGAGGATATTATGTTTCTCAAAGCGAAGGATTGCGATGAGTCGTTGCCCGACGAGGGGCCAGATAGGAAATCCCAGTGGAAATTGATATTCGATGGGGCGGTTAATTCCTACGGAAGTGGCATCGGGGCTATCATCACGACTCCCCACGGATCCCATATCCCGTTTACTGCGAGACTGACGTTTCCAGTTACCAATAATGAGGCGGAGTACGAAGCATGCATCATGGGTCTAGAAGAGGCAATTGATTTGAGAATCAAGAACCTAGACGTATATGGTGACTCAGCGCTTGTGATCAACCAAATTAAAGGGGAGTGGGAGACTCGTCAATCGAATTTGGTGACGTACATGAATTATGCCAGAAGGCTACTTCCGTTCTTCGATCGAGTGGAACTCCATCATGTGCCCAGAGCAGAAAATCAGATGGCTGATGCCTTAGCCATGTTGGCTTCAATGTATAAAGTCAATTTTTGGAATGAGGCTCCAAGAATTGTCCTTTCCCATCTTGATAGACTGGCATTTGTCTTTGCAATCGAGGAAGCCGCCGACGGCAAGCCATGGTTCCATGACATCCAGACCTTCCTTATGACTAAGGAGTATCTGGCGGGTGCGTCAACCCAGGATAAGAAGACTCTGAGGAGGCTGTCTGGAAATTTTTATCCCAATCCTGATGGAGTGTTGTATAAGAGAAACCAAGATCTCGTGCTACTCAGATGTGTAGATGAGAAAGAGGTGAGTATGCTCATGGAAGAAGTCCATGAAGGCACATTTGGTACGCACGCCGGCGGGCATGCTATGACGAGAAAGATCTTGAGAGCAGGATATTACTGGCTGATGATGGAGTCTGATTGCTTCAGATTCGCGAAGAGATGTCATAAATGCCAGGTTTATGCTGATAAAGTTCATGTGCCGCCGTGCCCGTTGAATGTCATGTACTCCCCGTGGTCGTTCTCCATGTGGGGCATCGACATGATAGGCAAGATCGAGCCCACTGCATCTAACGGTCCTCGCTTCATTCTGGTAGCTATCGACTACTTCACCAAGTGGGTGGAGGCAGCCTCGTATGCTAATGTGACCAAGCAGGTAGTGGCTAAATTCATAAAGAGGGACATCATCTGTCGTTACGGAATTCCCGAGCGGATCATTACTGATAATGGTTCGAACCTGAATAACAAGATGATGAAGGAGTTGTGCTAGAGTTTCAAGATCGAGCACCACAACTCATCTCCTTACCGGCCGAAGATGAATGGCGTTGTTGAAGCAGCCAATAAGAACATAAAGAAGATTGTTCAGAAGATGGTTGTGACCTACAAAGATTGGCACGAGATGCTGTCGTTTGCATTGCACGGTTATCGTACGATGGTACGTACGTCGACCGGGGCAACTCCTTTCTCCTTGGTGTATTGTATGGAAGTTGTCCTACCGTTAGAAGTGGAGATCCCTTCTTTGCGAGTTTTGGTTGATGTAAAACTCGACGAGGCAGAATGGATTGCGAACCGTCTGAACTAACTCAACCTGATGGACGAGAAGAGGTTAGCATCGATTGCGTTTGGTCATCTGTACCAAAGCCGAATGAAGAAAGCATATGATAAGAAGGTGCGTCCCAGAAGCTTTCAGACGGGTGATCTCGTCCTGAAGAAGATTCTTTCGCCACACTCCGATCACCGGGGCAAGTGGACTCCGAATTACGAAGGTCCGTACGTCGTCAGCAAGGTCTTCTTGGGAGGAGCTTTATTGTTATCCACGATGGATGGTGAAGTTTTGCATCCCCGGTGAACGCGGAAGCAGTTAAAAAATACTTTGCTTGAAAGCGACCCGCTGGACAAAAAAAGAGAGTCCAGGCAAAAAAGGGGCATCCCGGCGAACCAAAAACAGAATAAAAGGTTCGAGCAAAAATTAGGGATATAAATCGAAAAAATGTACACCCGCAAAGTCGAAAACCTACACTGGGCGGCTTCGGCAAAAAAGGGTATCCCGGTGAACTGAAAACCCGCAAAGGGCGGTTCACGCAAAAGTTAGGGATTTGAAAAAGCAAATGACTGCGTTCCGCGTGTGGACTTTCATTGTTTAGTGGTTTGGAGGACCTGAGGGCCGTTCATCTGAATCAATCTCTTCCGAAGCTGAAGCGTCGGAGAAGTATCGAAGTCGAGTGGGTCATAGAGGGATCAACTCATGGTGTTCGTCTACGCCTCGTTGCCGACATTTGTACATACTGATGTATATTTATGTTTTATTTTGTGCAACTTCCTCATTCTAGGAGCTTGCATCTGTTGTAAAACATTTTTACCCATTCAGGGGTTCGTTACCAATAAAGTGCATATTATTCAGCAATTTTGTTTGCCTGTTTAGCATTTATCTGTTTTGTTTGCGAAAAAGAACGCCGATGTTTTTGATAAAATGCGCATACATAAACCTACTGGCCTAGGCCACTGATTGTTGAAACAATTAATTACTTAAGCGTTGTCACGAGATAATAACATTGATAGGCCCCTTTGAGAAGGGTGTCTTGTCTGTTTGTTTGTGTTGTTACAGGTGTAGCATATTTCAGACAGTGCACTGTGCGCATCCCTGAAGCAGGATGATTCCTCCTTCTCCACCAGAGTTCAGTAGCCTCTCCCCGCAGAGTATGAACGCGAGATAATGAGAATTGATATGTCTCCCCAGGCAGAGATGATTCTCTTTCCCCAGGCAGACGCATCCTGAAGGAACGTCGTCTCCTCAGCTGAATCAGGCGCCGAAGCTCGGGTTTCTCCCCCAGCACCGGGTCACAAGTGCAGGTTTCGTAGGAAGCTATTCGTACGCCAAAGTATGCAACAACTGATGGTGCCAAACTGAAGTCTCCAGCGGAATTGAAATTCCCCCACCAGAGTTGTACTCTCCCCCAAAGTCGGATGATTCCTTCTTCCCCAGCGGAATTGAAATTCCCCACCAGAGTTGTACTCTCTCCAGTGAAGCAGTTGGGACCATGATTGGTTTTCCCCAGTAGAGTGTTGAACAGCTGATGTTGTATTTCCCCCAGAGTTGTACTCTCCAGTGAAGCAGAATGATTTCTCCTTCCTCAGCCAAGTTTGCAGATACCCCAAGAGAGCCGAATCCTTGGAAACTCCTCAAGCCATGATTGGTCTTCCCCAGTGGAGTGTTGAGCAGCTAAAGTTGTTTCCCCACAGAGTCAAAATCTCCAGAGAAGTAGCCATGAAGGCCACGCAGTTCACTCCCGCGATTGACATCGCTTTCCCTCAGCAGGTCCAGGTTCTCGTAGAGCTTCGTTCCCCTGCAGCAATCAACTGAAGTTGTTTCCCCCGCAGCAGCCAACTGAAGTTGTGTCCCCTACGGAGTCCAATTGATATTGGCGTGACCATGTTCTCCTCAGCAGGATGATTCCTCTATTTGAGTAGTTCTTCCCCCTTGACAGGAGGATTCTCCCTTCGGCATTTATTTTGCTGACTGGATCGCATCATTGTGCATGATTGCATAGCATTTATCATAAACGCGTAGCATTTCCACCGTGTGGGGCATTGTGCCGTTGCCGAAGCATATGCATAATAAACATGATCTAGGTTGCTACCATTCCTGTTTTGCAGGTGTTCCGCCGCAGAATTGATTGCTCAGGATGATTCCTGACATTCTCCCCAACGAAGTCGCTTGCTCAAGATGATTCTTGAGATCCCCAGCGAAGTCTTCAGTTCAAGATGATTCTTGAATTCCTCAGCAGGGCCGTTTGCTTAAGATGATTCTTAAGACCCCAGTAGAGTCCCCAGTGAAGGTTGCCCAGGATGAGTCCTGAAGCCCCAAGAGAGCCGAATCCTTGGAAGCTGCTCAAGCCATGATTGGTTTGTCCCCGACAAGAGTTGCCCAGGATGATTCCTGGAATCCCCAACAGAGTGTTCGCTCAGGATGATTCCTGAAATCTCCAGGTTCGTTATCAGTTCATGAGGATTCTTGAAAGTCCCCGACGGAGTTATGTGTCCAAGATGACTCTTGAAGTCCTCAGCAGAGTTGATTCATCCAGAATGATCTCTGGACCCCCGGAGCGGAGTTACTTGATAGTTCTCCAGATTCCCCCCAGCGGCGAAGCGTCCTCCCCAGCAGGTTCCTAACGGCGAAGTTGAAACCTCCTTTAAAGACTCCATGATTGAAGTCTGACCGTGTTAACGAAGCAGTTCTCTCAGTTGATGCGGAGTGCCTGATGGCAGTGGTTTAGAGGTTCCCAGTTGGCTCATGATTGACCAAGAATTCTATTCCCGACTTGCTGATGAAGTCCGGCTGATGCCCGACAGTAGCGCGGAATGCCTGATGGCATGAGCAACCTGATGGTTGAAGTCCGGCTGATGCCCGACAATTTCTTTGAATGCCTGATGGCATGATCAACCTGATGGTTGAAGTCCGGCTGATGCCCGACAGTGTTCTTTGAATGCCTGATGGCATGATCGACTATGTATTACCGGTTACCGTGTGACCAATTCTCCAATGGATGTTTGTTTCTGACGGCGAGGTCAGACTATTTTGAGTTCTCCCGCGGCGATGTTGGATGTTTGTTTCTGGCGGCGATGTCAGGTGATTTAGTTTTCCAGTGGCGATGTTGGATGTTTGTCTATGGCGGCGATGTCAGGTGATTTAGTTTTCCAGCAGCGATGTTGGATGTTTGTCTATGGCGACGATGTCAGGTAGTTTAGTTCTCCAGCGGCGAAGTTGGATGTTTGTTTCTGGCGGCGACGTCAGATTCTTTAGTTTTCCAGCAGCGATGTTGGGCATTTTGGTTGTTCGACGGCAATGTCAGATTCTTTAGTTTTCCAGCGGCGATGTTGGGTATTTTGGTTGTTCGACGGCGATGTCAGATTCTTTAGTCCTCCAGCGGCGATGTTGGATGTTAGTTTTCCGACGGCGATGTCAGATTCTTTAATCCTCCAGTGGTGATGTTGGGTCTTTTGGTTGTTCGACGGTGATGTCAGGTTTGTTAGTTTTCCAGCGGCGATGTTGGGTATCTCAGTTGTCCAGCGGCGATGTTGGATATTTGTTTGTTTCTGGCGGCGATGTCAGGTGGTTCAGTTCTCCAGCGGCGATGTTGGATATTTGTTTGTTTCTGGCGCCGATGTCAGGTGATTTAGTTTTCCAGCGGCGATGTTGGATGTTTTGGTTGTTCGACGGCGACGTCAGACGCTTTATTTTCATGAATGCCCGACGGCAAGGTCCGGTGTCTGATGACAATGTCAGAGGAATTTAATATGGATAACTAACGACAAGGTTTAGATCAGTATGTCTCCAGCTAGTTGTCGTGCAGCTATGGTTTCAGTGTTCGAAGATTTGTTCTCACCGTGTACTGGTGCAGTTGGCAAATTTCCGGGTTTATCCGTATTCAACCGTCTCGCACCTTGATTGGCTGAGAGTCGTTCGCTCCTCACCCAGTCAGGTTCAAGCCGTTTGAATAGGGGCAGCTGTTGCACCCCAAAATTTGACCAACATTTATTTACCCATGAAGAGTTATATGAGGCTATGGAGCTAGCCAAGAAGGTTACTCAAGGATCAAAGGTTGATACCTTTGTCAGTGAACTTAAGAGATCCTCAGAGGAATTGGTTGAAACCAAGGTTGTGTGCCTCATAACTTGAGAGTTGTGGGAGCTTCTTAGATGATTCTGAGACTATGAGGAAGGACTTGAAGCTTTGAGAAAGCTTATGAGATGTCTTGAAAGCCATCATGAATCCTAGAGAGGTCATTATACAAGAATTCAGAAGACTCAGCCATGAGTGGTAGAATTAGGGTTTGACTAGGTCAACTCTAGGTCAACTGATGATTTGGAGAGGGTTGAGACCTAATCCAAGATCCATGTGATCATGGAATGATGCATTGAGATGCTATAAGGATGATTCCTAGACCAACTCATCATGATTGAGGAGTTTGAGAAGTTTTAAACTAGGGTTTCTAAGGCTTAACAGTGTAAAATCCCCTAGTTTGATCCCTATCTTCAAGGCGGTTTAGCTCAAGATGTGATTGTCATCTCATCTTACCCACAACATGAATGTTGTAGAGCTTGTTCTTAGCTTTAATTTTAGTAGTAGAAGTCCTTGATAGGATTTGTAGAGCTCAAGTTATGGCTTTGACAAATTACAAGTCATCTGAGGTATGTGAATTTGGGTCCTTGAAAGTCACCCAACTTGCATCCAACGTTTGCCCTAGTAGGATGATTCCTATGGATTCCTGGTCAACATGAATGTTGTAGAGAATCTTCTTAGCTTTCCATAGAGTACTATAAGTCCTTGATAGTATTTGTAAAACTCAACTTATGGCTTTGACAAGTCAAGGGCATTTTGGTCATTTGGAGGTTTTAGGTCATTTCAAGCATAAGGCCATATCTCCTAGTTCCAAGCTTCAAATGGAAAAATATTCAACATCAAACTTGCTTAGAATGATGTTTTAAGGCTAGTAGGGAGGTCATGAGATGTTGAAAAGGCTTGTATCAAAAAGTGATAAAAATGGCATAAAATGGAGGCATGAGTTAATTAAGGTGAATTTGAAAAATGGAAATCACAAGTTATAAGTCCAAACCATGTCATGTAATAGGTCATTTTGACTCCAAATGACATTCTAAGAACAATGGTTCAGCCACAATTTTGATTTGAGGCTTGGATCATAGGGCTGCCTTGGAAATGGCTTACTTGCACATTAAGGTACCAAACCAAAACTCAAAAGAAGTCAATACACAAGGTAGTCATGCATTGTAACTCATCCAAAATCTCATGTGGGGATAAATTCAAGTTAGTTACAAAGATTACAAGGGCTATGGCATGAGATAGCATGTAAGGAGAATTGGATTCAAAATACCATGACATGAAAAGTTCAATTTCTCATTGGATGATCCTAGAGGGTTCTAGATGATTCTAAACCACTCTATATAACAAGTGTAACTTGCTCAGATGCAAGGTTGGTGTGAATTGGTGTAGAGAAGAGAGAGTGAGATCCAAATTCTTCCATTGCAAGTCAAATTCAATTTCTTCATTCTTCTTCATTCCCATCCCTTTTTTCTACACAAACACTTTCCATAGATCCCTCTGAGTGTGTGCATACTGAATTGAAGCTCCATTGATGGAAGATTGAAGGTGTTACCATTGGATTTGCAAGAAGCCATTCATCATCGGATCTTGAAGTGCAAGCATTCTTCCTCCATTTTTTTGCAAACAGTAGAAGTTTCATCATCCAAGGATCATTCTTGAAGAGTTTCAAGCCTTGAAGGCAAGGATTTCATCATCTGCCATATCAAGAAGCCAGGTTTGCAAAATCTCTTTCACCTCATTATTTAGGCATGGTTAGGTTGAATTATTAGCATAGAATGGCTAGAGACCAATAGGTGATCAATTCTGAAGAGTTTAGGATCATTTGGTGGAGTTTGAGAGTGTGACACCATTACTTGGATGAGCAAGAACTTGTGATATAGTGAGTGATAATGCAAGGTTAATAGCTGGTTTTGATTAGGGCAATGTGAGGATCATTTTGATGCAAAGAAATCCATGAATTTTTGAAGTTGAGGTTTGAGATTAATTTGAGGTGCACTATCGGGTTTTGTGATGGAGACCAGTTCAATGCATTCTAAGACCATAGGCGTGATCAGGGTGAAAAATGGATCAATTTAGTGTTTTAGATTGTTAATTTTGATGATGATATGAGAGAGCACGAGCAGGTGGAAGAAGAGTGCATGAACTCTGGTTTTTGGAGCTTCCATGGCCAAACCCAAGGTTGGAGAAAGAAGACGAAGTCTCAGCCGTGAGATGCATGCGCTGACTCTTGACTCAAGCACTAATCCAACGGTCTACATTTGATTTCGTTTTGGAGGGAATTCAGAAATAATGAAACGCCGCGTTTCATTAAAAGGGTCTTGTGGGCTTGAGTGATCATGACTATCCACACCCCACGCGTGAGGCCCAATCCATTTTGCACTGAATATCATGACTATTTGCACCGCTTCTTTTTATTTTTTCTTTTTGTTTTATTAATTGTTTTCTGATTGATAAATGGGCCCTGGCGTGTTGCTTTTCGTACCCCCCAGTCTGGGCCCATATGGAATTTGAACTATATCTTGTTACTGATTGCACCCCATCCCTTCATTTCCATTTTTATTTTATTCCAATTTCTTTCATACTTTGAAAATTCATAATAAATTGGAAAATAAAGATTTTTTAATGGGAGTTTTTTCTCCTACTTCACATTTTTGTCTAGAAAAATATAAAATAAAAACATTTTTCATATCATGCATTTTAGTATTTTTGGTATATTTTCTTCTTTAATTGCATTTTATTTCTTTTATGTTGATATATGAACTTGTAGAATTTAGTTTAGATAGCTCCCTTAGTATTTTTAGTTCATTCTTTTTAGGATAGTTAGATATAAGTTTTAGCTTCCCCCTGGATTTATTCCATAATTTTGTGATTAGTTTTAGGATAGTTTTGACTAGATGGTTCTAGGTTGTGTAGAATTAGGTTAAACTTCAACATAGGTTCATAATAACTCTAGAATTTTTGGTTTTTAGGACAATTTAGACTATGGGACATATATGGGTATTCAGGGTAGGTATGTAGGATCCCTTAGAAATTATATTAGGATTTAATATAGTAGTATACCATTTTTAGTTGATTTTTGTATTGGTTGATTGTTTGTGTTGCCTTTAGGGCATTGTATTGTTGTTTGCTTTGCTTTTTGGGCTTGGAGAGCTTGGTATTGTTCTAAGGAGCATTGAGGAGCATAGTAGAAGATTGGAAGATTGATTGAGGAGCTTGAGAGCTTGATCTTATTTTCTTTTCTTGTTGTTTTAGGGTTAGGAATTAGGAAGAGTTTAGACTTAGACAACTTCTTTTTCAAACATGGATGGTATCTTTCACCTCCATTCCTCCCTATGATTCAAAGTCCTTCCATGGTATACACCTCTCTCCTTTGGAGGGATAAGTGATTGTACCTAGGAAGTAGAACTTTTGAGGGAACCATTCCTTTGATGTTGAACCCTTATAGGTCACCTTTGGTGGTCAATAAGCAGTTCAATATCCCCCAGCTTATCCAGTAAGTGATTTCATCTGGTTTGATTATCTTGAGAGATGTTGAGCTTGAGTTTGAAGATGAAGACTTCAATGAAGAGTATAGAAGAGGATGAATCCTTGAGCATTGCCATTCCATCTGAAGCTTGAAGAGCAACAAGAGCAAGTTGATACTTGAAGACCCCTGAAGATGAAGTAAAGACTAAAGGATGAAGTTGACACTTCTAAGTGATTGAGATTGATTCTGAAGAGCTAAAGCTTGAAGAAAAAAGGAAGTTGATACTTACTTTGATACCTGGAGATCCTGAAGGAGCCAAGTGATACTCATGATTGATAGTGAAGCCTGAAGGTGGAGCTGATCAAGAAGCTGAAGCTTAAGGGAGAAGATAAGTTGAAACTTATGTTGTAGGGTTGAAACCTGGAAAAGCAATTGATATTGGTCAAGAGTGATTGATGTCTGAAGACTGAGTTGCTGTTGGAAGAGATGAAGCTTGAAGTTGAGAGAGGAGTTGATCTGTTTTTCTTTTCTGTATTGATGTGTTTTGCTTGACTTGCTTGATGCATTAGAATAAGTTCATATCTAGAATAGGTAGAATCTAGGAGCATGATTGCACTAGAGGTTGGGTTGCTCCCTCTGCTTGTATTGTTATTGTGTGGCTTTGCTTGCGGGTATTCGGTAGAGCCCTGCTCCCTTGCCCATGTGGTTTGTTTGCCTGATGGCATTTTATTTCATTTTTATCTGTATGATTGCAGTTTACTGTTATTGCTTGATAGCATATTGTTTTGTCTTTCAGTATGATTACTGTTATCCATTCTGGCTTGAGGTTGAGATGAGCTTGTGGAGGATGAAGCCCCACACACATTTCCTCCCTCACTTGCATTGCATGCATTTTACTGTTAAGCTGATGCTTTGTCTGTTTTGGTGTATCATTGACATGATCCCTTAGGACTCTCATTTCCTTTGATAAGGAATTGATGATAGAACTTTAGGTTGAAACCTATGCATGACAACTTCTAGGAGTTCCCTGTTCAAACCTTAACCATAGGATGAATCCTTGGCATGACAATAGTAGGACTTGATAGTCTCCCTCCTAGTTGGGCCTGTTCTCTTCTCATCTCAAAACAGTTTAAGATACAGTAATCATGAATGATTTCTTTCGTACGTTACGAGCCTTAAGCTATCTGAGAAAGGATTGTGGGAGAGTTTCTTTTCCACAGTCTGGATGTTTAGTATGGTACCCTTTGGGTGACATGCGACGCATTCACTCTCAGGTCATAGTCTCTAGTGCGATTGAAATCACAAACACAATAAAAAACACTTCTTTCGTAAAAGACAGGAAATAAACCGTAGTTTCCCGAACTACGTGAGCTCTGATCTCTCATGCCTGTTGAGAGTATGTAGGCACAAAATGGCGATGCCTTGGCGAGCTACCTTCCCCCATAATCCTTCGTAGGCCGAACTACGTTGACTCTGATTTCTCATTCTCTGATGAGAATACGTAGGCATAAAGCGTGACGCTTTGCCGAGTCATTTTCTTTTCTTTTTAATCCACCCTTGATAGGTAGATAGAATAAAACCAACCCGTCCAAGTAAACACAACAAGCGAGGATCCCGTCGAGTACGACGGACGTGACGGGTGCTAATACCTTCCCCTTGCGTAACCGACTCCCGAATCCAGACAATGGTTGCGACGACCTTGTCTTACCCTTTTTCGTCAGGTTTTTCCGATCGTTTCCTTTCCCGCTCTGAGGGATAAATAACGAAAGGTGGCGACTCTTCTGTTTTGCCGGCACCTTATTTTCGCGCAAGCGACACCAGGTTGTTGCAGGTTTTTTACAGGTTGTCCCAGGTTGTTTCCGGTGGTTCCAGGATTGATCAGAAACTAATTCACCGCTATCCTACTAGAGCTAATCAGACCAGGATCATGGAGCAAGTGCTAACTGATGTTCAGGAGATCCGCGAAAGGATGGATCGCTTCATGGAGCTCATGCAAGTGGTCGCCAATGGCCAGGATCAGCTCAGAACTTTGGTTCAGCCTTTGATCTCCAGGGTTGATTGCAACAGCGTGCTCCACGGTGGGACTGTGCCCACTCCTCCACCAGTTGAAACTCCGCAGAATGGTGTCCCCGTGGCCGGGGGCAATGGCAGTGCTAATGGCAATGTGATGGCCAACATCGGACTCAATACGGCGGGCGTCGGTAATGGGAGTCTGGGAGCTAATGTTAATATCGGACCGGACAACGGCAATGCAGGCGTCGGGAATCTGTTTGTGCCTCAGCCATGGTTAGAGGATCATCAGGATGATGTGTTCTCTCAGAGAGGTGCTGAAGGGGAGCTGAATGCTGAAGCGCGGCTTAGACTCAAGGCACTCGAAGACAAAATGAGAGATATCGAGAATCAGAATACTTTGGGTGTTGATATGTCCAAGCTGGGATTAATTGTTGATTTCAAGGTGCCTCCTAAGTTCAGGGTACCTGACTTTGAAAAATATAAGGGCACCACTTGCCCTCGTGTCCACCTGAGATCGTATTACAGGAAGATGTCTGCTTATTCCGAAGACGAGAAGTTGCTGATGCACTTCTTCCAAGACAGTCTTTCCGGGCCATCCCTCGAGTGGTACATGGGTCTGGAGCCCACTAGTGTGCGCACATGGAAGGATCTTGCTGAAGCATTTGTGCACCATTACCAGTACAATAGCGACTTGGCCCCGAAACGAGTCCAACTGCAGAACCTGTCGCAGAGGAATAATGAAGGATTTAAGGAGTACGCCCAGCGGTGGCGTGAGTTGGCCGCTCGGGTTCAGCCGCCGATGGTTGAACGCGAGCTCGTGCAGATGTTTGTTGCCACCCTCCCAAGGGTTTAATATGAAAAGTTAGTCAGCGGTATGTCTGGGACGTTCTCGACTCTCATTATCATGGGTGAGCACGTCGAGAATGGGATCAAGATCGGGAAAATTCAAGGTGAGTCATCCTCAGCTGGAGGAGGTGGAAAGAAACCTTATGCTGGTAAAAGGCGAGAAGGAGAAGCGAGCGCTGTGACCAACGCTCGAAGGAAGGGCAAAGGCCCTCAGCAACAGGTAGCCAGTATAAATATCTCGGCAGCTCCGCCGCAGCAGCAGCAGCAGCAGCAGCAACCGAATCAACAGGAATATAGAAAGTACCAGAATCGGGCATCTTTGGCAAACCGTCACTTCGAGGCACCGCCCATGTCGTATGCGCAATTGTTATAGACTTTGCTTCAACTTCAGTTGGTCCAGAAGAGGATGATGGCTCCCTTGACAGGGGCACCTCCGCCGGGGTACGACGCCAATGCCACTTGTGATTTTCACTCAGGGGCACCAGGCCACACAATCGAGAACTACAAAGCCTTCAAGCACAAGGTGCAGGACTTGGTGGATGCCAAGATCATCAACTTCTCCGATAATGTGCCCAATGTCACGAAGAATCCTATGCCAAATCATAGGGGAGGTGGTGTGAACGCCATTATCGAAGAAGAGAGTACAGATCTATTGACTGACGTCAAAGATCTGAAGACGCCGCTTAGCTTCGTTAAAGCTAAGTTGCTGAAAAGAGGGTTCTTTCCAGGTTGCGGAGAACTATGCATGGACTGTGCCACACATTCTGATGGATGTGAGCAGTTGGTAGAAGGAATTCAAAGTCTGATGACTGAGGGGATTCTGCAGTTTAGCCGGAGGGCTGAGGGTGGATCAGGAGAGGTAGTGCTGAAGCAGGCCGATGAAGTCGCCACCATCACCATCCCTCGCCGGCCGATAACTATTTTTGTGCCCAGACCGCCCATAATTACTATTACCAAAGCTGGGCCAATACCCTTCGAGAGCACTAACGCCGTTTCGTGGCATTATGGGGCTGAAGTCTACTGCAACGGAGAGAAGTTGGAGCTGGAACCGTATGGGTCGACTGTGGAGAACCTCGCAGGAATCAGTGGTATTACTCGCAGCGGAGGAGTGTTTGCACCACCAGAGGTTTTGGCAGATAAAGCGGTCAGAGCTGATGCGGCCGATAAGGGTAAAAGCAAGGTCGTTGAAGAGGTCCTGTGTGGGGTAGAAAAATATTTGCTTGTCAAAGATGCCGAGGAGTTCATGCGATTGATTAAAAAGAGTGACTGCAAGATTGTAGATCATCTCCATCAGACGCCCTCGAAGATTTCCATTCTCAACTTGTTGCTGTGTTCTGAAGCACACCGCAATGTGCTGCTGAAGGTGTTGAACGCCGCCTACGTACCGCAAGAAATATCGGTGAATCAGCTAGAGGAGGTTGTAGCCCACGTAAATGCTGGGAATGGGCTAGGATTCACAGACTTAGAGCTGACGCCAAAAGGGAGGAATCACAATAGTGCCCTGCACATATCGATAGAGTGCAGGGGCACGATCATGTCGCACGTGTTGGTGGACACGGGTTCGTCACTTAATGTTCTTCCGAAGAAGGCATTAATGAAGTTGGACACTCAGGGAGTGATCTGCACACCCAGTGATCTGGTTGTGAAGGCGTTCGACGGAACTAAACGACACGTTTTCGGGGAGGTGACCCTGCCAATCCAAGTTGGCCCAGAAACGTTCGACACGGTCTTTTATATTATGGACATCATGCCTGCCTACAGTTGTCTCTTGGGTCGGCCGTGGATCCATGCTGCTGGTGCCGTGACCTCCACGTTGCACCAGAAGCTCAAATATGCTGTCGGAGGAAGCATCGTAACCGTGTGTGGCGAGGATGACATAATGGTGAGCCATTTGTCGTCCTTCAAGTATGTGGAAATGGATGGCGAAATCCATGAGACTCTTTGCCAAGCGTTCAAAGCTGTCAAGGTGAAAGACGTAGCTCCTGTAGTCACAGGAAAGCCAAAGATGAATCTCTCCTCCTTCAAGGAAGCTCGGGCCGTTGTCCAAGCCGGATCTACCCCAGGTTGGGGGAGAATTTTGTAGATACCTAACAAGCAAGACAAGTTTGGGTTGGGATATTCTCCTGGAGCAGAAGCTTCTTCTTCTTTGTCTAGCAGTGCGTCTCGAGGTAAAGGGCCGATCCAGTTTACCAGTGGCGGAGTAATTTTCGAAAGCATCAACGCGGCGTCTGAAGACAGCGGAGATAGCGACTGTGACCTCGACTCTTGGATTCAGCCAAGCAAGCCAGGCGAGGGCCTCAACAATTGGTCCATCAAGGATTTCATCCAGATGACGAGTGAAGAGTAATGATTTACTTTTTCCAATCATTGTACAACCCTATGTCCTACCCAGGGCATAGTGGTTTTATTGTCAGGGCCTTGTTGGATTATGTACATGCATTTTGTTAATAAATCAAAGGCGTTTTCTTCGTATTCAAATTTTGTGATCTCTGTTATTCCTGTTTTATATTTGTTTTGAAAAACAGTAAAATGGCAACGGGGTTTGTGCTGACCTGCACATCCTTGTTTTAAACTTAACCCTTGTTATTGCAGGATTCACATAACAGATGACATCGACTCTGGACCTTCTACGGCTCACTTCGACTTCGATTGCCCGATCTATCAAGCCGAAGAAGAGATTGATGAAGACGAAGACCTTCCTGAAGAGTTTGCCCGCTTGTTGAAACAAGAGGAAAAAGTTATTCTGCCTCACGAGGAGGAGATCGAAATCGTGAACCTGGGTTCTGAAGAGCTCGTCAGAAACGTCAGGATAGGGGCTGCATTGCAGAGTGATGTCAAGCAGAGATTAGTTGAGATGCTGAGAGAGTACAGTGACGTCTTTGCTTGGTTATACGAAGATATGCCCGGACTTGACACGGACATCGTGGTCCACCACTTGCCGATGCGAGAAGATTGCCCTCCCGTTAAGTAGAAGCTTAGGAGGACAAGACCAGATATGGCCGTTAAGATCAAGGAAGAAGTGTAAAAACAGCTTGATGCTGGCTTCTTAGCAGTTACCACTTACCCTCCGTGGGTCGCCAACATAGTGCCTGTACCGAAGAAGGACGGTAAGGTACGCATGTGCGTCGATTATCGGGATTTGAATAGGGCGAGCCCTAAAGATGACTTCCCGCTGCCTCATATTGATGTGTTGGTCGACAACACAGCCCAGTTCTCCGTGTTTTCATTCATGGATGGCTTCTCCGGTTACAATCAGATCAAGATGGCGCTGGAGGACATGGAGAAAATGACGTTTATCACTCCCTGGGGAACATTTTGCTATAAGGCAATGCCTTTCGGTCTGAAGAACACAGGGGCCACTTACCAACGAGCAATGGTAACTTTGTTTCATGACATGATTCATCATGAGATTGAAGTCTATGTTGATGACATGATTGTGAAGTCCCAAACGGAGGAAGAACATCTGGTCAATTTGCTGAAGCTTTTTGAGAGGCTTAGGAAGTTCAGGTTGAGGCTGAATCCTAACAAATGTACTTTTGGAGTACGGTCCGGAAAGCTACTGGGGTTTATCGTGAGTGAACGAGGCATCGAGGTTGATCCTGCGAAGATAAAAGCCATACGAGAAATGCCAGTGCCAAAAACAGAATAAGAGGTTCGTGGTTTCCTGGGCCGAATAAACTACATTGCAAGGTTTATCTCTCAGCTCACGGCCACGTGTGAACCGATGTTCAAGCTTTTAAAGAAAGATCAGGCGATTACTTGGAATGAGGGTTGCCAGAAGGCATTCGACAAGATTAAGCAGTATCTTCAGGAACCTCCAATCTTGATACCCCTAGTGGTTTGACGGCCACTAATCATGTACTTGACAGTTCTTGAGAATAGTATGGGGTGTGTTCTCAGTCAGCACGACGAGACAGGCAGAAAGGAGCATGCCATTTACTACTTGAGTAAAAAATTCACAGATTGTGAATCTCGCTACTCGATGCTGGAGAAGACGTGTTGTGCACTAGCCTGGGCTGCCAAACGTTTACGACAGTACATGCTCAATCACACCACCATGCTAATTTCGAAGATGGATCCGATCAAGTACGTCTTCGAGAATCATGCTCTTTCGGGTAGGATTGCCAGATGGTAAATGGTGTTAATGGAATATGATATTCAGTACGTGTCCCAGAAGGCCATCAAGGGAAGCATATTGTCTGAATACCTTGCCGAACAGCCGATCGAGGATTACCAGCCGATGAGATTTGAATTCCCTGATGAGGATATCATGTTTCTCAAAGCGAAGGATCGCGATGAGCCGTTGCCCGACGAGGGGCCAGATAGGAAATCCCAGTGGAAGTTGATATTCGACGGGGCGGTTAATTCCTATGGAAGTGGCATTGGGGCTAACATCACGACTCCCCACGGATCCCACATCCCATTCACTGCGAGACTGACGTTTCCGGTCACCAATAACGAGGCGGAGTACGAAGCATGCATCATGGGTCTAGAAGAGGCAATTGATTTGAGAATCAAGAACCTAGACGTATATGGTGACTCGGCGCTTTTGATCAATCAAATTAAAGGGGAGTGGGAGACTCGTCAATTGAATTTGGTGCCGTACATGAACTATGCCAGAAGGCTGCTTCCGTTCTTTGATCGAGTGGAACTCCATCATGTGCCCAGAGCAGAAAATCAGATGGCTGATGCCTTAGCCACGTTGGCTTCAATGTATAAAGTCAATTTTTGGAATGAGGCTCCAAGAATTGTCCTTTCTCGTCTTGATAGACCTGCATTCGTCTTTGCAATCCAGGAAGCCGCCGACGGCAAGCCATGGTTCCACGACATCCAGACTTTCCTTATGACTAAGGAGTATCCTGCGGGTGCATCAACCCAGGATAAGAAGACTCTGAGGAGGCTGTCTGGAAATTTTTATCTCAATCCTGATGGAGTGTTGTATAAAAGAAACCACGATCTCGTGCTACTCAGATGTGTAGATGAGAAAGAGGCGAGTATGCTCATGGAAGAAGTCCATGAGGGCACATTTGGTACACACGCTGGCGGGCATGCTATGACGAGGAAGATCCTGAGAGCAGGATACTACTGGCTGACGATGGAATCAGATTGCTTCAACTTCGCGAAGACATGTCATAAGTGCCAGATTTATGCTGATAAAGTTCATGTGCCGTCGTGCCCGTTAAATGTCATGTCCTCCCCATGGCCATTCTCCATGTGGGGCATCGACATGATAGGCAAGATCGAGCCCACTGCATCCAACGGTCATCGTTTCATTCTAGTAGCTATCGACTACTTCACCAAGTGGGTGGAGGCAGCCTCATATGCTAATGTGACCATGCAGGTGGTGGCTAAATTCATAAAGAGGGACATCATCTGTCGTTAAGGAATTCCCAAGCGGATCATTACTGATAATGGTTCGAATTTGAATAACAGGATGATGAAGGAGCTGTGCCAGAGTTTCAAGATTGAGCACCACAACTCATCTCCTTACCGGCCGAAGATGAATGGCGCCGTTGAAGCGGCCAATAAGAACATAAAGAAGATTGTTCAGAAGATGGTTGTGACCTACAAAGATTGGCACGAGATGCTGCCGTTTGCACTGCACGGTTATCGTACGATGGTACGTACGTCAACCGGGGCAACCCCTTTCTCCTTGGTGTACGGTATGGAAGTTGTCCTACCGTTAGAAGTGGAGATCCCTTCTTTGCGAGTTTTGGTTGATGTGAAACTCGACGAGGCATAATGGATTACGAACCGACTGAACCAACTCAGCCTGATGGATGAGAAGAGGTTAGCATCGATTGCGTTTGGTCGTCTATACCAAAGCCGAATGAAGAAAGCTTATGACAAGAAGGTGCGTCCTAGAAGCTTTCAGACGGGTGATCTCGTCCTGAAGAAGATTCTTCCTCCACACTCCGATCACCGGGGCAAGTGGACCTTGAATTACGAAGGTCCGTACGTCGTCAGCAAGGTCTTCTCGGGAGGAGCTTTGTTGTTATCCACGATGGATGGTGAAGATTTTGCATCCCCGGTGAACGCTGATGCAGTTAAAAAATACTTTGCTTGAAAGCGACCCGCTGGACAAAAAAAAGAGAGTCCAGGCAAAAATGGGGCATCCTGGCGAACCAAAAGCAGAATAAAAAGGTTCGGGCAAAAATTAGGTATATAAATTGAAAAAATGTACACCCGCGAAGTCGAAAACCTACACTGGGCGGCTTCGGCAAAAAAGGGTATCCCGGTGAACTGAAAACCCGCAAAGGGCGGTTCACACAAAAGTTAGGGATTTGAAAAAGCAAATGACTACGTCCGCGTGTGGACTTTCTTTGTTTAGTGGTTTGGAAGACCTGAGGGCCGTTTATCTGAATCAATCTCTTCTAAAGCTGAAGCGTCGGAGAAGTATTGAAGTCGAGTGGGTCATAGGGGGATCAACTCATGGTGTTCGTCTAAGCCTCATTGCCGACATTTGTATATACTGGTGTATATTTATGTTTTATTTTTGCGCGGCTTCCTCATTCCAGGAGCTTGCATCTGTTGTAAAACATTTTTTACCCATTCAGGGGTTCGTTATCAATAAAATGCATACCATTCAACAATTCTGTTTGCCTGTTTAGCATTTATCCGTTTTGTTTGCGAAAAAGAACGCCGATGTTTTTGATAAAATGCGCATACATAAACTTACTGGCCTAGGCCATTGATTGTTGAAACAATGAATTGCTTGAACACTGTCACGAGATAATAACCTTGATAGGTCCCTTTGAAAAGGTTATCTTGTTTATTTGTTTGTGTTGTTACAGGTGTAGCATATTCCAGACAGTGTGCCGCGCGCATCCCGAAGCAGGATGATTCCTCTTTCTCCAGCAAAGTTCAGCAGCCTCTCCCCGCAGAATCTGAACACGACATAATGAGCATTGATATGTTTCCCCAGGCAGAGATGATTCTCTCCCCAATCAGATGCATCCTGAAGGAACGTCATCTCCTCAGCTGAGTCAGGCGCCGAAGCGCGTGTTCATCCCCCAACACCGGGTCACAAGTGCAGGTTTCGTAGGAAACTATTCGTTCACTGAAGTGTGCAGCAACTGATAGTCCAGACTGAAGTCTCTAGTGGAATTGAAATTCCCCACCAGAGTCGTACTCTCCCCTGAAGTCGGATGATTCCTTCTTCCCTAGCGGAATTGAAATTTCCCACCAGAGTCGTACTCTCCCCCGAAGTCGGATGATTCCTTCTTCCCCAGCGGAATTGAGATTCCCCCGCAGAGTCGTACTCCCCGGCAAGCAGAATGATTTCTCCTTCCTCGGCCGAGTTTGCAGATCCCCAAGAGAGCCGAATCCTTGGAAGCTGCTCAAGCCATGATTGGTCCTCCCCAGTGGAAGGTGGAACAGCTGATGCTGTGCTTCCCCACCGGAGTCGTTATCTCCAGAGAAGTAGCCGTGAAGGCCACGCAGGTTATTCCCGCGATTGACATCGCTTTCCCTCAGCAGGTCCAAGTTCTCGTAGAGCTTCATTTCCCCACAGCAGTCAACTGAAGTTGTGTCCCCTGCGGAGTCCAATTGAGATTGGCGTGACCTTGTTCTCCTTAGCAGAATGATTCCTCCGCCTGAGTAGTTCTTTCTCCTTGACAGGAGGATTCTCCCTTCAGCATTTATTTTGCTGACGGG
Source organism: Lathyrus sativus (assembly GCA_963859935.3). Lineage (NCBI taxonomy): Eukaryota > Viridiplantae > Streptophyta > Magnoliopsida > Fabales > Fabaceae > Lathyrus > Lathyrus sativus. The sequence continues at coordinate 252,757,583 of OZ012739.1, forward strand.
ATCGCATCATTTTGCATGATTGCATAGCATTTATCATAAACGCATAGCATTTCCACCGTGTGGAGCATAGCGCCATTGCCGAAGCATATGCATAATAAACATGATCTAGGGTGTTACCGTTCTTGTTTTGCAGGTGTTCCGCCGCAGAATCGATTGCTCAGGATGATTCCTGACATTCTCCCCAACGAAGCCGCTTGCTCAGGATGATTCTTGAAGTCCCCAGCGAAGTCTTCGGTTCAAGATGATTCTTGAATTCCCCAGCAGGGCCGTTTGCTTAAGATGATTCTTAAGATCACCAGTATAGTCGCCAGAGTGGTCGCTCAAGTTGATACTTAGAGTCCCCGGCAGAGTGTTTGCTCAGGATGATTTCTGAAGGCTCCAGCGTGGTTATCAGTTCGAGATGATTCTTGAAGTCCCCGGTGGAGTTATTTGTCCAAGATGATTCTTGAAGTCCTCAGCAGAGTTGATTCATCCAGGATGATTTCTGGATCCCCGAAGTGGAGTTACTTGATAGTTCTCCAGAATCCCCAGCGGAGATGCGACATCCCCAGCAGGTTTCTGAACGGCGAAGTTGAAACCTCCCTTGAAGACTCCATGATTGAAGTCTGACCGTGTTAATGAAGAAGTTCTCTCAGCTGATGCGGAGTGCCTGATGGCAGAGGTTTAGATATTCCCAGTTGGCTCATGATTGACCAAGAATTCTATTCCCGACTTGCTGACGAAGTCAGGTTGATGCCCGACAAGGTCTTTGAATGCCTGATGGCATGATCAACCTGATGGTTGAAGTCCGGCTGATGCCCGACAAGTTCTTTGAATGCCTGATGGCATGATCAACCTGATAGTTGAAGTCCGGCTGATGCCCAACAATTTCTTTGAATGCCTGATGGCATGATCAACCTGATGGTTGAAGTCCGACTGATGCCCGACAAGTTATTTGAATGCCTGATGGCATGATCAACCTGATGGTTGAAGTCCGCTTGATGCCCGACAGTTTCTTTGAATGCCTGATGGCATGATCAACCTGATGGTTGACCTGAAGAGTCCCGAGGAATCGTGATGCCCGATGACATGATCGACTATGTATTACCAGTTACCGTGTGACCAATTCTCCAGCTAGTTGTCGTGCAGCTATTATTTCAGTGTTCGAAGATTTGTTCCCGTCAGAGTACCGTGTACTTGTGCAGTTGGCAAATTTCCGGGTTTATCGGTATTCAACCGTCTCGCACCTTGATTGGCTGAGAGTCGTTCGCCTCACCCAGTCAGGTTCAAGCTGTTTGAATAGGGGCAGCTGTTGCACCCCAAAATTTGACCAACATTTATTTACCTAGCATGACCATCTGCTTCTCATTGGCATGGGTACAGTAGATCAAGAGGTATGGTTACCCAGCAAGAGTTATATGAGACTTTGAAGCTAGCCAAGAAGGTTATTCAAGTGTTCAAAGGTTGATATCTTTGTCAGAGAACTCAAGAGATCCTCAGAGAGATTGGTTGAAACCAAGGCTGTGTGTCTCATAACTTGAGAGTTGTGGGAGCTCCTCAGATGATTCTGAGGCTATGAGGATGGGCTTGAAGCTTTGAGAGAGCTTATGAGATGTCTTGAAAGCCATCATGAGGCCTAGAGAGGTCATTGTGCAAGAATAAGAAGAAAGCCATGAGTGGTGGAATTAGGGTTTGACTGGGTCAACCCTAGGTCAACTGATGATTTGGAGAGGGTTGAGACCTAATCCCAGAGCCATGTGGTCATGGATTGATGCATTGAGATGTTATAAGGATTATTCCTAGACCAACTCATCATGATTGAGGAGTTTGAGAAGTTTTAAGCTAGGGTTTCTAAAGCTTGGCAGTGTAAAATCCCCTAGTTTGATCCCTATCTTCAAGGCAGTTTAGCTCAAGATGTGATTGTCATCTCATCTTCCCCATAACATGAATGTTGTAGAGCTTGTTCTTATATTTAATTTTAGTACTAGAAGTCATTGATAGGATTTGTAGAGCCCAAGTTATGACTTTGACAAGTTACAGGTCATCTGAGGTATGTGAATCTGGGTCCTTGAAAGTCACCCAACTTGCATCCAACTTTTGCCCTAGTAGGATGATTCCTATGAACTCTTGGTTAACATGAGTGTTTTTCCTCATCTTCTTAGATTTCTAGAGAGTACTATAAGTCCTTGATAGGATTTGTAGAACTCAAGTTATGGCTTTGACAAGTCAAGGGCATTTTGGTCATTTGGATATTATAGGTCATTTCAAGCATAAGGCCATATCTCCTATTTCCAAGCTTCAAATGGAAAAATCTTCAACATCTAACTTGCTTAGAATGATGTTTTAAGGCTAGTAAGGAGGTCATGCGATGTTGAAAAGGCTTGTATCAAAAAGTGATAAAAATGACCTAAAATGGAGGCATAAGTTAAATAAGTTGAAATTGGAAATTGGAAATCCCAAGTTACACATCCAAACCATGTCATATAATAGGTCATTTTAACTCTAAAAGACATTCTAAAAACAATGGTTCAGCCACAATTTTTATTTGAGGCCTAGATCATGGGGCTGCTTTGGAAATGGCTTGCTTGCATCTTAAGGCACCAAGGCAAAACTTAAGAAAACTCAATGAACAAGTTAGTTAAGGGTTTCAACATATCATATATCTCATATAAGGATAATTTCAAGTCAGAATTGGTTGCTACAAGGGCTATGGCATGAGATGATACATGATATGAATGAATTCATAAACTCATGACATGAGAATCCCAATTTCTCATGGGATGGTTCTAGATGGTTCTAGATGATTCTAAACCACTCTATATAACCTATAGAACTTGCTCAGATGTAAGGTTGGTGTAAGATTTGAGAGAAGAGAGAGTTGGCCATTTCACTTGCCTCCATTGCAAGTTGAAAGTGAATTCCATATTCTGAACCATTTCCATTCATTCTTTCCATCTAAACACACTCCATTGATCATATTGAAGCTGTGCAGACCAATTTGAGAGCAAAACCATGGTGAATTGAGGAATTGGCATTTGGATTTTTAAGGTTGCAAGTCAGAATCGAATTCTGAGATTCAAGCATTCTCCATCCAATCTTTTGCAAACAGAAGCTCTATCATCATCCAAGGAAGGTTTCTGAAGAATTACAAGGCTTGAAGTGAAGGTTTTCACCATCTGTTAATCAAGAAATACTAGGTTTTCAAAATTCATTCTACACCATAATTTATGCATCTTTAGGTATAATTGTTAGGTTAGAACTGTTAGAGACCAATAGGAGATGGATTTTGAGAAGTTTGAGAAGGATTGGTGAAGTTTCAGTTGGTGTTACCATTTTTATTTGGACCAAGAACTCGAGCTATGGTGAGTTATAGAATGAATTAGATATCAAGAATCAGTCAGTGTGAGTTGGTGATTAATCTGAGGCAGTTAATTGCAAGAATGGTTGAAATTGATGATTGAGCATATCTTTGATCTTGGATCAGGTTTGAGGATTTAGGATGATTCAATTGATTTTAAGATCATGGTTAGATTCAGCATGAAATTCTGGACAAGATAGGGTTTTGAATTTCCATTTTCCATGGAGATTTGATAAGGTTCGAGTTTAGGGAAGAGGGAGCTTGAAGCTCTGCATTTCCATGACTTCTCTAAGAACCCTAGCCAGAGGTAGAAGACAAATGCGTAGCCATTGGATGAAGCAAGACTTGTTGACTAGACCAAGATCTCACGGTTGAGATTTAATTCCAGTTGAAGAGGGAATCTGAAGATGACCATGAAACGCATCGTTTCATTAAAAGGGAATTGGGCTGGATTGCTAAACACACCCCACCTTCATGGCCCATTGGGTTTTGTACTATATTTTGTTGCTTTCTGCACCGTTATCTTTCCATTTTCTTTATGTTTTTTAATTGTTTTTTCTGATAATAATTGGGCCTAGCACGCATGACTAACTGCACCCCCCATTTTGAGCCCATTGATGAATTGAACTGAACGTAGTTGCTATCTGCACCTAGGTTTTCTTATTTTAATTTCTTTTTCTCCATTTTATGTTAATCTTTGAAAAATCATAATAAATAGGAAATTAATGATTTTTGCATGGGGATTTTTTCCCCCATTTCATAATCATGTCTAGAAAATTATCAAATAAAAATATTTGCATTTCATGCATTTTTAATATTTTTTGTGTATTTTCTCTTTTAATAGCTTTTTAATTCTTTTATGTTGATGCATGAATTTGTAGATTTTTGTTTAGCTAGTTCCCTTAGTATTTTTAGGCCATTCTTTTTAGGATAGTTAGATTAGGACTTTATCTCCCCCCTGGATTTATTCCATAATTTTGTGATGAATTTTAGGTTAGCTTTGCTTAGATGATTTTAGGTTGTGTAGCATTAGGTTAATCCTTAACATAGGTCCACCATAACACTAGAATTTTGGGTTTCTAGGTCAAGTTAGACATTGGGGCATATAAGGGTATTAAGGGTAGATATGTAGGATCCCCTAGAAATTATATTAGGTTTTAATATAGTAGTATACTATTTTTAGATGATTTTTTGTAAATGATGATTGTTTGTGTGGCCCTTGGGGGCTTGTATCTTTGTTTGCTTTGCTTGGTGGGCTTAGAGAGCTTGGTATTGCTTGGAGGAGCATTGAGGAGCATTGAGGATCTTGAAAGCTTGATCTTGCTTGTTTTGTTGTTTGTTTTAGGGTTAGGGATTAGGAAGAGTTTAGACCTAGCTAACTTCTTTCTTAAACATGAATGGTATCTTTCACCTCCATTCCTCCCTATGATTCAAAGTTCTTCCATGGTATACACCTCTCTCCTTGGGAGGGATAAGTGATTATACCTAGGAAGTAGAACTTTTGAGGGAACCAGTCCTTTGATGTTAAACCCTTATAGGTCACCTTTAGTGGTCAGTAAGCAGTTTAACACCCCAGCTTATCCAGTTAAGTGATTTCCTCTGGTTTGAATATCTTGAGAGATGTTGAGCTTGAGTGTGAAGATGAAGACTTCATTGAAGAGTGTAGAAGAGGATGAATCCTTGATCATTGCCATTCCAGCTGAAGCTTGAAGAGCAACAAGAGCAAGTTGATACTTGAAGACCCTTGAAGATGAAGTAAAGACTGAAGGATGAAGTTGATACTTCTAAGTGATCAGAGAATACTCTAAGAAGCTGAAGCTTACAGGAAGAGAAGACCAAGTTGAGACTGGTAAAGCAGGGAGAGCTTGAAAGCTTGAAGACTAAGTTAATACTTAGGAGGAGGATTCAATTGAGGTTGATTCTGAAGAGCTGAAGCTTGAAGAACAAAGGAAGTTGATACTTACTTTGATACCTGGGGATCCTGAAGGAATCAAGTGGTTACTTGTGGTTGATAGTGAAGCTTGAAGGTGGAACTGATCAAGAAGCTGAAGCTTGAAGAAGAGATAAGTTGAAACTTATGTTGAAGGGTTGAAACCTGGAAAAGCAAATTGATATTTGACAAGAGTGATGGAAGTCTGAAGACTGAATTGCTGTTGGAGGAGCTGAAGCTTGGAGTTGAGAGAGGAGTTGATCTGCTTTCTTATCTTTTTCTTTGTTGTATAGATGTGTTTTGTTTGACTTGCTTGATGCATTAGAATAAGCTCATATCTAGAATAGCTTTAGTTTAGGAGCATGATTGCACTAGAGGTTGAGCTGCTCCCTCTGCTTGTATTGTTACTGTGTGGCTTTGCTTGCGGGTATTCGGTAGAGCCCTGCTCCCTTGCCCATGTGGTTTGTTTGCTTGATAGCATTTGATTTTATTTTCTTCTGTATGAGTGCAGTTTACTTTTTGCTTGATAGCATGTTTTATATTTCAGTATGATTACTGTTATCCATTCTGGCTTGAGGTTGAGACGAGCTTGTGGAGGCTGAAGCCCCACACACATTTCCTCCCTCACTTGCATTGCATACATTTTACTGTTAAGCTGATGCTTTGTCTGTTTCGGTGTATCATTAACATGATCCCTTAGGACTCTCATTTCCTTTGACAAGGAATTGATGATAGAACTTTAGGTTGAAACCTATGCATGACAACTTCTAGGAGTTCCCTGTTCAAACCTCAACCATAGGATGAATCCTTGGCATGAAAATAGTAGGACTTGATAGTCTCCCTCCTAGTTGGGCCTGTTCTCTTCTCATCTCAAAACAGTTTAAGATACAGTAATCATGAATGATTTCTTTCGTACGTTACGAGCCTTAGGCTATTTGAGAAAGGATTGTAGGAGAGTTTCTTTTCCACAGTCTGGATGTTTAGTATGGTACCCTTTGGGTGACATGCGACGCATTCACTCTCAGGTCATAGTCTCTAGTGCGATTGAAATTGCAAACACAATAAAAAACACTTCTTTCGTAAAAGACAGAAAATAAATCGTAGTGTCCCGAACTACGTAAGCTCTGATCTCTCATACCTGTTGAGAGTACGTAGGCACAATACTCATGTATTGGCGAGCTACCTTCCCCCATAACCCGTCGTAGGGCGAACTACGTTGACTCTGATTTCTCGTTCTCTGATGAGAATACGTAGGCATAAAGTGCGACGCTTTGCCGAGTCAATTTCTATTCTGTTTTAAGCCAGCCTTGACAGGTAGATAGATAAAACCAACCCATTCAGTAAACACAACAAGCGTGGATCCCATCGAGTACGATGGACGCGAGGCGTGCTAATACCTTCCCCTTGCGTAACCGATTCCCGAACCCAGACAATGGTTGCGACGACCTTGTCTTACCCTTTTTCGTCAGGTTTTTTCGATCGTTTCCTTTCCCGCTCTGAGGGATAAATAATGAAAGGTGGCGACTCTTCTGTTGTGCCGGCACCCTATTTTCGCGTAAGCGACACATACCAGCATTACCATTGGCCTCAAAGTTGCCATTTCCGGCTCCAGTCATATTCCCATTAGCTCCAATATTAGTAACAACATTGCCATTGCCACTTCTGTTCCCTCCAGTAATAGGGATGCCAGCATGAGGGGTCTCAACAAGCGGAGGGTTCACCACATTCCCCCCATGTAGCACGCCGTTCCTGTCGACACGCGCAATCAGAGGTTGCACCAGAGTTCTGAGCTGGTCCTGGCCATTAGCGACCACTTGCATGAGATCCATAAAACGATCCATCCACTCCCTGAGCTCTTGAATGTCAGTCTAAACCTGTTCCATTACAAGTTCAATTCTATTACAAACAAATAGAATTGAACTTGTAATATCAATGGAAACAAATTGATCCATTTCACCTAGACTTCGGGTCGGGGTATTTTTAACAATCTAAAAAAAATGAATTCTATTTGTACTATTAGTATAATATGATATTCCGTATTCCCATTCGATTGATATCCCAAAAATAAATTCAGGATTTGCTCGGCTCCATGAGAGAAAGATATCAAAAATAAAATAATCAGAAAAAAAAAATACCATTTTTTTAGCCCTTTACCATTTAAAGTGTTCAAAAAGAATAAGAATTCACAAAGAAGAGAGATATTTTGACTCTGACCTGATTTGCTCTGGTAGAATACTAGTGAATCTGCCTTCATTCAATCCTGAAATAACCTGGAAACACAAGGGGTTAGAAAAACAGCTCGTGGTACCTGTTATGTAAATGATTCATGCAAATGCAAACATGTGTCTGTGCCTTGGGGAGATCCCCCCCCCCCCCCCCCCGATCCTAGTTTCCAAGACAAATAAAGTCCAACATCCAATCATGGAAGGAAATCCTCATATATATCTGAAAAACCCGTGCGGGCAGCGTACAACTGTAATCGAATACAATTGAAGCAACAAGCGTGACCCTAACCAACAAGCCTGGTAGTGGTCAGCATATCAATGCATAAAAGGTAAAAAGAAATACAAAGCAATCAAGTGCAGCTACGGGCATAGAAATCCTCTAATAACTTCTTCGTAGTGGGATGGTCAGGCTGGGTGAGCAGACCCTGGATCAGAAAATCCCTCTGCCTGATGGTATTCTGGAGATCCTCAGCAATATCCCCACAAACACCTTCCCCAGAACGGTTTTCCACCCTACTCCTCTTAGCATCAGCTCTGAGTTGACAATCCTGTAGGTTCGCCTTGGTCTCAACCAATCTGTACTGAATGTCGCGTCGAAGTGATGCCTCAGCCTCAATCTTCTTGTCCTTGATCTCAATCTGGACCTCTAGCTCGGCTATTCACTGCTTCAGCTTTTCCTCTCGCTCTTTGTACTTGGTTAGGGTGTTGCTCCACAACGTCTCGTACTTGGATAACTTCAGGTACACCCTATCCAAGTCTTGCTTCTTGGTGGTCAACACACTGTGAACTGCCTTCAGGTCTAACCCAAGACGTTCTCTAGAATCAGTCTCCTTGGTCAAATTAGCGCCTAAGTGATTTATCAATTCTGTCTGCTTCTTGCAGGTGTATACGACTTCGTTCTTCTCGCTCCGGAGTTGAGCAATCTCTTTCTCCAACTCTTCGTTGGCTTTTCGTAGCTCCTCTTTCTCTCGGAGTACCTGGTTGAACTTCTGAATATCAACTGTGGTAGGTTTTTTGACCACGGGAGGATATAATGGTTCCACTGCAGGAAATGGCATCAAAAACTTGGCGGCTATTTCTCGGATCCAGGCCACATGTGGATCAAAGGCCTTGTTACTACTCTTCCCTAGCAAAACTTTTCCCTTTCAATAAATTTTGCTCCAAGCATTTTCTACCTTAGCCAAAGTGTCACCTTCAAGCAACCCTGTGAGATACAAAGATTCCTGTATCTCTTCCTCTTTAGGAGGACCTCGTAGTGCATACCCAAATTGTCGAACCTGCAAAGAGGGATTGTAATTGATACATCCATTCCTTCTGACCAGGGGGGAGTTAGGAAAGCCACACCAGCTATGCACAATCTCTTTGCCCAGCAGATCTCTATCAAACCAAATGATATTGTTAGCAGTCAAACCCATCAAACGTGTAGACCAGGGTGAAGACTCATCTGAATCAATGAACGGACTCGTCTTAGGAAGATGTCTGGCAAACCACTTATACAGCAAAGGAGCCCAACATGCCACATTCTTCCCCTTTCTGTTTTCATTCTTGCTGTGAACTGAATGATAAACGTCTCCGAGGAGAGTGGGCACTAGATTCCCAGAAGCAAATATATGGCAGGCATCCATGCCTATGAAGTCCGGATGACTTGGGAATAACACGATTCCATAAATGCAAAGGGCTAGGATGGCATTGAATACAGCCCAGCGACCCTTCTTGGCAAACTTTTGGGCTTTCTCCACCAGGATAGGCAAAGAGAAACCATAAACTCCAATCTTTCTGAACAACATCCCTTTCAACTCTAAGTCATCCACATGAAGAGCAGTAGCCAACTTACCCAAGTCAGGTTCACCATCAACATGGTAATAAGGCATCTGGTTCAACAAAGGTACCCCTAGCAAGTCAGAATACTCTTCCAAGGTCGGAGCTAGGACATAGTCCGGAAAAACGAAGCATCTGAGTTGCGGGTCATAAAACTGCAGAAGAGCGTAGAGGCCGTTAAACTCGTACATAGAAAGCTTATACACAATACCCAGAAGTCTCCCATAACTCTTTCTTAAGTCCTCCATTACTTTCTTATTGGCCAAAGAAATCAAAGCCCGTAACTCTCGGATGTTAGGTGTTGGTAGCTTGTAAGCCATCATCTTCTTGAGAGATGCCATGTCAGCCATGAGGATCAAGATCACTAGAACCAGGGGAGAAGTATGCACCTGCAACACAGACACACGTTAATGATATACAAATGAGGATGCAAAAATGCAAAATGCAATCATGCTGCAGGATATCAATATGACTGTGTCGTTGGTTGAGGAGGACCAAAATTCTGCTCTATCAAGAACAAACACATCTCTGATGATAAGAACCCTTTGATACCCATAATACTAATTCACTGTCAAGAAAACCAGGTTGTCTGAAGGTTAAAAGGTTTCCTGCAATAACCCGACCCTGCTCATAGGTATGAACCTAATCACGGACAAGTTTCGGCATCCTATGTGTTTCCCAGCGTATAAGACTTTCACAAAATGATGATACGTTCACCATTTCTGGTTTGGCATCATCACTCCCTGAAGAGGCCTCACTTAGCTGAGTCACAAATGATCGGTCCCCAGAGTCGACAATCCTCAGATCCAAAATCCCCCCGAGTCCAAAGGACCGATAGGAAGTCATCAAAGAGAACCTCGTCTGAGTGTGGATTATATGGGAACTGATGCAAGCAAAGCAAGCACGCCCACCATTAATCCACTCTAATGCTAGATTTTCTCCCAAGCCTGGGTTTGGCTTCTCACTCATTGTCGCTACTGCGGAAATCGGCGCCGGCTATGACAGAAGAGTCGCCACCGTGCGTTATTTATCCCACAAGAGGGAAAGGAAACGCTCAGAGTAAACCTAACTCAAAGATGGAAAGGAATGGTCATCGCAACCAAATCCTGGATTCGGGAGTCGGTTACGCAATGGGAAGGTATTAGCACCCCTCACGTCCGTCGTACTCGACGGGATCCACGCTTGTTTTCTATCTAAGGGTGTGTTATTCTATCTACTCTACAGGTCTGGGTTAAAAAGAAAAGAAAATGACTCGGCAAAGTATCGCACTTTATGCCTACGTATTCCCGTCGGGAACGAGAAATCAGAGTCAACGTAGTTCGCCTAACTATGGGTTATGGGGGAAAGGTTGCTCACCAAGATATCGCATCTTGTGCCTACGTACTTTCATACGGCATGAAAGATCAGAGCAAACGTAGTTCGGGCTACGGAAGACACAAGTTTGTCTGACAGTTTTTTAGGATGTTTGCAATCTCAATTGCACTAGAGACTATGACCTGGGAGTGAACGCTTCGTATGTCACCCAAAGGGTACCACACTAACATCCAGATTACTGGAGAGAGACCCTCTACCAACCTTTTCCCAGATAGCTTAAGGCTCGTAATGCACGACTTCAATTAACCTTATTATTGTGTTTTTGAATTGTTTTGAGATGAGAAAAGAGAGACACCCTAAAACTATGGTTGAAAGGGGAATCTACCTACAGTTATCATGCATGGGTCAAAACCTAATGTCTGTCATAATTCCCTCTTACACAGAGGAAATCAGAGATCCTAGGGGAAACAGCAAAAGAAGGACAGCAATAAACAGTAAACAGTAGAATGCATGCTATGCAACAGTACCAATGAAGCAAGGGAGAAAACAATAGGCAAGAGGAGACAAGCTCCACCTCAAACCTAAGGGTAATCAACACAAGAAAAAATACAATACAGAGAAAACTAAAAGAAACAGAGGAGGCAACCCAAGCAGCAGCAACAAACTCCTACAGCAGCCAGCAACAGCAAGCTCTAAACAGCACAGTTGAAAAGACAGCAAAGTCGACAGCAAGACTTCATCTTCAAGCTAGCTTCTATCTCAAGCTTCTTCAGCTTCACCTTCAAGCTCTAGAAAGCACACTCCAAGAAGAGGAACAAACACCAAGATCAAGGTTGAAATGTTGAAAACTTAATGAAAACCAAAGGAAATCATCAAGTACCAACATTGAAATGGAAAGGTATCCTCAAAGTTCTACTCAACTATGGGCATACCACACATCCCTCCAAAGGAGAGATGGAGTTTCCCAAAGAGGACTTCATGTCATTGGATGGAATCGAAGCACACAATGCATTCTATTTTTGATGAAGAAATCAAAACTAGCTCTAATGGTTCTTCCTAAAACCCTAATTTCCTAAGTTCCTAAAACAACTCCTAAAAGAAAAGAAAACTCCAACTCCAAGCTCCAAGCTACAATATTCAAGCCATAGCATCTATATCAAGTCTAGAGGACCTCCCAAAAAAGGATTCCAAGCCAAGCAAGCTCCAAAGTCACCCACCAAGCCAAACAAGCAAAGGTACTCAAGAGAGAACAACACAAACACAAGCAATTTGCAAAATTCAACAAAAATAGGAAACAAAGTTCTAAAATTCTAATTAAATTCCTATGGGAACATACATGTTTGAACAGCCTAGGGTTAAAATATTAAATCCTAATTCAACTTCTAAGTCACCTAAATAAATTCTAGATTGAAATGTATCAAGGTAATCCACAAGTTTGGGAAGGCTCTAATCTCAACACCTAAAACAGAACCTAAAATGTTTTAAAATTATAATAAAAATCTTCAGGGAATATGATTATCTACCCTAAAACATAGTAAAAATTCAAAGCCAAATTCATCACCTATTGGTAGAACAAAATTCTACAAAACAGATGGACAAATATGCCAAACAAAGAACATTAGCACAAAAGAAAAATCATAACTAATTCAAATTAAATCCTAAAAATGTAAAATCAACGCCTAAAATTTCTTAAGACATTCAGGAACTACAGAAAACAATTTCATAATTATTTGATGATTTTTACTATTTTTAACGTAATTAAAGCAAACAACTATCAAAACAGAAAAATAAAATGAAAATAAAAAAATAAATGGAAAATGGAAATGCAAGTTAATGGCAATTCAAAGCAGAAAAATGAAAAATGCACAGGGTGGGACTCGAACCTGTGCACGCCTGGCCTCCTTTGCAGGCCAAAACGGCACCGTTTTGAGGCAGGCCTGCGTGGCGCGTTACTGGCCTTCAGATCGGAAGACCGAGTCTTCCATTCTTCTCATGATCGTACGATGTTGGGACCTTCTTCTTCGATTTGAATTTTCTCCCCCCCCCCCCCAGCGCGCAGCACCATGGCTGCCGGCCGGAGCTTTTTTCGGTAACTTCAACCAAACATAACTCTCTCAATTTTTATCCGTTTTGCATGTTTTTTGGACCGAAATCGAATGATTTTTCGCAAGGATTCCAAATATCTCATCAAAAATCATTAATAATGCAAGATCAAAGAGAAACAAATCAAACAAAGTTTGACACCAAAACCTCAAGTTCATCAAAACTTCTCCAAATTAATTCTAAACTCATCCTTATGTCATGGAGGTTATAGATCAAGCAAAAACTAAGCCAAATCATGCCAAAACAGTCCATATAAAATCTCACAAGTTTGGAGCTCCAAATTTCGAACGTCATAAACATCAACAATTATAATCCAGAAACGATCTACATGCTTCAAGGAGTGCAAAGAAACGAAAATGGCAAAGAATCATCAAGTATTAAGAGAGATATGGTGAAATTCAAGTACCTAGTGGAGAACTTCCACTGAGCCTTTAATCCTTGATGAAGCTTCGTAAAACTCTCCAGAATCGTTCAATGATCTTCAATAAAGCTTTCTCAATTCACAATTTGGCCTGAAACGATCTAGATCTTGAAATTCACTTTTTGAGTGTTCTTCACTTTTTCAAGCTTGTTCTTGATCAATTCTGCTCCAATTTTCAAAACTAATGATTTGTGAAGGTTATAAATCTTATATATAATGGATATGGATCAAGAGAAAGCCCAATCCTTTCCTCTAGGCCCAAAATGAATTTTCTAAATTTCACCACTTTTTTCTCTTGAAGGTACACGAAAATGGAAATGTTTTGGCTCCAAGATGATTCAATTCAATTAATAACAGCATGTGGAGTGTGAATGGCTGAGATTTGCTCCTTGTATTTGATCCAATGGCTATTTTTGATTATGTAACTTCATGATGAAGTAATCTAAATAACAACTCCCAAAACTTGGCCTATGCTCAAAATTCTGCCAATGCCAATGTTCTTAGAATGTGATTTCCATTCAAAAAATGTACTCACATGACATATTTTGGTCCTCTAACTCAAAAAGTCAATTTTCCCTCCTTAATCAATTTGAAAAATTCCCCTTTTTAGGCCATTTTAAGTGACTTTTTGCTACAAGCCAAACCAATCCCAAATGATCACTTGGTTGGACTTAAAATCCCATTTTAAGCAACTTTCATGTTGAACAAAATTGCATTTGACAAGTGCAAGTTGGAGATTTTTGCCTATGATTGAAAATGACCTATAATCTCACTTTCCCAAAATACCCCTGACTTGTAAACCTCAAAACTTGAGTTCTACAAATCAGATGAAAGACTTAAAATACAATTTGGAAAGCTAAGATCATGAGGAACAACTTTCATGTTGGCCAAAAGTTCAGGTGAAACCTCCTTCTAGGTCAAAAATAGCTTGGAAGTCAGATGACTTTCACAGACAAATTTCAGAGGCATCTGAGGACTTGTAATTTGTATGGACCGTAACTTGAGTTCTATAAATCCCCTTGAGGACTTACAGTACTCAAATTAAAGGTATTGAGATGCTCTACAAGTTTCATGTTGGACAAAGATCCATTTGAAACTTGTATCTTGACTTATGTGGTCTTGAAGTTAGGCACTAAACAGGGGATTTTACACTGAAACCCTAACTTAGCAACTTCCCACACTCTTGATTCTTCTTGATTTGATCTTGGCACAACACCACAAATGTCTCCAAATATAATTCCATGAACTCCATGACCTAAAAGTAGGCTTTGAACTTCTTCAATTGCACAGTTGACCTAGGATTGACCCAGATGAAACCTTAATTGCTTGCACCTCAACTGTGGCTCTTGCACTTGAATCAATGACTTGATTAAGCTCCAACATGGCCCTCTAGGTACTCCATGAGCTCTATACACATCTTCTATTCACAATCCATGCTTTACATCTCACTGATGGTCTTCAATCGATCCTCAAGTTAGGAGAAACTCCATATGGAGGCATTCAAACCTCTTAAGGCCTCAAACCACCTCCTGATGACTTGGATGACTTCTCAAGCTTGGCTAAGACCTCTTGCTAGGATTCTCTTGACAAAAACACACTTGATCCCCTGTTGAATGAATGATGTTATGATATTCAAATGATATAGCTATGCAAATGATAATGCAATGAAACATAAACCAGTTAAAGAAAAAAAGTTGGGCAAATTTCGGGGTGCAACAGCTGCCCCTATTCAAGCGGCTTGGACCTGAATGGGTGAAGAGCGAACGACCTTCAGACAATCAAGGTAAAAGACGGTTGAATACAAAAGAAACCCAGAAATTTGCCAATCGCAGAACTAAACTGCGAAAACTGCTTCGGGGAAATATCCAGAAAACCGAATCCAGTCGTTACAGCAACAAACTGATCAATCATCTGATAAAGAACTTGACTTTAACACCAGTTACTTGTGTGACGCCACAAATAACAAACTCGAAGGTTGGATCAACATGCACTTGATCCTCTCACATTGTCTAATGATAGACAGGAAGAGAAATACAATCACATCGTCCAGTGATAGACGGAAAGAGAAATACAATCACATCGTCTAATGATAAACGGAAAGACAAATACAATCACATCGTCCAATGATAGACGGAAAGACACCATCCCGAAGGAAACAAAATCCAATACTCATGACGTCTAAAGATAGACAGAGAAAATCATCCTGAAGGCCAGATCAACATGCACTTGATCTTATCACATTGTCTAAATATAGACAGGAAGAAAAATTTGTCCGAAGAACCACATCGCCAGTGAGAACTAGCGGAAAGAAAACCATATGAATTTCAACACCACCCATCAAATTTCAGAATCCTTTCGTCTAAAGGAATTGATGGAAAGAAAAATATCCTCAAAGGGGCCACATCATCAATAAGGATTGACAGGAAGAAAACCACCTTCAAAGAGCCATGTCATTGATAAGGATCAACAACTAGGAAAACCGAACATTCTTCAAAGAGCCTTGGCGTCAATAAGGATCGACGGTCAGGAAAAACCCTCTTGAAATGTCATCTCATCCAATAAACAAAAAGAAAGCCAATATCTGAAAGATCGCCTTGAAACCTCTCTACGTCTAAAGATAGACGGAGAAAACCATATCCAAGATTACGACGTCTAATGATAGACGAAGAAAACTCGTTGGGGAGACACATCGTCAATATGAACTGACGGTAAGAAACCTGCTGAAAAATCACCTGCTCAAACTCACAACGTCTAGATATAGACAGAGAAAACCATATCCAAACTCGCGACGTCTAAAGATAGACGGAGAAAACCATATCCAAACTCATGACGTCTAAAGATAGACGGAGAAACAACTTTGAAACTTCACATCGCCTAAAGATAGACGGAAAGAAAACCATTCCCAAACTCGGGACGTCTAAAGATAGACGGGGAAAACCATATCCGAACTCATGACGTCTAAAGATAGACGGATAAAACCACTTGCTAGAGAAACACATCGTCAATAGGAATTGACAGGAAGATAAGTCTGTCGATATCAGATGACTGATGAGCAAAGCATAACTGTCGTATGATCTAAAAATCAAGTAAACCAATGAGATGTCCGAATAAAGATGCTAGATAAATGCCCCTGAACTGATTACAGAGTGATTCACGTTGCCATAGAAGACTGATAGAAAAACTGGCTTATGCTTCGTATGCATATGCGTATGTTTGAATTTTTCTATGGTGTAATGCTCCATATAGGATGGAAATGCTACGCATTTGAGGATGAAATGCAGATATGATGCGAATATGATGATATATGCAAGATGCAAATGTAGGCTCGGGTCGCTGGAGAAGTTGGATACAGAAAACCGTTTCAGCAAAATAAATGCTGAAGACAAAACCAACTCTGCTGGGGATAACCGGGTATCCCAGAATTATTCCAGCAAAATAAATGCTGGAAAGGTGAAGCCAACTCTGTTGGGGATAACCGAACGTGCCAAGCATGATTGGACTTCTGTCAGGGATAGCTTACCCGAGCCAATGAAAATTGGACTTTTGCTGGGGAAAACAGACGGAGTCTTCCTGCGTACCAATAAAGATTGGATTTTGAAATGATGTGCCAACACGGATTGGGCCTTACAGTGATTTCCAATATGGATTGGGCTTTAGGAATGGCGCGCTAATATGGGTTGGGCTTCCTGAAAATTGCCAATAAGGATTGGGCTTTAGGCTATTCGTGACGGGTCATATACGACTGACGCTGGAAAAAATTCTACTTGAATTCACGGTTTCTGGTTGAAGGGTCAAGGGATGGTAACATGATTTCCCGACATTCGTCTCAAACATGAAGATCGGCTGAATCTGCTCAAGTAGCTCTGAGTAACTCTGATGACACGGAGAAGAACAATTCCTTCGCTTCTGATATTGCCCCAGCCTGTGGGATCTCTAGGGGGATACTCCTCAAAAGGAAATTTGAAAATATGTACCCTGATGGTCTAATATGAATTGCCCCAGCATTTTGAACTTCGGAGAGATGCTTCAGATCAATTGCCTCTCAAATAAAGAATAACTTCTACGCTCTTAGGATGGCCTGCCCCTGTCTGCAATGACTTTGCCCCTGATTGGCTGATTCGGTGTAGTGCCTCTAACTACGAGAGATTTGTCGAATCTCGACCTGATTGCCCCAGACTAACGACTTTAGACGGCTGACCTTACTGGGGATTTATCGATAATAGCCTGCCTCGGCTCACGGAATCATTCGGGCATTCTGCATTCTATCCTGATCAGACCTTCCACTGTAGGAAACTTTCCTGCTGTCAAGCACTTACTTGCAAGTAAAACAAGTTGTTCTGCATAAAAGATATATTAATGCAATGCATATGACAGTTTTGACATCTAACTCTGTTCACTGGAAAAGGAAACAACAGTTTACGGCATATAATGAACAAATCATTTATCAGAATATCAACATCAGTACCAACATGGTAAGAAGAATCATTTTTAGGAGTCAGTTTCGACGCGATCTTTACCGAAGTATGCCTTCGAAACAATCCTGCTTCAATTAGGACTTTTGAAGGTTGTAACGTGGTCAGGCTCACGGTTTTGAAGGAAAGGATAAAGGCTCAAAGTTTATTTTAACCCACCCATTCTCCTTTATGTTCTCCAATCCTACGTTCGGCTAATTCGACCTTAGCGTTTACCTCTTAAAGATTGAAAGATAGGAGTGATAGTTCGAGAAACTATGAGTTTTTGGAGTGACAGCCACTCACTCTTCGTCTTTGACACTTGGGGTCACACGACTCGTATTTCATTTGAGGATTTTTCTTTTGTAATCCTTTTCATTTTTCTTTTTCTTTCCCTAACTTTTGCCTGGACTGACTCTTTTGAGTTTCTTTTGATTTTCAAGTCCAGTGGGATGCCCTTGTTTTTTCCTAAGTCGTTTGTTTTCAAGTTTTGACTTAGCGGGCTTTTGATTCTTTTTCCTTCCCTTTTTTTTGAACAAGTCGTGTGACACTGGTTGTCTGACTCTTTGGGGAATAATGTGACTGTTTCACTTTTGAAATTTAACCCTTGTGGTTTTTTAGGCACGACCTCTAGAGGTGTGATTGATCCTCGAATGGACACTCCCTTCTGCAATTTGGACGCTCGGTCAAATTAGCTAACACCTACCTTGCCCCAGGTTAAGATTGAGGGTTTTTCGTTTTCAGAAAGAACTCCTACTACTAGGCTCAAAGGGGTTGACAAGGGATTATCTTCCTTATATCTCCGGTGTTTAGGGATTTGAAACAATGCTTGTACATCATCAGCAGGTTTTATTTCAAAATCATACAATATCGGAAGCTTGCATGTCGTTTATTTTCGCCATCCTCCCCGGATTCCGCTTAACCAAGCATTGGATATCTGTAAAAATCAATTAGTGAACACGAATGGATTTAATAAAAACATGCATACTCATTTCATTATCATCAACTGAATGGAAACAACAAGTTTTACAAACAAGATTGCAATTTAAACAGGAAAGAAACTACAAACAATGACAAGATAAAACAAAGGAAAATGCCAGCTTCCGAGAACCGGGCTTTCACATCTGATTCACTGCTGAACCAGCCATCTTTAAAGTTGTTTATTGAAAACATTCCGCTCAAAACGGCAACCGGGTGAACTGTCTCTCTGACTTCATTGGGTTTTGCCTAGCACGCAGGTTTGATCGATAACGAGAAGGCTGCTGACTCTGGAGAGGAGCTGACGTCTATAGCAAAGATTGGACAGATTGTCGACCTTGGACAGTTGAACCACTTGGAGGTCGAGTCTGAATTATCAGGGACTCCTTTTGTTCGGGCGCTTTCATCCTCAGGCTTGGTCTAGGCACCAGCAACAACTGAGGACAAGGGGATTCTGACACCATTAAGTCCAGGATATACTCCTGATCTACTGCAGCTTCGGGAACATCCATCATTTTAGCAACAACTTGGATATGACCATTAGGTACCGTTACGCCGCTCGATGTAAATTCAATAGCTTTTGAGTCAATCAGGTCTTGAACCTTGTGCTTAAAAGCATGACAATTCTCAAGGCTATGCCCTGGTGCTCTAGAGTGGAAGTCGCAATGAGCGTTCACGTCAAAACATGCTGGTAGGCTACCCTTACGTGGATCCAAAGTCCGAAGTTTAACCAATTGAAATTAAAGTAAAACTTGCAACGCCTGAGCGTATGTCATATGAATCTGGTCATAAACTCTGCCTCTCTTAGGCACCTGATTTTCCCGATCAGCAATGCGCTAGAGAGCAAAATACGAAGGTCCTCGTCGTCCACGAGACATCTGAGATTTATCAACCTTTGGCACAGGCTCCACAGGTACAGGTTCCACATGTACAAGTGGAACAAGCTTCTTCACTGCGGCTTTAGGTATCTGATCACCCTCCTTCCTAAGCACACTCTTTAACACTTCCATAATCAAGCCCACTTGGGTCTTCAGCTGATTGTTTTCCTCTTTGAGCGTCTTCTGGTCTAGACGCATCTCTTGCATGTCTCTCATCATCTTCCCTAGCTGGCTTCGAACCTCAATCAATTTAGCCTGATTCTGTTCCATAACTCTGAGAGAATTCCTGCAACAAACTGGTGAAGAACAGGAAATAAGACCCACGGTTCTGAGGTACCTGTTATGTGAGAATGCAATGCGGAAAGCAAACACATATTCACAACAAGATAAGGAGAAACCCAAGCTATAAGCACAGAGATAAACACCTCGCACACATATGCAAAAACAACAAAAGCAACATATAAGCATAAGTGAGTACGAATACAATGATATCAGCCAACAAGCCTGGTGATGGTCAGCAAACAACAATGCACGAAAGCTAAATAGGTCAACAGAGAAAACAGATGCGACACCCGTCACAGAAACCTCTAGCAACTTCCTTCATATTCAACTGAGCTCTCAGTTTGACATTCTTCCAACCACACATTTCCAGTGGAGTCTTCCATAACATTAACTGACGAACCCATACAACTGGATGAAGGAGAATCATTAATTTGGACAAAACCCTGAGGCGTGATGAAGATCTTGTTAGAGTCTAACAGATTCTAAACTTGACTCCTAAGCACCTTACAATCATCTGTCGAATGCCCCTGTGTCCCAACATGGTACTCACAGCGGGCGCTGGCATCAGAACCTGGAGGATAAGGCAGGATCATTGGATTAGTCTCTTTCGGCACTATCAATCCACTTTTGACCAAATATAGCAACAACTGACTGTACGACACCGTTAGCTGATTAAATTGCCTTTCAGGCTTCCTTGGTCTTTGTCGGACGTGCTGACGCGGCTGACGATAATATGACCGTTGACTTTGAACACTTGAAGCGTCTGAAAACTGAGCTTGAGATGCTAGGGATTCTGAGACAACGTCACTTCCTCCTTCCCACTCCTCTTGAGGTATGACAACTGATTCATTCTTATCAACTGGGATATAAGGAGTATCTCGAATCTTTCCATTCTTGAGTCCTCTCTCAACAAGCTCTCCTATTCTTATCAAGCCCGCAAAGCTTGTGCAACTGAACATTATGTCATAATAACGGCCTTTTAGAGTACCCAAGAAGAGGTCAACCATTTCTCTCTCCACAAGCGGTGGTTGAACACTGGCAGCCAATTCTCTCCATCTCTGCACGTACCCTCTAAAGGATTCATTATCCGCCCGAGATAACACTTGCAAATGCACGCGACTAGGAGCCATATCCAGGTTGTAGTTGTACTGCTTCACGAAGGCACAGGCTAAATCCGACCATGACTTGATACTATCACTCTTCAATTGCATGTACCAATCCAAAGATGCTCCGATCAAACTATCTTGGAAACAATGAATCATGAGATTGTCATTGGTGACATGTGAAGTCATTCTTCTGCAGAACATAACCAAATGTAGCTTCGGACAGCTATCCCCTTTGTATTTCTCAAAATTGGGCGTCTTGAACTTCGGTGGCAACACAAGGCCTGGCACCAAACACATGCTCGCAGCATTCAGGTCAAGAGTATTCTGGTTTATCAAGGCAGCCACCTGATCTTCCAACAACTGAAGTCTCCTCGCATCCTCAACAGCCATAGGGTTCTCAGTATTGACCCTCGGAGCGGCCCTCTGACGATCTGGCACAGGGAAAGTGAAACGTTGATAGTTTGTGTCACAGAGAGAAGATGCATCTCTGTCTCCAACAGGAATCTGCAGATTCTGGGTTACATTGTTCACCGGAGTCCTATGAATGTCATTCTCTCCTCTAATCATAGATGTTATGACTTTCATGAATTGATTCACCTGGTTCTTCAACAACTCAAACTCGGCCCTGGTAACAAACTGATTCTGCTCTGCTGAGTCCATGATCCTTCCAGAAACTACCTCAAGTCTAATGCGAATGTCGGGAAGTCAACTGCGAGTTGGACAAAAGACTGGTAAGCTCTCTGTTCCAGCTGAGTACAGACATGCAAGCATGAGATGCACATGAAATGAAATGAAAAATGCAACAAACATGGGATCACAGCCCCCACAAAGCTCTGAATACTGCTGCACTACTGACGGGAGAAGTTTGCTCTGACGAAAGAAAACCAAAATACCGGGTAGGCTGGAAGTCAAGTTTCCTGCAAAAACCCTCCCACTCACGGGTATGGACCTAAAATGACACAGGTTCGACATCCTATGCGGTCATCAGCATCACAGACTTTCAAGAGGGACGATACAATACCCAGAAGGTGTGGCATCATCATCTCTTGAAGCGGCCTCACTTAGCCGAATCCCAAATGATCGGTCCCCAGAGTCGACAACCCTCAAATCCAACAACCTGTCGAGCCCAAAGGGCCAGGCAAGATGCCATCAAAGAGAATCTCGTCTGAGTGTGGATTTCATGGGGACTTGTGCGAGCAAAGCAAGCAGGTCCGTCACTAATCTCCACTCTAATGATAGGTGCACTCAAGCCCAGGTCCGGCTTATCTCTCATCAGAGCTCCCCTCCCACAACAACACAAGAGCAACAGATAATAATAAGTGCGGGAAATGTAAATACAGCAGTAATACAACGCACACAAATAAACACCCAAAGACAAGCAAACAAGCGCTAGGATTGACTCTCATAGGGATATTCCTGTCCCCAGCAGAGTCGCCAGCTGTCACTACTGCGAAAATCGGCGCCGGCTATGACAGAAGAGTCGCCATCGTGCGTTATTTATCCCATAAGACGGAAAGGAAACGCTTAGAGTAAACCTAACGCAAAGAGGGAAAGGAATGGTCATCGCAACCAAATCCTGGATTCGGGAGTCAGTTACGCAAGGGGAAGGTATTAGCACCCTTCACGTCCGTCGTACTCGACGGGATCCACGCTTATTTTCTATCTAAGGGTGTGTTATTCTATCTACTCTACAGGTCTAGGTTAAAAAGAAAAGAAAATGACTCGGCAAAGTATCGCACTTTATGCCTACGTATTCCCGTCTGGAACGAGAAATCAGAGTCAACGTAGTTCGCCTAACTACGGGTTATGGGGGAAAGGTTGCTCGCCAAGATATCGCATCTTGTGCCTACGTACTTTCATACGGCATGAAAGATCAGAGCAAACGTAGTTCGGCCTACGGAAGACACAAGTTTGTCTGACAGATTTTTATCTCCTTCTGAAAAGGGTTTTCCTGATTAAAGGTTCAAGAGGACAAAAACAGAGTTTGAATGTTTGTTTGAGTTTTTTTTACGAAAGAACTGTTTTTTAGGATGTTTGCAATCTCAATTGCACAAGAGACTATGACCTGGGAGTGAACGCTTCGTATGTCACCCAAAGGGTACCACACTAACATCCAGATTACTGGAGAGAGACCCTCCACCAACCTTTTCCTAAATAGCTTAAGGCTCGTAACGCACGACTTCAATTAACCTTATTACTGTGTTTTTGAATTGTTTTGAGATGAGAAAAGAGAGACACCCTAAAACTATGGTTGAAAGGGGAATCTACCTACAGTTATTATGCATTGGTCAAAACCTAATGTTTGTCGTAATTCCCTCTTGCACAGAGGAAATCAGAGATCCTAGGGGAAACAACAAAAGAAGGCAAGCAGTAAACAGTAAACAGTAGAATGCATGCTATGCAACAGTACCAATGAAGCAAGGGAGAAAACAATAGGAAAGAGGAGACAAGTTCCACCTCAAACCTAAGGGTAATCAACACAAGCAAAAAGACAATACAGAGAAAAATAAAAGAAACAGAGGAGGCAACCCAAGCAGCAGCAACAAACTCCTACAGCAGCCAGCAACAACAAGCTCTAAACAGCACAGTTGAAAAGACAGCAAAGTCGACAGCAAGACTTCATCTTCAAGCTAGCTTCTATCTCAAGCTTCTTCAACTTCATCTTCTATCTCTAGCAAGCCCACTCCAAGAAGAGGAACAAACACCAAGATCAAGGTTGAAATGTTGAAAACTTAATGAAAACCAAAGGAAATCATCAAGTACCAACATTGAAATGGAAAGGTATCCTCAAAGTTCTACTCAACTATGGGCATACCACACATCCCTCCAAAGGAGAGATGGAGTTTCCCTAATAGGACTTCATGTCATTGGATGGAATAGAAGCACACAATGCATTCTATGTTTTATGAAGAAATCAAAACTAGCTCTAATGGTTCTTCCTAAAACCCTAATTTCCTAAGCTCCTAAAACAACTCCTAAAAGAAAAGAAAACTCCAAGCTCCAAGATCCAATCTTCAAACAATAGCATCTATATCAAGTCTAGAGGACCTCCCAAAAATGATTCCAAGCCAAGCAAGCTCCAAAGTCACCCACCAAGCCAAACAAGCAAAGGTACTCAAGAGAGAACAACACAAACACAAGCAATTTGCAAAATTCAACAAATATAGGAAACAAAGTTATAAATTTCTAATTAAATTCCTAGGGGAACATACATGTTTGAACAACCTAGGGTTAAAATATTAAAGCCTAAATCAACTTCTAAGTCACCTAAATAAATTCTAGATCGAAATGTAACAAGGTAATCCACAAGTTTGGGAAGGCTCTAATATCAACACCTAAAACAGAACCTAAAGATGTTTTAAAATTCTAATAAAAATCATGAGGGAACATGAATATCTACCCTAAAACATACAAAAAAATTAAAGCCAAATTCATCACCCATTGGAAGAACAAAATTCTACAAACCAGATGGTCAAATATGCCAAACAAAGAACATTAGCACAAAATAAAAATCATAAGTAATTCAAATTAAATCCTAAAAATGTAAAATCAACGCCTAAAATTTCTTAAGACATTCAGGAACTACAGAAAAGAAATTCATAATTTTTTGAGTATTTTTACTATTTTTAACGTAATTAAAGCAAACAACTATCAAAACAGAAAAATAAAATGAAAATAAAAAAATAAATGGAAAATGGAAATGCAAGTTAATGGAAATTCAGAGCAGAAAAATGAAAAATGCACAGGGTGGGACTCGGACCCGCGCGCGCCTGACCTCCTTTGCAGGCCAAAACGGCGTCGTTTTGAGGCAGGCCTGCGTGGCGCGTAACTGGCCTTCAGATCGGAAGACCGAGCCTTCCATTCTTCTCACGATCGTACGGTGCTGGGACCTTCTTCTCCGATTTAAATTTTCTCCCCCCCCCCCACCCACCCCCCGCGCAGCACCGTGGACGGTCGGCCGGAGCTTTTTCTGGTAACTTCAACCAAACGTAACTCTCTCAATTCTTATCCGTTTTGCACGTTTTTTGGACCGAAATCAAATGATTTTTCGCAAGGATTCCAAATATCTCATAAAAAAATCATTAATAATGCAAGATCAAAGAGAAACGAGTCAAACAAAGTTTGACACCAAAACCTCAAGTTCATCAAAACTTCTCCAAATTAATTCTAAACTCATCCTTATGTCATGGAGGTTATAGATCAAGCAAAAACTAAGCCAAATCATGCCAAAACAGTCCATATAAAATCTCACAAGTTTGGAGCTCCAAATTTCGAACGTCATAAACATCAATAATTATAATCCAAAAACGATCTACATGCTTCAAGGAGTGCAAAGAAACGAAAATGGCAAAGAATCATCAAGTATTAAGAGAGATATGGTGAAATTCAAGTACCTAGTGGAGAACTTCCACTGAGCCTTTAATCCTTGATGAAGCTTCGCAAAACTCTCCAGAATCGTTCAATGATCTTCAATAAAGCTTTCTCAAATCACAATTTGGCCTGAAACGATCTAGATCTTGAAATTCACTTTTTGAGTGTTCTTCACTTTTTCAAGCTTGTTCTTGATCAATTCTGCTCCAATTTCCAAAACTAATGATTTGTGAAGGTTAGAAATCTTATATACAATAGATATGGATCAAGAGAAAGCACAATCCTTGCCTCTAGGCCCAAAATGAATTTTCAAATTTTCACCACTTTTTGCTCTTGAAGGTACACGAAAATGGTAATGTTTTGACTCCAAGATGATTCAATTCAACTAATAACAACATGTGGAGTGTGAATGGCTGAGATTTGCTCCTTGTATTTGATCCAATGGCTATTTTTGATTATGTAACTTCATGATGAAGTAATCTAAATGACAACTCCCAAAACTTGGCCTATGCTCAAAATTCTGCCAATGCCAATGTTCTTAGAATGTGATTTCCATTCAAAAAATGTACTCACATGAAATATTTTGGTCCTCTAACTCAAAAAGTCAAATTTTCCTCCTTAATCCATTTGAAAAATTCCCTTTTTTAGGCCATTTTAAGTGACTTTTTGCTACAAGCCAAACTAATCCTAAATGATCACTTGGTTGCACTTAAAGTCCCATTTTAAGCAACTTTCATGTTGAACAAAATTGCATTTGACAAGTGCAAGTTGGAGATTTTGGCCTATGATTGAAAATGACCTATAATCTCACTTTTCCAAAATACCCCTGACTTGTAAACCTCAAAACTTGAGTTCTACAAATCAGATGAAAGACTTCTAATACAATTTGGAAAGCTAAGATCATGAGGAACAACTTTTATGTTGTCCAAAAGTTCAGTTGAAACCTCCTTCTAGATGATTTTCACAGACAAATTTCAGAGGCATCTGAGGACTTGTAATTTGTCTGGACCATAACTTGAGTTCTATAAATCCCCTTGAGGACTTACAGTACTCAAATTAAAGGTATTGATATGCTCTACAAGTTTCATGTTGGACAAAGATCCATTTGAAACTTGTATCTTGACTTATGTGGTCTTGAAGTTAGGCACTAAACAGGGGATTTTACACTGAAACCCTAACTTAGCAACTTCCCACACTCTTGATTCTTCTTGATTTGATCTTGGCAAAACACCACAAATGTCTCAAAATATAATTCCATGAACTCCATGACCTAAAAGTAGGCTTTGAACTTCTTCAATTGCACAGTTGACCTAGGATTGACCCAGATGAAACCCTAATTGCTTGCACCTCAACTGTGGCTCTTGCACTTGAATCAATGACTTGATTAAGCTCCAACATGGCCCTCTAGGTACTCCATGAGCTCTATACACATATTCTATTCACAATCCATGCTTTACATCTCACTGATGGTCTTCAATCGATCCTCAAGTTAGGAGAAACTCCATATGGAGGCATTCAAACCTCTTAAGGCCTCAAACCACCTCCTGATGACTTGGATGACTTCTCAAGCTTGGCTAAGACCTCTTGCTAGGCTTCTCTTGACAAAAACACACTTGATCCCCTGTTGGATGAATGATGTTATGATATTCAAATGATATAGCTATGCAAATGATAATGCAATGAAACATAAACCAGTTAAAGAAAAAAAGTTGGGCAAATTTTGGGGTGCAACACTCATCAGAATTCCCCTCCCACAACATCACAGCAAATAATCATATTATACTGAAAATAAAGTGCAGAAAGTAAAGTGCGATAAATAAATGCAAACCCAACAGATAAACACGCAAGCGCTAGGATTGACTCGCCTAGGGGATGGGAAACGGTCCCCGCATAGGGGATGGGAAAAGTCCCCAACAGCTATACGTCCCCAGCAGAGTTTCCAGCTGTCGATACTGCGAAAATAAGGTGCCGGCAAAACAGAAGATTCGCCACCTTTCGTTATTTATCCCACAGAAAGGGAAAGGAAACGATCGGAAAAACCTGACGAAAAGGTATAAGACAAGGTCATCGCAACCATGTCTGGGTTCGGGAGTCGGTTACATAAGGGAAAGGTATTAGCACCCTTCACGTCCGTTGTACTCAACGGGATCCATGCTTGTTGTGTTTATCTGACGGGTTGGTTTATCTATCTACCTATCAAGGCTGGTCTGAAAAGAAAAAGAAAACTGACTCGACAAAGCATCGCGCTTCGTGCCTACGTATTCTCGTCATAGAACAAGAAACCAGAGTCAATGTAGTTAGGCTAACTACGGGTAAATGGAAGGGGGAAAGTGGCTCGCCAATACGTCAGTATTGTGCCTACGTACTCTCAACAGGTGTGAGAGATCAGAGCTTACGTAGTTCGGGATACTACGAATTACGGGATTAGATTCATCTATTTTTCTGAGTAGGGTTAACAAACAGTTCCAGCAGTTTGGTGTATGCAGCTTGCTCGTCGGAGACTCATGCATTACCGTTTGCGATAGAACTGAGAGTTAACGACACTCTTTTTCTAAAAACGTTTTCCTTGAGTTAAGGGCCCACGGGGAAAAAGAGGTTTGAGATTTCTTTTCTGTCTTTTACGGAAGAAGTGTTTTTTATGAACGTTTGTAGCTCGTACAGCTCTAGAGACTATGACTTAGGAACGAATGCGTCGCATATCATCCAAAGGACGTATACTAAACACTATAGACGATTGAGAGGAGATCGCTCAATTATCATTTCCTAAGTGGCTTAAGGCTCATAACGCGCTTGTACCAACTTGCCTTTATTACGTTTTTACTGTTGTTTTAGAGAGAGAAGAGAACGAACTCTACAGGGGAAACTATCAAGCCCTAAGGTTGTCATGCCAAGAATTCATCATATGGTTGAGTTTTGAAACAGGGAAATCCTAGATGTTATCATGCAAAGGTTCATCCTAAAATTCTATCATCACTTCCTTATCAAAGGAAGTGAGAGTCCTAGGGGATCATGTCAAGTGGGCAACAGACAATGGACAAAGCATCAGCTACACATCAGTAAAATAGATAAACAGAAAAGAAAATAGTAAAGATGCAAATGCAATGCAGCAATACAAGAAGAGGGAGACTCACTCAACCTCTAAGCAATCAAGCAAAGAAAACAATCAAAAATAGACAAGCAAAGGGAGCTCAGCTCATCCTTTCAATCCAAACACATCAGATAAAAATAAAAACAACACACAAGCAAGGGGAGGATCACCTCAACCCTTAATGCAAACAAGCATAAGGAGACCCACTCAACCTCTTAATGCAGTCATGCACCTACACTTAGACTATATATGAACCTATTCTAATGCATCAAGCAATGCCAAATAAGGAAGGGAAATGAACCAAGATGAGCAACAAGGAAGTCATCCCAGGCTATATCTGGTTGGATGTGTATCAACACAAGAATCCATCATGGGCTCAACCTCTTGAGGAATGCACAGAATCCAACCAAGGGAAGGATTAGGCTCTCCCAAGAGGGACCCTATGTCAATAGGACAGAAAAAACTGGGTATTAGTCCTAGATATCAATCTAACATATCTGGTTAAAGTGTATCAACACAGAATGTCCATCTCAGGCTCAACCTATTGAGGAATGCACAGAATCCAACCAAGGGAAGGATTAGGCTCTCCCAAGAGGGATCCTAAGAAAGGGACTTAGAGAGGGATGATAGTATATAAACCAAGGGAATATACCATGCCAGTAATGTCAATCCAAGGCTCAACCTCCTGAGGAATGCACAGAATCCAACCAAGGGAAGGATTAGCCTCTCCTAAGAGGGCTCCTCATCAAGACCTGAAAGAGAAAGATAGTGCAGACCAAAGGAATGTACTATACTGATGAATGTCAATTCAAGGCTCAACCTCCTGAGAAATGCATACAATCCAACCAAAGGAAGGATTAGGCTCTCCCAGGATGGCTCCTTTTTAAGACTTGGAGAAATAGGGTAGGGCAAAGCCCAGGGAAGAAATCACATAGGGGAAAGAAGGCATCACAGCAACTTCTAAGAAACCCTAATAACTAGCTACAAGGATCACCTAAACTAGGGGAATTCAAAAGCTGTATCAAGGCCTAAACAATGTTCTAAAGAGGTATCTACCTAAGTACTATTATATCAAGGAAGGATTTGAAGCTTAGTGTTAACTAATGTTCCCTTAAAAGATTAATCTATGAAGTTATCCTAGTTAGGGTCACCTAAACCATAATCAACTTGCAAAATGGGGGAATAATAGAAAATCAATTCTTTAAATGCTAAGAAAAATCCTAGATGATCCAAAATGTGTAAGGGAATCATAGTAGAAAATTCAGGGTCAAAACCTAGATCTAAGGGGTCTAAACAATTTCTACATCTCAATGTGTACTAAAAGGAAATCATAAAGGGAAGGCTCTAAAAACCTTTCTCAAACTCAAAACTAGAATCATCTAAAAAATGCCAGAAAAATCACTCAAACCTATCAAGGAGTCTATAATAAGCATGCAAAATTCCAAGACTAAATTCCAATCCAAGAAATAGTACTAAAATCAGAAAGTAAACTACTCATTTTGAACATTTTTAAACATGTAATAAAAATGGAAAAATAGCACAAAAAAGGAAAATTAACTAAAATTCCAAATAAATGGCATACAAAAATCAGAAATAATCCAAGGAACAGACATGATTTTGTTGCACCCCAAAATTTGCCTAACCATTTCTTTACCTAGCTTGTGTTTCATTGCATTCATTCTAGCCTTATCATCTGCATTTCATTGACATGTGTGCAGGAGATCAAGAGGTATGACTACCAAAAAAGGGCTACAAAAGGCTATGAAGCTATCTAAGAAGCTTATTCAAGTATTCAAGGGTTGATATCCTCATCAGTGAAGCCAAAGATCCTCAGAGAGAGTGGCTGAAGCCAAGTGTGTACATCTCCTAACTTGAGGGTTGTGGGAAACCATCAGATGATTCTGAAGCTATGAAGTTGGACTTGGGACCTTTAGAGAGCTCATAAGAAGTATTGAAGATCATTTTGAAGCCTAGACAGGTTAATATGCAAAAGATGTGGAGCTACAGCCAAGATTGGTGCAACTAGGGTTTCATCTGGTCAATCCTAGGTTAACTGATGATTTGAGGAAGGTTGAGACCTAATTCCAAGGACATGTGATCATGGATTGATGTATTAAGATATCCAAGGGATGATTCCAAGGTTAACATATCATGAATCAAGAGTCTGAGGAGTTCCTAGGCTAGGGTTACTATGCTTGACAGTGTAAAATCCCCTGGTTTAGTACCTAACTTCAAGACCACATAACTCAAGATGTGATTTTCATCTCACCTTGACCCCTACATGATTGTTGTAGAGAATGATCATAGCTTTAATTTTAGTACTAGAAGTCCTTGATAGGGTTTATAGAACTCAATTTATGAGCCAGACAAGTTACAGGTCATCAGAGGATTGTGAAATTGGAGCTTGAAAGTCAACCAACTTGCATGACACTTTTTCCCTAGAAGGATGATTCTCATGAACTTTTGGCCAACATGAATGTTGTTCCTTATCTTCTTAGCTTTCTATAAATTACTAGAAGTCCATGATCGGATTTGTAGAACTCAAGTTATGAGCTTTACAAGATAATGGTATTTTGGGAATTTGGAATTACAGGTCATATTTGGTTATAGGTCAATTTCATCAACTTAGGCACCTCAAATGGACTATTTATCAATTTGAAAGTTGTTCAAAATGGTGTTATTTGTCTAACCATGACCCAAATATTCATTGATATGGATTGAATTGAGAGGTGTATGAAGAAAATTTGAAAAAAAGATAATTAAAAGGCATAAAAAGTGAAAATTCCATTTTAATTCATTTTTGTGCAAAACTTCACAAGTTTGTGCATTTTTTGACTGCTAAAGGCATTAGGAGAGGATTGGCAATTTCAAATTGTTTGTTTGAGTCATAATTCATGGACATTTCAAAGGTTACTTAGAATTGAAGTAACATAACCAATGTGCACCATAGGATCAAATCAAGCTTTCAATCTGATCCATTCACATTCATGAGGTGTTATGCAAACCATTTGAGTGAAAATGAAGCTGAAATAGAGGTGAAAACACGGCTGCCATAGTTGCACATTGAAGAAAAATTTGAAAACTTGATTGAGAGAATTGGGCCATGATTGGGCCAGGTTATGATCGAAATAGCTTCTATTTAAGTTCAGGATCCATTTCAGATCGTTCTTTGGTTGGCATTTGGTGAAGAAAACGGTTATGGCAGTTTGAGTTTGAAGCTTCCAAAGTGAAAATCGTGTTTGCAATTCAAGAGCATTTCAAGAAGAATTGAGGATTTCCATAGCACCAACAAGCTTCAGTGAAGAAATCTGCACACTTTGGCATCAAGATTCGCACGCTAGCACCTTAAATTTCAAGCTTCTTTTCAGGTTGGTTCACTTCAAAATTCCTCTAGTTCTAGGCTGATTTGGAGTGAATTGAGCATGTGGTTAGGTTATAGATGTAACCTAAGTCGTTTCAGGATTGAAATCTTGAGGTTTAGTGATGATTCTTGATTGGATGACATTTCTGTTTAGACTTGTATATGGCTGATTCTTGAGAGTTAGGATGAATTGGATAGATCAGAGTGATCCTTGAGAGGTGAGG
Source organism: Lathyrus sativus (assembly GCA_963859935.3). Taxonomy (NCBI): domain Eukaryota; kingdom Viridiplantae; phylum Streptophyta; class Magnoliopsida; order Fabales; family Fabaceae; genus Lathyrus; species Lathyrus sativus. Next base: position 252,789,470 of record OZ012739.1, read on the forward strand.
AAGAGTTCTATGGAGAGAATTTGGAGTTTGATGACACTTGTGGAAATGGTGATTTTTCTGTTCATCATCGTGTTTGATTATTCATGGAGAATCAGTGAGAATAGAGTAGATCATGATGCTCGGGGTGAGGAGACGAGTGGATTCATGTAATTTTCATTGAGATTAGTTGAGTTTGAATCTAGAGCATTGTTGCTCTACCCGGAGAACACGGTGGAGCTCTTCTCCGGCCACCACGAATGACTTTCCCCCTTTTTTTCAGTTCAATTGGAGAAGATGAACTGAGGTCGTTGATCTCGTTTGAATTGATTGACTAGGTCATGAGATCCCACGCATGAGATTCATCCTAAGAGTCTTTGACTTTGACTGGCTTAGGTGGTACGTTTTGGTGCATATGATTAGCTTACTTTTTCATTCAACGCATGTGATTAGACCATACCGTATACCTCAGTCAACTGAACAACACACCATCCATGAACAAAACGCCTCGTTTAATTAAATGAGCTGGCGCGCGCGTAGCCTTTAGATGAGTTGACTAGTCATTGGATCCCGTGGCTCTGACATTTTCTGAATTCTTGTATTTTCTTTTAATCATTTTCCATTTATTTTAATTGATTTCTTCATCTAAAATTCATATTAACTAGAATATTGATCATAAAATTATGGAAAAAATATGTGGGTGATCCTTGTTTAATTTCTGATTTTTCCATGCTTTTGGATTTTATTTTGGTGTTGTTTTCAAATTGATGTCCATTTTTCTATTTTTAATAGTTGATTAAAAATGCATAATATGAGTAGTTTACTTGCTGATTTTATTACAAGTTCTTGATTTAGAATTTGATACTGAAATTTTGTATGCTTGTTATAGACTCCTTGATAGGTTTGGGTGATTTTTTTTGTAATTTTTAAATGATTCTAAGTAGGAGTTTGAGATAGATCTTTAGGAGCATTCCATGATGGATTCCCTTTAGCACACCCTTTGAATTTAGATTTTATTAGAGCCTTTAGGAGTAGGTTTTGCCCCTGGTTTTTGTACCATAGATTCTTAACCCATGTAGGATAATATAGGATTTTCCTTAAGATTTTTAGAATTGATTTTCTATTATTCCCCCATTTTACAAGTTGGCTTATGGTTTAGGTGACCCTAACTAGGATAACTTCATAGATTAGTCTTTTATGTGACCATTAAATGATTCTAAGTTTCATATCCTTTCTTGATAGAATAGTACTTAGGTAGATACCTCATTAGAACCTTGTTGAAGCCTTGATAGAGCTTTTGATTCCCCTAGTTTAGGTGATCCTTCTAGCTATTCTTTAGGGTTTCTTAGAAGTTGTTGTAGTGCCTTCTTTCCCCTATGTGATTTCTTCCCTGGGCCTTGCCCTATCCTCTTTCTCCAAGTCTTGAAGAGGAGCCCTCCTAGGAGAGCCTAATCCTTCCTTTGGTTTGATTCTATGCATTCCTCAGGAGTTTGAGCCTTGAATTGACATTCATCAGTATAGTACATTCCTTTGGTTTGTACTATTTCTCTCCTTCAAGTCTTGATGAGGAGCCCTCCTGGGAGAGCCTAATCCTTCCTTTGGTTGGATTCTGTGCATTCCTCAGGAGGTTGAGCCTTGGATTGACATTCTTGGCATGGTATATTCCATTGGTTTATATATTGTCATCCATCTCAAAGTCCTTTTCTTAGGATCCTTCTTGGGAGATCCTAATCCTTCCCTTGGTTGGATTCTGTGCATTCCTCAACAGGTTGAGCCTGAGATGGACACCCTGTGTTGATACACTTTAAACCAGTTACCTTAGATTGATATCTAGGACTAATACCCAGCTTTCTGTCCTATTGACATAGGATCCCTCTTGGGAGAGCCTAATCCTTCCTTTGGTTGGATTCTGTGCATTCCTCAAGAGGTTGAGCCCATGATGGACTCTGGTGTTGATACACCTCCAACCTGATGTAGCCTGGGATGACTTCCCTGTTGCTCATTTTGGTTTCATTTCTCTTCCTTGTTTGACTTGCTTGATGCATTAGAATAGGTTCATATTTAGAATATTTTAGGCTAGGAGCATGACTGCATTAAGAGGTTGAGTGGGTCTCCCTCTGCTTGTTTGCATTAAGGGTTGAGGTGATCCTCCCCTTGCTTGTGTGTTGTTTTTCTTTTCGTAGCTGATGTGTTTACATTGAAAGGTTGAGCTGAGCTCCCTTTGCTTGTCTGTTTTTGATTGTTTTCTTTGCTTGATTGCTTAGAGGTTGAATGAGTCTCCCTCTGCTTGTATTGCTGCATTACATTTGCATCTTTACTGTTTTCTCTTCTGTTTTACTGTTGTTTAGATGATGCTTTGTCTGTTGTCTGTTTCCCACTAACATGATCCCCTAGGACTCTCACTTCCTTTGATAAGGAAGTGATGATAGAACTTTAGGTTGAAACCTATGCATGATAACATATAGGAGTTCCCTGTTTCAAAACTCAACCATAGGATGAATCCTTGGCATGACAACATTAGGGCTTGACAGTTTCCCTGTAGAGTTCGTTCTCTCCTCTCTCTAAAAACAACAGTAAAAAACGTAATAAAGGCAAGTTGGTATAAGCGCATTACGAGCCTTAAGTTACTTGGGTAATGATAATTGAGTGGTCTCCTCTCAATCATCTAGAGTGTTTAGTATACGTCCTTTGGATGATATACGACACATTCGTTCCACAGTCATAGTCTCTAGAGCTATACGGACTACAAACAACCATAAAAAACACTTCTTCCGTAAAAGACAGAAAACAAACTTCAAAATTTTTTGCCCCATGGGCCCATAACTCAAGGAAAACTTTTCTGAAGAAAAGAGTGCCGTTAAATCTCAGTTCTACCACAAACGGTAACGCACGAGACTCTGACGAGCAAGCTGCATACACCAAACTGCTGGAACTGTTTGTTAACCCTACTCAGAAAAATAGATGAATCTAAACCCCCGTAATTCGTATTATCCTGAACTATGTAAGCTCTGATCTCTCATATCTGTTGAGAGTACGTAGGCACAATACTGACGTATTGCCGAGCCACCTTCCCCCGTCCGTTACCCGTAGTTAGCCGAACTACGTTGACTCTGATTTCTCGTTCTCTAATGAGAATACGTAGGCACGAAGCACGACGCTTTGCCGAGTCATTTTCTTTTCTTTTCAGACCGGCCTTGATAGGTAGATAGATAAAACCAACCCGTCAGATAAACACAACAAGCTTGGATCCCGTTGAGTACAACGGACATGAGGGGTGCTAATACCTTCCCCTTGCGTAACCGACTCCCGAACCCATACATGGTTGCGATGACCTTGTCTTATACCTTTTCGTCAGGTTTTTTCGATCGTTTCCTTTCCCTTTCCGTGGGATAAATAACGAAAGGTGGCGACTCTTCTGTTTTGCCGGCACCTTATTTTCGCGGTAGCGACAGATTGTTTTCACATTTTTCTGACAATTATTTATATTTTTAATGAATTAAAAACAATTAAAACATTAAAAGAAAATCATAAAAAGAATTTAAAGAAATTAAAATGAAAGAATAAAACACAGGCGTTGGATTAGTGGACTAGTCAGCTCATCTAAGGGGGAAAGGGGGAGCCACGTGTCTCAGGGGTCCTTTTAATGAAATGCATCGTTTCATTAGCCAATCATGTGTGGCTGGTTGACTAGGGTTCACCCAACGTCCTAATCTGGATCATTCACGCAGAAAGTATAACCATCCAATGCTTGAAAGCTTGCCAAGTCATCAGTCAAAGTCAGCAATTCTCAAGATTAAATCACAATCATCAGATCTTAATACTAAGTCAATTGTTTCAAACGGATCCAACGGTGTTGGTATCATCTTCTTCATTTGAACTGATGACACTCTCCATTTTTCCAACTTCTCAAAGCATAACTCTATACGATCTTGAACAGAAAATACACGTCTTAGAAAATCATCACCAAATGCCAAATTCTCTCCATCAATCTATTCTACTCTCCTCATTGATCAAAAACATGTATCCAATCCTTGAAATCCTTCAAGATTCAACCCTAACCGAGCCTTTAAACATTTCACTCATCATCAAGAATCATCTCAAAACCTCTCCAAATCATACCTAAAGCCATCTAAGGTTCATCCTCTACCTAACCACATGAAATTTCTATCTTAATTCAGTCTCATCAGAGCATAATAATGAAAAGATAAAAACCTGGTTTGAGCTTTCACAGAGCGTGCTACAGCCTTCAATCCTTGATCAAACTTGCTCAGAATCGTTCAGTGATGCTTGCTGAAGAATCTTGGAGCTTCAATTCCCTCTGCAATGGCCTCCAAGATGAAAAACGATTTTCACTTTGTAACTAACTTTTTCAAGTGCTCCTTACCTCATTCAAGCTTTTTCAATCACCAACCTTGCTATGAATTCATCCAGAAACTTATATAGGACTGTTATGGATCCTTATCTGGCCCAATTATGGCCCAATTCACTCAATCCAATTTTTCAATTTTTCTTCCAAACTCCTTCATGACAGTCATGTATTTCTACTTCTAGAAGCTTCCATTCTCATCCAAATAGCTTGCATAGCACTCCTTGAGCATAGATGGATCAGAATGAATGCTTAATTTGATCCTATGGTGTAGATTGGTGGTGTTACTTCAATTCCAGGTAACCTTTGAAATGTCCATGAATTATGACTCAAACCAAAATTATGAAGTTGCCAATCCTCTCCAAATTCCTTTTGCCTTCAAAAAATGCACAAACTTGCCATGTTTTGCACAAAAATGAATTATTTATGAATTTTCTCTTTTTTATGCCTTTTAGTTATCTTCCATGAAAATTCCTTCATACACTTCCATATTTAATCCATATCAATGAATCTTTGGGTCATGGTTGGACAAATGACACCATTTTGAACAACTTTCAAGTTGATCAAAAGTCCATTTGAGGTGTTTAAGTTGATGAAATTGACCCATAATCACAAATGACCTATAATTCCAAATTCCCAAAATACCCTTATCTTGTAAAGCTCATAACTTGAGTTCTACACATCCAATCATGGACTTCTAGTACTTTCTAGAAAGCTAAGAAGATAAGGAACAACATTCATGTTGGCGAAAAGTTCATGAGAATCATCCTTCTAGGGCAAAAGTGTCATGCAAGTTGGTTGACTTTCAAGTTCCAAATTCACATTCCTCTGATGACCTGTAACTTGTCTGACTCATAACTTGAGTTCCACAAACCCTATCAAGGACTTCTAGTACTCAAATTAAAGATATGACCATGCTCTACAACAATAATGTTGGGGTCAAGGTGATATGAAAATCACATCTTGAGTTATGTGGTCTTGAATTTAGGCACTAAACTAGGGGATTTTACACTGTCAAGCATAGCAACCCTAGCCTAGGAACTCCTCACACTCTTGATTCATGATGAGTTGACCTTGGAATCATCCCTTGGGCATCTTGATACATCAATCCATGATCACATAGCTTTGGAATTAGGTCTCAACCTTCTTCAAATCATCAGTTGACCTAGGGTTGACCAGATGAAACCCTAGTTGTACCAATCTTGGTAGTAGCTTCTTATCTTTCACATGATGACCTGTCTAGGCTTCAAAATGAACTTCAATACTTCTCATGAGCTCTCTCAAGGCTTCAATTCCAACTCCATGGATTCAAAATCATCTGAATAGCTTCCCACAACCTTCAAGTTAGGAGGCATACACACTTGGCTTCAACCATTCTCTCTGAGGATCCTTAACTTCTTTGCTGAGGATATCAACCCTTGAATACTCGAATAAACCTCTTAGCTAGCTTCATGGCCTTGTGTAGCCCTTTGTTGGTAGTCATACCTCTTTATCTCCTACACACATGTCAATGAAATACAAATGATAATGCTAAAATGAATGCAATGAAACACAAGCTAGGTAAAGCAAAGGTTGGGCAAATTTTGGGGTGCAACACCTATGATATGAATCAAATCAAACGGGGGCAAAACATAAATTTTGTGAGTCTGAGTCGAGTCACAAGTTGTACATGATTTGAATCATGGAACCCAATGACTCGAATTATAACTTGTACATGAGTCGAATCATAGAATTCTTGTAAGCCACTACCTTATTTGAGTCAAATCATATTCACCTCATGTGTGTGGATCTATGTGCTTGTATGTATAAAGTTGTCAATCCCGCAGAAGATCCATATGAAGTCTTAATGACGATAACAACACTTGAAGTCGGTTGCAATAACTTTCAACTTTTTGATGATGGTAACCTAACTAGAGAAAAAATCTCATGTCTCATCAACAAAAAGAGACTGAAGAATAAAATGCTTATATGATTGATGTATAAGATATAATTCTTAGAATCCCCAGAGTAATAAAAGAGGGAAAGTGTGAAAGCTCGCCAGGTCGCATCTATCTGAGTGACCAGAGTTTTTTAAAAGCGAGGAAGTATTTTAAGTACTAAGGCAACTCTCTCTCTCTCTCTCTCTCTCTCTCTCTCTCTCTCTCTCTCTCTCTCTCTCTCTCTCTCTCTCTCTCCCCTCTCTCTCTCTAACACACACACACACACACGCGCACAAACACACACACACACACACACACGCACACACACACACACTTAAAAAATCCTTTTTAATATTTGAGTATGAAAGTTATTCTTAAAGTCAATTAGTCGAGTTTTTGGATCAAGACATGACATAAGTAGAATCTCAAAAAAAATTAAAATCTTAAAAAACTATATTTTAGGTGTGATATTTGAATTACACATTCTATGAGTAAAATCAAATCAAATCAAACAGAGGGAAAACCAAAATTTTGTGAGTCCGTGAGTCGAGTAATATGTAATGCATGATTTGAATCATGGAACACATGTCTCAATTCACAAAACTCTTGTAAGACAAAACCTTTTTTGATTAAAATAATAGCTTATTCATGACTCGAATTACAACACATCATAAGTTGAATCACATGTTGCTCTTGACTCAAATCATGGCTGAAAAGGGTTTCTCATAAATGTTGATCTTGTTCTAAACTACTTTCCCACTTGACTCAAATCACGCAAGTATTCATGACTTGAATCAAGCATGATTTTTAACTATATTTTGTATTTTTTCTCCATCCCATATAAATCATTTTCTATATCAAATATTTCACAATTTTACAAAACACATACTTCCAATGATGATTTGAAAACTCAGAAACCACTTGTACTTTCATTTTTCAAAAGTGTTTTAAATCTTTTGTAAACACTTACAAACAATTTCTCTCATCTTTTACCTTAATATTTTTCCATTATTGCATGGATCTAAATCTCATATTTGAAGGTTCGTGACTGTTGAGGATATTCATTTTTGAATTTAACGTTTCAATGAAGATTTGCCTAAGATTTTAAAGTTTCATAAGGGTGTGTGGTGTTGTGATTGGTTCTAACAATTCCAATGAAAAATAAAGAGGTTCTTATCTTTAGGTTGACTTCGGTAGTATTGTTTGGAAGCCTATATCGAGAATTTCTCATAGAGTTCAACTTGTAGAGGTGTGTACAATTCAAAGATCCAGAAAGAAGAAATTTACATTTTTAGCATTTTAATTTTCGATATTGTGATTGTACGACCTCTTATAATTTTGTTTCAAATCTTATAAGAAGATCAACAAATATTCAATGGGCAATGATTGGAGAGTGGATTAAGCACAAAGCGAGGACAAATGTGCCAAACCACTATAAATACATGTGTACTTTCTTCTCTCTCTCTCTCTCTCTCTCATACACCCACACATTTTAATTTATTAGTTAATTGCGTGTTTAAGTTATTATTTTATTGCTTTCTAGAATTGCACACCATTAGGATTTCTTAGAATTGGTAATTCAATTTTGTCTTGTTGCCGATTAAACATGAAAACTATAGTTGTAGAACCCATTGTGTATAGTTGGTGTTAAATCACACTTATAATTTGATCAATACATTGTTAGTTTGTTCATTTTTGGTCATATCCTTGTATCAATCTTATTTGAGCTTTGAACTCTTTGAGTTATCATATAACAATTCATATCGGTAAGCATAGTCTCTTTTAGACTAAATTTGTTTTCGCCATGCAAAATTACTTTTTATTTTAAAAACATTGATTGAAACTTCGTCAAACTATATTCAAAGAAATTTTAAAGTTTGGGAGGTCTACTCACGTTCTCTAGACTGTTTATTGTCCATATTCTCACCTAACAACATTTTTTTGAGTGTTACGTGACCGTTAAACCGCACTTGCTCACTAGAAAGGCCAACAAGGGACCCTTGGAAGGCTTCAATTCTATTAGGATCAAGCTGGAGCCCCAAGAAGGCGCTACAAAACAAGACATATACTAAGCTTCCACTGTCGATCAACACGCTTTAATTCCTAAGGCCTCCATGGAAATAGCAACCTTCTAAGGAATAAACATTTGATTCCTTTATATTCAAGGAACATGGTTAACTCTCACGTCTCCTTCTAAGTTGTTGTGGACCATACACATGTCATCCCACAACCATGCGATATAGATAGAATATGGGCGACATATCTAATGAAGGTATGTCTTATCCTAGAAGTACACGCTCAAACCACATAAGAGACGACAAATAAAACACATACCTCAGCCACACACCCCGACAGTCATTTATGGTCATCAGTTTCCCCGGGGGAATTATGGTCCATGGGATCCCATCCAGAAATTATGTGGCCTTGTCTCAGCGTCCCATTTTTCCTACCCGCTACCCCAACCAAAGTTACATGGAGACCTTAGGTCTTTAGCCGAGTGTGACATACCTTTGCAACCAACTTAAGTGGGAAGAATATGTTGATGCAATGCATGTGACCTACAAAAACCTTACCCTTGAATTCCTTAGCTCTTTCGACTATGAACCATACACTGATGATTCCAGAAACATTGTTTGTTTCAGACTTTTTGGGACTGAGTACACTTTAGCACAAATGCATATTGGTCACCGAACAAAATTTTAGGTGCCTTGCAAGAACTCATTCTTATTGTCATTTCAATGGCTACTCCTAGGCCATGTGTGGATCTTGTGTCGGAAGGTGTGGTCGATTCGAATGCAATTCATGGTCAGGGATCGAATGAGGTTATTCAAGTATGTGAAAACCGCCCTCTTGAGGGTGTTGTTGGTGTATTTGAGACTGCGGGTAGGGTGGCTTCGGATTCTAAGTCCAAGAGGATAGGAATCGACCATCGTCGTGTCCACCGACGGCTGCCCGCTCATTGGCATCTGGACCATGGAGTTTGGAGTGGTTGAGTTGTCATACCCCCAATTTTTGACCCATTCGTCTCTGACTTTGTTCATCTGCACACTTCGTTTCCATATTGAACATTGGTGTGTTTACGTTCATGTTACACCTTTTCAAAATTTCATCCATGCATAGTTTTTCAACTTTTATTTTTGTTTTCGCGTCAATATTTCAAAATCGGAAGATTTGCTTCAAAACACTTTTTTAGGGTAAAACTCATGTTTTACCTCCATTTTGAATTCATACTTTTAGGTCAAAAAGTGGCATTTTTTCTTCCATTTTTAAAACTCAAAACTTGAATCTCATACTAACAAACACCAGTTTTAAGTATCTGCACTTGAAATAAGAGGGCTATATGAAACTTTAACAAAAACAATGTGTGATGTTAATAAGGTGCTATAGCATGGCGTCAGACCACCTCTCCGCTATGCTATAAGGCCGCTTTCCGATATTTAGAGAAGCGGTAATAGCGGCCGCTATTTGCAGGATAATAGCGGTGGCGTAGCAGATCGGTAGCGCTATTTGGCTGCTTTTGTGTTTTGGATGGAAAAAATTGATAAAAACCCTTATTTTGGAAATAAGTCATAAAGTGAGCGGCCGCTATTTGCAGGATAAAAACCCGCTGTGAGTTTAGTATTTATGTATGTTGTTGGAATTTATGTTTAATTTTGAGAGTCGGCGTTATGTGCCACATTGGAGAAAGTTCCACAGTTTATTTTGTTGATTTTTTTTGTAGGATACAAAAACGAGTCAGCCTGTTAAGCTATGTGCAAGTTTACAAACACTCGTGTGTCTGACCCGTAACTTAACTCCTGAAAAAAAGGCTCTGATGAGCAACTCTGTTTTCAGAGGTTTCTTAGAAATATAAAATGATAGAGAAAGTTCTGCTACATTGATTTTCAGTTTCTGTGACATTTATGAACCGGCAACGAACGTTTTTGTGTGGGACAACTATGCTTCCTTTTCTTTTTGTGTTGAAGAGGTAGCGTATGTTATTGGTATGGAAAATACCAGAACTAGTAGTTTAGCAATCTCTCATGAAGGAAAATTTCCTCAATTTATCTTTGACTTGAAAAAAGAGTTGAACTTGCCAGAATCAAAAAAATTAAAAACATCAGATGTTAAAACTATTTTAGAACAAATGGACATAATAGACAAGCAAAGCAAAACAAATTTCAAAAAACTTCTTTCTTTTTTTTTTTTTGATTGAACTCATTTTACTATGCCCCCCTGAATCCGAGAGTGTCGCGTTCATCGTCTTGGGAAATGGTAGATAACTTAGACGCCTTAGGAAATGTTAATTGGCCGAAATTTATCTTTGATAATCTCCATGCCTCATTCGTGAAACTTAAGAATTTGAAGGATGCGCCAGGTAAGGTACAACACGTCTTCAGCGGGTTCGCTCCAATTTTTGAGGTAATTCGTTTAAGTTCAATGTCCATTTTTATTTTTTTTTATCTGATATTTCTCATCAATTTTTTTCTGCTATTGATAATATATGTTAACATCATTGTTAGGCAATTGTGTTTAGTAGAATACAATCCTTAGCGCCAGTGCCAGACCTTGCTTTTATCCATCCTCCCATCCAAAGCTACAAAAGTAAAAGGAGTGGTTGGAGGCTGTTGAGAGGATCGAAGCCTCAGAGGTACTATCATTGTATCAACTGTTCGATCTCGTTTCAGTTTAAGTTTCTTAGGTCTATCATGTTGCTGTATTTTTTTCCCGAACAAGCAACATGTTGCTATTGTTATTGTTGTTGTCTTGGACTCAAAGTCATGTGCCCATGCCAATGTTAGTATTTTTCTTCTATTTTTATTGTAATCGTTATTCCGTTTCCTCAGTATTCTACTTTGCCGAATTCCTTTATATTGTTGTCATCATTATTCAGCTGTAGCACCATTGATGCCATAGTATTTATATAGTTAGTTTGTCTGTTTAGCTTTATAATTAAGGTTAGCAACGAAATCAAATTTTTTTCTTATTTTTTTTTAGATAACGGCTTGTCCACGTTGTGAACATGGAGTAGAGGTTGATACTGTGGTGGATGACATTTCGACTAATGTTGTGGTGGATGACATTTCGGCTTCAGATGATGTGGTGGATGACAGTTCGGCTTCAGATGCTGTGGTGGATGACAGTTCGACTAATGCTGTGGTGGATGACATTTCGGCTTCAGGGGAGCAGGATTGTTCGGAGGACGGCAATTTGGCTTCCGTGACAAAGGAGGGGTATGATAAGTTGGTGTTGGATGTAGTCTCCCTGTCCATTGGTGATGCTTCGGCTTCTGCTATGCCTCCAACTAAGAAGCAGATACAAGAACCCCGAAGGAAGTCAGAAAGAATCAAGAGACGACCTGCTAAGCTTGACTTATAAATGAATGTTATTTTTTAGCTGTTTAACTATGATGTTCTTGTGTCAAAAAAACTATGATGTTCTTTGACACTGTTGGATTTGTTTCCCAAACACTATCTACATATTGTGCTTGAGTTTTCTTTCTTCATCCCCGTGTTTATTTTTGTTGTTGCTTTGGAGGGTTTGAGTGATAGGACTATATAAAGGTGTTAAGAAGTGTTGCATGCAAATGCAAAATATTGTAGTCGTTGCCATTTTCCCTGGATCAGTTCAATTTCTCTTTAAGATAAATAGTCTTTTGGGTGTGATTCAAAATGTGAAGTAAGTCTTTGTATCTTATTAGTGAAATTGAATACTTGAAATTCAACTGATCCAGGGTTTTCTTTTTTCTTTTTTGTTGTTGTGAAATAACAGGTATAATTTTTTTTAATCATAAAATCAAAGCTTTTCTCTCCCCCTCCTTTTTGGTAGATATTTTTATTGATCAGTAATAGTAATAACACTCATTTTGAATTTTGTATATAAAATTCACTTAATTTACTTAACAATTCTGAATTTCTTTTTTTTTTTCAAATCAAATTCCTTATTATATCAACTATAATATAAGAAATTAAAGAATAGAATTCAAATAGATATACTAATACTATAGTCATGGATTATATTGTCTTGTATATTTCAAATAAAAATAATGAGCTGGTTAAACTCCATGCAACCCCGTAGTATAAATGATATAGAAGCAAATGAGAAAGAAATATAGGAACTCAAGTGGTTTATTTCTTGCGTATCTAATAAGTTGAGTTGTCCTAACCTGTTTTATATTTATAAGTTTTCTAAGTTCTTCGGTAGCTGGACTAAATTGTGTTTTAACTTTGATTTTCTGATCTCTTCCTCTTTCTCCTATTGGTGTCATTGTTTTAGTCCTCCCATTCGGTTTTTTAAAACGAGTTAAGATCAACCCTAACCTTACTATAAAGTATCATGAATTTAGCGAAATAATTCATCGATATATCGATATATCTATGAATTATTTCGCTATATCTTATCTATATAGCGAATTAAGGAAAATTAAAAAAATCTATGAATTGGAACTTCTAAAAATAAATCGAAGAATTTTTTTAGAATTACAATACCGAGAAACACCAATAAAAAAGATAACCAATTTAAGACCCGTATATTTTTAGAAGCGCTTCTAATAAGTTCTAAAAGAATGGGTCCTAATTTCCGTCCGAGGCGATGTAGGTCAGTGTACTGCCTGGTGAATTCAGGCACTGTTCGACGCACAAATTGATTGATCATTAGAATTCTAATCTCCTTCCTGTTCGTTCAGGTTTATTTATTTCTTTACTTTTGAAATGTCTTGTATATTTCAAAAAAAAAACATAAGACAATTTTGTTGATTTATTTATATATATTTTTGTATTTTTTGTATCTAATGGATACATCATTGAATTCGTATCAACCCCAAAATGCGTGTGCACATTGTATTTTATATATATATATATATATATATATATATATATATATATATATATATATATATATATATATATATATATATATATATATATATATATATATATATATATATATATATATATATATATATATATATATATATATATATATATATATATATATATATATATATATATATATATATATATATATATATATATATATATTTCACATATCAGATATCAAATATCTTACGAAAAAGATTCTAATAAATAATATAGAACATCAATCGAGGGTACATATGTAACTTTAATATACTGAAACGACTTTCATTATGGGTATCAAACCAATAGTGATTTATACAAGCTACCTTAATTTAATGAGGTGTCAAAAATAAAAAAAAAATATGAGAATGTTATTATCATCATCAAATTTCTGTAAAAAAAAAAAGACACCAATCAGCACCTTAGAAACTATTTAAAATCACACGATCTTCTGTCTATTTTTTATATTTGAAAAAAATACTTTTTAAGTTATCAAATATAATTATAACATGCGTTAAAAATTTTGATGTCAGCAAATCTTTATCAAAATAGTCAAGATGATCATGAAATGCAAAAGGGGTAAATATGGAACCAAAATCACTCATTTGAAATATGAGGTCAAAATCACTCGTATAGGAAACTTTGAAATCAAAATCGTACGATTAAAAAACTTGAGAATCAAAATTGTAATTTAACCTTTATTTAATTTAAAGTTATTTAAAAAAATAGAGTATACAATAGTTTATATGAAAAAATAATTTGAAAAATTAATAACAAATATTGGTATAATTTTTTAAAGGTAACACATAATTTTAAGTTATAATTTTTTTAATATTATTATGGTAATATTAAGGATAGTTTAGGAAAAAAATCTCATTCCTTTGACTTGAATTTTTTACGTTTTAGAATTATTTTTTTTGGTGAAATAACTTTTTAAAAAATTTAAGTGATATACAGTTAATTTTGTTGGTGCAAAGATAGAATAAATGATGAAATAGGAAATATTACTAATAAGAGAATGACGGCTACAAAACATGATATTTGTTACAATGATTGTCACCCTATTTATAAGCTAAAAAACTAGGGTTACTAGAATAAGATAAATACTAAAATACCCTCTAACAAACTTAGGGGCCAAGAAAATAGTACAACTAGATAAATATGAATTATTAATAATATTCTAATACCATCCCTTAATTCATATTCCATCAAAACTTGTGACACCAATTCCATCCCTTAATCTGAGAAATTGATCAGTTTTGATAGCTTTCGTCAGAACATCTGCCAACTGCTTCTGAGTGCTGCAGTGTTCAACTTCTAACACTCCACTCTGAACTTGATGTCTCAGAAAATGATACTTGGTCTCAATATGCTTGCTTCTCCCATGCAACACTGGGTTTCTAGCAAGATTGATTGCAGACTTATTGTCAATCATCAACTTCAGAGGTTTGTCTACTTTAATCTTCAGATCCTGCAACAGATTCAGAATCCACACAGCTTGGCATGCAGTAACAGCACCTGCAATGTATTCAGCTTCACAGGTTGACAACGCCACAACAGGTTGCTTCTTGGAACACCAAGAAATGGGACCTCCCAGAAATTTGAACAAGTACCCAGATGTACTTCTTCTGTCAACTCTGTCTCCACACCAATCAGAGTCTGAATAACTCAGAAGTTCTGACTCATTATTTTCTCCAGAGGGAAATAACACTCCATACTTCAGAGTTCCTTTGATATATCTCAGAATCCTGACAGCAGCTTGGTAATGGGACCACTTAGGTTTACTCATGAACCTACTAACCATCCCAACTGAGTAGCAAATATCAGGTCTGGTATTGCACAGATACCTCAGAGAACCAACCAACTGTTTGAAGGTTGTAGCATCCACATCCTTTCCTTCAGAGTCTGAATCCAGTTTCTGATTTGTATCAGAAGGTGTGACAGCCATCTTACAATTCTTCAGATCAAATCTCTTCAGAAGTTCTAATTCATACTTGAGCTGATGCAAAATGATACCTTTCTCAGAATATCTGAACTCCATCCCTAGAAAGTATGTCATTTTGCCTAGATCAGTCATTTCAAATTCATTCATTAGAACCTTCTTGAACTTGGCTATCTCCTGTTCAGAACTTCCAGTCAATAGTATATCATCAACATATAAACATACCAGAGTCATATTGCCTTCAGAAGTATGCTGAACATAGACACCGTACTCCATCTCACATTTCTGAAAGCCTTGCTTCTTGAAAAATGAATCAATCTTCTGATTCCAAGCTCTGGGCGCTTGTTTCAATCCATATAGAGCTTTGTATAATCTGTACACCATCCCTTCCTGATTCTTTTCCACAAATCCAGGAGGTTGTGACACGTAAACTTCTTCTTCTAATGGACCGTTCAGAAATGCAGATTTTACATCTAAATGCATCAGAGGCCAATTCCTGTTAGCAGCTATTGCAATCACCATTCTGATTGTTTCATGTCTTGCTACAGGTGCAAACACTTCAGAATAATCCAGCCCAGGTTTCTGTAGAAATCCTCTGGCTACCAACCTTGCTTTATGTTTGCCAATTGAACCATCTGGCTTTAACTTCTGCTTGAAAACCCATCTGACGCTGATGGCTTTCTTGTCTTTTGGAAGTTCTGTCAGCTTCCAAGTCTTGTTTCTCTCTATAGCATCAAGTTCTTCTTTCATGGCCTTCAGCCAGAGCTTCTGCTTAAGAGCCTCCTCTGTACTTATAGGTTCAGAGTCTACTAACATGGCACACTGAATAACTTCTCCTTCAGAGTCTACTTCAGTGTCTTGCAGCATGTCAAATTCTGCAAATCTTCTGGGAACGCTTCTGATTCTTTGTGGTCTCTGAACTTGTTCAGAGTCTTGAGCTTCAGATGATTGACTTTCTCCAGAGCTTTGACCAACTTCAGGATCTGGCATATTTCCAGAGTCTTGAACTTCAGAATTTCTAGCTTCAGAGGCTTGACTTCCTCCAGAGCCTTGGCCATCTTCAGAGTCTGAATTTCCACCAGAATCTGGATTACCATCAGAGTCTGGATCATCAGAGTCACCTTCATCTTCTGAGTCTTCTCCAGAGTCAGAATCACTATCAGAGTCAAAATCGACGTCAGAGTTTACTTCAACTTCAGAAATTCTTAACTCTGGCCTTTCTTCAGAGGTTCTAACATCAGAATCAGATTGAGACTTATCCCAATTCCAAACTTCTGATTCCTTCACAATCACATCTCTGCTGAATTCAATTTTATTGGTTTCTGGACAATAGAGCTTGTATGCACCTGTACTGTGGTACCCTATCAGAATCATCACTTTGCTTCTATCATCCAGCTTCTGTCTTCTGGCTTCTGGAACATGTTTATAGCAAACAGAACCAAATACCTTCAGATGACTAACACTTTGCTTGTCTCCAGTCCACTTCTGCATAGGAACTATTTCCTTCAACTTCTTCGTAGGACATCTGTTGAGTACATACGTTGCAGTGGCAACAGCTTCTCCCCAGAGCTTCTGAGGAAGCTTCTTCTCCTTTAGCATGCTTCTCACCATATCAAGCAAAGTACGGTTTCTTCTTTCAGCAAGACCATTGTGTTGAGGGGTATAGGGAGCAGTAACCTCATGCTCAATTCCATTCTCCTCACAGAACTTCTGGAACTCTTTGGAGTTATACTCACCTCCACCATCAGTTCTAAGAATCTTCAACTTCTGACCACTCTGATTCTCAGCCTTCATTCTGAACTTCTTGAATTCATCAAACACCTCGTGTTTGAACTTAATAAGGGATACCCATGTCATTCTTGTGAATTCATCAACAAACAACACAAAGTATTTATTCCCTCCAATTGATGCTATTGGAAATGGACCACACACATCAGAATGTACAACTCCCAAGGCATGTTTTGCTCTTGGAGCAACTTCTGATGCAAATGGCAATCTTGGTTGTTTTCCTTCCATGCAAACTCTGCATGACTTTTCAGGCTTCTTAATTGCAGGAATTCCATGTACCAATTTCTTTGAATTCAGATGTTGTAAGCTTCTGAAGTTCAAATGACCAAATCTTCTGTGCCACAGCTCACTCTCCTTCTCAGTACTTGTTGCACTAAGACACTCTGAGTCTGCAGTTCTGACATTCACCTTGAATGTTCTATTCCTTCCCTGTTCTGACTCCATAATCAGCTTCTGATTGCAGTCATACAGCTTCAGAAGATTGTCCTTCATGGTAACTGAAAAACCTTTCTCAATTAATTGTCCCACACTCATCAGATTGCTTCTGATGCCAGGTACATACCACACATTCTGAATCAATGCTATTTTTCCATTGTTCAGAGTCACTCTGACATTTCCCATACCTTCTGCATTAAGATATTTATCATCAGCACATCTGATCTTTGTTCTCTTTTCAGAGTCAAAGTCAACCAGCCATTTCTTGTTTCCAGTAAGATGATTTGAACAACCAGTGTCCATATACCACCAGTCTGTCAGATCATCAGATTCAGAGGCCATCAATAGCACAGATTCGTCATCAGAACTTCTGGCTATATTTGCTTCTTCTGATTTCTTCTCCTTGTTTGACCAACAATCTCTAGCAAAGTGACCAAACTTCTTACAACAGTAACATTGGATCTTCTTCTTGTCATACTTCTCTTTTCCCCTCTGAGCATTCTTTTGTCTATCAGAGGTTGAGCTTTCTGACTTCTGACCACCATCAGATCTTCTCCTGGCTTCTGACTGCTTCTGATACCTCCTATCAGAAGTTGCTTTCAGAGCCTGCTGTTCTACTTCCTTTTCAGAGTTTCTCTCAGTCAGACGCAACTCTTGCGCTTCTAGACTGCTCTGCAGCTCTTCAATTCTCATTGTGCTCAGATCTTTGGAATGTTCTATTGCTACCACAATGTAATCAAATTGAGGAGTAAGGGATCTCAATACTTTCTCCATGATTGTTTCTTCAGAAAGAGTTTCTCCACATGCCTTCATCTCATTAGTGATCAGAATCACTCTGGAGATGTATTCAGAAACTTTCTCATTATTCTTCATGTTGAGATTCTCATATTGCTTTCTCAAGGACTGAAGCTTCACCTTCTTCACTGATGCGTCACCACCATAACATCTCACCAGAGTGTCCCATGCAGCCTTTGCTGTTGTAGAGTCTGCAATCTTCTCAAACACGTTTACATCCACACATTGATGAATGAAGAACAATGCTTTCTGATCCTTCTTCCTTACTTCCTTCTGCGCGTTTTTCTGTTCATCAGTTGCATCTGCTGCTACTGGAACATAACCATCAGTGACAAGATCCAGAACATCTTGAGCACCAAATAGTACACGCATCTGGATCATCCAACGATTCCAGTTTTTACCATCAAATACTGGAAGTTTGGTGTTCATGTTGCCGTTTCCGTTCATCTTCTACTTTGCACAATACACTCAGGGTTTTCTCACACAGTGTTTCCCAACCCACAGAATTAAAAAATTCTGATCAGATTTTGTTCAAGATTCAACAAGAATCTGAGAAACAAAATCAAACACACAAGACCTCACGTTCACTCGTGTTTCCCGTGTTTCCCAATGAATCTGAACCGGAGCTCTAGATACCAATTGTTGGTGCAAAGATAGAATAAATGATGAAATAGGAAATATTACTAATAAGAGAATGACGGCTACAAAACATGATATTTGTTACAATGATTGTCACCATATTTATAAGCTAAAAAACTAGGGTTACTAGAATAAGATAAATACTAAAATACCCTCTAACAAACTTAGGGGCCAAGAAAATAGTACAACTAGATAAATATGAATTATTAATAATATTCTAATAAATTTTTTGTTATAATTTTTTTATATTTTAATTTTTTTTGCGATTTATAATTTTTTTTGGTCAATAATAAAAAAATTGTAAATTTTTTATCGTCTAATATTTTGTTGCGTTTAATATTTTTATAATTTTGTCTCCAATTTGATTATTTATAATATATCGTTATTTTTATACTTATATAGCTACTAATACCACTTTTGCTCTTTCATTTTATATATGGCATGTGTAGGAAACACGACTTGTAAAATGCATTGTCATGGACGATTTGAAGCACCACATGATGCATTAATACCACTCTTGCGGGAATGTGGCTTTGAAAATGTCGTGAACATGTGTAGGTGTCAAATGGAAAGGAAGACCATCAAACTCATCACCGATGACGCCGAAGCGGGCAAGACAGTAGCTATGTCCGTGGAACATTTGGGCAATTTCCCCGACAACGTGGGTCAATAATAACTTTTTGTCAAAATAAGGGTTTTAAAAACCTCGATGGAGATTGAATATTTGTCATGGACCCCATGTTTCCCGGGAAAATGTGAATCGGAAAAATAAAAATCATAAGGAAACGCACGGTTCCTTTATCTTCGAATAGTGATGTGTGTTATAATCTCTTTTTTAGTTCACGCTTATCCGAAGAACATGGGGTCCATGACAAATTTGCAATCTCCATCCAGATTTCTAAAACCCTTATTTTGACAAAAAAAAATTATTATTGACAGAAATAATTTAAAAATTATTATTGACCAAAATAATTTAAAAATTAAAGTTATTTAAGTTTTTAATATATAATGTCTTTTCATGTAATTGAAACCTAACATTTTCAGCGTTTCTAGTTGAGCTAGACTTTCTGAACAACACTCTAATCATTTATTCAGTACTTAAAGGCAATCATGTAACTTAATAACCCGTATCTTATAGATGAGTTTTAATTCTTGGGTCTAATGTCCACTTTTGCAAATTTTCCAAGTGCTCAGTGCAAGTAAGCATTTTGTTCAGTGCAAATTTATCTCTATTGTCTCCTTGTTTCTAGTATTTGGTAAGTCACTAAGGAAATTTAATTCATCTGCAATATTGGATAGAGTACAATCAATTGAAAAACAAAGCAACTTAAATTCAATATCACAAGATAATCACTACATAATTGAAACATTGGGAGAGTGAAACAAAACTAAAGCAAACACTAAAACTTACAACATATGTGATATTCAGGATAATCAATTGACAAACAAAGCAATTTCAATCCGATGATAACACACCGACAATAACTAAACAACTAAAACAGAGTTAAAAAAAACTAAAGCAAATCACTAAACAAAGTTTAATGGGAAAAAACATAGAAACATTAGTAGAAACATAGAAACTTCAATTGGGGAGCCAATGAGAACAGAGTTATCAATATGTCTAGCTTTTTAAAAAAAATAATAATTAAAAAAAATTAAAAGTTTTCTCTTTTGGCACATCCAACGGTTGTTATTCTCCAAATTCAGACTCAGATCCAAATTCAGACCCACTTTATTCTCCAAATTCTTCCCCACCTCACGAATTCATCTCCTTCCCTAAACTATCAAAGCCAATGTAAAAAGGGGGTCTGAATTAACTGTATATCAAAGCAAAGGAACTTATAATTTGATGAATTTATAATTTTTTGTCCAAGCAAAGCAATTTATAATTTATAATTTTAACAAGTTATTTTTTAAATTATAAATTGTCAAAGGCTATAAAGTGGGTCTGAATTTGGACAAAAAATTATAAATTGCTTTGCTTTGACAATGTTGCAAGCAAACACCAAAGCCAATAGTTCAGGATATTAACAACATTTGATGACGGTTGTTCTACAGCCTCATAGTGCAAAAGAAAGGGGGAGCCTGTGTATTCTGGTGTGCGTGTGTATATGTTGCATATTTGGTGTTTTAAATGTATACAGGTTGTCATCATAAAAAAGGGGGAGATTGTGGAGGCAAGTCGCCACATATCACACAAAGCCGCAAGACATTGGTAAATGCAGGTTTCGATGATGACAAATTCCCAGGATAGACTGGAAAGTATGAGTTCCAGATTCACTAAACCAGATGCAACATATCACTCATCATATTATCCTTTTGCTTGTCAAATTTGTCTTAAATAAATATATATTGAGTTGACAAAATGCAATCATGACTAAAGGCATGAAAAACTTCAAACTAACAATATTTTGCAGGACTACA
Organism: Lathyrus sativus; assembly: GCA_963859935.3. Lineage (NCBI taxonomy): Eukaryota > Viridiplantae > Streptophyta > Magnoliopsida > Fabales > Fabaceae > Lathyrus > Lathyrus sativus. Next base: position 252,810,590 of record OZ012739.1, read on the forward strand.
GGACATGGGTCGACAAAAGGGTCGACGTATCCATCAAAAACAAGGGAAGGACTGTCAGCGCACAAAGCATGCGTCGACCATTGGGTCAGCGCATGAAAGAGTGATTTTCCAGCGGGTCAACGCATGAAAGCTTTGGTCGACCATAGGGTCGGCGCACAAAGGAAAAGAATTTCAACGGGTCAGCGCGCGCCGACTGTATGGTCGACGCATACTGATGAAATTTCCAGAAATTCAAAACATCACAGGCCATGCGTCGACGCATAGACCTGTTATGGTCGACCGTTCGCGCGGAAAAACTGTTTTTAACCTTGTTCCCTCATATTTGAAATATTGTTATGTTCTGAATTTTGTGGGCTCTATATATACTTGCTTAAACACTTGTGTCTAATAACATTTGATATTCTTTTGATTCATGTGTTCAAAAACAAGAAAGAGTGAAATAGGTGTTCAAGATTCATCATCTTCATCTTCAACCTCTCACAACATTTCAATTACACACAATCATTTTTGAAATGCATCTGTGAGAGATTCAAGGCGATAAGGTTCGAGGCTTAGATTGGAGAATCAAGCTCGGGTTGAAGATTGCAACAGGTTCTTTCTTGAATAAAACCATTGGGGTTTTGCCCTCCAAGATTGGTTCTAATTTTGGGGGTTTTTGGACGAGATTCTTCATCAACAATCAATCGAGCGAAGGTGATTGTGAAGAGGTGGTCTTCACAAGTCTAGTAGCGGATTCGGTGACTTTGAAGGGAAGGTCTCGGGTTCGATTTGGTGCTGTTGAGATCAGCCGGAGCCAAAGGTTTGAACAACAACGTGTTCTTCAATAAGGTGGCTGGAGTCGGAGGTCCATCAACACAAATCGAAGAACTTGATTCAGCTTGAATCAAGGGGCAAGGAGTGAAGGCAACTTTCAACACATTGAGATTTTTGTTGTAATTTTGCTGATCAATCCTTGTATAAACTGTTCATTCAAACAGGTGATATCTATACAATTTATCTCAATTCTAGTTTTAGAATTGAGGGCAGACGTACCCCGAAGCGAGGACGACGGGGGAACTGCCTCACCAAATTACTTGTCTTCTTTATTTTCAGCATTTTCGTTACAGCTCAAATAAGTAATTTTTGTGTAAGCTCTTGTGTCAAAACTGTGATATAAATTGAGTAAGAGATTAAAACATTGTTTTTAACTCTAACGTACAACAAAACATTGTACTAGGCTGATTGAAATCACTTACTCAACATAAACATCACTTGGAGTGTCTTTGCACACCAAGTGTTTGACATATTGCTTGAACCAAAATTACCTTACTTGTGTATCTAGTTTTGGTTTAATTTTGGATCATTGGAACTAGGTAACCTTGCAACTGAAGTAAATAATTGATAAGCATAGTTTGTGTTGTGATTCTATTTTTCCGAATTGTCATAAATCCATAGGCTTACGTATATCCGGTTTTCCAATAACCGTTCGTTTTAGACTATATTTTTCCTCGGCCGCTTCCGCACTTAAAACATTTTTAAAACCAATTTTAAATTGGTAGCGCCGACTCAAATTTTAATTGGGGATCTATTCAACCCCCCTTCTAGATCCGTGCCATAGTCTAACAAGTGGTATCTAGAGCTCCGGTTATTCGGTGCTTCAAATACAACGAGATAGAAAATGGAAAACGAACCTAAAGGGGCGTACAATAGGGCTCCTGTTTTCAACGGTGAAAATTATAGTTATTGGAAAGACTGTATGCGTGTGCATATAAACTCCATAGACAGAAAAATATGGAACGTTATCCTTAATGGTCCAATAGAAATTACTATGACCAATGCGGATAATGTAGTTGTGCCAAAGCCTGAAGCACAATGGACCGATGATGATGAGAAAAAATACAATTATGATTGGAAAGCTAAAAACATCTTAATCTCCTCATTAGGTGTAGATGAATACTATCGTGTATCCCATTGTCCTACTGCTAAGGCCATGTGAGACTCACTACAAATAGCCCATGAGGGGACAAACGATGTTAAGTTGGCTAGAATCAATACATTAACTCAAGAGTTCGATCTCTTTTTCATGGAGCAAGGGGAAACCATTGCTGACATGCAAAAGAGATTTACACATCTCATCAATCGTTTACATTCATTAGGTAGGCCTGTTTCCAATGATGTTGCTACTAATAAGATTTTAAGATGTTTAAACAAGGAATGACAGCCTAAAGTGACCGCCATCAAAGAAGCACATGATCTTACCTTATTAGACTTAACAACATTGTTTGGCAAATTACAAGAGCATGAACAGGTACTCTTGAGCTTAGACCAACGCCAAAAGATGGAAAAGAAAGACAAAACAAAGGTGAGTGAAAAGAAATCGATAGCTCTCAAGACTTCCACCTCGAAGTCTCAAGCAAAATAGCAAAATGATTATTCCTCGAGCGACGAAGAAGAAGAGGATACAAGCGAAGATATGGGGTTGTTTGTTAAACGGTATAACCGTTACGTGAGAAAGAACGACATACAACATTCCGAGAAGAACTTGGTAAACTTCCGGAAACAATCAAGACACTCCAAGGATGATGACTCGAAAGGTAAAAAGACTAGAGGGACGTGCTACAAGTGTGGAAAGCCCGGTCACTACAAATCGGACTGTCCAATGAATAAAAAGGGAAAGGACAAGGAATCATCAAAATCACACAAGAAATCATCAAAGCCTAGGAGAGCGTACATAGCATGGGAAAGTGACAGCGACTCTTCCTCCTCTGATGAAAGTTCTAGTGATGAAGAAGAGTCCGTGAATCTATGCCTCTCCGCCAATCAGAAAAATAAGAAAAAACAGGTACGTCACTCTAAATATGATAAGTCCTCGAATATGTCGCATTCAGAATTACTAGCCGCATTTCATGCCTTACATAATGAAGCAGTTGAAGCCTTCAAGAAACTTGCTTCTAATAATAAAATCTTTACGTATTTAGAGCATAAGGTTAAAGAGTCCGAAAAGAAATTAGAGGACCTAAAGGCTTCCATTGTGAAAGGCAATGAATCGGATTGTAAAGACGATAGAAACTCTTTCAACTTCGGGTGTGGTACTTGTCATATTTGGCAAGGTGAGGTTAGACACCTCAAGGCCAAATTAAATAAGGCACTTGAGCCTAAAGTTACATTTGCTATTGATAAAAAGGATTTTAGAAAAAGTATGATTAACCCATACCAAAAATATGCATATGTAATTACGGATCAAGCAAGTGAAAGTGTCTCTAAAGTTGATTTTGCTTGCTTATACTGTTGCAGGAAAGGCCACTCCATTGGTAAATGCCGTTTTAGGAGATTTCTTGTTCCTAAAGGCATCTACCAATGGTTGCCCAAACGCAACCATTTTGTCGCTAACCTATTAGGACCCAATATGCCATTGGGTACCTCCTTGTGCTAATTATGTTTTAACAGGTGAAATGTGTCGAGACCACCAAGAGAAGATGGGTTCTCGATAGTGGGTGCTTAAGACACATGTTTGGAGACATATCCTTATTCATAGACTTTGTGGCTAAGAAGAAAGGGTATGTAACTTATGGTGATAACAACCGCGGAGCAATACTAGGTAAAGGTAGTGTAGGTAATCCCGCCTCTACTATGATTTCCGATGTATTGCTTGTCGAAAACCTTAAACATAATCTGCTTAGCATTAGCCAACTGTGCGACAAAGGATACAATGTATCCTTTTCAAAAGATTGTTGCAAAATTGTGCATGAAAATGATAAGAAGAATATGTTTAATGGTTTTAGAGTAAACAATGTATATATGCTTGACTTAAATGAAGTATCATTAACAAGCGACAAATGCCTCATAACTATGAGTGAAGACTCGTGGCTATGGCATAGGCGTTTAGCGCATGTTAATTTTGACTTACTCAATAAGGTAGTCTCAAAAGACCTAGTCTTAAGACTTCCCAAAATAAAGTTCACCAAGGATCACCTTTGTGATGCTTGTCAAAAAGGGAAGCAAACGAGGATCTCATTTAAATCCAAAAAGATAATTTCAACAACGAGACCTCTTGAACTTCTACACATGGACTTGTTTGGGCCGTCTAGGATCAAAAGTCTAGGAGGAAACTATTACGGGTTTGTAATAGTGGACGACTTTTCTAGGTTTTGTTGGACCATCTTCTTAGTAAGTAAAAGTGATACATTCGCCGCTTTTGAAAAGTTTGCTAAGCTTTCCCAAAACAAGTTAAATACAAACATAGTGTCCATTAGGAGCGACCATGGAGGTGAGTTTGAAAATCATTTGTTTGAAGAATATTGCGGTAACCATGGTATTGATCATAACTTCTCCGCTCCACGCACTCCTCAACAAAACGGGGTTGTGGAGCGCAAAAACCGTATTTTAGAAGAATTGGGAAGAACAATGATTAATGAAAGTGGTTTACCTAAATATTTTTGGGCCGACGCCATTAGTACGGCATGCTATGTTTTGAATAGGGTACTTATTCGCCCCATTCTAAACAAAACACCGTATGAACTCTTAAAAGGGCGAAAGCCAAATGTCTCTCACTTGCACGTGTTTGGATGTAAATGTTTTGTATTAAACAATGGAAAGGAAAACTTGGGCAAATTTGATTCCAAAGTCGATGAAGGTATCTTTCTCGGATACTCTCACTCGAGTAAAGCATATAGAATATATAATAAACGTTTACTTGCTGTAGAAGAGTCTGTGCATGTTACCTTTGATGAGTCCTACCCGAGAAATATCGGAAAGGATAGTGTTGTTCATGGTGCAGGTACATCCACTGAAGACATACTCAAAAGTGGCGAGATAGGGATTGATCAATCTGACAAAGCCAAAGTTGAGGAGGATAAGGATGCACACCGTGATGCAACAGAGGAAGTTCATCCGCTTTCAAACGACGATCTTCCTCATGAATGGAAGTCATCTAAAGACCATCCTATTGAAAACATTATTGGAGACATCACAAAGGGTGTAACAACTCGTGCTAAGCTAAGTAATTTCTGTTATTACTTCGCTTTCGTGTCACAAATGGAACCTAAAAACCCTAAGAAAGCCCTACTCGATGAACATTGGTATTTGTCAATGCAGGAGGAACTGAATCAGTTTACTAGAAATGAGGTTTGGGACCTTGTCCCGCCTCCACGAGGTCATCGAGTAATCGGCACCCGATGGGTGTTTAGAAATAAACTGGACGAGAACGGAGTAATAACTCGTAACAAAGCGCGTTTAGTCGCGCAAGGGTATAACCAAGAGGAAGACATCGACTATGAGGAAACTTATGCGCCGGTTGCCCGACTCGAGGCTATGCGTCTTTTACTTGCTTTCGCTTGTGCGAAAGATTTTAAGTTATTTCAAATGGACATCAAAAGTGCTTTCCTTAATGGATTTATAAATGAAGAAGTCTATGTTGCTCAACCACCTGGTTTTGAGTCTCATGAGTATCCTGATCATGTTTAAAAACTGAAAAGAGCTTTGTACAGTCTTAAACAAGCTCCTAGAGCTTGGTATGAGAGACTAAGCAAATTCTTACTTGATCAAGGCTACTCAAGAGGAAAGGTTGATACTACTCTCTTCATTAAACGTCAAGGAAAACACTTAATTCTTATACAAATTTATGTTGACGATATCATATTTGGATCCACTAACATGAATCTCGTAAGAGAGTTTGCTAAGCTTATGCAGGGTGAATTCGAGATGAGTATGATGGGTGAACTCACATATTTTCTCGGGTTACAAATCAAGCAACTGAAGGAAGGAACATTCGTGAGCCAAACAAAATATTGTTTGGATCTTCTCAAGAGATTTGACATGGCAAATGCAAAAGCCATAGACACCCCTATGCCAACTTGTGCAAACATGAGTAAAGATGAAAGTGGTAAAGATGTTGAGGTAAAAAGGTACAGAGGTATGATTGGCTCGCTTCTATATCTTACTGTTTCGCGTCCCGATATTATGTTTAGCGTGTGTATGTGCGCTAGATATCAATCATGTCCTAAGGAATCCCACCTAAAATCTGTCAAACACATACTTCGATACCTATCTGGTACTCCGAAGTATGGATTGTGGTATTCTAAGGGTAATGATTGTTCTTTGGTGGGCTTCTCTGATTCTGATTTTTCCGGTTGTAAATCAGATAGGAAAAGCACCAGTGGCACATGTCACCTATTTTCAAACTCTCTAGTTAGTTGGCACAGTAAGAAACAAGTGTTTGTTGCTCTGTCAACCGCTGAAGCAGAATACGTAGCCGCCGGTAGTTTTTGTGCACAAGTCCTATGGCTTAAACAACAACTATTGGACTTTAATTTGAAACTAGAACGTATTCCAATATTGTGTGACAACACCAGTGCTATAAATCTTACCAAGAATCCAGTGTTACACTCGCATACTAAACACATAGAAATTCGACACCATTTTCTTAGGGACCATGTAGAGAAGGGTGACGTTGTCTTTGAGCACGTCGATACTAAAAACCAACTAGCGGACATTTTCACAAAGCCTCTAGCCAATGAGCCCTTCTTTCATATCCGTCGAGAGCTTGGTATTCTCGATATTTCTGATCGGGTTTAAACAACTATGTTTTGTACCACTAACAACTATGTTTTGTACCACTAACAATCGCTGTGAGTTTATTGCAAGTACAAATCAGTGATTAACGAGAGTAGTTCGTATAAAGGTGATATTGCTCCTTTCTCCTTCTCTTTCTTCTCTCTTGGCATTCATGACTTGAAAACATCTATATCGTTATACAATCATGGTACTTATATATGAATATGACTGTTGCTGGTTGATAGCGATGTGAACGTCTTTCCAGAGATTAGGCCAGAATAAGCCGGCTTGGAGAATCTTAGTGCACGTCTTGGATGTACTAGCATGACCACCGTATGGTGCTGAGTGGCATTGGGAAATAATATTTTCTATTTCTTCCTCTGGGACACAGCGACGATATATGTTGTCGGCCCCTCTCTTGAAGAGTAGAGGTTCGTCCCAATAATAGTGTTTCAGATCGTGGAAGAATTTCTTCTTTTGCTGATAAGTAAGATTCGGTGGAAGCACGCCCACAGCGAGGTAATTAACGATGTCAGCATACCAAGGTAATGTGACTTGGGCATAGACGGCTTCTACGGCTTTTTCGAATTCTGGATCTTCCGAGATTGAATTGGGTGTGTCACTTTCTAGTTTGGCTATCAGACGTTCGTACGGGAAATCGTCATTTATCGGTATTGGTTCATGTTTGATGCCTTCTATTCGGGATAAGTGATCCGCAACAACGTTCTCGGTTCCTTTCTTATCTTTGATTTCTAAGTCAAACTCTTGTAATAACAGGATCCATCTCAATAGTCTTGGTTTGGCATCCTTTTTGCTTATTAGGTACCTTATGGCAGCGTGGTCTGTGTATATGATAATTTTTGCTCCTACTAAGTAAGAACGGAATTTGTCAAACGCAAATATAACTGCTAGAAGTTCCTTTTCTGTGGTAGCGTAGTTCATTTGGGCAGGATCTAAGGTTCTACTGGCATAGTAGATAGCATGGAGTTTCTTGTCCTTCCTTTGTCCTAGAACTGCGCCTACAGCATAATCACTCGCATCGCACATGATTTCGAACGGTAGTCGCCAATCGGGTGGTTGCATGATTGGTGCGGTGATAAGGGCTGATTTCAATGTTTCGAATGCTTTTAAACAGTCGTCGTCGAAGACGAACTCAACATCTTTCATCAACAGGCCGGTCAGAGGTTTTGTGATTTTCGAAAAATCTTTTATAAATCTTCTGTAGAAACCGGCATGTCCTAGAAAACTCCGTATTTCTCGTACAGATTTTGGAGGTTGGAGATCTTTTATAATCTCTATTTTAGATTTGTCTACCTCAATCCCTCTATCTGATATGACGTGTCCTAGAACTATTCCTTGTCGGACCATAAAATGGCATTTTTCCCAATTTAGGACGAGGTTTACTTTTACGCAACGTTCTAATACCATTTCTAAGTTCTGTAGGCATCCTTCGAAACTTTGTCCACATACCGAGAAATCGTCCATAAATACTTCCATGATGTCGTCTATGAAATCTGCAAAAATTGCCATCATGCATCTTTGGAAGGTTGTTGGAGCGTTACAGAGTCCGAACGGCATTCGGCGGTAAGCAAAAGTACCACAAGGACAGGTGAATGTAGTCTTTTCTTGGTCATCAGGATGGATGGGAATTTGGAAGAATCCTGAGTAACCATCTAGATAGCAGAAATATGAATGTTTGGCTAATCTTTCCAACATTTGGTCTATGAATGGTAACGGGAAGTGATCTTTGCGTGTAGCCTTGTTAAGCTTTCTATAGTCAATGCACATCCTGCTTCCAGTCACGACTCTTTTTGTTATTGATTCGCCTTTTTCGTTTTTAACTACTGTGACTCCTCCTTTCTTTGGTACGACGTGAACTGGGCTGAGCCATTCACTATCGGAGATCGGATAGATGATTCCTGCATCTAGCAATTCTTTACTTCATCTCTGACTACAGTGCTCAGGATGGGGTTTAGTCTCCTTTGATGCTCTCGAGAGGATTTAGAGTCTTCCTCTATTGTAATTCGATGCATACAGATCGAAGGGCTTATGCCTTTTAGATCGCTTATGTTATAGCCTAACACGGTAGGGTACTTCTTTAGGACTTCTAATAGCTTTTCGGTTTCTGGTTGTCCTAAGTCGGCGTTGACTATCACTGGTCTTTTTAGTTCATCGTCTAGAAATTCATATCTGAGGTTTTTGGGTAGTGTTTTGAGTTCTAAAGATGGGTTCTTTGGACCTGGCATATGGTTTGGGGTCAGTGCTAAGCTTTCGCTTATGCTGTTGTCTTTATACGGTTTACGCCAATTATCGTCTTCAGAAATATCGGGTATTTGAATCTTTATTATTTCTGAATACGTGGTCTCTTCATTTTCAAGTTCTCTTATGCATTCGTCAATTTCGTCCACTAAATAGCAGGTATCGTCTATTGCTGGTGCTTGTAAGAACTTGGTGAGAATGAACTCTATCTTTTCTTCTCCTACTTCGAATGTTAGCCTTCCTTTCTTCACGTCTATAATAGCTCCAACTGTAGCTAGGAACGGTCTTCCTAGGATAATTGGGGTTACAGTGTCCTCCTTGATGTCCATGATTATGAAGTCGGTTGGAATGTAGAATTGTCCTATGCGTACTGGAACGTTTTCCAGTATTCCGACTGGGTATTTTACTGATCTGTCAGCTAATTGTACGGACATTTTGGTTGGTCTGAGGTCTCCCATATTCAGCTTTTTGCATATAGATAAGGGCATAACACTGATACTGGCTCCTAAATCGCATAGAGCTTTGTCTATTACGAACTTTCCTATGACGCAGGGTATGGAGAAACTACTTGGGTCTTTTAATTTAGGAGGCATGCGGTTTTGAATAATAGCGCTACACTCTGCAGTAAGTGTAACTGTTTCATTATCCTCGATTTTTCTCTTATTCGACAGGATTTCTTTGAGAAATTTAGCGTATGACGGCATTTGAGTTATCGCTTCTGTAAAAGGAATAGTAATATTCAACTGTTTAAGGAGCTCTACATATTTCTTAAACTGTCCTGAAGTTTTGGAGTTTATTAATCTTTGAGGGTAAGGAATAGGTGGTTTATATGGCGCTGGAGGTGCTTGAGTTTTTTCACTTGCGGTATCCTCCTTCTCGTTGTCCTCCTTCTTCTCTAACTCGGATTCCTTTTCTGCTTGTTCAGTTGGTTTTTGTTGCATGGCTGAGTTTTCGGTCCTCGGGTCGATCGGTTCGTCCAATTCTTTTCCACTTCTTAGTATCACAGCATTTGCTTGGCCTTTTGGATTCTGTTCGGGTTGTCCAGGAAATGTGCCAGCAGGTGCAGCAGCAGAGGCTTGCTGTTGAGCCACTTGTGATATCTGAGTTTCTAACATTTTGTTGTGGGTGGCCAAAGCGTCTACTTTTCCTGTCAACTGTTTAATTTGCTCGCTAGTGTGTATGTTTTGATTCAGGAATTCTTTGTTTGTTTGAGCTTGAGTAGCTATGAACTTTTCCATCATCAATTCGAGGTTCGATTTCCTAGGTGCATTCTGAGCAGCTGGTTTCTGATATCCTGGCGGAGCAGTAGGCATTTGCAATGCATTTTCGCTTTTGTAAGAAAAGTTTGGATGATTTTGCCAACCTGGGTTGTAGGTATTTGCGTAGGGATTTCCTTGAGCATAATTTACCTGGTCTGGTGGGATTCCGGCTATCAATGGGCATTCGGGTGCATTATGAGTGGTGCTTCCGCATAACTCGCAATTTGGAGTTACTGCAGCGACAGTTGCAGTGGGGTTAACGGTCAGACTATCGATCTTCTGTGCTAGAGCATCTACTTTAGCATTGAACTTTTCAAGGCTGCTGATCTCGTACATCCCACCTTTCGCTGTGGGTTTCTCAGTTGGAGTGCGTTCACCTCCCCATTGGCAATGGTTTTGTGACATGTTTTCTATCAGTTGATAGGCTTCATCGTATGGCTTATCCATAAGTGCACCGCCCGCGGCGGCGTCTATTGTCAATCTAGTATTGTATAGAAGCCCATTATAGAAAGTATGGATTGTCACCCAGTCTTCTAGACCGTGGTGAGGACATGTTCTCATCATGTCTTTGAATCGTTCCCATGCTTCGTAAAGAGATTCAGTATCTTTCTGTCGAAGTCCGTTGATTTGATCTCTAAGCATAGCAGTTTTGCTTGGCGGAAAATATCTCGCTAAGAAGACGTTCTTCAATTGCTCCCACGTCGTAACGGAGTTGGATGGTAATGATTGTAACCATGTCCACGCTCTGTCTCTAAGAGAGAATGGGAAAAGACGAAGTTTTATCGCGTCTGGAGTAACTCCATTTGCTTTCACTGTGTCTGCGTATTGTACAAACTTCGTTAGATGTTCGTTCGGATCCTCAGTTGCGTTTCCTGAGAATTGGTTTTGTTGTACAGCCGACAGCAATGATGGTTTCAGCTCAAAATCATTTCGGGTAATAGCTGGGGCAGCAATGCTACTTCTAGGCTCCATCTGAGATGGTGTAGCGTATGCCTTCAGCGGTTTGTTTGGAGGTCCTTCAGCCATCTCTGGTTCTTCTTCTTCTGATTTGGGAATGGGAGTGAGAGGTTCGGGAGTGTTATGTTTGAGTTGTTTGAGTTGGTACTCAATGATTCTACTTTTTAAATGTAAGAAGCATTCTAGTTCTGCGACTGAAGGTTTTACGATATCGCCTTGCGGGCGATTTCTTGGCATACAATCGACAACACTAGTAAAGGAAAAATAAAAATTGTTAACCTAGTCTATACGGCGTAACAGAAGGTTACACTATTGACTAAACTGGTCCCTGGCAACGACGCCAAAAACTTGATTGCGACTTTCTATGTCTAATACAACCTAACTGCAAGTGCACAGTCTATCGCGTAGTAATAATAGATATCGATCCCACAGGGACTCGTAATCAAACTAGTGTTCTCGGGAGTTACTATGTTTAGCTAGGTAGAATATGTTTAAGGGAATAAGATTGTCACTAAAAGGGAACTAAGAATACTATTTAGATTATAATTGATTGAATCGATACGTAGTAATTGTGTTCTTCAGGGATTTGATAAGTTACTGGTGTATGAAATAATTTTCAAAGTTTATTTAAGCAGAAAATGGTGATTTGAAGACTCTCGCCTCACAATGGTTATTGACGCTAATCATAATCCTAAGGGCCAAACGTACACTTTCGTATCCCGTTCGGGGTTAAAATTATTTTTTGGAAATCTCTAAGTTCTAATTCATTTTAAAGTGCTTTCGCTGTTATTAAAATAAATGACTGGTGTTTACTATCTGACCTTACCGCAGCTTTTGCTTGTTGGTTCGTATCTTAATTAATTTCCCACTTTCGTGGCAAAACTACTTTTAAATAAGTTCTCGCTTTCGCGACGAAGTTTATTCAGTGAATCAATTTTTAAACACTCAGACCATAAATTACTTTTATGAAAAGAAAGTTTTTTAACCAGTTGTTATCAAATCCCATTCGAATTATTACTGCATATCGATTACCTAAGTTTAGCTAGACATGGATTTGGGAAAGATAAAACATAAATAAAAATAATAAATAATGATTTGCATTATAATAAAACTGAAATCGATTGAAATGAGAAACCTGTAAATATGCCAATTGGCCTTTGGGCAGATCCTCCACAAATGTTGGCAGGATTCTGATCTCTAATGCCAATTTGATCGTACAATAAAATAGAAGTTATAGAAGAATGGAAAATGGAATACAGGAAAGGTAAAGAGAAACAAATAAGAATATTGCTGGAAAATAAGCTCTGGAAATAAAATCGGCAGCACTTCGTGGTATGAATGCAACACCCTTTCTGAAGTCCCCTGCTTCCCTTTTAATAGAAGTGGAATCCCAACGGTTATCACTGAAGATGATGGACTTTGAGGCAGATAATTTAGGGGGTAGTGGTCCACTATGTGGAAATTGGAACTGATTCTTTGACGTGTAATTTGAGTGGGGCGTTTTTGCCTGCATGACGGTCGTCACAAGGTGTGACGGTCGTCATGAAGCTGTGACGGTCGTCACATCAGCAAAAACAGCTTCCTGCGTTTTTCATTGTGTTTTCACTCCTTTTTCGTCCATATTTCATCTGAGATTGCTTCTTTTCTTCATGTTGCCTTGTTTAGACGTGATCGTTGAATACCTGCAAAACATCAGACAAATACACGGAAATAACCCGAAATCGGATCGAAAACGGTTAGACTTTAGTTGAATTATGCATAAAAATATCTATATGATTTCGTGTTATCAGAGGTCCTAAGGGAACATGGCAAAGAAAGGAGAAGAAGAAGGAAGCAGGAAATAAGAAAGATGCAAGTATGCAAACATGTAATGCACAATTAAAATGAAAGTGAGGGAGGAACAAAGTGTGGGGTAGTAGCCACCACAAGAGCGTTTCAACCGAATCGTTCTTCGAACTTATGCAAACACCGAATGATAAACATCACCTTGAACAACATATATGAGAGTATGCATTCAAGTGGAAAACGAAACACATGTCGACAAAACCATGATTAAACAATCAAGAACAATGACATATATCCAAAACAACTCACTCCTAATGCGTCATATTGATCCATGAAGATTCGAAGTGAGTGAGCATCAAAACATGCAAGAAAAACAGCAAAACAGGCCTGTTGGCCCAATGTTAATCGATTAACACCAGGGGTTAATCGGTTAACCATTGAAAAATGCTTGAAAATTTGAAAATGCGCAACGGTTAATCGGTTAACACCCTAGGTTAATCGGTTAACCATTGAAAAATGCTGGAAAATTTGAATATTTGCATTGGTTAATCGATTAACCAATTGGTTAACCGATTAACACTGTGTCAACAACAGAAAACAGCAGTCTAAAAGCACTTTTCAACAACTTATCCAATGTGAAATCATTCCAATGATCATACAATCAATTAAGCACGAAATTAAATCAGAAATCAGTGATCTAATCAACATGTAAACACATTTAAACAACAAGATCACAAATCACATGGATCGAATCAACCAAAAGTCAATCAAAAATGAAGATCCACATCGAATATGCAAAATAAGCTCGAAATAGCAACGGATCTAGAATTCCAACCTACGAAGCGGAGAATTGCTTCGGTAATTGTTGATTCAACTTCAATTGATTAGATCCAAGCAAGAAATCAAGAAATCCTTCAAGATCCAATTGAGTTCTTGTAATAGAAGTGAAGATCAACCAAAATTAAGCAAGATCCACTCAAATAAGCTACTCCAAACTGTCGCAACTACGAAAATCACCCGGGCGAAAACATAAGAGTCGCCACCTTTTGTTATTTATCCCAAAGAGAGGACGATCGGAAAAGCCTAACAAAAAAGGGAAAAGACGAGGTCATCGCAACCAAGTCCTGGATTCGGGAGTCGGTTACGCAAGGGGAAGGTATTATCACCCCTCACGTCCGTCGTACTCGACGGGATCCATGCTTGTTGTCTATCTAAGGGTATGTTTAATCTATCTACGCTACAGGCGCACAGGAAAAAAAGAAAATAAAAGAGACTCGGCAGAGCATTGCCGCTCTGTGCCTACATATTCCTTCGTGCAATGGGAAAGTCAAAGTCAACGTAGTTCGGCTAACTACGGGCGAAAGGGGGGAAGGTTGCTCGCCAAGACATCGCCGTCTTGTGCCTACGTATCCTCATATGGTATGAGAAGTCAGAGCAAACATAGTTCGGGCTGACACGAAACTACAGGTTGATTAAGTGTTTTAACTGAGTAGGGTTAAACCTCCGTTCCAGCAGTTAGGGACGATGCCTGTTTGCGGTAGAACCGAAGCTTAACAATACTCTTTTTATGAAAAAAGGTTTCTGATTAATCCTGAAGGAAAAAGGTTTGAAATTTTTTTTTGAGTTTTTTAGAAGTGAATTAATTCGGTTTGTGATTCACATTGCACTAAAGACTATGACATATGAGCGAATGCGTCGCGTGGCGCCCCTAAACGGGACGTACACTAAACACTCTAGACAAACGAGAGGAGACCCATCACTCATCATTCCCCATGTAGCTTAAGGCTCGTAGAGCGCAACTTTCATCGCATTTATTAGATGAGTTAGAATTTTTTTGAGATGAGAAAGAGAGACGCACAAAAGGTCTAAGGGAAACTCGGTCCTAACGTTGTCAAGCAAAGTGGTCCAAAGGTTAGGATTAAAAGGGGGAAAATCTACCCTAATGTTAACATGCATGGTTTGAGTCCTAATGTCTATCATAACCAACCTTAAACAAGGAAGGTCAGATCCTAGGGGAACACGGCAAAGGAAGACAAAGGAAGACAAAAGAAGAAGAAAACTCAAACACAAATGAGAGTGAAAATAGGGATGCAAACATGGAATGCAACACACAAGCAAATGGAGGAACAAAGTGTGGGGTAAACACCACCACAAGCACATCTCGACCTTTATTAATGCAAGAAATAAAGATGCAAAACACAAGAGGAAATGCAAATGCAAGAAGGCAAGCAAATATGAATATGCAAGCACAAAAGACGAATATCACTTTGAACGACAAACTACGAAAGTAGGCATCCAAGTGGAAAAATAAACACAAATCGACGAAGTCTCGATTAAACAACCAAAACAGCGACATATATCCCAATACATTTCACTTATAATGCATCATATTGAACTAAGATGATTCGATGCGAAACGGTACTCAAACAAGCAAGAAAATCAACAAAACAAACCCACTGGCACAGTGTTAATCGGTTAACACCAGAGGTTAACCGATTAACATATTAAAAATGTCTGAAAATTTGGAAATTTGTACATGTTAATCGGTTAACATCAGGCGTTAACTGATTAACACCTTGAAAACTTTGAATATTTGAAATGTTTAATCGGTTAACCATATGTGTTAACCGATTAACACTGTGCCAACAGCAGAAAACAGCAACAGAACAGCATGTTCAGCAAATAAGCACTTATCCGATCATCCAGATGATCACATAATCACTTAATCACGAAATTAACCCAGCAAATCATGATTCAAACAACATGTATATAGATTAACACAACCAAATCATGAATCAAACGGATCAAATTAACCAAAAGTCAATCAAAGATGAAAATCCACATGATTATGCAAATAAGCTAAAAACAGATTCGGATCAAGAATTTCCAACCTTCGAAGCAGAGAATTGCTTCGGTTAATGTTGATTCAACTGTAATTAAATAGATCCAATGCTAGAAGTTCAGAATACTTCAAGATCCACACCAATTCTTGTAGTAGCAATGAAGATCCTTCAAGATTAAACCAAATTACTCCAAATAATCACTTCTAGATTCACTTCAAAATTCAGATCCAAGCTTGCACGAAAATTGAATGAAGAAATCAATTCAATGAAGATGATGGATGGAGATTTGAGCTCAAGAATTCATTGATTCCAAGGAAGAATCAAAGAATTCAATGGAAAAGAGCTTTAGTGAAGGTTTTGGAAGATGAACAAGTTGAAAGAAACTTGAGAGAAAATGAGTAAATTCTGAAATCGAAATGAAATTATAAGGCTTAGATGTGTGTGGTTTGGAGTAATTCAATTAAATACCCCTTAGGTTTGGATCTAAATGAAAGGTTTGGAAGATGGTTTAGGAAATTTGGAATGGAGTGAGGAATGGGAGTTTGGAGGGAAAATGAAATTAATCAAATTCTAAAATGATTCTAGATCCTTCCCAAGTGTAAAATTGAAATTCAAGTGATCAAAATTGGACCCCAAAACAGATCCCTTTGAAAATTCACGTGCAGAGGCAAAATCTGCACTGGTTAATCGATTAACCATATAGGTTAATCGGTTAACACCTTCAAAACTTTAGATTTGACCTGATTTTGACTTGGTTAATTGATTAACCATATGTGTTAACCGATTAACACCTTCAAAAATATGAATTTGGCGCCTTTTGGAGGTAAATTTTCACATTTACCCTATTTCAATTGTTTGGAGCTCTATTAAGCTTCTGAATCTCGTTCTTGAATGTTGCAACTGTAAGAATGCTTGATATGAGCCTGAGTGCTGCTTCCTGAAGTTATCTTGCAAAATAAAATGAAATCGGCGGCTCGACTGCTAGGCAAAATAAATGTCAGAGCCTCTGATGCTCGTTGTTTAGTCTTTTAGTCCTTTGCGCCAAAATGAACTTGAGCCACAGGAATGCCTTGATCCCGTGCCTCGGTAACGAATGTTATGATATGCGAAAAATGCAAAATGCAAAGAAACAAAAGCCAGTTAAGGTTAAAACGAAAGGGCAAATTTTGGGGTGCTACAGCTGCCCCTATTCAATCGACTTAGACCTGAAAGGGTGAGACGCATCAGCTTTCAAAAATTAAAGGTATGAGGTGACTGAATACAACAAGAACCCGAAAATTTGCAATCGGCGAGGATGCAAAACAGCGAATACCAACCACGAGTTGGGATGCGACACGCTGGGGATAACAACCCAATATGAATAGGCCTGCCCACAAAATCTCTAGAGATAACTGAACCGATACTTGCAATGGCAACCAGCTTACTGATTCAGAATAAAAAAAGCATTGATAATCAGTCGGAAGAACCTCTGCTAACACGCATGCATCGACACTAAGTCGGAAAGAAACCCAAAAATCACGCAACGGACTGAAAAGTACTTGTCATCACCGCCAAGCACCAGTAAAGACATTTGACATCACCGTCAACTCTTTGTAGGGGATAAACATCTTCTGACCTCGCCGCCAGGTTACCACAACATTCACAAACATCTGACATCGACGCCAGAAAAACACAAAGTTGATGGAGATCTGACATCACCGCCAAAAAACCACCCACATCTGACATCGCCGCCATAAAACACAAGGTTGATGAAGATCTGACATCGCCGCCAAAAAACTACCCACATCTGACATCGTCGCCAGAAAAACACAAGGTTGATGAAGATCTGACATCATCGCCAAAAAATCATCCACATCTGACATCGCCGCCAGAAAAACACAAAGTTGATGGAGATCTGACATCGCCGCCAAAAAACCATCCACATCTGACATCGCCGCCAGGAAAACACCCACATCTGACATCGTCGCTAGAAAAAATCAAGGCGTATGCGGGGGATGAAAATTCTAACATCATCCCCAGAAATTTTGAAAATCTGACCTCGCCGTCCGAAAACCACAAACGTTTGGCATCGCCGCTAGATAACCAACCACACTTGATCGGAGTGTCTAACATCGCCGCCAGGCCTCGACATCAAGTCGGTAACCTTTGACATCACTGCCAAGTAACCAAAAACCTCAAGTTGATAACATCTGACATCGCCGTCAGGTAACCAAAAGCATCTGACCTCGTCGTCAGACAACTACGAATATTTGACTTCGCCGTCAGAAAATCCGCAAACACCAAATTGGTAACCTTGACCTCGCCGTCAGGCAACCAGGAACATTTTTCCTCGCTGTTGTGGTGAGAATCGTGATACCAAGCTATTGATTAACTTGAATCTTAACTCTTAAGTTCACAACCAGACTTTAATTTATCCAAAGGAAAGGTCTAAAGAAAGAAAGAACCTTTTGCGCGATGTAACAACAACGCTAAGAGATTCGGGGATCGGGGGTTGGTTATGCCTAGGGTAGGTATTTCACATCCTAAACATCTGTAGTACTCTACATGAACCTTTTGATTGTTTGTATGCTAAATGTTTGCTATGGTTTTTTGGAATTGGGTAAAAGGTGTAGGTGTAGGTAAAGACCTAAAGATAGTTTCTAAGTTTGCTCGCAAGGATATCGCATCCTCTGCCTACATATCCTTACTAGGATAGAATCAGAGCAATCGTAGTTCACCTCACTAGGGTTGAAGAACACTTGATTATGATCAAGGTTCAAAGGGGAACAAACATGATAATTCTTGTGTAGAGTTTAACAAAACTCTCTAGATCTACATTAAACACTCAGGAAAGGGGAGTAAGTAATCATCTTCATGATTCTTACATAGAGTTAACAAACTCTATCTTAAGTTCTAATTGAAGGAGCACTCCTAACAAAGGGTGAGCTTTTTAGACTTAAGAAAAGTCTAAAGGATAGGTTCTAACTTAACTAGTGTATATATGACTTAACAAAGTCAAGGGAGGGTAATGAGCTATCTATGACCCAAAGGTCAATAGAGATACTTTCCTTTGGAGGGATAGAAAGATGAGGCAACTTGGATGAGAACTAAAGAGTTCCATCACTTGGGGAAATAAATTTAACAAAACAATAATCATTCAAACATGATGAATATAGAGAGATATGGTTACAACCAAGAGCAAGCATATTGCAATAAGCGAGGATTTCAATCAGGGTAATGGTTACAACCAAAATAAGGTGTAAAGATATCACAATATTAATGATTTCAAACAAGACAGATGGTCACAACCAAATCATGCAAGCACATTACAATATCAAGCAAGGATAAGTTCTTACAAGACTTAAGCACTAAAGGTGAAAACCAAAGATATGTCTTAACAAAGATAAAGGTAACAACCAAGCAAACAAGTTATAACTTCATGGGGATTTCTAAATGGAAATCAAATGAAACAATCACGATGCTTACAAGTCAAAAGTAATTAGAATCACATGCACAAATGAGTTGACAAACATCAAGCTTACGAAAGAGGAATCAAAAGTTTTGAAAATGAAAGATGAAAGAAAAGAAGGTAAAAACCCTAAAAATGAAGCATGACTTCTTTTCAATGCAAAGTGTTTTCCAAAATAAAAATTCTAGAATATTCACATACCATATGAAAATATGCAAAAATACAAGACCATTGCAAAAAGAATCATTCACAAATGATAAAAATTGACAAAATTATGCTATTTTGAAATTTAAAGAAAAATCAAACATTCTAGCAATTAAAAATAAGGATGGGCGCTTGGTGGGTGTTGAACCCACCACCTTTGGGTTACAAGATCAAAATCTTGCCAAACCAACTAGAGGCGCGCGCGTGACAATTGAAGGAGAAAAAAAGTAAAATGTGAAAACATGGCAAATATTGAAAAAAAACCAAAAGGGTTGATCTCCACACGGATCGAACCCAGGTTAGGTACATGGCAAGGAAATATGAGAACAAGGCATAACCACTGGGGTGGCGATACATCCGTGTATTATGCCACCCCAATAAATACATATACTTAAAAAATCAAGCATTCCTGGGCAAGGCATGACAAGTAAGAACAAGCAAGCAATCATGGAAACAGTTACATCACAACTCCTTCAAAACTCAACCAATTTTCACAAAATTTAGGTCTATCTTATGTGAAATTTAATAAGGAACACAATGGCATTATTAGTTTTTCAAGATAAGGCATACAAATCAAAACACGATTGCAAGTGCAAAGGGAAGCTTGTGACATGCATTATGGTAGCTGCAGCTCAAAACAGAAGTGCTTAAGGCCAGATGAAGGTATGTACAAACTTCAAATACATGATTCATGGAATTCAAATGCATAGAACATTCAAAAACCAACCAAAACATAAACTGGTATACAAGTTGCAATATGTGAACAAAAGTTTGAAATGCTGTTTGAAAACAAGAACAATTCATGGTGCATCATACATGCTTTAACTTAATCAACACACATAAAGTGATTCACACACATCAAAACATGAACTCAAAGCAGCTTGCAAGAGAACTCAACAAAGATTGTTAGCACATGAGGTGAAAACATAAAACAGAAGTTTGACAGCAAGTTCTTTTGGTCATAACCACAAAATTAACAATGCAGGCATGATGAATCCTACACATATACATACAATTTCATACCAAGACAACTTGATCTCAACAAAAATAGCCTAACAAGCTAAGCATGACTAAATGGTTTTGCAACAGCAAACAACAAAAGTAGCAGCCAATCCTTTTTGATCATTACAATGCCAATCCAAAATACCAATTCATAACATTCCTTACAATGAAGATCATAGCTCTATGGTAATGAACACAAACCAAGTCTAGCATGAAAACCTAATTCTAGCAGCAATATGGATCCTAACATGACAATGCTAGTACCAATCAACAATTAACCCTAATGCCTAATGCACATAACAATCTGCAAGCATATGGCAGTGGTTGGAATCAAAGGGGTGGTAGCAACAA
The DNA here is from genome assembly GCA_963859935.3 of Lathyrus sativus. Classification (NCBI taxonomy): domain Eukaryota; kingdom Viridiplantae; phylum Streptophyta; class Magnoliopsida; order Fabales; family Fabaceae; genus Lathyrus; species Lathyrus sativus. The sequence continues at coordinate 252,831,229 of OZ012739.1, forward strand.
TTACATAATAATGGTTCATGACAGCAATATGGATCCTAACATGACAATGCTAACACCAATCAATAATTAACCCTAATGCCTCAATGCACATGACAACTTACAAGTTTAATGACAATGGTTGGAATCAAGGGATTACATGGCAATTTCATGAACTTAGACAGTTAAGGTATGACATGTTAATACAAACCTTCAATTTATTGACCAATGATGCTTACAAGCGAAATCAAGACAGAATGCAAACATGATTCATAGAACAACAGAACATACATAAATGCCTATCATAATTGACAATGCAAACTAGATATGATCATGTCAAGCTTGAAAACAATCCTACCACAATGCCTAAGGATGACAACAGCTGATGCAAAAATGAAACATGATAATGCCAATTACCCAATAACAAGATTCAATGATACTAGATTTCATCAAACACAAGACAACAGTTCAAATTAACATAGAGGCATACCTAGCATGACAATGCCAAGTATTAAGTTTCAATGCAAATATCTCATGATGGTTACAAACCTAAGACAGAAAAATGAATATTGGTCCTCATGAATCAAAAACAGGCCTCACAATTACATGACTCATCCCAATGATCTTTGACAAGTCCAACAAGACTATACAACTTACAAGCATATTCAAAACATGTTATAAACCAAGTTCAAGCACAAGGATGACTAAAAAATGTACTATAATTGAAAATGGTATATGAGTTGAAAAATGCACATGAGTTAAAAATGGCCAAAACAGAAATGTAGCAGAACCAAAACCAAAATAGTTTCAAATAATACCAACATCACATGAATCAAACATATAGGGACCTCTAATTTAAGATGCCAACAAACAAAGATCAAGGTTTAAAGATGTTGTTGTAACAGAAACAAAATCAACATCATTCACAGACAGAACCAAGATCAAAACAGCCTCAAACTTCAAAATAGTTGCAAACCAACTTTCATACGTTCATACATGACACAAAGTAGCTTTTAAGAGAATCTCAAAGTTTAATACACAGCAACACAAAATTGTATGATGATTAAAATAGTTCCAACCATATTGATGAGTAACAAAACAAAACATGGCAGATTCACACATGGTCTGTATTTGCCTTTAAGCGCATTCCGAGCAAAGTAAATTAAACATGTTCATGATGAAGGTGAGATAATTCTTAGAAGGGGGGTTGAATAAGTATGAAAGATTAAAACTTAGAATAAAAAACACAATTATTTTTATCCTGGTTCGTTGAACTCAACTACTCCAGTCCACCCTTCCTAGAGTGATTTGCCTTTCTCAACAAGGACTTAATCCACTATTTAATCAAACAGATTACAATAGTAACACCTAAGAACAATTGTTCTTAGTCTTCTCAAGAGCTACTGATTCCAACTGAATCCTCTTAAGGAAATCCTTTACAATCAATGTAAATCTAATACAAGAGTATGAATGCTTCTAAAAAGCTTTTATCACAATAGTGATATTTCTCATAAGATTAAGTACAAATAATTCTAAGAATGAATATGAAAGTATGAGAGCTTGAATGTTATATTTTATTTTCAGCAAAATGTCTAACTGAAGAATTTGGTGGAGTCTTCCTTTTATAGGCAGCTGATCCAAGGAGAGCTGAACGTTGAGAAGAGTGTCCCAAAAAGGTCTGAGCCTTTTTGTCTTCACATCAAGTGACCTTTCCTAGAAGTAGAAGGCACAGAAAAATCCTTTTTGTCTGTGTTCTTGTGTCTAGCACAAATGAGGAAAGAGACGTTTGATTTACTCCAACGGATATAATCTTTGAATATTTCTTCTTCAGTTTTCAGCAAGTTCATCAGAATCTGATTGGGTCAGAGTCTTCAAATGATGTTCATAACTTTGCTGTATCAGAGTCTTCTGCAGCATGTGTGCTTTCAGCGTGTTAATCATCAGAGCATATTTGACACAAAACTTCAGTACTGGCAGCTTTAGTACTTTCAGAATCTTCTGTAGAAACTATGCTTTGAAAAACTCTTCATACAATATTCTTCTTTGCTTCAGATGCTTCTGCTTGCTCCAGATTCTTCTGGAGCTTCTGCTTCAGAATCTTCTGGAGCTTCTTGCCGCAGATCCTTCTGGAGGCTGCGCTCAGAATCTTCTGTAAGCAGCAATCATAATCTTCTAATGAGTGCATCTGACGCTTCAGAGTCTAGTTAATTTCTTGTATACAATTCAGATTTGCTTCTGGAGTGTTAATTTCATTACAGTCTACAGTAAAACTCTCAAGCAAATTTTAGAGTATATAATTCTTAAATACAAAATTTCCTAATAGTTATCATCAAAACAAAGAGATATTATTAAGAACCAATCTGTGTTCTAACAATCTCCCCCTTTTTGATGATGACAAAAAGCATCAGAAATTTTGTTTAATTGAAATTAATAAAATTATAACTCCCCCTGAGATGATGAATCTCCCCCTGAGTTAAATACAAATAAGGAATAGAAACTTCCCTTTTGTCTTTGAGTAATCTTCAGAGTTAGATCTTGTTTGTTCTTTTAACATTTGAAGGCCAGAATGTCTTGCAGATTTAAGATTCAGAGTCTAATAATAGTCAAAAGATCTGAGAGACTCAGAGTTTCTTTTATAGAATGTTCTTATCAAATGTTCTGAAACGGTCAGATTAAATGTTAGATAGAATAGATATGTCTGAAGTTTCATTCTGGTGAAGTTATATTAAACAGTTCAGATCTATATTTTCTCCCCCTTTTTTGTCATAAGCAAAAAGTAAAAACTCTAAAGGACAAATAAAAGGAAACAGTAAATTAGATAAAGTAATAGAGAAAACTTTGATTCATTCATAAGATCAGATCAAGAGTACATAGGCAAACATCAGAAGATATAGCAATAAAGTACATATGCAAACAACAGATGCAAAAACATTAGAATGAAAAAAAATATAAGAGTGTTTGGACAAAAGCATCTTCAATAGATCTGTAATCTCAGAGGATGATTGCTCTTGCTTGGACATCCACTTAGCCATAGTTTCATTCTTTTCATCTTGCTTTGACATCCATTTTGTCATATCCTCAGACTTCTTATCCTACTTTGCCATCCAGGACTTGATCTCTGACTGGCCAGCTTCCAGAGCAGCAATCTTATCTTCAAAATCTGGATGTTCTTTCTTTATCTCAGATGAAGAAGTATGATTAGGTTCTATAGCCTGAACAGAGTCAATTTCCATTGGTTCGGTAGAGTCTAGAGCATTAGAATTAGAAGGAGGGTCTACCAGAGTCATAGCCCATAGATTTTCTTCAGATGCAGTTTCAGTAGATTCTGTTGAAGGTGGAGGAGCATCTATAAGAAGCAGAGGTTCAGATTTCTTGACAGTCCAGAATAGAGTCCTTGCAGCCTCAGCAAATCTGAGCTTCGCATCATCAGAATAGACGTTCTTCAGATTTGAGGCCACAGAGTTGAATCTGTTGATGAATCCATTCCAGATGATGTCAGATTCTTTGGCATCCATTGTTGCTGAGCATTTCTTCTGAACAGTAACTAAATACATCTGTATTTCTTGCAAAAAAGTTTGAAATAAATGATCAACATTAAGTCTGGGCTTTGGTCGTAACAAAGTTTCCAGAGTTACAGGTTTAGGTTGGGGAGTTGGTGGAAACAATGATTTTTGGATGGAGATCAGAGGAGGAGGATAGTATGGAATGAAGGGTATCTCAGGAGCTTTTTCTTTTGATCTGATTAAGGCATTTAGCAAATGAGGTTTTGTTCTGGTGTGAAGGGTAACTACATCAAAAGGTGTATTTGAGTAGGTTTGGAAGGAAGATTTTGGTGGTTCATCAGATGCAGCATTGTTATCAGATGTAATTGGCAGAGCTGAAGCAACAACTTTATCAGATTTTGCAGAACAGGATATTGTTGCTAAAGATCCTACATCTGACATGGATTTTATGTAATCAAGAATCACAGATGGAAGGGTCATGGTGAGTTTTGGTTTCATAGGATTGATAGGGTCAGAAGGTTCAACTCTGTCATAAAAGTCTTTCAGTTTGAAACCATAGGCCAAATTATGAAACAGAGAAGATACTTGGGCACAAGATATAGAAGATCTTGGGTTTGAATTGGGTATCAATATCTCAGATGATGGTGCATGTGTGGGAATAGGATCTGGAATGGGAGCTTTTGAAGGTATGATAGGTTCAAGTTGGTTTACCTCAGAGTATTTTTGAGATGGAGAGATTAGAAAATCTGGGTGGAGGTCTGATTCTGAGGAGTTAGAAGATGTGGTTGGTGTGCAGGAAGTAGAAGATACTTGAAACACCGTTTTTAAGGGTGTGACATCAAGAACTTCTGTCTCATGGATGTGAGGTTCAGAAGTATTGGTTTGTTCTAAAGGAATTTCAGATGGTTTTGATGGTTGTTCTGAGATGGGTGAGTCAGATGGAATAGTGATTGGTTCTGATGAAATTGGAGCAGAAGTTACTTTTGTAGGTTCAGAAGTAACCGGTGCAATGGGTTCAGATGATGGATTATTTGATGGTGGTTGATTTTCAGAGGCTTTTTCTGGTTGAGATTCTTGTGGTTTTTCTGGTTGATCAGATGATTTTTGGTGTACAGATTGTTGTGGTTGTTGTTCTATAGGTTGTTATTCTGATGGTTGTTTCTGTGAGGATTGTGTTTGTGGAACAAACTGTTTGATATGGATTTTTGGTTGAGAAGGTTTTGGTACATAAACTGTTGGTGTTTGAGTGATTTTTGTTGTTGTTGGTGTTGGAATAGAAGTTTGTTTTTATGGTGATTTTGAACTTGGAGCAGTAACAAAAGTAGTTTGTGTTGAGGGTGGTTTTGGTACAGACTTAATATTAGAGTCATTTATAACAATATTTGCAGAAGATACAGAAGATTTAGTACCATTTATCTTTATCCTCTTGGCTGGTACAGAAGTAGCGTCTTCAGATTCTTTTCTCTTCAAGAGCTTCTTTGGCTTCTCAGCAATCTTGACTTTCTTCTGAGCAGGTGCAGAGTCAACTACTAGCTGAGTCCTTTTCCTCTGTAGTTGTGCTTCTTCTTCCTCCTCTTCTTCTGCATCTGGTAGAGGTTGTCTTGCTAGCTGAATCACATTTGCAGGAACAGGCTTGCCTTCCTTCTTGCATTCATCAATATACATCACAACTATGTGTCTGGGTTCTTTAGCAAAGAACAATGGAAAGTCATCTACAGGTACCCTCTTCTTACTCAGTTCAGACACATTCAGCTTCTTGGGAGCTGTTGTGAGTTCATCAACAATTTTGAGTCTCTGAAGACTTTTAGCATTCAGAGGCTTTCCCATTATAAATTCTAATTCCTCTGTAACTCCAGCAACATACAGAGCAGTGACCAAACCATTCTCAGTAAGAAGATCTGAGATCAACCTTCCAAAGGGGATCCAGGTTCTGATCTTCTGTCCTTTCTCTTTCACATACTCTCTAGATGCATTGATATGGTTCCACAGATGCATAAACAGAATATATGGAAGATCTACCTTGGTGCTCTGACTAAGGCAATACATGAAATAAAGCTGTTCATTATTGACATAGTCTGGAGAATTAGTTGACTTCCTATGATGGATGCAACCCATGAAGATCTTGGCCCATATCTTGTAGTCAGGCTTCAGATCCTTGAATTTGTTAGAAGCTTGACCAACAGTCATCACTTCTTCATATACCTCATCCATGTCCACACGCCCAGCTGGCAAGTGGGAAACACCATCTGTTTCTTCATATCCAATTAATTTTCTTATCAGATCTTCTGTGATAATAATTTCTTTTCCCAGTACGGAAGATAAGATGAACTTGGGGTAAATTGAGGCATGGATCCAAAATTCTTTCACAAGGAGAGGGTAAACTAGTCCAAAAAGTTTGTCAAAGTACTTAACCCATCGTTGAGCTCCAATGATAGAACGAAATTCAAAACCATTTTCTGCAAGAGAGTCAAACTCTACCATGGATTCACACAAGACCTCCAACTTCTCAACAGGGGTTAAAAGAGTTCTTTTGGGAGGAGAGTAAGGAGCAACACCCATGTTTGCAGAAGTTACTGTAGCCATAGAAGATTGGAATTGAGCAACTGTTGATGATGAAGTTGCCATTAAAGAATGCTTTGTCAAACGCTTAGGTTTAGGGTTTTTGTGCAGAGAAAAGAGGAGATGAAAACGCATATAATTTTCTGAGAGTATGAAAAGTGTGAAAGTGAAGATAAGGCATGTATTTATACTAAAACACTTAGGCATATCATCAGTCAGAATTTTGCACGTTTTAACAATCATTAAATGAAAAGAATAATAATCATTTCAAACATTAATTACTTCTGACAATTTGGGGGGGAAATCAAGATTTTCACTATTTAAACTTCACCTCAAACGTCTCTTCAATAATGTACACACCACCTCTTCAGATTTGGTGTGACACGTGTTTGCTTGCATGTGTTCTGAATTCTTTTGAGAAATGAAACGTTAACCAACGTTCAGATTTTCTAAGGATTGTTAGTTCAGAGTTTCACAAAAAATATTAAGATAACTAAGCAATCAGAAGAAATACTTCAGAGCATTAGGAATTTTTGCATCTGTAAAAATTTGCTTCTGACAAATATCATTCTGGACAAAAATCCTTACCAATATTTTTTAGAATAAATTTGAATCTATCTTCAACAAAGGGTTTTGTAAAAATATCTGCCCATTGATGATCTGTTTCAACAAAGGCTAAATTTATGATTCCCTTCTGAACATAGTCTCTGATGAAGTGATGCTTAATTTCTATATGTTTTGCCTTAGAGTGTAAAATGGGATTTTTGGACAAACATATAGCAGAAGTATTATCACAAAAGATAGAAATGTTACTTTCAAAAATTTGATAATCTTCTAGTTGACTCTTCATCTAGAGCATCTGCGTGCTACATCCAGCAGCAGCAATGTATTCTACCTCTGTGGTTGAAAGTGCAATTGTGGGTTGCTTCTTGCTGTACCAGGAGATTAGATTTCTTCCTAGAAATTGACAACTTCCAGAAGTACTTTTTCTTTCCACTCTGTCTCCAGCGTAGTCAGCATCACAGAATCCAACTAATTTGAAATCATCAGATTTTCTGTAACACAAACCCACATTAGAAGTACCTTTCAGATACCTTAGGATCCTCTTGACAGCTGTCAAGTGTGATTCTCTAGGATCTGATTGGAATCTAGCACACAGGCAAACACTGAACAATATGTCAGGTCTAGAAGCAGTAAGATAAAGAAAAGAGTCAATCATACCTCTGTAGAGCTTCTGGTCTACTTTCTTACTTACCTCTTCCTTGCCAAGTGAGCTAGTAGGATGCATGGGAGTCTTTGCCAGCTTACTATCAGACATGTTAAATTTCTTCAGAAGTTCTTTAACATATTTTGTCTGATGTATGTAAGTGCACTCTGGAGTTTGATTAACTTGAATTCCTAGAAAGAATCTGAGTTCTCCCATCATGCTCATTTCAAATTCTTCCTGCATACATGTAGCAAACTCCTTTCCAAGCATAATATTTGTTGATCCAAAAATAATATCATCTACATAAATTTGGCAAATTAGAAGATCTTTCTTGATTGATTTACAAAAGAGTGTTGTATCCACTTTGCCTCTGATGAAATTCTTTTCCAAAAGAAAGTTGCTTAATCTCTCATACCAAGCTCTGGGAGCTTGTTTTAAACCATATAGAGATTTCTTTAGTTTGAAAACATGATCTGGAAATTTTTCATTTTCAAAACCAGGAGGTTGGTGGACATAAACTTCTTCTTCTATAATACCATTAAGAAAGGCACTTTTAACATCCATCTGATACAGAGTGATGTTATTTTGTGCAGCAAATGAAATAAGAAGACGTATAGATTCTAACCTTGCCACTAGAGCATATGTCTCAGTGTAATCAATACCTTCTTGTTGACTGTACCCTTGAGCAAACAGCCTTGCCTTATTCCTTTCAACTTCTCCTTTCTCATTTAGCTTATTTCTGAAGACCCATTTTGTACCAATTATATTGAATCCTTGTGGTCTTTGGACTAGATCCCATACATCATTTCTGGTGAATTGATTTAGCTCTTCTTGCATGGCAATAATCCAATCATTGTCTTGTAGAGCTTCATCTACAGAAGATGGTTCAATTTCTGACACCAGTCCAAATAGTGATGCTTCAGATGATCTTAGAAAGGATCTTGTTTTGATGGGATCATCTTTCTTTCCAATAATAACATCCTCTGAATGAGAAGCTTTAATTCTGGATGATGATCCTCTAATAGTTGATTCTTCAGAAATGTTTAGATTATTCATCTGAGAGGTTAAAGGAATAGCATCTGGCATTGCTTCTGGTTCCTTCACTTGAATTTTGTCTGCTTCTGGAACTTCAGAGTCAATGAAGACTACTTCCCTATCTACAGAGTTTTTAGGCTGCTTTGGCTTTTCAGAGCCAAGCTTATCATCAAGTCTGACATGATATGATTCTTCCACAATCTGTGTCTCAGTGTTGTATACTCTGTAGCCTTTAGAGCGTTCAGAATATCCAAGCATGAAACACTTCTGTGATTTGGAATCAAACTTGTTCAGATTTTCCTTAGTGTTTAACATATAGCAAATACATCCAAAAGGATGAAAATATAAAATGTTGGGCTTTTTGTTCTTCCACAGTTCATAAGGAGTCTTCTTCAGAAGAGGTCTTACAGACACTCTGTTCTGAATGTAACAGGCTGTGTTGATTGCTTCTGCCCAAAAGTGTTTTGCTAGATTTGTCTCATTGATCATGGTTCTGGCCATTTCTTGCAGAGTTCTGTTTTTCCTCTCTACAACCCCATTTTGTTGTGGAGTTCTAGGACAGGAAAAATCATGAGCAATGCCATTTTCAGAAAAATATTTTTCAAAATATTTATTTTCAAATTCACCACCATGATCACTTCTGACTTTTATAATTTTGAAATCCTTTTCATTCTGGACTTGTTTGCAGAAGTCAAAGAACACAGAATGTGACTCATCCTTGTGTTTTAAGAACTTTACCCATGTCCATCTACTATAGTCATCAACAATGACTAATCCATACTTCTTGCCTCTGATGGATGCAGTTTTCACTGGTCCAAACAGATTAATATGAAGTAGTTCTAGTGGTTTGGAAGTAGAAACAACATTTTTTTGATTTAAAAGATGTTTTTGAAAACTTCCCCTTTTGGTATGCTTCACAAAGAGCATCTGAAGTGAACTTCAGATTAGGGAGTCCTCTGACAAGATTAAGTTTATTAATCTGAGATATACGTCTCATATTAATAATGGCCCAATCTTCTGTGCCAGACCCATTGCTCTTCATTAACAGACAAGAGGCATTTAACATTTTGAACTTTGAGTTCTGAAAGATTTATTTTATAAATGTTGTTTTTCCTCTTACCACTAAATAGGATAGAGCCATCCTTTTGACTAATAGCTTTACAACATTTTTGATTAAAGGTGATATCATAACCATTGTCACTTAATTGACTTATGGATAATAAGTTATGCTTTAACCCTTCAACAAGTAAAACATTAGTAATAGAGGGAAGTTTACCATTTCCAATAGTGCCAGATCCAATGATCTTGCCCTTCTGGTTCCCTCCAAACTTCACATCACCTCCAGATCTAAGTTCCAGGCTTTGGAACATAGACTTTTCTCCTGTCATGTGTCGTGAGCATCCAGAGTCCAGGTACCATGATTGGCGTCCTGACCTTGCTGCTAAGAACATCTGCAACAGGAATTATTTTGTTTTTAGGTACCCAGATCTTCTTGGGTCCTTTGGGGTTAGTTGGTTTGTAGGTCTGTCTAAACTTCTGTTTTTCAACATAATGTTTATTCTGACTTGCCTTGGGTTTAAACACATAAGTATTCTTCTCAGAGCTTGTGTGTTTAATGTCATTTAAGTGACCAAAATTTAAATTGAGAATACAGAGGTGTCTTCTTGATGAAAAGTTTGTCAACAGATTTTGGATTACTTCCAGATGAAGATTCATATCCAATACCTCTTCTGTTGTTCCCACTAACACCATAGATCATAGAAGCCATCTTGCTTCTGTCTATGCTCTTAGTAAGGAATCTCTGAAAGCTAGAGTCATATTTTTCTAAAATGTTTTCACATGACTTAGTCTCAGATTCAGATTCTTGTTGAGTTATTTCAAAGTCATTTTTGATTTTCAGATTAATTTCTTTTTGCTCAACAAGTTCTGTCTTCAGAAGATCAATTTCAGATTCAAGATTGCTTTTCAGCTTCTTGTATTTGAGTTTGATATTGTTATAACTTTTAAGAACTTCTGTTAACACTTTTATAAGTTCTTCTTTGGTAAGTTTAGCCATTACCTCTTCAGCGTCATCATCAGATTCAGAATCTGATTCATATCCTGAGGTTCCTTCCTCCTGATCTTCTATGCTGGCCATCAGTGCAACATTAGCACATTCTTCTTCTGATTCAGAAGATGATTCATATTCATCTGAGTCATCCCATATTGCCATCAGAACCTTCTTCTTTTTGTTAAACTTCTTCTTGGGTTTTTCTTTTTGAAGTTTGGGGCAATCATTCTTGTAATACCCAGGTTCTTTGCACTCATAGCATACAACTTCTTTCTTGCCAGATCTTCTGTGCCTAGAAGATTCCTTTCTATGATCAGATCTTCTGAAGTTGTTGAACTTCTTTCCCTTGTGCTTCCAGAGTCTGTTGATCCTTCTGGACAACATGGATAATTCATCTTCTTCTTCAGAAGAAGATTCTTCAGTGCTTTCTTCAATAACCTGCAAAGCTTTAGCAGATTTGTTAGATTTTAAGGCAACAGATTTAACTTTTTCTTTCTTCTGAGGTTCATCTTCCTCAAGCTCAATTTCATGGCTCCTCAGTGAGCTGATGAGTTCTTCTAAAGAGATCTTGTTCAGATCTTTAGCCATCTTCAAGGCAGTCACCATTGGTCTCCATCTGGTAGGTAGACTTCTGATGATTTTCTTTACATGATCTCATGTAGAGTAACCCTTGTCCAGAACCTTTAGCCCAGCTATGAGGATCTGAAATCTGGAGAACATGCCTTCAACAGATTCAGAGTCTTCCATCTTGAAGGCCTCATACTTCTGGATCAGAGCTAGAGCTTTTGTCTCCTTGACTTGAGAGTTTCCCTCATGAGTCATTTTTAAGGATTCAAACATATCAAAAGCAGTTTCCCTGTTTGTAATTTTTTCATACTCAGTATGAGAAATTGCATTCAATAATATAGTTCTGGCCTTGTGATGATTTCTAAAATCTTTCTTCTGAGCATTTGTCATAGATTTTCTGTCTATTTTCTTGCTATTCCCATCTGTGGGATGGACATATCCATCTATGACTAGATCCCATAGATCAACATCATATCCAAGGAAAAAACTCTCAATTCTGTCTTTCCAGTAATCAAATTTCTCCCCATCAAACATAGGGGGTTTGGTGCTGATCCTGTCCCTTTCTTCATATTTATTGTTAATGTTGGATATTGTATTATCAACCATTGTAACAAATAAATATATATCAAAGTATTTCTCTCTGGATCTTTACTGTCACTGTTAAGTGGTAGCACACACGGAACCGGAGCTCTGATGCCAACTGAAGGTGAGATAATACTTAGAAGGGGTGTTGAATAAGTATGAAAGATTAAAACTTAGAATAAAAAACACAATTATTTTTATCCTGGTTCGTTGAACTCAACTACTCCAGTCCACCCTTCCTAGAGTGATTTGCCTTTCTCAACAAGGACTTAATCCACTATTTAATCAAACAGATTACAATAGTAACACCTAAGAACAACTGTTCTTAGTCTTCTCAAGAGCTACTGATTCCAACTGAATCCTCTTAAGGAAATCCTTTACAATCAATGTAAATCATACAAGAGTATGAATGCTTCTAAAAAGCTTTTATCACAACAGTGATATTTCTATTAAGATTAAGTACAAATAATTCTAAGAATGATTATGAAAGTATGAGATCTTGAATGTTATATTTTATTTTCAGCAAAATGTCTAACTGAAGAATTTGGTGGAGTCTTCCTTTTATAGGCAACTGATCCAAGGAGAGCTGAACATTGAGAAGAGTGTCCCAAAAAGGTCTGAGCCTTTTTGTCTTCACATCAAGTGACCTTTCCTAGAAGTAGAAGGCACAAAAAAATCCTTTTTGTCTGTGTTCTTGTGTCTAGCACAAATGAGGAAAGAGACGTTTGATTTACTCCAACGGATATAATCTTTGAATATTTCTTCTTCAGTTTTCAGCAAGTTCATCAGAATCTGATTGGGTCAGAGTCTTCAAATGATGTTCAGAACTTTGCTGTATCAGAGTCTTCTGCAGCATGTGTGCTTTCAGCGTGTTAATCATCAGAGCATATTTGACACAAAACTTCAGTACTGGCAGCTTTAGTACTTTCAGAATCTTCTGTAGAAACTATGCTTTGAAAAACTCTTCATACAATATTCTTCTTTGCTTCAGATGCTTCTGCTTGCTTTAGATTCTTCTGGAGCTTCTGCTTCAGAATCTTCTGGAGCTTCTTGCCTCAGATCCTTCTGGAGGCTGCGCTCAGAATCTTCTGTAAGCAACAATCAGAATCTTCTAATGAGTGCATTTGACGCTTCAGAGTCTAGTTAATTTCTTGTATACAATTCAGATTTGCTTCTGGAGTGTTAATTTCATTACAATCTACAGTAAAACTCTCAAGCAAATTTTAGAGTATATAATTCTTAAATACAAAATTTCCTAATAGTTATCATCAAAACAAAGAGATATTATTAAGAACCAATCTGTGTTCTAACACATGACAGTTAAAATAATAGTATAGTGACCACTAACCTCTTGTAGACCTCCAAGAAAGCTAATGTAGTAGGGAAAATCTTGAAGACTCCCAAGTGAGATCCAATCAATGCCTTGATGAAGATGACAGCTTTTCTTGCACTTGAAGTAAACAATTGATCTTTGTGACAGAACTTAAAACAAGTGTTGATAATGGTATTCTAGGTTATGAACAGTTGGTACATCATAAACCTAAGGTGTTTCGAGGTTTAAAGTGATCAAAACAGGCCTGAGCAAAGATTTAGCAGATTTTGTGTGTGAAGTCAAAGTTTGCTTGGTTGAAAGTTGACTTTTGAGAAAATGAAGTTTTTGGCTGGTTTAAAAGCTTGAACACCTCCAACACATTATTTGTGGATTGTGTGGATGGTTTGTGATGATTTTGAATGGGTGAAAATGGTTTTGGAAGGCTAAATGCTCAAGGTAGATTTTTGAGGTAGTTTTGGAATGGTTTTCTTAACTTGTAAGAAAATGCAAGGCAAGATGAGAGCTATGGTTTTCTATTGGGTTTTATAGTGCTCTAGTGTGTGTTTCAACATAGAGGAAACCTCTATTTATAGGCCAAGGAATGGTTTAGGGGCAGATTGGTATTTTGGCATTTTGGAGGGAGTTTTGAGAATGCAATCTTATTCAAGATTTGTTGCAGCTGCAAGTCCAAGTTCTTGGCTCAAGATGATTCACAAATCAAGTGGCAAGGAAGACATGGAAGTGACTGAAGTATGGCTAGGGAGTAGGGGAACTGCAGCTGCAAGTTACTTCATGAAAAGTTTCTCTTTCCTTGATTTGTTTGATTAAAATATTGCCACTTGCATACAACTTGCAAGGCTCACCAAATCCATTCATTTTCTGCACTTCTACTCATCACAATCTCTAATTAACATATAGAAACATGATCAAATGGCTGAGAATGGTTCAAGTGATCAAAAAGTGAGTTTGTGAAAAAATGGAAATGATGAACTTAAGTGTTGAAACCTCAACTTGCTGAATTCATAACTCTCAACTCATAAGGGCTATGGAGGAGTTCTAGTACATTTTGGAAATACCTCATGAAGCTCTAAAACTTTCATGTTTTCATGATATTCAGATTCCAAGTGGAACTAGGTCAAAAATCCACTCCAATTTGCTAAAAACATGCCTAAAAAGGCCAATAACTTAGAATTTTTCTAAGTTATTTTTCCCTCTTGTAATGACTTTGGCCATAACTCCAAATCTATGCATTTTATGCTCATGGACCACTATGGGACTTTTGTAGGACTTGTCAATACTTTTCCAATGAGCTTTGAACCACCTCAATTGGATGTGTGGTTAGGGAGTTATGGTCTTGCCCTTTTCAAAACCCTAATTTCCCGATTTTTCGATTACTCCTCGATCCTTGATCCAATGGTCATGAAACTTCATGGATAGGTGTAATATGTTACTAGGAACATTTTTTCTTCATAATTTGAGGTCAAGTTCCTTATGATTGAAGAGTTGACTTTTCGGTCAACCGAACGATCGATCGATGACTATCGAGTTGACTGTTGATGTTTCGGGTCTTCTGAGGCCTTGAAAATTCTTGAGTAGACTTCACTAAGCCATATGAACTTCATGTACCATGATCCCACCATTGGAGAATCATTTAAATCAAAAGTCAAACTACAGTTGACTTTTCCTGATCGAAAACCCTAATCGGGTATCCTGGACTACACTGTTCTTGATCCTTGGGTGACAACCTCAAATTGGATTCATACTTGATCCAATGGAGTATGTTTGATGATGTAGAGACTTGTCTCATGGAGAATCAATCCAATACATTGACTGATTAACCATCGAAACCTCGATTCTCGGCTGTACGGAACCCTAATTCACCTGTATCTTAACAAAGACAAACTTGAAATATGTTAAGGTTAGATAATCAAATGAATATGATCCTAAAATGATGATGAAGATCTAAGGGGCCAAAATTTGGGGTGAAACACTCGCCGCCAGAAAACTACGAATATTTGACTTTGCCGTCAGACTAAAGGATAACATCGAATCAGAATATCTCAAAGTTAATAGAAAACCTCTAACATCACCGCCAGGCATTGCTATTAAGCTGGTAAAAGAACCTGACATCCCCGTCAAACAACCGCACGGGATACATCAAGCATCGGATCCAAAGATAAGGACATCTGGCCTCGCCGCCAAACAGTCGCTAAATAAAAGCGAGTAACAAACCCAAAAACCGGATAGGCAAGAAACTGATAATCACCTGGCATCGTCGTCAAACATTCACAAAGTTGATAGACCTCTGGCATCGCTGCTAGTCCTCTGTTGATCACAAATAAGTACTGAACCCAAAGGTCAGGATATCTGGCCTCGCCGCCAGGCCTTCGCTAAATAAAAGCGAGCAACAACCCGAAGATCGGATCCACACGAAGCTAAAACCATCCTTGATAACAATCGCAAGGAAACTCCGTTGGGGAAAGAGAAAACTTGAACAAGCAACTCTGATGAGGATCACATGATAAGATGAACACATCTATCACACATCTTTTGCCGAGGTCTGAACACCTGTACGGACTTGGAGAATAGAATATCACAAACCGAAATTTGACGATACCTCAGGGGAATACCATAAACCGAGAGCGAAATAAATGCGTCCGGTTCGCCGGGCCTGAAAACCACACGGTAAGGGATAACGATCACCTGGGAGATACGCCAGAAAGCAAAGAGGTAACAACCTGGCTTATGCTTCAAATGTGTATGTTTGAAAATGGCGTAATGCTCCATACGAAATGGAAATGCCACACATTTGTGAGGATGCTATGCAAAATGCAAATGCAAAAGAACCACCCCAGCAAAATAAATGCTAGAGAGAAGATACCAACTCTGCCGGGGAGAGACATCACGCTCCAACTACGATTGGACTTACTGGGGAAACAAACCCTGAGTGGCTTCCTGAAACACAACCCAAGGTAGTACTGCTCTTTCAAGAACAAAAATCCACTCTGCTAAGGATTAAATCATATTTTACTGAGGAAAACACCCTGGATGGCCTACTAGCTCACAACTCTTCTGGGGAATCAGAAAACTCGGCTAGGAAACAAGTAACCCTTTGCTGAGATCACATTCATTCTATTGAGGAAATCGACTTTGCAGGAGAAATTTAACCAACCGTCGAGATTGACTTCACTCAACCTGGGAAATCATCCTTGAATGGCTTTCCAAAAACCTTCACCCTCTTGGGGAAGAATCCACTCTGCTTGGGATTACATCAGGTATCAACCTGTCCTACTGAGGAATAACAGATACTCCTATTGGGAACTCCACTCTATTGGGGAAATCCCACGCTTCTGTTCTAACACTTACTTTGTCGAGAGAATCAACACTGAACTCTGCAAGAGGAAGCAAATCCTGAATACCGATATTACCAGGAAAACACCAGAACATCGACTCTGTTGGGAAAGGGCGTCACAGACGTTGCCTCTGCTGGAAGAGAATATCAGATTATAAACTACCCTGCCGCTGAGGGGACATCCTTACACCTTGCTTTGCTAGGAACAAAATCGCCCTGCTGGGAATTAACCTTCACCTGAAGACAAGGTTTTGTTCTGCTGGAGACATACCAGACTTACACTGGCTCTAACACTTCAGACTCGACGATGAGATTCCGTGACAGCTTCACTAGGGAAGCAAAATCTCTGTTATGGGGAACGAACATCCTCGGTGAACAAAACGCCTGACTGCATTCAACCTTTTAGGGATGAGTCCACTCTGCCGGAGGAATCAACCTCGGCCTGTTGAGAACAACTGCCATCTGCTGCAATTTTGAACTGCTAAGGATAGGGCAATCTCAACCTGCTGAGAACAACTACCACCTGCTGTAATTTTGAACTGCTAAGGATAGGGCAATCTCAACATGCTGAGGATAACTCTGCTGACCTACAACAAAGAAAGCCATCAAGAATGTTTTATATGCGAAATAGATACCTTAGTTACCACTCATGATACTTGCTGCTCAAGTAAAGTCAGCGTTTTCGTTATGCTCAGTAAAGCCTCTTGCTTTTACCTGCAATGTTTACCAAAATAACAGACATTTCGCAAACAAAACAGTAAAACAAACAAGAAAAAGAAAGCTCTTTGACTGAAGTAAACACTTTATTGATGAAAGGCCTGTAAATAGGAAAATTACAATTCAGATGCAATTCCTGGAAAGAGGTAATTGCTCAAAAGCAAGAAAAATAAAATATACAAATGTCAGCAATGTGGAAACAGATAACCACCATGTGGCGATTCAGATATGACCTATATGTCTTCGATGTTCTCCATGTTTCGCCTTCTGACAAGACTGACTAGACTGATTCCTTTCCTTCAGGATAACTGCTCACAAGCTTACAGATCGAACACAGACCGTGATCATTTTCTTTTTGAATCCCTAACTTTTGCCTGGACCGCCCTTTCGGGGTTTTCAATCCACCGGGATACCCATTTTTGCCAAAGTCGCCTTTTCAGGTTTTTAACTTTGCGGGTTTATTCCTTCTTCTTTTATCCCTAATTTTTTCCCGAACCTTTTCTTTTTGTGGTTTGCTGGGATGCCCCCCTTTTACCTGGATTTTTCTTTCTTCTGTCCAGCGGGTCTCTTTTAAGCAAAGTAGTTTTTAACTACGTCCGCGTTCATAGGAGACAACAAATCTTCACCACCCATGATAGATAGAAATAAGGCTCCGCCAGAGAAAATCTTTCTTGCCACATATGGACCTTCATAGTTAGGAGTCCACTTTACCCTGTGATCTGTCTGAGGAGGAAGGATCCTTTTCAGCACCAAATTACCCATCTGGAAGCACCGAGGACGCACTTTCTGATCAAATGCTTTCTTCATCCTACTCTGGTACACCCGGCCACGAGCAATAGCCGCCAGTCACTTTTCGTCAATCAAGCTCAGCTGATTCAACTTGGTTTGCACCCACTCAGCTTCGTCAAGCTTCACATCCGCCAATACCCTTAAAGAAGGAATCTCAACTTCTAATGGCAGGATCGCTTCCGTACCATATACCAGTGAGAAAGGAGTTGCCCCGGTTGACGTGCGCACCGAAGTACGATAAACGTGAAGAGCAAAGGGAGACATCTCGTGCCAGTCTTTATAGGTGACCACCATCTTCTGCACAATCTTCTTGATATTCTTGTTAGCTGCCTCAACAGTGCCATTCATCTTCGGACGATATGGAGACGAGTTGTGATATTCAATTTTGAAACTCTGACACAGTTCCTTCATCATTTTGTTATTCAAATTTGAACCATTATCAGTAATGATCCTTTCAAGAATCCCATAACGAAAAATGATGCCCTTCTTTATAAATTGGGCGACCACCTGTTTCGTGACATTGGTGTAGGACGATGCTTCTACCCATTTCGTAAAGTAATCAATCACAACCAGGATGAATCGATGTCCATTAGAAGCAGTCGACTCAATCTTCCCGATCACATCGATTCCCCACATAGCAAAAGGCCAAGGAGATGTTAACATATTTAGAGGAGTCGGTGGCACATGCACCTTATCTGCATAAATCTGGCATTTATGGCATTTTCTGGCGTATTTGAAGCAATCGGATTCCATAGTCATCCAATAATACCCAACTCTCAATAATTTTCTAGCCATTGCATGTCCATTGGCATGAGTGCCGAAAGAACCCTCGTGGACTTCCTCCATCAACAGGTTTGCTTCAAGGTCATCAACACAGCGCAGCAAGACCATGTCGAAATTTCTCCTGTAGAGCACACCGTCTTTGTTTAGATAAAATTTACCGGCTAACCTCCTCAAGTTCCTCTTATCTCTGATGGATGCGCCATGTAACATGGTGGGAAAACTGACTTGGTGTTTTTGTTTGACAAAAACATGTGCGGATAGTAAGAGTCGCCACCGACTTTTATTTTATCCAATAGGAAAGGCTATAAAAGAATAGGAAAGACCTTTTTGAAAAGATTTCGAGTTTGGGGGGTAGGTTATATAAAGGGAAGATGTTAGCACCCTTTATATCCATGGTTCTCCATGGGCTCTTAGTTACTTAGCTCACTTGTTTGTTTGAAAACTAATGTGAAATGTATATTTAGAAAAGATTTTCAGAAGTTCTTTGTATTGATCCTCGTATGGATGTATACAAAGCCTTAAGTTTGGAAATATTTTGAAAGTGGGGTATAAAGAATGTGTTTTTTGAAAAAAGTGAGCAAGTATTTAAGTGCTACCTACCCTAAGTTTGTAAGGTCTTTCTTGTTATTTATTTCCTTTAAGGGTAAGATTGTCCTTACCATTAGTGAGTAAGTAGTCTTTACCTTGGATGTTAAGGGACGGGCGTAGGGTCATCGTATGGTCAAAGAAGGCAACATGTAGGGGTGTCTTAGTAATTCGAATGGACTATCATCATTTGTGTAGGGTCATCGAGGGACAAGATCATTTATTCCGTAGGCAACTTCGAAGGGACTATGATCCTTTTAACTTTAAAGGGACTCGATGATTTATCTGTTTGCAGGAATATCGCTTAAGACACCCCTACGTTCGAGGGGCTTGACCATATTAAGGCAACTAAGAGGGGTAACCCTAGGAGGTGTAGATGGCGATTGTAGAACGATCGACTTACGTGTGTGAGTGATTATTTTCAGATATTTATTTTATTATTGATTCTCTAAGTCCAATTTATTCAATTAGATCTTTTCACGCCCTAGATTACTAACCAAGCAATTAAATATTTACATAAATAATAAAAAAAAAACAAGAAATAAAGTCCTAAACTATTACATGGCTTCGGGGCAATTACAGAATAATCGGTGTGAAAAAATGAATTACATAAGGAAAATCCTATACAATCTTCTAAATAATACAAATAAAGCAATAAAAATAAATTAAGTTAGGAAATTAATTGTTTTAAAAAAAAAGATCAAGTTTAGAAAATGAGGGTCTAACTAGGGTTAGTGAAAAATTAGGGTTTTTAAATTAATCTAAACCTAGTCATATTCATTTACAATTTTAATTAAAAAAAAAGTTATGTGAGAAAAAAAATTTAAAATTATATTATAAAATTTATTTTAAGAAAAATAATTAGTGAGTAGTTAGTAAAGATTAATGGTTAATTAAATTAATAATAATGTTTTAATAATAATAACTATAAAACATAAAAAAAAAGGAAGAAATTCACTAAAAATAAATGGGGGAAGGCCTGAAAATGTCTGTACGAAGAGTTTCGACTCTTAAAAAGTTTATGCCTTAACCATGGCACTTCTTGAAACCTTCAAGTCTGTGGGATAGGTTCATAGGATCTTGAGGAATGTGAATGGACTTGTAGAGCTGATTGAATCTTATTGCAAAGTTGTTTTAAGATTTTTCTAAGATTCTTATGGCTTCCAAAAAAAATTTCAATCCCCTTTTTTTCATTCTGACTTTGTTGTGTATATAAAGTAGTGTAAATTAGGGTAAACAATTGGGCCTTGATTGGAGTATATGGGTTGCTTGAAGATGAAGGAGCCAATTATCATAATTGTCAAAAAAATCAAATTAAATCATACCATATTAGTCTTGAATGAATTTGGATGACTGGAATCACTTTGAATACCATATAATTAATCCTAAATAAATCTTAAATCAAATCTTTGATTTTTTTTATAATTTATTTTAATTAAAAATGATTTTAAATGATAAAAATAAAAAATAATATAAAATAAATGATAAAAATTAGAAAATATGGTCATTGGGTCGTGAATGACTCTATCTTCAACTTTGGGTTGCAATCTTATGGCCCCATTTGGAAAGAATTGGAGTTATGCCCCTTTTTACTTCACACACCCCTTGAAAAATTACCAACTTTGACAATGCATAACTTCCTTAAATTTAATGCTATGGAGGTGTTCTAAGACTTTTTAGAAATATTAGGGTATTCTCTAATCAACCCTTTTGGTCCCATGTCCATATTTTTTACCATTCTAAAATTATGAGCTTTGGAAAAAGTTGACTTTTTGTTGACTTTCAAAAGGACCTATAATGTCTTGGCTCATATCTTTCTAATGAAGCATTTTTAGGCTTGGCTTGTGAGACACAAAGTTGTAGAGAATTAAACTTCCTTCAAAATGAGCTTTGAATGGGAAATTTTTTATGAAACATGTGAAAGTTATGGCTGCTCAAAGTTCAGTTGACTTTTCCTTCACAAAACCCTAAGTTAGCAACTTCCGATTCTTGATGATCTGAGGTTTCCCTGATGAATCATGATCGACCCTTGATCAAATGATGAATTTCACCTCTTAATCTTGATGTTGACCAAAAATCTTAAAGTTTGACTTTGAGTTGACCACAGTTGTCTTCAGTTGACTTTTTGGCCAAGTTAACTGATTTTTAGGTATCTGAGCATCTGACTGGCCAAACTTGTGAGGAAAGCTCTGAAACTTGACATGGGGATTCTTTGAAGTATGTGGGATGTTATGAAGTCCATTTTAAGTTTTAGAAGTCCATTTTTCTCGGGGAGACTCAAAATCCTAGTTCTAAGATCCACTGTTCAGGAGGAGACTTTGATGAAACCTTCAATCCCTTTGACCAATTGTTAATCTTGTGACTATTAATTAACCTCTTGGGACACATTGTCTTGAATATGGGAGGGTAAATTTTGGGGTACAACACCTCATATGGGTACTCTTGAGTCTTGAGAAAATTCTTGATATCAAAATACCAAGGCTTTCCATCTGATGCTTTCTCAATTACAAACACAAAAGCAGGTCTATCAAGACGCATAATGGTGATGGCTGGAGTTCCATTCCAGAAATTCACTTTGTACATCGACAATAGTGTGGCCAAGGCATCTGCCATCTGATTCTCGACTCTTGGCACATGATAGAACTCGATTTTATCAAAGAACGACAACAATCTCCTTGCATAATCCCTGTAAGGCACCAGGTTGGCCTGGCGAGTTTCCCACTCTCCTTTGATTTGGTTAACAACTAACGCTGAGTCACCGTATACATCTAGATTCGTTATCCTCATATTAATGGCCTCTTCTAAACCCAATATGCACGCTTCGTACTCAGCTTCGTTATTGGTGCAGGCGAAAGTCAATCGGGCAATGGACGGTATATGAGAACCGTGAGGAGTGGTAATAATAGCCCTGATCCCATTGCCATATGAATTAACCGCTCCGTCGAAAACCAACTTCCACTAAGATCCAATCTCAGGACCCTCATCAGGTAAAGGCTCATCCCAGTCTTTTATCTTCAAAAACATGACATCTTCATCTGGAAAATCAAACTTCATCGGTTGATAATCCTCAATTAGCTGTTCCACAAGATATTCCGATAGAACGCTTCCCTTGATGGCTTTCTGGGAAACATACTAAATATCATACTCTGTTTAAACCATTTGCCAACGGGCAATCCTTCCGGAGAGTGCTTGTTTTTTAAAGACGTACTTGATTGGATCCATCTTTGAAATCAATAGGGTTATATGGTTTAACATGTACTATCGCAAACGCTTAGCGGCCCAAGCGAGTACACAACATGTTTTTTCTAGCATCGAGTATCTTGACTCACAATCAGTGAATTTCTTACTCAGATAGTAGATGGCATGCTCTTTTCTACCTGATTCGTCTTGTTAACCGAGCACACATCCCATTGAATTCTTAAGAACTGTAAGATACATGATCAGTGGTCTCCCTGCAACTGGAGGCATGAGTATTGTAGGTTCCTGCAGATATTCTTTTATTCTTTCGAACGCTTTCTGGCAATTTTCATTCCACCTGACCATTTGATCTTTTCTTAGCAATTTGAATATTGGTTCATAAGTGGATGTAAGATGAGATATAAACCTTGCAATGTAATTTAATCTCCCCCGGAAACCACAAACATCTTTTTCCGTTCTCGGCTCAGGCATATCTTGTATAGCTTTTATTTTGGCAGGATCTACCTCGATACCCTTTTCACTGACAATGAAACCCAATAACTTTCTAGATCTCACCCCGAAGGTGCACTTGTTAGGATTCAACCTCAGCTTGAACTTCCTCAACCTTTCGAACAATTACAGAAGATCGACCAAATGTCTTTCCTCCGTTTGTGACTTTACAATCATGTCATCAACATAGACTTCAACCTCGTGATGAATCATATCATGAAACAAAGTGACCATTGCCCGCTGATAAGTTGCCCCTGCATTTTTCAATCCAAAGAGCATCACCTTGTAGCAAAAAGTTCCCTAGGGTGTGATGAAAGTAGTTTTCTCCATGTCCTCTGGGGCCATCTTGATTTGGTTATACCCAGAGAAGCCATCCATGAATGAAAACACAGAATACTGAGCGGTGTTATCAACCAACACATCAATATGGGGGAGCGGGAAATCGTCTTTCAGGCTCGCTTTATTCAGATCTCGGTAATCGACGCACATCCCGACCTTTCCATCTCTCTTAGGAACAGGAACGATATTAGCGACCCACAGATGGTAATTTATGAAAGCAAGAAACCCAACATTTAGCTGCTTCTGAACTTCTTATTTCATCTTGACTGCCATGTCAGGCCTTGTCCGCCTTAACTTCTGCTTGACTGGTGAGCATTCTTCTCTGAGAGGTAACCGGTGTACCACAACATTTGTATCCAACCCAGGCATGTCTTGGTAGGACCAAGCGAAGTATCTTTATACTCGCGGAGCATTTCAACCAATCTTCTCTTGACACTGTCTTCCAATGCAGCCCCTACTTTAACCTCTTTCTTATCATCCTCGATGCCCAGATTGATAATCTCTATATCCTCCTGATGAGGCAAAATGGCCCTTTCCTCTTTCCTGAGAAGTCTGGCTAACTCTTCGGGTAGTTCACAGTCATCGTCAGTCTCTTCTTCAGCTTGATAAATGGGATTATCAAAGTCATACGAAGTCATAGCTGAACCAGAATCGATGACATCTGATAGAAAAGACCTGCATGAGGATGTTTATGTTTATTATGTGATGCAACAAACCAAACACATTACCATTTTTCTGTTTAATATAAATGCAAAACAAAAACAAGAAAAACAGGGATCACAATATTTGAATGCGAAAACCTCCTTTATTTAATGATAAAGTGCAAATAACAAGAGGGCCCCACAAATGGGTCACTACATTTTGGGCAGAATGTAGGAATGAACATAATCAAAACAATGAACATTACTCTGCAGCTGTAACATGAATGACATTGCCGCCAAAAAAACACAAGGTTGATGAAGATCTAACATCGCCGCCAAAAAAATCATCCACATCTGACATCGTCGCCAGAAAAACACAAAGTTGATGGAGATCTAACATCGTCGCCAAAAGACCATCCACATCTGACATCGCCGCCAGAAAAACAAAAAGTTGATGGAGATCTGACATCGCCACCAAAAAAACCACCCACATCTGACATCGCCGCCAGAAAAACTCAAGGCGTCTGCGGGGGATGAAAATTCTAACATCGTTGCTAGAAATTCTGAATATCTGACCTCGCCGTCAGAAAACCACAAACGTTTGGCATCACTGCCATATAACCAACCACACCTGATCGAAGCGTCTGACATCGCCGCCAGTCCTCGACATTAAGTCGGTAACCTTTGACATCACTGTCAAGTAACCAAAAACCTCAAGTTGATAACCTCTGACATCGGCGTCAGGTAACTAAAAGCATTTGACCTCGCCGTCAGACAACTACGAATATTTGACTTCGCCGTCATAAAATCTGCAAACACCAAATTGGTAACCTCGACCTCACCATCAGGCAACCAGAAACATCTGACCTTGCCGCCATAAAACTACGAATATTTGAATTCGCCGTCAGACTAAAGGATAGCATCGAATCGGAATATCTCAAAGTTAATAGAAAACCTCTAACATCACCGTCAGACATTTCTATTAAGCTGGTAAAAGAACCTGACATCACCGTCAAACAACTGCAAGGGATACATCAAGCATCGGATCCAAAGATAAGGACATCTGGCCTCGCCGCCAAGCAGTCGCTAAATAAAAGCGAATAACAAACCCAAAAACCGGATAAGCAAGAAACTGATAATCACCTGGCATCACCGTCAAACATTCACAAAGTTGATAGACCTCTAGCATCGCCGCCAGTCCTCTGTTTAACATAAACAAGTACTGAACCCAAAGGTCAGGATACCTGGCCTCGCCGCCAGGCCTTCACTAAATAAAAGCGAGCAACAACCCGAAGATTGGAGCCACACGAAGCTAAAACCATCCCTGATAACAATGCAAGGAAACTCCGTTGGGGAAAGAGAAAACTTGAACAAGCAACTCTGATGAGGATCACATGATAAGATGAACGCATCTATCATACATCATCTACTGAGGTCTAAACACCTGTACAAACTTGGAGAATAGAATATCACAAACCAAAATTTGACGATACCTCTGGGGAATACAATAAATCGAGAGCGAAATAAACGCGTCCGGTTCGTCGGGCCTGAAAACCACACGGGCAGGGATAACGATCACCTGGGAGATACGCCCGAAAGCAAATAGGTAACAACCTGGCTTATGCTTCAAATACGTATGTTTGAAAATGGTGTAATGCTCCATACGAAATGGAAATGCTACGCATTTGGGAGGATGTATGCAAAATGAAAATGCAAAAGAACCACCCCATCAAAATAAATGCTAGAGAGAAGATACCAACTCTGCCGGGGAGAGACATCACGTGCCAACTACGATTGGACTTACTGGGGAAACAAACCCTGAGTGGCTTCTAGAAACATAACCCAAGGTAGTACTGCTCTTTCAAGAACAAAAAATCCACTCTGCTGAGGATTAAATCACATTTTGCTGAGGAAAACGCCCTGGATGGTCTACCAGCTCACAACGCTTCTGGGGAATCAGAAAACTCGACTGGGAAACAAGCAGCCCTTTGCTGAGATCACATCCATTCAATTGAGGAAACCGACTCTGTGGGAGAAATTAAACCAACCGTCGAGGTTGACTTCACTTTACCTGGGAAATCAGCCTTGAATGGCTTTCCGAAAACCTTCACCCTGCTTGGGAAAGAATCCATTCTGCTTGGGATTACATCAGGTATCAACCTGTCCTGCTAAGGAATAACAGATACTTCTATTGGAAACTCCAATCTACTAGGGAAATCCCACGCTTCTGTTCTAACACTTACTCTGTCGAGAGAATCAACACTGAACTCTGCTAGAGGAAGCAAATCCTGAATACCGATATTACCAGGAAAACACCAGAACATCGAATCCGTTGGGAAAGGGCGTCACAGACGTTGCCTCCACTGGAAAAGAATACCGGTTATAAACTACCCTGCCGCTGAGGGAACATCCTTACACCTTGCTTTGCTAGGAACAATATCGCCCTGCTGGGAATTAACCTTCACCTGAAGACAAGGATTTGTTCTGCTGGAGACATACCAGACTTACACTGGCTACAACACTTCAGACTCGACGATGAAATTCCGTGACAACTTCACTGGGGAAGCAAAATCTCTGCTATGTGGAACGAACATCCTCGCTGAACAAAACGCCTGACTGCATTCAACCTTTTAGGGAAGAATCCACTCTGCCGGAGGTATTTGTTGAAACACTGGTAAAGTGTCGGATTTTTGTTATCGTCTCCACAGGAAATTTGAGATATTTCCGCCGTTCGATGGTTGTCAAGTTCTTAACTTTATAGTAACAAAAGGGGTTTGGTTTTTAGTCACGGTATCTTGCATAAAAAGTAATAAATTGCGGTAAAAGATTGATTTTACGATTTAATAAAGATTGTCAAAGTTAGGGTTCGGTAATCACTTTGCTTGTATATGTTCGATCAACAATACACATAAACTCTTTTAGATGATAAACAGATTCACAACATCCTCCCAATGTGATTATTTCTAACTCACATTGTGATTTTTCCCATTTTGATCCATTGTTGATTTCTCACACAATCTATCAAAATGACAACATTTAGGTTTAACATTTTCATGAACAACCACATTCAAAACTATTTCTAGCTTAAGAAAATAGAGGGATGAAAACCTAGGTCAAGAGTTGGAAAATATCTTTCAATCATAAACCAACACAAAGAGTTATAAATAAAGAAAGGTTTTCACCATATATTCATCATCCAAGAGTTTACAAATGAAGATCATCCATATACATACAAAGCTTAATGATCACCTACATCTAACCTTGACAAAATGAAGAACTTAGCTACTCATTTTCATGGTAGCTTGCACAAGAAGTTTCGGAAGAAGGTTGATGAACATCCGAGTCGGAGAATCCAACTTGGATGAGAATCCACCTTCTTTTTGTAGAATAATGTTAAGAGATGAAGAAATGAGAGATATTGGGTTTCTAGGTCACAAAAATCCCTTTTGGAGAAGAACTAGTAAAGAAAATATATTGTGTAGTCTCAAAAAGTACACATAGCTACTTATAGAAAAAGTTGTTGTCTTGTCACGCTCGTGACCTTGTTCGCCTAGCGAGCTAACAGCGAACATTCGTTACAGCCTCGCCTAGCGAACATGATAGCAAGGACTGAGGAAAAGATTCTGGAATGCTTCGCTACTTGCTCGCTAGGTGCTCGCCTAGCGAGTTCTTCACCACCTTCCTCGCTGCCAGCAAATGATGCCAATTTGATTCTGTCCAAGTCTGGGAATGTTTGCTAGCAGCTCGCTATGAGATCTCCTAGCGAACAGCTCGCTGCAACACTCGCCAGATGTTCGCCTAGCAAACATGCTTTTGCTCTTGTTCTTTCTTGATTCCTTTGTCAACTTTCTTGTGTCTTCAAATTCTACTCTTTCATGCTCAAATACTGCATAATAACACACAAATTAAAAGGACCAAGAGCATTTCACATCATATTGCATATCAATAAAAGCAAGGCGGTTTTGAACCGAAATTAGACAAAAAGGAGCGAAAGATGCCCAAATTTGATAGCTCAAATAAGCACAATTGGGCATCTAACAACTCTCCCCAACTAGAATCTTGCTTGCCCTCAAGCAAAGTATGCCTCTTGAAGAACAAGATGATTTGCTTAAAGAAAAAGGTTTTTCCGAAATTGGATCAAATGGCTCAAACACAAGCAACTCAACTAGATACAAGTCTCCAATGGTTAGAACAACACAATACACAAAAACTAAATCCTTAAAGCAATACAAAACATGCATCAATCCACAACAATGATATCCTGAATGAATCACCATATCACTCCTCTTCGAATAAGGATTAAAGAGATCACGCGTTTACAACCACGGGTGCAATCTCACTCTCCAACGAACAATGCCAAACTCAGTTCAATTCATACAATGCCTAACATTTATAAATGAAAATGCGGAAGCACAAAAATCACTAAGGTCTTTTCGGGTTGTAGCATGATCAGGTTAACAAACAAGGGACATATCTAAAGCCATTGAAAACGAAGTTGCTGACGCAAATGAGACATTCACTGTACAACTATTCACACATCTCAACTATTTATCTTATTTCTCATTTGAAACCTTCATAACTCTTATTTCACAACTCAAATTTTTTCAATATTTGTCTTCCAAGCAAGCATTCATTTTCATTCTTTTCTTTTTATTGCACCCCAAAATTTGCTCAACCTTTTCTTAACTTGGTTTATGTTTCATTTCATTTTGTTTTAGAATTTTCATTGCATAGCATATCGCATTGAACAGGGGATCAAAAAGATGTGCATATAAAGAGGAGCCTTCTCAGATGTTTGAGCCTAGGAAATGGTTGTTACTCAAGTTTGAGTGGTCATCAGGACATCTTGAAGTGGTCAGTGTCTTTTTAAAGGACAAATGGATGTGTACGGGTCAACTTCTAACTGGGAGGCCAACTGAAGAGCATAATAGGTTTGTGAATGCATGATTTTGGGTATGAGATGTAAAAAAATCTTATTGAGGGCCTTGAGGGTCATTGTGGAGCTTATGCAAGTGGTTGTGTGAAGTGGAACAAGCCACAGTTGAAAGTATCGCAATTAGGGTTTTCATCTGGTAAATCCTCAGTCAACTGTGCAGTTGAAGAAGATAAAAACTCAATTCAAAGTCTCTATGGTCAAGGGATGTTGTTTTGAGACATATGAGACATCATTTCAAGTTCAATTCATCAAGGGTTAAGTGTGTGAGAAGTTACTAAGTTAGGGTTCTCAGGGTAAAATCCCCTATTTAGTGCCTGACTTCAAGACAATCTACCTCAAGATAAAAGTATCATCTCAATTTTTGGCCAACATGGAACTTGTAGAGCATGTTCTTAGCTTTAATTTGAGTACTAGAAGTCCTCGATTGGATTTATAGAACTCAAGTTATGATCCGGACAAGTTACAGGTCAACCAACTTCCAAGCCAGTTTTGACTTAGAAGGGTGTTTCTCCTCAACTTTTGGACAACATTAAAGTTGTAGGTCTTTATCTTAGATTTCCAAATTGTATTATAAGTCTTTCATCTGATTTGTAGAACTCAAGTTATGAGATTTATAAGTCAGGGGTATTTTGGGAAAGTATGATTATGGGTCATCAAATTATAGGTCCATTTCACCAACTTGCGCACTTCAAATGGAAATCTTTTCAACATGAAACTTGCTTCAAATGGGGCCATTTGCACTACCAAAACATCTCTTGTCATGGTGGGGGCTTGGATTGAGAATTTGGGGTTTGAATTTTTCATAAAGGAGACTTAAATTGAGAATTTGAGAATTAATGGTTTTTAAACTTTTTCAAGGCAAGTTTGTGCATCTTTTGATTGCAAATAACAATTCAAAGACATTGCCATATTCACATTGGAATTTTGAAGTCTCAAAACGAGCCATTTTCATGGTTTCTTCCTCTTGAAGTAACAAAATGAAAATCAACCATAGGATCAAAATTAAACCTCCAATCTCATTCCTTTAATTTACACAACTGATTTGTAGTGGATTTGGATCAAAAAATCAAGTGGTTTAGTGGTAAAAATGTGCATGGTATTTTCAAAAAAGTGTTGAAATGTGAATTTTCAAAATGGGCTGTTTTGCTTGAATTAAGGCCCCATTTGTTTACAAATCCATCATATAAGTATTCTAGATGAAATTTGAGGCAGAGCTATGTCATTTTGCTGCATGAACAACCATTTCACGTTTTCAAAAAGTGGTGAAAAACTCAAAATCCAATTCTTAGATTCAACCATTTTCAGACCAAATAAAGCTTGCAAACACCTCAATTGAAGTTCATGGAGTGATTCTGGACGTTTTTCGTTAAGCTTCATCACCATTTCAAGGCCCAGTGGAGGCTCTCCACTAGGTAAACTTTATTTCAACTTTACACTCTTAATACTCCATGATTTTTCACCATTTTCGTTGCATTTGAACCTTTGAAATACATAGATCATTTCTGGATCATTGTTGTTTGTGTTTATGACATTTGATTTATTGAGCTCAAAGTTGTGTTGTTTCTTTTTGATGTTTTTTCATGGTGTTTTGCTCTAATTTTCATGGATTCTTACTCCTTGTAACATGTAGATGATGTTTGGACCTATTATTTTAAGTTTTGACGAACTTTATTTTTTGACACGTTTGCTTGTTGTTTGATTTATGGAGTGGTTGTTGAGAATTAGTGAATTTAGAGGTTGGATTCATGTTCCTCTCGGAGAGTAGATGAATTTTCATCTAAAATTTGTAAGAAACGGTGAAGAATTGATGAAATCATGTTGGGGAAGAAGACCTGCGGCGGCCGGCGGCGGAAATGAGGGTGGCCGGCGTTGTTCTGGCGAGCTGGTCCGGCCGGAGTCCAAAGGTTGAAGACGACGGTGACGTGGCGCTGTCTCATTCGTCCGTTTGTGTGATTTTTGATCATGTGTTCTAGAATAAGACCTATGTGTTCCTCTTTTCACTGGCTTGCACACAATTAATACCCCAATTCATTAATTGAGGTGTCACATTCTGGTGCCTTGGATCTGTTGACTAGTATGCAAATCTCGTGGCTGTGCTTTTTTCTACATTTTTCTTTTCTATTTTTATTTCTTTTATTTGTTTGCACTTTAAAAATTCGTGAAAAATAGCAAAAAAATGTTTAAAAATTATGAAAAAAATCATGAACATACTTTAACATGTCTTTTAATTTTTTGCATTTTTAATTTCGTTTTTTGATGCATTTTCCATTTATTTTCATATTTTCCTTTTAAATGGTCATTTAATGATGTGAAAAATGTGTGCTGACTTGTTGATTTTATTTCTTGCTCATGGTATGGATTAAATTTATAATTTTTATTTGAGTATTGTGTTGACATGTTAATTGATCCTTGGATATTTTTTCCATGATTGTTAAGTGCTGTTTCCATGTGGTTTGAATTTGTTTTTGTTCCCTCTCCATTTCTGCCTTGTTTTGAGACACTCTTGGTGTTTGCCTTCTGTTGAGGCACTTCCCTTTTGATTTTCAATCTCCCCTTTTGCCCCCTGGTTCCTAATACCTTGGGGGTCCTCTGAGATTTTATTTGGCATTTTTCGATGCATTTTCATATTTTTAATGTATTTTGCAATTTGCTTCATGTTTGTGCATCTTTGCTAGTGTATTTGTTTTGTTTTGCTTCCAAAAGCTTGGTTGTGCATTATTGATGAACCTAATTCTGATTTTTTCATGTTAGGGGCTTGTTATAGGTATTATGTGCTAATTCATAGGTCTTTACCTTATGTATAAGTTGTTCATTTGATCTCATACTTTCATGTTTGCATATTTTGTTTCCATAAGTGATGTTTGCTTGCATTCTTTGATGTTATTGTTGGCATTTGCTTGTGATGTTTTATTTTAACTTTTGAGATCTCTTCTTCTCATACCCATTCTGTCCAATGACCTTAGAATACTACTTAAGGTTGCTTGGTTCCTCCTGAGGAGGAACCTGAAGCTTGCCTAAAGTAATGAATCCATGAGGACTTTTTCTCATTGTTTTTGTTACTTGTTTTCTATGCATCTTCTTCTCCTTTTATCTTGTGCTTATTCATACCATGGCTTGAGGTTGAGATGAGCTTGTGGAGGTTCCAGCCCCACACATATTTTCTCCCTCACTTGCATTGCATCTTTGTCTTCTTTGTTGCATTTATGTTTGCATCCTACATTTGCATTGTTTTTTCTTATTGTTTCTTCTTCTTTTGTCTTCCTTCCCTTAGGATTTCTAAGCTCTCTTGTTCAAGAGAGGTTATGATAGACATTAGGGTTCTAACCATGCATGGCAACATTAGGTAGTCCCCTTTCAAACTCAACTTTAGGTGCACATTGCATGACAACTTTTAGGGTTTGGACTAGTCCCCGTTAGTTCGTCCTTTTTCTCTTCTCATCTTCAAACAACTTCAATCCACTTAATAAAGTTTGACACTTGTTGCACGCTACGAGCCTTAAGCCGTTTGGGAAATGATGATTGGGTGGTTGCCTCTCAATTATCTAGAATGTTAGTGTATGTCCTTCGGATGATATACGAAGCATTCGCTCCTAGATCATAGTCTCTAGTGTAGCATGAGTCGCAAACCAAATTCAAAACACTTCTTCCTTAAAAAACAGAAAAACAACTCAAACTCTTTTTCACCCCTTGGGGTCTTAATCAGGAAAACTCTTTTCATAAACAAGAGTGTTGTTAACTTTCAGTCCTATCGCAAACGGTAACGCCTAAGTCTCCAAAGGTCGAGCTGCATACACCAACTGCTAGAACTGTCTGTTAATCCTACTCGAGTAAAACTTTTGAACAACCTATGTTCTCGTAAGCCCGAACTACGTTTGCTCTAATCTTTCGTACCAGACGAAAGTACGTAGGCACAAGACGCGATGTCTTAGCGAGCAACCTTTCCCCCTTCTTTAGCCGTAGTTAGGCGAACTATGTTGACTCTGACTTTCCCATTGCACGAGGGAGTACGTAGGCACAGAGCGGCGATGCTCTGCCGAGTCAGTTATTTTTCTTTCTCTTTTGTCCATAAGCCTTTAGCGTAGATAGTTTACACACCCTTTTAGCTAGAAATCACATGTGTGGATCCCGTCGAGTACGACGGACGTGAGGGGTGCTCATACCTTCCCCTTGCGTAACCGACTCCCGAACCTAGGACTTGGTTGCGATGACCTCGTCTTTTCTCGTTTTCGTCAGGTTTTTTATGATCGTTTCCTTTCCCTCTCTTTGGGGTAAATAATGATAGGTGGCGACTCTGTTAGTCATTGCCGACCTCCTTTTTTCGCAGTAGGGACAACTGGCGACTCTACTGGGGACAGGAATATCCCCTATGCGAGTCAATCCTAGCGCTTGTGTGTTTTCTTTTTGGGTGTTTGTATATATGTGCTTTATGTTTATTTACTTCTGCATTTTATTTTTCGCATCATATATCATTACTGTTGTGCTGTGGGGAGAGAAGTTCCATTGAGTGAGAAGCCAGACCTGGGCTTGAGTACAAACTTAGTATTAGTAGCGAAAAGTAGTGGTGAACCTGTATGTTAGGTATGCACTAGTTCCCACGAAATTTGCACTCATACGAGATTCTCTTTGATGTCTTTCTTTCCAGCCCAGTGGGCCGTTGAGAGAATTACAGATTTGAGGGTTGTCGACTCTAGGGACCGATCATTTGTGATTCAGCTAAGTGAGGCCTCTTCAAGAGATGATGATGCCACACGTTCTGTGTATCGTATCATCGTTTCTTGAAAGTTTGTGACGCTGATGAACGCATAGGATGCCGAACCTTGTCAGTGGATAGGTCCATACCTGTGAGTGGGTGGGTTATGCAGGAAACCTTGACTTCCAGATTACCCAGTTCTTGACTGTGTAAACCTGTGTTCATGGTACAAAGGGGTCTTATGTCAGTGATTTTGTCGGTACTAAGGCGAAGCGTTGGTTCTTCTCAACCGACAGCACAACAGTCCTGATCCCCTATTTGCATTTGCATGTGCATTTTCATTTACATTTCATTGACGTGTGTTTATGTTGCAGGTGTACATTTCCTCTTCGATTTTGGTGATTCTGTTCTATCTTTGTTGACATGGAGCCCTTGAGGAGGACCCTGGCCTACAAGTTTCCTACGCCTGACATTAGAATTCTGCGAAGCCTGATTTCTTTAGCTGACAAGAAGGTTATGGAGGATTTCAGAGAATCTTATGGGAGAATTTTGAATATTGTTTGCAAACCTTCTTTGGATGAATTGAATGGCCTTCAGACATTGTTACAATTCTATGATCCTCAGTTGCGAGGCTTCACCTTCCAGAGTTTTGTTTTAGCACCTACATTGGAGGAGTTTTCTAATATATTTGGTATACCTATTCTGAACCAGATACCGTTCCATCATGTTGAGGGAGAGCCAAATTTGACTAACCTTGCTAAGGCTTTACATTTGGATGTCTCTGAGTTGAAAGGGAAGCTAGCCAGTAGGAATGGAATGTTTGGGTTTCCATTACCTTTTCTTGCGGACAAGGCTCGAGAGTTTGTTAAGAAAGGTTGTTGGGTGATATTCAATGCTATCTTGGCCTTGTGTATTTATGGCATTATGTTATTCCCGAACATCCCAGATTTTGTAGATGTCGATGCATTCAGTATCTTTGCTTCAAAGAACCATATACCCACTCTGTTAGGCAATGTTTATCATTTCGTGCATTACAAGAATGAGAACAGGAGAGGGAAGGGCGTGTCTTGTTGAGCACCCTTGTTCTATACATGGTTTAGGAGCCATCTTCCTAAGACAGGTCCGTCCTCTGCTACTGATGGCACTTTGGAATGGTCTGAGCAATTGAT
This sequence comes from Lathyrus sativus, assembly GCA_963859935.3. Lineage (NCBI taxonomy): Eukaryota > Viridiplantae > Streptophyta > Magnoliopsida > Fabales > Fabaceae > Lathyrus > Lathyrus sativus. The sequence goes on from OZ012739.1 coordinate 252,865,708, forward strand.
GAGATTGTCTGCCGAAGACATTGTGTGGTTTGATAGAGATGTATTGGGCATTGAGATTATCTATAGTTGTGGAAGCCTTCCTAACGTCCCGCTGGTCGGAAGGAAAGGTTGCATAAACTATAATCCGGCTATTACTATCCGACAGTTTGGGTACTCATAAGTGCTAAAATGTACTGATTTGGAGTGTAAATAATTGACACTTATTGGCTTGATTCAACCAATAAACCTCAACTTTTATGCATATGTTGTATAGTTTAAATTATAGTGTATATATTGAGTGTCGCATAAATTTCATTGAGTTTAATTGATTTTTTATCATTTTTTGTAGGTATATAAGCAATGATAGTTTGTCATTATCTTATAGAGCATTGAATAAGCTTTCCAACACTTCCGACCGCGCGTAAAACGGAGTTACGGTTCAGAAGTTATGGTCGAAACAAGTGCTGGTTTGCTGTCATGTTCGCCAGGCGAACAGAAAGTTTTAAAACGCGTGAAAAACACTGCTTTGGCAGTAGCAAAAGTTGCATATGTTCGCCAGGCGAACATGACTTCGCCAAGCGAATACTGGGACCCATTTTTGTCTATTTAAGTGATTTTTCAACATTTTTTAGGTGATGTTGTTTGGGAACTTTTTACCCCAACTTCATCAAACGCATTCTTGAGTAGATTTAGCTTAGAAACAACATTGGAGGGTGCATCTTGACGATCTGGAGTCGAATCCACTTCAATCAGAGTTGACAGACCGTGAGATTTGTGTTCTTCTTCCTTCCTCTCTATGTATTTTTCATTTGTTGGGGTTTTGTATGTAAGTTTATCTTGATTGTATGTATATTTATGGATCTTTGTATAAAATCTCTGTTACAACTCTTTATCGATGGTTATCTTGATTTTTTACTTAATGGGTTTGGATTGCTATAGACATATACTGTTCGAACTCGATCTAAGGTGTACATCTATTAGATTCTAAATGGTAGAGATAGATTTAGGACTAATATTCACGTGGGTATCGACTCTTAATGCTTCGGGTTGTCGATTTGTGTGAGAGATCATCAATGAGACGATACGGTTGACCTCTCGACTTTGTGTTAGAGATAAGCTCTGTTGTGAGCGATACGTGATGATATTGACGAGCGAATTAGGTTGCGTGCATTTGATCCATATATTTTTTAGTGCATGATGGGTAGAACGAAATACAACTCCTGACGAGTTTTCTCATTTCTTAAGAATGTACTTATTTCCTTGTTTTATGTTTTTCCTTTTGAATTTTTATCTCAAACCATTAAAACTCAAGCTTAGAGACGTAGAGATTGTCGAACGACATTCTTTCCCTCACATTGATCCCTGTGGAGACGATAAATCCCGGAGGAAATTCTTTCAAAAATAATATTTTTGCTTGCTGCTTTACCGCTTCAACAAAATGGCGCCGTTGCCGGGGATTGGTTGTGATATTCAGTCGCATTGCGATAGTTTCTATATTTCTAAGCTTTGCACATAATTGTATATATATATATATATATATATATATATATATATATATATATATATATATATATATATATATATATATATATATATATATATATGCTTGTATAGATACTTGTTTTGATTTTGTCTTCCATTATGTTTGTTTAAGTGTTGTATATATTTTGATCTCGTAACATTTGTTCAAGTGTTTGGTTAGGACACTTTCTTTAGGTTGACACTTTGACAAAGCATCGACGTGTATGTGAGGAAGTTACTAGCAAAGAACACTAAAGGTGTCGAGCTAACGACATGAAACAAGTGCTTGTTAGGAGGCAACCCAATGGTTTTTGAGTTTGCATAGCTTTATGTTTATTTAGTTTAATTCAATTTTGTTAGGTTGTTAGAATAATGTTTGTGTTTGTTCTCAAGTTTGTTTTTTATTAGCTTGAGGATGCATTTTGTGATTTTCCAAGTTTGATCGTTTCAACTTGCGAATGTATGGTTTTGATATTGTTTGAAGTTAGTACTTTGCAAGGTACTCGTTTATCGCTTTCTAGAACATAGAATGATTATGAGACTTTTCATTTGTACAATTTTCATGTCATTCATTCTTTTGCCATACTTGTTCAGTTTTGAATCACTTTAGAACTAAACTTTTTTGTGAGGAGCTTTCCAGTGTTTACTATATGCAGGAGACCAACATTCTTGTTTAACTCAGTTTTATTATGTTTAATCTTGTATTTGTGTTGATTTGTATGATAGCACTAAAATGATCAAGGCATTTTGTTCGATTTTGAGCGTACCCACTTGACCAAATAGTTAATCTACCTTGTGAGTGAGTGAGAATTTGCTTACCCCTTTGAGCCTTTGTTAGAATCCATATTGGTGTTAAGTTCATTTTTGTATGGATTCTAATACTTTTTCTTGAACTATAACCATGACTTGTTATTTGAGTTTTTACCTGTGCCTAATAAGTTTGGGAGCATTCATGTCACTATGTGTGGTTGTATTCAAGTTGGAGAGAAGAGGTTGGTTGTTAAGAGTTTGAGAAAAAGAAAAAGAAAGAAAAAAAAATGAAAAAGAAAAAGAAAAAAAAAGGGAAAAGAACTAAAAAAAAGATAAAAAAATAATAATAATGTTATGAGAATAAGTTGCGTGGAATGGTGTAACAATTTGGAAAAGAAAAAAAGGTGATTGGAATTTGTGAGTGCTTGAGATTGTGAGAAATGATCACTCTCATTTGATTAGGCAAGTTTTTGTTCTTTTACCTTGAGAAAAACAATTTTTTGTTACCTAAGCCACATTACAACCCTTAAAGCCCTTGTGATTTTTGCTTTTATACTGTTCAATATGATTTTTTTCTTAATGAATGCATAATTTAACTTGTTGTTGACTTGATTGTTGGGTGAGAGTTAAGTCCCTCGTATTTGTTTTTTATTCATCTACCTATGAAGTGTGTGCTAGGTGTGATTCTTTTTTGAATTTTGTATTGTCTTAGAATTTTTGACACGTGCTTTGTATTAAGGAGTTGTTTCGTTTTCATGTTATCGTTATAGTTTAGTGGTATGTTTTGCTTTGCATGTATGTTTTTGTGTTGAACCATACATTTGTTTTTGTTTTTCAAAACTTGTTGAATCGTGATTGCTTGGTTATTACTTTTGTTATCTTGAGTTGATCGATTCTTGTTTGAGGACAAACAAGTTTAAGTTGGGGAGAGTTTGATAAGTGCTAAAATGTACTGATTTATAGTGTAAATAATTGGCACTTATTGGCTTGATTCAACCAATAAACCTCAACTTTTATGCATATGTTGTATAGCTTAAATTATAGTGTATATATTGAGTGTCGCGTAAATTTCATTGAGTTTAATTGATTTTTTCTCATGTTTTGTAGGTATATAAGCAATGATAGTTTGTCATTATCTTATAGAGCATTGAATAAGCTTTCCAACACTTCCGACCGCGCGTAAAACGGAGTTACAGTTCAGAAGTTATGGTCGAAACAAGTGCTGGTTTGCTGTCATGTTCGCCAGGCGAACAGAAAGTTCTAAAACACGTGAAAAACACTGTTTTGGCAGTAGCAAAAGTTGCATATGTTCGCCAGGCGAATACTGGGACCCATTTTTGTCTATTTAAGTGATTTTTCAGCATTTTTTAGGTGATGTTGTTTGGGAACTTTTTACTTCAACTTCAGCAAACACATTCTTGAGTAGATTTAGCTTAGAAACAACATTGGAGGGTTCATCTTGACGATCCGGAGTCGAATCCACTTTAATCGGGGTTGACAGACCGTGAGATTTGTGTTCTTCTTCCTTGCTGTCTATGTATTTTTCATTTGTTGGGGTTTTGTATGTAAGTTTATCTTGATTGTATGTATATTTATGGATCTTTGTATAAAATCTCTTTTACAACTCTTTATCGATGGTTATCTTGATTTTTTATTTAATGGGTTTGGATTGCTATAGACATATACTGTTCGAACTCGATCTAAGATGAACATCTATTAGATTCTAAATGCTAGAGATAAATTTAGGACTAATATTCACGTGGGTATCGATTCTTAATGCTCCGTGTTGTCGATTTGTGTGAGAGATCAACAATGAGACGATACGGTTGACCTCTCAACTTTGTGTTAGAGATAAGCTCTGTTGTGAGCGATACGTGATGCTATTGACGAGCGAATTAGGTTACGTGCATTTGATCCATATATTTTTTAGTGCATGATGGGTAGAACGAAATACAACTCCTGATGAGTTTTCTCATTTCTTAAGAATGTACTTATTTCCTTGTTTTATGTTTTTCCTTTTGAATTTTTATCTCAAACCATTAAAACTCAAGCTTAGAGACATAGAGATTGTCGAACGACATTCTTTCCCTCACACTGATCCCTGTGGAGACGATAAATCCCAAAGGAAATTCTTTCGAAAATAATATTTTTGCTTGCTGCTTTACCGCTTCAACAGGTGCGCACTTAGAGGGCCTCCAAAGGAGGAATAGATATAGGAATCTCTGTATCTCACTGGTTTGCTGGAGGGAGATACTTTGGCTAGGATTGAGCATGCATGGAGAAATGTTCATAGGAGGGGAAAGGTTGCCTTGGGAAAAAGCAATAGTCAGGCATACGCTCCGTATTTGGCTTGGATTCAGAGTAGAGCAAAAGAATTAATGATGCCATATCCGTCCATTCAGCCTGTGCATCCGCCTGAGGTTGTAGAGCCCACTACAGTAGATATCCAAAGGTATGAGCAGGTATGCCGCGATAAATAAGAGTTGCAAAAGACAAAAGAAGAGTTAGAGGAAGAGATGGCTCAGCTCAGAAGTGAAAGGAACGAAGTGAGGTATTCCTTGAAAAAGCAAACTGAACTGGTGAATAAGTTGGGAACAGACTTAACTCAGGAAATTAGTGAGAGGGAGTGCACAAGCAAATACTTGAATGCCACCTACGGTGTTCTTGCCACCAAAAAGGAAGAGTTGAGTAAAGCCTATTTGCAGATTTCCAAGTTTGAGGCTCAGTGGAATGCTGCCATGTTTACTAGAAAGGAGCGTGAAGACAAGTTGAAGGCGCATATAATCAAGCAGAAGGCCCAACTCAAAGCTAAAGATGAGGAGATTTCAAAGGAAGCTGCACTCAGAAGACATAGTGACTGCAAATTGTATGAAGCGCTTGCAACCTTGGAGGAGCATAGAGAGGAGGCTAGTGCTAAGAGGCGTAGGCTCGAGGAGGCTGTTGGGAAGGAGGACTCGGTCGAGGATCTTCAGTCCACTATCAGTCAGCAGGAGTTGCTCATACGTGGTTTGCTCACTAGGCCAGACCATCCAGACACACAGGCGTTGTTGAAGGATTTCCAGTCTCGCCACCCAGTTTGATTTGTTTCTTTGTATTCTGTAGCGTAGACTTTTTTATGGACCATCACCAGACCTGTTGGTTGAGGTCCCTTTCAGTTTGTACTCATTTGCTGTTTATACTTTGCCTGTAGGCTTTTGTTTATATATGAGGAGTTTTTATTATGTGCTTGCCTACGGGGCTCTCCATCGTCTTGGTTGTTATCGCGAAACTAGAATCGAGGGGGAAATGTCCCTATTTGCATAAATACATGTCTGCATTTTAGCATATTTCTCGCATTTGCAGGTGCATCGGAACTGTTAACCTTATCTTGTTTTCTTGTGACACTAGTGTTTCAGGATTGCAGAACAGATAACTCATCGCTATGATACTAGAGGTAATTAGAGAAGGATAATGGATCAAATGCAAGTGGAAATGCAAGAAATAAGGGACCGTATTGCGCAGCTGATGGATTTGATGCAAGGAGTTGCTACTGGGAAGGCTCAACTTCAGACTATGGTGCAGCCCCTGTTGACGCGAATGGATAGTGACGGTGTGCTGTACGAGGGGATTGGTTCTAATCCTCCTAACCGTGAAACCCCTCAGGTGGGAAATTCAATACCAACTCTAGTCATCCCTACTGCTGGAGGGGATGGACACACTACTGGTGTTGGGAATACAACAGGTCTTAATCATGGTGGCTTTGCTGATGGGGGTAATGGAAATGGGAATGGCTTCGGTTTTGATACTACAGGTGGCATTCATGGTAGTTTGGACCGTACATGGAACGAGGATCGGCAAGAGGATATATTCACTCCTAGGTTTGTAAATGCTGCAGAACCTTCTGAAGCTGACAGAAGGATTCAAATGATTGAAGAAAAGATGCGATCTCTGGAGTGCCAAAATTCCATGGGGCTAGATATGTCCAACCTGGGGCTGATCCCAGGATTGAGAGTGCCTCACAAGTTCAAAGTGCCCGACTTCGATAAGTACAAAGGCACTACTTGTCTGAGGGTCCACCTATGCTCGTACTATAGGAAGATGTTCGCGTACTCGGACGATGAAAAACTCCTGATGCACTTTTTCCAGGATAGCTTGTCCGGCCCCTCTTTGGAGTGGTATATGGGGCTGGAGCCCGCAAACGTCCGCAGTTGGACGGAATTAGCTGAGGCTTTCGTAAGGCACTATCAATACAATAGTGACCTGGCACCGAATAGAGTCCAGTTGCAAAATCTCTCTCAAAGAAGTAACGAGTGCTTTAAAGAATATGCCCAGAGGTGGCGAGAGCTTGCTGCTAGAGTGCAGCCACCAATGGTTGAGAGAGAGCTGGTGGACATGTTCGTTGCTACTCTACCAGGGGTGTATTATGAAAACCTGATAAGCAGTATGTCCGGAAGTTTCTCAGATTTGATAATCACTGGTGAAAGGGTGGAGAACAAAATTAAGCTTGGGAAGATTCAGGTAGGAGAGGCACCCTCAGCTGGAGGAGGAGGAAAAAAGATGTTTGGAAACAAGAAGCGTGAAGGTGACGTCAGTTCAGTGGCAAGTTCTAGAGGAAGAGGAAGGGGTCAGCCCCAGAACCAATATCGCCAACAGCAAGTGGCTAGTGTCACTATTCCTGTGCCACAGCAGCAACGACCACAACAACAACAACAGCAAAGACAGTATCAGCCGCAACAGCAAAACCAACAGGGTTATAGGAGGTATCCTGATAGGGCCAGGCCGAATAAAGTATTTGACACTCCACCAATGCCCTACTCTCAGGTGCTTCAGATTTATTGCAGCTACAGTTAATTCAGAAAAGGACTCCCGCTCCTTTGACAGGTGATCCCCCACCTGGCTATGACGTAAATGAACGTTGAGAATTTCACTCAGGGGTGCCTAGTCACTCTATCGACTACTGCAAGGCTTTTAAACACAAGTTGCAAGATCTCATTGACAGCAAAGCGATAAATTTTTCTCATGATGCATCTAACATTGTGCAGAACCCTATGCCAAACCATGGGCAGGCTAGGGTTGGTGCTATTCTGGTGGAGGAGGATTTAGACTTGATAATGGATGTGAATGAATTGAAAACTCCATTGAAGTTTGTGAAGGATAAGTTGCTGGGAGGAGGTGTATTCCCAGGTTGCAGCGAGGACTGTGTTAATTGCTTAAGTCATCCTGAGGGATGTGTTGATCTGAGAAGGTGTATCCAAGGAATGATGGACGAGGGAACGTTGCAGTTTGAGCAGACTGCAGAAAAGAAACCTGTTGAGGAGGTAGATGAAGAGAGGGATGAGGTCGCTACGATCTCGATCCCATATAAGACTATAACCATTTCAGCGCCTCCTAGGCTACCAACAATCTCTATTACCAAAGCAGGACCTGTGCCTTATGAAAGCACCAAAGCCATCCCATGGAACTATGGGGCTGAGGTGTACTGTAATGGTCAAAAGATAGATTTGAAAAGTTTTCCTGTGGAGTCTGCAGAGAATGTTGTGGGAGCAGCGCCAATTACCCGAAGCGGCAGAGTCTTTGCATCGCCCAAAGTGATGGCTGAAAAAGCAGATAGAGGGAAGGGTAAGATGGTAATTGAAGAAACCTCCCAGTCTGGTGAAAAAGGATCTTTGGAGAATGATGTAGAGGAGGTCATGAGGTTGATACGCAAAAGCGACAACAAGATAGTCGAGCACTTACAACAGACACCTTCCAAAATTTCGATATTATCGTTGTTGTTGACTTCCGAAGCTCACATAAATGCATTGATGAAAGTGTTGAGTACCGCTTTTGTGCCTCAGGAGATATCAGTAAATCAGCTTGAAGGAGTTGTTGGGCATGTAAGAGCGGGAAATGGCCTTGGATTCACAGATCTAGACTTAACGCCAAGGGGCAGAAACCACAATTGTGCACTGCACATTTCTGTTGAATGTAGAGGAGTGGTTATGTCTCATGTCCTTGTTGACACAGGGTCATCTTTGAATGTGCTGTCGAAGAAAGCACTTATGAAGCTGGATACTAGGGGCATTACCTGTACACCGAGTGATTTGGTTGTATGTGCTTTCGATGGTACTCGGAGGTCTGTCTTCGGTGAGCTGACTTTGCCTATCCAAGTGGGCCCAGATGTTTTTGACGCTGTATTTTATATCATGGACATTCAGCCTGCTTATAGTTGTTTGTTAGGCAGACCATGGATCCACTTAGCTGGGGCTGTCACATCGACTCTGCATCAGAAGTTGAAATATATGGTCGGTGGCAGTGTTGTGACAGTATGTGGAGAAGAAGACATCATGGTTAGTTACCTGTCTTCTTTCAAGTATGTTGAGGTAGATGGGGAAATTCATGAGACCCTGTGTCATGCGTTTGAAACTGTTCAGTTGAAGGATAAGGCGCCAGTGGTGAGAAAAGAGCCTGAGGTGGCTATGTCCTCTTTCAAATAAGCGCAGGCGGTGGTACAAGCTGGCTCAGCCCAAGGATGGGGGCAAGTGATTGATATCCCTCAAAAGCAAGACAAGTTCGGCCTGGGGTACCACCCATCCTCTTCACAAAATACACTGAAGTTCAACGGGCCAATCAAGTTTACCAGCGGGGGTGTTTTCTTCGAGCAGCTCAACGCCATTTCTGAGGACGAAGCTGGAGACAGTGACTGCGACATGGATACTTGGATCAAGCCATGCCTTCTAGGACAGCGCCTATGCAACTGGTCCATCGAAGAATTTGTCCAAGTGACCAATGAACAATAATACTTTGTTTTTCAATTATTGTACGACCCTATGTTCTACCCGGACATAGTGGTTTGTTATTTCAGGGCTTGTCTTGTTTATGTTTGAAAACTGTTTCATCTATTAATCAATGGGGCATTTTTCCATTCAAATTTTGAGATCTCTGTTTTTCTTGTTTTTATCTTTAACAATAAAATGGCAATGTGTTTGTTTGCATATCATTTGAAGCACTTAACCATTTTCATTGCAGGTCTCATATCATTGCAGATGACACCGACCAAGAATCTTCTATGACTCGCTTCGACTTTGATAGCCCGGTATTCCAAGCTGAAGAAGAGATTGATGAGGATGAAGACTTGCCTAAGGAATTGGCTAGACTCTTAAGACAAGAAGAAAAGGTCATTCTGCCTCATGAAGAAGAGATTGAGATCGTCAACTTGGGTTCTGAAGAGGTTGTTAGAAATGTCAGGATAGGGGCCGCATTACAAGAAGACGTCAAGCAAAGGTTGATAGAAATGCTTCGAGAGTACAGTGACATATTTGCTTGGTATTACGAAGATATGCCTGACCTTGATACTGACATTGTGGTTCATCGATTGCCACTTCGGGAAGAATGTCCACCTGTCAAGCAGAAGCTTAGGAGGACGAGACCAGACATGGCGGTAAAAATCAAGGAAGAAGTTCAAAAGCAGTTAGACGCTGGATTTTTAGCCGTGGTAACTTACCCTCCGTGGGTCGCCAACATTGTACCTGTACCTAAGAAGGATGGCAAGGTACGAATGTACGTTGACTATAGAGACTTGAATAGGGCGAGCCCAAAAGATGATTTCCCGCTCCCCCACATTGACGTATTGGTTGACAATACGGCTCAATTCTCGGTGTTTTCCTTTATGGATGGCTTCTCCGGTTATAATCAGATAAAAATGGCACCAGAGGACATGGAGAAGAGAACATTCATTACACCGTGGGGAACATTTTGCTATAAGGTGATGCCGTTTGGGTTGAAAAACGCAGGGGCAACTTATCAGCGGACAATGGTGACTTTGTTTCATGACATGATTCATCATGAGATTGAGGTTTATGTTGATGACATGATCGCGAAGTCCCAGACGGAGGAAGAACATCGGGTCAATCTATTGAGGCTGTTTGAGAGGTTGAGGAAGTTCAAATTGAGGTTGAATCCAAATAAGTGCACTTTCGGAGTTCGGTCCGGAAAGCTATTGGGGTTTATTGCCAGCAGAAAAGGAATCGAGGTAGATCCTGCAAAAATAAGAGCTATTCAAGAAATTCCAGCACCGAAGACTGAAAAAGAGGTTTGTGGTTTCTTAGGGAGGTTGAACTACATCGCTCGGTTCATATCTCATCTAACGGCCACATGTGAACCAATGTTTAAGCTATTAAAGAAAGATCAGGCGGTGGTCTGGAACGAAAATTGTCAAAGAGCATTCGACAAAATAAAACAGTATTTGCAGGAGCCTCCGATACTGATACCCTCAGTGGCTGGAAGACCATTAATCATGTATTTAACAGTTCTGGAGATTAGTATGGGTTGTGTTCTCGGTCAACACGACGAGACAGGAAGGAAAGAGCATGCGATTTATTACTTGAGTAAAAAGTTCACAGATTGTGAGTCCCGCTACTCCATGCTTGAAAAAACGTGTTGCGCACTCGCTTGGGCGGCCAAATGTTTAAGACAGTACATGCTCAATCATACAACCATGCTAATTTTGAAGATGGATCCGATTAAATATATCTTTGAAAAGCAAGCACTTTCTGAAAGGATTGCCAGATGGAAAATGGTATTGACAGAATACGACATCCAGTACGTTTCCCAAAAAGCCATTAAAGGGAGTGTTTTGTTAGAATACCTGGCCGAACAACCAATTGGTGATTACCAACCGATGAGATTTGAATTTCTGGATGAGGACATTATGTATTTGAAAGGAAAAGATTGTGATGAGCCATTACCCACTGAAGGACCAGAGAGGGGATCTCAATGGTAGATGATATTCGATGGTGCAGTTAATTCGTATGGTAGCGGAATTGGGGCAATTATCACAACCCCCCATGGAACGCATATCCCTTTCACTGCCAGATTAACTTTTCCTTGTACCAACAATGAGGATGAGTACGAAGCATGTATCATGGGTTTGGAAGAAGCTATTGATCTGAGGATCAAGAATCTTGATGTATATGGCGATTCAGTGCTAGTTTTTAATCAGATCGAAGGAGAATGGGAAACTCGACGGGCCAATTTGATCCCTTACAAGGATTATGCAAGAAGACTGTTACCATTTTTCGACCGTATAGACTTCCACCATGTGCCAAGAGCGGAGAATCAAATGGCAGACGCTTTGGCTACACTGTTTTCAATGTACAAGGTCAATTTTTGGAATGAAGCTCCAAGGATTATTATCTCGCGCCTCGATAGGCCCGCTTTCATATTTGCTATCGAAGGAGCTTCCGATGGTAAACTGTGGTTCCATGATATCTAGAATTTCCTTAAGAACAAAGAGTATCCGCCAGGGGCGTCGACCTAGGATAAGAAAACTCTTAGGAGATTGTCTGGAAACTTCTACCTCAACCCAGATGGTGTGCTGTATAGGAGGAATCATGATTTGGTACTACTCAGGTGTGTGGACGAAAAAGAAGCAAGCTTGCTTATGGAAGAAGTCCACGAGGGTACTTTTGGCACGCATGCTGGCGGACATGCCATGACTCGAAAGATTCTACGAGCTGGTTATTTTTGGCTAACAATGGAGTCAGATTGTTTCAAATTTGCGAAGAGATGCCATAAATGCCAGATTTATGCTGATAAGATTCACGTGCCGATGTGCCCGCTGAATGTAATGTCATCCCCTTGGCCGTTTTCCATGTGGGGCATCGATATGATTGGAAAAATCGAGCCCACAGCTTCCAACGGACACCGTTTTATTCTGGTAGCCATCGATTACTTTACCAAGTGGGTAGAGGCAGCATCGTATGCTAATGTGACCAAGAAAGTGGTGGCAAGATTCATAAAGAAGGACATCATATGCAGATATGGAATTCCCGAGCGGATCATTACTGACAATGGTTCGAATCTGAACAATAAGATGATGAAGGAGCTATGCCAGAGCTTTAAGATTGAACATCACAACTCATCGCCCTATCGGCCGAAGATGAATGGCGTTGTTGAAGCGGCCAACAAGAACATTAAAAAGATAGTGCAAAAGATGGTTGTTACATACAAAGATTGGCATGAAATGTTACCTTTCGCCCTACACGGTTATCGTACGACGGTATGCACATCAACCGGGGCAACTCCTTTCTCACTAGTGTACGGTATGGAAGTTGTCCTACCGCCAGAGGTTGAAATTCCTTCTTTAAGGGTTTTGGTTGATGTAAAACTTAATGAGGCAGAATGGACCAGGAATAGATTGAATCAACTTAGTTTGATGGACGAAAAGAGGCTAGCATCAATTGCATATGGTCGTCTGTACCAGAGCCGGATGAAGAAAGCTTATGATAAGAAGGTGCGCCCTCAAAGCTTTCAGACAGGCGATCTTGTGCTGAAAAAGATTCTCCCACCACAATCAAATCACGGGGGCAAGTGGACTCCCAACTACGAAGGTCCGTTTGTTGTACGAAAGGTTTTCTCTATAGGAGCCTTAGTATTATCCACCATGGACGGTGAGGACTTTGCATCCCCTGTGAATGCAGACGCAGTTAAAAAAATACTTTGCTTAAAAGAGACCCGCTGGACACAAAAAGAAAAGTCCAGGAAAAAATGGGGCATCCCTGCGAACCGTAAAAAAGAAAAAGGTTCGGGCAAAAATTAGGGATAAAATTGAAAAAAGATGTAAACACGCAAAGTTGAAAACCTGAAAGGGCGACTTCGGCAAAAATGGGTATCCCGGTGAATCGAAAACCCGAAAGGACGGTTCAGGCAAAAGTTAGGGATTGAAAAACAAATGATTGCGGTCTGCGTATTGAACTTCATTGCTTAGTGGATTGGGAGAACCTGAGGGTCGTTTAATCCGAATCAATCTCTTCTGAAGACGAAGCGTCGAGAAAGCATCAGGGTCAAGCGAGTCATAGAGGAATCAACTCATGGTGTTCGTCTGTGCCACATTGCCGACATTGCTGTACTTTTTGTTTAAAATGTACACTTTTGTATTTGCTTTTATGCATACTTGTAGTTTCTGCAAAACTTCCTCTTTTCAGGAGTTGCATCTGTTGTAAAAACTTTGCCTATTTACATGCCGTTATCAATAAACATATACTATTCAATACTTTGTTTGTGCGCTTTGTTTTTATGCTTTTACTGTTTTGTTTGTGAAAAATGCCCGATGTTTTTGATGAACTTGCATATATAAACTCGCAGGCCTTGGCCAATAATTGCTAAAACTTTGATAATAATTGAACAATGTCACGAATGATGACCAAGATAGTCTTGTTGTATAGGTTGTCTTGTCTGTTTGTCTTTTGCAGGGTTGTTACCCTTGGGGCAAGGGTTTATGAATATGGATGGATTCATCTTTTCCCCCAGACAGTGTTGTTCTCCAGCAATCGAGGTTGCATCTCTATCCCAGTAGAGTTACATGCAGTGGTTAGCATTTCCCTAGCAGTGTGCCAGTGCGCTTTTAATCCCCGCATAGTACGAGATTATGCTTACTCCCCAGCGAGTCGAGATTCGCACATATCCCCATAGAGTAGATGCCAGGTTTCCCCCAGCAGTGGCCTGGTATTTCTCCTTCTCACTCAGTCTGAAAGAACTCAGCTTTCAGCAGTACAGACTGAGACATCCGATAGAAGTTTTGTTCTCTATCAGGTAAGTGAGGCTGTTTAACCTGTTTGTTTTAAGTACTCGGTGAGTTATCTGTTCTTCAGAGGGTTTTGTTTTCCGGAGAGTCAACCCGGACATTTACCTCAGCGAGTGGTGATCTGCATCCTTCGTTGAGTTTTGGATTTTCTGTTCTTGTATGAACTTTATCCCCGGCAGGTGAGCCTTTCGAGGCCTTTTTGGTGTAAGTCCAATTGTTATTGGCATGGGTAAGCTTTTCCCTGCAGGGTTTGTTTGTCATTCCTGACAGGATGGTTTCTATTTCTCTAGCATTTATTTTGCTGTTTCAGTTTCGATGCATCTGCATGTGTGCATAGCATCTACCCAAACGCGTAGCATTTCCATTTTGTATGGAGCATTACGCCATTTTCAAACATTTGCATGTGAAACATAGACCAGGTTGTTATCTCTTTGTTTCAGGTGTTTTCTTCGGAGGTTTGATTTTCCCTTGGTATCCAGACCATGTGATTTCTTTTAGCCTGTGTGGTATCCAGACCCCGGCTCATGTTATTCCCCAGCAGTATCTTCGGATTTGAATGGGTCATGATAAGTATGGTGATGATCACCTCTCCCCATTGAGTATCCAGACTCCGGCCTATACCCAGTTGATGAAGTTTTCCTTTTTCCGTCGAGTATCCAGACTCCGATAAGGATGGTTGTGGTATCCAGACCACGATGTCCGATATTATTTTTCTTTTTCCGTTGAGTATCCAGACTCCGGTATTTTCTCCAACAAGTATTTTCTTGATCCGTTGAGTATCTAGACTCCGGTCAAATTCCTTTGTGATATCCAGATCACAGCAAGTATGTTTGTGCCTTATGGTATCCAGACCATGGCTTATGCTCGTTTTATTACGCTTTCTCCATCGAGTATCCAGACTCCGTTAAAGTCAGTTGGGTGTCCAGACCCTGATGAATTTTATTTGTACCTGCTCCGTTGAGTATCCAGACTCCGGTAAAGACAGTTATGGTATCCAGACCATATTAGTTTCTCTGATGCTCCGTGATATCCAGATCGCAGTAATTGTGGTTATCTTCTATCGCCGTGCGGTATCCAGACCTTGGCACATAATGTTTTCTCAGCCTACGTGGTATCCAGACCACGACTAATTTTGTTTCCCAGCAACGTCGTTTGACTTGAACTCATAGGATATCCAGATCCTGATAAGTATATTTCTATTCGCATAGAGCATCTAGGCTCAGATTGTATCGAGCGTCCAGGCTCTAGTTTTTGAGTATCCAGACTCAAGTTTATTTATTGAGTATCCAGACTCATATTTATTAACCGAGTATCCAGACTCAGGTTATTTGCATAGAGCATCCAGGCTCAGATTGCATTGAGCATCCAGGCACAGGCTATTGAGTATCCAAACTCAGATGTGTTCTTTGAGCGTCCAGGCTCCAATTTGTGTTTTTGAGCATCCAGGCTCCGATTCATCGAGCATCCAGGCTCCAGATATTGAGTATCCAGACTCATATTTATTACCAAGCATCCAGGCTCTAGTTCGCTGTTTATTGAGCATCTAGGCTCTAGGTTTGTGTTTATCGAGCATCCAGGCTCTAATCTTTGAGTATCCAGACTCAGTTTTGTGTCTATGAGCAATCAGGCTCTGTTTATCGTGTATCCAGACTCAGAGTTATGTTTTGAGCATTCAAGCTTTGATTTTTGTGGAGTATCCAGACTCCGGTAACTTGGATTGTTACCTTTTTCCAGTATGGTATCCAGACCATGGCATCGTTGTGACGTTTGTATTCTCTTTCCCCAACAGGGTGGCTTTGAGATCAATTCTGCTATATTTGGATTTTCTGCGGTTGGCAAATTTCTGGGTTCTTTGGTATTCAACCGTCTCTTACCTTGATTGCGTGAAAGCCGTTCGCTTTTCACTCCTTCAGGTCCAAGTCGTTTAAATAGAGGCAGCTGTTGCACCCCAAAATTTGCTCAACCTTTTCTTAACTTGGTTTATGTTTCATTTCATTTCATTTTGTTTTAGCATTTGCATTGCATAGCATATCGCATTGAACAGGGGGTCAAAAGGATGTGCATAGCAAGCGGAGCCTTCTCATAGGTTTGAGCCTAGGGAATGGTTGTTACTCAAGTTTGAGTGGTCATCTGGACATCTTGAAGTGGTCAGTGTCTTTTTAAAGGACATATGGATGTGTACGGGTCAGCTCCTAACTGGGAGGCCAACTGAAGAGCATCAAAGGTTTGTGAATGCATGATTTTGGGTATGATATGTAAAGAAAGCTTATTGAGTTCCTTGAGGGTCATTATGGAGCTTATGCAAGTGGTTGTGTGAAGTGGAACAAGCCACAGTTGAAAGTATCGCAATTAGGGTTTTCATATGGTAAATCCTCAGTCGACTGTGCAATTGAAGAAGATAGAAACTCAATTCAAAGTCTCTATGGTCATGGGATGTTGTGTTGAGACATATGAGACATTATTTCAAGTTCAATTCATCAAGGGTTAAGTGTGTGAGAAGTTACTAAGTTAGGGTTTTCAGGGTAAAATCCCCTATTTAGTGCCTGACTTCAAGACCATCTACCTCAAGATAAAAGCCTCATCTCAATTTTTGTCCAACATGGAACTTGTAGAGAATTTTCTTAGCTTTAATTTGAGTACTATAAGTCCTCGATTGGATTTATAGAACTCAAGTTATGATCCAGACAAATTACAGGTCATTTGAGGTATGTGATTTTGGTCAACAAAAGTCAACCAACTTCCAAGCCAGTTTTTACCTAGAAGGGTGTTTCTCCTCAACTTTTGGTCAACATGAAAGTTGTAGGTCTTGATCTTAGCTTTCCAAATTGTATTATAAGTATTTTATCTGATTTGTAGAACTCAAGTTATGAGGTTTACAAGTCAGGGGTATTTTGGAAAAGTAAGATTATGGGTCATAAAATTATAGGTCCATTTCACCAACTTGCGCACTTCAAATGGGAATCTTTTCAACATGAAACTTGCTTCAAATGGGGCCATTTGCACAACCAAACCATCTCTTGTCATGGTGGGGGCTTGGATTGAGAATTTGGGATTTGAATTTTTCATAAAGGAGGCTTAAATTGAGAATTTGAGAATTAATGGTTTTTAAACTCTTTCAAGGCAAGTTTGTGCATTTTTTGATTGCAAATTACAATTCAAAGACATTGACATATTCACATTGGAATTTTGAAGTCTCAAAATGGGCCATTTTCATGGTTTCTTCCTCTTGAAGTAACAAAATGAGAATCAATCATAGGATCAAAATTAAACCTCCAATCTCATTCCTTTAATTTACACAACTGATTTGTAGTGGATTTGGATCAAAAAATCAAGTGGTGTAGTGGTAAAAACGTGCATGGTATTTTCAAAAAGTGTTGAAATGTGAATTTTCAAAATGGGCTGTTTTGCTTGAATTAAGGCCCCATTTGATTACAAATCCATCATATAAGTATTCTAGATGAAATTTGAGGCAGAGCTAGGTCATTTTACTGCATGAACAACCATTTCACGTTTTCAAAAAGTGGTGAAAAACTCAAAATCCAATTCTTAGATTCAACCATTTTCAGACCAAATCAAGCTTGCAAACACCTCAATTGAAGTTCATGGAGTGATTCTAGACGTTTTTCGTTAAGCTTCATCACCATTTCAAGGCCCAGTGGAGGCTCTCCACTAGGTAAACTTTATTTCAACTTTACACTCTTAATACTCCATGATTTTTCACCATTTTCGTTGCATTTGAACCTTTGAAATACATAGATCATTTCTGGATCATTGTTGTTTGTGTTTATGACATTTGATTTTTTGAGCTCAAAGTTGTGTTGTTTCTTTTTGATGTTTTTTCATGGTGTTTTGCTCTAATTTTCATGGATTCTTACTCCTTGTAACATGTAGATGATGTTTGGACCTATTATTTTAAGTTTTGACGAACTTTATTTTTTGACACGTTTGCTTGTTGTTTGATTTATGGAGTGGTTGTTGAGAATTAGTGAATTTAGAGGTTGGATTCATGTTCCTCTCGGAGAGTAGATGAATTTTCATCTAAAATTTGTAAGAAACGGTGAAGAATTGATGAAATCATGTTGGGGAAGAAGACCTGCGGCGGCCGACGGCGGAAATGAGGGTGGCCGGCATTGTTCCGGCGAGCTGGTCCGGCCGGAGTCCAAAGGTTGAAGACGACGGTGACGTGGCGCTGTCTCATTCGTCCGTTTGTGTGATTTTTGATCATGTGTTCTAGAATAAGACCTATGTGTTCCTCTTTTCACTTGCTTGCACACAATTAATACCCCAATTCATTAATTGAGGTGGCACATTCTGGTGCCTTGGATTTGTTGACTAGTATGCAAAAAAAATGTTTTCTATACCCCAATTCCTCTTTTCCTTTTTTCTATATTTATTTCTTTTATTTGTTTGCACTTTAAAAATTCGTGAAAAATAGCAAAAAAATGTTTAAAAATTCTGAATAAATTCATGAACATACTTTAACATGTCTTTTAATTTTGTGCATTTTGAATTTCGTTTTTTGATGCATTTTCCATTTATTTTCATGTTTTCCTTTTAAATGGTCATTTAATGATGTGAAAAATGTGTGCTGACTTGTTGATTTTATTTCTTGCTCATGGTATGGATTAAATTTCTAATTTTTTTAGCACTGTCTTGACATGTTAATTGATCCTTGGATATTTTTTCCATGATTTTTAAGTGTTGTTTCCATGTGGTTTGAATTTGTTTTTGTTCCCTCTCCATTTCTGCCTTGTTTTGGGACACTCTTGGTGTTTGCCTTCTGTTGAGGCACTTCCCTTTTGATTTTCAATCTCCCCTTTTGACCCCTGGTTCCTAATACCCTGGGAGTCCTCTGATGTTTTATTTCGCATTTTTAGATGCATTTTCTTATTTTTCATGTATTTTGCAAGTTGCTTCATGTTTGTGCATCTTTGCTGGTGTATTTGTTTTGTTTTGTTTCCAAAAGCTTGGTTGTGCATTATTGATGAATCTAATTCTGATTGTTTCATGTTAGGGGCTTGTTATAGGTCTTGTGTGCTAATTCATAGGTCTTTACCTTATGCATAAGTTGTTCATTTGATCTCATACTTTCATGTTTGCATATTGTGTTTCCATAAGTGATGTTTGTTTGCATTCTTTGATGTTATTGTTGGCATTTGCTTGTGATGTTTTATTTTAACTTTTGAGATCTCTTCTTCTCATCCCCATTCTGTCTAATGACCTTGGAATACTACTTAAGGTTGCTTGGTTCCTCCTTAGGAGGAACCTGAAGCTTGCCTAAAGTAATGAATCCATGAGGACTTTTTCTCATTGTTTTTGTTACTTGTTTTCTATGGAGCTTCTTCTCCTTTTCTCTTGTGCTTATTCATACCATGGCTTGAGGTTGAGATTAGATTGTGGAGGTTCCAGCCCCACACATATTTCCTCCCTCACTTGCATTGCATCTTTGTCTTCCTTGTTGCATTTATGTTTGCATCCTACATTTGCATTGCTTTTTCTTATTGTTTCTTCTTCTTTTGTCTTCCTTCCCTTAGGATTTCTAACCTCTCTTGTTAAAGAGAGGTTATGATAGACATTAGGGTTCTAACCATGCATGACAACATTAGGTAGTCCCCTTTCAAACTCAACTTTAGGTGCACATTGCATGACAACTTTTAGGGTTTGGACTAGTCCCCCTTAGTTCGTCCTTTTTCTCTTCTCATCTTCAAACAACTTCAATCCGCTTAATAAAGCTTGACCCTTGTTGCACGCTACGAGCCTTAAGCCGTTTGGGAAATGATGATTGGGTGGTTGCCTCTCAATTATCTAGAATGTTAGTGTATGTCCTTTGGACGATATACGAAGCATTCTCTCCTAGATCATAGTCTCTAGTGTAGCATGAGTCGCAAACCAAATTCAAAACACTTCTTCCTTGAAAAACACAAAAACAACTCAAACTCTTTTTCACCCCTTGGGGTCTTAATCAGGAAAACTCTTTTCATAAACAAGAGTTTTGTTAACTTTCAGTCCTATCACAAAAGGTAACGCCTAAGTCTCCAAAGGTCGAGCTGCATACACCAACTGCTAGAACCGTCTGTTAACCCTACTCGGGTAAAACTTTTGAACACCCTGTGTTCTCGTAATCCCAAACTACATTTGCTCTGATCTTTCGTACCAGACGAAAGTACGTAGGCACAAGACGCGATGTCTTGGCGAGCAACATTTCCCCCTTCTTTAGCCGTAGTTAGACGAATTACGTTGACTCTGACTTTCCCATTGCACGAGGGAGTACG
Source organism: Lathyrus sativus (assembly GCA_963859935.3). Lineage (NCBI taxonomy): Eukaryota > Viridiplantae > Streptophyta > Magnoliopsida > Fabales > Fabaceae > Lathyrus > Lathyrus sativus. The sequence continues at coordinate 252,885,772 of OZ012739.1, forward strand.
TAGGCACAGAGCGGCGATGCTCTGCCGAGTCAGTTCTTTTTCTTTCTCTTTTGTCCATAAGCCTTTAGCATAGATAGTTTACACACCCTTTTAGCTAGACAACACATGCGTGGATCCCGTCGAGTACGACGGACGTGAGGGGTGCTCATACCTTCCCCTTGTGTAACCGATTCCCGAACCTAGGACTTGGTTGTGATGACCTCGTGTTTTCCAGTTTTCGTCAGGTTTTTTCCAATCTTTTCCTTTCCCTCTCTTTGGGATAAATAATGATAGGTGGCGACTATGTTAGTCATTGTCGGCCTCCTTTTTTCGCAGTAGGGACACTTTTGATCACTTTTTTTTCTTTTTCACACCGTATTCACAAAACAAGTGTTTCTCTTTTTCTAATTTCTTTTCAATGCTTGCTTGGTTTTTCAAGAGTTGTGGCAAACTACCAACTTACAATTTCATTCTCCCCAACTTATCTTCTACTTCCTTCATAAGTGAATGCTCTTTACTTTTTACGGCAAAAGAACAATAATAAATTTTTTTCAGGTTTTCAAGAAAAAGATTTTTGAAGTCTCGCTTTGTTTCAAGATGAGATTCAACTGTTTAAGCTCAAAGGGCTTAACAAATACTCTCTGCTCACGGGTAGTTTGTATTTGGAACTGGTTGTGCTTGAAAGAAACAAGTGCCTTGATCATTTCTAATTGCTTCCACAAATTCACAATAATAAAAGACAAAGCATGAATTAAGAGAATCCACACAGTTCATTAGAATCCAGCATTTATTTGTACAATGGAGGTTTCCTCACAATTTATGGTCTTAAGTCCTAAGTGAATCATTCATTCAATCATGTTGCAAAAAGAACAATATTCAATTACAACAAGAATAAAGTTCTTCATGCATTCTAGAGTTCTAACCGAAGGTAACCATGTACCTTAGCCTATTCGCTTGTTTATTTTTATCATTGCCATCCAAGCTAGGATGCACCTTCATTGGATACTTCTTTCAGAGAGCAACCAATCTAGAAGGTTTTGACACCCAACAACCACAAAAATTATTAAACAGAAATTTTTTAAAACAGAACACAATAATTTAAAACAAAACAATAAACATTAGAATAAAAATAATATGTGTGGGGGACAAAACACCCCAAAAAGTACAACCCAAAATATCTGAAAATAAAACAAAACACTAAAACTGAAAAAGATAAAAACTTAGTCCTCTTCGGACTCAGACTCCTCATCCTCCGAACCATCATCATCAAAATCTTCCTCTCCCTCAACATCATCAGAACCATCGTCATCAGTACCATCATCAGCAGGACCACTAGCACCCGCCCCCTCTCCAAAAACAGGCTTGTCCACAGGCCAGTTGGCGTGCTGCATAAACTGCTCACGCGTCATCATAGGACGCTCCACGGAGGGGTCACGGATCTGAAGCTGCAATACCTGCATAGAATCGTGAATATCGACCATAGCTCGCTGCGTTACCGCCATCCAATCCCAGTTGTAGTTACACACTGCCTGCTAAAAAGGGTCGAACCCTTGAGAAAAAACGTCGGGACCATCAGTAGTCCCGGTACTAGCAGCTGCACCACCTTTGTAGTTCTTAGGGTTACAGTACTTATCCACATATTTGTCATCAATAGCGGTCGGGATCTTCACCAAACTGCGGGATGGAAGCTTCATCCTCGACTGGGAGCATAAGGCTATGATGAGGCAAGGAAAAGCAAGGGGGCAATTAACTCGCGCCCCCGACTTTAGACTGCTCTCAACAATTGACTTCAGCTTATTAGCAATAATCTGAGCCACATCAATCTGGACATTAGTGAGTATGCAATATACAAGGTGTGGCACTGGGATCGGCGCAGTCGATGTGTGGGATTTTGGCACAATGTTTGTCAGAACGAGAAGTAAAATCCGCTGAGCTATAGGAATCATGTCCTCCCTATGATATCTCATAGGATGTCCAGATTGGTTTAGCTCAACCGATTTACCCTCTAGCAACAGGGCAACGGAAATGGCATTTGTATCTCTTTACAACCTCAGGTTTCTGGTGTATGTGTCCAATTCATTTGCTCCCAGATGGAATGGCTCGCCAAGCACTCGGTTAATGGAATCACTGTCGAAAGTGACCTGACAGCCCATCACTCTTGTCGTCCATGTGAAGGGCTCGTCGTTGTTAGGCAGCGCGTTCGCGTAGAACTCGCGCACTATATCAACGCTGTAGTTTTCGAGTGGAGAAACTAGCCTGTCCCACCTTTTACTGTTAATCAGCCCCACAAAAGTTCCGTATTCGCCTTGTGGGTCAATGAACCTCTTTTCAGGGAGGATCTTCCTTTTTTGTAACGCCACAATGCGGAAAGCTTGTTTTGCTCCGATGAACTTTTCGGTATCAAATTCGATCGGAACCGGACGGGAGGTGGTGGCAACTTTTCGCTTCTTACCATGACTACCTGAGGCCATCTGCACACAAACCACAGAAAACACCAACAAACAGCAACACAAGATTATCAGTCATCATAATTAAAAAGCAAGTGTTGTCATGCTCGCTGGCTTGCTCGCCTAGCGAATCCATAGCGAATGCTCGCTACTGACTCGCCTAGCAAACAAGCTAGCGAACACTGCGAAAGTTCAAAATCAGCCACTGTTTTGGACCCCAAACATCAAAATCACAAGTTCGTCCAACACAATTCCAGAACTAATTGATGTAACATGAAAGACATTGTTCTTAGTACACATGCAAACCTAAAATTTTTCAATTCCCAAACTTGCAAAAGTTAACCTAAATCCTAATTTTTATACAATTTAAACAATACAAAACAAAAGAGAGGAGAAAGATCAAACCTGATTGCAGCAGAGAGATTGATACACACAAATTAGGGCTTGCAAGAGAATAGAGAGGTAAGTTCTTATGAGTGCAGTTGGATGTGAGAGTGAGAGTGAATGTGAATGACTAAGTTACAAAAGAAAAACAGATTCTAGGCCTACAAGAGTGGCCCACTAAACAACTTAAAATGCCAGATACGTGTATGCTCGCTTAGCGAACAGATAGTGAATGCTCGCTACATGCTCGCCTAGCGAACGTGCTAGCGAGCATGACAGAAATTCACAAATTCAGGACAGCAGCCAAAGTTCAGTTTCGGCATGCTTCCACCTTGTAGACACCAACAAATTACAACTAAAAACAGAAAATACTTACAACGTTGAGGTTCCTTTTAACAAGCGCTTGTTTAACGTCGGATAAGCTCGACGGTCCAAGATGCTCACACTGGAACATCCAGAAGCAAGGCACATCTTTCTCGATCAACTAGGCCGCCAAGATATACCTTTAAACGTTGGCCATTTACCGTCCAACTGTCCTTCTTTTCCATGTCTTCAATCATAATAGCCCCAAAAGTTTTTACCTCTTTCAGACGAAATGGCCCGAACCATTTTGACTTCAATTTTCTGGGAAAAAGCCTCAACCTGGAATTAAACAATAATACCAACTGCCCGGGCACAAATTCCTTTTTTCGGAGCTTCTTGTCATGATATTCTTTAACTTTTTCTTTGTACAACCAACTTGAGTGATATGCGTCATTGCGCATCTCCTCCAACTCAAGCAGTTGCACCTTTCTTTTTTCACCGGCCAACTCATTATCAAAGTTCAAAAAATTTAAAGCCCATAAGGCTTTGTGCTCTATTTCGACCGGCAAATGGCAAGTTTTACCAAAAACCAGTTGAAATGGAGTTAGCCCAATTGGAGCTTTATAAGCAGTGCGGTATGCCCATAGAGCTTCATCCAATTTTTGTGACCAATCTTTTCTAGAGTTAGACACGGTTTTTTCAAGTATTCTCTTAATCTCCCGATTAGAGACTTCAGCTTGACCATTGGCCTGTGGGTGATACGGAGTTGCCACTCTATGTGTTACATCGTAATGTTGCAAAACTTTTTCCAACGGTGCATTACAAAAGTGTGACCCTCCGTCACTAATCAACACACGGGGGGTTCCGAAACGGGAAAAGATGTTTTTCTTTAAAAAATTTATTACCGTTTTAGAATCCGCCCGAGGTGAGGCAATCGCCTCAACCCACTTCAACACGTAGTCAACAACAACCAGAAAGTATTCATTTCCAAAAGAGGGTGGGAATGGTCCGACAAAATCGATACCCCAACAATCAAATAATTCAACCTATTAGATGTTTTGGAGAGGCATCTCGTCTCTCTTACCTATCCCACCACTTCGTTGGCAACTGTCACAACTTTGCAATTGGGCATTTGCGTCTTTAAAAATAGAAGGCCAATAAAATCTTGATTGAAGGAATTTATTGGCCGTTCTTTCCCCATTGAAATGTCCGCCGTAAGGCGAGTTGTGACAATGCCATAGAATACTTTGCGCTTCATCGCCGGTAACATACCTTCTCAAAATGTTATCACCACCCAACTTAAACAAGTATGGGTCATCCCACACATAATACTTACAATCCGAGATGAATTTCCTTTTTTGGTTCGGAGTTAGGTCGGGAGGCATAAAACCACTCGCCTTATGGTTTGCAAAGTCTGCAAACCACGACCTAACTTGAACTTTAAAAAGTTTTTCATCAGGAAATTCTTCTCGGATTTCCTTTTCAGAAGATGTAACCTCCACATTCACAAGGTGAGATAAATGATCCGCCAGCAAATTTTCCGATCCTTTCTTGTCCTTAATTTCAACATCAAATTCTTGTAACAAGAGGATCCAACGGATGAGCCTTTGCTTCGAATTCGGTTTGGTGAGCAGATATTTAATTGCTGTATGGTCGGTATACATAATCACCTTAGAACAATTAAGATAAGATCGAAATTTTTCTAGCGCATACACTATCGCAAGTAATTCTTTTTCGGTGGTGGCATAATTAATTTGCGCCTCATTTAGAACTTTACTTGCGTAATGTATAGCATGAAAATTTTTTTCCTTCCTTTGGCCCAATATCTCTCCAATAGCATAGTCGCTAGCATCACACATGAGCTCAAAATTTAAGTTCCAATTCAGAGCGACTATAATTGGAGCGGTAACAAGTTTTTCCTTCAAAATTTTAAAAGCATGTAAACAATATTCAGTTAAGAGAAATACCTGGTCCTTGGCGAGCAAATTACTCAAAGGCCTAGCTACGTTTGAGAAGTCTTTAATAAAGCACCGATAAAAACCAGCATGCCCAAGGAAGCTTCAGATTCCCTTCATATTTACCGGAGGAGGCAACTTCGCAATCACGTCAACTTTTGCTCGATCCACTTCAAGCCCTTTTGAAGAGACTTTATGTCCGAGCACTATCCCCTCGGTTACCATGAAGTGGAATTTCTCCCAATTAAGCACGAGATTTGTTTTCACACACCTTTCAAGCACCTCTTTCAGATTATCCAAGCATAAACCAAAAGAACTTCCAAACACGGAGAAGTCGTCCATGAACACTTCCATTGTTTTCTCGATCAAATCGGTAAATATAGCTTGCACACATCGTTGGAAAGTCGCTGGTACGTTGCATAACCCAAATGGTATTTTTTTGTATGCGAAAATTCCAAATGGGCATGTGAAAGTCGTCTTCTCGTGATCGGCCGGGTCAATCGCAATTTGGTTATACCTGGAATAGCCATCAAGGAAACAATAGTATTTTTTCCCTGAAAGTCTTTCCAACATTTGGTCCATGAACGGATGTGGAAAATGGTCTTTTCAAGTTGCGGTATTCAACCGCCTATAATCAATACACATTCTCCACCCCGTTGCCACCTTCGTCGAGATCAATTCATCTTTTTCATTTCGAATGACGGTAATGCCACCCTTTTTTGGAACCACATGCACTGGACTCACCCAAGGGCTATCCGAAATTGGGTAGATCATTCCCGCATCCAAAAGCTTAACAACTTCTTTCCTAACAACCTCCTTCATAGTAGGATTCAAGCAGTGTTAAGGTTGAGCCACCGGCTTAAAATCCTCTTCCATTAAAATTTTATGCATGCAATAAGAAGGACTAATTCCTTTGAGATCGGAAATAGTCTATCCCATTGCTTCTTTATTCTTTTTCAACACATCAATTAAACGGGATTCTTCATTTTTAGACAAAATGTTGCTTATGATAACCGGCTTCTCTTCGGTTTCAACAAGGAATGCATACTTCAAGTTAGAAGGTAGCATTTTCAATTCAATTGGTGATTTTTCTTCATGGACCTCCTTTTTCAACACTTCCTCTTCGACTTCCCATGGTTGCAACTCTTTAAGATTATCAAGTTCTCTTAAACATTCCTCAAGAGCTTGCTTTTCTTCAATTGTGAACACTTCAAAAGAGTCATCAAGAGCTAATTCCACAGGAGATGTCACATGAATATGCTTAGATACTTCCAATGTTGCTTCTTCAATTACATCAATTCGGAAACTATCACGATTATCTTTTGAATGCTTCATAGCTTAAAAAAGATCAAAAGGGACTTCTTCATTTTGGACTCGCACTTTCATCAAACCTTCATCAACATCAATCATCATTCGCGCGGTTTTCATGAAAGGTCGGCCTAGGATTAGCGGAGCATCATCATCCTCTTCCATGTCAATCACAATGAAATCAACCGGAAAGAAGAATTTGTCAACTTTAACCAATACGTCTTGAGCTAACCCATGAGGATGGATAGTCGACTTATCGGCTAATTGTAACGTCATCCGGATGGCTTTCATTTCAATGTTGCCAAGCCTTTTCACAATAGACAAAGGTATTAAATTGATGCTTGACCCAAAATCAATTAGCCTTTTCCCGACATATACATCACTGATAGTAACCGGCAAAGTAACTCTTCCCGGATCAACCTCTTTTCTCGGAAGAGTCCGTTGGATGATGGAACTACAACTAGCATCAAGAACAATTGTTTCCGGTTTCGTATACCTCCGCTTTTTAGTAAGTATGTCTTTCATGAACTTGGCATACTTTGGCATTTTCTCCAAAGCTTCGGCAAACGGAATGTTTACTTGAAGTTGTTTAAAAATATCCATGAACTGGGCGTAATGTCGTTCATTTTCCCTCCTAGATGGAGCTTGTGGATATGGTAGGTTTTGGACCAGAGTAGTGCTCACTACCTCCTTTCCTCTAGACGCTCTAGAATTCCGCTCTTTTTTCTTCTTCACTTCCTCCACCTTCACTTTTTCACTTTTATTATTTTCTACTTCTACACTTTCTTTATTTTCAACTTCAACCTTTTTTTCATTCTTTTCAACTTCTTCCTCACTTTCCTCCTCAACTTCACCATCAATTATATCATCAATTTTTTTCTCCTCATCTTTTCTCTCATCCTCTCTTTTTTCACTCTCATCTATTTTTTTACTCTCACTAACCAACTCCCTTCCACTTCTCGTCGTTAACGCTTTACAATTCTCCTTTGGATTTGTTTGCGTGTTTTCCGAAAAAGAAGGTCCAAATTTTTGTTCCGCTAGCTGCTTAGCAAGTTATCCGACTTGAGTTTCAAGATTTTTGATTGCCGCATCATTGCTCTTTTGATTAGCCATTCACATTTGCATGAATTGCGTCAATGTTTCTTCCAACTTTGAATTTACGACCGGCGGTTATTGAGGTTGATAAGGATTTTGACGGCTAGAATTACCACCCCCATAACCTTGGTTATGGTGATAGTTACTCCTTGGTTGGTACCCTTGATTTGGTTGATAGTGTTGTTGTGGTTGGTTTTGAGAATGTTGTTGATACGGTGGTTGTTGTTGTTGTTGCCTCGATTGGTACTCTCGTTGATTCGCCATATAATTCACCTCTTCGAAACCGGGAGGTGGACAAAATCCGGTATCATGTTCACCTTTACTAAGCTCACAACAAGCTACTTGTTTAGCTTTTGAAGGTTCTTTCATATCTTTGATTTGTTGAGTTAAGAGTTCCACTTGTTGTGAAATGAGTTTATTTTGTGCAAGGATAGCATCATTTGTCCCAAGTTCAAGCACTCCCGGTTTCTTCAAAGTGTTTCCTCTACTTTGAATTTGAAGGTCATTTAGAGCCATACGGTTGATGATATCCGTAGCTTCATCAGCGCTTTTAGACAACAAAGAACCACCCGCAGTGGCATCCAACAAAGTCTTACAATTTGGTTGAAGGTTGTTTTTGAAAATGTGGATTTGCGTCAACTCGTTAAAACCATGACCTTTGCACTTTCGAAGCATGAATTTAAATCTTTCCCATGCCTCGTTCAATGATTCATTGGCTCCTTGAGAAAACACGGAAATTTCCATTTTGGATTCCATGAATCGGTTGTGAGAGAAAAATATTTCAATGAACTTCTCTTCCAACATGTTCCAATCCGTCATGACCGCCGGTGTATGATCCAAGTACCAATCTTTGGCTTTGCCGAGCAAAGCATGTGGAAAAAGCCTTTTGAACAACGGTAGCTCTTGAGCTTGATCAACTCCCGCCGCCAATGCTATCTCGTAAAATTTGGTGAGAAAAGCAAAGGGGTCTTCATGGTCCATTTCGGTGAATGGACTTCCGTATAACAAGTTAAGAGTTCCCGTCTTCATCTCGGCTTGCCATCCCGTGTGGTTGGAAAACTGAGCAGTATTTCATGGACTGTTGATACATGGTGTGGAAACGGGCGGTGGTGGTGGTGGATCTATGATAGGTATGAAATGAGGTGGTGGTGTTCTAGAAGAACCGTATCCTTGTTCTTGTCGTTGTCTAGCAAGTTGCCTCCTCCATCTTGTTCTGCTATTCAGTCTCCTTGCAGTTCTTTCGATCTTGGGATCAAAAAGAATTTGGTCCTCAGGAATCTGCCCTCGCATAAAACGAAAGCTTCACACTAAACCAAACAAATTAACAAGCACAAGTCAAAAAATTTGAGAGTTAAAAAATCAACAACTATTGCGATGCTCGCAATATCAATTCAAATTCCCCGGCAACGACGCCATTTTGTTGAAACAGTGGTAAAGTGTTGGGATTTTGTTATCGTCTCCACAGGGAATTTGAGATATTTCCGCCGTTCGACGGTTGTCAAGTTCTTAACTTTATAGTAACAAAAGAGGTTTGGTTTTTAGTCACGGTTGTTGCACCCCAAAATTTGCCCAACCTTTTTCTTTAGTTGGCCTATGTTTCATTTCATTTTTGTTCTAGCATTTGCATTGCATAGCATTTTACATTTAACAGGGGATCAATAGGTTGTGAAAAGAAAAAGGAGTCTACTCAGAGTGTTGATCCTAAGCAAGGGTTGTTACTCAAGTTTGAATGGTCATCAAGTCATCTAGAAGTGGTCATTGTCCTTTGAAAGGATTGATGGATGTATGTGGACCAGCTCCTAACTTGGAGGCCAGTTTAAGAGCATCAGAGGGTTGTGAATGCATAATTATAGATATAAGATGTTGAGAGAGCTCATTAAGTTCTTTAGGAGCCATCTGGAGCTTATTCAAGTTGTTGTGTGAGGTGGAAGAAGCCACAGTCAAGAATATGGCATCTAGGGTTTTCATCTAGTAAATCCTCAGTTAACTGGGAAGTTGAAGGAGGTTACAACTTAATTCCAAGTCTCTATGGTCATGGGATGTTGTGTTGAGATGTTTAATATTTCATTTCAAGATCAATTCATCAAGAATCAGGAGTGTGAGAAGTTACTAAATTATGGTTCTTAGTGTAAAATCCCATGTTTAGTCCCCAACTTCAAGACCACCTATCTCACGATAAAAGTCTCATCTCAACTTTTGACCATCATGAAACTTGTAGATCATGTTCTTAGCCTTCTTTTGAGTACTAGAAGTCATTCATATGATTTCTAGAACTCAAGTTATGATGCAGACAAGTTACAGGTCCTCAGATGAATGTGATTTTGGTCAACAAACGTTAACCAACTTCCAAGCCATTTTTGACCTAGAAGGATTTTTCTCCTCCACTTTTGATGAAAATGAAAGTTGTTCCTCATGATCTTAGATTCCCAAAGAGTACTTGAAGTCTTTCATCTGATCTGTAGAACTCGAGTTATGAGGCTTGCAAGTCAGGGGTATTTTGGGAAAGTGAGATTATAGGTCATAAAATTATAGGTCCATTTCACTAACTTGCACACTTCAGATGGAGATTTTTCCAACATCAAACTTGCTCCAAATGGTGTCAATTGTTCAACCAAGCCTTCAGAAGCCATGAATTTGGCTTGGAATGGTGAATTCCCAAAGTGATTTTCATGGAAAAAGCCTTAAAATGAGAAAATTGGATTTAATTCATTATGGATCATTTTTGTGCAAGTAGATACATATTTTGAGTGCAAATTATATTTCAAACACAATGGCAATAACAAAATTTGAATTTGGTGAGTTTTGATGAGCCATTTTCAAGCTTTCTTCAAGCTTAAGTCACACTTGTAATATCAACCATTGAGATCAAACAAGGATTAAATCTCAGCCATTCACATTCCTCATGTTACCAGCAAGTGAATTGCATCATTTTGGAGCAAAATTGGAAGGATTTTTCGTGCACATGGCAAAGGAAAAAACTCAAATTCCATGGATATGCAATTGGGCTCTAGGGACTGCCATTGGGCTTTATTCCTTTCCAAATCCATTGCATAAAAGCTTTCCATCAGGAACAAACTCTCAAAACACGATTTGGGTGAAGAATTGGAGCTAGAGCATTTTGAAAAAGTGAAGGAAATTCAAAATACAATTTCTGAGATTTAGCAAGATTCAAGCAAAATTAAAGGTTGCAAAGGCTTCATTGAAGATCATTGAACGTTTCTGGATCCTTTTCTTCAAGTTTAAGCATCAATTGAAGGCTTAGTGGAAGTTCTCCACTAGGTATTTTCAAATCAACCTTACTCTCTGAAAATTCCATGATTCCCTGCCATTTTTGCATACTTGAGACCTAGACAACATGTAGATCATTAATCACTAAAACGAACTGGCATTTGTGATGATTCTTGGATGAAGCTCCAAACTGTTTTGATCTGGTATGGCTTGTTCTTATGATGTTTTGCTTAATTCTTGCTTGATCTGTGATCTCCATTACCTATAGATGATTTCTGGACCAAATTGAGTGAGGTTTGTGAACTTTTGGTTTTGATGAGCAAATATGTTTTTCTTCGATTTGAATTCGCTGTGAAGAATTAAGGAAAAATAGCCATGGATTCGTGATCCTCATGAGTTGTAGATCAATTTCCATATAATTTTTGTTGAGTTTGGCCAAGTTTTGCTCTGTGCACTGTTCCCCTCACTGGAGAAGACGAACGGAGTCTTCTCCGGCCACCACTGCAAGCTTCCCTCAATCTCAGGTTTGAATTGAGGAAGATGATCCTCTGACTATTAGATCTAGCTGACTGTGTGGACTTGGTATCCTCATCCAACGCGTGAGATTTGTTTTCAGCTAGGGTTTGACTATTTTAATGACGTGGTTGTGTGTAGGACGTAGGATCTGAATACTAGTTGAACCAACGCGCTAGATTAAGACCTATGGTGGTCTTCATTTGACTTGGCGCACGTGATCATCAGATTTTCCCTTTAATTGTGAATTGAACTTGGGCCCTGCTTGCTACGCGCACCCCCTTTCCTGGGCCCATGAGTGTTTTGAATTGAATCTCCTTGCTGTATGCACCCCTGGTCTTTATTATTTCTTTTTTATTTCATTTGTTTATTTTGTTTTAATTATGTTTCAATTTAAATCATTAAAAATAGTTCCAATGTTCCTAAAATCACACAAAAATATTTTATATGAACTTTGAGATGTCCTTTATTTTTAGGATATTTTTATTTTATTTTTTGATTTTATTTTCAATTTAAAAAAGGATTAAACATTGGATTTGTTTTAAATGGATTAAATTGTGACATGGTCTGTTCTTTTAATTGTTTCTTGCATTTTCTTTGGGTCCAATGAATGAAAATTGATCCTCATACACATGATGAGTTGAACAATTTTTGAGGACCATTTTGCCCCTGGTTGGTTGACTTTAGGGTTGACTTTTGGTGCTTTTCTTTTGACCCTCGATTCTCCCATTTCAAAGTGGTACATCTTGAATAATATTTTCTTTTGATGGTGCTTTGAGGGGATATTTGCTTTTAGATTTTGGCCTCTGTTTGCCAACATGTTTAGCTTCCTTGGGCATTTTATTTGATCATTTTTGAACCATTTTCCTATTTTTGAGGTAACTTGCAAGTCAAGTTACCTCTAAGGGAGGTTCACACATGTATCTTGACCTAGTTTGACTTGGATATGACATTTTTGGATCCTTTGAACTCTCAATGCCTTTTGTTTCATGTTGTTAACATGTTAAGGATGATGTTTGTTAAATTTTAGGTCATGATATTGTTTCTTCCTTGTTCACTTGTTTGTGTTCTTTTGAACTTTCAATTAAGGTTTCAATGTGTAGCTTGTTTGCATTCCTTTATGTTTTTATTTGCATTTCTTTTTGTTATGCTTTGCGTTTGCTTTTGAGCTTTCCTCTTCATCTTTAACTTCTGTCCAATGACCTTGGAGTCTCATTTAAGGTGGCTTGGTCCCTCCTTTGGAGGTATTTGAAGCATACCTAGAATGATGAATCCTTAAGGACATTTTTGGTGCTTCTTTGCTTTTGATGAGTGATGCTTATGGTTGAGTACCTATTATGAGGTCCTTGCTGCCCTTATTTGGTCTCCCATCCTCACTTGGCTTTGTGTTTTGTTTTAGCTTTCTTTTTGGTTTAGTTTTGTTGGTGTGGTTGGTGTTGTTTGACTTAGGTCATTTCATCCCCCTTTTGGTGCATCTTTGTGTGATTTGTTCTTGTTTGATTGGTTTCTTCTTGTGCTCTTCTTTTCCTTCTCTTTTCTTGCATTTCCATATGCATTCTTGGTTGAGATGAGCTTGTGGAGGCTACTGCCCCACACTATTTTTCTCCCACTTTCATTCTACTTGTGCATTCAATGTGTGCATTCTTTCATTTGCATGTTTCTTTTGTTGTTTCTTCTTCTTTTATCTTTCTTCCGTTAGGATTTCTAACCTCTCTTGTTCAATAGAGGTTATGATAGACATTAGGGTTCTAAACATGCATGATAACTTTAGGTAGCCCCCTTTCAAACTCAACTTTAAGTCCATTTTACATGATAACTTTTAGGATTGAATTAGTCCCCCATTAGTGGTCCTTTCTTCTCTTCTCATCTTCAAACAATCTTAACATACTTAATAAAGATAATGAATGTTGTGCCATGAGCTTTATACTTGGGAAATGGTGATTGAGGGGCCACCTCTCAATTTCCTAGAGTGTTTAGTATACGTCCTTAGGACGATATGCGACGCATTCGATCCTAGGTTGTAGACTTTGGTATAACATACATTATAAACATTCAAATTCAAAACAATTCTTCTCTAAAAAACACAAAAACACTTCAAACCTTTTTCATCCTTCGGGATCTTAATCAGGGAAATATTTTCAGATAACAGAGTGTCGTTAACTCTTAGTTCTACCGCAAACGGTAACGCCTAAGTCTCTAATGGTCGAGCTGCATACACCAACTGCTAGAACTGATTGTTAACCCTACTCGGGCCTAAAAACTTTTAAACCAGCATGTGTTCCTTTTAGCCCGAACTACATTTTCTCTGATCTTTCATACCAGATGAAAGTACGTAGGTATAAGACGCGATTTCTTAGCGAGCAACCTTCCCTCCTTTTCACCCGTAGTTAGTCAAACTACGTTGACTCTGACTTTCCCATTGCACGAGGGAGTACGTAGGCACAGAGAGGCGATGCTCTGCCGAGTCACTTCTCCTTTCTTTTTCTTTTGTCCCTTGACCTTTAGCTAGATAGTTTCAACACACCCTTTTAGATAGACAACAATACATGGATCCCGTCGAGTACGACGGACGTGAGGGGTGCTAATACCTTCCACTTGCGTAACCGACTCCCGAATCCAAACATGGTTGCGATGACTTTGTCTTTTACCTTTTCCATCAGGTTTTTCCGATCGTTTCCTTTCCCTCTCTTTGGGAAAAATAACAAAAGTGGCGACTCTTCTGTTTTTTCCGCCGGTTGTTTTTCGCAATAGCGACAGCAGGCGACTCTGCTGGGGACAGGAATATGACCTATGCGAGTCAATCCTAGCGCTTGTCTGTTTACCTTTGGGTGTTGTATATGTGTACTTTATTTACTTTCGCATTTTACTTTCCCGCATTTATTCTCCACATCATATATCATTTTTGCTGTACTGTGGGGGTGGGAAGTTCTAATGAGTGATAAGTTAGACCCAGGCTTGAGTACATACCTAGAATTAGTAGTGGAGATTAGTGGGGGGCCTGTTTTCTTAGCAGACACAATTCCCCATGAAATTCACACTCAGACGAGATTCTCTTTGATGACTTCCCAACTGGCCCTTAGGGCTCGGCGGGAGGTTGGATCTGAGGATTGTCGACTCTGGGAACCGATCATTTGTGAGTCAGCTAAGTGAGGCCTCTTCAGGAGATAATGATGCCAAACCAGAAATGGTGAACGTATCATCATTTCTTGAAAGTCTGTGACGCTGACAAACGCATAGGATGCCATACCTTTGAGTGGAACTGGGCTTATGCAGGAAACTTTTACCTTCAGATTACCCGGTTTTCTCTACAGTTTGAATTTGGATTATTGGTATCAGTTGGTTTCTATCGGAGCAGTGCTATGTTCTTGCTGAAGTAGAGCTTTGATTTTCCTCAGTCTACAGCACAACATTCTTGATCCCTTGTGTGTTGCATTAGCATTTTGCATTTTTGCATTGCAGTTGCATATCCATCCTCAACCAGAACATGGAGCTTACCCGTCTTTTGTCTACTTCGTCAGTTGATTTCCCGACATTCGCATTGGATTTGGTTTAGCTTCTTGAAGGATCATGAATTCAGAAGATCAGAACTTGGTTGTAACGAGGGCAGAGTTTGAATTGATGAAGAATACGTTGAGTCAACTCGTGGAAGCCATGTCATCTATGACTAGAGGAGAGGCTGGTGTTCAGAGGAACATAATGAACAATATTGCTCAAACTCATCCTGTACCGGATTCTCAAAGGACTGTTCCCAAGGCTAATGTTGAAGACCCGCAGACTGTTGAGTTTATGGAAAAATTTCAACTGTTGGAAGAAAAGTTGGATGCCTTGATGAGTCAGGATACTCTTAATCTGAGTGCTGCGAGCATGTGTCTGATGCCAGGTCTTGTGATGCCGCCGAAGTTTAAAATGCCAAATTTTGAGAAGTTCAAAGGATATAGTTGTCTGAAGCAGCATCTGGTAATGTTCTGTAGGAGAATGACCTCACATGTTCACAATGATCAGCTTATGATTCACTATTTTCAGGACAGTCTGAGTGGAGCATCGTAGAGTTGGTATATGCAGTTGGAGAATGGTTGTATTCGATCATGGTCAGATTTAGCCAATGCCTTTGTGAAGCAATACAACTACAATCTCAGCATGGCTCCTAGTCGCGTGCAGTTGCAAGAACTATCTCAAGCGGACAATGAATCCTTCAGAGGGTATGTGCAAAGATGGAGAGAGTTAGCTGCTCGTGTTCAACCTCCACTTCAGGATAGAAAGTTTGTTGATATATTCTTGAGTACCTTGAAAGGTCATTACTTTGACAAGTTGATCAGCGGTGGAATGTCAAACTTTGCTGACTTGGTGATAATGGGTGAACGTGTCGAGAGTGGAATCAAGAGCGAAAAGATTCGAAACATCCCCTATACCTCAGTTGAGGAGAATGAGTCAGTTGTGAGTTCTCAGGAAGAATGGGAAAGAGGAAGTGACGTTCTCTCAGAATCTCCTATATCTCAAGTTCAGTTTTCAGATACTTCAAGTGTTTAGAGTCAGCAGTCTGTTGGGTTTGTGTATCAGGTATCTGTTTCCCGCCCGAGTCAACGGTCATACCGTCATCACCCGCGTCAGCATACTAGACGAAGACCCAGGAAACCAGAAAGGCATTTTACTCAGTTGCTGGTATCGTACAGTCAGTTGTTGCCGGATTTGATCAGAGGCGGGTTAATAGTACCGAAGAAGATTAATCCAGAGATCCCGCCATATCCTCCAGGCTTCGATATCAGCGCTCGCTGTGAATATCATGCTGGGGCCCAGGGGCATTCAACGGAAGATTGTAAGGTGATTAGGAGCCAGGTTCAGGCTTTGCTAGATTCTGACAAGATCTCAGTCACGTCTTAGGGTGTTCAAATCAATGATCTTCTCTTATCTAGGCTAGCGGGTGTATCGGCTCATGTTTCAGAGGAGTTCATCGAGAGCATTTGTTCAGAAGAGTATCAAACTGAAGACTCAGTTGAAGGTTGTATCCCTGTGTAGGATTTTGTTCATTACTGTGTGCTAACCATCGCCAGGCTTGTTGGTCGAGGTCACTCTATTTGTATTCAGTTATTCCTGGATGGTGTGATATATGTGTGATGGTTATCCCGAATTGGATCTTGGGTTCTTTCTTGCCTTAGTGTTATTCTGAGATTTCCCTGTTGCATGTTTGTTTGCATCTTGCATATTATTTTTGTGTAACAGGTACCTCAGAGCTATTAATCTGACATCATGTACTCCGCTAGTTTGTTGCAGGTTATACAATCAGATATAGGAATTCCCGCAAAGTCATGGATCAAGTTCAAGCAGAGCTGAGAGAAGTCAAGAGCCGGATGGGGCAGTTCATTGCGGATATGCAAGCGTTGCGCTTGGATCAGAATGCACTCGGAGAGGAGAACAAGCAGTTGAAAACTTAGGTGGGCTTAATCATGGAAGTGATAAGGAGCGTGCTCCGAAAAAAAGGTGATCAAATGCATGAGGCTGCCGTAAAGATGCTTGAATCACTTCTGTATGTGGAGCCTTTACCAAAGCGTAATGTGTGTTAGAAATCTGCCGTGCAGCTGGAGGTTCCGAAATTCCCGTGTCATCAGCTGCGCTTTGTTTCTATGGAGAATCCCGGGATTAGAAGATATGGTCAAAGGATAAAATCACAAGATATAATCTTTGATCAGATCCCCATGGATTATGCTCAGTTGGCGCTACTCTTGCTCCAACTTCAGTTGGTTAAGCCTCGGACTTTGGATCCACTTACTGGCCGACCACCACCGGGCTTTGATGTCAATGCTTATTGTGATTTCCGCTCTGGGGGACAGGGGCACAACGTCGCAAACTGTAAAGCTTTTAAGAATAAGGTTCAAGACCTGATTGATTCGAAGAAAATTGAATTCATGCCAAGCGACATGAAGATATCAGGCGAATTTGCTCCCTGTCGTAAAAAACAGATGGATACTCCTATTCCCTTGCCTAAAGCTACAGCAGGTCAAGGATATATCCTACAATCTTTGGGGTCAGAATCCTCCTGCCCACAGTTGCTGCCTGTTCTTGGATCAAGTTTAAGGATGAAAGCGCCTGAAAAGGAAGAGTCCTCAAGAGTCCAAACCCAGCCACTGGATGTTTCTGCTGTTCAGAGTCCATGACCTTTTGGGTCTTCGCAGCAAAATTGTCGCCAGATTCAGAGTAGGCCCCGCAGCAACAATCTGAAAAGAAGGAATGCTTCTCAGCGTCCAGTGCCTATGTCACGTCGTTCGTATGATTGAGTTTGAAGACTTCAAGGGTCGCATTCCTGCAGCAGCTAATCAGTATGAAATCCCAGTTCCCAGAAGCTGGCAATTTTAATTTTATCCTATTATTTCTTTATGTTTGTAATTTCCTTTCCTGTTTAAAGTGCAATCTCATTTGTAAAACTTGTTGTTTTCAATTGATATTAATGAAATGAATATGCATGTTTTGATTCAAACCATTCGTGTTCACTAATTGCTTTTTACAGATGTCATACGCCTGTTTAAGCGAAATCCAGTGAGGATGACGAAGTTTAAAGACGCGCAAGCTTCCAATTGTATGCTTTTAAAATAAAACTTGTTGATGATGTACAGGCATTGTTTCAAAGTCCTAAACACCGGAGATATAAGGATGATAATCCCTTGTCAACCCCTTTGAGCCTAGTAGTAAGAGTTCTTTTCTGAAAACGAAAAACCATAAATTTTAAACCGGGGCAGGGTATGTGTCAGCTAATTTTTGCCGAGCATCCAAATCACAAAAGGAGTTGTTCTTGTTCGAGGATAAATCACACCTGTATAGGTCGTGCCTAAAGAACCTCAATAGTTAAACCTTACCGATCAAGGAGTGAAACAGTCACGTTATTCCCCAAAGAGTCAGACAAGCCAATGTCGCGCGATTTGTTCAAGAAAGAAAAAAAAAGAGAGAAAAAGTCCGCTAAGTCGAATCTTGAAAACAAGCGACTTAGGAAAAAATTAGGGCATCCCGCTGGACTTTGAAATCAAAAGAAGCTTGAAAGAGCCAGTCCAGGCAAAAGTTAGGGAAATAAAAAATGATGATGAAAGACAAGTCGTGTGATTCAGGCACCAAGGACGAAAAAAGCGAGTGACTGTCACTCTAAAAACTTGTGGTTTCCCGAACCATCACTCCTGTCATTCAACCTCTGAGAGGTGAGCGCTAGTGTCGAATTAGCTGAATATAGGATTGGAGAACATCACGGAGAATGGGTGGGTTAAAATAAACTTTGAGCCTTTATCCTTTCCTTGTAAACCGTGAACCCGACCAAGTTACAACCTGAAAAAGTCCTAATTGAAGCAGGTTTGTTTCGAAAGCATACTTCGGTAAAGATCGCATCGAAACTGACTCCTAAAAGGATTCCTCTTACAATGTTGTACTAATGTTGACATGTTGATAGATGATTTATTCACTTTATGTCACATATTTTTTCCAGTGAACATATTGGAATTTCAAAACTGTCATATGCATTGCATTTGATATATCATTTATGCAAGACAACTTGTTTTACTTGTGAGTAAGCGATTAACAACAGGAAAGTTTCCACAATGGAAAGATTGATCTGGATAGAATGCGATTGCCTGAATATTCCGTCGAACTGGGGAAAGTTATATCAAATGATCATAGCATGGGAGTCAGCCATCCAGAAGTCAGTTAATCTAAGGCAGTCAAGTTGATATTTGATGAATCTCTCGCAGCCAAGAAGCACTTTCCCAACAGATTAGCCAATCAGGGGCAAAGTCATTGTAAGACTGGGGCACGCAACCCCTAAGAGCGCAGAAGTTATTCCTTATCCGTGGGGCAATTAATATGAAGTATCTCTCCGAGGTTCAAGGTGTTTAGGCAATGCATATCAAGTCGTCGGGGTATGAGATTTCAGATTTCCTTTTGAGGAATATCCCTACAGAGATCCCATAGGCTGGGGCAAATTTGGAAGCGTAGGAATTGTTACTCTCCATGTCTTCAGAGCTGTTCAAGCAGGTTCAGCTAACCTCGCAAGTGCAAGACGAATGTCAGGAAGTTGTGTTACTATCCCTTGACCTTTCAACCAAAACCTCTGAGTTCAGACAGGATATTTTTCCAGCATCAGTCTTACCTGATCCTTTGCAGATCCAATTCCCTTTGGTACGATGGAAGACTTCGTCTTTTTTCTCCAGCAAAAGTCCAATCATCATTGGCACGTGTAAGTTATCTCTAGTAGAGTCCAATCATACTTGGCACATTTGGTTACCCCCAGCGGAGTTGGTTTCACCTTCCCAGCATTTATTTTGCTGGGATAGTTCTGTTGTATCCAGCTTTCCTCGGCGGCCCGAGCCTGCATCTGCATCTTTGCATGTAGTTATCATATTTGCATCATCCTTTCATTTCATCCTCAAATGCGTAGCGTTTCCATTTCGTATGGAGCATTACGCCATATTCAAACATACGCATATGCATTCGAAGCATAAGCCAGTTTCTGTCAGCCTTCCGTGGCAACTTGAATCACTTCGCAATCGATACAGGGGCATTTATCCCGCAGCTTTTTTCAGATAGCTCAACGGTTTATTTGTGTTTCAGATCATACGACGGTTATGTTTTGTCCATCAGTCCTCTGATGATGGCATCCCCAAGCAGGGTTCCTTTGTCCATCAGTCCTCTGATGCCGACAGTTTCTCTTCCCGTCAATCCCGATTGATGATGTGTTTCTCCGAGCAGATTTTCTTTCCATCAATCCTTATTGACGACGTGTTTCCCCAGCAGGTTTTTCTCTCTGTCTATCCTTAGACGACATGAGCTTCGGATGTGGTTTTCTTTCCGTTTATTGGATGAGATGGCGTTTTAGGAGGGTTTTCGTGCTGTCAATTCCTATTGATGTTGTGACTCTTTGAAGAATGATTGGTTTCCTTTGTTGGTAATTCCTATTGACGACATGGCTCTTTGAAGATGGTTTTCTTTCTGTCAATTCCTATTGACGATGTGGCCCTTTGAAGATATTTTCTTTCCATCAACTCTTATGGATGAAAGAATTCTGCAATTCGATGAACGGTTTTGAATGGTGTATTTGGTGTCTTTCCGTCTACTATTAGACGATGTGAGTATTTGGTGTCTTTCCGCCTACCATTAGACGATGTGAGTATCTCTTTCTGTCTATCCTGAGACAACGTGAACTTTTATTTGGTGTCTTCCCGTCTACTTTTAGATGATGTGAGTATTTGGGAGTCTTTCCGTCTACCATTAGACGATGTGAGTATTTGTTTTTCTTTCCGTCTACCATTAGACGACGTGAGTATTGGTTTTCTTGGAGTCTATCCTTAGACAATGTGAAGGGATAAAGTGTATGTTGATCTAGCTTTCTGCGGTGACTTTCCGTCTACTTTTAGACGATGTGAGTATTTGGAGTCTTTCCGTCTACTTTTAGACGATGTGAGTATTATTCTCTTCCTGAGGTGAAGCTACCAACTACGTGTTGATCTAGCCTTTGGTTTTGATGTCTGTGGCATTACAAGATGACTAGCAACGACGTCAGGTGTTCTTTATCGGATTATCAGTCAGCCGGTTGCCGCTGCAACTGTCTGCGTTCAGTTTTCTGGATATTTGTTCCCCAATCAGAGTGTTGCAGTTTATTTCTCCGATTGGCAAATTTCCAGGTTCTTTGGTATTCAACCGTCTTTTACCTTGATTGTTTGAAAGTCGTTCGCTTTTCATCCACTCAGGTCCAAGTCGTTTGAAAAAGGGGCAACTGTTCCACCCCAAAATTTGCTCAACCTTTTTCTTTAGCTGGCTTGTGTTTCATTTCATTTTTGTTCTAGCATTTGCATTGCATAGCATTTTACATTTAACAGGGGATCAAGAGGTTGCGCAAAGCCAAAGGAGTCTACTTATAGTATTGAGCCTAAGCAAGGGTTGTTACTCAAGTTTGAATGGTCATCAGGTCATCTAGAAGTGGTCATTGTCCTTTAAAAGGATTGATGGATGTATGTGGGCCAACTCCTAACTTGGAGGCCAGTTTAAGAGCATCAGAGGGTTGTGAATGCATAATTATGTATATAAGATGTTGAGAGAGCTCATTGAGTGCTTTGAGAGCCATCTGGAGCTTATTCAAGTTGTTGTGTGAGGTGGAAGAAGCCATAGTCAAGAATGTGGCATCTAGGGTTTTCATCTGGTAAATCCTCAGTTAACTGGGAAATTGAAGGAGGTTACAGCTTAATTCCAAGTCTCTATGGTCATGGGATGTTGTGTTGAGATGTCTAATATTTCATTTCAAGATCAATTCATCAAGAATCGGGAGTGTGAGAAGTTACTAAATTAGGGTTCTCAGAGTAAAATCCCCTGTTTAGTCCCCAACTTCAAGACCACCTATCTCAAGATACAAGTCTCATCTCAACTTTTGACCATCATGAAACTTGTAGATCATGTTCTTAGATTTCTTTTGAGTACTAGAAGTCATTCATCTGATTTCTAGAACTCAAGTTATGACGCAGACAAGTTACTGGTCCTCAGATGAATGTGATTTTGGTCAACAAAAGTTAACCAAATTCCAAGCCATTGTTGAACTAGAAGGATGTTTCTCCTCAACTTTTGATGAACATGAAAGTTGTTCCTCATGATCTTAGATTCCCAAAGAGTACTTGAAGTCTTTCATCTGATTTGTAGAACTCGAGTTATGAGGCTTGCAAGTCAGGGGTATTTTAGGAAAGTGAGATTATAGGTCATAAAATTATAGGTCCATTTCACCAACTTGCACACTTCAGATGGAGATTTTTCCAACATCAAAATTGCTCAAAATGGTGTCAATTGTTCAACCAAGCCTTGAGAAGCCATGAATTTGGCTTGGAATGGTGAATTCCCAAAGTGATTTTCATGGAAAAAGCCTTAAAATGAGAAAATTGGATTTAATTCATTATGGATCATTTTTGTGCAAGTAGATACATATTTTGAGTGCAAATTATATTTCAAACACAATGGAAATGATAGAATTTGAATTTGGTGAGTTTTGATGAGCCATTTTCAAGCTTTCTTCAAGCTTAAGTCACACTTATAATATCAACCATTGAGATCAAACAAGGATTAAATCCCAGCCATTCACACTCCTCATGTTACCAGCAAGTGATTTGCATCATTTTGGAGCCAAATTGGAAGGATTTTTTATGCACATTGTTGCACCCCAAAATTTGCCTAACCTTTCTTTACCTAGCTTGTGTTTCATTGCATTCATATTAGCATTATCATATGCATTTCATTGATATGTATGCAGGAGATCAAGAGGTATGACTACCAATAAAAGGCTATGAAGCTAGCTAAGAGGCTTATTCAAGTGTTCAGGGATTGATATCCTTACCAGAGAAGTTAAAAGATCCTCAGAGAGAGGGTTGAAGCCAAGTGTGCATATCTCCTAACTTGATGGTTATGGGAAGTCATCTGATGATGCTGAAGCCATAGAGTTGGAATTGAGACCTTGAGATATCTCTTAAGAAGTATTGAGATCATTTTGAAGCCTAGACAGGTCATTATGCAAAAGATATGAAGATATACCCAAGATTGGTACAACTAGGGTTTCATCTTGGTCAACCCTAGGTTAACTGATGACTTGAAGAAGGTTGAGACCTAATTCAAGAGCCATGTGATCATGTATTGATGTGTTGAGATATCCAAGGGATGATTCCAAGGTCAACTTATCATGAATCAAGAGTGTGAGGAGTTGCTAGGCTAGGGTTGCTATGCTTGACAGTGTAAAATCCCCTAGTTTGGTGCCTAATATCAAGACCACTTAAATCAATATGTGATTTTCATCTCACCTTAACCCCAACATGATTGTTGTAGAGCATGATCTTAGCTTTAATTTGAGTACTATAAGTCCTTGATAGGGTTTATAGAACTCAAGTTATGAGCCAGACAAGTTACAGGTCATCAGTGGCATGTGAATTTGGAGCTTGAAAGTTACCCAACTTGCATGACACTTTTGCCTCAGAAGGATGATTCCTATGAACTTTTGGTCAACATGAATGTTGTCCCTTATCTTCGTAGCTTTCTAGAAAGTGCTAGAAGTCCATGATTGGATTTGTAGAACTCAAGTTACAAGCTTTGCAAGATAAGGGTATTTTGGGTATTTGGAATTACAGGTCATTTTTGGTTATGGGTCCATTTCATCAACTTAGGCACCTCAAATGAACTTTTGATCAACTTGAAAGTTTTTCAAAATGGTGTTTTTAGTCCAACCATGACCCAAGCATCCATTGATATGGATTGAATATGGAAGAGTATGAAGAAATTTTGGAAAAAAGATCATTAAAAGGCATTAATGAAGGAAAAATTCAAAATAAATTACAATGGTTCAAAACTTCACAAGTTTATGCATTTTCTGATTGGAAATGACATTTTAAAGAGATTGGGAATTTTACATTTGGGATTTGAGGCCTAATTCATGGACATTGTGTGGATTACTTAGAATGGAAGTAACATAATCAATCTTGACCATAAGATAAATTCATGCACTCAATCTGAGCCATTCACATCCAAGGAGTGTTGTGCAAGCTATTGAAGCAAAGTTTGAGATGAAACAGAGCCAGTACACACGAGTTCCATGGTTGATCTTTGAAGCAAATGGAAATTTTGGATCAAGCAAATTGGGCCATGATTGGGCCATGTTAGGATCCAAATACATTCTATTTAAGTCCTGGATCGTGTTCAGATCAATTTTTGGAAGGAATTGGTGAAGAATTCAGTTGTGGCAGTTAGAGATTGAAGCTTCAAACTCAAAATCGATTTCTGCAATTCAGAGAGTTTCAAGAGGAATTGAGGATTCAGTTAGCACCAGCGATCATCCTTGAAGGTTTCTGCAGCATTTGAAGTCAAGAATCACACTGCAACTACCTCAATTGCAAGCTTTTTTCCAGGTTTTTATCTTTCACCATTGCTCTTGATTTAGGCATGTTTAGACTGAATTAAGCATGTGGTTAGATTGTAGATACAACATAGACCGTTTTAGGATTGGAATTGTGAAGTTTCATGATGAGATGCAAATTCTGTTGAGACTTATATCTAGATGATTCTTGAGGATTAAGGTGAATTAGATTGTGGTTTTTGATCCTTAAGAGGTGAGGAACATTTCTGTGTAATCAATTTGGAGTTTCGTGACAATTTTGGAATTGAGCAATTTTCTGTTGAGCATCGTGTTTCAAGATCCATGAGGAATTAATAGAAATGAAATAGATCATGATGATCAGCAAGAAGAGACGAGTGGATCCATGTATTTTTCTTTGAGTTTCGTGGAGTTTGATTGCAGAGCTTGATGGCTCTCGCCGGAGAAGACGGTGGCGCTCTTCTCCGGCCACCATGACTGGTTTTCCCTCCTAGTACCAGTTTGAATTGAAGACGATGAACATGATTCGTTGGATCTGATGGATTTATTGACTGAGTCTTGGCATCTGATGGACAAGGTTTGGTCTACATAGAGTTTGGTGAGGTGGCATAACATGAAACGTAGGATGATCATACTTTTGAAGTGGACGCTCATGATTAGGGAGTACCGTGTGCTTCAGTCAACCATAACACACATTGCCCTTGACCAAAACGCACAACTTCATTAATGAGCTGGCACGCGCGTGGCTGTTGGATTAATTGACTAGTAATTAGATCCTGTGGTTCTAATATTTTCTGAGTTTCTTTTAATTCTTTAATTGTTTTTCTATTTTCTTTTAATTGATTTTTCTTGTTTAATTCATAATAATTAGAATAATGATCAGAAAAATATGAGAAAAATATGTGGTTGATCTTTGTGGAATTTAAGATTTTTCCATGCCTTTGGATTTTATTTTGGTGCTGTTTTCCATTTAATGTCCATTTTTCTATTTTTGATAATTGAATAAAAATGCATAAAATAACTCGTTGTTTGCTGATTTTATTCCCAATTCATGCTTTTGTTTTTGATGCTAATTTTTGGCTAGCTGGTTATAGACATGTTAAGGATGTTATAGGATTTTTGTGGTGATTTTTAGGTGATTCTAAGTTTAGTTTTGAACTAGGTTTTTAGAGCCTTCCCTACTTGAACCTTCCTTTGGCACCTTTTGGTTTAGAATTTCCCTAGTGCCCTTAAACATTGATTTAAGCTCTGGATTTTTTTACTATAGGTTCCCAATACATTTAGGATCCCTTAGGAAAATTTATAGATTTTTAGTAATTGATTTACTATTTTAGTTAGATTTTACATCTAGGCTGTTTGTAGGATGATTCTAGCATAGTACTTCCCATAGATGAACTTCAAAAGTGACCTTTAGTTCATGATAAGTTTCCAAACCTTTTCTGATGGTTTAGTAGACATATTGATGCATTTGTAGATTGAATCTCAAGGTTTTATTTGGTGTTTTAGTTCCCTTTAGAAGGTTTCTTTTAGGGCTTGTAGAATTAGGGTTTTTTAGAGCCTTTAGGAGTTTCCTCCTTTTTCAAAATTGTGGTTTGCTTTGATTTGCATTCCATTTTCTATCCAATGATGCAAGGTTCCTTGTGGGAGCCTAGTCCCTCCTTTGGAAGGACTAAAGGCCTACCACAAAAGGTAAAACCTTTGAGGATACCAATCTCAGATGAGTGGTTGAGTGCCTTGAGGGATTCCATTGGTTTCCCTCCTGCTTCCCCTCATCATGCAATGATCTTTGTGTTGATTCACATCATCTATTATGGAGCAAATTTAAGCTTGAAGATGAATTCCTCATTCCCTTTTCTCCTGATGGATGACTTGGACTAGAAGACAAACTGTTGGGCTGCTTTGCTGCTGAAGTGTTGTTGTGCTGCTCTGATGTGTTTGTTGTTTGACTGTTTCTCTGGTGTGTTGCATTAGAATAGGCTTTCATGTAGTTGATACTAGGCCTAAGTTCATTGAAAGGTTGAGCTTGCCTCCCTTTGCTTGTTTGCATAAGAGGTTGAGTCTGTCTCCCTCTGCTTGTCTGTTACTGTTTGACTTTGCTTGTTGGCTGAAGGTTGAGTTTGCCTCCCTTGCCTGTGTATGGTGTGTTGTTTTTACTTGATTGCTCTAGAGGTTGAGTGGGTCTCCCTCTGCTTGTATTGCTGCATTGCATATGCATATTTACTGTTTTCTTCTGTATATCTGTTTTACTGATGTTTAGCTAATGCTTTATCTGTTGTCTGTTTCCCATTGACATGATCCCCTAGGAGTCTCACTTCCTTTGATAAGGAAGTGATGATTAGAACTTTAGGTTGAAACCTATGCATGATAACGTCTAGGAGTTCCCTGTTTCAAACCTCAACCATAGGATGAATCCTTGGTATGACAACTGTTAGGACTTGATAGTTTCCTTTTAGTTGTGTCCGTTCTCTCTTCTCTCTTCAAACAGATCAAAATATAGTAATAAAGGTTAACTGATGTTGTACGTTACGAGCCTTAAGCTACTTAGGAAATGATTGTTGGAGGGTTTCCTTCCAATAATCAGGATGCTTAGTATGGTACCCTTTGGGTGACATGCAACGTATTCACTCCTAGGTCATAGTCTCTAGTGCGTTATTAGTTGTAAACATCCATAAAAGACAGTTCTTCCGTAAAAGACAGAAAACAAACTTCAAACCTTTTTGCCCCATGGGCCCATAATTCGAAGGAAAGCTTTTCTGAAGAAAAGAGTGTCGTTAACTCTCATTTCTACCCTAAATGGTAACGCACGAGTCTCATACGAGCAAGCTGCATACACCAAACTGCTGGAACTGTTTGTTAACCCTACTCGAAAAAACAGATGAATCTGAACCCCCGCAATCCGTATTATCCCGAACTACGTAAGCTCTGATCTCTCATATCTGTTGAGAGTACGTAGGCACAATACTGACGTATTGGCGAGCCACCTTCCCCGTAACCCGTAGTTAGGCGAACTACGTCGACTCCGATTTCTCATTCTCTGATAAGAATACGTAGGCATAAAGCGCGACGCTTTGCCGAGTCATTTTCTTTTCTTTTCAGACCAGCCTTGATAGGTAGATAGATGAAACCAACCCGTCAGATAAACACAACAAGCATGGATCCCTTTGAGTACAACGGAGGTGAGAGGTGCTAACACCTTCCCCTTGCGTAACCGACTCCCGAATCCAGACATGGTGCGATGACCTTGTCTTATACCTTTTCGTCAGGTTTTTCCGATCGTTTCCTTTCCCGTTCTGAGGGATAAATAACGAAAGGTGGTGACTCTTCTGTTTTTCCGGCACCTTATTTTTGCGGTAGCGACACACATGGCAAAGGAAAAAACTCAAATTCCATGGATATGCAATTGGGCTCTAGGGACTGCCATTGGGCTTTATTCCTTTCCGAATCCATTACATAAAAGCTTTCCATCAGGAACAAACTCTCAAAACACGATTTGGGTGAAGAGTTGGAGCTAGAGCATTTTGAAAAAAAAGTGAAGGAAATTCAAAATACGATTTCTGAGATTTAGCAAGATTCAAGCAAAATTAAAGGTTGCAAAGGCTTCATTGAAGATCATTGAATGTTTCTGGATCCTTTTCTTCAAGTTTAAGCATCAATTGAAGGCTTAGTGGAAGTTCTCCACTAGGTATTTTCAAATCAACCTTACTCTCTGAAAATTCCATGATTCCCTGCCATTTTTGCATACTTGAGACCTAGACAACATGTAGATCATTAATCACTAAAACGAACTGGCATTTGTGATGATTCTTGGATGAAGCTCCAAACTGTTTTGATCTGTGATCTCCATTACCTATAGATGATTTCTGGACCAAATTGAGTGAGGTTTGTGAACTTTTGGTTTTGATGAGCAAATATGTTTTTCTTCGATTTGAATTAGCTGTGAAGAATTAAGGAAAACTAGCCATGGATTCGTGATCCTCATGAGTTGTAGATCAATTTCCATATAAGTTTTGTTGAGTTTGGCCAAGTTTTGCTCTGTGCACTGTTCCCCTCGCCGGAGAAGACGACCGGAGTCTTCTCCGGCCACCACTGCAAGCTTCCCTCCATCTTAGGTTTGAATTGAGGAAGATGATCCTCTGACTGTTAGATCTGGCTGACTGTGTGGACTTGGTATCCTCATCCAACGCGTGAGATTTGTTTTCAGCTAGGGTTTGACTATTTTAATGACGTGGCTGTGTGTAGGACGTAGGATCTGAATACTAATTGAACCAACGCGCTAGATTAAGACCTATGGTGGTCTTCATTTGACTTGGCGCACGTGATCATCAGATTTTCCATTTAATTGTGAATTGGACTTGGGTCCTGCTTACTACGCGCACCCCCTTTCCTGGGCCCATGCGTGTTTTGAACTGAATCTCCTTGTTGTATGCACCCCTGGTCTTTATTATTTCTTTTTTATTTCATTTGTTTATTTTGTTTTAATTCTGTTTCAATTTAAATCATTAAAAATAGTTCCAATGTTCCTAAAATCACACAAAAATATTTTATATGAACTTTGAGATGTCCTTTATTTTTAGGATATTTTTATTTTATTTTTTGATTTTATTTTCAATTTAAAAAAGGATTAAGCATTGGATTTGTTTTAAATGGATTAAATTGTGACATGGTTTGTTCTTTTAATTGTTTCTTGCATTTTCTTTGGGTCCAATGAATGAAAATTGATCCTCATACACATGATGAGTTGAACAATTTTTGAGGACCATTTTGCTCCTGGTTGGTTGACTTTAGGGTTGACTTTTGGTGCTTTTCTTTTGACCCTCGATTCTCCCATTTCAAAGTGGTACATCTTGAATAATATTTTCTTTTGATGGTGGTTTTAAGAGATATTTGCTTTTAGCTTTTGGCCTCTGTTTGCCAACATGTTTATCTTCCTTGGGCATTTTATTTGATCATTTTTGAACCATTTTTCTATTTTTGAGGAAACTTGCAAGTCAAGTTACCTCTAAGGGAGGTTCACACATGTACCTTGACCTGGTTTGACTTGGATATGACATTTTTGGATCCTTTGAACTCTCAATGCCTTTTGTTTCATGTTGTTAACATGTTAAGGATGATGTTTGTTCAATTTTAGGTCATGATATTGTTTCTTCCTTGTTCATTTGTTTGTTTTCTTTTGAACTTTAAATTAATGTTTCAATGTGTAGCTTGTTTGCATTCCTTTATGTTTTTATTTGCATTTCTTTTTGTTATCCTTTGCTTTTGCTTTTGAGCTTTCCTATTCATCTTTAACTTTTGTCCAATGACCTTGGAGTGTCATTTAAGGTGGCTTGGTCCCTCCGTTGGAGGTATTTGAAGCATACCTAGAATGATGAATCCTTGAGGACACTTTTGGTGCTGCTTTGCTTTTGATGAGTGATGCTTATGGTTGAGTACCTATTATGAGGTCCTTGCTGCCCTCATTTGGTCTCCCATCCTCACTTGGCTTTGGGTTTTGTTTTACCTTTTTTTTTGTTTGGTTTTGTTAGTGTGGTTGATGTTGTTTGACTTAGGTCATTTCATCCCCCTTTTGGTGCATCTTTGTGTGATTTGTTCTTGTTTGATTGGTTTCTTCTTGTGCTCTTCTTTTCCTTCTCTTTTCTTGCATTTCCATATGCATGTTTGGTTGAGATGAGCTTGTGGAGGCTACTGCCCCACACTATTTTCCTCCCACTTTCATTCTACTTGTGCATTCAATGTGTGCATTCTTTCATTTGCATGTTTCTTTTGTTGTTTCTTCTTCTTCTTCTTCTTCTTTTGTCTTTCTTCCCTTAGGATTTCTAACCTCTCTTAAGAGAGGTTATGATAGACATTAGGGTTCTAAACATGCATGATAACATTAGGTAGCTCCCTTTTAAACTCAACTTTAAGTCCATTTTGCATGACAA
This sequence comes from Lathyrus sativus, assembly GCA_963859935.3. Classification (NCBI taxonomy): domain Eukaryota; kingdom Viridiplantae; phylum Streptophyta; class Magnoliopsida; order Fabales; family Fabaceae; genus Lathyrus; species Lathyrus sativus. Next base: position 252,915,767 of record OZ012739.1, read on the forward strand.
CTTTTAGGATTGAATTAGTCCCCCATTAGTGGTCCTTTCTTCTCTTCTCATCTTCAAACAATCATAACATACTTAATAAGGATAATGAATGTTGTTCCATGAGCCTTATACTTGAGAAATGGTGATTAAGGGGCCACCTCTCAATTTCCTAGAGTGTTTAGTATACGTCCTTAGGACGATATGCGATGCATTCGATCCTAGGTTTTAGACTTTGGTACAACATACATTATAAACATTCAAATTCAAAACACTTCTTCTCTAAAAAACACAAAAACACTTCAAACCTTTCTCATCCTTCGGGATCTTAATTAGGAAAATCTTTTCAGATAAAAGAGTGTCGTTAACTCTTGGTTTTACCGCAAACGATAACGCCTAAGTCTCCAATGGTCGAGCTGCATACACCAACTACTAGAACTGATTGTTAACCCTACTCGGGTCTAAAAACATTTGAACCAGCCTGTGTTCCTTTTAGCCTGAACTACTTTTTCTCTGATCTTTCATACCAGATGAAAGTACATAGGCGTAAGACACGATGTCTTAGCGAGCAACCTTCCTGTCGCTACTGCGAAAATCGGCGCCGACTGACAGAAGAGTCGCCACCGTGCATTATTTATCCCAATGGAGGGAAAGGAAACGCTCGAAGTAAACCTAACGCAAAGACGGGAAAAGGTATGGTCATCGCAACCAAAACCTGGGTTCGGGAGTCGGTTACACAAGGGGAAGGTATTAGCACCCCTCACGTCCATCGTACTCGATGGGATCCACGCTTTCTTGGTTTGTACGGATTACACCTCTATCTAAACTAAAGGATGAGGTCTGAAAAGAAAAGAAAATATGACTCGGCAAAGCATCGCACTTTATGCTTACGTATTCCCATCTGGAACGAGAAATCAGAGTCAACGTAGTTCGCCTAACTACGGGTGAAGGTGGGTGAAGGTTGCTCGCTAGGACATCGCATCCTATGCCTACGCACTTCCACACAACATGGAAGATCAGAGCAAACGTAGTTCGGGCTACGCACGACACAAGCTGTTCAAGTGTCTTTTATGAAAAATCTCACCTTAAACAAGGGTTTTCTTATTGCAAAAAGGTTGATGTTTGTTCAAATCTTTTGACGGAAGAAATGAATTGATCTCTGTTATAACCTTTATTAATGTTTTTCTGTTGTTTTGAAGAAAGAAGAGATGACACTCTACAAATCCTAGGGTTGAAAAAAGGGGGAATAAAATCTACCCTAATGTTATCATGCCTGGGTTAACACCTAATGTCTATCATGCTCCTCTCTTGCGCAGAGAAAAACAGAGATCCTAAGGGAATAGACGGAAACAGAAACAGCAGATATATACAATAAAGCAGTAAAATGCATGGATGCAACAATACAAGCGAGGCAAGGGAGTCCCACTCAACTTCGAACCTAGAAAACAATAGGCGAAAGTGAACAGAATTCACTTTCAACCCAGCAGGTTAAACAACAAATAATACAGTCCGGGAAATTCACACAATACATCAAAAAAAAATAAAACAGCTAAAAGCTAAACAGCAAAAGCAACTCTGCATCAACATCTGCCTTCATCTTCAGGCTTCCAGCAGACATCAGTCTTTATCTTCAATCTCCCAATGGCTTTTCTTCAAGTCCTAACCTCCAAGCTGAGGAATCAATCTCAAGAATAAACTGGGTGTTAAGCAATTAGTTGACCACCAAAGGTGGCAAACATGCTGCTATCAATACAAAGAATATTTCTCTCAAGAGTTCTATCTCTTAAACACTGGCACCAAGCCTTCCAAAGGAAGGGGGTGAGTGTCTTAGAGAGACTCTGCATCACAGAGAAGGATGGAGGCAGTCAAGACCTTCCATGTTTGAGAATCAAGTTTGCTACTCTAGGGCTCTGCCTAACTCCTAAATCCTACAAACTTCAACAGCTGCCAGCAAGAGATACTCCTCATCAACTCTGGAAGTTGGTCTTCATTCTCTGATCTTCAAATGGGCTTCATCATCTCAGACTTCAGCTCAAACCCCAAGTCCCAAACAAACCCAATACCCCACACAGACAAATCATAACCCTAAAGAGGGCACACCACACAATCAATCAAATATAAGCAATATACTAATAGCAGTAGGGGAATCCTAACAATTTCTAAGGGATCTATCTTATACCCATAACCCCTATAGTCCCATACCCCAAAAATCAAATCAAAATCCCTAAAAAAATTAATCTATCTCACATATGCTCACTTAAAACCCTAATTTTGATCACACTAATCACACCTAAACAAATCACCTAAGATTAAATTCTAAAATCATGAATTAAATCCTATATAAAAGTTGAAGTCCTAAGCTAATCACCCTAAAAAGAATGAGTCCTAAATCTAAAGGGAACTATTAGATCTAAAATCAACAAATTTAAGCACTAAACTAAACTTATTAAAATGCTATTTACAAGAAAAATACACAAAAAATATTAAAACAAAATAAAAGGCTATTTTTATTATTTGGTATTTTTTTAGACAAAATTATTGACCTAGAGAAAAAACAAGAAATTAAAAATATCAATTTTCCCATTTTTTATGATTTTTTAAAAGATCAAAGAATATTAAAGAAAATAAAATCACAAAAAAGAATTAAAATGGGGAGGGGGGTGCCACAAGCAACTTCGCCCAGTTGTAATTCTGATGGGCCTGGGAAGTGGGGGGCGCGGATATCATTATATCAAGGCCCAATACGCTTCAGAAAATCAATTGAAAAATAAAAGAAAAAAATGTTAAAACCACGGTGCATTTAGCAATCAATTCCAGTTAAAATTCAATTGGGCTCGCTGATGGGGGGTGGGGATATGAATCTGAGTCCAGGCCCATGGTTGCGTTTTAAGTGAAACGCATCGTTTCACTTCAGTCTTTCCCTCCGTTTCTCAGCTTTAAACATCAGCCACACGATGAGATTAAAATGTCAAATAATTGAAATGATCTAACGGTGCATGGTCATCGTCCCCAATCAACACCTAGGGTTTCAGGATTCCCCTCTTCCATGCACAAACTTCCACAGCTCGATTCTCCCTCCTCCCTTAACCAAATCCCTCGATCCCAAAACCAAAAATGGCCTACTCAAAGCCCTCTACAAGATCCTTCACTTGGATTCTGCTGAAACTCATTATATAATCAAGCTCGATGGCTGGAAGTCTTGGACACCATGAATTGCACCTGATGTGCATGGTTATCAAACTTGCTGAAACTACCCTAGAGTGATCTATGGGTTATGGTAATCATGCTGAACATAAGAACTAAGATCATAGTGCCCTAACCTAGGAGTTATAGATCAAGAAAGTTGAACTTCCCTAATCCTAACCTTCACCAATGGCCATAACAGATGGGGTACATATTCATCTATCTAAACCTAACACTTTTACACTAATAATCTAACCTAACAACACCTAATTATGGAGATAGAAATGAAATCACCAACCTGCTTAGTAGCTATGGTAGAGGTGGTTACAGTCCGATCCAATGCTTGTAACCCTTCGAGGATGATCTTTACTTGATGAGAATCTTTTTGTTTGCAACAAATATGATGATGAGTGCTTGGATTCTTGGCTGCAACTCTGGTGCACAATCTTGAGTTTTGGGAAAAATCTCCTTAAACCTCCATTAATGGACCTTGCCTCGTGCTCATTCACACTCACAATATACCAAAGACTGAAAATGAAGAACTCTCTTGAACAGAAAATGGAAGATTATGATAATTCTCTCACTTTCTTACAATGGAAGCAACCATAGAATTCTCTCTCTTCTCTCCCTCTTTTCACCAACCCCTTGCACCAATGATCCACACTCCTTTTATAGATGATGATGGACAGATCTAGAAATTTCTGGATGCTTCTAGGATGATTCTAGAATGTGGTGGAAAGTTCATGAAAATCTCACTTGATGACATGTTGAAAATATCACTCATCTCATGCATACACCTTTCTAAACTTGTGTCAAAATCTCTCCTCATGAGATATTGAAATGGTGTGTGTGAAAAAAACAAGCTCCTTGCCTTGAAATTCACCTTGTGCCAAGTTTTCCATACTTGCCTTATTATGCAAGTAACAAAAATACAAAGCAAGTCCAAAATTTAACCCCTAACTCAAAAAAGTGGCTGAACCAATGTCTTTAAAATGATGTTTGGAATCAATTTGGTATATTGGATGACCCATTTTGGATTTGTAGACCTCTCAAACCAATTTTTCATTTCAACTTTTTCAACTTATATGCCTTTTTTAAGTCATTTTCCACCAACTTTGGTCAAGTCTTGTTATATTCATTTCCAAACTTCCATGACTTATTTTCTAGACTTAAAATGACATTTTGGGCAACTTTGATGTTGTGAAGTTTTTCATTTGAAGCTCCCTTGTATGCGTTTTAGGCATAGGCTAAGAATGACCTGTAATCCTCAGATGACCAAAATACCCTTTGCTTGCCAAGACCATAAGTAGAGTTCCACAAATCATGTGAAGGCATACCATACCTTTATAGAAAGCTAAGATAATAAGGAACAACTCTCATGTTGGCCATAAATCCATTTGAAATCTCCTTGAAGGTAAAAAGTTGCTTGGAAGACAGACAACTTTCACAGACAAATTTCAGTGCCCTCAGATGACCTGTAACTTGCAAGAGCCATAACTTGAGTTCTACAAATCATCTTGATGACTTCCACCACTCAAATTAAAGCTATGAAGATACTCTACAAGTTTCATGTGGACCAGAATTTCATATGAAGCTTTCAGATTGAGTTACACTGCTTTGAAGTTTGACCTAAATCAGGGGATTTTACACTGAAACCCTAATTTGGTAACATCCATTTCTCCTTGACTCCTCTTGATCTTTCTTTAGCACAACATCATATCCACATCCATGTAGCAAATAATGAATCCCACATTCTTCAAATGATCCTTGATGCCCTTCAAAACAATCCTTTGACCTAGGATTGACCTAGTGTTGACCCAGACAAACCCTAGTTGACTGACTTCACCTGAGGCTCTTGCAATCATCCCAATGACTTGGTTCTCCTCAAAAATGATCATATAGGCTCTTCATAACATCCATACACACCTCATGCTCCTGGCTCATGGTTTACACTTCTTCTGATGATCCCCAAATAACCCCAAGATAGGAGAGAACTCACTGATCAACCTGTCAACTCTTTGAAGCTCAAATTCTTCTCTGATGACCTGAGTAGTCTTGATTATGAATGAAACCCTTGAATATGCCTCTTGAGATGAGAATAGCACTTGATCCCCTGATTAAGATGGCTTGCCTATGCTATGCAATGCAGATGAATACACTATGTACATGATGACAATGCAAATGACTATGCAATTGAAACATAAACCTAGGTTAGAAAAGGTTGGGCAAATTTTGGGGTGCAACAGCTGCCCCTATTCAAGCGACTTGGACCCGACTGGATGAAGAGCGTGCAACCTTCAGACATTCGAGGTACGAGACGGTTGAATACGAAAGAACCTGGAAATTTGCCAACTGCACAAATAAATTGCGAATACAACTGCTGCTTGGGGAAACCCTGGGAACTGGCTCCTGTTGTCACGGCAACAACTAACCACTCCTCTGTCAATCTGCTTTTGTAAAATAATCTTAGATTGTCCGCAGACCACTCCATTCCGAAGAAATGAGCATACACCACACAACGAGGAATCGTTGACATCACTTATCAACCTCTGTTGACCTCACTTATCAACTAAGCACACGCTAACCAGCGTGAGAATACCGACTTCACTTGTCATGTTGACTTCACTGATCAACCTTTCGTATCGCGAAGAACGAGCAAACGCTTAACCAAGCGAGACAATGTTCGAAGACATGAATAAACGGCTCTGCGGGGAAACGAGCAACTTAACTAAGCAACTCTGAGGGGGCCATCCTGACGACGACCGTCAAACACCTGCTGGGGACTTAACCAAGCACCCTGACGAGAATAACCTTGTTGAAAAATACGAGGAATTTAACCAAGCAACTCCTGTAGCAAGCTCCCTGCTGGGGACTATGAGGGACTTGACCAAGCAACCCATTGAAGTAACACCCTGCTGGAGAACATAACTCTGTTGGGGGAATTGCGGGTAACTACCCAAAAATCTGTATTACCACCTCCTGATACTGATACCACATCATCCTGAGAAAGACCCAGCTGGGGAATACAAGTAACTTAACCAAGCGACTTGTCGAAGAATACCCTGCCGGGGAGTACGAGGAACTTAACCAAGTATCTCGTTGAAGATCACCCTGCTGGGGATTACGTCTCTACTGAGGTAACTGTGAGTAACCACCCAAAATCTGCAACATGCCATTTCCATAATACTCTGAGAAAGGACTCGGCTGGGGAGAAAGAGAAATGCTTGACCAAGCAACTCTGCTAGGGGAATGTGCCATGACGAACACGATCACTGCATGTCTGGCACAACAACCCTCTGTAACAAGATGACCACGATCACTGCGTATTCTACACCACAACCCTTTTGATAGGAGAAAACACGATCACTGCGCGTCCTGGCGTTGCAAACAAACTCACATAAACACGACGAACACGATCACTGCATGTTGCGTTACAATCACATCGACCATAAATCCAACTGGATGATGTAAACACGATCACTGTGTGCCAGACGGAATAAATCCACATAGAAGAGGTGAACACGTTCACTGCGTACTTCGACTACCCATACGATGAACACGATCACTGCGTGTGCTGCAATAGGACGGATACGATCACTGCGCATCTCGACCAACAACCCTAACTGATACGATAACCACGATCACTGCGTGTGCCATGAACCCAAACCATGTAATAGGACGAATACGATTACTGCGTATGCCGACCAACAAAACCAACTGATACGATAGCCATGATCACTGCGTGCTCCGCGTCACAAGTTCCCATGGTACTATCAACACGATCACTGCATGTTGTACGATCACTGTGTATCCTGAACACGATCACTGCGCGTTCGAACACGATCACTGCGCGTTCTGAGCCACGATCCTCTTGACTGGAGAAAACACAATCACTGCGTGCTGTGTGTCTCAACTAACCCACATAACTAGATGAATACGATCACTGCATATTCTAACCATACATAGGGTAAACGCGATCCCTGCGCGCTTCATGTCACGACCCTCTTGACTGGAGGAAACACGATCCCTGCGTGCTGTGACACAACTTCAAACAATAGGACGAATACGATCACTGCGTACTTCGGCCATCAACAACCAGATGAACACGTTCACTGCGTGCCTCACCCCATAATCAAACCGTATAACGGACAAATACGATCACTGCGTATACCGACCAACCAAACTGGACGAACACGATCACTGCGTGCCAACCCATAACCACTGTATAACGGACGAGTACGATCACTGCGCATATCAACATCACATAATATGGTAAACACGATCACTGCGTGTCCTGCTCAATAAACCCCGAGATGATACCAACACGATCACTGCGTGCCTTACAACACAACCTTCTTAGATCGGGACGAATACGATCACTGCGCCATTCAACCACAGATACACATACCAAGATCAACACGATCACTGCGTGCCCTACAACATGAACCCCATAGCTGGTACAAAATACGATCACTGCATACCTTGACCACAAATTAACATCTTCCTGAAACCACGATTTCACTTATCGGCAGGGAACAACATATCTGAAACTGAAGAGGTAACCACCTGGCTTATGTTTCAACAATGCAACGCTTGATAATGACGTAATGCTTCCATACCGCATGGAAATGCTACGTATTTGGGTAAAATGCAAATGCTCATGATGCATGTTTATGCAAAGAGTTACTTCAGCAAAATAAATGCTGAAGACACACTGGATCCGTTGGGGATGACCAGAATACTACCGATACGCTCCCAACAAAATAAATGTTGGAAAGATGAACTAACTCCACTGGGGATGACCCTCCTGCTGAGAAGGTAGCTCACAAACTCAAACTCCAAAATCTGCTGAGGACGATCCTCCTGACGAGGAAGAACGACTTGCTGGGGAAAGAAAGGACAATCCTGCTCGGGAAAACTCCTTTCAGCAGCTCCAACCACCTGACCACACTCTTTGGGGAACCTCTCCTGCTATCACTGAGCTGGGGAAATCATCCGGCTATCACTGAGCTGGGGAAATCATCCTGCTATCACTGAGCTGGGGATTGAACTACACATTCTGATTTGCACTGCACAAGAACTCTCTGGGGAGTTAATCACATCCATCTCAACCTTCACTGGGAAGGACTCTGCTCTGCTTGACAAGCTAATTCTGAACTGAAGATACATTGATCTTTTCCTTTGACGCAATCTCAACTCTCCTGGGGAGACAACATTCAATTTTGCCTGGGGCGACTTCACTGGGGAAGGCACAACGTTCAACCTCTGGAGAGGGTACCAGCCTGCCATGGACTCTGGCGGGGAACTTTGCGAGCTTTTGAATACCTGCAAAAGTCAACAAGCAAACACAAGGCAATCTATGCAAAAAGAGACATATTGGTAGTCACCCAAGACAACCATTCAGGTAATTTTTCGATTTTAACAATCATCGGCCGAGGCCCGCCTGGTTACACGCATGTAAGTTTATCAAAAACATCGGCGCTTTTTACAAACAAAACTGTAAAAAATTAAAACCAAAGTCACACATTACACTGAATAACACACTTTATTGATAACGGCCTGAGAATAGGCAAGATTTGTACATCGGATGCAACTCCTGAAAAGATGTAGTCACACATAAACAAAAGGCAGAAGTATACAAATATACAGAATAAAATTTGTACACATGTCGGCAACGTGTTACAGACGAACACCATGAACCGATCCTCCTATGACTCGTCGGACTCTGACGCTTCCCCGATCTCTGTCTTCGGAAGAAATTGCTTTGGATAATTGACCCCCAGATGCTCCCAAACCGCTAACAATCAAACTTGGACCGCAGTCATTTGCTTCTTAAATCCCTAACTTTTGCGTGAATCGCCCTTTGCGGGTTTTCGATTCACCGGGATACCCCTTTTTGCCGAAGCCGCCCAGTGTAGGTTTTCGACTTCGCGGGTGTACATTTTTTCAATTATATCCCTAACTTTTGCCCGAACCGTTTTATTCTGTTTTTGGTTCGCCAGGATGCCCCATTTTTGCCTGGACTCTCTTTTTACTGTCCAGCGGGTCAATTTTAAGCAAAGTATTTTTTAACTGCGTCCGAGTTCACAGGGGACGAAAAGTCTTCACCATCCATGGTGGATAACAATAAGGCTCCTCCGGAGAAGACCTTTCTCACGACGTATGGACCTTCGTAGTTGGGAGTCCATTTGCCCCTGTGATCCGATTGCGGTGGGAGAATCTTCTTCAGCACAAGATCACCCGTCTGAAAGCTCCGAGGTCGAATCTTCTTGTTGAACGCTTTCTTCATCCGACTCTGATACAGCCTACCGTGTGCAATGGATGCCAGTCTTTTCTCATCTATCAAGCTCAACTGATTCAATCTACTTCTCACCCATTCTGCCTCTTCCAGCTTAACATCAAGTAAAACTCTCAAAGATGGTATCTCAACCTCCAATGGCAGGACAGCCTCCATGCCATATACTAGTGAGAACGATGTCGCCCCAGTTGATGTACGCACTGTAGTACGATAACCGTGCAAAGCGAATGGCAGCATCTCATGCCAATCCTTATACGTTACCACCATCTTCTGAACAATTTTCTTTATGTTCTTGTTGGCCGCTTCAATAGCGCCATTCATCTTGGGTCTGTAGGGAGATGAATTATGATGCTCGATCTTGTAATCCCGACACAGATCTTTCATCATCTTGTTGTTCAAATTCGAACCATTATCAGTAATGATTCGCTCAGGAATACCGTATCTGCAAATTATATCTCTCTTGATAAATCTGGCCACCACCTGCTTCGTCACATTGGCGTAAGATGCTGCTTCCACCCACTTGGTGAAGTAATCGATCGCGACCAGAATGAAGCGATGCCCATTAGAAGCAGTAGGCTCAATCTTGCCAATCATATCAATTCCCCACATGGAGAAGGGCCACGGAGAAGCCATAACATTCAATGGACTGGGTGGCACATGGATCTTATCAGCATAGATCTGGCACTCGTGACACCGCTTGGCAAACTTGAAACAATCAATTTCCATCGTTAACCAATAACACCCCGCTTGCAATAACTTTCGAGTCATAGCATGCCCACCAGCATGCGTACCAAAGGTTCCTTCATGGACTTCCTCCATGAGCAAGTTGGCTTCCTTCTCGTCTACACACCGGAGGAGTACCAAATCGTGGTTCCTTCTATACAAAACGCCGTCGGGATTCAGATAGAAGTTGCCTGCTAACCTCCTTAGAGTCTTCTGATCACGACTGGATGCCCCAGCCGGATATTCCTTATTCTTCAGGAAATTCTGTATATCGAAGTACCAAGGTTTACCGTCAGATGCCTCATCAATTGCAAACACAAAGGTCGGCCTATCAAGGCGAGAGATGACAATGCTGGGAGCCTCATTCCAGCGGTTGACTTTATACATCGAGGATAACGTTGCAAGGGCGTCCGCCATTTGATTCTCCGCCTGAGGTACATGATGGAACTCCACCCTATCAAAGAAAGGTAGCAACCTTCTCGCATAATTCATGTACGGTATCAGATTAGGTTGGCGCGTCTCCCACTCTCCCTTAATCTGGTTCACAACCAATGCTGAATCCCCATATACATCCAGATTCTTAATCCTCATATCGATAGCCTCCTCTAACCCCATAATACAAGCTTCATACTCGGCTTCATTATTCGTCACTGAAAACGTCAATCTGGCTGTGAACGGGATGTGTGACCCGTGGGGAGTTGTAATGATTGCCCCGATCCCGCTGCCATACGAATTGACAGCCCCGTCAAAAATCATTTGCCACTGGGAACTCCACTCAGGTCCTTCACCAGGAAACGACTCATCACAATCTTTAGCCTTCAAGTACATTATGTCCTCATCAGGAAACTCAAACTTCATAGGCTGATAATCCTCAATCGGTTGTTCGGCGAGATACTCGGACAGAACACTTCCCATAATGGCCTTCTGGGAAACATACTGGATATCATATTCTGTCAATACCATCTGCCATCTAGCAATCCTTCCAGAGAGCGCTTGTTTCTCAAACACATATTTGATCGGATCCATCTTCGATATCAGCATGGTTGTATGATTCAGCATGTACTGTCTTAGACGTTTGGCAGCCCATGCCAATGCACAACACGTCTTTTCGAGCATAGAGTATCGAGATTCACAATCTGTGAACTTTTTACTCAAGTAATAAATTGCATGCTCTTTCCGCCCTGTCTCGTCATGTTGACCGAGAACACAACCCATACTGTTCTCAAGAACCGTCAGATACATAATCAATGGTCGTCCCGCTACTGGGGGTATCAACACCGGAGGTTCCTGCAAGTATTCTTTTATCTTTTTGAATGCCCTTTGGCAATTGTCATTCCAGACCACCGTTTGATCTTTCTTTAACAGCTTGAATAATGGTTCACACGTGGTCGTTAGGTGAGAGATGAACCTAGCAATGTAGTTCAATCTCCCTAAGAATCCACGGACTTCTTTTTCTGTTCTCGGTGCTGGCATTTCTTGAATTGCTTTTATCTTTGCAGGATCGACCTCGATTCCTTTCTTGCTTACAATGAACCCCAGTAGCTTCCCGGATGTCACTCCAAAGGTACATTTGTTGGGATTCAGCCTCAGCCTGAACTTCCTCAGCCTCTTGAACAACTTCAGCAGATTAACCAGATGTTCTTCCTCTGTTTGAGACTTGGCAATCATGTCATCGACATACACCTCAATCTCTCTGTGCATCATGTCGTGAAAAAGTGTTGTCATAGCCCGCTGGTACGTTGCCCCAACATTTTTCAAACCAAAGGGCATCACCTTATAACAGAAGGTTCCCCACGGGGTGATAAAGGTCGTTTTTTCCATATCCTCCGGAGCCATTTTGATCTGGTTGTACCCCGAAAATCCATCCATGAAGGAGAATACCGAAAACTAAGTCGTGTTGTCAACTAACACATCAATATGCGGCAGCGGGAAGTCATCTTTTGGACTCGCTTTGTTTAGATCCCTATAATCAACGCACATCCGAACCTTGCCATCTTTCTTTGGCACAGGCACGATATTAGCGACCCAAGTGGGATAAGTGGTAACAACCAGGAACCCAGCATCTCATTGCTTCTGCACCTCTTCCTTTATCTTTACAGCCATGTCAGGACGAGTCCTTCTGAGTTTTTGCTTCACGGGCGGGCAATCTTCCTTCAACGGCAGACGATGAACAACCATATCAGTATCCAAACCCGGCATGTCCTCGTAGGACCAAGCAAATATATCACTGTATTCACGCAGCATCTCAATAAGCTCTCGCTTGATATCCTCCTGCAACGCTGCCCCTATACGGATATTCCTGACGCATTCTTCAGACCCCAAGTTGACAATATCAATCTCTTCCTGGTGAGGCAGAATGACTCTCTCCTCTTGCTTCAACAACCGACTAAGCTCTTCTGGTAAGTCACTATCCTCCACAATCTCCCCCTCGGCTTGGAAGATCAGATGCTCGAAGTCTAAACGAGTCATAGGAAGTTTTTGGTCGGTGTCATCTGAAAATTCATGAATCCTGCGAGGGAAACGGTTAAGTGCTTCAAAATGCTGTGCAAGCAAAATGCATAACCACGCGGCCATTTTATTGAAAAATAAAATAAAAACAGAAAGAAAAGGATCACAACATTTGAATGTAAAAAACGCCGTCATTTATTAATCATGCAAACATACAGGTAAACAGTTAGGCCCTAAGACAAGGTCAACGATGCCCCGGGCAAGGCATGTGATCATACAATGATTTGAAAAAACAATGCATTACTGTTTGGTGACTTGGATGACGTCCTGGATGGACCAGTTGCATAGGCTTTGCCATGGCGTGCTGGGTCGAATCCATGAGTCCATGTCGCAATCGCTATCCGCTTCCTCTGTATCAGACACGGCACTGATTCTTTCGAAGCTAACTCCTCCGGGCGTGAACACGACAGGTCCCTTGTACTTAGGCGCACTCTGCGAGGTAGATGGGCGGTACCCCAAGCCATATTTGTGTTGCTTCATTGGGATGTCCAAAATCTGCCCCCACTTCTGAGTCTCTCCTGCTTGTACCAACGCCTTGGCTTCTTTATATGAGGAGACGACCACCTCTTGCCCTTCCCTCGTCACTGGAGCTTCTTCTTTAACTTTCACCTCCTCGAACGCCTGGCATAGCGTTTCATGAATCTCCCCATCTACCTCCACGTACTTGAAGGAAGACAAATGACTGACTAAGATGTCCTCTTCACCACACACCGTCACAATACTCCCCTCAACCATGTATTTCAGCTTCTGATGGAGCGTAGAAGTTACTGCCCCAGCAGCATGGATCCAAGGTCTCCCGATCAAACAGCTATATGCGGGCTGAATGTCCATGATGTAGAACACTGTATCAAACACCTCCGGACCTACCTGGATGGGTAACGTTATTGACCCGAATACTGACCTCCTTGTGCCGTCAAAGGCCCTCACTACCAAATCACTAGGTGTGCACAACAATCCCCGAGTATCTAATTTCAACAGAGCTTTCTTTGGTAACACATTCAACGAGGACCCAGTGTCCACCAGCACATGGGATAGAAGAGTGCCCCGGCATTCGATGGAGATGTGCAAGGCATTATTATGATCGCGCCCTCTAGGCGTTAAGTCAAAATCCGTGAATCCCAGTCCATGCCCAGCGTTAACATGTGCCATAACTCCCTCCAGTTGATTAACTGAAATCTCTTGCGGCACGAAGGATGTCTCAAGTACCTTCAACAAGGCATTTCTATGCGCCTCAGAGCACAACAACAGCGATAATATTGAGATCTTTGACGGGGTCTGCTGCAGGTGATCTATAATCTTGTAATCACTTTTGCGAATTAACCTCATGAATTCTTCCACATCTTTGGTTATCGGCTCTTTCTCTTTACTCCCTGAGGATTCCCCCTCAACAACTTTGTTCTTACCTCTGGCAAGCCTCTCTGCTTCAACCTCAGGTGAAGTAAAAATTCTCCCGCTTCGGGTTATACCACCCGCTCCCACTATGTTATCCACGGATCCCGCCGGCGGATCATTCAAGTCAATCTTTTCCCCATTGCAATACACCTCAGCACCATAACTCCACGGGACTGCTTTTGTGCTTTCAAAAGGGACTGGCTTAGCCTTGGCAATAGTAATGGTCGGCCTTTTCGATGATGCCGAAATCGTCACCGATTTGAACGGAATGGTGATCGTAGCAATCTCCATACGCTCTCCAGATTCTGCCTCAACAAACTCCTCTCGCCCCACAGCCCTGTCAAACTGCAAAGTTCCTTCATCAATCAAACGTTGAACTCCCCTCTTCAACTTCTCACAGCCCTCAGGTTGAACCAAACAGTCATCACACTCTTCGCCGCAACCGGGATAGACGCCTCCTTCCAACAAGCGCTGCTTTACGAAACTCAAAGGGGTTCTCAGCTCGCTCACCTCTGAAACCAAGTTCAATTCATCATCCCTCAGGATTGCATTGGCCCCAGCCCCACCATGCTTGGGCATTGGCTGCTGCGTGATATTGGGACCTTCCTTCCCGAAGTTAATAGCCGTACTATCAAGCAAGTCCTGTACTTTATGCTTGAAAGCTAGGCAATTTTCAATATTGTGCCCTGGTGCACCCGAATGGAAGTCAAAGTGCTCATTCACATCATACCCGACTGGTGGCTGGCCAGTTGGTGGTGCCAAGGTCCTCTTCTTGACTAGCTGCAATTTCAACAAAGTTTGGAGGAGTTCTGCATATGATACCGGCGGTACCTCAAATACTCTCCTCGATCGTGGGTTCTGAAATCTGCGCTGATTATTATTAGGCTGCTGCTGAGCCTGCTGCGGTGGTTGTTGTCTCTGCTGCTGAGAAGGCCCTGGAATGGTTACACTTGCAACTTGCGACTGCTGACGCCAATTCTGACCTTTATTCTTTCTTCGAGCACCGTATACAGTGTTGGCATCACTCTGTCTTTTACCTCCAAATGTCTTCTTATTACCTCCTGCGGAACTGGACTCACCCGCTTGAATTTTACCAATCTTCCCCCCGTTTTCAATTCGCTCCCCCATCAATATCAACTCAGAGAAAGTACTCATCGAAAAATTGAGCAACCGATCATAGTACATTCCAGAGAAAGTTCCTATGAACATATCCATCATTTCGCGCTCCACCATTGGAGGGTGTACCCTAGCAGCCAAATCTCGCCATCTCTGGGCGTATTCTTTAAAGCTCTCGCTAGACTTTTGAGACATGCTTTGCAACTGGACTCGGTTAGGGGCGAGATCACTATTATACTGATAATGTCGAACAAAAGCCTCTGCCAGCTCTTTCCAACTCCTGATCTGAGTAGGCTCCAAGCTCATGTACCACTCCAGCGATGGCCCTGACAGGCTATCCTGGAAAAAGTGCATTAGCATCTTTTCATCCTCAGAATACGCATACATACGCCTGTAAAATGCGCGCACATGCACCCTAGGGCATGTATCCCCTTTGTACTTATCAAATGACGGTGCTTTGAATTTCAGCGGGACCCTCAACCCTGGGACTAACCCCATATTAGACATATCCAGCCCAAGAGCATTCTGGCTGGCCAATCCATTCACTTTCTCTTCTAGCAATCTCATCCGATGGTTGTCATCCCTGGCTCTTTCATAACCCTCGTTCTGACCAGAGAACACATCCTCCTGACGATCCTCCCAGCGAGGTACTGCATCATATCCACCATAATCAGCATCGCGGCCCGGACCCGTTTGGACATACCTGGGGTCATACCTCAGATTACCCATCTCTTGGGTGTTGTATGCGCCAGCTCCATATCCAAGATTACCATAGCCACCAAACCCAGCTTTGGCGCCAGCCATGCTGCCATATCCCATATTCACACCATTGAAGCCCTGGTTACCATTGATACCATTCATTCTGACATTCTCAACACCTCCATTGAAACCCTGGTTGACATTACCCACGAATACCCCAGCAGTATCTGCATTGACATTCATATTACCGACGTTCCCACCTCCACCTACAGGACCAGTTTCTCCAGTATTCAAACCGTTCACGGGAATAGCATCAGCACTTTGACGATTCTCAACTCGGGGAGAAGCAGCAATGTTTTCACCATGCGGTGTCCCGTTGTTTTCAGCCCGTGCGACTATCGATTGAACCAGATTCTGCAGCTGCTCTTGTCCTTTGGCGATAGTCTCCATGGTTTGCATGAGCAGGGCCATCCTGTCACACATCTCTTGCATTTCACTCTGCACGTTGTCCATGATCTTCTTCTGATTGATCCTTGTAGAGTAACGGTGGACCCGCTTTTCTGCAATCCTGAAAATACCTGAATTAAAGATGCAGGAGATAAGATACACGAATCACAAACCTGCGATGCAAATATGAGTATGTATGCAAAATGCAATGTGTGTCTGTGCATTAGGGATTATCGTTCCCCGATTCTAGTGTGAGTGTGCCAGTGCAGTGACAGTACTAGCAAGACAGTGATTGGGGCCGAATCATAGAAAACCTCGTTTATTGCAGAGAAATCCAAGAATACAATATCACTGAGTGTATAATAAGATGGCATGACCTCAACCAATAATCCTGGTGATGGTCAGCACTATGCAAATAAAGCATACAAGTTAATACAAGAAATGATCAAGTACTCCCATAAGCCCGGTACTCTTCTATTAACTTCTTGGTCTCTGGATGGCTTGGTCGGGTAAGCATACCCTCAACAAGTTGGTTTCTTCTCTTGAGAACACGTCGCACGTCATCGGCGGTTTCCTCCCATGCCCCTTCTCCGAAGCGATCCTCTAGCTTCCGCTTCTGAGATACAGCTTCGTTCCTGCCTTCAATAGCCTTGTTCAAAGCATTCTGGAGACTGTATCTGGCCATTACCTCTTCTTCATGCTTCTCAACGCTAGCCTTCAACTGCTTCTTGAGGTCGGAAATTTGCTGCTTCAACTTATCTTCCCTCTTTTTATTGTTGGTCAGCGTAGCATTCCATGTCTTATTACAAGAAGAGATTTCTCGGTGAGCAGCGTCGAGTGCTTTCTTTTTGGCCTCCAACATGTCATGGGAGCTCCTGAACTCTTGACCCACACGTTTGCGCTTCTTCTTCTCCTCAGTCAACTCAGCTCCTAGCCTGTTTACTAGTTCGATCTGCTGTTGGAAAGAACGTACAGCCTTATTCTTCTCACTCCTCATCTGAGCTAGCTCCTTTTCGAGCTCTTCATTAATCTTCATCAAGGCTTCCTTTTCTTTCACAACTTGCTCGTAGACCTCCATAGTGACAGTGGTTGGCTCTTCCACCGGAATATGAATAGGGACCGGAGCAGCTGGAAATGGCATCGATATCTGTCTGGCTCACTCTCGGATCCATACTCTGTAGGGTGCATAGGCCTGACAATCATTCTTTCCCAACAGCGGTTTCCCTTTTCTGTTAATATGCACCCAGGCATGCCGAAGCTCGGCTAATAGCTCTCCACTCAAATCACCGGTGAAGTACAGAGATTCCTGTACTTCTTCCTCCTGAGGCGGGTTCTTCAGCGCATATCCAAACTGACGGACGAACAGAGATGGGTTGTAGTTGATGCACCCTTTTCTCCCTATCAACAGAACATTAGGATACCCAGCACAACTGCAAATAAGCTCGGACCCCAACAAGTCTCGATCAAACCACTCAATGTCTTCAGAAGATAGCCTCATCATACGCTCTGGCCAGTCAGATGTAGTTGCACTATCCACAAAAGGTCCCTTCAAGGGAAGATGGCTCTTAAATCACATGTACAGCAAAGGCACGCAACAAGAGACATTCTTGCCTCTCCTGTTCTCATTTCTGTAGTGCATCGAATGGTAGAAGTCTCCAATCAGTGTAGGCACTGGGTTGCCAGCAGCAAACAGATGAAATGCATCCATGTCCACGAAGTTTGGGAAATTGGGAAACAACACTATCCCGTAAATGCATAGAGCCAAAATAGCGTTAAAGACCACCCAACACCCATTCTTGGCGTACTCTTGAGCCTTACCAACCAGAAACTGGAGAGAGAAACCGGGAACCCCTCGCCAAGAAGTCATCAACAACTCAGAAGCATTCATATGCAAGGCCTTAGCTAAATCCTCTAACTTGGGCTCAGCGGCAGAGTGAATAAAAGGAACTGCATTCTGTACCGGCAGCTCAGTAAACTCCACATACTCCTCCATGGTAGGCCCCAAGATAAAGTCGGCAAATGTGAAACACCTCAAAGTCGGGTCATAGAATTGCATCAAGGTGTACAGCCCATTCAATTCATCATCCGTGGATCTGCGAACCAAACTCAACAGCCGTCCATAACTCTGTCTGAAGCTTCTACGGACATCCTCATCAGCAAGAGAAATCAGACCCAGGAGGGGAGTAATATCAGGGATAGGTAGCTTGTACGCAACTGTCATCCTCAAACCCGCCATGATCAATACTCAGAAGTCCAGATACTAGAACCGGGGAATATGCAAATGCACCTGCAGCACAGACACACGTTAATGGGATGCAATGATAATGATTATGCAAACAATGCAATGCAAGCAACATGCAACAGGGACCAAGCGCTATAGCTGAGAAGCCTGAACCATATCAAAAGTCTCAAGATAGACCCTCTAGAATTCCTCAAACTCTGGTCTCAGATAGACCCAACATAAAGCTCCAACATTGGTCTCTGATAGACCCATAACATAACCCCAACTGGTCTCTGACAGACCTCAAACCATAGCTCTGACTGGTCTCTGATAGACCTCACCACCGTCCATAAATACCCTGGATCTCTGATCAAGAAATAACCGGTATCTGAAGGTCTAGTTACCTGCATAACCCCAAACCCTCTCACAGGTGGATGTCCTAGTAACTGACAAAGGTATGGCATCCTATGCGGTCGTCGGCGTCATAGACTTTCAGGAGTGATGATACGATTCCCAGAAGGAGTGGCATCATCAAATCCTGAAGAGGCCTCACTTAGCCAACTTCCAAATGATCGGTCCCCAGAGTCGACAATCCAACTAACCAGCAACCCGAGCCACCCAAAGGGCAGGACAGGAGGCCAACCAGAAGAACCTCGTCTGAGTGTAGATTTCGTGGGACACTAGGACATGCAAAGCACGTGCGCGCCCATTAATCTCTACTCTAAGTCTAGGTGCACTCAAGCCCAGGTCCGGCTTATCTCTCAATCATAGAACACCCGTCACACCCCACAATACAACAATAATAATAATAATAAAATGCTGAAATGTAAATACAGAAATGTAAATCCATACAAAATCCTCGACGGGCAAACAAGCGCTAGGATTGACTCTCTTAAGGGACGTTGGATCCCAAATGCATAAGGAACTATCGCAGTCCTTAGCAGCCAGGGGACGTTGGGTCCCTAGCAGAGTCGCCAGCTGTCGCTACTGCGAAAATCGGCGCCGGCTGACAGAAGAGTCGCCACCGTGCGTTATTTATCCCAATGGAGGGAAAGGAAACGCTCTAAGTAAACCTAACGCAAAGACGGGAAAAGGTATGGTCATCGCAACCAAAACCTGGGTTCGGGAGTCGGTTACGCAAGGGGAAGGTATTAGCACCCCTCACGTCCATCGTACTTGATGGGATCCACGCTTGCTTGGTTTGTACGGATTACACCTCTATCTAAACTAAAGGATGAGGTCTGAAAAGAAAAGAAAACATGACTCGGCAAAGCATCGCACTTCATGCCTACGTATTCCCGTCTGGAACGAGAAATCAGAGTCAACGTAGTTCGCCTAACTACGGGTGAAGGTGGGTGAAGGTTGCTCGCTAGGACATCACATCCTATGCCTACGTACTTCCACACAGCATGGAAGATCAGAGCAAACGTAGTTCGGGCTACGCACGACACAAGTTGTTCAAGTGTCTTTTATGAAAAATCTCACCTTAAACAAGGGTTTTCTTATTGCAAAAAGGTTGATGTTTGTTCAAATCTTTTAACGGAAGAAATGAATTGATCTTTGTTATAACCTTTATTAATGTTTTTCTGTTGTTTTGAAGAAAGAAGAGATGACACTCTACAAATCCTAGGGTTGAAAAAAAGGGGAATAAAATCTACCCTAATGTTATCATGCCTGGGTTAACACCTAATGTCTATCATGCTCCTCTCTTGCACAGAGAGAAACAGAGATCCTAAGGGAATAAACGGAAACAGAAACAACAGATATATACAATAAAGCAGTAAAATGCATGGATGCAACAATACAAGCGAGGCAAGGGAGTCCCACTCAACCTCGAACCTAGAAAACAATAGGCGAAAGTGAACAGAATTCACTTTAAACCCAGCAGGTTAAACAGCAAACAATACAGTCCGGAAAATTCACACAATACATCAAAAAAAAAATAAAACAGCTAAAAGCTAAACAGCAAAAGCAACTCTGCATCAACATCTGCCTTCATCTTCAGGCTTCCAGCAGACATCAGTCTTTATCTTCAATCTCCCAATGGCTTTTCTTCAAGTCCTAACCTCCAAGCTGAGGAATCAATCTCAAGAATAAACTGGGTGTTAAGCAATTAGTTGACCACCAAAGGTGGCAAACATGCTGCTATCAATACAAAGAATATTTCTCTCAAGAGTTCTATCTCTTAAACACTGGCACCAAGCCTTCCAAAGGAAGAGGGTGAGTGTCTTAGAGAGACTCTGCATCACAGAGAAGGATGGAGGCAGTCAAGACCTTCCATGTTTGAGAATCAAGTTTGCTACTCTAGGGCTCTGCCTAACTCCTAAATCCTACAAACTTCAACAGCTGCCAGCAAGAGATACTCCTCATCAACTCTGGAAGTTGGTCTTCATTCTCTGATCTTCAAATGGGCTTCATCATCTCAGACTTCAGCTCAAACCCCAAGTCCCAAACAAACCCAATACCCCTCACAGACAAATCATAACCCTAAAGAGGGCACACCACACAATCAATCAAATATAAGCAATATACTAATAGAAGTAGGGGAATCCTAACAATTTCTAAGGGATCTATCTTATACCCATAACCCCTATAGTCCCATACCCCAAAAATCAAATCAAAATCCCTAAAAAAATTAATCTATCTCACATATGCTCACTTAAAACCCTAATTTTGATCACACTAATCACACCTAAACAAATCACCTAAGTTTAAATTCTAAAATCATGAATTAAATCCTATATACAAGTTGAAGTCCTAAGCTAATCACCCTAAAAAGAATGAGTCCTAAATCTAAAGGGAACTATTAGATCTAAAATCAACAAATTTAAGCACTAAACTAAACTTATTAAAATGCTATTTACAAGAAAAATACACAAAAAATATTAAAACAAAATAAAAGGCTATTTTTATTATTTGGTATTTTTTTAGACAGAATTATTGACCTAGAGAAAAAACAAGAAATTAAAAATATCAATTTTCCCATTTTTTATGATTTTTTAAAAGATCAAAGAATATTAAAGAAAATAAAATCACAAAAAAGAATTAAAATGGGGAGGGGGGTGCCACAAGCAACTTCGCCCAGTTGTAATTCTGATGGGCCTGGGAAGTGGGGGGTGCGAATATCATTATAGCAAGGCCCAGTACGCTTCAGAAAATCAATTGAAAAATAAAAGAAAAAAATGTTAAAACCACAGTGCATTTAGCAATCAATTCCAGTTAAAATTCAATTGGGCTCGCTGATGGGGGATGGGGATATGAATCTGAGTCCAGGCCCATGGTTGCGTTTTAAGTGAAACACATCGTTTCACTTCAGTCTTTCCCTCCGTTTCTCAGCTTTAAACATCAGCCACACGATGAGATTAAAATGTCAAATAATTGAAATGATCTAACGGTGCATGGTCATCGTCCCCAATCAACACCTAGGGTTTCAGGATTCCCCTCTTCCATGCACAAACTTCCACAGCTCGGTTCTCCCTCCTCCCTTAACCAAATCCCTCGATCCCAAAACCAAAAATGGCCTACTCAAAGCCCTCTACAAGATCCTTCACTTGGATTCTGCTGAAACTCATTATATAATCAAGCTCGATGGCTGGAAGTCTTGGACACCATGAATTGCACCTGATGTGCATGGTTATCAAACTTGCTGAAACTACCCTAGAGTGATCTATGGGTTATGGTAATCATGCTGAACATAAGAACTAAGATCATAGTGCCCTAACCTAGGAGTTATAGATCAAGAAAGTTGAACTGCCCTAATCCTAACCTTCACCAATGGCCATAACAGATGGGGTACATATTCATCTATCTAAACCTAACACTTTTACACTAATAATCTAACCTAACAACACCTAATTATGGAGATAGAAATGAAATCACCAACCTGCTTAGTAGCTATGGTAGAGGTGGTTACAGTCCGATCCAATGCTTGTAACCCTTCGAGGATGATCTTTACTTGATGAGAATCTTTTTGTTTGCAACAAATATGATGATGAGTGCTTGGATTCTTGGCTGCAACTCTGGTGCACAATCTTGAGTTTTGGGAAAAATCTCCTTAAACCTCCATTAATGGACCTTGCCTCGTGCTCATTCACACTCACAATATACCAAAGACTGAAAATGAAGAACTCTCTTGAACAGAAAATGGAAGATTATGATAATTCTCTCACTTTCTTACAATGGAAGCAACCATAGAATTCTCTCTCTTCTCTCCCTCTTTTCACCAACCCCTTACACCAATGATCCACACTCCTTTTATAGATGATGATGGACAGATCTAGAAATTTCTGGATGCTTCTAGGATGACTCTAGAATGTGGTGGAAAGTTCATGAAAATCTCACTTGATGACATGTTGAAAATATCACTCATCTCATGCATACACCTTTCTAAACTTTTGTCAAAATCTCTCCTCATGAGATATTGAAATGGTGTGTGTGAAAAAAACAAGCTCCTTGCCTTGAAATTCACCTTGTGCCAAGTTTTCCATACTTGCCTTATTATGCAAGTAACAAAAATACAAAGCAAGTCCAAAATTTAACCCCTAACTCAAAAAAGTGGCTGAACCAATGTCTTTAAAATGATGTTTGGAATCAATTTGGTATATTGGATGACCCATTTTGGATTTTTAGACCTCTCAAACCAATTTTTCATTTCAACTTTTTCAACTTATATGCCTTTTTTAAGTCATTTTCCACCAACTTTGGTCAAGTCTTGTTCTATTCATTTACAAACTTCCATGACTTCTTTTCTAGACTTAAAATGACATTTTGGGAAACTTTGATGTTGTGAAGTTTTTCATTTGAAGCTCCCTTGTATGAGTTTTAGGCATAGGCTAAGAATGACCTGTAATCCTCAGATGACCAAAATACCCTTTGCTTGCCAAGACCATAAGTAGAGTTACACAAATCATGTGAAGGCATACCATACCTTTATAGAAAGATAAGACAACAAGAAACAACTCTCATGTTGGCCAGAAATCCATTTGAAATCTCCTTGAAGGTCAAAAGTTGCTTGGAAGACACACAACTTTCACAGACAAATTTCAGTGCCCTCAGATGACCTGTAACTTGCAAGAGCCATAACTTGAGTTCTATAAATCATCTTGATGACTTCCACCACTCAAATTAATGCTATGAAGATACTATACAAGTTTCATGTGGACCAGAAGTTCATATGAAGCTTTCATCTTGAGTTACACTGCTTTGAAGTTTGACCTAAATCAGGGGATTTTACACTGAAACCCTAATTTGGTAACATCCATTTCTCCTTGACTCCTCTTGATCTTTATTTAGCACAACATCATATCCACATCCATGTAGAAAATAATGAATCCCACATTCTTCAAATGATCCTTGATGCCCTTCAAAACAATCCTTTGACCTAGGATTGACCTAGTGTTGACCCAGACAAACCCTAGTTGACTGACTTCACCTGAGGCTCTTGCAATCATCCCAATGACTTGGTTCTCCTCAAAAATGATCATCTAGGCTCTTCATAACATCCATACACACCTCATTATCTTTGCTCATGGTTCACACTTCTTCTGATGATCCCCAAATAACCCCAAGATAGGAGAGAACTCACTGATCAACCTGTCAACTCTTTGAAGCTCAAATTCTTCTCTGATGACCTGAGTAGTCTTGATTATGAATGAAACCCTTGAATATGCCTATTGAGATGAGAATAGCACTTGATCCCCTGATTAAGATGGCTTGCCTATGCTATGCAATGCAGATGAATACACTATGTATATGATGACAATGCAAATGACTATGCAATTGAAACATAAACCTAGGTTAGAAAAGGTTGGGAAAATTTTGGGGTGCAACACTTCCCCCCTTTTCACCCGTAGTTAGTCGAACTACGTTGACTCTGACTTTCCCATTGCACGAGGGAGTACGTAGGCACAGAGCGTCGATGCTCTGCCGAGTCACTTCTCCTTTCTTTTTCTTTTGTCCCTTGACCTTTAGCTAGATAGTTTCAACACACCCTTTTAGATAGACAACAATGTGTGGATCCCATCGAGTACGACAAACGTGAGGGGTGCTAATACCTTCCCCTTGCATAACCGACTCCTGAATCCAGACATGGTTGTGATGACTTTGTCTTTTCCCTTTTCCGTCAGGTTTTTCCGATGGTTTCCTTTCCCTCTCTTTGGGATAAATAACGAAAGTCGCGACTCTTCTGTTTTTTTCGCCGGTTGTTTTTCGCAGTAGCGACAGCAAGCGACTCTGCTGGGGACAGGAATATGCCCTGTGCGAGTCAATCCTAGCGCTTGTCTGTTTACCTTTGGGTGTTGTACATGTGTACTTTATTTTTTTTTTCATTTTACTTTCCCGCATTTATTCTCCGCATCATATATCATTTCTGCTGTGCTGTGTGGGTGGGAAGATCTGATGAGTGATAAGCCAGACCCAGGCTTGAGTACATACCTAGCATTAGTAGTGGAGATTAGTGGGGGGCCTGTTTGCTTAGTAGACATAGTTCCCCATGAAATTCACACTCAGACGAGATTCTCTTTGATGACTTCCCAACTGGCCCTTAGGGCTCGGCGGGAGGTTGGATCTGAGGATTGTCGACTTTGGGAACCGATCATTTGTGAGTCAGCTAAGTGAGGCCTCTTTAGAAGATAATTATGCCAAACCAGAAATGGTGAACGTATCATCATTTCTTGAAAGTCTGTGGCGCTGACAAACGCATAGGATGCCATACCTTATCAGTGAATAGGTCCACACCTATGAGTGGGACTGCGCTTATGCAGGAAACTTTTACCTTCAGATTACCTAGTTTTCTCTATAGTTTAAATCTGGATTATTGGTATCAGTTGGTTTCTATCGGAGCAGTGCTATGTTCTTGCTGAAGTAGAGCTTTGATTTTCCTCAGTCTACAGCACAACATTCTTGATCCCTTGTGTGTTGCATTAGCATTTTTCATTTTTGCATTGCATTTGCATTTCATTTTTGCATATCCATCCTCAACAAGAACAGGGAGCTTACCCGTCTTTTGTCTGCTTCGTCAGTTGATTTCTCGACATTCGCATTGGATTTGGTTTAGCTTCTGAAAGGATCATGAATTCAGAAGAGCAGAACTTGGTTGTGACGAGGGCAGATTTTGAATTAATGAAGAATCAGTTGAGTCAACTCGTGGAAACCATGTCATCTATGACTAGAGGAGAGGCCGGTGTTCAGAGGACACCAGTGAACAATGTTGCTCAAACTCATCCTGTGCCGGTTCCTGTTGAAGAGCATCCCATTGCCAGAGATAGAGATTTTTCTTCTCTTCATGACACAAAATATCAGAGTTTCACTTTCCCTGTGCCGGATTCTCAAAGGACTGTTCCCAAGGCTAACGTTGAAGACCCGCAGACTGTTGAGTTTATGGAAAAATTTCAACTGTTGGAAGAAAAGTTGGATGCCCTGATGAGTCAGGATACTCTTAATCTGAGTGTTGCGAGCATGTGCCTGGTGCCAGGTCTTGTGATGCCGCCGAAGTTTAAAATGCCAAATTTTGAGAAGTTCAAAGGAGATAGTTGTCTGAAGTAGCATCTGGTAATGTTTTGTAGGAAAATGACCTCACATGTTCACAATGATCAGCTTATGATTCACTGTTTTCAGGACAGTCTGAGTGGAGCATCGTTGAGTTGGTATATGCAGTTGGAGAATGGTTGTATCCGATCATGGTCATATTTAGCCAATGCCTTTGTGAAGCAATACAACTACAATCTCAACATGGCTCCTAGTCGCGTGCAGTTGCAAGAACTATCTCAAGCGGACAATGAATCCTTCAGAGGGTATGTGCAAAGATGGAGAGAGTTAGCCGCTCGTGTTCAGCCTCTACTTCAGGATAGAGAGTTAGTTGATATATTCTTGAGTACCTTGAAAGGTCATTACTTTGACAAGTTAATCAGCGGTGGAATGTCAAACTTTGCTGACTTGGTGATAATGGGTGAACGTGTCAAGAGTGGAATCAAGAGCGGAAAGATTCGAAACATCCCCTATACCTCAGTTGAGGAGAATGAGTCAGTTGTGAGTTCTCAGGAAGAATGGGAAAGAGGAAGTGACGTTCTCTCAAAATCTCCTATATCTCAAGTTCAGTTTTAAGATACTTCAAGTGTTTAGAGTCAGCAGTCTGTTGGGTCTGTGTATCAGGTATCTGTTTCTCGCCCGAGTCAACGGTCATACCGTCATCAGCCGCATCAGCACACTACACGAAGACCCAAGAAACCAGAAAGGCATTTTACTCAGTTGCCAGTATCGTACAGTCAGTTGTTGCCGGATTTGATCAGAGGTGGGTTGATAGTACCGAAGAACATTAATCCAGAGATCCCGCCATATCCGCTAGGCTTCGATATCAGCGCTCGCTGTGAATACCATACTGGGGCACAGGGCCATTCAACGGAAGATTGTAAGGTGCTTAGGAGCCAGGTTCAGGCTTTGCTGGATTCCGACAAGATCTCAGTCACGTCTCAGTGTGTTCAAATCAATGATCTTCTCTTATCTAGGCAAGCGGGTGTATCGGCTCAGGTTTTGGAGGAGTTCACCGAGAGCATTTGTTCAGAAGAGTATCAAACTGAAGACTCAGTTGAAGGCTGTATCCCTGTGTAGGATTTTGTTCATTACTGTGTGCTAACCATCGCCCGGCTTATTGGTCGAGGTCACTCTGTTTGTATTCAGTTATTCACGGATGGTGTGATGGTTATCCCGGATTGGATCTTGGGTTCTTTCTTACCTCAGTGTTATTCTGAGATTTCCCTGTTGCATGTTTTTTGCATCTTGCATATTATTTTTGTGTAACAGGTACCTCAGAGCTATTAATCTGACTTCATGTACTCCGCTAGTTTGTTGCAGGTTATACAATCAGATACAGGAATTCCTGCAAAGTCATGGAGCAAGTTCAAGCAGAGCTGAGAGAAGTTAAGAGCCAGATGGGGCAATTCATTTTGGATATACAAGCGTTGCGCTTGGATCAGAATGCGCTCGGAGAGGAGGACAAGCAGTTGAAAACTCAGGTGGGCTTAATCATGGAAGTGATAAGGAGCGTGCTCCGAAAAGAAGGTGATCAAATGCCTGAGGCTTCCGCAAAGATGCTTGCGCCACTTCTGTCTGTGGACCCTTTACCAGAGCGTAATGTGTGTCAGAAATCCGTTGTGCAGCCGGAGGTTCCGAAATTCCCGTGTCATCAGCTGCGCTCCGTTTCTTAGGAGAATCCCAGGATTAGAAGATATGGTCAAAGTATAAAATCACAAGATAGAATCTTCGATCAGATCCCTATGGATTATGCTCAATTGGCGCAACTCTTGCTCCAACTTCAATTGGTTAAGCCTCAGACTTTGGATCCACTTACTGGCCGACCACCACCGGGCTTTGATGTCAATGCTTATTGTGATTTCCACTCTTGGGGACAGGGGCACAACGTCGCGAACTGTAAAGCTTTTAAGCATAAGGTTCAGGACCTGATTGATTCGAAGACAATTGAATTCACGCCGAGCGGCATGAAGGTATTAGGCGAATTTGCTCCCTGTCGTAAAAAAGAGATGGATACTCCTATTCCCTTGCCTAAAGCTGCAGCAGGTCAAGGATATATCCTACAATCTTTGGTGTCAGAATCCCCCTGCCCACAGTTGCTGCCTATTCCTGGATCAAGTTTAAGGATGAAAGTGCCTGAAAAGGAAGAGTCCTCAAGAGTCCAAACCCATCCACTGGATGTATCTGCTGTTCAGAGTCCGCGACCTTTTGGGTCTTCGCAGCAAAATTGTCGCCAGATTCAGAGTAGGCCCCGCAACAACAATCTGAAAAGAAGGAAGGCTTCTCTGTGTCCAGTGCCTATGTCACGTCGTTCGTATGATTGAGTTTGAAGACTTCAAGGGTCGCATTCCTGAAGCAGCTAATCAGTGTGAAAGCCTAGTTCCCAGAAGCTGACAATTTTCGTTTTATCCTGTTATTTCTTTATGTTTGTAATTTCCTTTACTATTTAAAGTGCAACCTCATTCGTAAAACTTTTTGTTTTCAATTGATATTAATGAAATGAATATGCATGTTTTGATTCAATCCATTCATGTTCACTAATTGCTTTTTACAGATGTCATACGCCTGTTTAAGCGGAATCCGGGGAGGATGACAAAGTTTAATGACGTGCAAGCTTCCGATTGTATTCTTTTGAAATAAAACTTGTTGATGATGTACAGGCATTGTTTCAAATTCCTAAACACCGGAGATATAAGGATGACAATCCCTTGTCAACCCCTTTGAGCCTAGTAGTAGGAGTTCTTTTCTGAAAACGAAAAACCCTAAATTTTAACCCGGGGCGGGGTAGGTGTCAACTAATTTTGGCCGAGCATCTAAATCAAAAAAGGAGTTGTTCCCGTTCGAGGATAAATCACACCTGTATAGGTCGTGCCTACAGAACCTCAATGGTTAAACCTTACCGATCAAGGAGTGAAACAGTCACGTTATTCCCCAAAGAGTCAGACAAGCCAATGTCGCGCGATTTGTTCAAGAAAGAAAAATAAAAGAGAGAAAAAGCCCGCTAAGTCGAATCTTGAAAACAAGCGACTTAGGCAAAAATTAGGGCATCCCGCTGGACTTTGAAATCAAAAGAAGCTTGAAAGAGCCAGTCCAGGCAAAAGTTAGGGAAATAAAAAATGATGATGAAAAACAAGTCGTGTGATTCAGGCACCAAGGACGAAAAAAGCGAGTGATTGTCACTCTAAAAACTTGTGGTTTCTCGAACCATCACTCCTGTCATTCAACCTCTGAGAGGTGAGCGCTAGTGTCGAATTAGCTGAATATAGGATTGGAGAACATCACGGAGAATGGGTGGGTTAAAATAAACTTTGACCCTTTATCCTTTCCTTGTAAACCGTGAACCCGACCAAGTTACAACCTGAAAAAGTCCTAATTGAAGCAGGTTTGTTTCGAAAGCATACTTCGGTAAAGATCACATCGAAACTGACTCCTAAAAGGATTCCTCTTACAGTTTTGTACTAATGTTGACATGTTGATAAATGATTTATTCACTTTATGTCACAGATTTTTTCCAGTGAACAGATTGGAATTTCAAAACTGTCATATGCATTGGATTTGATATATCTTTTATGCAGGACAACTTGTTTTACTTGCGAGTAAGCGATTAATAGCAGAAAATTTTCCACAATGGAAAGATTGATCAGGATAGAATGCGGATTGCCTGAATATTCCGTCAAACTGGGGCAAGTTATATTAAATGATCATAGCATGGGAGTCAGCCATCCAGAAGTCAGTTAATCTAAGGCAGTCAAGTCGAGATTTGATGAATCTCTCGCAGCTAAGAAGCACTTTCCCAACAGATTAGCCAATCAGGGGCAAAGTCATTGTAAGACTGGGGCACGCCACCCCAAAGAGCGCATAAGTTATTCCTTATCTGTGGGGTAATTAATATGAAGTACCTCTCCGAGGTTCAAGGTGTTTAGGCAGTGCATATCAAGTCGTCGGGGTATGAGATTTCATTTCCTTTTGAGGAATATCCCTACAGAGATCCCAACAGGCTGGGGCAAATTCAGAAGCGTAGGAATTGTTCCTCTCCACGTCTTCAGAGCTGTTCAAGCAGGTTCATCTAACCTTGCAAGTGCAAGACGAATGTCAGGAAGTCGTGTTACTATCCCTTGACCTTTCAACCAAAACCACTGAGTTCAGACAGGATATTTTTCCAGCATCAGTCGTACCTGATCCTTTGAAGATCCAATTCCCTTTGGTACGATGGAAGACTTCGTCTGTTTTCTCCAGCA
Organism: Lathyrus sativus; assembly: GCA_963859935.3. NCBI lineage: Eukaryota > Viridiplantae > Streptophyta > Magnoliopsida > Fabales > Fabaceae > Lathyrus > Lathyrus sativus. Next base: position 252,946,092 of record OZ012739.1, read on the forward strand.
AAAGTCCAATTATCATTAGCACACGTAAGCTATCTCCAGTAGAGTCTAAACATACTTGGCACATTTGGTTACCCCCAGCGGAGTTGGTTTCACCTTCCCAGCATTTATTTTACTGGGATAGTTCAGTTGTATCCAGTTTTCCTCGGCGGCCCGAGCCTGCATCTGCATCTTTGCATGTAGTTATCATATTTGCATCATCCTTGCATTTCATCCTCAAATGCGTAGCATTTCCATTTTGTATAGAGCATTACGCCATATTCAAACATACGCATATGCATTCGAAGCATAAGCCAGTTTCTGTCAGCCATCCGTGGCAACTTGAATCACTTCGCATTCGATACAAGGGCATTTATCCCGCAGCTTTGTTCAGATAGCTCAACGGTTTATTTGGGTTTCAGATCATATGACGGTTATGTTTTGTCCATCAGTCCTCTGATGATGGCATCCCCAAGCAGGGTTCCTTTGTCCATCAGTCCTCTGATGCCAACAGTTTCTCTTCCCGTCAATCCCGATTGATGATGTGTTTCTCTGAGCAGATTTTCTTTCCGTCAATCCTTATTGGCGACGTGTTTCTCCAGCAGATTTTTCTCTCCGTCTATCCTTAAATGACGTGAGCTTCGGATGTGGTTTTCTTTCCGTTTATTGGATGAGATGGCGTTTTAGGAGGGTTTTCGTGCTGTCAATTCCTATTGATGTTTTGACTCTTTGAAGAATGATTGGTTTCCTTTGTTGGTAATTCCTATTGATGACATGGCTCTTTGAAGAGGGTTTTCTTTCTGTCAATTCCTATTGACGATGTGGCCCTTTGAAGATATTTTCTTTCCATCAACTCTTATGGACGAAAGAATTCTGCAATTCGATGAACGGTTTTCAAGGGTGTATTTGGTGTCTTTCCGTCTACTATCAGACGATGTGAGTATTTGGTGTCTTTCCGTCTACCATTAGACGACGTGAGTATCTCTTTCTGTCTATCCTAAGATAGTGTGAACTTTTATTTGGTGTCTTCCTGTCTACGTTTAGACGATGTGAGTATTTGGGAGTCTTTCCTTCTACCATTAGACGATGTGAGTATTTGTTTTTCTTTCTGTCTACCATTAGACGACGTGAGTATTGGTTTTCTTGTTGTCTATCCTTAGACAATGTGAAGGGATCAAGTGCATGTTGAGCCAGCTTTCAGCGGTGACTTTCCGTCTACTTTTAGACGATGTGAGTATTTGGAGTCTTTCCGTCTACTTTTAGACGATGTGAGTATTATTCTCTTCCTGAGGTGAAGCTACCAACTATGTGTTGATCTAGCCTTTTGTTTTGATGTCTATGGCGTTACACAGATGACTGGCAGTGACGTCAGGTGTTCTTTATCGGATGATCAGTCAGCCGATTTCCGCTGCAATTGTCTGCGTTTAGTTTTCTGGATATTTGTTCCCCAATCAGAGTGTTGCAGTTTATTTCTACGGTTGGAAAATTTCTGGGTTCTTTGGTATTCAACCATCTTTTACCTTGATTGTTTGAAAGTCGTTTGCTTTTCATCCACTCAGGTCCAAGTCGTTTGAATAGGGGCAGCTGTTGCACCCCAAAATTTGCCCAACCTTTTTCTTTAGCTGGCTTGTGTTTCATTTCATTTTTGTTCTAGCATTTGCATTGCATAGCATTTTTCATTTAACAGTGGATCAAGAGGTTGTGCAAAGCAAAAGGAGTCTACTCAGAGTTTTGAGCCTAAGCAAGGGTTGTTACTCAAGTTTGAATGGTCATCAGGTCATCTAGAAGTGGTCATTGTCCTTTGAAAGGATTGATGGATGTATGTGGGCCAGCTCCTAACTTGGAGGCCATTTTAAGAGCATCAGAGGGTTGTGAATGCATAATTATGGATATAAGATGTTGAGAGAGCTCATTGAGTGCTTTGAGAGCCATCTGGAGCTTATTCAAGTTGTTGTGTGAGGTGGAAGAAGCCACAGTCAAGAATGTGGCATCTAGGGTTTTCATCTGGTAAATCCTCAATTAACTGGGAAATTGAAGGAGGTTACAACTTAATTCCAAGTCTCTATGGTCATGGGATGTTGTGTTGAGATGTATAATATTTCATTTCAATATCAATTCATCAAGAACCAGGAGTGTGAGAAGTTACTAAATTAGGGTTCTCAGAGTAAAATCCCCTGTTTAGTTCCCAACATCAAGACCACCTATCTCAAGATACAAGTCTCGTCTCAACTTTTGACCAACACGAAACTTGTATATCATGTTCTTAGCTTTCTTTTGAGTACTAGAAGTCATTCATTTAATTACTAGAACTCAAGTTATGACGCAGACAAGTTACAGGTGCTCAGATGAATGTGATTTTGGTCAATAAAAGTTAACCAACTTCCAAGCCATTTTTGAACTAGAAGGATGTTTCTCCTTAACTTTTGATGAACAAGAAAGTTGTTCCTCATGATCTTATCTTTCCAAAGAGTACTAGAAGTCTTTCATCTGATTTGTAGAACTCAAGTTAGGGGTATTTTGGGAAAGTGAGATTATAGGTCATAAAATTATAGGTCCATTTCACCAACTTGCACACTTCAGATGGAGATTTTTCGAACATCAAACTTGCCCCAAATGGTGTCAATTGTTCAACCAAGCCTGGAGAAGCCATGAATTTGGCTTGGAATGGTGAATTCCTAAAGTGATTTTCATGGAAAAAGCCTTAAAATGAGAAAATTGGATTTAATTCATTATGGATCTTTTTGTGCAAGTAGATACATATTTTGAGTGCAAATTATATTTCAAACACAATGGCAATGATAGAATTTGAATTTGGTGAGTTTTGATGAGCCATTTTCAAGCTTTCTTCAAGCTTAAGTCACACTTGTAATATCAACCATTGAGATCAAACAAGGACTAAATCCCAGCCATTTACATTCTCATGTTACCAGCAAGTGATTTGCATCATTTTGGAGCCAAATTGGAAGGATTTTTCGTGCACATGGCAAAGGAAAAAACTCAAACTCCATGGATATGCAATTAGGATCTAGGGACTGCCATTGGGCTTTATTCCTTTGCAAATCCATTGCATAAAAGCTTTCCATCATGAACAAACTCTCAGAACACGAATTGGGTGAAGAATTGGAGCTAGAGCATTTTGAAAAAGTGAAGGAAATTCAAAATACGATTTCTGAGATTTAGCAAGATTCAAGCAAAATTAAAGGTTGCAAAGGCTTCATTGAAGATCACTGGACGTTTCTGGATCCTTTTCTTCGAGTTTAAGCATCAATTGAAGTTTTAGTGGAAGTTCTCCACTAGGTATTTTCAAATCAACCTTACTATCTGAAAATGCCATGATTCCCTGCCATTTTGGCATACTTGAGACCTAGATAACATGTAGATCAGTAATCACTAAAACAAACTTGCATTTGTGATGATTGTTGGATGAAGCTCCAAACTGTTTTGATCTGGTATGGCTTGTTCTTATGATGTTTTGCTTAATTCTTGCTTGATCTGTGATCTCCATAACCTATAGATGATTTCTGGACCAAATTGAGTGAGGTTTGTGAACTTTTGGTTTTGATGAGCAAATCTGTTTGTCTTCGATTTGAATTGGCTGTGAAGAATTAAGGAAAACTAGCCATTGATTCGTGATCCTCATGAGTTGTAGATCAATTTCCATATAAGTTTTGTTGAGTTTGGCCAAGTTTTTCTCTGTGCATTGTTCCCCTCGCCGGAGGAGACGACCAGAGTCTTCTCCAGCCACCACTGCAAGCTTCCCTCCATCTTAGGTTTGAATTGAGGAAGATGATCCCCTGACCGTTAGATCTGGCTGACTGTGTGGACTTGTTATCCTCATCCAACGCGTGAGATTTGTTTTCATCTAGGGTTTGACTATTTTAATAACGTGGCTGTGTGTAGGACGTAGGATCTGAATACTAATTGAACCAACGCGCTAGATTAAGACCTATGGTGGTCTTCATTTAACTTGGCGCACATGATCATCAGATTTTCCATTTAATTGTGAATTGGACTTGGGCCATGCTTGCTACCTGCACCCCCTTTTCTGGGCCCATGCGTGTTTTGAACTGAATCTTCTTGCTGTATTTTCTATGAATAGTTCCATTTTATTTCTGTTTCAATTTAAATCATTAAAAATAGTTCCAATGTTCCTAAAATCACATAAAAATATTTTCTATAAAATTTGAGATGTGCTTTATTTTTAGGATATTTTTATTTTATTTTTTGATTTTATTTTCAATTTAAAAAAGGATTAAACATTGGATTTGTTTTAAATGGATTAAATTGTGACATGGTTTGTTCTTTTTAGGACCATTTTGCCTCTGGTTGGTTGACTTTAGGGTTGACTTTTGGTGCTTTTCTTTTGACCCTCGATTCTCCCATTTCAAAGTGGTACATCTTGAATAATATTTTCTTTTGATGGTGGTTTTAAGGGATATTTGCTTTTAGCTTTTGGCCTCTGTTTGCCAACATGTTTATCTTCCTTGGGCATTTTATTTGATCATTTTTGAACCATTTTCCTATTTTTGAGGAAACTTGCAAGTCAAGTTACCTCCAAGGGAGGTTCACACATGTACCTTGACCTGGTTTGACTTGGATATGACATTTTTGGATCCTTTGAACTCTCAATGCCTTTTGTTTCATGTTGTTAACATGTTAAGGATGATGTTTGTTCAATTTTAGGTCATGATATTGTTTCTTCCTTGTTCATTTGTTTGTTTTCTTTTGAACTTTAAATTAAGGTTTCAATGTGTAGCTTGTTTGCATTCCTTTATGTTTTTATTTGCATTTCTTTTTGTTATGCTTTGCTTTTACTTTTAAGCTTTCCGCGGGTTGTATTTCGTAGTAGCGTCAACGGTATCTTGCATAAAAAGTAATAAATTGCGGTAAAAGATTAATTTTACGATTTAATAAAGATTGTCAAAGTTAAGGTTCAGTAATCATTTTGCTTGTATATGTTCGATCAACAATACACATAAACTCCTTTAGATGATAAACACATTCACAACATCCTCTGAATGTGATTATTTCTAACTCACATTGTGATTTTTCCCATTTTGATCCATTGTTGATTTCTCACACAATCTATCAAAATGACAACATTTAGGTTTAACATTTTCATGAACAACCACATTCAAAACTATTTCTAGCTTAAGAAAATAGAGGGATGAAAACCTAGGTCAAAACTTTGAAAATATCTTTCAATCATAAACCAACACAAAGAGTTATAAATAAAGCAAGGTTTTCACCATATATTCATCATCCAAGAGTTTACAAATGAAGATCATCCATATACATATAAAGCTTAATGATCACCTACATCTAACCTTGACAAAATGAAGAACTTAGCTACTCATTTTCATGGTAGCTTGCACAAGAAGTTTCGGAAGAAGGTTGATGAACATCCGAGTTGAAGAATCCAACTTGGATGAGAATCCACCTTCTTTTTGTAGAATAATGTTAAGAGATGAAGAAATGAGAGATATTGGGTTTCTAGGTCACAAAAATCCCTTTTGGAGCAGAACTAGTAAAAAAAAATATTGTGTGGTCTCAAAAAGTACATATAGCTACTTACAGAAAAAGTTGTTGTCCTGTCACGCTCGCGACCTTGTTCGCCTAGCGAGCTAACAGCGAACGTTCGCTATAGCCTCGCCTAGCGAACATGCTAGCGAGGAATGAGGAAAAGATTCTGGAATGCTTCGCTACTTGCTCGCTAGGTGCTCGCCTAGTGAGTTCTTCGCCACCTTCCTCGCTGCCAGCAAATGATGCCAATTTGATTATGTTCAAGTCTGGGAGTGTTCGCTAGCAGCTCGCTACGAGCTCGCCTAGCGAACAGCTCGCTGCAACACTCGCCAGATGTTAGCCTAGCGAACATGCTTTTGCTCTTGTTCTTTCTTGATTCCTTTGTCAACTTTCTTGTGTCTTCAAATTCTACTCTTTCATGCTCAAATACTGCACAATAACACACAAATTTAAAGGACCAGGAGCATTTCACATCATATTGCATATCAACAAAAGCAAGGCGGTTTTGAACCGAAATTAGACAAAAAAGAGCGAAAGATGCCCACATTTGATAGCTCAAATAACCATAATTGTGCATCTAACAGTATCAACCTCGACCTGCTGAGAACAACTGCCACCTGCTACGATTTTGAACTGCTAAGGATAGGGCAATCTCAACCTGCTGAGAACAATTGCCACCTGCTGCGATTTTGAACTGCTAAGGATAGGGCAATCTCAACCTGCTGAGGATAATCCTGCTGACGTACAACAAAGAAAGACACCAATAATGTTTTATATGTGAAATAGCTACCTCAGTTACCACTCATGATACTTGCTGCTCAAGCAAAGCCAACGCTTTCGTTATGCTCTATAAAGCCTCTTGCTTTTACCTGCAATGTTTACCAAAAAAACAGACATTTCGCAAACAAAACAGTAAAACGAACAAGAAAAAGAAAGCTCTTTGACTGAAGTGAACAATTTATTGATGAAAGACCTTTAAATAGGCGAATTACAATTCAGATGCAATTCTTGGAAAGAGGTAATTTCTCAAAAGAAGGCAATGTGGAAACTGATAACCACCATGTCTCAATTCAGCTATGACTTGTATGTCTTCGATGTTCCCCATGTTTCGCCTTCTGACAAGACTGACTGGATTGATTCCTTTCCTTCAGGATAACTGCTCACAAGCTTACAGATCGAATGCAGACCGTGATCATTTGCTTTTTGAATCCCTAACTTTTTCCTGGACCGCCCTTTCGGGTTTTCAATCCACCGGGATACCCATTTTTGCCAAAGTCGCCTTTTCAGGTTTTCAACTTTGTGGGTTTATTCCTTTTTCTTTTATCCCTAATATTTTCCCGAACCTTTTCTTTTTGTGGTTCTCTGGGATGCCCCCTTTTTGCCTGGACTATTCTTTTTTCTGTCCAGCGGGTCTCTTTTAAGCAAAGTAGTTTTTAACGACGTCCGCATTCACAAGAAACGACAAATCTTCACCATCCATGGTAGATAGCAATAAGGCTCCGGCAGAGAAAACCTTTCTTACCACATATGGACCTTCATAGTTAGGATTCCACTTTACCCTGTGATATGTCTAAGGAGGAAGGATCCTTTTCAGCACCAAATTACCCGTTTGGAAGCACCGAGGACACACTTTCTGATCAAAGGCTTTCTTCATCCTACTCTGGTACACCCGGCCATTAGCAATAACCGCCAATCTCTTTTCGTCAATCAAGCTCAGCTGATTCAACCTGGTTCGCACCCACTCTACTTCGTCAAGCTTCACATCCGACAATACCCTTAAAGAAGGAATCCCAACTTCCAATGGCAGGACCGCTTCCGTACCATATACCAGTGAGAAAGGAGTTGCCCCAGTTGACGTGCGCACCGAAGTACGATAACTGTGAAAAGCAAAGGGCAACATCTCGTGCCAGTCTTTATAGGTGACCACCATGTTCTGCACAATCTTCTTGATATTCTTGTTAGCTGCCTCAACATCGCCATTCATCTTCGGACGATATGGAGAAGAGTTGTGATGTTCAATTTTGAAACTCTGACACAGTTCCTTCATCATTTTGTTATTCAAATTTGAACTATTATCAGTAATGGTCCTTTCAAGAATCCCATAACGACAAATGATGTCCTTCTTTATGAATCAGGCGACCACCTATTTCGTGACATTGGCGTAGGACGCTGCTTCTACCCGCTTCGTAATGTAATCAATCGCAACCAGGATGAAGCGATGTCCATTAGAAGCAGTTGGCTCAATCTTCCCGATCACATTGATTCCCCACATAGCAAAAGGCCAAAGAGATGTTAACACATTCAGAGGAGTTGGTGGCACATGCACCTTATCCGCATAAATCTGGCATTTATGGCGTTTTCTGGCGTATTTGAAGCAATCAGATTCCATAGTCATCCAATAATACCCAACTCTCAACAATTTTCTAGCCATTGCATGTCCATTGGCATGAGTGCCGAAAGAACCCTCGTGGACTTCCTCCATCAACAGGTTTTCTTCAAGTTCATCAACACAGCGCAGCAAGACCATGTCGAAATTTCTCCTGTAGAGCACATCTTCTTTGTTTAGATAAAAGTTACAGGCTAACCTCCTCAAGGTCCTCTTATCTCTGCTGGATGCCCCATGTAACACGGTGGGAGAACTGACTTGGTGTTTTTGTTTGACAAAAACATGTGCGGATAGCAAGAGTCGCCACCGACTTTTATTTTATCCAATAGGAAAGGCTATAAAAAAACAGGAAAGACCTTTTTGAAAAGATTTCGAGTACGGGGGGTAGGTTATATAAAGGGAAGGTGTTAGCACCCTTTATATCCATGGTTATCCATTGGCTCTTAGTTACTTAGCTCACTTGTTTGTTTGAAAAGTTATGTGAAATGTATGTTTAGAAAAGATTTTCAGAAGTTCTTTGTAGTGATCCTCGTATGGATGTATACAAAGCCTTGAGTTTGGAAATATTTTGAAAGTGGGGTGTAAAGAATGTTTTTTTGAAAAAAGTGAGCAAGTATTTAAGTGCTACCTACCCTAAGTTTGTAAGGTCTTTCTTGTTATTTATTTCCTTTAATGGTAAGATTGTCCTTACTATTAGAGAGTAAGTAGTCTATACCTTGGATGTTAAGGGATGGGCGTAGGGTCATCGTATGGTCAAAGAAGGCAACATGTAGGGGTGTCTTAGTAATTCGAAGGGACTATCGTCATTTTTGTAGGGTCATCGAGGGAAAAGATCATTTATTCCGTAAGCAACTTCGAAGGGACTATTATCCTTTTAACTTTAAAGGGACTTGATGATTTATCTGTTTGCAGGGACATCGCTTAAGACACCCCTACGTTCGAGGGACTTGACCATATTAAGGCAACTAAGAGGGGTAACCCTAGGAGGTGTAGATGGCGATCGTAGAATGATCGACTTATGTGTGTGAGTGATTATTTTCAGATATTTCTTTTATTATTGATTCTTTAAGTCCAATTTATTCAATTAGATCTTTTCACGCCCTAGATTACTAACCAAGCAATTAAATATTTACGGAAGTAATAAAAAAAAACAAGAAATAAAGTCCTAAACTATTACACGGCTTCTGGGCAATTACAGAATAATCGGTGTGAAAAAATAAATTACGTAAGGAAAATCCTATACAATCTTCTAAATAATACAAATAAAGCAATAAAAATAAATTAAGTTAGGAATATAATTGTTAAAAAAAAAAGATCAAGTTTAGAAAATGAGGGTCTAATTAGGGTTAGTGAAAAATTAGGGTTTTTAAATTAATCTAAACCTAGTTATATTCATTTTTAATTAAAAAAAAGTTATGTGAGAAAAAAAATTATATTATAAAATTTATTTTAAGAAAAATAATTAGTGAGTAGTTAGTAAAGATTAATGGTTAATTAAATTAATAATAATGTTTTAATAATAATAACTATAAAACATAAAAAAAAGAAAGGAAGAAATTCACTAAAAATAAATGGGGAAAGGCCTGAAAATGTTCGTACGAAGAGTTTCGACTCTTGAAAAGCTTATGCCTTAACCATGACACTTCTTGAAACCTTCAAGTCTTTGTGGGATAGGTTCCTAAGATCTTGAGGAATGTGAATGGACTTGTAGAGCTTATTGAATCTTATTGCAAATCTGTTTTAACATTTTTCTAAAGTTCTTATGGCTTCCAAAAAAAATTTCAATCCCCTTTTTTTCATTCTGACTTTGTTTTGTATATAAAGTAGTGTAAATTAGGGTAAACAATTGGGCCTTGGTTGGAGTATATGGGTTGCTTGAAGATGAAGGAGCCAATTATCATAATTGTCAAAAAAAAATCAAATTAAATCATACCATATTGGTCTTGAACGAATTTGGATGACTGGAATCACTTTGAATACTATATATTTGATCCCAAAATAAATCTTAAATCAAATCTTCGATTTTTTATAATTTATTTTAATTAAAAATGATTTTAAATGATAAAAATAAAAAAAAAAATTATAAAAATTAGAAAATATGGTCATTGGGTCGTGAATGACTCTATCTTCAACTTTGGGTTGCAATCTTATGGGCCCATTTGGAAAGAATTGGAGTTATGGCCCTTTTTACTTCATACACCCCTTGAAAAATTACCAACTTTGACAATGCATAACTTCCTTAATTTTAATGCTATGGAGGTGTTCTAAGACTTTTTAGAAATCTTAGGGTATCCTCTAATCAACTCTTTTGGTCCCATGTCCATATTTTTTTACCATTTTCAAATTCTGAGCTTTGGAAAAAGTTGACGTTTTATTGACTTTCAAAAGGACCTATAATGTCTTGGCTCATATCTTTCAAATGAAGCATTTTTAGGCTTGGCTTGTGAGACACAAAGTTGTAGAGAATTAAACTTCCTTCAAAATGAGCTTTGGATGGGAAATGTTTGATGAAACATGTGAAAGTTATGGCTAGTCAAAGTTCAATTGACTTTTCCTTCACAAAACCCTAATTTAACAACTTCCGATTCTTGATGATCTGAGGTTTCCCTGATGAATCATGATTGACCCTTGATCAAATGATGAATTTCACCTCGTAATCTTGATGTTGACCAAAAATCTTGAAGTTTGACTTTGAGTTGACCACATTTGTCTTTAGTTGACTTTTTGGCCAAATTAACTGATTTTTAGATATCTGAGCATCTGACTGGCCAAACTTGTGAGGAAAGCTCTGAAACTTGACATGAGGATTCTTTGAAGTATGTGGGATGTTATGAAGTCCATTTTAAGTTTTAGAAGTCCATTTTTCTCGGGGAGACTCAAAATCCTAGCTATAAGATCCACGGTTCAAGAGGAGGCTTTCACGAAACCTTCAATCCCTTTGTACAATTGCGAATCTTGTGACTATTAAGTAACCTCTTAGGACACATTCTCTAGAATATGGGAGGGTAAATTTTGGGGTACAACACCCCAGATGGGTACTCTTGAGTCTTGAGAATATGCTTGATATAAAAATACCAAGGCTTTCCATCTGATGCTTTCTCAATTACAAACACAAAAGCAGGTCTATCAAGTCGCATAATGGTGATGGTTGGAGTTCCATTCCAGAAATTCACTTTGTACATAGAGGATAGCGTGGCCAAGGCATCTAACATCTGATTCTCGACTCTTGGCACATGATGGAACTTGATTTTATCAAAGAACGACAACAATCTCCTTGCATAATCCCTGTAAGGCACCAGGTTGGCCTGACGAGTTTCCCACTCTCCTTTGATTTGGTTAACGACTAACACTGAGTTACTGTATACATCCAGATTCTTTATCCTCATATTAATGGCTTCTTCTAAACCCAATATGCACACTCCGTACTCGGCTTCATTATTGGTGCAGGCGAAAGTTAATCGGGCAGTGAACGGTATATGAGAACCGTGAGGAGTGGTAATAATAGCCCTGATCCCATTGCCATATCAATTAACCGCTCCGTCGAAAACCAACTTCCACTAAGATCTAATTTCAGGACCCTCGTCACGTAAAGGCTCATCTCGGTCTTTTATCTTCAAAAACATGACGTCTTCATCTGGAAAATTAAACTTCATCGGCTGATAATCCTCAATTGGCTGTTCTGCAAGATATTCCGATAGAACGCTTCCTTGGATGGCTTTCTGGGAAACATACTAAATATCATACTCTATTAAAATCATTTGCCAACGAGAAATTCTTCCAGAGAGTGCTTGTTTTTCAAAGACGTACTTAATTGGATCCATCTTCGAAATCAATAGGGTTGTATGGTTTAACGTGTACTGTCGCAAACGCTTAGCGGCCCAAGCGAGTGTACAACATGTTTTTTCCAGCATCATGTTGCACCCTAAAATCTGACCAACCAATTATCGCATTTGGCTTATGTTTCGACTCATTTTGCATTCTGCATTTACATACCGCATACATTGCATTTTTGCAGTCAGATTGATTTTATTGGGATTACAGCCTCTCCTGACGCTTCAGGCAATTCATACCAGTTCGAATAAGCGAGTTTTGTGGCGAAATTTGTGGTCTTCCCGGTGTTTTCAGCTCTTGATGTTGTTTTTGAGGACATTTCAGTGTCCGGTTTTTACCGTTTATTTCGCTATGTTCGCGCATTTTTTTCTAATCGATTTAATTGACCTTTCTTGCATTTTTAGATTTTTTCCCCTTATTTTCTAGAATTTTTAAATAGCTTTTAATAGATTTAACTGTTTTTTCTAAATATTAAATAGTTTTTTTAAAATAGTTTTTAGGTTAATTGTTTTCTAGAATAATTTTTAGATATAATAGATTTTATAGATTTTTAAATAGGTTAATTTCTTTTTGTAGAAATTAATAGGTTCTAACTCTTTTTAGATTTTAATATAGATATTATTTGAATTGGTTAGCAATTTATAGATTTAATTCCTTTCGTAGATATTAATTGAATTTCTTTTTGAAGTTTATAGATTTTAATTTTTAGATAATTGAGTTTGTTTTAGAAAATTAATAGACTTCTTTTTATTCTTTTTAGAAGTTATTGGATTATAATTTCTTTTTTAGGATTAATTAGATGTTAATTAGCATTAATCAAGTCATTTTAATTAGTAGTTTTAACTAGTTAGGATTAACTTTCGTTTAAGTCTTTAATTGAGTATTAACCAGATTTTAATCCATCGTTAATCCATTAATTGCAGTTTATTAGGCTTTTAATTGTAGTCAGAGTTTAATCAAAGCTGGTGGGCCAAATGTCCAGTTCTGGGGCCCAACTCGTTTCTCACTGCCACTTGTCACACTATTAAAGCTCCACACATTCTCTTTCTCTCTCTTCCACATCATCCCCAGCACTCACCACACGCAGACACCTCACACACCACTCTCTGCATGGGGGCCACGTGTGGCAACCTCACTCTCCCCAATCCCACACGCGTCCACCTCCATGCCACCTGTCTCACCCTCTCACCTTCCACCGGCCGGCATGCAACCACCACCGAACCTCCATAACCGTCACCGATAACCGTCATCGGAGTCCCTAATCGTCGCCGAAAAACTAATCTTTTCGCCGGAAACTTCATCACCTTCAGCATGTTCATCCAGAAATCATCTCAACTTCAAGAACATTCATGATTCATTCCCCATAAATTCATCCAATCTTCATCATTCTCCAGCAATGTTCATCGCCATGAGTTTTCCAAATCTTCAGTGAAGATTCAACATCGTCTTCACCAGTTCTTCATCACTCATCAAGAACGTTCATCCTCTTCATCTGTGTTCTTCAGGATTCACCACGATCATCATCAAATCCTAATCCAAACCTTCATCATGATTTCCCAGCGAATCTTCGTCCAACGCCATTTCAAGAAAACTTCATCTCATCATCGGTTCCTCAATAAGGATCTTCATCGTTCTCTAGAAAACGTCCAACGATCGACATCAAGATCTCCATCAACAACTCTCCGAACTCCATCAGGTTCATCGCTCATCTCCAAATTCACCAGAAACCAAGAACTAGATCCATCAACGCAACAATAATACCTCCAGATTCATCCACAACTTTGCTTCGTCATTCCAACAATCTCCTTTGTAGACATTTTCTCCAAGTTTCATCAACATCCTCTAACAATATTCCTCGCGTCTCTCAGAATCTCCAGATCTTTACAAGCCTCACGAGTTTCAGACGAAGAAAGTGTGAGAGAGGGTTTAGGGTTTTTGATCAGAGAAGGGAAAGGTAATGTGTGAAGGAGCGGAAGAAGGGAGTTTTGGTTGGTGGAGTTTTGCTTTGAACAGAGGAAGAGAGAGGTTGAGAGTGAGGTGGCGGCGGTGCATCGGAGGGTGAAGGAGAAGCATTCTAGGGTTTCTGATGGGAGAAGTGAGAGAGGTGAGGGGGGCTGGGTTGGTTCGTGAGCCTTAGGGCCCAATTTTGGTTTTGGATCCATACATCCTGTTTTCCTTTCACACCCGTCCTTTTTCCCTTTTTTTGGCTGATGAAGTTTTTTGATGGACTGAAGCCCAATAACCATTTTTGCTGGCTCACACCTCCATTTCCTGCACGAACCCCCGTTGCTGGAGTCTTGTGTGTTATTGGGATGGGCCCAGCGCATTTCCTGGCTCACACCCCTCAGTTGCAGCGTGCACCCCTCCTTGGATGCATGGGTTTTTTTTGTTAGTTTTTCTTGCTGTATTGTGGGCTGGGCCCAGTGGATTTTTTACTGCATTTATATCCTTTTGCAGGCTGTACCCCCTTCCCTTTATTTTTTTAATTTCTCTTGTATTGGATGGTTGCTTGTAATAGTATTAGTTTTATTTTCTCTATTTTTTTTTCTTTTAGGATTATAGTTTTATTTTCCTAGAATATTATTTTCTTAGCATATTTTTATAGTTTAGAATATTATGCATATTTTTACTATAGATTTTAATATAGAATTTATATTATATTGTTTTTAGGATATTATTAGAGTTAGATAGATTTTATATGCTATTTTCTATTACGCATTCTCTTATATTTCTTTAGAATATTTTCTAGTAGAAATTAACTGCTAATTTAGGAGTAGAATTTTATTTCCACTTGTGATTGCATTTTCTCTCCTTGTTTCTCTCCTAATTTCTTTTCTCTTCCGATTTTATCTCCAATTTTATTTTTGGCTGGCCGTGTGACATGATTCAATTGGAGATTGATTTTCGATATCATTTCTCTATCTTGTCTTTGACACGGACATCAATACGCTATCTCTTAGAGTTTGATTTCTCATATAAGTCGAACCATAACGGTCTAAGCGTTACATTGCTCCTGATTCGAGCGTCCTCATCAAGGATCCAGAGAGGAAAAGATTGGAATGGAGTTTGCGCACATGTCAGGAGCCAACGGAGCCGCTTCGTTCAACATCATCTTTCTTATTCAAGTATTCAGGCAACCGTCGAGTGTTGTGAGCTGTGTCGTTAGATACGTAGGAAATGACAGTTGAGGGGTTTCCTCTCAATCGTCTAAGATGTCTAGTATGGTACCCTTTGGGTGACATGCGACGCATTCGCTCCTACGCCTTAGGTTCTTGTGTGTGTGTCCCGAGTTTCTTCCCGTTTAAGCGTGTTAGGCCTGCTTCCTCTTTGTTCTCGCCCCTGTGCGATTGAAACCCTTTTTCTCACGCGTTCAGGCGATCGAGACCCCTTCTCTTGCCCCTGTGCAATCGAGACTTGCTTTCCTGTAGCGTCGAACTACGTTTGCTCTGATCTCTCGTACCAGACGAGAGTATGTAGGCATAGGATGCGATATCCTAGCGAGCTCCCTTTTCTCTTTTCCCTGTTTTGCTGTAGTTGGCTGAACTACAGCTGCTCTAATTTCTCGTAGCAGACGAGAATATGTAGGCATAGGATGCGACATCCTAGAAAGCACACTAACAACTAACTTCTTTGTTCTCTCGCTGCCGTGCGATCGAGACTTTCCTGCTAACGACTGATGTTCCTTTCTCTTGCCCGAGCGCAATTGAGGCCAAACCATAGTTCTAGTTCCCGTAGGCTCCCATACCTTTAAACTCGACATACTACGTCCGTTCTACCGCAAACAAGCAACGCCTAAGTCTCCGTCGAGCGAGCAGCATACACCTAACTGCTAGAATGTGTACGCTAGTATCGTCAATCCTTTCTCTCACCCCTATGTGATCGAGAACACCCTGTCTAGCCGTGGTTAGCCTGAACTACGTTTGCTCTGATCTTTCACACCGTGTCAAATTACGTAGGCACGAGATGCGATATCTCGGCGAGCAAAACTCCCCCTGTAGTTTCTCGAACTACGTCGACTTTGACTTTCCCATTGCACGAGGGAATACGTAGGCATAGAGCGCGATGCTCTATCGAGTCAGTTCTTTCCGTTTAGCTTTAGCAGCCGTAGATAGATTGTTTTTCACCTTTAGACAAACCAACAAGCGTGGATCCCATCGAGTACGATGGACGTGAGGGGTGCTAATACCTTCCCCTTGCATAACCGACTCCCGAATCCAGACAATGGTTGTGATGACCTTGTCTTATACCTTTTCGTCAGGTTTTTTCCGATCGTTTCCTTTCCCGTTCTGAGGGATAAATAATGAAAGGTGGCGACTCTTCTGTTTTGCCGGCCTCGTTTTTCGCAGTAGCGACAGTTGGCGACTCTGCTGGGGATAGTGATAGTTTCCTAGGGATCCAACGTCTCCTATGCGAGTCAATCTGAGGGATCCAACGTCCCGACGAGAGTTAATCCTAGCGCTTGTTTGCTTGTCTGTGGGTGTTTATTTTTGTGATGTATGTTGTATATTACTGTATTTACATTTTCTGCACTATATTATTATTTGTTGCTACTGTGCTGTTGTGGGAGGGGCTTTGATGAGTGATAAGCCAGACCCAGGCTCGAGGATATACCTAGCACTAGAAGCAGATTTGTGGTGAACCTGTATGTTAGGCATGCACTAGTTCCCACGAAATCTGCACTCAGGCGAGATTCTTTGAGATGATTTCTATTTCCAGCCCAGTGGGCCGTTGAAAGGATTTCAGATATAAGGGTTGTCGACTCTGGGAACCGATCATTTGGGATTCAACTAAGTGAGGCTGCTTCAAGAGATGATGATGTCACACCTTCTGGGTATCATATCATCGTTCTTGAAAGTCTGTGACGCTGATGACCGCATAGGATGCCGAACCTGTGTCAGTTTAGGTCCATACCTGTGAGTGGGAGGGTTTTTGCAGGAAACTTGACTTCCAGCCTACCCGGTATTTTGGTTTTCTCTCATCAGAGCAAACTTATCCCGTTAGCAGCGCAGCAGTTTTTAGAGCTTTGTGGGGGTTGTGGTCCTGTGTTTGTTGCATTTTGCATTGCATTTCATGTGCATTTCATGCTTGCATGTCCATCCTCGGCTGGAACAGAGAGCTTACCCGTCTTTTGTCCAACTCGCAGTTGACTTCCCGGCATTCGCATTGGACTTGAGTTAGTCTCTGGACAGGATCATGAACTCAGCAGAGCAGAATCAGTTTGTTACCAGGGCAGAGTTTGAGTTGTTGAAGAACCAGTTGAGTCAGTTCATAGAAGCCATGACAGCTATGAATAGAGGAGAGAACAACATTCAGAGAACTCTGGCGAACAATGCCGCTCAGCCTGTGCAAACCCCCGATAGAGGACCACCTTCTCTCAATGATACCGAGTATCAAAGGTTCACTTTCTCCACGCCAGATTCTCCAAGGATTGTTCCTTCTCCATGGATTGTTCCACATCCAAGAGTTGTTCCGCAGGTTAATGCTCATAACCCACGGACTATTGAGTACATGAGAAGGCTTCAGCTGTTGGAAGATCAGATGGATGCTCTGAAGAATAAGAATACTCTTAATCTGAATGCTTCGAGCATGTGTTTGGTACTAGGGCTTGTGTTGCCTCCGAAGTTCAAGACGCCTAATTTTGAGAAGTACAAAGGGGATAGTTGTCCGAAGCTACATTTGGTTATGTTCTGCAGAAGAATGACTTCGCATGTTGCCAATGACAAGCTTATGATTCACTGTTTCCAAGATAGTTTGATCGGAGCATCTTTGGATTGGTACATGCAGTTGGAGAGTGATAGTATCAAATCATGGTCTGATTTAGCCAATGCCTTCGTGAAGCAGTACGACTACAACCTGGATATGACTCCTAGTCGCGTGCATTTGCAAGAGTTATCTCGGGCGGAGAAAGAATCCTTTAGAGGATATGTGCAGAGATGGAGAGAATTGGCTGCTCGTGTTCAACCACCGCTTGTGGAGAGAGAAATGGTCGACCTTTTCGTGGGTACTCTGAAGGGCCGTTACTATGACACATTGTTCAGTTGTGGAAATGCAAGCTTTACGGACTTGATAAGAGTAGGAGAACGTGTTGAGAGCGGAATCAAGAGCGGAAAGATTCAAGAAATTCCTTATACTTCAGCGTATGAAGATGAATTAATTGTCAGTTCTCAAGAAGAATGGGAGAAAGGAAGTGATGTTGTCTCAGAATCTCCCGTACCTCAAATTCAGTATCCTGACACTTCGAGTGCTCAGAGTCAGTAACCTGTTGCGTCTGTCTGTTAGATCTCTGTTACCCGCCAGAGTCAACAGTCGTATCATCGTCAGCTGCGTCAGCACTCCCGACGAAGACCAAGGAAACCTGAAAGGCAGTTTACTCAGCTACCGGTGTCGTACAGTCAGTTGTTGCCGGATTTGGTCAAAAGTGGGCTGATAGTGCCGAAAGAGACCGATCCAATGATCCCGCCTTACCCTCCAGGTTTTGATGCCAACGCTCGCTGTGAGTACCATGTTGGGGCACAGGGGCATTCAACAGATGACTGTAAGGTGCTTCGAAGCCAGATTCATACCTTGTTGGACTCTAACAGGATATCTGTCACGCCTCAGGGTGTCGACCTTCCTTTATCCAGCCAAGTGGATGAATCAGTTCAGGTTATGGGAGAATTCACTAAAAGCAGATGTTCAGAGGAGTATCAGGATAACTTCGACGATCAATTCTGAGGATGGATGGCTCAGCAGCAAATCAAGTTCGAAAAGCCCGGTTCCAAGAAACTGGAAATCTATGTTTTATCATGTCATTTCTTTGCATTTGTAGATTCTTTTCTGTTAAAGTGCAAATTGCATTCGTAAAACTTATATTGTTTTCAATTGATATGGATAATGAAATGAATATGCATGTTTTGATTCAATCCATTCGTGTTCACTAATATTGTTTTTACAGATATCCGACGCTTGGTTAAGCGGAATCCGGGGAGGATGACGAAGTTTAAAGACGCGCAAGCTTCCGATTGTATGCTTTTGAAAATAAAACCTGCTGATGATGTACAAACATTGTTTCAAATCCCTAAACACCGGAGTTATAAGGAAGATAATCCCTTGTTAACCCTTTTGAGCCTAGTAGTAGGAGTTTCTTTCGGAACACAAAAAAACCCTCAATTTTAACCCGGGGCGGGGTAGGTGTTAGCTAATTTTACTGAGCGTCCAAATTGCGGAAAGGAGTGTCCGTTCGAGGATCAATCACACATGTATAGGTCATTACTAAAGAACCACAGTGGTTAAAACCTTGCCGATAAGGAGTGAAACAGTCACGTTATTCCCCAAAGAGTCAGACAAGTCGGTGTCACATGATTTGTTCGGAAAAAAAAGAAAGAAAAAAAAAGAGAAAACAAAGCCCGCTAAGTCGAACCCTGAAAAGCGACTTAGGCAAAAATCAGGGCATCCCGCTGGACCTTGAAATTAAAAGAAGCTCGAAAGAGCCAGTCCAGGCAAAAGTTAGGGAAATAAAAAATGATGATGAAAAGGAAGTCGTGTGGTTCAGGTACCAAAGACGAAAAAGCGAGTGACTATCATTTCCAAAAACTTGTGGTTTCCCGAACCATCACTCCTATCCTTAACCTCTGAGAGGTGAGTGCTAGCGTCGAATTAGCTGAATATAGGATCAGAGAAGATCACGGAGTACGAGTGGATGAAAATAAAGTTTGAGCCTTTATCCTTTCCTTCAAAACTGTGAACCTGACCACGTTACAACCGGAAAAAGTCCTAATTGAAGCAGGGTTTGTTTCGAAGGCATACTCCGGTAAAGATTGCATCAAAACTGACTCCTAAAAGGGTTCTTCTTACCATGTTGGTACTGACATTGATATTCTGATAAATGGTTTATTCATTACATGCCATAAACTGTTTTTTCCTTTTCCAGTGAACAGATTGGATGTCAAAACTGTCATATGCAGTGCATTAATATATCTTTTATGTAGAACAACTGGTTTTACTTTCGAGTAAGCGCTTGACAGCAGGAAAGTTCCTACAGTGGAAAGTCTGATCAGGATCGAATGCAGAACACCCGAATACTCCGTGAACCGGGGCAAGCTATATCCAGTAATTGCTAGTGATGTCACCCATCCGAAGTCGGTTATTCTGAAGCAGTCAGGTTAAGATTTGATGAATCTCTCGCGAACAACCAGTGTAGCTTCTCGCATATTAGCCTATCAGGGGAAAAGTCGTTGCAGACAGGGGCAGGCCACCCTGAGAGCGCAAAGGTTATTCCATGTTCAAGGGGCCATTTGATCCGAAGCATCTCTCCGAGGTTAGGAGTGCAGTGGCAGTTCATATCAGACTATCAGGGTATAGATTTTCAGATTTCCTTTCAAGGAGTATCCCCACAGAGATCCCACAGGCTGGGGCATATCAGAAGCGAAGGAATTGTTCCTATCCGTATCATCAGAGCTACTCAGAGCTACTCAAGCAGGTCCAGCCAATCTTCAAGTGTGAGACGAATGTCGGGAAATCGTGCCATTATCCATTGACCCTTCAACCAGAAACCGTGAATTCAGATAGAATGTTTTCCAGCATCAGTCGTATATGACCCACCACAGATAGCTTAAAGCCCATTCCATATTGGCAGTCGTCAGGAGGCCCAATCCTTATTGGCGCGCCATTCCTAAAGCCCAATCCATATTGGCAATCACTGTGAGGTCCAATCCGTGTTGGCGCATCAGTTTCAAAATCCAATCTTCATTGGTATGCAGGAAGACTCCGTATGTTTTCCCCAGCAAAGTCCAATTTTCATTGGCACGTGTAAGCTATCCCTAGGGAAGTCTAATCTACTTAGCACATTTGGTTATCCCTCAGCGGAATCGATTCACCTTTCTAGCATTTATTTTGCTGGAATAATTCTGTGATACCCAATTATCCCCAACGGAGTTGGCTTTGTCTTCAGCATTTATTTTGCTGAAGCGGTTCCGTATTCAGTTATTCCAGCAGCGGAGTTGGCTTTCTCTTCAGCATTTATTTTGCTGAAGTGGTTATGTATCCCGCTTTCTCTAGCAGCCCAAGCCTGCATTTGTATCTTGCATATATCATCATACTTGCATCATATTTGCATTTCATCGTAAATTGCGTAGCATTCCATCCTATATGGAGCATTACATCATAGAAAAATTCAAACATAGGCATATGCATACGAAGCATAAGCCAGTTTTTCTATTAGCCTTACGCGGCAATATGAATCACTCTGTAATCAGTTCAGGGGCATTTATCCAGCAGCTTTGTTCAGACAGCTCTTTGGGTTATTTGATTTTTAGATCATACGACGGTTATGCTTTGTCTATCAACCATCTGATGACGACAGACTGTTCTTTCCGTCAGTTCCTATTGACGACGTGTACCTCCGAGCAGGTTTTCTTCCCGTCAGTTCCTATTGACGATGTATTTACCCCAGCAGGATCTTTCTCCGTCTACAATTAGACGTCGTGAGTTTCAGCATGGTTTTCTCCGTCTACCATTAGACATCGTGAGTTTCAGCAGGAATTTTCTCCGTCTATCATTAGACATTGTGAGTTTGAGCATGGTTTTCTCCATCTACCATTAGACGTCGTGAGTTTCAGCATAATTTTCTCCGTCTGTCTTTAGACGTCGTGAGTTTGGATATGGTTTTCTCTGTCTATCTTTAGACGTTGTGAGTTTTGGGTATGGTGTTCTCTCTGTCTATCTTTAGACGTCGAGAGGTTTCAAGGTGATCTTTCAGATATTGGCTTTCTTTTTGTTTATCGGATGAGATGACATTTCAAGAGGTGTTTTTCTGACCGTCGATCCTTATTGACGTCGAGGCTCTTTGAAGAATGTTTGGTTTTCCTAGTTGTTGATCCTTATTGATGACAAGGCTATTTGAAGGTGGTTTTCTTCCTGTCAATCCTTATTGATGATGTGGCCCCTTTGAGGATATTGTTCTTTCCATCAACTCCTATAGACGAAAGGACTCTGAAATTTGATGGGTGGTGTTGAAGTTTATATGGTTTTCTTTCCGCTAGTTCTCACTGACGATGTGGTTCTTCGGACAAGGTTTTCCTCTTGTCTATCATTAGACGATGCGAGATTTGAATTGATTTCCTCTCGTCTATCATTAGACGATGCGAGATTTGAATATTGATTTTCCTCTCGTCAATCATTAGACGATGCGAGATTTGAATATGGTTTTCCTCTCGTCTATCATTAGACGATGCGAGATTCAGATTGTATTTCTCTCGTCTATCATTAGACGATGCGAGTATGGATATTATTCTCCTTCGGGATGGTGTCTTTCCGTCTACCTTTAGACGATGTGAGTATTTCTCTTCCTGTCTATCATTAGACGACGTGAGAGGATCAAATACATGTTGATCCAACCTTCGGGTTTGTTATCTGTGGCGTCACGCAGGTAACTGGTGATAAAGTTAGGTGCCTTGTCATATGATTGATCAGTTTGTTGTTGTGACAACTGGATTCAGTTTTCTGGATATTTGTTCCCCAAGTAGTTGTTGCAGTTTATTTCTGCAGGTTGGCAAATTTCTGGGTTTCTTTTGTATTCAACCGTCTTCTACCTTTGAATGTTTGGAAGTCGTTTGCTTCTCAACTCTTCAGGTCCAAGCCGCTTGAATAGGGGCAGCTGTTCCACCCCAAAATTTGACCAACCAATTATCGCATTTGGCTTATGTTTCGACTCATTTTGCATTCTGCATTTACATACCGCATACATTGCATTTTTGCAGTCAGATTGATTTTATTGGGATTACAGCCTCTCCTGACGCTTCAAGCATTTCATACCAGTTCGAATAAGTGGGTTTTATGGAGAAATATGTGGTCTTCCCGGTGTTTTCAGCTCTTGCTGTTGTTTTTTAGGACATTTCGGTGTCCGGTTTTTACCGTTTATTTCGCTATGTTCACGCATTTTTTTCTAATCGATTTAATTGACCTTCCTTGTATTTTTAGATTTTTTCCCTTATTTTCTAGAATTTTTAAATAGCTTTTAATAGATTTAATAGTTTTTTCTAGATATTAAATAGTTTTTTTAAAATAGTTTTTAGGTTATTGTTTTCTAGAATAATTTTTAGATATAATAGATTTTATAGATTTTTAAATAGGTTAATTTCTTTTTGTAGAAATTAATAGGTTCTAACTCTTTTTAGATTTTAATATAGATATTATTTGAATTTGTTAGCAATTTATAGATTTAATTCCTTTCGTAGATATTAATTGAATTTCTTTTTGAAGTTTATAGATTTTAATTTTTAGATAATTGAGTTTGTTTTAGAAAATTAATAGACTTCTTTTTATTCTTTTTAGAAGTTATTGGATTATAATTTCTTTTTTAGGATTAATTAGATGTTAATTAGCATTAATCAAGTCATTTTAATTAGTAGTTTTAACTAGTTAGGATTAACTTTCGTTTAAGTCTTTAATTGAGTATTAACCAGATTTTAATCCATCGTTAATCCATTAATTGCAGTTTATTAGGCTTTTAATTATAGTCAGAGTTTAATCAAAGCTGGTGGGTCAAATGTCCAGTTCTGGGGCCCAACTCGTTTCTCACTGCCACTTGTCACACTATTAAAGCTCCACACGTTCTCCTTCTCTCTCTTCCACATCATCCCCATCACTCACCACACGCAGACACCTCACACACCATGCTCTGCATGGGGGCCACGTGTGGCAACCTCACTCTCCCTAATCCCACACGCGTCCACCTCCATGCCACCTGTCTCACCCTCTCACCTTCCACCGGCTGGCATGCAACCACCACCGAACCTCTGTAATCGTCACCGGTAACCGTCATCGGAGCCCCTAACCGTCACCGGAAAACTAATATTTTCTCCGGAAACTTCATCACCTTCAGCATGTTCATCCAGAAATCATCTCAACTTCAAGAACACTCATGACTCATTCCCCAGAAATTCATCCAATCTTCATCATTCTCCAGCAATGTTCATCGCCATGAGTTTTCCAGATCTTCAGTGAAGATTCAACATCGTCTTCACCAGTTCTTCATCACTCATCAAGAACGTTCATCCTCTTCATTTGTGTTTTTCAGGATCCACCACGATCATCATCAAATCCAGATCCAAACCTTCATCATGATTTCCCAACGAATCTTCATCCAACGCCGTTTCCAGAAAACTTCATCTCATCATCGGTTCCTCAATAAGGATCTTCATCGTTCTCCAGAAAATGACCAACGATTGACATCAAGATCTCCATCACAAACTCTCCGAACTCCATCAGGTTCATCACTCATCTCCAAATTCACAAAAAACCAAGAACCAGATCCATCAACGCAACAATAATACCTCCAGATTCATCCACAACTTCGCTTCGTCATTCCAACAATCTCCTTTGTAGACGTTTTCTCCAAGTTTCATCAACATCCTCTAACAATATTCCTCGCGTCTCTCAGAATCTCCAGATCTTTACAAGCCTCACGAGTTTCAGACGAAGAAAGCGTGAGAGAGAGGGTTTAGGGTTTTTGATTGGAGAAGGGAAAGGTAATGTGTGAAGGAGCGGAAGAAGGGAGTTTTGGTTGGTGGAGTTTTGCTTTGAACGGAGGCAGAGAGAGGCTGAGAGTGAGGTGACAGCGGCGCATCTGAGGGTGAAGGAGAAGCATTCTAGGGTTTCTGATGGGAGAAGTGAGAGAGGCGAGGGGGGCTGGGTTGGTTCGTGGGCCTTAGGGCCCAATTTTGGTTTTGGATCCATACATCCTGTTTTCCTTTCACACCCGCCCTTTTTCCCTTTTTTTGGATGATGAAGTTTTTTGATGGACTGAAGCCCAATAACCATTTTCGCTGGCTCACACCTCCATTTCCTGCGCGAACCCCCTGCTGGAGTCTTGTTGGTTATTGGGCTGGGCCCAACGCATTTCCTGGCTCACACCCCTCAGTTGCAGCGCGCACCCCCCCTTGGTTGCATGAGTTTTTTTTTTTGTTAGTTTTTCTTGCTGTATTGTGGGCTGGGCCTAGTGGATTTTTACTGCATTTACACCCTTTTGCAGGCTGTACCCCCTTCCCTTTATTTTTTTAATTTCTCTTGTATTGGATGGTTGCTTGTAATAGTATTAGTTTTATTTTCTCTATTTTTTTCTTTTAGGATTATAGTTTTATTTTCCTAGAATATTATTTTCTTAGCATATTTTTATAGTTTAGAATATTATGCATATTTTTACTATAGATTTTAATATAGAATTTATATTCTATTGTTTTTAGGATATTATTAGAGTTAGATAGATTTTATACGCTATTTTCTATTACGCATTCCCTTATATTTCTTTAGAATATTTTCTAGTAGAAATTAACTGCTAATTTAGGAGTAGAATTTTAATTCCACTTGTGATTGGATTTTCTCTCCTTGTTTCTCTCCTAATTTCTTTTCTCTTCCGATTTTATCTCCGATTTTATTTTTGGCTGGCCGTGTGACATGATTCAATTGGATAATGATTTCGATATCATTTCTCTATCTTGTCTTTGACACGGACATCAATACGCTACCTCTTAGAGTTCGATTTCTCTTTTAAGTCGAACCATGACGGTCTAAGCGTTACATTGTTCCTGATTCGAGCGTCCTTATCAAGGATCAAGAGAGGAGAATATTGGAATGAAGCTTGCGCACATGTCAGGAGCCAACGGATCCGCTTCATTCAACATCATCTTTCTTATTCAAGTATTCAGGCAACCGTCGAGTGTTGTGAGCTGTGTCGTTAGATACGTAGGAAATTACAGTTGAGGGGTTTCCTCTCAATCATCTAGGATGTCTAGTATGGTACCCTTTGGGTGACATGCGACACATTCGCTCCTACGCCTTAGGTTCTTGCGTGTGTGTCCCGAGTTCCTTCCCGTTTAGGCGTGTTAGGCCTGCTTCCTCTTTGTTCTCGCCCCTGTGCGATCGAAACCCTTTTTCTCTCGCGTTCAGGCGATCGAGACCCCTTCTCTTGCCCCTGTGCAATCGAGACTTGCTTTCCTGTAGCGTCGAACTACGTTTGCTCTGATCTCTCGTATCAGACGAGAGTACGTAGGCATAGGATGCGATATCCTAGCGAGCTCCCTTTTCTCTTTTCCTTGTTT
Organism: Lathyrus sativus; assembly: GCA_963859935.3. Lineage (NCBI taxonomy): Eukaryota > Viridiplantae > Streptophyta > Magnoliopsida > Fabales > Fabaceae > Lathyrus > Lathyrus sativus. The sequence continues at coordinate 252,971,883 of OZ012739.1, forward strand.
TGCTGTAGTTGGTTGAACTATAGCTACTCTGATTTCTCGTAGCAGACGAGAATATGTAGGCATAGGATGCGACACCCTAGAAAGCACACTAACAACTAACTTCTTTGTTCTCTCCCTGCTGTGCGATCGAGACTTTCCCGCTAACGACTGATGTTCCTTTCTCTTGCCCGAGCGCAATTGAGGCCAGACCATAGTTCTAGTTCCCGTAGGCTCTCATACCTTTAAACTCGACATACTACAGCAGTTCTACCGCAAACAGACAACGCCTAAGTCTCCGTCGAGCGAGCAGCATACACCTAACTGCTAGAATGCGTACGCTAGTATCGTCAATCCTTTCTCTCACCCCTGTGTGATCGAGAACACCCTGTCTAGCCGTGGTTAGCCTGAACTACGTTTGCTCTGATCTTTCACGCCGTGTGAAAGTACGTAGGCACGAGATGCGATATCTCGGCGAGCAAAACTCCCCCCGTAGTTTCCCGAACTACGTTGACTCTGACTTTTCCATTGCATGAGGGAATACGTAGGCTTAGAGCGTGATGCTCTATCGAGTCAGTTCTTTCCGTTTAGCTTTAGCAGCCGTAGATAGATTGTTTTTCACCCTTAGACAAACCAACAAGCATGGATCCCATCGAGTACGATGGACGCGAGGGATGCTAATACCTTCCCCTTGCATAACTGACTCCCGAATCCAGACAATGGTTGCGATGACCTTGTCTTATACCTTTTCGTCAGGTTTTTTCCGATCGTTTCCTTTCCCGTTCTGAGGGATAAATAACGAAAGGTGGCGACTCTTCTGTTTTGCCGGCCTCGTTTTTCGCAGTTGCGACACATCGAGTATCTTGACTAGCAATCAGTGAATTTCTTACTCAGATACTAGATGACATGCTCTTTTCTACCTGACTCGTCTTGTTGACTGAGCACACATCCCATTGAATTCTCAAGAACCGTAAGATACATGATCAGTGGTCTCCTGCAACTGGAGGCATGAGTATTGTAGGTTCCTGCAGATACTCTTTTATTCTTTCGAACGCTTTCTGAAAATTTTCATTCCACCTGACCATTTGATCTTTTCATAGCAATTTGAATATTGGTTCACAAGTGGTTGTAAGATGAGATATAAACCTTGCAATGTAATTTAATCTCCCCAGGAAACCACGAACCTAGATTGTGATGAAAAACCTAGATTGTGCGCCCAGGCCCAATGACTGATCTGCTGCTATAAATAACAGGAGAAGCAATCCTAGAAGGTAGCTGTTCAACATAAAGAAACAGTGAAATCACCATAGTGGTTTAGAAGTGAAGAGGTTGTTCTTAATGATTGTGTCTTAGGAACACTTGTAATTCAAGCAATTAGCTTCTGCATAATTGTCTTGATTAGGTAGTTTCTAGGCTGGTGTAACACTAAAAGCTGTGAAGCAAGAGTGATGTGTTCTTGATCAAAGCTGTGAAGCAAGATCAAGGTGTGCGGTTTGGAGTGTCTCTTCAAAACTATTTTTGCAATTGTAACTGATATCACAGGTGTGTGATAGTGGGGGAGTGAGTGGGTATACTCAGGTACTAGAGAGTCTCTAGGCTGAAGTGTCATTGGGTAGTGATTAAGTGAGGAGTGTAAACTAGAGGTTTAACTCTGAATTGATACTGCTAATAGTGAATTTCCTCCCTGGCTTGGTAGCCTCTAGATGTAAGTGTTGTTGACACTGAACTGGGTAATCAAATGTTGTGTGTTCTTTACTGTTTTCAATTACTGCAAGTTATCTGTTATGTGGCCTGTGTTATTGTTGATGTCATAACATCAGTCTGTGCACAAGCAGGATTTCAATTGGCATCAGAGCAGGCACCCTGCCTGTTTGAATCTGGGTGAGATCTAGGGAAGATAAACTCTGCTATTATGGACAAAGGCATAGGATTCACAAATAGACCATCAATTCTAGATGGGTCTAACTATGACTATTGGAAACCAAGGATGATTGCATTCTTGAAGTCTATAGACTACAAGGCATGGAGAGCTGTGAATTCTGGATGGGAACATCCAGTCAAAACTGATAAAGATGGAGCTTCAATGCTGATCCCTGAAGAAGACTGGAATAAGGATCAAGAGGCTCTAGCTCTTGGCAATTCTAAAGCCCTGAATGCCCTATTCAATGGCATAGATAAGAACATCTTCAGGATGGTACACCATTGTGAACTAGCTAAAGAGGTTTGGGACACCCTCAAAACTACTCATGAGAGAACCTGCAAAGTAAAGATGTCTAGACTTCAAATGATAACCACAAAATTTGAAGGTTTGAAAATGAAAGAGGATGTGACCATTCATGAATTTTGCATGAATGTGCTGGAACTTGCGAACAGCTTAGGGGCCTTGGGTGAGAAAATGTCTGAAGAAAAACTGGTGAGAAAAGTTCTCAAGTCCCTACCTAAGAGGTTTGCAATGAAGGTCACTGCCATTGAAGAAGCCCAAGATATATGCCACATGAAGGTGGAGGAACTCATTGGCTCTCTCCAAACCTTTGAGATGGGATTAAGTGACCAGGCAGTGGAGAAAAAGAACAAAAGCATTGCTCTTGTTTCAAGATTGCAGAAGAGACAAAAGGAGAAGATGGGGAAAAACAAGCAAACATGACAGAAGAAATAACATTGCTTAGAAGATAACTTAGTAAACTGATAAAAAGGATAGATCAGAAATAAAAGACCTATGTCAAGAACAGAACCTCTGACTGTGGCAAAGATAAAGCTGAAGACACCACTGGCCAAAGCAAAGGTGTCCAATGTCATGAGTGTGAGGGATATGGTCATGTTAGAAGAGAATGTCCCACATATCTCAATAAAAAGGGAAAGAGTCTAATTGTCTCTTGGTCTGATGAAGACTCAGAAAGTGAGTCAGGTGGTGAGGCTGCCAAACATGTCACTGCTCTCAACAGTGTGTGCATCTCTGATGGTGACTCAAGTGAAGAAGACATGACATTTGAGGAGCTTGCAGCCTCATATCAGAAGCTTCACATTAAAAGTTCTGATCTGTACCAGTAGGGAGAACATCAGAAGAAACTCATCAAGGAGTTAGAATCTGAAAAGGAGGAGCATCTAGTCACTACAGAGTCACTTGAAGGTGAGGTCAGAGTGTTAAAGTCTAGCTTGGACCAAATGTCCAAAACTATAAGGATGCTTAATCCTGGAACTGACACTCTAGAAGAGATTCTGCAAAGTGGTCAGAATTCAGGGGATAGGTCAGGACTGGGCTTTATTGAGAGACAAAACCCTGTGCTAAAACTCAAGAAACTCCAACCTGAGATTCTGAAGCTAAAGAGGATGTCACGACCAATGTCACAACATCTACCTCACAGAAACTGGAACCAAGTCAAAAGAAAGTTCCAAGAGCATAGGTGCTACCATTGTGTTAAACGTGGCCACATTAGAGGTGTATGTTTCTGGCTGCATGGATTTCCTAGCCAAAGAAGTGCTAACCAGGGTAAGCATGGAAAAAGGCAGCATCATGGCCAAAGGTAGCATCATGCCAACCAGAGCTGGAGGCAGCATCAAGCCAAACCCAAGAAGAAGGAAATGCCTAAGAAGAAAAAGCAATGGACTGTCAAGACTGTAGCTCTAACAGCTAAAACTTCCCTGAGAATGCCAACCAAAGAGGATTGGTACTTTGACAGTGGCTAGACACCAACAAAAGGTAAGAAAGACCATAGTCAAGAAATCTGGAAAAATCATTCCAAAAGGTCTGCTAGATGGGAGACCAGGAAAGTGTGAAGATGACAGGCAAGGCCATAAGGGATACTCTAAGAATGGCCATCAAGGTAAGATAGATAGGGTGTACTGGAACCTGATGAAGTCCATGGAAGCTACTCTGCAGGAAGTAAGCAATGTCACTCCTAATGTTATGACTTTGTTTTGTGACATCAAAGGATCCATCCAAGAGAGGTCTGCTGATTTCAAGAGGGGAATGCTCAGTGGTAGGGTGTGTAAATGGAAAATAACGTGTGGAAACTACAGGGACTATGTACTGAGTATTGCTGATAGGGGCTCAAAAATTATCAAGGAATCTCAAGTTAAGAATGATAAATTGAAATTGAGTTCCTATAATAAGGAGTTATAGCAATTAACAGTAATTGGGAATTATGACTTGAAATTAATACTATTAATAATAAATCAAAAAGGCAAGTTACCTCCTATTGGGCAAACATACCCCACCATCACGTATAATATACACCTCCTCCACTCTTGGTGCCAGTATAATCTTTTCAGCTTCCATAACAACTTACCCAAGAAAAGAAAAGTCATCATCTCTCGATCAAAGTCATCAACCATGTCACAACATACAAACCCTAAAATCACCACTAGCAATGCTGAAACTAACCCTAATGAGGTTCTAGAGATAGCGCCCCTGCGCATGATGACACCAGAAGGATTGTTGGTAAAGAAACCTAGAAAGTTGCGTGCAAGAAAACCCAGAAACCTCGGCTCTGGTCAAGCTTCCTCTACTACTGAATCGACAGCCCTAGATACAGAAGAAGTTAGGCGAACCCACCTGAAAATTGCAAAAATGGTGGCTAGTGCTCTCAATATACCCACGACATCTAGCATAAAGGGGTCTGAGCCTAAACCACATGATCAAGCCAATGTCTTGCCGAATGTAACAACATCAAAATACCCCGCACCAGAAGAAAAGAACAAGGGCGAAAAGGCTAAACACACAGATGAAAGCACGCATGAAGCCAAAAGAACTGAAGTAGTTGACCTAGAAGACTACTCAGACAATGATCTCATTGTTAAGCTTAATCCAGGAATAGCCAAAAGGCTAATAACAAGAAAAGGAAAAAGGGCAGCTGATAAAAGTTGCCCCAAGCAAAAGAAGGATAAGAAGATTGTTGAACAAGAAACCTCTTCAAAGAAGACTGGTACAAAGAGGTCTAAGGTTGGTCCTCCTAAGGGCTGGAGAAAAGTTGTCACCAAGAAGCAGAAAGCTGAGTCCAGTTCAGACTCAGAAATTGATTTTGATGTAGCTATTGATGTCACTGACATTCAAACCAAGCAAAAGCCTACTACAAGCAAACTGGCTGCAAACATTCCTGAGGTACCTACTGATAACATTTCATTTCACTATCCATCTAGTGTCAACAGATGGAAATACGTGTATCACAAGAGATTGGCCATAGAAAGGGAGCTTGCTCAAAATGCTCTTGAAAACAAAGAAATCATGGCCTTGATAAGCAATGTTGGCTTGATAAAAATAGTGACTCAGCTCTCCCAATGTTATGAAATGTTGGTAAAAGAGTTCATAGTCAATCTGGAAGGAGAAATTGATGATAAGAAATCAAGTGAGTATGGCAAAGTGTATGTGAGAGGAAAGTGTGTCAAGTTTACAACAACACTCATCAACAAGTACCTGGGGCGACCTCATGAAGGGCTGACTGAAATACAAGCCTCAGATCATCGAGTGTGTAAAGAAATCACTGCCAAACAAGTCAGACTATGGCCATCCAAAGGGAAGCTTGTAGCAAGAAAGCTAAGTCTTAAATATGCTATGCTTCACAAAATTGGGGCTGCAAACTGGGTGCCCGCAAATCATAAGACCAGAGTGGCCACCATCCTTGGAAGGTTCATATATGCAGTGGAAACTAAGGGTCATCTCAATTATGGGACATACATACATGAGAAAATAATGAAACATGTTGGGAGTTATAGTGTCAAGGGACCTATTGCCTTCCCTTCACTCATCTGTGGGATAATCTATGATCAGCATCCCAACATTGTCAAGGAAAATGACATAGCCTGCAAGAGAGAAACTCATATGTCCTTCAACTATAAGCTGTTTAAAGGAACTCATGTTCCTAACATTGCTGTACCTTCAGCTGAGACTTCCAAAAGGACCTCAACAGCTAGCAAAACTAAGGTAATAGAAATGCTCAAAGACACCTGCAAGGAGTTGGAGACAAGGAAGTTAAAACTGGAAAAATTAATCAGAACTCTGGAGCAAGAAGAGGGGTCAGAATATGCTGATGAAAACAAGAATAGTGATGACTTAGATATTGAAGTTCAAGAAGTAGAAAAAGGTGCGGAGAACTCTGAAGAAACCAGTGGTGCAAGTGAGGCAACAAGTAAAGATGGGTCCGAAGAAGGAGGTACTTCAGAAGACAGGGCAAGCTCTATTGAAGAGGAGGATGAATAGGGTGTGTGGCTCAGGTTGTTGAACTGCTGAGCTAAGGTTTCTGTGTGTGTGAGTTGTGACCATATGTAAGAATATCTGAACAAATGTGTTGTCCCTAACAATATTTTAATCTATATTATGGTTAGTTGGATTTTAATTTGTGGCTAAAAAGGGGGAGAGAAAGAGTGTTGAGTGCATATGTGATTGTAATAAGCAGGTGGAAGAACAGGTGGATTTGAATGCTTGAGGATGTTAGCTCATGTTAAATCTTGAATGCAGGGTGGTAACCACAGGTTCTGCAGATGATGGCGGCTGATGCTGGAATGTATGCTAGTGTGTGTATCTGCAAGGTGCAAGCAGATTGTATGTGTATCTGTCAGGTGAGCAGATTATGAGTGTGGTGCATCCCTGCAGGGGGAGGAGCACTAGTTAGTCCACAAGCAAGTGAGACTGCTGAAGTCTAAGCTAACAGGTCAGAGTGTTAAGCTTAGTAATTTGTGTGACTTCAGGATGTTATCATGGATGACATGACATCCAGATCATACTGGATGTCTGTAAAACTGAAAGGTATGCAGGCACACTGGTCAGCTGATGAGATGCATCAGTTGAGGGGGAGTGACATCTGTAGTGAGAATTGTCAGATGGTCAACAGGGTAAGCTTAACAGGGTTGAAAGCCAACTGTAAGGACCCTGAGAGCTTGAGCAGTTAGTGACTTTCCTGCATGACAGGACCTATGGTAAGTCTTCTATTGTGTGTAAATCTCTGGTGTAAGTACAGAGTGTTTTAGCCAAAAATTTGCCAAAGGGGGAGTTTGTAAGTGCTCTTGATTGGCTGCATTTTGTGGTAAAACATTAGTGTATGTATGAATGTCATGTCTGATGTTGAGACATTCATAATATGGACTATGCAGCGTAAGTTAACTAAGCTAAATATAAGTTAAGTTGGATGTCATACTCAATGTTATGACATAGGTCATATGACAACAAGCGCAGGTTTGTTATTCTGGTAGCTAGAACTTAGGAAACAAATCAGAAACTGAAGCTGGGATTCAGGAAACATTTTAGAAGCCCTAAGCGAACTAAAATGTCCCTGAATGAATTGGCACATGGACAGACAATCAAAGGAGAGGTTTTGTGATGAAACACCTAGATTGTGCGCCCAGGCCCAAGGACTGATCTGCTGTTATAGATAACAGGAGAAGCAGTCATAGAAGGCAGCTGTTCAACATAGAGAAATAGAGAAATCACCATAGTGGTTTAGAAGTGAAAAGGTTGTTCTTCACGATTGTGTCTTAGGAACACTTGTAATTCAAGCAATTAGCTTCTGCATAATTGTCTTGATTAGGTAGTTTCTAGGCTGGTGTAACACTCAAAGCTGTGAAGCAAGAGCGATGTGTTCTTGATAAAAGCTGTGAAGCAAGATCAAGGTATGCGGTTTGAAGTGTCTCTTCAAAACTATTTTTGCAATTGTAACTGATATCACAGGTGTGTGATAGTGGGGGAGTGAGTGGGTATACTCAGGTACTAGAGAGTCTCTAGGCCGAAGTGTCATTGGGTAGTGATTAAGTGAGGAGTGTAAACTGGAGGTTTAACTCTGAATTGATACTGCTAATAGTGAATTTCCTCCCTGGCTTGGTAGCCCCCAGATGTAAGTGTTGTTGACACTGAACTAGGTAATCAATTGTTGTGTGTTCTTTACTGTTTTCAATTATTCCTAGTTATCTGTTATGTGGCCTATGTTATTGTTGATGTCATAACATCAGTTATAACACCAATCTGTGTGCAAGCAGAATTTCATCACCCTGAAGGTGCACTTGTTAGGATTCAACCTCAGCTTGAACTTCCTCAACCTTTAGAACAATTTCAGAAGATCGAACAGATGACCTTCCTCTGTTTGTGACTTTACAATCATGTCATCAACATAGACTTCAACCTCGTGATGAATCATATCATGAAACAAAGTGACCATTGCCCGCTGATAAGTTGCCCCTGCATTTTACAATCCAAAAAGCATCACCTTGTAGCAAAAAGTTCCCCAGGGTGTGATGAAAGTAGTTTTCTCCATGTCCTCTGGGGACATCTTGATTTGGTTATACCCAGAGAAGCCATCCATGAATGAAAACACAGAATACTGAGCGGTGTTATCAACCAACACATCAATATGGGGGAGCGGGAAATCGTCTTTCAGGCTCGCTTTATTCAGATCTCGGTAATCGACGTACATCCCGACCTTTCCATCTTTCTTAGGAACATGAACTATATTAGTGACCCACGAAGGGTAATTTGTGACAGCAAGAAACCCAGCATTCAGCTGCTTCTGAACTTCTTCTTTCATCTTGACTGCCATGTCAGGCCTTGCGCGTCTCAACTTCTGCTTGACTGCCGAGCATTCTTCTCTGAGAGGTAACCGGTGTACCACAATATTTGTATCCAACCCAGGCATGTCTTGGTAGGACCAAGCGAAGATATCTTTATACTCGCGGAGCATTTCAAACAATCTTCTCTTGACACTGTCTTCCAATGCAGCCCCTACTTTAACCTCTTTCTTATCATCCTCGGTGCCCAGATTAATAATCTCAATATCCTCTTAATGAGGCACGATGACCCTTTCCTCTTGCCTGAGAAGTCTGGCTAAGTTTTCAGGTAGTTCACAGTCTTCGTCAGTCTCTTCTTCAGCTTGATAAATGGGATTATCAAAGTCATACAAAGTCATAGATGAACCTAAATCGATGGCCTCTAATAGAAAAGACCTGAATGAGGATGTTTATGTTTATCATGCGATGCAACAAACAAAACACATTGCCATTTTTCTATTTAATATAAATGCAAAACAAAAACAAGAAAACAAGGGTGTTATACCCCAAATTTGTCCTACCTTTTTTCAAAATTTTCATTTGCCCGACTTTGTTTTTAATTTACCTCGCTTATACAGCGTAGCGTATTTTTCAACAAAAATGAGCATTTTTACCTTTTTAGCCCAATAAGAGCATGCCACGTGGCATTTGTTTTTTGTAGATATTTATCATTATTTTTGTTTCATAATTTCATTTTTTTATGATAGGTTAATATAATATTTTTTTTAATATTAATTTTAATTAGTTTTGAATTAGAAATTAAGATTTAAATTAAAAATTTTAATTAGATAGATTTAATTTAGAACTTAATTATAACTTAGACATTTTAATTTAGAAAAAAAAAATTAGATTTAAAAAAAATAGAGTTAGAATTTAATTAGGATTTATATTAAAAATTAGATTAGAGTTTAATTTAGTAATAGTTAATATAATAAATTAGAAAATATAATAGAATTAGGATTGATTATTAAATTATTCAGAAAAATTAATTAAAGAAAAAACAAAAATATGAAAATCAAAAAAGACACGGTTGGGAATTGATGTTAGGGGTTGAGAATTAGGAATCAGGGTTATTATTGGGTATAAAAGATGATCTACTGTTCATTCTCTTCCCTAAAAATCCATTCAGAAAAGCTAGCCGCCCCCAAAGAATTGAAAACCCTTCTTCTCCAACCTGAAAATCCAAACCAGTCGCCGCAACATCTATTCCCTCAACCTTCCACCTCTTCATTTTCTCCCTCTGAAACCTTCGCCTCTCCTTCTTCCAGCCGCCCACAAAACCCTTTTCTCCCTTCGCTCTCAACTCAATCCACTGCCATTCTCACTCATCCTCACAACAAAACTCCACAAACCCTCATCTGTAATAAACCCACTGTTTTTCCTAAAACATCAACACGCATGACTCAGATTACAACATCTTCACTGAAAAAACCATAATCGGTAGCCTTGCTCTTACAACCCTTCATCGACCCTGAAGCCTTCGCCGTTTCGGTCATCTCTGTTCATTGCTCTTATGCTCTCTGATATGCGCATAACCTATATGATGGCAGCTCAAGAGCAACCCCACTTTAATTTGAGCGATACTCTCAATATTGGGGATGCGAGTGAAAAGCATGATACTCTGTAGCAGCAAACCAACTTAAACAGCAGTTCATAGCAGCAGAAGATTGCGTCTTGCCTGCAAACTGGACCCGCAAGACTTGGTCATAATGTCGGTTGCTGCTTCGTCAAAAATCGATTCCGCTTCTGGCAGCGGTATAGGCAATGGACAACAACTTCGGCCTCATCTTTATTCGCCATTCAGGACGACGACAATAGCAGCTTATGGCTATTTAGAATCTACTGGTGGATTTTCTTCGATAGACCCTTCTGATTACAGCTTCAATAGCACCCTAATCCAATAACAGGTACTGTCAGTTGTGGATTTTGAAAGTGGTAACGCTTCAGCTTTCATTAGCCGTCAATTTTGTTTTGATCTTCAACAAATGGCGACCGCATTGTGTGTAACGCAGGGTAACTGTTTTGTTCTAATTTCATTTTTGTTCTAATTTAATTTTAATATATTGTATTTCTTCACTGCATATGTTTGAGTTCTTTGTGCATATTACACTATCGCTCGCGAGTTGTATCACCTTGTGACAGGCTGCTGCTGCAACTTATGTTTGGCGACGATGCTTCGAGCAATACTCTGCAGCAGTGATACAACACCTTTCGAAAGTCCACGCGGTTCTTCCTTCGTAGTCACACCCACAATGATCGTATTCCTAACATGAGCCTTGTTTCTTTTGTTTCGGTTTTGTGAATTTATTACTTCCCCATTCTGTTTGGTTTGCTGCCCATTTGTTTACGCAGGTTACGACATCGCTGAGTTTCAATCACATAACAATAAGTTATGCTACATTCTGTTTCTGCCACGAAATCGCCACAACAACATTCGATGTTGATGTTTGGTTCTAGCAGCATCTACACAAGCTCGCCCATCAACTCACATCCGATTCTATCCTTAGCATAAAGTTCTGCAGCAACAACATAACATCTTCAAATCTCACATAGATTCGACTTTGCAACAAGCACCTCATACAGTTTGTAAAATCTTGAGTTCGCGTCGCGACGCTGCCAAATTCAATCTTTGTGGAACAACCACTTTGCTTCTATGTAGCTTGACAACAACAACGAACGAGTGACGTCAACGAATTTCAAAAATTTCAAAAATAATTAAATTCTTGGATCTCGCCTTCCTTGAATTTTTAAGCAACCACTCTCGAGGTGCACACCTTGAGTTGTGATCCTTCCGATCTTATTCAATTTAATTGAAATTTCTAAAAAAGATATTTTTAAACAATTTTTATTAATTAGATATTTTATAATAAATTCCAAATATTCATTCTTTTAAAATACAATACATTTCAAAAATTTTACCAAATTAATATTTTAAATATTAAACTTTTCGAAAATTATACTTCATTTAAAACTTATTTTTTTCAAGATATTAAACTTATTTTTTTCAAAACAATTAATCATAATTAGCTTTTCTTAAAAGCTTTTTTATAAGCAATTGATTAATTTATTCTATATGAAAATTAAAACTATTTTTCTTAGTTAAATTAAACTATTTTTCTCAAACAAATTTCAAAACAATTAAATTCTTGGATCTCGCCTTCCTTGAATTTTTTTAAGCGACCGCTCTCGAGGTGCACACCTTGAGTTGTGACCCTTCCGATCTTATTTTCAAGAACACCTAGCGCGCCTAGTCCGAGTACGCTAAACTATTCAACTTATTTTCTAAATCAAATCACGAAAGAATTGAGTTCTTGGAGTCGCGCATTCCTCGAATTTGAGAGTGACTACTATTGAGGCGTACGCCTTGAATGGTGTGTCGTTCGAACTTTCGTTTCTAAAATATTTCCATAATTATTTGGACAAGTATTCACTGTCCAACAAACACTATTTCATAATTAATGGGATGAAAAAGATTGTCGTTGGGATCTAGCATTCCAACGATATCCCGACTAATTGGTTGTGAGGCCGACGTCTTGCTTATCGAATAGTCGTTATTCCTCCTAAACATACAACCTCTCTACCTTCATACAGTCGAGTCTAAACCCTAGTATGTTTCTAAACCATACGTCAAATGTAAACTATTTTCTTAATTAAAATTACGAAAGAATGGAGTTCTTAGAGTCTTGCATTCCTTGAATTCTTGAATGACCACTCTTGGGGCGTACGCTTTAGGTTGTGGGTTGCTCGACCTTTCGTCTATAAAACACGTGCCCTAATTATTGGGACGAATACCTTAATTGTCCATCCAAATATAATTTCATAATCAATGGAGTGAAAAAGGTATCGTTGGGATCTAGCATTCCAACGATATCCCGACTAATTGGTTGCGAGGATGACGTCTCGTTTATCGAGTAGTCGTCATTCTCCCTTAAAATATTCTATTCAACTCTCTTTTCTCGCCCCCGTGCGATTGAAACTTTCTCAAACACAGATTTTGAAGTTAGTCGAATGAAAAAGGTGCCGTTGGAATCTAGCATTCCAATAATGCCACGATTAATTGATTGCGAGGCCGACGTCTCGTTTATCGAATAGTCGTCATTCTCGATCAAATTGCCTAACTAAACTCCTCTTTCTTGCCCCCGTGCAATCGAAACCTTGAACCTATTCAAATATATCCTTTAACCAAAACATCCAATACGATAAACCTAATTCCTCGCCCTCGTGCAATCTCCAACCTAAATATTTTACCAAGAACATCGTTTAGTCCCTTCTTCCGCGCATAACAAACTCGAGCTTCAGTCTCCCCTAGCGAGCAGACAAGCCAACGTTTAGCAGTTAGAATGCGACCTAAACACTCGTTCATTTTCCAAACCTTTTACCGTAGTTAGCCGAACTACAGCTGCTCTAATTCTTCATTCTCTTTTGAATGTAAGATACGTAGGCACAAGATTGCGATGATCTTGGCGAGCACAATCCCCTCTTTTCCCGTAGTCCCACGAACTACGAATGCTCTGATTTTCCACTTCTTACAAGTGAAGATACGTAGGCACAAGGGCCCCAATCCTTGGCGAGCACTCTATCTTAAAACCACTCATTCCCCCCCTATAGGAGAAACCTTAGAAGAAAACAAATAAGCGTAACTAACTTTACTCTCAAATCGAATCAAGAGGTTCCCGTTGAGTACAACGGACATAGAGGGTGCTAGTACATTCCCTCTGCGTAACCGACTCCCGAACCTAGAATATTGGTTGCGATGACCATGTTCTTATCTCCTTAAAGGTTTTACCGATATTTTCCTATTCCTTCCTTGGAATGAATAAAGTTCGGTGGCGACTCTGTTCGAACGTATTTTCCGCATCCATCGCGAGGATCGTATTTTTTGAGGTACGACAGATGGCGACTCTGCTGGGGACATGCATTGCCCTATGCAAGAGAGAGTCAAGCCTAACTTGACTCGATTCGAGAGTACTAACCTTTTTCTTACCTGTTTTCTTTATGTTTATTTTCTCCTATTGTTTATTTCTTGTTCTCTCTTTCTATCATATGTTGTTTATTATATCTGCCTGCTGGATTCGGGGATAGCATTGCAAGTAAAGCTCTACACCCGAGCTTTGGAAAAAGAAGAGAGAAAACATAGTTTAGAATTGGTAGTAATTAGTGTTAGTCCCCAAGGACTCGCTCCTTGTGTGCCTAGCATGAAAGCTCCTCCAGAATAGACCTTTTCGTAGATCCTATCGTAACGCAGCTAGCCTGTTGCACGATTTTATTCATGAAGGGTCCGTGACTCTGTGAACCACTCTTAGAACCAGTTTCTACATTGGTGGCCGTGTAATGTTAGTCTCTGAGGACCCGCTCCTCGTGTGCCTAGCCTGAGGACTCCGCTCAGGAGACACCCTATCGTACTCTCGTTATAATACAGATAGCATGTTGCATGATGTTGATGCGATCGGTGTCCGTGATCCTGGGAACCTTGTCCATCAACATAGAAGATATCCCGTGAGTGGGTCTGTGGGTAAAGAATCTAGAACTTGTCTGGTATAGCCTACCGGTTAGGTTGCTTTGAGTTTCTTATGTTATCCTGGATCCTGTTTGCACCTGCATTGCATTCACATATCACTGCATCTGCGTTTCATTTGCATCGTATAACATATTCCAACACCGAAAAAGCCTATCCACCCTTTATCCATAATCCGCGGTTGATCTCCCGACACAAGTAATGAACTTGATTTAGTGCTGGAAGACCATGGAACACTTGAGACAGAATCAATTTGAGCTAAGAAAAGACGAGAACAACGCAAAAGGCAAGATGAAACAGCTGCCAGAAGTTAGCCCAACTGTGAAGCAAGAAAGAAGAGCTCAGTTCCTCAATACTGGCAGTTTCCTTATCATTTTTGTGCATTTGTAGTTTCCTTTATGTTAAGTGCTACTTGCTTTTAGACATTGTTTCTTATTAATGGTATTGTTAATGTGATAATTATGCATGTTTTTGATCAAATCCATTCGTATTCACTCACATTTTCTCACTTGTTGCAAAAAAATCACAAATTTTTTTTCACTCCACTCCCTTTATCGCACTGCTGTTTAGCAAAGATTTGAGGGAGGATGACGAAAACTAAATACCCATAATTTTTGATAGTATGCTTTTGGATAAAATTCTGCTGATGATGTACAGGCATTGTTTCAAATCCCCAAACACCGGAGAGATAAGGAGTTAGTCCCTAGTCAACCACTTCGAGTCTAGAAGTAGGAGTTTCCTTCGGATTGCTAAACCCTTACGCTTAACCTGGGGCAGGGTAGTGTTCAGTTAACCTGATTATGCACTCGAATCACGAGGCAAAATCCAAAAGTCATGACGGTTCATCAATGACCAATGACTTGGCAGTCACAAGTCTCCAAAAAAAAAATCAAAAGCCTGCTAAGTCGAACACCTCAAAAGGAGACTTCGGCAAATATAGAGGCAATCCCGATGGACTCGAAAAGCAAAATCAGTCCAGGAAAAAGTTAGGGATCAAAAAGAAAAAAAAGAGGCCCTCAAATCCTCAACAACAAAAACAAAATAAGATTCAGTGGCCACCTAAATCAAGGGGTTGCTGACATCCATCAAAATAAGGTGGCTGCCATTTCAAGCAAACTTTAAACCATCAAGTTTACACCGTCAAGTAGGTGCAAAATTAACTGAACGTAGGTATGGAGATCATCACGAAGAAGGGGTGGGTTAAAATCAAATTTGGAGCCTTATATCCTTTGTTTCTATAACCGTGAACCAGACCGCGTTACAAACCTCAAAAGACCTAATTGAGGCGGGGTTTATTCTGAAAGCATACTATTGCGAGGTTGCGTAAACTGACTCCTACATATTTGCTAATCTTATGCATTGGTGTCATATTCTTGTTATATCTTTCACACCAATTAAATCAGTATTGCGTTTGGATTAATAGTCCACTCGTCACACATTTTCACGTCACTCCCAATAAATGATATTTTCATAACTTGCATGAATGTCGCATCAAAATTACCATTTTTGAATGAAAAATTTTAAATTGCAAATTAGTAATTGGCATAATGGAAATTCCAACAAAGTGCAATCAAAGAGGAGCTTGATCACTCATTGGTGTTGACCTGAATTAAAACTTTCTCCTAACTTTACGAATCTGGAGCAAGTCCTTCTGAGGTTTAAACCGGGGCAGACCACTGCAAGGCCCAGACACTAGGGAAAATGGGTTCAAGCCATATCCTAGTATAATCATCGCCAAAGTTCTCATCCCAGAAGAAAGTCCTTCAAATACCCGGTAGATTGCGGCAAACTGGTTGAACTTGGGGCAAACTAGCTGATGATTGAGGTCAACAAGCGTCAAAGGCCTTGGGGCAGAGCAAAAGCATGACTAATACGCATTGGTTAAGTCGCTACGCTCGCGCAATCCAAACGCATTGGTTAAGTCGCTACGCTCGCGCAATCCAAACGCATTGGTTAAGTCGCTATGCTCATGCAATCCATATGCATTGGTTAAAGCGCTACGCTCACACGATTAACACGCATTGGTAAAGTCGCTACGCTCGCGCAGTCAACATGCTTTGGATGAGTCGCTACGCTCAATGTTTGTAAGTCATCATGACATATCAGCTAGAAGCTAGGTTCTTACCAGAACGAGTATACCACTTCTATAAAGGATCCAACAAGGGGCAGGCTACCCAGAGTTTCGTTTGATTAAGGGAGAGTCCCTCCAATGCTCAATCAGCACAAGTCATTTCGCTTCAACGCTCATTCTGGAGCAGACTACCTCAAGAATAATTTGAAGCCAATTACCCCAAGGGTCAGTTAATCAAGGTCAAAACCCTTTCCTGACTAAAATTTGCAACAAACCATCTCGAGATCATCTCATGGTATATTTGCGTCCGAATTCCTTTCATGACTTGGAGTTTTGGAACAAACCATCTCGAGTTCATCTCATGGTACAACTGTTTCCAACTTCCTTTCACGATGTGGAATGCCGGGGCAAGCCATCTTGAGTTCATCTCATGGTACAACTGCTTCCAACTTCCTTTCACAATGTGGAATGCTGGGGCAAGCCATCTCGAGTTCATCTCATGGTACAACTGTTTCCAACTTCCTTTCACGACTTGGAATGCTGGGGCAAGCCATCTCGAGTTCGTCTCATGGTATGATTGCTTCCAATTTCCGTTCAAGGAAAATTCCTTCATAGACCCAAACTGGGGCAAGTTGAACAACATTGGGGCAGTTACTCAAGCAAGTTTATTCTCGTCAGCAAAAGTTGAGTGTCGGGGAATCATGCCATCACCCCACCAAATAACCTTAACCTCTTGAAAGAGCCTCTCTGTCATTGGGTTTCACCCCCACGGCCTGGACCTGATACCTATCAGAGCTTTGTAACCGAAACAAATCCTTCAAAGTCCAGTTCTCGTCTGGAAAATCATTCTAAAGTCCAATCCATTGGCAACCACTAAAAGTCCACCCTCGTTGGCATCCTCAATAACCAAAGTCCAAACCATTTGGCAACTACCGAATCCAATCCCTGGTGATGTCCCCGACAGGATTTCATCCCCAACATACATGGTCGCTGCATTGTCATAAGCACGACATACAGCCTCATATAATAATTAACATATCATTTGCATTCGCATCGTGTACTTCCTAGTAGTTGCATCTTAGTTGAATGCTTAGGCATCATAAAACATTGCATTGCATAGCAATATAGCAGGATCCAGGATCAGTTCGCAAGCATCTTGGTCAGTCCTCCAGTGAAGTTGGCAGTATGACTCTGAAAAGAGTTAAGACCCCACAAGTTCAGGGAATTCTACTCCCCAACAAGTCATTCTTCAACCATGCAGTTGATGATGATAATCCCCAACAACTATTTCTCTGGTGGTTTCCCCAAGCAGAAGTTATCTTAGAGAGTTTGTTGAAGATTTCTCCCCTGCAGAGTTTGGACGACGTTGTTCCTCTAATAGGAATTTTAGCTCAACTATTCCTCAGCAAAATTATCACTCGAGATACTGCTTTGGTATCATCGAAGAGCCTTAATGGATAAGGTACTGCTTCGACCACCCGAAGAATCTCAAGTTTTGTTCGAGATACTGCTTTGGTATCATCGAAGAGCCTTAATGGATAAGGTACTGCTTCGACCACCCAAAGAATCTCAAGTTTTGCTCGAGATACTACTTTGGTATCATCGAAGAACCTTATTGGATAAGGTACTTCTTCGACCACCCGAAGAATCTCTAGTTTTGTTCGAGATACTGCTTTGGTATCATCGAAGAGCCTTAATGGATAAGGTACTGCTTCGACCGCCCGAAGAATCTCAAGTTTTGTTCGAGATACTGCTTTGGTATCATCGAAGAGCCTTAATGGATAAGGTACTGCTTCGACCACCCGAAGAATCTCATGTTTTGTTCGAGATACTGCTTTGGTATCATCGAAGAGCCTTAATGGATAAGGTACTGCTTCGACCACCCGAAGAATCTCAAGTTTTGTTCGAGATACTGCTTTGGTATCATCGAAGAGCCTTAATGGATAAGGTACTGCTTCGACCACCCGAAGAATCTCAAGTTTTGTTCGAGATACTGCTTTGGTATCATCGAAGAGCCTTAATGGATAAGGTACTGCTTCGGCCACCCGAAGAATCTCAAGTTTTGTTCGAGATACTGCTTTGGTATCATCGAAGAGCCTTAATGGATAAGGTACTGCTTCGACCACCCAAAGAATCACAAGTTTTGTTCGAGATACTGCTTTGGTATCATCGAAGAGCCTTAATGGATAAGGTACCGCTTCGACCACCCGAAGAATCTCAAGTTTTGTTCGAGATACTGCTTTGGTATCATCGAAGAGACTTAATGGAAAAGGTACTGCTTCGACCACCCGAAGAATCTCATGTTTTGCTCGAGATACTGCTTTGGTATCATCGAAGAGCCTTAATGGATAAGGTACTGCTTTGACCACCCGAAGAATCTCAAGTTTTGTTCGAGATACTGCTTTGGTATCATCGAAGAGCCTTAATGGATAAGGTACTCCTTCGACCACCCGAAGAATCTCAAGTTTTGTTCGAGATACTGGTTTGGTATCATCGAAGAACCTTATTGGATAAGGTACTGCTTCGACCACTCGAAGAATCTCAAGTTTTGTTCGAGATACTTCTTTGGTATTATCGAAGAGCCTTAATGGATAAGGTACTGCTTCGACCACCCGAAGAATCTCAAGTTTTGCTCGAGATACTGCTTTGGTATCATCGAAGAACCTTATTGGATAAGGTACTGCTTCGACCACCCGAAGAATCTCTAGTTTTGTTCGAGATACTGCTTTGGTATCATCGAAGAGCCTTAATGGATAAGGTACTGCTTCGACCACCCAAAGAATCACAAGTTTTGTTCGAGATACTGCTTTGGTATCATCGAAGAGCCTTAATGGATAAGGTACCGCTTCGACCACCCGAAGAATCTCAAGTTTTGTTCGAGATACTGCTTTGGTATCATCGAAGAGCCTTAATGGAAAAGGTACTGCTTCGACCACCCGAAGAATCTCATGTTTTGCTCGAGATACTGCTTTGGTATCATCGAAGAGCCTTAATGGATAAGGTACTGCTTTGACCACCCGAAGAATCTCAAGTTTTGTTCGAGATACTGCTTTGGTATCATCGAAGAGCCTTAATGGATAAGGTACTGCTTCGACCACCCGAAGAATCTCAAGTTTTACTCGAGATACTGCTTTGGTATCATCGAAGAGCCTTATTGGATAAGGTACTGCTTTGACCACCCGAAGAATCTCATGTTTTGTTCGAGATACTGCTTTGGTATTATCGAAGAGCCTTATTGGATAAGGTACTGCTTCGACCCCCCGAAGAATCTCATGTTTTATTCGAGATACTGTTTTGGTATCATCGAAGAGCCTTAATGGATAAGGTACTGCTTCGACCACCCGAAGAATCTCATGTTTTGTTTGAGATACTTATTTGGTATCATCGAAGAGCCTTAATGGATAAGGTACTGCTTCGACCACCCGAAGAATCTCAAGTTTTGTTCGAGATACTGGTTTGGTATCATCGAAGAACCTTATTGGATAAGGTACTGCTTCGACCACCCAAAGAATCTCATGTTTTGTTCGAGATACTGCTTTGGTATCATCGAAGAGCCTTAATGGATAAGGTACTGCTTCAACCACCCAAAGAATCTCAAGTTTTATTCGAGATACTGCTTTGGTATCATCGAAGAGCCTTAATGAATAAGGTACTGCTTCGACCACCCGAAGAATCTCAAGTTTTGCTCGAGATACTGCTTTGGTATCATCGAAGAGCCTTAATGGATAAGGTACTGCTTCGACCACCCGAAGAATCTCATGTTTTGTTCGAGATACTGCTTTGGTATCATTGAAGAGCCTTAATGGATAAGGTACTGCTTCGACCACCCGAAGAATCTCAAGTTTTGTTCGAGATACTGCTTTGGTATCATCAAAGAGCCTTAATGGATAAGGTACTGCTTCGACCACCCGAAGAATCTCAAGTTTTGCTCGAGATACTGCTTTGGTATCATCGAAGAGCCTTAATGGATAAGGTACTGCTTCGACCACCCGAAGAATCTCAAGTTTTGTTCGAGATACTGCTTTGGTATCATCGAAGAGCCTTAATGGATAAGGTACAGCTTCGACCACCCGAAGAATCTCAAGTTTTGTTCGAGATACTGCTTTGGTATCATCGAAGAGCCTTAATGGATAAGGTACTGCTTCGACCACCCGAAGAATCTCAAGTTTTGTTCGAGATACTGCTTTGGTATCATCGAAGAGCCTTAATGGATAAGGTACTTCTTCGACCACCCGAAGAATCTCATGTTTTGTTCGAGATACTGCTTTGGTATCATCGAAGAGCCTTAATGGATAAGGTACTGCTTCGACCACCCGAAGAATCACAAGTTTTGTTCGAGATACTGCTTTGGTATCATCGAAGAGCCTTAATGGATAAGGTACTGCTTCGACCACCCGAAGAATCTCAAGTTTTGTCCGAGATACTGCTTTGGTATCATCGAAGAGCCTTAATGGAAAAGGTACTGCTTCGGCCACCCGAAGAATCTCATGTTTTGCTCGAGATACTGCTTTGGTATCATCGAAGAGCCTTAATGGATAAGGTACTGCTTTGACCACCCGAAGAATCATAAGTTTTGTTCGAGATACTGCTTTGGTATCATCGAAGAGCCTTAATGGATAAGGTACTGCTTCGACCACCCGTAGAATCTCAAGTTTTACTCGAGATACTGCTTTGGTATTATCGAAGAGCCTTATTGGATAAGGTACTGCTTTGACCACCCGAAGAATCTCATGTTTTGTTCGAGATACTTCTTTGGTATCATCGAAGAACCTTATTTAATAAGGTACTGCTTTGACCACCCGAAGAATCTCAAGTTTTGTTCGAGATACTGCTTTGGTATCATCGAAGAGCCTTAATGGATAAGGTACTGCTTCGACCACCCGAAGAATCTCAAGTTTTGCTCGAGATATTACTTTGGTATCATCGAAGAACCTTATTGGATAAGGTAGTTCTTCCACCACCCGTAGAATCTCTAGTTTTGTTCGAGATACTGCTTTGGTATCATCGAAGAGCCTTAATGGATAAGGTACTGCTTCGACCACCCGAAGAATCTCAAGTTTTGCTCGAGATACTGCGTTGGTATTATCGAAGAGCCTTATTGGATAAGGTACTGCTTCAACCCCCCGAAGAATCTCATGTTTTGTTCGAGATACTGCTTTGGTATCATCGAAGAGCATTAATGGATAAGGTACTGCTTCGACCACCCGAAGAATCTCATGTTTTGTTCGAGATACTTCTTTGGTATCATCGAAGAGCCTTAATGGATAAGGTACTGCTTCGACCCCCCAAAGAATCTCAAGTTTTGTTCGAGATACTGCTTTGGTATCATCGAAGAGCCTTATTGGATAAGGTACTGCTTCGACCACCCAAAGAATCTCAAGTTTTGTTCGAGATACTGCTTTGGTATCATCGAAGAGCCTTAATGGATAAGGTACTGCTTCAACCACCCGAAGAATCTCAAGTTTTATTCGAGATACTGGTTTGGTGTCATCGAAGAGCCTTAATGGATAAGGTACTGCTTCGACCACCCGAAGAATCTCAAGTTTTGCTCGAGATACTGCTTTGGTATCATCGAAGAGCCTTAATGGATAAGGTACTGCTTCGACCACCCGAAGAATCTCATGTTTTGTTCGAGATACTGCTTTGGTATCATTGAAGAGCCTTAATGGATAAGGTACTGCTTCGACCACCCGAAGAATCTCAAGTTTTGTTCGAGATACTGCTTTGGTATCATCAAAGAGCCTTAATGGATAAGGTACTGCTTCGACCACCCGAAGAATCTCAAGTTTTGCTCGAGATACTGCTTTGGTATCATCGAAGAGCCTTAATGGATAAGGTACTGCTTCGAGCACCCGAAGAATCTCAAGTTTTGTTCGAGATACTGCTTTGGTATCATCGAAGAGCCTTAATGGATAAGGTACTGCTTCGACCACTCGAAGAATCTCAAGTTTTGTTCGAGATACTGCTTTGGTATCATCGAAGAGCCTTAATGGATAAGGTACTGCTTCGACCACCCGAAGAATCTCAAGTTTTGTTCGAGATACTGCTTTGGTATCATCGAAGAGCCTTAATGGATAAGGTACTGCTTCGACCACCCGAAGAATCTCAAGTTTTGCTCGAGATACTGCTTTGGTATCATCGAAGAGCCTTAATGGATAAGGTACTGCTTCGACCACCCAAAGAATCTCAAGTTTTGTTCGAGATACTACTTTGGTATCATCGAAGAGCCTTAATGGATAAGGTACTGCTTCGACCACCCGAAGAATCTCAAGTTTTGCTCGAGATACTGCTTTGGTATTATCGAAGAGCCTTATTGGATAAGGTACTGCTTCGACCCCCCAGAAGAATCTCATGTTTTGTTCGAGATACTGCTTTGGTATCATCGAAGAGCATTAATGGATAAGGTACTGCTTCGACCACCCGAAGAATCTCATGTTTTGTTCGAGATACTTCTTTGGTATCATCGAAGAGCCTTAATGGATAAGGTAATGCTTCGACCCCCCGAAGAATCTCAAGTTTTGTTCGAGATACTGCTTTGGTATCATCGAAGAGCCTTATTGGATAAGGTACTGCTTCGACCACCCAAAGAATCTCAAGTTTTGTTCGAGATACTGCTTTGGTATCATCGAAGAGCCTTAATGGATAAGGTACTGCTTCAACCACCCAAAGAATCTCAAATTTTATTCGAGATACTGCTTTGGTGTCATCGAAGAGCCTTAATGGATAAGGTACTGCTTCGACCACCCGAAGAATCTCAAGTTTTGCTCGAGATACTTCTTTGGTATCATCGAAGAGCCTTAATGGATAAGGTACTGCTTCGACCACCCGAAGAATCTCATGTTTTGTTCGAGATACTGCTTTGGTATCATTGAAGAGCCTTAATGGATAAGGTACTGCTTCGACCACCCGAAGAATCTCAAGTTTTGTTCGAGATACTGCTTTGGTATCATCGAAGAGCCTTAATGGATAAGGTACTGCTTCGACCACCCGAAGAATCTCAAGTTTTGCTCGAGATACTGCTTTGGTATCATCGAAGAGCCTTAATGGATAAGGTACTGCTTCGACCACCCGAAGAATCTCAAGTTTTGTTCGAGATACTGCTTTGGTATCATCGAAGAGCCTTAATGGATAAGGTACTGCTTCGACCACTCGAAGAATCTCAAGTTTTGTTCGAGATACTGCTTTGGTATCATCGAAGAGCCTTAATGGATAAGGTACTGCTTCGACCACCCGAAGAATCTCAAGTTTTGTTCGAGATACTGCTTTGGTATCATCGAAGAGCCTTAATGGATAAGGTACTGCTTCGACCACCCGAAGAATCTCAAGTTTTGCTCGAGATACTGCTTTGGTATCATCGAAGAGCCTTAATGGATAAGGTACTGCTTCGACCACCCAAAGAATCTCAAGTTTTGTTCGAGATACTACTTTGGTATCATCGAAGAGCCTTAATGGATAAGGTACTGCTTCGACCACCCGAAGAATCTCAAGTTTTGCTCGAGATACTGCTTTGGTATTATCGAAGAGCCTTAATGGATAAGGTACTGCTTCGACCCCCCAGAAGAATCTCATGTTTTGTTCGAGATACTGCTTTGGTATCATCGAAGAGCATTAATGGATAAGGTACTGCTTCGACCACCCGAAGAATCTCATGTTTTGTTCGAGATACTTCTTTGGTATCATCGAAGAGCCTTAATGGATAAGGTAATGCTTCGACCCCCCGAAGAATCTCAAGTTTTGTTCGAGATACTGCTTTGGTATCATCGAAGAGCCTTATTGGATAAGGTACTGCTTCGACCACCCAAAGAATCTCAAGTTTTGTTCGAGATACTGCTTTGGTATCATCGAAGAGCCTTAATGGATAAGGTACTGCTTCAACCACCCAAAGAATCTCAAATTTTATTCGAGATACTGCTTTGGTGTCATCGAAGAGCCTTAATGGATAAGGTACTGCTTCGACCACCCGAAGAATCTCAAGTTTTGCTCGAGATACTTCTTTGGTATCATCGAAGAGCCTTAATGGATAAGGTACTGCTTCGACCACCCGAAGAATCTCATGTTTTGTTCGAGATACTGCTTTGGTATCATTGAAGAGCCTTAATGGATAAGGTACTGCTTCGACCACCCGAAGAATCTCAAGTTTTGTTCGAGATACTGCTTTGGTATCATCGAAGAGCCTTAATGGATAAGGTACTGCTTCGACCACCCGAAGAATCTCAAGTTTTGCTCGAGATACTGCTTTGGTATCATCGAAGAGCCTTAATGGATAAGGTACTGCTTCGACCACCCGAAGAATCTCAAGTTTTGTTCGAGATACTGCTTTGGTATCATCGAAGAGCCTTAATGGATAAGGTACTGCTTCGACCACTCGAAGAATCTCAAGTTTTGTTCGAGATACTGCTTTGGTATCATCGAAGAGCCTTAATGGATAAGGTACTGCTTCGACCACCCGAAGAATCTCAAGTTTTGTTCGAGATACTGCTTTGGTATCATCGAAGAGCCTTAATGGATAAGGTACTGCTTCGACCACCCGAAGAATCTCAAGTTTTGCTCGAGATACTGCTTTGGTATCATCGAAGAGCCTTAATGGATAAGGTACTGCTTCGACCACCCAAAGAATCTCAAGTTTTGTTCGAGATACTACTTTGGTATCATCGAAGAGCCTTAATGGATAAGGTACTGCTTCGACCACCCGAAGAATCTCAAGTTTTGCTCGAGATACTGCTTTGGTATTATCGAAGAGCCTTATTGGATAAGGTACTGCTTCGACCCCCCAGAAGAATCTCATGTTTTGTTCGAGATACTGCTTTGGTATCATCGAAGAGCATTAATGGATAAGGTACTGCTTCGACCACCCGAAGAATCTCATGTTTTGTTCGAGATACTTCTTTGGTATCATCGAAGAGCCTTAATGGATAAGGTAATGCTTCGACCCCCCGAAGAATCTCAAGTTTTGTTCGAGATACTGCTTTGGTATCATCGAAGAGCCTTATTGGATAAGGTACTGCTTCGACCACCCAAAGAATCTCAAGTTTTGTTCGAGATACTGCTTTGGTATCATCGAAGAGCCTTAATGGATAAGGTACTGCTTCAACCACCCAAAGAATCTCAAATTTTATTCGAGATACTGCTTTGGTGTCATCGAAGAGCCTTAATGGATAAGGTACTGCTTCGACCACCCGAAGAATCTCAAGTTTTGCTCGAGATACTTCTTTGGTATCATCGAAGAGCCTTAATGGATAAGGTACTGCTTCGACCACCCGAAGAATCTCATGTTTTGTTCGAGATACTGCTTTGGTATCATTGAAGAGCCTTAATGGATAAGGTACTGCTTCGACCACCCGAAGAATCTCAAGTTTTGTTCGAGATACTGCTTTGGTATCATCAAAGAGCCTTAATGGATAAGGTACTGCATCGACCACTCGAAGAATCTCAAGTTTTGCTCGAGATACTGCTTTGGTATCATCGAAGAGCCTTAATGGATAAGGTACTGCTTCGACCACCCGAAGAATCTCAAGTTTTGTTCGAGATACTGCTTTGGTATCATCGAAGAGCCTTAATGGATAAGGTACTGCTTCGACCACCCAAAGAATCTCAAGTTTTGTTCGAGATACTGCTTTGGTATCATCGAAGAGCCTTAATGGATAAGGTACTGCTTCGACCACCCGAAGAATCTCAAGTTTTGTTCGAGATAATGATTTGTTATCATCGAAGAGCCTTAATGGATAAGGTACTGCTTCGACCACCCGAAGAATCTCAAGTTTTGCTCGAGATACTGCTTTGGTATCATCGAAGAGCCTTAATGGATAAGGTACTGCTTCGACCACCCAAAGAATCTCAAGTTTTGTTCGAGATACTGCTTTGGTATCATCGAAGAGCCTTAATGGATAAGGTACTGCTTCAACCACCCGAAGAATCTCAAGTTTTGTTCGAGATACTGCTTTGGTATCATCGAAGAGCCTTAATGGATAAGGTACTGCTTCGACCACCCGAAGAATCACAAGTTTTGTTCGAGATACTGCTTTGGTATCATCGAAGAGCCTTAATGGATAAGGTACTGCTTCGACCACCCGAAGAATCACAAGTTTTGTTCGAGATACTGCTTTGGTATCATCGAAGAGCCTTAATGGATAAGGTACTGCTTCGACCACCCGAAGAATCTCAAGTTTTGTTCGAGATACTGCTTTGGTATCATCGAAGAGCCTTAATGGATAAGGTACTGCTTCGACCACCCGAAGAATCTCAAGTTTTGCTCGAGATACTGCTTTGGTATCATCGAAGAGCCTTATTGGATAAGGTACTGCTTCGACCACCCGAAGAATCTCAAGTTTTGTTTGAGATACTGGTTTGGTGTCATCGAAGAACCTTATTGGATAAGGTACTGCTTCGACCACCCGAAGAATCTCAAGTTTTGTTCGAGATACTTCTTTGGTATCATCGAAGAGCCTTAATGGATAAGGTACTGCTTCGACCACCCGAAGAATCTCAAGTTTTGCTCGAGATACTGCTTTGGTATCATCGAAGAGCCTTAATGGATAAGGAACTGCTTCGACCCCCCGAAGAATCTCAAGTTTTGTTCGAGATACTGCTTTGGTATCATCGAAGAGCCTTAATGGATAAGGTACTGCTTCGACCACCCGAAGAATCTCAAGTTTTGCTCAAGATGTTGCTTTGGTATCATCGAAGAGCGTTAATGGATAAGGTACTGCTTCGACCACCCGAAGAATCTCAAGTTTTGCTCGAGATACTGCTTTGGTATCATCGAAGAGCCTTAATGGATAAGGTACTGCTTCGACCACCCAAAGAATCTCAAGTTTTGTTCGAGATACTGCTTTGGTATCATCGAAGAGCCTTAATGGATAAGGTACTGCTTCGACCACCCAAAGAATCTCAAGTTTTGTTCGAGATACTGCTTTGGTATCATCGAAGAGCCTTAATGGATAAGGTACTGCTTCAACCACCCGAAGAATTACAAGTTTTATTCGAGATACTGCTTTGGTATCATCGAAGAGCCTTAATGGATAAGGTACTGCTTCGACCACCAGAAGAATCACAAGTTTTGTTCGAGATACTGCTTTGGTATCATCGAAGAGCCTTAACCGATAAGGTACTGCTTCGACCACCCGAAGAATCTCAAGTTTTGTTCGAGATACTGCTTTGGTATCATCGAAGAGCCTTAATGGATAAGGTACTGCTTCGACCACCCGAAGAATCTCAAGTTTTGCTCGAGATACTGCTTTGGTATCATCGAAGAGCCTTATTGGATAAGGTACTGCTTCGACCACCCGAAGAATCTCAAGTTTTGTTCGAGATACTGGTTTGGTATCATCGAAGAACCTTATTGGATAAGGTACTGCTTCGACCACCCGAAGAATCTCAAGTTTTGTTCGAGATACTTCTTTGGTATCATCGAAGAGCCTTAATGGATAAGGTACTGCTTCGACCACCCGAAGAATCTCAAGTTTTGCTCGAGATACTGCTTTGGTATCATCGAAGAACCTTATTGGATAAGTTACTGCTTCGACCACCCGAAGAATCTCTAGTTTTGTTCGAGATACTGCTTTGGTATCATCGAAGGCCTTAATGGATAAGGTACTGCTTCGACCACCCGAAGAATCTCAAGTTTTGTTCGAGATACTGCTTTGGTATCATCGAAGAGCCTTAATGGATAAGGTACTGCTTCGACCACCCGAAGAATCTCAAGTTTTGTTCGAGATACTGCTTTGGTATCATCGAAGAGCCTTAATGGATAAGGTACTGCATCGACCACTCGAAGAATCTCAAGTTTTGTTCGAGATACTGCTTTGGTATCATCGAAGAGCCTTAATGGATAAGGTACTGCTTCGACCACCCGAAGAATCTCAAGTTTTGCTCTAGATACTGCTTTGGTATCATCGAAGAGCCTTAATGGATAAGGTACTGCTTCGACCACCCGAAGAATCTCAAGTTTTGTTCGAGATACTGCTTTGGTATCATCGAAGAGCCTTAATGGATAAGGTACTGCTTCGACCACCCGAAGAATCTCAAGTTTTGCTCGAGATACTGCTTTGGTATCATCGAAGAGCCTTAATGGATAAGGTACTGCTTCGACCACCCAAAGAATCTCAAGTTTTGTTCGAGATACTGCTTTGGTATCATCGAAGAGCCTTAATGGATAAGGTACTGCTTCGACCACCCGAAGAATCTCAAGTTTTGCTCAAGATGTTGCTTTGGTATCATCGAAGAGCGTTAATGGATAAGGTACTGCTTCGACCACCCGAAGAATCTCAAGTTTTGCTCGAGATACTGCTTTGGTATCATCGAGAGCCTTAATGGATAAGGTACTGCTTCGACCACCCAAAGAATCTCAAGTTTTGTTCGAGATACTGCTTTGGTATCATCGAAGAGCCTTAATGGATAAGGTACTGCTTCGACCACCCAAAGAATCTCAAGTTTTGTTCGAGATACTGCTTTGGTATCATCGAAGAGCCTTAATGGATAAGGTACTGCTTCGACCACCCGAAGAATTACAAGTTTTATTCGAGATACTGCTTTGGTATCATCGAAGAGCCTTAATGGATAAGGTACTGCTTCGACCACCAGAAGAATCACAAGTTTTGTTCGAGATACTGCATTGGTATCATCGAAGAGCCTTAACCGATAAGGTACTGCTTCGACCACCCGAAGAATCTCAAGTTTTGTTCGAGATACTGCTTTGGTATCATCGAAGAGCCTTAATGGATAAGGTACTGCTTCGACCACCCGAAGAATCTCAAGTTTTGCTCGAGATACTGCTTTGGTATCATCGAAGAGCCTTATTGGATAAGGTACTGCTTCGACCACCCGAAGAATCTCAAGTTTTGCTCGAGATACTGCTTTGGTATCATCGAAGAGCCTTAATGGATAAGGAACTGCTTCGACCCCCCGAAGAATCTCAAGTTTTGTTCGAGATACTGCTTTGGTATCATCGAAGAGCCTTAATGGATAAGGTACTGCTTCGACCACCCGAAGAATCTCAAGTTTTGCTCAAGATGTTGCTTTGGTATCATCGAAGAGCGTTAATGGATAAGGTACTGCTTCGACCACCCGAAGAATCTCAAGTTTTGCTCGAGATACTGCTTTGGTATCATCGAAGAGCCTTAATGGATAAGGTACTGCTTCGACCACCCAAAGAATCTCAAGTTTTGTTCGAGATACTGCTTTGGTATCATCGAAGAGCCTTAATGGATAAGGTACTGCTTCGACCACCCAAAGAATCTCAAGTTTTGTTCGAGATACTGCTTTGGTATCATCGAAGAGCCTTAATGGATAAGGTACTGCTTCGACCACCCGAAGAATTACAAGTTTTATTCGAGATACTGCTTTGGTATCATCGAAGAGCCTTAATGGATAAGGTACTGCTTCGACCACCAGAAGAATCACAAGTTTTGTTCGAGATACTGCTTTGGTATCATCGAAGAGCCTTAACCGATAAGGTACTGCTTCGACCACCCGAAGAATCTCAAGTTTTGTTCGAGATACTGCTTTGGTATCATCGAAGAGCCTTAATGGATAAGGTACTGCTTCGACCACCCGAAGAATCTCAAGTTTTGCTCGAGATACTGCTTTGGTATCATCGAAGAGCCTTATTGGATAAGGTACTGCTTCGACCACCCGAAGAATCTCAAGTTTTGTTCGAGATACTGGTTTGGTATCATCGAAGAACCTTATTGGATAAGGTACTGCTTCGACCACCCGAAGAATCTCAAGTTTTGTTCGAGATACTTCTTTGGTATCATCGAAGAGCCTTAATGGATAAGGTACTGCTTCGACCACCCGAAGAATCTCAAGTTTTGCTCGAGATACTGCTTTGGTATCATCGAAGAACCTTATTGGATAAGTTACTGCTTCGACCACCCGAAGAATCTCTAGTTTTGTTCGAGATACTGCTTTGGTATCATCGAAGGCCTTAATGGATAAGGTACTCCTTCGACCACCCGAAGAATCTCAAGTTTTGTTCGAGATACTGCTTTGGTATCATCGAAGAGCCTTAATGGATAAGGAACTGCTTCGACCCCCCGAAGAATCTCAAGTTTTGTTCGAGATACTGCTTTGGTATCATCGAAGAGCCTTAATGGATAAGGTACTGCTTCGACCACCCGAAGAATCTCAAGTTTTGCTCAAGATGTTGCTTTGGTATCATCGAAGAGCGTTAATGGATAAGGTACTGCTTCGACCACCCGAAGAATCTCAAGTTTTGCTCGAGATACTGCTTTGGTATCATCGAAGAGCCTTAATGGATAAGGTACTGCTTCGACCACCCAAAGAATCTCAAGTTTTGTTCGAGATACTGCTTTGGTATCATCGAAGAGCCTTAATGGATAAGGTACTGCTTCGACCACCCAAAGAATCTCAAGTTTTGTTCGAGATACTGCTTTGGTATCATCGAAGAGCCTTAATGGATAAGGTACTGCTTCGACCACCCGAAGAATTACAAGTTTTATTCGAGATACTGCTTTGGTATCATCGAAGAGCCTTAATGGATAAGGTACTGCTTCGACCACCAGAAGAATCACAAGTTTTGTTCGAGATACTGCTTTGGTATCATCGAAGAGCCTTAACCGATAAGGTACTGCTTCGACCACCCGAAGAATCTCAAGTTTTGTTCGAGATACTGCTTTGGTATCATCGAAGAGCCTTAATGGATAAGGTACTGCTTCGACCACCCGAAGAATCTCAAGTTTTGCTCGAGATACTGCTTTGGTATCATCGAAGAGCCTTATTGGATAAGGTACTGCTTCGACCACCCGAAGAATCTCAAGTTTTGCTCGAGATACTGCTTTGGTATCATCGAAGAGCCTTAATGGATAAGGAACTGCTTCGACCCCCCGAAGAATCTCAAGTTTTGTTCGAGATACTGCTTTGGTATCATCGAAGAGCCTTAATGGATAAGGTACTGCTTCGACCACCCGAAGAATCTCAAGTTTTGCTCAAGATGTTGCTTTGGTATCATCGAAGAGCGTTAATGGATAAGGTACTGCTTCGACCACCCGAAGAATCTCAAGTTTTGCTCGAGATACTGCTTTGGTATCATCGAAGAGCCTTAATGGATAAGGTACTGCTTCGACCACCCAAAGAATCTCAAGTTTTGTTCGAGATACTGCTTTGGTATCATCGAAGAGCCTTAATGGATAAGGTACTGCTTCGACCACCCAAAGAATCTCAAGTTTTGTTCGAGATACTGCTTTGGTATCATCGAAGAGCCTTAATGGATAAGGTACTGCTTCGACCACCCGAAGAATTACAAGTTTTATTCGAGATACTGCTTTGGTATCATCGAAGAGCCTTAATGGATAAGGTACTGCTTCGACCACCAGAAGAATCACAAGTTTTGTTCGAGATACTGCTTTGGTATCATCGAAGAGCCTTAACCGATAAGGTACTGCTTCGACCACCCGAAGAATCTCAAGTTTTGTTCGAGATACTGCTTTGGTATCATCGAAGAGCCTTAATGGATAAGGTACTGCTTCGACCACCCGAAGAATCTCAAGTTTTGCTCGAGATACTGCTTTGGTATCATCGAAGAGCCTTATTGGATAAGGTACTGCTTCGACCACCCGAAGAATCTCAAGTTTTGTTCGAGATACTGGTTTGGTATCATCGAAGAACCTTATTGGATAAGGTACTGCTTCGACCACCCGAAGAATCTCAAGTTTTGTTCGAGATACTTCTTTGGTATCATCGAAGAGCCTTAATGGATAAGGTACTGCTTCGACCACCCGAAGAATCTCAAGTTTTGCTCGAGATACTGCTTTGGTATCATCGAAGAACCTTATTGGATAAGTTACTGCTTCGACCACCCGAAGAATCTCTAGTTTTGTTCGAGATACTGCTTTGGTATCATCGAAGGCCTTAATGGATAAGGTACTGCTTCGACCACCCGAAGAATCTCAAGTTTTGTTCGAGATACTGCTTTGGTATCATCGAAGAGCCTTAATGGATAAGGTACTGCTTCGACCACCCGAAGAATCTCAAGTTTTGTTCGAGATACTGCTTTGGTATCATCGAAGAGCCTTAATGGATAAGGTACTGCATCGACCACTCGAAGAATCTCAAGTTTTGTTCGAGATACTGCTTTGGTATCATCGAAGAGCCTTAATGGATAAGGTACTGCTTCGACCACCCGAAGAATCTCAAGTTTTGCTCTAGATACTGCTTTGGTATCATCGAAGAGCCTTAATGGATAAGGTACTGCTTCGACCACCCAAAGAATCTCAAGTTTTGTTCGAGATACTGCTTTGGTATCATCGAAGAGCCTTAATGGATAAGGTACTGCTTCGACCACCCGAAGAATCTCAAGTTTTGCTCGAGATACTGCTTTGGTATCATCGAAGAGCCTTAATGGATAAGGTACTGCTTCGACCACCCAAAGAATCTCAAGTTTTGTTCGAGATACTGCTTTGGTATCATCGAAGAGCCTTAATGGATAAGGTACTGCTTCGACCACCCGAAGAATCACAAGTTTTGTTCGAGATACTGCTTTGGTATCATCGAAGAGCCTTAATGGATAAGGTACTGCTTCGACCACCCGAAGAATCTCAAGTTTTGTTCGAGATACTGCTTTGGTATCATCGAAGAGCCTTAATGGATAAGGTACTGCTTCGACCACCCGAAGAATCTCAAGTTTTGCTCGAGATACTGCTTTGGTATCATCGAAGAGCCTTATTGGATAAGGTACTGCTTCGACCACCCAAAGAATCTCAAGTTTTGTTTGAGATACTGGTTTGGTGTCATCGAAGAACCTTATTGGATAAGGTACTGCTTCGACCACCCGAAGAATCTCAAGTTTTGTTCGAGATACTGCTTTGGTATCATCGAAGAGCCTTAATGGATAAGGTACTGCTTCGACCACCCGAAGAATCTCAAGTTTTGCTCGAGATACTGCTTTGGTATCATCGAAGAGCCTTATTGGATAAGGTACTGCTTCGACCACCCGAAGAATCTCAAGTTTTGTTCGAGATACTTCTTTGGTATCATCGAAGAGCCTTAATGGATAAGGTACTGCTTCGACCACCCGAAGAATCTCAAGTTTTGCTCGAGATACTGCTTTGGTATCATCGAAGAACCTTATTGGATAAGTTATTGCTTCGACCACCCGAAGAATCTCTAGTTTTGTTCGAGATACTGCTTTGGTATCATCGAAGGCCTTAATGGATAAGGTACTGCTTCGACCACCCGAAGAATCTCAAGTTTTGTTCGAGATACTGCTTTGGTATCATCGAAGAGCCTTAATGGATAAGGTACTGCTTCGACCACCCGAAGAATCTCAAGTTTTGTTCGAGATACTGCTTTGGTATCATCGAAGAGCCTTAATGGATAAGGTACTGCATCGACCACTCAAAGAATCTCAAGTTTTGTTCGAGATACTGCTTTGGTATCATCGAAGAGCCTTAATGGATAAGGTACTGCTTCGACCACCCGAAGAATCTCAAGTTTTGCTCTAGATACTGCTTTGGTATCATCGAAGAGCCTTAATGGATAAGGTACTGCTTCGACCACCCAAAGAATCTCAAGTTTTGTTCGAGATACTGCTTTGGTATCATCGAAGAGCCTTAATGGATAAGGTACTGCTTCGACCACCCGAAGAATCTCAAGTTTTGTTCGAGATAATGCTTTGTTATCATC
Organism: Lathyrus sativus; assembly: GCA_963859935.3. Lineage (NCBI taxonomy): Eukaryota > Viridiplantae > Streptophyta > Magnoliopsida > Fabales > Fabaceae > Lathyrus > Lathyrus sativus. The sequence continues at coordinate 253,005,611 of OZ012739.1, forward strand.
GAAGAGCCTTAATGGATAAGGTACTGCTTCGACCACCCGAAGAATCTCAAGTTTTGCTCGAGATACTGCTTTGGTATCATCGAAGAGCCTTAATGGATAAGGTACTGCTTCGACCACCCAAAGAATCTCAAGTTTTGTTCGAGATACTGCTTTGGTATCATCGAAGAGCCTTAATGGATAAGGTACTGCTTCGACCACCCAAAGAATCTCAAGTTTTGTTCGAGATACTGCTTTGGTATCATCGAAGAGCCTTAATGGATAAGGTACTGCTTCGACCACCCGAAGAATCACAAGTTTTGTTCGAGATACTGCTTTGGTATCATCGAAGAGCCTTAATGGATAAGGTACTGCTTCGACCACCCGAAGAATCACAAGTTTTGTTCGAGATACTGCTTTGGTATCATCGAAGAGCCTTAATGGATAAGGTACTGCTTCGACCACCCGAAGAATCTCAAGTTTTGTTCGAGATACTGCTTTGGTATCATCGAAGAGCCTTAATGGATAAGGTACTGCTTCGACCACCCGAAGAATCTCAAGTTTTGCTCGAGATACTGCTTTGGTATCATCGAAGAGCCTTATTGGATAAGGTACTGCTTCGACCACCCGAAGAATCTCAAGTTTTGTTCGAGATACTTCTTTGGTATCATCGAAGAGCCTTAATGGATAAGGTACTGCTTCGACCACCCGAAGAATCTCAAGTTTTTCTCGAGATACTGCTTTGGTATAATCGAAGAACCTTATTGGATAAGTTACTGCTTCGACCACCCGAAGAATCTCTAGTTTTATTCGAGATACTGCTTTGGTATCATCGAAGAGCCTTAATGGATAAGGTACTGCTTCGACCACCCGAAGAATCTCAAGTTTTGTTCGAGATACTGCTTTGGTATCATCGAAGAGCCTTAATGGATAAGGAACTGCTTCGACCCCCCGAAGAATCTCAAGTTTTGTTCGAGATACTGCTTTGGTATCATCGAAGAGCCTTAATGGATAAGGTACTGCTTCGACCACCCGAAGAATCTCAAGTTTTGCTCAAGATACTGCTTTGGTATCATCGAAGAGCTTTAATGGATAAGGTACTGCTTCGACCACCCGAAGAATCTCAAGTTTTGCTCGAGATACTGCTTTGGTATCATCGAAGAGCATTAATGGATAAGGTACTGCTTCGACCACCCAAAGAATCTCAAGTTTTGTTCGAGATACTGCTTTGGTATCATCGAAGAGCCTTAATGGATAAGGTACTCCTTCGACCACCCGAAGAATCTCAAGTTTTGTTCGAGATACTGCTTTGGTATCATCGAAGAGCCTTAATGGATAAGGTACTCCTTCGACCACCCGAAGAATCTCAAGTTTTGTTCGAGATACTGCTTTGGTATCATCGAAGAGCCTTAATGGATAAGGTACTGCTTCGACCACCCGAAGAATCTCAAGTTTTGCTCAAGATACTGCTTTGGTATCATCGAAGAGCCTTAATGGATAAGGTACTGCTTCAACCACCCGAAGAATCTCAAGTTTTGTTCGAGATACTGCTTTGGTATCATCGAAGAGCCTTAATGGATAAGGTACTGCTTCGACCCCCCGAAGAATCTCAACTTTTGTTCGAGATACTTCTTTGGTATCATCGAAGAGCCTTAATGGATAAGGTACTGCATCGACCACTCGAAGAATCTCAAGTTTTGTTCGAGATACTGCTTTGGTATCATCGAAGAGCCTTAATGGATAAGGTACTGCTTCGACCACCCGAAGAATCTCAAGTTTTGCTCTAGATACTGCTTTGGTATCATCGAAGAGCCTTAATGGATAAGGTACTGCTTCGACCACCCAAAGAATCTCAAGTTTTGTTCGAGATACTGCTTTGGTATCATCGAAGAGCCTTAATGGATAAGGTACTGCTTCGACCACCCGAAGAATCTCAAGTTTTGCTCGAGATACTGCTTTGGTATCATCGAAGAGCCTTAATGGATAAGGTACTGCTTCGACCACCCAAAGAATCTCAAGTTTTGTTCGAGATACTGCTTTGGTATCATCGAAGAGCCTTAATGGATAAGGTACTGCTTCGACCACCCGAAGAATCACAAGTTTTGTTCGAGATACTGCTTTGGTATCATCGAAGAGCCTTAATGGATAAGGTACTGCTTCGACCACCCGAAGAATCTCAAGTTTTGTTCGAGATACTGCTTTGGTATCATCGAAGAGCCTTAATGGATAAGGTACTGCTTCGACCACCCGAAGAATCTCAAGTTTTGCTCGAGATACTGCTTTGGTATCATCGAAGAGCCTTATTGGATAAGGTACTGCTTCGACCACCCAAAGAATCTCAAGTTTTGTTTGAGATACTGGTTTGGTGTCATCGAAGAACCTTATTGGATAAGGTACTGCTTCGACCACCCGAAGAATCTCAAGTTTTGTTCGAGATACTGCTTTGGTATCATCGAAGAGCCTTAATGGATAAGGTACTGCTTCGACCACCCGAAGAATCTCAAGTTTTGCTCGAGATACTGCTTTGGTATCATCGAAGAGCCTTATTGGATAAGGTACTGCTTCGACCACCCGAAGAATCTCAAGTTTTGTTCGAGATACTTCTTTGGTATCATCGAAGAGCCTTAATGGATAAGGTACTGCTTCGACCACCCGAAGAATCTCAAGTTTTGCTCGAGATACTGCTTTGGTATCATCGAAGAACCTTATTGGATAAGTTATTGCTTCGACCACCCGAAGAATCTCTAGTTTTGTTCGAGATACTGCTTTGGTATCATCGAAGGCCTTAATGGATAAGGTACTGCTTCGACCACCCGAAGAATCTCAAGTTTTGTTCGAGATACTGCTTTGGTATCATCGAAGAGCCTTAATGGATAAGGTACTGCTTCGACCACCCGAAGAATCTCAAGTTTTGTTCGAGATACTGCTTTGGTATCATCGAAGAGCCTTAATGGATAAGGTACTGCATCGACCACTCAAAGAATCTCAAGTTTTGTTCGAGATACTGCTTTGGTATCATCGAAGAGCCTTAATGGATAAGGTACTGCTTCGACCACCCGAAGAATCTCAAGTTTTGCTCTAGATACTGCTTTGGTATCATCGAAGAGCCTTAATGGATAAGGTACTGCTTCGACCACCCAAAGAATCTCAAGTTTTGTTCGAGATACTGCTTTGGTATCATCGAAGAGCCTTAATGGATAAGGTACTGCTTCGACCACCCGAAGAATCTCAAGTTTTGTTCGAGATAATGCTTTGTTATCATCGAAGAGCCTTAATGGATAAGGTACTGCTTCGACCACCCGAAGAATCTCAAGTTTTGCTCGAGATACTGCTTTGGTATCATCGAAGAGCCTTAATGGATAAGGTACTGCTTCGACCACCCAAAGAATCTCAAGTTTTGTTCGAGATACTGCTTTGGTATCATCGAAGAGCCTTAATGGATAAGGTACTGCTTCGACCACCCAAAGAATCTCAAGTTTTGTTCGAGATACTGCTTTGGTATCATCGAAGAGCCTTAATGGATAAGGTACTGCTTCGACCACCCGAAGAATCACAAGTTTTGTTCGAGATACTGCTTTGGTATCATCGAAGAGCCTTAATGGATAAGGTACTGCTTCGACCACCCGAAGAATCACAAGTTTTGTTCGAGATACTGCTTTGGTATCATCGAAGAGCCTTAATGGATAAGGTACTGCTTCGACCACCCGAAGAATCTCAAGTTTTGTTCGAGATACTGCTTTGGTATCATCGAAGAGCCTTAATGGATAAGGTACTGCTTCGACCACCCGAAGAATCTCAAGTTTTGCTCGAGATACTGCTTTGGTATCATCGAAGAGCCTTATTGGATAAGGTACTGCTTCGACCACCCGAAGAATCTCAAGTTTTGTTCGAGATACTTCTTTGGTATCATCGAAGAGCCTTAATGGATAAGGTACTGCTTCGACCACCCGAAGAATCTCAAGTTTTTCTCGAGATACTGCTTTGGTATAATCGAAGAACCTTATTGGATAAGTTACTGCTTCGACCACCCGAAGAATCTCTAGTTTTATTCGAGATACTGCTTTGGTATCATCGAAGAGCCTTAATGGATAAGGTACTGCTTCGACCACCCGAAGAATCTCAAGTTTTGTTCGAGATACTGCTTTGGTATCATCGAAGAGCCTTAATGGATAAGGAACTGCTTCGACCCCCCGAAGAATCTCAAGTTTTGTTCGAGATACTGCTTTGGTATCATCGAAGAGCCTTAATGGATAAGGTACTGCTTCGACCACCCGAAGAATCTCAAGTTTTGCTCAAGATACTGCTTTGGTATCATCGAAGAGCTTTAATGGATAAGGTACTGCTTCGACCACCCGAAGAATCTCAAGTTTTGCTCGAGATACTGCTTTGGTATCATCGAAGAGCATTAATGGATAAGGTACTGCTTCGACCACCCAAAGAATCTCAAGTTTTGTTCGAGATACTGCTTTGGTATCATCGAAGAGCCTTAATGGATAAGGTACTCCTTCGACCACCCGAAGAATCTCAAGTTTTGTTCGAGATACTGCTTTGGTATCATCGAAGAGCCTTAATGGATAAGGTACTCCTTCGACCACCCGAAGAATCTCAAGTTTTGTTCGAGATACTGCTTTGGTATCATCGAAGAGCCTTAATGGATAAGGTACTGCTTCGACCACCCGAAGAATCTCAAGTTTTGCTCAAGATACTGCTTTGGTATCATCGAAGAGCCTTAATGGATAAGGTACTGCTTCAACCACCCGAAGAATCTCAAGTTTTGTTCGAGATACTGCTTTGGTATCATCGAAGAGCCTTAATGGATAAGGTACTGCTTCGACCCCCCGAAGAATCTCAACTTTTGTTCGAGATACTTCTTTGGTATCATCGAAGAGCCTTAATGGATAAGGTACTGCTTCGACCACCCGAAGAATCTCAAGTTTTGCTCGAGATACTGCTTTGGTATCATCGAAGAACCTTATTGGATAAGTTACTGCTTCGACCACCCGAAGAATCTCTAGTTTTGTTCGAGATACTGCTTTGGTATCATCGAAGAGCCTTAATGGATAAGGTACTGCTTCGACCACCCGAAGAATCTCAAGTTTTGTTCGAGATACTGCTTTGGTATCATCGAAGAGCCTTAATGGATAAGGAACTGCTTCGACCCCCCGAAGAATCTCAAGTTTTGTTCGAGATACTGCTTTGGTATCATCGAAGAGCCTTAATGGAAAAGGTACTGCTTCAACCACCCGAAGAATCTCAAGTTTTGCTCAAGATACTGCTTTGGTATCATCGAAGAGCTTTAATGGATAAGGTACTGCTTCGACCACCCAAAGAATCTCAAGTTTTGCTCGAGATACTGCTTTGGTATCATCGAAGAGCCTTAATGGATAAGGTACTGCTTCGACCACCCAAAGAATCTCAAGTTTTGTTCGAGATACTGCTTTGGTATCATCGAAGAGCCTTAATGGATAAGGTACTCCTTCGACCACCCGAAGAATCTCAAGTTTTGTTCGAGATACTGCTTTGGTATCATCGAAGAGCCTTAATGGATAAGGTACTCCTTCGACCACCCGAAGAATCTCAAGTTTTGTTCGAGATACTGCTTTGGTATCATCGAAGAGCCTTAATGGATAAGGTACTGCTTCGACCACCCGAAGAATCTCAAGTTTTGCTCAAGATACTGCTTTGGTATCATCGAAGAGCCTTAATGGATAAGGTACTGCTTCAACCACCCGAAGAATCTTAAGTTTTGTTCGAGATACTGCTTTGGTATCATCGAAGAGCCTTAATGGATAAGGTACTGCTTCGACCCCCCGAAGAATCTCAAGTTTTGTTCGAGATACTTCTTTGGTATCATCGAAGAGCCTTAATGGATAAGGTACTGCTTCGACCACCCAAAGAATCTCAAGTTTTGCTCGAGATACTGCTTTGGTATCATCGAAGAACCTAATTGGATAAGTTACTGCTTCGACCACCCGAAGAATCTCTAGTTTTGTTCGAGATACTGCTTTGGTATCATCGAAGAGCCTTAATGGATAAGGTACTGCTTCGACCACCCGAAGAATCTCAAGTTTTGTTCGAGATACTGCTTTGGTATCATCGAAGAGCCTTAATGGATAAGGAACTGCTTCGACCCCCCGAAGAATCTCAAGTTTTGTTCGAGATACTGCTTTGGTATCATCGAAAAGCCTTAATGGATAAGGTACTGCTTCGACCACCCGAAGAATCTCAAGTTTTGCTCAAGATACTGCTTTGGTATCATCGAAGAGCTTTAATGGATAAGGTACTGCTTCGACCACCCGAAGAATCTCAAGTTTTTCCCGAGATACTGCTTTGGTATCATCGAAGAGCCTTAATGGATAAGGTACTGCTTCGACCACCCAAAGAATCTCAAGTTTTGTTCGAGATACTGCTTTGGTATCATCGAAGAGCCTTAATGGATAAGGTACTCCTTCAACCACCCGAAGAATCTCAAGTTTTGTTCGAGATACTGCTTTGGTATCATCGAAGAGCCTTAATGGATAAGGTACTCCTTCGACCACCCGAAGAATCTCAAGTTTTGCTCGAGATACTGCTTTGGTATCATCGAAGAGCCTTAATGGATAAGGTACTGCTTCGACCACCCGAAGAATCTCAAGTTTTGCTCGAGATACTGCTTTGGTATCATCGAAGAGCCTTAATGGATAAGGTACTGATTCGACCACCCGAAGAATCTCAAGTTTTGTTCGAGATACTGCTTTGGTATCATCGAAGAGCCTTAATGGATAAGGTACTGCTTCGACCACCCGAAGAATCTCAAGTTTTGCTCGAGATACTGCTTTGGTATCATCGAAGAGCCTTAATGGATAAGGTACTGCTTCGACCACCCGAAGAATCTAATGTTTTGTTCGAGATACTACTTTGGTATCATCGAAGAGCCTTAATGGATAAGGTACTGCTTCGGCCACTCGAAGAATCTCAAGTTTTGTTCGAGATACTGCTTTGGTATCATCGAAGAGCCTTAATGGATAAGGTACTGCTTCGACCACCCGAAGAATCTCATGTTTTGCTCGAGATACTGCTTTGGTATCATCGAAGAGCCTTAATGGATAAGGTACTGCTTCGACCACCCGAAGAATCTCAAGTTTTGTTCGAGATACTGCTTTGGTATCATCGAAGAGCCTTAATGGATAAGGTACTGCTTCGACCACCCAAAGAATCTCAAGTTTTGCTCGAGATACTGCTTTGGTATCATCGAAGAGCCTTAATGGATAAGGTACTTCTTCGACCACCCAAAGAATCTCAAGTTTTGTTCGAGATACTGCTTTGGTATCATCGAAGAGCCTTAATGGATAAGGTACTCCTTCGACCAGCCGAAGAATCTCAAGTTTTGTTCGAGATACTGCTTTGGTATCATCGAAGAGCCTTAATGGATAAGGTACTCCTTCGACCACCCAAAGAATCTCAAGTTTTGTTCGAGATACTGCTTTGGTATCATCGAAGAGCCTTAATGGATAAGGTACTGCTTCGACCACCCGAAGAATCTCAAGTTTTGCTCAAGATACTGCTTTGGTATCATCGAAGAGCCTTAATGGATAAGGTACTGCTTCAACCACCCGAAGAATCTTAAGTTTTGTTCGAGATACTGCTTTGGTATCATCGAAGAGCCTTAATGGATAAGGTACTGCTTCGACCCCCCGAAGAATCTCAAGTTTTGTTCGAGATACTTCTTTGGTATCATCGAAGAGCCTTAATGGATAAGGTACTGCTTCGACCACCCGAAGAATCTCAAGTTTTGCTCGAGATACTGCTTTGGTATCATCGAAGAACCTTATTGGATAAGTTACTGCTTCGACCACCCGAAGAATCTCTAGTTTTGTTCGAGATACTGCTTTGGTATCATCGAAGAGCCTTAATGGATAAGGTACTGCTTCGACCACCCGAAGAATCTCAAGTTTTGTTCGAGATACTGCTTTGGTATCATCGAAGAGCCTTAATGGATAAGGAACTGCTTCGACCCCCCGAAGAATCTCAAGTTTTGTTCGAGATACTGCTTTGGTATCATCGAAGAGCCTTAATGGATAAGGTACTGCTTCGACCACCCGAAGAATCTCAAGTTTTGCTCAAGATACTGCTTTGGTATCATCGAAGAGCTTTAATGGATAAGGTACTGCTTCGACCACCCGAAGAATCTCAAGTTTTGCTCGAGATACTGCTTTGGTATCATCGAAGAGCCTTAATGGATAAGGTACTGCTTCGACCACCCAAAGAATCTCAAGTTTTGTTCGAGATACTGCTTTGGTATCATCGAAGAGCCTTAATGGATAAGGTACTCCTTCGACCACCCGAAGAATCTCAAGTTTTGTTCGAGATACTGCTTTGGTATCATCGAAGAGCCTTAATGGATAAGGTACTCCTTCGACCACCCGAAGAATCTCAAGTTTTGCTCGAGATACTGCTTTGGTATCATCGAAGAGCCTTAATGGATAAGGTACTGCTTCGACCACCCGAAGAATCTCAAGTTTTGCTCGAGATACTGCTTTGGTATCATCGAAGAGCCTTAATGGATAAGGTACTGATTCGACCACCCGAAGAATCTCAAGTTTTGTTCGAGATACTGCTTTGGTATCATCGAAGAGCCTTAATGGATAAGGTACTGCTTCGACCACCCGAAGAATCTCAAGTTTTGCTCGAGATACTGCTTTGGTATCATCGAAGAGCCTTAATGGATAAGGTACTGCTTCGACCACCCGAAGAATCTAATGTTTTGTTCGAGATACTACTTTGGTATCATCGAAGAGCCTTAATGGATAAGGTACTGCTTCGGCCACTCGAAGAATCTCAAGTTTTGTTCGAGATACTGCTTTGGTATCATCGAAGAGCCTTAATGGATAAGGTACTGCTTCGACCACCCGAAGAATCTCATGTTTTGCTCGAGATACTGCTTTGGTATCATCGAAGAGCCTTAATGGATAAGGTACTGCTTCGACCACCCGAAGAATCTCAAGTTTTGTTCGAGATACTGCTTTGGTATCATCGAAGAGCCTTAATGGATAAGGTACTGCTTCGACCACCCAAAGAATCTCAAGTTTTGCTCGAGATACTGCTTTGGTATCATCGAAGAGCCTTAATGGATAAGGTACTGCTTCGACCACCCAAAGAATCTCAAGTTTTGTTCGAGATACTGCTTTGGTATCATCGAAGAGCCTTAATGGATAAGGTACTCCTTCGACCACCCGAAGAATCTCAAGTTTTGTTCGAGATACTGCTTTGGTATCATCGAAGAGCCTTAATGGATAAGGTACTCCTTCGACCACCCGAAGAATCTCAAGTTTTGTTCGAGATACTGCTTTGGTATCATCGAAGAGCCTTAATGGATAAGGTACTGCTTCGACCACCCGAAGAATCTCAAGTTTTGTTCGAGATACTGCTTTGGTATCATCGAAGAGCCTTAATGGATAAGGTACTGCTTCGACCACCCGAAGAATCTTAAGTTTTGTTCGAGATACTGCTTTGGTATCATCGAAGAGCCTTAATGGATAAGGTACTGCTTCGACCCCCCGAAGAATCTCAAGTTTTGTTCGAGATACTTCTTTGGTATCATCGAAGAACCTTATTGGATAAGTTACTGCTTCGACCACCCGAAGAATCTCTAGTTTTGTTCGAGATACTGCTTTGGTATCATCGAAGAGCCTTAATGGATAAGGTACTGCTTCGACCCCCCGAAGAATCTCAAGTTTTGCTCGAGATACTGCTTTGGTATCATCGAAGAACCTTATTGGATAAGTTACTGCTTCGACCACCCGAAGAATCTCTAGTTTTGTTCGAGATACTGCTTTGGTATCATCGAAGAGCCTTAATGGATAAGGTACTGCTTCGACCACCCAAAGAATCTCAAGTTTTGTTCGAGATACTGCTTTGGTATCATCGAAGAGCCTTAATGGATAAGGTACTGCTTCGACCACCCAAAGAATCTCAAGTTTTGTTCGAGATACTGCTTTGGTATCATCGAAGAGCCTTAATGGATAAGGTACTGCTTCGACCCCCCAAAGAATTTCATGTTTTGCTCGAGATACTGCTTTGGTATCATCGAAGAGCCTTAATGGATAAGGTACTGATTCGACCCCCCAAAGAATTTCATGTTTTGCTCGAGATACTGCTTTGGTATCATCGAAGAGCCTTAATGGATAAGGTACTGATTCGACCACCCGAAGAATCTCAAGTTTTGTTCGAGATACTGCTTTGGTATCATCGAAGAGCCTTAATGGATAAGGTACTGCTTCGACCACCCAAAGAATCTCAAGTTTTGCTCGAGATACTGCTTTGGTATCATCGAAGAGCCTTAATGGATAAGGTACTGCTTCGACCACCCAAAGAATCTCAAGTTTTGTTCGAGATACTGCTTTGGTATCATCGAAGAGCCTTAATGGATAAGGTACTCCTTCGACCACCCGAAGAATCTCAAGTTTTGTTCGAGATACTGCTTTGGTATCATCGAAGAGCCTTAATGGATAAGGTACTCCTTCGACCACCCGAAGAATCTCAAGTTTTGTTCGAGATACTGCTTTGGTATCATCGAAGAGCCTTAATGGATAAGGTACTGCTTCGACCACCCGAAGAATCTCAAGTTTTGTTCGAGATACTGCTTTGGTATCATCGAAGAGCCTTAATGGATAAGGTACTGCTTCGACCACCCGAAGAATCTTAAGTTTTGTTCGAGATACTGCTTTGGTATCATCGAAGAGCCTTAATGGATAAGGTACTGCTTCGACCCCCCGAAGAATCTCAAGTTTTGTTCGAGATACTTCTTTGGTATCATCGAAGAACCTTATTGGATAAGTTACTGCTTCGACCACCCGAAGAATCTCTAGTTTTGTTCGAGATACTGCTTTGGTATCATCGAAGAGCCTTAATGGATAAGGTACTGCTTCGACCCCCCGAAGAATCTCAAGTTTTGCTCGAGATACTGCTTTGGTATCATCGAAGAACCTTATTGGATAAGTTACTGCTTCGACCACCCGAAGAATCTCTAGTTTTGTTCGAGATACTGCTTTGGTATCATCGAAGAGCCTTAATGGATAAGGTACTGCTTCGACCACCCAAAGAATCTCAAGTTTTGTTCGAGATACTGCTTTGGTATCATCGAAGAGCCTTAATGGATAAGGTACTGCTTCGACCACCCAAAGAATCTCAAGTTTTGTTCGAGATACTGCTTTGGTATCATCGAAGAGCCTTAATGGATAAGGTACTGCTTCGACCCCCCAAAGAATTTCATGTTTTGCTCGAGATACTGCTTTGGTATCATCGAAGAGCCTTAATGGATAAGGTACTGATTCGACCCCCCAAAGAATTTCATGTTTTGCTCGAGATACTGCTTTGGTATCATCGAAGAGCCTTAATGGATAAGGTACTGATTCGACCACCCGAAGAATCTCAAGTTTTGTTCGAGATACTGCTTTGGTATCATCGAAGAGCCTTAATGGATAAGGTACTGCTTCGACCACCCGAAGAATCTCAAGTTTTGCTCGAGATACTGCTTTGGTATCATCGAAGAGCCTTACTGGATAAGGTACTGCTTCGGCCACTCGAAGAATCTCAAGTTTTGTTCGAGATACTGCTTTGGTATCATCGAAGAGCCTTAATGGATAAGGTACTGCTTCGACCACCCGAAGAATCTCATGTTTTGCTCGAGATACTGCTTTGGTATCATCGAAGAGCCTTAATGGATAAGGTACTGCTTCGACCACCCGAAGAATCTCAAGTTTTGTTCGAGATACTGCTTTGGTATCATCGAAGAGCCTTAATGGATAAGGTACTGCTTCGACCACCCGAAGAATCTCAAGTTTTGCTCGAGATACTGCTTTGGTATCATCGAAGAACCTTATTAGATAAGGTACTTCTTCGACCACCCAAAGAATCTCTAGTTTTGTTCGAGATACTGCTTTGGTATCATCGAAGAGCCTTAATGGATAAGGTACTGCTTCGACCACCCGAAGAATCTCAAGTTTTGCTCGAGATACTGCTTTGGTATCATCGAAGAGCCTTAATGGATAAGGTACTGCTTCGACCACCCGAAAATCTCATGTTTTGTTTGAGATACTGCTTTGGAATCATCGAAGAGCCTTAATGGATAAGCTACGGCTTCGACCACCTGAAGAATCTCAAGTTTTGTTCGAGATACTGCTTTGGTATCATCGAAGAGCCTTAATGGATAAGGTACTGCTTCGACCACCCGAAGAATCTCAAGTTTTGCTCGAGATACTGCTTTGGTATCATCGAAGAGCCTTAATGGATAAGGTACTGCTTCGACCACCCGAAAATCTCATGTTTTGTTTGAGATACTGCTTTGGTATCATCGAAGAGCCTTAATGGATAAGCTACGGCTTCGACCACCTGAAGAATCTCAAGTTTTGTTCGAGATACTGCTTTGGTATCATCGAAGAGCCTTAATGGATAAGGTACTGCTTCGACCACCCGAAGAATCCCAAGTTTTGCTCGAGATACTGCTTTGGTATCATCGAAGAGCCTTAATGGATAAGGTACTGCTTCGACCACCCAAAGAATCTCAAGTTTTGTTCGAGATACTGCTTTGGTATCATCGAAGAGCCTTAATGGATAAGGTACTGCTTCGACCACCCAAAGAATCTCAAGTTTTGTTCGAGATACTGCTTTGGTATCATCGAAGAGCCTTAATGGATAAGGTACTGCTTCGACCCCCCAAAGAATTTCAAGTTTTGTTCGAGATACTGCTTTGGTATCATCGAAGAGCCTTAATGGATAAGGTACTGCTTCGACCACCCGAAGAATCACAAGTTTTGTTCGAGATACTGCTTTGGTATCATCGAAGAGCCTTAATGGATAAGTTACTGCTTCGACCACCCGAAGAATCTCAAGTTTTGTTCGAGATACTGCTTTGGTATCATCGAAGAGCCTTAATAGATAAGGTACTGCTTCGACTACCCGAAGAATCTCAAGGTTTGCTCGAGATACTGCTTTGGTATCATCGAAGAGCCTTAATGGATAAGGTACTGCTTCGACCACCCGAAGAATCACAAGTTTTGTTCGAGATACTGCTTTGGTATCATCGAAGAGCCTTAATGGATAAGTTACTGCTTCGACCACCCGAAGAATCTCAAGTTTTGTTCGAGATACTGCTTTGGTATCATCGAAGAGCCTTAATAGATAAGGTACTGCTTCGACTACCCGAAGAATCTCAAGGTTTGCTCGAGATACTGCTTTGGTATCATCGAAGAGACTTATTGGATAAGGTACTGCTTCGACCACCCGAAGAATCTCAAGTTTTGTTTGAGATACTGGTTTGGTATCATCGAAGAACCTTATTGGATAAGGTACTGCTTCGACCACTCGAAGAATCTCAAGTTTTGTTCGAGACACTTCTTTGGTATCATCGAAGAGACTTAATGGATAAGGTACTACTTCGACCACCCGAAGAATCTCAAGTTTTGCTCGAGATACTGCTTTGGTATCATCGAAGAACCTTATTGGATAAGGTACTGCTTCGACCACTCGAAGAATCTCTAGTTTTGTTCGAGATACTGCTTTGGTATCATCGAAGAGCCTTAATGGATAAGGTACTGCTTCGACCACCCGAAGAATCTCAAGTTTTGCTCGAGATACTGCTTTTGTATCATCGAAGAGCCTTAATGGATAAGGTACTGCTTCGACCACCCGAAAATCTCAAGTTTTGTTCGAGATACTGCTTTGTAATCATCGAAGAGCCTTAATGGATAAGGTACTGCTTCGACCACCCGAAGAATCTCAAGTTTTGTTCGAGATACTGCTTTGGTATCATCGAAGAGCCTTAATGGATAAGGTACTGCTTCGACCACCCAAAGAATCTCAAGTTTTGTTCGAGATACTGCTTTGGTATCATCGAAGAGCCTTAATGGATAAGGTACTGCTTCGACCCCCCAAAGAATTTCAAGTTTTGTTCGAGATACTGCTTTGGTATCATCGAAGAGCCTTAATGGATAAGTTACTGCTTAGACCACCCGAAGAATCACAAGTTTTGTTCGAGATACTGCTTTGGTATCATCGAAGAGCCTTAATGGATAAGGTACTGCTTCGACCACCCGAAGAATCTCAAGTTTTGCTCGAGATACTGCTTTGGTATCATCGAAGAGCCTTATTGGATTAGGTACTGCTTCGACCACCCGAAGAATCTCAAGTTTTGTTCGAGATACTGGTTTGGTATCATCGAAGAACCTTATTGGATAAGGTACTGCTTCGACCACTCGAAGAATCTCAAGTTTTGTTCGAGATACTTCTTTGGTATCATCGAAGAGCCTTAATGGATAAGGTACTGCTTCGACCACCCGAAGAATCTCAAGTTTTGCTCGAGATACTGCTTTGGTATCATCGAAGAACCTTATTGGATAAGGTACTGCTTCGACCACCCGAAGAATCTCTAGTTTTGTTCGAGATACTGCTTTGGTATCATCGAAGAGCCTTAATGGATAAGGTACTGCTTCGACCACCCGAAGAATCTCAAGTTTTGTTCGAGATACTGCTTTGGTATCATCGAAGAGCCTTAATGGATAAGGTACTCCTTCGACCACCCGAAGAATCTCAAGTTTTGTTCGAGATACTGCTTTGGTATCATCGAAGAGCCTTAATGGATAAGGTACTGCTTCGACCACCCGAAAATCTCATGTTTTGTTCGAGATACTGCTTTGGTATCATCGAAGAGCCTTAATGGATAAGGTACTGCTTCGACCACCCGAAGAATCTCAAGTTTTGTTCGAGATACTGCTTTGGTATCATCGAAGAGCCTTAATGGATAAGGTACTGCTTCGACCACTCGAAGAATCTCAAGTTTTGCTCGAGATACTGCTTTGGTATCATCGAAGAGCCTTAATGGATAACGTACTGCTTCGACCACCCAAAGAATCTCAAGTTTTGTTCGAGATACTGCTTTGGTATCATCGAAGAGCCTTGATGGATAAGGTACTGCTTCGACCACCCAAAGAATCTCAAGTTTTGTTCGAGATACTGCTTTGGTATCATTGAAGAGCCTTAATGGATAAGGTACTGCTTCGACCCCCCAAAGAATTTCAAGTTTTGTTCGAGATACTGCTTTGGTATCATCGAAGAGCCTTAATGGATAAGGTACTGCTTCGACCACCCGAAGAATCACAAGTTTTGTTCGAGATACTGCTTTGGTATCATCGAAGAGCCTTAATGGATAAGTTACTGCTTCGACCACCCGAAGAATCTCAAGTTTTGTTCGAGATACTGCTTTGGTATCATCGAAGAGCCTTAATAGATAAGGTACTGCTTCGACTACCCGAAGAATCTCAAGGTTTGCTCGAGATACTTCTTTGGTATCATCGAAGAGCCTTATTGGATAAGGTACTGCTTCGACCACCCGAAGAATCTCAAGTTTTGTTTGAGATACTGGTTTGGTATCATCGAAGAACCTTATGGGATAAGGTACTGCTTCGACCACTCGAAGAATCTCAAGTTTTGTTCTAGATACTTCTTTGGTATCATCGAAGAGCCTTAATGGATAAGGTACTACTTCGACCACCCGAAGAATCTCAAGTTTTGCTCGAGATACTGCTTTGGTATCATCGAAGAACCTTATTGGATAAGGTACTGCTTCGACCACCCGAAGAATCTCTAGTTTTGTTCGAGATACTGCTTTGGTATCATCGAAGAGCCTTAATGGATAAGGTACTGCTTCGACCACCCGAAGAATCTCAAGTTTTGCTCGAGATACTGCTTTTGTATCATCGAAGAGCCTTAATGGATAAGGTACTGCTTCGACCACCCGAAAATCTCAAGTTTTGTTCGAGATACTGCTTTGTAATCATCGAAGAGCCTTAATGGATAAGGTACTGCTTCGACCACCCGAAGAATCTCAAGTTTTGTTCGAGATACTGCTTTGGTATCATCGAAGTGCCTTAATGGATAAGGTACTTCTTCGACCACACGAAGAATCTCAAGTTTTGCTCGAGATACGGCTTTGGTATCATCGAAGAGCCTTAATGGATAAGGTACTGCTTCGACCACCCAAAGAATCTCAAGTTTTGTTCGAGATACTTCTTTGGTATCATCGAAGAGCCTTAATGGATAAGGTACTGCTTCGACCACCCAAAGAATCTCAAGTTTTGTTCGAGATACTGCTTTGGTATCATCGAAGAGCCTTAATGGATAAGGTACTGCTTCGACCCCCCAAAGAATTTCAAGTTTTGTTCGAGATACTGCTTTGGTATCATCGAAGAGCCTTAATGGATAAGTTACTGCTTCGACCACCCGAATAATCACAAGTTTTGTTCGAGATACTGCTTTGGTATCATCGAAGAGCCTTAATGGATAAGGTACTGCTTCGACCACCCGAAGAATCTCAAGTTTTGTTCGAGATACTGCTTTGGTATCATCGAAGAGCCATAATAGATAAGGTACTGCTTCGACCACCCGAAGAATCTCAAGTTTTGCTCGAGATACTGCTTTGGTATCATCGAAGAGCCTTATTGGATTAGGTACTGCTTCGACCACCCGAAGAATCTCAAGTTTTGTTCGAGATACTGGTTTGGTATCATCGAAGAACCTTATTGGATAAGGTACTGCTTCGACCACTCGAAGAATCTCAAGTTTTGTTCGAGATACTTCTTTGGTATTATCGAAGAGCCTTAATGGATAAGGTACTGCTTCGACCACCCGAAGAATCTCAAGTTTTGCTCGAGATACTGCTTTGGTATCATCGAAGAACCTTATTGGATAAGGTACTGCTTCGACCACCCGAAGAATCTCTAGTTTTGTTCGAGATACTGCTTTGGTATCATCGAAGAGCCTTAATGGATAAGGTACTGCTTCGACCACCCGAAGAATCTCAAGTTTTGTTCGAGATACTGCTTTGGTATCATCGAAGAGCCTTAATGGATAAGGTACTACTTCGACCACCCGAAGAATCTCAAGTTTTGCTCGAGATACTGCTTTGGTATCATCGAAGAACCTTATTGGATAAGGTACTGCTTCGACCACCCGAAGAATCTCTAGTTTTGTTCGAGATACTGCTTTGGTATCATCGAAGAGCCTTAATGGATAAGGTACTGCTTCGACCACCCGAAGAATCTCAAGTTTTGCTCGAGATACTGCTTTTGTATCATCGAAGAGCCTTAATGGATAAGGTACTGCTTCGACCACCCGAAAATCTCAAGTTTTGTTCGAGATACTGCTTTGTAATCATCGAAGAGCCTTAATGGATAAGGTACTGCTTCGACCACCCGAAGAATCTCAAGTTTTGTTCGAGATACTGCTTTGGTATCATCGAAGAGCCTTAATGGATAAGGTACTGCTTCGACCACCCGAAGAATCTCAAGTTTTGCTCGAGATACGGCTTTGGTATCATCGAAGAGCCTTAATGGATAAGGTACTGCTTCGACCACCCAAAGAATCTCAAGTTTTGTTCGAGATACTTCTTTGGTATCATCGAAGAGCCTTAATGGATAAGGTACTGCTTCGACCACCCAAAGAATCTCAAGTTTTGTTCGAGATACTGCTTTGGTATCATCGAAGAGCCTTAATGGATAAGGTACTGCTTCGACCCCCCAAAGAATTTCAAGTTTTGTTCGAGATACTGCTTTGGTATCATCGAAGAGCCTTAATGGATAAGTTACTGCTTCGACCACCCAAAGAATCACAAGTTTTGTTCGAGATACTGCTTTGGTATCATCGAAGAGCCTTAATGGATAAGGTACTGCTTCGACCACCCGAAGAATCTCAAGTTTTGTTCGAGATACTGCTTTGGTATCATCGAAGAGCCATAATAGATAAGGTACTGCTTCGACCACCCGAAGAATCTCAAGTTTTGCTCGAGATACTGCTTTGGTATCATCGAAGAGCCTTATTGGATTAGGTACTGCTTCGACCACCCGAAGAATCTCAAGTTTTGTTCGAGATACTGGTTTGGTATCATCGAAGAACCTTATTGGATAAGGTACTGCTTCGACCACTCGAAGAATCTCAAGTTTTGTTCGAGATACTTCTTTGGTATTATCGAAGAGCCTTAATGGATAAGGTACTGCTTCGACCACCCGGAGAATCTCAAGTTTTGCTCGAGATACTGCTTTGGTATCATCGAAGAACCTTATTGGATAAGGTACTGCTTCGACCACCCTAAGAATCTCTAGTTTTGTTCGAGATACTGCTTTGGTATCATCGAAGAGCCTTAATGGATAAGGTACTGCTTCGACCACCCGAAGAATCTCAAGTTTTGTTCGAGATACTGCTTTGGTATCATCGAAGAGCCTTAATGGATAAGGTACTCCTTCGACCACCCGAAGAATCTCAAGTTTTGTTCGAGATACTGCTTTGGTATCATCGAAGAGCCTTAATGGATAAGTTACTCCTTCGACCACCCGAAGAATCTCAAGTTTTGTTCGAGATACTGCTTTGGTATCATTGAAGAGCCTTAATGGATAAGGTACTGCTTCGACCCCCCGAAGAATCTCAAGTTTTGTTCGAGATACTGCTTTGGTATCATCGAAGAGCCTTAATGGATAAGGTACTGCTTCGACCACCCGAAGAATCTCATGTTTTGCTCGAGATACTGCTTTGGTATCATCGAAGAGCCTTAATGGATAAGGTACTGCTTCGACCACCCGAAAATCTCATGTTTTGTTTGAGATACTGCTTTGGTATCATCGAAGAGCCTTAATGGATAAGCTACGGCTTCGACCACCCGAAGAATCTCAAGTTTTGTTCGAGATACTGCTTTGGTATCATCGAAGAGCCTTAATGGATAAGGTACTGCTTCGACCACCCGAAGAATCTCAAGTTTTGCTCAAGATACTGCTTTGGTATCATCGAAGAGCCTTAATGGATAAGGTACTGCTTCAACCACCCGAAGAATCTCAAGTTTTGTTCGAGATACTGCTTTGGTATTGTTGCACCCCAAAATTTGGCCAACAATTATTTATTCATTGAGTGTTTGAAAGTGGATACCTTCATCAGAAAGTTCAAGAGATCCTCAGAAGAAGTGGATTGAAACCAGGGTTGTGTGCTTCATAGCTTGAGGGTTGTGGGTGCCCCTCAGATGGTTCTGAGACTTTGAGAATGAACTTGATGTTTTGGGAAAGCCTATGAGATGTCTTGATAGCCTTCATGAAGCCCAAAGAAGTCATTATGCAAGAGTTCAGAAGATTCAACCATGAATGATAGAATTAGGGTTTTGACTGGGTCAACCCTAGGATAACTGAAGATTTGGGAAAGGTTGAGACCCAATCCAAGGGCCATGAGATCATGGAATGATGCATAGAGATGATATAAAGATGATTCCTAGGCCAACTCATCATGAGTGAGGAGTTTGAGAAGTTTCAAGTCAGGGTCCCCAAGGATTGTCAGTGAAAAACCCTAATTTGATCCTTATCTTCCAGGCAGTTTTAGCTCAAGATGTGATTGATATCTCACCTTCCCCATAACATGAATGTTGTATAGCTTGTTCTAAGCTTTAATTTGAGTGGTGGAAGTCCTTGATAGGAGTTACAGAGCTCAAGTTATGGTTTTGACAAATTACAGGTCAGCAGAGGTGTGTGAATCTGGGTCCTTGAAAGTCACCCAACTTGCAGACAACTTTTGCCCTAGTAGGATGATTCCTATGACTTCTTGGTCAACATGAATGTTGAAGAGAATCTTCTTATCTTTAATTTGAGTGGTGGAAGTCTTTTATAGGATTCATGGAACTCAACTTATGGTTTGAACAAGACAGGGGTATTTTGGTCATTTGTCAGTTATAGGTCATTTTAGCCAATGCCTAAAACTCCTATTTTCAAGCCTCAAATGAAAAAACTCAAAACATGAAAGTTGTTCAAAATGTGATTTTAAGTCTAGAAAGAAGGCCACAAATTGTTGGAAAAGCTCATAGCATGAAGTTACATGATTGGTCAAAAATGAACTAAAAATGGCTTATAAGTTTGAAAAGTTGAAATTGGAAATTGGTTTGGAAGATCCACAAATCCAAAATAGGTCATCCAATATATCATTTTGATTGGAAACATTATTTTGAGAACTTTGGTTCAAATAGATTTTTCATTTGAGGTCTAAAAAAGGGACTTTCTTTGTAAATCTATTACTTGCATTAGAAGGCAACTTGGGAAATCCTAACACAAGGCAAAACCAAGGCTTGTAGTTGTGCACTCCTTCTCAATATCTCATGTAAAGATATTTTAAGACCACATTGCAAGGCATAAGGCATGGGATGTGAGATTTTCAACTTGTCCCCACATGAGATTTTCAAGAACTTTCCACCATATTCTAGATGAATCTAGAAGTGTCTAATGATCATTATAAGAAGAGTGCATTGGAGAGTGATTGAGGTTGGTGATAGAAAGCAGTTTCAGAGGAGAGAGAGAGAGAGAAATAGCCATTGAAGCACTTTCTTCAAGTTCAAGCAATTCAAGAAATCTTCATCTACAAGCCATCTCTTTCACAACAAGTGCAAACAGAAACTTGTGCATCACAAGAGGATCTCATTGCAGCCATTACAAGCCTTGAATCCATTCCCACGAGCACCTACCATCATCACTTGACAGGTTGGTTTCTCTCCATAATTCTCCTAATTTATGCAGTTTTAATTAGTTTTATAGATGTAGAACTGATGCATTAGGTTAGAGGATGAAACCCTAGGAGTTATAGCACGATCCATGGAGTTCCATAACAGAGCCAAGAAACTTTCATCTTCAAGAATTGACTGATTTGTTAGTCTCAGTTGTCAAGAATTGGTTTAGAATAGTTAGGTAAATGTGTAGAGTAGCTGTATGCCATTAGATCCGAGGATTATTGAAGGTTAATAGCAGGTGAATTTCATTTGGACCATGACCTTGTAGTCTTCTGTTAGGATGATCTAGGGAGAATTAGGGGAAAGTGCGCGTATGGCTGTGTTCCTCTTGAGTAGTAGAAGTTTTTTCGTTTTGGAATCGTGGCATTTAGTGGCCTGAGCAGAGAGAACGAGTGAGGGGAAGATGAGTGCATGGATGGAGGGTTTCTGAAAACCCTAGAATCGTTGGGGACGATGAAGGTGGTCCGTTGGATTAGTCCCCAAGTTTGACAATTTAATCTCATCGCACGGCCCAGATTCAATCTGAAGATGGAGGGAAAAGTTAAAAAAAATGAAACGCGGCGTTTTGTTCAGGAACGCGCTCTGGGCTTAACTCGCTATCCCCACCCCCCTTTTATCTGGCCCAACTGAAACCAACTAGCGCGCCTTGCTATTCCAACCCCCCCTCCCTTTTATTTGTTTTAAATTCTCTTATTTTCTTTTAATATTTTTCTGTTTTAGAAAATTCATAAATAATTGATAAATAATTCTTTTTTGTCCATTCTTTTTTCTATGATGAGATAATCGTGTGTAGAAAAATATAAAAATAAAAATGGGATTTTATTTTTAAGTTTAGTATTTTTAATAGATTTTTCTTTTAAATAGCTTTTATAATGTTTAGTTTGGTATCATGATTTTGCAAGAATTGTTTTAGGACCTTCCCTTAGGTTTTTTTATCCATTCTTTTTTGTGCAATTAGATGATGAATCATAGTTCCCCATAGGATTTATTCCAGAATTTTAGAATTAAAGTTTGATTAGTTTAATTAGGGTAGATGTAGGGTATCCTAATTAGGGTTAGGTTTGGGCTTAGGCCCAAACGTATTTTTCTGAACACCCTCATTTCACTCGTACACCCCTCCCTGCGTGAGAGACTGAGTGATATTGATGTGGGCCTTAGGCCCTAATTGCTGTCCACACCCCCCTGGGCGTAAGCCCAGTGAAATAATAACTGGAAAACCTACTAACAGCACCCCCGGGCGTTTTTCTTCTTTCTGAGTTCATTAATTGTTTTTGATGAAGACTGGGCCCTGCGCCCAATGCTTTTAGCACCCCCATATATGAGCCCAGCCAGAATGAGCCTGAAATTCCTTGCTGTTTAAACCCCCCTCCAGTTTTACTTCAATTTTATTTTCTTTAATTTCTTTTATTTCTTTGCATATTAGAAAATTCCTAATAAAATGAAAATAATTGTTTTTTTTAACTCTTCTTTTTTCAGCCATTTCATGAAAATGTTTAGGAAATTGTATAAAAATAAAAATGCCATTTTATTTTTGTTTGCTATTTTTTTGTATATTTTCCATTTAATTGACTTTTTTAATATTCTTTAGTGCATACATATCATTAGAAAATTCATAAAAAATAGTAGATTTAGTCGAATAATTCCGTTCTTTTTTCTGTAGACTCGTAATTCAATGTAGAATTTTATAGTGCAGAAACATTAGATTAATCATGCATTTCCCGTTTAATTGCATTTTTTGTATTGTCAGTGATATTGCATAATTGGTCTGTGGATATGTCTGTGTTGCTGATTTTAGTTCTTTCACCTGGTGTTGAATTTTGTTCTGATTTTTCAGTATGTTGTCATAGAGCCATGTAGGTCTCCCATTAGATTTTTGATAGATTTTGGTAGGATGTTCTGATAGGATTTGTCTGAGTTTGAAGATAGGAGAAGTCTTGATGACTTCTGACTTTGAAGTTCATCTGTGGTTGAACTTCAGAGGTAGCCTCTTGAGGTTTGTTGGCCTGTGGGTTCTTCTTGAAGGTGGAAGCTGGTTGAAGTCCTGTTGGAGCTTGCAAGGATACAGTGGATTGAGGTTTAGTCTAAGAGCCTGTTATCTGTTTGTGAGGTTCGAGATCCTGAAGTTTGAAGGGAGTTTATGGTACTTTCCTGAGGAAGGCACTATGAATGACTTTCATTCTTTCTTCTCACCTCTTTCTTAAGTATCCAATGATGTCGGAGCCGACTTGTGAGTTTAATTTCTCCTGAGGAGGAATGTAAACTGATCACATGTTGTTGAGCCACATGGGATACGATTCCTAAGTGGAAGCCCCCTAGTACTTTCCTGAGGAAGGTCCTATGGGTCTATTCACTTAGTTCCATTAGTTTGTCTAGGATTTCTCAAGTATCCAGTGATGTTGGATCCAACTTGTGAGTTTAATTTCTCCTGAGGAGGAATGTGAATTGATCACAGTTGTTGAGCCGCGTAGGATACGCTTCCTAAGTGTCAGCCTCCTAGTACTTTCCTGAGGAAGGTCCTATGAGCCTGCTCACTTAGTTCCCTTAGTGCATATAGGTTTTTCTCAAATATCCAGTGATGCCGGAGCCTTCATGTGAGTTTAGTTTCTCCTGAGGAGGAATGTAAACTGATCACAGTTGTCGAGCCGCATAGGATATGACTCCTGAGTAGTAACCTCCTGGTACTTTCCTGAGGAAAGCACTATGGGCTTGTCTGCTTAGCTTCCTTTCTCTGGTAAGCTTGTTCTGAAGCTTGGAGACTGGGATTGTTTCCTCTTGCTTAGGGTTTTGATTAGAATTTTTGCTTAGATCTTTGCTTAGGGTTAGAGTTTTTTTAGAGATAGATTAGGAGCTTGTTTCAGGTTTGTTAGGGGCCTTGCCCAGGAGGAGCTTCTTGTTTTGTAGATAGAGGCCCTGCTCAGGGTTAGTCTCTTTGTGTTGTTTGACTTGTATGATGTTATGTTGCATTAGACTTAGGTATTCATCTAGATAGTTCTGAATAGGTGCATCTTAGAAGTAGACTTGGTGTGCATGAGAAGTTGAGGTGGTCCTCCTTCTGCTTGTTTGTTATTGAGTGGCTTTGCTTGTTGGTATTCGGTAGAGCTGAGCTCCCTTACCTTTGTGGTTTGCGGCCTTTGCGCCTTGTTTGTTTAGTTGTTGCATTCATGCATATTTTCAGTATTTCTTTACGTTGCAGTTTCTTGTTTGTAGTTTAGTCCTGTTGCCATGATCCCTTAGGAGCTCTGACTTCTCCGCTGCGGAGTTGTTATGATAGACATTAGGATGGTCAACCAGGTGTGATAGCAGTAGGTAGATTCCCCTGTTTCTCAGCTATAGTTTTAGGGTGTCTTTTCCCTTTCCTTTCTGTAGGAGCTTTTGAGTAGCTTGATCCGTAGTTAGCTGAACTACAGCTGCTCTGATTCTTCGTACCAGACGAAGATATGTAGGCATAGGATGCGATATCCTAGCGAGCACACTAACAACTGACCTTTGTTCTCTCGCGGCTGTGCGATCGAGACTTTCCCGCTAACGACTAATTGTTACCCCTTTCTGTTGCCCGAGTGCATTTGAGACCAGATCGTATTTGTAGGTTCCCGAGCCCTTAGAGACCAGTTTGTCTTCTCACTGCTGTGTGAGAGCCCCCTGTTTACCCGTAGTTAGTCGAACTACGTTTGCTCTGATCTTTCATACCAGATGGAAGTACGTAGGCACAGGACGCGATGTCCTGGCGAGCAACCTTTTCCCCGTTTAGACGTAGGTAGTCGAACTACGTTGACTCTGACTTTCCCATTGCGTGAGGGAATACGTAAGCCCAGAACACCGTATGTTCTGTCGAGTCCTGTCCTTTTATTTTCTTTTCAGACCAGCCATTAGCGTAGATAGATAATACACCCTTTTACCTATAAACATCAAGCGTGGATCCCATCGAGTACGATGGACGTGAGGGGTGCTAATACCTTCCCCTTGCGTAACCGACTCCCGAATCCAGGTTTTGGTTGCGATGACCATACCTTTTCCCGTCTTTGCGAGGTTTACTTCGAGCGTTTCCTTTCCCGCTCTGAGGGATAAATAACGCACGGTGGCGACTCTCCTGTCAAGCCGGCGCCGATTTTCGCAGTAGCGACAGCTGGCGACTCTGCTGGGGACTTCATAGCATCTAGGGACTTTTCCCATCCCTTATGCTGGGACCGTTTCCCATCCCCTACGCGAGTCAATCCTATCGTTTGTGTGTTTGCTTGTTGGTTTGCGTTTATTTACCGCATTTTATTTCCCGCATTTTATTTCCAGTTCGATATGATTATCTGTGCTGCTGTGGGAGAGGGATGTTACTATGAGTGAGAAGCCGGACCTGGGCTTGAGTACACACCTAGATATAGTTGCGGAGAAGTAGCAGACGAACCTGTCTGCTGAGCAGGCACAGTTCCCTACGAAAATCTGCGCTCAGACGAGATTCTTGCAGAGGTGCTCCTTTCCGGTCCTGAGGATCTGAGGGGAGTCCAGACGTGAGGATTGTCGACTCTGGGGACCGATCATTTGGAAGTCAGCTAAGAGAGGCCTCTTCATGACTTGATGATACCACTCCTTCTGGGAATCGTATCGTCACTCATGAAAGTCTGTGACGCTGACAACCGCATAGGATGCCGTACCTTTGTCTGTGGATTAGGTCCATACCTGTGAGTGGGGTCGGGATATTGCAGGAAACTTTGACCTCCAGACTACCCGGTTTTCTTGACAGTGAATCAGTTATGTTGGGTTCTCAGTTGCAGATATGTTCTTGATAGGGCAAGGGTTGATCAGAGGATCTTATCATCGGGTGCTTGTCTGTTCTCGATAGAGCAGGCTTTGATCAGTGTATTATCGCCAGTGGTTTGTTCTGGATGGAGCAGATTTTGAGTGGGGTCTGAAGATCTCATCGGCAGTTGTTATTTGTTCTTGATAGGGCAGATTTTGAGTAGGGTTTGAAGACCTCATCAGCAGCTGTGTGTTTGTTCTCGACAGGGCAGATTTTTGATTTGGGGTCTGAAGACTTCATCAACAGATATTCCTTGATATTGCACGCGGGGTCTTTATTATCGGGCACTTACTCTTGTCAGGGCAGGATTTCGATCTCGATTCTATTAGATGGTTATTCACAGCAGATCAGATCAGTGTTTTTACACCGGGGTTTCCTTCTCATCAGTGACTGTTGACACCGTATCTCCACAGCAGCCACCTGGATATATTGTTGCATATCTGCATTTTGCATTAGCTTGCATGATCATTCCATTGGCGTGTGTCCGTGACAGGTACCGTTTCCCCGATCCAGGATCTCTCGCCTCTTATTGTGTTACTGCAGCCTGTCTCAGGAAGACTGATGCGTACGAGTTCTCAGTCCTTGATGTGTCGAATCTGACTATTGCTATGTGAGGTTACTATTTCCATGATTGGGCCTGGATTCCTCTCCTTATTATTTCCAACAGGTGCCAGGATCGGGGGATGATCTCTCAAGCACACAGACACACGCATGCATCTGCATAAAGCATTTTCGCATGACATACATTCTGTTGCTTTTCCTAACCTTTGATGTTGACAGGTTTTTCAGGTACTCAGGTTCCGAGCTGCTTTCGATCTCCAGGATTGATCAAAGACTCATCCACCGCTACTCAACTCGCGCTAATCAGACGAGAATCATGGACCAGGTACAGTCAGATGTTCAAGAGCTTCGTGAACGGATGGATCGTTTTATGGAGTTGATGCAAGTAGCTGCGAATGGGCAAGACCAGCTTCGTACTTTGGTTCAACCTCTCATCTCCAGGGTTGACAGTAATGGAATACTTCACGGCGGGGCCGTGCCCACTCCTTCTCAAGGGGATACTCCACAGAACGTTGTTCCTGCTGCCGGGGGCAACGGCAGTGCTAACGGCAATCTGATGACTAATCTCGGACTTAATGCGGCAGGCGCCGTCAATGGTAGTTTGGGAGCCAATGTTAACATGGGGCCGGTCAACGGCAATGTTGGTGCAGGAAATATGGTGGTGCCTCAACCGTGGCTGGAGGACCATCAGGATGACATATTCTCTCAAAGAGGTGCAGAGGCTGAATTGACTGCTGAAGCTCGACTCAGGTTCAAGGCGCTGGAAGACAAAATGAGAGATATAGAAAATCAGAACGCATTGGGCGTTGACATGGCCAAACTCGGGTTGATTGCTGACTTTAAAGTACCTCACAAGTTCAAGGTGCCTATCTTTGAGAAGTATAGGGGCACTACTTGTCCCCGTGTTCACCTCCGATCTTATTATAGAAAGATGTCCGCTTACTCTGACGATGAGAAGTTGCTGATGCACTTCTTTCAAGATAGTCTTTCTGGTCCATCGCTCGAATGGTATATGGGTTTGGAGCCCGCTGCCGTGCGCACCTGGAAAGATCTTGCAGAAGCGTTTGTTCTCCACTATCAATATAATAGCGACTTGGCTCCCAACCGAGTTCAGCTTCAGAATCTCTCGCAGCGGAACAATGAAAGCTTCAAAGAGTACGCCCAGCGGTGGCGTGAATTGGCTGCTCGGGTTCAACCGCCCATGGTAGAACGTGAGCTGGTGCAAATGTTCGTGGCTACCCTTC
Organism: Lathyrus sativus; assembly: GCA_963859935.3. Classification (NCBI taxonomy): domain Eukaryota; kingdom Viridiplantae; phylum Streptophyta; class Magnoliopsida; order Fabales; family Fabaceae; genus Lathyrus; species Lathyrus sativus. Next base: position 253,032,738 of record OZ012739.1, read on the forward strand.
CTGGAGTCTATTATGAAAAGCTGATCAGTGGCATGTCTGGAACGTTCTCGGCCCTCATCACTTTGGGCGAGCATGTTGAAAACGGTATAAAGATCGGAAAAATTCAGGGCGAATCATCCTCAGCTGGAGGAGCTAACAAGAAACCCTATACTGGCAAGCGTCGAGAGGGAGATGCCAGTGCTGTCACTAATGCTAGGAGAAAGGGCAAGGGCCCTCAGCCTCAGGTTGCTAGCATAAACATCCCAGCTGCTCCCCCGCAGCCGCAGCAGCAGCCCCAGCAACAGAATAATCAGGGATATAAGAAATATCAGAATCGGGGTCCCCTAGCAAACCGTCATTTGGAAACTCCTCCTATGCCATATGCACAGCTTCTGCAGACGTTGCTTCAGCTCCAATTGGTTCATAAAAGGACAATGGCTCCCTTAACAGGGGCACCACCACCAGAGTATGATGCTAATGCTACTTGTGAATTTCATTCGGGGGCACCTGGCCATACGGTTGAGAATTGTAAAGCTTTTAAGCACAAAGTCCAGGACTTGGTGGACGCCAAGGTTATCAACTTTTCTGACAACGTGCCCAACGTCACCAAAAATCCAATGCCTCATCATAAGGGGGGCGGAGTAAATGTTGTTATCACTGAAGAGAATTCAGACTTGCTGACTGATGTCAAAGATTTGAAGACGCCGTTGAGTTTTGTCAAGGCTAAGTTGCTAAAGAAGGGTTTCTTTCCCGGATGTGGAGAGTTATGCATGGCTTGTGCTACGCTTCCTGATGGGTGTGAGCAACTGATCGAAGGTATCCAAAGTCTGATGTCCGAGGGTATTTTACAATTCAGCCGAAGCATTGAGAGTGCATCAGGGGAAGTTGTGCTGAAGCAGGCGGACGAAGTTGCTACCATTACTATTCCTCGTCACCCTATTACTATTTCTGCGCCCCGTCCGCCTTCTATCACCATCACCAGGGCCGGACCAATCCCATTCGAGAGTACCAATGCCGTTCCATGGCATTATGGCGCCGAAGTTTATTGTAATGGTCAGAAGATAGAGCTTGAGCCATCTGGATCGACTGCGCAGAATCTTACCGAAGTCAGTGGTATCACTAGAAGCGGAAGAGTGTTCGCACCGGCAGAGGTTGCAGCAGAGAAAGTAGTCCGAGCTGACGCTGTGGATAAGGGTAAAGGTAAAGCTGTTGAAGAGGTCCCTGCAGGGGCAGAGAAGGACTTGCTGGTTAAAGATGCTGAAGAGTTCATGCGACTAATCAGGAAGAGTGACTACAAAATTGTAGATCATCTTCATCAGACTCCGTCAAAGATCTTGATTCTTAACCTGTTGCTGTGTTCTGAAGCGCACCGCAACGCATTACTGAAAGTATTGAATGCTGCATACGTGCCGCAGGAGATATCAGTGAATCAACTCGAAGAAGTAGTAGCCCATGTCAATGCTGGTAATGGGCTGGGTTTTACGGATTTGGAGCTGACTCCTAAGGGAAGAGATCACAACAGCGCCTTGCACGTCTCAATAGAGTGCAGAGGCACAATTATGTCACATGTCCTGGTGGATACGGGTTCCTCGCTTAACGTGCTTCCTAAGAAGGCACTGATGAAGTTGGATACCCGTGGACTGCTGTGCACGCCCAGTGATCTGGTCGTGAAGGCCTTTGACGGAACCAAGCGCCACGTCTTCGGAGAATTGACCCTGCCAATTCAAGTTGGTCCAGAGACGTTTAATGCGGTTTTCTATATCATGGATATCATGCCCGCCTATAGTTGCCTCTTAGGTCGGCCGTGGATCCATTCTGCTGGTGCCGTAACGTCCACGCTGCATCAGAAGCTTAAATATGCTGTTGGGGGCAGCATAGTCACAGTCTGCGGAGAAGAGGACATCATGGTAAGCCACCTATCGTCCTTTAAGTACGTTGAAATGGATGGTGAGATCCATGAGACTCTTTGCCAGGCATTTGAAACCGTCAGGGTGAAGGAGGTAGCTCCCGTGGTTGCAGAGAAGCAAGAGTTGAACCTCTCCTCGTTTAAGGAAGCTAGAGCCGTTGTCGAAGCTGGTTCCACCCCAGGCTGGGGGCATGTTTTGGATATACCGATCAAACAAGATAAGTTTGGATTAGGGTATTCTCCTGGAGCTGAAGCTTCATCTTCTTCTGGCAGTGCGTCTCATGGGAAAGGGCCAATCTTATTCACCAAGGGGGGAGTAATCTTCGAGAGCATCAACGCTGCGTCAGAGGACAGCGGGGACAGTGATTGTGATCTTGACGCCTGGATTCAACCGAACAAGACAGGCGAGCGCCTCCACAATTGGACCATCAAGGAGATTATCGAGCTGACAAGTGAAGAGTAATGATTTGCTTTTTACAATCTTTGTACAACCCTATGTCCTGCCCGGGGCATAGTGGTTTTACTGTCAGGGCCTTGTTGGATTATGTGTATGCATTTTGTTAATAAATAAAAGGCGTTTTCTTCGTAATCAAATGTTGTGTTCTCTGTTATTCATGCTTTATGTTTGTTTCGAAAAACAGCAAAATGGCAACGAGGTTCGTGCTAACCTGCATATTCCTGCTTTAAACTTAACCCTTGTTATTGCAGGATCCACATAACAGACGACATCGACTCTGGACCCTCTACGGCTCACTACGACTTTGATTGCCCGGTCTATCAAGCCGAGGATGAGATTGATGAAGACGAAGACCTTCCGGAAGAGTTGGCCCGCTTGTTGAGACAAGAGGAGAAGGTTATTCTGCCTCACGAGGAGGATATTGAGATCATAAATCTGGGTTCTGAGGAGCTCGTCAGAAATGTCAGAGTAGGGGCTGCGCTGCAGAATGATGTCAAGCATAGACTGGTCGAGATGCTTCGAGAGTATAGTGACGTCTTTGCTTGGTCGTATGAGGATATGCCCGGACTTGACACAGATATCGTGGTTCATCGCTTGCCGTTGCGAGAAGATTGCCCTCCAGTCAAGCAGAAGCTCAGGAGGACGAGACCAGACATGGCTGTAAAAATCAAAGAAGAGGTCCAGAAGCAGTTGGACGCAGGATTTCTAGCCGTTACCACTTACCCTCCGTGGGTCGCCAACATAGTGCCTGTACCGAAGAAGGACGGTAAGGTACGCATGTGCGTCGATTATCGGGATTTGAATAGGGCGAGCCCTAAGGATGACTTCCCGTTGCCTCATATCGATGTGTTGGTCGACAATACAGCCCAGTTTTCCGTGTTTTCGTTCATGGATGGCTTCTCCGGTTACAATCAGATTAAGATGGCGCCGGAGGACATGGAGAAAACGACGTTTATTACCCCCTGGGGCACATTTTGCTATAAGGTAATGCCCTTCGGTCTGAAGAACGCAGGGGCCACTTACCAGCGAGCAATGGTAACTTTGTTTCATGATATGATTCATCATGAGATCGAGGTCTATGTTGATGACATGATTGCAAAGTCCCAAACGGAGGAAGAGCATCTGGTCAATTTGTTGAAGCTGTTTGAAAGGCTTAGGAAGTTCAGGCTGAGGCTGAATCCTAACAAATGCACTTTTGGAGTGCGGTCTGGAAAGTTATTGGGGTTTATCGTTAGTGAACGAGGTATTGAAGTTGATCCTGCGAAGATAAAAGCTATCCAAGAAATGCCAGCGCCGAAAACAGAGAAAGAAGTTCGCGGTTTCCTGGGCCGAATAAACTACATTGCAAGGTTTATCTCTCAGCTCACGGCCACTTGTGAACCGATGTTCAAGTTGTTAAAGAAAAATCAGGAGATTACTTGGAATGAGGATTGCCAGAAGGCATTCGATAAGATAAAGCAGTATCTTCAAGAACCTCCAATCTTGATACCCCCAGTGGCTGGACGGCCATTAATCATGTACTTGACAGTTCTGGAGAATAGTATGGGGTGTGTTCTCGGTCAGCACGACGAGACGGGTAGAAAAGAGCATGCCATTTATTATTTGAGTAAAAAGTTCACTGAGTGTGAATCTCGATACTCGATGCTGGAGAAGACGTGTTGTGCATTAGCTTGGGCTGCCAAACGTCTACGACAGTATATGCTCAACCACACCACTATGCTAATTTCGAAGATGGATCCGATCAAGTACGTCTTCGAGAAGCAGGCTCTTTCGGGCAGGATTGCCAGATGGCAAATGGTGTTAACAGAATATGATATTCAGTACGTCTCCCAGAAAGCCATCAAGGGAAGTGTATTGTCTGATTACCTTGCTGAACAGCCAATCGAAGACTATCAGCCGATGAAGTTCGAATTCCCTGACGAGGACATTATGTTTCTCAAAGCGAAGGATTGCGATGAGCCATTGCCCGATGAGGGGCCAGATAGGAAGTCTCAGTGGAAGTTGATATTCGACGGAGCGGTTAATTCCTATGGAAGTGGTATCGGGGCTATCATCACGACTCCTCACGGATCCCATATCCCGTTTACTGCAAGACTGACGTTTCCAGTTACCAACAATGAAGCCGAGTATGAAGCGTGTATTATGGGTCTAGAAGAGGCAATTGATTTGAGAATCAAGAATCTAGACATATATGGTGACTTTGCGCTTGTAATCAATCAGATCAAAGGGGAGTGGGAAACTCGTCAAGCGAATCTAGTGTCGTACATGAATTATGCCAGGAGGCTGCTTCCGTTCTTCGACCGAGTAGAACTTCATCATGTACCCCGGGCTGAAAATCAGATGGCTGATGCCTTAGCCACGTTGGCTTCAATGTATAAAGCCAATTATTGGAATGAGGCTCCAAGAATTGTGCTTTCGCGGCTTGATAGACCAGCGTTTGTGTTCGCAATCGATGATGCCACTGACGGCAAGCCATGGTTCCACGATATCCAGACCTTCCTTATGACCAAGGAGTATCCTGCGGGTGCGTCAGCCCAGGATAAGAAGACTCTGAGGAGGTTATCTGGAAACTTTTACCTCAACCCTGATGGAGTGCTGTATAAGAGAAACCACGATTTCGTGCTACTCAGATGTGTGGATGAGAAAGAGGCGAGTATACTCATGGAGGAGGTCCATGAGGGCACATTTGGTACGCACGCCGGCGGGCATGCCATGACGAGAAAGATTCTGAGAGCAGGATATTACTGGTTGACTATGGAGTCGGATTGCTTCAGATTCGCGAAGAAATGTCACAAATGCCAGATTTATGCTGATAAAGTTCATGTGCCGCCGTGCCCATTGAATGTCATGTCCTCCCCTTGGCCGTTCTCCATGTGGGGCATCGACATGATAGGCAAGATCGAGCCCACCGCATCCAATGGTCATCGTTTCATTCTGGTAGCTATCGACTACTTCACCAAGTGGGTGGAGGCAGCCTCGTACGCTAATGTGACCAAGCAGGTGGTAGCTAAATTCATAAAGAGGGACATCATCTGTCGCTATGGAATTCCCGAGCGGATCATTACTAATAATGGTTCGAATTTGAATAATAAGATGATGAAGGAGCTGTGCCAGAACTTCAAGATCGAACACCACAACTCATCTCCTTACCGGCCGAAGATGAATGGCGCTGTTGAGGCGGCCAACAAGAACATCAAGAAGATTGTTCAGAAGATGGTTGTGACGTATAAAGATTGGCACGAGATGCTGCCGTTTGCCTTGCACGGTTATCGTACGACGGTGCGTACGTCGACCGGGGCGACTCCTTTCTCCTTGGTGTATGGTATGGAAGTTGTCCTACCGTTAGAAGTGGAGATTCCCTCTTTACGAGTTTTGGCTGATGTGAAACTAGATGAGGCAGAGTGGGTTACGAATCGTTTGAACCAACTCAGCCTGATGGACGAGAAGAGGTTAGCATCAATTGCATTTGGTCGCCTGTACCAAAGCCGAATGAAGAAAGCTTATGATAAGAAGGTGCGTCCCAGAAGCTTTCAGACGGGTGATCTCGTCCTGAAGAAGATTCTTCCGCCACACTCCGATCACCGGGGCAAGTGGACTCCGAATTACGAAGGACCGTATGTCGTCAGCAAGGTCTTCTTGGGAGGAGCTTTGTTGTTATCCACAATGGATGGTGAAGATTTTGCATCCCCGGTGAACGCGGACGCAGTTAAAAAATACTTTGCTTGAAAGCGACCCGCTGGACAAAAAAAGAAAGAGTCCAGGCAAAAAAGGGGCATCCCGGCGAACCAAAAACAGAATAAAAGGTTCGGGCAAAAATTAGGGATATATTGAAAAAAATGTACACCCGCGAAGTCGAAAACCTACACTGGGCGGCTTCGGCAAAAAAGGGTATCCCGGTGAACTGAAAACCCGAAAGGGCGGTTCACGCAAAAGTTAGGGACTTGAATAAGCAAATGACTGCGTTCCGCATATGGACTATCATTGTTTAGTGGTTCGGAAGACCTGAGGGCCGTTCATCTGAATCAATCTCTTCCAAAGCTGAAGCGTCGGAGAAGTATCGAAGTCGAGTGGGTCTTAGAGGGATCAACTCATGGTGTTCGTCTACGCCTCGATTGCCGACATTTGTGTATACTGATGTATATTTATGTTTTCTTTTTGCGCGGCTTCCTCATTCCAGGAGCTTGCCTCTGTTGTAAAACATTTTTTGCCCGTTCAGGGGTTCATCATCAATAAAATGCACATTATTCAGCAATTCTACTTGACGGCTTAGCATTTATCTGTTTTGTTTGCGAATGAGAACGCCGATGTGTTTTTGATAAAATGCGCATACATAAACCTGCGGGCCTAGGCCCATTGATTGTTGAAACAACTAATTAACTGAATATTGTCACGAGATAATAACCTGGATAGGCCCCTTTGAGGAGGGTATCTTGTCTGTTTGTTTGTGTTGTTGCAGGTATAGCACCTTGCCAGAAGATGTGCCGTGCGTATCCCCGAAGCAGGATGAGTCCTCCTTCCCCAGCAGAGTTCAGTAGTCTCTCCTCCGCAGAATCTGAACGCAAGATGGTGAGTATTGATATGTCTTCCCCGGGTAGAGGTGATTCTCTTCCCCAAGCAGACGCATCCTGAAGGAATGTCACCTCATCAGCTGAGCCAAGCACCAAAGAATGATGTCGTCTCTCCCCCAGCACCGGGTCACAAGTGCAGAGTTCATAGAAATGTTCGGGTACCGAAGCTCGGGTTTCCCCAGTAAAGTCACCAAAGCAGGTGTCTTCCCCCGCACCGGGTCACAAGTGCAGGATTCGCAAGGAGGCTGTTCGTATGCCGAAGGATGCAGTAACTGATGGTGCCAGACTGAAGTCTCCAGTGGAATTGAGATTCCTCACCAGAGACAGGCTCTCTCCTGAAGTTCGATGATTCCCTCTTCCCCAGTAGAGCGTTGGAATAGCTGATGTTGTATTCCCCTGCAGAGTTGTACTCTTTCCCCGAAGTCAGATGATTCCTTCTTCCCCGGCGAAATTGAGTTTCCTCATCGGAGTTGCACTCTCCAGCAAAGTAGAATGATTTCTCTCCCCGGCTGAGTCCGCAGAAAAGCAGAATCCTTAGAAGTCGATCAGGTCATGATCGATTTTCCCCAGCAGAGCGTGGGGCAGCTAGTGTTGTGTTTCCCCAGAATCGTACTCTCTCCATCGAAGCAGAATGATTTCTCCTTCCTTAGCCGAGTTTGCAGATGTCCAAGAGATCCGAATCCTTGGAAGTTGATCAGATCATGATTGGTTTTTCCCTAGTGGAGTGTTGAGCAGCTGAAGTTGGTTCCCCTCAGAGTGGTCATCCCCAGAAGAGTAGTCGAGACGGCCGCGCAGTTCATTCTCGCGATTGATATCAGCAGATCCAAGTTCTCGTAGAGCTTCGTCCCCTGCAGCAGTCAGCTGAAGTTGTTCCCCTGCAGCAGTCAACCGGAAGATCAATTCCCCAGACAGAGCCCGATTGATATGGGCGTGTTCACATTCTCCTCAGCAGGATGACTCCTCTACCTGAATGGTTCTTTCTCCTTGACAGGAGGATTTCCCCCTTCGGCATTTATTTTGCTGACGGGATCGCATCATTGTGCATGACTGCATAGCATTTAACGCTGCATACCATCTCGCATGATTGCATGGCATTTAGCATAAACGCATATCATTCCCACTGTGTAGGGCGTGGTGCCGAAGCATACGCATCATAAGCATGTTCTAGGTCATTATCATCCTTGTTGAACAGGTGTACCACCAAAAGACCGGTTGCTCAAGACGATTCTTGATGTTCTCCCCAGCAAGGTCGCGTTTGAGATGATTCTTAAAGAACCCGGGGTAATCCCCACGGTCGCTCGCTCAAAATGATTTCTGAGATCCCCAGCGAAGTCTTCAGTTCGAGATGATTCCCAAGTCCCTCAGCAGGGCCATTTGCTTAAGACGATTCTTAAGACCCCAGTACAGCTTTCCGAGTGGTTCGCCTAGTATGATACTTGAGCTCCCCAATAGCGTCTCCAGCAAGAGTCGCCCAGGAAGATTTCTGGAATACCCAACCAGAAGGTTTGCTCCAGAAAGGTTATCAGTTCAGGACGATTCTTGAAGATGCCCGACGGATCTGTTGGTTCAAGTTGATTCTTGAAGTCCAGAGCAGCATGATATGTCTGCTCCAACAATGATGTCTAATCTGAAGATGGATTTCATAAGCGCCAGAAGGCGATATCAGAAGGTTCCTGTGAGTTCAGATTTCCGGATTGATGAATCAACGGGTGGCTGAAGACAAGGTTCCAGGGTTGTAGATACAACAGAGTGATCCGTGTGAGTCTGAAGACCAAGTCAGTTATCCTGAGGTGATGATTGATTGCGATCAAATGAAGGATATGTCTTCTGATTGAAGTCGAAGATGTTTCTCCAGCGGTGATGCAGAGTACTTCGATCGTCCGACGGTGATGTCAGATTTAGTTCTCCAGCGGTGACGCAGAGTACTTCGATCGTCCGACGGTGATGTCAGGTTTAGTTCTCCAGCGGTGACGCAGGGTACTTCGATCGTTCGACGGTGATGTCAGATTTAGTTCTCCAGCGGTGACGCAGGGTACTTCGATCGCCCGATGGTGATGTCAGATTTGGTTCTCCAGCGGTAATGTTGTCGGACGGTGATGTCAGGTCGATATTTCTCCAGCTAGTTGTTGAGCAGCTAGTGTTGCAGTATTCAAGATTTGTTCCCCGCAGAGTACCGTGTGCTCGTGCAGTTGGCAAATTTTCGGGTTTACCGATATTCAACCGCCTCGTACCTTGATTGGTTGAGAGCCGTTCGCTTCTCACCCAGTCAGGTTCAAGCCGTTTGAATAGGGGCAGCTGTTGCACCCCAAAATTTGGCCAACAATTATTTATTCATTGAGTGTTTGAAAGTGGATACCTTCATCAGAAAGTTCAAGAGATCCTCAGAAGAAGTGGATTGAAACCAGGGTTGTGTGCTTCATAGCTTGAGGGTTGTGGGTGCCCCTCAGATGGTTCTGAGACTTTGAGAATGAACTTGATGTTTTGGGAAAGCCTATGAGATGTCTTGATAGCCTTCATGAAGCCCAGAGAAGTCATTATGCAAGAGTTCAGAAGATTCAACCATGAATGATAGAATTAGGGTTTTGACTGGGTCAACCCTAGGATAACTGAAGATTTGGGAAAGGTTGAGACCCAATCCAAGGGCCATGAGATCATGGAATGATGCATAGAGATGATATAAAGATGATTCCTAGGCCAACTCATCATGAGTGAGGAGTTTGAGAAGTTTCAAGTCAGGGTCCCCAAGGATTGTCAGTGAAAAACCCTAATTTGATCCTTATCTTCCAGGCAGTTTTAGCTCAAGATGTGATTGATATCTCACCTTCCCCATAACATGAATGTTGTAGAGATTGTTCTAAGCTTTAATTTGAGTGGTGGAAGTTCTTGATAGGAGTTACAGAGCTCAAGTTATGGTTTTGACAAATTACAGGTCAGCAGAGGTGTGTGAATCTGGGTCCTTGAAAGTCACCCAACTTGCAGACAACTTTTGCCCTAGTAGGATGATTCCTATGACTTCTTGGTCAACATGAATGTTGAAGAGAATCTTCTTAGATTTAATTTGAGTGGTGGAAGTCTTTGATAGGATTCATGGAACTCAACTTATGGTTTGAACAAGACAGGGGTATTTTGGTCATTTGTCAGTTATAGGTCATTTTAGCCAATGCCTAAAACTCCTATTTCCAAGCCTCAAATGAAAAAACTCAAAACATGAAAGTTGTTCAAAATGTGATTTTAAGTCTAGAAAGAAGGCCACAAATTGTTGGAAAAGCTCATAGCATGAAGTTACATGATTGGTCAAAAATGAACTAAAAATGGCTTATAAGTTTGAAAAGTTGAAATTGGAAATTGGTTTGGAAGATCCACAAATCCAAAATAGGTCATCCAATATATCATTTTGATTGGAAACATTATTTTGAGAACTTTGGTTCAAATAGATTTTTCATTTGAGGTCTAAAAAAGGGACTTTCTTTGTAAATCTATTACTTGTATTAGAAGGCAACTTGGGAAATCCTAACACAAGGCAAAACCAAGGCTTGTAGTTGTGCACTCCTTCTCAATATCTCATGTAAAGATATTTTAAGACCACATTGCAAGGCATAAGGCATGGGATGTGAGATTTTCAACTTGTCCCCACATGAGATTTTCAAGAACTTTCCACCATATTCTAGATGAATCTAGAAGTGTCTAATGATCATTATAAGAAGAGTGCATTGGAGAGTGATTGAGGTTGGTGATAGAAAGCAGTTTCAGAGGAGAGAGAGAGAGAGAGAAATAGCCATTGAAGCACTTTCTTCAAGTTCAAGCAATTCAAGAAATCTTCATCTACAAGCCATCTCTTTCACAACAAGTGCAAACAGAAACTTGTGCATCACAAGAGGATCTCATTGCAGCCATTACAAGCCTTGAATCCATTCCCACGAGCACCTACCATCATCACTTGACAGGTTGGTTTCTCTCCATAATTCTCCTAATTTATGCAGTTTTAATTAGTTTTATAGATGTAGAACTGATGCATTAGGTTAGAGGATGAAACCCTAGGAGTTATAGCACGATCCATGGAGTTCCATAACAGAGCCAAGAAACTTTCATCTTCAAGAATTGACTGATTTGTTAGTCTCAGTTGTCAAGAATTGGTTTAGAATAGTTAGGTAAATGTGTAGAGTAGCTGTATGCCATTAGATCCGAGGATTATTGAAGGTTAATAGCAGGTGAATTTCATTTGGACCATGACCTTGTAGTCTTCTGTTAGGATGATCTAGGGAGAATTAGGGGAAAGTGCGCGTATGGCTGTGTTCCTCTTGAGTAGTAGAAGTTTTTTCGTTTTGGAATCGTGGCATTTAGTGGCCTGAGCAGAGAGAACGAGTGAGGGGAAGATGAGTGCATGGATGGAGGGTTTCTGAAAACCCTAGAATCGTTGGGGACGATGAAGGTGGTCCGTTGGATTAGTCCCCAAGTTTGACAATTTAATCTCATCGCACGGCCCAGATTCAATCTGAAGATGGAGGGAAAAGTTAAAAAAAATGAAACGCGGCGTTTTGTTCAGGAACGCGCTCTGGGCTTAACTCGCTATCCCCACCCCCCTTTTATCTGGCCCAACTGAAACCAACTAGCGCGCCTTGCTATTCCAACCCCCCCTCCCTTTTATTTGTTTTAAATTCTCTTATTTTCTTTTAATATTTTTCTGTTTTAGAAAATTCATAAATAATTGATAAATAATTCTTTTTTGTCCATTCTTTTTTCTATGATGAGATAATCGTGTGTAGAAAAATATAAAAATAAAAATGGGATTTTATTTTTAAGTTTAGTATTTTTAATAGATTTTTCTTTTAAATAGCTTTTATAATGTTTAGTTTGGTATCATGATTTTGCAAGAATTGTTTTAGGACCTTCCCTTAGGTTTTTTTATCCATTCTTTTTTGTGCAATTAGATGATGAATCATAGTTCCCCATAGGATTTATTCCAGAATTTTAGAATTAAAGTTTGATTAGTTTAATTAGGGTAGATGTAGGGTATCCTAATTAGGGTTAGGTTTGGGCTTAGGCCCAAACGTATTTTTCTGAACACCACCCTCATTTCACTCGTACACCCCTCCCTGCGTGAGAGACTGAGTGATATTGATGTGGGCCTTAGGCCCTAATTGCTGTCCACACCCCCCTGGGCGTAAGCCCAGTGAAATAATAACTGGAAAACCTACTAACAGCACCCCCGGGCGTTTTTCTTCTTTCTGAGTTCATTAATTGTTTTTGATGAAGACTGGGCCCTGCGCCCAATGCTTTTAGCACCCCCATATATGAGCCCAGCCAGAATGAGCCTGAAATTCCTTGCTGTTTAAACCCCCCTCCAGTTTTACTTCAATTTTATTTTCTTTAATTTCTTTTATTTCTTTGCATATTAGAAAATTCCTAATAAAATGAAAATAATTGTTTTTTTTAACTCTTCTTTTTTCAGCCATTTCATGAAAATGTTTAGGAAATTGTATAAAAATAAAAATGCCATTTTATTTTTGTTTGCTATTTTTTTGTATATTTTCCATTTAATTGACTTTTTTAATATTCTTTAGTGCATACATATCATTAGAAAATTCATAAAAAATAGTAGATTTAGTCGAATAATTCCGTTCTTTTTTCTGTAGACTCGTAATTCAATGTAGAATTTTATAGTGCAGAAACATTAGATTAATCATGCATTTCCCGTTTAATTGCATTTTTTGTATTGTCAGTGATATTGCATAATTGGTCTGTGGATATGTCTGTGTTGCTGATTTTAGTTCTTTCACCTGGTGTTGAATTTTGTTCTGATTTTTCAGTATGTTGTCATAGAGCCTTGTAGGTCTCCCATTAGATTTTTGATAGATTTTGGTAGGATGTTCTGATAGGATTTGTCTGAGTTTGAAGATAGGAGAAGTCTTGATGACTTCTGACTTTGAAGTTCATCTGTGGTTGAACTTCAGAGGTAGCCTCTTGAGGTTTGTTGGCCTGTGGGTTCTTCTTGAAGGTGGAAGCTGGTTGAAGTCCTGTTGGAGCTTGCAAGGATGCAGTGGATTGAGGTTTAGTCTAAGAGCCTGTTATCTGTTTGTGAGGTTCGAGATCCTGAAGTTTGAAGGGAGTTTATGGTACTTTCCTGAGGAAGGCACTATGAATGACTTTCATTCTTTCTTCTCACCTCTTTCTTAAGTATCCAATGATGTCGGAGCCGACTTGTGAGTTTAATTTCTCCTGAGGAGGAATGTAAACTGATCACATGTTGTTGAGCCACATGGGATACGATTCCTAAGTGGAAGCCCCCTAGTACTTTCCTGAGGAAGGTCCTATGGGTCTATTCACTTAGTTCCATTAGTTTGTCTAGGATTTCTCAAGTATCCAGTGATGTTGGATCCAACTTGTGAGTTTAATTTCTCCTGAGGAGGAATGTGAACTGATCACAGTTGTTGAGCCGCGTAGGATACGCTTCCTAAGTGTCAGCCTCCTAGTACTTTCCTGAGGAAGGTCCTATGAGCCTGCTCACTTAGTTCCCTTAGTGCATATAGGTTTTTCTCAAATATCCAGTGATGCCGGAGCCTTCATGTGAGTTTAGTTTCTCCTGAGGAGGAATGTAAACTGATCACAGTTGTCGAGCCGCATAGGATATGACTCCTGAGTAGTAACCTCCTGGTACTTTCCTGAGGAAAGCACTATGGGCTTGTCTGCTTAGCTTCCTTTCTCTGGTAAGCTTGTTCTGAAGCTTGGAGACTGGGATTGTTTCCTCTTGCTTAGGGTTTTGATTAGAATTTTTGCTTAGATCTTTGCTTAGGGTTTTTGTATAGAGTTTTTTTAGAGATAGATTAGGAGCTTGTTTCAGGTTTGTTAGGGGCCTTGCCCAGGAGGAGCTTCTTGTTTTGTAGATAGAGGCCCTGCTCAGGGTTAGTCTCTTTGTGTTGTTTGACTTGTATGATGTTATGTTGCATTAGACTTAGGTATTCATCTAGATAGTTCTGAATAGGTGCATCTTAGAAGTAGACTTGGTGTGCATGAGAAGTTGAGGTGGTCCTCCTTCTGCTTGTTTGTTATTGAGTGGCTTTGCTTGTTGGTATTCGGTAGAGCTGAGCTCCCTTACCTTTGTGGTTTGCGGCCTTTGCGCCTTGTTTGTTTAGTTGTTGCATTCATGCATATTTTCAGTATTTCTTTACGTTGCAGTTTCTTGTTTGTAGTTTAGTTCTGTTGCCATGATCCCTTAGGAGCTCTGACTTCTCCGCTGCGGAGTTGTTATGATAGACATTAGGATGGTCAACCAGGTGTGATAGCAGTAGGTAGATTCCCCTGTTTCTCAGCTATAGTTTTAGGGTGTCTTTTCCCTTTCCTTTCTGTAGGAGCTTTTGAGTAGCTTGATCCGTAGTTAGCAGAACTACAGCTGCTCTGATTCATCGTACCAGACGAAGATATGTAGGCATAGGATGCGATATCCTAGCGAGCACACTAACAACTGACCTTTGTTCTCTCGCGGCTGTGCGATCGAGACTTTCCCGCTAACGACTAATTGTTACCCCTTTCTGTTGCCCGAGTGCATTTGAGACCAGATCGTATTTTTAGGTTCCCGAGCCCTTAGAGACCAGTTTGTCTTCTCACTGCTGTGTGAGAGCCCCCTGTTTACCCGTAGTTAGTCGAACTACGTTTGCTCTGATCTTTCATACCAGATGGAAGTACGTAGGCACAGGACGCGATGTCCTGGCGAGTAACCTTTTCCCCGTTTAGACGTAGGTAGTCGAACTACGTTGACTCTGACTTTCCCATTGCGTGAGGGAATACGTAGGCCCAGAACACCGTATGTTCTGTCGAGTCCTGTCCTTTTATTTTCTTTTCAGACCAGCCATTAGCGTAGATAGATAATACACCCTTTTACCTATAAACATCAAGCGTGGATCCCATCGAGTACGATGGACGTGAGGGGTGCTAATACCTTCCCCTTGCGTAACCGACTCCCGAATCCAGGTTTTGGTTGCGATGACCATACCTTTTCCCGTCTTTGTGAGGTTTACTTCGAGCGTTTCCTTTCCCGCTCTGAGGGATAAATAACGCACGGTGGCGACTCTCCTGTCAAGCCGGCGCCGATTTTCGCAGTAGCGACAAGTATCATCGAAGAGCCTTAATGGATAAGGTACTGCTTTGACCACCCGAAGAATCTCAAGTTTTTCTCGAGATACTGCTTTGGTATCATCGAAGAGCCTTAATGGATAAGGTACTGCTTCGACCACCCAAAGAATCTCAAGTTTTTCTCGAGATACTGCTTTGGTATCATCGAAGAGCCTTAATGGATAAGGTACTGCTTCGACCACCCGAAGAATCTCAAGTTTTGTTCGAGATACTGCTTTGGTATCATCGAAGAGCCTTAATGGATAAGGTACTGCTTCAACCACCCGAAGAATCTCAAGTTTTGCTCGAGATACTGCTTTGGTATCATCGAAGAGCCTTAATGGATATGGTACTGCTTCGACCACCCAAAGAATCTCATGTTTTGTTCGAGATACTGCTTTGGTATCATCGAAGAGCCTTAATGGATAAGGTACTGCTTCGGCCACCCGAAGAATCTCAAGTTTTGTTTGAGATACTGCTTTGGTATCATCGAAGAGCCTTAATGGATAAGGTACTGCTTCGACCACCCGAAGAATCTCATGTTTTGCTCGAGATACTGCTTTGGTATCATCGAAGAGCCTTAATGGATAAGGTACTGCTTCGACCACCCGAAGAATCTCAAGTTTTGTTCGAGATACTGCTTTGGTATCATCGAAGAGCCTTAATGGATAAGGTACTGCTTCGACCACCCGAAGAATCTCAAGTTTTGCTCGAGATACTGCTTTGGTATCATCGAAGAACCTTATTGGATAAGGTACTTCTTCGACCACCCGAAGAATCTCTAGTTTTGTTCGAGATACTGCTTTGGTATCATCGAAGAGCCTTAATGGATAAGGTACTGCTTCGACCACCCGAAGAATCTCAAGTTTTGCTCGAGATACTGCTTTGGTATCATCGAAGAGCCTTAATGGATAAGGTACTGCTTCGACCACCCGAAAATCTCATGTTTTGTTTGAGATACTGCTTTGGTATCATCGAAGAGCCTTAATGGATAAGCTACGGCTTCGACCACCCGAAGAATCTCAAGTTTTGTTCGAGATACTGCTTTGGTATCATCGAAGAGCCTTAATGGATAAGGTACTGCTTCGACCACCCGAAGAATCTCAAGTTTTGCTCGAGATACTGCTTTGGTATCATCGAAGAGCCCTAATGGATAAGGTACTGCTTCGACCACCCGAAGAATCTCAAGTTTTGCTCGAGATACTGCTTTGGTATCATCGAAGAGCCTTAATGGATAAGGTACTGCTTCGACCACCCGAAAATCTAAAGTTTTGTTCGAGATACTGCTTTGGTATCATCGAAGAGCCTTAATGGATAAGGTACTGCTTCGACCACCCGAAGAATCTCAAGTTTTGTTCGAGATACTGCTTTGGTATCATCGAAGAGCCTTAATGGATAAGGTACTGCTTCGAGCACCCGAATAATCTCATGTTTTGCTCGAGATACTGCTTTGGTATCATCGAAGAGCCTTAATGGATAAGGTACTGCTTCGACCACCCAAAGAATCTCAAGTTTTGTTCGAGATACTGCTTTGGTATCATCGAAGAGCCTTAATGGATAAGGTTCTGCTTCGACCACCCAAAGAATCTCATGTTTTGTTCGAGATACTGCTTTGGTATCATCGAAGAGCCTTAATGGATAAGGTACTGCTTCGACCACCCAAAGAATCTCAAGTTTTGTTCGAGATACTGCTTTGGTATCATCGAAGAGCCATAATAGATAAGGTACTGCTTCGACCACCCGAAGAATCTCAAGTTTTGCTCGAGATACTGCTTTGGTATCATCGAAGAGCCTTATTGGATTAGGTACTGCTTCGACCACCCGAAGAATCTCAAGTTTTGTTCGAGATACTGGTTTGGTATCATCGAAGAACCTTATTGGATAAGGTACTGCTTCGACCACTCGAAGAATCTCAAGTTTTGTTTGAGATACTTCTTTGGTATTATCGAAGAGCCTTAATGGATAAGGTACTGCTTCGACCACCCGAAGAATCTCAAGTTTTGCTCGAGATACTGTTTTGGTATCATCGAAGAACCTTATTGGATAAGGTACTGCTTCGACCACCCGAAGAATCTCTAGTTTTGTTCGAGATACTGCTTTGGTATCATCGAAGAGCCTTAATGGATAAGGTACTGCTTCGACCACCCGAAGAATCTCAAGTTTTGTTCGAGATACTGCTTTGGTATCATCGAAGAGCCTTAATGGATAAGGTACTCCTTCGACCACCCGAAGAATCTCAAGTTTTGTTCGAGATACTGCTTTGGTATCATCGAAGAGCCTTAATGGATAAGGTACTCCTTCGACCACCCGAAGAATCTCAAGGTTTGCTCGAGATAATTCTTTGGTATCATCGAAGAGCCTTATTGGATAAGGTACTGCTTCGACCACCCGAAGAATCTCAAGTTTTGTTTGAGATACTGGTTTGGTATCATCGAAGAACCTTATTGGATAAGGTACTGCTTCGACCACTCGAAGAATCTCAAGTTTTGTTCGAGATACTTCTTTGGTATCATCGAAGAGCCTTAATGGATAAGGTACTACTTCGACCACCCGAAGAATCTCAAGTTTTGCTCGAGATACTGCTTTGGTATCATCGAAGAACCTTATTGGATAAGGTACTGCTTCGACCACCCGAAGAATCTCTAGTTTTGCTCGAGATACTGCTTTGGTATCATCGAAGAGCCTTAATGGATAAGGTACTGCTTCGACCACCCGAGGAATCTCAAGTTTTGCTCGAGATACTGCTTTTGTATCATCGAAGAGCCTTAATGGATAAGGTACTGCTTCGACCACCCGAAAATCTCAAGTTTTGTTCGAGATACTGCTTTGTAATCATCGAAGAGCCTTAATGGATAAGGTACTGCTTCGACCACCCGAAGAATCTCAAGTTTTGTTCGAGATACTGCTTTGGTATCATCGAAGAGCCTTAATGGATAAGGTACTGCTTCGACCACCCGAAGAATCTCAAGTTTTGCTCGAGATACGGCTTTGGTATCATCGAAGAGCCTTAATGGATAAGGTACTGCTTCGACCACCCAAAGAATCTCAAGTTTTGTTCGAGATACTTCTTTGGTATCATCGAAGAGCCTTA
Organism: Lathyrus sativus; assembly: GCA_963859935.3. NCBI lineage: Eukaryota > Viridiplantae > Streptophyta > Magnoliopsida > Fabales > Fabaceae > Lathyrus > Lathyrus sativus. The sequence goes on from OZ012739.1 coordinate 253,050,845, forward strand.
ATGGATAAGGTACTGCTTCGACCACCCAAAGAATCTCAAGTTTTGTTCGAGATACTGCTTTGGTATCATCGAAGAGCCTTAATGGATAAGGTACTGCTTCGACCCCCCAAAGAATTTCAAGTTTTGTTCGAGATACTGCTTTGGTATCATCGAAGAGCCTTAATGGATAAGTTACTGCTTCGACCACCCGAAGAATCACAAGTTTTGTTCGAGATACTGCTTTGGTATCATCGAAGAGCCTTAATGGATAAGGTACTGCTTCGACCACCCGAAGAATCTCAAGTTTTGTTCGAGATACTGCTTTGGTATCATCGAAGAGCCATAATAGATAAGGTACTGCTTCGACCACCCGAAGAATCTCAAGTTTTGCTCGAGATACTGCTTTGGTATCATCGAAGAGCCTTATTGGATTAGGTACTGCTTCGACCACCCGAAGAATCTCAAGTTTTGTTCGAGATACTGGTTTGGTATCATCGAAGAACCTTATTGGATAAGGTACTGCTTCGACCACTCGAAGAATCTCAAGTTTTGTTCGAGATACTTCTTTGGTATTATCGAAGAGCCTTAATGGATAAGGTACTGCTTCGACCACCCGAAGAATCTCAAGTTTTGCTCGAGATACTGCTTTGGTATCATCGAAGAACCTTATTGGATAAGGTTCTGCTTCGACCACCCGAAGAATCTCTAGTTTTGTTCGAGATACTGCTTTGGTATCATCGAAGAGCCTTAATGGATAAGGTACTGCTTCGACCACCCGAAGAATCTCAAGTTTTGTTCGAGATACTGCTTTGGTATCATCGAAGAGCCTTAATGGATAAGGTACTCCTTCGACCACCCGAAGAATCTCAAGTTTTGTTCGAGATACTGCTTTGGTATCATCGAAGAGCCTTAATGGATAAGGTACTCCTTCGACCACCCGAAGAATCTCAAGTTTTGTTCGAGATACTGCTTTGGTATCATCGAAGAGCCTTAATGGATAAGGTACTGCTTCGACCCCCCGAAGAATCTCAAGTTTTGTTCGAGATACTGCTTTGGTATCATCGAAGAGCCTTAATGGATAAGGTACTGCTTCGACCACCCGAAGAATCTCATGTTTTGCTCGAGATACTGCTTTGGTATCATCGAAGAGCCTTAATGGATAAGGTACTGCTTCGACCACCCGAAAATCTCATGTTTTGTTTGAGATACTGCTTTGGTATCATCGAAGAGCCTTAATGGATAAGCTACGGCTTCGACCACCCGAAGAATCTCAAGTTTTGTTCGAGATACTGCTTTGGTATCATCGAAGAGCCTTAATGGATAAGGTACTGCTTCGACCACCCGAAGAATCTCAAGTTTTGCTCAAGATACTGCTTTGGTATCATCGAAGAGCCTTAATGGATAAGGTACTGCTTCAACCACCCGAAGAATCTCAAGTTTTGTTCGAGATACTGCTTTGGTATCATCGAAGAGCCTTAATGGATAAGGTACTGCTTCGACCACCCGAAGAATCTCAAGTTTTTCTCGAGATACTGCTTTGGTATCATCGAAGAGCCTTAATGGATAAGGTACTGCTTCGACCACCCAAAGAATCTCAAGTTTTTCTCGAGATACTGCTTTGGTATCATCGAAGAGCTTTAATGGATAAGGTACTGCTTCGACCACCCGAAGAATCTCAAGTTTTGTTCGAGATACTGCTTTGGTATCATCGAAGAGCCTTAATGGATAAGGTACTGCTTCGACCACCCGAAGAATCTCAAGTTTTGCTCGAGATACTGCTTTGGTATCATCGAAGAGCCTTAATGGATATGGTACTGCTTCGACCACCCAAAGAATCTCATGTTTTGTTCGAGATACTGCTTTGGTATCATCGAAGAGCCTTAATGGATAAGGTACTGCTTCGGCCACCCGAAGAATCTCAAGTTTTGTTTGAGATACTGCTTTGGTATCATCGAAGAGCCTTAATGGATAAGGTACTGCTTCGACCACCCGAAGAATCTCATGTTTTGCTCGAGATACTGCTTTGGTATCATCGAAGAGCCTTAATGGATAAGGTACTGCTTCGACCACCCGAAGAATCTCAAGTTTTGTTCGAGATACTGCTTTGGTATCATCGAAGAGCCTTAATGGATAAGGTACTGCTTCGACCACCCGAAGAATCTCAAGTTTTGCTCGAGATACTGCTTTGGTATCATCGAAGAACCTTATTGGATAAGGTACTTCTTCGACCACCCGAAGAATCTCTAGTTTTGTTCGAGATACTGCTTTGGTATCATCGAAGAGCCTTAATGGATAAGGTACTGCTTCGACCACCCGAAGAATCTCAAGTTTTGCTCGAGATACTGCTTTGGTATCATCGAAGAGCCTTAATGGATAAGGTACTGCTTCGACCACCCGAAAATCTCATGTTTTGTTTGAGATACTGCTTTGGTATCATCCAAGAGCCTTAATGGATAAGCTACGGCTTCGACCACCCGAAAATCTCATGTTTTGTTTGAGATACTGCTTTGGTATCATCCAAGAGCCTTAATGGATAAGCTACGGCTTCGACCACCCGAAGAATCTCAAGTTTTGTTCGAGATACTGCTTTGGTATCATCGAAGAGCCTTAATGGATAAGGTACTGCTTCGACCACCCGAAGAATCTCAAGTTTTGCTCGAGATACTGCTTTGGTATCATCGAAGAGCCCTAATGGATAAGGTACTGCTTCGACCACCCGAAGAATCTCAAGTTTTGCTCGAGATACTGCTTTGGTATCATCGAAGAGCCTTAATGGATAAGGTACTGCTTCGACCACCCGAAAATCTAAAGTTTTGTTCGAGATACTGCTTTGGTATCATCGAAGAGCCTTAATGGATAAGGTACTGCTTCGACCACCCGAAGAATCTCAAGTTTTGTTCGAGATACTGCTTTGGTATCATCGAAGAGCCTTAATGGATAAGGTACTGCTTCGAGCACCCGAAGAATCTCATGTTTTGCTCGAGATACTGCTTTGGTATTGTCGCTACTGCGAAAATCGGCGCCGGCTGAACAGAAGAGTCGCCACCGTGCGTTATTTATCCCACGGGAGGGAAAGGAAACGCTCAGAGTAAACCTCGCACAACACGGGAAAGGTATGGTCGTCGCAACCAAAACCTGGATTCGGGAGTCGGTTACGCAAGGGGAAGGTATTAGCACCCCTCACGTCCGTCGTACTCGACGGGATCCACGCTTGTTTTCGGGTATGGATTGTTATTCTATCTAAACTATAGGTCAAGGGTGAAAAAGAAAAGAAAATGAAAATAAAAATGACTCGGCAAAGTATCGCACTTTATGCCTACGTATTCCCGTCTGGAACGAGAAATCAGAGTCAACGTAGTTCGCCTACCTACGGGAAAGGAGGGGAAGGTTGCTCGCTAGGATATCGCATCCTATGCCTACGTACTTTCATACAGCATGAAAGATCAGAGCAAACGTAGTTCGGGCCACGTACGACACAAGCTTGTCCTTGATTGATTTTATTCCTTCTGAAAAAGGTTTTTTCTGATTAACAGTCCAAGAGGACAAAAATGACGCTTTGATGAGTTCACATTCTTTTACGGAAGAAGTGTCTTTTATTGTGTTTGAAATCTTTATGTGTTTTTCTGTTTGTTTTGAGAAAGAAAGAGACAGAACTCTAACCTACGGTTGCGAAGGGAATCAAACTAACCTAATGTTATCATGCATGGGTTAAGACCTAGTGTCTATCATGCTCCTCTCTTGCACAGAGAGAAACAGAGATCCTACGGGATAGGCAGAAACAGAAACAATATCAGATATATACAGTAAAGCAGTAAAATGCATGGATGCAACAATACAAGCGAGGCAAGGGAGTCCCACTCAACCTCGAACCTAGAAAACAATAGGCAAAAGTGAACAGACTTCACTTTCAACCCAGCAGGGTAAACGGCAAACAATACAGTCAGGAAAACCAATCAATACATCAGCAAATGAAATACAGCAAAAGAATAAACAGCTTCAGCAGCTCTGAATCAACAACTGGCTTCAAGCAACCTCCAATCAGCTACAGGCTTCAACAAGCATCAATCTCCATCTTCATGACCTTCAGACAAGGGCTTTGATCATCAGTCTTCTCTCTGCAATGGCTTTTCTTCAAGCTCAAACCTCCAGGATGAGGGATTAGTCACAAGAGTGAATTGGGTGTTAAGCGATCAGTTGACTACCAAGGGTGGTGAACAGACTGCTTCTAACACAAGAGACATTTTCTCTCAAGAGTTCTATCTCATAGACACTATCACCAAGCCTTCCAAAGGAAGGGGGTGAGTGTCTTAGAGAGACTCTGAATCACAGAGAAGAATGGATGCAGACAAGGCAATCCATGTTTGAGAAACAAGCTTTCTAACCTAGAGCTCTGCCTAGCTCCTAAACCCTAGTTCCTCAGCATCTGCTAGCAAGAAACTCATCCTCAACTCTGACAGTTGATCTTCAGTCTCTGGATCTCCAATGGTCTTCATCTTCTCAAGTCTTCAGCTCTCCTAAGTCCCCAGACAACCCCAATACCCAATCAAACAATCAACAATCCCCAGAGGGCACACCACACCAGACAGCAGATATACAGATAGTAATAATATCAGTAGGGGAATCCTAACTGTTCTCTAAGGGATCTAATAGTTACCCATAACCCATATAGTCCCATAACTAATCTATTCAAACCCTAAGTCCTAAGGGAGAAAATTGAACTTCCTAAGTTGTCACCTAAAAACCCTAGTTTTGATCATGATATTCAAGCATTTATTAATCACCTAAAATTAACCTCTAAAAATGGGAGCTAAAATATTTCTATAAGCCTAATATCTCATCTAAACAATATGAAAAGAATGATCAAAAAAGATTAAAGCATGTGAGAGAACAAAAATCACAAAAATAATGCATGAAATGAATCTATTTATTATGACATTTATTTAGAAAATATGGAAAAAATATGAAATAAAACTAAAAATGAAATTTTATTCTCCTATAATATTCTAGACATTTTAATGAAAACATGATAAAAAGAAGGGATTAAAAAACATTTTTTATGAATTTATTATGATTTTATGAAAATTGGTGAAAAATTAAAATGAAATAAGAAAAATAAAATTGAAAATAAAATGAGAGAGGGGGTTAGAAGAGAAATTCGCCCCAGTTCATTATTGGATGGGCCCTCAGACTGGGGGGTGCAGATAGCGTTTGGACAAGGCCCAGAATTCTCAGCAACAAAGGAAAACAAAAGAAGCGCCAGGGGGGGTGAGAAAAGCAACAGATACACGTTCAAATATTGGTTTGGGCCTAACTCTGGGGTGGAAATAGCAAATGAGACTGAGGCCCGCCCGTTTCAATTAATGAAACGGTGCGTTTAGAGCCAAAGTCATTCCCTCCAATTCTGAAATTAAATGAGGGCCATTGGATTGCCCTGATAGTCAAAGGTCCAACACATAGGGAGCGGTCACGATTGCATCTTCCCCAAATAACCTGCAACTAGGGTTTTATCTTCTCCATGGCAGCCATGCACGACCTACCTTCCACCTCTTCGTTCTCATCACACACGCAACTAAACCACATGCTGTAAACATGAAACCTGTTCCAAATCTCTCCCTCTACAAGCTTAGGGCATCAATTTGCTTTGAAATTCACCACATCAACAAATTCGATTGAATCAACCTTCGGCCTCCATTGAAATGCACTGGTATAAACCTTCACCATTCTTCCTCAGACTTAGCCTAAATTAAACTACACCTAATGGAGATTAACACATGCTATCAAGTTGCAATTATCACACACTCATCCAAGAGATTCGAACACAAACAGATTATGGCACCTGTCACTAACCATCACTAAATCTCTCCAAATTCTTCTAACTTAATCTCCTAACCACCTAGATCAATTCTACACTAACAAAATCATGCCTAACTAACTAGATCGAGCTGTTTGAAGGAAAACTTACCTTGTAAGAAATCTTGAGAAACAGCTATGGAAGATATGGATCTGAAGCTTCTAAGTACTGGATCTTGATCAATCCTTGATGTATGTGATTCTGTATGCACAAACTTGGAGTTTCCTTGCTTGAATCATGCAATCCACTTGAACTTCAACCTTGATGCTCTTGGAAAAAAGTGCTCGAAAATGGATGATTCACACCAAAATTTTGCTCCAATTATGATCTATGATGATGATGGAGTCAGATTGAGTTGATTTTGATGAAAGTTGGTGAGGAATTTGAGAGAATTGTAATGAAACTTTTATGGAAAAGTATGAGAGATTTTGTGGAATTCTTGGTGCAAATGAGGCCAACCCTTGATCAATGCACATTTCATGAATATATAGACCCCAAATGAACATTCTAGATCCATCTTGCACATTCCCTTGTTTTCAAATTTTGATCCATTTTGATTATGTTTCTTAAATGATAAGCAACCATGGATAACTTCATTTTTTCCTTCTAAACTCAAAAAAGTGTGTGAACCATTGTTCTTAGAATTGTTTTTCCATTCAAAATCATATATTGGAAGTCTCCATTTGGATTTGTAAATCTCCCAAACCATTTTCCAACTTGAAATTATTCACTTTATAAGCCTTTTTAGTTCATATTTTGACCTATTATGCAACTCCATGCTATGAGCTTCTCCAATAACTTGTGACCTTCTTTCTAGACTTAAAATCCCATTTGGAGCAAGTTTGATGTTGTAAGTTTTTCCATTTGAGGCCTCCTTGTATGAGTTTTGGGTATAGGTTAAAATGACCTGTAATTCACAAATGCCCAAAATACCCTTTGCTTGCCAAGACCATAAGTTGAGTTCTCCACATCATATGAAGGCATGCCATACCATTCTAGAAAGCTAAGACAATGAGGAACAATTCTTATGTTGACCAAGAATTCATTTGAAATCTCCTTGAGGGGCAAAACTAGCTTGGAAGTCAAGTCACTTTCACAGACAAAAATTCAGATACCCCAGATGACCTGTAACTTGTAAGGACCATAACTTGAGTTCTATAAATCTCCTTGAGGTCTTCCACCACTCAAATTAAAGGTCTTGAGATCCTCTACAAGTTTCATGTTGGCCAAGAAGCCATTTGAAGTTAGCATTTTGACTTATCTTGCTTGGAAATTTGACCTAAACTAGGGGATTTTACAGAGAAACCCTAATTTAGTAACTCCTCTTCTCCTTGATTTCTCTTGAATTCTCCTTGTCATATCTCCATATCCTTCTTCATATGTTCAATATTGATCCCCACATCTCTCCAATAGACTTGAATGCCCTCTTAAGTCAGTCAATTGACCTAGGGTTGACCTAGGGTTGACCCAGATGAAACCCTAGTTGACTGTCTTCAACTGTAGCTCTTGTGCCTTCATCAATGACTTGTTTTCTTCTCCAAATGACTTTATAAGTCTCTCAAGATGTCTAGATGCTCTCCATGCTTTCATTTCACAGCTCATAACCCTCTTGTTGATCCTCAGATACCCTCAGCTAGGAGATAGACTCAAGGCTTGATCTGCTGAACTCTTTGCTTTCAAATTCTTTCCTGATGACTTGAATGAGATTGAATTGGGATAATAACCTCTTGATAGGCCTCAAGAGATGAAAATAATGATTGGTCCCCTGTTGAATGACTTGCTATGCTTATGCTATGCAGATGGTTAGTCTATGTACATGACTCTATATGCAAATGCTAATGATAATGAAACATGAATCCAAGGAATAAGGTTGAGCAAATTTTAGGGTGCAACAGCTGCCCCTATTCAAGCGACTTGGACCCGATTGGATGAAGCCCGGAGCCTTCAGACATTCGCGGTACGAGACGGTTGAATACTAGTGAAACCAGAAATTTGCCAACCGCAGAAATAAACTGCGTTCCTGCTTGAGGAATGACATTCATCAGCTGAATCTGACTGTTAGAGTAACCCACTGATCTCGCGCGACCATGCTGGGGGTTGTCTTCATCGTCCTGAAGAGGATTTTGTCATAACAGATTGCTTGCTTGTCCACGCTAGGACTCTGTCTGTCGTCAATACAAAGAAATCTCAACTAAAACCTGTCCACGTTAGGACTCCACTTGCTGTTATCCCAGAAAAATCTCGGCAACTCTGCTGGGGATAATTCGTCTGCATTTCCATAAACCGCATCGTCCACGTTAGGAATAAAACTCTTCCACGTTAGGAGTAACGCTTTTATCTTTCCACGTTAGGAAGCAATCTTCTTTCCACGTAAAGAGAACTACATCAATCTGTCCACGTAAGGACTCCAATGCCATTTGACATGTCCGCGTCAGGACTCCAATCTTTCCACGTAAGGAATACAACTATTTCTGAACTTGTCCACGTAAGGACTCAACTTTTCTTGCACCTGTCCACGTTAGGACTAATTTCCTTCTTCTTCCACGTTAGGAATATCTTCTTCGATCTGTCCGCGTCAGGACTAAACTATCTTTCCACGTCAGGAATCAATCTCGATATGTCCGCGTGAGGACTCAATCTTTCCACGTAAGGAATAAATCTTGATATGTCCACGTAAGGACTCTGATCTTTCCACGTAAGGAATAAACTCGTCTTTCCACGTAAGGAAACCATTTTTCTTCCACGTAAGGAATGCCCTTGATATGTCCCCGTAAGGACTCTGATCTTTCCACGTAAGGAATACCAACTTCTTTCTGATTTGTCCGCGTAAGGACTAAACTTTTCCACGTAAGGAATACATCTTGATATGTCCGCGTGAGGACCCAACCTTTCCCCGTAAGGAATAAACTCGTCTTTCCACGTAAGGAAACCATCTTAATCTGTCCACGTAAGGACTTTCTCTTTCCACGTTAGGAATACTGTCATTTCCACGTTAGGAATCACTTCTATTGATAGGTCCGCGTAAGGACTACATCTTTCCACGTTAGGAATAATAATCTCTTTGATCTGTCCGCGTTAGGACACTGATCTCGTCTTGATTTGTCCACGTTAGGACTCAGGCGTCTTCGACTCACCGAGGAAATAAGACTTGTCCACGTAAGGAATCACACGTCTTCGACTTGCTGGGGAAATATCCGCGTTAGGACTTATACTTTGCCAACAACACGAAGAAGGATAAATTTGTCCACGTCAGGATTCTTGTATCTTGTCATCACAAAGAACTACAAACTTGTCCACGTCAGGACGCACACTTCACCATTACGAATAAAGATATCTGCCGAAAACAAAATGATCCACGTCAGGATACCAACACGAATAGCAACCAATCTCTTATCAACGTCATGACCTCGCTTTCTCCAAATTTCAAAAGACCGAATCTATCCACGTCAGGATTAACACACCTTACCAATCCGGTAAAACAAACCTGTCCACGTTAGGACGCCCACTTCTGAAGAAATCCCGTCATTCTAGGAATAAATTGTCCACGTCAGGACTTAGTTCTTCAATGATCCTTTCCCACAAACTTCTTAGCACTGACGTGACAGCGACTTCGAGATGAACTCTACTGGGGATGTCTGAAAACCAACTATCGGACACCTGCTTCGAAATTCTGATTCATGCGACTCGTTGATGACAAACGAACTCTGCTTGGGGATAAGAAGACACTCATCCTGGCCACTCTGGTTGGGGAAAATAAGATACATTTGCATAAATGACTCTGCTAGAGGCAAAGGGAGTTTTATCACGATAACTCTGTGGGGGAATACCGCCGAAACTGACATTGTCATTGAATATCTCCTGCCGAGATCTTGACTGTTTAGTAATTTATTTGAGCAAGAGCTCTCTCCACCTGAACTACTAGAGTACAGAAACTGCTTCAGCAAAATAAATGCTGGAAGGATAACGCCGACTCGCCAGGAATAGCCTGATGCTACAAAATTATTCCAGCAAAATAAATGCTGGAAGGGTAACGCCGACCCTGCTGGGAAGTTGGGAACTCAAACCACGCGTCTTGTTGAAATAACCCCCTGCTGGGGAATATAACTCAAACCAAATACCTTGCGGAGGTAACCCCCTGCTGGGGAATAGCAGATGCGCCTGGTATGATTGAGCCTCTGCTAGAGAGTGAACTAATATCACCGGTATCTCTGACAAAATAAACGACAGGACCCACCGTCAACTCTGCTGGGGAGAGTCTTGATCTTCAGATTCCACTGGAAGGAAAGAACACTTGCTGAAAAGAGAACTCCGCAGGGAATGGGATGATTCTCTCGGGGAAAATTAACTGACTCCATCGGGGGAGAATGCATGACCCTGCGGGGGGAGACGAACCTGTCTGAATACAGCCTTACGATCCCGGAATCACCAAACTTTGCTGAAGACGAGTAACTTCTCTGGAGCACGTCCTTTGGTTAAGCTATGGCTAGCTGGGGAATTCTATCCTTCTTCAGGAAAAACATGCATGACCTGCGTGGGGATCAAGCTTTTCACTATTGCAATCTTTTGATCATCTTCCTCGTACGGTTATGAAACCTGCGACAACACAAACAAGACACGACAAGCCTATGCAATCCAAATCAATTCAGGTTAGTGACGTTACACTCAGTTAATTCAAAGCTTTAACAATTGTTGGCAAGGGCCAGTGATGTTATACTCATGCTAGTTTCGATAAACTTAGGCGTTTTATCATGCGCAAAACAGTAAAGAACAGGCATCAAGTACTGAATAACACATTTTCATTGATTGGGCCCCTGAATGGGCGGAGTTTTTGTACACGGGATGTAACTCCTGAAAAGAGGAAGCTACGCAAAGCAAATATACAAGTATGCAAGTATTCACAAGAAGCATAAATATTGACAAATTAAATTTTGTACACATGTCGGCAACTGATTGCAGATGAACACCACGAACTGATCCTCCCATGACTCGTCCGACTCTAATGCTTTCCCGGTATCCGTCTTCTGAAGAGGTTGTATCCGATAACTAATTCCTCAAACATATTCTCCCGCATTGATGCTCATTGAATTCGAATTCGGACCGCAGTCATTTGCTTTTCTCATCCCTAACTTTTGCGTGAACCGCCCTTTACGGGTTTTCAGTTCACCGGGATACCCCTTTTTGCCGAAGCCGCCCAGTGTAGGTTTTCAACTTCGCGGGTGTACATTTTTTCAATTTTATCCCTAACTTTTGCCCGAACCTTTCATTCTGTTTTTGGTTCGCCAGGATGCCCCATTTTTGCCTGGACTCTCTTTTTTCTGTCCAGCGGGTCTATTTTAAGCAAAGTATTTTTTAACTGCGTCCGAATTCACAGGTGATGCAAAGTCTTCCCCGTCCATGGTGGACAACAATAAAGCTCCTCCTGAAAAGACCTTACTGACAACGTATGGCCCTTCGTAATTGGGGGTCCACTTGCCCCTGTGATCTGCCTGCGGCGGGAGAATCCTTTTCAGCACAAGGTCGCCCGTCTGAAAGCTTCGCGGAAGTATCTTCTTGTCGTACGCTTTCTTCATTCGTCTTTGATACAAACGACCGTATGCTAGAGAAGCTAGCCTCTTCTCATCCATCAAACTCAGTTGGTTCAATCTGTTCGTTACCCATTCTGCCTCGTCCAGCTGAACGTCTCGCAATACCCTCAGAGAAGGGATCTCAACTTCCAATGGTAGTACCGCTTCCATTCCGTACACCAACGAGAACGGAGTTGCCCCGGTTGATGTGCGTACCGTCGTACGATAACCGTGCAAAGCGAAAGGTAGCATTTCATGCCAATCTTTATACGTCACCACCATTTTCTGGACTATCTTCTTGATATTCTTATTGGCCGCTTCGACAGCGCCATTCATCTTGGGTCGGTAAGGGGAGGAGTTGTGATGTTCGATCTTGAAATTCTGACAGAGCTCCTTCATCATTTTGTTGTTCAGATTAGAACCGTTATCCGTGATTATCCGCTCGGGAATTCCATATCGGCAAATGATATCTCTTTTGATGAATCTAGCCACCACTTGCTTCGTTACATTTGCGTAAGACGCCGCTTCCACCCACTTGGTGAAATAATCGATTGCTACGAGGATGAACCGATGCCCGTTAGAAGCCGTCGGCTCAATCTTTCCAATCATATCGATTCCCCACATCGAGAATGGCCATGGAGATGACATCACGTTCAAAGGACTCGGAGGCACATTTATTTTGTCAGCATAAATTTGGCACTTATGGCACTTTCTTGCAAATTTGAAACAATCAGTTTCCATCGTCAGCCAAAAGTAACCTGCCCGCAGCAGTTTTCTCGTCATAGCATGCCCACCAGCATGCGTACCAAAGGCACCTTCGTGAATTTCCTCCATAAGAAGCTTTGCCTCTTTCTCGTCTACACAACGCAACAACACCAAGTCGTGGTTTCTTCTGTACAAGACGCCATCCGGGTTCAAATAGAAATTACCCGCTAATCTCCTGAGAGTCTTCTGATCTTGACTGGATGCCCCAGCCGGATACTCTTTATTCTTCAGGAAATTAAGGATATCAAAATACCACGGTTTGTCATCAGATGCTTCATCAATAGCAAATACATAAGCTGGCCTGTCCAACCGAGAGATAGTGATCTGGGGAGCTTCGTTCCAGAAATTGACCTTGTACATGGATGACAAGGTGGCAAGGGCGTCAGCCATTTGATTTTCTGCCCGCGGCACGTGATGCAATTCAACTTTGTCGAAGAAAGGCAACAATCTCCTTGCATAATTCATATAATGTATCAAATTAGGCTGCCGTGTCTCCCATTCCCCTTTGATCTGATTCACCACCAGAGCTGAGTCTCCGTATACGTCTAAATGTTTGATTCGCAAATCAATGGCTTCTTCAAGCCCCATTATACAAGCTTCGTATTCGGCCTCATTGTTGGTAACGGCAAAGGTCAATCGGGCAGTAAACGGGATGTGCGACCCGTGTGGCGTAGTGATAATTGCCCCTATTCCGCTCCCGTAAGCATTCACAGCTCCATCAAATATCATCTGCCATTTGGACCCCGGCTCTGGTCCTTCGTCTGGTAACGGCTCCTCGCAATCCTTCATCTTGAGATACATGATATCCTCGTCAGGAAAGTCAAATCTCATCGATTGATACTCTTCAATAGGCTGCTCCGCCAGATACTCAGACAACACACTCCCTTTTATCGCCTTTTGCGAGACATATTGAATATCATATTCGGTCAAGATCATCTGCCACCTGGCAATTCTACCTGACAACGCCTGCTTTTCGAATATATATTTGATCGGATCCATCTTCGAGATGAGCATGGTTGTATGATTCAGCATGTACTGCCTCAAACGCTTGGCGGCCCAGGCTAGCGCGCAACAAGTTTTCTCCAGCATTGAGTATCGAGATTCACAATCTGTAAATTTCTTACTCAAATAATAGATCGCATGCTCTTTTCTCCTCGTCTCGTCGTGTTGACCGAGAATGCAACCCATGCTTCCCTCAAGAACCGTCAAATACATTATCAAGGGTCTCCCTGCCACTGGGGGTATCAAAATAGGAGGCTCCTGCAGATACTTCTTTATTTTGTCGAACGCCTTTTGACAATTATCGTTCCACGTTACAGCTTGATCTTTCTTTAGCAACTTGAATAATGGTTCGCACGTAGCAGTCAGGTGAGATATGAACCGGGCAATGTAGTTCAATCTCCCCAAAAACCCGCGCACCTCTTTCTCTGTTTTAGGCGTCGGCATTTCTTGAATCGCTTTTATTTTAGCAGGATCGACCTCTATTCCTCTTTCGCTTACGATAAACCCCAGCAGCTTACCCGATCTCACCCCGAAGGTGCATTTGTTAGGGTTCAGCCTCAGCCTGAACTTCCTAAGCCTTTTAAACAACTTCAACAGATTCACCAGATGCTCTTCCTCTGTCTGGGATTTGGCAATCATATCGTCAACATAAACTTCAATCTCTTTATGCATCATGTCATGAAAGAGAGTTGTCATCGCACGCTGATACGTTGCCCCAGCATTTTTCAAACCAAAGGGCATCACTTTATAGCAAAATGTTCCCCAAGGCGTTATGAAAGTAGTCTTCTCCATATCCTCTGGCGCCATTTTAATTTGATTATAGCCTGAAAAGCCATCCATGAAGGAGAATACAGAGTATTGAGCGGTATTATCAACTAACACGTCAATATGAGGAAGTGGAAAATCGTCTTTTGGGCTTGCTTTATTCAAATCTCTGTAATCCACGCACATTCGAACCTTGCCGTCTTTCTTTGGCACTGGTACGATGTTGGCAACCCATGAGGGATACTTCGTCACAGCCAGGAAACCAGCGTCCCACTGTTTCTGAACCTCCTCTTTGATCTTCATTGCCATATCTGGGCGAGTCCTGCGAAGTTTTTGTTTGACGGGCGGGCAGTCTTCTTTCAGTGGCAGACGATGCACAACCATATCAGTATCGAGCCCTGGCATATCTTGATACGACCAAGCGAATACATCATTATACTCTCGGAGCATTTCGACCAGTTTTCGCTTGATATCACTCTGCAGTGCGGCTCCGATACGAATATTTTTCTCAACCCCTTCCGACCCCAAATTGATAATCTCGATAACCTCGTCGTGAGGCAGAATGGCTCTTTCCTCTTGCTTCACCAACCAAGACAGTTCTTCAGGAACGTCGCTATCTTCGACAACCTCTTCTTCGGTCTGGAATACCGGGTGCTCGAAGTCGGGATGAGTCATAGGTGGTTCAAGGATGTCATCTGAAAATGGTATCCTGCAAAAGAAAGGGTTAAGTGCTTCAAAATGCGTATAAAGCGGATAACCACGTTGCCATTTTATTGAAAAATACAAAACAAGAAAGACAGGGATTACGGTATTTGCACATGAAAAAAAAAAAAACGCCATTTATTTAATGATTAACGAAGCAATGTTTATAACAACACAGCCCTAAGCAAATCCTGATGCCCCGGGCAAGACATCAGATTATTCAACAATTAATAAAGCAAAGCATTACTGTTTAAAGGTCACAGGAACAAGCTCCTGAATGGACCAGTTGCACAGTCCTTGTCCTGGCGTGCTTGGCTGAATCCAGGCATCCATATCACAGTCGCTGTCCCCTTCATCGGATTCTGAAGCAGCGTTGACAGATTCATGGCATACTCCACTGGCAGAGATGGTGATTGACCTTCTGAAATGAGGGGCCCCCACGGAAGGAGTTGATGACGACGGTCGGTACCCCAGTCCGAACCGGTCCATTTTCACCGGAATGTCCAATACTTTGCCCCAGCCCGTGGCTTCTCCTGCCTTCACTAGCGCTTGAGCCTCTTTATACGAAGAAACAGCTATCTCTGGCACTTTGCTTGGCCCGGGACTCTTGTCCTTTATGCGCAAACCTTCGAATGCTTGGCATGGCGTCTCGTGGATCTCCCCGTCGACTTCCACATATTTGAACGAAGAAAGATGGCTGACCAGGATGTCTTCTTCTCCGCACACGGTGACTACACTGTCTCCGACCATATACTTTAACTTCTGATGCAGGGTTGACGTGACAGCCCCCGCCCCGTGAATCCAAGGTCTTCCCAGCAAGCAGCTGTACGCAGGCTGTATATCCATAATATAAAACTCCGTTGCAAACACTTCCGGCCCCACTTGCAGAGGCAAGGTAATCGATCCGAAGACTGTTCTCCGCGTGCCGTCAAACGCTCTGACTACCAAATCACTTGGTGTGCACAAAATCCCTCGAACATCCAGCTTCATCATAGCCTTCTTAGGCAGCACATTCAAAGACGACCCGGTGTCAACCAATACGTGCGACATTGTCGACCCTCTGCACTCAACAGATACATGTAATGCCATATTATGATCCCTTCCTTTCGGAGTCAAGTCAAAATCAGTAAAGCCCAGACTGTGGCCCGCATTTACATGTGCCAATACTCCTTCTAGCTGGTTCACGGAGACATCCTGTGGTACAAAAGAAGTGTTCAGGACTTTCAGCAAAGCATCTCGGTGAGCCTCTGAACACAACAGCAATGACAGAATAGATATTTTGGACGGCGTTTGCTGCAGATGCTCCACGATTTTATAATCGCTCTTCCGAATTAAGCGCATGAATTCTTCGACATCCTTAGATGCTGCTTCTTTTTCATTTGCTTGAACCGGAACATTTTCCACCGCTTTCCCCTTTCCTTTCGCTATCCTTTCAGCTTCCACTTCAGGAGATATAAAGATCCTGCCGCTTCTCGTCATGCCTCCTGGGCCAACAACATTATCCACAACCTCTGCTGACTGCTTGTTAACATCGATTTTAATCCCGTCACAATACACCTCTAGCCCATATGACCATGGGACCGCTTTAGTGCTCTCATACGGGATTGGCCCGGCTTTAGTTATAGTAATCGGTGGTCGCTGAGCTGGCGCTGAAATAGTGATCGTCTTCCTAGGAATTGTCACTGTGGCAACATCACTCCGATTATCCACTACTGCCCCTGCCGGCTCATCAGTTGCTGTTCTATCAAACTGCAATATACCATCATCAATTAAGGCCTGGATGCCTTTCTTCAGATCCTCACACCCCCCAGACAGGGCCCAACAGTCTAAACAGTACTCATTACAACCCGGGTAAACACCTCCTTGCAACAGTCGGCTTTTTATTTCGCTCAGCGGCGTCTTTAAATCCTCAACATTCATAATCAGATTCAGACCTTCCTCAGTCAGCACGGCGTTCGCCCCATGATTAGGCATGGGTTTCTGGACTATATTCGCACCGGTCGTTCCGAAGTTGATAGACTTGTTGTCCAAGAGATCCTGCACAACGTGCTTAAAAGCATGACAACCTTCTATATCATGGCCCGGGGCCCCAGAATGAAACTCGCAGCGCCTATTTGCATCATAGCCGAACGGGGGAGTTCCCGTTATCGGTGCCAAGGTTCTCTTCTCCACCAGATTCAATCCCAACAAGGTCTGCAATAAATCAGCATAGTTAGAGGGAGGCTTCTCGAACACCCTTCTCGGCTTATTACCCTGGAATCTTCTCTGAGCTTGCTGTGCCCCCTGCTGAGGCTGCTGCTGCTGTGGCATTGGCTGCTGCTGAACCGGTTGTTGTTGCTGGATTGGTTGTTGCTGATAAGGAATAGTGACACTCGACACTTGCTGCTGCTGACGATATTGATTTCTTCCCCTGCCTCGGCCTCGGCCTCGGCCTCCAAATACCGCACTAGCTTCGCCCTGACGGCGCCCACCATAAGCTTTCCTATTACTGCCAGATGCAGCTGACTCGTCAACTTGGAACTTTCCTTGCTTAATGTTCCGCTCAATCTTTTCACCCATCAAGATCAGGTCTGAAAAACTTGCCAGAGAAGTATGAAACAACATATCATGAAACAACCCGGTGAATGTGCCAACAAACATGTCGTTCATTTCTTTATCTTCCACAGGAGGACGGACCCTGGCAGCCATATCGCGCCACCTTTGCGCGTATTCTTTAAAACTCTCCCCCTTCTTCTGCGAAAGCCCGGCCAACTGGACCCGATTGGGTGCCAGGTCACTGTTATACTTGTAATGGGCTACGAACGCCTCCGCTAATTGCTTCCAAGTCTTGATATCAGTGGGCTCCAACCCCATGTACCACTCTAAGGAAGGACCCGATAGACTATCCTGAAAGAAATGCATGAGCATTCTTTCGTCAGTGGAGTATGCTGACATCTTTCTGTAATAAGCTCGTACATGAACCTTCGGACATGTGTCTCCTTTGTACTTATCGAACGCAGGCGCCTTGAACTTGATTGGCACCCTCAGCCCAGGTACCAAGCCCATTGTTGCCATGTCCAGACCCACAGCACTCTGGTTTAAGACTCCTTTCATTTGCTCTTCCAGCATTCTAATCTTTTGAGAATCATCCATCGGCCCTTCAAAGCCCCCTCCAGAGAAGGCGTCCTCCTGCTGATCCTCTTGCCACATACCGTTTCCAGCCCCGTATCCATCATACACATTATTACGTCCAGCTCTGACCTGATTCATCCCCGGAACTCGGCCTCTGTTGCCATACCCTTGACCACCTCCAGCAGGACCACCAGCCATAAATCCAGCACCG